>OY720682.1:83055727-87855727 GCA_963170755.1 Amphimallon solstitiale | reverse complement strand
TCGTTTAATTTCTGAATATAAATCTAGGTATCACAACAAATACTACACTTTAGTAAGTATATTGTAACGTTTTCGGGTTCGCAATAAATAACTCGTGCAATTTATTTATTTTAAACAGTCTGTATATTCACACACTTAAAATTAATTACAATATAAAAATGTGAAATAAATGTAATGCACTTAAAACTACTATTCATAAATTAAAATCAACACACGTATTTATTTGCCACTACTATTTATATGTCTGTAATATTTATATAACACCGTACCACGCAAGGAACTATTTATTTATTTTCTTATATTTATTTTTACTTTGGTCTGTTCCGCGCGACGACTGCTTAAGGACTTTCTTATTCCGGAATTACTCATCCATCGGTTCTAACTGCTTTTATATCTGTATGCGAAGATTCTCGAATATACAGGAAAAACACTGGCTTTCTTCGGGAATTGTACGAGAGATATTCCATTCCTTTTTTTTATGCGCTTACGTCGAACTACGTGGAGATGATTTATGGCTATTTAGATTTCGTTTTTATATCGCCGTATTTTTGCTGCCTTTTTCTGAACTTGTTTCGTAATATTATCTTTCACTTCAAATTATTTTTATTTGATTGCCTGCTGCATTTATGTTTGCTCTGAATTTTGATGTATTAAAACTAAGACTTTTAATTATGTGTTCGTACAAAAAATATTGTACCAACCACTTGCGTGAAGACATCTTCCGCGAATTTGCGCAATTAAAGCACTCGGTTGCTGCGGTCGCCCGTGCTTTCAATGTACGCTCATGTGGGAAAATAGTCTTCCCGCACTTGGTTCGTAAATAACTATTATAAAATATTCAAATATACCTTACTCATGTTTTTCGGAATCCCTACAGAAAGTAAGTCTTACTCTTATCGAGAGATACTATTTTGCAAATATCCTCAAGTTACGCCTTCTATATAGATTTATTAAAACTATAAAAGGATTTAAGGTTGAATTATAATTTTTGTATACGAAAATAATCAAAATTCTACACACACCTTATTTTTCCTATTTGTTTTAGAAATGTCTGTCTTTTGTCATTAAATTATCTTCATTATTTTTCATAATCTTTTATTAAACCATACTCAGAATATCATTTTAAATTAGTATTTTATTTATTTATATCGCATATGTTAATTTAACATGTTATTTGACAAGTGCATCTCTATAATCAAAGACTAGCATTCTTTGTAACGGTATTATTACAATAAAAAGGCTATTTGGACTATCTATTCAATCTCAAATATTTTATTTTTTATTTAATAAAATCATAATAATATTAAATTCCATTACTATGTATTGAAATATGCGGTGAGAACAAACAGCTATCGAAGAATTTGTGCATATTTGCCGCCGTGTAATTACAGCTGATGTAATTTCCAGTTCAACCGTACATGATGACTAGCCACAATGCGTAGGTTGCTGCTACATTACTGCAACTTGGTCCGCAACTATCAATAAATTAACCGGTGTACATCGAGCCAACCAGTCCTCCCAGCACACACACCGTTGCTGCTCCTTTCTCCTGCATCGTCGCACCCTCACCACCAGCCCCCCCCCCCCCCCCCCGACTCCAATGCGGCCTAATTAATTTATGTAATATGAACCGTATTGCCATGTTTATGATGATATAAGGGCAATATTTGCCGGATTTATGTCCGCCATTATTCAACGTAACGTAAACCTGAACACGGGACTCTATCGCGAAGTGTGAGTGGGAATTAAATATTTAGTTGGGACGATGTTCTCTCGCAAATGGGACCTGCACGCACTCTCTGCTCACAGCTACTAAGATCCTGTTATTGTCACAGCACTTCAAATCTGTATTTCGCTGTGCGTAAATTATAGGTTCTCTTGTCGTTAATGCTACTTATATAAAGTTTGATATGTGCCATTACAAAACTTTGTTACTTTTGGTGAGTGTCAAGAGACGAGACCCATAAAGATTGTTTAATTGTAATAATGCGTTCATTTGTGTGGTGATAAAGTTTGAAACAAAAGTCATAAAAGCGTTCTACGTATATTGTTTTTTAGAAAATCTCTCAAACGGGTCAATTTTTATTTTTAAAATGTTTTTGACGAAAATTTTTTTTTTTTTGAATAATGTCATTGGTTTTTGCCCAATAACATCATCATCATTCTTTTTTAAATGGCACACTTGACTTATTTTCTGTTTTTAAGGCTGGACGCCCGCTTCAAGCTGAGTTCGATTTGAAATAGGCGTACCACTGCTTTTCGTGCAAATGTAAATAAAAGACAAATGTTTAAGGGTCCGCGTGCTCTGTCTTATGCTGAGGAAAAAGATAGAGAAAAGAACTTGTCACCTAATCTAATCTGCCTGTAATTTATGGCTGCGTTATGGTCTCAGATAATCGCCGGTTGGCCCACATGTTTGGCAGTCGGGAAGCAACCGCCCCTAAATTATACAATATATATTTTCTCAAACACACAAAAAAAGTGAAGCTAGATATGTAAAATCACCTGCCGGATTCAAATTTTGAGTTGTAAAATAAAATCGAAATCGCAAAAAGGGCGAAAGATCGTTTTTTTGTGTAAATTTTAAAATTTTCATTTTCTTCAATTTTTAATACTTATCTCGTGATATCTCAGCAATGCAGAGAGCTAGGGATCTGTTTTTTTTAAGGTTATACCCTAAAGTATTTGGATGATACTAGTGTTTTCGATTTTTCTTTATGGTGTGTAAATTTTATAAAAAAAAAAAAGTTTTAGTAGACCACCAATTTGTGTAAGATATTTTTCTGCTATCGAGTAACTAATCTTATTTTTCAGAATTTACCCATATATATGTGAAACAAAATAAAGCCAACATTCCAAAATTATTTTTTTTGCAAGAAATAAATTTCTAGATCGTTTCAGAAGCAAATTATTGCGAGTCAAATATAATAATTATACTCCCTGCCCGCAAGCCGTGTGAGTCCTAGCATGCGCTTCTAGCAGGTATAGCGTTAGGAACGGGAAGAGATATTGCTTTTACTTTCTGATACGTAGTATAAGGAAGTATTGTGACGCTGACACTGTATATGTACACTATATTGTAAAGAAAATATCAACGGTTTCGATAAAATAATGTCCGAGTAACGATTACTTTCTTAACATACACCGATCTCAGAAGTATTTTACAAACTGCGTAGAAACTGCCCGAAATGGTAGGCGGAGCTACCTCTCGACACAATGTGCGAGCGTACCACATACTCTATTTGAGCTTGTTTTTTGAAATTTCTTACATTTTTATTTTTATTTAGGGCTCTTTGGACAATTTCGAAGAAATTACGATTTATCCATTGAAAGGCATTTTTTTCTTAAATTAGCGTGTAAATTCGGTAAGGTTTTCATGAAAAATACGATTAGGAAATGGGAAAAACGATTTCGAGGCCGGGCGTATAGCCTTAATAAACCTTCTTACTGCTTAAACGGTGATGTAGAAAAATTGATACCTTACATAATTTTTTTTTTAATAAATAACACATTTATCTCACAACTTCAATAGTTATAATTTAGTAAAAATAATAATCAAAAAACAAACATACAAATAATATTATACAAATTAATCAACAAAATGTATCGTAAGTACTCTTGAACCATTTGGCATTGACTAGCACGATAGTAAACACTTTCTGTAGTGCGCTCAATAATATCTGGCCTAATGTATTGCATTGTATCACAAATTCTCTATTGTACATCTTCCAAGTTCTTGGGTCTATTGAAATAAACTTTTAAAATGAAAATTAAATTAAACTTTTCATTTTAAGTAGCCCGATAGATAGAAATCTAAGAGCGTTAGGTTGGAAAACCGCACTGGTTACTCAAATGGTCGCCACCGCCCTATCAATATATCTGTAAATGTAGAATTAAGGCATTGGCAAATCTGTATGCCAAAATGAGAAAGCGTTCCATCTTGTTGAAACCAGATATTCTGATGAGGTACGTCGCCATCTTCATTATTAGGAAACAAAGTTACCACTACTGGCACCAAATCAAATGGCTAAAAGTTTAAATATTGGGCAGCAGTCAAGTTTCCTTCAAAAAAGTAAGGTACTAAATTCGCCGTGCTATCATTCCCGCCCATACATCTATTTAATCTCGATGTTGACTGTGTCATTTCTAAATCCAGTGAGAATTGTCCAGTCACCAATACCTACAATTATGGGAATTGGGATTTTGATTATATCGTAACATCAATTCTTCACAAAACTGCAGTCGGCGATCTGGATCATCTTCCTTTAACTCGTGAATTAGGTGCACATTATACAGCTAATACTTTTCTTATTTAAATAATTTGACAACAAATCTGTGTTACCGGCTTTCTGCCTTATACCACGTAAACTTAAACAATAATTGACCGGGCAGAAGGTGGCACAAATGGCGCTGACGGAAACTAAAATAATTTCATCCAGTCGGCATATAAATGATTAGATCGTTTATCTGAGTCAAATAATTGTACCTCGCACAATAAAATTTATGAAAGTTTCGGAAAGCCTAAGTGTGACGTCTCAATGCACCTTACCTTACTTCCCTAGTGTTCGGTGAATAATATGGAGAGGGGCTTTGCCTCTAACTCATCGGTTTGTGTAGGCCGTGGGTCGGTCAGAATACTGAAGATGGATGGAATGCAGGCGCCAGCTACCGTTAGGACTTAAGCCCAATCCAGAACGCTACTTATTCCGGCAGAAAGAATAATTATGGTACACTAGGTAGTATGAACATTCAAACGATACAACTTAAACAATCACAAATTTATTGAACGACGTTATTCATGGGACCTTTAATTCCACAAAAAAAAACATGGAATATACTAAAATAACAGGTTTAAATTATAGCTTGGAATTTCAAGCTGTAAGCTACATGAATATTATTAAACTAACAAATTGAGTGTATGGGTAGTTTACCCTGTATGTCATCAACCGTAACTAAAATAAGAAGATAGACAATTAAGTTAAAATCAGTGAAATTAAAAATAGTAAAACCATTAAAGTGCACCAGACATTAATGCAAGGCTAGTTGAACACAAATGTGCACAAAAGTATAGTTATGACGCATGAATGCAAGAAACACTTGCTTCAAATAATTAAGTAGCAAAAATTAAGGAAGTTACATTTGAGCATTGGAAATACGGTAGCCAAAATTTAAGTAGAATTACAGTTGCACATTAAAATTGTATAAGAAAGTCAGAAGGATATGTTACATAGTAAAAAATGTAGTTCTTTTCAAAATGTTTATCAAATGTTTTACCTACAAATTTATTATTTATTAAACTGTTGCAAATGGTTTCGTAAGTTATCCATTTTTAGATTATGTTAGCCTAGTCAGCTCAAAAAACATCGATATCCTCACTTAAAATTACAATTAGGTATTACACATACAACTTATTCCACGTCCTTAAACCAAATAGCAGATTTCAATCGTAGGTTTATGTACATTTTGGCAAATACAGACAATGTTGCGCAATTCTGAAAATCATGTTTAATATTTCGTTTAGAAAAAAAAATTTCAGGGAAGAGTTGTAGGAAATTGTGCTTCGTTTAGAAAAAATAATTGTAATTTTGCCTACGATCAACCAAAAAACAGTTATACTGAAGAAACTGGTAAAAGTCCGAAATTTTCTTAGTTTTTTGGCTATAACAAATTCTTTCGAGAAAGGGGGATGCAAAAACTCAAATTTTTCTTAATTCTACTATTATATACAAGATAAAAAATAGCATCTTCTACTTGACCTTTTGCAAGTCTGTCCCAATTATAACTACCCAGCAAGTGGACTAATAGTTGTTGACAGCCAAAAGATAATATTTAATACAAAATATAGTCTTAAGGCTATACGCCCGGCCTCGAAATCGTTTTTCCCATTTCCTAATCGTATTTTTCATGAAAACCTTACCGAATTTACACGCTAATTTAAAAAAAAATGCCTTTCAATGGATAAATCGTAATTTCTTCGATATTGTCCAAAGGGCACTAAATAAAAATAAAAATGTAAGAAATTTCAAAAAACAAGCCTTTATTTAAAATTATGTAACACTCAACAGCAATACATAAATTTTATTTTTTCTTAATTTTTAAAAATAAGGTCACGAAACGGAAAACAAAATTTTGAAATTTTGGCGAAATTCACTGAAATCAAATAGAGTATGTGGTACGCTCGCACATTGTGTCGAGAGGTAGCTCCGCCTACCATTTCGGGCAGTTTCTACGCAGTTTGTAAAATACTTCTGAGATCGGTGTATGTCAAGAAAGTAATCGTTACTCGGACATTATTTTATCGAAACCGTTGATATTTTCTTTACAATATAGTGTATGTACATAACACAATACTTCCTTATACTACGTATCAGAAAGTAAAAGCAATATCTCTTCCCGTCCCTAACGCTATACCTGCTAGAAGCGCATGCTAGGACTCACACGGCTTGCGGGCAGGGAGTATAATTATTATATTTGACTCGCAATAATTTGCTTCTGAAACGATCTAGAAATTTATTTCTTGCACAGAAAATAATTTTGGAATGTTGGCTTTATTTTGTTTCACATATATATGGGTAAATTCTGAAAAATAAGATTAGTTACTCGATAGCTGAAAAATACCTTACACAAATTGGTCGGCTACTAAAACTTTTTTTTTTTATAAAATTTATACACCATAAAGAAAAATCGAAAACACTGGTATCATCCAAATACTTTAGGGTATAACCTTAAAAAAACAGATCAATCAATATGATTCAATAGTGTCGGGATGTGTGTCTCCTTAGCCGGTTCAGCCATTTTGATATTGTTTCTAAATTTAGATATATTCTCACCAAAAGTACAGTCGGCCAAAGCAATATCTCGTAAATAACCTTGCTGATCATCAACCGTATCGTCCGTCATACACGTCGATTATATAACGTATTAAAGCACTTTGTTGTATATTGTCAATTGTTATACGGTCGTGGAACCGAAAAATTTTAATTCGATTTAGTAATGTGTCGGGCTGGTAATACCAGAATTCGTTGTTTGTTGTTATTAAAACAGCAGGTCCGGCTGGTCTTTCAATTATTTGTTTATTTTTCCTGTTTATGGGTAATGTTTCACCACCTAGTATTAGTTTAACGTCTTCAATATTTGACATATGTATACTCGGCTCTTCCCAAATTACAACTGACTTGCGATATAAATGTTCAAGCCAATGTACGTTCGTTCCGCCTTCACGTTGAATGTACGCAGGCGCAACTGCAGCCATTAATGCGTTTGCAATTAAACTTTTGCCTGTGTTGCTGGGGCCGTGAAAAACAATTGTCCGTATTTTTCCATATCCTCTTGTTAAAATTTTGAACCATTCGGCCACTTGCGGTTGATTTAATGTAAATTGATTGTGTATGTCCCATAATTCTCGAGTGTCTATCGTATGGTCGGCCAACGGATACAACATATCGCGCCAGACACTCGGTTCTTTCAAATTTAATAAATCTTCTAATTCCATATATTTATTAAATTTATGTTGAATACAATCTTTTTTTGCTTTAAATATACCTAAATCCATAGCAAGATCGTATTCAAAGTCCTTATATTGCTGCTTCTTACCAAACTGCACTTGCATTGTAAAACTCATGATGACGTCACTGGAACACGAGCTCGTGTGCCGACTGGAACACTGGAACGTGTTCCATTGTTTCAAACTTATATACTCGTGTTCCGTTCCATCCCCTCCACTGTTCGTACTTTATTGACTCTAATGAAGTGGAACAGAACACCACATAATAGTTTTGCCTGTTGGGTTCGTGTTCCATCCCCACTCCTCCTCCCTGTCAATGTTTCCCCTGTCCCCGAAGGGGACCCACACACAGTGCCTGGTTGGGTCGCGTCGGTGGCACATGACGTCGTATTAAAAATTGAAGAAAATGAAATTTTAAAATTTACACAAAAAAACAATTTTTCGACCTTTTTGCGATTTCGATTTTCTTTTCCAACTCAAAATTTGAATCCGGCAGGTGATTTTACATATTCAGGTTTACTTTTTTGTGTGTTTGAGAACATATAGATTGTCTAATTTAGGGGGGGTTGCTTCCCGACTACGAAACATGTGGGCCAACCGCCGATTATCTGAGACCAAAACGCAGCCATAAATTACAGGCAGCTTAGATTAGGTGACAAGTTCTTTTCTCTATCTTTTTCCTCAGCATAAGACAGAGCACGCGGACCCTTAAACATTTGTCTTTTATTACACTTGCACGAAAAACAGTGGTACGCTCATTTCAAATCGAACTCAGCTTGAAGCGGGCGTTCAGCCTTAAAAGAAATGGTTCTTTATTCATAACCTATTTGACTGGTTATTTTTCTAAATACCCCGTTATAATACATTTTAGTTTTCGTTAATGTTGAGATAAGCAGAACATTTTCTATTAGTGCAACTTCGATTTATTTACTTATATTACACCTGCGAACGTCAGATGCATGACCTTTTTTATTTCCTCGAAAACTTCTTGCATAATAAAAGACGCCATATCAAGTAGGTGCACTAGGTCTGCTTGCATAAAATTACGTCGCCTAGTTTTCGTGTTTTACCAACAGTCTAAGAAAACCTAATATATTACAATCTCTTCAGCACACGCCACAGACATGCAGTGCGCGTTATTACTACCCGCCGACATGGCAGAATAAGCGGTGCTAATGAAGGAAAGTTGCGATTCGCCGGGCGCTATACGCGTACGAAATTGTTCCAGGCTATTAAATTGATTTATAACACTATTGTATTGTTGTTTGCTATTTACGAATGTAGTAGTACATCCATTCACGCAACAAACATTATGAACACTTTTTTTAAATTATGTAATACGTGTATGTATATGTTTGAATATTACCACATCAATTCCAAAATGATAATTTTATACTGCCTGTGTACAATCGTCACCTTTTAAAATGCCCTGTCTACATTGAGAATTCGTAAGCATGTCCAGAATTTCCCATACCAACTGTTGAGTCTTCCTGTTTTGAAAAACATGTATCGTTTTTCTTTTACTTGGATCTTCTTGTTTTAGAAGTAGTAAAGAATAACTCCTCACTGAATTTACGTTATACGTTGTTATTCACAAATGAAATAACACTACACTGTTGTATACAACTTTATTTACAATTAAATAAAATAACAATGCGAATAAATGTAGGCTTCATGCATTGGGCAAGTTGAATCGTACATGATAGCTAACTGCTAACAAGTTGAGTTTCGTTGATAAACTGATTTCAATTTTCTGTTACAAACAAATTCAGTATTTAGAGTGGAGTGGTAAGTTTACAAAACGTACCTCCTCTATTGTTGTCTGGAAAAACCGAACATTAATGGGTTGTAAGTTTCATTAAAGGTTCTCGGAAGGAGAAAATAGCAATACAATTATCTAATATAAATATATGAGCCCTGCTGTGCGTTTACGGGTTTCTTCAATTACAGAATATCTAGAATTCTGAAATCCGGCAAATGTTTATGAATTTTTAAGTACTACAACGGCATGATGTTAATAAAAGAAAGAAAATAAATGGTAATATAAACAAAGCATTTTACCGATTTTCTAGAACAGACAATAGAGGAATTTATAAGAAAGAGATTACATTATGAGACTGATGTCCCTCTCGGTCTGTCCAGATTTAATTATAAATATACATTATTTTACGATTATGAAGTAATAAAATGACTGTAAGCACTTATACAGAGAAATATACATGTTCTAATTAATTGTACCTTTGTAAAATAAAGCAAATTTAGATTAAACATAAACATATATACGTTTTACTTAGAACAGAGATTATTACTTTATAAAAAAAAAGGAATAAAAGAAAAATAATAATAATATACATATGTGCTTAACACGGGCCTAGATACGTCAAGGATCTGTATATTTTTTGTTCTTTGGTTTGTGTGGGAAAAATAATAATAATAAACGTCCTTAACACCAACCAAGTTAACAGCAGAACAAGGAAAAGACACTAGTAATGAGTCGTACATACGTTAAGTGATACTGCTGTTTTCTTATTTGTTAAAGAAAAACGCCGAATTTCGCGGGTAGGATAATTACGTCATTTGAACGGTATTTGAAATGAATAATAATAATAATAATAATATTTATAAATACTTGAAGTAGAACTTAAAATAGACCTACGGAAGTAATGTTACATATACATTGTCAGCCCGTGTCTGTTAATGCAGCAACCCAGTAAATTGAAATATGTATATTGTGCCAAAACAAGTGCATTAACATACATCAATACAAACACATAATCCCGATCTTTGTTTTGTTACATCTGATGATACAAATAATTTATTGCCTTCAATACGGTCAGTTTTAAACGACTTTCCGCGAAGTCAACATTGTCCAGTCTTAATTAATGTTGGAATACAAATTTCATTAGTTAAATCTACGGAAAAACCTCGGTGGAATTTTCAAAATGCTGACTGGAATGAATTTAGGAGACAAGTTGATAGATACCATCATCTTTACCTAAAAATTATTTTAGGTTTTTGGGTGTCATTAAAGGGGCAGCTAAGAAATCTATTCCAAGAGGTTTTCGTAAGGAATACATTCCATGCCGGTCTGAAAGAACAAATGAATTATATAGAAATTTCAATGAAAATCCTAGTCCAGAAATTGCTGATGAATTTTTAACTTTATTAAATCGAGAATGAAAGAACAAATGGTCGCGTCTTATGGAGAGAATTTCGCACACTCTAGTCGTAGCAGTTGGAATCTATTAAGAAAACTAGGAGCGGCAACCTAAACTAGTATTGTAGAAACAAAAATCAGCCCTAATGCCATAGCTTCAAGATTAGTGGACGTCTCAAATATGAAAAAGTTAAGTAAAGTAGAAATCAAAAATATGAAGAAATTATTGCGAAAGAAAAAAAAATCTATTAATACAATTATTACGAAACCCTTTTCTATGGAGGAATTGAATATAGTGATAAAATTATTAAATATTCGGAGGGCTGTTGGTTTTGATGGAGTTTATCCTGAATTTATTAAACATCTAGGTCCTTCAAGACGTAATTGGCTTTTATGTTTCTACCGCGAGATCAAAAATTATATTGATAAAGGATTGCCATGGAATGTAAAACGTCTGTCTTAAGTTATATCATTAAGTGTCACATTATTATGTCATTATATATTTACAAATTTTATGTCAGTCAAATGTCAGTATGACACTTAACGATATAACGCAAGACAGAAGTTTTACATTCCATGGCAATCCTTTATCAATATAATTTTTGATCTCGCGGTATAATAATATTTTAAATAATGGTGTTGTTCCTACTGGATTTAAAAAAGGCAAAAGTTGGAGCTGTTTTGAAGCCAGGAAAGCCAGCAGAAGTTGCTTCTAGTTATAGACCAATTTCATTATCAGTATGTTAGAAAAATTATTATATCACAGAATTTCTCCAATTATGGAAAATGTCTATCCGAAAGAGCAAGCTGGTTTTAGACCAAATCGTAATTACTGTGATCAAGTATTAGCTTTAACATATTATACATGTAGAGAATGGTTTTCAAAAGAATTTGAAAACAGGACTTAGTTTCATTGATTTAAGAGCTGCTTCTTTAATTGACCGCTAATTCCTCCTATAGTGATTATTTCAGAAATTACAACAGATAGGTATAGGACATTTTTAACAAAAATTAAAGAGAATAAAAAAAGGAACAAAATGCCTCAATAAGATACTGGGTGTTCTATTTAAAAAAGATAAGTTTTTGGTATGTGAAAATTTCAGAAAGTAGGCTTTGAAAAAATAAAGTTTTTTGAGGTATTGTCGAGTGCAAATTTACCAAATGATGCAAACTTTTCTTGGCTACAAGCACCACCATAGTTAATGTTTTTACTTTTAAAAACAATGTGAAAATGATTTTTTTTTGAACACGTGTTTTGGTCAAATCTTTTCAATAAAAATTAATAACTCAAAAACTATTGGCTCAATTTTGAAAAATAAAAAACAGTTGAACAGATAATTTAAGCAGTACAAGAAAATCCAAAAATATGTAGTGTGATTCATTTAAGAGAAATAAGTTCCGTGCATTTCCGATGAAACCGAAAGTGCGTCAGAGCTTAAAGTATTTTTACAATATGCGCCACAAGCAACCGTGGATCTTCCACTAATTGTTTTTTCTTTTGTTTAAAACACAAGAGCGCAATCGAAGAAGCGGCTACTAATGACTCAACCTGTATATAAAACATACTTCAATATATTCGATTATGTATATAGATCATTCACTTATGTGTTTTCTGTAAGTAGAAATGAAACAAGCAGTCTTTATTTCAATAATATAATTTCACATATTCCAATAAGTACGTATAAATCAATGCAGTAGTTAAATTTCAGTTTCAGTCAGTTTTTCTATTAATAATACGCTGGAATCAGACTTCATATCATTTATTTATGTCTACATGGGCTATCTTTATTCTACATCATGTTTCCTGTGTAAATCTTCAAATTCACCGATAAACTCGTGATATCTAAACTTGCACAAAGCTGAATTCAGTAAATATAATCAGGTGTGGCCACCACATGACTTTCTTATACGTACCAACGGTTCAAATTATAGAATTTTTTTATACTAAAATTGATCAAAACCCTGTTCTAAGAACTTTTATTTTCTCAATAAATCTCTATAGAATGCATACTTTGCAAAATATTCGAAAGAAAGTGTTGCTCGCTAAAGTGCTACTTTCGGTCCGAATTTTGAAATTTTTTTTTATACAAAAAAATATTGAAAATTATGTTTTAAATACTTTTATACTCGTAATGTACTTTCCTAGAAAGCATGACTGGCGAGATATTCGCAAAAAACTAATATTCGATAAGAGTAAAAGACCTACTTTCGGAAAAACCTTTTTAAAAAAATTATTCTCAAATTTAATTTTGAGTACTTGCGAATACTGTATAAAATTGTTTAAACTTAGTAGTTGACGAAATATTGGCTAAATTAGATTTTTTTACTTGAAGTAAAATTCTTTCTACTTCCGGTCTGCCGATTTTATTAAGAATCTAATCAGATCTCAAGAATCAGATTATATTCGCAAATATAATATTTGGGATTGATATATTTAGCTGTTTGGCCGCTATCGTGGTCATACAGAGAGAAAGAGACACACAGAATTTTATTTGAAAACCACTTTTTCGATATCAGGGCTCTCCAAAACGTGGACATCTGCAAAAATCTCGGGTTCGAAATTTTTCATCATCACAATACTCCCTTACACTACGTATATACAAGTAAGACAACTTTGCGTATGCTTTCAGCAGTATCATGGTTATAATAATAGTTGTCAATGTAACTCAGAGGTTATACTTATGTTTTCAGTTTAGCTGTCAGTTCGAATCTTACAAAATAGACAATCTGATTTAAGGCGTGCGCAGTAGAGACATGTGAGTATTTCTCTTAGTTGAGACAAAAAATTATGCATTTTCAAGATGCGGCATACGCAATATAGTAGTATTATATATATGGTATTTTTATAGTGCTTTTGTCTTATTTTTGTTTCAAAGTTCTATTCGATTTCGTTTAAAAGGTAACGGAAAGGGGGGGGGGCTTAAGACACGCACTGTGTATCCACTATCCACCTACATATTGGACACATTTTCGACGTAGATAGAATTGACACAATAATAGCATTGAGTATACTACACAATAATACATATTCACTTTTTCTCAGCCGGTAGTTCCCAACATGCCTTATTTAGTAACAGATATTGAAGAAAACCGATATTTTTTATCATGAGCTATATAATATTTGCTTGAACAAACATTAGATTTATGTCACCTTCATAAAAGAAAGCTTATCTTGGCGGCAATCCTGTCATATTGACCTGTAAGTTTGTGTGTGTTTCACACAATATACAGGGTAGAGTGTTTAGTGCATCGTTTACCAAATTAAATTGACCGGTATAATGGGTCACATGCTGCCTCTCAAGGGCCAATAACTCAATATTAGTCGCACGGGGTTTTGTTTTGGAATTTTTATTGTTCAAAATCCCAAAATTCAGCATTTAAACTTATATTTAAAAAAAAGTTTCAGGTACAGGCTCCAAATTTAATATTCCATTTAAAGTGTACTATTGTGTGGTTTAACCAAATTCAAAATTACTTGCAAATAATAGGTAGTTTTAATTTTATTAACTCACTTAAACTTAAGTTTTTGGAAAAGGTAAAAATAACCTTTAAACTCAACTTTACAATAAAAAAATACCTAAAAGCCGTCGTTATCTTCTAATTCTCATAAGAATTTCTCTAGGGCAGCGATTTTCAACCTGTGGGGCGCGCTCTCCTGGGGGGGCGTGATAAAACTAAATGGTGGTCGAGTATATCGAGAAAAACTGAGAAAAGATATTATTAAAAAAAATACTTAATTTACTGAAAAAAAGTAATAAAATACATTCTGACATAATAAAAAATAAAATACACGTTTACACTGATATAACACACTTATAAATAGTATTGTATCGGTCCTGTACACTGTACTTAATAATGAAGTTATCAATATTGAATTAAAAACAAGATTAATAATCATTAGTGACTCACTTGGGCCTGTCTTGCAAAGCAAAGTTTTTCGAAAGAAGGCTTAATATTAGAAACTGACACTCTAAGTTCTTTTTCTATATTTAGCTTAAGGGAATAGTATTTTGAATTCTTCAACTCGCCTAGGACGATTTGCCGTACATGATCAGCGCAGCAGGATATGCATTCATTTTGAATTTCCCAAGATAGATAATAGGCTTGAAGCTTTTTTTGTGACTTGCAGGACTGTTGGACTCGTTCTAGATGTGTTGCCAAAACAGGATCGTAATGACTTAAAAGTTCAAGCAATCCCAAAAAATTGCTATTATTTGAATCCCCAACCCTATTTGACACACCTCTAAAAGGCAGGCCTCGCTCACTCAAATACAACGTTACATCAAGAAGCCGCTTTAAAATTTGTTTCCAATTAGAGACTTCATCATTAATTTGTTTTTCCAAGCTTTGCAAGATTGTACCCCTATTTTCAAAAAGCGTTTCCATATTTATCCATTTTCCATAACATTCTATGTGACCAGAGCTGTTTTGGTGTTCAGGGATGTTATCATAGAGCTTTTTTCATTTCAAATCTTTTGAGTATCCATTTATTGAAGCTAATCGAGAAAGAATGGATTTTGGACGAAGAGAAAATAATCTACATGGAAAGCAAAATAAATCTGGCCTATTATTACTCCAATCCAGCCATTCTCTGGGTATTTCTTCATTATTAGGCATTCTGCAGCTCAGCAAAGATGTCGGGAATACTCGTTCAGTAGAGTCAGAAGGCAATTTTATTGGGTGTAGATCTGGTCCCGAAACCAGAGCATTTTCTAAAAAAATTTTATTGGGTTGTAAACTAGTTAAGGCTACCGATGTCAAATTGTGTATAAATACACTTTAACGTGTCTGACGACGCAATTTTACAAGAATCAATGGCATCTTCTGTATGAACTCTTGCTATATCAAGGCAGGTTTGATTACCGATCTTAAAAGTGGATGTGGATCGCTAACAATCAAAAACTTCTTTTCTTATTTTTCTAAATCTTCATTGTCTTCTTCAACACCTGTATCTTTCTTTAAAGGAAAAAAAAACAGTAAGTTTTTCTGCCCTTTGCTGGTTTTTTCATATTTCTCTCGTTACTCTTTCCGTTTCAGAGTCCCAGACTTGTGCCGATATTCCATTCTATGTCCTAAAAAAAATAACAACACACTTGTATGGTCAATTTGAAAACTATTGTGGTTACAATCAAACCAGTTCGTCGTTTTTAGTATTGACAATACATACTAACTGATTGGGCGAGTTGTGAAAATGACATGACTAAAAACACGAATTCACTTAATATGTACATATATTACTTATTTAGTTTGTTACTATAAGTTTTTTCAATAATAATTCCATTTTAGATGGCATAGTTAAATGATTAAAATTTATAGCACTTAATATTGTCAGAATGTCCTGAGGAACTTTGGATAGAATTTGAATCGTTCAACCTAATCAGAATTTATATTTTCTCTACTGCCAACTGCCTTCAACAAAACATCTTTTTAAAGGATTATTATTTTGTATCTGCGGTTTAAAGACTTGCTTACGCTACAATAACAAATACATTACTTCATATTTATCAAAGTGAAATTAAATGAATTATTGATATCTACAATTTACGTTCTTACAGTACTTCGCAATAAAGCATATGTAAGTTAATACTCGACTTTGAAATTCCTAAATGATATAATTAATTCAGTGTCCCAGAATTGAATAACGAGAATTCTGTCTCGTCTCTTTATTTAAATTGAGATAAAATCAAATGCACCAATAGTTCTAGACAAACTCACCTTAATTAAACTTCACTAAAAGATATTTCACTTCTAGACCGCCACAATTACCTATTACATTTAACTCTATGAAGAGCATAAAAGGAACTGGGTAGGGTTGTTTGTGTAGGATAAGGATAGTAGACTTGTAGAGAGAGTGGCGGGGTGAATGTATGAGTGATGGGGGAAGATATGATACTGTACCTGTCTGATCTTGACCGAATAGACCTGTGACTCATACTTTTCGCTGAAGTACTCTCAACAGCCAGCACTTTATTTTTTCTTCAAAGCAGCCACAGCAGAAAATCAGTTTGGCAAAGGTATGATGTTGAAAATGGTAATGGTATACGAAATGTTCTTGTTTTCAGTGCAGAAAACTCATCATCCAACCCTGCCCATAATTCAAAGAGTGATTTACTACTAAATTGTCTTTTGATTTCAGCACTAGCCGTGAAGTCTATAAAGATTTCTCCTTCGACAGTTCAGGAGTATTTTGAAATGGATCCCTAACTCACTCATAACTTGGTATCAATTTGAAGTCAGCAAGAAAATACATTTTAAAATTATTTGCCAGCGTGGCTAAATGATTTTCAATGGCTACAAAAACAACTTCCACATGTTGTTCTTCAGCTTTGCAAGTTTTCACACATTCATCAATATTTGCAAACATTTCTAGGTTTTTTGCTTTGCATTTCTTCTCAACAATTCCAGTTTTCTACAGAAAGCATTAAATATATAATTGGTATCCAACATGGGTGTTGGCACCTTGGAGTTGAAGATTCAAGTATTTAATTTCTCGAATATGTCAACAAAGTAGCTCAATTTCATCACAAATAACTCATCCCGAAACTTCCCGGCTTCCGGGCGGTTTTCTTCTTCTAGAAAAATGCCAGTTTTATCTCTTAATTCATAAAGACGTTGTAAAAAATTTTCACGTGATAACCATCTTGCCTCGCAATAAAATAGTAACGCTGAATGTACTGCATCAATGTCTTTACAAAGTGCAGGAAAGATTCTTGATTTTAGGGGTCCCATTTTTATATAATTTACTGCAATTACCACCGTCGTTAGCACAATATTCAGACGAGGAATCATTTCTTTGGAAGCCAGAGCTTCTCTGTGGAACATGCAATGTGTCCAGATACACTGTGGAGTTGTTTCACTAGTGCTTGTATACTTTGGAATCTTCCCGACATTGTACTAACACCATCATTGCGTTTGTTTAGAAAATCATTTAACATAGCAAGCAATGCAAGTGATGTTGCTATGACTTCTATTGGTTTGCAGAGTAGTAGTTCGTCTACTGCTGACATACCATCTTTATTGCTATCTGTTGCCTCATTAAGCTGAATCTTTACATCTTCAGCTATATCACCAATTCGACGGGCAACAGTATCATTTGATAGAGGTATGGACCGCATATTTTTGACAAAAAAATTATGAGGCAATCTAGATCTAGTTATTTGTTACTTGATCTATGCATTTATTTATTTTGAATATTGATAAGTACAATTGACAAATAAATGAGAAGATATTTTATGCTGACGCTTACATTTATTGCAATAGATCTCAATACAATACATAATTTGTAAGTAATTTTTGAGTTCTCTTATCAAGGTCGTAGTGTAGTTTTATCATCAAAATACAATTAAATTAAAAGAAACTAATATTGCAATTACAGCACGATTGAAAATTATTGTTTTTGGGGGGGGGGGACTGTGATTGAAAATTGGGTCGCATATACTAGGAGGTTGAGAACCCCTGCTCTAGTGTATTCCCTTTTCAACGGTATCTAATATGCCATGCCTTATTTCTACAGAAGTTGGGTGTGCACGAATTTCTTGTTTAATGGTGTCAAAGCTGCCTCAATACGTTGATCTAAATTGCCCCTTTTTTCAATTTCTGTAGCGTATATGAGTCCTTTGGCTCGTCCCCAGACGTAAAAATCTAACGGAGTTAAGTCTGGAGAACGTGGAGGCCATTCAATAGAACCATCTCTCCCAATCCGTGAATTTGGGAATACATTAGAGAGTAAGATACTCTCTGACGGTTAATCTCCAGTATGCAGAACACCCGTCATTCTGAAGAAAAACAGGCATGTATTCATTGAAGATTGCCAATTGAGCTAACAATTCGGGCAAGTCATTTTACAAAAAGTTGAAGTAATTATATTACAATGAAAGAGTAATTCTTGGAGAGAAAGCGCTCTCACGCTATTAAATCACTCAAGTATACATACACGAAAAATTTTGTATATGAATAAATGTATGAATGCACATCTACCCTAAGCAGGCATTGCGAACAACAACGTGCATCAGTGCACGAATGTGTAGTTCACAATGCCTTTAAAAACTTAGATAACCTGATATAGTCAACTGTCGTACCAAACGCCATGAGAGATACCAAGCGGCATCTATTACCCAAGTGCGACAGCGCAAGGTAATGTTACCCTCCGTGGTACAACTACAAATCGGGCAACTGTAGATATACGTGCATTCAATGAACACGCCATAGGTGGCGTACCTATTACAATATAATGTAACATTAATTCTTGGAGAGAAAGCGCTCTCACGCTATTAAATCACTCAAGTATACATACACCAAAAATTTCGTATATGAATAAATAGTTGCATGATTTGTAGTTGTACTACGGAGGGTAACATTACCTCGCGATGTCGCACTTGGGTAACAGATGCCGCTGGGAATCTCTCATGGCGTTTGGTACGTAAGTTGAGTATATCAGGTAATCTAAGTTTTTAAAGGCATTGTGAACAACACGTTCGTGCACTGATGAGACCAATGTAAGGTCGAAACAACTGTCTGTACGTTGTTGTTCGCAATGCCTGCTTAGGGTAGATGTGCATTCATACATTTATTCATATACGAAATTTTGCGTGTATGTATACTTGAGTAAAGTAATTATCCCCATTGATATTATGACAGTAACAGAATGAGAAAAGCGGCGTTACATAGACAGTCAAATCTCGACTAAAAAAAACTGAACCTGTCGCACGCTCTTGCCGAGTCAGTTTGGGGAATATCCAAAGAAGAAAACAGAAAGATGTTGACTTCTGCTGCCCAGGAGAGAGATAACAGTTTCTACCTGTTACGCGATTGTTATGTAAGCAAAAATAAGTTTTCATCTCGAATATCAAAAATCAGCCTGATGTGACCCGATACATAAAGTTAGTGAATTAGTCAAGCTGTAATCAAGGTTTTTATGGCATTTTATTAATGCACTGTATAGTTGAGTTTAAAGTTTATTTCTTTGTGAGTTAATTATCAATAGTCATTTGCAAGTAATTTTAAATTTTGGTTGAACCACACAACAGTACACATTAAAAGCTTAAATTTGGAGGCGGTACCTTTTTTAATTCAAGTTTAAATGCTGAATTTTGGGATTTTGCAAAATAAAAATTAAGAATTCAAAAAAAAACAGAAATAATGTTGAGTTATTGGGCGAGCCTTAAGAGACAGCAAATGACCCCTTCCATCGACCAATTTAATTTGGCAAACGATGCACCAAACACCCTGTATACTTTATTAATTTTTAAATATTACAGACTATCAAATTTTTTGGATTTAGGATATTAATTAAACGCTTTTTGTATTTAGTAGACCCCATTTATCTTTTACGAATCATCTTACGTAACATTTTGAAATGCTGAATCGTGCAAAGTAAATAAATGAGAGAATTTATTGTTTATTTATCGAAGCTTACTCGTTTGAAACTTACCATTGGGGCTGACTAGTGAAGATCAGATGATGTAAAACTTCGCAGGGTTTATTTTATGTCCGTTTCGTTGTTCACGAAAGACAGAAGAGTGAACTTTTATTTTTGTTTTGTTGAACTTCCTTTATCAGCTTTTCGCAAGCCGGAGCTTGGGCAAACAGCTGGTGTTTCTTAGTCGACGATAAGATTAAAATCTCCTTTCAGAACGAAACGTGTCCGGTTGAAACGTATTGCAAATATCGCCATGAGCTGGTCTTTTTATCTATATCGTCGATTTAGTAAGTAAGTAATAATTTTATAGGTTGACCGTTATGGGTTCTGAAAACAAAATTGAAAATAATAAATTAATTTACAATAGTCTTCGCCTATTGAAATTCTAGAATAAACTGCTTGAGTTTGTAGTTAATTGGGATAATGAATAAATAATGCAAAAAAGATTATTTCTCATTTTAAATATTGTAATTTTAATGTGTATAAAAAATATTTGTTTGTGGCTTTAAAGAAGACAAGTTAATTCAAACCGCTTGACTATAGACTAGTTTTTAAAAATTTTATGTAATAATTTAAATATTGAACGCTACAACAACAGATGTTAGATAGAACCCCGCTATTTGGTGGTAAATGCAAACCCAGGTGTAAGATTTATTAAGTTTAGAAGAAGTAATGCACGTAATATTATCATGACGTAATATTAACCTTAAAACGCCGTCCGTGGCTTGCTTGCTTGTCGACGGTGTCACAGCGCCTAACATCGTGATTCTCTCTTTAACTTACTTTACTTACCTTGGAAGTCCGCGCGCCTTAAAAACGCAACCCTACATGCGCTTCCTAAATAACAAAGGTAAGTATGCAAGTCCGAGAAGATTGATATACATATACCCCGCTTCTACCTCTTTCACTGCCTAGATGTTATAGTGCAAGAAAAAGTAAAGAGAAAATGAATTAGTCGGTTTATACTTACGGTAGGTCATTAGCTTTTATTTAATATCCGAAAACAACAAAATCTACAATGGAATATATACAATGCTTAGTAATAAATATATTCATGTCGTTTGATGCACCGGACCTGAATCAGAGACTTTGTCAGTCACGGAAGTAAGACAGTCTGCAAAGACGTTGATGAAGCAAAGGAAAATATCGAGCGAGATCGGATTATAGAAGAAGGATAGATGTAATTTAGAGACAAATTAAGAAAGTGGAAGAAATAGCAATACTCAAGTGTTTTTGTTAAGTGTAATGTCGAGAGGGCGACCGCCAGTTAAGTCACCTAAGTACCTCTCGTATATGTTTATATATTATAGTTTAAGTGGAGTAGAAAGAGAACGCGACAATATCAATTTGATTTGGCAAAAAAAAATTTTGTTAAAAGTTCTCTTTTGTATTGTATCTCATAGGTCTACTTAAACAGAAAACGACAGTAATTGCCCATCATTGCAGAGTAGCGCCATCGGTAAAGATTTTCCAAGGTAAGGATATCTTGGTAAAAACGTCCACCTTATTTATGGCTTACAACTCCAACATTGTTTGGATTTTGGATTTTTAATGACATTCTGTAGCCCATGTTTTTGTAGTTGTTTAATAAATCAGTTAATACAGCAACATAATCGTCATCTCTCCTAAATATTCCAAATTTGAGCTTTGAACCATGATCAAGTAGCTAACTCTACATTTGTGAACCTGGCATCAAATGTTGTGGCCCAATAAATATACCTTCTTTCAACTTCACTCAATTTGGGAAACATTTCCCTCAAATGCCTGAAACGTTTATTAAGAGCTTTCATTAGACATAATTTTATATGAAGCGCAATATTATTTTACTCCTCTCAACTAATGGAACATTTAGCACATTTTCCTCTCCTGTTACAAATAATTTCCTCACAGGCCAGTCTTTGATTTTGTATCAGTTTTGGTGTCTCGCCTGTTCCATAAACACAAAAAACAGCAAAATTTTGTGAAACCAGTCTGTACACTTGTCAGCAGTGCAACAACTTTTAAATCATATCAAACGTGGCAATCATGATCTTCATTTGACTCGTTCCACCAACAAAGCCACGTTTTTACAAGTTTCACGGATGTCCGCAGCATGAGCCAAAGGTACTAACGGGAGTTTGTTGCCATATTTGCAGTAACACTGCTTTCAAGCTGGTTTTAGAGAAATCTATAAAGATTTGTCAATTTTGGAGATTATGCTCAGTACCTAGTGGAAATCTTTTAACTTTTTGTTAGTAGATTCCACTCTGGCAACCTAGAACCCAATATTTCTGCTTGCTGTTAGAAATCACGAACCCAATCGTTGAATTATTTCTGTTCTATGAGGTGAGGCGACATGACATTAGTCAGGAATATACTCTTCAACATGTTGTTCATTTCCGCTTTCATTTTATTCTGATCCCTGTTCAATTGTTTTCAAATTACAAGCTGGAAAAGGTAATCCTTCCCCATGATGCACAGGTTTTAAGTTCCAAAGTAAAATCGGGGTATTATATTTCGTATTATCTAAATACCGAGCAATATTAGGGAAAAAAATTAGAAAACACATGTGATTTTTCGCTTGCGCCAAACCATTGAAACATAAAATGGCATAATTTTACTATTTTCTTTCATCCACTCAGTAAGTACAGTTGTGTCGGTTATGCACGAAATATGAGGAGCTCTTTTTATCCATATCACCCTGAACCTAATCAAGGACTAATTTATTGTGTTGTGATCATTAATATAAACTCTAGAAGTGTACATTTGCGGATTCTGGCGACCGAGGTCAAATGCCCACCCAACCGAACCTACGTACAGCGTGTTTCAAAAGTCGTGCCAACTCCACATACAGGCTGTTCCAAAAGTCATGCCAACCCCACTAAAATGGCGCCCTTTGACGGACACTTATCGAACTAAAAAATGGTGCTCCCTACCAACCCAACTAAGAATGGCTCCCTCTGACATTTACCAAGTCAACTGAAAATGGTGCGCTCTGATGGCCATCAATACAACAAGTCTATATATTGACATGGTTTAAATAACCAATGTTATTTCAAGTTCTTAAAATAATGATTTTTATAGTGATAAAATATTTATTAACTAAATTTGAAAAAGTAAGTAAAATAGTTGTTGTTATAATGGATGATATTTTATGTGGTTTCTTGGTTCATTCCGTATAGCGGTGGAACGATAAGGTTTCTTTCTTCTATGTAATAATCGTAGAATCTGTTAGGAAGAAATGAAAAAATATTAGTTTTGTTATAGAATATTATGTATTATGATTTTTGTACAAAATTGTTTAATTAACGGTGATGTGTCAAGTAAAATATCATAATCTAATTTATGTTGAATATAAGCAAATTTGAATAAAGATTCCCGCTGTTATTTGAACAAGTGGAAATGACAGTTATAGTTTGACAGATCCTATAATAGGTATTTAAAAATAGGATGTAAATGGTAAAAGAATAAATAATGTGTGTAATTTAAAATTTAATGGTTATAAATATTTAAAAGAGTATATAAAAGAATTATGTTGAGTATTAAAGGTAGGTGTAGATCTCTCATTGAAGGATTCAAAAAGTGTAAAAAGTCGTCAAGGTAATTTTTCAAAATAAATAAACAAAGGAGAATATTTTTCTTGTGAATTGAGTGCGGAGGTATAATTTTGATGTTGCGTAAATAACATCAGAATTTATACTAAAAGAGAAGAATTCTCTTTCAAAAGTTGTTAAAAGTAATAAAAGTGTGAATATAAAATAATCCAAAGCATAAATAAAATCATTACAATTTATACGTTGTGTAAAAGCAAAGGCTTACTATAAAGCAATTAAAGAGTGTTTAAGTGATTAATATTGAACAAGCACAAAGGATATAGAAGATTTTGATATTAAATTGGAAAAACTTACCTTTCAAATATAAAATTGTTCCTGTACATGCCGTTCTCCCATCCAGAGTTCCAAGAAAATTGCAAGTTTAACCAATAGATGAGATATGTGAAGTAAAATTGTTCCTGTAAATTGTTATCGAGTCCAGAAAATCTTGAGAAGTTTTTTTTTCCAGTCCAGGAATAGTGTTTTTATTTTAGGAAATATCATTACATCTTTGCCCAGAATTGCAAGAGATTATAGCAGGTATCTTTTGGAAACATACATAATCTTCAAGTACGGAGGTAGCTAAGACATTCAGGACCATTCTATAAAACCAAGGATATTGGGTACCTCAAGGCAGGATAAATCTACGAGCAATAAATTAACATTCTTTTGACGTTGTAATTGAACTACGATACATTTATTTGATTCAAGGTTGTATAAAATATTTATAAATTAACATTGATAATTAATTGATATCAAGTTCTTAACATATTCAACGTAAAGCCTATATTATAATTTTAAATCTGACATAAATTAGGGTTATCCTGATCAAAAAGTTAGGTTATATAGTAATCTAAATGAAAGATACCTTATTGGAAAAGAATATTGAATTTATTATACATAAGAGTCATTATAGTGAACGGAATATTTATATGAAAAGAGAAAACACATTATTTATTGTTTGTTCTAAGAATTGTCAAAACATAAATATTACTCACCGTAAAAGATCATTTTTAGGTTAAAATCCATTTTTTTCCATTAACTGATACATTATCGACGTTAAACAATTTCCTTATTACGCATGCATTTCTAGTACGGTATTAAATTAATTAATATGTACACTTGGTAATTTCTAAACATATTATTATACACTTATTAATTTGAGATTGTTGATTTCTTCAGTGGTGGTGATATGCATGAACATATTTATAGTCTATTTTTTAATTCGGAGGAGTGTTTTTAAATTGAAGCGCTAAAAAGGAGGCTTGCTATTTGTCAGTTTTCGGGAAGAATTACAATATGGAAATTTTACATGTCTACGGCCGCCATACTGTTACAACAGCTGTTATTGTATTCATCGTTAATTTTGTCAGTGCGTTTCTGTTCAATTTTTTACGTTCAATTTGCGTTATAATAGTAAAATAGTTCTTTTAAGAACTAAATCGACTGATATACTCTCCGTGTTAATCATTTTCATAGCGTTTTTCTTGGATATGGAGGAAGTAGCAAGCACTTCTGGATCGCAAATTTCCCCGTTGAGAAGGCGAAAATTTGTGATCTTAGGACATCTATCTGTTGTTAAGAAGCTGAATATAGTAAATATATTCAAAAAATTACGTGCTGATAACCCCAGAATGAGGATTACTGCTATTGTCGCAAGAATATCGAGTATGATAGGTTAGTGTTATAATACATTACCATCATTAGGTATATATTATTATGTTATCTTGTTTTTAGGAGTGGCACGGTCTACTACTGTCTATCGTACCATAAAAGAATATAAGCAGAAAGGACAAGTTATCCCACCCAAGCAAAGTTCTGGAAGACACTCTTTAATTACTGATTATAGTGAAACCGTCAAGAATTCTATAAGGCAAATAATTCATAATTTTTTTTTATAAAAATGAGCTTCCTACACTTGATAAAGTGCTGAATGAAATCAAACAGCGTGATGATTTGCCACAGATGAGCCGTTCAACATTATACAAATTGATGAAAATAATAAACTTTAGGTCAGCGCCAATGTTCTAATTAATATGCAAAAAAAAAATGAGTATATAAGTACTCAAATTTATATTTTACATGCTTTGATATGTTAGAATAAATATGATATATTATTGTAGGTATATGAAGAGGAATCGAAAGAGTGTTTTGATAGAACGTGATGATATAATTAGGTGGAGAAGAAGATATTTGATGACAATTAAAGATTATCATCGTTAAAATCGGCCAATTTATTATTTAGATGAAACATGGCTAAATGAAGGTCATACCAAACAATGAGTTTGGGTAGATGGCAATATAAGAAGTCGAAGATACTTTTACTAAAAGCAATCCAGAATATCACTACGGACAATTGGAAGAAATGTGTAGGCCATGTGATTAATGAAGAAAGAAGAATGTGTGAGTTAGATGGGTTGGTCGATGATATAATCGAGCAATTTATTATATCAGTGGGTGAAAATAGTTCAAGTGAAATGGAAAGTGATAGTGAATAATTATAAATTGTTACTGTTTCATATGTATATGCTATAATTAACATTTGTCTAAATTGTTGTTCACTTGTATATAATAATAAAAAATTGTGAATAATTATATGTTTTATATGTATATGCTATAATTAATATTTGTCTAAATTTTTGTTCGCTTGTAAATAATCATATAAGAATAAGAACCATCTGTCTTTTCTTTTTAAATTTGAAAATATACAAATCACCTTTAAAACTTTTGATTTAAGCATTTCACTTACGATGATTCCCTTCTATTTCAAATTAAAATTATCTAATTTTTTAAATAAATTTTTAATTAATTACTTGACTACAATTTATATAAAATCGTCGCTAATTTTAAAACTGCCGCCAAGAAGTAATTTTCCAAAATTCCATTGTGTAAACGCGCCTTTTTATTTTACTCCTCCGAATTAAAAAATAGACTATAGTTAGAACATGAATATTTAGAGGTCAAATATTTACTCTGGAAATAAAAATACGATTATAAATTTTCCTGCTGACAGATATAATTTACAAGAGAACTTACCTATTTAAGAGAGAATATAGAAATTCCTACATAAAACCCAGAAACAACGAACTATAAACACGCCCAGTTATAAATAAGATCTTAATTGATTTTATAAATTAGGTTAGGAAATCTTTAACATTGATAGTGAAAAACCCCCACCTCTGCAATATACTGGTCTAGTTTTTAAATATAGTACTACCAGTTTGATAAATATAAGGAAAGAGAAAAGTATTATGATTTGAATTATTTATTTGAGCTTAGCCTGAGTTTTTAAAGAAAGTAAACAAAGTTTGAATTTTTTATAGAGTAAAATACTAATTCATTTAACACCAGAATATGTGGTTTAGGTGATATTAAAATATATCCCAGCACAATTACATGTTCATTTAGCACCCGAAAGTGAAATTTGATTTACATTAGTAAATAGTATTTTTACTCAACTTTAAATACTTGTTCAATATATAGAATCACATGGGGAACTGGATCTATCATGCATGAAAGAAGAGTAAACAATAATATTCAACTATACATATTTTTATTAATTACACATTTCCAAATTGAAATATAGAGCATTATAATGTAAGTATAACACTTGAATATAACAAGTTGTTTCAAAGTGTGTAGCATTGGTAAAATAGTTAAGATAATATGATTACCACTAGATTATATAAGTATATAAATAAATCTGGTTCGTACATATTTATTAATCATATAATTTATACATTTCCAAGTTGAAATAATATAGAGTATTATAATGTAAGTATAATGCTTCAAGCATGTACAATGCATTTAAGGAATTCTCATGGCAAGAAAATATAGATCTAATATTTTAATGTGAATCACCTTTCATTAGGAAACAGACTAATAACGTACTTGAGCACGCTTAAGTTCTTCAGGTTGTAGATGTTGTTGCAAATATTTTAAGATAGAACGACCAGATGATTTCGAATATTCAGGCGGATCACAAGTATATCTAAGTATGAGCTAACTTCAATTTGATGGTTTGAACTTGAACCTTCACTCCGGATAAATTCATAACATTCCTCCAAAGTGAAAGAGATGCAAGCATTCACTGAATATATTCGTATTATAAGTGTGTAATCAGCTGACTGATGATCAGCCATTTAGTATCACTTTTGTTCAATAAATACGAGAATGTCCAACAGGCTGTTTCTCTCCAAGGATCGCTGTATCCTTAATCATTAAAGCATCAGATTCATTTATGATATTGACGAATATAACAGCTGTAACAACGAAAATTTAGGTAAAAAATTAGTACAACTACATGAATAGAATAATTGTATATATACTCACTAGGGTCCCTTTAATGGTGGACACTTGTATTGACAGCTCGACTAATATACATTCTGCTCAAACTTCTATTATATTAATATAAAGTTGGTGGAGATATCACTTGATAGCTATGGATGGGGGTAATGCTGTTCTATGATGCGTACGATTACAAGAAAGTTTCTATTTAAAAAATCAGAAATAAATATTAGTACTACAATTACATTAAAAAAAAAATAGCAATTACTTCCAAACACCTCATCCGATTCTCCACCGATGTCTTGATGACTCCAGGCGAGAGTACGGATACCATCCACATTAATATATCGTTTGTCATCAACCGTCGATAAAGTCAATTTATTTTGCTCTATCGTATGGATAGTGTGTAATTTACTTTTAAATAAATGTTTTCTTAAAAGACATTTCTCATCAAATAAACAACTTTTGTAATCGTCAAAACTAATTTTATCCCTAACAACGTTTTTTTTGACTCCTTTTGATTTTTTAATAGTTCTACCCTCAACTTCGATAGCATATACTTTCGCTCGCAATCCAAGAATTTCCCTCCTTACTTTATCTGCATTTTCATTTTTTACTACACCTAGCACGCCTATATTTGTGTGATAAGATGTGTAAAATATTATCGGCCGAAAAGTTTGATGTGTCAAATTTTGATTATTTCTTTCATTTTACAATATGTTTCCATTTTCAAAGTAAAACTATCGGTATCCATGTAGCATAGACAAATCTTCTCTACATATTTGCATTTCAAATAATCGTAATAAAAACCGTACATTAATAGTTTTGAAAGTTCCAGCAAGATAAGGTGAGAAATCACTGCGTTATTATACCGGGTGTCTGTTTAAGCTCGGCCACCGGCCATATCTCGGCAACAGTTTATCGTACAACTTGGCGGAAAAAATCTTGATAGTGAAATGGACCACAGGAACTTCAACAAAAATATTTTTAAGTTTCCAAAATAATCGCAAGGGGGCGCAATTTTCAAGATGAATTAAAAATTCAGTAGTTTTTCATTAAATTCTAGATTAAGATAGATTAAAATTTTTAACAATATATTTTTGGTATCGCAATATTGAAGCACATAAAAAACTGACAAGAATGGTAAAAACCGGAAGTTGCTACCTCTTTTCTTGATGAAGATGTAGTCATACAAAGACAATCCAGAAAAATAAAAATGTTTAAATATAAATGTATTTATTTATTGGGAGTAATAATTTTATTTTTATTTTAAGGGAGTCTCTAGACAGTGCATAGTTCGTTTTCACTTGAATTTTCATCATACTCTTCCATAAATGTATTGATTTCAATCTTCTCGCCGATTTTTTAATTCATTGCATATGCTACGTTAGATTCTCCTTTTAAATGTTTTCAAATTCTCTAGATATTTTTAAATTTCATGTCTTGTCTTTTTAGACATTGAAATAAAATAATAACAATAATAATAATATATCTTTATTACCCAAGAGGTATACATCTAATTATAGGTAAACAGCAAACATTATTTCCATAACTCATGAATAGACAATAACGAGAAAAAAAAACAATATAATGTAATGCATTTTATAACTAAACAAATCATTTACTTATTAGTAACGAAAGGGTACAAAAATTGATATCTATTCATCCCCGCCTATAACATGAAAGTAAGTAAAAGAACCTATTATTATACCTAAACATAAATAAGAAAATATATTGACCAAGTAATATAAACGAAAAAAAAAATATATTTAAATCAGAAAGTACAAGAAATAAAACAAAAAAAGCTTCAACTTAACAAATGTTTAAAGTGTTACCATTATTTTTAATACACATGTTTACTTGTCGATTAGTAGAGAGCAGAGTTACTTCAATTTCGGAGGGAGCAATTGTTGTAATCGGCTTTTTGTGATAAAAATGTGGATAAAACGTTTAAAAAAATTTTATCCTGTTCTTCGTGAGTGTTTTGATACGACACAAAAAAAATCAGATTGATTAGCATATTTTAATCGTCAAAAATAAAATCGCAAAAATCAGTTATTTTTCGACCCGTCACACTCTGATGATCCCTTAATTTGCTAAATACGTACAAAAAGTTTAACTACAAGTGACACTAATATTTTCACATTTTTATTTTTATGGCCCACCTTGGAAATCTCATTATAATCTAATTTAGTATCATTGTGCATGCGATGTTGTATGATGAAAATTTAAGAAAAAAAGCAAGCTACACTGTTCATTATTATTACTATTTTATTTCAATGTTGGAAAGGACAAGAAATGATATTTAAAAAATAATAGCTAGGGAATTTGAAAACATTTAATAGGAGAATGTAAAATAACATATACAATGAATTAAAAAATCGATAAAAATATTGAAATAAATACATTTATGGAAGATGGTGTTTGGCCAAACACCATCTAAAAATAAAGAATCTGTGGGAATTTTGGACCTTTTAATACCTTCTTTCTTGAATTATCCACCCACACATGGCCTATCATACCAATTCATTTATGGAAGAGTATGATGAAAATTCCAGTGAAAACGAACTATACACTGTCTAGAGACTCTCGTAAAATTAAAATAAAATTATTACTCCCAATAAATAAATAAATCTATATTTAATTTTTTTTATTTTTATGGATTGTCTTCGTATGACTATATCTTCGTCACGAAAAGAGGTAACAATTTCCGGTTTTCATCACTCTCTTCAGTTTTTTATGTGCTTCAATATTACGATATTAAAAATATACTATTCCATTTAAAATTTTAAAGAAAAAGCAAGTAATATACATAAATTGAAAACAACCACGTAATTTCTTACTACATATCCTTCAATTCCTTATAAAATTATCTATCTAATAATCCTAGAAACATTCGAAATCCGTTGGGGCAAACCGAAATTATACCTACTTCTGTACGCAGAGATACCCCCCTCCACCCTCCCCTTCGTATGGGACTTAGATGAAAAAGTTTCTAATGAAAATTTTATAAAACCGTATAAAAATGTTGCTAGTAAAAATTTTACTCCATCTTAACCTAAAATTTAATGAAAAATTATCCAATTTTTAATTTATCTTGAGAATTGCGCCCCTTTACGATCATTTTGAAAACTTAAAAATATTTTTGTTGAAATTCTTATGGTCCATTTTACTATCAAGATTTTTTCCGCCAGGTTGTACGATAAACGGTTGTCGAGATATAGCCGGTGGCCGAGCTTAAACAGACACCCGGTATATTATTGTCTCGCTTGAAATTAATTTAATCATCCCAACGTCGTTTTTTAGACATTTGCTGTAGATCGATAGAAGATCTTCAACTAATTGCGCGACAAATACTTTTGAACAATCTAAACTGACATAGGATACAAATTTATTTAGATTAGGGTCATGCGCACAAACAATTTGATAATGAAAGCCGAATGAAACATGTTTATGCATGTCGCGATTATATGAAACGTTTGGATTGTTGCTACATGATTGAACTTGTTCGAAATCACAATATATTACGAATCTTGCCTTAAGTTTTTTATCAAAATTAGTAAAACGTAATTTATTTTCTGGTAACATATCACCTGTTTTAATTTTTATGAGTTTATTTGAAGGTAGAACTGTACTTACCCTATTGCAATCAAAGTTTTGATGTATTTCCAAACTGGTTTGTGAACAGAAATAGCTCAAGCATCCATCACACAAAAATAGTCTTTCTTTATTAGCAATAATCTGAGATGAAATTAGTCTTGACAGATTTTTAATTAAAACGTAGTGAGATTTTTTCCCATCTTCAATTAATAATAAAATAACATGCACATCCATACGATTGCGAGTGTAATAAATTGTGTTCGTTTTACGCTGAGTTTTCACCTATTGTTTTAATGAATACACGTTGATATACAAAATGTTATTTATTCACTTAAACACATATTAAAACTAACACAGAAATACAAATACAAGAAGTTTCGTAGCTGATTTTAAATTGTCATGTTGTAATGATGATTTCTTGGCGACTCGCTAGTCCTTTTCCATTTTGCTGTCTTGTTGACATGTTCTCCCCCCCCCCCCCCTCCTGTGTAAGAGGGGTGAGTATAATTAACGATAATCATAGTGGATATTGCAATAATGTATTTCAGCTGTTCAATAATACGTTCAAAATTCCATACTCAAATCGGGAAGAATAGATTATTGCAATACTATTACAAAAGATTATAAGATATAATACATAACAGTAATAAAATCTATTAAAATGCAAATAATATTGTCTAGTCTAGTGACTGTGCCGAAGGATTATTGCTATAATGCGCTTCCAGGTATTGACCGTACTAAGTAATTAGCGAACAATATTGTCATTGAAAGGATATTTGGTTTTATAATAGTTGCATTGTTTGAAACATAGACATTTAGTTTTCAAATCTCTAATGTGAGGGATAATTACCTTCGGAGATTGTATTATAATTGGGGTGATTTAAATATTGTGAAAATATTTGTGTGTCTGAAAATAAATTACTTGAAACAATAACTTTATGTGCAGATGTTGGAATTACATATATTACAGTATATTAACTAAGCATGGAATTATAACGATTCTACGGTTATAATATACATGACATAAACAACTGCAAATATACAAGTGCATCCAAAACAAAATGAACAATAATAGCACTACATGATTAAATCGTACTTCCGGCAAACCGAAACAGATTGGCCCACAACATTAATCTTATCATATATAGATTCTGATACCAGACCATACACATTAATGGAAATATTACTTAATATTTCTATTTTAGATAAATCATTAATTTTAACAGGAAATTTAAGGTTTTTTAAATTTAAAGTTGTGGAATAAGGTGGATAACTAGATACTCTATATACATGATTGTCGACATGGTGTAGTTAGACGCAATGCCAAACATTTATCGTCCACATTTTTTATATTGATGCATGCTTTCTTATTTTTAATCAAAGCCGGGAGTTCTACGTATGAGGGACCTTTAATTGGGTCGAATACATTTGTGCTAATTCTAAGTGCGAAGCCGAAACAAAACTCCAACCAGACTGGTTCCCCAAAAACTCCTCTGACTTCGATCTAATTACGACTGCCAGCTGATCATAAATGCGATGCACATCAGTCGATCTCGTTATAATAGCATAACGAGTGTTGAAATATATAAGACTAGTTATTTGCTGATCACCCTGTGGTTTAACATAGTAGGCAAATAACTCAATCTGTACCTTCATACTCGATTCTAACTGTTCAATCACATTTATAATCAGCTGACATACTTTGATTTTAAAATTAGTCAGCATGGATATAATATCAGTATTTTCCTTACAAAGAATCTACAAGAGGTAACACGATGTCTAAAACTGCTTGCAATTTCAAACACCCCATCCTCCAAAGCAGTAGCAGTCTCAGATACGTGTTGCTGTGAACGGAGATGTCCTCTATTCAATAAATTTATGGAGAAACTCTGATCACAGCATTCGTATCTCACCTGTTAAGAACTTAACATATTTTATTTTACATTATTATTGTTTCTTGCTCTATATACGAATGTTTTTCTTTATTTTGATGTGTCATTATATTTTTCTAATGTATGTTTTATTTTTTAACTTTTAATTATATTGTCACTTAATGTACTTTTTACTAACAAATATTGTGAGCATACTGATGCGGAGCGATCTTCGGATGTATACAGTCTCATCGGCCGAGTTTATTGTCTGCCGGCCCGAGTACACGACTATACACCGAAGGCGATGCAAGACCTTCTATGTATACGTACGGACGGCAGTGTCAAGCATGTGCGTATATATAGGGACCATATAGCTTCTTGAGCGAATCTCATGTGTATATGCTGTAAGCTTATGTTCGATGCAAGAGCGGCCCCGAAATGTCGGCGCACACAGAGAATAAATAAATGTGTATTTCAACTGAATTTGAGTTTTATTTATGGTACTTTCAAAATAGGAAGTTTCCTTAACATCGCCTGAGGTTTCAAAACAGTTTGTGTAGGTTTCTGGGGTTCCAACACATCTTGCCTAGGCTTCTTTACAGACTGGACGTCTCTCGATGTGGAAGCGACAAATTCATTCGCATGTGTCCTCTTCCAATGACGTGTTAGACTATCCTTCCTTGTAAAGCTCGATTCGCATATATCACAAACATGCACTCTATAATTTACGGATGGATGTCTATTTAGAATTTAGAACATTCCTGTGTGTAAAAGTTTTTCCGCAGTTGATACAATCCATTTCAAAACTAAAAATATCGCACTTTAATAAATGATACATAAGTAAAGGTATATATTTTATGCGGAAATAATAAAGATTAAATCCGGCTCATGTTTCAAAAAATATTTAATACCAAACAACTTTAAACAAGAAACTGTAATAATAAAGGTAAAGGAATTATCAACACTTGGTCAATAATTTTAAGAAACCTGATCAACAAATTTTCAAACGTTTTACTATCCGGTGCTCTTCAGTCGGGATATTCCATGGCATATGTTCTTGATGTTAAAAATGGATTTCTATTGCCAGCTCCAAGAGCAAATACCATATCTATGAGCACTTCCTTCAAAAAATTCATTTTAAAGCAAAAACTTCTAAAGGGAACAATAAACTATTAAGGTATGTAAATACGATAATAGTTTCAAATAATTTGAACAAAACGATATAACTGACAACAAGGTAAATGCAACACGTAACAACTACTAACAAACAAACAGATTTTGATAATTAACTAGCCAAACTTAAATTATAACAATAAAAGATGTAATTTTGAAGTAGAGATTTGACGTTTGTTTGCACAGTCATTTTTTTTTAAAGCCAACTAGCTATTAGACGCCCACCATTTTGCAAATTATAAACATGGGTATATGCCATTAAAGGGTTATAACTTTAAAAATACTGAAAATAAGTGCTATGTTATTGGTATCATTTTAAAGGCAATTTTACAGCGAATATGCCGACTTAAAAAAATATTATAGGTTAGGTTTGAAAAAAGCGAGAAAATAGCCAATAAAGATCGATAACTTAGACACGACATATTTAACACCCTGTAACGTGTTAGTCCATAAATTAGTAACACAAGAGTTACGTAAGGCATTCTACCTATTTTCATACTAAGGCTTAAAATGTTAGATGCTGCAACTGTCAAGATTTTAACAAAATTATCAATAAAACCAAAACTAACAGTCGTAAGTGCACATATCCATATATTATTGCAAAGATAATTTGGGTGGCTATCATTATAATAGCTAGAAAGTATAGCAATCTATATAAAATAAAAAAGTTGAAGGAGGTTGCAAAAATTTGGAACAGCCTGTATATTTGTAAATAAAATTACAAAATGCACAGTTTTCATGCTAAGCTCCGCCGACACACTATTGCCGCACCCGGTATTATTACGAGAGCCAGCTGAGATGGTATTGTCATCTAGTACCTACGAATGAGCAGCGACAGACCAGGCAGGAGAGTATGAGGTCAAGGATACCAGAAAAGAGGGCAAAAGGAAGACCTGCCAAGGCATGGAGTGGCGGAAGTGTGTGCACCAGAAAATCTAAACTGGCAATATGCATATAGAACCTTACACCTAAAAAACCTAATAATTAAGGTTTTTTTATTATGTACAGGGTGAGTCATCCCCGCGAGCAAGGCCTATTGTGCCTTTACGAGTAAAAATATTTCGAAGCGGTTGCTCTCTTGTGATCGCTGCTTATTAGGAACACATTTCAAAAATATTTTGTATTATACAGAGTGTTCCATATCTTGATGGCTGACCATGGTTAAAATTTCTTAAATGGAACACCCTATACATTTTTGTATTCTCCGTATAATTTTTAGTCAAAAAGTAATAAGATAGTATAGGCCTAAAATCTAAAGTTTTTGACTTATTCCCACTTTTCTGAAAAATTGAAAGTTTCTATAAAATTATATTTCTAGTATTATTTCTCATAATTTTTTGTAGTATTGTTCATTTTATTTTTTTTCAGTTACTAATTGCATGTGCAGAAAACTGAATTAAAATTACATGACACGTTTTTGTATAAAAGTCAATTTTTTCAAATGAAACACACTGTTCATTTTTGAATTGCTTATTAAATTTCACATCAAAAACATGTAAGACGTTAATACTTTAAAAGTGTCGATTACTGAGCTATTGTCGGTTTTTGATATAATTTTGAAAACTTTATTTTTTATTTGAATACGGTATAGTGGGCCATGATATTTGTTGCAACATTGATAATTGAATGTATGCCATTTAATTCTCAATGGACAAGCATGATTTTATAATGCATTTTTCTAAAAACTAGGTGAGATATATGATTTTTATACGTATTAGAGGAATGACAAAAGAAAATGTTTACTAGTTTAAGGTTTTGAGTTGTTTATAAAACTGCATTCCAAAAATATATAATTAAATTACTCTTCTTTTTTCTTTTAGTTATATAATCTTTGGTACGTGTCTCATATCTATATTTACGTATTTATACAAAAAATGGATATATTGTATTTACAATACACTCTTTGCAAGCAATATTTATTTCATAAAATGTATAGAATATGGTACAATAAACAAATTTTAAAACAAAACAAATTACTACCTTAACTATAGTAAGTGCAGAATCAGGAATTGGGAGGTTAAATCAACGGTAATTACTGAAAAAGAAACTACAAAATGACAATAATATTTTGAAATATATTGCTGGAATAGAGTGTATTGTAAGTACAATATATCCAATTTTTGTATAAATATCTAGATATAGAAATACTTACCAAGAATATAGAAGTAAAAGAAAAAAGAAAGAGTAATGTTATATTATATATTTTTGGAATGCGGTTTTATAAACAAATCAAAATCTTAAGCTAGTAAACATTTTTTTTGTCATTCCAACAAAAAATCATAACTCTAAGCTAATTTTTAGAAAAAATCATTATAAAGTCATGCTTATCAACTGAGTAACAACTTATTAAATAGCATCCATGCAATCAACAATGTTGCAACAAATATCATGGCTCACTATACAGTATTCGAATAAAAAGCATGAAGTTGGCAAAAGTATATCAAAAAACAACAATAGCTCTCAAATAGTCTTTCTTAAAGTGTTATCGTCTCACATGTTTTTGATGTGAAATTAAATAAGCAATTGAAAAATAAACTGATATACAGTTCCATTTAAAAAAATAACTTTTATACAAAAACGTGTCATGTAATTTTAATCCAGTTTTCTGCACATGCAATTAGTAACTGAAAAAAAAATATGCTTCTATTAAGACGTCTTATCATGAACAATACTCAAAAAATTGTGTCGATCTAATACGTCGTTTCAGAGAAATATAATTTTATACAAACATTGAATTTTTAAGAAGAATGGAAAAAAGTCGAAAACTTTAGACGTTAGGCCTATACTATCTTATTATTTTTTAACTAAAAATTATACGGGGCATACAAAAATGTAATAATATATAGGATGTTCTATTTAAAAAACTATAACTATGGTCATCCACCAAGTTATGGACCACTCTGTATAATATAAAATGGTTTTGGAATGTGTTCCTAATGAGCAGCTATCACAAGAAAGAAACCGCTTTGAAATATCTTTACTCCTAAAGGCACAATCAACCTTACCCCCGGGCATGACTCAACCTGTATACAGTTATTCATGTCATAATTATTTTACTATGAAAGAAAAATTGGAAAATATATGAAAATTTTGTACATTTTTTTTGAAATATTTTAACACTCTATTGCATATTGTTGCAAATTGGTAACTCAAACTTTAAAATTTCCTATCTATTTCGCATTACGATAAACTGTTCCGTGTATGCATGTCGTTACCTCCTAATAACATAACTGAATGCATTGGTACGCGCGTAAATTGATAGGTGGTGCTAGGTGTTGTAAATGTGATTTTTATTTGTTGACAGCACAAAAGCAAGGTTATAGTTGTAACCTTGGTGTGTTCAACTAGAAGTTTGAAGTTTTTATAGTGAAATAAAGGTAAGAACTGCTATATAAAAATCAAAAGTGATTACATAAATCATCACTATGTCATGTTGTATTTCTCAAATATGACTTTTGCATGAGGAAATCGAAACAATTACGTGCTCAACGAATGTCACCGTTTGGACACGTTATGCATTTTCGTAAAATAAAAAATTATATTGGTACATGAAATTCTTCCAGATAATGGATCCTTAAACATTTTACGGGCGAAAAAATGTTACGCAAAACTGTGCCATTCGTGACATCTCCTCTGATAGTGAGGACAGTGAGTTGTCAGATGACGATGACACCCCTAATGAAGAGTTATTGGTGTAAAGAACATTGAAGAGAGTGATGAGGAGTTCTCAGATGAAGATGACATTCCTCTAATACAACTCCACAATCAAGCCCCGAATCCAGCAAACCAAAAATCCAGATGGAAAGTAACTAAAAAACCAAAATTGAACTGGAAAAATTTAGTGACAAGTAAAGATGAAGCGAGTATACTGTTTTGTGGCAGTGAGTTGCTTCCTGATGAAATTTTGAAATTAGATACTCCTCTCAAACTTTTTGGACACTTTTATCAGAAGACTTTTTCACCGAAGTTGTTCGCCAATCTTTATATAGCGTCCAAACACGACCTAACAGACCGTTGTGCACTAGTGTTGAGGAGATACAACGGTTTGTGGGTATGATAATTTGCCAGTAAATGGATTCGAGGAGGTATTCAAAAGTTTATTGCATTTTTCAGACAATAGTCAGAGTACAAGCAGTTTAGATAAAATTATGTCAGTTCTGGAAACAATCAGAAAAGCCTGTTTGACCATTCCTCTTGAACAGCATCTGTCTTGCGATGAACAGATTATCCCGTTTAAAGGAAGGATTAGTATAAAAACGTACAACCCTAAGACACCCCATAAATGGGGTTACAAGATGTGGGTTCTTAGTGGGGTATCCGGTTTCTCCTACAATTTTGAATTGTTTGCGGGAAAGCGAGGCTATACAATTGATGATAATGAGCCTGATTTGGGGGTCGTAAGTAACGTTATACTTCGATTGAGCAGACCTATTCCACATGACAACACACACCACAAAGTTTTCTACGATAATTATTTTTCTTCGTTGCCGCTAATATCGTAATTAGTGAAACGGAAAATTGTTTCTGTGGTCACAGTCCGCCAAAATCGATTGCCTGATTATCAAGGACGGACAGAAAAACAAATGAAGCAAGAAGGAAGAGGTACCATAAATGAAAGCACAACAAAGTTTGATGGGATCGATGTACATGCTGTGCAATGGTACGACAACAAAATTGTTACTCTAATTTCTGGGTATTGTGGAATCCGAAAAAGTAAAAAGATTTTTCAAATCTGAAAACTGCAACAAAGAAGTAGATTGTCCAAATATAATCACAGAATACAACCGCCATATGGGGGGTGTTGATTTGTAGGATTCGTTAATAGGACTTTACCCGATAAAGCTAAAAAGTCGGAAATGGTATCACCGAATATTTTATCATATGATAGATGTGGTGGTAAATTATTGGCTATTGTGTAGACAAATAAAAAGGCAACAAGGATTCACGGACAAAATAATGCCGCTTCTCGGATTCAAAACGCTTTTGGCAGAACAGCTTTGCTCTACAGGAATTCGAGCATCTAACAAAAGAGGAAGGCCAAGCGGGTCAAACAATGGAACACCAGAACCACCCAAAAAGTCGCGAAAATGCCTGGAACCGAGACCAAACAATTTTGTTCAAAGTGACCATATTAGCCATTGGCCAGAATGGACAATTGAACGCCAAAGATGCAACCTGCAAGACTGCAAGGGGCTTTCTCGCGTGAAATGTCAAAAATGCCAAGTTCACTATTGTTGCATTTCCAAAAACAATTGTTTCTTACAAACTCATCAATAAAATTACTACATTTTCTGAACGTTAGTATTTTTTTAATCTTTTGTTTTGTTGTTTGGGTTCATAATGTTACCATTTGGTAACCAAAAATAAAATTTTGGAAAACTTCAATTTTGCCGATCAAAATTATTCCAAACCCAATGTAAGTTATTTCAAAGGTCATTATCTGTTTGTAAAATTTTTTAGAAACATAATTACAAATTTCGATAATTCATGTATTAGAGGGTTAAAATCCTTACGTGATAGCATACTTCTGAGGCTAATTCAGATTCTACACGAAAAAATACATCAGAAAATCTATTTCAAACCAGATGTAAAATATCTATTGACTTGTCCAATTGTCAGATTTTATATTATAAAACCATAAGCGTATATAAGGTTTTATCAGTGATTTTGAAAATAATGGGCCCAAAATAACTAAGTTTAACATAACATGAATATAAAATTAGAGATTATTAATACTATTCCATCAGAATGGCAAAAAAAAATAGTTACTTGTTAGCAAGATCATATAATAATTTTGTAAATTAGATATTTAGGCACAACTCTGGCGGTATAAAAAAATAAAGGAAAACGTATCCATTCTGCGGATTTAATAACATGAAAATTTCTAAATAGCTATGCGTAAATTAATTACAAACACCCGTTCTTAGGGAAATGTCGATAATTCGATAACATAATACAAAGGATCCAAGGTGCATCGAAGATCAAAATTTAGCATTACCCCTCCTTCATTTCCTTTTCTACTGATTCGCAGTTTTAAATTCCGATTCCGTCGCGCAAATAATTCAGAAAGAATTAATCGCCTCACGTCCGGTCGTGCGAACCCCTCATCTCCGATTGTTAACAAATTAAAAATTATCTGGGAAATGTACGGCCAAACGCTCCCGATATCCGTCCCTTTTTGCATGACACCCACGCATGTAGCAAACGTTCCGCTCAATTCAGACCAACGAAGCACGTATATTCGAGCGGCCAACGACCCGACGCGCGACGCGATGGCACAGCACACTGTAACGAGAGTAACGATTCAGACAATGCGATAGGTCCGTACTATGTGGTGTGACGTACCGATGCTAATCTAATTCATTATAGAACTTAAACTGTTGTAGGGACGACAGGTAATACTGTTACGAATCCAATTAAATGATTTGCGTTCCAGTCGGAGGGCGGACAGGGAGATACTGCAATGCATCCTATGTCCACGATGCAAAAATAAACAAAATAAATGCAAACTCATGACATATTATGTATGTGCATACCGAAACGCAAATCATGAGTGTTACGAACATTATTGCATCTCTTTTTCCACTGGACCATAACCGTAGACATACCACACATTAAAACGAAAATGAAAAGTTATCAAGCAGTAAATAATTACTGTGACTTACATATATACATTTATACGTAAAACGTATATGCATATATGCATGTGTTTGAGATACACACATACATTAATTGCGCTTTTTTCTGTGTCATCTTTTGGGTGTTAGATGTCGCTATGATACTCTCACTGCATTTAACACGCAAAAATGACATAAGCAGCGTTTTAAGTCTTGAAGCCATTGTCGACAGTCTCCACGTACACTGACGAGACCTCAAAGGCCGAAACACCGGTGTCTGTGCGTTCGATTGTCGGCAATGGCACTAAATGTATGTGTGTATCTCAAACACATGCATATATGCATATACGTTTCACGTATAAATGTATATATGTAAGTCACAGTAATTATTTACTGTTTGTTGTTAGTTTTAACATCCATGTGTTTACACTTTTCATTTTCGTTTTGATTGGTGACGCCACATATGGCTCTATTACACGGTATACACTATTAACATACAGGCCTCTGTATAACAGAATATGCCATCAGAAGCCATTGCTTTTTTCTGTGTCATATTTTGGGGTGTTAGATGTCGCTGTAATACTCTCACTGCATTTAACACGCAAAAATGACATAAGCAGCGTTTTAAGTCTTGAAGCCATTGTCGACAGTCTCCGCGTACACTGACGAGACCTCAAAGGTCGAAACACCGGTGTCTGTGCGTTCGATTGTCGGCAATGGCACTTAATGTATGTGTGTATCTCAAACACATGCATATATGCATATACGTTTCACGTATAAATGTATATATGTAAGTCACATTAATTATACCACACATTTCTGGCATACAATATGAGGAACCCATGGCTTGTCCTGATTACACAATTTTATTTTAAAGTATTGATGATACGCAGTTTTCACAAAATCCGATATAGGTTTTCGATTCTTTTCAAATATATATTCACCACAAATATAGCAAAAACAATCTGGATTAAGCACATAACATCCTCTTGACGAAGCCATATCTAAGGCAACAACAAAATATATTTTAGTGTCCAATAAAAAACGAAAATCTAAGTAATAGTAAATGAGGGTAGTTAGCTATAACTCAAAAACATAAGCTGTTAGGGAAAAATTGTTGCCGTATTTAAAAAGTACGCGTCAATTTGAGATAGAAACAAAAAAAATCACAGGAAACAAACAATTTTTCATTTTTTGTTGACAAGTGTTATTTTTGCTTGGAGCGGCTGAATAGCTATATCGGGCCCTGGTATAAATAACCATCTTATACCAACGTTGTAAAAGCCAACAACCTTAGCAACATTACATATTGCACGGTAATTTAAAAAAAAAACGTAATAAAACACGACCGGTTGTTAAAACAATGAAAGTATTCAAAAGAGTTTCTCAGAAATGGTTATTTGTTTAATACGATAATTGTAGCTCCTTCTGCAATTTAGATTACCAGAAGAGATGTTAACATCGCCATAAAGCCGTTGATAAAATGACGAGAGACAAGCTCATATAAAGCATTGGAAAAGTAAATTAGCATAGCAAACCTACGCGTGTTAACAAAATTGTAATGTTGAACGTTGTTTTATTAGTTTTCTTTATCAAATTGTCAACAGATAGGGTATTTTAACAACTTGATAAAAATAAAAACAGTCAAATGTAGGAGAAAGCACATTTTTCGTTCTTGTTATTAGATAAAAACACGCTAAAATGCAATGAAACAGCGGGTGTTAAAATGACTTCAGGTAGTGACATCAAGAATCCAGAAAAGTTAAGTGTTCATGAAACAAATGAAAGAGACCAAAATAAAAACTTACAAATTCAATTATTAACTGCTCTATCTGAAGAACGTCCAAAGAAAAGAAAAAGGTATTGAATATGAAAATTTCTCTATATAATACAGAGTGATTAAAAATACTTTTATATGAATGAATACATTTTTTGTTGGTTTACTCCTTTGATCACTTATTTTAAATTATCTGAATATTTATATAAATCAAGCCAATTTTTTATCATTCTGTAGAAATTAGAATGTTTGGAATAAAAGCACATTTGTTGGTCTAAAGCAATAGAAATCTTTTGTTATAAATGTACATTAAAAATTAATTAGCAAATTTGATAAAAATTCGGTTCAGATTTACTACTTGTCATTGTGATGAATTTTATATTAATTTTTATTAAAAAAAACACGTTCTACTCTAGTGAACTTATATAGGACAAATGTGTAATTTAGTCTCCATTAAGGAAAATTTGTATTTTACGTACATTTGCTGAATCTTATAGATATAATTTAGGGATGGGCAGTCAGGGGTACATTGTATAATAATAATACAAAATGCAATACAAAATTTGGCACGGTAATACAACAATACGAAACTGTACGTTATTTATGTAATGTTCTAATTTACAAATCTTTCCAACTCGGGTTAGAGAACGCGATGCAGCTAGTATACCCCTCCTTGCCTTATACAATGATGTTAATAAGGTATGATATCTATATATAAAAGTAGATGCTTCTATCGCGGCACATGAAGGCAACGTTAAAGGATAGACTTTTGCGCCGAAAGTATTTTAGTTAAATCATAATCGTTATGTGTAGCGAGCTGACCTATTGTTTACCTTTATTAGTTGCATGTGTTCTATTGCGTAAATATCTACCATTCACATCTGTCGCGAAATATTACTGATAGGTGGAGGAGATTAGTGTGTACTTGAATTTGACGGTCCTCAACCACAGTGCAAAATTTGAACACCAACCTTTAGACCGACCTTTTCTAGCCACTACCTGGAATCGAATAATAAATTAACAATCCCTCTGAAATTTTGATTTTACTTTCTTGGAAAGTAACGATCAATTGGACCTAAATACCCCCCTCTACTAAATTAAAAACCGTAATTTAATAGCCCTTTCTAATATCAATTGTTTTTTCAATATATGTATTTATAAGTTCCAGTGTTATAGAAATTGAATTTCTAACTTTTCATTACCGGATGAAGCTTCAGTGTGGTGAAACATATGTAGAGTTTGACGTCAATTATTTTTTGAAACTAGACTTTCTGTTATTAATTAATCATTGAAGTGAAGTTTCAACAAGTATGTCCCCAATCAATTAGTTAAATTAATAATAGTATAAACTTATTAGTCGATACACGTTTCTATTATATTAAGAGCATTAAATCACTTTGTGTAACTATAATATACTCATAGGTCAACATATCGACCATATGCATCGCCTACAAGCAGAATCATTAAGAAATGTGGGAAATACAACGTCCTCAGCTTGAACATCCCAGACAAAACATCGCGTTATATGAAGGATTTAGGAAATACATTGCTGACTATTCGTTGGAGGTGGATACTACTTAGCTTATGTGTAGCAAACATTGTAGCATACTTTATTTTTACTATCGTATGGATACTCATGGTTATATGGGAAGAAAGCTACATGGTTGAACCGGATAGAACTCCTTGTATTATAGGTGGCAAATCATTCGCAAGGTATTTTACATTAGTTGTAGAAACAATAACCACGATTGGGGGTGATATATATCCAACTGACTGTCAAACCGGTTGGGTGTTGTTAACATTCCAAGCCATGGCAGGTGTAGCTATAGAAGGTATTTTAGTAACAGCTGTTTATGTCAAAATGTCCAAACCACATGAAAAACAATGCTCAAAAATGTTCAGCAGAAAAGCACTTGTAAGTATAATCAGATTTACCTGAAACAATTATTAATAATTAATTTATGTTTCAAGGTTTGCCGAAGAGATGGTGTTAACTGTTTGATATTTAGAATTCGAGATATATACGGAAAGTACTTGGCTAAAACCACAATCAAAGCTGTCTTAATTCAGCGAAACTATATATATGGCAATGAAACCATACCGTATTACTTTCATAAATTGCATTTGGAAGAGGTGGGATTATTAATTTGGCCTCAAGAAATTGTACATAAGATCACGAAAGATAGTCCTTTGTGGGCAATGTCAAGAGTTGATTTACATAACGCTAGGTAAAAGCGTATTTAAATTAATACACTTTCTACTTTAGTATGGATATAGATTGTATTATTTGGGATCTGAAATATAGATTATCTGCACGTTAGACATATACCTTCTTAAAATTCAAAAGTTATCTCCTCATAAAACATCAATTCATAAAATCTTCCATACTGCTATGAAAGAGATACTCCCAAGAACAATCTTACAGTATTATTGGCTTCATATGATGAAAACACAGGGATTTTTATCGAAAAAGTGTGCCTAGCATGACAAAGTTCTGTAAAAATTTTAAGAATATTATAGAACTTTATTCAACATCCAGAAAAATCACAGAATAAATAATTAAACCAACCCTTTTAGTGTTAATTCTTTCAATATTAGGTGTAGAGGTCAGTATATAAAATAAGATACAATGTAAAAGTAAGAAATATTTTAACAGGTATATTATATTGACATACAAGTAAAAACAAGCATGTTGTTTCCCAGTTAACTTAATACTTTTCTCAGTTGTCATACGACAATCTATACATCTGATAATAAATGTAAAATTAATTACTTCTGTATGACTAACTTTCTCTGAACTACCTTTTAAATAAATTCTGATGGTCCTCTATTTTCTACATAGTATAAGTGCATTTTAACAAACATAACCCCAGTAAATATGAATTTTGCATTTCTTTGCTGACTGGCATGGTTGTAACTAATAAGGTATACTTACATTATTAACAGATCGATTAATAATTGAATTGTGGGTATATGTTAATTTACAACTATCTTTTTAGATTTGAAGTAATGATTATACTAGAAGGTGATTCTCTAACGACAGGTGACCACTCGCAATGTCAAACATCGTATACAAACAAAGAAATACTATGGGGATACTGTTTTGAACCATGTGTAGAATACGATAAAACCACACAACAATACGTAGTCAATAAAGAGATGTTTAATGCAGTCGCAGAACAGGAAATATCAGAATGCAGCTCTCAAGAATTACACTCGTTGAAGATGGATGGTACTTACTAATGAATCTAAATCTTAAAATAATTTAATCAGTTCTTTAAATGTATAATATAATAATGATGATAATTAAACTTACTTCTAACTCAATATATCAGTTATTCTTTATTGTATTCTACTTTGTTCCATCAAGGAAGGTGGTGCTTGTAATACTTGTAATTATAAATACACCTTCATATTGGTTAGTTTTAATGATATAAACTAGTGACTTAATTGACGTTATAATTAAATTCGCTTAAACTCGCCACTGGTCAGTGCTGTATGTGTGGGTCTCTATATGCGCCACAAGCGTTTGCGTCATAGCATGAAAACAGGGAAAGGTAATTACAGGAATAGCATTCGAACTCAATAAATTCAACACAAATATGTAAAGTATATTTGCTTTTATATGCCACATACATAGTATTTATTTTCTTTTGCTGCAGTTGACCAGGCATATGTTTATATCGCTGCTTTCAGTACCCGACAAAATCTTTTGCCACAATTGTACATACACATATGTATATACATGAACAACACGTACTAAGAAAGTAAATGTTTAGGCAACTTACCCCTAAATTAGAATAAAGGTAAATATTTAATAGGTTGAGATAAAGTTAATTATTCTGCAAACGTTGAAAGTGAACGACCCTGTGTTTATAGAGGAATGACGAAGAGGAACAGTAAGAGAATCATTCCTGTGAACATTCATACTGTGTACATCCGTTATACAGTGTGTTTTGACATTGATAAAAGTTATAAGAAAAATAAGTCCACTTACGTTAATTACTGCAAATTCTATTAAAACTTTTTTTTTAATTTATTTTTTATTTTTGAAATATGTGCGACGTTTGTAGGACGTACATCACAATACGCATCCGCATACTGGCACATACCTCCTTCGGGAAAGTGTATTTTGTTCGCTCTCACCGTCAATAAGTAGCATGGCCTTCAATTCATTATTATTAAACGCCATAACAATAATTAACAACGATAATTAACAGAAAACGAAATTATTCACTTAACTAAACACAACGCCAGCGACAATAACACAGTCGTATCTTTGGCCGACTGACCTAAACTTGTGATGATAAGTACTTCAAATACAGTTCTAAAAATAGGAAACATAGGTACTAAAGGGATTCGTGGCGCTATGGGAGGTAGCTGTGACTAAATTATGGCATATGAGAAGTGCAAAGGGTTCCAAATGTAAACAAATATACGCATAGCGGGATCAAGTTCATTCATACAGCCCATCTCAAAAATACTGACTGCACTTTTCAATAACTTTTTTTCGTTCTTAATAGCAAACATTGATATACAAAATGTTTGTCCATTACTTTGTAATTATTGTGAAGAATGTCACCTTAAAATCCTATCGATCTTTGACCAAACTCAGTGTATAAGTAATGTTTCTTACCAAGTAACAAGGTTTATGAAACAAATCAACATCTTTTATAAAGGACATGCGTAAAGTATACACTTTTTTTCATATTTAGCCACCCGACTAGTGTACACGACATATTCTGAAATTTTCTAATTCCATAAATGAAGCGCAGAGATGCATTCTACAACCTCTGTATTCTCAAAATCAATAGAATCTAGATAGTTGCCGTAAACGTGGGCACAATAATGTAAGTTCTTTTTAATGACCCTAGTTATTATGTATCTTTGGGAGAAAAGCATTTTAAGGGGACAAAACGCCCTAGATATCAGTGAGAAACATGTGGGACAGTCTAGAATCCCTAATAATGCCCACATTCAGATCGCACTGCACAATTCATCGTTTATATAGAACCACCTGGGGCAGCTATTGTTCTGTCATTTCCGATACATGGCGAGATTAGTATTCCACCAAAAAAATAGCGCCATTTACCGGACGGCAGCATATACCAAAAGAATTTTGTTGACCACGCGAACATATTGTGTATTGTGTACATAAAATCATGTCAGTTTATAAATATAAATTTTATTAATAACTCGGCCACAGCGCCACCTATCAGGTCCATTTCCTTGTTTTGTACAAAAAGAGATGTGTAAATGATGCTAACGATATGCTTTTATACTCTTTTATTTCTTTTTACAAACATATTCTGCATAATAAAATTAAATTAAATATATACTTTCGAATTTCCTTAAATTAACTAATGGGAAATCCATTTTCATAATGTTTTTTTTATAGTATTATATATTATACTGTATACGCTACGGGCGCGGATGGTATTGGCGTTAATATGCTAAAATTAGTATTGCCCTACGTACTTCCCTATTTGACGCATATAATTGACTCATGCCTGTATTATAATTATTTTCCCCGACAATGGAAATTAGCCGTTGTGGTGCCTCTGCCCAAGACACCAGCCCCGTCTGATGTGCGGGACCTGCGCCCAGTAAGCATACTACCTGCACTTAGTAAGATCTTGGAAAAAATCATGTGCGCTCAACTGAGGGAACATTTAGCATGTCACAATCTGATTCCGGACTGTCAGTCTGGTTTCAGGCGTGGTTATGGTTGCGTCACAAGCTTGCTGGACGTGACGGATGATATCATGCGGGCCAGAGATAAGAACGATCTGTCTATTCTAGTATTGTTAGATTTCAGTAAGGCTTTCGATACCATCAGTCACGACGTTCTCTTGGCTATATTGCACTACCTTGGTTGCGGTGATTCCTGCGTGGAACTTATACGGTCCTATTTGTGTGACAGGTACCAGATGGTTCGGTTGGGTAATCGGAAGTCCTCCCCGTTGCCTATCCACAGGGGTGTACCTCAGGGGTCCATTTTGGGGCCTTTGCTGTTTTCAGTTTATACAAGTATGTTGCCCAAAAATATTGAATTTTGCAAAACGCATATGTATGCGGATGACACACAAATGTATTTGTCTTTTCCTCCTTCCGACATGGCTGATGCCATAGACAAAATGAATGCTGATTTAGCAAATATCAGTACTTATTCCCGCAGACATTCCATATTTATTAACCCTAACAAAAGTTGTGTTATGTTGTTGGGAAGGGTGGGTGACGTTGAGAGGTGTGGGGGTCAGGTGAACCTTACCTTAAATGACAGCATTATCCCTGTAGTAACGCAAGCAAAAAATTTAGGCGTAATCATGGATAATTCTTTTAGATACAAGTCTTACATCTCTAAAATTATAAGCCGTGCTTACCTCAACTTAAAGATTTTATATCCTTGGAAATCAATCTTCAGTATTAAGTTGAAGAGGATTCTATGCGAATCCATGGTGCTGTCATTATTTAATTATTGCATGCCTGTTTATGGGCCCTGTTTGGATGCAAATGATGTGAGGCGAGTACAGAAAGTTCAAAATGCGTGCATGAGGTACATTTTTGATATCCGCAAGTACGATAGGATTACACACAAGCTCGAATCCTTGCGATGGGTAAATATGCAAAACCGTATTGTCTTACATTGTCTCACCTTGTTTCACAGTATACTTTTGTCTGGGTGCCCGCCGTACTTGTTGAGGAAGATCAGGTTTCGCTGCGACGTGCATAGTATTAATATAAGGAGGAGGGATGCTATTACCTTGCCTAAATACAATACTACTTTCTTTAGGAGATCGTTCACTTATGTTATCTACTCACTTTACAATTCCATGCCGGAACATTTTAAGGCGATGGGTTTGGCGGCGTTCAGGGGTGCTGTTTTTTCTTATTTGTTAAAGCATCAGTAATGCTCGGTTCAGTTCGTTTCTTAATTTTCAGTGTTATAAACAGTATATATTAGGTATATTATATAATATGTATTATTTTGTTTCTTATTTTAATATGTGTAAGGGTGTTACCGAGTTTAATATATATTTTTGGGCAGAGTATTAGGATTAGGATAGGTTAGGCAAGTATTGCTTTCTTTTTCGGCTTTTGTGATTTTAAGGTTTTGGTGGAAGAACAGGGGCTGGAGAACTTCTCCAGCTATCTGAACCATGCCTTAGGATTTCAACCACATATTTCTGTTGATGTAATATCACTATGTATATATCATGTGTGTTGAATAAAAGGGTTATAAATAAATAAATAAATACAGGGTTAGTAAACTCCGCGGATATGACCGATTGTGCCTTACGAGTAAAGATATTTCGAAACGGTTTATTTTCTAGTGATACCTACTCATTAGGAGCACATTCTAAAAATATTTTGTATTATTCAGTGTTCCATAACTTGGTGGCTAACCATAGTTATAGTTTTTTTAATGGAACACCCAATATATTATTACATTTTTGTAGTCCCGGTATAATTCTTAGTCAAAAAGTTATAAGATAATATGAGCCTAAAATTTAAGGTTTTCGACTTATTACCATTTTTCTGAAAAAATCAATGTTTTATAAAATTATATTTCTCGAAAACGACGTATTAGATGGGCGCAATTTTTGGCAGAGTTGTTCATAGTAAAAGGGCCTAATACAAACATGTTTTATTTTTTTTCGATTACCAATTGAATTTGCAGAAAACTGGAGTAAAATTACCACACATTTTGCTCTAAAAATGAATTTTTTTGCTTACTACACTTCGCACCAAAAACCTATAAGACATTATTATTTTAAAAGGGACCATAACTGAGCAATTGTCGTTTTTTTATATAATTTTGCTAACTTTATGTTTTTTATTTTAATACGGTTTTTTGTACTGAAGGAAGTAAAAAAAATTATTTATCTACCCAAAGAGTTTACCAGCAGCGTTACTCTGAAAGAATGTCCCAAAACAGATGCCTTTAGAAGAGTAATTGATGCTTTCATTACTACTGGTAGTATTACAAATTCAAAAACAAGAAAACCTAAATATGTAGTTAATGTTGAAAAACAGTTAAAAATTCTTGTAGCAACAACAGATAATCCACAAGTCAGTACCCATGAAAGAAGTCGTTTGCTGGATATTAGCCCAACCATCGTTGCAATGACCTTAAATTGAAATAAATATCAACCGTTATAAATACATTTAAATATTGAGTTACGCACCCATTATTTTACAGCTAGAAGAGTGCTCTGCCAATGGGCGGGCAGTAATTAAAATGAATGTTCGGGCAATTATTTTTGTGAGCGTGTGATTTGCTAATGAATCTGGTTACCATAGAAAGGGAACGGTTAACAAAAACAATTTTTATTACTATTGAAATGAAAACTCTTACTCACTAATAAATAGATAATCAGCAATGGGAAGGCATTCTTGGTGATTGGATGATAAGCCCGCATTTATTTGAAGGCAGTATTAACGGAGAAGCGTATGAGTAATTTCTATCAAGTATTTAGTGGAATTATTGGAAGATGTTTTGCTAAATTTACGAAGGAATGTAGGTGCAACAAGACGGCGAATTCCCACATTCTATGCTACAGACACGAAATACTTTAATGAAATGTTTCCAGTGAAGCGGCCAGCCCGTGAAGCACTAGCCTGCTGGTCTTCAGACATCACAAAATTGGTTTCTTTTTATTGGGGTCGGTAAAAAACAAATATACAGTATACCTGTTATCACAAAAGAAGTTATGAAGGAACATATTCGACAAATATTTAGAAATATAAGTACCCCACGCCTTATTAATGTCGATTTATTATTTCGGAAGCGTGTTCAAAAACTTTTAAAAGTGAATTTGAACACTTTTAATTTTTACCTATTTTAATGTTCATATTTATTGGTATTTTGTAATTTCTGTTCCACTAATTAATCATTTATTCACGTAACAGTTCCTATTTCTACACCTACTAAATTCAAGTTATTATTATTTTTTGTTTGAGCCATATTCTACATATATATTGAATCATGTTACTGTATTATAAATAAGATATATATTTTTTTTTGTCATTACCCCAGTAGATACAAAAATCATATCTTTAAACTTTTTGAAAAATTCATTTTAAAATCAGACTTGACAACTGAAAAGCAAATTATAAAATGTCATCCATTCAACTGTCAATTTTACGGCAAATATCATGGCTCACTATACCGTATTCAAGTAAAAAAACTTGAAGTTGATAAAATTACATCAGAAAACGACAATAGCTCAGTAATGGTCACTTTTATAATAATAATTTTTTTACATGTTTTTGGTGCGAAATTAAGCATGCAATGCAAAAAGAAACCGATATTCATTTTGAAAAAATTACTTTTATACAGAACCGTGTCAGGTAATTTTAATCCAGTTTTCTGCAATTTCAATTAGTAATTGCAAAAAAATAAAATTTGCTTGTATTAGGCCCTTTTATTGTCAACAACTTTACCAAAATTTGTGTCTATCTAATACGTCGTTTTCGAGAAATATAATTTTATAAAATATTTGAATTATTCGGAAAATCACTTTTAAAATAATAATGTCTTATATGTTTTTGGTGCGAAATATAGTAAGCAATTCAAAAATGATCCGATATACAACCTGTTCCAATTGAGGAAATTCATTCTTAGAGAAAAATGTGTGGTAATTTTACTCCAGTTTTCTGCAAATTCAATCGGTAATTGAAAAAAAATAAAATATGTTGGTATAAGCCCCTTTTATTATGAACAACTCTACCAAAAATTGCGCCCATCTAATACGTCGTTTTCGAGAAATATAATATTATAGAACATTGATTTTTTCAGAAAAATGGTAATAAGCCGAAAACCTTAAATTTTAGGCCCATACTATCTTATAACTTTTTGACTAAGAATTATACGGAGAATACAAAAATGTAATAACATATAGGCTGTTCCATTTAAAAAAAACTATAACTATGGTCAGCCACCAAGTTATGGAACACTCTGTATAATACAAAATATTTTTACAATGTGCTCCTAATGAGCAGCTATCACAAGAAATAACCGCTTCGAAATATCTTTACTCGTAAAGGCACTATAAGCCTTACCCTTGGAGATGACTCATCCTGTATATTATCAATTAATGTATTGTTGTATTTAATCAATTGAGTGAAATTAATCGATTTAACGCCACTATTATGTGTTTTCTTGTTATTCTGATTTGGAAATTCGGGATACTTTATTATCGTAGTAATCGCAGTATGTTCTTTTTATTTTCAAAATTTGTTGGGTGCCGAGAATGTTCACGCCGCTGCAGAAACAACATCTAGTCGAATGTTCCCGTGCATTTTTGGACCGCGAAGGTAGGCATAGTAATGGAACGTGGTTAAGTAGAATTGTTACAGAGGATGAAACTTGAGTCCAAACAAGTCCCACATCACCACCCAAGAAGTTTAAGATGTCACAGTCGGCCGGAAAACTCATGGCTACTGTTTTTTGGAACTCAGAAGGAATCCTGTTAATTGATTACAAAGACAAAAGCATTTCCATAACTAGAGAATACTGCGCTTCAACCCTGGAGCGGTTAAAAGAATCGTTAAAGAAAAAGAAGAGGAAAGTTGGCGAAAGGTGTTCTGCTCCAGCACGGCAATGCTCCCATCTACAAAATCGTGTTGCGCTTGCTGCCTTGCATAAAGTGGGCTGCGTTATTTTGAATCATCCACCCTATAGACCAAAGCTACCTCCTATCAATTTTTACCTATCTCCTAAAATAAAAAAGGAGTTACGTGGGAAGAAATTTACGACCGATGAAAAAGAAAAGGACGCAGTTTCGGCGCATTTTTCAGACAAACATAAAACATTTTTTATGAGAGCATAAGCAAGGTAATTAAAAAGTTGAATATATTGGAGAAAGAATTATTTCATAATTTTATTTTCTTTCTTTTACCAGCATCCAGCAAAATTAAAAACGATCACTCGTATATTACCAACTCTAAAACATCCAGTATCATATCAACTACATTATTCGGTATATTCTCTCACCATAAATTAAATATCAAACAAGAGATAGCTGCTATTTAACAAGAGTAAATTAAAATGTAATTACTTTATTTGTCAGATTTACAACATCCACGTGAATGACTATGAAAGAGACACCAATTTAAATAGCACATCACGAATTATATAACAGAGCAAACATGAAAATGATTACTGATCATTTAAATCGAAACGAAGAAAATTAAAGTTATTTATAGAATATAAATCAAAGTTATCTTAAAATAACTTTCTGAAAGGAAATAATTCTTTTAATAAATTGACGCGTTAACATTGCATTTTAAACAACGAAATAAAGCATGAGCAATTGCTACAACAAAGAAGGTATTGCAAGGTATATAATACATAGACGTGTTCGTCTCTTCAATAAAATAATTGATGAAAGAGCATGTAGGCTGCACTGCAATTTAGACGAACTGAAGAGGAACGTCATCACCATAAAGCCGTTGACATCTCGGCATGACAAATTCATATAAGCGTAAGACGTTGTAAAGTAAATAATATCCGACTATACATATGTATGTACAGACATATTTAAAAACGGTAATAATAAAATTGTAATAGTGAGTGTTTTTTATCAAATTATCAACAGATAGAATACATTCATCATTTGAAAATAAAAAACACTTTCTTTCCTACTGTTTGTGGTGTTTACAGGTGTTGGGTTAAAATACATAAAAGTCAGTGAGATAAACACATGATAAAATGATTTCAGTTAGTGACGGAAATGATATTGAAAATATATGTGATGAAGAACAAAATGAGCGAGATAAAAATGAAAATGTACAAATTCAGCTATTATATCCGCAATCAGAAGAAGGTCGGAAGAAACGAAAAAGGTATTGAAAATGAAAATTTCTGTTCAGTTTGTAATAAATACTAATTGCTATGCCTAAAAATAATTAGAAAGTCGTATTGTCTTGTTCATAGTCTGTACCACTTGAAAAGAGTAATGAATTTTGATTAAACTAACTGAAAAATGTCCCTTTCTGATTGGCTTGTACCCTACTGAAAATCCAAAGTAAATGTTAATATTAAGAACCTCTTTTCAAGTGAAATTCAGCATTATTAATAATAATAATAATAAATTTATTTAACCATAGATCACATAGTGATATCGGCTACGTCATATGTATAAATATATATCACATACAGCCAGTACATACAATAAAGGAACACCAAATAAATAAACCAAATAAAACAAACATTACAAAAATTGACTAAAGTCATACAAACAACTCTCAACCAATAGATTCTTCATTTTCTTTTTAAATATTTTAATATTACTACTCTCCCTCATTTGTTGAGGAAGACCATTGTAGACAGACAGACAGCAATGCATGTGGATTTCCGAAAAGCCGCCGATTTATGTACCGGGACACTAAACTTATCCTTTGTTCTTGTTGGATAATCATGAAAGTCGTTTCTTTTAAATTTGTCTTTATGTGTGAAAGCAAAGATAGAGCACTTATACACAAACACAGATGGAAATGTCAAAATTCTGTTCAAGGGAAATAGCGGACGACACGAATCCATGGGTCCCAAACCAAAAATCAGCCGCACAAGTATTTTTTGAGCAACAAATATGCGATTCACATTAGCTCGCGACGAATTGCCCCACAATATGACATTGTAACTCAGATGCGAATACGCGATGGCATAATATATATCAGAAATACACCTAGAAACCTAGTAGTAACCCCGACATCCTCTATTTTTTTCCGGGTATGGAAATGTATAACTGTAGTCTTATTCATATTTAGCATAAATTTGTTGAGACCACACCATTTCTTCATTTCGCTTATAGATTCATCTATCATCAACTGCATGCCATCCTCCGTCACAGAAGACACCAAGATCGAAGTGTCGTAAGCAAAACTAACTGTATAACCAGTCGTTATGAAGTTATTCAGATCGTTTCGATTTAAAATCGCTGTAAAAGTAGGTTAAAAAGTGAATCTTGTTGAATTATTTTATGCCGTACAAATATGTATATACAATAGATAACGGTCATTCGATTTCAAACCCTTAAGGGATGAAATAAGTTATACGTGAAGATGTCACGATCTCAACGATCGTTACTTCCTGTGATATTTAGCAAATAACTACTTGTTTATTAATAGATAACTACTAATATTTAGTTATGAAGAGCTGGAGATGCTGTTGTAAGGGGGAGGGGGTGGTTGACGTTTTCTAGCCAGTTGTCAGTTGTTTTATTGCAAGTACATATTATAAAAACTATTTCTGACATACAACTAGGTCCTTTTTCGCACCTGTTCGCATGTAAAATAATAACTTATTTAATTACCTACACTATGATCTTTCCATTTCATGAAAAATTCAAATTTCTAAAATTTAATTTCAATTTTCGTCTGCCATTCCTATTACTGATTAGTTATAAACTAGTTCAGTAGAGCATAAATAATTTTTAAGAAAATCTGTTACTATTTTGATCTTCACAAACAAACTCTTACATTATATCTTACTTTTATTTGAATAAAAATACCGAATATACGTATGCATTCCTCGTAAAGCTTCCTTCCGAATAATGGTGCGATGCATAAATAAATTTATGGAATTTCTTAGCTTTATGTAATAAATTCCCAAAACATTTATCAACACTTAAAATTATACGACTTAAACATATACATTTATACGCAAAGCGTATATGAATATATGCATGTGTTGGGATACACACATACATCTAGTGTCATTACTAGGGCGCGGACACGAACGGTTGATGACTCATCGCCCATAGGCGCACTATTGAAATGTTGTATTTTTAAAGAGGTTTTAATTTTATTTCTATAATTGGATAACAAGTGGCTGGTGATCTATAAAATAAAAAATACCTTATTATTTGTTCATTTTCTCTTCTGTAAGACTTGTTCTCTTTGAATTAAATACATCCTTGTAGATAGAAAACGTCCTTTCTACATCGCAACTGGTTATAGGTGCGTACTGGAAATATTCTTTTATTTCAGCGTATTTAGCATACACAATTGCCGCAATGTTATTAAATCTGGATTTCTATTAAAAACTGCGTCTAACTTTTGCCGATGGCCACATCCGAAGTCACTTGGAACACTTTTGAAACCATTGATAGCCCACTTCTAATGTGGTTAATCCATCTTTTAATTTGAGATTTCGATTTTCAAAATATGTGATTAGTTTAGGCAAATTTCGAAAATGTTCCTGAAGGAATAACAACTGATCTTTTAAATTTGGGATTTGTGTTAGTTCCTTACACTCAGAAATACTTCGAGCATCGTCATTTAAACATGTAACGAAATTTAGTAAACTATCGAAATTCTCTGCATAAAAACTATTTCTGTGTATGTTTTAGCAAAGCTAAGTGACGAAGTTGCGATATTTTGGTATTATGTAACGATATTTTACAGATTTTGTAATAAATTTCGGAATCACTGACAATTCATTTTCATATCAGAAAAAGTAACATAAACAACGTTCTAGATCTAAATAAATGATAACTAAAAATGTACGCGTATGTTATTAAAACTAAACGAAATCCAGTGCACACTTACATCTAGATAATTGGGAGAAGTCGATTCAATAAACCGGTATTAAACAGACTATTACAAAAATTAGAAGTACGTAATTAACAGTCAAAACAATGAAAAAACGAAACTAACGTAAGTATGAATGAAAATTTTATTTCTCTTGCGAAATATAAGGTAAATATAATAAATTTAAAACAAAAACCCTCACGCTCCTATCTACGCCGTTGAAAAAAGGATTTTACTCATATATTCCTTATTTTATGGGCATTTTTTTCTCTCATTCTCAGGCACTTCTCGGGCGTAAACAGATGTTGCAGTTCACCATATGAATTAATGCTATTCAGTAAGCGTGTGTTGTTTACATTATTTCTTTGCTCCATTGTAACTTCTTCGTAGTTTAAACTGGTCATGTCCGCACCCTAGTCATTACCAACAATTTACGCACAGGCACTGCCGGTAATGACTTTTAAACTAGGATCGTTACTTATGTCGGCTTACGTGGCAAATGTCCGTGAGAATATCACAGTGACATCTGTCACCCACATGCGACACCGAAAGCGATGGTTTCTGGTAGCATTCTCATGCCATAGAAAAACTTGCATGTTAGAAGTATATCCTGCATAATAGAGCGTTTAGGTGGCACTACCAATCAATATGAAAATAAAAAGTATTAAATACTTAGATGCTGCAACTAACATCAAGAGGTACTATACACATATATACATTTATACGCAAAACCTATATGCATATATGCACGTTTTGGAATACAGACATACATTTAGTGTCATTACCGGCAATTGGCACAGGCACCGTTATTCGGCCTATAAGGTTTTTCTATGGCATGTGAATGCAACGAGAAACCATCGCTTTCGGTGTCGCCTTTGGGTGATAGATATCGCTGCGATATTCTCACGGGCATTTGCCACGTAAACCAGCATAAGTAGCAATCGTAGTTTAAAAGTAATTACCTGCAGTCGCACGTAGACTGACAAGACCTTAAATGCCCAAAAAACGGTGCCTGTGCTTAGTTGTTGGTAATGACACTAGATGTATGTGTATATCCCAACACATATTACTTCTAGATGTTATTTGTAGCATCTAAGTATTTAACACGTTTCATTTTCATACTTAAAATTATATTCAAACAAAAACGGGAAATATAACAAGTCGAGAAGGAATAAATGTATGAAATAGTTTTAATTTTAAGATATTTGACATTCATGAGGCATCTCTAGCCGACCTTTGTAATTATTTTGACCATATGTAGACTTGAACAGTTTTCTTATATATAATCAATGTACTAGCGTCATATATGTATTACCAACAATAGCTGTACAATCTTTACTAATACTGTATATATATTGCCATGATAGGTTACCATATCGTCCATATGCATCACCCACTAATAGAATCATTACAAAATGTGGAAAGCACAACGTCCTAAACTTAAACATCCCAGATAAGAGATCCCGTTACATGAAGGATTTAGGGAATACATTGTTGTCAATTCGGTGGCGATGGATACTTCTTAGCGTATGTGTAGCAAATACCGTAGCATACTTTATCTTTACTGTCCTGTGGATGGCCATGGTTATGTGGGAAGAGAGCTACATGAGCGAACCAGACAAAAGTCCTTGTATCATAGGCGGCAATTCATTCACAGCTTACTTTATATTAGTCGTAGAAACAATAACTACAATAGGCACTGGTAGGATATATCCGGTTGATTGTCATTCTGGTTGGGTGATAATAACTTTCCAGGCTATCACAGGTGTAGCTATAGAAGGAGTTTTGGTAACAGCTGTTTACGTCAAAATGTCCAAACCTCACGAAAAACACTGCGCAAGGATGTTTAGCAAAAACGCTGTTGTAAGTATGCTTAAAGTATTCTAAGAAAACTTTCAATATTTCGTGTGGATTTATTTCAAGATCTGTCGAAGGGATGGTGTCCACTGTTTAATTTTCAGAGTTAGAGATACGTATGGAAAATATTTGGCTAAAACCACCATCAAAGCAATTTTAATTCACAGAAAGTATACAAGCAGTGGTGAAACGATTCCGTATTACTTCCATAAATTACAACTGGAGGAATTGGGACTGTTAATTTGGCCTCAAGAAATCGTTCACAGAATCACAGAAAATAGTCCATTGTGGACCATGTCAAGTTTCGATTTATGTAGATCTAGGTAAATATATATTAGAAGTTGCTATGCTTAAAAGGCGAGGGCCATTAGTAGCAGCATTTTAAAACGATAATAAAAGTATAGAAACTAAAAGTTACTAATAAAATGAAAAATCACCAAAATCATTCTGGCCCACCAGCTTATCTCTTCCGTATGGCTTAGATCGCGGCGCTGCCGGCTCAGTTAGAGTGATCGGAGTTCCGAAACGGGTGAAATAATTGCCACTACTCATACATTATAGTACCGTACCTTCAAATACTTTCCTCATTTGAGACGGCTTTTTTTAATGGTTGGTGCACGTAATCAGGCACACACGCATTATTGTGTTAGTTTGGTTATGTCATATAAATAATAATAAGCGTCTATAATCTGAATTTAAGTATGACAACTGTCAAAATTTGAAGTCTACTCTAAAGAAAATGGTATTTGAAGGCACGGTATGTCAAGGTCAAGACCGCTAGATGATAAATGAAGTAGAGAAGTAGGGTCAGTAGATAGACATACATAAAAGATACAAAATAATAAGAAATGTCATACACAGCTCAAATGTTTGATAACAACTTCATGTTTATTTAAAACTCATCAATAATAATAATAATGCAATATTTTCTTCCAAAAAAAAGTTGATATTGTATTATAAGAAAATAAGAAAGACAATTATTGTAAATTATAACTCCAAACTTTAGCATGGATGGTTTTATAGTCAAAACAAGAAAGAATGAAAAGAAGAAGTTGAAACAAAATGCAAAAGGAAAAGTCCCTTACCACAAAAATTAAAAATATATAAAAAAATCTATACGCCTATTTCGGCAACGAAGTTGTCATCTTCAGTAGAAAACCAGAACAGAGTGTGTTGTTGCGAACAGTAGCACTATTTGACGCTGATAACTTGTTATGTCAAATTCAATGAGTTCGCCACCCAGGGGTTGTAAGGCCGTATAGGCTCATTTCTTAATTGATCGGCGACAGTAAGTTGAATTAGAAGACACAAACTACACAAAACTTCGTATATTTGTCGAAGATAGCTCAGAAAATCAAAATGGTAAGTGCATAAGTTTAACATAATTTTTTAATTATTAAAATAAACACGTATCGCACTAATAATATTATAGAATGAAGTTACGCATTACCAACTAACTGTATTGTTGAATTGGTTTTACAGAAAATGCGGAGCCCTTGTTAATGATTAGAGGTATCTTAAGGAACTGATTTCAAATATGATTTTTTCTTGCAAGAAGAGTTCGCAAACACTACTTGAAACACTCTTTTCTGTTTTTCTACAAGTTTTTTACTGAAGATGCCAACTTAGTTGCCGAAATACGTATATAGATTTTTTATATCTTTTTAATTTTTGTGGTAAGGGACTCTTTTTGCATTTCGTTCAAATTTTAAGCCACTGTCTCCACCCATCATTGAATATAAGACTAATTTATTGAAAATAACGTATAAAAAATGAACATATCCTCCATCATTGACACAGACGGTTGGTGGTGCCACACGAGGCCCCAACTAAAATATACAAACAACAAATAGTCCAAGAATTATGCTCTACAGGACAGAAGCCTCCTATAGTGACTCACCGTGTACATCAAACCGCAAGTATGAAAGAAATTTAAGAATGAGATTAATATTTATGTATTATACAAGGTTAGTCAAAAGTATGGAATGGGCGGTTTATTTCCGTAAATATAAACTTTGTAACAAAATGTCTTTAACATAAGTTTTTTTACTAATTATTCTCCATTTCTTAGCCTACTCCTTGTTTTTGTATGTACACCTATTTCCATGTAACGATTTTTTTTTTAATGGCTAGCCAGCAGTTTTTTGCTGATTTTTATTCCCCTTCTTTTTCTTGAAATGACTTGATATTTCTTTCATACACTTGAATAAAAAAAATTCAGATAAAATATTCATAATACTTTATTTACACTACTAATTATAAAATCAAATTAAATGTTCAAACTGAAGACCCCCTGCAGCTTGACAGTCCGAATCTATCACAGAAATTACGCCACGAATTTTGGAGCGAGTTTGGATTTATATTTTCAAATTCATGCCTAATTCTGACTTCCGGCACTTGGAAATTTTGTGGTTTCTGTTCGTAAATTTTATTTTTTAAATGTCCCCAGAAGAAAAATCTAGGGGACTCAAATCAGGCGACCTAGCAGGCCATTCAATAGATCCTCGACGTCCTATCCAACGAACGGGAAAGATGTTATTTAGAAACAGGCGAACATCAACTCCATAATGTGGTGGAAGGCCGTATTGCTGAAACCAAACACTGCAGTTTGGCATCCCTTGTCAATCTTCATCTGGACAAAAATTTACAATGTCAGGTACAATGTGATCACGCAATATGTTTACTGTCAAATTTCCATCTATAAAGTATGGACCTATTATGCGGTTCCCAATAATACCAGGCCAGACATTGAGTTTTTGTGGATGCTGTGTATGGTGTTCCATCATCCAATGAGGATTTTCACTGGACCAGTAGCGACAGTTGTGCCTGTTTACAAACCATTTAGACAAAAACTGGCTTCATCAGAAAATAAAATGTTCTTTATACAATTAGGATTAGTATTGGTCATTTCCATCATTATTGCACAAAACTGCATTCTTCTGTCAGAGTCGTGTATCCTTCCTGTAGGGGTTTGTGTTTGTTCTTTTTTAATATTCGAACAATCGACGATTGACTAATATCACTAACCAAAACCAGTTGCGTGGATTATCCATCACATTAAGTACAATATTGAGAGCTCGATCTTCATTTGTGGCTGATTTTGGACGTCCAGACCTTAGGATATCTCTTATATTTCCAGTTTCTCTAAATCTTCTAACCAATTTAGACACTGTGGATTGTACAATAGGATTTCTCTCCGGATGAACGTTATTGAACAAATGACAAACATGTTCTTGTGAACGTTGCCGATCTCCATAACCAACCATCATTAGTATTTCTATTCTTTCAGTTTCACTGACTTTCACCATGTTTACAGAATCTAAAATTATTTATAAAAGTATGCGTAGTACTTTTAATGTTAATTTGGTGAAAATCATTATTGCAAATGCTTGATTAACTTTGAGGATCTATATATCTCATTTCACACACCAACAATTATTCATGGTACAATGTGTAATATATTCGGTGATAAATTAATATAGACTATATCAATATTGTCTTGCAAAGTTAATACGATGTTGGCGTTTAATCGCAGAATAACAAATTGTCACGTCATCCCCTTTAATCTAAATTTATATCGAACACTGACCTACAACCAACATCACAGTGACTTTGTGAATTTGATATTATGTAGACATTTTTCTTTAATGCTAATAGTATATAGATTTTTATTGTCAATCAAATATCAGTATCAGATATTTAACCAATATATTACCAATGTAGACAACGTTAGTCTGATATCATCCCAACGACATAAATTGACATTTACTTGATATAGGAATTTTATATTCGTACGACATTGGGTGGGGTCACTGATGTTCTACCGATCTTAGAATATTAGAGTGACATTGGCCCGCTTTGAGGCCAATGAACTTGGCTACTAGGTATGACATTATTAACAACTAGCGAACCAGATGCCACTATAATTTTTTTGTAGAATAATACTCAAATGAATAAAAAGGAGTACTAAAAACGGTAGAATCTGTTTTCATATCACATTTTGCCGTTTTTAGGAAATTCTATTTTTACACAGAAATTTTCTTATTCAAGTGTATGAAATAAATATCAAGTCATTTCAATAAAAAGATGAGGAATAAAAATAAGCAACGTTCCCATGGAATTGCGTTCACATACAAAAACAAGGAGTAGGATAATAAATGGAGAATAATTAGTAAAAACTTATGTTACAGACAATTTGTTATAAAGTTTATATTTACGGAAATAAATCGCCCATTCCATACTTTTGACTAACCCTGTATATACTGATGCATATTGTGCATCGAACTACAGGTATGTGAGAATTTATAATAAAATAAAGATAATGCTTTAGGAAAGGCTATTAATCTATAGGACTTGAAGAGACGTAATTACTTAGCAAACGAGGAGATATAATAACATGAAATTTAGAACTTCGTTAACCTTGATCAAACAACACAACTCACAATGTCCAGAACATATACAGACTTATCCGTTTACTTATTTAGTTATTCAAAATAAAATTATACTTAATAATCACAGAAGTAAGTAACATCTACGTTTAATAAAAATTTATACTGTGAGAGACTACCTGTTACTATCCTATTTCTACCATTTATATCTATTGTTCTTAACCTACTTACACTATTTATAAAATTACTGTATCTAGCTTGCTTGCTTACAAAACACTACCAAGTAGGTGTGCTAGATATGAGGACAAAAAAAGACATTCCGCGATGCATAACACATTGTAAAATATTGCCCTCATTATCTATCACAACTCTTTTAGCTAGGAGAAAGATAATTAAGAACGGTGCTGTTGTCTATTACTAGTCTATCGTTTATTTTTATAGTTACATTAAGTGGATTATTATTCTTAACAATTACAAAAGGACTTTTACATAATTCTTCTATATTTAAAAGAAATTATCCAAAGCAAGTTCATAACTATAGACCCATTGCCATTCTATAAAAAATTTCAAAAATCTTATAAATTGCTTGGTAAATTACTATTTCTAGGATTCCATGCAAGAAACCATGCTGATATGGAGATATGCATGAGCACACATAAATTGCTTGGTAAATTACTATTTCTGTGTGCTCATGTACATCTCCATATCAACATGGTTTCTTGCATAGAAATTCTCCAGTGTCAAACCTCGTCTCACTCACGCAATATATATCAGAACACTTATATGGTCGGAAACAAGTTAATGTCATTTACAATTACTTTTTCAGTGCTTTTGACGTGTTTGATCATGGAATTCCACTTAGAATATTGTATTCCTTTGGAATAAGTCTTTCCTACTTATATTTAATGCAATCTTACTTACACAATCAATTATGTTTTTTTTTTATTTTGGTTATGCATCTGGGACATATGTCTCTAGTTCAGGTGTGCCGCAAGAATCCAATGTGGATCCGCTTCTCTTTATTCTTTTCATTGATAATCTTTTAACTTCTTTGACTTCCCCTGTTTTGTGTTTTGCTGATGATTTGAAAATATACTCCATTATGTCTTCACATGAAAATGCACTATTATGTTCTATGCCATTGCGTTCACAACCGGTTGCTTCTGAATATTTCTAAATGTTGTTACACGACATTTACCAAGAAACTTTCAATTATTGCATGCCACTATGATATTCATGTACAAGTTCTATCTAGAGCAAAACTTGTCAGGAACTTGGTGTTTTGTTGGATTCTCTCCTTTCCTTCAACGGCCATTATCTTCCTTTGGAATAAGTTTTCCTTCTTGCATTTAATGCAATTTTACTTACACAATGAATTATTTTTTTTATTTTGTCTTTGCGTTTAGGACATATGTGTCTGATTCAGGTGTACCACAGGGATCTAATTTGGGTCCGCTTCTCTTTATTCTTTTTATTTATCATCTTTTAATATCTGCGTCCAAAACCTTGTGATTCCTGATGCGTGGCTCTAGGTACTTCGACGATAGCTCTGTCCATAAGACTTTCTATTACTCGTTCGTGATAACTAAACTTGAATTTGGTTCTGTTGCTTGGTCGCCTAATTATATTAGCTATCAATTATCTCTAGAAAAACTACAGCGACGCTTTTTAAAATATCTTCTTTTAAATACAAGGTGTTTATCCCCCCCCCCCTTCCCATGTAATAATGAATACAGTCTCTATGTTCATCTAAAAATGATTTCCTATTAATTTTTAATTTATTGGATCTACTAAGTCAAAAATTTTTTTCTGAAAGCGTATATTGCGGTAGTGGTGATCACAATTGATTCCTTATGAGGTTTTGACTACTTATGTCTTAGACAATCACTGCAACGTTTTACAACAGGTTCCATATCTGTATTTAATTGTGGCCAGAAATAAATCTTTTATGTTTTTATCAGTGGTGGCTTTCTTGATGAATCAACTGAAGCACTGATTCACCTTAAATTTCTGAACAGAAGAATTATATTCAAGAAACAGTTTCACGTGTAATTTCACTAATGGTAAGTTTTAACCGTAATCACTATTTATTCCTTTTTTAACTTTGACTTCATACATTTTACTAAGAGAGGGGGAGATTAATTTTTCCGATATTGCTTTACCTTTAATTGAATTCACGAGCCGCCACTGGTTTTTATATATGCAATCTATATCGCTGTGTCGTCCTGTTAGTAACATTAGCTACCCATTTAATATTAGTTGTCTAATTTCTTTGTTCTATACTCTTTGAGCTCCGTTAATTGCATATATTTTAAATTGTAATATAGTATAACAAACATCTGCTTTTCAAATTGATTTAAAATGAAAGTACAGAGTCCCCAAATTCGTAGAAAATCTCATTACATCTTGTCTCGTATACTAATATATTCATTTATAAAATGCTTCATTATAAATATTGCCTGTTAGCAGAAAATATAATACATTTTGCACACACCTTGGTTTTATCAGAAAAATAGTATATATATTAATTCTAAACTTCATTTTTAGATTTGAAATAATGATTGTATTAGAAGGAGACTCCTTGACAACTGGTGAACCCTCACAATGTCAAACTTCGTATACAAACAAAGAAGTATTATGGGGATACTCTTTTAGCCCCTGTGTCGAATACGATGGAATCGCACAAAAATACATAATAAATAAAAAGATGTTTAATGATGTCGTAAAGCAGGAAATAGCGGAACGCGCTGCACAAGAATTACAGCCGACACTAAACCGAAACAGAATGGGCGAAATGGGAAGGTGAAGAAGGAAAGTGCTTGTTAATGGATCTCAGTTGTTGATGCAATATTGTTTTAATTAGTTCTATAAATCTGTACTCATAGTAAAACTTGTTAATATTACATTAGATCTATGTAACCTTTAAAATATAACTGTTTATAATAATTTTAATACGATATATGTTTTATTTATTCTGTTATTTTCTGTTTCGTTTGATTATCATTATGAAAAAAAAGTTGTTTGAATCTTAAAAAAAAAATATGCACTAAAAAATTATTAATGCAATCCTACTTACATGCTACATCATTAAGGCCTAGAAGGATGCAGAGCAGATCATTGATTTACAACCTTTGAAGTTTAGTAAAATTCATCAATTCAGAATGTATCACAAGTGCCCATTCAAAATACTTAATCTTGGTATAGGATGGTTATGTCTTACCTGACCATTTAACCCTCAATCGTTCACAAATACAGAAAGTCTTATTGTCTCTTCACCCTTCGTGTGGAAGGGTGTGGGTTGAGGATTAATTAAGTACTCACTTCACGATGATCTTTTGACGTCACCTTATTAAGACAATTACTAAGCCCTCCAAAGAACCTACCTAAATGAGAGAAAAAATAGAAAGGAAATAATAATAATAATATCTTTATTAGCAATACGCTATTTACATACCCTTACATTATTTATATAAATTTATCTAAAATATATAATGACAGTTGTCTCTTAAATCTATTTATATTATTACAATGTTTTATTTCATAGGACAGGCTGTTAAACATTTTTAGCCCATTAACAAAAACATTATTAGTCGTTGATGACCTATTAACTTTTTCTATAAAGAAATCATTGATTATTCGTGTATTATATTTATGTGTGTCATGTATATAGATCAACTTCTGACTAATATACGATGGCGTAACACCTTGTTTACTCTTGTAAATGAATAGCATAGTTTTGTAATTTATTCTTTGTCGCACATTCATTAATTTCAATGTACTCAGCATTAGTGCAACTGGAGAATATTTGTTACATTTTAAAATTGTTCTCATAGCCCTATTTTGTATTTTCTGCATTTGCTGAGTTTCGTAATTATTTAACTTAAAAAGGGTACTTGAGCAATATTCCATGTGTATCGAAATTAGCGATTTATATATAGACAGTTTAATATATGTAGACATATTTTGACCTATTCTACTTAAATAACCTACTTTTTTAGACATTTTATTTAGAATATGTTTTGTATTTTCTTTAAAATTTAAATGCTGATCTATAATTATCCCTAAATATTTTATACTATTTACTCTTTCTAAATAATTATCTATTTTTATATTAATATTGCCATAATTAATTGTGTTTAATTTATATGCACTACCAATGATTATAAATTTAGATTTACTTATATTAATATTTAAACAATTGGCACATAACCATTTATATAAATAGTAGAAAAAGAAATATGTTTACAAACAATAACAAATTATGAATCAATGATCTTGGTGTCAATTGTTACGAGTTAAATTCTACTCTTTAATAATCACTTTATTTTCGTAATAATAAGTTTTGGTTGCACCGCTCTTGAGCTCATTCATGTCGTTTTCCTTATTGCAGTAGTTTTCATTATTAAATTCGGTCAATTCCTCAGATTGGCACTGTACAGGGTGAGTCATTAGTAGGCGCTTCTTCGACTGCTCTTTTGTGTTTTAAATAAAAGACAGAACAATCATTGGAAGATTCATGGTTGTTTGGGACGCATAATCTAACAATATTTTAATATCTGATGCACTTCCGGTTTCACCGAAAATTTGTTTCTAGTACTGTCTTTTCTTTTTCAAAATTGAGCCAATAGTTTTAGAGTTATTACTCTTTTTTTTTTTTGAGAAAACACGTGTTCAGGGAAAAATCATTTTCGCATTGTTTTTTATAGTAAAAACATTAACTTGGTGATGCTTGTGGCCAAGGAAATTCTGGATCATATGGTATAAGTTGCACTCGGCAGTAGCTCAAAAAACTTTGTTTTTTCAAAGCCTACTTCCCGAAATTTTCACATACCAAGAACGTACTTTTTTTAAATGGAACACCTAGTATTTTATTATGACGTTTTGTTCCTTTTTTTATTCCCTTTCAGTTTTGTTAACAATGTCCTAAACATACTAATTTCTGAGATAATCGCTGTAGAGGCAATTAGCGATTAAATAAAGAATTACGAACCTTGTTGTTCTGTGCACGCAAATATACGTTTAACCAATGGAAGGCTGGAATGGGGCCCGACTGCCTTAGTCAACTGTCAAACAAATGAAGAACTTCAAGCCTTGTTGTTCTGTGCAGACAAATATACATTCAACCAATGGAAGGCTGGAATAGGGCCTGACTGGCTTAGTCAACAATCAAACAAAGTAAAGGTTAAATCAAACTACCCCAAAAGTAATAATTTTAAAGAATGAAAGGTATCGCATTTAAATTTTTTAATTCCGGCAATGTCTATTTGCAGTATTTAACTTTTTACACTCTTGGTTAACAACAAAATAAAGTAAAGGTTATGTTTACTGACATATTTGAAGAAGCCGCTCCACTAAAAGTTGCATGAACAATACTGCTATCTTCAACTTAATTTGCCTAAACACGATTAACGGATCCATTTTAATAGCAAGTGGCTTCGTCAGTAAACAACAAAGAATTAAGAAAGTCAGGCTAATTTATCTGCTGCCCATTGACAAAAATGTAAGGGATTCTGAAAATGCCTTTCATCTAACCCTGTGTATGAATATGCTATGGATGAATTACATATTTTCTAATTATTCTGGATTCTCAAATTTGACTTAGAATAGAATAGAATAGAATAGAATTTTATTCAGTAGTATTTAACAATACAATCTTTGTCAAATTATGCCATATAAAAAAAGAAGTAATTAATATAATATACATATACATATATAGTCATTGTATAAGTAAAATAAAATAAAATAACATATTAAAAATGTAAAAGACAACAGACAATGAATACCAGAAATGACAGTCAAAACAAACCTAACAAAGAGAAAGAAATTGGTGTATAATTATAGCGGCCAGAGAATAGTGAGTCACCATCTATCTGCCAGGTAATCTTCGATGGTGTAATATTCTTTCCCTACAAGGTGCTTCTTGACAGTATATGTAAATTGCGTCAAGTTTAACTTTTTCACTCCGTGCGGTAGGTGGTTGTAGAGCTTTACACCCCAGTAGTGCATGTTATCCTGTGTTTTTGATATTCTATGCCTCGGAACTCGCAGGCTCTCACGTTCGCGAGTACTGTACTCATGTGCTTCTCCATTTAGCTGGTATTGTTTATGGTGTTCATGAATATATTTTAACGTTTGGTATATGTAAAGAGACTTCAAAGTAAGTATATGTGTTTGCTTGAAGTAGCCTCTGCACGAGCCTCTATATCTTAAATTATGCAATACTCTAATGGCTTTCTTTTGCAGGACAAAAATTCTGTCTGCCGCATTCGAGGTACCCCACAGGAGGATACCGTAGGAAAGGTGGCAATGAAATACTGCATGGTAGGCAAGTGTAGCCGCCTCGTACGTGGCTGTGGCATTTATACGGCGGATTGCGAAGATTCCTGACGACAATTTCTTTGCCAGGTGGTCAATATGCCGTGTCCAGCTCAAACCTGTGTCTATATACAAACCCAATAGCTTAACCTGATTTTCTTCTTCGCAACGTGTCTGAATAGTAAGGGTTTGCGTTTTAGCGGTGTTCAATTTTAGTTTATTACTTTCGAACCATGACTCACTTTGTTGTACTGCTATATTTGTTTTTGCTATAGCTTCCTCCATGCTTTGATGCTTGACAAGAATCGTCGTGTCATCAGCGTACAAGCACATTTCTACTCCTGGGAGAGAATACGGCAGGTCATTGATATAGATAGTAAACATAAGCGGGCCTAAAATTGAGCCTTGGGGTACTCCTAGTGTTGTAGAACCCACTGAAGAGTTGTGCCCTTTCCAATTTACTACTTGTGCTCTACCTGATAAGTAAGACCCAATTAGTTGTAAAGGTGGCCCTCTCACTCCATATCCTTCCAATTTGTCTAATAAAATACCGTGGTCTACGGTATCGAAAGCTTTGGTTAGATCGAATAGGCTCATTATGACCGTTTTCTTTTCATCTAGAGCTTTGTTGATGTATGTTATTACATCCACAAGAGCCGTAGTGGTCGATTTGTTTTTTCGATACGCATGTTGACTAGGAGTCAAGCACTTTCTATTTTTCATATAATTGTAAACTCTCGATGCAATTACTCCTTCGAACACCTTAGAGAGAACAGGCAGTACACTAATTGGTCTATTATTTTGGCAATTGTTAATATCTCCTGCTTTGTGTATTGGTACGACCTTTGATATCTTTAGTTGTATGGGAAAATATCCTTCTACAAGACAGGAGTTAATAATTTCCACCAAAGGCTTACTTATGTCATCAACTACCCATTTTAGTATTTTAGTGTTCATTCCATAAATGTCCTTACTTTCTTTAGACTTCATCTCGTTTAGCCGCCGATAAATTTTCTTAGTATTAGTATGGGAGTGTTCAAAGACCCTCGCAAGTACCATAAACTTATTATCCTCACCAGTTATTGGTTTTGCTCTCTCTTTTTTTTTCATATTCAATACTTTCAATTCACTCGAACCGTTTCTTTATACTTTCAAAGGTCTCTGGCTTCGGTTGACTTCAGTGATCCCTGGCTGTGCATAAAGTCTGGATGCAAGCAAAGAGTTTCTATCAGATTCACCCCAAAACGTAAATCATATGTATTACCTCTTCATAAGAATAATTCATTTTGGTGATAACTAATAGCCATGCTTTTATAAATTTCACATAAATGTTTACCGATTGTCTTTAACAGTTACCTCAGGCAGTCGGGCTGGGGGTGCATAGAACAACAGCGCTCGTAGTTCTTTATTTGGCCGCTGATTGATCCTATAGTGAGTATCTCAGAAAATACAAAAGATGGATGTAGGACGTTGTTAACAAAAATCAAAGAGAATAAAGAAGGAACAAAATGTCACAATAAAATACCGGGTGTTGCACTTAAAAAAAATAAGTTTTTGATAAGTGAAAATTTCGGGAAGCAGGCTTTGAAAAAAACAAAGTTTTTTGAGGATTGTCGATTACAACTAATATCAAATGATGCAGAATTTTTTTGGCTACACGCCCACGAAGATTAATGTTTTGCTTCTAAAAACAATGCGAAATGCGTTTTGGTCAAAAAATTCCAAAAAAAGATTAATAACCCAAAAAATATTGGCTCACTTTGAAAAAGAAAAAGCAGCTGAATGGACAATTTAAAAAAATATTAGATAATCCAAAAAAATTAATTTCCATGCATTTCCGACGAACCGGAAGTTCGTCAGAGCTCAAAGTATTTTTATAATATGCGCCCCAAGCAACCACTAATTGTTTTTTCTGTTATTTAAAACGCAAGCAAGCTATCGAAGAAGTGGTTACTAATGACTCACCCTGTAATATACTTGTAATTCTATTTCCATTATTTCCATAATTATTTCTAATTTTCGTTAAGGTTGTCCTGTTGTCATATGTAAGCAAACAGCATAACTATCTTCTCACCTTGTCTTACACCAGTACTTCGTACGATTCCATGTCGGATTAAATTGAAGTACATGAGTTGGTATTGATATAGGTAGAATTGCTTATTTTAGAATTATTCAGGTTATACACTGAGGTAATAGGAGTTGCCTATTTTAAATTATTAAGGATGAGTTTTATACAAGATTCGATTTTTCTTTAATTATGACAGAGATAGTTAAATTTGCAAATATTAATGAACTGGTTGTAATCTTGAAAAAATATTGTTTATTGAGTTAAAGGAGAATTTTATAATTACTTGGTGAAATAGTATTTATTACAATTGGAGTTGTTCTTCCATGCATATGTACCAAAAATCTGTAAAGAAAGATTTTGTATAAGTATTGTTAATTTGAAATGTAATTTAGCATTGTGAAAAACTTGTTCAAGTGTTATTAATGATGAGGAAAGGATAAAAGATTTTTAGAATACGAAAATAATCAACTGAGAATTGATAAAAAAATACCGCTATAAATTGTATATCGGATGTGTCAGTTAATTGTCAAGGTGACAGATAATTGTTACTACAAAGAAGTAAAGCTTAATATTGGTAATTTGAAGCATGATAACTTTACTAAATTCAAAGAATAATTTATTATGAGTGAAATATTGACTTATGAAAGGTATTTAAAAATTTATTACACTTCTATAATTTATATTGAGCTTGGTTTTAATGTGTGATTAATTTATTGGTTGAAATAGAATGGGAATTATCACTAAGGTAATTTAAAATAAATAAAGGAGAACTTTTTCAAATTTTGCGGAAGATAGTCGCAATTTTTCGTGTTAAAGTTTATTTTCAGCAAAAGTGTATAAACTAGAAGCAATATTGGAGTAAATTATTATAGAATACATGTGATTCTAACTAAGCAGAAGTTAAAAGGTGTTTACAGAATATAGGAATTTATATAAAGTACTAGCTGTCCATCAATCTCTTCGAGCTTGAATCGCCTTTTCGCGTCCGCTTACAGCTATCCGTCAATCTCTCTTAGCTTGAACCGCTTTTTTCGCGTCCGCTTACAGTTTCTTTACAGTTTCCTGTAAAAAGCAATCACTGTCATGGCCTTTTAGAATGTCCGATTTTATTAACTTTTGAAGCACCCCTGTATATACATATATCTTGTGAAGCCAATAGTATGTTTTATTTAAAATGCTTCTCGAACTGTTTTATTACACAAACCTGTACGCACTCAAGAGCGAGAAAGGTAATTTAATGTTAAACATAGTTTATGTTAAAGTATTTAAAGAAACATGAGCTGAAAGAGCACAACATTTTCATCGCGGCAGTTTACAATACTATTTTGATGTGATAGTGGAAAAGCATGTCAACCTTTTCGAAGTCTACTCCCGTTAAGAAAAAAGCACAAAATAATAATAAAAGTAAAAAGCCCAAGTTTTAAATTTAAGCCCTTTTGAAGCGCCTTTCTTGTAAAAACGCTTTTTAGAATGTCCACTTTTATAAACTTTTGAAGCACCCCTGTATATACATATATTTTGTTAGGCCAATAGGATATTTTATTTAAAATTCTTCTCGAACTGTTTTTGACATAAATCTGTACATACTCAAGAGCGAGAAAGGTAATTTAATGTTAAACATAAGTCATGTTAAAGTATCGAAAGAAACAATGAGCTCAGAGCGCAACATTTCCATTAAGACAGTTTACAGTACTATTTTGATGTAACAGTGAAAAAGCATGTCAACCTTTTTGAATTCTACTATCGTTAATGAAGAAACACAAAAGAGTAATAAAAATGAACCTAAAATTCATTTTACTCAAAGAACCAAAAAAAAACCCAAGTTTTAAATTTTAGACCTATTGAATGGCTTTTTTCGCGTTCCTTAACTTTTGAAGCACCCCGGTATATACATATATCTTGTGAAGCCAATAGTATATTTTATTTAAAATGCTTCTCGAACTGTTTTTTTACACAAACCTGTACGCACTCAAGAGCGAGAAAGGTAATTTAATGTTAAACATAGTTTATGTTAAAGTATTTAAAGAAACATGAGCTGAAAGAGCACAACATTTTTATCGAGGCAGTTTACAATACTATTTTGATGTGATAGTGGTAAAGCATGTCAACCTTTTCGAAGTCTACTCTCGTTAAGAAAAAAGCAGAAAATAATAATAAAAGTCAAAAGGCCAAGTTTTAAATTTAAGCCCTATTGAAGCGCCTTTCCTGTAAAAAACGCTTTTTAGAATGTCGACCTTGATAAACTTTTGAAGCACCCCTGTATAAACATATATTTTGTTAGGCCAATAGGATATTTTATTTAAAATTCTTCTCGAACTGTTTTTAACACAAACCTGTACACACTCAAGAGCGAGAAAGGTAATTTAATGTTAAACATGTCATATTAAAATATCCAGAGAGACAATGAGCTCTCAAAAAGCGCAACATTTTCATTAAGACAGTTTACAATACTATTTTGATGTGAAAGTGTAAAAGCCTGTCAATCTTTTCGAAGTCTACTCTCGTTAATAAAGGAGCACGAAATAATAATAAAAGTAAAAAGCCCAAATTTTAAATTGAAGCCCTATTAAAGCGCCTTTCCTGTAAAAAAACGCTTTTTAGAATGTCCACTTTTATAAACTTTTGAAGCACCCCTGTAGATACATATATTTTGTTAAGCCAATAGGATATTTTATTTAAAAATTTTCTCGAATTGTTTTTTACACAAACGGGTACACACTCAAGAGTGAGAAAGATAATTTAATGTTAAACATAAGTCATGTTAAAATATCCAAAGAAACAATGAGCTCTCAAAAAGCGCAACATTTTCATTAAGACAGTTTATAATACTATTTTGATGTGAACGTGTAGAAGCCTGTCAATCTTTTCGAAGTCTACTCTCGTTAAGAAAAAAGCACAAAATAATAATAAAAGTAAGAAGCACTCCTGTATATACATATATTTTGTTAAGCCAATAGGACGTTTTATTTAAAATTCTTCTCGAAGTGTTTTTAACACAAACAGGTACACACTCAAGAGCGAGAAAGGTAATTTAATTTAAACCATAAGTTATGTTAAGGTATCCAAAGACACAATGAGATCAAAAAGCCCAACTTGTCCATTAACGCAGTTTACAATACTATTTTGATGTGAAAGTGTAAAAGCCCGTCAACCTTTTCGAAATCCACTATCGTTAATAAAGGACCAGGAAATAATAATAAAAGTAAAGAGCCCAAGTTTTAAATTTAAGCCCTATTAAAGCGCCTTTCCTGTAAAAGGCGATCACTGGAATGACGCTTTTTAGAATATCCACTTTTATAAACTTTTGAAACACTCCTGTATATACATATATTTTGTTAAGCCAATAGGATATTTTATTTAAAATTTTTCTCGAACTGTTCTTGACACAAACCGGTACACACTCAAGAGCGAAAAATGTAATTTAATAATAATCATAATTCATGTTAAAGTATCCAAAGAAACAATGAGCTCAGAGCTTACAGTTTCTTCACAGTTTCCTGCAAAAAGCAATCACTGTCATGGCTTTTTAGAATGTCCGTTTTTATTAACTTTGTTTTATTTAAAATGCTTCTCGAACTGTTTTTTACACAAATCTGTACACACTCAAGAGCGAGAAAGGTAATGTAATGTTAAACATAAGTCGTGTTAAAGTATGCAAATACACAATGAGATCATGAAGCGCAACATTTTTATTAAGACAGTGTACAATACTATTTTGATGTGAAAGTGTAAAAGCCTGTCAACCTTTTCGAAGTCTACTCTCGTTAAGAAAAAAGCACAAAATAATAATAAAAGTAAAAAGCCCAAGTTTTAAATTTAAGTCCTATTGAAGCGCCTGTCCTGTAAAAAGCAATCACTGTCATGGCTTTTTAGAATGTCCACCTTTATAAACTTTTGAAGCACCCCTACATATATTTTGTTAAGCCAATAGTATATTTTATTATTATATTTAAAATTCTTCTCGAACTGCTTTTTAGACAAACTGGTACACACTCAAGAGCGAGAAAGATAATTTAATGTTAAACATAAGTCATGTTAAAGTATTGAAAGAGACAATGAGCTCAATGAGCGCAACATTTCCATTGAGACAGTGTACAATAAGATTCTGATGTTTGCGAATATACTATCGTTAAGAAAAAATGAAGTATTAAATTTAAACCCTGCTCAATCACGTTTCGAAGAATCGCCAAATTGAAGACGTAATAAGCGACCACAAACAACCCCGTATCTAAAATTTCACATTCACACGTCAATTTTCAAAAAAATCTTCCGCCATTTTGTTTTTTTTTGACATTTTGACATTGGAATCGTGATCAGGGACCTCCAAAACCCCCGTATATAAAATTTCACTTTCATACGTCAATTTTCAAAAAAATCTCCCGCCATTTTGTTTTTTTTTGACATTTTGACTTTGGAATCGTGATCGGCGACCCCCAAAACCCCCGTATCTAAAATTTCACAATCATACGTCAATTTTCAAAAAAATCTTCCGCCATTTTTTTTTTTTTGACATTTTGACTCTGGAATCGTGATCGGCGACCCCCAAAACCCCCGTATCTAAAATTTCACATTCATACGTTAATTTTCAAAAAAATCTCCCGCCATTTTGTTTTTTTTGACATTTTGACTTTGGAATCGTGATCGGCGACCCCCAAAACCCCCGTATCTAAAATTTCACGTTCATACGTCAATTTTCAAAAAATCTTCCGCCATTTTGTTTTTTTTGACATTTTGACTTTGGAATCGTGATCGGCGACCCCCAAAACCCCTGTATCTAAAATTTCACATTCATACGTTAATTTTCAAAAAATCTCCCGCCATTTTGTTTTTTTTTGACATTTTGATTATGGATTCGTGATCGGTGACCTAAGACATCCCCGTATCTAAAATTTCACATTTATACGTCAATTTTCAAAAAATCCTTCGGCCATTTTGTTTTTTTTTGGACATTTCGACTTTGGATACGTGATCAATGACACCACAAAAACTCCCAAGTGCCGAATTTTACTTTAATCGGAAGAGAGAAATTAATTTCAGCTAGCTCCGCCCACTCTGCATGTATGCGTAATCGATTAAATAAAATTATTACATAAGGGCACATCGATGTTAAAAGCAATCCTTTTCTCCATTAAGGAAACGGGGCATACGCGTTCTGGAATTAACGTATTTTAATTCAAATCATTATTAAAATACTAATCGACCCCTGTATATAGATAAAAATATTAAATTAAGCGGGACCGTTATGTATTGTGTGGAGATATGGAGATGCCGAACATTCACCGGACCGTAATACATTGATCGGCAGTGCACATGAGAATCTGATTATATTTTTCGCCCGTCCGAAATACATTGATATTACTGCACATTGAATCGGCCATTTTTCTTACGAAATCTGTCTGCAAACGAATTTGAAAGTGCTCGTGCCCTTGGTTGCGTGCGTCTGTCGACTCGAAATAAGCACGTAAAAGGTCCAGAGAAGGCCGTTCGTTAAGACCTCGGGTCTTGTTGGACCCTCGCGACCTTCAAAATTTCGTATTACACGCTTAAAAGTGAATCTGTGGACACAACTCAGTTTGATGTCAGTTTGACGTTTCCCGAGATTTTTATCGCTTGTCACGGGAATGGTCAAAACGTAAGCCATTTTTTCGTTACAAAATGGAATGCACGCTCCCCTTTAAAACCCCATATCTCTGCACACGCTCCACTTAGAAGGAAAAACTCGCCGGCGAGGAACCCTTTAGAGTCCACGTAACACGCACGCCAAAGGACAGCTTTCAATTCCGCGTATCCAGAGAGGAGTTCAACTTGGCGTTTTGTCGACTTTTTCTATTTTGATAGTTTCGAAAATGCTCGGTTAAGCTCTTTCAACTAAGGCGATTAACAACAGAGGTCTGTGCGCTATTATTATATATAATATACGAGGAGTAAAGAATATAATATTTACCCAAATTAATTAACTTATATGTTAATATTAAATTGCCAACTCAAATTGGAAGGAGAACTAGAAGATTAGAACGTGTAAATCTCCAGGAGCAGTGGACAGAAATTAGACAATTCCAGGAGCAGTGGACAGAAATTAGACAATTCCAGGAGCGATAGACGGAAATTAGCCAATTCCAGGGGCATTAGACGTTTTCTTTAAACCATTAGAAGTACTGGACATATACATTTTTCTAAATACCAGGGACATTAGGAATTTCCAAGGGAATTAGAAAATATTAGGAGCATTTGACGTTTACATTTTCCAATTATTAGGAGCAGTTGACGAAAATATCTTGCAGAATACCAATAGTCTTAGACGTATAATTCCAATTGGAGCACCAGAAGGACTACCCAAATAAATCCGTGACGAGACATCTAATTTTGTAGGCCTATATCAAGATAATCGGGAAATATTCAAGCCAGTTGAAGTTCTTGTGTAGGAAAGTGTTTTTTTTCCAGAACATCAATAGATCTTTCGTGTAAGTCCAGGATAACTACAAAGTATCAGTATACATCAAGAAGAATAATAATACAAGTTGGAAAAGGTCGTATATATTTTTTAACATTACTTATCTATGGGAGTTTTAAGAAGAAATAAATTTAAAAAACCTTAATTTAATCTGAATTGAGACCAAGTAATTATAAAAATTTATTAATTAATCATACTAAGATATTAAAATACCTTTATAGTAAAAAAATTAACTCATATGATAAAACCAGTATTTTATACAGCAGGATAACAGTCACTGTCATTGTTGAATACTCTCGGTTTTTATTCTTATAGAAAACGCATCCTCAATAAGCATTAATTTATAATTGGACAAGTTTATAGAGATTTTTGTAATAATTTTCAATATCTTTTCTGAAATATGTATATGTTTTTCTTAAAGAATTTAATATAAGTTTTGAAGTATTTGATTTTTCTTCTTATGATCGTTGAGGTTATGTACATTTTTGAATGGATACATTCTTTAATGGTAAAAATATTAAAGAACATAATTAATTTAGATATATGCTAGATAGATGGCGATATATTTATTTTTTTGAATATTAAAGAAGTATTTAAATTGTTGATACATGAAAACTTAGCAAATTTAAAAAAAAATAGTATACGTAAAGTTTATGGAAAGTAAATGATTCATTTAATTCGTTTTTATCTTTGAACTCATAATTCCAATTAATTAAATAATAAAATACTAAGGTAACTATATGACTAGGAGATATCTACTGAGGTATACAGGGCCGGTTTAAGAGTATTAACAGGTAGTATATTCAAATTATTTAATTATTGAGTCTCATGTTCTATATGATTAATAATATATACAGTAAAGATTATAAAAATTCTGAATTAGCACGAGGCAACTTAAAATCATCATAATATTACTTAATAATAAACTTTTACCCTGAGATTGAATTATAGATCAGATCATATTATAATATAACAATTTTACTTTGATTTACTAATTTGTGGAATATCTTAAGTAGATAGTATATCCATTTTAGTACAGTATATTGGGCATTCAAGAAACCAACATTTTGCTAATCATTATACCCTATCTTGGTTTATTTGTGAGTTTTTCCCTTGAGAAGACAGACATATTTTTTTTCCTTTTTAATTTTTTTCTGATAAAATGGCGACACCTTTTGTGCCCATAACCTTACTATATAGTAATTACCTAGTGGTAATCGTTTTTTTTTCAACGGAAGTAATGGAACCTTCGCAGGTGTAACGTGTACCACAATTAATAAGTTCACCTATTGAACCAATGTGCATCATAATTTGTACAAATTAGTGTTAATTGGTTCTGTATAATTAATTATATAGTTTACAAGTAAAAATTGAAATAAATTCAAATTGAGTTCAAAACAGTTTTATTCACTCCACTACAATTGTTTCACCCTACTAGGGCTTCATCAGGTGATGAATATTATAATACAAAATATTTATAAATGTTCATATTTATGCCTTTTCCTAAATGAAGAGGGGGGAGTTTGTGACATTACGTTAAGAGCGGGAGTAACTTATATATTTAATGTAATATTTAATATATAATAATATATATATATGTATACCGGGTTTCTGTTTAAGCTCGGCCACCGGCCATATCTCGGCAACCGTTTATCGTACAACCTCGCGGAAAAAATCTTGATAGTAAAATGGATGACGGGAATTACAACAAAAATATTTTTAAGTTTCCAAAATGATCGCAAGGGGGCGCAATTCTTAAGATGAATTAAAAATTCGATAATTTTTCATTAAATTCTAGACTAAGATAGATTAAAATATTTACTAGCAAAATTTTTAGACGTTTTTATACAACTCTCATTTGAAACTTTTTGATCTAACTTCCATACGACGGGGAGAGTGGAGGGGGGTATGTCTGCGTACAAAAGTAGATATAACTTTGGTTTTCCCCAACGGATTTTAATGTTTCTGGGCTCATTAGATAGAGAATTTTACAAGGAATTGAAGGCTATGTAGCACGAATTTACGTGATTGTCAAAGAAAATAACAGGGGGCGCTGTTCTCAATGTATGTATATTTCTTGTTTTTTCCTTAAAATTTCAAATGGAACGGTATATTTTTAATATTATAATATTGAAGCACATAAAAAACTGAAGAGAATGTTGGAAACCGGAAGTTCCTACCTTTTTTGTTGACGAAGATATAGTCATACCAAGACAATCCAGAAAAATGAAACTCTTTAAATATAAATTTATTTATTTATTGGGAGTAAAAATTTTATTTTAATTTTAATAGGCCCTCTAGACAGTGTATAGTACGTTTTCACTCGAAATTTAATCATACTCTTCGCTAAATGTATTTATTTCAATCTTTTTATCGAGTTTTTAATTCATTGCATATGTTACGTTAGATTCTGTTACAATTATTTTGCTGTATTTTATCTCTTAATTGAGAATTTTAGTTTTATCGATTGATTAATTAAATTATCCTGGTTAATTCGGGTAAATAGATCATCTTTCTGACTCCTTCTGCCATCTAGGGGAGAATTCCATAAGAGTCCTACCGCCGTGCGTTTTGCATTATCTCATGTGTGTAATGTGTATGTGTTGACGGGTAGATGGCGCACGATGTTTTATTTAATAGATTGGGTATTTTAATTATTTTCTAATTTAGTTTTGGAGTTTCTTTTTGGGCTTAGAGTTATGTGACAAATTAATTATAATTATTTTCCACTTTTCTATTGTCATTTGAATCTGCGTTTATGTCGTGTGTGTAAAATATCGGTTTAGGTCTCGTGGTTATTAGTTCTAATGTTGTTGATAACTCTTGAGATCGCTAGATGACAAGTGGATTCTTTCCCTTTTTGATCTTCGACTGCCTGGGTAGAAGCACTTAAAACATCACAAGAGCAGATGCATTTTCTTTAGCCACTACTTGAGAAATTAGTGGAATGTTGAAGTATATCGTGTGTAATCGCTAGTAAAAGGCGGATGTTATGGTATTTCTCAAGGGTTAATGTGAATATGGCGTTATGATTGTAATCTTGCCGAGGATATTGTTTTGTCGTGGCTTAAGAATTGTTCAACTGCTGTAAGTATAATTTCCACGTGTCTAATCGATCTTAATTGTGTTGTTTCTATATTCAATTATAGCTGCTAGTGCATGGCATAGATCTCATTTGAGCACTTTTGTTGGGTTAAGTCTAAGAACCACGTGCCTGATGTAATTTTACGATTCCAAGGGAATTAGTTGCTGTATCCTGCGGTGAAGACATAATTTGAGGTGCAGATAGATGTAATGCTGTAGCCTTCCTACACTAATTTTCCCGAAGATGTCGTTAGCCGAGGATATGTGGGCAGTTTTCCTTTGTAACGAGTGTGATCTGTAGAAGGTATCGTGTATGGTAGCTGTGGATGTGGTTTTCCTTTAAGGTACTGTGACTGTGTAATTTTCCTGATATTACCCATAACGCAGAAATTATTGGCCAAACAGTTTTGGTAAATTTATGTCAATTTCGAGTACTTCGTACAGTAAATTTCAACTTTCTCGGCCTAACTAATCAAATAAGTCAGCGTAATTTCTTAAATTAACTTCTTGTGGCATGTGAGCCTTTATAATTTGAATTCATTCAATTAACGTAGCTTAATTAATAACAGTGACTCCAGTTGGGAGCTACTTGTCCATTTTGGAGGCGTTACGTAGCCTTTTTTTTTTAGATTTAGAATTTTGAACAAATTTTAGATGTGTATTGGCGTTGCAGCCTCGCATCGGTATTGTGTAAATTTATAGCTTGTTATTTAGTGTAATTAGTCAACCATTTAAATTTATTATTGTACAATCTTGTAAGAAATTATTGGATCTAATTTTAATCACGTTTTCTTATGTAAAGCATAGTTAACTAGTGCTAATATTTATCGTATTAGATACCATATAACTTAGAATCTGCACTCTACTGTCGAATAGATTGTCGGTTGCCTCTGGTATACAGAGTGGTTTATTTTGGTGTGTTGACGTGTTGCAATTTACGATCAAACTGTTCGACTTTGGAGGGACTTTCGGCAAGTTGCCTTATAATTGTATGCTTTTGTAAGAATATTGTCAGGTAATTATTTTAACTTTAAGGTTGTTTCATGTGCTTCCATTTTGAATTTCTTAAATTTTGTAATTATATGTCATTGGTAATTTGAAGTTGTGGATCACCTGGGTGACCATTTAAGATTTTATTCATTCCTTCAGAAGTTTATTACTGGCAACTGAGTTGCGCTTTTGTGATTCATATTTCATTGTTTTGTGACTTTTGAATATATTGTTGAAAACCAGAAGATTAGTTAGCAATAGCCGGTTTTGTGCTCAATATTTGAAACGAACTGTTGGATCCATATTATAAAGTTTTCAATAAACCGTTTGTTAAGTTTGAATGAGTGTGTGTTGGTCTTATTTTCTTTCCACCTGGGGAGTTTTACATTGGATCTGGTCCGGGGTCTGAATATCTGTTGGGCTCAGCATATTTTAACGGATAGGCGCTCTGACAACTTAACCTTTGACGAGTACTGTGTTCGAACTCGCCCTAATTCTGACTGTAGATGGAGGCGGTACTGACTCCCATATTTAATATCGACCCCTGGGAAGTAAGAGGTAAGGCTTGAGTGTTTTATAAGTTGGTGATTGATTGATAGACAAGCGTCTTCCTAAATTTAAATAGAAGGTTAATTACCGTGGTGGTGTCTGACTTACTACCTTCTTGGAATTTGGGTACCGAATCTGTTTAAGGCCTTGGCCATCTGATAATTTAAATACAAGAAGGTAGCAATTCTCCTTTTAAATGTTTTTAAATACTCTAGCTATTATTTTTTAAATATCATTTCTTATCATTTCCAACATTGAAATAAAATAATAATAATAGTGAACAGTGTAGTTTGCTTTTTTTTTTAAATTTTCATCATACAACATGGCATGCACAGTGATACAAAATTACATTATGATGAGATTTCCAAGGTAGGCCATGAAAATCGAAATGCAAAGATATTAGTGTCACTTGTAGTAAAATTTTTTGTACGTATTTAGCAAATTAAGCCTTCTTGGACACCTGCACATAATTATTAAGTTTGTAAAATGTTGTATTCTATCGTTGAAGCTTATGACATGATCAGAATGTATTTTCAATGCTTTGAAAATTTCTTGCTTCGGGGAAATATTCCCTAAATTATCCCGAAAGAAGACATTATTGAGTTTTTATTCACCTTGCCAGATGTTCTTGATGTTTATTTATGGGGCAGAATAAAAGATAAATAGTTTATCACAAAAAGCCGTGTTCAACAATTGCTGCCTCTGAAATGGAAGTAACTCTGCTCTCTACTAATCGACAAGTAAACGTGTATTGAAAATGAAGGTGAACACTTTGAACATTTGTTAAGTTGAAGTTTTTACTTGTTTTTTTTTGTACTTTCTGATTTAAATATATTTTCTATTCCTTTATATTACTTGGTCAATATATTTTCTTATTTATGTTTAGGTATATAATAGGTTCTTTTATTTACTTTCAATTCAGGCGGGGATGATTTAGATATCAATTTGAGTACCCCTTCGTTACTAATGAGTAACTGATTTGATTATAACTAATGCATTATATTATATTGTTTTTTTTTCTCGTTATTGTCTACTTAGTTCATGAGTTATGGAAATTGTTTTTGCTGTTTTCCTATAATTACATCTACCTATATCAGTAGGGTGATAAAGATATATCATTATTATTATTGTTATTATTATTATTATTATTATTATTATTATTATCATTATTATTATTATTTTGTTTCAATGTCTAAAAAGGCAAAATAGATAGACAATTTGAAAACATTAAGAAGAGAATCTAATGTAACATGCAAGAATTAAAAAATCGATGAGAAGATGGAAATAAATACATTTATGGAAGACTATGATGAAAATTCAAGTGAAAGCGAACTATACACTGTCTAGTGACACTTAAAATTAAAATAAAGTTATTACTCACAATAAATAAATAAATTTATATTAAAAATTGTTTATTTTTTTTGGATTGTCTTCGTATGACTATATCTTCGTCAAGAAAAAAGGTAGCAACTTCCGGTTTTCATCATTCTCTTCAGTTTTTTATGTGCTTCAATATTACGATATTACAAATATACCGTTCCATTTGAAATTTTAAAGAAAAAACAAGTAATATACATACATTGAGAAGAGCGCCCCCTGTTATTTTCTTTGACAACCACGTTATTTCGTGCTACATATCCTTCAATTCTTTGTAAAATTCTCTATCTATTGAGCCCAGAAACATTAAAATCCGTTGGGGCAAACCAAAGTTATACCGACTTTTGTACGCAGACATGCCCCCCTCCACTCTCCCCTTCGTATGGGAGTTAGATCAAAAAGTTTCAAATGAAAATTGTATAAAAACGTCTAAAAATTTTGCTAGTACATTTTTTAATCTATCTTAATCTAGAATTTAATGAAAAATTATCGAATTTTTAATTCATCTTGAGAATTGCGCCCCCTTGCGATCATTTTGGAAACTTAAAAATATTTTTGTTGTAATTCCCGTCATCCATTTTACTATCAAGATTTTTTCCGCGAGGTTGTACGATAAACGGTTGCCGAGATATGGCCGGTGGCCAAGCTTAAACAGACACCCGGTATATACATAACAATATGATTAAGAATATTAAAAATTTTTGAAAACTGATTGTTTACTGTTATTATAAAATTAAACAATTTTTAATATATTTATAACTATATGAATTATTAATTTGATTTTAAATATTTAAATTTAACAACGGTGAATTATTCACTTCTAGTTGGTCATTTAAAATAAGGTTTAATTTGTTTAATTTATTTATTTCTAGGTTTTCTAATAAATTTAATTTTTTTACTCTTGTCTTGTATATGTAGTATGTCAAACTTATTATTGAATTTATGTTTTTGTTGAATACAGGTGGTTGGCATATGTAGAATCTGTTTTTTGTAATTTATAACTTCTTTCATGTTCTTTTATGCGTGTGGAAAAGGATCTACCAGTTTGTCCGATATAAGCTTTTCCACACTCGCAATTTAACTTATAGACCCCAGATTTTAAATTTTTGTCAGTTTTATCTTTATTATTTTTAATGTGATTCTGTAGTTTGTTGTTTGTGCGAAATGAAATTAATGTGTTTGTTGTTTTTTGTAAATATATTTTAATTTTTATGGAAGGTGTACCTATATAAGTCACAGAGGCAAATTTTGATGAGTAAGTTTGAGGAACTATAGGATAAATTTTGGATATGATTTTTGTTTTTTGTTTTTTATGAAGGAGATTATTTATTAATTCTTTTGAATAACCATTATTCTGAGCTATGGTGTAAATTCTATCTAATTCTTTATCAAAATTAATCTTATTCATAGGAACATGGATTAATTTATATAACATTGAGTGAAAAGCAGCAAGTTTATGACTAATCGGGTGGAAAGAGTTAGAATGTATCGTAATATCTGTGTGAGTAGGTTTATGGTAAATAGCGAATGCGTGTGTATCAGTAGTATGTGATATTTGAAGGTCTAGAAAATTAATGGTTTTATTTTCTTCTAATTCTATGGTGAATTTAATATTAGGATGCAAAGTGTTAATATGATTATGAAGTGAATTTAATTGTCTATCCGTTCCTTTAAAACACACCAAAATATCATCTACATATCTCACCCAGTATATACAATTTTTAAATAACGAATGTTTACTAATAATGTCTTCAAGGTTGTCCATAAATATTTCGGATATGGAGGGACTTAGTGGGTTTCCCATTGCTAACCCCCCGGTTTGTTTATAGTAGGTCCCGTTAAATACAAAGTAATTGTGTTCTAGGCAGATGTTAAGAAGTTGTAAAATTTCAGATTTAATTACAGGATTAACTTTATTATTTTATATATATACAATTATCTAGTTGATATACAAGGTAATATATGTGGCATCACTTTTGTTATATTGTTTTGATTTTGAATATTAAATTTTATTTGAACTTTTCGAGATTAACCAAATCTTTTCTGTTATTTTGGTTTAGTAAATATCACGTTCCATACTTTCTAGTTCAGTTCTATGGTTAACATTCAAATCAATTTTTAGTTTTACTACCATCCTCATAAAATTTACACACTTCTCGTCCTCACCAACACCATTAACACAATCAATTGTACAGTGTTCACCTGCACACCTGCCCCATGCTTTAGTAACTGTACAATCCCTTGCTAAATGATTATAATCTGTACAGTTTTGTATTTATGTATTCGTAATATCGCATTTCTTCCATCCAACATTAATTTTTCCTTTCTGTAGCATTTTTCCAAATATATCCAATTTGACATCAATTATTATGTTACCATAATTCATTTTCCGTTTGCTGAGATACTTCATTTATTTTTACTTCTTCCTTTATATCACTTCCTAGTCATTCTGATTAAAAATAATAATAATGTTACAAAAGACAATTTTATAAAGTATGGGAAAATTTATATTACGTTGCGTCTGAATATACATAATTTGCATTAAGCGAGTGAACCAATCGACGACTGGCTTAAGCACAGCTTTAATATCTTTGTACAAAATATATAATATATATTGAATACATGGCAAGGGTATCATTATATTACAACTGCAATAATAGATCGCATATTTATCCCATACACTTCTATATGTAAAATTGTCATTCGTTTACCATAAAGAAATGCAGGCGCATTTAAAATTCAATTATTTGTTATTTGTTATGTGACCCGTTTGCGGAATACCCTCTCATCTTATTGTCTCCCGGACGGGACGGTCCTTTTTTCCCCATTCTTGCTGTTCCGAAACCCTCGAAATGGCGGAAGAATTTCTATTAAACATCTTTTATCCTCTGCTTCAAATAAATTCCTCGTGCACGCGAGTGAGTGCGGAATATTTAAAAATATTCCGCTGTACGAGTAGTCGCGTCGTTTCTTCAAAAATCTACCGTAATTTTCAAGCATTCCGAAACCGGATAAAACGATAGGCAAGCATTGGTTCGAGTTCCTCAAGAAGGAGACTTTTATGGTCTCAGACCCTCCTAGGGCTATACACTCCGGTCTTGACATAAAACTTAAATTTTACCCAACCGAGCGGTATATTTTATTTAGATCACGCGTTCCTTAAATCATACGAATTATAATGAAAGAAGTTTATGTATTGGGAGCAGGAATATGAGACACTCAAGAAAGTCGATGGGATTTCATACTCGATTAGGCATACTTGAAGTTCTTTTTAGCATAAAGCCAACGATAAGCCAATTTATGTACTTCTAAAATATTTATAGTGAATCAATCACGTACATGATTTTCTTAGCGATGACATGTCAGGAGAATTAGTTAAAATATTTCCTTACTGAAAATTTCATATAAAAAGCAAAAATGTTTTTTAACTCCTTCTTGATAAATACATATTAAAAGGAACTAACAAAATTAACAAGACAGTAACATAAGATCAACAGGCATAGAGATAATAACAGTGTTATGAATAAATGAGTGAAATTGAAATGTATGCAAGAGACGGTATTATAATTACTGCAAGGAGCTGATACAGAAAACCTGCATATACGAGGTAGGCGCAATAAATTCTCGGGCTGACAGGCTTATACAGATTTAAACGTGTTTAAACTCTGTCACGTCATGCATACACATACGCGAGTTGTGCACTATAAATATGACGGTTCGAAGACTAGTAGTTTTTAGTAACCAGCCAACCAACGTGACTAGCGCACGAAAATTGAGTACCGCGCGGTCATTAAATTTTTAACAAAAGAAGGGCACACACCTTATCACATTGAACAATATTTAGACGGCGTTTACGGTGATTCATCTCCTTCGTATTCAACTGAAAAAAAGGTGGCAAAATGTTACCGTTTGGGACAAGTCCCTGGAAGATGCTGATCGTCGACCAATTGAAGTGATAACGCCTCAACAAATTTCAATTATTGAACATTTAGTGCTAGAAGATGGCCGGTTGAAAGTGAAGGAATTAGCAGTCATAACAAACATTTCCGAAACAAGTGTTTGCCGAATTCTCCTTGACCATTTGGGTATGAATAAAATTAGTACTAGATGGGTAAAGCGTATTCTTTCTGCTCTCCATCGTGAACGTCGAGTCGAATGTGCGCAATCGTTTTTAAACATGTATGGAGACGACCCTAAACCGATTTTGGAGTCCATTGTCACATGGGATAAAACAATGGCCCTGTTTTACGATCGTCTATCGAAAAGGGAGTCCATGGAATGGCGGCGACCTGATGAACCTCGTGCCAGAAAGTCGAAAGTCGTACAATCAACGAAAAAGATGATGGCCACAATATTCTGGAATTGTGAGGGCATTTTGCTAATTGACTTTAAAGAGCGCAATACAAGTGTAAATGGCACATATTATGCGTTTTTATTCCATAAATTAAGGGACAGTATTCGTGTAAAACTTCGTGGAAAATTGACAAAAAGTATGCGATTATTGCACGACAATGCTCCTGTCCATAATGGCGCCATTTCACAAGTTGCCATCCGCGAATGCGGCTTTCACGAATTGGAATTTTTTTATTTGTTTTCTAATTTATAAAAGCCCTTAGGGGACGTCGTTTTAAGGACAACAGTGAGTTGCAAGCAGTTGTTATAGAACATTTTGACGGGAAAACTTTAGAATATTTTTACAAGGGTATCAAATTCTTAATTAATCGTTGTAATAAATGTATAGAAGTTAGGGGAGATTACATTGAAAAATAACAATTCTTATATTGTTCCAAGTTTCTTTTTTGTATATCAGGCCGAGAATTTATGGCGCCTACCTCGTAAGTATATATTCAGGCATACCATGAAATTGGCAATTTTGAAAAATTGAGCTCTATTGATATTTAAAAATATGAATTTAATATTAGCAGTAAGATAAATTAGATTAAGTAGAAACATATACAGTATGTTTCTACTTAATGTATTCTTTTACAATTTTATACATAGTTAGAATTAATTAATTTCATATATTTTGTATTATCTTTTATGACTATATATATATATCGCCTTTGATATGGGAATGCCTGGGTAATGTGGAGGTTTAATATATTCTATTATATTATTAGTTGCTTGTGTATCTTTATATTTGGATATTATTGATAGTGGGAAGCCATAAATATTGCCTCTAATTTGAAAATGTCTGGGTAATATGTAAGTTGAAACGTAATCAGTGGGATTCTTGGTGGATCATGTAGGTTTATTATGAGATATTGTAGATGGTGAAACTGTAACATTATCTTTGACGTGAGAATATCTAGCTAATTTGAACTTTGTAAAATTCATTTTTACTTTCTTATAAGTAGTATAAGGAAGTATTGTGATGATGAGATTTTCGACCTCGAAATGTTTGCAGATGTCTACGTTTTGAAGTCCCTAGATACCAAAAAATCGGGTGTGGCCACCACACAACTTTCTTATACGTAAATTAACTACAAATTGTTCTGAATTGTTTTAAATACTTTTATCTTAGAAAAGTAAACCTGTAAGAAAGTTACTTCAAGTCCAAATTTTAAAACTTTTTTTATACAAAAAATATTCAAAATCCAACGCAATACTTTTGTACTCTTGACATATATATCTTAATAAATATATATAGAATGCATAACGTACGACATATTTGCAAAAAATCGCTATTCGATACGAGTAAAAGTGTTACTTCCGGTCCGAATTTTGAATTTTTTTTTACTTACACAAAAGGTATTGAAAATTAAGTTCTAAATACTTTTATACGCCTAATGTACAGGATTATTCATTATAAATTACCCACCCTTTATCATCGTAATTATTGCATGTACAAAAATATACTCGTAGCGTACCTGTCTAAAAAGCATGGCTTGCGAAATATTGGCAAAAAACTGGTTTTCGATAAGAGTAAAAGACCTACTTCAGGTAGGAATTTCGTAAAACTTTTATAATAAACTTCTTCTTAAATTTAGTTCTGAATATATATGAATTCTTTATAAATTTGTTTAAACTTAATAGTTAACGAAATATTGGCAAAATTCGTTTTTCTCACTGAAGTTAGCTACTACTTCCGGTTTGCCGATCTTACTGAAAATCTGATCAGATCTCAACAGGGAGATTATATACGCAAATACAAAATTTGGAATTAATAGCTATAGCTATGTGTCTCACTCTCTGTGTGTGTTTGTGTGTCTCTCTGTGTGTGACCACTATAGCCGTCAAACGGCTGTACATATCAATTCCAAATTTTGTATTTACAAATATAATGTCTCTCTTGATATCTGATTAGTTTTTCAGTAAAATCGGTAGATTGGAAGTAGTAGTTTACTTCAGTAAACTTAGTAATTGCCAATATTTCGTCAATTACTAAGTTTAAACAAATTCATAAATAATTCAAATGTACTGAAAATCCAAACTATTAAAAAAGATTTTTGAAATCCCTACCGGAAGTAGGTATTTTACTCTTATCAAAAATCAGTTTTATGCGAATATCTCGCAAGTCATGCTTTCTAGGTAGGTATATTACGAGTATAAAAGTATTTAAAATATAATTCTCAATACCAGAAGTAACAATATTACTTTCATCGAATAGCGATTTTTTACAAATGTGTCGTAAATTATGCATTCTATATATATTTATCAAGAGTACAAAAGTATTTAGTACTGAATTTGCAATGTTTTTTGTATACATAAAATTTAAAAATTCGGACCGGAAGTAACACTTTTACTCATAGGGAGTAGCACTTTTTTTTTTCGAATATCTTGCAAAATATGCATTCTGTACAGATTTATTAAGAGAATAGGAGTACTTAGGATTTTGAATAATTTTTGTATAAAGAAATTCTTAAAATTCTATAATTTGAAACGCTCATACGTATAAGAAAGTTTTGCGGTGGTCACACCTCATTATTTATATTATTGCTTGTGCAAAATAATGAACTTTGTCTCTGATGTGAGAAAGTCTAGGCATTGTGAGAAATGAGCAAATTAATTTTTTTTAATTACAGTAACGAGATTTTTACAAATCTAACACAATATATTGACCAGTAAAATAATAATTCATACGTAGAATAATTTCAAATATTAAAGTAAATTAAAATAAAAATGCAAATTATTTATTTTATTTTAACTGATATGTTTCTATTTTTTTATAATAAATATTTAATTATTTTTAAACTGTTGGGTGCATTATAATTTTCTATCCTAAAGTATACAAGAGAATAATCTAGACGAAAAAGCTTTACCTCTGAAAATAGAGACCAATATAAACGTAAGAAAGAACATTTTTTTTAAAGGTAACAAGAAAATGACCAATAACTCAATAACCAATAAGTCAGAAGAGAAGACTTAATTATAACGATAGCTCAAACCTGTAACCGGGTTAGTGCGCCACGCATATGCATCACAAACTTCAAAAGCGTATTTCAATCAGATAAATGGCATACTACACCAATAATGCAAACTCTAGTCTTTTTTCTAGCAAATTCATAATACAAACCGTTACACATCTGACTCTATGAGTGTCCTGGAAGTTTCTATAACTAATAGTATAGATCTTATAAGCACCAGCTACCATGCGATTAATATCCTTAATAAAAGCAAGTTTAATATCAAATCTTAGATATAGATTTTTACTGTAGTGCAACAATTAACAGCCAACTGGATCTAAATCACTTTGCAGCTTAAAGCAATTCACAATTTTTTTCAATTTCCCTAAAACAAATGTGATAAGCCTGGTCCTGTCGGCTTATCTCCATTTGGTCACCATCTCTATTTGCCCTCGTGAAGCGTCTGATTAGGATTGGGGATATTTAATTAAAGCACATCACCCTGTCTACTATAATAATAATAATAATGTCTTTATTTAGCAATTTGCTATTATGTATACATGATAAATATATGTTCAAATATAACATCTTAATTTGATATATGTGTTACAAACCAACTTATAAAGTCAATAATTCAAGTGTATATGCTTATAAGCCAACGTCTTAAATACACTTAGTCTATTACATTCTTTTTTGTACCAGTAGTAAAAAATCATAGCATTTTTACACGTAACAAAGCGCCACGAAATGACATTTCACGACCTGGAACTAATAAGAGGTAAATAATGAGGCCATTATTGACCTAGGGAAATAATGAAAACAAATAAAACGAATGCCGCAACCATGCACTCATGCTTGTAGTAGTAGTAGTATGTCAAGTTGTGAACCGTCAAAATAAATAACTCTATTTTAGGCACAATTTTAGGTTAACAATACCAGAATTATAATATACGTTTATTTAGCAATTGCTATTAATTTTATATTTTCTAACAATACTTTGTTGTTTACATGAAAAAAAAAGCATTTGTCTATTAATACATAAAATATGTATGATAGTATAATATGGAATCAATATATCACCTAACTATTACAGATGCAAATAATTATTTAATTCATATTGAAAATTCCTGTATATATTGCAGGTGTGGTTGCGTAAGTAGATGTAGGTAGATCTTGTAACATACATTCTATATTTTTTTTATTTACTAGGGAATCTTCGATATAACCTTTAGCTACAAAGTGGTTCCATTATTACAAACTTTTGAGACGTACCATTTTTGCTATTGTGGATGTGAATAACAATTAAATTATCTCTCATGATGACATCAGAAATTAATAAATTACACAAATCATCCTTCGGCATGCACCAGCAACACCAATTACAAGACCAGTCTACAGAGATATAAATTATCAATAATTTCAAAGTATTAATATATAAACATACTATCTTAGTTGCAATGTAACATATGTCGGGTACCTCAGTAAAGAATTTTATAATTTCCTCGAGTAAATACTAATGATTTTTTGGGCTTATAATTTTAAGTTTTTCTTTTTAAAAAGGTAACTAATTTAAAATATTTTGATATGTTAATATTCTCTTTTAGGCCAAGTGTAGCTTTCAACATTGAATATTGCGCCCATAAAGTCGAGGCTTTTTTATTTTTTGAATATTCATGAAAATAAGCCAGAAGTACGTTTTCAGAAGTTACTACTGTATATTTGGAATTATACCATTTTTTAAATTCTGTAAATGTTTTCATGTATAAGTGATTGTGATTAGATTTATGCGGAAGCAAGTTCTCAGCTGCCTGTTCTGCAATCTCGCGCATTTCAGGTGGTGTACATCTAAACTCTTTAGACATTATAAATGGAATGAAAAATAATCTAAAAAATACTTGACTTTTAGTTTCAGCATTTACGTCAAAACTTATTTGTAAACATCAAAATATAGCCTACTTATTTGTTTACATGAAGTTTTATTACAAGGGCATTCTTACATATATGAGTAAATTTATTCATAATTATTAAGGTTTTAAGGTCCAATTAGACTACTGGTACAAAAAATAGTATACATACTACGGTTGAGAAGACTATTATTGCCCTTGTGGCTTAAATTCCTCGGCGCTTTGCGCCTCGGAATTTAATCTCGCCACTCGGGCAATAATAGTCATCTTCTCAACCTTGGTATGTAATATACTATTATACTATTGGGTAATGTATTATAAAGTTTCAAACCATCAACGTATACACTTGTTGTTGTTTGACTTCGTTGATATCTACTTATATAAAAGTCTTTAACATTACGTGTGCTATAACTATGCGTATCTCCTACTTGTACTAGCTTATCCGTTAAATATGAAGGTGCCTGGCCTAACTTAATTCTATGTATAAAAACGAGTACTCTATATGCTAGTCTCTGTCTAATGTTCATTAATTGTAGTGCACCCAACATTATCTGTATGGGTGTATATTTACTACATTTCAGTATTACTCTCATACATTTATTCTGTAGTTTTTGTAATTGTTGTATCTCATTTTGCTTTGCATTGAACAGAATTGTTGAACAATATTCAAAGTGTGGTGCGATAAGCGATTTATATAACATAAGTTTAACATAGTTTGACAATTTTTTACCTATTCTATTTAAAAACCCTACTTTTTTAGATATCTTACTTATTACAAAGCTTAAATGTTTTTTGAAATTTAAATTTTCATCAATTATTGTGCCAAGGTATTTTATTTGTGTTACTGACTCTAATTCAAACTAACTAAACTATATTGATTATATATGTGTATGTTCGAAGTCTTTACATTGTCTTAACATTAATGAACGTATTAATGAATCTAATTGAAGCCCGAATGTGCATCCCCTTAAAACTAACTTACACTCGTACATTACTTATACATAACTTATTTCTATATTAACCTACTTAAGACTATTTACGTCATGTCCGGGCATCGACACCGTTTATTCCCATACATGGGCGTTGGAAGAAATGCTTACTTGTGCATATTTGTATACTCGGCAATAACCTTTGTCTTGTCGAAGTATTGCGTTAATGCTCTTTTGTTGAATTATAATAAATGTACTTAATGTACGGGGTCCAGTCGATTAGTGGTTTATTACACAAACTTGAGACAAAAAGCAGTTATTTGTAATTAATCACATCCACATTATCAATAAAATTCAAAAATACTGTTGATGCCAAATTAGACCGTCACTGAAAAAAATGTCTGATGTACTGATTCATGCCAAATAAATATCACTTAAAAAGTTTTGATTAGCGCATTAATTTCAGCTTGTACAAAAATACGTAAAGATAAACATGATTTCTTAAATCTCTGTAGACTATGTTCACTTGTGATCCATTATCTAAATCTTAGACGGCATATTGGACTCAAATAACACAAATTAATAACAGTAAAAGGCTTCTTTATAGATCCTTTAAATATAAAAGAAAACCTTTTTCCAATGTCTTGGTAAACTTGCAGAAGACGACATATTGCATGTGAGTTTGTAAGTGATCTTTCGTAAATACAGAATATACAATTTTCCAAATTTCGGAAAATTTTAAATTCCTCAAAATAAGAGTAGACAAATAATTATTTCGCTTCATAATCACAAATAAATTACCCAGGTAATAAAAGGATATTACCCCAATATTTTTTAGAAGATTGTTTGCATAATCTTTTAAAGTATTTTTCCAAGGCTGTCATAATCCGCGAATAAAATCCTTCAGGGTAGCAGATTCATAATGCGTAACACTAGGAACTCTTATCTGGTCTCGCTTGTTAGTTGCAAACCGCCATAATATATTTGCATTTCGAGTAACGTTTGATAGTGAATTTTATTTTAGTACAAAGTTCTTGTATGCATTATTAATTACAGGGTTACACCCACTTCTAAGTTTGAACACAACCACTCTATTTCTTTTGCGTCCTCTCCAAGACTGTACAGGTCTCTTAATAAGTGTTTGGGTCGCTTGTCTAAAAATGCTTTGCCTAATGTGATCCAGTGTTCCAGAGTTTACTAAAGTATGCTTGACTGTTTCTGGTTGCTTATTGCAAAGTCTGCAGTTATCGTCTTCCTCAAACAGGCCTATTTTATTGGCGTACACTTTAACAAATGCATTTCCGTTTAAAAGACTATTGGAAATTCAAGTATCGCTTTACGTTTAGGCAATCAAAATACCAGATGAGTCACAACGGGGATAGTTGTATCTTTTAACCGATTCTAACCTTTTGCCTTCTGTAATAATTTCTGGTGTCTTCGTTATTTACTCGTTCCTGATTGATTGATTGATTGATATATTGATTGATTGATTGATTGATTGATTGATTGATTGATTGATTGATTGATTAGTTAGTTTTTGGTGTAAAGAACCGTCGTAAAAACCTCATTGTGTTTATTAAGAGTATAGCAGTTTTCATTTCTGACAATGAATGTGCCCATAGTCTACCAATTTGTAAAAGATTTTTTATACACGTTAATATTTAATTAATTATTTTAGAAAAATGTTACACACAATATGTTTATGAAATAATACAACATATTTACTAAAATAAACTAGAGAAAATTGATTCAAAAAAAATATTTTTACTAAGGACGGGATTCAATAAATTTACTATACAATAATAAAAATATCGTCTATTAATGGAATTAAATATATTGGCAGCGGATTTTTAAAATCTTAAAAACATTTATGCGTTGGTTTGTTCTCTCTAGCTGAAGCAATTTTACAATTTCTCAAAGATTCTTGAACAGTAGGCAGCTGAAAAGGTGGTCGGATAATATTGATGCCATATTCCCAATACAAATCTTCAATTACGAACCCTTTATCCACCATAATTTCATCTCTGTATCCAACTTGTCCATCAAACCACTTTGCTGAAAGATTGCTTTGTCAGATACCCTGCTCCCATTGGGAGAGCTAACCAAATGCTATAACTCCAGCTGGACTCACACCTAAAGACACATTTTATATTATGTAGTTAATTATTGATCATTATTACGTGTCATAAATTTGATGGTTGTGGTGCCTTTATAGTGAGAATACGTCTTAACTCGACAGCACAGTTTTCTATGAGACGATACTGGAATTTCGGTACAATCTGACACAGTCCTCGTTTTTTTTTAATCATTGAAACACAAAGGAATATTCCGTTGAATTTCATGTGCAGAGGGAAATAGTAGGGTGGACTTCATCCTTATTGTAGACAATGTTACTACAATACTATAGAATGTCGTTTTGCATGTTTGGGGTAAAACTCCAAATAAAATGGTCAAAACCACATAATGCAAATCTGATTTAAGCTTCATTAAAGTCAAAAACAAGCGGTTCTTAATTCATAATTTATGCAGCCGTGAATTGTTCAATACGTTACTTAACACCATCACAATTGCAGTCAGAAAGGCAATTCTTTGTCTGTATGCACAAAATCACTAACAGTCATGAAGACACTGGTGTTTACTTGCACACTGACATCATTTGATGTCTTAACCAACTTGAATTCCTTCGTCACAGAACGTTTTTGACGTTTTTGAAGCAAGAATTTCTTCTACGACAACTTCTTGACTCAAAAGTAATAGAGCATTTACATCGTCTTTTTCAGTCCAACTGTGATGGGACACAGAACAAGATGGTATTTCACGTGGGACAATTTCTTAAGAAAATGTTGGTAGCTATTAGTTTCTTGTTTAAATATTAACTAAATAATTGCGTACCCTGCTTCAAGTTTCTCATGGTCAAACGCTGGTTTCTCAATGCTTCGTCACTTCTTTGTTACTTCATATTTTTATTCAGAAGACTGACTCTCAGATTTTTTGGGGGCACAGTTGTTGGCTTCAACTTCTTTCAGATATTCCAAGCTCCCATATGTAATATTACTGCACTAATCGTCTTCATTAAAATGTAAGGAGCACATTGTCATGGATTTTGTTGGTCTTTTCTCTATCTTTAATTTCACTATCCACAGTTAAAGACGTTCTAAGTGTTGCAATTCTTTGTTATTGTCCAACACTGATATTTTATCTCCGTTTTTCGGGAAAATATGGTACAAATGGGAGCACTTTCTCTCGCAGATTTGCAACCAGGAACACAGCAACTTACGTTGCTTTTTAAACCAGGAGTAGTTATCTTTTCTGATTATGTAGACTCACAGATAGATTGAGTATTAAAAATAAGAAAGGAACGGCGCATAATGCTTTACCAAAAATTGAGAATTACTTAACTATTACACCTCACTGTTGCTTGTAAATCCTAATGCGTTAAAAATCCAAATAATAAATTTAAAAGGCAAAAAACCGGTCAACTACGTACGTACAAACATACCAAGTAAATGGAAGTAAACAGACTTTATCTCCGGTATGACTCATTCTAGTGTGTTTCGTTCTTTGCCCACTAAAGGCGTCTCGCTTAGCTAGTAAACCCAATTGTAGTTCGCAGCGAATTTCTGCTCATACATACTAGTTTTTGTTATATTATACGTCAATAAATTTCTTAGCATAGTTTCCCTGGGAATTGATGCCCAGCAATTTCGTTCTTTTTTATGTTACTTGCTGTAATACTACTATACTACTACAACCCATCGCAACTCAGGCTTTGATATTGCTTCTTGTCGTACTTTTGGTACCCTCAGAGCCGGTTCATGACAGATAAGTTTTGCTTCTCATTCTGTTATGGTGAGTTTATAAGCTTTTTCGTTACCCTCGATTCCTCTATATCCTGGCACCCAAATTATTTTTCTTTATTCTTATCCGCCAGTGGTTTTAGCTTTTTCGACAAAATTCCTTAGAAACTTGACTACTCTTCTTGGCTAGATATTGCTCTTAATGCCGCTTAACAGTCAGACATTATTTGGATTCGCTGGTTGACTAGCTTTCCTATTGTTAAATATAGCAGATTGGATTATGGGACACATCTCCATTTAAAACACTGAGACATACTATCCCAGTTAGCAATGTTGATTTCTTCTCCAGCACCAATTGCAGTTTTTGACCTGCTTGTATACCACGTATAGTCCCTTCTTCTAATATGCCGCATACCATTTTCCCATTCGATTCTTCCTGGAATGCTTACCTCAAATAGTTTGTTGAAGCTAGATCGCTAGACCATGTGGCATGTCTTTATACTTACAACATCCCCACTTACAATGTTGGCAATTATCGCGCTTTAATTTAATCATACACAAAATTAATTCGTAATATTTTCATGAATGAATGGACCTTAACACCAAGCCGTCAACAAACAATACAAGTACACGTGTTTCAGCTCTCATAGACCTGATGAGCTTATTGCTTACATTCAAATATACAAGTCCGTTTCTTTTTTGACGAAAAGCAGTTTAGGAGTAAAGTCTATGGGAATGCAAATTGTAGAAATGAAAATAATCAATAATACACATCTATTTTACTCGAGCTTCCACAGTATGACAATTAAATAGCGGAACTTTTAATTTAAATCATAGAACCCCTATCGCCATCCATCAAACGGTAGCAGCATTAGAAACACACAGGTTTTCTCTTTTAAACGCATTGAAGTTCGTGCAAATCGGATAACAACTTATAAAGTTACATGCATTTTAGTGATTGTAGGTTACGTGCTCATGTCGTAAAATCAGAATGGAACAAAGAGCGAATATTAAATTTTGTTTTATAACTGGGAAAAAATTTACTGAGACGTACAAACTATTGAAAAAAGTTTATGGTGATGGTTGTATGTCTCGTACAAGAGTTTATGAGTGGTTTACTCGATTTAAAAACGGTCGTGAAGATTTAAATTATGATAAAAGACGTGGACGTCCAGTAGGTAAAAATAGCGCTGAATTGGTGCAAAAAATTCAAGAAATAATTGCTATTGATGGGAATTTCACTGTGAGAATGTTAGCTGCAGAATTACATATCAGTAGAGAAACTGTTCGACAAATTTTGACGATCGATTTGGGTAAAAGAAAGGTGTGTGCACGTTTTGTTCCACATCAATTAAATGAAGATAAAAAAATCGCTCGTGTAGAGCATTGTAGAGACATCATTAAAGCTGCTGAAAACGACCCAGATTTTCTTGATTCTATTATAACCGCTGATGAGACATGGCGTTTTAAATATGACCCTGAAACTAAGCGCAAATCTGGACAATGGAAATCAAAAGGCGAGCCAAAACCACAAAAGTTACGCTTTCAGAAGTCAAGAATCAAGACAATGTTGATTTGTTTTTATGATTCTAAAGGTTTGTCCACAAGGAATTTGTTCCAGAAGGTGAAACAGTTAATGGAGAATATTATTTAGGAGTTTTATATCGTTTGTGGTCGAAAATTGTTCGAGTTAGGCCCGAATATCCAGCAGGAAAACAGCTGTTTTTATTGCACGATAATGCACCATCTCACAAGACCTTAAACGTTCGTGAGTTTTTAAATAAAAAACAAATTTGTCTCATCGCCCACCCACCGTATTCGCGTGATCTATTACCGTGCGACTATTTTTTGTTCCCGAAACTAAAAACTGCAATGAAAGGACATTTTTATGATGATGTTCCAACCATTCAAGCAGCCGTGACAGAGGTGCTGAAGAACATTCCAAAACCCGACATCAAAAAATCAATGCATTCATCAATCACTCGTGCCATATGCTGTATTGAGGCTAATGGATCATATTTTGAATAAAAAAATTATTTAACAATAATATAATGTGTATTTCATTTTACACCTAGAAAGTTCCGTTATTTAATTGTCATACTGTGTACATATTTTTATTGAAATTTCCAAAAACGAATATGATTTATTATTTTATTGCAACTCTTTTTTTTTTCAGTGGACACGTATAACGGCAGCAATTTGTACTTTTGGCGTTTGGACAGGAAACAAATGGGAGCTTATCTCTGTATCGCCAGCAACGACGTGCCACCGGCAGTCAGCAAAAGAATCTCACTCAACGTCAACTGTAAGTGTATTAATTTGCTGAAATTAATTTTCAACTCTCCCATATAGCACGACGCCACACGAGACCCGCATCCCATAGCAATGGTAACCCATCGAGTATTTCAACAAAAAATACTTTTTATGTTTCGCATATGTGATTTCCACGTCTGTAAAATACGGAAACGGGAAGGAGCAACCCGTATTTCCTACTTTTAACGTAATACGAGAGATACAAATACTCACATGTTTATTTTATTTGACATGAATTCTGAGCCTTCGCAACGTTTTGTTCTTTACCGGCTTCTTTTGTCTCTTACGTGTTGTCCCAACGCACGCACATACTCACACACACGTAGGTTCCCATTACACATGCATACTTGTATGTATAAAAAACGGGGTAGGTAATACTTAAAAGCAAAAGGCTCGGTGCAATATAAATTTTACGTTGCGTTTAAAAAATTTATATGGGAAATATACCGAACAAAATTGGGAGTTTTTTATATAAAAAGAAATACCTTCAGGTAGATTATTTACAGAATTTTTTTTTTTAAATACTGAAACGTAGCTGTTATGAAATATCTAAGGATTATTTGTTCTTGCATGAAAAGATTTTTTAACAGATCAACTTTGAGATATTATATTGTTTAATAATTCGAGGGATATTCTCTTTCCGCTGAGCCTATCTCTTCATTCACTGAACATATAGAGTAATCACGAGCTGTTCACGACTGTAACACGTGCACAGCCCAATTTACAATAGAGTACTTATATTATATCAATGAAGTTTAATAAATCTTTTAATTACGTGTTCAAATTTTGGAAAACGACAATTTATTAGTTTATATAAAATACTGAACCGATTTAAATTTACAAAAAATGCATCTTTTGTCTTTTTAGATAACTAAAATAAGCAAAACTCAAACATAACCCATATCAACAAAATATTCGTAAATAGGGCAATCCAACGACCTGACAAATCAAATTCAATATGGCTGTTGTGGGTAAACAAAGAGATTTACATCATTAAAATTTGACTATAAGTGCTCTTATTAAACAATTATCTTATTAAATTAACTTGCTAAGGTCATTATTTAGTTATCTAAGTATGATGTTGTGTATCAAAGTATCAAAGGCTAAAACTTATAATTATGTGACCAGAACGTCCTGTATTGCAGTATGTTTCAAAGAAGTGTTTCAAGAAAAAAACAGCTGTAATTATTGCCTGCTTTGTAGTTTTCATTGGAAAACTAGATAATAATTTAGCTCAGCAGCAGTACTGTTCTAGTTATAAACACGATAGAAATTTTAATAGCAAAAACTCCTCAGGGAACTAAATGCTACATTAGTGAAGCTCGGGGTGACATACATCTGTCAAATGAATGGAAGAAGTAATTTTTGCAACAATCTTAACCCAGAATATGTTATTCTAGGGGAAAGAGCATTTTCAATAAAGGAAACACTAGGAATTCTGCAAGTGAATTGTAGTTATTCCAGCTTTTACTAAAGGAAGAAATCGTTAGCACCTTAAAATATCTCATTTATCTGTTAAAAAAAAGTATAATAATATGCAAAAATTAATCAGTGTAGATAAAATTGTGATTGTATTTAATGCTCTAATTAACATATCTAAGTTGTAAATGTTTGTGTATTTATAATTATTTATGGCACTATATAATCTTAATTTATTCCTGTATAACGTGGCCATTATTTTAGAATTTAAAAAGGCATTTCGTTACAGACAAAACACAAAACTTTAATAATAAGTTAAATTTATTTATTAATATATTTGAAATTTATTTACATTTTTTTAAGTCCTAAACTATTATACATTGTACGCTAAATATTTATAATAAATTTTTATAATCTTACACATAATATTTCTATATAATTAAACTTATTTTCCTATTGCTATTTATTAAGTATTGCTTCTATATTAATTAAGTGAAACTATTCTAATAAATAAATCTCATTAAACAATCCTCTGATTATTTTGTAAATTTAAAGACAAGTTTAAATAATTAATTCTTAATCAGTGCATGACTGGCCTTCTTCTTCTTTGTATACTAGAAATAATAATGCACCAACATAACTACAATGTTCGGCTGTTATCAGCCATGCATGTAGAGTGAGCCGAAAGTATTTATTCGCATTTCACAATAATGCACTACACATCCATTGGTTTTAAATTAACTTCTTATCTCACCTAATCAAAAACACGTACTTTGCCACATAAAATAAATAAGTTGTTAGTTAATAAATGTATAAGCGGTGAGACTCTTGAACACTGTCTTTTGGTACTTAGTGAAATAAATATGTATTAAAACCAAATATACAATAACATCCGTACTTGGCACAGGTGGAATGCCATCTATTAAATTGTGTAATTTCAAGACTACCTTTGGTGGTTTCACATCTTGTGTATTGTGTTCTCGCAAAATATTAAAAACACTTGCAGAGCAGATAGTTGCAGCTTCGGTTGTAAACTCAACTGTCTTAGAGTCAGCTGGGCATTTTTGTTGATATTTGCTAAATATATTCAGTGCAGTCTCTTTTTCTAGCACTGTAAAATGTCTCTTTACTCGTTTCTTCGTCAGTTCTGGCTGCTTTTTGCACAGTACTGTATAAACAGGTAAAAACAGTAACTTAAATTCAACACTTCTGTAATCTGAAACATAATTAACCTATAAACCATTTGCTTTGTTTACGAGATCTATAGATCTTACCTTCAATAAATCTTTAATAACTAATAGAGTCTTTAAAAGACTGAGAATAATAACAATAACAACTTAAACAAATACAAGCTGCGCAAGCACAAAGAACAATACAAAATACTAAAGCAAGAACCCACTTAGCAAACTCAGTATATGCTCACTTGTTCTACATTAGCAAATACGTATTTTCATCCTTCTCTAAAATTGTGTTTTTGCTACTGGATATTACATAATAACAGACAATGTTAGTCACAATCATGTGACAAAATCACAGAAAGCAGATAATGTCTATCGTGTGTTTTAGGATTTGTATGTAGCTCTCAGAGCCAATAGAAAGGCAGTATTAAAAATCATGTATTGATTACGCGCTTTTTGCTACTCTATACGTTCAGTGAACAAAGTATAATAGATAATATTTTGCGACAAATTTTATATCACAATTTCAATCAGTTGCTTACAAGTTTAGTTATAGCGATAGTTATCAAATATACCTGATTGTTTGTAAGTTACTTTAATTTAAAGTACTCCTTTCGCCAATAAATCATGAAACTGAACAAGAAACATTATAGAGCGGTGTTTTTTTACAATTTCAAGCGTGGCTTAAGCCGTAAAGAATCTTTCGAGGGAATTAATTGAGTCTTTGGTGATAAGGCGTGTTTCTTCGCTACCATAAAACGGTGGTAAATGAATTTCAACGAGGTCGACTTTCCTTAAATGACAGTTTTCGAGTTCCTAATCCAAAACGGCAATTACAGAAAAAATATTGCCTTATTCGGAACATGAGTGTAGAAGGTGGGCATACCACTCTCAGAAGCAATCAAGCAACTTTAAAGATGTGAAAGCAATTAACATTATTTTACACAAACATTTGAAAGTCCGTAAGCCCCACAACTTGATTTCAATTCAAAAAGAAGACCGTGTGAGATGGTGCAGATCTACACTAGATTGTGTACATTATCACAGGTGATGAAACATTGATATACTGCTATTATCCCGAGAAAAAAAAGAACAATCGGCCATTTGGGTCTCTAAGAATGAGATTGCTCCAACAAAAGTTGTTTATGAAAACAGTCGCTACATTTTTTGGAATTACTGACCATGTTTCCACTGTAGCACTGGAGGATAGTACTATTAAGTCAGAATGGTGCGCTACAGTTTGTTTGCCTCAGGTTTTCCAAAATGTTCACGAAAAACTTGGAAAGATCATCTTGCATCAAGATAACGCTCGGGCCCATACTTCCGCTCGAACAATTGAGTATTTGAATGCCCAAAACATATAAATAATGAGTTATTCACCGTATAGACCAAACCTAGCACCTAATGACATCTTCTTATTTCCGCGGGTAAATGATAAATTACGGGGTTTACGTTTTACATCGGCCGAACAAGCAGTTGATGCCTTTAAAAAGTCGGTCAACCTCTTTATATAGATAAAGAACCTTTTAAATTATTTTTGAGGTTCAAAAAGACAGTCTAAAACGCTATCGACCGCTATGTTTGAGTCGACTTACTTTATACCTTATATTACTTTTAACGTTCTAATTAAGAAAGTCTAATACGCTGTGGATCGATATGTTCGAAGGTCCCTTGTCGACCTCCTTATCTTGAAGTCTCGTGGTCGAGTTCCTTTGGTTAAATCCCCGTTTTCTGGGACGCACACGTAATCCCTCTTCTCCTTTATAGCAGTCACAGTTCGCACGCATATTCTCACGTACGAACGGCGATAAACACAAACACTTGATGTCATGAGTCTTAAACATATTTTATAAATATTTGCTTATCTAAATAATGCTTAACTTATACATAGATTGATAAATATTTCAAATAAATAACTTAAATAAATTTATCGTCGATATCTAACACATATACTTCGAAAAATAATTAATATTCATACGTAAAATTATAAAATATTTCAATTTGTCTGTACCGTTACAGAGTACGTCAAACACTGATAATTCAGTAATTAATTTGTAATTAACTTCAAAAGTTAAATCAAAGCCTATGTGCGAATAAGTACATTAGAGATGAGGGGTTTCATGTTATATTCTTTGTGTTATAAAATTCTAGTTGTGAAAGAATTTATTACACCAGTCCTGTTTAATTTTGATATTCCCTCGTATAATTCCGACTATAGTTTCCTAAGTAAAAATAATAAATAATAATAACCACAAAATGGAAACCTGCGGTCAAATAATTTTGTATCACTTAGCTTTATCATTCATATGCATTCACTTCTATTCTTGCCCCACATAAGTAAATTTCAATACAGGGTGTCCCAGAAATAAAAAGACGGAGCAGCAGAAATCGGAAGCTAGATTATGTAAAGACGTACCCTCAAAATATCAAGTCTTTATTCGTGCGCAGACGGCAGAAAAAAAATAATAAAGAATTCAGTTGGCCTTACGCCGACCCTGGACTAAATATCCACCTGCTTCACTTTCACAATCGGTCCTTTTCAGGACCACCATATTACTGGTGTTAAAAAAAAAGGAAGAGGTATGGATACTTCATAATAAATATCAAACCATTAATTACTTTAGTTTTACACCTGCTAGAAAAAATAATTACATTTTTGATATTTACTGTAATCTAGAAAAACTACGATTTATTGAATATTCTAAAATAATAATAATCAGCTGTTTCGACTACCAACACATTAAATAGCAACAACGTTCCTATTTTAAAAATAAAAACAATCTTTTATTGTCTGCAATAAAGTGGGTCGCCCATCTGGCAAAAAAATATGTTTTATATGAATGAGTACGATTTAACGTTTTTTTCCCGTTTTATACAAATAAAAGCGTATTTTTCTATGAATGCGTGTTCGTTTCTATTTACAAATGAGCAACATACATTCTGTGCCAGGTCCGTAATGTAATTTTTTATCTAAAAAACATCATAGAAAATTAAATTTTTAATTTCTTCGTTATTGCGGTATATTTGGGTCTGTTTCTGTTCGGACTCTACATACCTGCTACTCATTCTTTTTATTTCTGGGACACTCTGTATAAGTAGTTAGTCAATATTTCGCCTAATGCTTCAAAGTATTTAAATCAACTGTACTCTTGTTTTCCCAGCAAAAACGACTAATTAGACAAAATTTATTAAGGTAGTCAGTCCTGCTTGATCAAACATCATGGTTTGATAACTCGTAGCACAAAACTAAACACCGCCGGAAAGTAAATTCTCGTGGAAACTTACATGCATGCATGCTGTGCAAACAATTCAGGTTCGTCCAAACAACAGTCGTATATCAGTCGGAGCAGGACGTCATGATAAATTCCAGAGTTCCGCCGAAATGAATTACTCACGGCGCCATCTAACTCCACGTTAGGTGTAACTAACTGCATGAAATAACAAAGGGAGATGACATTCGGACATGATACATTTTTCAAAACGTCGCTTTCATCGAGATATTATAAGAACGAGATAGTTGAGAAACTAGAGAAGAAAAGTGTATTTCTGAATGAGACCAGAGAAATAGCTATAATAAATAATTGCTTTTCCTACACAGAAAAACGTGAGATTCTAAAATTACATGTCAGTAGGTGGTAACACGTGACTATATGACTATAATTGTAAATATAATTTTACATATCCAGCGAAAGTAATAAATAGAGACTAGATGTATTGGTAATTGGGAAAGAATAAGAATCAATGAATTTGTCTAGTTATTAAGTACTAAATCATATACACTTCAGGCTTTCGTCTAGTTATCCGAACATGTTTAATTATTTCGATAATTGACAATTATCTATTTTGCGATGGTCTAGCCGGAGATTGCACTGCAGCTTGTGAAGCAAGTATCTCTCAGTGAGACCACAACACTTTCTTGATTACGATCTCCACAATTCTGTAATATTTTAGGTGAATGATTCCATTATACAGGATGAGTTTTTTCCGATATTTAGTATGGGGATCTCTCAAACTACAACAGATAAAGAATTGCAGTTTTAATAGTCTTATTTAATTAGCGTTTTGTTTTTTGGAAAAAGTGCATGGCTTACTAGATATTTCGCAAAAATGGTTTCTTTGTTATTTCTCTTATTTAATCATAGAATTAGCTATTTCCACATAAATGCTAGCACAGATACGTGCTAATTTAATTATTAGGTGGTATTAATAGTATAGATTTAACAAACCTAGCGTGTACTACTCAAGTAATTCAAGCTCTATGATCGAAATAAGATGGATGTTATATACACCGATTTTTTCACTGCTTTCGACTCTATTAGCTGTCGAAGAAGCTACATTGTTTTGGTTTTCATGACAGGTTTCACATCTTTCTTACATCGTATTTAGACAACAGAATAAATTTCGTCCATTATAGCTTACTGTCACATCTGATGTGCCTCAAGGGCCCAATTTCACCCTTTTCTGTTCCTAATTTTTATGAATGATATACTTAAAAGTGTGAGATGTTCCGCTTTAGTATATGCAGACGACTTGAAGTCGTACTTTCGTATTGAACTTTAAATTGACGTGCACCATTGACAGAGTAACATTGATTTGATATGCAACTGGTATCAGCAGAGTCATTTAAACATTTCTAGGTTATGTGTGGTTAGGTGCTATTGCAAAAAAGATCTGTATGCTTATAATTATATCGTGGACGAACAGGCGTTGGTGTACAAACACAGCATCAACAATCTCCGAATTGATAATCAATTAAGCTTCTTACTCCATAAAAATGAGACTCGCAAATCCGCGTCACCTATACTTTGGTTTGTACTGCAAAAGTCTATGAACTATGTAACTCACGATGCTCTTGTATTGTCACGGTGAAGATATTAACGAGGTCTAAACGCGTGACGGGGGTTTTGCTCTGGGGGAGCACTCGCTTATAATTATAAACTATCAAATGCAAAAGGCACCTACCTTTAATTCTCCGCCCTGGCTTCAGTCTCAAGTGGCGAGGAGATTGAGTCGCTTCAATAATACTACTTGTTAACAATTACAACAATATTTATTAACGCTAATCACAAGTCACAAGTGGAGAGGATAACAAGTGATCCTCCTTGCGGAAGAACACTTATGAATTAGAATTTTCTTCGGAATATCGTTCTTTTATTACCTTGGTAACGTCGAGTCCGTCCTTACCTCGTTGAATCGCACATTCCTTCCATTCGATCAACTTCCGTTGAACTCATATAACGAATCGACAGGATGCTAGGTAAGTCAAGATTCAGGTTACCGCGGCAATACTTCTAGTACTATACAGAGTGTTGATTCGCGACAGTATTACACTCTTATCCGATGCAGGCTTGTATATGCTTCTGTTTTCTGGCATACGTTTTACACTTGTCACAAACTTAAACCAGAAAATGTTCAATATCGCATAAAAATTTTGAATTAAACAATTATAACTGAAGACCTACGAGGTTTAGAAATAAAAACTCTGTAGTCAATTGAATTAAACTTTCAATACTAATTACATGGTTTACTAATATACAAACTATTCCGTTTAAAATAACAAAGAAATATTAAGTAGAAAAGCATTTAGATTGGCGCTAATTTTAGGACAGACTGTATAATTTATCAACATTATTTTTGTAGCGTCAGATACACCAAATGTATTGTTATTAGCAAGTACAATTTGTTTAGTTAAATTACTAACTGGTTTTGGAAATCTAATTTCTATGAGAACCTTTAATGAGGCAAGTTCGGAAAGAAATATTTAATATCTCATAAACCTCAAGTGATATTGAAACAAACCTTTGTTTGTCAATATTAGAAATTTCGAAGTTCTAGTTATGAAATACAAATGGTAAATTGCCTTATTAAATTCAGCGTTTCTATACTATTATATATCAATTATAACGAGATTTTTTAAGTATGTGAACTGTGTCATGTATGTATTTTTCCATAAATTTGATTACTTTAAGAGTACAAAGTCATGACTTGTACACGTGATAGATATATGCTCGATGTCGACTAATACAACTTGTTCACGTGATCAACACATATTCGTGGCCTGAAACCACGATTTGTTCATGTACGCAAGACCTGACGTAGGTATATAAAGCGGCATAATTTGAATATATTTCAATTTGAAACGCTGCTTTCTCGATTACTTTCCTGATTCACCTACAACTATGAACGCTGCCCTCTTGCCTGCTTCACAGTTCTCTTGGCGCTTTAAATGCTGCTTTCTGGCCTACTTTACGGTTATTTTACCGCACCCTTTTCCGTCTACCTTAATGACCTGTTGATTCTTCCGTTAATTCATCATAATCAGTTATCTTAATGACAACTAATGTTTCGTTAATTGCGCATTATCAGCTGTCTTTATGACCTGTACGTTATTCCATCCAAATTAATCTCCCGCGACATGACTTTGGCATTAGGGTTTATACAAAAGCCGACTTTTTGAAAACCCGGTTTTCGAATTCCAGATTTCCAAAAAACCGGTTTCAGCCGGTTTTCGAATTTTTGTCAAAAAGAATAGAATAGAGAAAAATATTTTATTTAATTTATATAAAATTACAAAAAAACGAAATCAATATCAAAATCAAAATATAAAAAAAATATTAAGAATTACACATTACTTACACAAAATAACGAAAACTCAAACAACAATTTCAAATAATATTTATATTTATTTCACTAATAAATATTTTCAAATATCACTAATATAATAATTTGGTTCTTTTATTCGTTGCCTCAAATAATGAAAATTCAGCTTTCAGTGTCTTTGGATTTGTAAGTTTTTCTTCAGGGTCTTCAAGAAACTTATGAATTGATTTTTCCATGGCTTCCTTTAAAAACGCATTACTCTGATGAGTAGTTTCTTCGATTTGCTCTTCATCAGAATCGGTTTTAACACAAAAATTTGGAAATATTCTAGACAATATCTTTCCAGATAACTTAATAATTTCGGTTTTTGAAGCTAAAGAAAGTACACTAGATTTCTTTGCTGAACTGGTAACGATTTTGTGGATTTTGCAAATACAGCAAAAGAGTTGCTAATTCTACTTGTATTCTTTCTTGAATTCGTTTTTCTAAAGCATATAATAATTTCAAACTTATTTCAGTGTTTAAATTTTTAGTTCATTTAACAGAAATTCAAATATACCTTTATTTGTTAATAAATTGGCATCTCGTCGCCCTAAGCCATCAGCTGCTAGACGAATCGGTCCCAAGACTTTATGAAGTTCCAAAAGTTTAGGATATTGAGCTTCATTCCACATATAAGAAGAACCAATATCATTCAATGCTAAAACAACACATTCTTTTACTGCCAGAAATCTTCCAATCATGTCCTCTATACTATTCTATCTTGTTTTGCAGTCAAGAATTAAATGTAATTCCTTCCCTTTTTCTTGTTTGATATAATTTTGAAGAATGGTGTTTCGTACTGGAGATTTTCTAAAGAACTTACAAATTTTTCTAATTTGTGAAACAGATTGTTTGCATTTGTCAGACAAAATAGGAATAAGATGTTCTCGGTTACAAATATAATAAGGAGAATCTTCATAATCGTTATATTCGTCTTCATTTTCATCTTCCGATTCCTCACTTGAAACATTTACTTCGGCTTCAGCTTCAGCCATTTCTCTATGTTTATATAACACATCAGTAACTGCTAAGTGGATGGCGTGTGAATAGCATAGTTGATTAATTATAGATGATAATTTGCCAAATTTTTTCATAACAGCAGCACCATCATTTGTTGCTGCAACTATGTCAGTTTCTAGATTCAAGTTGAAATTTTGTAGCCTTTCAGATACCAATTCTAATGTTCTCTGAGCATCACAGGAACCAGCTATTGGCACTAATCCCAAATTGACATCTTCTGCCAAGTGGTGTGCACTAATGTTTAAATATCTATGATTTCTTTTGCTAGTCCACTCATCTAAAGTTATAGAGAATTTTTTCTATTCTTTTTTATTGAATCTAATTCAATAATAGTTTCATGTTTGGCATTGTCATAAAACGCATGAATGAGATCCATTACTCTAGAGTTGTTTCTTGGTAATGAATATTCTTGTTTTTGAAGAGACTCTCGTATGAATGAGCTATTTGCAATGCTATTAATAGAAAATCCATCCATTGCTGCAAGTTTTGATATGATTTCTTCTAAACTACTCCTTTTCACTTTCATAAAATTGAAAATATTCGTTTGTTTTTTTTTGAAGAAGAGGAAGATCCAGGCGTGTCTTCTTCGCCGAACGTTTCTGATTTCTTTCCGATAATTATTTTATGAACTGCTTTCAAATGATTATGTAGATTGCTCGTAGATGATCGTTTGCAGCTCAATATTTTATAACAATGATTGCAGATTGCCTTGTCTATCCCTAACTTTTTGAAACTATCCCAAACTTCCGACTTATTCATTTTTATCTAAAAATGAAATTAAAGTTATCATTATTTTATTTTTTAATATTTTTGAAGTTTATTTTACAATTTTATTATTTTAACATATTAATGGAATTTAAAGAAATCTACACATTTTTTAGGAATTTTGAAAAAACACGCACCTTCTTAATCTAAGTCCAAAGCTTGATAAAGACATAATTTATGTTGAAACGTTGCGAAAGAAAATATGAATTTAACGTAACACCCTGTGTTTTATTTAAAATCCCAATAGACAGAAGCCAGAACTTTTTATTTTACTTTAATTTTGGAGAGATGAAATTTATATACTAAAATTAAAGTTTTAAAGTGTAAAATAGAAAATACAAACTTAGAAATTAGAAACATAGTTAATACTTACGTTATTTTTACCAACTATAACAACTTTATATTTTTGTTTCCAGTTTTCACTTTACAAGATTAAGCGAACCTGTTGTGACTCGTGACTGATTGCACACATGTACTAACATAAAATAAGTGCGCAGTGCATAAGCACTGGCCAACGCAACTCCCAACATTGAGAAAATGTGTCTGCTGTCCGTTGCATAGAATGAATAGCAAATCAAATTAATAAGTAAAAAATTAATTTTTACATAATAATTTGAATTCTCTGAAACCGGTTTTTTTTTAATTTAAAAACCGGTTTTCAAATGTGAAACATTTATTTCAGAAACCGGTTTTTTAAAACCGGGTTTGAAAAACCGTCAAACCCTATTTGGCATGCAATATTAATTTATTTTAACAACAGAAATCAACTGGCGTCCATAAATTAATAAAATAACAGACTACGGAATTACTCGCACAAGCAAACCCGGTACTCTGTTATTTTATTTGCCAAAATTGACCAACATCTTTCTTAATTAATAATTTGTAAAAATTCACTTACCCTGTTTTAATTTTTTTGATTATGGCGTCCGCAAAAACATTTGGATGAGAATTTGTAATACATACTGGATGAGACAATTGTAAATAAAAATCTGAATAAATCCGTTTTTTTTTAAGTTCAATTAGGATGTTCGAAAAAACACAATATTAATTTTAACAACTTATTATAATATATATTTCCTCCCCCAAAACAAATATGTATATAAAATTAATTGTCACTATTAACCTCTGTATTATTTTATTAACATCCTAAAGCGATGAAGATAAAATAAAAATAATTATGCCATCTACCTGGAAATCAAAGATCAATCAGTATCTCAACCGCCTCAAGTAACACCGTTACAACAGGTATAGGGAATGGTAATGCAAGTACATTTAGAATAAAGAGTTCTACTACAACCGCATTGAAAAACTATACCATTCCATTTAAAGTAAATAGGTGTTAGGATCCTACATTTACAACGCCCTGTATACACTGAAAATGTATTTAGAAGACGTATATAATCATATATAATAAGAATCCGTTAAGAAGATTAAAAATCATTAAATTTTAATTGTTAAAACTTACTTTGCCGTACTAATGAACAACCCTGTATATCTTGCGTACGCTAAACCTTCCATAGCCAACAAAATGCAATTTAATTACATGACAATAGTTTCATTGGAAACATTCATGAATATAGCAAATCTGTCAAATTTGACTCGAAATATATTTATAATACACGAATGCAATAATTATAATAAGCAAACTTTCATTATGATAAACAACTAGTAGGGATAAGCGCAGATGGCCCGCTTAAATCCTGTAAATGTAAACAAAAAGCTTATCAGACAGGGCCTGGAGTTAAGTTAGTAATCTACAGGACGGACGCGTCTCCAACTTCGACCGAACTCGTTATCCAGATTGCGTGTGTCCGTCTAATGTTCTCGTTTCCACCGCTGCCAACCTCCCGTCATCATCTTTACCCACGCATAACTTCCTAATTAGTTTGATACCATACGTTAACTTCCCATTTCGCAGATTGTGCCAGTTACAAGTTCTAACAAACCAAGAGTAACTTACCTGCATTGCCTGCTCGCATCATTTGTTCACAGCATCATTAAATAGGAAAATTGTAATTTCCTTCGATCAAAAAAAAAAAAGCTGATTTCTAACTCTTACCCAACTACGGCATGAAACTCAAAAAAGTGTACTAATATCATTATTCACTGGAATGATTTCAAAAAGGCATTCCAATTAAGTGTGTGTAATCAAGAAGTTCACACGTATTTGCCATCGCTAGTAATTTTATTTATAAATTATTATATGTACCACTTAAGTAATTTTAACTGAAAGCTTACAAGCTCCGTGCAGAAACTTATGCAAAAAGCTAATTAATATTTTATTAGAACATACAAAATTTAAATCTAACTTTTCCGTAAAAAATTCTTTCGATCTCATAAATAAAATTTCTAATCTAGATATTCCTAAAAATGCTAAATTTGTATCATTTGATGTTTGTAATCTATTCACTAACATCCCAACTATTGAAGTAATTGATATCATCAAATTAAAACTACATCAACACCATACTAATCCCGTTACATTGGAAGAAATCTTAGATCTACTTAACATCTGTATTGAACAAAACTATTTTCAATTTAGCCACGAATTTTATACACAGAAGACAGGATTAGCCATAGGAAACCCATTAAGTCCCTTGTTAACGGAGTTCTTCATGAATCGCTTCGAAGAAACTATTAGCTCTCACCCCCTTTTTAAAAAATGTATTTACTGGTTTAGATATGTTGACGATATACTCGTTTGCTTTAATGGTACGGGTAGACAATTAAAATTGTTTTTTGATTATTTAAATACTGTTCATCCTAATATTAAATTTACTCTAGTAATAGAAAATAATGGTTCGATTAATTTCCTAGATCTTACGATATCACATAACGCTAATAAGCATGAATTTGCCATTTACTACAAGCCCACACATACAGACACCACAATACATGCCACATCCTTTCATCCTATAAAACACAAATTAGCTGCGTATGAATCAGTCTATGATACACAGACTTTTAAACACTCCCCTTGATAAAACTAATTTTGATATAGGATTAGACAGAATTCATACTATTGATAGAAATAATGGATATTCTTCTGATGCTATCAACAGCATCTTCCTTCACAAACAAAAAATAATTACACGTTCATTAATATATCCTAAACAAGTAATAAAATATCCATTACATTATTCTTCCGTAACTTACATCGGTGAAACATCAGATAAAATTTGTTCTCTAATCAAGAAAGCCTCTAACACTGCCATAGCATATAGAACTAATAATACAGCTGAAAGATATTTAAAAAACAATAAGGACAAATCGAACAAAAAACTTGGTTCAGGTGTCTATAAATTAACATGTGAGTGTAATATGCCATACATTGGCCAAATAGGACGAACCTTTACTCAACGGATATCCGAATATCAAAGAAGTTATAGAGATAGGAAATCAGATTCTGCCTTTGCTAGTCATTATATAGAAAAAATCACAATTTTAATAATAACTATAAATCCTGCATATACAAGAAGAAAGTAAAAAACTAGATTTTCTTGAGTCTCTAGAAATTTCTGGGTATAATAAATTAGGATTACCATTAAATGACCGTACTTATATATGTAACTCCCCCTTACTTTCTTTAAATTTGTAAACTTAGGCTTAGTATATACAGGGTCGGGCAAAAAGAGCGGAACACCGAATTTATGGCTTAACTAGCACTTTTTCGAAAATTTAACCTAAATTAAAGTTTCTGTATACTTTATGTATTATTTATTGGTGTTTGCAGATTTTCCATTTTTGTCACATTTTTGAAGATATGATGTCACCGGATAGTATTTTAAATGAATCACCCTGTATTTATATTTTTTTTTGAGTAGATATTTTTTTCCTGAATTCACTAATACCAGGTTTAGTGGGTCTCGGACTTATGGTTTCATAAGAAAAAAATAAAATGTAATGGCACCTAAATATTTATTTAATAAAAAACGAACGACAATAACTAAAGATTCTATTCATTAACGTCCATTAACTTTAACAAATGATTATGAAATTCATTTCTCGCTTAAAGGTGACATGAACTTTTAATGCAGCATTAACTTTTTTTAGAATCTTTAGTTATTGTCGTTCGTTTTTTATTAAATAAATATTTAGGTGTCATTACATTTTATTTTTTTCTTATGAAACCATAAGTCAGAGACCCACTAAACCTGGTATTAGTGAATTCAGGAAAAAAATATCTACTCAAAAAAAAATATAAATACAGGGTGATTCATTTAAAATACTATCCGGTGACATCATATCTCCAAAAATGTGACAAAAACGGAAAATCTGCAAACACCAATAAATAATACATAAAGTATACAAAAACTTTAATTTAGGTTAAATTTTCGAAAAAGTGCTATTTAAGCCATAAATTCGGTGTTCCGCTCTTTTTGCCCGACCCTGTATATCTTGTACATTTGTAAATTTATCATTCAATCATCCACCTGATGAAGTCACTGTGTGACGAAACAATATTGTAGTGGAATTACTATTAAATTTACTTTGAAGCTTAAAATTATCGCATTTTATTTTTACTAATTTTAACTGATATGCCGCAAGGATTGAGATCCGGTTATAAGAAAATACTCAACATTTTGAACAATTTGAAATTATTGTTAAAAGTATTGTGGTAAGGGCTAGTTTTTCCAACTCCGATTAAAATGCCGGTTAGCGTAAACATTGATCAAAATACCCCTTAGTACAAATGTGCGCTTTTTTAGCACCAGTTACCACTAATCATTTATTAAGAACGTCGTTAATCGAAGAAATTTTAACCGGTGTTTCGAGTACCTAATAAAAAATTTTGTTACGTTAAACAGTGATTAGAATTACTTAGACATGCGCATAACCAAGGAGATTTGAATTTCTGTTATGATTGGCACGGGCTGTATTTTCGTATTTGTTTGCGGTATGAAAATAATTTTCGGAATTAATTAATAATTATTCTCATCAGTGATTTAGTAATTATATTGCTTCCTCTATAAATGATATTTTATTAAGAACCTTATGAACATGAAAAATGTAGGGGGGGGGGGGCAGCAGTTGAATATCAGAAATATTCACTTTGGAAATACCTTGATCTTTCAAACGCTAATTTTAAATTTGCAGGAAAAGATTAAATTTTTAAAACAATTTGACATTCTGGTTGTGTCAGGTAAATTTTGTATCAAACTTGCAAATCTGTAGATTATTAAGGATGCGTTTTATTTTTGTGAAGTAACAAAATATACGTTTAAAAAGCAAAGTCACGAAAAGAAAGAGTTATCTAAGTTATAAAACAAATTATTAATAAATATTTTTAAACAACGACATTTCGCTTTATTTGAAGAACCTTAAGTAACTAGTTACCATGTATCAACTGCTTTTACTTTTTTATACGTAGTATAAGGAATTGTGATGACAAAAATTTTCGACCTCGAGATTTTTGCAGATGTCCACGTTTTGAAGTTTCCTGATACCGAAAAAGTGGTTTTTAACTGTCTGTCTGTCTGTGACCACGATAGCGGTCAAACCGCTATAGCTATCAATTCCAAATTTTGTATTTACGTGTATAATCTCCCTCTTGAAATCTGATTAGTTTTTCAGTAAAATCGGTGGACTGGAAGTAGCAGTTTACTTCAGTGAAAAAATCGAATTTTGCCAATATTTCGTCAACTACTACGTTTAAATAAATTTATAAAGAATTCATATGTACTTAGAATTAAGTTTGAGACAAATTGTCTTGAAAAAGTTTTTCGAAATTCCAACCGGAAGTAGGTCTTTTACTCTTATCGAAAATCAGTTTTTTGCGAATATCTCGCAAGTCATGCTTTTTAGGCAAGTACTTTACGAGTATAAAAGTATTTAAAACATAATTTTCAATATCTTTTGTATAAAAATAATTTCAAAATTCAGATCGGAAGTACCACTTTTACTCTTATCGAATAGAGATTTTTTGCAAATATGTCGTAAGTTATGCATTTCATATATATTTATCAAGAGTACAAAAGCATTTAGAACTGGATTTGCAATATTTTTTGTATATTTGAAATTTCAAAATTCGGACTGGAAGTAGCACTTTTACTCTTAGCGAGTAGCACATTTTTGATAATATCTTGCAAAGTATGCATTCTATAGAGATTTATGAAGAGAATAGAAGTACTTAGAATAGGTTTTGAATAATTTTTGTATAAAAGAATTCTTAAAATTGTATAGTTTGAAACGCTCATACGTATAAGAAAGTCGTGTGGTGGCCACACCTCATTTTTTCATATTCTTCTAGCAAAAATATGGAACTTTTATTCCAAGAAAACTATTTCCAACAGCCGCAGTGAAAACTGCGTCGCTTCCATGTCGTGCGTAATGAATTTCAATTAACCTTTATTCATTTTGGCTCCACAAAAAATTGACGCGCTGTGACCAAACATTCCCCTTTTATAGCCATGTAAAAACTATTAGAACTATGAGAATATTCGACAATAAACAAGCAATAAAACGCTGAACTACAATTGCATCAAAGTTTTATGAACTCTCATCACGCAATAATTAGACTCAAATCTTAAGCCGGATTTAAAAGAAATATTGGGCTGTAACTTTTTTATTATTATTAGTGTCGCCCCACGAGTAACAGATGGAAGGAGGTTATCTTTTAATTTCTCTTAAACATGTCTACTCTAATGTCATTCACGCTCTGCTTTATTACTTTTACTTTCATATACCTAGTATAAGGAAATATTGTAATGATGAAAATTTTCGACCTTGAGATTTTTGCAGATGCCCACGTTTTCAAGTCACCTGATTCCGAAAAAGTGCTTTTTAAAAAACGTGTCTCTCTGTGTTTGTATGTGTGTGTGTGTGATCACGATAGCTGTCAAACCGCTATAAATATCAATTCCAAATTTTAGTATTTACGAATATAATCTCCGTCTTGAGAACTGATTACATTTTCAGTATAACCGTCACACCGGAAGTAGTATTTTACTTCAGTGAAAAAATTGAATTTTGCCGATTATTTGTCAACTACTAAGTTTAAACAAATTTATAAGGAATCCATATGTACTAAAAATTAAATTTGAGAAGAATTTTATTAAAAAAGTTTTTCGAAATTCCTACCGGAAGTAGGTCTTTTACTCTCGAAAATCAGTTTTTTGCCAATATTTCGCAAGTCATGCTTTTTAGACGGATACATTAGGAGTATAAAAGTATTAAAAAATATGTTTTAAATTATGCATTCAGTATATATTTATCAAGAGTACAAAAGTATTTAGAGCTAGATTTGCAATGTTTTTTGTATAAATAAAATTTCAAAATTCGGACCGGAAATAGCACTTTTACTCTAAGCGAGTAGCACTTTCTTTCGAATATCTCACCAAGGACCTATGCATTCTATAGAGATTTATTAAGAGAACGGAAGTACCTAGAATAGGATTTTAAATAATTTTTGTATAAAACAATTCTTAAAATTGTACAATTTGAAACACTCATACGTATAAGAAAGTCGTGTGGTGGCCACACCTCATTTTTTATTTTGTATCGCATGATTCTAATTTTGAAACAACTTCTATGTGTTTACTGCCAAAAATTATATAAAAAGTTTTATAAACAATAGCTAGGAATGATCAGGACTATCTATTTTAGGAACTCCGATAAAGAGAAACGAAACTTATGACAAGTTTTAACAGTAATCAAAATAAACGGGTGCTGCTCTAGTGACCTACGGAAGTTCGAAATTGTTCAGTGAAATGACGCATTTACACCTGCTGCATTATACTTATTTATACCGGCTGCTTCCGCTTTTAAAATAAAGTTTCCAGAAGAGAAAAGGGAAAGAAAAGAGAACACAAGAAACTACAAAAAAAATTCTGTTTCCATTCAACGAAACTTATTTTCCTAATCCTTTCCCGAGTACGAAGTAGAAAAAGCGAAAAGTTTTTTTTTAACAAAGAATTTTCTTTTAAATTCTTTGTTCTAAATACCTACCCATACATCTTTTTCATGTCCTACGACATTTTTATGTTACTTGTAGTTTTCACTAAAGTACTAAAAGCAGTATTCTTCTGGTTTCACTGAAAAGAAATAAAACTTTTTATTTAAAATGATAAATTAATGTACGAAATGCTTTTTCGTCAGAAATAAACCATAGAATGACAATGCGTACAATATATCACCGTATTCGTTGATTTGGATTGATTTCCTATCGTCCAAGATTAAAACTGCCTCTCACTAATCAACATCTTATCCTTATATTAGAATGGTGTAATGTACCGGCACATTGGGATGAAGAGTGAAACAGGATCGTTTTTTCTGAGGAATCTCGCTTTTGTTTGTGGGCCCAAGATGGTCGTAGACGAGTTGGTCGTCGAAGAGGTTACCATAACACCAAGAAAATAATAAACTATACCTACTTTATAACTTCTAATAAAAGACTATATACGTACGGCACTCATCGCATATTTATATACATTAGGGCCGGTTCCGCACCTACCCGCAGGTAAAACCATAACATTTTTAATTACCTACACTATAAACTTTCATTTCATGGAAAATTCACTGACTAGCAAGTACTAGCAATAAACGCCATCCTTCATTAAAAATTCATTTATACATAGGATTATAGGCAACCGATGTTACCTGAAAATAAAAACATCTTGCTAGAAAGTAATCATGCCATTTCAATCGTTAAAGTAAGTACTTTCACCTGTAATAATTACTTTTAAACAAATTAAGTTTCGGGTACTAAAATATACCCTATAAAGATATTGTTAATAATTCAGCTTTGGATAATTTATATCTCTGGTTCTGAAAAAGAAAAAGAAAAGTAATCCTTGGTGAAAAGTTGTGCATAAGTTACAGCATTATCAAAGCTTTTTTAATTTCGATCACGTTTTTGTGGGTTTTAACTACTGTGGCGCCCTAGCCGTGGGTTGCCTTCAAGTGATTCCCTACCTTGCATAAAAAGAATGTGCTACTTGAAATCCATACTGTTTCCCGAAGAAAAATCCCCATAAACCGATAACATCTCTTCCAGTATGGTATGAACAGACTTTTGTAAGGAACTTGATAAGTGACTGAATATGTTACGGCACGAAAGAGCCCCCCCCCCCCATTTAATCCAGTCCGTTCATCTGCACACTTAAAGACGCTTCCTCGTAAACAATTTTATTAAAAATTACTGGATTCCTCACTAAACTTAATTGAATATTTGTTCCAGTTGCTCCAGTTATCAAAGTACCCAACCAGCTTTTAGGAGCGCCATTAAATACCGACGTTCAGCTGGAGTGTTATGTGGAAGCGTTTCCAAACACCATCAACTACTGGGTCAAGAACAGGGGCGAAATGCTCCTAAATGGGTGAGTAAAATTTTATCTGATATATGTAGGTAATATAATATAAATATTGTTTACGATCTATAGCATGGATAGCTCTGCTTATCGCTGAATAATATCCTAAGAGAATTACGGTTCGTATGCGATTCCAGCGTGAGGGATTTCTTGAACGGCTTTCGAGAAGCACGACGTCGCGCTTGAATCGATGTAGATAAAATTGACGACATCCAACAACGATAAATGAAAAATTGTGCGCTTTATGGCTTTACGCTTAAAACGTTGCACTAATATGTGTTACTGCCTGCAATATATAACATTCAAAACGATAAAATAGGAAATTGTTATTGTGGTAATTAAAAATAGAATATAAATGTCCTTATATATGTTTTTATAATTGAAAAATCCTTCTACAATCATTCTGTACCTTATTTGAAATGATGTGTTTAGAAAAAAAAATGCCAATGGTGGCATTTTAACTTAATAAAAATAAAAATGGATAAAGTGATAAATAAGTAAAACACTTGAAAAATTTCCACTAATTTTATTAATATGGTATGAAGATACTGAAACATATTGTTGTGGTAGCTCAGTTCAGCATAATTATAAATATAATGACCATAGACACACGTTGGGCACTATATTGTTTATGCTGTAGATTCAATGATTTTTACTGAATGCAAATAGTTAATATAATTTATATTCGATGTGTGAACTTATTTCTCAACACCATGTACTTTGTAAGTACTTGTGAGTTCTAGCAGTGTATTCAGCCCCTCTGTCTCCTGGTAAATCTCTTGATTAGTATTATTCTGGGATAAGGTTATAATTTTTTGTTAAAGAAAAGTCTAAGTTTATATAAATATCATATTTGTATATTTTTATTTGAATATCAATTATAGATAGCATCGCTATACTATATACACATTAAAATTAATAATACACGTAATTGAAAGAAAACATTTCTACCATCTTTCGGTTATAATTTTTTTTGTACAATATATATTTGTATAATGATAGTCATGAAATATTTATCCTGTTTTAAACAACGAAAAAACTCGATTCCCTATAGGTAATCTGTTAATATTGAGCTAATTCTATTTTAACAGAAACATTATATTTGCACGTAATGCCCTGATAATCCAGAAGTTCGCAATGGTTAATGTTCGAAGATTAGCCTGAATTTATCACTAGCCGCAACCATTCGCACGTATTGTTGCTAGCGTTTCAATACCTGCTACACAGAAACATTCCCCTTTTTATATATATTATTATATTTTGAAATTTTAAATCAATGATAAAATGCGAGAATTACTGATGCCTGATAATGTATTTGAGAATAAACATTCGCACGTTGTATTCTCCGAAAACACCCAACACTATTAATGATCCTTTCTGTATTATAAAAAGAAACTAATGAATTATTATTTAACAAGATAATATTTATTTAACTCTTACTGCTCATTGTTATACTGGAATAAACATTTTCACGTTGTATTCTTAGAAACGCATTGCAGCATTAATAATCCTTTACAATTGAACAACTTACTTAGTTTCATCAAATATTTCTTCAAACTCTGCCTTAGGCATCACCATATTCAAATATAAAAATTATCAAAAGAAAATTACTCTAAATAAAATGAAAATGAGAATTGAATTTATATACTAATACAAACTAAATAATTATGCGTCTAATCGTAGTGTATTCAACCCTACGTTTAAATTCTTTGTTAGCTTTTCAGAAATTGTCTTTATCCTTCGAAGACGAAATAAGAATTCATTCATGTTCATTACTGCCTTTGAAATTTATACCCGAAACAAAAGAACAACGGCCATCGATCGCGCCCTCCTTCTAACTAAACTTTAGGTTGGTATTGAAGCATCTTCGGTGAAATCTCTGCTGTTCATTTTCTGCAAGTTGTCATTGTCACACTAACACACACGCACATATTGTCTTTGACAGTTCATCCACCAAATGTCAACACTTCGGACGGTATACTTATTTAAAAGTTTTTCACTAAATTGTTCTGTATCTCCAACGGTAAGTGTACTTTTCTTAATACAGTCCCTCCTTGTATTTGTTTATAAACTTATTGCCTTTCTCATTATTTGTTACATATTTTCTTCTCCCATTCGCTAACACAATCCTTAATTTTCTTTTAGAAATTTCTGGACTAGGCAAAATCGGAAACACATTGCAGATGGGCCTGCTACTTTGTCTCTAATTTCTATCCAGGACTTTTTCCATGATAACACATTTACCTGCAAGAAACTGTAAACAATGTTTATACTATATTTCTCTTTGTAGGTTTCAAAACCACACAAGATTTCCACAGTCTATGAAACTTCTGTGCTACACATACAAGTTCATGAATGTATATTTTTATTCATTCAGCTGTTGTTTATATAAAATATTATTGCTGACCATTTCGTGTTAGAATATTTAACTTATATCCTTTTCTTTATTTATAGTCATAAGTTTGAGGTAATTTTTTATATTCTTTAAGCATGATTTATTAAAATCTCTCTTATAAATTAGTCACATTGTGCACGTTTAAATTCACATTATTTGTTCTGTCATATTTTTGCCTCGCGAATAACGAATTTGACCTTGTTCATATAGTTTGATGGCGTTTAAATGACTCACTCTCTTTACCGTTCCATCCCTCAACATGACTCTTTCTCTATTGTTTGCTTTAAGTACCTTGTTGTCTTTAAACAAAGGTCCATTATTTAAAATATTCAATGTTATTTTCACTTTTCTACAAAATAAATATATATTGCTTAGACTTATTTTGTCTTTATTTAATACCTATATAATACTTAATTTTAATACTTATCTAACCTATAATGTAACAATAAAATCATTTGATATTTGAATTCTGCATATTTAAATATATGCAACCCATCATACCCTTGTGTTATTTGTATTGCATGATGTTAAAATTTTAATATAAACAAGTTTGATATTACGATTTTTATTCTTTTTAACACTTAAACTAATTCTTAATATTATTTTTATTTTTAAATATGCAAGGACCACGGCAATATGTCGCAAGTTTCTTCTAGCATCAGATTTTCTTCCCACAAAGAAATATTTCTCAGGATTTTATATAACGCGATTCTATTATATAAAATTCTTAGAGAACGTTCATTTCGACAGTTATCCTTTGTTCATGAATACACCCATAAATCTCGTTGATCAGTAGGTACATTTGTTTTATTTCTTCTTGTGATTTTTGTGTGTTCGTAGGTCCAAGATGAGTAAACGAAAATGTTTAAATATCGCGGAAAAAGTTAGTGTTGTAGGATGTTGACGAGGGGTTCTCAATTTTAAAACAAAGCGAGGCATTTGATTCCGGCAAAAAGTGGATTAAACTTCACTTATACAAAGATGTGGATGAAGCTGTTTTATTAAAATGGGTGGAATGTTTCTTCAGAAAAATATACCACTATCAGGTCCAGTAATAAAGAAAAAGGCATTCGAGTATGCAAAATGTATGGGACATTCAGAATTTCAAATAAGCACCGGGTGGCTAGACAAATTTAAGGAGAGACAAGGTATAATAGAAAAAGTGATTTCCGGAAAAAGTGCCGATGTTAGTGAAACAGACTATAATCGCTGGCAGAAAGAGTGTAAAAAAACATTTTAACGAATCACAATTATGGTTGGCGCATATGATTGGAAAGGAAAAACTATATCTTTCGGTAATTTCCAAGAATAGAAATCCACGGTTCTTCAAAGATATGAAATCGATGGAAGTAAACTACAACTTCAATGAAAAAAAGCGTGGATGACGAGTAAAATTTTTGAACAATGGTTGGTAAAACTAAACAAAATAATAACAAAGCAACATAGAAAATAGTTGATATATGCCCTGCTCATCCTTACAGTTTGCAACCTAAGCTAAAAAGCTGATATTTTTTCTGCCAAATATATCGTCGAAGCTGCAGCCTATGAACCAAGGTGTTACAAAAATATAAAATGTTATTATTGTAAGCGGATATTGAACAAAATTATTAGACAAATGTGTTCTCAAGGGAAGCAGCTGACAATTAGCCTGGTATCATGATTGTCTTCTATTTGGTATTTCGAAGATAAATATACCTGGCAGAGTAAGTAATACATTGCGTTCTAAAAGTGTCGCTACATGAATCCCAAGATTTTAGATTAAAAATCACTCAAATACACGATTTTTTAATGCGAAATATTCCTTCTACTTCTATTGATTACATCCAATAGATTACACCATACCGAAGTCAGGAATGAACACAAGCATAGTATACGCTTATCGCCGCACCCACACTCATGTTTCACAAAATTGTGCGGTAGCAAAAACAGCATCTACCCAAAGCTGCTGCCGGTTCCTGAACATGTGGTTCCCAGGAAAGTTGAACATCCATCTTCATCCCCAAAAAATTGGTCTCGCGACAATACATGATTTGTTCCCCATCATTCAGTATTTTAAGATCTTAAACCCCATTAATTGCCAAAAGATTGGTTTTGTTCATGTTCAATTTAAGATTGTATGAACAAAACCAAGTATTTTTTTTTGCTAATGCCTCTGATGAATATGCCAAGTAATAATATTTTATTTTTGCAAAATGTACATTTCTAAGCAAATTTATATGAAGAAAACTCTAATCCCGAAAACCATTGATGTAATAACATTTTATTTTCATCAAAAATACATTTTCAAACAAATTCTGCTTTTAAACTTTTTTTAAACTACTTCCTTTTTCTGTTTTTTTTGTGCCTTTTAGTCTGTCCATTACTATTATGAAACTGAATACGATGTCGCCAAATTGTCTCTTATTCTCGGAAATCGAAGTAATCGACGTGTAATGAAGTGTCCCTGCTACTACGGAAATAAAATTTGCAGTGAGCTGAGCAGACAGGGACACAGGAATATACGTAGCTCGTAGCGCATATTAAATTGAATAATGCGACCTCTGCGATGCGATACCTGTAATGAAATCCGATTCCAAACGGAATAATACATTTCCGTTTGCACCCGACGCGAGTCCTTCGCTATACATTAATTCATCAAGGACCCGGAAAACCGACGAAAATAACAAAACACGATTCCGAAAATGGAAGGTAGGGGATACGGCATGTCGTCCGATACAGTTAAGGCAACCCGAAATATGATTTGCACAACGCCAAAGCCTCAATATGTATTAGTAAATTGCCATGATACATTATTATTTATTATTATATTCTGAACCTCTCCTTTGCTACATTTAATATTTGTCACGTGCCGAATCGAAACGACTATTTTATATAACACTCATGTCGAAACAAACTGCTTAGATCATCGTAAAAGTATCACTTGCACTCTAATTGAAATGATATTTTGTATATACACTCAGCAAAAAAAAATATGGAATAACCTTTTTTTTTGATTATCTTTATTTTTTCAAAATTTTAATTTCCATAACTAAGAAGTACACAAATATATTACAAATAAAACAAAATGCAAAGGAAAAACCAAAGACCGCAACTTGATAAACATAACAATTAAAAAAGTATCAGCAACGTCTTCTTCTTTTCTTCTTCTTCTTATTCTTCTTCTTCTTCTTCTTCTTCTTTCTATTAGGATTTCTCGTGTTATATAACCAATCTCTATAAACTGTCTCTCCATCTTCTCCTCGGTCTTCCTGTCCTTCTTCTTCCAAGTGGTCTGCTGTCTCTTGCTATTTTTGGTAATCTCTCGATGTTCATTCTAGACACGTGGTCCTCCCAGTTTTGTTTTCGCTCTCTTGTCCATATATCAGTATCCGTTACCTGACATGTCTCTCTCATATTTCTCACTCTGACCCATCTGGTTTTTCTTGCTATTCTTCGCAGGACCTTCATCTCCGTCGTTTGTATTTGTCTTCTGGTTTTAGCAGTTTCTGCTCTTACTTCGGCTCCATAGGTCAGAATGTGCCTCAATGCACTCTTGTATATCCATGCTTTTGTGTCAATTCTCAGGTACTTGTTCCAAATTACGTCGCTCATGCATCCAGCGAGTCTATTAGTTTTGGTAATTTGCTCATTTGTTGCTGTGTCTATCTCACCCGAACTTGTTATTACCATGCCCAAGTATTTCACCTGCATCGCCTGTACTATTATGTCGTTGTCTACAACTAACTTGCATCTAATTGGGGCTTTTCAATCGTCAAAACTTTAGTCTTTTCTCTGGAAATTTTCATGTTATATTTTTTTGCATGTGTTTTTGAATTGAAATAACAATCTCTGTAAGTTGTCCTCGTTCTCTGCTATCAATATAGCATCGTCTGCATAGCATATAATGTTAATGTTATTTCTTCCCATCCTATAGCCTCTCATGTTTTTCACAGATTCTATTATTTCGTCCATCATAAAATTACTTTCTTGTAGGGTATCTAATCTGATATCATGAGCAATTAATACTGGAGATCAACTTATTACAATGAATCCTCTAATCTAAGCGTCACTCCAAGAAAACTAACACTAGACTGATGACTAATACTAGTATCAAGGTAAGCAAGATCCAAGTCAAAAACCGCCCTAGACTTTGCTGTATGAAAAATCACAAAATGTGTTTTTGATAGATTCATAAATAACTTATTATTCCGAAACCAATAACAGGGTTGCCTAATGACTTCACTGGCCCTGTCACGCACGCTCACAGGGTCAGATCCCGAAACCAACGCCGTAGTATCATCAGCATAAATATACAGTGGAGCATCAACGTATGATACAAGTTCATTAATGAAAAGTAAAAGCAATACTGGGCCAAGAACTGATCCCTGTGGCGCACCGAGGCCCACAGGCAAAACCTATTTAAACCATGAGCCAAACAAGTACAATGGATTAAATTGGGGGAAAAAAATTTCAGACTTTGAGCTGATTTTAACATATACGAAGCGGCGTCAGTTACCATTAACAGACATTTTTCAAAAGGTACTTTGTCGGGTAAAAAGAAATTCCCTAAGGGCTCATTAATAAACCTGGCTATGGTAACATGATTTGTTTTGTCTAAATTACCTACATTAATTAAAAATGTCTTTTAGATTAAGTTGAATCATTTAAGGTTCCAATAATCAAATTAGCAACCTGACGGCCCTTTGTGTCGGTAGTTTCATCAACAGAGAGCCAGAGATTTTGGTTTTTCAACTAATACCATCGGTAACATCTTCATAAATTTCGTTGATGTATTTCTTGCGTAGAGCTGAGGAACTGGCTACATAAATGGGTTTATCATCGACTTTGCAATAAGTTTCCAGGAATTCTTGAAATATCGGATTGTCCAATTTATGTAAAGGAATATTACAACCCACAAAAAGATTACACAAATCTTTGGAAAATTACTATATTACTACGAATACTAGAAAAATTAATTGTCTTGTTTTGTAAAGTTCTCTAGTTGTTTAAATTTGATTGATTTTGGTTATTTTGGTGTTTATGACAAAGAAATATTACAAAGATATATTAGCTTTAAAGAACATAAAATTAAACATATCTAATAATAATTTATTATGAAATTGTTTCATTATATTTATGAACACAAAAAAAATTCTCATAATTGTAGAACTTGTTATTGACAAAATATTTCAAAATTCAACTTACCCTTTTGTCGCAGAGTGTGCACAAAACACTTTCTTCGTCAATAATTTTTAGTGCACTGCAATCACTTATCCAATTTTTTATTAGAGATGACTTCGCTTTAGCTATCTTCGGCATTTTCAAAACTTTTTAATTCACTTTTGTTTCACCAAATAGCACAGACCTTAACACGTTTACGAATCAACAAACTATGAAGGAAATTATTTTTTGTTCTTATATTGATATTAGTGGTACGGTATAATATATCTGCATTAATACCTACATTTCTGAAAAGGATTGCTTACGTAGGTTCTTATTGCCCTGTAAACCGATTATCAGTAGAGTTAAATCCTATTTTTGGGAAAGTCCTTCTCATTATTAATGAGATGGACTTTTAATGAGTCATTAATGAAGGAATGCAATCCCTTCACGTTTACACAAACAAATTAAATATCTTTAAATATCAGATTTTATTATGGTTCTTATGAAAATGGCGAATATATGCATAAATATGCAAAATAATTATGAAATATGTACGTGCATATGCAGTTATGGTAAAGTGTCCAAATATGCATTATTTGCACTAAAAAAATGGTAAAAAACGTATTCTGAGGGTGGAAAATGGATAAGTACACAGTATAGAAGGTATATACCAAAAAACAACAAATATGCATTTTGCATAAAATCCAGTCTCTACTTATAATGTAACAGAATACTTGCCGAACTGTAATTTGGTATATTGATATTAATATTTATTTTTCTTGACGTTTGCTAATTGTAAAATTAAATTTATACAAATTTTGCGACAATAAGCTTTACTTTACTTTACTTTACAAGTCTTTATTTAAGTAGATTCATTGGAAGATCTTTGATTTATCATAAACGACATTCTACTTAAATACAAGGCAGAGAATGTCGGCCTATATGCTTAATGAAAAACGAGTTACAATACAAAAAAAGATGCAAACGCTAATTATGTAATTAAAAGTGAAAATATAAACATTTAGGAATAGAACAACAGCCATTATCCATGTAGTCATACTTTATAAAATAGAAAATTTTCTATCTTTTCTCAGAATAAACTATTAAAGGTTTATTTTAATGCTTTTTGCCTACTTTTTTGATAAGCTTCTAAAGATTATCTTTTCTCTTAAGAAAATATCTATAGTTACTTATTTTATCATTATCATTGTACATATAGTAATATATTAGTTTTAAAACAGACTATAAATCATGATTTGACCAAGCTTAGTCTTGTCCAATCTTAACGTATAACAATTATCTACATATAATACAATTTCCAATCCACTTTTTTTTGGAAAGATCTCATTTAAATATTCAATTTTGCTGTCTACAAACTGATATGTCAAACTCCTATTATCCATCACTGTCATTATATAAACTTCATGTATAACATTAATTATTATTATTATCTTAATTTATTCATTTCTACCAGGAAAACCATTTTTTCTTTGGCATAAAAAAGCCAATCTTTTTCTTTAGTACACCGATATTGATTAAAGTTTATTAGCAAAACGTATTTTGTCGCAATTTTTAACAGCAGTAGCGAGAAAGAACTTTAAAAATAAATATTAAAATCACGTTTTGGTAACATTTTTCCTTCATTCCGCTTTTGTTTCTTCCGCAAATTCTCTATCTGTCAATAGCGAATAACTTTGGGTTATCTCATAAAAATCACATCCGCGTCTACCGCTCTTCCGCGACGACGCAGGTGAATTACAATGCTGTGGGTGAAAAAATAAATAACTTTTTATTTACCTTGAACCTACCTGGTATACAAACAGAACGGAAGGTAGCTTTTATATTTTCCACGGCGTTGTTTACGTCGATGTTTATTTATTCTTTCCTTTCCATTTTTATTTGTTTCCGGTTTGTTTGCTGTCCGATTCTTCTCGTGTCACTGACTTTCCTCCTAAATAAAGATTTCATTTTCTGAACCTCGAACAATTCATTTATTTAGTGAATACCGAAAGAATTATTTTCAAAAAACTGTAGATATCAATACCAAACATTATACAAATTGTAAATGAAAACATTACCCATAAATAATAATAATAATAATAAATGACTTTATTACAAAATTAATAATGGTATACATCAAATAGAGTAACAACTGAAGAATATGAGTATAATAAAGTAAAGTGAAATAAAACGAAGTTACATTAAAGATTAAATTAAAAATAAAATTGCAAACTGAAGGCAAATATCAGTAAAAACTCTAGAATTAACCTTCCAAACATAAGCAAAATAATTAAATAATTATATAAATAATATTTTATTAATTACATGTTGGAAATCAATAGCTATATATTTCCAGAACATTATTTCCTATATTTTAATATATGTATAAAATAAGTGTTAATCAGATAAGAAAGTATTTATAAGATTAGTGGCGCCGAACATTCGTGTTAGTTTAAGATTAGTGGCGCGGTATTTACAATTTAGTACAATATATGTAACATTTTTGTGTGAAAACCATAACGGTGATACACAGACATCCTAGAAAAAGGGGAAGCCCAGGATCCTAACTATAAAAGGGAATAACGGGTTTCTAAGAGAGAGAGTCGACAAAGGTTCTTTAATGAGAACAGTCACTTAGGTAAATATCTCAGTTTTACTGCAAAGAGATAAGGTCCTTTAGTTTAAACATGTGTCGACTCACATATCTACATACAGCGATCAATCAAATATATAATTATAGTTAGAACCTTAAAGTAAATAAATAGGTTCTTGTTTAAAAGCAATTGACCACGTACCAAGTGTCAAAGTGTTCAGTATATCACACCTTCCAGTTAAAAGTTATTTGTTATACGAATAGCAGTTCGTGGACGTTACCGATGTCTTATTCGTCAAGGGGAAGGATCCAATTGAACACGCCGGCAATAAGAAGATCTTCTTTAGTACAAGAAAGAAGAAAAGTTTTAATAAGGTGTTTAGAAACTGTCGTTATATAAATGTTAAATAAAGAACTAAATATCATAATTCGTTCTAATATAGAAACGAAATAATTAAATATATTGATCTGAGAAAGATAAATACCTATATTTAATAAATTGTTATAAATATCATAAAGCATCAGCACCAATAAATTGTTTATCGATGCTGTATTTCGCTCTATTATTTGCGTAGTAGTGTTGCATACAGGCCATACAGGGTGAGTTATTAGTAGCCGCTTCTTTGATTGCTCTTTTATGTATTAAATAAAAGAGAAGACAATTAGTGGAAGATTCATTGTTGTTTGGGACGCATGCTCTAAAAATGCTTTAAGTACTGACTCACTTCCGGTTTCAACGGAAATGCATGAAATTCACTTTTTTAAATGACACTCTATAGATTTTTAGATTTTCTTGTACTGCTTTAAATTCTCTGTTCAACTGTTTTTTCTTTTTCAAAATTGAGCTAATAGTTTTTGAGTTATTATTTTTTTTTAAAAATATTTGACCAAAACACGTGTTCAGAAAAAAATCATTTTCACATTGTTTTTAAAAGTAAAAACATTAAACTTTGTGGTGGTTGTAGCCAAGAAAATTCTGCATCATTTGGTAAAGTTGCACTCGACAATACCTCAAAAAACTTTGTTTTTTCAAAGCCTACTTTCTGAAATTTTCACATACCAAAACCTTATTTTTTTTAAATGGAACTCCCGGTATTTTATTGTGGCATTTTGCTCCCTCTTTTATTCTCTTTCGCGTTTGTTAAGAATGTCCTATACCAATCTTTTGTAATTTCAGATATAATCACTATAGGAGCAATTAGCGGTCAAATAAAGAACTACGAGCGCGTTCTATGCACCCAAATATTCGTCCAATAAAAGCTGGAATGCGGCCGACTGCCTGAGTCAACTATTAAAGAGAGTCGGAAAACATTTATGTCAAATTTATAAAAGCATCGCTATTAGTTATCATACAAAAGAATTATTCTTATGAAGAGTTAATAGATATGATTGACGTTTTGGGTGAATCTGAAAGAAACTCGTTGCTAGCATCCAGACTTTATGCACAACAATCCGTGGCAGAAGTCAGCCGAAGCCAGAAACCTTCGAAAGTATAAAGGAACGGTTTGAGTGAACAGAATGTACTGAATATGAAAAAAAGACATGAAAAATCAATAACTGGTGAGGATAAGACGTTTAATTTAATTGCGAATGTAGTCGAACACCCCCATACTAGTACTACGAAAATTAGTCGTCAGTTAGATGTAATTTAAATTTGAGAATCCAGAATAATGAGGAAATATGTAATTCATCCGTAGCATATTCATACACAGGGTTAGATGAAAGAAATTTTCAGAATCGCTTACATTTTTGTCAATGGGCAGCAGATAAATTACCTGGCAATCTCAATTTTTTGTTGTTTACCGACGGAGCCATCTTCTATTAAAATGAATACGTTTATCGTCACAAGTTTCGTTATTATAACACATAAAAACCCTCACTTTATCACACCTGCAAAATTTCAAAATTGTTGGTCATTAAATGTGTGAGGAGAAATAGTGGTTAGTTACATAATTCGACCTTATTTCTTTGATGAAAATGTTAATGGAGGGGAGTATCTTCGCTTTGTACGGACGGATTTTTAAAAAATTTTGAAGACATCTTTAAATATGTCAGTAAACATAACCTTTATTTTATTTGGTTGTTAGCCAGCAGGAATTAAAAAATTGAAATGCTATGCTCTTCATTCTGTAAAATTATTACTTTTTGGGATAGTTGGATTGAACATTTACTTTGTTTGGCAGTTGACAAAGGAAGTCGGGCCCCATTCTTCTCTTCCATTGGTTGAACGAATATTTTGGTACATATAACAACAGCGCTCGTAGTTCTTTAATTGACCGCTAATTGCTCCTATAGTGAGTATGTCAGAAATTTCAAAAAATAGGTATAAGACATTGTTAACAAAAATGGAAGATAATAAAAAAAGGAACAAAATGCCTCAATAAAATACTGGGTGTTCAATTTAAAAAAAATAAGTTTTTGGTATGTGAAAATTTCAGGAAGTAGGTTTTGAAAAACAAAGTTTTTTGAGGTATTGTTGAGTACAACTTATACCAAATGATGCAAAATGTTCTTGGCTACAAGCACCACCAAAGTTAATGCTTTATTTTTAAAAGCAATTTGAAAATGATTTTTTTCTGAACACGTGTTTTGGTCAAATATTTTCAAAATAAATTAATAACTCAAAATCTATTGACTCAATTTTGAAAAAGAGAAAACAGTTGAACAGACAATTCAAAGCAGTACTAGAAAATCCAAAAATATGTTGGGTGAGTCATTTAAAAAAATTAAGTTTCGTGGATTTCCGGTAAAACCGGAAGCACGTCAGAGCTTAAAGTATTTTCACTAAATGCGCCACACGCAACCATGGATCTTCCACTAATTTTTTTTTCTTTTCTTTAAAACAAAAGACAGCAATCGACGAAGCGGCAACTAATGACTCACCCTATACATACATACCGTAGTCGACACTTTCTAATTTCTGTTTATACTTCTATACTAGCTATCTATCCCATGCATTGTAAATGCAGCGATGCCTGGTTACCAACAGTGGTGGGAGAAGCACAAACAGTCGGGGGTATTCACATTCCATAGGAAACGTTTACCGGGTGTACTTGGCAGCCTCGCTATATGTTTCTCTTTTCTTTATTTCGCTGTGCTCTTTTCCTTTTCTACTTTCGTACCAGAAATTAAAATTTGTCGACTACGGTATATGTTATACGTGTCAAGCTTAAGTTGTTATTTCAAGCCTATGTAGTTATCTCGTTTCGAATTGATGATATAAATAAGTCTCACTAAATATTGCCGTAACAAAAATGTATTGATGTTATTTGTTAATATATTTGTTTTTTATTAAAATCAGTTTCATTATGTAAATGTTCTATGTCTGTATTAAAATATGAAAACTAATGATTTCTAATATGAATATTATCTAAACTTATACAACAGTATTTTCTTAAATTATACCAAATAATGTCCTAAAAACTATTTATTATCAACATCTCTTTTATCCGGATCGACCTGAGATAAGGACTGAGCTAATCAGATAAACAATTAAATTTCTATATTTTATTTTATATTTTAACATTTTTATTAAAATACATAGGGCATTTTATATAGTTGTTCTATTACATTATAACGCACCAACGGCAACGTGGCACCATTTGTACATTACATTATTAATAAATTTATAAATGGGTCCATTATATTATGGTGCCCAACTAGGGGCTTTCATATAGTTGTTACTTTACAATATCGCATCCCATGATGGTGCTATTATAAAGGGGTTTTATTACATTATGGCTTCCAACTTTTGAGGCTTTCACTAGTTCTTTTTACATTATATTAATATTACTAAATAAAAGGAGCTTTCATTTACATAATCTAATACATTACACAAAAAAAGTTAAAAGAAACAGTGATGTACTCTTTGAGAAAGAATCAGAAGTAAGGAATATTCAAGAGCTTTACATCGAACGTGCGTGTAAACTTGACGTCTTCGTCAGTTTTGCTGCGGAAGAACTTACTTATTAGGCAAGTGAATGACCTTCGGTATAGCGTTGTTCTATGCGTTGGAGGAGATATTAATCCACAAACCCTCGTGGCAAGATTATATACATCCGACCTAAATCTTATTTTATGATAAAGATATGGCGACGCCTTGTAAAGTATTATATTGTGGAAGAGGCGTAGTTATTCTCTACGGTTATACATACTAATCCAGTCAGCATCGTTCCGATTATGAGAATTGTAATAATACTTTCTGACATTACAGATACAACGAAATTTCAAATTATTAGTCAGCCATGGAGGGCTTGGTAAATCTCCTTGCAACGAACGGAGCATATATATCAAAAGAGATCGAGCAGATATGAGCTTAGAATTCCGATTTTACTATTTACGTCAGGCAGATGAAAGATATGCCAAAAAAGAATATACAACAACTCAGATGGAAATTAGTCCCAATTAGTATTTCTAAAATCTCGACAAATGCAAAATCAATCAAGGTGGCGGTAATTCTAGTCAATCTTTGTTGCTCGATTAATTGTTAAAACCTCTCACAATTTACGACTTCCATCAAGTAGTTTTTGGAAACGATGTCAACTTATAAACAATCAATGGTAAAGTGTTCCCAGTAATAGTATATTACTCAACGAGAATACAATGGTGGCTATTATCTACAAGGGTAAAGTTTGTGTGAACCCGTGTGAATACTAGTCATTACATGCGAGTAGAATACTCTACTTTGTCCGCGACTGTGACGTATTTAAGGAAGTACTTTTAATGAGGCAAATATTTATGGTACATTATTTTTATTATATTTATATAATAATAATATCCACATTAACTTATAACTAATTACAATTTAGCATTAATTATTTATTTTAATAGTTACAGTTGAACTATTTGTTAGGTTAATTGCAGGAATAGAATTAACGTCAAAGTTAATATTCTGATTATTTGTAGAAATGTTTTGATTTCTGGCATTATTAGAATTATTTATTTGTACGGAGTTTGATATTTTTTTAGCGGTAGGTATCTATTTTGTTTCTACAAGAGTCGTTTATGTAGCCACTGATAAAGATTTCCATCCGTCATGGTGTTTCAAAGCTGTTATATCACCACCTGCATCAACAAGTAGAGTTGCAATTGCACTAATTTTCATACAATCCATCTCATTAGCCCAATAAGCACCCACTGTTGCCATTATTAGTGCAACTTTAAAAAAATATATATCTAATCGTAATATATGAAGAAAAACCTTAATCATTATCTTACTTTTGATACAAACTATTTGTCGTCTGATGCTTTAATAAGAAAGTCATTAATGTTTTCTCCAGAAAAAGTACTAGCTTTTTTACGTTGAAAACCTTCACTTTTTGCTCGTAGTTTCGTATGATTTTCTAAATTTATTACTTGATTTATATTAATAGTACTTCTAAGCATTGAATAATGGGTCCATAGTGTTGAGGATTTATATGTTGTTGATAGTTTTGTAAAATACACCAACATAACATACTCTGAAAACGATTTTAAGTTTATTTCCAATTTAAAAGAGATTAATACGGCGTGATACAATTTTCTTGATTTTTTGGCAATAAATTCAGTAATGCAGTTTCAGCAGCTTTTTTCGCTTCTGGCAGAATTAAAGACATTTTATCTTTATTTTCTGAATCCATTTTTTTAGTTATTAGTAAAATTTTTCACAAATTATTTTGCATTAAAAATTTAAAGTTTCAATTTGAGTGATGGCTTACTAACAAAATTAGTAAAAAATTGCAATCATTATATCAATGCGTAACATAACATTATAACCGAGGAATCAAACGAATAATCATACAGTCGTGAACAAAATATAAAAGATTCCCCAACAGGGACGATATGTCTTTAAAACGTCATGGCAGCCATATTTAAAATAGTAGAAATGTCACTAGCAGTCATTTGTGTTTAATATTGCTTGACAATACATCATGGCAGAATACAGGCTTCAACAGCGTTTGATTAATATCCAAAAATTTTATAAAAGTAATCGTTCTTTTGTTCAAACTCGACGTGATCTTCGTGAAGATTATGGTCCACACAATAATCCTTCTCTGCTTGCTATTCGTCGAATCGTTGAAAATTTGAAACAAATTACATTTTACAGATACCAGAACACCAATAAGACAACAAAATGTCTATTATTATTAATCTATCAGTTCGTTTATCTGTTTTTCCTTCCTCTTGGAAGCGTGCACGAATATGTCCAGTGCACAAAAAAGGTGATAAAACGCTTGTTGACAATTATAGACCGATATCTATTTTATCTAACCTTGCTAAGATTTATGAATCCTTTCTTTACTCATGTATATATCATGGCACTAAATCATACATCTCATCTGACCAACATGGCTTTGTCCGTGGTCGATCGACAGTTACAAACCTTATCACCATTTGTCAATATATAAGTTGTGAACTTGATGTGCAGGGTCAGGTGGATGTTCTTTATACCGATCTTAGCAAGGCATTTGACACCTTAGATCATGGTATTTTACTCACCAAATTGTCTGTGTATGGTTTGAGTTCCTCATTACTTAGACTTTTGGAGTCGTATTTACTCAACCGAAGTACATATGTTTATTACAATGGTTTCAAGTCCTTCGAGTTTGTTCCACAGTCTGGCGTCCCTCAGGGCTCCAATCTGGGACCCTTATTATTCATTCTTTTTATTAATGATTTGCTCACCTCATTATCATGTCCTACACTTGCTTATGCAGATGACATTAAAATTTATCAATCCGTCAGGACCTGGAACGACGTATTGCTTTTGCAAGAGAATTTGAATATGATCAGCGAATGGTGCATGCATAATGGTCTGGTTCTGAATGTTGACAAGTGTTGCCACATGACTTTTACTAGGAAGCATAGAATTATTCCATCCACTTATGTGATTGACGATCACAATCTTTCTAAGGTCAACGAATTTAAAGACCTTGGTGTAACTTTTGACAGCCGTCTAACATTTATCCCACATATTTCAAATTTATGTCTTGCTACCTCTAAAACCTTAGGTTTTGTTATACGTACCTGCAAGCATTTCAACAATATCGGTTTACTGAAAACTCTATTCTATAGCTTTGTTGCTAGCAAACTTGAGTATGCTTCCCCAGTCTGGGCACCACACTACACTTACCTCCAGTTAATGGTTGAGAAGATTCAGAGAAGATTCCTGAAGTTTTTGTCATACAAAATTGATGGCACTTATCCTATGCGCAATATGGATTACGCTACGCTTTTGGCACGACATGGAATGCAGTCCTTGACGTCGCGTCGTGAAAGACATGGTGCGCGTTTTATTTGGAAGCTAGTGCATGGACTCATTGATAGTTCTTACATTCTTTCCTCCATAAATTTCCTTGTTCCGCGTATTTCTTCCCGATCTTCCCCTACTTTCTCCCTTCCTATTCCTAGAACCAACTTACTATCTTTTTCTCCTGTAACAACTATGTGTCGCACAGCTGAGCTTATTTATGGTGATACTTTTTTTTAATATAATTTACTTGTATTAACGTCTTCTTTTGTATAATTTCTATTTCTAAATGTATGTATACAATTTTTGTTTTTTTTTGTTTGTCCTGTTATTGGATTGATTATCCGTTGGGCAATAAATAAATTATTATTATTATTATTATTATTAAAATGCAAGAAATCAAGATAATATTGACGCTGTAAGTGCCAATGTTACAAAAAATATTTGGGCTTACATCCGTACAAGATTGTGTTGACTCAAGAGCCGAAGCCACTTGATTATCATAAGCGTCGTGTGTTTGCTGACTGGGCTCTAGAGCGACTCAAATTGATTTTGATTTTTTCGAAAATATAATTTTTTCAGATGAAACTCATGTCTGGTTAAACGGGTTTGTTAATTGACAAAATTGTCGTTTTTGGTGTGAAAATAATCCACACCAGACTTATGAGAAGTCTTTACATTCAGAAAAAGTTACTGTTTGGTGTGGTTTATTGCATGATGGCACCAACGGACCTTATTTTTTTGAAGATGCAAATTGAAACGTATTAACAGTGAATGGTGAGTGTTATCGATCAATGTTAACAGAATTATTGTGACCAAAATTGGATGAGATTGATTTGCATGGCATGTTTTCCAACAAAATGGTGCAACACCACATTTTATTAATGCCACTATGATGTTATTGGGAGACCAGTTTGGTGAGTCTGTAATCTCCAGAAATGAAACTGTTAATTGGTCTCCAAAAAGTCGTCTATGCTAAGAAACCTCGAACTATAGACGCTTTAAAATTCAACATCGAACACTGCATTAATGATATTACACTTGACTTATTGCAAAATGTCACCGAAAATTGGATTCATCGAATTCGATTCTGCAACCGGAGCCGAGGTGGACATTTGAGTGACATGATATTCAAAACATAATTGTCACAAGTTGTACTATAAAATAAAGAAAAAGTTTTGATTTTAGCTCAAATATTTTGTATTTTATTTCATTTTGCAAAAAAATCAGCCTTATTGGTAAACCCTTCATTATCACATAATAATAATAATAAACTTTATTGTCCAACAAACAGATTCCATTTACAGTAAAGTATAGAACAGTGCAAGCAAAAATATTAACATATTTCCAATACAAAAACAAAGTATTATATTAGCACATGAACGAATACAAGCTGAATAATTAGGTAATGTAGGCAACATATATATCAAAATATATTATATAGTATTGTAACCATTAAGCACCGTGACTCAACTTAGATAATCAGTGACTGGATAAAATAAGAATTTTATTGGATAGGAATAAAGCAAAGCCATGGCAGCAAGCAAAGGATTAGGGTGTAAGGGGTCAAAATATAAAATATTTGCATTTCTGGTCATATGTATATATCAGTATATAATATAGGGTGGTAAATGTTGAGAGATTCGAAAAGCCTCTGCATGACCTTATTAAAAAGCCAAGCGTGCTTGAAGCAGAGGAGCAAATTGATTGTATGTGGCTAGTGAAGTCCAAACGGGAATAAAATAACACACCCAGATCTTTAATGTTGGCCTGTCTCAGCTTAATTTTGTTTTCCTGACACCAGTTGTTAATAATTGAATGGTTTCTGTGTAATTGATGACAATCGGACAAGTCGTTAATTTTCGAGAATATTTTCAAGTCATCTGCGTAGGCAAGTACCCCGCAATCCAATCTATTTAATAGATCATTATCATGATCAAAATAACGTGAGTGAGTGTTTAAGTTCATCAGTAAAGTACTTGTAATTAAGATGCGGAGGCCGATACACCTCACCAACAACCAATTTATAATTTAAATATTCAATATGTACCCACAATTGCTTTGTGCTACTACTTGAGTCCACAACTGAATAATTAAAAATTTTATTGAAATAATTGCAAATGCCGCCACCACGGCCTATGCGGTCCGGTCTAGCAACATTATAATCAATCATTTTTAAATCCATATTCAAACCATGTCAGCCACCACCAACATGTCTACACGATTATCCTGAATAAAAATGTCTATATATTTTCTTTAAGTTTAGACAACAGAGACCGGTAAGTGAACACATTTTTTATCTAGATAGATAACAGATAATTCCGAAAAATATTATCCAGATGCAGATAATAGATGATTTTGCAAATTATTATCTAGAATCAATTAAAAAACCGTGATTTAGAGACAAGTCGGATTTGCGTGGTCCCAACTTTCTGTCACTGATTTTCATATTCGTATTGCTAGTGACTAATTTACAAGATTTATGTTATTCCTACAGTCCCCAATTTTTCGGTTCTGAAAACAGATTAAAAATGGCTGGTTACTTCGGTAAATTAACAACATTTCGAAATGTTTGTCGGATAGTCGATTTCTACGTGGAAGTAGGATTTGGGCGAGGATGCTGAAAAGTCTTTCAATCGGTGCTGAAGATGGATGCGTCGTGTTATATTTAAAGGATATGTCTTTAATAGTTGAAGTGTTCATATTTCGTCTCCTCTTTTCGGACCCTTGTCCCTTGGCAGAAAGCGATTTAAAAAAAATATCACCGCTGTCGTCCGTTTCGGATTCACTATCTATAATGGACTTGTGAAGCCAAAAAAGTTAATTCATTAATGAATATTTTTTTACAGTAATTAACAGGTCTCTCAGGAATCCATTTGGTTTTAAATTCGGGGTGACTCATTGCTGACAGATTAGCTTTACTTTTGGCTGGGTAGGTTTTCATGTCAAAGAAGTGTTGAAATCTCTGTTCAATCACTTTGATTATGGCCACTTTTATTAGAAAATTTTCCATGTTGGAATTAGCTAACGAAATGTTCACTTAGTTATTAACTTAACTTATGCATGCTTAACATATTGCTGTGGTATTTTCTGCACAAATAAATAAATAGATAAATAAAGAAATCAAACAAATAAAAAGTCAACAAAAATAAAATACCAGCACATTTATTTTAAATAAATATAAATTTACATATTTGATATAAATTATAATTTAATATTTCAACAAATAAATACAGAATAATCCACTAATTTATATAAATATATATATATAATTCAAATCATCCCATAACAGTGGGTACCTATTCAAACTGATGAATATGCAATAGAATACACATCAATGCAATATGGGTTGCATACCCGTAAAAAAAATGAAAGCACTAGCAATTAAAATAAAATGGTATTGAATATTATATATAAAACAACGTAAAATAAATAAAAAACCAACCTCGATCAGAGAACATAAAAGGATACAACTTGAATAACAATTTAATTTCCGTTACAGGCAGGAAAATCCTGACATAATTTTTAAATATAACAAGGAAGAGCCTGATTACAAAATCGCAGTGCACATAGCACTACAAATACTAACAAAAAGGCAGCAAATCCAGACGAAGAAAAAGTTGAATGCTAAAAACAGAGAAAGAATTATGTTAAGGGATGGCTCTATCATAAGGGTAAATCACGTACAAGCAATAAAACTGCACGAAGAAGGAAACACTAGGTTCCATAGGGGTGAAACGCAGTGAATAGAAGCCTGCGTTCAACATATTGCACTAATAATAAACACTACGGCAAGAACAAAGGTCTCTATACATAAATAAATATATTCCACTCATTTCTGTTTCACTATTAAAAATAAAACATCATGTAGGATAAGAAAATTTCACTGATATCTCCAGGAAAAAGATATTATTGTATGCACATCTAAATATGCGATTGGTATACAATTTCCTATATAAAAATGCTTCAAGAGATTCCAAGCTAAAAATAAATAAAACATTAGTCAGTATATAATACAGCACAGCTTAAGAATACCTACAGATCGATGAAATAAATCGATGTCCATTGGATATGCAAGTATAGAATATGTAAACAACAACAACGGTAACATGGCGGAAGAAAGGTCACATGACCACGTGACATCGATAGTTACCATAACAAACACGGAGGGTGCAGTAGAAGAAAATTTAAACTGAACAAAAATAATTTGAAACAAAATAAAGCGTTTGTCAATTGTTGAATGGTATATAAATGCGTGCATCTGCAAAATAGAGGAAGTCCATCGGAAGATCTCCAATATTCAAGAAGAAAAGAAAAGTTAAACCAGTGCTCCAAGTGTTGTAAAGAAATAAATAAAAATAAAAATCTAAAAAGGCATAAACGCCTTTAAGATTTAGACGTTGCAAAAACAAAAGTGTGATACGCTTCATAGACGATAAGTGCGCGCTATATACAGTAAAAGCGCGGGATATTATTATTCGACTGTACAAAGCCCGCCATAATAAAACTTCCGGAAGGATGGAAGGCCCGGATTATCAAGGAGAATTCGAAATGATATACAATCAAGAAAAGTAAGTACAAGCACTATTAAATAAAACTCCATCTTGCAATCCTATAAATAAATAAATAAAGGAATCTTCATGTGTGTGATATAATTTTACCCGGATAGCAACAATCTTTAGAATATTATTTAAATATCTAATAAATCCTTCTTTGAGTAAGCCTTAGGTTGACGTGCGAATCTCAAGTTAAGGCGATTCAACGGAGTGTCAATAATTTTACCCGGATAGCAACAATTTTTAGAATATTATTTAAATATCTAATAAATCCTTCTTTGAGTAAGCCTTAGGTTGACGTGCGAATCTCAAGTTAAGGCGATTCAACGGAGTATCAATAATTTTACCCGGATAGCAACAAATTTTAGAATATTATTTAAATATTTAATAAATCCTTCTTTGAGTAAGCCTTGGGTTGACGTGCGAATCTCAAGTTAGGGCGACTCAACGAGGCGTTAACGCTCTCATTTGAATAACCATAATTTTGAAATATTATGGGAAACATCTAATAAGTTCTTCATTGTTTAAATCTCGATTTTGACGTGAGAATCTCAGGTCGAGATGATCCAATGGGGATACATCGGTAAAAAGTAAAGAAAGTGAATTTAGTAATTTCCTTGATCTGTAAGCATACATGAAGAATTAATTCAGTAATTTTTACAATTTTCTTAAGGAACAAAGGATTTGCAAGGTGCTTGTACTATTGATGAAAAGAGAACACATAAAATAAAAATAAAGTATTGTATTGTATGATAATAAAATATTATTCTCCATGTTTTTGTAAATTTATATTGTAAATAAAAATAAGTTGTGCTGACATTCACTATTTACTTATTTATACCCATCCCAAAGGAGAACATAAGGAAAGTAAACATCACTATCACAGCTAGAACTCACAATAAGCAAAAGGCTGCGACACATTCCCCGTTATAGAAAAACAAAGAAATTCACCTTTAGACCCTGAGATTATTAAAGAATATCAATTTATTAATTTAACTATTGGTTACCAACCATAGTAGAGGAGGTCACAGCAATATGCACTCACTAACATGAAACATGAGTAAACTAGACGATACCCTAGCTATATTTATTTATAAACACATCTATAAACTTGGACACTTGTAATAAGCTCACAAAATATGACAAGTGAATAGTGAAAGTGACATTTAGTAACAATAACAAGAAGCACTGCAACAACACATTTTCGAACGTTACTGCGAAAAATGTACATTGTACGAAAGTCGAAAGCCATAAACGTATAAGTAGAGTTACAGGGACTGCGATGGTTTTATTGGTTTCACGAAAAATATTATCTGTTATCTAAAACATTCAGATAATCTGTTTTTTTATATAATATAAGATGATAGATAAATAGTTGTAGTGTCATCTAGATAAGATGATAGATAACAAAACTTTTATCTAGATAATTTATCTAGATAAAATCATCCAGATAATGCACAACAGTGGTGAACACACACCATTCGTATCACCTATTCATGTTGTATATTTCAAACAAAGAAAATATAAAATAAGATAAAAACTTAATAAACTAACATAATTCCCCAAAGAGAATTAATGAAAATAGATTTGCATATTTCTAATACTATAAATACATCGTAGAATATCCAATGATTTTCATTCAATATACTTTCAACATGACAAACAATTGGAAAGTCATTCAAATTAGTCCCGTATGTCTAGCAGCATGAAAGCAAAAAGGAAACTGGTTCTAACTAACTTTTTTCCGGTAACAAACTCGTGGAAATTTTCAATTAATCATCGAAAACAAACTCAATTAAGGAAACGATTCGGAAAAATCTATCATTTTCGACGGATGATTTACGGTTCACCCTTAATTGTTTAAAACAAAGTCTAGAGAGTGGGCTGATCGTGTTGGCGAAAGGTAGAAGCAAAACGATCATCAAAGTGAATAAAGTTGAATAAGCAATGGAGTCCCGCTGTCCTACGGACTAAATTATTAATTGACTCCTCTTCAGTAGACGGAATTGTCGTGAATGGTTGCAATGAACACATACGAAAGAGAGATAGCAATAAGTCACCTAAATTAAATATTATTTTGCTGCTCCACCGCATTGTGTGGAAACTCTGATGGAAACTACTAGAAGCGATGGTCGAATCGAAGTAGGATTTACTTCAATATCTACTGCTATGCGAATGTTACAAAGTTATGAATTTATAGCGAGAGACAATCAAACTTTAACTATGCATACGCTATGAACAAAGCTACGTGGAACTTCCAAAATTACTATATTAAATATTATTATAACACTAAAGTGAACATTTCGAGCTGATAACGTGCAAAACTATAGCATCAAATTACTGTTAAAGGACTTTGCAATTAGCTACTATTCCGTTATTATTAACGAAACGATATTCGGTTTAAATACGTATAGTATTATACACAAGCAAATCCTTGCGGCTTGGCTCGGCAAAGGAATTAGTACATTGTGAAATTGTAAAGTAGACGACATGCATTCGATAAAATTACGTACTTTTAATGAAGATGAATTTAATATTAACAAACAGGAAACAGTCGAAACAGAAAATAATAACCATTTCGGGTAATAAAAAAACTGCCTAATATCCATTAGGTTAACTAATATTGGGGTAATATTAGCAGTTATGATGTTGATAATTGCTTTGTTCTCTAATGTGTTCCTAATAAATATATAAAACAGTACAAATATAATTTGTCACATACATAAAATAGGTATATGGCTGGTAGGTTAATAAGTTTTTACATGTATTGCCTTAACCCTCTGACTATTGAAAAATAAACTAGCTATAACTACTGCCATGATCCATTGGACCCATATATGAGCTATGGTGATGTTTTTTATGTTCAAACTTATTTTTGCTATTCTTTGGTTATTTATAAATAACACTTACATCAGTAATTTGCATAATGATTACAAAAAAAATTATTAGTACATAATATTATGGAATGTTCTCGGCACACATGCTTTTTACAATTATTACATGTAGTTCTAGTTTTTCTGTCTCTTTTAGATGTGCAGATTTTGCATCGACCCTTTTTCTTTCGTGGTTCAGTTTCCCTACTGAGCTAGTTGTTTACCCAACTCTATAATAAAATTTCTTCTCTTGCGTAGCTTTTTACTACATTTTCTGTTGAAAGACAGCCACACTATGAATGCATTCATAACGTTAATGTCTATCATATTATAAAAAATGAGGTGTGGCCACCACACGACTTTCATATACATATGAGCGTCTCAAATTAGAGAGTTTTATTTTTATTTATATAAAAAGTATTTAAAATCCTATTATAAGTACTTCTATTCTCTTAATAAATCTCTATAGAATCCATACTTTGCGAGATATTCGAAAGTGTTACTTCCGGTCCGAATTTTGAAATTTCATTTATACAAAAAATATTTCAAAACCAACTCTAAATACTTTTTTACTCTTGACAAATATTTATAGAAAGCATAATTTACGACATATTGGCAAAAAATCGCTATTTGATAAGAGTAAAAGTGATACTTCCGGTGCGAATTTTGAATTTTTTTTATACAAAAGATATTGAAAATTAAGTTCTAAATTAGTAGCGTACATGTCTAAAAGGCATGACTTGCGAAATATTTGCAAAAAACTGATTTTTGATAAGAGTAAAAGACCTACTTCCGGTATCAATTTCAAAAAACTTTCATAATAAAATTCTTCTCAAATTCAATTTTGAGTACACATGAATTCTCTATAAATTTCACTTCGTTTGGATTCTTCAAGATTATTTTGCGTATGGGTGTATAGTGGGTTGAAATGGAGTACTCATATTGACACGATGTCGTCTAAACTCGCAAAAATGTGTGTGTGACGCACTGAAAAATGTACCTTATCATTGCAGCAGGGGTATACTAATTGACTTTTATTTTGGATGTTTTTACACTGTGCTCAAATATGGTGTTACTCAGTGGGGGATGTCATGTGGCGCCACACGGGTGTTGCTTTTGCAGAAGCGTGCTATTAGAATAAGGAAGTGCCTCCGTAGCCGGCGCCGGTTTTAAGTATGGTTGCCGGCACCGGCATATCGTATCGCTACCGGCGGTTATGTGCATATGTGATTGAATCTCCACCCCCTTTTACAACACTTATAACTAAAAATTTCCAACTAATTTTGAAATTTTATCTACAACTATCGCATAATCTATGAATACTAAGATAATTTTGGCAAGTTATAACAGTGATTATTCAGTCAGTTGAATAATAATGACAGCGATTGAGTTATGGTTATAACTCAATCGTTATGTCAATATCAGTTTCTTTCCGTGAAAGTTGTAGATAAAGTACTTATAATATTCGATTCGCGTGTTATGGCTATAACCCACGAAGATGACATGCACCATGAGCGACAGCGCGTGGTGTAAGCATCTGAGGTTCTCTTCCATCGTTGCAAGCAAATGTTCTTCATCAAATAAAGAGTGGTTGCACATAGATCGAGGTTTGAAGATGTGGAGACAAGGTAACTGGACGGAGGTCCAAAACATGCACTGACAACTATAAGGTGTTTTACTTCTAGAAGACCTTCAATAGTAGGAGCAGGATATTTTTCTTCTTCAATAAATTGAAAATCTTTCCATTTAGTCATAGATTCAAGTTGTTGTTGAACCTTTTTAAAGGCGAAATTCCTTAAAAGTCTAGAATACAAATCTTCCGCTGACAAATTATTTCTGGATAAGAGTCAAACATATGTTTCATCTCAGGATCTTGAAAATAGAAGTATTTTAAATTTGCTTCCACATCAACGTTAATATGAACGTCACATTTGTAAGTATTTCGTAAAATTGATACACATTCATCAAACTTCATTCTATTATGTGGTTTTCTGTTTAGATTTGTTAAGTCTTTCAAAGTCACAAGGCACCCGCATTCATTAATGATATCATTTTGTACGATTTTTTTGTTGGCGTGAGCCTGCAATGCTGCTACTGAATTAACCTTAAGTTGATTTGAAATGCTCAGTCTTTGCTGGGGTAAACTTTTAAATAAAGTTAGTGATACCGGATTAGTGTGATCTTCATTCAGTACCTTTATCTCTAAAAATTTCCCACAAGAAGTTAATTTTAAAAAACATACCGGCTGAACACTTCTGCCTAAATGTAAATGTGTTTTTTGTTTTATTCCTAGGAGTGTGCATTCTGCCACCTTTAATGCAAGCTATTCTTACATAATGGTAAATTAAGTCTTGTTTTGCTTGAGCTGCCACACTTTCAGGATATCTTTTAGCCTACGTCTTGATGGTTCTAGAATCTCTAATCCAGTAATCATTGAACACTTCATTTTTGTATTTTTGTAACTGCTTGTTGAAATTCTCGTAACTTTCAAACTTATCGCCCACTTTCAACATTCTTCAATTAGAAGAACATCGTTTCTAACAAAAAGCATAGCTACAGGGAAAAACATATCTGCGAATTTAGATAAATTAAAGAAAATTAACACTAAAAGTGCAGCCGTTCACGCGCGCAATATGGAAAACAGAGGTTATGTTGATATGCCGGTAACGAATGTAACGATACGTGAAGACGGCTGCCGTCCGCAATTCTTGATGCCGTAGCCGGCATCAATATGCATACAAAACGGAGACCGGCGCCGGCTATGGAGGCACTTCCTTAGAATAATTGAAAATCTGACACCACGCGATTCCTGCAATACTTATTTTATTAAATTAAATATTTTGACTCTGCCCTCAATATTTATCTTCGAAACCGTGTGTTTTGTGAATAAGAATATGAGCATGATACCAGAAACAAGAGTTACATTTTGCCGCCTGCGCACCGCTCTGCACTTTTCCAAAAACATCTGGAATATGTAGGATATAAACTTTTTAATCATTTACCTCCCGATATTAAAAATATAGATAATTTAGATGACTTTAGAAAATCGTTAAAACAGTTCTTTTTGTCGAGGTGCTTCTATAGCACTGACTAATATCTTGGTATGTTTTTGACGTTCTTGTTGTAAAGGTTCTTTTTATAATAATTAATAAATCTTATCTTTTTTTACCTGAACTTGAATTAACCAAAGACCTATTATATGTATGGACTGAACTTAAGGAGAGCGGCATAGATAAAAACGAAGGAAGGAAATTTAACTGATTTTCATAATTCACCTCACTGGTGAAGGTATAGCATCTGTTAATTCAAGATAACATAATAATATAATATATTTGGTAATACATTCAGCTTTGGTAAACAAGAATTAATAGGTCACAATGTAGATAGACATACTGCCGTGATCTTTATAGTTTAAGATTATGAAAATTGTTAAATAATCAAACTTTAGAATAAGGACATTAATATTTAGTTTTAAATATATAGTTTAAGGTAGAATAATTACAAGTCTCAGATTTAGTAGGTGAATAATGAATTGCATAACCTTTAAGGGGCAATGTCATTATGAAAATATAGATATAATAATTTAAGTTTAAATATTAAGAATTAAGAAATAAAAATAAACAAAAAATAAATCTATGCATTCTATATTTTATAGAGAAGACAAACACAAGATATGGTTTGAATATACAAAAACAGAACCAAACTTCTCGCAAAGTGTTAAAATAGCATTAAACATTTTAAGAAATGGACCACTGTTCAAAAATAAAAATGTATTAAAAGCAAATAACCGAGAGGGAGTGATGTTGAGAGATGGGACAGTTAAAAGGGTGAATCATTTAAATGCCATAAAATTGTACGAGCAAGGCTATATTCGGCATGCTTGAGATGAAAATGTTCATTGAAATGAATAAAAATGAATTTTTAAATTTGTACAATGATCTTAAATTTATGAGAGTTTTATGATCATATTTAGCAATAGAATAAATACCTGACACTTAAATTTAAAAACATTTTAAATGATATATGGAAAGGTATTTCTCTATCGCGAACAATACATTAATACATTTTATGTATACACCAAATGTATAAATAGGATACACTTTTAAATTTTGTATGCACAAATACAAGACGCATCAAAGACAGCAGTATAAATTTTGTGTGGTTATTTTAAATCCTTCAAAGAAGAGATAACATTAATATTGTTCGCAGTTATTTACAAATCAACATACTGGAAACAGAAAAGAATTGGATAGAACTTGCAGACCGTGCTTTCGAAGTAAGTACTCTTTGCAATACGGTTTTGATAAAAAGGATTCCAGTAGTACATGATGTACTTCCAATTGCATCCAAGGAAGGCACCTATAAGAAGAAATTGAGAATAACCTTAGTTAATGGAAAAAGAAAATATGTAGACAGGGATAAGAGAGGTGATATGTTCATATACAGATACAATGAAGGATGGCGTTAAGAAAACAAGAACATACCCACCGAAGATGAAGAATGGAAAGTGTGTGTAAATTTCAGCAAATAAGTTTTGAGTGACGCCGTTTCATAAACATTTAACTGTCAAAGTGTGAAATGTGTATTTACGCGACTGGAAAAATTTGAAGGAGATAAAATGAATCAAACGATACCAACGTAAATGTTAGTTCAATAGACATAGCGCTGCGAATGCGTAGCTATCGTTTGTTTTAAGTTATAAAGGGGGGTGAGAGCAGATGAAGAGGGAGATGAAGCCGATCTTTTGAATTAATAAGACGTAAAAATTTTGAGATCGTTTACTAATAGTAGTAGGAGTTTTTGAAACACTATGTTAAATTTATATAAGTTTTGAATGTTTTAGTTAATTTTGAATTCAAGTATTATTTTAATTTTGTTATTGTTAATTATTTGCTGTATTTAATAATTTCATTTTTACTGTTTCACAATATTAAATATTTCAAAATGGAAGACATGAATAAAAAAGAATTTGATAATTTATATGATGAATATAAGTAAGTTTTTGAAATAAATATAATTTTGAATAATTGATGATGTAAGACGTATTCCAAGAATACTCTGTGAACATATTTACTTTTGGCAAGTTAAACATCATTAATTTTAAAATAAATATTGTTTTGCTAAACTGCATTGATTTTATTGTAATTGAGGGAAGATCGTTAATGATGTTGAGGGCACTTGAGGTACTATGTGCAAATATTTGCTTCCTGTGTATCACTGAGCATTATTAACGATAGTTGTGGTAAAATTTAATTAAAATTTCATGTAGAAAATACGAATAGACAAGGATATTCATGATGGACAAGCGCCAATCCATTTGGGTGTACTATGTGCGAATATTTACATTCAGGGATTGGTATAGGTCACTTTCAAGATATTTTTTTCGTTGCAAAGTTTTAGATCATCAAAGGCACTATGTGCGAATGTATGTCTTTGTTGAAATAAAAATTAGCTTCGTATGGGAAAATTTATTTTTTGAATCTATAAATAGTATTAAATTAAAGGAAAAAATAGCAAAATAATATTCTTTCTTAAATCGTAAATAAAAAAAGGAATTATGTTTTTCTATGCTTTATAATTGTGAAAATACATTCTTGAGACAGCCACCTGTTGTCAATAGGAATTTTTTTTATGTTGTTTATTGAAATAAAGATAAATATAAATGTTTTATGAAATTTAAATAAGAATTTGATTTTATTATTAACCTTATCCAAATAAAAGACTAAATAAGAAACACACCAGAGATAAAGAGAAAACATCACTGCTAGAACTCACAAGAATAAATTGAATGCTGATAGGGATTAGATGTATAAATTTATAGGTGAAGATTTTTAATGATATTTAATGCAATCTCAGCATTCATTGAATATTGTTGTAACCACAGCAATACGTCATATCAAATAATAACGCTCACAAACACAAATGACAAACCCTTGAACCACTACATAGACAGAGCAATTTACAATCATTTTCCAATAATCGCCCGAATGTGACATTCGAATTCATTGATGCTGGAAAATACACTTCCAAGCAACAACCCTCTCAATTCCCTCTTAAATATTTGTATTGTCGGCGAACTTTTAGTTTTTTTCTGGGAAAAGATTGAAGAGGCAACAACCCACATGAGTGGGAGTTTCTTATGCTAGGTATGAGCCGATTTACACACTCTTATGTCGTCACTATTGCGCGTTTCGTAATTGTGGTATTCTCTACTTCTCCGATAACAATTCCGATTTTTGTGAACATAAGTTAGTACTTTTTATAAAGTACTATCTTATATTATATATTGACGGGGCCGTCATGATTTCATTCGTGAAGAATAGATCTCTATATGATGTTTCGCATGGTACATTAAAAATAATTCGAAAAATACGCTTTTTAACAATAAGGACTTGTTTCAGATGCTTGTCCCCAAACCATATTATTAAATGAGATTGCAGAGTACACCAATGCATCACAATAAATTCCTAGTAGAGATACGACGGTTAACATATTTTTCAGAGAGAAGATTGCGTAAGACCTACTATTTAATTTCTCGCAGTACGATCTATTTGACTTTTCTATATCCGGTTCCTATCAATAATTTTAGTGATTTTATGGCTTCTAAAGTATTCCCTTCAATATTAATATTTAAATACGTTGGCACTTTACGGATATAATGTATCTTCATTAATACCGTTTTTTCAACATTCACAATAAGCGCGTTAGCATGATAATATTCAATAAAATCATCAACAGCGAGTTTAACTTTTAATTTTAAAATGTTAGAATCCCTATCTGATGATAAAGCAAGACAGGTATCATCCGTGTACATAAACACTCTACCACAGGACATGTGTACCGGTAACTCGTGGCACATGCTAACAATTCCAAGATGATCTCTATATTGTGATACCAAAAATGATTGCAACGGAATCATTATTCAACAAAAGTTTCTAACAGTTACATTGCAACACCACTGACTTTCTAATTTAATTACCACTTATATAATAACTTCACTCTTATTATTTGCTCAAAGCATAAATTTTACATGTTTTGCTTTTTAACTCCCGAAATAGTTGAAGTAGAAGTCCTATTCGTTAGCACATTTATCTCCTGCCAAAACCTTTTCAAAAGCAGTGTTAACTACTCACTAGACTTAGTACTTACAGCAACGCAAACTAACTAACTTTAAAGAATATCTGGATGTGTTATTTGATTTGCGTCCATTGGCGGTTGCTCAATAAGTGCACATGTAAACGTGCACTCCCAAATTTAATGTGTATTCTTATTAAAAAAAAAAACTTATTTAAATTTTATCATTCTTTAAATAATTTTATAGTAACAGTATAACATGCCTATTAATTCCAAAAACAATTCGTCAAAGACGCAAAGATCAGAAATTAAAATAAGAAATATAAATTGTTCCAACTCATATCCAAGCTAGCCTTTCATATCGGTTCACTACGTCGCCTAATCGCTTCGTTCACTGCACATGTGAGTATTAAATCTAATTGGTGGAACCTATGCCGCCCGCACTCTTTGCCCCCCGCGACAGTCCGGCGACGTTCGATGACATAAGCTGCTCCATGTGCACATGTAAGCAGTGCACTTAGGTTGGGAGGTCGGGTTTTTTTGATTTCACGGATTGCAAGAATGGTGGAATTTTCGAACTCTGATAGTGTTAGTGTTAGCGTGCAATATTTAAAAACAATTCAAATTTCTTCACTCTCACTAGAAGAAAAAATAAAACTCAAATGTGTCGATCGTCCAAAACCAACTCTGTTAATTACGAATGTTACCAAATGCAAAAGTCGTGATTACAAACGAACTTTTAAAATAGAAACTTATAAAAAAACTGACTGGTTGTGCGGGTGTGGTGTTAGTAATGGTATAGGCCAGTGGTTCTCAACCTTTTTTCGCCTAGCGCCCACTTACTGGATTTTGTATAGATCCCAGCGCCCACTGCAGAAAATCGCGAAGGGACACGTCATGGACTACGACTATGAATTATGGACTAGTTAACCTGGGCACAGTAATTAAAACAAGAAGTAATAAATTCTACCTCTAAATTTATTTAAAAATATTAATTAATACAAACAAAAATTATTATTGAAATATTGAATTTTATTTAACAAAATTAAATTAATAAATTTGTGAGCCCAACCCATGCAGTCTTCACTAATGCGATCCTTGAGGTTGGTGCTTGCTCACCAGCTCTTTCACGCGAGGAGTCAGCAGAGACAAATAAAGCCGCAAGTCCCCTCTGTTGACCATGTCCAGCCTTTTCCTCTTGTCTGAGTGCAGAAATGTAGCCACACTAAATCCGGTTTCCACTAAATATGAAGTCGGAAACGTGAGAAGAAGCTTGTGAACAATTCCCCACATTGTAGGGAATAGTCCTGCCATGCTGTGGTTCTGCCAGAGTTTCTTGAAGCCTGTTTTGATTCGGACTTTGCAATCCTCGTTGTTGCGAAGTTCCACCAACTCCTCCTGCAATTTAACGTCAACGTCTTCCAGCACGACTCCAAACGGGTCAGTGATCCAGGCAGGTACATCCAGTTCGATGAGGTCTTGGAAGCGCGATGTAAGGTCCTCTTTTAGTTGCTGAAGATGAGCCCCATATCGAAGAAGATCTTCATCTGTGGATGTCTCTGTCATTTGATTAATTTCACTAAATTGGTAAAGTTCTTTCCTAACGATATTACTGCGGAGAAGGGCCAGCTTGTCGATAAAGGTGTTCACTGCGCTCTTGCAGTCGATGAGTGTCACCAGTTTACCTTGAATCTGGAGAGACAACTCGTTGAGTTTCCTGAAGATTGTAGCCAAGTAGAAAATGTCGAATTTGTGTTTCTTCAGCTCACCGGCCAACTTCTCATGTTTTGCAATTTTGGTTGGAGCAATATAATTAAAGTATTTTGTATAAGTTAGATTTCTAAAATAATTTGAGTTATTAAAAACATTACCAACATCAATAAATGATTATTACCTGTAATAAACGGTTTTCGATTATAAAAATTGCTCTACCTAGTTTTAATTCAGCTCAAATATATATTGTTTATTTTATAACAGAACCGTGTGTGCTAAATGTACAATATTTTTGATTAGCACTCTGTTAATTAATCACACAACTATCGCACACTGAATATTTGTCTCTGTTCGAACGTTATCGCTGACTATCGTAAATAGAATGAATCATGCGAATAATGACTTCGCTATATATACCGCACTGCATGGAATTCTCTGGAAGTCGAACTCTCTCGACCTTGAAACATTCGAGATGCGGTCCACTATACTCACGTTGACTCACAGAGTCCGCGCGTTGCGTCATACGTACAATAACATAGTTAAGCACAGAAATAGAATCAGAATGTACGTAACCATAGCAACGATGGGGTTAACAATGCATAATAGGAACATTGGTGAGCGCGGATATTAAATATTTTGCATTTTTGTATAATTTTGCTAATTTTTTACTGTGTAGTGTAGCTTTACCTTTACACCGTACAGCGCCCACCCAAAATCCTCCAGCGCCCACTGGTGGGCGCTACCGCCCACGTTGAGAACCACTGGTATAGGCGATTTGCCAACAACACTCTTTTTTATTCTAAGGTTGTGCAGCCCCAAAGTATTGAACCACGCACCGCCACTGTTTGCGTCTCGACTTTATCTGCCACACACAAATAATTTGTTCTTCTGCTTCACACCAGGCTTTTTAATAAGGTTATATAGAATCTTTTTCAATCTCACAGCATTTTTGAACCGCTATTATACACTGATTTGTCCAAAACTGTGGAAATTTGTGGTCGGATTCAGAGATACAACTGTTGAGGAGGATTACTCTACCGATGGATCGGAACATGTTCTTCTCCTAAATGCGGCCAATCATGCGATACCCCTACTACGTGTACTAGTAACTAGTATTACAGAAAGTGCTTAAGAGGTACTTGAAATACCTATCATATAGAATGAGTGCACCTCCCTCCCCCGCCTGTAACTGATTATGATATACATTTAAATCTACATAAGTTCATGAGCTTTACTACACGAAGGCATATGATCAGTGAGGGGTAAGGAAATTAATTAAATGTACATATTTTGATTCGAAAGTATTCGACGCGTCTAACAGATTTTTTTTTAATTTCTAGAGCACGAGTAAAATATATTGGTTACAGTACCACACATGACTAGCAATGCAAATACTTTTTATTCTGACCCTTTTCACGTATAATGCTTTCCTTGCTGCTTTACCTTTCCTTTATTATTTTCTTTTAAAATTATTTGTAATTAAACCAGTACAATATTGATCTAAATTAAATCGAATTATATGATATTTAACTTATAATATATTCTAATGTATGTTTATGTTTTGTTGTATAATACATCATTTTTGGCGGCCAACGTGGGGCAGTAACATTACATTTTTGATCGTCCAATCGTGGGGCTCTAACATAACAATAAATATATTTTGAAATAAATATAACTAGTATTTACTCTGTAAGAGTTTGCCCGTGTTATTAAATAGTAATGGGTCTACTGTATTTCTTAGAAATTGTTAAATCCTTCGTATTTATTTGCATTCTATCTCGAAAACGCGTTTCGAAATACCCTTACGTTGTAGCAAACGGACTTTCAAATGACTTCGTTAAACCTAATTTCTTGTTTCAGTACCAAATATCACATTAGAGAGGAGAAAAGTGGCTACAAAGTATTCATGTGGCTCGTGATTAAAGCATTCTCGACGGAGGACATAGGAACCTACAACTGTATATCCACGAACTCCCTGGGGAGAGCCGAAGGGACATTGCGCCTTTACGGTAAGTGCGCCGGTATTTGTTACTTTGTAAATACTTTATAAATGGATTAGTGTCCGAAGCGTACAAGAGGAAAGAGCACAAACCGTCTCGACAACGTCCAACTTTATATCTGCAGCAGTAAATCGAAATTGTTCTCGATAAATGTATATTTGCGATGTTCCTTGTCATGCCTGGTGAAGCGCCATGAAATAAATAAATTAAACAGTTTGACGACGACTATATTCGGCAAACAAACTTGCAAAATTAATTAATAACAAATTTTGAAGCAAATGTTATGAATAGTTTCATATGAAATGTACAGAAACTTTCTAGAAATAGTTGCAACTATTCGTTATCTCTTTAAATCATTTCAAATACAAATAATGTATAATCCAGCAAACGCAAACGCTAATATTGTAAAACATAAATAGAATATAAGAATCGGAGAGAATTTGTAATAAAAATACAAAAGAACAAACCTAATCATGCTGTATCTGTATAAGATTATATTTGTATACTTTAGTTGTTGCATCGCGCTCTTGCTCACTAGCTCTCACTTTCTCTCTCGTTTTTTCTCCCCCTTTTCTCCTTCTCTATCTCTCTCTATTTCTATATGTGTGTGTGTGTGTGTTATGTGGCCACGATAGCGACCAAACCGTTAATGCTCTCAATACAATCATTCTATGTAAGAGTATATTCTTCAGCTCAAAATCTGGCTACATTTTCACTCAAATCGATAGAACAGAAGTAGCAGCCTACTTCAGTGAAAAAATCAGATTTTACCAATATCTCGACAACCACTAAGTTAAGACAAATTTCTAGTAAGTTGTCGACGCAAGGATGACTGTTTGATCCTTCTTTAAATTATATTTTTTTTAATTTATCTACACTTTTTGAAGACATGCAATCTCTTGTTACATAAATATTTATACAGAAAACGCCTCCTTCCTCCTGGTCTATCTAACTTACTTCCCCACTTTGCACCGCAACCAATAAACCCTCTTTTGTTGAGCTTATGAGGTTTATAATATCCTGTCATGTACTTTTGTGTCCTATACAAGGGATACACTGGGTTTTTGTTGAGCAAAAGTGGCTAATTTGACAAGGCTTCAGTACTTGATTTATGCTTCAGCATTCACCAAGATTTTTCCTTTATTGGAGCCTCCACAATTTAATACCAATACAAAAACTAAGATTTCTTAATAGGTTCAATACTAACAATAATAACATAAATTCTTTTATTGATATAATATCAAATTAACAAAAAAACACATACGTGCTTTGTCAAAAATACCTGATCACATCATTACTGCTACCGACAGCGATTGTGTTAGTGTTTTGATTCTGCTAGACCTCGCTAAGACCATTGATAAACTCTCTCATCGAGTTTTGTTGTCGATCCTCCACTACAATGGCATACGTGTGAGAGAATTGTAATTTTTTTTAGATTTCTTGGGCGACAAAGTTCAAAGAATCATAATAAACGACGAATTATCAGATTTTACGTGCTTGAAATCAGGGGTTCCCCAGGGATGTATCTTGAGCCCACTGCTCTATTCTATTTTTACATCGCAGCGGTTGCTCTTTGGTAACTTTTCGTGCGCATTTCATATCCATGCAGATGATACCCAGCAATATACGCTTTATTCAGAGTGGAAGATGTTCATGCTTCGATTGCTACTATTAATGCTGAACTGGCAAACTTTATCGACATGGTCTACAGATTAGATGAGAGCAAATTTTGTTACATATTATTCGGGGGGAGAATGTTCACAGACAACGTAGACCCTGATGTGTATTGGTGCGGATGGCCTGAATCGCAAGAAATACATAAAAAATTGGGGTTGTCTATGGACGAAGTCTTAAGATGTAAAATCAATACCGATCGATTAATTAAACGTGCTTACGGAAAATTTAAAAATGATCATTGGTATTTGGCCCTTGTCTGGACAGTCTAGAATCTAGATGTTAGATGTTAGACTGATATGCACAACGTTAATATTCACCGAAGAGATTTGATAGGCCTGGGGTATTTCCAACAAGATATGGCAAGTGCACATACTGCGCAAGAAACTATTAATTATTTTCAAGGGTACTGTGGTGACCGATTGATTGGTCGAAATCGATGGCCACCAATTTTCCTGATTTAACCCCACTGGAATTTTTTTTCTCTTTGGCCATGGAAAAAATAAAGTGTTTCAGAACAGACTGCATAATCTCGATGAACTTGAAGATGCAATTGCAATATAATTGCAAAATATTACACCGGAAACACTCCACAATGTGTTCAATAACATGAGAAGATGTGTCAATCTATACATTGAGAATAACGGTGGACATTTCGAACAACTTTTATAAAATGTATTCATTTGGTGACATAATTATGGGATTATGTTTTACAGTAATAAAGTTGTAACGTATTAATTATTGTTTATGACAAAAAAATAAAATGCAATTACTATATTTCTAAAAAATTCATTCATATAATTCAACTTAAAACTAACCCTATTTCATTGACATTTATCACAAGAAAATTTGAAATTGTAAACATATCCACAAAAATAAATAAAAAAGGCTTGCCAGTTATACTGTGTTCCTATATTAAAATCAGTATGACCAACTCAGGACAGTTCAAAATGCTCACGTTGTACTTCCATTGATTAGAGGAATAACCTCTTAGAAATTAGACACAACTAGAAATTTAGAAAACTTATAACTTTGAGCATGCAATTAAAAAATTCTCTAACTATGGTATCTTACAAATTATATGAGTAATTCCCAAAATTGTTCACATCATATCGATGCGCGGAAGAGAAATGATAGGTGGTACTAAACCGATATCTGCCCGCATTCAAACAACATTCAGCTGCCTCAGTACAAGCCATAAAACACAAATTTATAGACTTATGATACTGATTAGTTTAACATACATGCAAATTTAACTGAAATGATCTGCTTCATTTTTTTATTTTTCACTGAGGGTGTGCTTTTGTTAAATTTGCCGTAAACAATAAACCAATAGATACTATTGAATTTTACTATGAAATACGATAGGTTTATGTAGCTGAAAATTAATTTACTAAAATAAATAAAGCATCATAACCAATCTCCATGGAATTCTCAATTTGCGTGAATATAATGAACACAAGATCGTAACATGTACGCCGGTAGTTAGCTATTCGTGATGTTGAGCTACTGCAAGGGATTAAATTGCATCCAGTTCTGTCGATTCCGATTTCACGATTAATATTGAAACTTAAATAATTGCTTTTTAGTATTTAATTTGTTACTGGCTTTTGTTTTGTAATCATAATACAACAAACAAAATATAACTAACCAAGATTTAAAAATTATTTAATATTTACTTCAAAGTTATATTACAGGCACGTTCGCTTATACCATCTTTTTGCTCATTTATGTCAAAATCGTTCGGTTATTGTAAGTTGAGCAAATCGATGTAAATCTAAATCATTCGGATATTCGACCTCGGACACATTAGACGAAGCTTGATTTGCTAGGAGTATTTCGATCGAGGTCGCAGATGTCAAAAATAGAAAGGTTATGTTACATTTAGTTGGTGTTGTATGATTGCGGTCGAAGGAGTTGTTTATTTCAGTTAGTGTTTTGAAATAACAAAATTTACTGTTATGTTTTCATTTATTATTATAATTCAAACATAAATAATTTGTTATTAATAAAAAGAAGACTGAAAAGTAGAAAATTACTCAATTTCTAGGCAGTCTCAAACTATTTACAATATTATATCTTTTATTAATAGCATTTCGGTTTTTTTCTTCGTGTTCTTCATTGTATGCTTGTACATTTAAATTCCTTTCTTCAGCAAGTTCTTGTTCAGTATCCATAACATCATTTGGATCATCCCCATACAGTATACAAATATTGTGTAAAATACAGGATGTAGTAATAAGAAGATAGATTAAATCTAGTGGAATTGTTTCCACATATTTGAGACGCCTCCATCTGCCCTTCAGTAATGCAAAGGCGTTTTCAATGTGCACACGAACTTGTGATAACTTCTGATTAAAGTTTCTCTGTTGAGGAGTTAAAAACCCATTATTTTTGAAACCAACGATAAGTTGAGTAGACAAGCCATGTGCCAAATCTACCAATAAATGGCTATTACTAGGAAATTCTACTAAATTCTCATCCATATCATCATCATCGATTTTTGAAATAGTCGGGAGTCGTGCATGGAACTAGGTTCTCCAGCATAAATATCCGTAAATAATTTTCTATAATCACAGACACCTTGCAATAACACGGAATGAAAGTTATTTCTATTAAAATATGAGTTTGTATGTTCTTTGGGTACTAATATAAGTATATGACTGCCATCTATACAGGCGATTATACAAGAACATTTACCGGGAAGCCCATTTATGGCTTCAAACTTGTAACATTAAGGGCTCTTTCTCTAGTAGGCCAAGTTATACCACTATATCTTCTGTTAATTAGAAGTGTTTTTTCACAAGTTCGGTAAAAGGTTACCAACAAGTGGATTTGCTGATATCAAATCGTGCAGCTTCAGCTCTGTGGTTAATTTAAAGTCAAGACGTGTTACATAGAACATGCAAGGTTGTAAATTACCTAAAACTCTCCATATTTGCTAAGCACAATGCTGTAATCATGCTCTGTTTATCTACATTGGGTTGTTGGTGTCCAGGCTTAACTTCGTTCTCTTCAACAGAGTGCAACTTCCGTAAGAAGTCTTCAAACGTTTCCGGACTCATCCTGAAGTGAGTCTTAAATTGATGAGTCCTGAATCTGGATACTATTTCTTCAGCAAAGTTTTCAACTTTTTCAAAACATTCACTATTTCCATTACTATTTTCATCATCATCCAATAACATATGATCCCATCCGTACATTAGACAATGCCAAATCAATCTTCATTCTTCAAAATTCATCTTCTAACAGCTTTTGTTTACCGTGTTACATTTGACAAAAACCAACTTAAATTAGAAGATGATTGAGGTTAAGTTGCAGGTACATTTGACAGATGAGACACTCACTCGTTTTTCTATTTTTCGTTCGGTTTATTTCAGATTAATCTACAATCAGCTGTTCAAGTCAAATAAATCTGTGCTCGGATCGCAGAGGTGGTATCCGAACGCAGCTTGTAATTCACACGTTAAATCACGCCATCTCTAGGATGCAAGACTTACTAAGTTTTATAATCATAGACGTCCATTAATATGATGCTACGTATTTATAATAGAAACTCTGGCATTATACTATCTATGCTCGTACTTAACAAAGTAAACAAACGCATCGTTCCCATTTCCACTAATGTGATGTCACTCTTTTGATATAACACATGTTATGCATTACTTGTTTAGTGACATCTCTTAGTCATCTTACGCTACTGAGAACTGAATTCGGGCTGCATGACAGTTTCCCTTCTAAAATATAAGTTGGGGCGCGATTCTTAAAATAAGAGAAATGAACGTTCGATTGAGAAAGCTGACAGATTATATTCCGATACTTTATTCTCCCACTTTTATGAATAGGTATTTGCAAAAGGAAATATATGTTTCGTGTGGGAATAACACTGCGGTATCGTCAATTTGGGAATGAAGATAGATTAACCCCTTCAAACCTGATTTTTATTTGTTTAAACAAAAAAATAATTGTGGTCGTATGTGTTATCAGTGGACAATATTTAAACAATCCATAAACCAAAAAATTAAAAAAACTTATTTTTTATTAAAAAATAAGAATGTGTACAAATGGTCCAAAGTAATTTTATTGTTATGTAAGTAAATAGGTATCAGAAACATTAGTAAATAATATAAACTTTATTCTCTGACAAAAAAAAATATAATAGGGTTTATAACAACATTTTAAAAATATTATAAATAACTTTTAGATAAAAATCTTCACTGCTCCGTTCTATGAAATGAAGTAAAACATTGTCTTTCTCGTACAAAACACAAATGTACTTTGCATTTGCAGCAATATATGTGACTTCGGCCTTTACAGCCCAGCTTTTTACAACGAGTGGCTTCTTTGTTTTCATCAAAAACTGGCAAGTGATCTGTCCCATCAAGTTGTACTTCGTGCAAAGGTCGTTGTTCTTTGGAGTAATGTTTACGAATGGAAGTTGGACTTGATGAAGATGGTGAAGACGTGGGTCTTCCTCTCTTGCTTCGATTTGAAGACACCGGTTTTCCCATGTAAATCAGACAATGAACAACTCTCATTCTGAAAGCTAAAAGATCCATAACTTTTTTTTGTGGAATCCCTTTTTCTTCGCAATCTTTTTTATATTCAATCCAACTATTCGCCAGGGCAAAATCTACCATGTGCATAATTACCCTCAGTGTCCATTTTCGTGATCGTATAAAAATTCTATAATAACTGATAAGCTGATCGAAAAGATCTACCCCTCCCATCGCGTGATTATAATCGCGGATAATTGCGGGACGGTTAATTTCTACGTAAGCAGACTGCGATTTGTCCCATCTCTTTACCTTATCCTCAACTCCAATTCCAACGTAATTAGAAGCAAGACATACTGTTTTATTGTCTAACCATTTCACCACCACTACTGTATTGTCGCTGTTAACGACTTCATCAGAATATCCTCTGTCTTTTTTTTTCATTTCTGAATCTGACATCACAGGGGGTTTGTAGAATCTATTTATTCTAATTGTTCCAGCAGCGTAAATTTCATTTTCCCGCAACATGTTCAGAAGAGAATATGAAGAAAAATAATTGTCATAAAACAATTTACTGTTTCTATGGGCAATTCTTTCAGAAAAATGAAGTACAACAGCTGCCCCTTGACCATAGTTTTTGAGATTATTCTCGTTCAAGCCTGTTGATTTGCCTTGATAAAAGAGAAAATCGTAACATTTTCCACTTTTCCCACATAACATAAAGACCTTGATTCCCCAAGGGCATGGTTTTCCTTTGATATATTGTTTTACACTTAACTTGCCCGTGAAAGGTATAATTTGCTCGTCTACACAAAATTCATCTTCTAGCTCCAACTCCAAACATCTTTTTCTTACCGCTTCAATTATAGGACGGACTTTATACAATTTATCTTGGCAAGTAGCTGGTCGCTCTAAATTGTTTACCAAATGAAGACAAGATCGTAATTGAAAAAACCTATCGCGGCTCATATTTTCCAAAAATAACCCAATACCTAGCACTTTCTCCCAGTACATTCTAAGTCTCGGAAACTTTCTCAAACATCCAATTGCAATGTGGAGTGCAAACAATATTTGCATTTCGTGCTTATCTGCAGCTCTCATATTTCTCCCATTTTGTGCGGCATATAGATTAGTAAAGAATGCCATCTGCTCAAACAGATCATCGTTTATATATCGCGAAAAATATTCTATTGGAGAAAGAGGCTCTGCATTTGAAACTGGAATAGGTGGAGGTAAAGGAATAGTTGGAGATGTAAAAGACTGACGCTTCCAGACTACGGTAATTCGGTTTTTTTTGTGCCTTTTGTCTTGCGGTGCGATCTCTTCTTCCTCTTCTGAATCTAATGCTTCTTCTTGATCTTCCTCATGGTTGAGGTCATCCTCAGGCTCTTCAGCTTGTGCTGGAGTGATTTCATCACTTCCCAAGCGAAATGGAGCATCTTCAGCAGACTCATCAATTAGTTCTTCTCCACTGTCACTATCTCCTTCGATTTCGCCTATATCTGATAAATCTCCATTTTCTACTACTTCTAGTAGTTCCTGGACATGTTGGGGGTTAGCAAGACAATAGTTTTTTCTCAATTTATTCATTTTTATTTGTATTCTGAAAAAATATAGAAAATTAAAAGTCAGACCGGATGTACATGAGCGTGGACAAATGGGCTTGTGAGTTCAGACCAAATGTACATGGCCATGTACAAACATTTAGAAGATGCTCCACAAAAAATTATAACATTTTTCTAGTAGTTTTTATTATACTCTGACACCTCAATGGTCCTTCTAAATGTTACTAATTTTTTTCAGACTCCAAAAGCGACGTAATGTACAAAATAGTATAAAATATATGACTTACCTCCACTCTGCCCTGCTCAGTGAAACTACTTTACCAGCAAACTCACTAAATACTCTAACATCTCACAGATGGCGCTAGTAGCATCAAAAATCGTTAACCACAATGTACCTGGAGGTGTACATTAGGCTCCAAATGAATAATCTTTATTTCTCGTTAAACAAAAAAATATAAAAAACAATGTACACGCACATGGACATGGGGTTTGAAAGGGTTAAGGGTAAGGAATTCGAAACACATTATAAATTGCTAAATGCCCTAGTAATCGTAGAATGTAAAATTGCGAAATAAGGTCTGTAAATTATATTAGCATAAATACAGACACGTCAAATAACAACATGGGCGATTGTAATCTATTCATTCATTCAATAGATCTATCTATATCTTGTTTTAGTTTTTAAATAATAATATAAAAATATAAAAAGAATTTACCTTTGTAACATAATATATGTGCCCCATTGGGGCCAATAGGTATCTGCAATGTACGAAGTTGTCTTATTTTTGCCATAATAATAATAATAATAATAATAATAGTAATGTATATTTATAATAATAAATATTACAATAATCGTCAATATACACTCATTAGCAAAAGTATTGCATATTTTTAATTTTTTGTACTACGTGAAAAGGTTTTTTTTATTTATGACTATTTTTTGTCACAATACAATACAATATACCCTTTTTTTGAATAATAATAACATTAAAAAGAATAAACCACAGATAAACAACCGGAGCGCCAGTTACAAAAAGATTCCTAGTAATATTATGTTATGTTATGTTAATAATCTTAGGTTATTGTTCTCTCAGATGTACTAAAACGTACTCAGACTCTGTTGACATAAACGCCTATCAGGGGGGGGGGGGGAGCAGCGTTGCCAACTATCTTGGAACCGATTATGGTACAGAGTGCTAAATAATTATAGTACATTCAAAAAAAATATAGTACATACACGCAATAAAAAATAAAAATATGTTTAATTTTTATTTTACTTATTAGAAGTGAACGTAACGAACTAAACAGTCAATATGCAATACAATTCAAATTTTCTGTGTAAAAAATAAAAGTAAGTTTAAAAGGCCACCCAATTAAGTTAGCGATAAAATTGAAGCATTAGTTGAAATTAAGTTCTATCTCAGTATCTGAGTCAGAGATGTCAGAATCCTCAAAGTTATTGTACGTACATTAATTGATTGCAATTTAGGTGTGGACATTTGTTTTGACTGGGAAAATGTTGTGCAAGAATCATTCCTAACTTTCACACACTGAGATTCAAGCAAACTGTCATTCAGTATTTATAATTTATTTCTCTTTGCAGTTTTCATCATGTAAAGTTTACTAAATATTCTTTCATACTGGGCATTAGAGTGAAGTTTACACAATAAGTTTAACACAAATTTGGCTAAATTTTGAAATTCAAAAATTTCGAGAACATTTTTATATTGTAACAAGCGTCACCAAAAAATATCTATTTGTTCTTTATTTCTTATTTCCTATTGTGAAATTGAATGTAACTTTCTCCATTCGTTATCAATTAGTTGTTCTATTTCAACTGTATTATAGGGAAGAAATCTTTTAGCATTTTGAAAGATTGGAATTAAACATGGATTTTTATTTCTCAAACTATTAGAAAGCAAATTTTATGGAATAAAGAAGTTTAAATTTTTTAGAAGTGGATCATTAAAACTAAATCTGCTTTTAATTTGTTGGCATGAGATAATCATAAAAGATCGACAACGAGCCAGAAAAATGGGGATGTTTTATTATTTCTTCGTTGTTTTATTATTTCTTCGTTCTGAAGAAGGTTCATGACATGTATGCCGAGAGATTTTTAATGTTTAATAATCTTATTTCATTTAGTAAATCCCCTTTCCGCTTAAAAATAGTAACTCCGTGTATCCCCTTTACTAATATATTCCAAATATTTGGCGTTTCATGACTTTCATGGTTGTTATCCAAAGAGTGGCTTTATTTATGTATGTAGTAAGAAATATGAAATTATAGTATAATGTGCGTACTATATCCACTTTGAAATTTTATAGTACATCGAGTTGAAATTATAGTACAAATACTATAATTGAATCGCTTATATTTAAAAGTGTTTAAGTCACTTTTCGGCTTTTTCGAGATATACATTGCTCTTTACTAAAGCGATATAACTGAATCGTTTGATGATAAAAGGAAGTAAGTGCCACTATGCCATATTATGGTATGTAAATGTGTTTATTTAGGTTTATTTTTGAAAGGGTCTAAGTCGCTTGACTTGATCCCTTTTTTACCGCCGGTTTTGATAGTTGAGTAATAATTTAACCTATAACACATTACTCAAAATAGTACGGACAATAAAACGTTGTGTGCTATGTAGCATATTTGTTAATATTATTGCGCTTAATAACGCTCTTTAAACAAGAATGTCTAATAAACAAAGTGAACATTTTATTGAGAGTGAGGACGATAGGGCGAGTGTTGATGAAATACCAAAAAAGCGACGCAAAGGTATACGAAATGATGAACATTATAAGAAAAACGTTATTAAGAAATGTAGGGTTAAAGGTGCCCAATATGTTAATCATAGGGGCCGTACAGTTTTAGCAAGAAAACAGGGCGCCCCTTGCAGGTAAGGAAATTATAATTGGGAAACCTATGAGAAATTTTTTTTTTGTTTTTTTTTTTGTTTCTGTAAAGATGCGCAATGAAGTGCTTTGAAAAATTCAGTGACGCTCAACGAAAGTACATATTCGAAAAGTTTTATACTCATTTCATAAGTAAAGATGAACAGGATATATACTTACAATCACTTATTGTAGTCACTGACGTTGCTAAGCGATGAAAACGTTTAAAACACGGGAAAGATAGAGAAAGGTATTTTATTCATTTTGCTCCACAATCTGACAATGACAAAGTAAAAGTATGTCAGAATGCATTTTTAAGTCTGCATGGGATTAGTGTTAAAAGAGTTAAAAGACTAAAAGCATTGTTGATAAATAAATCCACTCCTCGTGATAAACGAAGAAAATGCTTAAAAACTCATGCCATATCCGATGCAGAAAACATGTTAGTTCGTCTACATATATCTTCTTTTCCTGTCAAAGAGACACATTACTCTGGAAAAGACTATCACTATCTCGATAGCAGACTGAATGTCAAAATAATGTACATCACGTTTAAAGAAAAATACCCTAGCAGCAATGTTAAATATAGTTACTACATAAAATTTTTTAATGAAAATTTTGCTTTGCACTTCGGTCGTCCCCAAATTGACACATGTTGTCAATGTGAAGAGCTCTCTCTTAAAATTAAAAGTCCATCGTTAGGTGAAGCTGCTAAACGGGTGGCCGTTGCTGAAAAAATAATACATCAACGTAGAACTATGAAATTTTACACTTCATTGAAAAATACTATTGCTGAAGTAAAAGAAACGGATAGGATTACTGCTGTAGCATTTGATTTTATGCATAATCTGCAACTACCACTCGTTCCTGTTCAAGACTCTTTCTATTTAACTCAACTAAGCGTTAGTGTTTTTGGAATCCACGACTTGAAAACTGGAAAAGTTTACTATTACGTTTATCATGAAGGTATAGCTGCGAAGACACCAGACGAAGTATGTTCATTTTTTATGGACTACCTTGACAACTACGCAGATCCAGGTTCAAAAGAATTTAGGCTTTTTTCAGACCATTGCCCCGGCCAGAACAAAAACCATACTATCATACTATCATACTATCGGTTCTGTATGGCACTCATTCAGACAGGAAGATTTGAAAAAGTACAACAATTTTTTCCAATTCGGGGACACTCTTTTCTTCCCTGCGACAGGGATTTCGCTGTCATAAAAAGACATTTAAGAAAATTTGACAGAATATATTCAGTAGACGAATATACTGAAAAAATCATTCATTCCAGTCAAAGCAGCAAATTTGTTGTAAAAGAGGTGCTAACAAATGACATTTTAGATTTGAAAAAATGGTGGCCGACTTACTATAAAAAGACAGGTATATCAAATGATTCCTTAATTATACCTAGGAATCAGAAAGTAAGCTTTACAATTTCCAAATATCACCATATTTTACACAACAAGGACATGCCTGGAATTGTTGAAGCTCGCGATTTCATTAATGGGCTTACTGTTCATCATTTCGATTTAGCACTACCAAATAAAAGGTACAACATATCCATGCCTTCACGGAAAGCCTACACCGGAGATAAAATTCCAATACTGGACACCAAAATTAAACACCTTAAGCAGCTGATTAAGTGGGTGGATGAATATAATATTCCATTTTACCAGAATTTGATCGACACCTGGGATAGGAAGTCTAGAAAGGATAAACGCGGAATAAATGAAGACCCATAAAAACACATAATTTTGAAATTTGTTATATTTTCCATGTCAAACAACAATATTTACGCATGTTTCAAACACTTTAATAAATATATTACGCCAAAATTTCGACTATTTTGTTTTTTATTATTAAATGGGACTAAGTCAGCTTACTAAAACATAATTTTTAGCTAGAAAACAAAAAACATATATACTAACAAAATTTAAACCAATACTTATTAGCCAATTAAATAATGAAACAGTAACTGAATTCAACGAAAAAAAAATTTTTTTTAACTTGGGATGTTTTTTCTCTTTTTCTCAAAACCTTAGTTCCTTTTAATAATAAGCGATTCAATTATAGTACGATTGGCAAGACTGTGGGGGGGGCACATTTATGGGGCAATTCGGTTTCGATTTCGAGCGTCATCTGACGAGGAATAGGGAAATATTCGTGATTAATTGTTAGCTAACATTGTAGATGACTCTGTGTAGGAATTATTCGTTTTATTTGTTTAGAAGTGGTTGTTTGAAGTTTTTTTTTAGTTTGTTTTCTTGTTTGTTTTAAATAGTGCATTATTTAAAGACTTATTGTCTTGTGTTCCTTTATAAGTTTTCTTTGTTGATTTATTAGTTCAGAAGTAGTTTTTATTGTTAGTTTGTTTTAAATAGTCTATTAGGTTAGAAGTTTTCTTAAATAATTTTCGCCATAAACGTAAATAAGCCTATATCTAATGAATATTAGCTTACAAGCAGTTATTCCATGCAATGAATTTATTTCCTAAATTTTGGAACGTAGACAGCCGTCGATATATACGGAAGTGTATCACAAGTAATTGTGTTATTTTTTGAAGAGTTTCATGCTCAAAAAGAGTATACCCCCATACATTACGGATTACCTTTTTAAGTAATCTTTTTTGCAACGATTCCTTTAAATGTATGTAATCACACCTGTTTTTTTTAAACCACTGTAATCAATAATTACACTAGTGTGCGATAAGAACACCTATGCTGAATCTAGAAGTATTTATGTATTTTTTTGATAATTAAATATATGTATATAATTATTTACGTGTTTCTTTTAAATGTAATAGATATGTAATCAAAAAAGTAAAACAATTAATAATTAATACTATAAAATGAATAATTTAAATAAGTTGGTTTAGAATGCAGATTTTATTGAAGTTCAACACCTAAGGTTTGTTCCAACATACAGTTCTGAACGGTTCTAGAACTAGTGCGCATGTCATTTAAAAAAAAAGACTGTTCGGACCATGCAGTTCTAGAAGAACTCGTAATTCAGAACGGTTCTTGAATTACGCGTTCTGAAAAACCGAACATTGAACTACTAGTTCTCAGAATTTGTAGTTCCAGAACTGCATGGTCCGAACAGTCTTTTTCTTAAATGACATGCGCACTAGTTCTATAACCGCACAAAACTGTATGTTGGAACAAACCTCTAGTTTGTCCAATGGTACTATGCTTCCTCGATAGATGTCACACAAAATACATATCTAATAATTTAACATTAAGTGTCCTTTCTCTTTGGGGTTTTCTCCAATGATCTAATAATATAGAACTACTAGATGGACTGTAGAGAGAGAGGAATTGACCTCTACATACAAAGGAGACAGATATACAAAACCGTTAGTTGTGGGCAAAACATGGCGATATCGCATTGTTTTGTATATAAACTTTCTCAATTTTGTTGATTTATACATATTTATTTGTCTTTTTGGTAATTTGGATTATGTACTTTATTAATAGATTTCTTCTAGAATTGATTTTATTTCATACACCACTGACTTTATTTTTATTTAAAGAAATACGAGTATAAAGACAACTGTGGATTCATGATGATTCAATCAACTATTTTTATTTATAAAATTGTGATTGTAATTAGACACATTTTAAGAATTTCATTTTTATTTGATATAGGTAATGTATATAAATTGAGAATCATCAAGAATATTGGCAAATGTTAACTTCAGCTTATAATTTAACAGTGTTGTTCTCATGGATTTAGTGTAATATATATTTAAAAGTGCTATTATCAGTAACAAAATTAGAAATAAATATTTTAAATTGTTGAATATTATATATACCAGCTTCGCAGTGCTTGGAGTCACATATTTAAGACACAATGGTAATGTCATGTGCAGCGTATGGTTGTACTAATAGGGCAGAAAAGGGAATGAACGTATCATTTCACAGGTTAACTATTCTTAATAAAATACATGATTTGTAGATTTGATATAAAAAATTTTAGTTTTCAATCTAATCAAGTACTATGCAAGCAGTGGATAATTTGTACTAAACGAAAGGATTTTAAACCATCAAAATATTCAAGATTGTGTTCAGAGCATTTTGTTCCTGAAGATTTTGTTATAAGTTATGGAAGAAAATATTTGCCCCAAAATGCAATCTCAGCGATTAAAAATTACTGATGCACCAAGCAAAGAACTGTTAAAGAAAGATTTCTATTCGTAGTTATTATTCTACCTAGATATTTTTAATGTTCTATTTACCTTATAGCTCAGAATCCCCAAATGTAACTAATGTTGAAGTATTTGAATTAGTCACAGAAAAAACATCTCACGAAATAATACAAGTTGTTATTCTAGCTTTATGTATTTTTAATATTTCTTTCTCCAGTTTTCTTCGATCACATATTTACCATTTACGTATTTGTTAATCCATATTAATTATATGTACATATATTTTAATAAAAAATTAAGCATTAATTGTCTTTTATTTTGAATATATCAGAAGTTGTAAGGAACACCTAAGGAAAGCTGTCAGTTTCTATATTTATTTTTTCAGAACGTAATATTTTGAAAAATTCTAGTGGTCAATTCAAAATTTTCAACTGATATCTGTAGTGATTTTTAAAATATTTTTCTAATACTACTGTTTTAAATAAAAACTGAATGATCATCAAACATGCTAAAATAGGTATTATTAGAAGAACAAAATCATATAGTTATCTCATAGTCATTAAAAGTCATATTTATTTAATTTTCTTTCCTTAATGAAGAATGGCAACTAGCATAGATACCTTTAAAATGTTATTAAACAGAATATATTTAATACCATATTAATAATATATATTTAATTATTTATCTTTTTGATTATTAAAGTTGCAATACCTTTACTTTCCTCTTAATATAGCATATTTTTAACAAAATAATACTTTTAAACTTTATAAGCCATTACAAGCTATAGCAACATATTTGAATTTTGCCCACATAAAACGGTCAATTTTGTTCATCCTTGTCAAACTTTCGACGCTCATATATTTTCCTTCTTTCTCCTATGGTGTGGGTCACTTCCTAATCAGCAAGACATAGCGTACACTCCATCTAGTAGTATAATAGTATTAGATCATTGGTTTTCTCTGACGCCTATTTAATACTGTCAGGATGGAGAACATACCATAGATAAAATATTTATACTCTTATATAGATGGCTAACTTCACTAATAACATGAGACTTGAAATAGTAATGTTTTTGTCGCCAGCAGCGTTATGTGCACGAGCGGCAATTTTGAAATATGTACCTGTGAATGTACCTTTAATTTTTGAGTTTTAAAATTGATAAAACAAAGGAGTTACAGCATGTTAATAATACTAATATATTTTTTAGTAATAAATTTATTTTGCATTTAATTTAAAGTACATTTATTATCTAACTATAATTAATAATAGAATATATGCATATGATTGCTGACATATTAGTATACAAGAGACAAATATCAAAGCTTTTAAAACAAAATAAAACCTACACTTTTTTTAAATTTAATGATTTAATACCTGATAAATGTAATGTAGGAACAGCATCTGCCTTCAAATTTGATCGGTTATGATATGATGTAAATTTCATTTGTGGAGAAAAATGATAGTCACACACCCGATAATTTCTTCGCTTTTCAATTTTAAGGTGGCCATCTCGCCCATCTAAATTACATTGCAAACATGTTGCGAACATATTGCACCAGAAACCGTTAGTAAGCCACAAAATTACAAAAAAAAAATACGAGCATAATCTACAAACTTATCTCCAGGGGACTAGGTGGTTTTAATAAGGGAAGTTTGTTCGATTAATGTGGAAAAAAATGTTAAAAAACAGGAAGTTTTTATACCGAAAATCTGCTAGTTTATTCCGTAATTTCTTGGAATATATAGATAATTGCCAGATATTAGATAGCTTACCCCCTGGAGAAATAAATTCTCTTTCTTTTGATGCTTGATACAAAGCAATTAAGCGTATTTTATAGCTGTCTTGTGCTTTTAAATGTTTTCACCCATAAATTCCGATTGATTTGTATCTAAGAGACATATTCTTATGGGAAAAGTAGATTTCGTTTATTATAATCACTGTGGTAGGTCAGCAATTCTTAAACAGAGGGCGCTGCCAACGATCGGTTATTGTTAGGCATGTTGAGTGTTTGCAAATTTGAATGTCTACGGCAAATATAGACTCGACATACTGTAAATTTCTTACTCCGTCATACTCAGTTACGTTATATATGTATTTGTCAGGCATCAAAAGAGTATCTTTAAAGAAAAAAAGGTTACAAACAACATGCTCTTCAATTACAAAAAATCGAAAATAGAACTCAGGCGTCTTGGATTCTGATTTAATAATAAATCTACTGAAAATATCGGGCCAACAGAGTATTTCAAGTACCTATTGTTCAACCATATTTTACGAAAATATGGTTGCTAATATACATGCTAATCTGAAAATACCTTCTGTATGTTGTAATATACAGGGTGAGTCATTAGTAGCCGTTTCTTTGATTGCTCCTTTATGTTTTAAATTAAAAAAAAACAATTAGAGAAAGTTTCATGGTTGCTTAAGGCGCATATTCTAAAAATACATTAAGCCCTGACGCACTTCCGGTTTCACCGGAAATGCATGGAATTTATTTTTTTAAATGACACTCTATAAATTTTTGGATTTTTTAGTACTGTTTAAAATTGTCTATTCAGCTGTTTTTCCTTTTCAAAATTGGGGCAATAGTTTTTGAGTTATTAATTTTTTTTTAAATTTTTTGACCAAAACACGTCCAAAAAAAAAACATTTTGTCATTGTTTTTAATTACATTTTTGTCAATGGGCAGCAGATAAATTAGCCTGACTTTCCCAATTTTTTGTTGTTTACCGACGAAGCTACCTTCTATTAAAATGGATACGTTAATCGTCACAATTTTCGTTATTATAACACATAAAAACCTTCACTTTATCACACCTGCAAACTTTCAAAATTGTTGGTCATTCAGTGGTAGTTATTGGTAGTTACATAATTGGACCTTATGTCTTTGATGAAAATGTTAATGAAGGAGAGTATCTTCGTTTTCTACGGACGGATTTTCAAATCTTGTTGAAGACATGAACATTATAATCAGAGAAGAGTTTATAAGAATATGTAAAAGTTTTATACAACATTAGTACTTCTTTGGAAAACAGAATACTCACGTGCATTGCACAAACTTGTGGTTATGTTGAACATATTCGTTAATGAAATTTGTTTTTCTTACTTTTGATTGTTGTTACGTTGCACAATAGTTGTAGGTTATTTAAATTGCGTTATTTTGTTGCAAAATTTATTTCTATTAAAGTTGTAGGACATCAATTTATAATTTTGAAAAACTACAGGCATCTGTTATGAACAGCTTCAACAATAAAAGAATACGAGCAATTAAGCAAATTAAATTGAAGATAGCAGCGTTGTTTCATACACCTTTTAGAGAGGCGGCATCTTCAAATATGTCAGTAAACTTATGCTTTATTATATTTGGTTGTTAACCAATAGTTTAAGAAATGAAATACTGCAACTGGATATTGCCGAAATTAAAAAAAACTGAAACGCGATGCCCTTCATTCTGTAAAATTATTACTTTTGGGATAGTGGATTTAACCTTTACTTTGTTTGACAGTTGAATAAAGAGGTCGGGCACCATTCCAGCCTTCCATTGGTTGAACGAATATTTCGGCACATAGAACAACAACGCTCGTAGTTTTTATTAGACCGCTAATTGCTCCTATAGTGATTATCTCAGAAACTACAAAAGATAGGTACAGGACATTGTTAACAAAAATTAAAGAGAAAAAAAAAGAAACAAAATGCCACAATAAAATACTTCCATTAAAAAAAAAATAAGTTTTTGGTATATCAAAATTAGTAGAAGTAGGCTTTGAAAAAACGTTTTTGAGGTATTGTCGAGTCAACTTATACCAAATGATGCAGAATTTTCTTGGCTACAAGCACCACCAAAGTTTATGTTTTTACTTTTAAAAACAATGTGAAAATGATTTTTTTCTGAACACGTGTTTTGGTCAAATATTTTCAAAAAAATATTAAAATTGAGAATGACATATTATTTAAAGAAAGTATTCTAAAATTATACGATGAAATGATGTAAGTTAAATTATTTGAAGATTAGAGAAAGTGTAGAAATGGTGTATTATAATTAAACAATTTTTTTTAAATATATATATATTTTCAAATATATATAAATCGTTGGTACGTTTGTGTGCGATCTTGTAGCTTCTAAACGACTTGACCGATTGAGGTCATATTCACGCAATATATTTATTTTGTCGAGACGATGGTTCATAGCTAGGCAAGGATCCGATAAATGGTGCTGTAGTCAAGTTACTTAAGAAATTTATATAAAAAGCAAATTTGCGAGATATTTCAAAAAACTGCTATTCGATAAGAGTGAAAGTCAGTTGCAGTCTGATGAGTTCGTTTAGGTGAAGCAATTACATAGACAAGACTGATTCGTTTATTATTGCTGATATACTCCCAGTAGCCGAACATATCACCGATAATAAACGAATCAGTCTTGTCTATCTAATTGCTTCTCTAAAACAGCCGTCACTGGCGAAAGTGTTATTTCCGGTCCGAATTTTGAATATTTTTTTTACAAAAATATTCCAAATCCGTGTTTAAATACTTTTATACTGTATAAAATGCATAATTTTCGTGATATTTTCAAAAAATTGATATTCGATTAGAATAAAATTGCTAGGTACTTTCAGTTCGAATTTTGGAAATTTCTTATTACAAAAATATTCAAAATTGAGCTTTCAATATTTTCATACACTCGATATGTTTGTCTAGAATGCATGACTTGCTATATATTCGCAAAAACCTGTTTTACGATCAGAGTAAACACCTACTTCCGGTAGGAATTCTTTTATAAAATTGTTTTCTAATTTACTCTTGATCACATTGTTATACTTTAGATATTTGCCTAAAATTAGTAATTGACGAGATATTGCTATTATTTGTTTTCTTCACTGATATGAAGTACTACTCCCGATTTATCGATTTCACTGAAAATATAATCAGATTTCCGAGGGAGATTATATTCCTAAATATACACTTCGGTATTGATGGCTTTTGCCGTTTGGCCGCTATCATGGTCAAACAGTGAGAGAAATTTTTTTTGCAAACAAATACATTAATTAATTAACTCGAAAATTAATGCATAATGACGTATTTCTACACGCTCGCAGCTGACGTAATAGAAAATTGAAAAAAATTGTATGCAATGGTTATAGAAGTATATTTTTTGACAAAAGAACCTCAATAACTCAAACTTAAAAATTTAATGAATTGAGATCAAATTTCGGCCACTGGTCGACCACTAGTATTAATTATAAGGCAAGTTATTTAGGTACCTATACAAAATTTTTTATCTATTTTCTTCAATCCTATAATAAAAATTACTTACATACGTAAGAAATTTAATTCAATATTCTGCAGATCTCGTTTTTAATTATCTTTTAGTAAATTATTATGAACGTGGGAAATCCACACTGTCGGATAAATTTTAGGGTGGTCTTTCAAATTTTTTTCCAACTGAATCGGGCATTCTAATAGCTGATACGGTATCAAAAGTAATACAAAGAGGGCATTTTATAATATCCAAAACTACTTTCTGAGCACACATGTAGATTTAACCTATTTAATTAGAGTGTTATAGGTATGTGAAATAGGTATATTGATTGTTTCTCTTTTTCTTACTTTTACACACACAATAGGCCTTGTGTTTCTTACATTGACAGGTTCACTACTTATGGGTTTTCTTAAATAAACAGTTCATTTTTTAGTCAAATTTGAATAAATACTTGGCGAAATACTTCTATAAAAAAACTATTTATCTATAAGAATAAAAATGTACTGCCTCTGTGAAAGTAGATTTTTTTATGCAAAAGTTGTTCCAAACTTACTTCTGAATACTTTTGTATCCATTACACATTTTGAAAAAACTAACCATTGACAACATACTTGGTAACTATGTATTTCGCGCTCAAGTGTTACTTCTCATCTACTAATCTAATTCTTCCAACTAAGACATGGTACATGCTCAAGTTACATAACAAAACACAAAATTTACCAACTTTGCCAAACTCAAACCTACTCTCTATTCCAAATAATAAGCGAAATACCCATGGTGACCATCAAAATTGAATCAGCCTATATATTCCTTTTTCAAAAATGCAATAATCACTAAAAAATACCTATTTATTATCTAAATCAAATAGATAAAGGACAGATCTACATAGGTATTTACAAAACAAACATTATATGTAACAGTATGTTCCTATTATTCTTGTAAGGACGCAATTTGCATTTTTACAATTTAGGGTAAATATCAATGATTTCAAAATAGACACATATTCTATTAAATCGTGTATGAGACAAAAACTCTGTTTTTTGTCTCATACACAAAAAAAACAACGGTCTGGTCTGCTAGTCTCTGTATAATTTGGTTCAATCTAAGAGATACGTGGCGTTAGTACTGCCATCTGTTATCCAATAAATTTGTTTTACAAATAATGTCGCTGCTACTGGCAATCAGATGGCTAATTAAAATACAGTCACGTATGCAACACATAATACACGCCTAATGGTTAGAAAAGGATAGAGCAATGTGACGATTCTCTTTCTATTAAACGGCCACCTTAATGTCCTCTCGTCCCACGGCTATCTTCCACTGTTCAAAAAGCTAAGAAAAAGAATATAGTTAGTACATATTTTATCGAATATGGTCGAAATTTTATTGCGTGATTATTTTTATGTATTGAAAAACTAAAAAGATAAATTAGTAGAAAATCAAAATAATATTCTTACCTCGGGTATGCACAATTGCATTTTCCTGGTAACTTTTACACCCAGTTATAATGCACTTGACCATTTTTCAAAATTATAAACAGTTCAAATAACCTAAGATATTTCAAAAACAAAACTAACTTTAAAAACGAATGTAAATGATTATAATACAATGGAGAAACACGTAACTAGTAACAAGAAAGAAAATTAATATAATACCGAATCACAAATAATTATAAACTGAAAATATTGACATAAACCTCAAAACAACCGTAAACACACTCGAAAGCAAATAAAACGCGTGTATCCAGCAGGGATACCAGCATAACTGGCTTTAGAAACTGTAAAATATTAAAATTCCTAGATAAATTACTAAAGTGCTACAAACCTGCCGCAGGCGACAAAAACTTTTATTAATGGTTTGTAACCGAGCTAAGTTTCTATTAGTAGATAGGAAGTTTACAGGGCATGGAACATACGCCTAATTATAGCTAGCCGATAGCTGTACAAGTTATTTGCCTTATCTGAAGTGGGGTCTGAAGCAAATGGAAATATCGGAACGGTTGCACATGCAACAATCTTCTATTTGCCCTTTTCTAAAACGATATAGAAAAACTGGCAGATTCAGCAAACGTTCCGTACATGGTCGACCGAGATGCACAAGTGCAAGACAAAATCCAAAATCGTTTTCTACAGATCACAGCTCTAAAAAAATCGGCATCTGAGTTTAGTGGACATCTTGCAGAAGCTACTGGGAAGAATGTAAATATATTTGCGGTATAGAGAAGGCTAAAGGAAAATGGTTTAAAAGCAGGACGACCTACAAAAGTTCCAGAGTTGCGTCCACAACACAGGACAGAAAAACGAAATTTTGTTCAAGAACATTTAACGTGGACTGCCGAACAATGGCGTAATGTGCTCTTTCGTGATGTAACACCGACTAAACTCTATCATCCAGATGGGTATAACTTAGTGTACAGGCGAAGAAATGAACGTTTTACACCATGTACTTTGGAAAAAAATATTGCTTTTGGAGGAGGCTCAGTGATGTATTGGGCAGGTATAAGTTCAGAAGGTGGTACTGAGCTGGTGGAGGTCACTCATAGAATGACAGGCGTTTGGTATTTTAAACATATCCTTCAAGACCATGTTTACCCATACGCCGCCTTTTTTGGATTTGATAGGTTCAGATTGATCCATGATAACGCACGACAGTAGTGATCTGGCATGCAAAGAGTCCAGATTGTAATCCAATTAAACACGTATGAAAGTAGTTAAAGAGAAAAATATGACACGAAATCCGCCTCCCAAAACTCTACAAGACCTATACTGTGGAAGAATGACAACAAATTCCATAAGACCATATATGAAATTTAATTTTTGGAATGGAAAAACTGTTTCATTTATTTAAGAAACTTGTCTTGGTTTATTAATTTCTAATAAAAGCTCTTCTTTATCAACTTTAGTTTCTAAATTCAAATAGATATGTCATAGATATTATATTTACTCAACAAAAAATGAAGAAATAAGGAAGGGGTAATAAATTATTTAACAATTTCTAAATATGCAATACTTTTGCTCATGAGTGTATAATAAAACATTCAAATAATAATATAACATAGACATTGTATATTACAAGCTAACAAGTATCTCCACATAAAATTACATCACAGGTAGACCATAAATTCCTTTATGCTATAAAAGGCGCCATCCACTAGGTGATTCTTCAATTTTTCTAGGAATTTCTTGGTTGACAGGCATTTATTTCATGGTTTCTGATATATGGTTAAATATTTTAACACCCCAGTAATCTGCATATTTTTGGCTGGCTTCTACTCTGTGATATGGTATTTTAAGGTCTGTTTTATGACGCGTATTATATGCTCTCGTTTCTAAAAGTTCGGTAGTGTAATTGCTTACCTCAAACATAATAAACAGTGCTTGAAGTGTTATTTTGCAGTTTGTGAAAAAACAAATTAACGCAAGAAAAAAATTATTCACAATACAATAAGTATAACGTAATATATTTAGTAGTTGAAATACTCTAAGACTTCAGTCTTTCTCAACTTATTTATTATATTGATTAAGATTGTCGAAAAACCTTAAATGTTTCATTACGTATCCATAATATAATTTAAAATAAGCAATACTTACGCTTTCAAATTAAATTTAACACATGATTATATAAAAGTTTGTAAAAAGCCTCGACTGTTTACTGAAACCTGGCATTATATTCAAAGGACGCAAATAAATAATAAATACACTTCTAAGAAGCACTGTTTTTAAACAATTTATATCAAAGCAAAAATAAACATGAAAAATTTGACAGGAAGAATATACACAACGCACGTCTTTTTGACAGATATGATTTATCTGTTAACACCGAATTGAACTATTAGTCTATTAAAAATATGTATTAAAGAAATTTAATATTGAAACGGAAATTATGTGTTTATTTACCATGAATGCGTATATTACGATCAATTTATAAATCTTCTATTTAAGCTAATGAAATAAATGCCCTCAAGTATAATTTAACAAAGTAACTTTTTTAGTTTCTCTAATACAGTTATTACAATATGTAAACGTCATCGATGACGTGCAACTGAACTTAACGCGTCTCCAGTATAGATAAATTTATTTATTTTATAATTATTTATGTATCAGAGACGATATATTTAGGTTAGGAGAATCAATTTCTATAATTAAAATTAAAGTCATGATAGAGAGCAGCAAGAGCAAAATTCAGTTGGCCATGGTGCATTACGTAATTAGTGCACTGACCTGTAAAATATAAATGGATGAGCAATAGCATGTTACAAATTGTGATCAAATACGAACTGCGCACGGGGCTGACGCACATGCGCAATAACATAAAATAAAGGCGCTAATTTGAAATGCCTAAAATCTAAAATTATTTAACAGAACATGAACTTTAAAATTGAAATCTGCATCTGAAGATAATGAAATACTTATTTATTAAGGGAAATTTAAAAAAATACTCAAAAAAACAATACATTCCTTTTGAAATATTTACTGGTTATGAAAAAGTATTAATTTGGAGAGCTTTCTTCTCTGAAATGTGTATCTAAGGATACAAAGTACTTATTTTCTACTAACAAGGTAATAGAAATTGAACGTACAAATAGCTCAAAAAACACTACCTCTGCAGGAAGTTATTGTTGTTTTGTACAAGAATATGGCGTACTTGGGCACTTGTGAAGGACGTATTAAAGCACCATGCTTTTTTCTGTTCAAAAGATGAAAACTGGCATTATCGACAGATGTTTGTGAGATTTCTTCTAGTACAGACACACATTTAACACACGTAACAATGGGCTTCAATTGTTTTGCCAACAAAACCAGAAATAACAACATTTTGGGATAACAATGTCAGTGATGGTATGTCGGGAATTGTATAATTTGATCTTTTCAATGTCTTCCGCATTTTCCTTAATAAAAATACTCAAAAAATATAAACAAAAAGCTAGTACACGTCTATTGAAATCGGCGTTCGGAACTTTAGTGACTTCACATTCGAATGTCAAAAGACTAGGGACTGCGCATACTCGTAAGCCCCGAGTTAAGTATTTAATTTGGCATAAAAATTCCATCTTATTGCATTGCTCATCCATTTATAATATACAGATCAGTGAATTAGTGACGTCTAGTGGTGACCTTGTGAGCGAATAACTTAATTTTGTCGCCATGACAGTCTTCCCTCGGTAATATAAGCTGGCATTCTACTTTTCTTACACGTATCTTATAGTAATCCTTAACAAGAAACTAACAGGATCACTATGAAATTAAACGTCAGGTCATAATTTATAGGAGAGTCATGTCATAGAAATAATTATTTAACAAACACTTTGCTTATCGAAGTGTAATGTAATCTCCCAAAATTTAAATAAGTGCTTTTTAAATTAAAATCAACATCAATTAACTACCGTTCAGGAAATGTAATGCGACCCAGCACGAAATGCGCATTAAAAAACAAAATAGCCAAACAAAAGCAATGGATAAAAATGTATGTAGGAGATGCACACATTTGCAAAATCGACTGATACTATGTCGAAGGACATTTGATAAAACTTTACACACTGGACGAAGACGATCGACCATACTCGTGCGAGAGTTATGGATGAGATATCTGTGAGGTGACAGAGACATTAATCTGAACTCTGGTTTGTCTTAGTGATAGTAGCTGTCGTGTTCTGTCACCGAAGGCTATTAATTCGTGATTGCGGTATACACGATGTTATCAAGTTTCGAAAGTAAAATTAAACAACCCATGTAATCAATGTAAAACTATTGTTTACTGTATGTTCCTGAACTAGAAATTATTAATCACTTCTCGTACCTTTCATGACAAGCGAGATGAATGTTAGATGATAACGAAACAATACATAAGTCGTTTAAAAACAGTGACCAACAAATTTCAACTTTTGATTTTGCCATGAAATGACGCATTGTCTGTCTAATTTGTCTTTACGATCCTTGCCTTAATTTATGTAACTATAATATACAAAGGTTGCACAACTCATCTCATATAATTTAAATTTAAGCGAAATTTAAATAATTATATTAATTATTTAAATTTATAAGCCCAATAGGATCATGCAATTCCAGTTACAGTACAGTAATAACAAAAGATGTACCCTGTAAGTTCAGAAAGTTGAAAATAAAAAGGAAAAATATTCGAAGAGTCTCCCAAAATACACAGAACCTAACAAATAAATAATAATTCAATTTAAGAATCGATACAGATCAATAAAACTACTAACAATAGGCAGATATAGCAAATAATCGACTGATGTTTTAATATTAGAATTACTTGGAATAATCGTAAATGACACTTTGGAAGGAAAAAAAGACATTGAAGTGGATATCTGTACTAGAGGAAACAAGATTATAATAATAATAATAATAATAATAATAATAATAATAATAACTGTAATGTGTTGGTATAAATAAAAATGCACTTTGTTAGTGTACTTCTATTTATAACACTATAATAATATATAGCTTTGATATACATTCTATTGCGTTTGTTTGTTCTTTTTTCACTTACAACTGTCAAATCTCGTGTGTCTGTGTGTGTCAAGATCTTTTTGTTTAGAGATGTGTTTGTGTATATGTGTTGGTTTAGAGGTGTGAACGTGTTTAGAATGTGTTCAGATTACTACAATAACAATAATAATAATATAATGTATGTGTGAAAACGTCAAAATGAAAACTACAAAATATAGGTCACAAAACCATTAATTCAAGTCCTCACATGCGTAACAATTCAATGTTAATAGTAAATTTCTTAACTTCGGTTTTAAATTTTTTTATACCTTCCTGTTTTATCTCGAATGCAAGTTTATTGTATAATTTACAACCACTATAAAGAAGATTTTCTTGAAAAAATTTGTTCTATGCTGAAATGGCAGCATGTAATTATTTTGCCGTGTACTGTATTTGTGGTCTATACTGGAGGTGAAAGATGGCCTGTTTTCATGTACAAATGACACTACTTCCAATATGTATATGTCAAAGAAGGTTAGAATTCTTTCTTTTCTAAAGGTAGGTCCACAGGACTCTTGCAATCTCAGGTTATTTATGTACCTTACAGCCTTTTTGGCAACAGGAATACCCTTTGGGCATCTCTGCAATGACCCCAATAAATTATACCATATCGAATTCTGGAAAATATATTCGAGTAATAGTATGTTTTCAAGACTTCCAAACTGTAACATTTCCGCAGATTATATATTGCAAAGTAAGCCCTACTGAGTTCACCGCACAAAACATCAATATGGGTGGACCAAGTCAAAGACTCATCCAACATAACCCCCAATATCCAGAATGAACTAAGTTTGATACAACTTATTTTTTTCCCTAAACTTTAATTGATATTTAAATAAAATACATTTGGTTTTTGTATCATTAACTAATAGCTTATTGATTGACAACCAATCTTTTATCTGTGTGTAGATCCTGTCTGCTTTAGATTTTATATCTGATAAGTCATTAGCATCAATGATTACATTAATATCGTCCGCATAGAGAGACTGCGGACAATGGTTTTATAAGTTTTGGCAGATCAGTAATCTATATTAAGAATAATATGGGACCCATTACTGAGCCTTGTGGGACCGCCATTGTTACCTCTTTCTCAACTGATATTTTTTCATAACATGTTACCCGCTGCCTTCTGTCCCGAAATAAGACTCAAACCATTTATTTACCATACCTCGAATACTATACCTATGCACTTTATAAAGGAGAATTGTATGATTTATACAATCAAAAGCCTTTGACAAGTCATTGGACATTGCTAAACAATGCAAATTTGAGTCTACATTAGTAATGGCTCTCGTAAGGCATTGAAACAAGGCAGCATTCGGAGAATAATTAGGACGAAATCCATGCTGATCATCAGAAAATAAATCAAAATGTTTAAAGTAATCAGTTAATTTAGTAGGAACAATTATTTCGAAAATCTTTGAAAAAACTGACGCAGCACTTATTAATCTATAATTTGCAAAATCATTGCACTCTCCCTTCTTATAAAGTGATTTTATCAGTGCTACTTTTAGAGTTGATGGAAAGATCCCATGATTAATCGACAAATTAAATGAGCCAATAGCAGTATTTAATTATATGGGGTGAGATATGATCATATCCCGCTGAGGAATCAGCATTTAATTTATCAACTGTAATTTCAATATCATTTTTGTCTATATTCTACATAAAAGGCAGAAGAAGGATGGGTGAAAGATTGCGGAACCATAAAATTAGGGAATGGACCTTGTCATGGAGCAGCTTATAAAGGAAGGTAAGGCTATTATAGAAACGTCTAAAGTAGAGCGAAGGAATGTCAAAACGAAAGAGGAGTAAGGAGTAGTCCAAGGATAAGAATTTAACAAATGGTTTTTGTACATGCTTCACTGGGTACTTTTGAGCAGTATAATGTGGATACCAGGTAACGGTGGCATACCTTAGCTTTAACCTCACCAGCAGTGAGATCAAAATTACCACTAGTATATGAAGTGGTTGGTACCCTAGTGATTGAAAAAGCTGTGTTGTATCGAATAACAAATCCCAGTATTTGTCTAGCTTGTTTAGATATGCTATAAACATGTACGTTGAAGGAAATTTTTGCATCGGAAGTAATCCCCAAGTCACTGACTCCTTCCAAATCTACAGAACCTAGCATCTACGGACTCCCCTTAGCGTTAGCCTTTGAGGACATCACCGTTAAGATGACCTATTTACACGTTTTTAAAAATTTCAATACATATCGGAAATATAGGGTATAGTCGAGTCGTTTTGGCAGCCGACACGACCAGAATACGATATAAAGACGACGTTTTCATACCACTACAAATTCTAATCGACCGGAGTTCAAGTAACTATATCTTACCCCAAAAAGGGAGAGACGAAATTCTGAACAGACCCCAGTCCAAAATACAATCTGTAACTGGTAAAATCAATTTGAGTCGGTAAAATTGAATTTAAATATTTGTCTGAATTATGAAATCTGTACCAAACTAAATTGTATATAGATTCTTCAGAGATAAATCCACAGTTAAGGCAACAGAATGGTAAATGTAGTAATCACAACACATGAAAGTAAATAAATTTGTCTAGAAAACAAACAATGTCAAAGATGTCAAAATATTTGACAATTGATAGCAAAAAGCGAATGTACTATAGTCGGGTCGTTTTCGCAACCGACACGGCAAAAGTACGAACTAAAAACGCTGATTCAATACCACTACAAATTCCAATCAACCGGAACAATTTTAGAACAATAAAATTCAACCAACTATTTAATATTTTAGGATAAATAGCTACGGCTAGTAAAATACTATTACATGAAAGTCAGTTAGAAATGAAATATTATAGATATAATTATTAAATATTACTTTTCTATATCAATATTTTATTTGATACATGGCTATTCTGCGCATTGTTGTCAGATTTTTAGTTTCACGGAGCGTATGACACTTGACAAGCGTAGCGTTTGAGAAGCAGGTGACTAGTGTTCAGTACAGCGTTTTTCGAACAATTACACATGAAACTTGGGCTACTATCACTCATATTGAACAAGAAATAAAGACGTCGTGGGATAGGGAAATAGAAATTGATAAAACAGATATTAATTCAGTAATATTTTGTATTAACGATAGCGGTAGTAGCGACTGTGAAAGTTATTAAAGTCAAATATATTGATCTAAACCAAATTATATACGAGAAGGTAAGTTTTATTTAACAGAAATGCTTGGTTTTACTTGTAATTGCTTTATGTTATTTAGAATAATCACGTAACTGATAAAACGAATGTAGCTTATAAAGGATTGGAGACGGATTAAATTCAGTATCTATATCAAAAGTCAAAGACAGATTTTGGAACCTGTTAATATATTTGTTCATAATGCTTCGGCAGAAGATTACGATAGTTAAAATAATTTGTACTTATATTGATCAGTTCAAGAAAGAACTCTGTCTAATCGAGGAAGTAGATGACTCTAACTAAAATAACAATTGTTTGAAGATCACATAAGTAATACTGTTTAGAAAATTTTCAAATTTAAGAAGGTATAACCATGTTGAATGTAATAGAGGAATGGTGGATGATTGATTTCAGAATAAAATAATGATCGAGTTAATGTGATAACAAGATAAGCGTTTGCATAGGGGGATGCAGTTAAAACATATTTATGTTATATTATTTTTATAGTTTGTCTAAAATAACCTTTGTATATTTTCTGTAGGACTTTAATTTTGTAATTTATTGTTATTAATGGAATTAAGATTATATAATTGTAATTGTAATAAAATTAATGTAGTACATTATAAATTGGGATAGTAAAAATACTTGTTCATTATTGTATTATAATTTAAAGTTGCTTGGTAAGTTAAATTCTGATCAGTAGCAAAGATTCAGCTTACGAATGCTCAACATTTGAAATACTTTAAAATACGTTTGAATTGTTTAATTCTGCATTAAATATAATCTGTAACAACAACAAATTTATACTAGTTTAAAGCTTAAGTAAATAATAATGATGTGTTTAGCTTAATCAAAAATGTTTGATTAGCATGCAAAAATTATGTTGTAATCAATGATATACCTACGAGAAATGTTTCAAACAAGTTGCTTTTAGTACAGCAGTGATAATGGTAATAATCATAGTGTACAGTAAGAATCTGGCAAACAAATGTTTTTATAATTAGTGTAATACATTTCTTACCTTCTCGCTGTTGCATGTAAAAATACTTTAATTTTGATGCATTTAGTGGAAAAGCAATATAGCACTATTAGTAAGGATACTGCTGTACAACTGTCTTTGCTACTAAATATCTTTATTGTCTGTAGTAAAACTAACTCGAACATAATTATTAAATACATTCCTGAATGTTTAAATGAATTTCAAAAGTTCAATTTTCTCTGAAAATCTAACCTTTTTTATATTTATATCTAATTACTAACAGCAGACAAGTTCATACAAATATAAAATAATCATTATATTCTTCTTCTCAATAGTACTTAAGCAAAATTATTATCAAATTAATAGTTACATATTAGAATTATTGTCGGTTGTGCTAAAACCACAAGTCTAATTGATCATTTAGGGTTATAGTGTCAAAATTAATATTACTTGACAGATCAAATTTTGCAACGTCTCAAATTTGACGCCATTTTAATTTTGGTGGCGCATGTGGATTGCGAGAGCGATTCTAGTATACGGTGTTAAGCCTGGCGTCCACTGTATGCGAGGCTGTGCTAAGAGGTGCTGTGCGGTGGCTTGCGGAGCCAGCATGTGTTTTCGACCATGTATGTTTTAAATAGGCAACCGTCCACTTGTGCTTTACTGTGCGGTGTAGAGAAGCGGTGTCTTGCTGAGCCAGCTTGACTTCGCACCGTGACCGATTTTAGCCGAGCTGTGTGCGGTGTTGTACTTTGTATATATACAGCAAAATGGAAGAATTTATTGAAGGCATTTTATTGAAGGCATTTTGTTTTGTGGAAAACGGGTGAAAAAGATTACAAGAACCAGGGAAAAAGAGACATTATATGGGAAGATAGCGCGAACAAATTGAAGTTTTTCATTTTCTTGTAAAAATGTAAATTATAGGTTAGTTTTAATCTATAACCTCTAGAAAAATTAAGCAAAACATAGTTATAATAAGATAATTTAGGCATTCATTTTAAAATTAAAATTACTATTATCTGAAAAACGTACATACAATATACTAACTTGTTATGGTTGTTTTGATTTAAGGAAAATAATATTTTTAAAGTGTTTATTAAAATAAAATTTAATGGTTTCTAAAACAATGAACATTTAACATTTTAACTTAGATAATAATTCTATACATCAGATTCACTGCATTAATGGACAATTGCATTATTTTGCCAGGGAACTCTCCCCACATCAGGAATAAAGAAATTCACAAATTTATTACGATCTCGAACGCTTCAATATCAAAGCGTATCAATTTGTGAATTTCTAAAAATTGCTCCTTTGTTACTCTAAAATATTTCCTAAAATCTTCGTCTCTCAAACGCCAAATATATTTCTGTCTAATATATAACTTGCAATCCAAAATCTGTATTTTCTTTTATTAACTATATTGTTTAAAATAAAATTGCACTCAAATCCATAAATTTATGTTCTATTTCTACACTTGAAAGCATCGCATGTCAGAGTAAATTCTCTTGCAAATACACAGTAGCAATGGACGGTCCCGCCACGGCTTCAAAGAAACTCGCACGGCACAGCACAGTACAGCACAGCACAGCCTCGTATGCAGTGGACGACAGACTTTATTTTGCCTTGCTGTCATCCAATAAAAAATAACTATCACTTGGGTCTGTTCAGAATTTCGTCTCTTTCTTTTTTGGAATAAGGTATAGGCTTTGGTTATGTATACTACAGATATATAACTGAATGATAGTTTGGGACAGTAGCCACCAGAGGGGTTCGGCAGTAAGATGTGCTCATCTTTTATTAATTGTTCCCGCTAATATATTGTAGTAAAAGTTAAATTTACTACGCAGATACCGAATAGAATCGGTTTTCATAGGAGTACACAGTACACCATTGTATGACCACATCCCTTCGCCTTCCTGTTTACAGTTTTCTGTAGGTTGTATAACTATAGTATTAATAAACAAGGGTATAGGCTAGCATTGTTGTCAGATTTTTATTTTCAGCGGATGACACTTGACAAGCCTAGCGGATGACAAATGTAAGCCCGTAACATGTTTGTTAAATACAGTGTGTAAATAAAGTAACGGATAAAGGCATTAACTCCGTTAATATTTATTTTTTGAAAAAAATCTCGAAGGGGTATAGCGATTTTGATTAAGGGGAACATTTTCATTGCATCTTCAGTTTCTTACGTCATTTGTTTTTCATGTTATGACGTCACCGCCTTTTTCTTTAAATGACAACCTATATTTTTTTAATTGATTTCGATAGTACTTTCAATTCCCTATCCAACGGTATAAAACTTTTAATATATTAAATACGAAAACTAAATTGATGAAACAAAAAAAAACTAACAATAACATCAGACACAAAAATAACCACAGAAATAACACTTTTTAAATTACATTTACACTAAGTGTTGAAAATGACGACCCTGTACCTTCTGACAATACCCAAGAAGATTATAAAACTCATTTCTCACATTCTGAATAGTTTGAGCTGATATTAATCCAATTTCATGTCGAATTATGTGCTTGAGATCTTCTAAATTATTAGGGCGATTTTATACACTTTACTTTTTAAGTACCGTCATAGAAAGACGTCTAATGGCGTTAGATCAGAAGAATAAGCCTGCCATTCCAGCGGACCTCTTCTTCCTGCGATAGCGTCGCGTCGCACATTAATTGCGTAATGAGGCGGAGCACCGTAATACTATTATTTAGTAGGTCAGGGCTGTTTGCATTAGAAAATAATGCAGTTAATGCAGGCATCAATTCGAACTGTAGAAATCTCTCCCCAGTAAAATTTTTAGCAAAAAAGAATGGACCTGTCACCAATAATTCCTGCCTGTACCTTAACTTTCTGAGGTAATTGCTCAATATTACCATTTTTATTAATAAAATAGTTTGCAAAAGGTAAATTATTCTAATTTTGAATAGCGAATAATACTTATTTTATTGTGAGACCGACAAATTAATTTATTCTGACAGCCGTAACTAATTTTTTTTGTTTTATGCACCGGTAACTAAATTCATTTTGCCAATATAACGAATTTTTAATATTTCAATTTTAAGGCTCTTTTTCTCAATTTTTTTCAAATATAATTTATTAAAAAATCTATACCGTTGGATAGGGAATTAAAAGTACTAACGAAATCAATTAAAAAATTATAGGTTGTCATTTAAAAAAAAGTCGGTGACGTCATAATATAAAAATCAAATGACGTAAGAAACTGAAAATATGATTTCCCTTTAGTTGAAATCGCTAATACCCCTTAACTATAATAAAAATTATAGTTAAGAAAGTTAATCCCCTTATCCGTTATTTTATTTCCACACTGTATAATATTAATGTATACCTTATTCCAAAAAGAGAGAAACTTTGACGTACTTTTAGCAAAATACATAAAACATATTTGGTTGAAATATTTTTTTCACTTTATAACATGAATAACGTTAATAAAGAACTCACTTTATTTTCTATTTAAACATTTTGACAGAAGTGGTAATTTTGGTCACTTTAGCCGATTTGTTAAACACTTTTCCAATGTTTGTGTATTTTCATACAAACATTAGATTGTACTCGTAAATACAAAATTTCGATTCGCTAGCTGCAGCTTTTTGACCGCTATCGTAGTCACGCACACTGAGAGAGAGAGAGCCTTTTTTTAAATCCATTTTTTCGGTATCAAGGCACGTGGCGACGTGGATATCTGTAAAAATCTCGAGGTCGAAATTTTTCATCATCGCAATACTTCCTTATACTACGTATAAGAAAGTTAAATGAGAACGGAGAGACAAGTGTTATCAGGGTAGAGAAGGATGATAACCTACTTAATGAAGAATTTTTAAATAATTTAACATCTACACCTACAGACTAAATTTTATGTACGAAAATAAATAAGCCGGCACAAAAATTACATGCTAAATTTTACATAAAAATTTCATCAAAATTTGTGTATAAAAGTTAGTACCATACAAATGGAAGATAATATTATCTTCCATCTTTTATAAAAATGTTACGAAGCTAATAATACAAAGTATTTTGTCAGTACAGGACATCTTTATTGTACAAAGGATATACCAATAACTACATTGCTTCGTCCGTTCTCGTTATTGTGGGACATCATGATAAAACAGTGAATTTTTTAGGGCTAAGTTAATATTTGATTGCAGACGTCCATCATTGGCTGAGTCAACTTGCACATTATTTTTAGAGAACCGTGCGTTCTTCTTTAAGTTGTCACTGCTACTACCAAATTTAGGTGCTAAAATTGTACTCAAGTCTAAGTCCTGATCACTTGAACTCACATTAAATTCTTTCATCAAAAAATTGGATTTACAGATGGACTTCTGCAACTGAGGTGCTTCTAAAACCGCATCGACTGAGTCTTTTGCTTGTACATTTTTCCTAAACATTCTTTTTCTACTCTGACTGATGTGTTCCTCATTAATTACGGGCTCAGTTTCGAGTTGTGGATCGTATTTCGGAGGCATCAACACCAGAATACTGTCTTCTATTTTGGGCTTGCATTTTTGTTTACTCGTCTTGTTGATTTCGGTAAGTTTATCAGTTCTTCTTATTAGCTGCTGCATATAATTTGACGTTTCTACATCATACAGATCATGTGTACCGTGCTCAATTTTAGTTGCATCTTCCAGATCTGGTATCTCAGGCAAACAATCTGTATTTCTATACAATGTCTCTACGGTTTCTTTAGACTTGGGTGGAATGAAATCACTGATAGATTTGTATCTCGTTTTGGGTTCGATAAAATATTTTTCTTGTATACGTTGCAATCTTTGGTTTAAATTATTCAAAGTTGACATTAACTTATTCTTTTTAGTTTTATTTGATCTTTCTGTATTACACGACTTCACTGTCCATTGTGTTCTGGGTTGTATAGGAGAACATTTTTTATCCACTAATTCCCTAACTAAATTTGCCTTTTCTTCCATTTCCTCCATTTCTTCTTTGACGGGAGACAAACACGATTTCCGCTGTAACAGCATACTCCTAATCTGTTCCAACTGACAGTTGGCAATATCGATTTCATTTTTCGTTTGTTGTAATTGCACTTCGATAACATTTCTTTCAGGTTTGACAGGTGGTTCTTCCTCAACAAACTCCTTAATTCTAACGCGTGGTTTTTCTTTTTTGGAGGGTTTCGTTATTTGCTTCGTTATTTCCATAAAAACGTCAACGCTTTTCTTTTTAGGCAAAGCAAAAATTGCTTCCTCCTTGTATATAGATGGTACTTCGATGCCGACGGTTTTGATTGTTTTCAAAGGTGCTCTCCTCATAATCGGTTTGGATTGTTGCTTATCTGTCTCATTGATCTCCCTAACTCCATATCTCTTTAAAATCTCTCTCACGGTATTGCTCTTAATTGCTTTTGCATCGACGGCTTGGCGACGATCATGATTAATGACTTTCCTGAATTCTTCAAAATGAGCGTTCCTTTTGATAAATTCGCGCTTGGAGCTCGAAGTATATTTAAGTGCATGGAAATATGAGCCTAACTGCTTGTCTTGTAACTTGTTTACTTTAACGGCATCGCTGAGATTAAGTTGTTCTTTCCCTGGCGTCGTACTGAACGTATACCTTGAATAATTTCTGTGTCCAAACATTGAAAATTTTCACATTGTCATTATATTGTCAAAATTTTGATATATAGTCATACTACCAACCAAATACTGTAATTCTATGGTGTTTGTGAAGAAGGCACTAGCTCTTTATTAATAGGATACTGATTTATATTTGTAAGAGAGCCAAGAATAAATACAATGTAAAATTATCGAATTGTCAAAATAGATGTAATCGTGGTTATGTCATGGCTATCTAAATAATAGTTATAATAATGGCATTTCCAAAAGTATACATAATAATCTGTCACAATGAGAAGTAACTTACTATATTAGACATAAAGAACGGTGAAGCCTTAGGGAATTAGGATACTGAGAAAATCTCTGCTCAGTCTCGCTAGCAGTAGGAAATATAACAAGATTGTATGCCAGTTTCCATTATAGATATCGAAATCAAGGTTGGTATAATAACATTTTATAAAGTTTACCGCATCCAAGCATTTTCCTTATAAAAAAAGGTGTTGCTTACTACGTCATTATGTTCGAAATACATTATCACCGATCACCATATGACCATTTACTCTTATACAAATTTCACCTAAATGCACCCGGCCTGAACCGGGGTTTGCAATTTTAGTACTTTGCTTCTTCAAACATTAGATGGAGCCAGTATAGTTTTGTTAAATCATGTACTGTGAGCGCACGATGTAATTACGTGTCAATAATTTGAGGTTTTTACCTTCTTTTAATTTACAGTTGATTAGTAAATGTAATCATCGTCATATCATCGATAAACATACTTATTTGACCATGAGTAGGAGTATTGAAATAGTAGTTATTTTTGTCGTCAGCGGCGCTATATACGCGAGCGCCAATTTTGAAATATGACAGTCGATTTCAAAAAAATCGAGTACTCTTTTAATCATCATGAGCTTGATATGTTCTGGTATTTTACAGGTGTGAATCGCTCTTTTGCATTGTCAATGTTTACTTTTACAATAGGTTAGGTTAAGAGTAAGAGAAATATTACTACATACCACAAACTTTGGCATTCTCTATGTTACAATATCAAAAAGAGACATTGACAAGAGTGATTTACAACTAAATTGGCTGTACTCGATTTTATTGAAATCAGCTCTACAGTTGCGGCGTCTATAAACTCAGACAGTATGAGAGATAACTTATACATAGAAGATGGGTAACTAAATACTAAATATTGTAACCCTATCAGACTCATCTCTTGAAATTTTCAGGTACTAAATTAAAAGGCGGCAGATTTTGAAATTAAGGATAGTACATATTTATCCAAAATTAATGGTTTTATTTTTAGTTTGTGAACAAAATCCTAATATTTTTGTAATTAACTTCTTTTATCTAAAATTACTTAATATAATTAAGAAAAAGTTACTTACTAAAATATTAGAGTTTTGTTCATATATGTCTTAATCTTACAAATCTCTATTTGAGTTTGGAGATAAAAATTTTTTTGGCAGTTATGCACATACATAATCTGAAGATAATTAAACGATATTCAACAATGTGTTTTAAAGGTAATCGAAGAGTAACATAAAGCTACATTACTTACAAAAATTTAATAGCCTTTATTCAAACAAATATAAAATATAGATAAAATACACAAAGCACTTTTGTGTTACCATTTTGTTTTTGTACTTCTGTTTTCTCCAATCCATTCTAGTTCTTCATCAATTGGATTTCTATATTCTCCTTATGATTTCTGGTTTTGATTTTGACAAATGTGATATCTCTCTATTGCAAATTTAATGTCTACCCATTTAACAAATAAATCTGGATATTTACTGGGATCAGGAAATGAGTTCGGGGATTTCTTGTTCATACAATTGCGAACAGAACATGAGCGATACGCCATAATAATTTCAGAAGGAGTAGAATGGTAAAGCTGGAATAATAAAGAGAAATATGAAGAAAATTTTAGATAATGCTAGGATTATAGAACTACAACAATTGTAGAGTGGAAATTAGAAAGGGCCTAAATGCCATTTTTAACGAAATTGAGTTAACAACATAGAAAGGTTCTAAATATCATACTTTATGTCCTGTGAAAAGCCATAAGTAGCAAAGTTAAAATTTAATTGCCAGGAGGTAGTAATAGATGTCGCTTGGCGTATGTGAGCAAGCGTTTTCGTTTGATAGGTCCTAAGTCCATCACAGAATATTGCCAGTTTGTTTTAAAATCGGCAGGTGTTAGTTATGTGTTTTGCGTGTCTGTATATTAAAATGGAAGGAAATCAAAGAATAAGAAAAGGTAAAGGTAGTGGCTCATATCATACTGAACAGAAGCATTTAAAATGGAATAGAAAGTCGTACAAAACGTACAAAAACAAAATGGTACCTGAAAAAACCATTCCCAAAGAGCAGGTTAGGTATACAAACATAATGTTTCCCTTTCTGGTTCTAATCTTGAAAATATGTTATATGTAGGTATCATGTAAATGCAAGCTGGGATGTAAAGATGTTACATACGAAAGGCGACGTTCCCTTTGGGAAAAGTTTTATTGTCAAGATGCTAAAACACAAGGGACGTTTTTAATGGGTTTAATGAGTATTTGTGCTGTGCAAAGAAGGCGGCACGGTTCATATGAGGATCCGCAAAGCAGTCGACGTCAGGCCACTATAGCTTATTCCGTTCCTGATGGTACAGGAAAATTTGTTCGTGTATGTAAAAAACTTTTCCAAGACACCTTCTCTGTTAATGATAAAAGAATTCGCGTACTTATTGAGAAAAAAAAAAATGGGTGAAGCCTGTTATAAAGATAAACGTACCAGACATGCTGCGCCAAAATATTCTGAATTTGACCGGTCGTTAATCAAGGCTCATATTAACAGGATCCCAAGGGAAGTTGGCCATTACTCAAGATCTAAATCGGAAAAGGAGTACATTAGCCCCGACTTAAATATTCACAGACTGTTTAAAGCATTTCTGCAATTGCACCCTGATTCAATAGTCACCTATAAATTTGACAGGTCTGTTTTCATAAAAAATTTTCCCAATCTGTGTTTTCACAGACCACGTGTTGATACGTGCAGCACATGTGATAAACTTGACTGTCAAATCAAGGCCAACATTGAGTCAAGTCAATCTGCTAAAACTCAGCTGGAACTTCATCACCGCAGGGCCGAGAGAGCAAGAGAAGTGCTAAAAGAAGATATGACTGAGTCTCAAGAACCCGAAAGCATCAAGTGCTGTTTATCCATGGACCTACAATAGGTCATGTTCGTTCCATCACTGACCCACAGCGATATGTTTTACCTCTCACAGCTATCGTGCTACAACTTAGGTGTTCATATTGGCGATACGAATGAATCCAACATGTGTATGTGGCACGAGGGGGTAGCGTCTCGCGGGCTAATCAAGGACTGATTTTTAAGAATCATTTAGTAGTATGTTGTGATAATAGCGGGGGCCAGAACAAGAATAGAATTTTATTGTTTACCTTGATGTTTTTAGTAGCCAATGATGTTTTTGAGACTATCGAGCAGAAATTTCTTATCAGCGGCCATAGTTTCATGCCCTGCGATAGGGACTTTGCTTTGATAGAAAAGCGTAAGAAGGTAGCTAAAGCATATGTTCCCTCGGACCTAAACGCAACAGTTAAATCAGCAAGGTACTCTCCTCCATTCAATATTGTTGACATGACAATTTCTGGCTTTTGGGACCTAAAAAAAGCTGCGGGTGCATATATTAACACCACAAAGTTAAATATAAGTAAAGCTTCAGTGATAACCATTGAAGAGGCTAATCTTCCATTTATTAAAATGAAGACCACTTTCTCTGATATTCAGGCAGCAGTGATAGTCAATGTTTTAAAGAAGAAAAAAACTTTAGCTGACCTTAGACGGGCTAACATAATCAAGCTGCCGCCAGAAAGTAAAGTGTCTGAAAATAAAAAGGTTTCTCTTCGAAGCATGATTCCCTACCTTAAGAATCAGGCACACCAACGTTTCTATAAAGAGCTACTTCACATTGACCAAAATGTTTCAGAAAATCTAGAAAACGCCTGAAATTAACAATTTTTTACTAAAAAATGTCGATGACACTTACGCCCTTTCCAAATTTTGCACTTCTGTTTTTGTTTATATTGGTTATACCGGGTGTCCACACGAAAACTTTATATTGAATTATTTCTGGTGTTTTTGAAGACAAAAACTTGAAATTTTGGGTGGTTGTTCAGGATATAGGGGGACAATGAATAGTGTATTTTATACCGCCCCATCGGGTCACCCGCCGCCGCCGGCCACCCCCACTCCAATATTTTAAATGACACCCTGTATTTTTTTTTGGTGGTTTTGAAAGAATACAATTTTCTTGATATTCCTATGTGAAAAAACTAGTAACACACATTATGACATTTATGAGATATTTAAATTTAAAAGTTTCAGATATCAGAAATTATTAACTCCGAAAAATCATAAGTTAGTCATGGAAATAGTTTGCTTTAAATTAGAATTGTCAAAATTGTGACTTTTGTGTTTCATTAATATTAATACTTGTAAAATTGTTCTTAAAGTTTCGGCTTTTTCGCTGAAATGGTTTATACTCTTGAAGAGAGAACTGAAATAGTGATTTTGTATGGGATTGCAAACAAAAATTATTCCCAAGCGGCGACGTTATTCAATGAAAACCATCCAAACAGAAACGTATCTGTTGCTTATGTCAGAACGCTAATAGAAAAATTTTTGCAAACTGGATCTGTAAATAATAAAAAACGGAATACGAATAATTGTGGTGTACTAAATGAAGCTATGCAACTAGCAGTTCTTGGGCATATTAATTTAGACCCAGAGCTTTCGTTGAGAAAATTATCCGAAGTTTCGGGAGTGCCAAAATCAACCTGCCATAAGATATTAAAATTAAACAAAATGCACCCTTATAAAATTCAACTTCACCAAGAGTTGGGTGACGGTGATTTCGACAGAAGAGTCGAATTTTGTGAAATAATGACAGATATGATTCGGCAAAATGGAAATGTTTTGCGAAGTATTTGCTTTAGTGATGAAAGTTGCTTTTACTTAAATGGTCTTGTGAATAGACACAACTGTCGATATTGGAGCGACGTAAAACCCCATTTTTTCCGAGAAGGCAACACACAATATCCCCAAAAAATTAATGTATGGGCTGGAATTCTTAATAACCAAGTAATTGGCCCGATATTCTTCCAGGAAAATTTAAATGGACCTAAGTACTTACAATTTTTGGAAGAGCTAATACATCCTCTTATCATACAGTGTCTTGAAGAAAACTTGAATGAAATAGAGGAGGAGCAATTATATTTTCAACAAGATGGAGCTGGGCCACATTACTGTTTAGACGTTAGGAATTATTTGGATAATATTTTCCCAGGACATTGGATTGGACGTAGGGGCTCTATTGAATGGCCAGCTCGCTCCCCCGATTTAACTCCCCTAGATTTCTTTTTGTGGGGACATTTGAAGTCTGTTGTTTATAAGACACCGCCACAATCAATAGCTGATTTACGTAATAGAATAACAGAGGAATGTCGAAATTTAACGCCACAAGTGTTCGAAAATGTTAGAAATGCTTTTGAAAATAGACTTTATTTATGTTTAAATGTAAACGGTGAACAATTTGAGCATTTAATTTAACTAAAATGTTGTGAATAAATCTTGTTTTAAGTATTTCCATGACTAACTTATGATTTTTCGGAGTTAATAATTTCTGATATCTGAAACTTTTAAATTTAAATATCTCATAAATGTCATAATGTGTGTTACTAGTTTTTTCACATAGGAATATCAAGAAAATTGTGTTCTTTCAAAACCACCAAAAAAAAATACAGGGTGTCATTTAAAATATTGGAGTGGGGGTGGCCGGCGGCGGCGGGTGACCCGATGGGGCGGTATAAAATACACTATTCATTGTCCCCCTATATCCTGAACAACCACCCAAAATTTCAAGTTTTTGTCTTCAAAAACACCAGAAATAATTCAATATAAAGTTTTCGTGTGGACACCCGGTAGAACATTATTTTGATAATAATTTTTGCTAATAAGTGTGTTTTAAGTTTTGTACTACTTGCATATATTTAATAAACGTTTATCAAAAAATTTTCTATGTCTACACTTAATTTTGAACTTTGCCCGTTTTGTTTTTCGCGATTATTTCTGAATTTTGTTTTTGGCACCTACACCCTTTCTAATTTCCACTCTTCAATTATGGAAAAATAACACCTTAAGAAAATAATTTGTGGCGAAGTTCTTGGCACAGTGGTTGGCATTATTTTGTTTGAATAGGACACGTTATCATTGACTGTATCGCAACACTACTGCAAAATAGTTTGCAGAAAATTATTTTATAAGAACAATTTGATGCGTAAAATGTCATCTGAAAGTAAAAAAAATCTTCAATACACGTTGGAAAAGGAAAATAATATCACAGAACATTTTACGAAAATACACATTAAAACATAATAAAAATTATAATATGTAGTTATATAATATAGTACAAAAAAGCATATAGCTTAATTTACAATTATATGACACTAATAAACTTCAACCATAATAGAAGCAAATTTAGACAAACGAAAGACAGTGACACTAATTATTCAAAATAGTCAAATAAAATAAACCAAAACTTTAGTTAAACACGACAAAATAATAAAATATGAATAAGTGAACAGTTATGCGAAACCGGCTAATTAAAATTCAATTGCATCCTAAATTAAAACGAGAAAGGCGGTAAAGTATAGGTAGCTTATTTAGTAATCTACATGACAGTACTAATCAAAGTCAACTAGTGAGGTTTTCAGGCACCAAAAACTATAGCAACAAAGGTCTAATTTAAGTTACGCCCCTCTGAGTGTGACAAACAAAAAATGTTGGCTTTGTAACATGGTCCCAAAATTAATGTTTATTAAATGTCACCCAACTGAAAGAAAGTAACTGGTGTATAACATAAAAAAAATTAAAAGTGTAAAAATTCAAATACAGTAAAGTTAATATTTTATGGTAGCACCGTTAGCATCTATGACCATTTTGAGTCTCCTCGGCATTGATAGAACTGTGCGTTGTACACATGCCACAGATATTTGCTCCCATGTATCCGAGATACTTTGAATTAATTCTTGACGGTTTTGAGGCATGATCTTATTATTAATTTCTTTGGCCATGATACTCCAAATATTTTTGATGGGGTTGAGGTCTGGACCTCTCGCTGGACAGTCTAATGTGGTTACTTCATTTTATGTGATAAGCTGTATGTATTGGACAATTATCCTGTTGGAATAGAAAAAAGACTACTCTTTCCCAAAAGTTGACATTATTGTTTATATGTTGAAAGGCAAAACACAATCTCCTTCCTCTTTATTTGCTTCTAGGAGAAATGTCATATTGGCAGCACTTTGATTACGTAGTTCACTCTCTTTTATTCTTATATAACCTGGAGAATTGATTTCCATTTTTGAATGGAAATTGACCATATTTTAGAGCATGTAATAATTCATAAATTTATTCACCAATTAATTCATGAATTCGAATTGATATTGATTCTTGTATTACATTTATCAATTTTCGTTCACGAATTAATTCAGAAATGTAAAACAGGCTTTAGAGAAGAAAATACTGCAGTTAGATAATAGTTAACGTAATAAAATAAATCATTTGTGTATCTACACAAACCTACATGGCTACAGGCGGCTATATTTGCTAGTAGAAGTCACTTATTCTGGGTAAATCTCTATAGAGTTGTCCAGAATAAGTCGGTGACTTTTACTTTTGTCTGAGAAGCAGGCACATACGTCGCCTTAATATTTTTACTTAATAATTAAGTAAATTGGTATACTACAACGTTATGTTTTGTTTACGATGCAAAAGATAAGAACAACCTCTATACGTAAATTGATTTTGTTTTATTTTGGCAATCATTTTGCGACCACCCCCTCTCCCCACAGCTCCGTCTGACACTTGGAATACCATTGCGCTTCATTATATTCTTTAGATTCTCACTTAAAAATACCAGATTTATAACCACCATATTTTTTTTAAACTGAACTGTGCTCGTTCTAAAAATAATATTACTCGTCCGAGTATGTTTTGAATAGAATCTCACATAATATGATATCATGCTTTAAACGAACATGCCCTGAGTCCCTAATTTTATTTCTCGTTGTGTATATGAAAACAGACATTTCGGAGCACAAGCCTCGTCTCTTTCGACTTTCATTTCCTCTTTTTTTCCTGTCAAGGCCCGCGCTTATTAGTATTCCAAGAGTTCGTGGTATTGCGGAAACTGAACGAACCCGCGATCCTACTCCGAACCGTAATTGCTTCGTTCATAAATAGAGAAGAGATTTTCCACAAAAATAAACAAATGTTTTTTGTGTGCACTGAATGTTACCGAATATATTCGGAATTATTGATGACGTCTGGAGACAATTGTAAAAAAAGGAGAAACTCAAATTCTATTTAACTACGTCGTCGTTTCGTTGCGGCAAAGTATTGAAGTCGAAGCTATAAAATGGTATATTACTTGCGCTCTTGTTAAATAAAAATAAAGTTATCGACAATTTTAAATTTACAGTGACATGGGAGCGCAAGGTATTTCTTTTCGGTGACTAAAGAGAGAGAGAGAGTAAGAGAGAATCGAAAGCACTACGACAGGAAAAATACTATTTCCCAAAGTAATTTTATTATGATGAAAGTTGGAGCAAAAGGAATCTACTAAATTTATGTTATATGCATACGATACGGTTGCAGTACTGCAACATGTTTATTTTGGCGTCATGATAATGGTTCTAGAAACTAGAAAAATGTCTGCCGCCTACGGATATACTTCAACATACTTTTGTGAAATTATTGAGCAAACTATGTATGTTATTTTATATTTACGGTTACTTACTTTTAGTTGTAGAAGTTAGTGAAACGCGTGATCATAACCTCTCGCACCTGTCGTGAAAAAGAAGGTTATAATAATTGTAATTATTTGTAAAATTCAATTGTGAATAGAATAATAGACGTAGAATAGTTTTAGACGTTTGATAATAGGTAATAGTATGCAGGGTATATCGCGACGAGATTTCGTTAGAACAATATTGAATGTGGAGTCCAATGAAGTTGAAAAAATGTAGGTTGCTATTTTAAAAGTGTATTGATATTTTCTGGATGAAATGTTTAACATTGTTTTCTGATCACTCTGTATTATTTTGAAAAGTTTATAATACCACATTTGAAACAGTATACTTTCCAAAATAATTACCTAGAATTTTAAATCTTTGCCTGCATTCAATTATTGGGAATGTTCTTATGAGTAATAGCCTGCAGCTATCATCTTTTTTTTACAAAAGTTAAAATACTTTGAAAGTGGCTAACTTCAGAGGCAAAGTTTATTAGAAAAACTATCCTTAAAATTAAGAACTAATATTTGCGAAATTTCAAAACTCTACTCTTTTTAGTTTTCCATATTATCCTAACAAAATCTCGTCGTGATATACCCTGTAATATTCAACAAACAAATAATGAGGGCACTAATTTAGATTAAGAGTGATTTGCACCCTTGTGAATAATAGTCATTATATGCGAGTAGAATACTATACTTTGTCCACGACTCTCAGGTATTTAATTAATTTAATGCATATTTTGTAACACATACTATACATAAATTTTATCTTTCTGCACTCCTTCTCCATATGAACTTTAACTATGCCAAATATCACACTCCTCCGTGCGCGCAATATGCTTAAAAAGGGGTTCAAGGTTTTTTTTACGTATTAATATTTATAGATATTTAACAATGAATGTTTTATTTTATTTTATGTATTAGTAATACATATGATATTAGTACAATTGTTATAGGGTTGCCGCGATATAGCTCAGAAAACAAAATTCTCTCTCTCCCAGGTTCCCTCGGCGAAACTGTACAATGTTCACGTCAGGAATCGTGATCTTAGGAAACAGTATAAAAAAACAACAAATTACTTGAAGACAAAAAAATGAAATAATATTTAATTATCTTTTCTAAAATTTTTAATAAAATTGAAAAACAGATCAGATATAATTATTTGTTATAAAAAAACAAAAAAAAAAAACTTTCATTAACAAATTCTCAAGAAAAAACCCTACCCACTAATTGACCAGATAGGATAAAAAAAACTTGTACTGACAAACGCGACAAAAATTACCTTATTAATTACTGAAAATAATTCACAAAGTCCATACAAAATAATAATTACTTAAAATAAATAAATTAAATACCTATAATTAAAATACATCAAATTATAGCAAACTGATATAGTAAAGAAAATTATCTAATTTAATAGCTTCTCAATAAATATAAAATATTTTCAAACACGTGCAGGAAAACAAAATGAAGGATATGAGTCTACTTTTACAATATTAAAATTTTCTCTTATTATAATAAAGAATGCATTCTCTTTCTTAAAAGTAAATACTTAACTTGTATAACAGCAATAAAACTAGTACACAAACTTGATTAAATCTTGGCTCCTTAAAATAAAAATGAAACTTATAACAAATTTTATTCAAACATCAAATATCTCTAATAAAAGAACTGCACTTGACGGGAGACCAAAATTTAATGTCCTTCAATATATATATCACGGCCAGTGAAAGCCACGCATCCCTACCACATCTAATACACTTCGCACATGTATACTATATTAAAATATCAAGTTGAGGAGCATAAATAATCTTCCTGGCATCATCTCTTTTAAATTCAAATAACAACAAAATAAATATTAATATACACAGATTACCAAAGGACTACTATACCTCCCAAATTCTTAAACAGAAACCAAAATACAGTGTGTACCAAAACATTTGTCCCACAGAAAAATAAATTTGAAATAAATCAATTTATTTAATTTTACTTATCCATAATATATAAAAAAAACCATAGCAATACGTACTACATACTCGCATAAATTCTTTAAAAACAATCTCTAACCTGTGCCACTGTTAGACCACAGACTAATATGCGTTTCACATTGACGCATTTTGTACTTCACCCGAAGACATTCTTTTCTTCATGTATTAATACATGGATGTTTTGTTTTATTTAATTTAACGTATTTGTAACACATATTATACCGCGAGATCAAAAATTATGTTGATAAAGGTTTGCCATGGAATGTAAAACGTCTGTCTTAAGATATATCATTAAGTGTCATACTGTCATTAATATTTGACATTATATTTTATCATGCTGCACTCCTTTTCCATATGAACTTTAACTATGCCAAATCTCATACTCCTCCGTGCGCGCATTTTGCTTAAAATGAGGTACAAAGTTCTTCTTTACGTATTTATGGAACATTATTTTACTTATTTATAACATTAAAAATAATAATATTAACATTAACTCGTATTAGACAGCGTTTTGTAATGGAATTCTTGAACGCAGAAGGTTAAACGCCCATCGCATTCATGAAAGTCTGAAAAACATGTACGGTAATGCAACAGTGGATGTCAGGCCGAAGAAGTTCAATACAGTGCGATCGGCAGGGAAAGATGTGGCAACAGTGTTATGGGATGCACAGGGTGTGATTATGGTTGATTTTTTAGAGCAGGGATGCATAATAAATTTTATCCAATATGTCATAACCCTCAAAAAGCTTAAAGCATATCTTCAGCGAGTTCACCCAATGAAAGCTATGGCGGTTGGTCATTTGCATGACAATGCAAGACCAGACATCAGTCGTCACACCACTGAAGAGATTATGAAAATTGGATGGGAAGTCTTGCCTCATCCTCTATACAGCCGTGACCTGGTACCATCAGATTTCCATCTGTTCGGGCATCTAAAAGGAGCTTATCGTGCGATCCACTTTGAAGATGAGGAGGCCGTGAAAACGTCTCTGCGTCAATGGTTTAGGAAGCAGCACCTTGCTTTTTACCATACTTGTTAAAAGATGGACCAAAACTTTGGAAATGGACGAAGATTATATTGAAAAGTGACAAATTAATAATCAATATGAAGAGAAAGAACTTTGTATCAAGATCAAGACAGAAAATACTACAATTATGCATTCAACAATATTAAATTATGTATGTACTTACAGAGCAAAGAATATAACGAAAGCATTTCATCCTACTCTGTGGAACAAGAACCTGACAAAAAAGACAAAAACGAACATATTTAAAGCAATCATTGAACCAGTTATGTATGGGTGATAGACAAAAGAATGAATCAAACGTTGCTTTCGGCGGAAATTACATATTGGAGAAGATGCTGCGGAATAACTTTATACGACCATGTCAGAAATGAGAACATCAGAGATAGAATGGAGGTGAAGGAGACTATTATAGATACTATAAATGGCAGCAGCTGAGATGGTATGGACATCTGCGTCGAATGGAGGAAGAAAGATTACCAAGAAGAGTATGGAATTGGAATCCACCTCAAAGGAATAAACGAGGCAGAACAAGAAGGAGTGGATGGAAAATATAAAGGATGAAATGAGGATGAGAGATCTATGGCAGAAAGAGTGGAACGATAGAGATAAATGGCGCTTAGGATGCGAGAAGCGGAAATAACTGCAAAAACTCGCTATATACATATACATGTACTTACACTTCAATGAACAGATGTTATTTTGTAATTTGAAAAGACAATCGCATTTAAGTATATGAAACACGTGTTTAATTGAACTAAATTAGGATCAGAGACATCTCATATCAAAACATATGAATATTACGTAACATGTAAAATTGCAATTTAAAATTGTGTAGGAACAATTTTAAGAGGAATTCAGAAGCCAAGTACTGAGATAAGAGAAAATTAAAGATTCGTTATAACAAGTAAATAAACTGAGGTATCACTACAGAGAAAATTCAAATTCAATTCGAGAATTTCCAAACGAAAACATTTAATTTTTAATTGACAATACGGAGCAACAATACATACATATGGTAGAAAGCACCAAACAATCCACCTTCCTCATCAAAATCCATGATGTAATAGTTGTAGTACGTCAATGTTAGTATTGTGATCGGCAAATAAAGTTTACGATTTCTGATGTTTTTCTTTGAGGTTATATTGACATCAAAATTTACCAAATTATCTGAATGTAAATTAAGGACATTGTGTTAAAAATAATGTATTCTATGAGTATAATTAAATAAAACTACATCCTGAATACTACATTTCATTTAATGAATAGTAAAAATAAAAAATCAAACTCTTCGTACTTTTATTGTGTAATTATTTCTTAATACTTAAACAATGGTTATATAATGTTTATATTTTAGGAAGCAAGCTGTTTTAATAATTCTTCATTATTTGAATAATTAAACCCGACTTTAATTTTCATTAACGTCGTACTTTACAATTAACTTGTTTCAAAGTATGTCTCAGCAACACAAATTAACTCGTCACTTATCCAAATTTGTAATAAATTATTACTGATAACACTCTTCAACTTAGAACATAACAAATCCAATAAAAAGAAAGTTACAAATACTACAGGCAAGTAATAAAAGGTAGATATTTATTTTTATATATGTATTACTTTCTTTCTTAGAAAAATGTATTAGTTTTAATTAAAACGAACCACAAACCCAAGAAATAAAACAAGTTTATTTTTATATTTAGTATTTTTCTTACAATTGATATAACATTTGAGTACAAAATTTAAATCAGTATATCTAGCCAATTTATTGTCATATATTGTACATTTTCTGTTTATGTATTTATCCTACAAATTTAATTGAAAGTAACAATTATATAAATTAATACATCTTTGACTTGAAACTAAAATTGTAATGAAAATATACTCAAAATATTAACATATTCTTATACATTTACATGACATATTACGAAATATGCCACTCTCTGTCATAAGCAAAGAAGAGCACATAAAATAATAAAACTAGTGGTAATATGTAACTTTTTTAGTATACAGTACAAAAATAAATACTAATTTGATATGTTGTTTGTGCTATTTCCATTGCACAAACAAGATATCACATTATACTACATCATTAATAATTACATGTTATGAATAAATACTAAACTAACTCTAATCGTCAATAATTAGATCATTAACGTCTAAAATACACTTACTCACTATTGTATAATAACTACATATGCCTAAAATATTTTCTGTAAGAAAAGACAACTTATGTCTTTTTTATTTCAAGTTATTAATCTTCAATTTTACAGATTAATTGCAGTAATATATAAAAAAATTATCAGAAAAGAGTAGTAGATTTTATAGACATTCTTGTTTATTATCACTGTTTCTACTGTCTTCAGCTTCTGAATATTTATAATAAATTGTATTACTTCTTCTCTGCCAAGCAACAGTTCTCGGTCCCACCATTTTCTGTGTCCTCATTTCTAGGATCTGATTCCACATCTTAACTGCATTTTTTCTCATAACCCTGCTCCCCCATGTGCTTATTATAATATATTTTGGATATTCCCCATATATACTCTATCGGATTGAATATGTAGTGATATGATGGTAGTTGTACCGGGTGTTTCATCGGTTGGGGTATCGCGAATTAAAGTGCCTAAATATAAAAATATCGACTTCAAATTTTAACCACTTATAGAGCTTTTAAACCTCTACCAGCAGGTTAGGTTGTTTTTGATAATATTATTTTAATTAATGCGTAAATTAAAAAAAAAACGTATTATCAAAAATTAAAAGTGCTCAAAAAATGTTCAAATTTGAATGGTGATACGTGGAAATATCACCCATATTAACTTCACAATCAGAATTTTTATAAACGAAACCGTTTGTCAAATAAAGTCAATATTAAATAATGTCGTTTTTCTTACGACAGATTTATGGTACTTAACTTTCTAATTGTGCTGTCCGCAAACAGGTAGTCCTTTTAAATTTATGACGGATAATAAATAAAAATTTATGACGGATAATATTAATATAACACAGCTTAAACAAATGAAGTTGACTCCGTGAAAATAGAATCACAACTAACATCACAAAGTACCTAAATGTAAGTTCAGAATGCCCTTGGAAACGCTTCCCGATTAGTAGAACTACAACAACAACTGAAGGCTTCAGGGTTGAATATTATCCGTCATAAATTTTTATTTATTATCCGTCATAAATTTAAAAGGACTACCTGTTTGCGGACAGCACAATTAGAAAGTTAAGTACCATAAATCTGTCGTAAGAAAAACGACATTATTTAATATTGACTTTATTTGACAAACGGTTTCGTTTATAAAAATTCTGATTGTGAAGTTAATATGGGTGATATTTCCACGTATCACCATTCAAATTTGAACATTTTTTGAGCACTTTTAATTTTTGATAATACGTTTTTTTTTAATTTACGCATTAATTAAAATAATATTATCAAAAACAACCTAACCTGCTGGTAGCGGTTTAAAAGCTCTATAAGTGGTTAAAATTTGAAGTCGATATTTTTATATTTAGGCACTTTAATTCGCGATACCCCAACCGATGAAACACCCGGTACAACTGTGTGCGTCTGGTATATTATGGCTTTTAACCACTTTCTTATTTGACCTTTGTTTCAAGAATTATTAGATTTATTATATAAATGCTCTGATAACTTCTAGCATACACAGCAGTTCATTTTCAAACTAATTTAAGGATTAGTAGTATTTGAAGAAAATACTAAAGAGGCACTGGTAATAAAACCATTACATGTACCTGAATAAATGACTATAAACCTAAAAGCAAAGCAAAATTTGTATTACTGGACACATGTCAATTTTAATGCAGAGTATTACCTCTTGCCGCCAACTTTCGAACACTCTTATGACATCCTGCCATGATCTGGTTACAGTGCTATTTTCAAAAATCAATGTCTCACCCAAATAGACACATTCCAGCGGATTTTCAGATTGTAAATTATTCATATATTTTTTAGAAAATTAGTTCGAGGAAGAGCAACATGTGTTTTTTCCATTAATCTTCTCTATAGACAGTCTTTCTTATATTTGAAAGCAATATCTGCTAGTACTCTACCAAAAGAATCAACAGAGCCATCAAAGATAAGATGCTCCTCTATCAGTGATAATAACGAAGCTCATGTAAAGTGTTGTTCTAAAAAACACCATTACATTATAATATTCTTTTTATTTTCAATGAGATGTATAAGCAATTTACCGTTTTTATACAGATCGCATATGGTATCGCGTACTGTTGCTTTTATTGCAGGAGTAATCACATACAGTTTCCTGAGACGCTTTTTTAGGACTTCGGTGAGCATCATTTTGTCTACGTGTCTTAAAAATACTGCTCACAGATTCAACGGAAATATTTAAAGCTTGTGCAAATCTCTAAAATGATAATATTAATATTTATTTGATGTCATTACAACAAATATGTATACATGTCTCTCGCAGCTTGTCAACGGTAATAGAAGACCGTCGTTATTCTGTTTACGTTCGTATGTAAGTATATAATCAAAGAGCTAATGAGCTCCTTTGACTGACTACTGAACGGCTTAAGCATCGTTAGTTCTAAAAAGAACTTTGAAAGATAATACTACAATAAAATAAACATAAACAACAGTAACCTAAACCTACAATACTGTCAAACAATGCTGTCAAATGACAGCAACGAACTCAAAATTCAAAATCACTAGCAACGTGTAAACGATGTCTCATGTAAGCCAACATCGGATGTTAATATTTTTTATCGCCAACCGTCAGTAAAGTGATGCGTTACCATAGCGTTTTACGGAGGTAAAGAAACACTTTATCGTACTGTACAATAAAGTACTTTACCTGCCGCTAATATCTGTCAGCGTAGCCATGACTGATGACTTTAAAAATAAATCGTTTGTCACTGTCATAAACTGTCATAAGTTATTATATTTTTATTTCTTAAATTAACAATTTTCACGGTTGGCGATAAAATTTTGTATGCACCACGTCAGTAAAGTACCTTTACCGAACTCGTCTGTTACTCGCCGCGCTCGCTTCACTCGCTTGGCTCGTAAATCAGACTCGTTCGATAAAGTATCACTTTACTGACTTGTTACATAAATAACTATTATCGCCAACCGTCAGTAAAGTGATGCGTTACCATAGCGTTTTACAGATGTAAAGAAACACTTTATCGTACTGTACAATAAAGTACTTTACCTGCCGCTAATATCTGTCAGCGTAGCCATGACTGATGACTTTAAAAATAAATCGTTTGTCACTGTCATAAACTGTCATAAGTTATTATATCTTTATTTCTTAAATTAACAATTTTCACGGTTGGCGATAAAATTTTGTATGCACCACGTCAGTAAAGTACCTTTACCGAACTCGTCTGTTACTCGCCGCGCTCGCTTCACTCGCTTGGCTCGTAAATCAGACTCGTTCGATAAAGTATCACTTTACTGACTTGTTACATAAATAACTATTGTAAAACTGGCTAAAATAACGCCAACATTATCATTTTTAATTAATATTAGTAATTAAAATAATCCTGTATTTATTATTATATACATATAATATATTCTACACCAATGAAATTCTAAATTTAATAATATATAAAGTAATTATGTTCGTTGTTATGAAATTGGCAATGCAGACGTCATTATTTTTTGTTTATGACGAAAGTGGATTGTTTGCTGCTTTCTGCTTTATACTAATATTAATATGACTTAGAACTTTACGACACTAATGCCACCGCATTAAAAATAACACTCAAGACTTAAAGTCACTTAATTAAATAAACTTTATAGTGTATGAATATTTATAACGGACAAAAGCGCGCCCGTGGATTTTATAATTTATTGTATAAAGACGAGGGAGCCCAGAAAGAAATATACATATGTTGAAGATGGAAAGTTATATTGCCGCGTGCGTTTCCATGAAATATGGATTCAATCTCCTATACGCATAAATTCACTGGTATTTTTTCTCCTTTCTCGTCGTTTCCATCATTTTTATGTCCGATATTTTTTTTCGCAACATATCGGCTCGTTTTTATATGCGATGTACGAGGAATCATCCCCAACAGAAATGGTTAACGTACGTGCGCCAAATAACACTGACTTCTAGTCAAACACCATTATACGAAATTATGGTATCAATATTGCCGTAGTGAAAAGATGCTTGAAATATTATATTTACGGGATTTTGCAATTGGTGGGTAGTTGTATTTCACAATTTATCAGAAAATGTTTAAATAGGTAGTGAATAAAAAATGGTTATATAATTTCCATGTGAACATTCCTAAGAACTAAAATTTCATTTTCCAATACTTGTCTTTTTGTTATTACAACACTCTCTTTATTTATTATTTATTCAGTTTACGCTTTCCATATTCGGAAGAATTTTGAACAGTATGTTTCTTTCACAGAACAACTTAGTGAAGAAAGCTATTAAGGAAGCAAAGCATAGATTCTGGGAAACGTTTGGAAGAAAAATGGAAGAAGACTTCCACGCAAACCTAAAACTATTTGATCGAGTACTGAAAAGCATAAAAAACAGAAATCAACACCAGCAAAGAATAACACAAATCTGAAACATTGAAGGGCAAATCCTTCATGAAAGAGAACAAATTGTGGGGAGATGGAAGGAGAACTCTGAAAACCTGATGAACCAGAATGTGAGATTCTAATGCAATATTTGGCAAGAATGTAGAAGCGAAATATTCGAAGGGGACGATATAGACGAGGAGGATGTAAGACAAGCAATTAAAAGCCTTAAGAAAGGAAAAACAGCGTGCTATGATCAGATCGCTGAAGAGATGGTAAAGCGTTTAGGGGAAATTGGTATGCAACTTTTAAACCAGATCTGTAATATATGCTGGAACGAGGGAATGATACCCGGGAATTGGGAAATGGGTGTTATCATCCCAATTTTTAAAAAGGGAAACATACATGACTGCGCCAATTATCGAGGCATCACATCATATAAGTATATTGCTAAAGGTATACAAGAAAATATTCGTAAAAAGACTAAACCCAGAAATTGAACCAACCATGGAACAATCACAAAACGGGTTTAGAAAAGAAAGATCGACACAGGACCACATCTTTACTATTAAACAGTTACCAGAGCGTACTCGAGAATATGGAAAGAACTATCTCTTGGCTTTTCTAGACTTAGAAAAAACGTTTGCCAAAGTACCGGGGGGAAAATGCTAGAAAGCTTATGACAGAAGGTAATATCGACCAAGCTACAATGAGCAATAGAAAGTATTCATAAAATTAACAGGAACATAATTAGAACAAATAACATGGGAACACAAGAATTCATTATCATCGTGGCACTACGACAGGGAGGACTGCTGAGCCCAATTCTATTTAACGTGATTATGGACGACATTATTACAGAGGCAAAAAGAAGAGCAAAAGCCATATACATAGGATACAGAAACTTAGGGGCAGAGTATCTAAACGTATGTGCGTTCGCAGACGATTGGGTCATATTGGCATGGAATCAGACGGAATTGATAAACAAGTTGGATATATGGAATGAAGCTCTAGGAACTTAAAGATCAACCTGAACAAAACCAAGGTCATGTCACTAGTGAAAACACAAACAAAGTTAAACATAAAAATGGGCAGCCACGATTAGAGCAAGTATAAGTATTTAAATACTTAGGAATCCATATAGATAGCACGGGAACACATGAAACAGGAATATCCCACCGAATAGAGACTGCTGTCAAGCTATACCACCTAATGAGAACTGCTTTTATATAGAAAAAAGGAATATCCAGAAAAACTAAGATGAGTGTATATGCAGCAGTGTTCAACCCAACCCTGACCTACGGATGCGAAAACTGGGTACTTACCAAACGAACAAAAGCCCGACTGCAAAGTATGGAAATGAAATACCTCAGAGGAGTCCTAGGAGTAACGAAGAAATATATGATAAGAAACTCAATAATAAGAGAGCAATTAGAAGTGGAACCAGTTGCTACAAAAATTGAAAAGAGTCAGCTGGAATGATATGGACACCTAGTACGAATGACCAGCGACAGACCAATCAAGAGAGTATTGGGATCAAGGATACCAGAAAAGACAGCAAAAGGGAGACGAGCCAAACGAATGAAAGCCCGACTACAAAGTATGGAAATGAAATACCTCAGAGGAGTCCTAGGAGTAACGAAGAGAGATATGATAAGAAACTCAACAATAAGAGAGTAATTAGAAGTGGAACCAGTTACTACAAAAATTGATAACAGCCAGCTGAAATGATATGGCCACCTAGTACGAATGAGCAGCGACAGACCAATCAAGAGAGTATTGGGGTCAAGGATACCAGAAAAGACGGCAAAAGGGAGACCAGCCAAAGCAAGGCATGGAATAATAATGTGGAAAAGATACTCGAGGAACGTGCCGTAACACAACCAACAGCGAAAGAACTTGCAACCTAAACTGAATATGCATTTTGAACCTTACACCTAAGGATCCCATAAGGTTTTTTGATTATATATATATGTTTCTTAGTGTATCTCTAAAATATTAATAAAGATGTGTACTTTATATCGGGCCATCTGCTCATTGAAATTATATAAGTGTACTACTTTGTTTTGTCGCCATTTTGGTAAATATTAGTTCTGACAGTTCATATTTGACAGTCGTGGCGTGAAGATGTGACAAATTTATTATGGATAAGTATTCTGCAAGCCAAAGTGTTTTAATTATTAATAGTTATTTACGTATCATGGGAGTAAAGTAACATTTTACAGTCGAGATATGGATATAACCATGTCGAGACTGTAATATTACTTTGCCCCCGTGTTGCGTACAACAATTTTTCGCCCGCGTCATCATTGTTACTTAAAAAAATACAATAGTACTGATATTAAATAATTACCAAGTAAATGTATTATTATGTAGAATAGGATAATAATATTACAATATACGTAAAACACGGTGGTTTATCGAATATTTATCTACAATAAATTAGCCAAGCAAATTGGTTAGACCAATTGTCTAAATATTACGATAAAAAATTACTACTGCAATAATTGTTGAAGACTGCTCCGAAATTTTTTTTTTGTGGGGGTATCTGAAGAGCAAGGTTTATGCACACATACCAGAAACCTATGAGTACCCCAAACAAAATATTCTTGATGTAATTAATGAAATATCGGGTGAAATATGTCAAAATGTAATAAAACATGTGATCAAAATAGGCGCATTTGTGAAGCTAACAGAGGCGGACATTTATCTGGCAATGTATTCTATACACAATTGCTAAATTTAAATAAAGCATTTATCAACATTAGATCCATTCTCTTTCATTTAATTAACAGTTATGATCAAAGAAGTATACCTTCCCAACGGGGGAAGATTCCTCTTCCAACAATTAATGAGTAACCGGTTGTAATCACTTTTGTAGTCACTACTCCATTTTGATCCATTCATTTACCCTAATCAGTTCGGCACTGGGGTCGCGCGCTCGCGGAGGATTGGGTACCACCACATACCATAGCATGATCATGGAAAGTATCATGCCGGACTGTGTATAAACCTGAAGACGATCAACAACCGGACCGAAGCCCTACCCTATTATTTTCATACACCTGTCAGATTCCTTTTTGAATTTAAAACCAATATGTTTTAATAAAAGGGACAAAGAAGATTTGCCAATATCGATTATTGCTTTGGTGTGTAATTCGTTTTTCAATGTAAGCAGAGTAACATGTTTCTCTGAAATAATTTCAAATATATTAAAATTGTGACACATAGATGAAATAATAACGTACTCTCTTTATACATGTTATAAATAGTGTTTCGTACTTCCATCTTTGAAGATTCTCGCAAATCTTCTGTTTTGGGTTTTACACGAAGTCTTTTCTTACCGGGTGAAGAAAGTACTGGGTTTTGTCCTTTACGTTGTTTTATATTTCTGATAGTTTGTGTGGAGATTTTAAGGGCAGCGGCTACTATCTGCAATATTCAAACCTTTATTATGATTTCAAAAAATACATGTATATATTTCTTACTTCAATAGGTGCATTTATATTTATGGGAGGTGCACGACTTTGTTTTTCTCTTTCAAAAAAGTCCAGGACAAGTTGTTAAGATTGTGAATTCAGACGTTTCCCAGGCATATCTCTGTAATAAATCTAAATTGTAATGTGGGTTGCCTAATTTTAATTTATTTTATATTCATTTAAAACAAAGTATAGAACAGTTGAACGAAAAATAAGTGCAGAGCGGGGTAGCTTTTTATTCAATTTATAACGTGAACCCAAGCAAACAAATCTCCTCCGAAGGATTTTTGATAAAACTTGTTTTTAATATTTTGACATATTAAGTAATTAATTTTCTTTAATCCGATAATTTTTTTCTAAATTTGATTCTTCAGCGGGGTAGATTACTAAATTCTTCATAAGTTGACGTTGAAAGGTTTTCTTCAAATTTAAAATCAACAATAATATCTTGCATCTAAAATCTGCTATTTTTCCATTGTTGACAGATCCACTATACAGGGTATTCCACGAGAGCCGTTCGTTAGAAGTTTTCGTGGTTAGAAAAAACTTAGAATTCTGAAATTTTGGGTTGCAGGGTTATTCAAGATTCTCTTTCATTTTAAAATATTTTCAAGATCATACTACGCCATTAACTTCCTTATTTTAAATGGAACACCCGGTATATTATTTCATTTTTGAATTCCTGAGAAAATTTCATAGTGGGTGTTCATCAGGTTTCCCCATACCTGTTTTCAATTTTTTCTTAGATATCTTGATTTTTTTGAAAATTTTGACAGATGTAGCCCTGTTTTGAGCATTACCCCCTTTAACCAATTTCGATTGGTGGAAAGCGCTTCTGGGGTAGACGGAAGCACAGGAATGATACTTTCCAATGCCATATTGACAACTGATTTATCGCATACAGGGTATCCAAAATTTAATGACCAATTACATCATTTTAAAAGTTGAAAAAGTTCGTTTTTTCAAATGGAACATCCTGTATTTTATTGGATGGTCGGATGCAGAATTTGATTCTGCATCGATTTGCTATAACATTCCCTATACCTATTTCCAGTGGTTTTCTTGTTAATCCATAATTTTATCAAAAGGTCATCAAACTCCAAAAGTTCTACCTAGTAAGCCTTGATTTTGACAGGAATTAAAACAATGTTGATTTAATGTCAAAGCAGTATCATCGTACAGATTCGTGAGGTAAGTACAGTTTATAATGGAGAATGTTGAAGAATATTCCAATAATGATTTATTAAATTTGTTTTACACGCACGGTGAATGTGGACGAATTGTTCGACGAACATGCAGACTATTTAATGAACGATATTCGGACCTACCAACAATGACTCCCGGAAAATTCGCAAGAATCGAAACTCGCTTTATAGCAACTGGAAACGTAAGGGCAACTCAAAATAACCTAAACCCCGTAACTGATAATGAAGATAACGTGGTGAATGTGTTGGCGTTTTTCCAAGCTTATCCGCGGAGTTCAATTTCGACAGCAGCGCTGGATTTGGGTATTTCAAAAACATCAATCCACAGAATATTAAAAAAACATGGAATGCATCCTTTTTGTGAGATAACTGTTCACGGATTACGTCTTGGTGATGAGGCAAGACGTGTCAACTTTTGCGAATTTATGATTTTGAAAATGACCGAAGATCCGAGATTTCTTCATCAGAGTATGTGGACTGATGAATCGAAATTCAGCAGGCAAGGAATTAGAAATCGCCGAAATACTCACTACTGGGCACAAGATAATCCACATGTTATTAGGGAACATAATCACCAAGACCGCTTTAGTTTCAATGTTTTTTGTTTAATTATGGACAACAGAGTGGCTTATCAAGTGTACGATGAAAATTTAAATGCGGCTAGATATCTGGAGATACTGAGAGGGTTTGTTAGTGATTTTCTAAATGCCCTACCTCCACGTGATAGAGCAAACAGTTGGTTTCAGCTTGATGGTGCTCCAGCACATTCAACTATAGCTGTACACCGGCAATTGTCAATGATGTTCGAGGATCGGTGGATTGGCCCGCGGGGACCTTGGAACTGGCCACCCAGATCACCTGGTTTGACCCCCTTGAATTTTTACCTCTGGGGTCGTATACAACAACTAGTGTACTTTAGGCCGGTACAAACTAGAGAGGAATTATTGAACCGTGTTCACCATGCGTTTACTAATATAAGTCCAGACGAACTTCGGAGATCTGTTTCGCGAGGAGTATATGACAGAGTTATTCAGTGTTTGAACCAAAATGGAGGTCATATAGAACAATTATTGTAATTTTACATTCTCTTATTACTTTTTATCATTATGTTCCAATTTTTTGTTTTATTTTATATTTCGTTCTAAATGTTATGTACTAATGTCATATTCTAATTAAAGCAATTTTTTTACCGTTTCATTGATGTTTATTTGGCTTCGAAAGGCAAGCGATGTTTCGGTTTCTGCCAAAAAACCACATTAAAATAAAAAATTTGGATTAACAAGAAAACCACTGGAAATAGGTATAGGGAATGTTATAGCAAATCGATGCAGAATCAATCTGCATCCGACCATCTAATAAAATATAGGGTGTCCCATTTGAAAAAACGCGCTTTTTCAACTTTTAAGATGATGTAATTGGTCATTAAATTTTGGATACTCTGTATGCGATAAATCAGTTGTCAATATGGCATTCGAAAGTATCATTCCTGTGCTTCCGTCTACCCCAGAAGTGCTTTCCACCAATCGAAATTGGTTAAAGGGCGCAATGCTCAAAACAGGGCTACATCTGTCAAAATTTTCAAAAAAATCAAGATATCTAAGAAAAAATTGAAAATAGGTATAGGGAAACCTGATGAAAACCCACTATGAAATTTTCTCAGGAATATAAAAATGAAATAATATACCAGGTGTTCCATTTAAAATAAGGAAGTTAATGGCGACTTCCGGTATAACTGGAAGTAGTATGATCTTGAAAATATTTTAAAATGAAGGAGAATCTTGAATAACCCTGGAACCCAAAATTTCAGAATTCTAAGTTTTTTCTAACCACGAAAACTTCTAACAAACGGCTCTCGTGGAATACCCTATATAGGACCCTTAACCGCCATTCATAATGAGAGATACACTCTATAACTTATCGCAAAATCACAATCAATTTAGATAACCGATTACTAGATCGTCTCAACCTTAGTATTCAGAATGTGTCTTATGCAGACAGACAACATAGTTGCCATGTCGACAATGACAGGTTAGGTTGGTAACTCATTATAATGATACGATATTTTAAATACTTTTTGGTTGGGATATTATTCTAATATATTTTTACATTATATTATTAATTTGACACTTGACGAGAAGGTTATGTTGTGATACTTACACCACAACGACAATACCAAGCATAAACATAATAAATCGAACTGACAACATTGCCTTGAAATAAAAAAAGACAGCTTATTATAAATTGCTTACGGTAGTAAGAGAGGTATATATCCCATAAGAGACTGAACTGAATACTAAGGTTGAGACGGTCAGTGTAGTTTGTTTTTTGCTATAAAATGTCAAATACTTTTCTTGTCAAATAGCAGAAAACAAAATAGAAAGTACTTTAGTTTCATCTGTTATTTGTGATATAATGTGATAATATTTACATTGGATTTTAAGAAATAAAACGCCAACGTAAATGTATTTTTTTACCTCTGTAGAAAATCACCAAACTCGTTCCATAGAAATGGAATCAGTTTCAGCATGTTCTCGAAAAAGGACAACTAAAAATAAAATGCAAATTTACCAGGGAGTTAAGGTTTTTAATCCGCCTGTATTCAATGTTAATTAAAGCATTTTCTTTTTGTTGCAGAAATAAAGGTCGGACCCGGAGGACCGCATGAAAATCACATAAGTATTGTGGGCGGTAAGTAAAGAACAACGAAATCGGACTTTTATCGCAGCAGTAGCGTTCCGGATTTGTCCCTGTCGAGTTACCCAATCTAGGCAGATCACATCCGACCGAATTTTATACAGAATCTAACAATCCGTGCCGACGGTATTCGCATATGAGATAACGAATATGACTCGGCGAATTCTTTTGACAATCATATTTCGTGGAAATATCATGATTATGAAATTATTTCGTTGAAATTCAAAGGCGCAGTAATACATGGACATTATAATAGGTTAGGTTTATACGTCGGACTTATCCAGCTTATAACAATTAAATAAAATTTGCGAAAAAGTTCATCAACTCGATTAACAGACTTCACATTGGTCATTTAAATCGTTAAATAGCGACAATTTTCCAAATACTAATAACTTTGATTAAAACAGAAATGTTTAATATACGGGGTGGCTGACAAAAACGCCCCACGCTGTAGCTCCGTTATTTACTATCTGATTTTAAAAAACGAAATTTCAAATAAAATGGTTAAGTAAATACTATCAATTGACATGTGTCTTGACTGTGCTAAGGTATTCGAGTACGTCATATATGGGAAGTTGTACAGCTGCATTAAACCACTTATTTCAGTCAACCAACATGGTTTTATTGCTGGAAGGTCAACTACGACAAATTTAGTTGAAATCACTCAATTTATAAGTGAGGCTTTAGATGCTCGTCAGCAAGTGGACGTCATTTATATCGACTTTACTAAAGCGTTCGACACAATCGATCACACTCTGCTATCTGCTAAACTACAATCCTTAGGTGCTTCCACAAGAACTCTTGCTTTCTTAAACTCATATCTGTGGAATCGCTTGTTCTATGTAGCTTACAATGGATATATATCCAATACTTTTAAGCCTTCAACGGTGTTCCGCAGGGATCTAATTTGGGCCCGCTATTGTTTAATGTATACATCAACGATCTCCTGATGTTGCTTGATTGTAAGGTTCTTGCATATGCGGATGACTTAAAAAATTTTAATGTGATATCTACTCCTTCGGATTGTTTAGTGCTGCAAAGAAATCTTACATTAATTAATGAATGGTGCAACAATAATAGAGTTTGTTTAAATGTGGACAAGTGTGCAACTCTCTCCTACTCTAAATGTTCTAACGTTCTGTCGTACCCTTATGAAGTCTCTCAGAACTGTGTTTCTCGAGTTTTGCAGTTCAGAGATCTTGGTGTGCTATTCGACAACCAACTGTCCTTTGGTCCGCATATCAGCGACTTATGTGCTTCTGCCTCCAAGTCCCTGGGCTTCCTTATTCGCTCATGCAGAGCGTTTAACAACTTGGAAACGTTATCTATTTTATTTTACTCCTTTGTGCGTTCCAAATTGGAGTATGTATCCCTGGTCTGGTTTCCGCATTATGTATACCACCGTCTCATGCTTGAACGTGTACAGAAACGTTTTCTGAAGTATATGTCGTTCAAAATCGATGGTGCTTACCCACAACGCGGCATTGATTATGGTTATCTCCTGAACAGACACGGTTTTAGTTCTTTGAGTGAAAGACGGGACAGGGCGAGCTGCAGCTTCATTGTGAAACTGGTCAACAATCGCATTGACTCACCTGCACTTCTGTCTCAGGTGAACTTCTTAGTGCCCAGGTACGCTGTTAGGTCGACGGGTACTTTCTATGTCCCGACAGCTCGGACAAATGTTTTTCTGAAATCCCCGCTCTATCATATGTGCACAAATGCCAACCTTTTGTGCGCTGACCCATTCTTGGGGAGGTGATGATACATTGATATATTTATGCTTTTTTTTTTGTTTTTTCTTAATGTATTCTGTATTTTTGTATGCCGTATTGTGTTCTGTTCTTAATTATTATCTGTGCATCGTATTGTGAACTATTATTTTAAGTCACTGTTAATTTTTGTATATATTACCCTGTAATTAGATGTATCTGTTGGGTATTAAATGATTAAATAAATAAATAAATAAATAATCAAAATATTATTAGGAACAAAAAGTTTGAACATGCCATAGTCAATTTTTTTTAAATGGCAACGAATATTTTTAATTAATGTTTGGGATAAAGAATGTTTTCCTGATTTTGATGATGTATAACACGTGTCAATTTTTCAACATAAGTTTCAAGTGTGCCGCAGTTAATAACATTTTATTGGAATGGAAATTTAGAAAAAATAGAAATAAATACGAAGCTTATCTACAATTATTGTTCAAATTGTTTGCCGCCTTGTTGAAGACATATTTGACATCTTCTAATTACTCCATTAGTGGCGTTGAGTATGAAATTAGGAGGTATTTCGCGGCAAGAATTCAGAATTCTTTGCCGTAAAATGTCTATATTTTCCGGACTAGTAAAATAAACCCGATCTTGAAGATAGCCCCATAACCAAAAATCCAGCGGCGTAAGGTCGGGCGAACGAGCAGGTCATTGAATTGGTCCATTGGTCCCTATCCTACCTCTCACCAAATGTCGCATTTAACCATTCAACATTTATTAAGACATTATGAGGAGGAGCGCATCTTGCTGAAAGTACATTCTGTTTAACTCGGCAATTGGCAAATCATCTAAAATATTTGTAATGTCTTCACGCAATGTTGATGGTATCTTGCTTGATTTAAGATGCCATCTATGAAAAATGGGCCAATTAATCGATCACCCCAAAGACCGCACCATACATTTAAACTGAATCTTTGCTGAAAATTATTCTCAATTATAATTCTTGGGATTTCTTGGCTCCAAAATCGATTGTTCTTTCTGATAAAAATGCCATTATTACTGAAACTGCATTCGTCCGACCAAATAATTTTTCGATAAAAATTACGATCTCGTTGTGTAACATTTAAGAAGAAATTGCAAAATTGCATTCTTCGACCATGATCATTTTCCAATAGTGCTTGTACTTTTCGAGAGATGTATGGTATGAACTTGTGCTTTATGAGTATCGCTTGTGTTGTTTGGTGCGATACGCCGACCTCATTTGCAATTCTCCGAATAGAAGTCCATGGACTTTCTTCCACACATAAAAGAACATCCAATTCTGTATTTTCCTTATACTGTCGACTCTTACTTTTTGGCATTTTGAAGGCTCCATATTTTCTTAAATTTTGTTCGATTCTTCCGAATTTACGACGGTCTGGAACCTCTCTTGTCGGATAACGATAACTGTAGAGTCTCACAGCTTCAGTACTATTTCGATTACATTCAAAGTATACTTGCAGCATGTCGATCAGTTGATTGCTCTCCGTGATAATGATGAATTAAAATCACAGAAAGAATCAGAACGTTGAACTAATGTCACACCGATACACAAATGTCACAATGACAGTACTTATTAACATTTACATACCAATTGACAATACTTATTACGTGATGCATTTGATTGCTATCCACGGCACACTTGAAACTTATGTTGAAAAATTGACGTGTTATACATCATCAAAATCAGGAAAACATTCTTTATCCGAAACATTAATTAAAAACATTCGTTGCCATTTAAAAAAAATTGATTATCGCATGTTCAAACTTTTTGTTCTTTATAATATTTTGATTACGCCAATTGATAGTATTTCTTTAACCATTTTGTTTGATATTTCGTTTTTTAAAATCGGATAGTAAATAACGGAGCTACGGCTTGGGGCGTTTTTTGTCAGCCACCTGTAGGTATTTAACCAAAACACTTTAAAAAAAGGCCTGCCAATTAATGTTTCAAATAAAAAGTTGATTATAACAACATGCCAACAGTGAAATTGCTTGTAGGTTTTCTCCAGTGGAACAAATGGAAACACAATTGAACTCTTGCTGAAAGTTGGGTATAATCTTGTTAAGATGGCACGGCTGAAACTGTAAATCATGTCTAACTGGATGTCGTGCATTATTAACTACTTGGTAATCAAGGAGCCTTTTTAAAATCACGTGTTAAAAATGTGTAATACTATTATTTTATTATACCCAGCCTAGTTATCACTACTTATTTCTGTTATGACATTTGACAGATTTGACACTTATTTTGTCTAAGTTAAGACTTGCTTGTCTACTTAAATTCTTCAATACTACAAACATTTATCCGTTTCATGTAATGTATGCTACATATTTACTATATATGTATATACTGCAAGTTACGGCAAATGCCAATAGAAACTATATCTAGTTTTGCCACCAAAAAAGCGTGACTATTGTGGTCATTTAGTTCGTACCAAAAGAGTCGGTGATCAAATGCAAGTAAGTCTCAAGATACTTCGAAAAATGAGAATTGATTATCCGAAGTGTAGTATAAGGAAAATTAGACAGTGTTTTTGCATTTTTAAGTTAAAATTAGAAATATTTTAATATTCGTAGATGTCCAAACAGAACTTTTTTTTAAATTTTTATGGAAAAATTACCGCGCTGAAGTGGAGCAGAATTAGTAGAGGTTACTTCATCACTAATATTAAAATAAGTCTGAATATGTTAACTCTAAAGTATTTAAAAGCTGATTTCAACATTGTCAATTTTTGTTCTGTCATTAGAGTTGTATCTGTGGGATATACAGAGAGGCTATAGTAATTATTAAAATGCGCAATTATTATCAACAGCGCACTTGTTATCATCGTAAAGTTGAAAAGTGCCAACAAGAAACTGATTAGTGTTGACGCAAATTTTGGTCTGTCTTGAAATGTCTTCATAGAAAAAATAGATTTGGTATAGGCAACAAAGAAAAACTATGTCACTGTAAGTAATAGCGCGAGATCAAAAATTATGTTGATAAAGGTTTGCCATGGAATGTAAAACGTTAAGTCATATCATTAAGTGTCATAATGTCAAATATTAATGATAGTGTAACACTTAATTATACAGGGTTAGTTAAAAGTATGGAGACGGCGATTTATTGTCGTTAATATTCATTTTAGAGAATTATGTTCAATATAAAAGTTTGTTAGTATATTTTGATCTACATTTGAGAATATTTGAATTTTTTTTTTCTTCAATTGTTTTTTAGTTACGCCTGTCCGCGCAGTTTTTTTTAAATGGGAACTAGTGAATTTTACTCTACCATTCGATAGAGAATTTTTTTCTCTTTACCATAATATTTTTGTTTTTTTTTAAATTCATTTTAATAACTTTTACAAGAAAAATTAAACAAATTAATAACAAAGTAAATTAAAGTAAGTGTTCAAATTGTCGTCCATTAGTATTTTGACAATGACCCAATCGATTTACAAAACCCCGAACAGAGTTCTGTAAAAAATCTCGGGGAATTTCTTGTATCGTTCTGGTAATTCGGATTTGTAAATCTTCGACGTTATCGGGCTTATCTTCGTAAACTTTGTTTTTTACGTATCCACAAAGAAAAAAATCTAAAGGACTTAAATCTCGCGAACGGGCTGGCCATTCAATGGTTCCTCGTCTTCCAATCCATCTGTGGGGAAAAACGTTGTCCAGATATTGACGAACATTTACATCATAATGTGGTGGGGCGCCATCTTGCTGGAACCAGATACTGTCATTGGGCAGGTGTTCATTGTTTTCATGTGGATAGAGCGTAGCACAAGCAGGTATTATTTCATTTTGCAATAACTGCAAATACAGACCCGAAGTTAAATTGCCATTGATGAAAAAGGGACCGATAATATGACCGCCAAGAATGCCAACCCAAACATTAACCTTTTGGGGGTACTGCGTATGGTGCTCCAAAAACCAAGAGGGATTTTCCGATGACCAGTATCTGCAGTTATGTCTGTTTACTTCACCGGTAAGGCAAAAAGTAGCTTCGTCAGAGAAAAGAATATTGTTGACAAAATTTTCATTATTATTGCAAATATTTAACATTTCTTCAGAAAATTGTAATCTCCTATCAAAATCATCTTCCGTTAACTCGTGTACAAGGTGTACCTTATAAGGTTTATACTTTTCACTTTTTAAAAATGACACGATCGATGACTGCGAAATATTGAAATTGGCCGCTAATTGATTGGTTGATAAATGAGGATCTTCAGATACAGCCAATAAAATATCCAGTTTGTTATCATCGCTTTTTGCTGTTCTAGGTCTACCACTCCTTGGCAAATCTTTAACGCTACCAGTTTGTTCAAAGCGTCTTAAAGTTTTACCAACAACGGATTTAGAAATTGGATTTCTATTTGGATCCGTATCATTAAATAAATTACAAACGTCTTGTAAACTTCTGCGTCTATCTCCATAAGCCAACATCATAAGTATTTCAATTCGTTCATGTTCACTTAAACTCGCCATTGTTAATATTAACAGCAACAAAATGCACAAATGAATTATTTCTGTCAAAGATTTGACGTACACAATAACCACTAATAAAATTATGTCGCTCAAGTTTGTTTATCGCATCGCTTCAGTCTATCTGCGATGTACCGAACATCTGTGAAACACTTGAACCGGCCTTTTCTTATAAAAAAGTTATTAAAATGAATTTTAAAAAAACAAAAATATTATTGTAAAGAGAAAAAAATTCTCTATCGAATGGTAGAGTAAAATTCACTAGTTCCCATTTAAAAAAACTGCGCGGACAGGCGTAACTAAAAAACAATTGAAGAAAAAAAAAATCAAATATTCTCAAATGTAGATCAAAATATCCTAACAAACTTTTATATTGAACATAATTCTCTAAAATGAATATTAACGACAATAAATCGCCGTCTCCATACTTTTAACTAACCCTGTATATATAACCTTTGGAGTCTATCGGGACTGCCGATAGACTCCAAAGGGTTAATATCACATAGCGATAACGATATCCAGTTGGCCATGTATAGATCTAGAATGACTTTATAAGCACAATGGCGACAATAATGGTATTATTTCTTACTGGTTGACGCAATGTATACTCGCATAATGTCGCCTTGTGTCAAGAATGTATTTTGCTCTCACATTCATATCTCATTTATCACTTTTTTTTAATACATATCCATTTAATACACAAATTATACGATAACACTGAAATGTACACTACGTCGGTATAAACAACAAATGGCTGGAAATGTTCCAAAGGGAAAATAATAAATAGTTAATGAGATAGGTAAAGTGAAATTGCAACTAAAAATTAAAACTGTAATCTGAAATGAACATACACGGGTCTCCAAAAATAATACATTGCGTTCTAAAAATAAGCACTCAAAATTAAAAATGTAACATGAGATGTATTTAATGTGTATTGACAACACAAGGTGGTGTACTATATTTCAATATATTGACCTGAATTTGAGTCCTAGCTTCTCATGTTTTCTCTTCATTCCTGAAGGAATATCAACTAATTTTTTAAATTTGGGATTTGTGTTAGTTCCTTGCACTCAGAAATACTTCGAGCATCGTCATTTAAACATGTAAGGAAATTTTGTAAACTACCTAAATTCTCTGCATAAAAACTACTTCTGTAGACTTTGTAATAAATTTCGGAATCACTAACAATTCATTTTCATATCAAAAAGAGTAACATAAACAACATTCTAGAACTAAATAAATGAAAACTAAAAATGTACGCGTATGTTATTGAAAGTAAACGAAATCCAGTGCACACTTACGTCTAAATACTTGGGAGAAGTCAATTCAATAAACCGATATTAAACAGACTATTACAAAAATTACGAAGTACGTAATTAACAGTCGAAACAAGTATGAATGAAAATTTTATTTATCTTGCGAAATATGAGGTAAATATAATAAATTTTAAAAACCTCTCACGCTCCTATCTACACCGATGAAAAAAGGATTTTACTCATAAATTCCTTATTTTATGGGCATTTTTTGCTCTCATTCTCGGACACTTCTCGGGCGTAAACAGATGCTGCAGTTCACCATATGAATTAGTGCTATTCAGTAAGCGTGTGTTGTTTACATTATTTCTTTGCTCCTTTGTAACTTCGTCGTAGTTTAAACCGGTCATGTCCGCGCCCTAGCCCAGATACTGTGCTATATAGGCTTTCAGTAGCTACAAGCGTACACAATCTTTAATGGTATATAGTTAATTTTCTATAAAGTAATTAAATCAAATTCGCCCTGAAAAAGAGCATACAACCTGTATATAGAATCGTGTATTTTCTTCATTAACTAATATAGTAATAAAAGTCATTGGTTTTTTCTGCCATTAATAGTTTTGTTTGGATAGTTCCTTTGGCGTGTATTATTGAATCACGAGTACATTAATGAAATTTATTTCTTGGCTTCTGTGTGGGGAAGGTCATCCTTTCCACCCGATTCATTCCAGTAAAAGCGGCAAGCCATAAAAATATTCCTTTTTCCTTCGTCTTTATTGGAAAAAAACGAAGTTGATTTGTGAAGCCGCGCTCAAATAACCTTCCCGACAATATAGAAAACCCATTTAATGAGTGCTTAAAATAGTTTTACTATATCATGAAATATGTGAAGCGATTCAATAAAACTTCTTTATATGAAGATTTACCTTGAACAGAATTATATTTATAACTTTTACGACTAGCACAAAAAGAAATATGACATTATGCCAATGATAAGAACTTTTTCTGCATGTACATAGTAAACATTTGTTGTTTTTGTGTATCTGCATTGATTATTAATTTGGACATAATTTTTATTTTCTCTTCTATCGAACAGCAAGAGTCAAATGACGATAATATACCATCCATTGTCATTAAAAAAAAAAATTTTACATTGAACAAACTCAACATACAAACAACAAGCAGTATCATTCTCTTAACTATATTCCAGGTCTTAGTAGCAGAGTTTCCAACGAATTAAAAAAGTTAGGTTTAAATATTATCCAAGTGAACAAAGTAAATTTAGGAAAAATCTTAGCTAATAACAAAGAAAAAGCAAAATTGTGTGACAAATCAGGTGTTTATGAGGTAGGTTGCAGTGATTGTGACGCAATCTACATTGGCCAAACAGGCAGACCCGTACAAGATCGCATTAATGAACACAAAAAGTCAATTTTAAACAATAATAAAAATACAGGCTTTGCTGAACATTGCATAGACCTTGTACATGTATTTGATACCAATAATTATACATTATTACATAATAGTTATAAAGGAAGGAAATTAGATTTATTAGAAATTCTAGAAATTAAAAAAGCTACAACAGCAAATAAACATGTCACAAACACACAACTGGACTTCATAAACACCCCCATTATTGACACTGTACTTAAGACACTAGCCCACACATATAAATAGGTATTGGTAACTTTCTTAGTTTAGTTTAAGTCTGTAAACTCTTCGTTAATGACCGAGAGGTCGAAACACGTGTCAGAGTACAATAAATCTGTCCTTAAGTGAAACAATATAACCAAGTGTTTTATTCGTTTAATATTAAAAACTTTAAATATGTCCTTTCTTTATAATAATAATTATAATAATAATAATAACAATAACTTTATTTTCTCCCATAAAAAAAAAATATTACAACATTACAGATAACAAAAGAGGAAAGTAAATTATAGGTAGAAAACGTAAGGGGTAGTTCAGGTGCACAGAATACTCTGAGCTCTGCTCTTCGACTAAACCCTTAATTCGTACCAATCAGTAATATATAACTACTGCATGTGCCTAAAATCTAACCTAAAGTAAAAATTCTGTGCATTCCCAAAACACGATTTCCCAAATGAAATACAAGTAATAGAAATAATAGAAACATACAGATAACAACATTAATACCTTGTAAGTATGTGTTTTTGTGAGAGCACCGCAAGAACAACACAGTAATCCTACCAATAACAGTATTGAAAATTCAGTGACAATCGATGTTGTACTTACAATATGTGTGTTTACTACAATCAACTATCAAAAAAAGGTTATGCTATTGTCTATACAATACATACAATATGGCTATTAATTTACAATACTGAAATGGTAAGCCTTCCAGTCGTTAAAGTTCTAAGAATTGACACTGTTATTTGAATTAAACACTAACGTTTGGTTTTGGTTAGATGTACCGATATGTTTGCAAATTTGTAAGTGATGTTATCTATACCTTATTCTATTCCAAAAAGAAAGGGACAAAATTCTGAACATACCACCAGTGCAAATTACAACCATTCTATATTTTTATAGAAAAGACAAGCACAAAGTATGGTTTGAATATAGAAAAACAGAGCCAAATTTCTCACAAAGCGTTAGGGTGGCACTAAACATTTTAAGAAATGGACCACTGTTCAAAAATAAGAATGTACTAAATGTAAATAATAGAGAGAGAGTTATGTTAAAAGACTGAACAATAGAAAGAGTGAATCATTTGAATGCCATTAAATTGTATGAGCAAGGCCACATTCGGCATGCCCGAGACGAAAATACAAATTCAAATGTATAAAATGTAATCTCAGACATGTACAATAATCTCAATTCATGAGAGAGTTTTATGATCATATTTAAACGTGTAGTAAATACCTGATATCTAAAAACATTAAAAGGATATATACGGAAAAGTACTCTTTATTCGAGACGACACATTGATAAGTTTTATGTGTTAATGAATGGAGAAATCAAAAATACATTTAAGAAGTTTTGTATGCATAGACACAAGGGTTTCAAAGATAGCAGATTAGGTGAGTTTTAAAAAACCTGCAAAGAAGAAATAACATTAATATTGTTTGTAGTTGCCTGCAAATCGACATACTAGAAGCAGAGAGGGGTTGGATGGAGCTTGAAAGTAGCGCGGTGGATGCGAGTACTCTTTGTAATACAGTTTTCATGAAGAAAATTCCAGTTGTATATAACGTGTTCCCGATTGTATCCAACAAAGGTATCTACAAAAGAAGATAAGAATAACTTTAATCAATGAGAAAAGGAAATATATATACAACAATGAGACAGGCAATACATTCGTATACAAGTATAGTGAAGGATGGTATTAAGAAAAAAGAAGAACATACCCACAGCAGGCGAAGAATAGCAGGTGTGCGTAAACTTCCAATAGACAATTTTAAGTAACGACATTTGTAAATACATTAACTGTAAAATGTGGAATATGTGTTTATGCGATTGAGAAAAACTTAAGGGAAGCAAAAATGAACTAGACGATACCAACATAAATGTTAGTTGAAGAAACGTGGCGCTGTGAATAAGTAGCTGTCTTTTGTTTTAAATTATATAAGGCCGCGAAAATGAATGGAGAAAGAGATGAATCCTGCCTTTTGTACTTGTTGGACGTACAAATTTTTGAGATCTTTTGCAATAGTAAAAAGAATAAGAGTAGGGGTTTAATACACTACTACAAATTCATTATTACTTTCAATGTATTAAGTTATTGTTTTTGAATTCAAATTAAATTTTAGTTTTATTATTGTTAGTTATTTTTTTTTGCATTTAATGATTTCATTTTTATATTTTATTGTAAAATTTTCAATATGGAGGACATGAATAAAATGGAATTTGACAAATTGTATGATAAACTTAAAGTTTTTGAAATGAATATTCAATTTTAAATAATTGATGGTGCAAGACGTACTCTAAAAGTACTATGTAAGATTATTTGCTTTTAGAAAGGCGTTGAGCATCATTAATTTAAATAAATATTGTCTTGTTAAATTGGATTAAATTTTTTTGTAATAGTGGGAAGATAGTTAATGGTGTTGAGGGCACTGGAGGTACTATGTGCGAATATTTGCTTTCAGTGAATCATTAGGCATCATTAACGATTATTTTAATCAATCTTAATCAAAATTTTCAAATAAATAAATACGAATAGACAGGGATGTTTCTTGATGGACAAGCGCCAAGCCGTTAAATGTACTATGTGCGAATATTTGCATTTAGCGATTGGTATAGGTCATTTTCAAGACATTCTCGTTGCGAAGTTTTAGATCATCAAAGGCACTATGTGCGAATGTATGTCTTTGTTGAAATAAAATTAGCTTCGTATGGGAAAGATTATTTTTTTGAATCAATAAATATTGTTATATTAAAGATATAAAATAGCAAAATAATATTTTTCTCATATCAATATAAAAAGTATATTTTTTTTATGTTCTTTTCTTTTATTGTATTGATATAGCCACATGATAGCAAATTTTTTTGTGTTACTGTTTTTCTAAAAGAGAATTATAAATATTTTATGAAATTTAAAACTTTATTTTTATTATTGACCTTATCCAAATATATACTAAATAAGAGACACACCAAAGTAAAAGCAGTAAGATGACTGCGAGAACTCACTGGAATCAATGAAATTCTGTTAGGGAATAGACTTATAGATAAAGATCTTATAATTTTTAATGCATTCTGAACATTCATTAAGAATATTTATGCAATTCTGGTAACGTAAAGCTTACAGCAATACGCAACAGCCACTATAATATGGTCACAACTATGCAAGAACGATACGAACTGTGCATTCAACATAATGAAGAGCACTTGGAACATATTATTTGTAACGCTAATACTTAAGTGTCAATTTATTATTATATATTATTTTGATTGAATACAGCTTGAAAGTTTCAGTACTATAAATTAATAGAAAATGGTTTCTTATATTTAGAAGGTTATTCGTAATATGTCAAAAACACCTACTTAGCAGAAAAATGACTATGTTTGAATTTCCAAAATTTGACTAATTAATCTAGATGTTCCACACGGACCAGCGTTTTTTTTTCTTAGATCTTAGTTTCTTAATTGATTATTTTATGATAAATAAAAAACATAAGTATAACCGGTATAACCTCTGATTTAAATTGACAACGGTAATCATGGTATTAACGAAATTATAAACAAAAATGTTTTTTTATTGAATTCAAATTTTTTTATGTTTAGATATCAAGCTTTCATCATACGAACAATATGAAGTCTGATTCTAGTGCCTTTTTAACAGAAAACTTGTGAAATTATAACTCTAATGATGTTTTATAAACACAATAAAGCTCATATGTGTTGTTATAATTTACACTTTTATTTCTTATTTTACTCCTAGATATGACGTATACACAGTATATTTAGCTGCTCTGGTGTCAATACCATCACCCTTTTAGCCCAACGTATGAAAACATGCCTTCTATCACATCAAAACTATGTGATTTTGTTAGGAAATAATAAAACCTTAACTTTGTTTTACAGTATGATCAAATATTTCAATAAACTGGTACACATACATATACATTTATTAAAATAAATATAGAATATTTTCAAATAATGCAGTTAAAAATGTAATATTCTCTAAACTTATTTTTCTTCGTGTTTTTGTACTTAATCGAATTACTTTTTTCCACTCCTGCACTATAACAATTTGTTGTTATTTATTCAACAGCTACAATTCTAATTACAGAAAAAAATTGTCAATGTTGCAATATTTAAAATAGACCACTTGTTTTTTGGTATCCTGTCAGAATTGTACCAATCAGCCCTCAAATACCTTGGTGTTTGCATATTATCATTGATACTAGTAACCAAATACCAATGCTGCTTAACTTTGTCCCAGCAATGTTTTCATTAGAATTCGAAAATTTGTCTTTATAATTTTAACATAAAAATGCAAAATTTTGGTCATTTATGAAGAAATTTTCTGATACTACATTTCGAATAGTGAATCTCATTTTCTGAAGTGCCTTGAGAACTACTTGCGCTTTGGCACAGACTATTTTGGTAAGAACTAAATGACAACAAAATTTACGTTTCTTCGGTGGAAAAACTGCATGTAATTTCTGCTGGTACATGGAATCATAACATAACATACATTAAGAGTTCACATAATCAGACTTATTATTAATATTAGTGACCAAATAACGTCTACCAAAGAGGCTTCACTTCAGCTAAGCAATTTTTCCAATAGAATTTTTAAAACAATTCTCAGTACAGTATGGTCGATATATATATATATATATATATACAAGGTGTGTATAAATTGGCGGACCCACTACACGCGGCGATGTTCTTCGTTAAATTCGGAGTCCAAAATCCTAATACGAAAATGTTGTACCATGCTCCATATCTTTGCACGAGGTTCCTAAAGATCGGACTTTCAGTCTTGAAATAAGCATTATTACTTGATATTTGTTGACAGAAAGAGCTACAATTTAGAAGAAAGAAGAATTGTTGTAATCCTTTCGTTAGAGTTTTCCTTTTGATTTTAAAGTTTGTTTTTAATATTTGTTTATTAACTTATTTTGACGAAAAACACATCTGACAACGTTGTAAAACAATAAGTAGGCAGCCTAATGTTGTTCTAGTCAAATACATTACTACTGTCAAATTTTGACACATTGTAATCTACCTATTTCATTCGACTTGCTTATTTTTCGTGTTTATTTGTATAGTTTTAATCAGTTTTCGGGTTTTCGTGTTTACTAGTTGTTCTGTTTGTTTATTATGAATTTTACGTTCAACGAATATGCCGATATGTACATGATATATACGGTTTCTGTCGTGGAAATGCTAGCATGGCAGGGCACTAATATCGAGTGCGTTTTCCAAATCGGAGGCATCCAAGTAAAAATGTATTTCGAAGGCTGGACCAACGACTTCGTGAAACAGGTTCGTTTATTCCAAGAAATGCGAACGCAGGTCGACCAAGGCAAAGGCGTACCGTGCAACTAGAAGAGCAAGTTCTAGCCACAATACAGGAAGATCCCTCTGCGAGTACCCGTCAATTACCTTCTACACTAAATATTCCCAGTAATAAAACTGTTCATTTGGTTCTACGAGAAAACTTGCTTCATCCATACCATGTTTCTAAAGTTCAGCCTCTTTACGGAAATGATAACTTATTTCGAATCAATTATTGCAATACAATCTTAAATAGAATTCAGGAAGAAGGTGACTTTTTAAGACGTATTCTTTGGAGTGATGAGTGCATGTTTACCAGAGATGGTGTGTTTAATACTCATAATTTTCATCATTGGGCAGATGAAAATCCACATGAATTTCGCGAATACGGTCACCAAAGAAGCTTTTCTGTTAACGTTTGGCTGGGTATAATAAACCACAGGGTAGTTGGACCAATTTACTTACCAAATCGCCTAGATGCCGGTGAATATTTAAATGTTTTAGAACAAGTTATTGATGAGATACCGCTGAACGTACGCCGTAATATGATTTACATGCATGATGGAGCTCCTGCACACTTTGCTCGTAATATAAGAGACTGGTTGACTGAACACTTCCCAGACAGATGGATTGGTCGAGGCGGTCCCCTTTTGTGGCCTGCGAGATCCCCCGATCTCAATCCATTAGATTTTTTTGTTTGGGGTTTCATTAAAGGTAAAGTTTACGCTACACCTCCACATGACGCTGACGAAGTTAGAGCCCGAATTGAAGCCGCAGTATTAGAAATCACACCAGAAAGACTTGAGCGAATAGTACAAACGATACCACAAAGATTGCAGCTATGTCTACAAACTGATGGATTTCAATTCGAACAATTATGTAGGTAATAATTACATTGATTTCTATCAATAGTCAATATTATCAAAAAAATTTTAAACTTTGTAATATTTTCGTAATAAATATGTAATCTAAGAAACCAATTTTATTTCGTTTGTTTCTTTTTTAAATTTAAAATGTAAGGTTCACATGACGACGTGTAAAAATGTTCCGAAGCACATGCGTGTTCAATGTTGCCAAATGTATGTTTCTTTCAAATTCATTCTGAAGACAAAGGAAGCCTGATACATCGTTTTAGGATTAGGACTTTTAACTCAAAATTTGACCAAGAATGTCGCCACGTGTAGTGGGTCCGCCAATTTATACACACCTTGTATAATAGGCTGTACACTCCACTTTTCCACCTATTCCCTCTATAAGTTTTTGTGTGATGTTGCCTTTTCTACTATTAGCCTCCATTCTTTTCTGTTCTTTGTTTTCATTTTCCAGTTTGTTCCCATTTTGTTCAAGTCCTCTTTCACTTGTTGTTCCCATCTGATTCTTGGTCTTCCTCTTGTTCTCTTGCCCGCTGGTGTATACTGGGCAATGCTGCGCACTGTTGCTCCTGTGCCTGCTCTGTCGATGTCTCCATACCATCTTATTCTTTGGGCCTTTATATATCTAACTATATCTTTTCCTTTCACCAGTCGGTAGATTTCATGGTTCATTAGTATTCGCATTCCTTCTGCTTCTCTCTTTGGACCATATATTGTTCTTATTACTTTCCTTTCGAATATTCTGAAATTTTCCTCGTCTCTTTTCGTTAGTACCATCGTTTCTGCCGCGTACGTCGCTATTGGTCTTATAGTTGCCCTGTAGATTTTCATTTTTGTATCGAATCCGATGTTTCTGTGTTTTAGTAGTTTCTTGTACCCGTAATACGCTTTATTAGCTGATTGAATTCTGTGAGTTGTTCCGACAGTTCTATTGTTGTCTATATTGATTATTGTTCCGAGGTATTTGATAGTGTCTACTCTCTCGAATTCGTAGCTCCCCATCTCTTTGCTCTTCCTTTCAGCGTATGCCGTTCGGTTGCTTACCATATACTTTGTTTTCTTTTCGTTGATATGTAGACCTCTATCCGCCGCCGCTTCTACGAGTCTTCCGAATGTCTCTTCCAGACTTCTTTCGTCTCTACATATTATGACCAGGTCATCCGCATATGCTATAATTTATACCAATTTATTTGTAATATTCCCTTCTACCTCTGTTTGTTTAATTATTCCGTCTAAGGCAATATTAAATAGGGTGGTTGAAAGTGCATCCCCCTGCCTAACTCCTTTGTTTATTTCAAAATAGTCTGATGTTCCTTCTTGCGTCATAATCGCTGCTTGTGAGTGTGTCAATGTCGTTTTCACGAGTCTCATGAGTTTTTTTGGTATTTCCATCCCTTCTGCATCCTTCAGTATGACTTCTCTGTTTAGGCAGTCAAACACTTGCCGAAAATCTATGAATAGCATATGTAGTGTGATGTCATATTCATTGCCCTTTTCCAGTATTTGTTTCAAAATATGAATTGCATCGATTGTAGACCGTCCGCCTCTGAAGCCTTGTTGGTAGTCTCCTATCGCTGTGTCTGCATAGCTTTTCAGACGATCATTGATTAGTGCGGTGGAGATTTTGTATGCGGAGTTCAGCAATATTATCCCTCTATAGTTTTTGCAGTCCCATTGATCGCCTTTTTTTAAAATTGGCACTAACAATCCTAATTTCCAATCGTTTGGTATTGTTTCATTCTCCCATACATAGCTTACTAGTTTAAATAATCTTGTATGCAGTTCTTCACCTCCGTATTTTTATATTTCATTATTTAGTCCATCTGGTCGCGGAGATTTGTTCCGTTTTAATTTCGCTACTATTGCCTTGAATTCTTCTATTGTAGGAGTGTTAACTTCTTTTTGGCTTGGTTCATTCATCACCCTCCATGTATTTTCTGTACCTTGCCTCTTCTTATCGCTCAACAGCTCCTTAAACTGTTTTTCCCATTTCATTCTGTCAATGTTGGCTGAGGTTTGTTTCCTGCATCTTTGCTTCTTCACCATATTGAACAGTTTCCTATTATCTTTGTTGCTCTTTTCTATTTCCTCCATTATATCGTCGTACCATCTTTCCTTTTTTGTTCTGAATATTTTGTTGTTTTCTGCCCCTATTTCTTTGTATTTCTGTAGGTCTTCTTCATCATTCGATTGTATCCATTTGAGCCTGGCTGCTCCCGTCTTTTTTATTAGCGTTTCACATTCGTTGTCAAACCAGGAGTTGCTTTTGTCATTGACCTTATTTCGCAGGATTTCCTCAGATACTTCCACCATACTATTTTTTAATTCTTTCCATTCGTCCTCTATGCTCTTTCGCTGTTTTTCCCCTGGAGTTTTGTTGTAATTTCTTTCCCTAGTCGGGTCCTTATTTTTTTCGATCTTAACTTTTCAACATTCCAGCTTATTCTTACCTGGTGCTTTACTTGTTTTCTAGTCGTATTTAACTTGAGTTTTGCTATTACTAAACAGTGGTCTGTGTCCACTGTTGTTCCTCTGTAAGATCTTACATCTTGTATTATTTTTAGTCTTTTTCTATCTATTAATACGTGATCTATTTGGTTTCCTTCTTGTGAACCAGGTATTCTCCAAGTTATTTTATGCTCCTTCTTATGATTATACTTTGTACTACTGATAATCATGTCGGTTACCTCTGCGAAGTTACATATTCTCATGCCGTTATTATTCGTCGTGTCATGGATTGTGTATTTTCCTGCGACTTCTTTGTAGTATTCTTCTTTTCCTATTTTGGCATTAAAATCTCCTATGATTATTTTTGTGTCGTGTTTTGGTATATTCTTGCTCGATATAATTCAATCATATTATAAATTTTTAGCACATGATTTTAAAAATACTCCAAGTAGCTTATAAAGCATTATAAGCTACTTGGTCTATAGATGGCGTTACGTAAGAATCAATATTTTGAGGTTAGCAGAATCAGGAAAATCTCGTTATGTGACGGCCTATTATCGTGCAGCAAGATTCAGTTGGCCTTGGATAGCCGAATCAGTCAAGAGCACATGTTTATCTATGATAGCGTGCAACGAAAGCGAGAAGCAGTTGGCCATGATGGTGAAATAATATATTATGCAATGAGCATTTAATGATGGCTATTAAAACACGAGAATGAAAATTACGAGTGTCTTAATAGCCATTAAATGTGAGTTGCATACACTATTTTTTCTACGACCTCCATAATAAAACATTATTTTTTGAACATTCCATTTCATAAATTGATCGTAAAATTTTCCGTACGTTTTTGCGAATTTAGCTGGTGATAAATTGATCGTGGCTACTTAGGCTTGTTCCATAATTTCTGGTGGAGTCAAATTTTACATTTCACTGTCATTATCCCTCATTTTTACCGTTTATATTTTCAAGAAAGCACAAATTTTAACTACTTACTAGTAAATTGCAGAGAACTGTCAAGTTTAATTAATTTTTATATCTGTTAGATATGAAGTGGCCATATCGTCACGACCGATCATCGTGTTCTATATGCGTTTCGGACATTAATTTTCATCGTAAAAAACAATAAAAACACTTAAGTACATAAAAATTAACTCTACAACGTCGCCCTTTCTCGAATTTTCTTTTTGCTGTTTTTTTGGAAGTTATTAAATATATTTTTTTATAGAATAAAATATAAAAAAAGTGAAACGTTGTATCATTTTTAAATACACTTAACAGTCAACGAAATTCATAATATATTGTATAGTTTTTGAAAAAACGGGAACTTAAATCAGCGCCATCTCTCGTTTCCGAAACACATTAAATACATTTCACCTTTCGCCTTAGGTAATATTTTGTTTGTGAACTTATATGGAACAGCCCTTACAATATTACATTAAATCACCATTTCATTTATATACATTCCCCGGTAACATTTTCAGGAAACTCCTATAAACACAAAATACACAAATAAAAATCAAACTGGAAACAAATTCGATTGCCGTTAAAGCGTCTGTGGGGGATTTTTTTTATATGATGTATACCGCATCGTAAACGCTTGTATATTTAGTCCATGTAATTACTATTGCGGTCTGTTATTCTCGAAAAACACAAACAAATACTCGACCATTTATGTCATCCGCTAGCATACATTTCCATTCATATATACATACACACAGCATACGCACACACACATTACCACATAACTGATGAACTGTCGTTCGTAACGAGAAATGAAGAGTTTAATCAGCTAATGCATTTTACAGGTCTGGCCGAACCCGCAAGAGGTCACAGGTCGAGGGAAAACGACGCCTATTCGTCGACAACACGTTCACAGAGGACATCACTTTTACACCTCTTTGTTTTCACATTGCTGACGCTGTACATGCGGTGACAATTCTGAAGTATGTCCACATTTAACCTATTACACTTACTGCGCTAATAAATAAATATTTCCGAGGAAGAAAAGTATGTGTGGAAAATGGAGGAGAGAGTAGATAGGAATAAAAGAAATTACGGACAACGTGAAACGTACATAGTGCGACGTTCGCACGTGAGAGGGCGCCGGTTTTCATTGGCGTCGTCGAAATCCAATAAACCAACGTCCATCCATCATTTAAGAGTCTGTTTCGTCGAGGAAGGAGTGGATATGAAGGCATGAGTGGAAAAGCGGAAAAATAAAGAGGAGTACAGGGACGAAGAGGCCGTACATTACGTTGGTTTTTTCGCATTCGTGTTTCAATGTAATTCCCGTCGATATTTATGCCAAAAGCTATTGTTTGCGAGTCCTAGTAGCCGGACATACTGCACACATACTCTAAATTTCTACTATACTACTCTTGTAGAAGTGCGTCTGAGAATATGCGTGCGTGATTGTGTATCTTATAATTTTAGTTACTCACCGTGAAATAAATTGAATGTTCAGGCATTCCGTTTGTTTATGGCTGAATGCGCCTAACCTAAGAGCTAATGCGTTTTAGGGTGGAAGAAGCAACAGCAATTCTCTTGAAAAGAAATATATATGATCAGGGGACGTGATTGATTTTTAAAGAATATCAACGTCATATTATATTGGAAATGAACTGGCTGGCAGATTACGAAGCATTTACAATTGTCTCATGTATCCTTTCAAGGGCAAAAAATAGATAATTATAAAATAATACAATGTTATATGTAATTATTTTATCAATATTTACATTATTTAATCAATGTTTGTTAGGAAAAAACAAATTTAATAACTAAAGGCAATTAAGGGTCCTATATAGTCGATATGTGAATAGTTGAAAAATAGGAGATTTTTGATGCAAGATATTTTTGTTGATTTTAAATTTGTAGAAAACCTTTCAACGTCAACTTATGAAGAATATAGTAATCTACCCCGCTGAATAATCAAATTTAGAAAAAAATGATCTGATTAAAGAAAATTAATTAATATGTCAAAATATTAAAAACAAGTTTTCTCTCTTCTTTAGTTTACGTTATAAATTGGATAAAAAACTACCCCGCTCTGCGCTTATTTTTCGTTCAGCTATTCTTTACTTTAAATGAATTAAAATAAATTAAAATTAGGCAACCCACATTACAGTGAATATTATTCTGGTAAAGATTTTTCCCTCTGTTTTATTTTCCAACCAATAGTTAGTCTAGAGGGCGGTTACAAATGTGTAAATATTCATAAATGAATTTTTATTCGCTTACATATTGAGCTATAATTTCAAATTTATTATACAGTGCGTTCATGATGAAAGGAACAAATTCGGTTAAAGTTCAGGTAATTATTTTGCAGAAAAACGCTCGGACAGGTCGATTTGTATTTTTAGATGTGAATTTTTTGACATAAAGAGAGTTATATACAGGCTGTCTAAAGAAGAACATATGCAGCAATCATTGTTTTTTTTTAGTGGAACACCCTGTATATTATGCCATTTTTGAATTGTATGGTAAATTCTATATACTTTTTGTTTAACATACCATATACCCAAAATCAGCGGTTTTCGGAATAATGACGTTTGAAATGTGATAAATTAAAATACACACAAGTAGTGAAATAAAATGTTTACATTGAACAGAAACGCCTTTAACATTTTTTTAAAAGCCAACAAAAATAACCTGGTATTGCAAATTTTATCTTCAACAAAAAACTCTTCTTCAAATTAATCGATTTTCATTCCTTGACCACTAGACTATTTTCATGTTTTTTTTCTTTTTTCTTTTTTTTTTGTGGCAATAAAAATCAAACCATCACCGGCTTTTAGTTTGTCAGTGTCATTTTGTTAGTTTTACGTTTCATTTTAAAAATGCATTTATCTGAGAAAGAACGTATTGATTGGTTTTCGAGATAGAATGCGTACTCAACAAGAAGTGTGTAATTTATTTAATGCAATTCATCCTAATCGACCTTCAATTACTAGATCTACTGTCAGCAAAATTAAATTTAAATTTGCTGAGCACGGCCACGTTAGAGATTTACGTACAGGAAGACCAGCAAAAATATCAAAAAATTCTCCATTAGACGTTTTAGTAGAAACGGTAAATAATCTCCATGTAACCGTTAGGACAATCTCCGGAAATTGTAAAATGTCAACGGGATCTGTGTCACAAATAGTGCGACAAAATAAATATCATCCTTATAAGGTTCAATTAATACATGAATTAGTAGAGGACGATTTCGATCGAAGAACGCAATTTTGTGAGCTGATAATTGAAATTAATAATCAAAACTTAGATTTCATGAAAAAAATTCTTTTTTTCTGATGTGACTACTTTTACTTTAAATGGACACGTGAACAAACAAAACTGCAGGTATTGGACAACTGAATATCCTCGTTGGACACAAGATTATCACACACAGCATCGTCAAAAAATAAATGTCTGGGCAGGTATTGTCGAAAATCAAATTCTTGGACCTTTTTTTTTGAAGAAACTTTCAATGGGGAACGCCATTTACACTTTCTTCAGTTTGAACTCATACCCGCTTTAGCTGTTGTGCTTTCTCATCCACAAGATCCAGATATTCCTCACAATGACATGTGGTTTTAACACGATGGAGCACCTGCTCATTTTGCAATTGTAGTTCGACAATTTCTTGACTTGACTTTCCCTAATAAATGAATTGGACGCAGAGGTCCTGTTGAGTGGCCACCAAGGTCACCGGATTTAACCCCATTAGATTTTTTCTTATGTGGTTATTTGAAATCTAAAGTTTATGTGAATAGACCAAATAATCTTGATGACCTGAAAAATAGAATACGCCAGGAAATAAGATTTATACAATCCGTCGACTACAAAAATGTATTGAAGTAAACGGACAATATATTGAACATTTATAAAGCAAATGTTATTATTTTTTTTGTATGTTTTATTATTTAGTGTACATGTATTTTTTTTAATTTATCATAGTTTAAACGTCATTATTCCGAAAACCGCTGATTTTGGGGATATGGTATGTTACACAAAAAGTGTTGAAAATTTACCAAACAATTCAAAAATGGCATAATATACAGTGATGTGCAAATGTATGGAACCAAGTAAATATCTCTGAAGTTTCTAGAGATGTAGAAATTAAATTTGGTGGGTAGATATTACACTATATTTTGTATTTAGTTCGAATGTTTTTATCGCAATTCAACTTCCAGTTTAACCGGAAGTAATGTCAGCTTGAAATTTTTAAATAGAACACCCTGTATATTATTTTAGTTTTGAATAGAACACTTTATTGCGAGTACAAAAATAATGGGTTCGATATGTTTTATTTCATGGCCAACCGTGATATTAACAAAAGAGTGATTTTTGTTACAATGCTAAGATCTAGTATTTTGCGAGTGTAAATCACAAATGTAACAATAACATTAAATACCTAAACTGAAATTGAGTACAACAGTACTTAAATTACTGAAAAGGGCGCTAAACATAGTAAAATAAAACATGACTACGACAAAGCGTTAGGATACCGTTAGTGTATTAAATGTTCAAACTGAGCACCATTTACCTCTTGACAGTAGGCCAGTCTATTTTTAAATGCCATTGTAACATTGGCCTTTGTTTCTGGTGGAATTCTTTGAATCTCTTGAGTTATTCTCTCAGCTAATTCTTGCAAATTATCTGGTCGATTAAAATAAACTTTGGACTTCAAAAAACCCCATAGATAATAGTCCAGTGGATTAAGGTCTGGTGATCGAGGAGGCCATTCTATAGCACCTCTTCTTCCAATCCACCTATTAGGAAATGTCCTGTTTAAACGATCTCGAACAATGCGAGCGTAATGAGGTGGTGCCCCATCTTGCTGAAACCAGATATTATTTGGCAGTTGTCCATTTTCCTCCAGCGCCGGAATTATTTGTGCATCCAAAAGTTCTAAATACATGTTCCCGTTCAAATTTCCTTCTAAAAAGAAAGGCCCAATAATTCTGTTATTGTAAATACCGGCCCAAACGTTCAGTTTTTGAGAGTGTTGCGTATATGAGCTTCTTGTACCCAGTAAGGATTATTTTGGGACCAGTAACGGCAGTTGTGTCGATTAACTGTACCGTTCAAACAAAAAGTTGCTTCATCAGAAAACACTACATTTTGTACAAAATTATCGTCACGGTTACAAATATCCATAACTGATTCACAAAATTCTAGCCGTCTGTTGAAGTCGTCGTCGGAAAGTTCTTGAACAAGGCGAATTTTGTACGGGTAATATATTTCTCGTTTTAATATCCTCCCTACTGAACGACGGCTAATTTCGTGCATATTGGCCAGTTCAGTAGTAGACAAATTATGATTTTCCTCTAAAGATATAGCAATATTTTGAGCTACTTCTTCATTTGTAGCAGTAATTATACGTCCACTTTTTCTTAAATTTCCGACGGTGCCATTTGTATTGTACCTTTGCAAAGTCTTTGTAACTATCGAACGTGTTATTTGCCTATTCGGATGAATATTGTTAAAAAGGTCACAAACTTCTTGATGCGTTCTTCTTCTGTCGCCAAATCCAATCATCATTAGTATTTCAATTCTTTCTCTTTCGCTTAAATGAGCCATTTTTGCGTTAAAACTAAAATACTACTTATTTTGACAATAACTGTCACTGCTACAATTATTACATGGACTACCAGATATTATTACATTTTCATTCAAAAATAATTTTTTTTTTGTTAATATCACGGTTGGCCATGAAATAAAACATATCGAACCCATTATTTTTGTACTCGCAATAAAGTGTTCTATTCAAAACTAAAATAATATACAGGGTGTTCTATTTAAAAATTTCAAGCTGACATTACTTCCGGTTAAACTGGAAGTTGAATTGCGATAAAAACATTCGAACTAAATACAAAATATAGTGTAATATCTACCCACAAAATTTAATTTCTACATCTCTAGAAACTCCAGAGATATTTACTTGGTTCCATACATTTGCACATCACTGTATAGGGTATTCTATTTAAAAAAACAATGATTGCTGCATATAGGCCCCTTTGTCACTTAAAAATAAATGTCCACTATGCAGCGAGGTAGATTACTAAATTCTACGTAAGTTGAATGTGCAAGGTTTTAATAAACTTTTGTGGTTTCCTTTACTCAAAGTTTAAGATAATTGGATGCTTTAAAACCTAGAAAACAAAGAGAAACAAAACAAAAAATAAGTGAGAATATAATAAAGAAATTTTCAATTGTTTTTATTATATTCAAAATTACTTTAAAGTGTGTTGCTTTCCTTTGTTACGAATTTAATTACTGATATCATATTTATCCTACTTTTTAAATTAATAATATTATAGAAAAATAATAGCAGGGGCGTATATATCAGTTTAATGTTATCGGATATTCTGGTATAAGTAAAACTATTTATTATATAGGTTACGCCCCTTATAGGAGAAATATTAGTAAAGGGGTAGTAGGTACTCGAACATCCTTCGTTTATTAAAGTATATGCTATGCAACGGTTGCACAGCACATACAAGTAAAATGGGTTGCATTGCAACCCATTTTACTTGACATCGCGGTTCTCGCTTCAGTAGTGAAGAGTTTTTACAATAAATTCAAACGGCCACTAGCGATCACTTTTGCATGATTTACAAAAATTGACAGAATCGGTATTACACCCAGAAACATTGTTTCGTTTACACATGATACAAATTCAATTCTTGCATCGATGAACAAACAAGACTCTAAATAGAATGCATTTAGAATCGAGAGAAATATACAGTACACAGACTGAGTCTTGGCCGATGGGCGGAGTCTTACAGGTCAGTGCGAGACAGAGAAAGTATTCGGAAAAAGGAAATGACCAGCTGCTCGTGCTTATCCTAATATTATAAGAATTCACTGCGTATCTAGTGGGAAGAGCATCTCATCGGTCAGGTCTCAGTCTGCGAGCTGTACATATATATTCCAGCACCCTGGTCTGCTATAGTTTCCATTTAAGGAAGTGAAGATTTGAATTTTAAATCGAGACTAGTAGAGTAATAGCAATACACATTGAAGTATTGAGAATAATGTCTCTTATTAATATCTGCAATAATAAAGAAGTTTCGATACGTTTTTTAATTACCGAAATTTAAAGCGGTTGTAAAAATACAACCATTTTCTTTAGTTAACGTGTTTAACTAAAATAAAAACCACAGTATTTTCTATTACCTCTAATACTTAAAAAAATTCCTAGAGAAGCAATCAATAGTGTACCAAGTCAATTTAGATTCGCTCTAAATGGATTGTGAATCCCATTTGCTAATGTGCTGTTATAACATTTTATATATTTTTTTATTCAAACACAATAATGCTTTTATTGATGTTTGTAATGATTTAACGGTCATTCTCATTATCATCCACAAATAAATGCTATTAAAGCCGATGCCATATAGTTGCAAAACGAACTTCATTCGCAGACATATTTATATATTGGTGTTGTTATACAGTAGTGCTCGGTTGATGTGTCCCCTCGTCATATAAATATTCATAAAAGAGAAGCCAAAGTTTGCTCTGCCAGCCGCGCATTAATATTAATACATGTAACGGACTGCCAACTCATCGGTCAGACATGATGTATTTAAACGTTGTGAAGCGATCGTGATGTTTAATTAGGCGTGGACCATTAATCCACCCTAGATCGCGAATCTTCGTGGTGATTTAGGTGAGAGAAATATCAAAGTGTAATATAAGTTCTAGTTACCGGTGCCTCTGCACGATAAACACGAACAAATCGATTAATTTTAATGCTGGCACGTCTGCAAAAACGTTATAAATAATCAAAACTACATACTTAATTCGATATTTCTTTGTAATTAGTTTAGAATGATTTTGATGCAACTGGCTACTGGTCAGCCACTATACAGGGTATCCCAGAAATAAAAAGACGGCGTAGCAGGTATGTAAAGTCCGAACAAAAACAGGCCCAAATATACCGCAATAACAAAGAAATTAAAAATTTAATTTTCTATGTTGTTTTTTAGATAAACAAAATTACATTACGAACCCGGCACAGATTGTATGTTTATAAATACACGTAAGAATGCTCATTTGTAAATAGAAACGAACACGCATTCATAGAAAAATACGCTTTTATTTGTATAAAACGAGAAAAAACGTTAAATCGTACTCATTCATATAAAGCATATTTTTTGCCAGATGGGCGACCCACTTTATTGAAGACAATAAAAGATTGTTTTTATTTTTAAAATAGGAAGGTTGTTGCTCTTTAATGTGTTTGTAGTCGGAAACAGCTGATTATTATTATTTTAGAATATTCAATAAATCCTAGTTTTTCTAGATTACAGTAAATATCAAGAATGTAATTACTTTTTTCTAGCAGGTGTAAAATTAAAATAATTAATGGTTTGATATTTATTATGGAGTATCTATTCCTCCTCCTTTTTTTTAACACAAGAAATATGGTGGTCCTGAAAAGGACCGATTGTGAAAGTGAAGCAGGTGGATATTTAGTCCAGGGTCGGCGTAAGGCTGCGCAAAAATAAAGACTTGATATTTTGAGGGTACGTTTTTACACAATCTAGCTTCCGATTTCTGCTACTCCGTCTTTTTATTTCTGGGACACCCTGTATAGATGTTAACCTGAAAGCAGAGTAATTCAAAAGCTGAAACTCGTATTTCTATGAAATTCATATTGAATATTATCAAACCAGTGAAATTTACAATAATCAACCGTAGAATGGAATAAAAACGCCTTTTTCACAAAAACAATAATTTATTAAAACATTTTACATTTTATGTGCACTGCACACATCATCAGTAGTACTGCTTAAACGTTTATTTACGAGTTAAAATATCCTATGAATTTAAACAAGGTGTAAAGAAATATTAGGTATAGGGGTGACAAATCTTGAGAATAACTGACTTAAATACAATCACTGACCTAAGGGTATTATGGAAATTGCCAAATGGTTGGTCAATAAATTCAGCAATTTCAAATTCGAACATCACCTTTCCATTTCAAACACAGGTGATCACATCACGAAATTAAACGATATAAATATAAAGCCGATAGACAGACTTTTTTCTCTTGACGTGGTGTCCCTGTTTTCGAGTGTGCCAATAGATAATACCTTAAATATGCTCAGAGACTTTCTGAAATTCAACTTGATTTCTTCCGACTTAATAAATGAATTTATAAAACTAACAACACTTTGCAGCATCAAAACATTTTCTCTTTTAACAATAATTTTTATAAACAAACAGATGGCTCAGTGACTTATTGCAAAAATATATAGTTAATTAATATTTTGAACCAAAACTATTGGAACATAGGTTACATAGCAGCACCTGAAGAAAACTACAATTAATTATATAGAAAATCATTTTGAGCTTAGTTAATTGTAAAAAATAATCAATGTAGTGGAGAAATAATTAATGTCCAGATATATAAAATACAATTATTAACGATTTCATAATTAAAAATCAAAATAAGCCCACCCCGACAGCAGGGGGACTCTTGAAATTATAGATTATTTTATTTTTTTTTTATTCGTACCGTCATAATGTATAAGCCAAACTGTGATAATAGTGAAATTCTTCGCACCCGCATAACGCACTATTTAAAAAAAATATCTCAAAAATAATAATTAAATGTACATTGACTATAGACAAGATCTGTTTCTTTCTTCGCCTTTTTATTTGTATACACAAAAAACTCTATTTTATTTTAGTTCATATAATATACAAAGAGATCATTTTGAACTGTCCTGGGTTGGCAACAAAAAAATGTAGGAAATATTTACTTCCGTGAATTGCCCATACTAAATTTACATGTCAAATGTCAAAACCATAATTTATTGAAGTGTCTTGTACTTTCGTATTTTCATTGTTTTATTATCGCTTTTTTGTCTATTTCAAGACAATATACCTTGTATACCATCTTGGACACCATCTTGGACACATTCACTTGTCATCGCAGTAGGGTGATTGAAGGGTTTAAGGAAAAGGGGGGTGTTTGTAAATGTAAACCTGAAAAAGTACCAACAGTTTTTACTGAAGATGTTGTCGTAGACATTAGGCAGGGAATGGAAGTTAGTCCCACAAAATCTGTCTGCTCAAACTGGTAAAGGGATCTAATTAACTTTAACGTAATTTGTTATACATATTTGTTATATATTTAAATTGTAGGTATTTCCTATGGAAGTACTCATAAGCCACTGAAAACAAGCTTTCATAGGCACCCATATAAAAATTCTGTACTGAATTATTGCAACTGGTTTAATAAAATATTACAATGAAGAAGACTTGAATCGCACTTTCTTTTCAGATGAAGCTTAGATCCATTTGTCAAGGTATTCAACTCTCAAAATTACCGTACTTGGTCAACAGAGAATCCACATGTTTTTGTTGAAAATAGTCTCCGTCCTATGAGAGTTGTTGTTGGGGTTGCAATGTCGAAAAGACGGATTATTGGACCATTTTTTTATGATACAATTAATGCAATACGATACCGAGAACAAATATTGGAACCCTTAACAGCCTTCACGAAGACGAATTAAACCTGGAGTACTTTCAACAAGATGGGGCAACTGCACATACTGCACAACACACTATTTTATTTGCAAGGATACTGTGATGACCGATTGATTAGTCGAAATAGATTGCCAGCCAATTCTTCTGATTTAACCCCACTGGAATTTTTTCTCTTTGGCCATCTAAAAAATGGAGTGTTTCAGAACAGACTGCATAATCTCGATGAACTTGAAGAGGCAATTACAATAGAATTGCAAAATATTACACCGTAAACACTCCACAATTTATTCAATAACATGAGAAGACTTGTCAATCTATGCATTGAGAATAACGGTGGACATTATGAAATGTATTCATTTGGTGACATAATTATGGGATTATGTTTTACAGTAATAAAGTTGTACCGTATGTATTATCGTTTATGATAAAAAATAAAGTGCAATTACTATATTTCTAAAAAATTCTTCATATAATTCAACATAAAACTAACCCTATTTCATTGACATTTATCACAGGAAAATAATAAACCTAACCACAAAAATAAATAAGAAAGGCTTGCTAATTACACGGTGTTCCCAAATTAAAATCAGTATGGCCAAGTGAGGACAATTCAAAATGATCACGTAGTATAATATTCTTTACAAGCAGAACACTTTACATTCTATAGATAAAAATGAATCGTTTCAAAAATACTCTTGTATAGAATTATATATTCTAAATAATTGTACATATTTAGATTTTGTATTATACTATCAATAGTAACCCTATCAATGGCAACTATCGATGGTACTATCAATAGCGACCATCGATATCGACTATGGATAATAACTATAGCTATCAATAGCAACTATCACAATTTAAATGATAAATATATCGAACTATATTTCACATTCTCCTAACACAAGAATAAAATGCGATTTATACGAAAATTAAATTTAAAACGCAAATATCTTACCAATTCTTAATTCTCAGAGAAATAGAAGCAAATGTCTTATTAATTTAATTTTAGTATTTAAAATAAATAATTAACGTCAAGGTTTGTTTCTAAAATTTGCAGACGTGTCAGTACTATAACATCAGTACTTCTATTTACTAAAATTATAAATTCATCAATCCTTTGTGCGACACTATAAAAATAATATAGTTTATGACGATGAACTTATAACAACAAACTCTATTGCACATGCCATGTAAATAATGAAAATATTTTTTGATTTGTAACTGTACATATACATACCTGTATAAACAATGTGAAAGGAAAAACTAGAGAATCAAGGTATAACATCCAAATCAATTACTAGTAGAATCATAAGAATTCGATAGTTTCTCTGCATTCCTAATATACCCACCTCAAATATTCTTCATCTTTAACGTGTTTAAAATTATGTGTAACCTAATAATCTATTTGTAATCATCAACATTTACAAACATGCTAAAATAATAAGCTTATCTTAATGGAAGGCTGTTTCCCTTTTGGCGGAGGCGCCGCGTAAATCACGTTTTCATTTATAAAATAACATGTTTTTACGTCCTTCAATGCTACGCTTAAAAGCAGTTTTACAAAAATATCTTTTAAACAAACACTATTAACTAAATCTACTTAACATTATGATATATTAACATGTAATCTACTTAACCCTCTAACAGGTCATTTTGTTACACTAAAAAAATCATTTTAGAGTTATTAGTTGTAAGTAAGATAAATTAGCTTTTATAAATTAGTTTCATACTTATCCAAGAGCTATAGGAATCAAAAATCCTTACATGTACTGTAAAATACCTGAAAGCTTTTGTGTTGAGAACAAATATAGATTTAAATTATACTTATTGAAAAATACTGCTCTTTTTGCATCCCTTATTTCTATAGATTGATTTACCAATTCTATCCAAGATATCTGGCATATGATACAAACCGTCATACTTAATATCTAACCCGAGAATATATGTCCTGCCAATGGTTTTCCTTTTTGGTCTGATGATTAAGATAGTATTCTGTTGTAAATAATATCAGCCTAAGATGCGAAATGAAAATGTATAGCAACCAACAGATGGCGGCAGGGGTATAACTTAACGTAAATTAAATAAAAATAGAAATAATTTTAGAGAAATATACAATGCGTCGAAAACTAAATAAAACAAAAATAAAGTTATAATTTACTGAGTGGAATTTTACCCTTAACAACGTGATGCGCCTGTTAGAGAGTTTTAATACTGCGCATTTTCAATAGTTAAATTTTTTCTCATAAAATTAATTCAAGAATTAAGAAATTCGAGACATTTTCTGAAATACTGAATCAAGGAATTTTTTGATTCTACTCATTCCTAAGTATCGTTAGAATTATAACGTTTGAAATTATGTACATACCTAGTAGCGAGATTAGTGATTATGCCTTGAAATTTATTTGATTTCCTTTCACAATGTATTAAATATTATTTTAGTTCCTGACAGGAACATGTAACTTCCTATCTGTGATTTGTACAACTGTATATAATAAATTCGATTGGATTTTTAATATTTAGGTTGGCATAAGTGTTGCTTTCTGTATACGTACATATGTTCTCTTTTCATGTTCATAATATAAGCTAAATTAAGGCGAAAAAGAAATAAATATTTGCATGGTTTTTATGTACAAGGTGATGTACAGGGTATATTCCGAAGAAAAAGCAAACAAGACGCTAATTATCCTTCGCAATGTTCGATGTAACTAACATATCTCTGTATTTAAGATATCAATTTACAGTCTCCATGTCCAATAATATTTATCACCAGGGGTAGCAACTCAGCTTAGTATGTACAAAATGCAAAAACTTGTACCGTGTAACATATATTAGACACAACACTAAATATTTTGATCCATTTTCTCAGCATAAAAGTAGGTAAAAGTTTAGCGTTCTTTAAATATATATGTTTATAAACGATATCCGAAACTGTTTTAGAGTCTTACAGTTTTTGTTCCCATGTTGTTTACTCACATCTCACTATTGTTACATTTTTAATTTTGATTCATTTTTTAGAGTGAAATGCTTTGTTCTCTATTTTTGGGGGCCCGTGTATGTTATTTTGAAATTAGAATCTTTTTGTTACTGTTCGCGCCATCTGTCGTTGTCATCCCTTAGCTGTTTCTATAGACAGAGTGTAAATTTCTGTGCTATATTTAAACTTCCTAATTTAAGGCTGGGAAACCCAAAACACAAATGCAATTAGGTTGCTAGATGTCTCTGGTAGTAAAAAATGTACAATTTAGAAAAAAAACTGAGTTGAATATTAGCACAAACATTTATTGTATTACAATAAATACATTAATGCTAAATAACAACTTGGATGACTATAATCTACTCATTCAGAATTCTAGTTCTTGCATATATTTCCGGTGCCGACATCTGTTTCAGAATCAGTGAACTATAAATTCACGAGTGAGGGCTCCAAATACTGCAAATCTATTAATCCTGGACGCATTCGTTTAAACAACTACATTTGAAATATATTCAATCGATTTCAAATATTCTATCACTATTATTATCTATAATACATTTTTTTAGTGTGCCTGTTATTTTATTTAGTTATACTTGTCTTCATATATGAGTATGAAAATATAATTTTGGAATAAACAAACTGTTATTTTTTTAATAGCAGGTGTAATACATTTAACAATTCTGCATACATTGGTAACAATCATTTCTTCCTCACTTGTACCAATCTTTTTTTGTAGTAAATTAAACGTGTATTTTACCAAGTTCTCCAGCCTTAAGTGATCTTTGTTAGAATTTTTGCTTGTAATTAATTTTACTGATTTTTAATTATTGAGTGTTCTTCATCCACAATCCAAAACTAGGCGTACAAAGTTTTGAATTGTGAAAATTGCGTATTCACGAGTCTGGATCCTCAATTGATAGGATACGATTGGCGTGTTTTTGGGTAAATGTTTGTTGTAATTAGTTTTTGTGGGTTTTCTTATTCTACTACTTACGATTACTCTAATAAGGCGGGATAATTAAGGTATTTGCCGAGCTTTGTAACCTCGTAACCAGCTCCAATGGACCGCCATTTCGTTGTATCCATCTCTGCGGATAGAATTCACGTAAAATTACAAAAACATATCCTCGAACTAGGACTAGCAATCCAATAAAGTGATATAAAGCATTACTTTTGGTGTCGTTTATATTATATATGGTCGTCTAGTTCGCAGCCACAATCGACAAATATTTGTTTAGTTAAACCTTTTAAATCGTATAAGTAAACGGGGGTCATTGACCTCAATGTAGCATTGTTTAGATAATGGCATCACTTTAATTTTAATTCTTGTTAAGTATAATTGACGTGAATCGTGGAAAATTTATTAGCTGCGTTAGTCTTTTTTCTTAATTTCATCCCCACCCTCTTTGCTTTAAATTGCATTCTAATTTTTTGTCCCTAAGAACTGGAGGCATCAATCTAAATACAATAATACATAATATGCTAGGTGTTGTTTATGAACATTTCGAAAAAAAATTGGAAAAATTTGCTAAAAATAGCAATTTACAGCTACGCGGCAAATTCAAATTTAATAGAAAAAAAGATGACAGATATTCAAAATGGCTCCCTCCAGACTGCGTACAGGCTTCAAAACGTCGTAATAGCTCCCTTGTACAGAGAGCTCTAATCATAGCTACAAGAATTTGATCTCTTAGCTAATCCAATTCCAAAGATTGTTGCTAACAATACATGGAATGTCTAGGGGGGTAAGATCGGAATATGAGGAGGAACATGGTCCTAATGCAATATTATTACAGTCTGACTCTCCACAGAAATATCTTTGAAAATATCCGGGAAAGTGTTACTATGTTTAGCGTCTCAACCTTAGTATACAGTCTGTGTCTTATGCAGACAGACAACATAGTTGTCAGTTCGACAATGACATGTTGGGTTAGTTACTCATTACAATGACACGACATTTTAAATACTTGTTGGTTAGGATCTACGAGTAAAGAATAGAACAGGAGAGAGCATAACGTGGTGGGGAAATAGGTATTTTTAGACAGAGTTACCACTTTCGGTAGGTCAGTTATGTCCGGTTATGTCAAAAATGACATTTTAGTGTTTCTATAATGGTTAATTGTGTGGCTTGTGGTCGTTCTAAAACGGCAAGAACAAAGAATATTAATTTTTCTCTTCATCGGTAAGTTATTTCATTGACATTCAACATAGGCAATAATAATTTAAAAAGAGGTATTTTAAATAAATGGTCATATATCTGACATGTCTGATTATGTGTTCAGTGTCGTAACATATATATCCAAGTCATTTAATATTTGTCATATTTTTGACGCAGATTTCATTTAAACCCGTTTATAATATATTAAAAAGAAGAAAAGAATTGAAAACATAATACACTCACGATATTTCTTTAATTATTTTTCGACTAACAACCTATTTGAAATTATTATCGAGAACACAGGAAGTGTACTTATACCCTATACAAAATATTTATGCACGCCTAGGCATTGCGGCGACCATATTGAGTTACCAAATTTGGACAAATATTATTATTAAGGAGACTCTCTCCTGTTCTATTCTTTACTCGTAGGTTAGGATATTATTGTAATATATTTTTATATTATATCATTAATTTGAGACTTGACAGGAAGGTTCTGTTGTGACACTTACACCACACCCACAATACCAAACATAATAAATCGAACTGACAACATTGCCTTGAAATAAAAAAAAACAAATTGCTTATGGTAGTAAAAGAGGTATATATTCCATAAGAGACTGGACTGAATACTAAGGTTGAGACGCGCTATAGTATCATTATATAATGGCACCTGGTGAGTGTTAATAAAGCTAAAGAATCTAAACATTACTAAAAGTGTAAATTTCCCGAAAACTCTTCCTAACCCACCATAAGGCAGATCTATAAGAAATCGACACAGATCAGAAATAAGTTTAATTACATTTGGGAGATTATACAAAAATTGAAAAGAAAATTACTATTTGCGATTTATTTTTATTTTACAGAAAACCCAGCTTTGAAAAATTTTTGTATAAAAAATTCAGACCGCATATTTGTATAAGAAAGTCGTGTGGGGCCCACACCTCATCCTTTCATTGTACAGTTAAATGTAAGATGAGACGTATTTCTTGAGCAAACTGCAATTATAGTGTTCCTGCGCTGTCGTATATAAAATAAACATTTTCTTCAAAAGTTTTTAGTCAGCTACCATTTGGTTTTAAATTAATCGAAATCTTTATGCTAAAACTTGGCTATGTAGATATAACCACATTTAACTCACAAAAAAATTAATATAATTAGCAACAAAATACTTTATATCAATCTCTGCAATGAATTTCAATATTGTTGAAAACCTTTAACTGAATATTCGAGATGCTGCTGATATTAAAGAAGAATAGAAAAAAAGATTACAATTTTGGTAAAAATTGATGTTATAAAATATAACACTAAAAATGCCAATAAAATATTAGGGGGTATTTTGAAGACTTATAGCTAGAAATTCAACACGCATTTAAACATTTTATTACGGTTGTCCTAAAGATAAGACACGAAACATGACAAACCCCAAATTTAACTTCAGTAGTTTTCCGGTAAAATGCTTAAAATAATACATTTACCGACAAACAGTGACATAAATATGGAAAATATAAAGGAATTACAACGATTTTAGATCAAATTTTAACTACTTACCCTAACTAATTACAAAAAATCACGTAACATGTACAAAGTTTACCTAAAATTATGAATATTAGACTACACACTCTTCATAAACTTTGTATAAATAACTTTGTCTGCTATGTACCTACAAAAGTTGATTTTATTTAACATCTTTATAACAGAGCCCATAACGTACACGCCTTATGAGGTGATACATCATAGCATTATTTACTAACATGTTATCGTATCTGTTAAATCGTGTGTTATTTTAGAAATAACAGCAGCCGTTATTTTAACGTAGATGATACATCATAGGGCCGAATAATATAATAATTCATAATTGCAATATAACAAACGAGATTACTAGACGGTACAAGTATATGCGACCAAGGAATATGCGATATTAACATAAAGCTGAATTCCTAACCCTGCTTTTTATCATTTATATACATATCAAATATTTTAAAAACGAAAATAAAAACCAAGCAAAATACAATCAGTTTGTATAAATAAATAATAATGTATAGTAATTAAGAACAAAATGCAATTTTATGTAAATAACACTGTATACAAATGTGAAATTTAACTGTAATTTTAAAAGTACGAGAGGACTTTCATTGAAATTTAAAATATACACACTCTTCTGGTATGAAATTCCTCTTGGAAATGATTTATGTAAATCTTAAAGGACGATTTAAGAAGTTTCTACTCTTTTATAACCCACAGCGATTTGGAAAAATCTACCATTTCTAGTTTATATATAGTTACCTATATACTTGGACTTTTCAAAAATATTCCTTCTACTTTATAAGTGTGAACTAAAAGGAAAGAAACGTTTCCGCGATAAAATATTTATGTTAGAACGAAACTTTTGATGTCTTAACAGTTGTAACATGAACAAAAAAAAAAAAGGAAAGAATAAAAATAAATGGTGCATTTTATGGACTCTATACCCTTATTTCCCGATTCCCGTATTTTTATTCCATGTAAATTTGATGTAAATATATGTATCGAGTGAAGATAAACTTAACATGAGATTATACGAGAACTTTTGGATAAATTGTACTATATGACATGGTGCCAAAAAAAAATTTAATTGTAGAAATTAATAGATCTGTATATGTATGAAACAAATAATATATGTTACTGTCATTGTTGTACTTTATTTCATGATACCCTTTGTACATTCTAAGCATATGAGAATACTTCCAACAGTTGCAGCAATTTGGAGTGCACATTTTCTGAACGTACAAAACACGAAACGCACAAAACACGAAGAAATAAATCTATAAACAATAGGTAAAACTTCCTAATTAGTTATACAGTGTACTTCAGTTTACATGAATACACCTAAATAAATTGTTATTAATAACGCAATTAGTATAAAACATTTACTTGTGATAGAGGCCTTTACGATTAACATTTTTATAGAAATGATTTTCGATCACTGCTGAGATACAGAGCTAACAGTGGATATAATGACCTCAAAGACCAATTGAGAGGTTTTTATCAAAATAATCAATGTCAAAATCACTGTCTTTCCAGAAAACAAAAAAAAGTTTACCAAGCCAATATCATTTGGTTTATCACTTCTTTTTTGGTAATATGATTAAAAGTCCGTATTTTTGCGTGACTTGCAATAAACTTTATGAATATGAAACATTTAGTCTGGAAGAAAAACAAATAATGCGCTTTGACAATGGATGTTTTTGCTAATACAAAAATCAGGAAATTTTTAATTCATTTGTTTTATTATGTAAAGTAATTAATACAAATATTTTTTTCTGTTCTTGTCCATCGCGGTTATCATCTTCATCAAGGTCAATATTGTTGGTGGCTTCTATTACAGAAAATGATTGATAAAACGAGACACTTTCTGGTTTTTATAAAACGGCGGCCAGAGTTGTTATATTTTTTATTTTATCAGAACAAGGAAAGTTTTTTATTATACAAGGTTTTCAAATCCATGAAATGTTCTAAAGGTTTTTTATTTTGAACGGCGCAGTGCGTCCATGGGTCAGTGTAGGTTTCTCCGAATTTGACATATTGAGAATCAGCCGATATTTCGATAACACGGGCCTGTCTCAAACTTAAACTTGGTCTTGGACTTTTTAAGAAGTAAGGAAAACATGCGCTTTGCATATTGACGACGTTAAATGGAGATGGTTTTTCCCTCGATTCTTTTATTAATAAATCCTAATCTTCTGGAACTTCTGGGCTATTGTTTCTTTTTTTCTTCTCAATTAGAGCAAAATCCAGGTCATTAGGCAAAAAAGAGTGGCCTCTTATGGGAAATATGTGAGTAATTTTTTTTGGATACATAGTTTAAAACATGTACCACCATGTACTGGAAATATACCATTACATGTGTTATGTATTTTGTAATATTACTAAGTTGGTAACGCAGACAAAAAACAAGCGTTAGTAGCGTTACATAAATAAAGTATGTGCAACAAATAATCATTGCATTTCTATTACTATTATTATTATTATTATGTCAAGAACATAAAATTGGCATTGGTAAATTAGAAAATTTCGATGAGTCAGTAGAAGATATCAATACGTATTTAATGAGATTAAAACATTATATAAAATGTAATGCAATAGAAGATACACACAAGGTGTCGGTTTTATTAACGGTAGTAGGACCAAAAATTGTAAAAATATTACAAGATCTGTTAGCTCCAGATGAAGTAGATAGTAAATCGTATGATACTCTAATTGATACGTTAACTGCACATTTCAAACCAAAAAAACTTATCGTAGTGGAAAGATATAAATTCCATAGCAGGAACCAATAAAGCAATTAGCGACAACATGCAAGTTTGGAACTTTCTTGAAGGAGGCATTGCGAGACCGTCTCATTTGTGGGTTACGAGACGATCAAATAAGACAAAAGTTATTAGGAGATGAACGAGACTTTGATCAAACATATGAAAGACCTCGAATGTTAGAAGAAACAATGAGAAGTCAAGGTACGTTCTCAACTGATATTAATAGGATACAATACAAACATACAAAAAGGGTATTGGCAAGAAATAAACAGAGAACAAATGATTGAAAAACTAAAAAATGATTATCCAGCAGTATTTAGGAATAATGCAGGTAAAATAAAACAATTTGAAGCAAGGTTAGTACTGAAAGGGACCCCAGTTCCAATATTTTGTAAGGCAAGACCAATCCCATTTGCATTGAAACAGGTAGTAGATGCAGAGTTAAAGAGATTAGTTAAGGAAGGCATATTGGAGCCAGTGCTGCACAGCGATTGGGCTACTCCACTTGTGGTTGTTCCAAAACCAGGGAAAGGAGTAAGATTGTGTGCAGATTTTAAGGTTACTATAAATCAATACCTAGATAAAGAATATTACCCATTACCTAATCCGCAAGATATATACGCGTCACTAGCAGGGGGTAAGGTTTTTTGCACCTTAGATTTATCTGAAGCATACATGCAATTAGGAGTTAACAAGGATTGCCAACATTTATTAACAATTAATACACCCAGTGGGTTATTTCGGTTCACAAGATTAGCCTATGGCGTCGCGACGGCACCATTCCAATTTCAGGCAATAATGGATCAGATATTACAAGATCTTCCAAGGGTGACTTGCTATTTAGATAATATTTTAATTGCAGCAAGCTCAGAAAAAGAATGTAATAAAATATTAAGAACAGTATTAGATCGACTCAATACATATAATATTAAGGTAAGAACAGATAAATGTGAATTTTTAGTTAAATCAGTTGCCTATTTGGGTCATGTAATTGATCAACATGGGATTAGACCAAATGAGGACTTAATTAAGGCAATTAAAGAGGCACCAGCACCCACAAATAAACATGAATTGAAGTCATATGTGGGATTATTGAATTACTATGGACGATTCATAGGAAATTTATCAGCAAGACTAAAACCTCTCTATGATTTACTAAGAAAAGAAGTTCTTTGGAACTGGACAACGGAGTGTAATAATGTATTTAAGGAAAGCAAACATTGGGTATGTACTAATAATGTATTAACATTATATGATCCTAGCAAGCCACTAAGAATGATTTGTGATGCATCTCCTCAGGGAGTGGGTGCAGTCCTGGCACATGTAGAACAGGGTATAGAACGACCCATAGCATTTGCCAGTAAGACACTTTCGGCTGCAGAAAAGAATTATGCTCAAATAGAACGAGAAGCTCTTGCAATTATTTTTGGAATAAAGAAATTCCACAAGTATCTTTATGCACCCAGATTTGAATTAGTAACAGATCACGCACCCCTTACAATTATTTTTGGTGAGAAAAAAGGCGTATCCATCACAACAGCCGTTAGATTACAGAGATGGGCAATACTTTTGTCAGCTTATGATTACAAAATTATTTACAGAAGAGGAGAGGACATTGCTAATGCAGATGCTCTCTCAAGGTTGCCATTACCTCAGCAAGAACAAATAGAGGAGGATATAAATAGATTCTCAACGACTACTTATTTTTGTGAACTGGTTCAGGATTGTGATATAGCACTTACTGCGAGTGATATTGCAGAGGCTTCAAAAATGGACAAAATCCTAAAGCAAATAATGCAATTTACAATGAATGGGTGGCCAAGACAAGTAACAGATTCCGAACTCAGAAAAAGAATGTAATAAAATATTAAGAACAGTATTAGATCGACTCAATACATATAATATTAAGGTAAGAACAGATAAATGTGAATTTTTAGTTAAATCAGTTGCCTATTTGGGTCATGTAATTGATCAACATGGGATTAGACCAAATGAGGACTTAATTAAGGCAATTAAAGAGGCACCAGCACCCACAAATAAACATGAATTGAAGTCATATGTGGGATTATTGAATTACTATGGACGATTCATAGGAAATTTATCAACAAGACTATCAAAACATAGCCAAACATCGATGCACAAATAGAAGAAAAGGTGAGAGGATGTTCAGCATGCCAAATGAATGCACGTAATACTTCAAAACAAGCAGTTTACCATTGGCCCATCAGCCAAAGAAAATGGGAAAGAATACATATAGACTATGCTCAATTTAATTATAATAACATCACATATAACTTCCTGATAGTTATAGACTCATACACAAAATGGATGGAAATAGCAGTTGCAAGATCAACAACATCCGAGAAGACCATAGAAAAATTGAGAAGCATGATGGCAATACATGGTATTCCAGAGGTGATTGTTTCTGATAATGGGGTACAATTTACCTCGCAGGAATTCAAGAACTTCACGGTACGTAATGGTATTAAACACATTCTGACACCGCCCTACCATGCAGCAAGCAATGGAGCAGCGGAACGAGCAGTGCAAAATGTCAAATGTGGACTAAGAAAAATGATTACGAGTTTACAGAAGGGTAAAACACAAATGACGCTACAACATTTACTGGACAATTATCTATTTACATACAGAAATACACCACACGAAACAACGGGACGAACACCAGCCGAGCTTTTATTAAATAGGAAGCCAAGGACATTGCTTTCGATGGTGAAACCGAACCTAGCCGAGAGCATGGACAGGAAAAAGGCAGTAATGTCATACACAGAGGGAGACGAAGTTTGGGTAAAGACAGTAAGAGGAGAGACCGAAAATTGGTTGCCGGGAAGGATAGTGAGAAGAAAGGGCACGTTAACTTTTATAGTAGACGTAGGACAACAAAGGCGATACGTTCATTCAGATCACATTAGACCCAGACACAATTCGACACCGAGAGAAAAGGGAGTACCAACACAAGGGGAGACTGACAGTGTCCCAATGGAATACATACGTTCATTCAGATCACATTAGACCCAGACACAATTCGACACCGAGAGAAAAGGGAGTACCAACACAAGGGGAGACTGACAGTGTCCCAATAGAATTACCCAGGTTACCGGCTCAAATACAAGAAAACATATCGGAGGCCACGACTTCGACAACGCAGGACGAAACACAAGAACACCGGATTCCTGATGCCGAAGTTAATGGATTAGAAGAACCAAGGACGATGCAAGAACTTGAGTCCAGGCCAACCAGTGAACCTTCCAGGGTGAACCCAGATACGCCAAGTGCTCAAGTTCCCCGCCGCTCAACCCGTAACCGGAAGAATATTGTTAAATTAAATTTGTAATGTTTTTTATGGTAGTTTGGGGGAGTGTTATGTATTTTGTAATATTACTAAGTTGGTAACGCAGACAAAAAACAAGCGTTAGTAGCGTTACATAAATAAAGTATGTGCAACAAATAATCATTGCATTTCTATTACTATTATTATTATTATGTCAAGAACATAAAAACATGATTTTTGTTCTGACCAGAACATCCATCACTAAATATGATAAGGTGATTATTATGTGTTATATCCTCATTATTAAGGTAATGTAGAACCATGGATGTGACATCGTTAGAACCTTGTTTTGCAGTATCTTCTGTATAAACATACATAGAAGCTGAATCATCAGCTAAGTTGTGAATCCCAAAGACATAATACCACAGCTGACTTTTAAAAATACGTCACTAGTTCTTATATGCCGCAAAGGAAGATTTTGTTGAAAGCCAAATGATATTGCCATGCATCTGCCTGCTCTTGCTTCTGATTTGTAATGTCTCTTTAACTGAGTAAACTTTTCTGCTTTTCCCAGGTGAAGATCTTTTTCAGTCATAAGTTGATTTTGTTTTGGAAGGCCTATTGTCATGTTTTCCACGCTTGTCACAAGGAGCTAGTCCAGAAGTTTTGATGGAATCTTGTATTCTTCGCAATCGACCTCTGGTAATCCCATGCAAGCTCAAAAACGCAGTATGGCGTAAGTCTTCCTCTTTCCTATTTAATCTAATTTTATAATAAAAAGCTGCAGAATGGTCGAAAGATGGACCGTCATCATCGTCGTTTTGATTACGTCTAGGTCTTCTTTGTTTTACATTTTTGAATGAAATAAGACCCGCTAGGTAGCTGTCCTGTTCATTCTTTGAAGAGAACGGATTGAATTTTTGCAATATGTTTTGACGATCGTTAAATTTAATCTTTTCAAAGCATTTCTAGCGTTCGCATCTGCATCAAAAAATATTAATTAGAGAATATTAATTACCTTGGAATCAATGTAAGTTTACCTGCAGTTTACCCCTGTAGACCTAGCCGGTTGAGCAGCACCTTTATGATTTATATGATACTCTTCAGATACTTTCTGCTTTTTCATAACCTCACTTTTTCTCGCTTTGCGTTTTCTTTTAGCAGGCCACGGTACATTCGAATCTGGATCTCTTAAAATGTTCGATGACATTATAGAGACTGTGCCGTTTATTTTACGCAACAACAATAAAAAGAATAAGACACTGCAAAATAACAAGCACGTTGCACGGTGAACTTTCTAAACTGATTTTAAAATCTGGCCAAAAACTGCCATTGTCATATTATGACATTGGTTGTTTGTTTTAGCTAAATCGCCATCTCACTAACTTCGGCAGTTTTTGACACACAAGTTTATAGACATATGCGCATGTCATTTCTGCAGCAAGTAGTGCCAATAGCTAAAATTTAACAAAAAATGACATTGGCTGTTTTTGATAAAAACCCCTCAATTGAAAACACCATAGTCCCCATTTTGTTTTATTTGAGAAATCAAAGAAAACGTTCTCTCGTTCTTATATTTTTTTATAATACATTAATTCAATTGCAATTAAATTAAATTATATTTATTTGAATTTTCACTAAACAGTATCTTTCAAATTTGATTCATTTTCCGTCAAAAAATTATTAAAATTTCTATATGACGGACAATGGTTGTTTTTGGAGGAAACCTTAAAAGATTAAAAACGAACACTGAAACTTGAACGATTTTCTAATAATATTTCTTTTTTAAAAGTTATTTGTATTTGTATGAGTTTGTATTCTTATACAAACTCGTTTCTTTTTTGTTAATTCAATAGAAATAATTGACAAGTATGTGCTTTGGCAGATATTTGTTTAGTCTTCGTCGCCACTACTATTATCATCATTGTCGATTTCCACTTCAATAGGACCAGCAGAACTCGTACCTGATTGTTCAGGATTAGATTGAAGGCACTTAGCTAGATTTCTAAGAAAAACTAGCTTTTGGGGCTTTATTTGAATTTCCTCTTGATACAAAGGAGACAATATCAGTTCGTGACACAATTTAGTTCGTTTAGTCCTGCGTAAGTATCCTTTGTTTAAACATAATGTACATCGGCAGATATTTTAAGTACTCTAACTCCTTTAATCTTCATTGATGGTTTAGGATGTGGCATAAAATACGGTTTTAAAGCTTCAGATATGTTAAAAAAATTAATAAGTAAAAAACAAACAAATTTTAGTTTCAAAAATATTTAATGTAGACACTACATATTGCTATAACTTTGTTTTCAAATTACAAATAATAATCTTGTAACGGCATAACTTAATCAAACTACGATAATACAAAGCTGCATAATATAGAACGAATGTAGAGATAGCGTTGTCATGTAAAAAAAAATTCTTTATTAAATTTATAAATTCAAACTAAATCTCATAAAATATTTATATTCAATTTAACATCTTATAACAGTATCGGTGAAATAATTCTCTTGCCACATGTGGCCGTAAAAAGAATTATTGTCCTTTGTACTTTCCAATCTCAAGTAAAAAAAAAACGTGTATTTTATAAATACTAAAACACATTACATTACAAATATAACATATAGATTCAGAATAAATATCACTCTTTGCTATATTAAAATTTTAACATTGTGTATTTTCAAAGAAATAATAATTTTCTTATACTATGCTAAATTTCGCTTCAACAAAGACATTCAAAATGACGCAGAACAGAAAACACCTTGATAAAACTGTCACCAATCATCATATGCAAATATTTACACGTTGTACATATCACAAATTGGCTATTGTCCATCAAAAATGCTCCTATCTTTACGTATATAAATATATTTGAAATCCCTATAAAATTTTGTATCTAAAAAACTTGTTAATAATGCATAGATAACATCGCTAACAAACATTCACACGTTGTGTTATTGATGCCCTTCTACGTTACTAACAATACTCCCATGATTCGTTCCATAAATCTACTTATAACAAAGAAGATAATATTCTTATTCAAATATTAATAAGTTTTAAACGCTTTGCTAAAGATGAATATTTTCACATAGCATCTTTAGCATAATTTATTTTAAGGAAAACTAACTTATAATGTTCATACATTTCATCAAATTCCTCCTGATATTGATCTATCATATTGATAATAAAAAAATAAATGAAATTAAACTAAATGTCAAAAATTAATTATGAAATGAAAAATACTTATTGAAAATAAAATAACTTAATACATTTACTAAAGATGATTTCTATGCAGTGTATTATAAGCCTGCAATCATCGAACAAAATCAAAGATCGACCGCTTCTTTTACAAGTTCGGCTACTTCACTCCATGGATCGACGACTTCTCCCGTATCTCGGCGTTCCTGGCCTTTTTATTTCTTCTCGGTCATCGGAAAAAAACATTCTTCGTCCGCAGCGCCACAATTCTCGCACTAACGTTTAAGTTGGCATTATCCTGCTCAGATTTATTTTCTTGACGTTTTCCCTAAGCTGACCTGTACCCATATTGTTTTGACATCCAGAAATTACACAAAATACACGCACTCAAATTGTTTATTATTGTTAATGTCTATGCACATTTGCGATTTTCTTATCTTGGGTAGGTACATTCCTTTTCATTAACGCCATCCTTTATTGTGGTTATAGATGAATTCGTTGCCTCTTTCATCATTATTTAAATACATTCTTTTTCCATTGTTTAACACTATTCGTATTTTTCTTTTGCAGACATTTCCTTTGAAAATAATAGGAAAAACATTGCATACGACTGGAATACTTGCTTTTTTAATTACATTGTCAGTAACTTGGACCTTGACAGCTTCATCTATATCTTCGAACCATCTTTTCTCGTCTTCATGTAGGTTGATTTGTATGCAGCTGGTAACAATATTAAACATTGTTTTTGCTTTGTAGATTTACTCAGATTAAACCAATTTTAACCTGTTATTTCTGGAATTTTCCTGGATAAAACTGGATTTAACCTGCTATTACTGAAGTTTTTTCTTTATTACATCGTGTCGAATAAAAAATATACCTTTTTACATATTCCTTTTAAAATGATGCTTAGATATAAGTCTCAGGTATTTATCATCTTGTTAAGTGTGACCATAGAATGTCAAACAAATAACAATCTTTTATAAACTTATCTTATTTATTTCGTCTACCCATGATGAAAGATGTTTTCATGTCGTGAATGTCTAATTTCACCCTTTTCATATAACTTTACGGCATTCAAATGACTAACTCTTTTGACTATACCACCTTTCATCATAACTCTCTCTCTGTTATTTATTTTTAACACGTTATTGAGTTTGAATAGTGGTTTACTGCTCAATATATTTAATGCTATTCTTACACAATGCATAAAATTTGGTTCGGCCTTTGTATACTGAAATTGCATCTTGTGCTCCTCGTTTCTACAAATATAGAATACATGAATTTTATTTTTGGTGTTTATTTTTGTACCTTTATATAAATTTTATTTCAATTTCAATTATCATATACCTCACATTATAATGTTACGCCGTTGCGGTTATGCAACTCATGATACATTTTTCCATAATTACACTTACTACTAAAAATTATTTACTTATTCTATTACTTAATTGTTTATTTATCTTATAATGCCTGACCAATATAGGGATCACGGCAATATGTTTCACCACACTGTGGCTTCATCAGGTGATGAAAATATACAAATTCAATTTCTGTTACAATGGCACTTATAAATACAGATAATAGATGACACAATTATTGTTGTTAGGTAGGGGTATTCAATTACAGTTTTAAATTTAGTAGGGGGGAGCTATTTAGGTCCAACTGATCGTTTAATATTATACCTCTTTTACTAAATTTATTTATTTCTAGACTTTTCAGTAAGTTAAGTTTTTTACTTTTTTCTTGAATATGTAAAATTTCAAATTGTTTGTTAAATTTATGATTTAATTCAAAATGGTTAGCGAAGGTCGAATCAACCTTTGCTAACCATTTGCTAAATTTAGTAAAATAGGTATAATATTAAACGATCAGTTGGACCTAAATAGCTCCCCCCTACTAAATTTAAAACTCTAATTTAATACCCCTACCTAACAACAATAATTGTGTCATCTATTATCTGTAATTATAAGTGCCACTGTAACCGAAATTGAATTTGTATATTTTCATCACCTGATGAAGCCACAGTGTGGTGAAACATATGTAGTGACTACATTAAATATTTTTGAAACTAAATTTCGTGTTTTTTACTTATTAATTATTAAAATGAAGTTTCAACAAGTAACTCTCCAATCAATCAGTTATGTTAAAAAAATTCCTTTCTTGCCTTTTACTAAAATAAAAGTAGAAGATTTGGTCATTTGGTAAACAAGAATGTCTACGTATGAGGAAGTAATACCTAATGGTTTTGAATACTTTGATAATATGAACTAATGCGTATGAAAATCTAACCATTAAACAGTTTTTATTTTGACCGGGACATTCGTCACTAAACAGCACCAAGTCTTCACTGGTTATATCTACGTTGTTAAAATAATGCATAAACAATAAAGTTACATCATTTTGGCCCTTTTTTCTAATGGTTTCGTCATAAACAAACATAGTCGCATCATTAGTTGCTAAATCGTGCAACTTAGAAACATAATACCATAACTGACAGGAAAAGAAAACCTGAATATGAGATAAAGGCAAATTTTGCATGTTTTCAAACGTTATGCACATAATACGTCCTTGTTGTGCTTTAAACTTGCATTGTATCTTTATCTCATAAAACTTGCCTGCCCCGAGCTGATGAAAATTCTTTTCTGTTTCAATAGTTCGACGTTCTTCTATGTCAGTACTTAAATTTAATTTTGATATCAATCGATCACAAATAATGCAAGTATCACATCTATGCAGATCAAATTTAATATTGAATGACGTTGTGAATACGGACCAGTAGGTTTTGTAAGAAACATTAATACGGTACTTCTCTAAGAACATTTTGTACATAGCTCTTACAGAAAGTGTTTCAAGTAGATATAAACGGTTGGGATTTTTTCTTCTGGAATAACGAGATTGTCGTGCTTTAAAAGATTGAATATGAAGTTTTATCCACTCTAGAATATGTAGGTTTAGGTGCTTTCTTAAATCTATTTTGATGTTTACCTCTTCTGTCATGAGGCGATCTGCCTTGTTCTAAAAGATGATTTTGTAATTTTGTCTGAACCGTGTGTGTGGTCAATTACTGCGTAAGAAGAATTTCCGGCAAAAACAGTCTTTATCAAGGACTATGGCTGTTTTTGTAGAATCTCGAATGGACAAAGGCTGTTTTTGTTAGAACTAGTGAAACTTTACTATACTGTAACTTCGGACTATGTACTTTTTGCGGAAAACGTGTACACCAGTGGACTGGGCATTCCCGAAACTATTTAAATTAACACTAACTGCAAAATTCAAATTTTTGAACTCTATGGTTTTTGTAAGAAGCGCCTCAATTAATGAACAGTGATGGGAGGAGCATGAACACAAGTTCTTTTATTGAAAACGGCTCATTAACAAGTTTGGTCATTTAATCCAATCTCAAATTGTGACAAATGTCAGAAAATCTATTTTTTATTTTGTTTTTGCAGAAACCACTGACGTTCGCCAAATAGAACAGTTTTCTCTTAGTGTACGGTATGTTGGAGACTAATCATACAAAATTATAGAAGATTTCCTAACTTTTGTCACTGTTTATAACGTTACTGGTGCAGGCTTAGCTAACACATTGTTAGACACCTTGGCAAGTTTAAGATTTGACTTGAAGAAAATGAAAGGTCAAGGATACGACGGCGCGGCCACGATGAGAGGGACAATACAGAAGGGTACAAGCTTGTATCAAAGAAAAACTACCCCTAGCTTTGCATACACATTTTTCTTCACATAGTTTAAATTTGTGTTTGTCGGATGCAAATAATATTCCTTCTATAAGAAACTGTATGGGTGTTATCAAAAAAGTCTGCGGATTCTGGTATATGTCAGCCAAAAGAACTGAAATACTATTATTAACGATATCTGTTGTCCTGAACAGAAAAAAAAAACTGATTTCACTATGTGAAACACTATGCGTGAAAGGGCACGACCCGATGCTTTTATTTAAAGATATTTTACAACCAGTTCTTCTCTCTCTTTTGAAAATAGAAGATGAATCAAGTGACTCAGCACTTAAGGTACATGCTCTAAATAGTTCTAACAGTAAATTTTAGTTTCTTGTCAATCTTTTTCCTTTGAGTCGCATGCTGTCAACTACAAGTAACTTATCTGAGAAGCTACAAAAAAACATAGCTCTTTCTCAAGCCATAGCAAATGTTACAAGTGTTAACTCTGTTATCGAAACAAAGAGTAAATGCCAATGACAACTTTAAAACTATGTATGCTCAAGTAAAGAAATTCGCTGCCAAACTCGATATTAAAGAAGATATTTCAAGAGTTCGTCACCTTCAAACAGCCCGCAACAACGTCCATTACAGCACAGAATGAGAATAATATCGGCGAGCTGTTTATATACCTTACCTTGATGATTTTTGTAGTTCACTGAAGGAACGCTTTTTTTTGTGGATGTGTTGTAAGGAAACAGTTGCATCCTTACAACACATCGTTCTAGAATGTTTTACCAAAACAGATTTCTGTTCATTGGAAGCTGCTTTCAGTTTATAGAAAGAAAATTTGTCACATAAATAAGTCGTGCAAAGTGAGTTTATATTGTGGAAATAAAAGTGGAGTCAGAAAAAATCTGAAAATCTTCCCAAAACTGCCATTACTTCTTTAGAAAGATGTGACATGGCTTTTTTTAACTTTTACATGCTTTTGAAACTACTAGCAGTTCTGCCTGTTTCTATTGCAACCGTAGAAAAAAGCTTCTTAAGTTAAAGTAGATTAAAGACTTAAGAAATATTGCATCGGAAAGTAGGCGTATGGACTAGCATTGCTTTCGTTCCATAGAGACATTAAAATAAGCAATGAAGAAGTTTTTGATAAGTTTGCTGGAATACCAAGAAATCTGAACTTCCTTTTGTAAACTTTACATAATTTTTTGTATGTATATACTTTATGAAATGTATTTCTAGATCAAAAATAATAAACCAACATTCTTTACGTTGTACAAAATTCACTTTTGTTTGGTTGTTGAGACTAGAATAAAAAAAAGAGGTAACATATTAAGGGGGCTTACGCAGGGGTGCCGACTAACTGCCGTGAAGTAGGGCGTGAGAGGGTGGCGCCATATGCGCTAATGTGAATTCCGCCGATGTAAGGTATTGGTTAAAATAAAACAAACAGCAGAAATTTTTGTTTTTCTTATTATGTTTTTGTATTAAGTTGAATACAAAGGATTAATTAAGGCTTTGTTGCGAGTACTTTCTTATAATTCAAATTATTTACTCCTACATTTCGCTCTCAAAGTTGGCAAAATTTACAACATCATAATACAGTTTCAGAAACTTTATTTTAAAAACTAATTCCAGTCGAGCATGCATTGAGCCTTTGTTTATTTGTATTTTAAATTTCGTTTTGATATTTTTCGTAAATAAAAGCGGTACTATTGTTTTAACGAAACCTTGTAAAGTCCAGAATTTGTATTAGCATATATGGCGCAACTCCCTTACATCCTACCTCACGGCAGTTTGTCGGCACCTCTGCGTAAGCCCCCTTAAGTAAGTAAAAAAGTAAGGGGAGTGTGGAAAATAATATTGTAACGAAACCAGCAGACATTCGAAATGAGTTTACATTAAATAAAAGAAGCAGACCTCTCGGCGCGATAAAAACGAAATTGTCACACGCACAAAAAAGAGACCATAAATTATCTCGGCTCGGCGTATAAAAACGATATGTAAACAAGTCGATGACTCAACTCCACGCCGTATGGCTTGCATAGCGAAAGGGACGAGAACGTTTCTCGTACATGTGGAGAAAAAGCGGGACTGTGCTGGTATGTTCTAGTAATCTTCGCATACGTATATAAGGCGGCTGGATTCATTGCGGAGAAGTAATTGCGGAATAATTCGGGATTAAGAAAGTCCGTAAGAAGAAGCCGACGCGCGTAGAAGTAAATATAAGAAATAAATATAAGTCGTACGGTAGAAATAAATATAGTGGTAGCCGAAGAAAAGACATCAATACGGTGCAGTTTTTATTATAGTGTAATAAAGACCTAAATATTACCGTGTTATATAAATAGTAGTGGTAGATAAATACGTCTGTTAATTTTAATTTAAATCGTAGTAGTTTAAGTGTGATACATTAAATTTTACATTTTTATATTGTTATTAATTTTAAGTGTATAAATATACAGACTGTTTTAAATAAATAATTGCACGAGTTGTTTATTGGAACCCGAAAACGTTACAATATTAACGCCAATACAGCTAAATGTTAAATACACCCATGTTATAAAACAACGCGTTATCATATAATAAAATATTAGTTCAATTCAGTTACTAAATTAAACTAAAAGAAATGCATGTTTTATTATCGCTGATCCATGGACAAGTATTCTGTGTATAATTGATGGCTTATAATACAATGAATATAAACCATTAAAAGCTTCATCATCAATTTCGTACTCTACATGAAATTGTTTTCAGTAATACAGAAAATACTGTAATTAGATTTTTGTCGTTGCCAGTAATACTATTGGAGAAAGCAGTATTTTGTAAAAGTAACCGGTGCATTTTATTATTCCCTCAGGGCATGGGCGTAGCCAGCGAAGGGCAGGGAGGGGCAACTACCCCCCCCCCCCCCCCCGGAAGCAAAAATAAATTAAATAACTTTTAAATTTTAATAAACGAAAAATTAAATCTAAAATATACATATTTTTCTGTTCTGCATATTTTTTTTTGTTATCTGTTTTATATATTTTGTTTGTTGTTGTGGTAGTTTGGTTGCTTTTATGAACATTTTAAAATTAATTAATAAGCTCTAATAAATAAAATTATTCGCGTGTCCTTTGTCACTAAAATATATTTCATCAGCAAAAAACAAAGCTGTTTGAAAAACTGACATAGTCTAAATATATATTAATAGCGTTTTCGATCTATGCATTGGTGCACACCAGAATTGTCCCACACCAGAATTGGATAAAAAGGAGTGTTCGATTTACTCTCAGGATACGTCAATTTTTAGTGCTCGATTCAACCACTTAACAGTCGGACATTTCTGAGAAAAATGGTAAAAAAATTGTCACTTTTTTTTTGTGTTCATTTAACTACATTTTTTAATCCTATTAATTAAAATAAATTTACTCAATAAGTAGTTTTAGCGTGAAATATTTTGAAACATTCAATACACAATCCTACATCAGAATCCGAATTAAATACTCTTATAACAACTATTGAGTTGGTGTGTAAGTGCTCTTGTCTAGCGACAGTGTCCTATTTAATAGTGTAACAAAACGCCACTGGTTTTCTTCGAGTTCGAGAAAAATCGAGATACAAGTGAGGAATATACGGGAACCGGCGATACGAATGTTCTGGCAATTTCTAGGCTCAAAAGCGTATATAAAGTTAGTTGTCTATCCGGCGCGAAGACAGACAGTACAGTACAGTACATAGTGCAGGACACGAAGTTGCATACGGCGAATAGAAAGCGAGGCGCGAGAAACAAGAGGGAAAATCCGTAACAATAGTTTTACCACAGAATAAAGAGACAGAAAAGACAATATGGATATAAGAAATTGGTTACAAAAAGGTAAGTTAAATAATTTCAGTAGAAAATTAAATTTTTAATTAAAACTTTAGAGTCAGAGTCATTCCATTAGAAATGGTCCAAAAATTTGAAAATTGGTTGCTCGACCAGCACCAAATAAAACAAAACTACCATGTAACGATAGCTTATAATGCAGATATGTTATATCCCATGTTAATTTTTGTTTACAATTAAAAAAGAAAAAATATTAACATCAGATATAGTATATCCACATTATAAGCTATCACTATCATTACATGGTAGTTTTGTTTTATACTAATTTTTATACTAGGGACTAAGAACAAGAATGATATTAGGTTATTATTTTTAGGTCAAAAATCTCTAAACCGGAAAAAAGTTCATGATGACAGTAGTGGAAGTGGAAGCAATGATTGTGATGAAGATGAAAATAAAATGGTCGGAACATCAAAATCGGAATCTATTTTTGTAGAAGGCTCAAGTAGTTCTTCATATCTACATGAAGCTGTCTCTGGATCTGGGACCTCTAAACAAACTGAAGAACGCGATGGCTACCATGAAAATGACATTGATCGTTATGTTAGTTGTGCCAATAACTTGCCTTCTGAAAAAAAGAAGGAATTGTTGACAAACCCTTGGGTTCCATCATCCAATTACGATTTTGCTTCTGATGCCATTCACTTGAAAAGAAAATTTAACCATCGCTGGTTAGATCAATATACTCCATCGCTGGTGTACTCAAGTCGTTTGAAAGGTGCTCTATGTTTGTATTGTGTTTTATTTGCGCCAAGAATTGCTACAGTTAAAGGAGTTTTGGGGTCATTTATGGTAAGGCCTTACATGAAGTTTAAGGATATACATGAAGATTGTAGAAAGCACGTTGGCACCCATTACCACAAATCTTCAACAGCTGCTGCAAAAGCATTTCTTGAAAATGCTCCTGTTGATGTCCAGTTGCAAATAGGGCACCATAAGACGATTGAAGAAAATAAACAAATATTGTCAGCAATTATTTCATGCATAATATTTTGTGGAATTCATGATTTGCCGCTTAGAGGAAAAGTAGGAAATGTGGGAGTTTTCTTTGACCTTTTAAATTTGAGGATTGACTCTGGTGATGAGAAGCTAAAGAGCCACTTGGATAAATGTCAAAAAAAACGCAGTCTATACCTCACCAACAATTCAAAATGAGATCATACAATTATGCGGTGAAGTTATCAAAGAAAAAATAATCGAAGACTGTAAACGGGCAAAAGCTTATGCTGTAATGGCTGATGAAACAGCAGATATCGCTGGAAAAGAGCAGCTTTCTATTGGATTAAGGTTCTATGATGAAAGCCAAAAAATAATCAGGGAGGAATTTGTAGGCTACATTGAGTTAAAATGTCAAGATGCTTCTACAATCGCTAGCGCAATTCAAAGTTTTTTAGAAGATAATAATTTTTCCGCCGATAATTGTGTGGGATTCGGATTTGACGGGTGTTCTACGATGGCCGGCAAAGAAGGTGGTGTACAGGCCATTCTTAAAAAAAGTACGCTAAGTCTTTATTTTTCCATTGCTCCAGCCACAGACTAAATCTTGTGGTCAATGATACTAGCAAGCTACCAGAAATAAGAAACACAATTGCAACGGTTAAAGACACAATAACCTTCTTTCGTGAATCGCCAGCCCGTAGGAAATCGGTTCCAAATCTTTCAAGGCTCTGTGAGACCAGATGGTCGGAAAAATACAAGAGCATAAAAAAAATTTCAGAGAGCTTCACTGACATTGTTAAAGCACTAGAACATCTATCTGTCGAAGGAAACTATGCAACAAGAAAATGTGCCTACCAATTGCACTGTGCAGTTACTAAACCAATTTTCATCTTAGGCTTAAACATAATTGCAAGATACTCTGCAATTTTGGAACCCGTTGTAAACGTTTTACAAGGTAAAAGTATGGATTTGGTTATGGTGAAGAAACATATTGATGATATTCTAGATGTAATCAAAGAAGATCGACAAGATGTCGAAAATGTTTCTTATGAATTATATAAAAAATCACTTGATATCGCAGAGAAAGTAGGGGTTGAGTTGTCAGTACCACGAGTCACTCAAAAGCAAGTACACAGAAGTAATCCACCATCTGAGTCTGCAGTTGTATACTGGAAGCGGTCAATAATCATCCCCTATCTTGATCCTTTAACTTCGTCTTTGGGTGCTAGATTCTCCAACGAAAATACACCTGCTTTTGCTTTAACTTATCTTCATCCTTCAAGCATGCTCAAAATGGCTTCAAAAGATTTCAAAAATAATGCAGAAACTTTCATGGAATTTTATAAGTTGGGTGATGTCTCTGCAGAATTAGATTTGTGGTACAATATGTGGAAGAAGAAGAATTTAGCAGAAGACAAATTAAAGGACATTAAAGTGGCTGCACTTTTGGAGGAAGCTAATGTTTTTTTCCCTGCAACAAGGCAGGCACTGCTAATATTAAGTGCTTTCCCATCCACTACTGCTACCATGGAAAGATTGTTCAGTACCCTACGAAGGGTAAAAACCTGGCTCAGGAGTACAATGGGTGATGACAGACTCACTGGGTTGTGTTTGATGAGTGTGCTTCGACAATTTTTTAAGGAAAATCAGGACTGCATAGTGAAGAAAGTTTCGGATAAATTTAGTTTCAACCCAAGAAAAATGTTATTAATTTAATTTAAGTATAATTAAAGTCTCAAAGTTTTGTTTTCATTTGCCTTTTCTTTTTATCCTAAAATTTTACATTTTGAACGACCATGGACCATGGTTTGCCCCCCCCCCCCTGTTAAAAATCCTGGCTACGCCCATGCTTGAGTCGGGATTGCTTTGTCACTTTGACAGCAAAAAAAAGTTTACTTTAGCTTTTTAACCTGCAATAAGGTTGTTTGCCTTTAGTTGACCCGACAACAATTTGTGTTTTCTTGTGCCATCATAAAAAATCAACGAACTCAGTCAAAATAAAATGTCAAAGTCGACGCCAACAGTAAGCTTTGCGTATCTTCTTTAGTTTTGATCCGACATCAATTTGCTGACTTTATCATCATAGTGTTCGTTGTGAAGGGTTGTTATAACATAAAATTTACAAACTCATTGTAAGTAATCTTTACAAAGTATATAAGATCTGTGTTATTAATAACTATTTTAAATGATATAATTACTATGTAATAAATGTTTCAGTAATTGTTTACACATTTAGTAAATTATCTTACCGAATTATATTCCAATTTTTTTTTTATTTCCGTATAAATTTTCTATTTTTAAACTCAAATTTAGTTGCTAACTGGTAACTGGATTCAACAAATTTCCTACTCGATAAAACGACAAGTCCAAAGGACGAGCAGGCAATTTGTTTCGTACAGTTACCCAGCAACCAAATTTTCGTTAAAAACTGAAAATTTTATAGATTGAAATATACACTACATATTCCGCATTTTTTTTTAAATGTGTCAGTGGCAGCCAAAAAACAAATAATTAACAAACATTTTAATTTTTGGAATCGACTTTTTTTCATTATAGTCCGGATATTTTTTGAACCATATTCGTCTAAATTAAAATCAAAAATTTGGCTTAGTTTTCCTTAAATTTGCAGTTTAGTGGAAAGCATCTAAATTCCATTTATCAATTACAATCTGCCTGCACTAATCGACACGGTAAAGTTTCGTTATTTATGGTCGTTTATTAACAAACATTCTCGACGAAATGGTCAAGATCTTTGCGGGAAATACCGGCACCCGCCACTAGTACTCCAGCGAGCCAAGCCCTAGGAACCAAGCCGTCCTTCGGCCGCAACCTAAGTATTACCGCCACCGGCAAAATAACCCTTATTTTTATTTTTTTTTTTATATATTTCATGAGTGACTGTATCAATGCGTACACTTTAGATATTGGTACGTACGTCAATCAAATTAAAATTATATGACCTCCAGGCACAAAAAATGTGATTAACGGTACCTACTCAGACACACATTCAGAATACTAATTTAAGACCATCATACACCTAATAATATTTTGAATCGCTTTCCGGAATTAAAAACATTTTTTATTAACAAGGCTTGGCTTCTAGGGCGTGTCTCGCTGGAATAGTAGTGGGGGTGTCAGTATCTCCCCCAAAGATCTTGACCGTTTCGTCGAGAATGTTTGTAAACGGCCATAGTTATCGTCTTTCAAACTCTACTGTGCCTATTAGTGCAGGCAGCTTGTAAATTATAAATATAATTTAAATGCTTTCCACTAAACTTCAAATTTAAGGAAAACTAAGGTACATTTTGTATGAAAATTTTCCAAAAAATATCTGCCTTATAATAATGGAAAAAAAAGATGATTCCAAAAATGAAAATTTTTGTTAATCTTTTGTCTTTTTGGCTGCCACTGACACATTTTGCCGATTTTGTTTATTAAGTATGTAGTGTACATTTCAATTTAACTTTACACAAAATTTGATTTTTTTTCTTTATAAATAAGCTCAATTTTGCCGGTGGCAATAAAATCGGTATATAACCGTAGTAAAATTTCTTGTATGTTTTTTGTAACAGAAAATGTTTAATATTATATAATTAGGTAAAATTAAAGTAAAATGAAAGAAGACGTATTCTTGATTACACATTTATTTTTAAAAAAAGGATGAGAATACTGATGCAGTTTGCATTTTCATCAATTCCTAATAGCTCGTATAAAACTGAGACACACTCTAATCAACGTATACTGCACGTTAGTGAGAGCAACTACAGTTCTAAATATTTTTGAAGTCTACGGAAATAATTGTTCAGGTATCATATTTAATATATAGAAATTCTTCATTCTCGGCGGAATTTTCTTGTAGTATAGTAACATGCCGCCGACCGGCGGAAATAAACAAAACAAATACGCTTATTCCGCGGAGTCTGCACAAAACACAGCCTTTATCGGTGGATACGTTATTACAATCATAAAGATTCTGCCGGTATGACACCACTTTGTAAGGTATTGTAATTTCGCCCACATCTGTATGAAAATGTTCTCTGGGATAGTCCAAAACACAAATTTTCTTTATAGAAAAACCTGTAATGTGTAATTGCCATAGTGGCAAAACGCCGATAATAGTAGTAGTAGTAGTAGTAGAAGTGTTCATTGGTCATCAAAAAAATCTTTACATGACGTCATAAAATATTGCAAATAGCAAAAGATACAAAAGATAAACATTTAAAAAACATATTAATAAAACATACAGAAGTAGATATAAAACAAATACACAGTAATTATCTAGGAAACGCTTGTAAACATCCTAGATAAAAAAAAAACAAACAAAACAATCAAACATGTCACTTGGTCATGTTACTACGCATATGCTTCCAAGTATTCGTCTATGCTGTAAAAACTGGCAGTGACCAATATTGTTTTTACACTTCTTCTAAAATGATTTAGACTCATGTCCTTTATGCTTTGTGGCAGAGAATTATAAAGTTTTACACCCCAGTAGTCAACTCCACACTGCGTAGCACTCAGTCTGTGATGTGGAACAACCAAAGCGTCAGATTTCCGTGTATTGTACTCGTGAAAGTTTCCATTTTGAGCGAATTTTGATTTATTTTCGTGAACAAATTTCACACACGAATAAATATAAATACTGACCACTGTGAGTATATTCTCCCGCCTGAAATACTCTCGACACGAGTCACTATACCCGAGTCCACACAGTGTTCTTATTGCCTTCTTCTGTAGGACATAGACCTCCTTTGCTCTTGTAGACATGCCCCATATGGGTATACCATATGCAGCAATGCTGTGGAAATTCGCGTAGTATGCACTTCTTGCAGCTTGGTGCGTGGATACATTTTTAATTCTTCTTATTGAAAATATAGCTGTGCTTAGTCTTCTTTTGAGGATCTCTATATGATTGTTCCAAGTCAGTTTATTGTCTATACTTAGACCTAAATACGTCACTACACCCTTCTCTTCTTCATTTTTAGAAAGTATGTCCATTGTCTGAGTCTTTTCCTGATTTAGCTTCAATTTATTTGCATTGAACCAAGTATCCGCATTCTCAATGGCTTTATCTTCAATGGATTGTTTTTCATTGTGTTTCCCGCGGACCACGATCGAAGTGTCATCTGCATATATTATAGCCTCGCAGTTTAAGATATTAACCGGTACATCGTTTATGTAAACAGCAGAGGTCCGAGAATAGATCCCTGAGGCACACCAGTATTAACATTTCCCAATTTCGAATATCCATTCTGACACCATACCATTTGAGTTCTGTCTTGTAGGTATGAGGCTAATAATTTATGGGTCAAACCTCTCATGCCATAATGCCATAGTTTTGTCAGCAGGATCTCATGTGACACACAATCGAAGGCTTTACTTAGGTCACATGTAACAACTGCAGTACGTTCTTTTTCATCCTTTGCTTCATGTATGGATTCAATCATATCAATCATAGCTGTTATAGTAGATTTTCCAGCTCTAAATCCATGTTGGGAATCTGTCGGTAAGGTATGTTTCTCCATAAATGAAATGATTCTGTTTTTTATTACTGTTTCTAAAACCTTAGATAATACCGGTAGTATCGATATGGGTCTATAATTACTCGCAAGAGATTTATCGTCATTTTTATAGACAGGTACCACTTTAGCTGACTTTAGTTCCGCAGGAAATTTACCCTCATTTATACATGCGTTTACTATCTGCACCAAAAACACTAACTAAACACCAAAAAGTGTGTAATTAAAAGTGATTACTAGAGACCGGACGCGAGCGGTCGATGACTCATCGCCCACGGGCGCACTATTGAAGTTTTGTATTTTGTAAGAGTTTTTAATTTAATTTATATAATTGTATAACAAGTGGATGGTGATCTATATAAAACAAAATACATTATTATTTGTACATTTTGTAGTTCAAATGGGGTAAACAGTCCGTACTTTATTTATCTTACGATTTATAAGGTAAATAGAATAAATTTTAAACGCTCCTCACACTTCTACCTACGCCGATGAAGAAAGGAATTTAACAGTAAAATGGATGTTTTTGCTGTCCGTTTTCTCGACGAAAACAGATGTTGCAGTTCACCATATAAGTAGTTCTATCAGTAGCTGCGTGATATTATAAATTATTTCTTTTGTCCGTCGTAATTTCGGTCTGGTACCTCCGGTCCTTAGTGATTACACACTAATTGAAGAAACAATTATCCTAAATTAAAAAGTTTTCCGAGGTCACCAAGAAAATAATAAACTATACTTACTGCACTTCATAACTTCCAATAAAAGACTAGATATGTACGGCACTCATCGCACATTTATATACATTAGGTTTTGTTCCGCACCTTTTCGCAGGTAAAACCATAACTTTTTTAATTACCTACACTATAATCTTTCATTTCATAAAAAAATCACGGACTAGCAAGTACTAGCAATGAAGGTTATTCCTCATTAAAAATTCATTTATATTGTACCTGTATAAGGGTTGGATGATCGTTATTTTCAACAAACTATCCTCTAATAATGTTCCAAGTTCGGGCACTAAATGTACTTATATGTGTGTTGGAAGAGTGTTATTTTTAACACCTAATTTTTTTACTACTAATATTATTTTTTAAAATGCCTCGGCTAATACTCAAATTTAATAAATATAAAATTTTATTTCTCCTTGTTTTATTAATTGAACTGGTAGGACTATATTCTATGAACCCTATACCAATACATGATAAAAATGGGAGGGATATTTCACATTACATGTCAAGAAATATAACCTAACTTATGATTCGTTTATTATCGATTGAATTGCACGTGTTCTTTATAAAATACTTTTTTTATATATCATCAGGGGTGTTTATGGTCCATTGTGACTGATTATTCGCTTGTACATTGTAGAACTACGACTAAACACGTAAGTATTCCAAATTTTTATGGGTCTTTTTCAGGTTAAATTAATTCAATATTTTTATAATTTTAGTATTACACAACTCTTGTAGATCAGTTGCTTTGATTGAAAAAACACATAAATAAAGCTACAAATGAAAGAAAACAAACAGCTCAAGCTAATAATGGTATAATGATGTGTTGATCAGATACACAAGTAAAAATAAATATTATTGAAAAATTGTTTAACAACGATGCATTGACGTTGGTTAGAAAATATCAAAATAAACCATGAGAGATAATGACATAACTGTAGCGAGTAAGTTTGTTGAACGACAACTCGTGTTTTCTTCGATTGACTAATAATGTATTTTATTTATGGTTGTAAACATTCAATTGTTGATGAGATTTCTATGGAATGCAACTTGTAATATTACTACAAATAAGGTATTGCCTTTCTTATTCTTAATTCAATACATTCTGGTGTAAAAGTGAATAACTTTCCTAAATATTAATATAAAATATGTTATTTTTAAATCGAATAGCACCAATATAATTTATATTACTTCAAATGTTAAGGTATATTTACTTGTAGGTGCTGTTGCTACTATTGTATGACCTGGACTTGATATCTTGATGATGTTCTCCGATATCCTCCGATCTTCGACGTCCTTCTTGTACTCCTTTATAATGGACTCCTTTGGATATACACGTTCTGACTCAGAAAAATTCTCTTCGAAGTTCTCTGCACAACATAATACTGCTACTCTAGAAGAAATGATTCCTACTTGTTCGGTCTAATTTGGAAATACACGTTCGGTCTCAGAAAAATTCTCTTCGTAAGCCTATACACGATAAAATACTGCAACTCTAGAAGAAATGATTCCTACACGTTCGGTCTCCTTTGGAAATACTAGGAACTTCGTCTATGGTTAATCTTGAAAATACACATTGGAATTCGTCTATGGATAATCTTCTATTTATGTAAGTACTCGTGATAAATTATGATTCAACCTTTTTAAATATTCCTTTCCTTTATCTATCAATTTTGCTACCTATGTTTTATAGATATCACATAAATTATGTATGTTTCTTTCACTTTTAACTGTGTTATTCACTCTGACTTTGTTAAATTAATAACTTTTAACGCTTTTAAGCACAAAATTCGCTGTATTTGAGAAATTATCAATGAATTATTTTTTATTCAAAGATAAAAATAACCGCGTCGTATGAAAATTATTTTTCATCTCCCGTTGTTTTTTTTTCAATCACCAAATTCCTAAGCAACCCTTTTACAATTTTTTTAACTTCTCCAATCAGAAATCTACACCTACCTTTATAATTCAAAATATCTCTTTACTATTTACTTTCGAATATTTACATCCCTATAATTTATTACTACGTATATTAATTATTCTTTTTACATTTTAAAAAACCTAATTTCAAAGCATTTCATACAAATGTCCTTCAATTTATAAATTCTCATTTCAGGAACTGTCAAAATTTTTCTTTCATTAACACCTGTTCAAATTATGGCGGGAAATTTACTTCAAATTAGTATATACTCTAAATCAATTATTTACGTTTACAATACTCGTCATATCATCGTTAATTAAACAATTTTGTACATAAAATATAATACATCATATTTGACAATAATAATAATGTTTTTTTAATTTCTCTTTAACAGATTCTAAAAATACAAACATAGAAGAAAGAAAACCTTATTTTTCCTCTACGACAACCAGATCCACATGAAAATCTCATCAACTTATGAACATGAAATGATCATTCAAATAATTACTTCTGTATTCATTGATAAAAATATACTTTTAAGAATTGAAAAATTATATGTAATAACACAATTACAAATCAATATCTTGTATGGAAATTAAAACCATAACATTTGCCCCTTTAACAAATGTAAATTTTAACTTTGTTGAAAATTTATATTTGTTTAACAATAACTTTAAGTATCATAACTAATTTAATTCAACACAACCTCACCATAAATTCTATCAATACTCTGTATACACGTCATTTTATTCATTTATTTTTCTCTAATCAACACTTTCATTATTTAACCCATAAACACATAAATCTATGCTTCTAACTTTTATACACTATTTTACATTCTATTTTATATATGCTATGTATTAATAACTCTTTTTGTAAAACTGACAACTATAATGTATCATACATGTTTAAGATATATTATTTTTTTTTTACAACTTTCCCAACTAATTTTGTTTTAAGTTTGTTTACTGTTTAACTTTTGTCTGTAAAAGATTTTTATTTCCATATTTCATAGTTATAGTAATTCTTAAATGATTTCACCTGTATGCATATCTAAACATTTATAAACAGTACACTGAATTTACTATCTTGTATTCACTTTAATACTTGTTCTTTTATATATTGGTGTTTATTAATCATATTATAATCTTTAATCCATTTCAATAGTTTTAACAAACTCTTTCATATACATTCCACAATTATCTTTATTAATCATACTTTTATTCATCCAATAAACACTACATTTAGTGCTATATACCATATACTGGTTCATAAATTCTTTAATTAATCTTGTAGGTACTCTTATACCTCTACAAGATATTTTATACTTCATAATACATATTTTATAATCTTTATTGTCTATTTCGACATTTATATATTTTTTTATATTATTATTAAATTCCAACTAAAATCACTCCATTCTCTATAAAACTTTATATTTTCAATTATAATACATATTCTATTTTTACTAAACACCTGTACTTATTTTTGAACAAATCCATATACTTTATACTTGTACTGTATTCTTAAGATTTCAATTTCTTTTATTTTATACTCTATTCGTATACATGATATTGGTAATTTCCTATTCATTTTACATTTAAGAACATAACTACTAACTTAATATTTCTTTACTTTCAACACTTGTTACAGTTGTACATAACTTAAAAACATTTAAATTTTCCTATTTATATTCATCTTGTACTGTTTCTATTTTATACTTTTGCATATCACATATGATACATCACTACATTGCACACGATACATGACAATTAAATTACATAATTAAAATATAAGGACATCTACTAATTCTATATTTTATCAAACAAATTATTATTTCTAAATGAGTACTATAAACTAATATGATTTCCACTAAGACTTTTCCATTCTAACTAAATATGTTATTAACAAATATAAAAAAAATGAAATCATTATATTTAATGGGATTTATTATTATACAATGGGAAAGTCTATTTGAAAAAATAGATTTTTGGGAATTGAAAAGATCTAAGATTGCTGAAATAAATCGGTATTGCAAAAACCGTCAAGAGTTGATCTCTTCTATATGAACCTCTTGTTCTGATTAATATGTTGTGAATTATTTAATGTTTTTGTGGATGATTTAGCCGAACTCAGAAAGGAAATGTCGTCACTCATTTCACAGTACAACCTCCAAATACTGTGTCTTACCTATAACTTCGGATGATTTATCATACTGATTCTACATAATCATGTAACATGGAGATATGGTATCTACCTTTAATTAAATTTGTCTCCTCTTCAATTAATTCATACGTATTCATGCCCAGTCTTCTATATATGACGTATGGTCCTACGTATGGCCTACTCAATTTACTTATAATCTTATTTTTACGATCTGTTACTCTCAATGCCTTTACGATAACTTTATCACCTATTTCATATGTTTTGAATTTCTTTTGATTTCTCATTTTCTTCTCTTCCCATTTAATTTTTCTTTCATTTAATCTTTCTCTAACTAATAAATATTTTTCGTATAAATCTACTTGTTCATCTGATAACCAAGGTCTTTGTGGTAGTTGACTTGTAAAAACAGTGATAGGACAAAGATTATGAACACTACTAGGGGAGTTATTCATGACAAATTCTATTTGAGATAATTGTTTTGCCCATCTGTTATGTTTGTTAACTAATAAAATTCTCAAATATTTTAACACTTCCTTTATGTATCTCTCTGTTGGATTAGATTGTGGATGTCTAGTAGAAATATAATAGCTCTTAATATTCCTATCCTGTAAGAATTCCCTATACCTGACATTATCAAAATATGTAGCATGATCTGCTAAGACCGCTAATGGATTTCCAAATGCTATAAAATATTCATACAATGCCTGTAAAACTGTCTCTGTATTACACTTTTGTGTAGGAATAAGCTTGACATATTTTGAAAAAATGTCACAAATCACCAATATGTTCCTATATCCGTTCGTGCTAGGAATTAGATTAGAAATAAAATCAATCGTTATCAATTCTAATTTATCATTTGCTACGATACTTTGACTAATGTTTTCGTTGGTAAAGTTTTTATCTTTAGCCAAAATGCATACCTGGCAATGTCTTAATGTATTTTTGATGATCTTTTCATCATTTTTGCAGTAATAAGCCTCTCTAAACATCAACCAACATTTTCTTGATCCAATATGTGTATACCTGTTATGTAAATATTCAATAATTTCTTTAGTATGAATTTCATTTGTCACATAAACTTCTAAATCACCAATTTTCTTAACAATTATTCCATCTTTTAAATTCATACCCTTGTAATTTGGTTCGTTACTTAACTTTTCCCTCAATTCCACAAACTCCTCTGTTCCCTGAATTTCCTTTAATTTTCGTAAGGAAAATATTCCTTGTCTCCTTAATTGTACTAGATTTATACTAACCTCGTTCTTTTTAATTCCTCCATCTTTACGACTCAAAATATCGGCCACCACCATTTCTTTTCCTGGTCTATAATGAATATCCATATCATATTGTTGAATTAACAATGCCCACCTGTATATCCTGTTATTATTTAGTTTAGAATTCATAATATTGATCAGAGCCTTGTGATCTGTCTCTAAACGGAACCTCTTCCCTATCAAAAAGTATCTTAATTTAGATAATGCGAAAATGATCCCAATCATTTCTTTTTCTGATACCCCATATCGAACCTCGCATGGTTTCAGCGTCCTTGAGGCAAAATAAATAGGTATCTCCTCACCATCTCTTATTTGTACCAATTCTGCTGCTACTGCACTATGTGATGCATCAGTTCTAACAATGAACTCTAAATTGAAATCCGGGTGAAACAACTTTAAATTCTCTACAAAATTTTCCTTAAGTTTAATAAAGCATTCTTCATGTTCTTCTGTCCAACTCCATTTCTTGTCTTTCTTTAATAAAGTTAGCAATACATTTGTTTTCTGACTAAATTTTGGTATAAACTTTCTATAATAATTTAACAACCCCAAGAATCCTCTTAATTGTTTTAATTTGGTAGGTCTTGGAAAATTTTTAATATCATCCAAACGTTTAGGATCCAATAAAATGTTTTTTTCGTTAATTATGTATCCCAAATAATTGACCTCATGTTTACAAAACTCGCATTTTTCTAAATTCAACTTCATCCCGTTTATTCTTAAAGTAGAAATGATTATTTCAATATGTTCCAAATGTGAAACGATATCATCCGAAAAAATAATAATGTCATCCAAATAATGTATAACAAAATCTTCATATCTATCTAAAATTTTATGTAGAAATCGGATTAATCCGGCAGGGCTAGTCTTTATTCCGAACGGGCAAACTGTAAAATTAAATACAGTCCCGTTGATATTAAAACCACAATACTTACGAGAATCTTCATCTAGTCGAATTAACCAAAATGCATTCTTTAAATCTAACTTACTGTAAATTTTTTTATTTCCGCACTTGGTTATTAACACGTCAATGTTTTGTGGAGCTTCGAATTCAGGTAAAATGCGTTTGTTTAGGGCCCTCGCGTCAATGCAGATCCGTATTGAGTCATCTTTCTTCTTAACTAACACTACTGGATTAATAAAATACGTATTTGAACGCTCAATGATTCCTGCTTCTTCCAAAAGTTGAATTTCTTTATTTACACGTTCCTGGAAATAATATGGTATGGGATAATTTTTACATGTTAACGGTGAATCATCTTCTACAATTATTTTATGTTCATAATCCTTCGCAAATACTATCTTCTCATTGAGCAATTCTATGTTCTCCTCTAAAATATTCTCTAAACTTTCCCTAATCTGTTTGTTCTCAATCTTCTGTTTGTCCAAAATTTTAATTATATCTTTTCTTTCTCTAACAATAATTTTCTCTGTATCATCTTCTTTAATATTTACATCTTCATCTACATACGATTCATTATATAATTTCGGTAGCTCAAACATATCTCTTTCTAATAATTCTTCAGGACTGTTAAAATATTCATTTCTATCTTCTATAATCACATTATCAATTTCTTTTCCAATTAACTCTCTATAAGCCATGTATGAATTAACTTCCAACCTGTCTTCCATTTTTTCCATGTCAAATTTATTACCATTAATATTTATTTCATCCTTATCAAAATTAATGTTCATTCCTAACATTCTCATGTTATCAATACCTAGTATACAATCGTAAAATAAACCATCTAATATGTAAAATTGCATCATATATTTCTTAAAATTAATCTCCACTTCTATAGTAATACGTTCGGTAATAATACCCATTTTCCTCCTATTTGCAGTTACAACATTTGTACCTTTTATCTTTACAATATTCTCAATGACATTTACAACTTCTAACACTTTATCTTTATTAATTAACGAAATTTCCGCTCCTGAATCAATTAGTGTTTTAAATTCAATTTTTCCTATTTGAATTTTAATGAAAGGAAGTACTTCGCAATCTTCTACTATCTTCCCTAATTTTTCTAAAGAATCTACTTCAACAAAATCTCTATCTAAACTAATACTATTAATACTGATGTCCTTATAAACTATTTTAAAATTATTATCGACAGATTGTTCAGAATTTAATTCCAAGAAACACTTGGAATGGGATTCCCATATATCCCTGTCTCTGATTCTAAAATCGGCGTTTTTTTTTTCTCATCATTACCCTTTTGTAATACATCTTCTTTTCCAATACTATTCGTACCTTCATCTGCCTTTCCACCTTTAATTAATCTAATGTTATTTATATTACGAGATGTATCTGTATTTCTATTTCTCTCATTTCCATTACCTCTTGTATTCCCATCATTATACCTATTCCAGCTATTATTCAGGTTCGCGTTTTGATTATAATAACGATTGTTTTGATCTTGATAATTACCATAATTCCTTCCTTGATAACCTCTTCTATCGTTTTCAAAAGGTCTATTATTAGAGAAAGGTTTTTGTCCATTATTAAAATTATTCAATGGCCTATATGATACTCGATTTCCTTGTGAATCATTTCTTTGAAAATTATTACCATTTTGATAATTTGTTTCCCTTGATCTATTACTATAATCGTTCCGGTAGTTAAACATATTTGTGTTATCAGTATTATTTCTTGATATAGGAGATATATTATTATTCCTATTAGAAATTGGTTCTTGATTTCTTCTTACACTATATTGCATGTTTTCACTATGGTCATCTAAACGTCTTAAAATGTCAATCAATGAATCCATAGTCGTAACATTTTGACAAATAATAGCATGAGTGTCATTCACAATAAAATGCTTCAGTAATTGTTGAGCAATGGTAGATTCATCTATATTATGAATATATTTGCTATTATTATATAATCTAGAAGCGTACGTTTCTCTAGACATTTTCCCTGGATGAAATTTACCAATCAATAACTTAATCCTAGCCCTGTTTTGCTGATTACTATTCCAGTAATATGAAGTGAACATATTTACAAAAACATCAATATTGGTGCACTCATCCTCAATTCGTTGGAACCAATCTAAAGCACTGTTCGTAAGAGTAGATCTAATAATATTCATTTTAGTTTTAAACTCTGTAATATCTTCCATATATCTCAACATATTATTTAAATACAGCATGGGATGTATTGAGGTTGATGAATCTCCATTAAAATGAGGTAAATTTTCTATTTTAATTCCTGTATTAATAACACAATTCGGAGAAGTATTAACTAGTTGCGTAATCCTTTTACCTTCAATTATCTTCACTAATCCCTCTATCTCTTCTTTCCTGTTCTCACATTCTGTTAATAACCCCTCTATTGCCTCCTTCTGTACTAAATTATCTTCTTTGTATTTCTCTTCATTATCAGCTAATTTTTTATTTACTATAACTAATTCTATATCATTCTTTGACGATACCTTTACCAAATCCTTGTGTATTTTCTCAGATAGTTCTTTTTGTTTACTCTCACATATACCTACTTTCTCCAGCACTATTTTTTCTACTTCTCCAATTTTATTAACTATATTTTTGTCTATCGTTCCTAAAATCTCTACCTTACTACTTTCATTCTTCTTCTCTATTTCTTTTATAAATTTATCTTCTAAATTGTTTAACTCTTCCTCTAATTTAGTTTTCATATTTTCATTAGTTTGATTAATTTTTTCATTTAGTCTCACAAGATTTTCATTTATTTTCTTATTATCATCCCCAAACTTCTCTAACTTCTTCTCCAAAACCTCGAAAATATCCTCCTTTATTTTCTTATTTCCCTCACTAATTTTCTGGTTTATTTCACTAATTTTCTGATTTATTTCTTCCCTATTTTTCTCAAACAAATTTTCAAATATCTTCTTATTCTCTTCTTTATCTTCCTCTCTGTTTTTCTTATTCTCTTCTCTATCTTCCTCTCTGTTTTTCTTATTCTCTTCTCTAATAGACTTTTCCATATTCTCCCATAACTTCTTATTTTCTTCTTTATTAGACTTTTCCATTTTCTCCAATAACTTCTCATTTTTCTCTTGATTAGACTTTTCCATATTCTCCCATAACTTCTTATTTTCTTCTTTATTAGACTTTTCCATTTTCTCCAATAACTTCTCATTTTTCTCTTGATCTAGTTCTCTATTTTTCTCTAAAATAGCTTTTAACATATCTTCTATATTCCTACTTGGAATAATTTGTTGTGTATCACCTCTTTCCTGTTCACTATCTTCTCCGCTTTCGCTTGTACCTGGAGTCTGTTTCATACTAGATTTAGATCTTGTATCCATTTCTTTTGAATATTTTTAAAACTGTACTAATATGTATGTATTCTATATAAAATATTTTATATGTACCTTTAATACATGCAACCATGTACCAATGTATCACATGTAATACCAAATTGCGATAAACTAAATAAATGTACCTAATAAATCTGCGTTTTTATTATTCTACAAAATACAAAATACACAAATAACCAGAAACCTTTCTTTTATCGTGCCCCTACGTTCGGGCAGCCAAATGTACCTGTATAAGGGTTGGATGATCGTTATTTTCAACAAACTATCCTCTAATAATGTTCCAAGTTCGGGCACTAAATGTACTTATATGTGTGTTGGAAGAGTGTTATTTTTAACACCTAATTTTTTTACTACTAATATTATTTTTTAAAATGCCTCGGCTAATACTCAAATTTAATAAATATAAAATTTTATTTCTCCTTGTTTTATTAATTGAACTGGTAGGACTATATTCTATGAACCCTATACCAATACATGATAAAAATGGGAGGGATATTTCACATTACATGTCAAGAAATATAACCTAACTTATGATTCGTTTATTATCGATTGAATTGCACGTGTTCTTTATAAAATACTTTTTTTATATATCATCAGGGGTGTTTATGGTCCATTGTGACTGATTATTCGCTTGTACATTGTAGAACTACGACTAAACACGTAAGTATTCCAAATTTTTATGGGTCTTTTTCAGGTTAAATTAATTCAATATTTTTATAATTTTAGTATTACACAACTCTTGTAGATCAGTTGCTTTGATTGAAAAAACACATAAATAAAGCTACAAATGAAAGAAAACAAACAGCTCAAGCTAATAATGGTATAATGATGTGTTGATCAGATACACAAGTAAAAATAAATATTATTGAAAAATTGTTTAACAACGATGCATTGACGTTGGTTAGAAAATATCAAAATAAACCATGAGAGATAATGACATAACTGTAGCGAGTAAGTTTGTTGAACGACAACTCGTGTTTTCTTCGATTGACTAATAATGTATTTTATTTATGGTTGTAAACATTCAATTGTTGATGAGATTTCTATGGAATGCAACTTGTAATATTACTACAAATAAGGTATTGCCTTTCTTATTCTTAATTCAATACATTCTGGTGTAAAAGTGAATAACTTTCCTAAATATTAATATAAAATATGTTATTTTTAAATCGAATAGCACCAATATAATTTATATTACTTCAAATGTTAAGGTATATTTACTTGTAGGTGCTGTTGCTACTATTGTATGACCTGGACTTGATATCTTGATGATGTTCTCCGATATCCTCCGATCTTCGACGTCCTTCTTGTACTCCTTTATAATGGACTCCTTTGGATATACACGTTCTGACTCAGAAAAATTCTCTTCGAAGTTCTCTGCACAACATAATACTGCTACTCTAGAAGAAATGATTCCTACTTGTTCGGTCTAATTTGGAAATACACGTTCGGTCTCAGAAAAATTCTCTTCGTAAGCCTATACACGATAAAATACTGCAACTCTAGAAGAAATGATTCCTACACGTTCGGTCTCCTTTGGAAATACTAGGAACTTCGTCTATGGTTAATCTTGAAAATACACATTGGAATTCGTCTATGGATAATCTTCTATTTATGTAAGTACTCGTGATAAATTATGATTCAACCTTTTTAAATATTCCTTTCCTTTATCTATCAATTTTGCTACCTATGTTTTATAGATATCACATAAATTATGTATGTTTCTTTCACTTTTAACTGTGTTATTCACTCTGACTTTGTTAAATTAATAACTTTTAACGCTTTTAAGCACAAAATTCGCTGTATTTGAGAAATTATCAATGAATTATTTTTTATTCAAAGATAAAAATAACCGCGTCGTATGAAAATTATTTTTCATCTCCCGTTGTTTTTTTTTCAATCACCAAATTCCTAAGCAACCCTTTTACAATTTTTTTAACTTCTCCAATCAGAAATCTACACCTACCTTTATAATTCAAAATATCTCTTTACTATTTACTTTCGAATATTTACATCCCTATAATTTATTACTACGTATATTAATTATTCTTTTTACATTTTAAAAAACCTAATTTCAAAGCATTTCATACAAATGTCCTTCAATTTATAAATTCTCATTTCAGGAACTGTCAAAATTTTTCTTTCATTAACACCTGTTCAAATTATGGCGGGAAATTTACTTCAAATTAGTATATACTCTAAATCAATTATTTACGTTTACAATACTCGTCATATCATCGTTAATTAAACAATTTTGTACATAAAATATAATACATCATATTTGACAATAATAATAATGTTTTTTTAATTTCTCTTTAACAGATTCTAAAAATACAAACATAGAAGAAAGAAAACCTTATTTTTCCTCTACGACAACCAGATCCACATGAAAATCTCATCAACTTATGAACATGAAATGATCATTCAAATAATTACTTCTGTATTCATTGATAAAAATATACTTTTAAGAATTGAAAAATTATATGTAATAACACAATTACAAATCAATATCTTGTATGGAAATTAAAACCATAACAATATATAACTTTTATAAGATTATATACAGCCAATGTTACCTGGAAATAAATACAGTTTCCTAGAAAGTAATGATGCCATTTGAATCCTTAAAGTAAATACTTTCACCTGTAATAATCGACCAAAATACTCAGACGGCTCAGGTAATAATAACACAACTTATGTTTGGGGTACTTAAATATTCCCCCTATAAAAATATTGTCAATTTTGCAGTTTTTAATGATTAATATCACTGGTTCTGACAAAAGTAAAACAGCAATTCTTGGTGAAAATTGTATGATGACGCGTACAAACAAATACATTAGTTACAGCGTTTGGAATTTTAATTTTAAACATTTTTAATAACGATCACGTTTTTTGTCGGTTTTTACCACCTTAAAACCTACCTCAACAAATGGATGTCAACCAATAGATGCGAAAGTTTGTTTGCATCCAATTCACTGACCTATCTTAAAAATATGGCGTTGTGACGTAGGTGTTTACTAAATGATGATATTGCGAATTATTTAATATCCACTGTTTTATTTTAAATAAAATTTCTGTTATAGTATACCATAATAACCTGTATTTGACACATATATCATTTATATTTCGTCTATCTCATTTACTTCGCATCTAAATACATAAAATGACAATACATTTGAATTTGGCGTGATAAACACTCATTTATTCGCGTATATCCGATGCGGATGTGACGCACCAATCCGTTGGATGTAGTCATAATATGTGGTAAGTTGTACGTGCCTGTGTATCCATAAATTAGCATTCCGACTCGTCGAACAAAAGGAGAACACCCCCGTAAAATATCTGCGGACGATTTGCGGCCCTGTTCTGTATGATTGTGTGTCATCTGTCCAGCGTATGTACCAAGCGTTCGGACCAAATAAATCAATCGCATAACTGATACCGGAACCACAATAATATGTGATCGGTATATGAATGAATAGCCGTTTCCACATGAACACATTATAAACGTGCCGAAACGTATTTTACAAATTAAAACAAAGAAGAATTGATAATATTAAATTTGAATTCCTGCTGCAAGCATAGATTCCGATTGAGTATCAAAATATTACTAATACAAGGAGAATTCCAGATGCCTTGCTTAAAATATATGATCAGTTTTTAACGCCATCTCCTGGTCGATTAAACAATGACCGGTTAACACAAATAATAATGTTTGAAAATAATAGTGGTTTATACAACGAGTCAATAATGACAGTTAATATTCCCAAGAGCCGAAATTTATCAACCGAGCCGCGAAGCGGCGAGGGAGTAACTCGACTCGAGAGAATAATAGTCATTATTGCAAGTTAGTATACACTACTTTATCGACGACTCACTGAGGATTACTAGAAAAAATCCAAATAATTAAACGAAAATGTCAGATTATAATATCAATATGACGTTTGACGGTTAGACAGTTAGTAAAATGGCCAAACTTGTCTATCGTTACTACGACAACGTTAGGAACGTTATATTCTTATTGGCGGAATGCAGGGAATAATGGTAACGTTATGTCTCATTATTCCACGGTTGCATTTTATTATTCCCTCAGGGCATGGGCGTAGCCAGCGAAGGGCAGGGAGGGGCAACTGCCCCCCCTGGAAGCAAAAATAAATTAAATAATTTTTAAATTTTAATAAACGAAAAATTAAATCTAAAATATACATATTTTTCTGTTCTGCATATTTTTTTTTGTTATCTGTTTTATATATTTTGTTTGTTGTTGTGGTCGTTTGGTTGCTTTTATGAACATTTTAAAATTAATTAATAAGCTCTAATAAATAAAATTATTCGCGTGTCCTTTGTCACTAAAATATATTTCATCAGCAAAAAACAAAGCTGTTTGAAAAACTGACATAGTGCTAAATATATATTAATAGTGTTTTCGATTTATGCATTGGTGCACACCAGAATTGTCCCACACCAGAATTGGATAAAAAGGAGTGTTCGATTTACTCTCAGGATACGTCAATTTTTAGTGTTCGATTCAACCACTTAACAGTCGGACATTTTTGAGATAAATGGTAAAAAAATTGTCACTTTTTTTTTGTTTTCATTTAACTACATTTTTTAATCCTATTAATTAAAATAAATTTACTCAATAAGTAGTTTTAGCGTGAAATATTTTGAAACATTCAATACACAATCCTACATCAGAATCCGAATTAAATACTCTTATAACAACTATTGAGTTGGTGTGTAAGTGCTCTTGTCTAGCGACAGTGTCCTATTTAATAGTGTAACAAAACGCCACTGGTTTTCTTCGAGTTCGAGAAAAATCGAGATACAAGTAAGGAATATACGGGAACCGGCGATGCGAATGTTCTGGCAATTTCTAGGCTCAAAAGCGTATATAAAGTTAGTTCTCTATCCGGCGCGAAGACAGACAGTACAGTACAGTACATAGTGCAGGATACGAAGTTGCATACGGCGAATAGACAGCGAGGCGCGAGAAACAAGAGGAAAAATCCGTAACAATAGTTTTACCACAGAATAAAGAGACAGAAAAGACAATATGGATATAAGAAATTGGTTACAAAAAGGTAAGTTAAATAATTTCAGTAGAAAATTAAATTTTTAATTAAAACTTTAGAGTCAGAGTCATTCCATTAGAAATGGTCCAAAAATTTGAAAATTGGTTGCTCGACCAGCACCAAATAAAACAAAACTACCATGTAACGATAGCTTATAATGCAGATATGTTATATCCCATGTTAATTTTTGTTCACAATTAAAAAAGAAAAAATATTAACATCAGATATAGTATATCCACATTATAAGCTATCATTATCATTACATGGTAGTTTTGTTTTATACTAATTTTTATACTAGGGACTAAGAACAAGAATGATATTAGGTTATTATTTTTAGGTCAAAAATCTCTAAACCGGAAAAAAGTTCATGATGACAGTAGTGGAAGTGGAAGCAATGATTGTGATGAAGATGAAAATAAAATGGTCGGAACATCAAAATCGGAATCTATTTTTGTAGAAGGCTCAAGTAGTTCTTCATATCTACATGAAGCTGTCTCTGGATCTGGGACCTCTAAACAAACTGAAGAACGCGATGGCTACCATGAAAATGACATTGATCGTTATGTTAGTTGTGCCAATAACTTGCCTTCTGAAAAAAAGAAGGAATTGTTGACAAACCCTTGGGTTCCATCATCCAATTACGATTTTGCTTCTGATGCCATTCACTTGAAAAGAAAATTTAACCATCGCTGGTTAGATCAATATACTCCATCGCTGGTGTACTCAAGTCGTTTGAAAGGTGCTCTATGTTTGTATTGTGTTTTATTTGCGCCAAGAATTGCTACAGTTAAAGGAGTTTTGGGGTCATTTATGGTAAGGCCTTACATGAAGTTTAAGGATATACATGAAGATTGTAGAAAGCACGTTGGCACCCATTACCACAAATCTTCAACAGCTGCTGCAAAAGCATTTCTTGAAAATGCTCCTGTTGATGTCCAGTTGCAAATAGGGCACCATAAGACGATTGAAGAAAATAAACAAATATTGTCAGCAATTATTTCATGCATAATATTTTGTGGAATTCATGATTTGCCGCTTAGAGGAAAAGTAGGAAATGTGGGAGTTTTCTTTGACCTTTTAAATTTGAGGATTGACTCTGGTGATGAGAAGCTAAAGAGCCACTTGGATAAATGTCAAAAAAACGCAGTCTATACCTCACCAACAATTCAAAATGAGATCATACAATTATGCGGTGAAGTTATCAAAGAAAAAATAATCGAAGACTGTAAACGAGCAAAAGCTTATGCTGTAATGGCTGATGAAACAGCAGATATCGCTGGAAAAGAGCAGCTTTCTATTGGATTAAGGTTCTATGATGAAAGCCAAAAAATAATCAGGGAGGAATTTGTAGGCTACATTGAGTTAAAATGTCAAGATGCTTCTACAATCGCTAGCGCAATTCAAAGTTTTTTAGAAGATAATAATTTTTCCGCCGATAATTGTGTGGGATTCGGATTTGACGGGTGTTCTACGATGGCCGGCAAAGAAGGTGGTGTACAGGCCATTCTTAAAAAAAAGTACGCTAAGTCTTTCTTTTTCCATTGCTCCAGCCACAGACTAAATCTTGTGGTCAATGATACTAGCAAGCTACCAGAAATAAGAAACACAATTGCAACGGTTAAAGACACAATAACCTTCTTTCGTGAATCGCCAGCCCGTAGGAAATCGGTTCCAAATCTTTCAAGGCTCTGTGAGACCAGATGGTCGGAAAAATACAAGAGCATAAAAAAAATTTCAGAGAGCTTCACTGACATTGTTAAAGCACTAGAACATCTATCTGTCGAAGGAAACTATGCAACAAGAAAATGTGCCTACCAATTGCACTGTGCAGTTACTAAACCAATTTTCATCTTAGGCTTAAGGCTGAACGCCCGCTTCAAGCTGAGTTCGATTTGAAAGAGGTGTATCACTGTTTTATCGTGCAAATGTAATAAAAGACAAATGTTTAAGGGTCCGCGTGCTCTGTCTTATGCTGAGGAAAAAGATAGAGAAAAGAACTTGTCACCTAATCTAATCTGCCTGTAATTTATGGCTGCGTTATGGTCTCAGATAATCGCCGGTTGGCCGACATGTTTGGCAGTCGGGAAGCAACCTCCCCTAAATTAGACAATCTATATTTTCTCAAACACACAAAAAAAGTGAAGCTGAATATGTAAAATCACCTGCCGGATTCAAATTTTGAGTTGGAAAATAAAATCGAAATCGCAAAAAGGTCGAAAAATCGTTTTTTTGTGTAAATTTTAAAATTTTCATTTTCTTCAATTTTTAATACTTATCTCGTGATATCTTAGCAATGCAGCGAGCTAGGGATCTATTTTTCTTTAAGGTTATACCCTAAAGTATTTGGATGATACTAGTGTTTTCGATTTTTCTTTATGGTGTGTAAATTTTATAAAAAAAAAAAGTTTTAGTAGACGACCAATTTGTGTAAGGTATTTTTCAGCTATCGAGTAACTAATCTTATTTTTCAGAATTTACCCATATATATGTGAAACAAAATAAAGCCAACATTCTAAAATTATTTTTTGTGCAAGAAATAAATTTCTAGATCGTTTCAGAAGCAAATTATTGCGAGTCAAATATAATACATAATTATACTCCCTGCCAGCAAGCCGTGTGAGTCCTAGCATGCGCTTCTAGCAGGTATAGCGTTAGGGACGGGAAGAGATATTGCTTTTACTTTCTGATACGTAGTATAAGGAAGTATTGTGACGCTGACATTGTATATGTACACTATATTGTAAAGAAAATATCAACGGTTTCGATAAAATAATGTCCGAGTAACGATTACTTTCTTAACATACACCGATCTCAGAAGTATTTTACAAACTGCGTAGAAACTGCCCGAAATGGTAGGCGGAGCTACCTCTCGACACAATGTGCGAGCGTACCACATACTCTATTTGATTTCAGTGAATTTCGCCCAAATTTCAAAATTTTGTTTTCCGTTTCGTGACCTTATTTTTAAAAATTAAGAAAAAATAAAATTTATGTATTGCTGTTGAGTGTTACATAATTTTAAATAAAGGCTTGTTTTTTGAAATTTCTTACATTTTTATTTTTATTTAGGGCCCTTTGGACAATTTCGAAGAAATTACGATTTATCCATTGAAAGGCATTGTTTCCTTAAATTAGCGTGTAAATTCGGTAAGGTTTTCATGAAAAATACGATTAGGAAATGGGAAAAACGATTTCGAGGCCGGGCGTATAGCCTTAAACATAATTGCAAGATACTCTGCAATTTTGGAACCCGTTGTAAACGTTTTACAAGGTAAAAGTATGGATTTGGTTATGGTGAAGAAACATATTGATGATATTCTAGATGTAATCAAAGAAGATCGACAAGATGTCGAAAATGTTTCTTATGAATTATATAAAAAATCACTTGATATCGCAGAGAAAGTAGGGGTTGAGTTGTCAGTACCACGAGTCACTCAAAAGCAAGTACACAGAAGTAATCCACCATCTGAGTCTGCAGTTGTATACTGGAAGCGGTCAATAATCATCCCCTATCTTGATTCTTTAACTTCGTCTTTGGGTGCTAGATTCTCCAACGAAAATACACCTGCTTTTGCTTTAACTTATCTTCATCCTTCAAGCATGCTCAAAATGGCTTCAAAAGATTTCAAAAATAATGCAGAATCTTTCATGGAATTTTATAAGTTGGGTGATGTCTCTGCAGAATTAGATTTGTGGTACAATATGTGGAAGAAGAAGAATTTAGCAGAAGACAAATTAAAGGACATTGAAGTGGCTGCACTTTTGGAGGAAGCTAATGTTTTTTTCCCTGCAACAAGGCACGCACTGCTAATATTAAGTGCTTTCCCATCCACTACTGCTACCGTGGAAAGATCGTTCAGTACCCTACGAAGGGTAAAAACCTGGCTCAGGAGTACAATGGATGATGACAGACTCACTGGGTTGTGTTTGATGAGTGTGCATCGACAATTTTTTAAGGAAAATCAGGACTGCATAGTGAAGAAAGTTTTGGATAAATTTAGTTTCAACCCAAGAAAAATGTTATTAATTTCATCTAAGTATAATTAAAATCTCAAAGTTTTGTTTTCATTTGCCTTTTCTTTTTATCCTAAAATTTTACATTTTGAACGACCATGGACCATGGTTTGCCCCCCCCCCCCCTGTTATAAATCCTGGCTACGCCCATGCCTCAGGGTATTATGAGTGTTATTATTAGTGATTAATATGATACCTACTTTATTGTTTAGTCGTCGATAAATATTATTATGTTAACATTTGTAAGACTCACTGCCATATACCTTATTCCAAAAAGAGAGAGACGAAATTCTGAACAGACCCAAGTGAGAGTTATTTCTTATTGGTTGAAAGCAAGGTGAAATAACATCATACTACATTCGCTTTTTGCTATCAATTGTCAGAAATTTTGACATCTGTGACATTATTTATTTTCTAGACAAATTTATTTACTTTCATGTGTTGTGATTACTAGATTTACCATTCTGTTGCCTTATAACTATCGGTTTATCTCTGACGAATCTATACACAATTTCATTTGGTAAAGATTTCATAACGGTCGAGGTCTGTTCAGAATTTTGTCTCTCTCTTTTTGGAATAAGGTATAACTAATATAATCACTGTTTTTAAAATAGTTGTCAAGTCGCCATCTGCATTTTATTCTGTTCAATACAATATATACTACCAACTACATCATACAAAATGTTTCTGTTTGCAACTCGGCCTATCCTAACAACACTGATCACCCTATCAGGTCGAGGTAAATTCGTAATGTTAAACACTAGTGGATCTGTATAGGGATCATGATGAATAGCATTCTATTTCTGTGACATGGAAAATAATCGCTTTCTATAATGGCTTGACATTACGACGGGTAGAATTCTACTATCGACTATATGTTTCGTGAAAGATTGGTAAAGTACTAGACGTTTGAAAAACATTGTGCTAATTGGTTCATTTACGTGTCAAACTTATACGGATTATACTGTTAGTTATTTCATTAGATTTTGGAATAAAGCGGACTTGAAGTAGATTATTGCATGGAAAAGATGATGCACGTGCAAATGTTCGCAATCGTAGAGATAGGTGAAGAAAGACGAAATCGTATGCTCGCACAAAATATTGAAAGACATATAATGCGAACTGATAATGGTCCTTTTTTACTGTCTGACAGTGAATTTCAAAATTTATTTAAAAATGAAGCTTTCATTGCCAGCAAAGTTACACGCTTCCAAAAACGAGATAAAGAAATTGTTTTCCTTTTTTTCTTAAAACTGCTGAAGAGAAAAGAAATGGCATTTTGTGGGCGTGTTCTTCCAATAAAAAGGCTACCTATGAATATTTTCTTTTAATTTTGTTATGATCTTTCAGAGGGATGAAACATGTAACCCCTATTCCTTTTTTTACCAAACCGTTTTAACAAAATAAAATTTCTTGATTTAAAAATATCCGTTGAAAGGGATGATTTAGTGCCAAACTTTTTTAACCTTTGTGTTTTTTTCCGTAAAACCAATAATTTCTTTATAAAAAAGAAAATACAATATCGTGCATGGACGTATCTTCTGTGAATGAAATCAAAAAAATCTAGTAGGTGGATGTCATGCTTTGTTTGCACAAATTATAACTTTAATCGTAATATTTTATAATTATTTCGCTTCTTTTGACTTTTAATGTAGGCATGTACCAGTACCATGTTATGCTTTAATAGAATATAAAATAAAAAATACAAACAAAACAAAATTATGTGAATTTCAAGAAAGAAAAAGACAACAAGATCAAACGGAACAGAGTTATAAAAACTGCTCGAAATGACCATCTCGAACCATTACACACGAATCAAGTCTTCGTCTCATAGATTGGCGCAAACTTTAAAATATCTGTCTGGTGATCTGGGAGACCATGGTTGAAGTCCTGCTCGGCCTATCCACCGATTTGAATACTCGTCGTCTGAGTAATGACGAGCAGTTATGCTGAAATGGGCAGGCGCACCATCGTGCATATATCACAATCGGGGTCGAATAGCTAGTGGAACATTTTCAAGTAAAATGGGAACCTGCTCCTGGTGAAAATTGGTATAGGATGCACCATTCAGCCTCAAAGGTAGAAAATTTGGACCAATAACATTTTCGCCAATAATTCCGACCCACACGTTAAGTGAAAAATCATATTGGTACCTACCGACCTTCTTGAATTGCATGTGGGTTATCCTCGGCCTATAGATGGTTGTTATGAAAATTTGTAATCCCTTGTCTTGAAATGTTGGATTTGTCAGTGAATAATACGTTTACTAAAAATTGAGCGTTTTAGGTAATCATTTGAAGACTCCATTGATAAAAGTGTACTCGATGGGAAAAATCTCGCGGTAAAAGGTCCTGGACTTGTTGAATATGTTAATCCTTGGTGATCCTTTAAACATTTCCAGATTAGTTTATTACAAACATTTAGTGCAGTGGCGGCTCTTTAATGAGAGCAAGTGAGCAACAAACCAAGCGGCGACTAACTGTGAAAGTATTTATTTATTACGTATTCATAGTTATTGAACAGGAACGTGCCGTGTACGGCACGCGAAACAACCTACATGCACCGATCGTCGTCACAGATATAATGACGACTAACAGCGCACGGATGTAAAGACCCCTTCCACCGAGAGAAACATAACCATGAGCAAAGCGCTACTGTTGCTGCGTTAAGCCATTAAACATTACATTGAAGGTGGGGAGAACTGTATTTTGTTCTAGTTCCATATCGTATAATACATAGCATGTGAGCAAGATTCCCGTCTGCTCAACGCTGTTGTAAGATGTATTTCGTGTCTGCGATACAGAATAACACGTTTTCGCGGTTAACGTATGATGAAAAAATCGCAATAAAAATGTTTAAACGGACGATGCCTCAATTATGTTTAGAAAATAAACAATCTGTTAAAGGTAAAGACGTTATAAGAAAATTCAAAATGAATATTTATCAGAAAAATGACTGGATTTATGGGTGTGAAATTAAAAATACTTTGTTTTGTTTTGCTTGTCTTTTGTTTGGTGGTGAACCGTCTTGGTCAAAGAACGGAATAAAAGACTTAATTCATCTTAGTGCTAAAATTACGAAACATGAAAATTCCGAAGGGCATTTGAAAAATATATTTAGTCTAAGAATGTTAGGAAAAAATAACATTCAGAATGTTTTAGATCATCATATAGAAAAGCAGTTCGACAACACAATGAACAGGTAACAAAAAATAGGCATGTGTTAAATTTAATAATAAATTGCATTAGATTTTGTGGCGCGTTTGAACTGGCACTTCGGGGTCATGATGAACGGCAAACGTCGAATACCAAGGGCATTTTTCGGGAATTGATAAATTTTACGGCAGAGTTAGATAAATCGCTCAGAGATCACATCGAAGCAACACCGGTTTTTAATTGAATTTATAAATGATTTCCCAAATTTTAATGAAAAAGTGATAGAACTGTTCTGCAAGTCAAAGACACGCAAAATGGACTTCGTTTATCGTCAGATGTAATCAAACTGTAGCGTTATATTTATTATTCCCTCAAAACAAACTGTACAATGAACAGTACCTGTCTGGAACAGTATGTCGGTGAAACTTATTAGATTAGATTAGATTGGGTAAGCGTTCTTGTATGACACTTTTTAATTTTGAAATTATGCACTCCCTATATGAACCACCCCGAGCCGCCACTGATTTAGTGCGTTAGCAATTTGCCTTGTACTTAATTCTGGACACTCTTCAATCATATTAAGAACCTCTTCTTCCAGTGCCAATATATTATTGCGTTTTCGGGTTCGAAATAAACAACTCGTGCAAATGTTTTAAAACTGTCTGTATATTTATACACTTAAAACTAATCACAATATAAAAATGTAGAATAAATGTATCGCACTTAAAACTACTACAATTTAAATTAACACACGTATTTATTTATATCTGTAATATTTATGTATTTCCATTCACTACTATTTATATCAGTAATATTTATGTAATAAAACTGCACCGCTTATATTTATTTTAACTGTTCAATAAATACCGCGCGCGACAACTGTTGAATGAATGAATTACTATTGAAGGAATGAATCATCACTGTGCTCAGCTACTTTATATACACAGATAAAACTTCTGGAAAGGTGCTAGCGAACTCTCGATACGCTCGGAGTATACTAGAAGAATCTGCAGACTTTCCGTCGCCGATACAGTACCATGCGGGTAGAAGATTTATGACTTTATGAGCACGTTTTTGTCGTCGCCTAGACGTCTGCATTTTTTTTGTAGATTCATTTCGTTACAATATCTTACCTCTTTCATTTTTGGGAAACAATAGCTTTTTGCAATAAGTTAGATTTTTCCAATGTTCCATCTCATCATGATATTTGTTCATAATCTGATTTCTTATATTTCACGGAAGCTTATGAAGGTAACCTGATGTGTCAATTAAGTTTCCATGACTTACAGCCATTTTATAGCCGTGCCCATAAAAAAAATTAAGAAGCTCGATTTTCCGTTTAATATGCAAGATGTGTATTTTCTGCTACCCAGAAACGACGATTTCTTCTATTAAACACACCCTGTTACGAAAAATTTGCTCCAATTATCCAAACAATTAAAGCATTTGTGTCGCCGTCTATTTTCACCAAAAGTTCTTCACAAAACGTTGCCCAACTAGGGTATTGAGTTGGACGAAGCTTTTGAAGTTCAATAATAGAAAAAGGATATCGCTTATGCATTAATAAAATCCGAAGAATATGATAATCCCAGATCAGTTGATGCTATTTGTATGGGTGACTTTGAATAGGCACCAAAATCTCCAATAACGTTAACTTTATTTTCTCTATTTGTCGCAACTAATTTTGTTCTCCTTCTTACAGGATTATTATATCCGAAATTATAGTCATCCTGTGCGCATTTGGGTACTTACGATTAAACTCACGACAAGTTCTATCAATAACACTCTGGCTTTCATGGCTGAAAAATTAATCTAAAATTTTTCATTAGAGAAAAGGGCCATTATATGAAAAATAATTAGAATAATATCTTCTGTTGGCAACTGACACTCTGACACTTTGAATGTTTGAAAGTAATTCAAAGTATAAGTCTAGTTGCTCATTCTGTTCCTTTGTTTCAGAAACTACACTATCTTTTTTTTTGAAAAATAATATTTGCTAAAAATTTAAAGTAAGTCGATAAGTACTTGAGTTACGTATAGGACATGCTGATTCGAACGAGCCCCCTAAAATTACATCCTACACCCATTGCTGAAATAAAATTTGGCATGTGCCATTTGAAAGTTTTCGCTATTTGTCGTTGGGTATGTTCATAAAATAGCAGCAAGTCATGGAAACTTAATTGGCACATCACATTGTTTTCATAAACCTAAACTATAATGAAACCAAAAAACAATTAATTTTTTATTTTAAATACTTGTAGAGTTATTAATTTTCTACTGAACACTTTCATTCCCAATTTTTTTGACAAAAATTATCGTATGTCAAAAATTATCATATGTATTGATAACCCAGGTCTATTGTATTTAGAATTAAGAAGTAACTCAAAAATAGAATAAAGATAATTGTATGCCATTTAAAATATCAAAGATGACCTCAATTTCCGGTATTTCTGGAATGCCCCCGTCTTGAAAATAATTTACTTGGAATTACAATAGTGGATTATAGCACTATGCCAAGTTTCAAATACCACCTACCTTGATAACCATTTGAACATTTTCTAGCACCCTCACATTCTGATCTGGTGCCACACATATTCCAGACTCCTTGGTCAGTGGCGTAGATAAAAAAATTTGGCCCCCCCGCAAAATTTTTAGGGGGCCCTTCCAAAATACTTGTTAAGAGATAGTAGAATAGAATGTGAATATCGGAGTATTTATAATAAATTTATTTTATAATAAAAAAATGTAAATTATATTTAGTTATTTATTTTATAATAATACATTTGAAAACACAAAAAAAGCTAATTAGAAGGCAAAATGTCGAAACGTCTTTTTTTCAATAGTAGGAAATTTTCAACTAACTCTTCCAAATCAACTACTTTGTTCATGTTCAATACTTATAACAGCCAAGACACTTAACCAAACTTGTTTAATGGTACTGCATAAATAGGTTTTAATTAATTTTAATTTCGAAAACGATCTTTCTGCTGTTGCTGATGTTACCGGTAGTGTTAAATATAACTGAAATAGTGTACATAGATCTGGAAGACTAGTTGCTAAACATGCATTTTCCACTATTAATAAATTGGCTAAGTCCTTAATAGAAGATTTTTGTTTAATTTCATTAAACAAAACAGACTTAAGATTAATTAATTGAATCGGAAAATCTTCCATATTTGCTCAGAATATATCTTCCGTATTCCACTATTTCTTCATTCGTTAACTTAACAAATTTTGAGGGATTAAGAAACGAGAAAAGGTACTTCATTTATGGAGTAAAATCTTCTAGATAATTGGTTGATAATAATATCAAATGACGCATTAACAACTTCTACTTGAAATTTTTTATCGGGTTAGGAATTACACAGTCGTTTTCACATTCATCAAGAAACTTTTTCATTTTGAATATCGGGGCTTAAGTATTTGTTTCGAATATTAGTGCTTCACAAATGAGCTTTTAGAACAGGGTCATAACGTGCTATCAAGTCAATAATATTTAAAAAGTTACCACTTGTTGCCCCAATTTCTTTAACATTTTCTCGATGTCCTCGTAATGGCATATTACAAATTGATAATGTTCTTATCACATCATACATTCTTATTAAAACTTCTTTAAATTTTTCATGACCACTTATTTGACTATCAATGGTTTTGTTTTTTCCCAAGTACTCTAAACTATGCATGCTTGCAAATGAGCATCACTTTCCTCGTGGATTTTAATTTTTTTACTTAAGCCCTTCCAGTCATTAATTGTCTTACACCAATTTACTGATGCTTCATTACTAGAGAACATCCAACACGGTTGACAGTAAACACTATTCAACTTTTGGGAATAACATAACCTAAAACGATCGATTTTTTGACCAGTTTTAGTTTTAATGGTATAATAATCACTACTGAGGGCTCTATTATCGTCTTTATTCCTTGGAAACGGTCCCTTAGGTTTATTTGGCCCTGTAATAATAATTTTTCTTTTTAATTCGTTGGAAAGTGATTCCGAAAATAAGGCTCTGTCGGTATTAAAATATGTTGAATCCTCCTGATTGCAATGGATTACATTTTTTTCCAGAACTATATCTATTTTTTGTTCGTTTATATCATTTTCGTATCGTTCAACATTTTCATCTGATGCAGATGTACTAGCTGCTGAAGCCGTTTCATAAAAACTGCTAATCTTCGGTAATTTAAGCAATTTTACAACATTTTCTTGTTTCAATTTTCGTTTTTGTGCACCACTCATATATTTTCTTTCGCTCATCCTATTTTGAATACTTCGAACTATACACTTTGGTACACGCAAATTTAATTAGTTCAATGTTGATAAAATTAAATTCGTATACGTACATTTTTTAATCACTAATTCGTCACAAAAGTTAATGCACTACTACAAATAGAATTTATTTTCACAATTCGAACAAACTCGCTGTTAAAATAAAACTGAAGGAATGGAAATAATTTTTCGTATTTATTCAGTAAAATATTTTTTTACAACTAAGTCATTAAACCGAATGTGCAAATGAAGTTTTATGAAATAAACGTGCCTTTTCATAATTTCGTAATTTCAAGGTTTGCCTATTAGTTTATGTACCTACAATCTATATGCATAACATAGTCATATAACTTCATAGTACATGTAAAATGCAAAATTTTTTTAGCTCATAAAAGCATGGTATTTTATACGGACTATATATTACCTACTTGTTAGAAAGCATTTGTGACATCTGTTGTAAAACTGTAAGACGTACAGGCAGTGCTGGCCAAAAGCTAGGTAAAAGCATAAACCTTTTTTTATATGGACCTGTGTTAAGGCAGAAAATGTAATCATACTGTGGGTTTCTATATAAGTAGATATATTTCATTTCTTTTTAAGAAAGAGCAAATTGTCAATACCAGATGTGGTATTTTCTTGGAACTGAAAGAGAAATACGAACAATAAAGAAATAAAACTGGACGAACGTTTTCAGAGTAAAAATACAAATACACGTACTGTTATAATTTTTAATACTAGAAAACAAGTCCTAACATACACATTTTTTTATACATGAAGGATAAAACAGAAATAGTTTTGTAAATTTCATTACTAGTGCGGGGCCCTGAATTTTTGCCCCCCGCATTGCGGGTTTTGCGGGCGCCTTATCTACGCCACTGTCCTTGGTCATCGTCAGTATGGTGCAGCCAAGAATAAAGTGGGATTTGCTTGATGATAGAAATAAGAAACGGAAGCCCATCAAGAGACTTGCAGCTCGTCAGAGATTTTCGGATTTATATTATTACGGATCGGTGATATTGTTTTCTTAGTAATTAGTTATTTTTGTGCTTTCAATAAAAATAACATACTCGTAATCCTGTGTTTTATTTGTATTGCAACCCAATAAAAACTCTTAATTGTCTAAACTAACTGGAGAAAATCACAACTTTTCATTATTATTTCTTAATGGATACTCGCATATCGCAGAACATGCACAGTGCAAGGCAGTAAACGACACATTTGAAATAATACCCTTATCGATTTCTCTTGGAGGAAACGGTAATGCAACCTTTATTCGTGTCAACTATATGTAGTACTGAGAACAAATGACGCACAACAATCGACCGTGCGGCTTACCCGAAATCTCAACGATTACTTTCGATCGCCCTTCATCCTAGCTGGTCACGTTAAGCATTTGTTATGTGCTAACACGAAGATATATCTATAGATATATGTATGTATATTGATGTGTTAGACTTCGACCGGATCGAATAAATTACCTCACAATGGACCAATCGGAGGACAAGTCAATGCATCACTGAAATATGTCACTGGCTTCAGCCTACACGGTACATAACTGGTAACAATGCCGACCGCGTGACACTCTCTTTTGTGATGATGCCGTTTGTTCTAATTGCTGTTGTTCGTTTGTTTCGGGCCGGTCGAATTAGACAAAGCGAAACCGTGACGAATGGAAACGCAATCTGTGTACCGATTAAACATTGATGAAAATGAAATAACTACATAGGGTAAATTCGCCCAATTCCAGCCTCTGTATAGTAATCAGCCATGTTCAAAAATAAACCTTAATATTCATAAAAAAAATAGAACATTTTCTAGAAAACAGTTGTCTAGTGTTCAGCAACTTTTCCCGCCTGATTTGTCACAAATTCAATTATAGGTGCTTTCGTTCGTACCCGTGATTATTAATCATACGATCAGTTTAGACAACGCACGTGTTCGATTGCAATGGTCACTTTCCCCCCACTTGTGAAACAAGTAATCACGATTAGCAAACCCCTTACCCCGCTGAATCAGACAATTTTTGTGTTCACTGTGATTATGATGATTGTGATTAGTTTACATTTACATAACAGCAACATAACCTTTAAAAAAGGCGTATAGTTGCATCTGGTCTTGTGGTCGCATCTGTGGAAAAGATGGTAAGAAGGAAAGAAGTTTGCAAGGTGGAAGTAGTGATAATTCACATTTTAAGAATGTTCAACTTTCTAATTTAAGCTTTGCGCATTTGGCGCCATCTATGCATCCAACTTTTGCATGTTCGTTTGTAGTGAACACGATCCGGGTATGATTACTTGATCATATGTTCATGTTCAGTAATACGTGATCACTATGATTAATACGAACGAAAGCAGCATATATCTGCCTTTAAATTTGAATACATTCATTACCGCATCATATCGGACGAAGCCGTTAGAGCAATTCAAGAAAATGTCGAAGCTTTCATAAACAGGTTGCCGTTAATAATTGAGGGGTACAATACAAACCCTGCGATATTTATAATTTGGAGGAAACAGGTTAATTTTTTTGCGCGGATATCCGGGCGGATACCCAGATAGTTGTTTAACTTAATATAAGATTCGAGTATCCGGATATTGACGACTCGGATATCCGGATATCCGCGCAAAAGTAAGAGTAAGAGCCCTACTTTAAATATGTTATGTGCTGCAGTTTATAGTGTGGCGTGTTTAAGGCTGCGTTTGATAACGTTTTGGCGGGAGAGAAATGTACCGGAAAAATACCATTTTTATTTCCATTTTTTCAGGCGTATGATATCAAAACATATAAATTTTATGCATTAAGCATGAAGATAAAGGTTATACGAAGTGAACGGTCGTATTTTTTTTTATATTAAGTTAATATATAAGCCGTAAATAAAATGGGAAGTTAGTGGTTTTGCAAGTACTAGAAAAAATGGCTACATTTAAAAATTACACGGTAAATGTATATGTAATATAGGAAGAACACTCGGTATTTATATTTGGAAGGTAAAAATAGTAACAATAGCTAAATATATGTGTAATTTTTTAAGTGATCCATGAAATAAAATTTGTTTACATTTTTGGTAGGTCTTTACATACATTACAGATATCTGTTACATTTACGTCGCCTAACAGTGTAGCACATATAATATAGATGGCGTTATTATCTTGCAATTATTAGCAATTATTTAGAGGTTAGTTGTGTGTTATGCGATACTTTAAATATTCATTATAATTTAAAATTATAATTAACAACAATTTTTGCGGTTACTAATTATAAAATTTAGTATGTTACGAGTTATTTGAAAGTACGTAATAGACAATCAACAGTTGGCATCACTGGTTGGCACCACAAAACCAAAAAGTAACTACATAGTTTGGAGTTTTCTGTTATCCTTAATTGAAAGATGCCTATGCTTTTACTAATGAGATGAATTATGTAAATCAATTAAACTGGTACTGTTTACGCCGACAAAAGCCTAATAGCTGTTTTATATTTACGAAGTTCGCAAAGAAATTGTCGGCTAAGAACGTTTTACATTTTTCTTCAAAATTTGTTAAGGTTGTTGCTAATTACTTAAAATGTAAATATAGGTACATTTTATTTGTTAGCAGTTTTCAGAACTTTGAAATCGTTTATTTTTTAAATAGAAACTGCACACCATGTCTATAGTATTTTTGACATATTCATCAAATTTTATAGTTCAAACTATATAGCAAATTAGCAAATAAAAAAATTCCAATGCGCAACGTTTCAAAAATATCGATATTAGAATCGAATAATGTATCAAAAATTCAAAATCGATTTTAAACAAATATTGAATGAAGAATATCGATATACCTTGACATCGACATTTTTATCATGTTTATATTAAAAGTTCTTTGCTGTGGCTTTTCAAGCCATTTAGTAACAAATAATAAAATATTTAACTCAAAATATATATTTACTCAAAAAATAAAAAAAATCCAATAAAAAGACAAACAAAATATAAATTTGTATCTATAACGTATAAGATAATCCAAAACTCAAAAATATAATTCTAGTGGTATAAAACACATACATAAATACAAATAAAAAATAAACATCTTAAAACATATCTTCTTTACAATTTTGAGGAAATAGTAATTGTGATAAAGATAACACCCCATGAAGGCGATTCGGCGAACTATACGAGTTGTCAAGTCTATGAAATGCAATATTCCGCTGCCGCTTCCCGATTATAATTTCTACGAAACAGCAAACATCCCAGTAGGCATTTTTCAAATTTCCAACTTCTTTCTTAAAAATATATTCTATTGTATTCTGTATAATATGAACAGTTTCTTTTGTATATTAATGTGAAATAAATGTGTGAAATTTCAAAGATTAAAATGGCATTTTTGATTAAACGATATTATCGAATAAAAAAATCGATAACAGTCAATATTATTAAATAAAAAAATATCGATTTCAATCACGATTATCGAAAAGAAAACATCTATATTTTTTTATAAAACAATATATCGTGCGCATCCCTAGTTCAAATCACATATGCCTGCCCACTCTTTCTTCCGGAGGTCAGTTCCCCGGTTTTCTAGTTTCGATTAATAACAATAATCTTTATAATAGCCTCATTATTTATAATATATTAACATTAAAATAATACCTTTACCTTACTTAGTTTTGAAGATTTTTATTGCAATTACTGTTCTTTTCATTTTTGGTGTTTGTAGAGTTAAATCTTTGTACATATTTAAAACTGTTTTTATCATCTTTATTGTAAAAATACTTGACGCTGTTTGGGTGGCGATTTTCACGGTTTGGTTAGAAGTGCCTTATCTAATATGTTCGTGACGTACTTAAACGTACAGATAGTGTATAATAACACAGTAAAATATAATAAGAGAATGTTCACAGCTTCACAAATTATGGCTAGGTTATGTTATAAAATATACAGATATCGCATACTTATAATTCCTTGTTAAATTTACTTACATAGGAACCAATACATTCTGTTAAAAATGGTACCGTTTTGGCGCGATATTTGAATTGAAAAGTTATAATATAAAGTAACAACGTACCTATGACCAAATTTGCCTTAAAATATGTATATAGAATTTCTCTTATTCGAACTTAGTAATCTCACAAAAAAAAAATCCATTCTGAAAACTGTCCAAGAGCCAAATTACAAAATAGAAATAAAATAAAAACATGAAAAAAACTGATCAACTGTCAAACTGGCACTTGGGATTTGCAAATACTAACTTTACATGTATTTTTAGCAGGTGAAATATATTTATTAGAATGTTGAACTAATAGGTACGTTATGAAGACAATAATATGATTATATTTCAGTTTTGCATATTATTATTATTATTTTATTATTAGACATGATCAACAGAGATGCAGGCTACGTACTAAATGTATCAAGTAACAGAAAATGTTTTATTTTACATAACACAAACACACTGCTGTTTATTTATTGTGTCGTTTTATATAATAATAATAATATTAGTTTATTTCCAAAATAAGAGAACAACATTGTATTAATATAAATTACAAAATATAAATATATATGAAATAAGAAAATAAGAAAGTCGAATGGATGAGTATCACCTACCTTTAGCGAATATGTTTAAGAATAACTTAATTTATAAATAAAAGAAACGTAATTTTAAATTTTTACAAATAAATTCAAATGAATGCTTAAAGTTCGCGCGTCTTTCTCCCTAATTCTGCATGGAAGTTGACAAGTGTCGATTTGATTCATACGCATAAAATAAAATTGCAAAGAATGCCGCACAGACCAAATTTACAAATCGTATGTAGAGGTAGAAATTTCTGAAGCAGGTAAAATGACCTTGAAATGTTTTAAGGTAATTGCTATTTAATTTTAGAATGCATACCGTGGCGACATCCTATTATTACTATACTCCATTCAGTCTAAGAATAAAGTAGATGGCGCTACAATATGAGCACAGTTTACACACGATGAACTTTGTATTTTGAAAACAAGTAAAACATATGTTTACTGTCAGATGGATAGCAGGGATATACATATCTGATATCATTATATTTTGACATTTACGTACATTTTTATACAAGTTGGTAACTCATTCCTCAAGAAAAAGGAATGCACATGTCGTCTAATTGTACTTTTTTGTGCTTCATCCAATTTATTGTAAGTATGACGATAATTTCTTTTTCTTGGAGGAGAAATTGGAACTCCATATAATTCCATTTCTTTAATAATGCAGTACATTGTATTCCTATTAATACCCACTTCCTCTGCTGTTTGATTGACTGCAGCTGTTTTAGACATATTGTTTTTATCCTTAATGTACACATTATAAGCCATTTGCCTTTGTCCAGATCTTATGTGTTTCCCTTTACGATTTTTTGAAGGACCTGGTAAAACTGCTTCCGCCATACTATAGAATATTAGCGATTACGAAAAGAGAGTTAACGAAATTGATAAAATACCTTAACAAATGAATATTTCACTTGCGAGTTCTAAGAAGAACTATTTTTTAAGAATATTAACAACAAATAACTATGTAAAATACGGAAATCGACAAAATCTTTGAACAAAACTGTCAGTAAACAAATTTTTGACAGAACGAGCTAAGTGCGATTATTTTGCCGGTGTAAATGCACACTCGATTTCAACCAATCACAAACGTTTATTTTAAGCCCTATCTTTCCCAATGCTTTATTCTTAGACTGAATGGAGTATAGTAGTATTTAAGATACAGGAAAATCTTAGTTCCGAACCGAAATGGATTTGCCAGGATTGAAACGCACCCTTAAGGGTGCGTTTCAAAGATGACAAATCCATTTCGGTTCGTATCTAAGATTTTAGCGTTTCTTAAGTACTACTAGTAATAATTGGATGGCGCCACGATGTTAATTCTAACCACTATAACAAACTAAACTAATTCTGAAGATCTAAAAACATTTCAAGGTCATTTTACCTGCTCATTGAATTTCTACCTACAACCGTAGACCTTCTTTGCAATTTGATTTTATACGTATGAATCTAATCGATACTTGTCAACTTTCATGCTGAAGGGAGAAAGACGCGCGAACTTTAAGCATTCATTTGAATTTATTTATAAAAATTTAAAATTACGTTTCTTTTATTTATAAATTAAGTTATTCTTAAACATATTCGCTAAAGGTAGGTGATACTCATCCATTCGATACTTTCTTATTTCATATATATTTATATTTTGTAATTTATATTAATACAATGTTGTTCTCTTATTTTGGAAATAAACTAATATTATTATTATTATATAAAACCACACAATAAATAAAAAGCAGTGTGTTTGTGTTATGCAAAATAAAACATTTTCTGTTACTTGATACATTTAGTACGTAGCCTGCATCTCTGTTGATCATGTCTAATAATAATAATAATAATAATATGCAAAACTGAAATATAGTCATATTATTGTCTTCATAACGTACCTATTAGTTCAACATTCTAATAAATATATTTCACCTGCTAAAAATACATGTAAAGTTAGTATTTGCAAATCTCAAGTGCCAGTTTGACAGTTGATCAGTTTTTTTCATGTTTTTATTTTATTTCTATTTTGTAATTCGGCTCCTGGACAGTTTTCAGAATGGATTTTTTTTTTTGTGAGATTACTAAGTTCGAATAAGAGAAATTCTATATACATATTTTAAGGCAAATTTGGTCATAGGTACGTTGTTACTTTATATTATAACTTTTCAATTCAAATATCGCGCCAAAACGGTACCATTTTTAGCAGAATGTATTGGTTCCTATGTAAGTAAATTTAACAAGGAATTATAAGTATGCGATATCTGTATATTTTATAACATAACCTAGCCATAATTTGTGAAGCTGTGAACATTCTCTTATTATATTTTACTGTGTTATTATACACTATCTGTACGTTTAAGTACGTCACGAACATATTAGATAAGGCACTTCTAACCAAACCGTGAAAATCGCCACCCAAACAGCGGCAAGTATTTTTACAATAAAGATGATAAAAACAGTTTTAAATATGTACAAAGATTTAACTCTACAAACACCAAAAATAAAAAGAACAGTAATTGTAATAAAAATTTTCAAAACTAAGTAAGGTAAAGGTATTATTTTAATGTTAATATATTATAAATAATGAGGCTATTATAAAGATTATTGTTATTAATCGAAACTAGAAAACCGGCGAACTGACCTCCGGAAGAAAGAGTGGGCAGGCATATGTGATTTGAACTAGGGATGCGCACGATATATTGTTTTGTAAAAAAGTATCGATGTTTTCTTTTCGATAATCGTGATTGAAATCGATATTTTTTTATTTAATAATATTGACTGTTATCGATTTTTTTATTCGATAATATCGTTTAATCAAAAATGCCATTCTACTTATATCCTGGTAAACAATCTTTGACATTTTACACATTTATTTTACATTAATATACAAAAGAAACTGTTCATATTATACAGAATACAATAGAATATATTTTTAAGAAAGAAGTTGGAAATTTGAAAAATGCCTACTGGGATGTTTGCTGTTTCGTAGAAATTATAATCCGGAAGCGGCAGCGGAATATTGCATTTCATAGACTTGACATCTCGTATAGTTCGCCGAATCGCCTTCATGGGGTGTTTGTTATCTTTATCACAATTACTACCTATTTCCTCAAAATTGTAAAGAAGATATGTTTTAAGATGTTTATTTTTTACTTGTATTTATGTATGTGTTTTATACAACTAGAATTATATATTTGAGTTTTGGATTTCTTATACGTTATAGATACAAATTTATATTTTGTTTGTCTTTTTATTGGATTTTTTGTTTGTTTTTTGAGTAAATATATATTTTAAGTTAAAGATTTTATTTGTTACTAAATGGCTTGAAAAGCCACAGCAAAGAACTTTTAATATAAACATGATAAAAATGTGGATATCAAGGTATATCGATATTGTTCATTCAATATTTGTTTAAAATCGATTTTGAATTTTTGATACATTATTCGATTCTAATATCGATATTTTTGAAACGTTGCGCATTGGAATTTTTTAATTTGCTAATTTGCTATATATACTAGAATCGCTCTCGCAACCGACATGCGCCACCAAAATTAAAATGGCGTCAAATTTGAGACGTTGCAAAATTTGATCTGTCAAGTAATATTAATTTTGACACTATAACCCTAAATGATCAATTAGACTTGTGGTTTTAGCACTACCGACAATAATTCTAATATGTAACTGTTAATTTGATAATAATTTTGCTTAAGTACTATTGAAAAGAAGAATATAATGATTATTTTATATTTGTATGAACTTGTCTGCTGTTAGTAATTAGATATAAATATAAAAAAGGTTAGATTTTCAGAAAATTGAACTTTTGAAATTCATTTAAACATTCAGGAATGTATTTAATAATTATGTTCGAGTTAGTTTTACTACAGACAATAAAGATATTTAGTAGCAAAGACAGCTGTACAGCAGTATCCTTACTAATAGTGCTATATTGCTTTTCCATTAAATGCATCAAAATTAAAGTATTTTTACATGCAACAGCGAGAAGGTAAAAAAAGTATTACACTAATTATCAAAACATTTGTTTGCCAGATTCTTACTCTACACTATGATTATTACCATTATCGCTGCTGTACTAAAAGCAACTTATTTGAAACATTTCCCGTAGGTATATCATTGATTACAACATAATTTTTGCATGCTAATCAGACATTTTTGATTAAGCTAAACACATCATTATTGTTTACTTAAGCTTTAAACTAGTGTAAATTTGTTGTTGTTAAAGATTATATTTAATGCAGAATTAAACAATTCAAATGTATTTTAAAGTATTTCAAATATTGAGTATTCGTAAGCTGAATCTTTGCTACTGATCAGAATTTAACTTACCAAGCAACTTTAAATTATAATACAATAATGAGCAAGTATTTTTACTATCCCAATTTATAATGTACTATATTAATATTATTACAATACTATCACATATTTTTGAAATTATATAATCTTAATTCCATTAATAACAATAAATAATTACAAAATTAAAGTCCTACAGAAAATATACAAAGGTTATTTTAGAAAAACTATAAAAATAATATAACATAAATATGTTGTAACTGCATCCCCCTATGCAAACGCTTGTCTTGTTATCACATTAATAAACTCGATCATTATTTTATTCTGAAATCAATCATCCACCATTCCTCTATTACATTCAACATGGTTATACCCAGGGATGGGCTGGAGGCGGTTCGCATCGGTTCGCGGGAACCGTTTGTTAAAACTTAAAGGAGTTCGGCGAACCGTTTGTTAAAAATTAGAAAAATTAAAGCAGGTAGAACACGTATTAAAAAAATTGGTTGAGGAAATAAACAAACTGTACAGAATGCACAAAATTCAAATTACTGCAGTTTTCTTAAAAAACCCGAATACCCCATCGGATCGGTGTATTTTTATTAGTAGAGTCCTCGCCGACAATTATTTATGACTGGGATGTTTGATGTGAAACGCAAAAAATTATATTGCCTGTGAACCTTCAGTTCAGTCAATGATTTTTTATTTTCAGTAATAGTTCGTCGTTTGTCTGTTCACTTCTCGTGTAGATTTTGAAAAAATTAGTTTACGAATAGTGTTGAAGTTTAAGTTAAGTTTAGATTACTTAGTAAGTGACAATTTTTAAATTTTTATCATGAAAAGACAAAGTGTTCTTTCTTCATTTTTTCAACCAAAAGTGATGAAATTAGCTGATGATGTTCTACCAACGACATCAACAGTAACCAGTACAAATCTTGAGCAAGGTATGAACAAACTTCATTTTATAAGTAATCTTGTTTTTATAAATTGCGCACTTTTAGAACCCGATAATATAGAAGATAAAATCTTTATATCCATGCCATGTGACAAAAAAACTAAAGAATCAAGATCAGGTCATGATGGTAAATTTATTTTTTAAAATCTAGAACGTTCATAGTTAAATTAAGCTATTTTTCAGTAACATCAATAACATCTGTTGACGACAACATATCTGATAATGGTCTTTATCGCGAGTTGCCGGAATGTTGGTCCTTAAAACAGTTTAAATATTTTGAAGAAAAATATACGTGGTTAGAAGTAAAGGGCGGTAAACTTGGATGTAAAATTTGTCGTCTTGGCTCTCTGGGTGTAGAAAAGGGAAAACATTTTCACATAGCATCTGCATGGGTAAACTACAATGTAAATGCAAATGGCTCAACAAAAATCATTCAACAGGCGTCTTTTAGAAAAAAACTAAACGAGCATGCTCTTTCACAGTCTCATTCAAAAATCGAATTAATTTTGAAACAATCTGGAAAAGAATCTTTAGCAACATGTATCGAAAAAGCTAATGAAAAGTCTATTGAAGTGACTGCAAGAATTTTCAATATAGTATATAGTTTGGCAAAACAAAATAGACCAATGTCAGATATGGAACGCGAAGTAGAACTACAAATAAAAAACGGTGTAGATTTAGGAACGTGCCTTCATTCCAGATATTCAGCTATACGAGTTATCGAGCATATATCTTCGGAGATAAAAAAACAACTCTTTAATAAAATTATTGAAAACAATGCAAAAGTTTGCATAATATTAGACGAAGCGTCGACTATTGCAAAAAGAAGTGTACTTGTTATATATTTGAAATGTGCATTGAGTTTATGTCCAGATCCTATAACTGTTTTCATCGAACTTAAAGAACTTGAAAACACCACGGCCGAAGGTATCCTCAATACACTTTTACAGTGTTTAAACGAACATGGTTTTACAAGAGATTTTTTATTAAAAAATTTAATTGGACTTTGCTGCGATGGTGCTAGTGTTTTGTTAGGAAAGATATCTGGTGTGAGTGCTCAACTCTCGAAGATTTTTCCAAATATTATTGTTTGGCATTGCTTGAACCACAGGTTACAACTGGCTTTGGATGATTCCATTAAAGATATTAATGAGATCAATCACTTTAAAATTTTCTTAGATGAAATTTATTCAATTTATCATAAATCTAACAAAAATCAAACAGATATACGACAAATTGCAAGTGATTTAGAAATTGAGATTTTAAAATTTGGGAGAGTCTTTGGGCCAAGATGGTCTGCATGTAGTTTACGAGCTGCTAAAGCTGTTTGGAATGCATATCCAGCTCTATACACGCATTTTGCAAAAATTAAAAAGTTTTCCGGTATGGCTAACAGAATGGTTAACAAAAATTTTCTATGCGATCTTGCTCTTATGATAGATATTTTGGAGGAAATATCATTATTATCTAACGCATTTCAGTCTCGATCAACAACAATGCCTAAAGCAGACAGGTTAATGAGAAGGACAATTAGAGCACTCGAAGTACTTAAAGATAGTACTGGTAAATACGAGAATGAATTACAGACCGTTTTAAATTCTCAAACTTTTAAACATATACCTTTTAAACAAAATGACCGATGTACACATTTGCCCAGAAACAGATTAATACAAAGTGTTATAGATAATATAAAAAATAGACTTTTGTCTGCAGATCACGTATGTTTATCATCACTTGATAAAAATTTAAAGGATAAAGATAAATATCAGGAACTAATTAATATCTTTAACTTGATCGATACATCATCGTGGTGCCTAGAAAAAGTGTTTTCTCCATGGATTGAAGCAGAAAATAAGTTACCGGCGTTAGAAAAGTTATTAAAATATGAAATTGATCGAAATGAATTTAGAGATTTTGTTGATTCCTATCTAGAATCAAGAAACAATGTTCCTCCATCCATCATGTGTGCTAAAAAAATCGCAAATACCATAAGCATTAGTAGTGCTGAAGCGGAAAGAGGATTTAGCGTAATGAATGACATTGCAACAAATGAAAGAAGTAATATTACGATAAAACATATTTCAGATTTAATGACAATTAAAATAATCGGAAAACCGTTATCACAATGGGATGCTACTCCATTTGTTAAATCTTGGATCCGAAAAAGGCATCGCGATGCAACTGATACGAGAATTCGTAAAAAAGCGGAAATAAAATATTCAGAAAATGAACTTCAAATATGGGCTTTAATTTGATAAAATCCAAATGCTCCATCCTGGGGTCCAATATTAATCAATCAATCAAATATGGGCAATTAGTTAAAATATTTCAGTAAATTTATTTTTATAATTCACCTGTTAATTGTAGTATATGTATTGTAAATATAATAGGGTCAATAGGGACACCACTGCTATTGCTAAAAACTATCTGTTTTTACTGACATCATAAGTAATAATTAATATTAATAAAGAAATAAAGTGTTATTATTAGCGAACCGGTTGATAATGATTTGGCAGCCCATCCCTGGTTATACCTTCTTAAATTTGAAAATTTTCTAAACAGTATTACTTATGTGATCTTCAAACAATTGTTATTTTAGTTAGAGTCATCTACTTCCTCGATTAGACAGAGTTCTTTCTTCAACTGATCAATATAAGTACAAATTATTTTAACTATCGTAATCTTCTGCCGAAGCATTATGAACAAATATATTAACAGGTTCCAAAATCTGTCTTTGACTTTTGATATAGATACTGAATTTAATCCGTCTCCAATTCTTTATAAGCTACATTCGTTTTATCAGATACGTGATATTCTAAATAACATAAAGCAATTACAAGTAAAACCAAGCATTTCTGTTGAATAAAACTTACCTTCTCGTATATAATTTGGTTTAGATCAATATATTTGACTTTAATAACTTTCACAGTCGCTACTACCGCTATCATTAATACAAAATATTACTCGATTAATATCTGTTTTATCAAGTTCTATTTCCCTATCCCACGACGTCTTTATTTCTTGTTCAATATGAGTGATGGTAGCCCAACTTCATGTGTAATTATTCGAAAAACGCTGTACTGAATACTAGTCCTGCTTGTCAAACCCTACGCTTGTCAAGTGTCATACGCTCCGTGAAAATAAAAATCTGACAACAATGCTCAGAATAGCCATGTATCAAATAAAATATTGATATAGAAAAGTAATATTTAATAATTTTATCTATAATATTTAATTTCTAACTGACTTTCACGTAATAGTATTTTACTAGCCGTAGCTATTTATCCTAAAATATTAATTAATTATTTGAATTTTATTGTTCTAAAATTGTTCCGCTTGACTGGAATTTGTAGTGGTATTGAATCAGCGTCTTTAGTTCGTAGTTTTGCCATGTCGGTTGCGAAAACGATCCGACTATAGTTTGAACTATAAAATTTGATGAATATGTCAAAAATACTATAGACATGGTGTGCAGTTTCTATTTAAAAAATAAACGATTTCAAAGTTCTGAAAACTGCTAACAAATAAAATGTACCTATATTTACATTTTAAGTAATTAGCAACAACCTTAACAAATTTTGAAGAAAAATGTAAAACGTTCTTAGCCGACAGTTTCTTTGCGAACTTCGTAAATATAAAACAGCTATTAGGCTTTTGTCGGCCTAAACAGTCCCAGTTTAATTGATTTACATAATTCATCTCATTACTAAAAGCATAGGCATCTTTCAATTAAGGATAACAGAAAACTCCATATTTTAAAATATTGCAATTTCATTAAACAGGCAAATTAAACTATGTAGTTACTTTTTGGTTTTGTGGTGCCAACCAGTGATGCCAACTGTTGATTGTCTATTACGTACTTTCAAATAACTCCTAACATACTAAATTTTATAATTAGTAACCGCAAAAATTGTTGTTAATTATAATTTTAAATTATAATGAATAATTAAAGTATCGCATAACACACAACTAACCTCTAAATAATTGCAAGATAATAACGCCATCTGTATTATATGTGCTACACTGTTAGGCGACGTAAATGTAACAGATATCTGTAATGTATGTAAAGACCCACCAAAAATGTAAACAAATTTTATTTCATGGATCACTTAAAAAATTACACATGTATTTAGCTACTGTTACTATTTTTACCTTCCAAATATAAATACCGAGTGTACTTGCTATATTACATATAAATTTACCGTGTAATTTTTAAATGTAGCCATTTTTTCTAGTACTTGCAAAACCACTAACTTCCCATTTTATTTACGGCTTATATATTAACTTAATTTAAAAAAGAATTCGAGCGTTCACTTCGTTTAACCTTTATCTTCATGCTTAATGCATAAAATTTACATGTTTTGATATTTTACGCCCGAAAAAATGGAAATAAAAATGGTATTTTTTGGGTACATTTCTCTCCCGCCAAAACCTTATCAAACGCAGCCTTAAACTAATTCTGAAGATCTAAAAACATTTCAAGGTCATTTCAATAAGCAGGTATATTGAATTTCTACCTACAAACGTAATTTTGGTCTGGCAGACTTTCTTTGCAATTCGATTTTATACATATGAATCTAATCGATACTTGTCAACTTTCATGCTGAAGGGAGAAAGACGCGCGAACTTTAAGCATTCAATTGAATTTATTTGTAAAAATTTAAAATTACGTTTCTTTTATTTATAAATTAAGTTATTCTTAAACATATTCGCTAAAGGTAGGTGATACTCATCCATTCGACTTTCTTATTTTCTTATTTCATATATATTTATATTTTGTAATTTATATTAATACAATGTTGTTCTCTTATTTTGGAAATAAACTAATATTATTATTATTATATAAAACCACACAATAAATAAACAGCAGTGTGTTTGTGTTATGCAAAATAAAACATTTTCTGTTACTTGATACATTTAGTACGTAGCCTGCATCTCTGTTGATCACGTCTAATAATAATAATAATAATAATAATATGCAAAACTGAAATATAGTCATATTATTGTCTTCATAACGTACCTATTAGTTCAACATTCTAATAAATATATTTCACCTGCTAAAAATACATGTAAAGTTAGTATTTGCAAATCCCAAGTGCCAGTTTGACAGTTGATCAGTTTTTTTCATGTTTTTATTTTATTTCTATTTTGTAATTTGGCTCCTGGACAGTTTTCAGAATGGATTTTTTTTTGTGAGATTACTAAGTTCGAATAAGAGAAATTCTATATACATATTTTAAGGCAAATTTGGTCATAGGTACGTTGTTACTTTATATTGTAACGAAATATGTATGAGACTTCCGAGCGACGTTAAAAAAAACAGGGACCATAAATCATCTCGGCACGTCGTATAAAAACGATATGTAAACAAGTCGTAAATATATCATCTAATTCAAATGTACGGCATAAGCAAAGAAAAGTCTAGATTTCCCCTGGTATATTACCGAATTTACTGGTACTTTTCGAGAACTTTTTATGCAGATATATATATAGGGATTCATTGCGAAAAGAGTAATTGCGGAATAATTCCGGAATAAGAAAGTCCGTAAGAAATAGCCGACGCGCCTAAAAAAAATAAATATAAGAGATAAATATAAGTCGTTCGGTAAAAATAAATATAGTAGTGCCGTGTGATATAAATAGAAGTGTTATGTAAATAAATACGGACATATTAGTAGTAGTAAATAAATACAAGTGTTAATTTTAATTTATTAATAGTAGTTTAAGTGTGATACTTTACTTATATATTTTTATATTGTTATATAATTTTAAGTATATAATAAATATACAGACTGTTTTAAATAAATAATTGCACAAGTTGTTTATTTCGAACCCGAAAACGCAACAATATTATAACTTTTCAATTCAAATATCGCGCCAAAACGGTACCATTTTTAACAGAATGTATTGGTTCCTATGTAAGTAAATTTAACAAGGATTTATAAGTATGCGATATCTGTATATTTTATAACATAACCTAGCCATAATTTGTGAAGCTGTGAACATTCTCTTATTATATTTTACTGTGTTATTATACACTATCTGTACGTTTAAGTACGCCACGAACATATTAGATAAGGCACTTCTAACCAAACCGTGAAAATCGCCACCCAAACAGCAACAAGTATTTTTTCAATAAAGATGATAAAAACAGTTTTAAATATGTACAAAGATTTAACTCTACAAACACCAAAAATAAAAAGAACAGTAATTGTAATAAAAGTCTTCAAAACTAAGTAAAGTAAAGGTATTATTTTAATGTTAATATATTATAAATAATGAGGCTATTATAAAGATTATTGTTATTAATCGAAACTAGAAAACCGGCGAACTGACCTCCGGAAGAAAGAGTGGGCAGGCATAGGTATGTGATTTGAACTAGGGATGCGCACGATATATTGGTTTGTAAAAAAGTATCGATGTTTTCTTTTCGATAATCGTGATTGAAATCGATATTTTTTTATTTAATAATATTGACTGTTATCGATTTTTTTATTCGATAATATCGTTTAATCAAAAATGCCATTCTACTTATATCCTGGTAAACAATCTTTGACATTTTACACATTTATTTTACATTAATATACAAAAGAAACTGTTTATATTATACAGAATACAATAGAATATATTTTTAAGAAAGAAGTTGGAAATTTGAAAAATGCCTACTGCGATGTTTGCTGTTTCGTAGAAATTATAATCCGGAAGCGGCAGCGGAATATTGCATTTCATAGACTTGACATCTCGTATAGTTCGCCGAATCGCCTTCATGGGGTGTTATCTTTATCACAATTACTATTTCCTCAAAATTGTAAAGAAGATATGTTTTAAGATGTTTATTTTTTACTTGTATTTATGTATGTGTTTTATACAACTAGAATTATATATTTGAGTTTTGGATTTCTTATACGTTATAGATACAAATTTATATTTTGTTTGTCTTTTTATTGAGTTTTTTTTTGTTTTTTGAGTAAATATATATTTTAAGTTAAAGATTTTATTTGTTACTAAATGGCTTGAAAGCCACAGCAAAGAACTTTTAATATAAACATGATAAAAATGTCGATATCAAGGTATATCGATATTCTTCATTCAATATTTGTTTAAAATCGATTTTGAATTTTTGTCAAAAATACTATAGACATGGTGTGCAGTTTCTATTTAAAAAATAAACGATTTCAAAGTTCTGAAAACTACTAACAAAGAAAATGTACCTATATTTACATTTTAAGTAATTAGCAACAACCTTAACAAATTTTGAAGAAAAATGTAAAACGTTCTTAGCCGACAGTTTCTTTGCGAACTTCGTAAATATAAAACAGCTATTAGGCTTTTGTCGGCGTAAACAGTCCCAGTTTAATTGATTTACATAATTCATCTCATTAGTAAAAGCATAGGCATCTTTCAATTAAGGATAACAGAAAACTCCATATTTTAAAATATTGCAATTTCATTAAACTCGCAAATTAAAGGGTGCGTTAAGTATACGGTTCGCCCAATCTCGTTTGACCACATTGGTCAACATGAATTTTAACGGGTACTGTCCAATTCATTCTGACCAATCAGCTGATTGGTGTTTATTTGTGACATTTCACATATTCTGTCAGTTATGTTGGTATCGTTATAACTGTTGAGAACATATTATTTCCTATTTATATTTGAAGTGATTTGAAAGTAATGTGTGATGTATATATTTTTTTATATTTATATCAAATAAAACAATAAAAGCACTTAACAGATTTATTTATTAAATAAGTATTTAAGAATAAAACAAAATAAATATAGAATTTCTAAATTTTTAAATAAAACCCCTTAACATATTTATATAGTTAAGAATAAAACAAAATAAATATAGAATTTCTGAATTTTCAACATAACATTCACTAGTATGGGCTTCCACATGCTCTGACCAGGCTACTATTTGTTTGCTAATTTTTCGAGGCTAGCTGCAACTCTATTAAAAATACTGTTTTTTTCCCTTTGGATATTAACAAATTCAGCCATTGTTCTTTTACCTCAGATAAATTTTTGTTTATGTCTTTAAAGTGAGTTTCAAACCACTCCCATTCTTCTCTTTTTTTTTTTTTGATTCAGTTCTTGTTCATCATTAGATATTACCTCTTCCGAAATGCCAAAGGGAGCTGTAGTGCCTGGATTATATGCAGGATCTCTTGCTAAAATATTATCAACTTTATCGAAAAATTCGCATGTCACTGCTGCATTACCACTCCAATTTCTGTCTTGTTTAATTTTTTTATACATTGCCTGGAGGCCACGCCATTTGCTTTCGCATGTTTCCCATCTGACATTATATCCATGGCTTAATAAAATTAGACATATAACACTGAACACTTTTCTTTTTTTGTGAGGCAATAGCAATACATCCTTTAGTTTAAATAGTTCCTCTAGTAAGAGTAGCACAGCTGATCGTGGCCATAAATATCGATCAGAATCTGAAATATTCAATTTTATTGCATATAAAACCAAAATATAAACAAGACATTACATACCATTATAGTTTTTTTTATTCGCTTCACTGCCTCTATAAGGAAATGAACAGGAAGTAATAGAATTGGTTATCTCACTTGCATTTGATTTTTGACCATATATTATTCCATTGGTATGTAATTTATAATATTTCGCAATTTATTTGTTCTTAAAATCCCCATCTAAATAAAATTAATCTATACAGAAACTATTCTACATAAGTGTATTTATTCCATACCTGTGGTAGCTTAATTCAATTCATAATCTGTTAAAAAACAAATAAAACGCATTCCATTCTGATGTTTTAATGTAACTTTTTTAGTATTTGAAGTAGATGCTTCCATAATTAATGTTAACGATTGTATGATGAAACAAACTAAAATGTTTTAGAAGAGACAAGAGGTTATGTTTTTAAATTGTAAACAAATCGAAGTTGGTATTGAAGGTAAACAACACACTTAACGATTTCGCCCAACTCAGGCAGCCAGCGGGCGCGATTTATAACATGACCGGTTTTCCCAAACAGCTGATCGGGAATTTGACTGGTCTGCCCTCATACTTAACGAAATGAACTAGTCCGACCGTATACTTAACGCAGCATAAACTATGTAGTCACTTTTTGGTTTTGTGGTGCCAACCAGTGATGCCAACTGTTGATTGTCTATTACCTACTTTCAAATAACTCGTCACATACTAAATTTTATAATTAGTAACCGCAAAAATTCTTGTTAATTATAATTTTAAATTATAATGAATAATTAAAGTATCGCATAACACACAACTAACCTCTAAATAATTGCAAGATAATAACCCATCTGTATTATATGTTCTACACTGTTAGGCGACGTAAATGTAACAGATATCTGTAATGTATGTAAAGACCCACCAAAAATGTAAACAAATTTTATTTCATGGATCACTTAAAAAATTACACATGTATTTAGCTACTGTTACTATTTTTACCTTCCAAATATAAATACCGAGTGTACTTGCTATATTACATATAAATTTACCGTGTAATTTTTAAATGTAGCCATTTTTTCTAGTACTTGCAAAACCACTAACTTCCCATTTTATTTACGGCTTATATATTAACTTAATTTAAAAAAGAATTCGACCGTTCACCTCGTTTAACCTTTATCTTCAAGCTTAATGCATAAAATTTACATAATTTGATATTTTACGCCCGTAAAAATGGAAATAAAAATGGTATTTTTTGGGTACATTTCTCTCCCGCCAAAACCTTATCAAACGCAACCTTAAAGGAGTTTTACTTGATCGGCGTGTGCCACAAAATGGTCAATTTTCGCGCAAAAAACCGGAAACACTAAGACATTCGAAAAAATTCACAGTACATCAACGAAAAGAACATTATTAATACAGTGACTCTATACTCTGTCTTTTAATTCCGCGGAGCCCCTTTAAATTTAGCGCAAAAAGTGGGCAATTCGATTGGTTTCTTTTCGCTCCCAAATAACACTACCTTGAATAACACTCACTTAATTTAATTGACAGTCATTACTAGTCCTTTGACAGTTGCATTTTGTATATTTTCCACGCTTTTTTTCTACTTCGTTTTCTCTGTTTTTGTATTTATACAACAAAGATATTACTTTTTAGAACTCTTAGACCGTTTATTCAGTTTCTAGTAATATATATCATTGACCCAATGCCGATTATAAGTAGAAACCTACTTATTTCTCCACCGAGAAAACGCGGGCGTTTTGGTCACTTGTCCCTTATTGAAAAGCAAATAATTCTCAATACTTATAAAAAGCTGAGAATTGAAAATACAAAAAAAAAGTACAAGAGAAATGGCATCGCATATAGTGTTTACAACAGGTAATATTGTATTTTCTTAGGTTATGTGTTATGTTTTTGAAGTTACCCATATTTTATTATTTCAGGTGTTGTAAGCAGAACTTTGACTAAGTACTTCTTTTCTCTTAATAAATCTCTACGGAATGCGTACTTTGCGAGATATTGCAAAAAAGTGCTATTCGATAATAGTAAAAGTGTTACTTCCGGTCCGAATTTTGAAATTTTGTTTATACAAAAGATATTTAAAATTAAGTTCTAAATATTTTTATACTCGTAATGTACCTGTCTAGAAAGCATGACTTTCGAGATACTCGCAAAAAACTGATTTTCAATAAGAGTAAAAGACCTAGTTCCTGTAGGAATTTCGAAAAACTTTTTAATACACTTTTTCTCAAATTTAGTTTTGAGTATACATGGGCGAGATAGGGGAATACGGTTATGTTTCACTCAGACTAGACCGACTCGTGTTTTATCGCCTCTCGGGGAAACCGCTGCCCGAGAGCCGACAAAACACGAGTCGGTCTAGTCTGAGTGAAACTGAACCGTATTCCCCTATCTCGCCCATCTATAGTTTTGAGTACATTTGAATTCTTTATAAATTTGTTTAAACTTAGTAATTGACGAAATATTGGCAAAATTCAATTTACTACTACTTCCGGTCTACCGATTTTACTGAAAGACATCAGATCTCGAGGGGGAGATTATACACGTAAATACAAAATTTGGAATTGATATCTACAGCGGTTTGAATGCTATCGTGGTCCCTCACAGAGAGAGAGACACACACGCACAGACAGACAGCTTTTTGGTATCAGGGGACTTTAAAACGTGGACATCTACAAAAATCTCGTAGACGAACATTTTCGTCGTCACAATACTTCCTTATACTACGTATAAGAAAGTAAAAATACCAAATAAATAGAAAGCTTATGAAATTGATGCCTTATAACCACAAAATATTGGTTTTTATGACAAAAATATGATAGTTTTTAATCACATGCAAATCTATCAACACCGTCGAAATCCAATATCCTAGAAGTTTTTTGTTTTTATCTGAGTTTCAACCATTCAAGTATCGTTCTTTTAGTAGATTTTCTCCTAATGAAGTTATATTTCTAATTGTTCAGAAACTAAAACATTTGATCACCATTCCATTTATATTTTATATACATATAATTATTTTACTGAACCCCACATAATTGCCAATTACACATTATAGTCCCAAAAGGGCGGTTTAAGAGATTCTTTAGGAATTATTTTAAAAATTATCCACATAAATTAATCAACTTTACCGTACCAAATATGAATTTAAAATTAAATTATAACTATTTCTATCAAAATTTCTAAGCCCATTATACATAAAACAATCGATAGAGTAAGAAGGATTGTGGATTGTATAAGCATTTTTATTTGAAATTCACTCAAATTCGGTATAAAGCGCGTCATCTAAGAATAAATAGCTATGTGCGACCATAAAAAACAAAGCTATTTTACAGAAAACTGTTAAAGCACAATATAATAGTCCAGTCCCTAAGATAGGAAACTATAATATAACACGTCAACAACGTAATCTTTATTTGGTAATAAAAATAAACATGCATAACCTCACAAGTCAATCCCATTTTAGTATTTGAAATACATATCCGATAATAAGCATAAATGGAAAATGGATGACGAAGATATTTTTACTGATTTAGGATCTTTACCAGCTGATCCACCAAAAATGAGAAGCTTATGTGATAAGTGCGAGTAAGTAGAGACTAAAATTCGAAATAAATTTCTAAATTAAATATATTCTTTACCTTTCAAGGAGGCCATCCGTAGTTTGTTGGTGCGCTGCCTTGCCTAGAGTGCCTTTAAATCCTCAGAGCACTATAATTTTATTACAACACCCAGCTGAAGAAAAGAGATGCCTTCGAACTGCACCAATGTTAACTTTAGGATTGCAAGAAAATAAATGTTTAGTTTTTAAGGGAAAACGATTTCCCGGAAAAAACACTAATTTAGAAAAGATACTAACTTCTCCAAATACAATTTTGTTATATCCAAGTCCAAATGCAACTGATATTACAAAGGTCAGTAACAATGAATATATCAAATTTAATATAATAATTTTAGATGGCACTTGGCCACAGGCCAAAGCGATATATTCAAGTAACTCAGTGCTTCACAATATTAAACAAGTCAAACTTATTAATAATAATGTCAGTAATTACACAATTAGAACACAACCAATAGATGGATGCCTAAGCACATTAGAGACTGCTGCTGAAGCACTAAGTGTTTTAGAACATAATAATATATACAGAGAAGAATTGATAAAGCCATTACATATGTTGTGTAACTTCCAATTAGAAAATGGAGCAGTTTCACATCAAAGTAAAGAATTTAGAATAAAAAGCAACACATATCCAAAGTTGATTGGCAAACGATTGAATAAGGTTTTAAATAATGCTGCAAAAATACGAGAGGATAGTTGACATATAATTTAATGTATAAACAATTTTATTTATTTCATATAAATAAAGAGTAACATTACAGCTTGCGTATTGTATGTATAACTATGGAATGGACAATTTTAGTCAACAATATTTTTTTATTTAATTGAAGCTTAGAATATAATACTCCCCTCATTCTAATTCAAATAATGATCTAAGTAAAAATTATCTGTCTAAACTTGTCCAATCCTTAATCATAATAAGTATGAGGAATTAGTGGTATATATCAGCAGCATTGTTTAGTTAGATTCCAAAAGTAATCTATTCAATAACTCCATTAAAAACTAACTCTACTGCACCCTGAACATCACCAGAAGTGATTTGTAGAGCTCTAATATTAATAGATTCATTTGTCAAACCCATTTCTTGCATTTGCCGAAGCTGAGGCTGCAACCTACTCCTTAAACTTTCCATAGATTCTGGTGTATTACCACTTGAATTAAAAGCAGCAGCATTTGTGTTAGCATTTGCAGATGCTGGTGATGATGAAAGTGCATGTTGAATAGCATTTAAAAACATTTCATTAGTGATAACATTTCCACTGAGATTAGGAGTTGTAGGTGGAGCATTTGCACTTGTAGGTGCAGCGGGTGTTGTTGGTAAAATAGGATTAGTAACACCAAAGTTTGAATTTTGTGTTGCATTCACTATAGCATCTACAAGTTGTGCAGTTGTTATAGCTTCGTAAGATGTATTTCTAGTTAAAGGATTCGGTTCTCTTGAAGGTTCACTTTGTGAGGAGTCCATCTCATCATCATCATCAGACAAAGCTTCTAACGAATACGAGTATCCAGTACTAGTACCTGCTCTTGAATTATTAACGGAAGCAGTTTCTTCATGAACATGTGCAGCTATATGATTAGCAGCTTCTATTAAACTAGGATGATGAGCTGCTATACGTTTAACTGTTTCTAAGTCAGATAGTTGCACTATCAACTCTGGATCTTGAATTATAGCCAGGGCAATTGGATCATCTGCTAAACCTGGTGTAGCAGCTTTTATTGTTTCCAGTACTTCTGGTCTAGATAACCTCTATAAAATGATTTAGTGCAAATATGTTACCTATTTGATGATTTATTAATTAAATTACCTGTAAAGCTGCTCTATATCCTGGTGACATCATAAACGCACGAAATGCAAGAGCTAACTCTTGAATATCGCTATCTGTTATTGTTCTAGGAGTAACTGGTTCAGGCCGACTTGGTTTCTTCAGTACATGTACTGTAACACCTTGCTTCACTCCACATGAAGATAAAGACATTTCGTCTTCGAGAATTACCCCACAATATATTAAATCTAATAACAAAGAATGTCATTCTAATGCCATATAACTTCTAACCTAAAATGTCAGTTACCTATTAAATTCTTTGTCACGCCAATACGCTTGGCAATTTGATTTTTAAATAAATCTACTTTCATTTCTAAATCTGTATTTTCCATTTCAATTCTTTTGAAATCATTTTGTGCTAAACGAACACCTAAAAAAATATTTATGCCAGCCATTATTTTCGAAACTTTATTTTGCTCATGAATTGTGAACAAATGTTAAAAATATTTGTGAAGTTATGAGCAACAGTGTAACGTTATAAAATAAAAAGAACTATAATAGCTGCAGTCTCATCTATAAGGAGCGTTGAGATAGTTGAGTCGCTTTGGCAATCGACATGCACCAATAATTTAAAGTGGCCTCAAATTTGAGATGTATATTTGTCAAGTAACGGTCGGTTTCATAATCAAGTTAAAGTGACTTTAAATTTCAAAGTTGACTTTAGATCTGAATTTCGGTTTCATAATTGCACGTTAACTTTAAAGTAAACGACAAAGTTACTTTAAGCGTGCTTTAAGCCAAAGTCACAATTTTCACGCTTTAACCAACTTTACTATTTACTTTAACGACAACAATGATCTAATAATATAGAACTACTAGATGGACTGTAGAGAGAGAGGAATTGACCTCTACATACAAAGGAGACAGATATACAAAACCGTTAGTTGTGGGCAAAACATGGCGATATCGCATTGTTTTGTATATAAACTTTCTCAATTTTGTTGATTTATACATATTTATTTGTCTTTTTGGTAATTTGGATTATGTATTTTATTAATAGATTTCTTCTAGTATTGATTTTATTTCATACACCACTGACTTTATTTTTATTTAAAGAAATACGAGCATAAAGACAACTGTGGATTCATGATGATTGAATCAACTATTTTTATTTATAAAATTGTGATTGTAATTAGATACATTTTAAGAATTTCATTTTTATTTGATATAGGCATATAGGTAATGTATATAAATTGAGAATCATCAAGAATATTGGCAAATGTTAACTTCAGCTTATAATTTAACAGTGTTGTTCTCATGGATTTAGTGTCATATATATTTGGTTAAAAGTGCTATTATCAGTAACAAAATTAGAAATAAATATTTTAAATTGTTGAATATTATATATACCAGCTTCGCAGTGCTTGGAGTCACATATTTAAGACACAATGGTAATGTCATGTGCAGCGTATGGTTGTACTAATAGGGCAGAAAAGGGAACGTATCATTTCACAGGTTAACTATTCTTAATAAAATACATGATTTGTAAATTTGATATAAAAAATTTTAGTTTTAATCTAATCAAGTACTATGCAAGCAGTGGATAATTTGTACTAAACGAAAGGATTTTAAGCCATCAAAATATTCAAGATTGTGTTCAGAGCATTTTGTTCCTGAAGATTTTGTTATAAGTTATGGAAGAAAATATTTGCCCCAAAATGCAATTCAAAGTATTTTCAATTTTCCTGCTCACTTGAGAAAAATTCCCTGTAATAGCAGATCTCAACGATTAAAAATTACTGATGCACCAAGCAAAGAACTGTTAAAGTAAGATTTCTATTTGTAGTTATTATTCTACCTAGATATTTTTAATGTTCTATTTACCTTATAGCTCAGAATCCCCAAATGTAACTAATGTTGAAGTATTTGAATTAGTTACAGAAAAAACATCTCACGAAATAATACAAGTTGTTATTCTAGCTTTATGTATTTTTAATATTTCTTTCTCCATTTTTCTTCGATCACATATTTACCATTTACGTATTTGTTAATCCATATTAATTATATGTACACATATTTTAATAAAAAATTAAGCATTAATTGTGTTTTATTTTGAATATATCAGAAGTTGTAAGGAACACCTAAGAAAAGCTGTCAGTTTCTATATTTATTTTTCAGAACGTAATATCACAGGTAACATTTTGAAAAATTCTAGTGTTCAATTCAAAATTTCCAACTGATATCTGTAGTGATTTTTAAAATATTTTTCTAATACTACTGTTTTAAATAAAAACTGAATGATCATCAAACATGCTAAAATAGGTATTATTAGAAGAACAAAATCATATAGTTATCTCATAGTCATTAAAAGTAATTTATTTAATTTTCTTTCCTTAATGAAGAATGGCAACTAGCATAGATACCTTTAAAATGTTATTAAACAGAATATATTCAATACCATATTAATAATATATATTTAATTATTTATCTTTTTGATTATTAAAGTTGCAACACCTTTACTTTCCTCTTAATATAGCATATTTTTAACAAAATAATACTTTTAAACATTATAAGCCATTACAAGCTATAGCAACATATTTGAATTTTGCCCACATAAAACGGTCAATTTTGTTCATCCTTGTCAAACTTTCGACGCTCATATATTTTCCTTCTTTCTCCTATGGTGTGGGTCACTTCCTAATCAGCAAGACATAGCGTACACTGCATCTAGTAGTATAATAGTATTAGATCATTGAACGACAAGTACGGTATAACCTCACATAATAATCATAATCAGGGCCTGGTCACGGTATTTACCAATTTTGAATTTTATTTTAGTTCCTATTACAAACACTAATCGCTAGTAGATGATATACGAAGTTTTCCGAATACGAATCGTCATAACGAAACATAAAAGCCCGTTATTTGTGAAAATCCTAACCTAAAATTATATGCGCCATTGATAATTCATAATCAAATTGTTTTGTTGTGTTGTTTGCAATGAGTTTCATTAGTTATTTAGACTTGTAAGTTGTGAGGAACTATAGTAGCAACAAGTATTCTGTGATCACGTGTACTTTCTTTATTTGGATGAATACGTAAGTGTAAATGGTTCGCAAATGGAAAGAATTATTGTTATCTATGTATTTATAAAATCAACATTGTGGAGATATATAATCAGTAGGTTGAAAGAACTGCTGATCCATCCCTTAAAAGGACAAATCCTGCTAGTGTATAAAAACCATCGGATTTGTGAAATAGGTACATTATATTAACTCAATATTGTATGTATGTAATTTATAAGCGAACATTTTGCTAGACATTTGTATGGTGGTGTCCTCAATAAAATAACTAAGTAAAAACAATTTTTCTATTCCGGTGCTATAAAGTTCACTTTACGACACCCGTTTTGGTTGCATAAAGTATTACTTTATCGCACGCTAATTTTATTTTTTTGAAGTTGGTGACAAAAAAAATGGAACCAAATCAAACAAAAATGTGCAATAAAATTGTACAAAGAATAAAAAGCACACATGCTAACATTTCACTTACTAATTAGCAATATAAATTGTTAAGCAGAGTTGGATGAGAAGTTTTCGGATGCTACTATTGGCATTTACTTACCAATTTGAATAGTACAACCATGGTACAAATATATAAGGTATGTTCTAGCGCAGCTTCCTTATGACGTCAATTGGATGCAATTTCGTCATACCACTGATATTAAGAAAAGAAAGATTACTCTTGAATAACCACAGATGTAATAGTATATAGATAGCTATATAAAGAATAATAAAATAGACATAATATATAGCACAGTTGTTTACGAATGTGTAACTAAATTAAATTTCTTTACAAATTACCTGTTTAAAAACTCATAAAGCAAAATAATAAGATTGTATTATTGAAAAATCTCCCACTGGATATTATGTAGCACTTTGGTTTACGAAACCTGTTTTAGTCGTTTGATAATACAATTTGTAATTACTTTACTGACAAAGTAATTTATCACAAAATAAATTTATGACTTGAAATTGTGCATTTTATGTAGTATATTGCTTTAAATTACTGATACCAATGAATATTGCAAAAGTTGAAAGTATTATAGTAAGAAAACTATTGGTTTAATATTGGATTTTCGTTTATTAATTGTTAATTGACAGGTAATAAATAAAACAACAGATATGGTTACTTTTTTTTATTGGTAAATTTTATTGTTTTTTTTTGTAATTTTCTTTTTTGTTGATAATTATTTTTATTTATCTCTTTTATACGTATGTAAGTTCTTACTCTAATATATGATTCCACAACTTCTTGTGGCAAACTAGTCTTAATATTTTGTACCAAACGCTTTATTATGTTGGTATTTTTGTTAATCGATTTCTTATGGAATTCATTAAACATTTGTTCAGCGTCTTCTGCCATTTTCTTCATAATAGCATTCGGCTGACGTAGACACCGCCTGGAGACTAATCCAATCCAGTTGCTTTCTGGGGATTCAATCTGAGTATCATCATGTAACGAGTATTTGCTTCTGAACTTATGTGCTATATATCCCGCTATATAGTATAAGCCTTGCTTCGCAATATCCCCGGTAGCAGAGGTTGCGGAATGGATTCTTTCGAATTCCGTCAGCAAGTCCATAAATTCCTCATTTATGTCATCCTCAGACACCCTGACAACATTTTCTTCAAAATCTCCAGTTTCTTGCACAAAAGGTTCCAAAACTGTAGTTAAGTTAAGTGTTGCGTCTGTAGTTAGTAACTCTACTACAGACGTATCTTCCTGTGTGTTGACATTTTCTGAAAACACAACAGATGAATGCTTCCCAAGAATGTACCATCTCAATCGATATTTGAATTGTAATGCACTAGGGTGGTCATTTGGTGGATCCCATAGCTCGCATATATGAAAAAAAATTTTCTATTATATCTTGATTCAGACGTCTAGTAATTATGTACTCAATATTAAAGTTTGACCTTAAATATTGATATAAGTTTTTTAGAGAGCTGTTATTTTGTAGTATCGCTTTTTGAAAAAACATTAAACTTTTTCTTGTACCGACTCTTATATTTTGTATTAATTTAGTCATTTTTTCTATTTTATCCTGTTGGTTTTCAATATCAACACCATATGCATTGGCAGCAATATCAAATTTGGTTTGAGTATTGAACAAATCAAACCAATCGTTAATGATATTAATTATGTCACTAATTTCAGTGCATGCAATATCTGGCATTAAATTATGTTCACCACACCACCTTATCGCTAGCGCCACTGTACGTGAGAGACATTGCACAGCATATTTTACTTTCTGCCTTTGGTTGCCAATTACATCGATGTGAACCTGTGTAAGCTTATGGGCAAGTTTCAAGTCACCTTCCTGTAGGTCAACCAATTTCTGAAAGGGCTCCTTCGTGATCTTTGTATTATTTATGGTGAACCCATGATCAAAAAGATTATTTCTAATCAATTTGATTAAATGTGGCACATCAGCAAATACAAAAATCTTTTTCCCTTCATCAGATGGATGAGTGAAGGATTCACTTTCATCGACAGCTACACCAACCTTCATATTTTTCCATAATTTTCTGTTTCCAGGTCCTAGATCCGAAACAACAGCTACAACAGTGTACTGTATTACTTCTAATTTACATATAATATTTCGGAGGACTTCTACCGACATACCACAGTCGTAATCATAGTATATTACTTGCTTCCATGCCGAAAACAAGCCACGTACCATAACGGTTTGCACTGTTTTGTGCGGTCCTACAGCCTGTTCCCTTTTGCGATCGAAACATATTTCATTAGAGACGTACATCTCGTCAAAAGAAAGTACACACAATCTGTCGCGCTCGGTATACTCATTTGCCTTATATTTCATAATTAGTAAAACCTCTTCCAGAATACCTGGTTTCAATTCCAAACTTGTCGCCCACTTCCTTAAGGTTGATAAGCCTGGCAGTGGATATTCTCTGGTAGTTCTTAAATATCTGTAGGCTTTAGGACTTACGCTTCGAAGCGAAATTGCCGAGGAAATATCTTCAGCAGTCCATTTTGCCTTCATTTTTGTCTTTGATTTTATTAGTCGTATTTGCCCCGGTGTAAAATATTTCTCTAAAATTCTATTGAGGTGACATATTTCTTCAGTGAGGTAGGCCACCTTTTCCTGTAAGGTCTGTATTTTCCCTTGCGATAGAAAATATTGTTCCTTCCAATGTGATAGTGTGTCTTCAGGGTTTTCGGTTGAAGTAGATGGTCTGCATTATAAAATCAAAATTAGAAATGCTCAATACATAAATCATTCGTTATACTATCTTTCACAAACTTGATTTGTTTCATTTTTAAAAAAATGCATATTAAAATATATATTACAGAATTACTGTTTTTAGCATATTCAAATTATTTATTATACACCATAATCTTAATCAATAAAGTCTACAACATTATTACTTACATAACAGCTTATGGCCAAGCATTTCAGTAAAAATGGAACATAGGTATATAGTAATATGTATCAAATAAGAAGTATATAGAATAATTAAATAAGTAAGACTGATTTGTGTACTGTTCGGGCATATGAAAATAGGTATTAATGTGAAGGTAATGATTAAAATCGATAATTTTCTTTCTGTAATTCCTTAATATCATATGTAACAATGATCATTCTCCCTTACAGATTATATTACAGACAATGAATGCTATACTTTTTTAAGTAAAATATCAAAATTTTTACTGACAAAAAGTTTTTATTCAATCAATGAATATTTGAATAATAATTTTATTGATATACAATTTTAATTTGTTTGTCTGTATATTTTGACTTTTCATGTAATGATTTTATTACATTGAATAAATATTATTATTATTATTATTATAAATTACATCATTAATGATATATATATATATATATATTTACTTAAATGAAAAAGCTCCAGGTTTTGTAAATGTTACTTCACAATATTTTTCTGTTTCGCATGTTTGGTTTCTTCTTTCCTCGGGAACAATAGAACAACTAGAACAAATTATTAAAATTAGAATGCTTTGTTTATTAAACATGGTAAGGTAGTATTGCTAACCTTATTTATTTGTTAAAAGTATGAAACAGCAATTTCTTTAAGTATTTTTACATTGCACACCACTTCAACATTACAAGACTATTTAAAACATTTTGAGCTTTTAATTTGACAGCTTATTTGAATACAACTCTTTTCATAATAACTATGCTTTGACAACTCCACTAACGAGTTAAATTTTTCCTTACCTTGTTGAGGAATCTTCTTTTGGCATAGAGAATGTTACTTCTGTATCTTCTACAGTTGGAGGTAACAGGTCGATTTCTTCCGATGGATTGATGGAATAACTGTAATAATTCATTAAATAGGTAATACTTTTTACATTGGCATATAATACATAGGTTATTATTAGGTTCATTGCTTCATACAAACAAATTTATTTGTATTTTTTTAAATACAGTATAAGTAGTGATTATATGAAGGTACGTATTACAGATTAACATTCTTCCTCTGCAACATCCTACTCTGTATACTAAATAATTTAAAAGTAAGTACACTCATGCGTTATTTCATATCTGTTACCTTGATGTTGATGGTTGTAAAGTCGAGTAATTTACAGCAGCTTCACTATGTGTATGTATATACAATGTGGGAACAGCTGTTTTATGAAGTATTTGGTACGATTTTATATATTTCTCTCTCATCTGTCGATTATCTAAATACCACTTCTCATATGCGTCTCTTGCAAAATGAAGTGAACATATATAATCTGTAAATAATAACATCATTAAAAGGTACACAAATACGTCCAAATACAAAACCTACGATTTCTTGTGTTTTTTATCCTTCTACCACAGGCTTGTATCCACTGCTGAGATAAGTTTCGATCTTTAGGAAAACGAAAATATTTAATATTCCTTCCTCGAGTGTTTTCTGACCTGCTTTTGCAGCTCAAGACACAGCAGCTTACCATATTAGATGAGCTAAAGGTAGAGGCAAATGTATTGCTTTATAATACAATATTTAATAAACTCATTACCTTCTATGTTATAACCTCTTCTTAAGTTCTAAATAAATCAAATTAAAAGTCTTTGGCTTAATGAAAATATTCACAAATCTTAATAACTACACTAAACATATAAAATAATAATTATAATGACACAAAATACGATATAATCGGATATAACTCTTCGAAATCTAAATATAAACAAAGCACAAACTCAAAACTACAAACATGTGATGGATGACGCAACACATATGACGAAATTGCATCCAGCGCAGAAATAGACGAATTTGAGTCAAAGTTGTAGCATACCTTATATATTTGTACCATGCGTTCTACTTAAAAATCAGAGTAACCAACTTCAAAAAAGCAAAATTTCTAAAATATTCGAACAAAACATGTCTCTTATTTTAAGCTTTTTTTAACTTTTAATAACCGAAATAGAAAAAATAGTATAAAATACACGTTTCATAAGACATTTTGCGCACTTGTTCTTTAGAAAACTCGCCTAGCGGCTCGTTTTCTAAACTTGAACGCGTGCGCAAAAATCGTGTCTTATGAAACTTGTATTTTAATATACTATTATATACATATTTAAGTACAATAATTATTATAGGTAAGAGTCTAACAGCAACAGATAAGCATTATTTAATTATAAAAATAAGGATATGACGCTATTCTTACTGTTAACAAAAGGTACAGTTTTGTGCAATAAATTGGCGTACACGTCTTATTGCTAATTTTGACATTATTTTGCCATTGTGAAAATGGCTTAAGTTAAGTTGACAAATGGAATTATAGCGTCAATTCAATTTGTCATACATGACAGGTATTCAAACAAAAGTCATATTTACATAAGCGTATATTAAGTGTACGCCAATTTATTGCACAGAACTGTACATCTCTGTAATATTTTGTACAAAGTATATCTATTTTTACTTTCTTTAATGTATGTTACGTATTGCGTAATATACAATAATTACTAATTTTTTGGATTTTCTTTTTTTCATTCCCTATGTGTGTATTTTTCATTTTATATATGGATTTATTGGTATTTACGAAGTTCATTCAATGATTAACATGTTGCAATTTGAATATACCATTTATTGATCGCATTCAGCAGACGGATCGAAAACCGTTCCCGCTGAGTGTTCACTGGACAGGACCGTTCACCTTTATGTGATCACCTTCCATTTGGTACTTTTCACTGCTGTCATATGTTGGAATTATAGAGATTAAACCAAATAAACAATACTAATAACCTGTTTTTCCGCATTATGTTTCGGCGCAGTTTTTAGTGTATGGACCGGTTTTTCCAACTCCAATTAAAATACTCTGTTAACTCCAGTGTCATAATTGTTTCTGCGCAATAGCTATAGATTGTTTATCTTACATATCTAGTGACTTTCTTCAAAATTGTGTGTTACGTTGGTATTGGAATGCTTTAATGCGCATGCGGTTCAGAATACGCTCACCAGTTAGCGTAGAATTCTACCGCTCACAAAGATGACGACCACCCCACAAGGCCACAACATGCTCAGAGTTAGCCTACATGGCATACGCATACATCATCTGAATCCAATCACTGAATAGGTATGCAACTGTTGTATCTGCTGAATGCGACCAATGCTTTTTCCGTTGACATACTCAAATTAATAACAATAGTCTATCTCAACATTTGCCAATAATTTAATCTAAATTACATTAATTTAATTCGCCCATTGATGGTTCTTTGCCCATTCTAGTGAATAAATAACTACTACACATTGTAAAATATTTCCTATAACTATTAAAAGAGAAACGTATCTAATGTTGATTTTACTAGAATAATCAAATGAATTTGCAAATAAAAATAGTACGTCAAGAAAATTCATACTCTAAATCATGAACACATTAATCTTTAGATAGCCATGGGTAGATTATAATTGTTGGTAATTACGAACAAAAGAGGTAAAAAATGAAAGGCGCCTAAACATGTTTATAGAAAGTACCTACTCAATGCAGTTGTCCATTCAATTTATCGTACAAATCGAACTACACGTTAATAATCACGTTCTTCTTGTTTGTACGTGCGTTATTCCATGTTGTCCGTTTAAACGAGTTCTTTTTTCATATGATGCCTGCTATATGTTTTGTTTTTCGTTCCATGTAAATGAAAGTTCATTGCCTCTTGAAAGTAAATTTCAAAAACTAGAGATAATTTCGTTACAAAATGAAGATGGCAACACCATCGATATTCAATTTAAAATAATTAAAACCTTTATTAGTATTTCCAGACGTAACTAATACACACATTACATTATTATAACTATTTTATAGATTTAACAATTTAAAATTTCGTATAACCCTATACGTCATACCTTATTGAAGACTATTCAATATTTTATTGATTCGGCAATATTACGTATAGATGCGTATAGATGACGCAAGAGATTACAAACGTAATGATGGTAGTAAATTAGTTGATTAGTAGTTCTCATTAAAATTGTAGGTAAATAGCCTAAATAATGACTTTGTTAATGGAAAATCAAGGATAAACTTTCTTTTACATGCCTACGGTATATACCTATATATATAATACATAAAGACTTCGAGATAAAGATGTTATCTGCCTAGTGTCGTGTTCCACTGCCGTTGCCACTGATTGCCACTTAACTTAACTGCAGTTCATTATATAAGTTGGTTCAGTTGTTGTATGTTTTGATGCTTCTGAAATAGATTATCATATCAAAAATGGCTAATATTGTGAAATTCATTAGAGTTGGTTTTCTAACAAGAAATGTTAGATCTGCTCTGTGTACCACTGTCAGATCAGAATCCAACAAGATACACTCAAATCTGCATAAAGTTAACAATTGGGAGAAAAAGTTTTTAGTATGGACTGGAAAATTTAAATCTGTAGAAGAAGTACCAGCAATGGTAGCGTAAGTATTTTTTTATTTTATTTTATAACATTAACGTAGAAATATCTTATTAGAATTTAGGATGCCATGATTAAATATTAATTAATTAGCTATATTTATGTTACTACAATGTCCAATTGGTTTTATAGATATAGAGAAGTTTTTAATTATAAATTAGGGCACTTGTTTTTTTTTTCCTAATATTTCCATTGCTATTTAATACCTAATTTCATCAGGCATGTAGATTTACTACTTACTTAATTCTAATGCAGAATATGTAGTTTCTGCACAGGAATTTAGAACAGAAATAGAAAATATGCATTCCAATTGATAGCAAGAAAATGTAGCATGATGTGTAAAATTCCTTTTTGATTATATTTAAAATTTTCTATAAATACTATTTTAAAATAATGGAAAATTTGGCAAGAAAATCAATGTTTTTATCAAGTAAACAAACCTGCAGATAAATGTACATAACTTAGATTTTTTCTATTGAAACACCCAATAAGTTTAAAGTAATTATCACATCAAAATTAAATAAACTTAACTATAATAGGACATAGGTACCTACACATACATACACATGTGTGCATAATAAGTATGTGTATGTATTTAATATCAAATCTCAAAAAATAATTCAATTTATTGATTTACTGTGCAAGTGTACTGTACATATTTTTCATTACTCTTGAGTAAATATAATTTAGTATTACAATATGTTTTATCTGTAATAATAGACATGTTAAAAAACATTATTCAACATTAAATTATCAGTGGAAAAGTATTCTGTATTTTTGAAATATTCAGTATTTATACGTACAAATGTGATAATAGATTCAAATGTTTGAATTTAGCGCGCTTTCGGTTTAGTAATTTACGTCACTATCAGAGCCTGGTCACAGGCTTTAACAATTTTATTTTAGTTCCTATTACAAACACTAAGCGCTAGTAGATGATATGATATACGAAGTTTACCGAATACGAATTGTAACGAAAAATGAAAGCGCGTTATTTGTGAAAATCCTAACCTAAAATTATATGCGTCATTGATAATTCATAAGCAAATTATTGCGTTGTGTTATTTGCATTGAGTTTCATTAGTTATTTAGACTTGTTGTAAGTTGTGAGGAACTATGGTCGTAGGAAGTATTCTGTGATCACGTGTGCCTACTGATAGCACTTCACCGAAAGATAGTTTCTTTCCTTATTTGGATGAATACGTAAATGTAAATAGTTCGCAAATGTAAAGAATTATTGTTCTGTATGTATTTACAAAATCAATATTGTGTAGATATTAATCAGCAGGTTGAAAGAATTGGTGATCTACCCCTTAAAAGGACAAATCCTGCTAAAGTGTATAAAAACCATGGGATTTGTGAAATAGGTACATTATATTAACTCAATATTGTATGTATGTAATTTATAAGTGAACACTTTGCTGGACATTTGTATGATTGTGTCCTCAATAAAATAACAGTAAAAACAATTTATATACACATTTAAGTACAATAATGATTATATATTTAAAAGTCTAACAGCAACAGTAAGCATTATTTAATTATAAAAATAAGGATATGATTTATTGGTATTTACGAAGTTCATTCAATTATTAACATGCTGCAATTTGAATATGAATTGTTCATGTTAATCATTATATAACTTTTGTAATGTTGAATGAAGTTAATCATTTACTCAAAGATATATTATACTACTATATACTTAATTTTAAATTTGTATTTTCGCGTGGTTTTGTGAAGTAAGAGTCATAGTTCGTATTACAACCACTACGCGCTTTCAAAAGTTCCATGAAAAGTATTAAGAGTTGCCTATCTTGTTAATTTTTATATCTTTGGTCACTATTGATTTCCGCATGGTTCTATACTGTTCATGATAACGATATTTTCCTCTTGATTTAAACTTTGCCCAGTTGTCATATTTTCGTTTGGTTTATTAGTATATGTAGAGAAAAAGCGTTACATTCAATTGTACGTCATACTAGAGCCATGACTGTCTTGTCATGTTTATGTTGCCGGATTTATTTTTATTTCTGTCAGTGACATTTGATATAACAAAAAAAAATATATTCACAATACAATAACTATAACGTAATATATTTAGTAATTGAAATGCTCTAAGACTTCAGCCTTTCTGAACCTATTTATTATATTGATTTAGATTGTCAAAAAACGATAAATGTTTCATATCGTATCCATAATAAAATTTAAAATAACCAATACTTACGCTATTCTCATTAATCAGATGATTATAGAAAAGTTTGTAAAATGCTTCGACTGTTTACAGAAACCTTTCGGCATTATATTCAAACGACGCAAATAGGTAATAAACAGATGTACAGTTCTAAGAAGAACTGTTTTTATGCAATTTATATTAAAGGGAAAATAAACACGTAAGTTTGACAGGCAAAATATACACCGACACACGCCTTTTTGACAAATATGATTTATCTGACAACACCGAATTGAACTTTTTAACAACGAAATTTAATATTGAAACGGAAATTATGTATTTATTTGCCATGAATGCGTATATTAGGATCAATTTATAAATTTCCTATATAAGCTAATGAAATAAATGCTCTCAAATATAATTTAACAAAGTATTTTAGTTTCACTAATACAGCTATGACAACATGTAAATGTCATCAATGACGTGCAATTGAATATAACGCGTCTTCTCTATATGTATTATCAAAAAATAGCATTGAGGAAAAATACTATGGAGACGCTGTAAAGCATCTTTGCTGTATTCTCAAAACGGGAACATTGGGCGGGGCTAAGTGTGGCACAAATATGGCTGCCTCACCTAGTCCGGACTACTCAAAATATATCTATATATATAATGTCATCCCACATCTGTCATGTTTACACTAACCTACGAAATGTTATTTCAGACGAATTCTTCTTATCAACGCCGTCTCTGCTGTTGCAGCTACGTAGAGCACAAGAAACCATAATGTCTTTTAATATTTAACTTATTATATAACTCTAATACACGATGCACTTAACAAACACTTAACTTTTTACCAACACTACCTGTTTGGCGGACTTATACCCGGTTTGATCACGTGCCGTCGTCTCCCTACCTATTCTTTCTCAATGAAAAATAGTGAGGCAACTTACTTGGAGACGATGAAAAGTATGACAACCAACCGATTCAACAGACTAGTTTTTAGTAGCTCTGATTTTGTGGTTCTTTTCTAGGTGAAAAAAATTGACTCACTATTGTTCACCTCATATAAGTGTAATTTGAGACTCAGCAATCAAGAGCAAAGTTGGCATAGTGACACAACTTATTGGAGACAATGGAAAGTATGACAACCAACTGATTCACAAGACTAGTTCATGACTAGTTTTTACTAATAATCCTTAATGCCTATTAGTAGCTCTGATATTGTGGCTTCTTTTCTAGGTTAAAAAAATTGACTCACTATTGTTCACCTCATATAAGTCCAGCGTGTGATTGCGGAGCTGAGATTGAAACAGTTATACATATTGTTGAAGAATGTCCTCTAGCTAAGTTTGAATTTGGATACACAGATTTACATAATTAAACTCAAGAGGCTGTTGCTTGGATCTTAACAACTAAAGACCTCTAGTATTGTGACGCTGTGATGGAGGTCCTTTTATTCTGGAGGTTTTTTCCTACATCCTAGACCAAATGGTGCAGTGTTTTAAAGGGTCCCTGCAGTTATGGCCCTTTCAAATATATATTTTGTTATATAATTTATATGTTTCTTTTTTTGTACCTGTCATGTAGTTTCATACGAATATACACGTTGGCCAACCCAGATTCTCGGCATGATCTAAATATGGTATAGGAAATAGTCGTGCGGTGTTGCCATCGCAATTTTTATATTCACCCGTCCCGTGTTTAATATTTCTAATATTTCAGTACGGATCGAGACGCTGTGGAGTATATTGTTGCCGATTAAGTAAATATTACGTAAATACAAATCAATAATAATGCATGAAGCGATATGTTTCATATTAATAAAATATTGGTGTAGATTTTTACAATATGTAATACTGACAAAGTGTTTTCATATTTTAAAAATTTAAAGAGCGTTTTGTCATATAATAAAATGTATTCTAAAGAAAATAAATACAAGCTAAATTCTAAATACTAAACAAAAGAAATGGATTCTAAATAATGTGAAAAATCAATAAAAAATTCTAATATTATTTAATGAAGCGCTCAAAAATCCCTCCATTGTCCGCTTCACAGTAACCTAGCCTATCATAAAATTCTCGACGTACATTATTTAGAGTTTGGGGTGGAATGCTGTTGCATATTTGTGTAATTCGCATTCGTAACTCTGGTAATGTTTTAGGCCTTTCGTGTTGATATACGTAGATCATTTATTTTAAAAATCCCCACAGAAAAAAATCGTTGAGTGTTAAGTCAGGAGATCTAGGTGACCAGCGTATATTGCCCCTGGTGCAAATGAGGCGTTGAAGAAAATTTAAATTAAGAAATTCCAATACTATTCTGGCGTTATGGACCGGACACCCATCTTGTTGGAATCAAATTTCCTCAAGATAACCAGTCACATTGCGTAAGCAGGTATAATATCATGATGCAGTAATTGCAAGTATGTCTGGACGTTTAAAGTGCGATTTATGAAAAATGGTTCTATAATATGGTTACCCAGAATTCCTGCCCAGACATTTAGCTTCTGTAGGTACTGCGTTTTTGCTGTTAAATTGATATGTTTATTTACCGAGACCAATATCGGACGATGGACGGATTGTGGCGACCATAAAGCGAAAAAGAGGATTCATCTGTTAAAAAGATATTTCGGACAAAATTATCATCCTCGTCGCATTTTTTCCTCATAGCCTCACAAAAGTCAAGGCGATTAACTTGATCATGTTGGAAAATTCCCTGACTCTTTTGTGTCTTAAAGCACTTATATTTATGTCGCTTCAAAATATTCCTAACTGTAGTTCTTGGAATGTTCACGTTTTCGGATATTTGACGGCTCGAACACAGTTCATTTGCTTCAACAAATGCACATACTTGCACCTCCCGCTCCATTCTTTCGTCAGAAAAAGGACGTTCTTGCCGATCGCTATTGTTGCATTTAGAACAGCCAGTAATACCTTCAACTGGACTTTTCGAAACGATGGACGATATTTAAAACTGTTTGACGGTTTGGAACTGGTCGATCGGGATACGAAAACACAAATCGCCCAACGACTGCTTCTGCACTTGGAGAAAAATAATACCATTTAATGATACTTATAGTATTCGCTCCTCTGTTGTATAAGTAGGCATCACAGAGAAATGTGAAACTCAATATTTTAAATTGTTACGTGTAATAGCCCGTCTGACACGATCATTTTTAATGTTCATTTATCTGTCAATTATTGAAGTAATGACAAGTGGACAGAAAAATGTACATAGACACTTTGTCAGTATTACACATTCTAAATATGTATCTACACCAATATTTTATTAATATGAGAAATATCGCTTCATGCATTGTTATTGATTAGCATTTACGTAATATTTACTTAATCGGCAACAACATATTCCACAGCATCTCGATCCGTACTGAAATATTAGAAATATTAAACACGCGACGGGTGAATTAAGAACTGCGACGGCAACTCCGCACTACTATTTCCTATACCATTTCATATACGATATGTAGATCATGCCGAGAACCTGGGTTGTCCAACGTGTATATACCTCATATAAGTGTAATTTGAGAATCAGGAAGTTTTATTTCATATTTTTGTTTATCTGCCAATCCTTCAACGTGTTGGTTGACTGCACACTTCTCTGTAGTAATAGATGCTTTTTTCACAGGCACAAATGGTAAGTTTATCATCAATACAAGTTTTTCTCCAGCTTTATGGTACATGAGCGCTTATATCTTTCTCGTTTAATCAGGTAGCATTAAATTTACAAGGTGCCAATTTGGTTGTTCCGACGTTCGTTCTGTTACTAAAACTTACTTAAAAACAATTATACCCTTCTCGATCAAAATCAACCTACATTTTAAGTTGCTAATATTAGCGCGCTACGCAAAACAATGATGTTTGTTATTACTTACACGACATGGCTCAATTTTCATTTATTTTCTTAATAAGTTGATGCAAAATAGCTTGCGTTTACTATTGACTGAATGCCAAAAATGTATACTTTTATGTAAAAAAGCGACCGAATACGACCACTGTGATTAATGAATTGGTCCATTGTTTCATACAAAGTAATACAGTAAAATCACGAACTTTATAGACAAATTTTAGACACTAAAAGGAATATATTTTTTTCCTACCTGTACAGCTGTGCGTCAAAGTTGATAACACTTGCAGACCTAATTTAAATTATTTTGGTCATGTTTAATTTTGATTCATATGTGTAATAGTTTTTTTTTAGTTTTAATAATTACCTACCTTCTGAAAAAAGTAAGAAATAATGAATGCCTATAATTGACTTACGATTTTACTTGGCGATTTAGAAATGTTCATGTTATTAAATCGGCAACTTGGAAACGTCTTCATTTATTCTACAGCAGTGTCGTGTCTAAATATTTAATTTACAAAATAAACATCACTTTATAAACATGTGATCTGACTTACTTGCAAACATAACATTGCCAATATGATGAAATAACATTAGTAATCTGGAATTTCGAAGTCTTATATTGTTAAAGTTAACTAGTTTATGTCGGTAATTTTCAAAATCACTGCGCCTAAGGGGAATCTGATGTCAAATTGGACTACATATTTGAATTCAAGCGGGAGTGGAAATTGTAAAACGCAAATAGCGGTGGCGTAAATCAATAAGACACACTATACACTGGAAGAACTTAAGTATAAAGTCACGTTCACATCCACTTAACATAAATTAAGGTCGTAGCAAAATTAACAAAAGTTATGTATCTGGTCACAATGATATTGTACTTAACGTAAATTAGCATTGTACTAAGTCGACGGAACTTCAACTTATGAGAACTTCTTAATTTACTTTTGTTAATTTCACCAGTAACGACATAGCTGTATATGCGCTCTTTCTTTATTTCCAAATCTTGTAATTTGAAACTAGCATAACCTATGGGAAATTTGCTACACAATTCGCCAATTATTTTATTGTTTTGTACGTTTATTATCATGAACGACGGCATTTTAATTGATCTGGTGCAGAGCTATCCTCATTTATATGACAAAAAGCGGTTGGATTTTAACCACAAATTCATAAAGACAGGAGCTTGACAGCTAAGACGCACTTAACGTAAATTAAGCGAATGTGAACGACTTCATAAATGTTGTAATTTTTACCGTACTTTAAGTGGATGAGAACGACGCTTAAGGAGGTCTACTAATAAGATTTTTAGTAGATCATAGAAATTTCCGCAATTATTCAATCTTTTTTTCTATTATACATAAGTTATTATCATTTAATTATGTTATTGCGTAATATGTAGTAGTCGTTACGAACGCATTTGGTATGTCCTTGCAAAATGGGTACAGTGATCTTACATAGCACCTATCTCTATATATTTGAGTCGCGCTCGCAACCGACATGCGCCAATATACAAATTTAAGATGTAAAATTTTACCTGTCAAGTAATATAACCCACAAGAACCATTTCAGGACTGTCATAAATAAGAATATGTTTCTTGTCTGTGGTTGTGGAATAAAATTTAAAAAGATTTCAGAAAAAAAAATGGAAAAAATGTTTACTTGAAGAATTTGAAAAATGGGACCCTGAAGATGAAATATCATATAACTCAGGGGTATCCACTGCCCGGCAGTTAAATTGACAGTTTCTGTGGCTGAATATTTAGAGACTTTAATCAACAGTTTCAAAACTCTAATACCTCATCAACTAGATACAATCACGGTATTTAAAAACAACTAAGTGCTTTACTGTCCCTCCAATCCCATCGCAAGGAAATTTCCCATGGCTCGTTGCAAAAAATTTCGATGTGGCGGTGAAGTGAAGATCCTGGCTGTGATGACAGAGATTTAAAAATACTTGCAGTTTATATTGGTTTATATACTGGCCAGCACAACCATCACTAAAATATGTCACATCATTTACATTTCAGAAATAATCTTTTAAAACCTGGGCAACATTTTTTTGTGTTTCGTACACAAAGGCTACGTCATGTTCTAAATCGTAAATTAAAGACGACGATTCAATGCCTCTACGAATTCCCATCGACCGAAAAAATATCGGAACACTAAATAAATTAATTAATTAATATTTCAGAATATACAGGTTCCGCTCGTAAACACTATTACATAAAAGCTAGTTGCAAATTATGGTTATTTATGTACCAAGTCAGTAAAGTGATCCATTATCGAACGAGTCTGAGATTATGAGCCAAGCGAGCGAGGCGAGTTTTATAAAGGCACTTTACTGAAGTGGTGCATACGTTTTAATTTAAAAAATAAAGATATAATGACTTACTACATTTTATGACAGCGACAAACGATTTATGTTTAAAGTCATCAGTCATGGCTACGTTGACAGATATCAGCGGCAGATAAAGTATTTTATCGCCAACCGTCAGTAAAGCGATGCGTTACCATAGCGTTTTACGGAGGTAAACAAACACTTTATCGTACTGTACAATAAAGTACTTTACCTGCCGCTAATATCTGTCAGTGCAGCCATGACAGATGACTTAAACATAAATCGTTTGGCACTGTCATAAACTGTCAAAAGTTATTATATCTTTATTTCTTAAATTAACAATATTCACGGTTAGCGATAAAATTTTGTATGCACCACGTCAGTAAAGTACCTTTACCGAACTCGTCTGTTACTCGCCGCGCTCGCTTCACTCGCTTGGCTCGTAAATCAGACTCGTTCGATAAAGTATCACTTTACTGACTTGTTACATAAATAACTATTAATTTACAGTAAGATAAAGTGTTTGTTTACCTCCGTAAAACGCTATGGTAATGCATCGTTTTATTGACGGTTGGCGATCAAATATTATACTGTTGAGTCGCTCTCGCAACCGACATGCGCGACTAAGTTAAAATGGCGTTAAATTTGAGATGCTGCAAAATTTTAGCTGTCACGTAATATCACCTCCAAATGCCATTTCAGGACTGTCATAAATATTAATATACATACACCTTTTGACATTGTTATAATTGAGTAAACAATACAGGGTGTCCCAGAAATAAAAAGGCGGAGTAGCAGAAATCGGAAGCTAGATTGTGTAAAAATGTACCCTCAAAATATCAAGTCTTTATTCGTGCGCAGACGGCAGAAAAAAATAATAAAGAATTCAATTGGCCTTACGCCGACCCTGGACTAAATATCCACCTGCTTCACTTTTACAATCGGTTCTTTTCAGGACCACCATATTACTTGTGTTAAAAAAAAGGAGGAGGAATAGATACTTCATAATAAATATCAAACCATTAATTACTTTAATTTTACATCTGATAGAAAAAAATAATTACATTCTTGATATTTACTGTAATCTAGAAAAACTACAATTTATCGAATAATAATAATCAGCAGCTGTTTCCGACTACAAACACATTAAAGAGCAACAACCTTCCTATTTTAAAAATGAAAACAATCTTTTATTGTCTGCAATAAGGTGGGTCGCCCATCTGGCAAAAAATATGTTTTATATGAATGAGTACGATTTACGTTTTTTCCCCGTTTTATACAAATAAAAGCGTATTTTTCTATGAATGCGTGTTCGATTCTATTTACAAATGAGCATTCTTACGTGTATTTATAAACATACATTCTGTGCCAGGTCCGTAATGTAATTTTTTATCTAAAAAACAACATAGAAAATTAAATTTTTAATTTCTTCGTTATTGCGGTATATTTGGGCCTGTTTCTGTTCGGAGTTTACATACCTGCTACTCCGTCTTTTTATTTCTGGGACAGCCTGTATAAATTTGTCGACTAGAGCCAAATATTATATAAAATATTGGTGTATAATAGTACTCTTTAATAGCTGTATTTATAACATTTAATTTATAATTGGCTTTCATGTAATAGTATTTTACTAGCGGATGGTATATATCCTGAAATGTTAATTAATCAGTTTAGTTTTATTGTCCTGGAATTATTTCAGTATATGAGAAGATGTAGTGGCATCGTCGTCTTTAGTTCGTACTTTGGCCGTGCCAGTTGCAAAAATGACTCCAACTATAAATAAAGTTATTAAACATTAATTTTCCATTGTTGACAAGTTTATATTGTTTGGATGACAATTATAATGTCGAAAGGTTTATGAATACTATTGTTTATAAAGACCTGAAAAAGCTTTTTAAGTTATATTACCTTACAAATAAAATTATGTAACATCTCATATTTGACCAAATCAACCTCATCGCGCCACCTACCGGAAAGGTAAACACGTTTGCCGGGCCAGCTATTATACCGCATGTGTCAAATATCAATAGGTATAGGGATTCAATGTTTACATGCGATCTATACGTATGAATGTAATACGTGACAACGTAGTACCCCTACTGTCCGTCACCAATGCCGACAACAACCGACATCACAACGATATTCTCCGATCCCGACCCAGATTTAACATTCAATGTTTAGCAGGGAACACGTTGCGGGCGGTCCCTGTCCGTCTTATTACTAGAACGGGAAACATCAAATGTCTAGCTGTGCAGTGAGGAATCCTTTTTTATTTATTTTATTATGGTTGTTTTTTAATTTTATTAGAATTACGCTTTTGTTTGTGTCATGCAGCGTGAACGCAGCTTAGTAATTCTCTGCATTTACTGAAAGGAAAAAGAAAAACAAATTTTTGCAACTCGTAAATATTATTTCTGAACGCATTAGAAACACACGAGTCGGTGGTCCAATGATTACTGCTAACTTGTATTTGTGAGCCTGTATCGGTTGTCGCGTCGTTGGCATTGGAAAGGAAAGTAGGGGGCCACGTTGCCACGTATTGTATGGATTGTTCGCCTACGGCTAATGAACATTGACACATGCGGTATAATAAAATGAAGTGGTGCTATTTAGGGATTCGATTACACTCCTTTGTCCTGATAAAAATACGTGTGATTAATTTAGTTAATTACTGCATGTCTGTGCGAATGGAATTATTTAGTCTTTAGAAATAGACATTTAATTAATTAGATTAATCGAATTTTTAATTTTCAGTGGGGAAACGGTTGAAAAGGCCAGAAATAGGATGCGAATTCGAATTGCAAATATTATGATGCTGGCAACACTAGTGGCCTGTTTATTCGTGGCTATGAGTGGTAAAAGGGCGGCCAAACGTGGCGAATCACTTATGAAACAAAATTTAGAGTGGCACAAACAGTTAAAAGAAGACGCTGTCGCAAAGGAAAAGGCAGCAGCCGAATCTTCTTCCTAAAAATGTTACTCTACTTCTTCATGTGAATTACGAATCTCTACGGAATTGAGATAAATTTCAATGACATAGACATTCTAATCATATAGATTTGTAGGAAGGGCTGATGCTGTTCAGTTTTAAATGTTCTATTTACTTGCATGTTGACTGTGGTCTGAAAACAGTTTAGTATTAAGAATATTTGTGTGATAGTACAGAAGATTGTTTTGCAAATGTAAATAAATCCTTTGCAATATTTATAGGTATATTTTTTTACTGAATAAATACAATTAAAAAAAGTTAATTAATCATTGTAAACCAACACCTTATCCTATAAATAATTACTTTGTACAGATAAATAATGACACAGCAAATGAATTATTATTATCTATAACAATTTCAGACATTGTGTTTTGAAAGAAAGAAGCGCATTAACTAGTGATATTTGTGCTTGTATTGGTAGTACTTGTTTTTATTTATTTTTCAAGTACATGTATATATTATAAAATTTTCAGCCCATTTATAAATAGAAATGTTACTCAAATTTAATTATACATGTATAGATTAGATAAAATTATTTATATAATGTTAAACTATAAAATAAAACAAAGTATAACATTGAACAAGTGTTTTTCTTCATTAAAATGTATAACATCCATGTATAATATGTATAAAAACACAAATTTCAGACTTACTAATGAGCACTAATAAATAGATTCTATATCATACCATATATTTCCGACATCGTTCATTAAAAACCTGTGCTGTTCTTTGTTTGACTAACTCCTCAACACTGAGTTCTACTCGTAGCATACGTAACTGAAATTAATATTGCTAGAGGAAATAAATAATATAATATATTTTACCTTTGTTTGTTCTGCTCTCAGTTCCTTTGATAATTGAATTTCACTAAGATTGCTTTCCCTTTGTTCCTTGAGTTTCTTTACCTTGTCTGCAGTAATTGTAATACAATTTTTAATAGAAGTCTCCCGTTTATTATTGCCAGCTTCTATTTGATCATGTAATTCCTTGCAAGCCTTTTTTGCATCTGGCTGAAACGAATCTGTAGGAATAACACTATTTATTGTGTTTATGATAATATCATCAACCCTTCTCATTTCTTTCAAAGCATCCTGAAATTAATAATGTATAATAGTTACCAAACCAATTCCATGCTTAAAAGTAAGGTTATATATCAATTTTTACTTTTATATGTTCGCGGAGATATTAAAGAGATTAAAATAAGGCATACTTGAAAATCTTTAAAATTACCGCACTCCATTATAACACCCGGCATACTATTTAACTATTTGTCAAAAATAGGTTAGTAAAAGATCACTTTTGGGGATGTATGACTTTTTTTAGTATTCATTTATTGGTGCTCATGAAATGACTCACAAATAACTAACTTCAGCCAGTATTTTCGTAAGGTGATGGTTTGCAAAATTTTTGCATAAATACTATTTTTTTTTGAAAATTTTTAACAAAAATTCTTTTTAGGGTACGTAAAAATTAGATATTTGAATTATCTTACCAAAAAAACAGTATCCAAGGAACAAGGAGAATTACACAGGTAGGTCTACTGTCAAAATTCTAATTGACGTTGTCAAAAACGTATCGCAAGATATCAATAATATGTATATGCAAAATATTTATTCTTGTTAAATTTTACATAGATAAATAAGTTTATTTTATTCATATAGATTATTATAAATATTCCAGATGTCTGGCTCAGCACACAAACACCGATACAAAAATTCAGCTATTGATTCAGTAGAACTACGAAGGAGAAGAGAAGAAGAAGGACTACAGTTAAGAAAACAAAAACGCGAACAGCAACTTTATAAAAGAAGAAATGTCAATGTTGCTTTACTTCCAGATGATGCAGATCCATTACAGGTGAGATTTAAACAATGAATGTACTTGTAGTTTTTATTTGATCATTTCAGTTAGAAGGTGATGTCTTACCACAAAATTCTCCATTTATTACACCGCAAATGGTGCAAGCATTATACAGTGTAAATATAGAAGAACAATTAAGTGCCACTCAAAAATTTAGAAAACTTTTAAGTAGAGAGCCTAATCCTCCAATAGACGAAGTGATACAAACTGGAATTGTGCCCAGATTTGTTGAGTTTTTACAAAATACAACCAATTGTACATTGCAAGTACGTCCAGTAAAAAATATCTTAAAATCAAATATTACATGGTAAATTACAGTTTGAAGCAGCATGGGCTTTAACAAATATAGCATCTGGTACATCTCAACAAACACGTATGGTTATTCAGGCTGGAGCAGTGCCTATTTTTATACAATTACTTGGAAGTTCATATGAGGATGTTCAGGAACAGGCTGTTTGGGCATTAGGAAATATAGCTGGTGATTCACCTGAATGTCGAGATCATGTTCTTGATTCAGGAATATTGGCTCCACTTTTACAGTAAGTATTTCAGTAACACTTGTATAAATAATTCCTTACAATCAATTCATATTAAATGTCAGAAAACTATGCTGGCATCTTTTTGTATTATTGAAATAAGTAATTATACGTTATTTTTTTCATCAAATTTTCTTTTAGGTTATTGGGTAACTCAAATCGCTTAACAATGACTAGAAATGCAATATGGGCATTATCAAATCTTTGTAGAGGAAAAAATCCGCCTCCAGAATTTTCAAAAGTCCAACCTACTCTACCAGTATTGGCCCGCCTTTTGTTTCATATTGATCCTGATGTACTTTCAGATGCTTGTTGGGCTCTCAGTTATCTCTCTGATGGACCAAATGAAAAAATACAGGTACCTTACAACAATCTTTTGTACATTTCTACGTGCATTTTTGTCAGTAATGTTTAAGTGGGGATTTTTTTAAAAATTATTATAATTTAATCATATTTATATATTGCTGGCGGCGTTTCATCACGCATATGGAATACTTTGAGAGGTTTTAAATAAATGCTAGAAAAAATTGATATAAATACACATTCAAAGTAGTGAATTTTAGAAATGTAATGCATATTTTAATATATCCTTCATACAGAAAAACATTATTTCAAATTGACATAAAGATGATGGGGGATGTGAAGACATGATTATTATTTATATTTATTGTAAATAAATAGCGATATGACAGTAATAACAGTGCAATTGAAGTGATTTAGAAGTAATAAATGAGGATTTTTTATATTATTTTCATTATTAAGTTGTCAAATCATAATAAGAACACTAGCAAACACTAATTCAGAAAAATCAATATAAAAGGGCTCTTAGTACAATACTTCCGATTCATTTTTACTTTCTTATACGTAGTACAATAAGGAAGTATTGTGATGATGAAAATTTTCGACCTCGAGATATTTGCAGATGTCCACGTTTAAGAGACTGGAAGTACTTAGAATAGGCTTTCAAATAATTTTTGTATAAAATAATTTTTAAAATTGTATTATTTGAAACGCTCATACGTATAAGAACTAATAAGAAGTCCCCTGATACCGAAAAAGTGATTTTTAAAAAATGTCTCTCTCTGTGTGTTATAGGTGTCAATTCCAAATTTTATATTTACGAATGTAATATCCCTCTTGAGGTCTGATTAGATTTTCAGTAAAATCGGCAGACCGGAAAGAGTAGTTTACTTCGGTAAAAAAATCGAATTTTGCCAATTATTCGTCAACTACTAAGTTTAAACAAATTTGTAAAGAATTCATATATACTCAAAATTAAATTTGAGAAAAATTTTATTAAAAAAGTTTTTCGAAATTCCTACCGGAAGTAGGTCTTTTGCTCTTATCGAAAATCAGTTTTTTGAAAATATTTCGCAAGTCATGCTTTTTAGACAGGTACGTTACGAGTATAAAAGTATTTAGAACTTAACTTTTAATATCTTTTGCATTAAAAAATTTTCAAAATTCAGACCGGAAGTAGCATTTTTACTCTTATCGAATAGCGATTTTTGCAAATTTTTCGTAAATTATGCATTCTATATATATATATTTGTCAAGAGTATAAAAGTATTTAGAGTTGGATTTGGAATATTTTTTGTAAACACGAAAATTCAAAATTCGGACCGGAAGTAATACTTTTACTCTTAGCGAGTAGCATTTTTTTGCAAATATTTCACAAAGTATGTATCCTGTAGAGATTTCTTAAGAGACTGGAAGTCCTTAGAATAGGATTTTGAAGAATTTTTGTATAAAATAATTTTTAAAATTGTATTATTTGAAACGCTCATACGTATAAGAAAGTCGTGTGGTGGCCACACCTCATTTTTTTTTGTTAGTATATGCAGATTAAGTAAGCCACATATGGTCAGCACAACAGTTTTCAGGTAGATTCGGTAAGAGGGGAATACATTAATTGGATATTGAAAGCTACGCGTAGCAGTGTAGCCAACCGTACTGTAATTATAGTATTTGTACGATAATTATAACTTCAAGTACTATAAGATTTTCATATTTCTTTCAAGATACGCAAATAAAGCCACTCGCAAGACCCATCTAATAGTAAATGATCGAATTTGTTTGTAAATCTGGATAAGAATCACGAAACGCGAAATATTTCAACTACACTAGTAACGGGGATTCACTCAGTATTATTTTTAAGAGGATGGGGGGGGGGGGGATTAACGGAAGTATAATTTGTAATTCTAATAGTATATATATGATGGGAATGCTGGGTATGAGTAGTTTAGCTTGACATGATGACTTGACTATCGTTGAAATTATTAATGTTCTTTCTAGAATTACAAGTATTACTAACGATGGATAAGTCCGAAACAGCCGTTAAAAGAACACAACAACTTCAGCAAAAAATGAGACATAATTTTTAATTAGATTTGTAGCGATAAAGATTCTAAATCAATGGCGTATGCAAAGTTCATTTCATTGAAATCAGAGATTCCAGTATTAAAGTTAGTTAAAAATGCTGCTAAACATAAATAAAATATAAAATTGCACAAATTGCAATTGTCTCTGAAAGGTTTTGTGAAACCAAAATCTGAATTATCAAATGAACCAAACTTTGAGAGCATAATTAACATTATGTAGCTTTTGTGAGGCCCATAATAGACTGTTTTTATTAAGGCGAATCGGGACGGCCAAGTGTGCGAGAGGGATGCAGATATCGGAAAAGTAATTAGCGATTTCTGAAGAAACGGTACAACCGATTTTCAAATTTTAAACTGCATACTTCTTAAAATATTGTTTGAAAATGCGCCAACGTTTTAGTTTTTTAATTTTTGGTTTGATAAAAAAAAATAAAAAAAATATTTTTGTAATAAAAAAAAAATTAAAAATCGGCTCAACGGCGCATATGAAGACCAATTTTTTAATGACAAAACTTTTTTTTTTTTTAATTTCGGCAAATAATAACGCCCGAAACGGAAAAATTCATTTTCCTTTGACAGTCATTATACCGACAGTCCGCTGGATCCTTTTACACAAAAAAAGTTTAGGTGGGACGTAACATTTTCGGTATTTTATTGATAGTAACGGGGTCAACGGAAGAGCGTGGAAATTTTGAAATTTCCATCCTCTGATTTGGTACTTACCTACACCATTTCTAATTGCAATTCAGAAAGCGTAAGTTGATATTCAGAAATCGTCAACGGTAATTTAAATTAATCGTTATTTAGGTATCAAATGTAATTCAGAAATCATCAGTTTTAATTTGGAACGCATAATTTTGGCAATAAATAATATGCGAATAGGAACATAAGTGTTGATTTTGTTAATAATAGAACTACCCTAGGTTGACCTTTTTGTATATTTTTATCGTTTGTACTGTGTGTTGAATTAAAATGCTGCATAATCTCTTTTAAATTACATTTGATGATATTCTCTGAATAGCAATTAATTGATGATTTCTGAAATACAGTTTACTCTATCTGAATTTCAATAGGCTATTCTAATTACAATTCTTTTGTTCTGAATTTCATTTAACTAATCGGAATTACAAGTATTCGTTTCACAGTAAAAATGTCGTTTTCATGACACCAGTGTCAAATGTCCCTCACTTTTAACGTTGGTGGCATAAAGTTACATTACAACAAACGCTAAAAATCCTACTGTTTTTGATTAGAGTGGCGGTTTACGAGCTAATAGTGCCTAAACTTTAATACATTTTCCCCTCAAATGTTACATAATGTTAATAGAAATTTTGTTGAACGTATTTGTAGCTGCAGAACCCAACAAGGAAATCAGTGCGAACATTTTTTTAAAAAATAAATGTTAGGTAATTAATTTTTGTTACTATTGCTATTTTTTTAATGCTGGAAAATAAGTTAAATATAGGCACCATTAGCTCGTAAACCGTCACTCTAATCAAAAACTTGCATCCTCTCTGTTTTGTCTAGAATCTCAAGATATATTAGAAATTGTTAAAAAAACGCGGTGTTGCCTTTTAAGAAAATATGTTTTTCTGAAATAGCGCCCAATCTGGCAACAACGCGTTTATTTTTTCCACGCATTTTTCTTATTTGGACTAATTCCTAAAACTTTGCTTCAAGGACCATAGGTCTATCTTTTCAAATAAAAAAGTTAGCCTATGTCAAGATTTAAAAAAATAACCCTGTATATAATTGTCGTATCAAAAATTTTCTAACCTATGTAGGATTACAAAATACTGCAAAATTAAAGTTTTTTGAGTGCGTAAAACAATGTATATTATATAGTCTGTACCAGATAGACAATTATAATGTTTATAATCTTATAGCTATAAAATTTTGTCGACAATAGTTAAATCGGGAATACTGGTAGATATCTATGTTATTACCTGGAATATGTTGCATTCGGTACTGAGATTGAATCTAAATCTACAGGAGATATAATATTTTGTACATTTAAACTGTGGGAAGTAACTGGAACAGATGCTAAGTCCAAATTCTGTTTTGAAGCACTATAATATAAGTAATGACAAAATAATACAAATAATAATAATAATAATAATAAGGTATACATTTTTTCCAATATAACTTTGATTTTAGAAGAAGCTTTTTCCCTTTTGAAGAATGTCTATAGTCCATTTTCAAATGTACAGTAGTTACTGGGTAAACACACACAACAGTACAAGGTTTGAGTAAAGAAACAAAATAATATCCAAAATCAGAAAGTACGAAAATAGAACAATTTTAAGAGACACTATGACACATAATGATACGACACTGACAATTGAAGAATCTGGAAGAAATATAATCCGAATTCCTTTTGGGTGGAATTTTTGTTTACAGACATGAGGTTTTCTTGCAGAGTAATTGGTAACTATCAGAAACTGTACGACGCATGCGTATTTTATGATCAATGTTCGGAGAGTAGAATCACAAATTCGATTCGTTTCCAACTACTAGTTTAGTGTTCGGACTAATACAAATTTGCAATTGTAAACGATTTTCAAACTATCACAAGAGTTAGGTGTTTTATCTCTGACAAAAGTTCGCACATGCGTATGTACACATTTCAAGTAGATTTTTTTAAATTTCTTTGTGGTTGGTAGGGTCATTGCGTCGAGGTGTTATCGATCACGATTTCTTTATTGTTGTACATAATGGAAATACATAACCTCCGTGTATATTCACATTTGTATATAAAAGGTAACTAGGTATTGGAAATATACAAACAAAGAGATTCTATAAAAGTTCATCTTTAAAAACAGAAACGATTATTTACAATGAAGTGTATGAAAACAGACATAATTTCTATAAATATTAATAATTTTGTATTATCAGAGGTCCATAATGTACATTCATTTTCAACAGATTGCCTCTCTAAAAAGCGTTCGTACTGTCAAAATCTCAAACAAGTTTGATTTATATTAAATTTTGACTGGCGCATGCCCATTAGAAAAGTCGGAGACTGTCGAATAACTATCACAAAATCTCTCTACGAACAAACCTATGATGTCATTGGAATTCCCGGAATTGCAAGTTCCACAGTGCCACTGTGTTTTGAATATTGCGTTTAGTAGATATAAGAATCAAATTTGTGGGTGAGTGGGGTGTCTTGTTTGATTTCTTATCGCCGTACGTGCAAAAAGTCAGTTTTCGGAAAACCAAACTCGGAAAGAATTAGGTACCCGTTCTACTTTTAAATGTATCAGTAACTAGTATGAACATAGTATTATATTTTTTCAACTTTATATTAATAGTTTTGTTCATAAAGTAAGTAAATAATAGTATAATTTATTGAATTGTTGCAGAAAATACGTAGGTACCTAAGCTACTATGAACCCGTAGCCCGTAAACATTCTTAACAGGCTAGCCCTTTTATTTCCAGTATCATTAAAATAATTATTTATTATCTTAAGTCAGTAATATAATTATAATTAAATAAAAACACCTTTTTCACAAAATAATATTAATACATATTAATAGTATTAAGTCAGTAAATTCAATTGTTTTAACTATGCATGCTACTTCGCAGGACACTGGCAATGTCTTGAAAAGATCCTTCAGCTCGAATATAGGTATAATTTGTATGGCGCAGTCAATTAGACGCGTGGCAAAAAGAACGTCCGCATTTACGGTGCGGCGATATCAAAGGGGAAAACGTATATTACTGTTTCGGACGCTATTTTCTGGCGAAAAAATAAAATAAAAATTGATTAAACATTAGTAGATATAGCTTGAACGTCGCGCTTGGCCTCTTTTTCTATTTTCTTCTTTTTTCTTAAGTTATTACAAAAAAAAAATTTTTAGAAAAAAAAAATTGAAAAACTAAAACGTTAGCGCATTTTTGATTATTACTTTCAAAACATTTATTCTTTCAAATTAAAAATATTTTGCTTGGTTTTTCTTAAAACAGCTAAATAATTTCAGCGCCATCTACCGCATCGGAAACACACTAAATGGTCGTCGTCCTGATTCGCCTTAAGTGATCCTTTAATAAAATTAATGTCAGATACTGTTTCTGACTCTAAAATTGCATAATATTTGCATTTGGGGAGAAAAAACATTGCTGAAACTTTAAAAAATGTCAAGTCAGAAATATAAAAACGACTTGGCAAAAACATTATGAACATTTAAATTCAGTATACTGACCGATGAGCCTACCGATATGTCTTCAGAAAAATGCAGCTGGATTATAGTGAGGTACTTGGATGAAGATACCGGTAATGTTGTAAGCAAATTCTGGAAACTTGTTCAAGTTTATTTCGACGTTGAAGATAGTCAAGGGGCAAATGCGGAACACTTGTAAAATCTTTTGAGGAGTATGGTATTCCACCAAAAAATGTAGTTGAGTTTGCTAGGGAATCGATCTTGCAAGAAGTTCCCAAAAAATGCGAAGATTTAAACAAGCATATACGAGGGAGGGTGGCATTAATAAAATGTCATTAGTACAGATTAACCACCATCTTTAGTTAACCTAAATCCAAAGTTTTAGTGGGATACGTTTAGTGTTGTAGTTGTTGTAACGAACTGTCAAAGTTAGTCAAAAAATGGAATTAAGCCGTGAAAATTTTCACGCAATAATTTTTTATAATCTTCGAAGACAATTATCTCAACAAGAATGCCTCGCCGAATTGGTTTCTGTTTTCAGCAATGAAGCACCACATCAGTCAACAATTTCTCGTTGGTATGGAGAATTCAAACGTGGACGGATTAGTCCAAGCGATGATCCAAGAGTAGGTGCACCAAAAACGGCAGTCACTCAGGAAAACGTCCATGCTGTGCGCAAGCTCATCAACGAAGATCGACATGTGACATATAGGGAGATTGAGGCATCATTGGGGATTTCAATGACCTAAATTTAAAAAAATGTGCATGAAGAATTGTGTGTAAAAAAGAATAGTTTCCCGTTATCTGTTGACCGACGAACAAAAAGCAGCTAGGGTGATTTGATGTCAAAAACTCTAGACCGCTTCAACGCAGAAAACTCTAAAAACGTGAACAACATCGTCATTGCCGCAGAATCTTGGATTTACCCATACGAGCCAGGAAATAAACACCAGTCGTCTGTTTGGGTGTGCCAAGGTGAAGAAAATCCAACAAAACTCCGTTCTCGAAGTATCTCTAAAAACATTGGTCGCTAGATTTGTCTCGAAAACAGTTCACGTGGCAACAATTCCTTTACAGGATCAAAGAACTGTTACTGCCGATTGATATACAACCATTTATTTGCCGCAAGTCATCGCTGAGTTATGAAAAACCAACCCCAAACGACGAATCATCCTCCACCAAGACACTGTCCTCCAAACTCCGCCGCATAACAAGGACGCAATATTGTTTGTTGCGCGACGAAGTTACGGTGTGATGAAGTTCTGATGTGCAACAGAATATTGTCGCGTACATCATCGCGAACATAATGCCGTCCCATTCTCCTATCATCAGTTCATAAATGTTTTCCAAGCAAAATGGACACTGCGGCTGCAGCGTATATAGTTATGCAGTATTTAGAGAAAAAGCAAAAACGTAGGCGAAAACGTTGGTGGCAGACGCAATTATTATATCTGGGATGCTTGGTATTCGACAAAATTAATTTTCCCTGATAAATGTGGGTCAAATTAAGAATAACATCCTCCGTCCGGTGGCAGACGCAATTATTATATCTGGGATGCTTGGTATTCGACAAAATTAATTTTCCCTGATAAATGTGGATCAAATTAAGAATAACATCCTCCGTCCACTCCATACCGAATCTATATCTTGTTCTGTCTGACTAAACTCAATCGAATGTAAATACCCAAAAGAACGTTTTAAAATTATAATCGGCAATTTTATCACTCGAAATGGTAGGAAATTGGGTTTTCTTCGACACAATATGACCCACAGATGCTCTGAATTATTTTGCACACAAAGTCTTTTTCCTCAGTTAATGTACATAAAAATAAAAAGAAACTCTAGCATTCAGAGAACATGTGGCGTAACATTTCTTTGATGCGACGACGAAAAACCGACAACTGATGGGACGCCGTTATGTTTCGATATTACACCGTTGTGAGCTTGCGTCTACAGTTGATATGCGACGGTGTTGCGTTACGATGTTCTGTTACGTGTTTGTAGCCACCTTCAGCTAAAACCTGATAAAGAACTACGTACACCGCTTATTTGTTTCCAAAGACCACTCAAATGTGAATATTTGAATATCATTGCGTCAAAACGCTAATTTAATACACAAGGCGGTAATTTGTAATTGAAAATTAAAATGTTTTATTTACTTTATATTCGTGTGAAAGAGCGCGTTAGGTGCCATTTGTTGAGGAAGTCGGGCAGCTACCGCCCCCTTTCTCACTAATATAAAATAAGTGGAACATTTTAATTTCTAATTGCAAATTACCGCTTTATTTGTTAAGTTAGCGTTTTGGCGGCAATGATATTAAATAATCCTCATTTCAAGACGCTTCGATTGATATCCACATTTGAGTGGTCTTTGGAAACACATAAGCAGTGTACGTCCTTTGTGTTTGTTATTTTTAAAGTGTCAATGGGATTATTATGTGCAAAATATAGAAGATATTTTAAAATGTCAATATGGTGTTAGCGTAAAAGTGATACTGATATTTTTTTTACCCAAAAATTATTTAAATGCTTTTATACTCTCTCTATATATATATATACAGTATGTCCACGGATCGAGTTCCAAAGAGGAAAAACTTTTTTATTTTGCATTTTACAAGAAAAATGTATTCTTGATAAAAGTTTTTGCATGTCTCGAAACGGCCAAGTCAGTTTTAACCTTTTCAAAATTTCTTTTAGTTTAAGATAAAAATCGAAAAATTGGTCGTTTTATTTGAAAATTTTTTCATAAACTCAAAAACAAAAATGATATAACTAATAACTATTTTACTCAATCCATTCACCACCTTTTTCAACGCACAATTCTAGCCGTCGGCGCAATTCTCTATAACTTCTTCGAATTTCTTCGAGAGTTAAAGACGTCACAGCGTCTCTAATCCTCTCCTTTAAATCTTCTACGTTCGGAGGAAGATTATTTGCATAAACTATTTGCTTCAAACGACCCCAAAGATAAAAATCAGCCATTGTTAAATCAGGGCTCCTTGGTGGCCATATCAGGGGACCATTTCGACCTATCCAATTCTGTCCAAATTGCTGATTTAACCATTCAACAACAATCCTAGCATAATGAGCCGGACAACCATCTTGTTGGAAATAACACCTTGCGAGGTAATTAATCGGTAGATCGTCCAAACGTTCATCAACAAAATTTTGCAGCATATCCAAGTACGTATGCTGATTGATAGTATTATCAAAAAAATATGGTCCAATGATACCATGGTAAGAAATTGCACACCACACATTAACTTTTGCCGAATATTGTCGATTGTGAGGCATGCGAAAATTCGGATTGTAATCGCTCCAATATCTCACATGTTGAGATGCAACAGTACCATTAGTAGAAAACGTGGCCTCATCAGAAAAAATAATATTTCGGTAAAAGTATTGATTATCCATAATTTGAGCGCCCATCCACAGACAAAAATACAAACGTTTCGCAGGATCTCCGGGTTCTAATGCATGATTAAAAATGGGCTTGTGGGGATGGAACTTCCTTTGTTTCAAAATCTTTTGAATGAGCGATTTACTAATTCCCAGATGGACTGATCTGCGCCGCAAAGAAAGTTTGGGATAGTTCCGTACTGAATCCATTACAAGAAGAGTGGCGGCGTCGTCATCATCGCGTGCTATATTTTTTTTCTTTTCATCCAGTATGGAACCAGTGGTTAGGAATTTTTTGACCAATGCTCGTGCACCTCTATTTGAGATGTAAATATCCGGAAACTTTTGATTAAATTCTTCGACAACTAGACGGATCGCTTTATTACCTTTGCCATAGCATTGAATTAGGTAAATTCGTTGGTCTTTTGACAACATTTTCAACTATTATGGTTGATTTTTCTAACTGACAGTTAATTAGATAATTAAATATGGATAATTACCATGACAACGCAACTTAATTTCTGGGACTTTAAAAAATTTTCAAATAAAACGACCAATTTTTCGATTTTTATCTTAAACTAAAAGAAATTTTGAAAAGGTTAAAACTGACTTGGCCGTTTCGAGACATGCAAAAACTTTTATCAAGAATACATTTTTCTTGTAAAATGCAAAATATAAAAGTTTTTCCTCTTTGGAACTCGATCCGTGGACATACTGTATATATATATATATATATATATATATATATACATATGAAACACACACATATATCTATATACGTGCGAGTAGATTTCTTGAAAATTTGCGGCTTATATTAAATTGAAAATTACTTGCTTTCTTTAAGTTAATTAATGAACTTAGGGAAAAGAGTAATTTCATTATCGAAGACTAACAATGTTAGTTTCGCCCAAATGCTCGTCAGTCCGATAATGAAATCAGACCTTTTCCCTATTATTTTCAATTTGTATTTATACAAACTGAAGTGATCTTAGCAAGCATGAGAGAATTAATTACTTAATTCACTCTATGATACAGAGGAAACATATTTATATGTTTTGCCTCCTACCGACTTGAAACACATATTGTGTACGTAACGTCGGTATTAATGAAAAATCCTTATTTCATTCAGGATAATTGTATTAATTTAATATGTATTTAATATGCATTAAACACATATATCAAATTCTTAGCCGTATCTGTTAATACATATGAAACACACACATATATCTATATACGTGCGAGTAGATTTCTTGAAAATTTGCGGCTTATATTAAATTGAAAATTACTTGCTTTCTTTAAGTTAATTAATGAACTTAGGGAAAAGTGAAAAATTGTTAGTCTTCGATAATGAAATTACTCTTTTCCCTAAGTTCATTAATTAACTTAAAGAAAGCAAGTAATTTTCAATTTAATATAAGCCGCAAATTTTCAAGAAATCTACTCGCACGTATATAGATATATGTGTGTGTTTCATATGTATTAACAGATACGGCTAAGAATTTGATATATGTGTTTAATGCATATTAAATACATATTAAATTAATACAATTATCCTGAATGAAATAAGGATTTTTCATTAATACCGACGTTACGTACACAATATGTGTTTCAAGTCGGTAGGAGGCAAAACATATAAATATGTTTCCTCTGTATCATAGAGTGAATTAAGTAATTAATTCTCTCATGCTTGCTAAGATCACTTCAGTTTGTATAAATACAAATTGAAAATAATAGGGAAAAGGTCTGATTTCATTATCGGACTGACGAGCATTTGGGCGAAACTAACATTGTTAGTCTTCGATAATGAAATTACTCTTTTCCCTAAGTTCATTAATTAACTTAAAGAAAGCAAGTAATTTTCAATTTAATATAAGCCGCAAATTTTCAAGAAATCTACTCGCACGTATATAGATATATGTGTGTGTTTCATATGTATTAACAGATACGGCTAAGAATTTGATATATGTGTTTAATGCATATTAAATACATATTAAATTAATATATATATATATATATATATATATATATATATCTAGAAACATGGACGTAGCCAGGATTTATAACAGGGGGGAGCAAACCATGGTCCATGGTCGTTCAAAATGTAAAATTTTAGGATAAAAAGAAAAGGCAAATGAAAACAAATCTTTGAGATTTTAATTATACTTAAATTAAATTAATAACATTCTTCTTGGGTTGAAACTAAATTTATCCAAAACTTTCTTCACTATGCAGTCCTGATTTTCCTTAAAAAATTGTCGATGCACACTCATCAACCACAACCCAGTGAGTCTGTCATCACCCATTGTACTCCTGAGCCAGGTTTTTACCCTTCGTAGGGCACTGAACGATCTTTCCACGGTAGCAGTAGTGGATGGGAAAGCACTTAATATTAGCAGTGCGTGCCTTGTTGCAGGGAAAAAAACATTAGCTTCCTCCAAAAGTGCAGCCACTTCAATGTCCTTTAATTTGTCTTCTGCTAAATTCTTCTTCCACATATTGTACCACAAATCTAATTCTGCAGAGACATCACCCAACTTATAAAATTCCATGAAAGATTCTGCATTATTTTTGAAATCTTTTGAAGCCATTTTGAGCATGCTTGAAGGATGAAGATAAGTTAAAGCAAAAGCAGGTGTATTTTCGTTGGAGAATCTAGCACCCAAAGACGAAGTTAAAGAATCAAGATAGGGGATGATTATTGACCGCTTCCAGTATACAACTGCAGACTCAGATGGTGGATTACTTCTGTGTACTTGCTTTTGAGTGACTCGTGGTACTGACAACTCAACCCCTACTTTCTCTGCGATATCAAGTGATTTTTTATATAATTCATAAGAAACATTTTCGACATCTTGTCGATCTTCTTCGATTACATCTAGAATATCATCAATATGTTTCTTCACCATAACCAAATCCATACTTTTACCTTGTAAAACGTTTACAACGGGTTCCAAAATTGCAGAGTATCTTGCAATTATGTTTAAGCCTAAGATGAAAATTGGTTTAGTAACTGCACAGTGCAATTGGTAGGCACATTTTCTTGTTGCATAGTTTCCTTCGACAGATAGATGTTCTAGTGCTTTAACAATGTCAGTGAAGCTCTCTGAAAATTTTTTTATGCTCTTGTATTTTTCCGACCATCTGGTCTCACAGAGCCTTGAAAGATTTGGAACCGATTTCCTACGGGCTGGCGATTCACGAAAGAAGGTTATTGTGTCTTTAACCGTTGCAATTGTGTTTCTTATTTCTGGTAGCTTGCTAGTATCATTGACCACAAGATTTAGTCTGTGGCTGGAACAATGGAAAAATAAAGACTTAGCGTACTTTTTTTTAAGAATGGCCTGTACACCACCTTCTTTGCCGGCCATCGTAGAACACCCGTCAAATCCGAATCCCACACAATTATCGGCGGAAAAATTATTATCTTCTAAAAAACTTTGAATTGCGCTAGCGATTGTAGAAGCATCTTGACATTTAACTTAATGTAGCCTACAAATTCCTCCCTGATTATTTTTTGGCTTTCATCATAGAACCTTAATCCAATAGAAAGCTGCTCTTTTCCAGCGATATCTGCTGTTTCATCAGCCATTACAGCATAAGCTTTTGCCCGTTTACAGTCTTCGATTATTTTTTCTTTGATAACTTCACCACATAATTGTATGATCTCATTTTGAATTGTTGGTGAGGTATAGACTGCGTTTTTTTGACATTTATCCAAGTGGCTCTTTAGCTTCTCATCACCAGAGTCAATCCTCAAATTTAAAAGGTCAAAGAAAACTCCCTCATTTCCTACTTTTCCTCTAAGCGACAAATCATGAATTCCACAAAATATTATGCATGAAATAATTGCTGACAATATTTGTTTATTTTCTTCAATCGTCGTATGGTGCCCTATTTGCAACTGGACATCAACAGGAGCATTTTCAAGAAATGCTTTTGCAGCAGCTGTTGAAGATTTGTGGTAATGGGTGCCAACGTGCTTTCTACAATCTTCATGTATATCCTTAAACTTCATGTAAGGCCTTACCATAAATGACCCCAAAACTCCTTTAACTGTAGCAATTCTTGGCGGAAATAAAACACAATACAAACATAGAGCACCTTTCAAACGACTTGAGTACACCAGCCATGGAGTATATTGATCTAACCAGCGATGGTTAAATTTTCTTTTCAAGTGAATGGCATCAGAAGCAAAATCGTAATTGGATGATGGAACCCAAGGGTTTGTCAACAATTCCTTCTTTTTTTCAGAAGGCAAGTTATTGGCACAACTAACATAACGACCAATGTCATTTTCATGGTAGCCATCGCGTTCTTCAGTTTGTTTAGAGGTCCCAGATCCAGAGACAGCTTCATGTAGATATGAAGAACTACTTGAGCCTTCTACAAAAATAGATTCCGATTTTGATGTTCCGACCATTTTATTTTCATCTTCATCACAATCATTGCTTCCACTTCCACTACTGTCATCATGAACTTTTTTCCGGTTTAGAGATTTTTGACCTAAAAATAATAACCTAATATCATTCTTGTTCTTAGTCCCTAGTATAAAAATTAGTATAAAACAAAACTACCATGTAATGATAGTGATAGCTTATAATGTGGATATACTATATCTGATGTTAATATTTTTTCACTAGATTAAAAACACAAAATGAAATTAATAGCACTTACAAAGTGCTGTTTGATCTTTAACATGTACAAATTTCAAGTTTTAATTGTGAACAAAAATTAACATGGGATATAACATATCTGCATTATAAGCTATCGTTACATGGTAGTTTTGTTTTATTTGGTGCTGGTCGAGCAACCAATTTTCAAATTTTTGGACCATTTCTAATGGAATGACTCTGACTCTAAAGTTTTAATTAAAAATTTAATTTTCTACTGAAATTATTTAACTTACCTTTTTGTAACCAATTTCTTATATCCATATTGTCTTTTCTGTCTCTTTATTCTGTGGTAAAACTATTGTTACGGATTTTCCCTCTTGTTTCTCGCACCTCGCTTTCTATTCGCCGTATGCAACTTCGTATCCTGCACTATGTACTGTACTGTACTGTCTGTCTTCGCGCCGGATAGACAACTAACTTTATATACGCTTTTGAGCCTAGAAATTGCCAGAACATTCGCATCGCCGGTTCCCGTATATTCCTCACTTGTATCTCGATTTTTCTCGAACTCGAAGAAAACCAGTGGCGTTTTGTTACACTATTAAATAGGACACTGTCGCTAGACAAGAGCACTTACACACCAACTCAATAGTTGTTATAAGAGTATTTAATTCGGATTCTGATGTAGGATTGTGTATTGAATGTTTCAAAATATTTCACGCTAAAACTACTTATTGAGTAAATTTATTTTAATTAATAGGATTAAAAAATGTAGTTAAATGAAAACAAAAAAAAAGTGACACTTTTTTTTAACATTATTCTCAAAAATGTCCGACTGTTAAGTGGTTGAATCGAACACTAAAAATTGACGTATCCTGAGAGTAAATCGAACACTCCTTTTTATCCAATTCTGGTGTGGGACAATTCTGGTGCGCACCAATGCATAGATCGAAAACGCTATTAATATATATTTAGCACTATGTCAGTTTTTCAAACAGCTTTGTTTTTTGCTGATGAAATATATTTTAGTGACAAAGGACACGCGAATAATTTTATTTATTAGAGCTTATTAATTAATTTTAAAATGTTCATAAAAGCAACCAAACGACCACAACAACAAACAAAATATATAAAACAGATAACAAAAAAAAATATGCAGAACAGAAAAATATGTATATTTTAGATTTAATTTTTCGTTTATTAAAATTTAAAAATTATTTAATTTATTTTTGCTTCCAGGGGGGGGGGCAGTTGCCCCTCCCTGCCCTTCGCTGGCTACGCCCATGTCTAGAAACCACAACTTCTGAGATTTTTGCAAAAAACTATTTTTCGATAAGACTAAAAGACCTACTTCCGGTAGATATTTCGAAAGAGGTTTTATATAAAATCTTTCTTATATTAACTTTTTACTACTTTTGTATTCTTTAGAAACCTGTGTAAACTTCGTAGTTGGAGACATATTTGCCAAATTTAATTTTTTGACTGAAGTAAACTACTACTTCCGGTCTATCGATTTCACTGAAAATCATCTGATGTGCAAAGGAAGATTATACTCGAAAAGTTTGGTATTGAGAGCTTCAGCCGTTTGGCCGCTATCGTGGTCACACACACTAACTTTTCAAAAACCACTTTTTCTGTATCAGGGGACACCAAAACATAGACATCATCAGCAAAAATCTCGAAGTCGAAAATTTTCTTCATCGCAATAGCAATCCATTTTAAATTAAATAATAATGTAACCTCGATAAAAAAAAGAATCATAATTTACAGGATTAATGATTTCTCTTTACTCTGGAGTAATATATGTAATAATATTTTACAACTTCCTCTGCTGAAGAGAAAAAATATGAATATTTTTTCTCATCAGCAAAAGAGGTTATGAAATATATATAAAAATGACTCAATGACAAATGTAAATTAATACTCAGAACACAAAATAAATTTAAATATGAACATTATAGAAATCCAATCAGCAATTAAATGCAATTTGAATTCAACGAATACATTCTAGTAATAATGCGATTATCATAAATGGCATGTTTCATCTGTATTCTCTGTCCTTATTAATCCCCGGCTGAACATTTTTCCATTGAATTTCTTAAATTTCATGTATAGCGTAGATAAAATGTCTTTACTTTACAGGCTGTTATAGATGCAGGTGTTTGCCGAAGGTTAGTGGAACTTTTGATGCACCAACAGCCGAATGTTGTGTCGGCCGCTTTAAGAGCTGTTGGTAACATCGTAACCGGTGACGATATGCAAACGCAAGTGATTCTTAACTGTGGTGCTTTACCTTGTCTACACCATCTATTAAGTTCGGTTAAAGAGACTGTAAGAAAGGAAGCCTGTTGGACACTAAGCAATATTACCGCGGGCAATAGACAACAAATACAGGTTCGTAAAAAAACATATGAAAATGTTATTATCAATTTGCTTTGTGTGTATATATAAATTTCAACCAATTGTATTTCTAGGCGGTATTAGACGCGAATATATTTCCTATTTTAATTGAACTGATGAGTAAAGCTGAATTCAAGACGCGCAAGGAAGCTGCGTGGGCGATAACAAATGCAACTAGCGGGGGAACCCCCGATCAAATCAGATATTTAGTCGACCAGAATTGTATAGGACCCCTGTGTGATTTACTGACCGTAATGGATATCAAGATTGTACAAGTTGCATTGAACGGACTGGAAAATATACTTAGGCTCGGTGATCAGGATGCTAAACTTCACAACGGCACCAACCGGTACGCGGTTCTCGTCGAAGAATGTTATGGTAAGTTATTTTTTAATCGCAAAACAACTTATAGCAGTGAAATTATGTATAGTGTAATTTACATAGCATTACGCGTCATATAAAATTATGACTTCTTATTCTGGCTTTGATATTAAATCGCATGCTTTGACATACGGCTTTAACAAATTGGTTATGTGTAAAGTTTTTGCATTAGGAGGGTGGTCTGAAAAGTCTGTTAACTAACATAGAGGTAGACTGTTTTTTCGAATTTCGTCACTTTACTTTTCGACATAGACTCCTTTTAGTACGATACACTTGTTCCAACGATCTTCAAGTCGCTTAATCCCATCACTATAATACGACGAATCAAAGGCATCAAAATAATCGTGTTTCTACTCCCATACTTTAATTGTATTGTTAGATTTACTGGACCTGTACTTTAATGATGTCCATTAAGATACAATTTTTTCATTAAGTTTACATCGAATAGTAATGCGATATTCCAGTATTCAATATGGCCATGACTACCTATCTGACAGATCTAAATTTGACAGTTCTCTGCAGTTTACTTGTAAGTATGTAGTTAGAATTTTTTTTTTTTTTTTGAAAATATAAACAGTAAAAGTGAGCAATAGTGACAGTGAAACGGCAAATATGTCTCCACCAGAAATTATGGAACAAACCTAGTAGCCACGAACAATTTATTACCAGCTAAATTCGCAAAAACGTACGGAAAAGATTACGCTCAATTTATGAAATGGAATGTTCAAAAAATAATGTTTTATAATGGGGTCGTAGAAAAAATAGTCTCGCGTATAATGGCTATTAAGACACTCATACTCATGACGTAATTTTCATACTCGTGACTTAATAGCCATCATTAAATGCTCATTGCATAATATACTATTATTTCTGCAATCAATCACTTCTTCATATGAAGAAATCTTTTTCCACCAAGCCATTGTTTCATATTCGGAAACAAGAAGTCGGACGAGGATAAATCTGGACCGTAAGATGCATGAGGAAGAATTTCGAATCCTAATTCTACTAATTTTGCCGTTGCAATTGCCGATGAGTGGGTGCATTATAGTGATGGAACAAAACTTTTTTCTAGTCAAATGCGGCCGTTTTTCTCTTAATTTTTCTCTCAGCTGGTCCAAAAGCCAAACGTAGTGCACTCCTGTGATTGTTTTGGACATAATCTATAAAGATAATACCACGAACAACCCAAAACACAGGGGCCATAACCTTGTTAGCTGATGGAACCACGTGTGCGATTACGCTTAAAAAGGCTTAAACAGTAACAGTTTTTATGCTCATGCAGATAATAGATATGTGTATACATATTTCTATGTTTTATCTTGTGCTATTTTGGTTCACGTGTATTTTTTGTTTTTTTGTTTGTTATTATATTATTGTAAAATGTCCTGTAAATGGTGTTAGCTGTTGGACAATAAAATGATATTATTATTATTAACAGTAGTTAGATGAATTCGTTTCTGGTCCTCACCCATCTTGGCACCTTCAATCGACGATCATTTAAAACGAGATCATGAACTTTGGTGATCATTTCGTCAGCGGCAGCCAGTTTCGGACGTCCTGCTCTTGATTCATCTTCGGTGCTCCTACGACTACGTTTAAATTCATTCATGTGTTCATTGTGGTGCCATTTCTGTATTACTTACCACACATTTCAGACCACTTTCGTATTTGGAATATTATATTGTGATATCTGAATGATTTGGAAAAGTAAAATTGCATTAAATATTTATTGTAGTACTGAATTATTTAATATTTAAATACAATCATTTGAGTAAAATACTGAGATATCAAAAATTATCCTTGTCAAAGGTGTCATGGTAAGGAAAACGTCTGTCTCACCTTAGTTATACATCTAATTCAAATAATTCAGATATTCTGTCAAAATTGTCAGTCTATGATGTGTTTATTCTAATGTCAAAATAATAAAACTGCAAGGTAGGTTAATCATTAAAAGGGTTTAATTACGACTTTAGTAACAAAAAGAGCTAAATTAAAGGAACTGTTAAAAACGTTTTCCGCCTTGTTCATCAATGCATAAATGTACTCGCCTCTTCATGCTGTTAAAAGTATTTTGCGATATTTCCGACGATATGCTTGCAACTTCTTCAACAACTCTTTGTTGCAGTTCTTGTAAATTATTCACAGGAGTTCTAAAAAAAATTTAAATAGGGAAACAAAGAAATCCATAATTGTTAAGCAAGGTGATCTTGGAGAAAATTCAACCTCAGTCGGTCATCAAAATACTCATGAAGTAAATTAATATTGTCTCTTGGCGTATGTGCTGTTGCACCGTCCTGTTGGAAATACCCGTTTCGAAGTTAATCATCATAAAATTGTTGAACAAATTCATTTAAAAAGTAATTTCTATATATCTCCGCGTTGACTGTGAAATTGAAATATATGGGTCCAACTATTCTTCTCTGAGAAACTGCTAACCAAACACCAATTTTCTGGCTATTAGTGGATATTCAACAAAAATATGCGAATTATCATTGCGTCACATTTTGCATATTTTGTAAATTTACGTACCTTATAATTATATATACTAAAAGCCGAGTAGTCAATGGCAACCAAACGCAGTCAAAATCGACGAAAATTGGGTACGCGGGGGGAAGAACTCGTCTCTGGATACGCGAAATTGAAAGCTGCCCTTTGGCGTGAATTTACCGACGACCTTGAATTGTTCCTCGACGGAGAGTTTTTCTTCCCAAGTGGAGCGTGTGCAGAGATATGGGCTTTTAAAGAGGAGCGTGCATACGGTGTTTTAACAGAAAAATGGTTTACGTCATCATGACGATGCACGTGACAACCGATCAAAATGGTAAAAATGTCAGGTATGACAGGCACGCGCGAAAGAATTGTAAAAGTTTCACATTGACGAAGAAATTTCAGGCCGTCGAGGTTTAGAGTGCGGAAAGAGGGTTGGAAACCAAAAGAGTGGACTTTTCCGCGACGATTGAGTGCACTGTCCACGTGCCAAATCTGTCGCTGTCGAAGGTGCGATTCATTTAAAGCTTTTCTGCAGGGTAAAAAAATCTCGCGATGACGAGTTTGCGTGTCATTAATGACTATATATATATTCACGTTCATCCATCGATTGTCAAGTTTAAATGTCAGAAGGCCGACAAATATTACGAAGAAGAAGTGTATTTTTAATTGAAACGTGGTACCTTTCAGATACGTATTAGTGTTATTATTATGAATCATTACTATTTCTTTTCTATATGAATATATGAACAAAATGCCGACGGATATGATAAAATAAACTTAAAGTGTATTGTCGCACGTAAGTACAGTAATAAATATAACGATTTTGCTATATTTTATGAAGATATATTAATAAATACAATGACACTCTATTCATTATATGTATATGTCATCAAAATGTAAATTTCATACAACGAAGAACTTGAAGCAAGCTTAAATAAAGAAGAACCGTCTGAGTCTTGCCATTTGGGCCTGTCAAATTACGTTAGATGCACACGAATTATACAAAACCTAAATGTCAACAGAATGTTGGAAATGTATCAGTGTTCAAGTTATAAGTATATAAATTTAAGCCATTTTACGAATGGGATCATTTAATAACATTTCTCATCTATCTCTCTACGTACAAATAATAGGGCGACTTTTCTTTATTTGGCAGATGTGTCCGAAGCACTTCGAAATAAAATAAATACGTCAAATAAGATTCCCATAAGCATGTATGTCATTTCGTTTACCAATTCAGTTATAAAAGCAAGTATTTAAAGTGTGCGACTGCTGGTTGGCACCAACTAATCAGAAGTACATTTTTGGTTAAATGGTACGACAGTGTCTAGCATCAACCGTATAGGAGCTAGCAAGATTTTCGATTGCGTTTTAGAAAGTATATTATTAAAGCGTAATATGAAAATTAATTAATTCTCTCAATGACCTGTAAGTTTAAAACATGTTTTATTAAGTTAGCCTGACATTTCGTTCTCACAAGTTTATGTGTGAACAAATACAGTTCAACGAACTATTGTCACGATGACAGGTGGAACGACAATTTTGGTTAAACATCTTCATGTCAGCTGTCTGACTTTTCATTGTCATAGGTATGTGTCATCGAAATATCGTTACGATGACAGTCTGTCAGAAAATTTGAATTATACACTATTTCAATCGTAAACTTGACACAAAGCGTAGTACCAATTTTATAGAACTAATAACGTGAAACAACATTCAATTAATTTTTTTTTTATCTGTCGACGTTCACCATGGACTAGATGTACACAACTGATACAAAACCTGAATGTCAATAAAAAAAATTTAAATATCAGCGTTCATTAAATTATATAGGAATATTGTTCGCTTTGTGGGCAAAGTCTTAATAAATAAATTCATTTGCCACCATAATGTATAATCCATTTCTAGAGATATTTCTTTAAATTTAATCTTCATTCATTACAATTTTATGTATTATGGTTAGAGTTGTTGCCGATATGCCATACGATTTTTTAACGCATACACATAATCTGACATTACGTCAAACCAGTGAGCTGTAGCAGTGAAATCAACTGTTCACAGGGACAAATATTATACGGATCTAAATTCTAATTAGCTCCCTTATTTTCAGAAATAGCGTACCGAAAATAGTTATACCGTATTTAGTTGTTTTTTTAGTGAAATCTGCCTTATGAAGTTTAACTAACATTTTTATAGGGGAAAGGATTATTAACATTTAACATTCATTAAAACAGCATGCGACCAGCATTAATCGCATTACCAATGAGATGCCCTTACAGCCTTAGATATAATATTAAAAAGATATAAGTACAAGCGAAGAGGCGAATCAACCTCGAAGAGCTCCATACATCACTATATCTAACAATGGTTGCTTTCTGCAAACACGAGAGTTGCGAAATTGTTCACATAATTCTAACTTCTCTTTATTGAAATTTAAACGTTCTTTATCATAAAAATTAACACAAAAACATTCATAAATTTACAAACTATATTCAACGTAATGACTATAAAAACATCATCAAAAATAATAATGAGTAGTATAAATACATCGTACCTATACTTGCCCATACTTAATTCAATATAATGATTCCTTTCTATAATTGCTTCCTTTGCGACGAGAAATCATAACAGAATTTGAATTTTGAAAAAAATTATCAACATACAAACTGACATCGAAAGTCACAATTTTTAAATATTGTACTAAATTTTTCTATTATATAAATGCTTTAAAAAAGTGTAATTTCCGGTACGTTAGAATTATGTTATTAAATTTTGACAATTTTTTAATTGAATAAAATTGATGATAATTATAACAAACGTCAAAATATAATTATTTTATAGGTTATGAAGATAACTGACATAGAGGTGGGCAAAACGGCTCATTTCTTTGACTCGGTTCAGCTCCTCATTGTGAGCCGGGTCACGGAACCGGCTCATTTGAACCGTGTGGATCCGTAATAGCATACCGTTCATGAACGTGTAGTACACATATAATACTCGGCGCCGCGCGCCGTCGTCGACTCAAACGAACCGGGATGATAATTTCGGCTGCGCGCACACCAATTGTACAAAATGTTTGACAAACAATTTATTTGAAGCCAAAATGCACACAAATTTGACAAATTATTAGGTTGTTGTACACAAATTAAACAAAATATATGTAAAACTAAATTATCAATTATCGGCATCTCAATCTCGACATAATACATCCGCTTGACTTAACATTTTTATAGATATACAGGTTGATTATTGTTCTTTTAATGATTATATATTTGCATTATTAAAATACTTTAATTCCAGAACGCGTACGCCTTAATGGGGAAAAAGATAGCTTTTAACATTTATGTGCCCTTATGACAACGATTACGCATACATGCAGAGTGGGCGGAGCTATCTGAAATTAATTTCTCTCTTCTGATTAAAGTAAAATTCGGCACTTGGGAGTCTTTGTGGTATCATTGATCACGTATCCAAAGTCGAAATGTCAAAAAAAAAAACAAAATGGCCGAAGGATTTTTTGAAAATTGACGTATAAATGTGAAATTTTAGATACGAGGGTGTCTTAAGTCGCCGATCACAAATCCAAAATCAGAATGTCATAAAAAAACAAAATGGCGGATGATTTTTTTGAAAATTGACGTATGAATATAAAATTTTAGATACGGGGGTTTTGGGGGTCGCCGATCACGATTCCAAAGTGAAAATGTCAAAAAAAAAACAAAATGTCGGAATATTTTTTTAAAATTGACGTATGAATGTAAAATTTTAGATATGGGGGTTTTGGGGGCGCCGATCACGATTCCAAAGTCAAAATGTCAAAAAAAAACAAAACGGCGGAAGATTTTTTGAAAATTAACGTGTCAATGTGAAATTTTAGATACGGGGGTTTTGGGGGTCGCCGATCACGATTCCAAAGTCAAAATGTCATAAAAAAACAAAATGGCGGAAGAATTTTTTGAAAATTGACGTATGAATGTAAAATTTTAGATACGGGGGTTTTGGGGGTCGCCGATAACGATTCCAAAGTCAAAATGTAAAAAAAAAAATGGCGGAAGATTTTTTGAAAATTGACGTATGAATGTAAAATTTTAGATACGGGGGTTTTGGGGGTCGCCGATCACGATTCCAAAGTCAAAATGTCAAAATAAGCAAAATGGCGAAAGATTTTTTTTGAAAATTGACGTATGAGTATGAAATTTTAGATACAGGGGTGTGTTAGGTCGTCGATCACAAATCCAAAATCAAAATGTCATAAAAAAACAAAATCGTGGAAGAATTTTTTGAAAATTGACATATGAATGTAAAATTTTAGATAAGGGGGTTTTGGGGGACGCCGATCACGATTCCAAAGTCAAAATGTCAAAAAAAACAAAATGACGGAAGATTTTTTTGAAAATTGACGTATGAATGTAAAATTTTAGGCATGGGGGTTTTGGGGGTCGTCGATCACGATTCCAAAGTCAAAATGTCAAAAAAAACAAAATGACGGGAGATTTTTTTGAAAATTGACGTATGAATGTGAAATTTCAAATACGGGGGTTTTGGGGGTCGCCGATCACGATTCCAAAGCCAAAATGTCAAAAAAAAACAAAATGGCGGATTATTCTTTGAAAATTGAGTCATGAATGTAAATTTTTAGATACGGGGGTTTTGGGGGTCGCCGATCACGATTCCAAAGTCAAGATGTCAAAAAAACAAAATGACGGAAGATTTTTTGAAAATTGACGTATGAATGTAAAATTTTAGTACGGGGGTTTTGGGGGTCGCCGATCACGATTCCAAAGTCAAAATGTCAAAAAAAAGAAAATGGCGAAAGATTTTTTTGAAAATTGACGTGAGTGTGAAATTTTAGATACAGGGGTGTGTTAGGTCGCCGATCACAAATCCAAAATCAAAATGTCATAAAAAAACAAAATCGTGGAAGAATTTTTTGAAAATTGACATGTGAATGTAAAATTTTAGATAAGGGGGCTTTGGGGGACGCCGATCACGATTCCAAAGTCAAAATGTCAAAAAAGCAAAATGGCGGAAAATTTTTTGAAAATTGACGTATGAATGTAAAACTTTAGGTACGGGGGTTTTGGGGGTCGCCGATCACGATTCCAAAGTCAAAATGTCAAAAAAAACAAAATGACGGAAGATTTTTTTGAAAATTGACGTATGAATGTGAAATTTCAAATACGGGGGTTTTGGGGGTCGCCGATCACGATTCCAAAGCCAAAATGTCAAAAAAAACAAAATGGCGGACGATTTTTTGAAAATTGAGTCATGAATGTAAAATTTTAGATACGGGGGTTTTGGAGGTCGCCGATCACGATTCCAAAGTCAAAATGTCAAAAAAAACAAAATGACGGAAGATTTTTTGAAAATTGACGTATGAATGTAAAATTTTAGATACGGGGGTTTTGGGGGTCGCCGATCACGATTCCAGAGTCAAAATGTCAAAAAAAAGAAAATGGCGAAAGATTTTTTTGAAAATTGACGTGAGTGTGAAATTTTAGATACAGGGGTGTGTTAGGTCGCCGATCACAAATCCAAAATCAAAATGTCATAAAAAAACAAAATCGTGGAAGAATTTTTTGAAAATTGACATATGAATGTAAAATTTTAGATAAGGGGGTTTTGGGGGTCGCCGATCACGATTCCAAAGTCAAAATGTCAAAAAAAACAAAAGGGCGGAAGATTTTTTTGAAAATTGACGTATGAATGTGAAATTTTATATACGCGAGTTTTGGGGGTCGCCGATCACGATTCCAAAGTCAAAATGTCAAAAAAAACAAAATGGCGAAAGATTTTTTTGAAAATTCACGTATGAATGTGAAATTTTAGATACGGGGGTTTTGGGGGTCGCCGATCACGATTCCAAAGCCAAAATGTCAAAAAAAACAAAATGGCGGAAGATTCTTTGAAAATTGAGTCATGAATGTAAATTTTTAGATACGGGGGTTTTGGGGGTCGCCGATCACGATTCCAAAGTCAAGATGTCAAAAAAAACAAAATGACGGAAGATTTTTTGAAAATTGACATATGAATGTAAAATTTTAGATACGGGCGTTTTGGGGGTCGCCGATCACGATTCCAAAGTCAAAATGTCAAAAAAAACAAAATGGCGGAAGATTTTTTTGAAAATTGACTTATTAATGTAAAATTTTAGATACGGGGGTTTTGGGGGTCGCCGATCACGATTCCAAAGTCAAAATGTAAAAAAAAACAAAATGCCGAAAGATTTTTTAGAAAATTGACGTATTAATGTAAAATTTTAGATACGGGGGTTTGGGGGTCGCCGATCACGATTCCAAATTCAAAATGTCAAAAAAAGCAAAATGGCGAAAGATTTTTTTGAAAATTGACGTATGAGTGTGAAATTTTAGATACGGGGGTATGTTAGGTCGCCGATCACAAATCCAAAATCAAAATGTCATAAAAAAACAAAATCGTGGAAGAATTTTTTGAAAATTGACATATGAATGTAAAATTTTAGATACGGGGGTTTTGGGGGTCGCCGATTACGATTCCAAAGTCAAAATGTCAAAAAAAACAAAATGACGGAAGATTTTTTTGAAAATTGACGTATGAATGTGAAATTTCAGATACGGGGGTTTTGGGGGTCGCCTATCACGATTCCAAAGTCAGAATGCAAAAAAAACAAAATGGCGAAAGATTTTTTTAGAAAATTGACGTATTAATGTAAAATTTTAGATACGGGGGTTTTGGGGGTCGTCGATCACGATTCCAAAGTCAAAATGTCAGAAAAAGCAAAACGGCGAAAGATTTTTTTGAAAATTGATTTATGAATGTAAAATTTTAGATACGGGGGTTTTGGGGGGTCGCCGATCACGATTTCAAAGCAAAATGTCAAAAAAAACAAAATGGCGAAAGATTTTTTGAAAATTGACGTAAAATTTTAGATGCGGGGGTTTTGGGGGTCGCCGATCACGATTCCAAAGTCAAAATGTCAAAAAAAAGCAAAACGGCGAAAGATTTTTTTGAAAATTAACGTATGAGTGTGAAATTTTAGATACGGGGGTTTTGAGGGTCGCCGATCACGATTCCAAAGTCAAAATGTCAAAAAAAACAAAATGGCGAAAGATTTTTTTGGAAATTGACGTATGAGTGTGAAATTTTAGATACAGGGGTGTGTTGGGTCGCCGATCACAAATCCAAAATCAAAATGTCATAAAAAAACAAAATCGTGGAAGAATTTTTTGAAAATTGACATATGAATGTAAAATTTTAGATAAGGGGGTTTTGGGGGTCGCCGATCACGATTCCAAAGTCGAAATGTCAAAAAAGACAAAATGACGGAAGATTTTTTTGAAAATTGACGTATGAATGTGAAATTTCAGATACGGGGGTTTTGGGGGTCGCCGATCACGATTCCAAAGCCAAAATGTCAAAAAAAAATGGCGGAAGATTTTTTGAAAATTGAGTCATGAATGTAAATTTTTAGATACGGGGGTTTCGGGGGTCGCCGATCACGATTCCAAAGTCAAAATGTCAAAAAAAACAAAATGGCGAAAGATGTTTTTGAAAATTGACGTATGAGTGTGAAATTTTAGATACGGGGGTTTTGAGGGTCGCCGATCTCGATTCCAAAGTCAAAATGCAAAAAAAAAACAAAATGACGGAAGATTTTTTTGAAAATTGACGTATGAATGTGAAATTTCAGATACGGGGGTTTTGGGGGTCGCCGATCACGATTCCAAAGCCAAAATGTCAAAAAAAAAATGGCGGAAGATTTTTTGAAAATTGAGTCATGAATGTAAATTTTTAGATACGGGGGTTTTGGGGGTCGCCGATCACGATTCCAAAGTCAAAATGTCAAAAAAAAAAAATGGCGGAAGATGTTTTTGAAAATTGAGGTATGAGTGTGAAATTTTAGATACGGGGGTTTTGAGGGTCGCCGATCACGATTCCAAAGTCAAAATGTCAAAAAGAAACAAAATGGCGAAAGATTTTTTTGGAAATTGACGTATGAGTGTGAAATTTTAGATACATAGGTGTGTTAGGTCGCCGATCACAAATCCAAAATCAAAATGTCATAAAAAAACAAAAACGTGGAAGAATTTTTTGAAAATTCACATATGAATGTAAAATTTTAGATAAGGGGGTTTTGGGGGACGCCGATCACGATTCCAAAGTCAAAATGTCAAAAAAAACAAAATGGCGGAAGATTTTTTGAAAATTGACGTATGAATGTAAAATTTTAGGTACGGGGGTTTTGGGGGTCGCCGATCACGATTCCAAAGTCGAAATGTCAAAAAAAAACAAAATGACGGAAGATTTTTTTGAAAATCGACGTATGAATGTGAAATTTCAGATACGGGGGTTTTGGGGGTCGCCGATCACGATTCCAAAGCCAAAATGTCAAAAAAAAAAAATGGCGGAAGATTTTTTGAAAATTGAGTCATGAATGTAAAATTTTAGATACGGGGGTTTTGGGGGTCGCCGATCACGATTCCAAAGTCAAAATGTCAAAAAAAACAAAATGACGGAAGATTTTTTGAAAATTGACGTATGAATGTGAAATTTTAGATACGGGGGTTTTGGGGGTCGCCGATCACGATTCCAAAGTCAAAATGTCAAAAAAAAACAAAATGGCGGGAGATTTTCTTGAAAGTTGACGTATGAATATGAAATTTTAAATACGGGGGTTTGGGGGTCGCCGATCACGATTCCAAAGTCAAAATGTCAAAAAAAAAAAATGGCGGAAGATGTTTTTGAAAATTGACGTATGAGTGTGAAATTTTAGATACGGGGGTTTTGAGGGTCGCCGATCACGATTCCAAAGTCAAAATGTCAAAAAAAAACAAAATGGCGGAAGATTTTTTTGGAAATTGACGTATGAATGTAAAAAATACGGGGGTTTTGGGGGTCGCCGATCACGATTCCAAAGCCAAAATGTCAAAAAAAAACAAATTGGCGGAAGAGTTCTTTGAAAATTGACGTATGAATGTGAAATTTTAGTTACGGCTAATTACATCTTCAATTCGGTGATTCTTCGAAACGTGATTGAACAGGGTTTAAATTTAATACTTAATTTTTTCTTATCAATAGTAGATTCGAAAACATCAGAATCGTATTGTACACTGTCCCAATGAAAATGTTGCGCTCACTGAGCTCATTGTTTCTTTCGATACTTTAACATGACTTTTGTTTAACATTAAATTACGTTTCTCGCTCTTGAATGTGAACCGGTTTGTGTAAAAAAACAGTTCGTGTAGAATTTCAAATAAAATATACTATCGACTTAACAAAATGTATGTAGGGGTGCTTTAAAAGTTTATAAAAGTGGACATTCTAAAAACGTCATGCCAGTGAACGCTTTTTACAGGAAAGGCGCTTCAATGGGGCTTCAATTTAAAACTTGGGCTTTTTACTTTTATTATTATTTCGTGCTCCTTTATTAACGATAGTAGATTTTGAAAAGGTTGACAGGCTTTCACACTTTCGCATCAAAATAGTATTGTACACTGTCTTAATAAAAATGTTGCGCTTCTTGATCTCATTGTGCCTTTACATACTTTAACACGACTTATGTTTAACATTAAATTACCTTTCTCGCTCTTGAGTGTGTACCGGTTTGTGTAAAAAACAATTCGAGAAAAATTTTAAATACAATAAACTATTGGCTTCACAAAATATATGTATATACCGGGATGCTTTAAAAGTTTATAAAACTGGACATTCTAAAAAGCGTTTTTTTACAGGAAAGGCGCTTTAATAGGGCTTAAATTTAAAACTTGGGCTTTTTACTTTTATTATTATTTTGTGCTTTTTTCTTAACGAGAGTAGACTTCGAAAAGATTGACAGGCTCTTATACGTTCACATCAAAATAGTATTGTAAACTGTCTTAATGAAAATGTTACGCTTTTTGAGAGCTCATTGTTCCTTTGGATATTTTAACATGACTTATGTTTAACATTAAATTACCTTTCTCGCTCTTGAGTGTGTACCGGTTTGTGTAAGAAACAATTCGAGAAAAATTTTAAATAAAATGAAAGGCACTTCAATTTAAAACTTGGGGTTTTTACTTTTATTTTCATTTTGTGGTCCTTTATTAACGATAGTGGATTTCAAAGAGGTCACACTTTACATCAAAATAGTATTGTACACTGTCTTAATAAAAATGTTGTGCGTTTTGATCTCATTGTGTCTTTGCATACTTTAACACGACTTATGTTTAACATTAAATTACCTTTCTCGCTCTTGAGTGTATACCGGTTTGTGTTAAAAACAGTTCGAGAAGAATTTTAAATAAGATATCCTATTGGCTTAACATAATAAATGTATATACAGGGGTGCTTCAAATATTTATAAAAATGGACATTCTAGAAAGCGCTGTTTACAGGAAAGGCGCTTGAAAAGGGCTTAAATTTAAAACTTGGGTTTTTTACTTTTATTATTATTTTGTGCTCCTTTATTAATGATAGTGGATTTCAAAAGGGTCTCACTTTACATCAAAGTAGTATTGTAAACTGTTTTAATAAAAATGTTGCGCTTTTTGAGCTCATTCTGTCTTTGGATACTTTAACATTGCTTATGATTAACTTTAAATTACCTTTCTCGCTCTTGAGTGTGTACCGATTTGTGTCAAAAACAGATCGAGAATAATTTTAAATAAAATATACTCTGCTCTTTTATTAACGATAGTGGACTTCGAAAAGGTAGTAAGAAAGTAATATACTTTATAAATTAAATTTACTTTACCCATTCACATACATATGTTTGCGAGCTATATATTTGAAGTTCATCAGCATTCATTAGCATTCTATAAGAATGTTTGAAAGCGACGCCCATTTACCAAACAAAATTTGTTGTAAACATGTTAAACACTATGGAGATACTACGTATATTTGAGCATGTCAATTAAAATGACGAGCCCGCGATAGCGGGCGAGTAGTATATATGTAATTCATTGAAATTTTAAAATGTTCTTCAATACAAGTCCTTCATTTTTAAATGACGTGCGAACTAATTTTGAGTATGTGACAGACGAATGTTTCAATTATGCTGACCAAAATTTCATAATGAAAGCGCTGTTCCACTTCAAATAATTTGGGTGAAAATATATCAGTGTCAGACTGCTTATTACGTTCTTTTTTATTAATATTGTGCATGCCTATCTTAAATTGTTTCTGAGCAATTGACATACTTTTTGTTAATATACTAAATTTTTCCACTGTTATTTCAATAGCGTATTATCCCGATTGTTTCAATGAAAATGATGCACTTATTGAGCATATTGGTTCTTCGGATACTTTAACATCATTCTTATGTTTAACATTAAATTATCTTTCTCGCTCTTCATTGTGTAACAGTTTGTGTAAAAAAAAATTCTAGAAGAATTCTAAATGAAATATACAATTGGCTTTACAAAATATATGTATATACAGAGTGTGCCACAAGTCTATAAAATCTTACATTCTAAAAACTACCACGAGAGTGATCGCGTTTTACAGGAAACTGTAAAAAGCTGTAAGCGGACGCGCAAAAGGCGAATTCAAGCTCGAAAAGATTGAAGCCATAGCTCACAAACATTCAACACAATAAATATTGCAATATATAATAATAGGCCCAATGATAATAGTGTATAGGTAAGAAATTTATAAATTCGATTCCTTATTTGTTTATAAATACTTTCTACTTATTTTTAGCAATTATCGTTACATGACTGGAGTCATTTCGTCCATGAATTCAGTTGTAAAAATACTTCAAAATATTATAAGATATTGTTAATAGAAAAAAGAAACTAAAATATATTCCTACCAGATTAAACAAGCACTTAATCATGTTGTTACTGTGCCAGGCAAATTGAGAAGTAATATCATACGTATTCAAAAAAGATTGTTTAATTATCATTGATGAAAATGAACTTCCCGCGACATCGTCAATTAGAATAATTCAAAATAGCAATTCTAAAAGGATGTTTTACAGTATTTTCGAATATAACAATAAGTAATCAATATTACCATAATACATACATATATTATATCTATATATTCCTTAAATTGTAGGTGTACAATGCAAAAGAAAATAATTATGTACAGTGTGAACAAGGCTTTACCAACATTATTAAGCATCATACATAACTGACAGTTGTAATACAAAGAAACACTGCAAATTATAAGAGTATAGGAATGGAAATCAGTATAAAAATGCCAATGAAGTAAATATTATTTGTTATAGAACAATGATTAAATGAATTATTTAAAAGTATACATTCGCGTCAACAAAACATAATTCTAATAAGGCTATCTACAAGTTTGTATAAAATAAAATGTTTTTTTAAAATTCTAATGAATTTTCATTTAAACCAAAAAGACCAATGGAATCGACATATGTATATAGACTGAAACACTATTAACAAAAACTATCAAACCACATTTTCCAACTGATGCAAAAAAAACAGATTTTGAGATTATTCTAATTTTATACCCACAAACAAAATTCAAACTACAGATAAATTAGGCAAACGTAAAATAAATCATCGGCAAGTCAAGGCACAAAACCAATAATAGTAGAAAAATTATAAATAGAGTGAAAACTACCGTCTGTGAGGCACAGGAAAAGTATGTGAAAAATGTCAATATAACTAAACGATAAAATACATCTTATTTCATGGACAGCCGTTAAACATTTTCAATTTAAAAACTGCTATTATCACTAAATCTATTATTAATCATTTCATCCGATAAGCATTCTGAATAAAATATTGCATAGTTGTAAACTATATACAGGGTGTATAAAAACAACTAAGCAATATTGAACATCTAAAACACAATTATATTTAGTTATTCGCTATATATCGGAATTATATGGTGTTTCAAAAACTGAAACGCAATAAAGACAAAATCCGCAATAAATTTAGAAGAATAAGGGGGAGCGGTACCTCAACTGTAAGCGGAATAAGAGGCGATAGCGGGCCTTCAAGGCCTGCCGTATTAGCTAGTTACTATTATAGTCGATAATAGTATATTATGACACTAGTGCATAATCAAGCTTTTAAAGCACGAGTAACGAGTTTAAAGCCACGATGCGAAGCGGAGTGGCTTTAACGTTACGAGTGCTTTAAAAGCTAATTATGCACTGTGTCATACGATATTTTTTAGTATAAATGCAACAATAATTTTAATTAGAAGAAATCAAATCAATAATTTCAATACATATTATCGAGTGACTTGTCATTTGACATTTCCTGACATTTCAATGGACTATTAAACGCTTGGGATTGGCTGTTACCAAGCAACCTTTATACGCACGCCGTGCGATAAAGGCCCGATTATGCACGCTTATGGGTGTGCTTTGATTGGTTTATGATGCATGCATACTAAAAAATATTTTTTATGGGTGTGTTTTGATTGGTTTATGATGCATGCATACTAAAATATATTTTTTAGTATGCATGCATCATAAACCAATCAAAACACACCCATAAGCGTGCATAATCGGGCCTTTATCGCACGGCGTGCGTATAAAGGTTGCTTGGTAACAGCCAATCCCAAGCGTTTAATAGTCCATTGAAATGTCAGGAAATGTCAAATGACAAGTCACTCGATAATATGTATTGAAATTATTGATTTGATTTCTTCTAATTAAAATTATTGTTGCATTTATACTAAAAAATATCGTATGACACAGTGCATAATTAGCTTTTAAAGCACTCGAAACGTTAAAGCCACTCCGCTTCGCGTCGTGGCTTTAAACTCGTTACTCGTGCTTTAAAAGCTTGATTATGCACTAGTGTCATAATATACTATTTTAGTATGCATGCATCATAAACCAATCAAAACACACCCATAAGCGTGCATAATCGGGCCTTGATCGCACGGCGTGCGTATAAAGGCTGCTTGGTAACAGCCAATCCCAAGCGTTTAATAGTCCATTGAAATGTCAGGAAATGTCAAATGACATATAGGTACATGTCACTCGATAATATGTATTGGAATTATTGATTTGGTTTATTTGGTTTGTACCGCATTTAATATCGTATAACACATTATTATTTTATTGTAAACTATCAAATTAATCAACAATTATGGTCAATTTTATTTCAAAACATGTAACATGAACGGAAAAATTATTTTAAATGAATATTAAACGTACAATTTTGATTATTCGTTATTGTTAAGTGACTTGCAGCATTGCTTATTTGTGTATTTTCAACGTTCTTATCAGTGTTAACAAATGTGTCAGATCCAATATTGCCTCCTTTCTGAACAGCTCCAGCAATTAATTTTGAAACGCCTAATTTGTTTGTGATAGACTCTTCAATATACCCACTCGCTGTCGATGAGGATTTCCAACCCACTTGGCGTTTCAACTCATCGACATTCATCCCTCCATTAGCCATAATCGTGGCAGATGTTCGTCTGAAGGCATGACCTGTGTATTTATGAGCGTTTATGAAATTTAGATAACGTACTATAATGGAAGGGCACTTTCCAAAGGTATTAATCCCAACAACTTGTTTTATACATAGTCCTTGAGAATATTTTAAGAAAACTCGATCTGTACTGATATGCTTTGGACGTAGTGCAAGATATTTATTAAATATCTCGGCATACTTTATGTTGGAATTATCTACTACAGCAAACGTCCGGCCTTTTTCTGTTTTTGACGGACGAATACAAATTATCAGGGCAGATCCTTCTTTTCTTATATCACTCATAACCAGATTACACATTTCGCTTCTTCTGCAACTACCAAACACTCCACAAATTGCTACAACTTTTAAAAATAAAAATATATTATCTGGAGCCTGACTAAAAAACTTGCATAAATCTTCTTCCGTAAAAACCAAAGATTTTTTAGCTTCTTGACCTTTGCCCACTCCTTTCATAAAGGCATGGAGTTTGTGATAAGATGCTAAATCGATTCTGTTTTTAACCCTTAGCATAGCTTGCAGTTTGGAATGAATGCACCAAAGTGACGAAGCTTTATAAATTCTGGACATTTCCAATATATACGCTAACATTACTGATTCATCAATATGTTCAGTCTGTTTCTGCTCCATCCATAATAATAATTTTTCGTACTCTTTATAATATAAATGCTTGGACTTTGCAGGTATTAAACTTAATTCAGCTTCAGCAGCTAGTTTTTGAATTTCTGTCGACATTATTAATACAACAATGATGTTTAATAATTAAGTGAAATGTCAAATGACATAATATAGAGACACATGTCACTCGATAAAATGTATTGAAATTATTGATTTGATTTCTTCTAATTAAAATTATTGTTGCATTTATACTAAAAAATATCGTATGACACAGTGCATAATTAGCTTTTAAAGCACTCGTAACGTTAAAGCCACTCCGCTTCGCGTCGTGGCTTTAAACTCGTTACTCGTGCTTTAAAAGCTTGATTATGCACTGGTGTCATAATATACTATTATCCACGACTAAACAATAAAGTAGGTATTATATTAATCACTATTGGTTAATAATAACACTCATAATACCCGGAGGGAATAATGAAATGCGGCCAGGGAATAATGAGCCATTATTCCCTGCATTCCGCCAATAAGAACCTAACGTACCCAACGTTGTCGTAGTAACGATCGACAAGTCCGGCCATTTTACTAACTGTCTAACCGTCAAACGTCATATTGATACAGTAATCTGACATTTTCGTTTAATTATTTTGATTTTTTTAGTAAGTTTCAGTTAGTCGTAGATAAAGTAGTGTATACTTACTCGCAATAATGATTATTATTTTATTATTATTATAATACCCGGAGGGAATAATGAAATGCGACCGGGGAATAATGAGACATAATGTTACCATTATTCCCTGCATTCTGCCAATATGAACATAACGTTGTCGTAGTAACGATAGACAAGTCCGGCCATCTTACTAACTGTCAAACCGTCAATCAATAGAGTAATCTAACATTTTTCGTTTAATTATTTTGATTTTTTTTAGTAATCTTTATTTAGTCGTAAATTCGGCTCTCGGGAATAATAACTGTCATTATTGACTCGTTGTATTACTATTACTTATCGACACTACACTTTTGCAGAGCCGATAGAAATACGTCCTCACTCTACAAATCCTAAACTACTCAATTAAATTATAAATTAATTATGAAATTTGTACGTATTTTCTTCTTTTCAGGCCTAGACAAAATTGAATTTCTGCAATCACACGAAAACATGGATATATATCAAAAAGCATTTGATATAATAGAACACTATTTCGGAACGGAAGAAGAAGACGCAAGAGTGGCACCGTCGGTAGATGTGGAACAGCAACAATATAATTTCAGTGCAGATCAGTCTGTACCGATGGGCGGTTTCCAATTCTGAATCTATTCGATTTGACACTAAATTATTACAATTTATTTATAATAAGTGCCCGCATAATAACGTATAAAAAATTGTACATTTAATTTGCTATCACATACAATTTATGTGTTGACAAGAAAACTTTAGTCATCTTAAATTAGGGTCATTATTATTATTACAGTTATGATTATTATTATGGATTATCATCAAGTAAAATACTAGAAACACTTAAGAAAAAAAAAGTCAAACACAAGATATCGACCAAGAGAAATATAACTGGAAAAAACTCTTCAATAATGATAATAAACGAACTAGACATATTGTCATGATTCATAATGAATTTTATGCTATGTATACGATAAGTTGTAATTGTTAGCAGTTTTCATTTTTTCTGAACTCTGTATTTTTTATGTAAGTGTTTTATTATTTATGTCAATTATAGTAAATTTTTAATTAAAGAAAGTGATTCGTGACAGCACTCGATGTCGCAAATACCTATTTATAATAATTTCCCTTTCAAATGTCTTCTTGTGACATACTTTGTAAATGTGAATGGAAGGCTAGTATACATGTATAAAATTCAAGCTTTAAAATAATTGTTTATAGTTTGTACTATACAATAAACTTGTTTAATAAATTACGTCTTTTACTCACCAAGATTATATAATACACCTCAAGTAATATTCCTAGTGTGGATTGCTAGAATATCTGTGTACATTGCAGGGTTGCGAGATGATTTTCTTTTATTTTCCTAAATTACCTTGAACTACCCTGAAGTGCATAATTTTAAAAATATATAAATTGAAGTTGGTATTCTTTAGTATTAAACTATTAGAAAACTTAATTCGATTCTCCTAATCTTTTTTTTTTATTCAAAAACATTAATTATTAACTGAAAAATAAAAATATGGAAACTGAAAGGTACAAATGGATTATGTTTTCTCTGATCTGCATCAACTTGCATGCACTATATTTTAGATTTGTATTTATTGAATTATATACCCTATTTTTAATATTTATTTTTATATTTTCCGGGGTTCGCATCTCAGCAGTGGGTAATTTTTAAAATTAAAAATATATACCTAATTAAATAAGCATCAATGCTAAAATCAGAAAATTTGGTAATGAAAATAATTATTATGTTCTAAAATTTATTATAATATTATACTCACACTAAAAACATCGTCGAAATATAATGCAGAAAAACAGTTTATCATTAATGTTTATTACATGTGGCAGAAATGAAAAGTACCAGATAACAGACGGTAATATAAAGGAGAACGGTCCTATCCAGCGAACAATCAACTTGTCAAGTGAACTGTTGGAGCGAGAACGGTTCCGGTCCGTCGCTGAATGCGACCATTATTTATGACAGTCCTGAAATGTCTTTCATAGGTTATGGTATTTGACAGACAACATTTTGCAAAATCTCAAAATGCCAAAAGTATGTTTATGAGAACCTCTAAAAGGCTATAGATTTCGTGTCGAGTGTCGGAATCTATGCGTTGTGTTAATTACTGTTGAATCTTATTGGGTTTCAAATCTAACACAGCCTTAAACTAAGAAAAGCGTGTTGTCTTCCAAATGTTTGCTACATTATTAGGCGTTAACGAATTAACCAGAGACAATATAATAACGAAGTAGAATGCCGCCTCGAATTACAGATATCGAAACAAGAACTACGTCATCTGTCGGTTACGGAGAAGAAAAGTGCGGTCAAAATTTAAAACGAATAAACCAAATAAAATAAATTCAAATGATTATATGGTATACCTCTGGCTTAGACCAGGTGTCACATATTTTCAGACTGCGCAAGCGCCATAATATGGCGTAGCAAGTACTTAAAAAATAAATAACCTTAATCTTAAATAAAATCAAAAGAAGATAAACGAAAGTAAACAAACTTTTTCGCGTTTTCACCAACTTTCGCGTTTCTACCAACTTTAAGTTAAATTAAAACTTCTTCAGCGAGCGGAACTATATTACAACAATAAAATTAAACTATACTTCATTCACGTTAAGAATGCAGCGTTGGATTAGATAGGAGAACATTTCCCGAACTGTGATTGGCTGTTACGCGCACCGATTTACATTAAAAAAATTTCGAATCCGTCAGTTGTTAAACTGCTGTTCGCTTGTTGTGTTCGTTTTTCCGTTTATTATTTTCTATTGTCCGTTTTATTTGTCGTATCTTCTAAACATTGTGTTCAAAATAGTTCTTTTTAGAACTCGGCCACCGTAATATTTTACAATAAGGTATATCATTATAAATTTTAATCACCATTTTATTTCTATGATTGTGCCAGTGTCATACAGACGCCGATTGTTGCGCTATCTACTGCATTCCTAACGTGAATGAAGTGTAATTAATTAATATCTAAGGGTATATAGCTTCTGCTAGTAAAATACTATTACATTAAAGCCAATTATATAGTGTATATTATAAAGTTAATAGTAAGTTTGCGATAACAGATTTTCCCTTGCGTTAAATGGCCATTTTTCCTTATAATATAACTTCAACAAAAAAGGAAAAACCGTTTGCGGTATCATAAAAATTACATTAACCTGATGAATGACATCCTCCGACAACTTTGTGTATTATGGTTAGAGTTGTTGCCGATATGACAGAAGATTTTTTGACATATACACCATAATCTGACATTACCTCAAACCGGTGAACTGTGGCAGTAAATTCAGCTGTTCACAGGAACAAATATCATAAGGATCTTAATTCTGATTGGCTCCCTTATTTTCAGAAATGGCGTACCGAAATTAGTTATACCCTACGAGCAAAGAATAGAACAGGAGAGATAATAATGTAGTGGGGTAATAGGTATTTTTTAGACGGAAGTTGCCACTTTAAGGGAGGTCAGTTATATCCTGCTATGTCAAAAATGACGTTTTAGTTTTTCTATAATGGTGAATTGTGTGGCTTGTGGTCGTTCTAAACCGGCAAGAACATAGAATATCACTTTTTCTCTTCATCAGTATGTTATTTCATTGGCATTCAACATAGGCAATAATAATTTAAAAAAAGGTATTTTAAATAACTTGTCATATATCTGACATGTCTGATAATGTGTTCAGTGGCGTAATCCAAGTCATTTAATATTTGTTATATTTTTGACGCAGATTTCCTTTAAACCCCTTTATAATATATTAAAAAGAAGAAAAGAATTGAAAACATAATACACTCACGATATTTCTTTAATTATTTTTGGACTAACAACCTATTTTAAATGATTATCGAGAACACAGACAGTGTACATACCGTATGTGTCAATTTTCATTAGGTATAGGGATTCAATTTTACATGCGATTTATACATATACAAGTAATATGTGGCAACGTGCCACCCCACAGCGTCCGTCACCAATCCCGGGAACAATCGACATCAAAACGACTTTCTCCGATCTTCCCACTTCTCCCGACCAGATTTTACATTCAATGTTAGCTGCGAATACGTTGCGATCTAATCTGCAATGCCGTCTTATTACTGGAACGGGAAACATCAAATGGCCGCCGCGATCTCCTGATCTAGTAATTTATTATTATTTTCATAATCCTTTTTTATTTACCTTATTTTCAATTTTATTAGAATTAAGCTTTTGTTTGTGTCATGCAGCGTGAACGCAGCTTAATAATTCTCTGCATTTACTAAAAGGAAAAAGAAAAACAAATCCTTGTAATTCGTAAATATTTCTGAACGCATTACAAACATCCAACCCGCTAGTCGAAGAGTTACTGCTAACCACGCTAACTTGTATTTACTTACGAGCATGCATCGGTCGCGCTGACATTGGAAAGGAAAGAAGGGGTATACTATGTTGTCACATACTGTATGGATTAATCGCCTATGGCTAATGAAAATTGACACGTGCTGTATACCCTATACAAAATATTTATGCACGCCTATGCATTACGGCGGCCATATTGAGTTACCACTTTGGACAAATATTATTTTTAAGGAGACTCTCCCCTGTCCTATTCTTTACTCGTAGGTTATACCCTATGTTTTTTTAATGAAATTGCGTTTTGAATTATAACGAAGATTTTTATAAGGAAAAATAGTTCACCGCAAACTCTATATTAACTATTACCTTTCTTTACGTATATTTTATTTAATGCTTGGCTATTCTGTTTAGTAGGCAAACACTGGTGACAAATTTGTATTATTTGGATGACAATTTGTAACAAACGTCAAAATGTAATTGTAACAAATGTCAAAAGGTGTATGAATATTACTATTTATGACCTACGAGTAAAGAATAGAACAGGAGAGAGTCTCCTTAAAAATAATATTTGTCCAAATTTGGGAACTAAATATGGCCGCCGCAATGCCCAGGCGTGCATAAATATTTTGTAGGGGGTATATGTACACTTCCTGTGTTCTCGATAATCATGTAGAATAGGTTGTTAGTCCAAAAATAATTAAAGAAATATCGTGAGTGTATTATGTTTTCAATTCTTTTTAATATATTATAAACGGGTTTAAATAAAATCTGCGTCAAAAATATGACAAATATTAAATGACTTGGAATATATGTTACGACACTGAACACATTAAAACTACTATATTAAGCATAGCTGACTCGTCCGCCATTTTGGAGATAATTTTAAGGCGGTAAATATGTATGCTAATAGCAAATGTTGAATAGAACTTCGAGTAATTGACTTTATTAAACCGGTTTAGGACGTGAAATAATGTATAACTTTTTACAATAGTCGTATATTTAAGAAAACAAACAAAAATTCACCCAGCATATAGTAAAAACAAAATGTTTTTAGTATGCATGCATCATAAACTAATCAAAACACACCCATAAGCGTGCATAATCGGGCCTTTATCGCACGGCGTGCGTATAAAGGTTGCTTGGTAACAGCCAATCCCAAGCGTTTAATAGTCCATTGAAATGTCAGGAAATGTCAAATGACATATAGGTACATGTCACTCGATAAAATGTATTGAAATTATTGATTTGATTTCTTCTAATTAAAATTATTGTTGCATTTATACTAAAAAATATCGTATGACACAGTGCATAATTAGCTTTTAAAGCACTCGTAACGTTAAAACCACTCCGCTTCGCGTCGTGGCTTTAAACTCGTTACTCGTGCTTTAAAAGCTTGATTATGCACTAGTGTCATAATATACTATTATGACATATTATTTTATTTTTTGATGAGTATGGAGTTATAAACAAATTACCTACCGGTACAACTTAAAGCCTTTTGTCGTTTGATTGCTGCAATTAGGTGCCGCACATCCAGGCATTTTATATAGCAACAAAAATCGTGATTGTATACCTCTTCGTATAGACGTATACAATAGACATTTATCTCCAAAATGGCCGAGGAGTCAGCTGTCCTATATATAGTAGCTACAGAACACATAATCAGACATGTCAGATATATGACAATTTATTTAAAATACCTCTTTTTAAATTATTATTGCCTATGTTGAATGCCAATGAAATAACTTACCGATGAAGAGAAAAATTAATATTCTTTGTTCTTGCCGTTTTAGAACGCCCACAAGCCACACAATTGACCATTATAGAAACACTAAAATGTCATTTTTAACATAACCGGACATAACTGACCTACCGAAAAGGGTAACTCCGTCTAAAAAATACCTATTTCCACACCACGTTATGCTCTCTCCTGTTCTATTCTTTACTCGTAGATTTATGATAGTCCTGATATTCCTTTTGTATGTTGTATTACGTGATCGATAAAATTTTACATCACAAATTTCAAGCCATTTTAATTTATTGGAGCATGTCGGTTGCCAAAGCGATTCAACCACAGCGCACTTGTAGGTAGTAAATAAACGAATCGGGATAGGGGTAGAACAGTCGGCATTGCCGTTTTGTGTCCTGTGTCGATTATCAACGTGTCTTGTTCGCTTTCACTGTACAACGCTTTATAAAAAAAAAAAACAATGAATATGTAATAATAACTCTGTTATTACATATTAGTCTTCAGTTTGATGTTGGTCATCATGGTGCCGTTCCAGACAGGAAAACAATTCGTCGCGTCAGTAGGATGCAAGTTCATCGAAACAGGTGCTTAACCAAAACTCTCCTGTTCGACAGAGGACCTCAAAAACGCAGGAAAACGTGAATATTATGAGAGCATAAGGACTGTGATCTTTCGGGCCTTCGGTAGTTTTTTTTGTAAATATGCATTCAACATAGATTTATAGAGAGCATAAAAGTATTCAAACATGAATTTGGATATTTTTTGTATAAAAAAAAAATCAGACCAAAAGCAACTTCCAGTTTTATCAAGACAAAACTTGTAGCATAAGTAGTTTAAGTGTAGATAGATTTGCAGTTAAATAATAAAAACAAGAGTATGATACTCACTGCAGTGCCACTGGCAGAGCACCAATTTATCAGGTTAAGTACGATGGCCTCCATTTATATTGAATAATTTAGTTTAAAACACTTAATGTACACTAATGCAGTATCTAATGTTTTCTCATCACGGATAAAGTTAAATATATAAATATCTTAAGGTTTGTATTTTGCTAATATGGAAAAATACTCTTGTTTCACATGTTAAACAGCAAAACAGATGTAAATCTTCTTTTTTTATTGAATGTTCATAATCCTAAAATATTTATATCATAAGAGATATTTACTAATTTACTTTATCTTGATGGTACAGTTGCTTCTTTCCTTGCTGCATCTTGCAACAATTGTGTATCAACTTCATCGGCAGGCAATTGTACATACCTAACAACAGATCCACGAATGAAACAGTTTTTAACTGATAACTGAAACATTAATATTAGTTGCAGAAAAAAGAAAGACAATAGCACCTTACCATGTGTGGATATTTTTCTGTGTCTGTTACACTTATATCATTAAGTTTTATATTTAAATATTGGTCAACTGAATGTAAAGTACCACATATACTAAAAAACACAAAATAGATATATTACTAACTGATTTATTCGACTATTTAACATTTACCTTAAATCATTTTTCAACTCTACCACGACGTCCTTTCCCACTAAAGACTTAAAAAATGAATAAAAGAGCTAAAACATTTATAATTAGTCAATTATATAATAATAGTAAGCAAAAACGTACCATTTTGATTATATTACTTAACTAAAAAAATTGTTCTATTGATGAAATCTTATATTTTAAATGAAAAAGCCACATTATCAACAACAGTGCTGTTGCCAATCATGAATACCTTAAAGAAAATTCACTACTAGGGATTTTTGTATATTATAATATAATTAAATATCTTTCAATTTGTTATTTTATGAATATTAATATTTTATAGATTAAATCAATAATTATATGTTCTTATTTTAATTATCTCAACTATATTTTTTAATATTCGAAATGATCCGATTGTCATAGTCGTGAACATGTTGACAAATCTTAAATTTCCTGTTTACTTGTGTCAAATGTTGATAAGTGTCATTTAATTTCAAGGTTTGTTTTGATTCTAATTTTCCTGACTGTTATATTCAAATATTGCCCATTTGTTGCTACTATAAGTACTATATAATATATAATAATGACATCAAGAGCACTGGCGATTCGCCAACAACTATCAGGTATTGTGAACTCCGGAGGATCTCATAAAGACCAAGCTGAAAAATATAGAGCTATTTTGGAGTCAATTTTAACAGGACCCGAATCCGATCTTATTGAATGTCTGCAAGTTTTTATAGAAGCCATAGTTAATGAAAATGTAAGTTTAGTGATATCACGCCAAATATTAACTGACATTAGTACTCAATTGGTCGAGTTGAAAGATCCAATTTCAAAAGCAGTATCACACTATACTTTAGATAAAGTACAACCCAGAGTTATTTCATTTGAAGAACAAGTTGCAAATATTAGGCAACATCTGGCTGATATCTATGAACGAACTCAAAATTGGAGAGATGCTGCTGCTGTATTAGTTGGTATTCCATTGGAAACAGGACAAAAACAATATACTGTGGATTATAAATTAGAGACATATTTAAAAATTGCACGTTTATATCTAGAAGATGATGATCCATTTCAAGCAGAAGCATTTATTAATCGTGCGTCTTTATTGCAAGCTGAATCAAAAAATGAACAACTCCAAATTTATTATAAAGTTTGTTATGCAAGGGTTTTGGATTATAGAAGAAAATTTATTGAAGCAGCTCAGCGTTATAATGAACTATCATACAGGAACATAATACATGAAGAGGAACGAATGAGAGCTTTAAGAAATGCATTAATTTGTACTGTTTTAGCATCAGCTGGCCAACAGAGATCACGTATGTTAGCCACATTATTTAAAGATGAACGTTGTCAACAGTTGCCAGCTGTATCCATATTAGAAAAGATGTATCTAGACAGAATTATAAGAAAAAGTGAGTTACTTGAGTTTGAGGCTTTATTGCAACCACATCAACAAGCCAAAATAGATGGCTCAACTATATTAGATAGAGCAGTCATTGAACATAATCTTTTGTCAGCTAGCAAGCTATATAATAATATAACATTTGAAGAATTAGGTGCCTTATTGGAAATACATCCTAGTAAAGCTGAGAAAATTGCAAGCCAAATGATAACTGAAGGAAGAATGAATGGTTATATTGATCAAATTGATTCTATTGTTCATTTTGAAACAAGAGAAACTTTACCACAGTGGGATAAGCAGATTCAATCTCTGTGCTATCAAGTTAATTCTATTATTGAAGTAATTTCAAAGCATCAACCAGAATGGATTGTAAAAGTCATGGAAGAACAAATGGTTTGCTAATTTAGAAACAAAAAAATGCATTTGCATCTTATATAATTAATAATGTAATATTTAACTACTGTCTGGAACATGCTAGATTTTTATGAATATGTTAAGCATTAATATTTATAAAAATAAACCTCATAATGTAAAAATTTATTAAAAATAAAAAATAGTTCATACTGTACTATAAATTTTACTTTATCCGTAAAACAATGCTAGATACTCTTGTAATTAAAGGCTGCAGCTTATCAGGATCTATATCTTTCCATCTCCTATTTAAGATATTTATAGCTTGTTCAAGTTCTTTCCCTTTATATTCACTGACTTGTATTGTGAATAAAATTAGTGACTTCTTTACTAAAGGAGTATATTCATCACAAAAATAATGAAATGCTTGAGCAACAGACCCTTGAACATCTTCGAGATTTGTAACCACCAATATATGTTTCTCTTCCAATAACAATCTATAATTGTCTATTAAGATACCATAGTCCTCTATCAGTTCTGGTGTATTTAAATCTTTCCCTTTTAATACAACAGGGTCAACTAAACAATTTGTATTTATAACACAACTAGCATATGTTGTTATATTATTGAGTAGTTCCAATATTTCAGTGACATCTTTTTTATGCATCAAGATTATTACTGATGGTTTTTCAAAATTGTTTATTTCCATAACCCCAGATTTTATGTATGTCCAAAATTCTTCGTCTTGTTGTGGAAATGATTCTTTGAGTGTACTTATTGTGACTGCAGACAAAGATGAATCATTGCTATTTAGAGCCAGTACAACACCTATAATTCCCAAAATTAAAATCACAAGACCATACCAGTACCCAGATATATCATAAGCAAATGAACTTTCAGCAGGCTTCTGCTGACGTGGTGATCTATCACCACTTTTACTTTCTAACTGTGTATCCGAGTTATTTGTACTACATTCACTACTGTCAGATGTATCAAAAGAATTATCTGCAACAAAAGGGACATCCTCTTTTTCTCTATATTTGTAACCTTCAGAGAGAATTAAATTTGGTATCAGAGAAGGAGACTCTTTTTTCCTGTACCTAATGCTTTCAGGGATCCTTAAATTTTGTTTATCATCACAAGTATCTATAGAACCATCAGGTTCGAATCCTGACTTTTCACTGATTACTTTTTCTGTGTTTTTCATAGTTTCTATCGGTGAGAATATAACTGATTGTTTATAAGAATGTCGGCCTTGTACATGTGGTACTAACACTGGTGTACTTGTCTTTATAGGTTTCTAAAATTATTGGTATTAGACTGAATAAAATCAAAATTATGTTACCTACTAAATAAGACATGATTTTGTATCATATTATTGAAGTTGAAGGTAATGTTTAATATTTCCACCAAAGTTTATATAAATAAGCAATTTGCTTAATGCAACAATTTAATACTTCTTTTACATTGGTAAAATATGTAGAAACCTACTTACAAAATGTCAAATTTAATTTATTTTAATATTGTGAAACTTCTATTAAATGGTTTGATGGTAGAGACGATTTTTAATTACTGGTGAATTTGATAAACACTTCAAATTCAGACTATTTTTCTGAGTGTATACTATTAATAGAAAATTTAAAGGATAGATCATGGTAGAATCAAGTAGAAAAGGTTTGTTCGAACCTCCAGTTCTGAACAGTTCCGGAACCGTTCTAGAATTAGTAGTTCTGAAAATAATGCGCATGTCCGGCCAAATACTGGTTCTAGAACGGTTCGAAATCCTGGGGTGGGACTACGTGTGCGATCGACTTAAAGCGATCCTTGTCTATTGTAGATAGCTACACTTTTAGGCGAGTTTTAAAAATTGGTACCATGTGTGTCTCTTGCTTGACTATCGCTTGGCATTCGGTTAGTTATTACGTTTTCTAAAAGTATTGACTCAATTTTTAGTAAATATTACGTCTTAAAGTTGAAAGCCGTTAAAATCACCAAGTCTTTTAATAAAAATTTCAAATTTATACTTGAATAAAATGAAATAATTAAAAAAAAGTCCTTGTTTAATTGGAGTATTAACCTTATTATCACATAAATTCAAGACAAGTGGAGAAATATCTTATATTTATTACAAGTGTATATGTGTTTACGACGCACGATGTTGTTTATTCACATCAATGTGATTACGGCTGAAGAAAGTTTTACGCCCCGATTAAAGTTGGTTTAATTGTTAATATGTGCTCTATATTGCATCATATTTGTATATATAATAATGATGAAGATGGACAATAATTTACCTAAATATTATTAACGAGGCAAATGTTGTATGTATGCACAACACAATTTAATAAAATTGTATTTTGAATAATATACTCATTTTATTTAAAGTAAACATTACAATTTTTTTGCCAGCATTTTCATAGACTGAGCTATGGAATTTATTACATTCGTTAAATTACTTAAGATAAAATTAAGTGTGTAATTAGTTATCAATATTTTTTATTACATCGAGTGATTTGTCACTTAATTTTAATAATTTGTCAGACACTCCAAAAGAACAATATTTATATTGGTGAGCAGGTAGTACGTACTACACTGGTTTCTTCTAACGCACTTGTTGAGGGCATTCGCAATACAATCGAATAAGCAATATCCATATTATATGTTCTTGTGACTAAAAAAAAGATATTAATTAGTACAATCTTCAATTACCAATTTTATTTTGCTCTGGTTCACCTTTAATGCTGTTTGTTCCAATTATTTTTAGTAATCGGTTATCTGCATTTGTAAGAGGAAGATAATCTACAGCTTCACCAGCTGTAATGCTTGCATTCATATTAATTTTGGCAGCTTTAGCTTTTACTTTGCACAGCTTTAGCTTTTACTTTGCACAGCCTATAAAACAATTAATACTGCACACTGTTACTTCGATATAATACATATTAATAAACTGGATGATAATATAATTAGTATATCATTATATTTTGAACAACTTGTGATTGTAGTTTCAGAAAATTATTAAATTTATTTATGAAGTCATCATTAAATATTAAATGTTTTACTTTTTCTCCACTTTTCTGTAACTTTCCTACTATGTCGTAAACTATTTAACTGTTCACCGACATGATGCCACATAGCTTCCAAATGCTGCGTATAATTTATTTGTTAACAACACTGGATATTATTCTGCAAAATCTAGGAATGCTTTCCAATGGTCTTGATCACCTTCATTTTAATTTTATTGAGTAGGTAGGTACCTAATTGACTTACCTAATTATATTATCTAAAATACCTACAAATAAAATGAAAAAATATATAATTCTGCAATACACATTATGCATAATAAGTCCATATAGTTGTCTTATTAGGGCTATACTTTGGAATGTCTGACTCACAACATTCGACTTTAGACGCTACACACTAGTACTGACCATATGGCGCGCGGATCGGATTCAATTGCAGAATGGCGGCAGTTTGCACATTTTGTGGTCGATCATTTCTTATTTGAATAATACGAGCCAATAGTTCATTTAGCCATGTTGCGTTAGCAATTATTCTTGTCTTATCAACAATATAAACGTGTGACATTTTTAGGAAATAATGTATCGTTGACAAATTGATGACATTTATGAAGTTGGGACTTACTATGTTCTATTCGGTAAAATTTAGAAGCCAGCAATAACAACTAAAAGCAAAATTTTATGTAAGAGTTGTCCCACTTTTTTCTGTCCGTAACTGTACCTGCATTATAATTTTAGTTATAGAAATCACATATTAAATATATTTTTCTATTTATGTCTAAACTAAAATATTACCCTAACTATACCGTGTACCAAAATTATAACTATTTTATTTGAAAATCGACTTCATATACCTACCCTTCGTCTATCTTTCCTCATAATTCTCGAGGTAAGTATTTTTACTCATATTGATTGAATGACTGCTTTAATGGAAACTTTAAAATGTAATATTTCTGCAAAAAATAAAGTAATTAACCTGTATTACCTTATATAACGTTGAAAAAAAACTATACGTCAAATTTATTACTATATTAACAGAGGTTATAAACATTTATATAAAAAAACCATTGTTGTACACGAGTTTATTTAATTCAAACTGCCGCCATTCTGCAATTGAATCCGATCCGCGCGCCATATGGTCAGTACTAGCGTGTAGCGTCTAAAGTCGAAGTGTTGTGAGTCAGACATTCCAAAGTCTTACCCTTATTAGTTATTACTTACCAGGACGATGTACTATTTACAAATGAATAAGACATTTTCGAATGTCTTTACATTTTTATTACCTATCATATCATATAATTATTATAATCTGACGTTTTCTCTTATGCTTACATTTGAAATATTTTATTACCGCCTTAACTCCCATTTATTATATCTCGCTCTTATACATTGCTAAATACGCAAGCAATGATGCCTCTATCTAAGGCGAGACCCTCAATGCTGTCGCTTGAAGGCGATATATTTAGGCGAGAATTAGTATCGCCTTCTATCGTAGATATGCACACGTGGTACGAATTAGGTAGACAGAAGTCGATGTATAGATATCTATGACACACGTAGTGCCACTGCTGAAGGTTCGAACAGTTTTAAAATTGGAATTTTAGGGAAACATACTGAGAACTGTTAGAACTGTTCGGAACGGTTCTTGAATTACTAGTTCTGAAAGACCGAACCACAGTATAAACATATCCAGTAGTTGCAGTCGCTGTCGGCACCTTTGATCTTTAGAAACCAAGTTGTATGTTCACGCATTGTAATGCGCAATGTCGCATAGCGGAGAGATCGGAAAGTTATTTAATAAGCAGGTCCGGATCTAGCCCTATTTTAAAATAATCGGGGCCGGATTAACTAAATTTCTTAATAAATGAAAGTATTGAAATTAGTAATATTTAAACAATAATTATGTACGTCATGCATATCATTGTCTTAGATTTGTACCTATGGCCAATTTAACAAATATACTAAATGGAATAAAATGATTTGGAAGAAAATTATACATTTTAATGTTGGTTTGAATATATGAGTTACATTTAAATGTTACAATATATGATATATTTTGTAAATGTTGCAAAATACCTTAAAATTAAAAACTGTCTTGGAAAAAAAAGCCTAATAGATGGAATAAAATTATTTATTTTAATGCTAGTTACATTTAAATTTTACAATATTTGACATATTTTATAAGTGTTGCAAAATAACTTAAAATTAAAAACCATTTTGGAAAAAAGTCTCATAGATGGAATAAAATTATATATTTTAATGCTAGTTACATTTAAATTTTACAATATTTGACATGTATTATAAATGTTGCAAAATAAGAATTTTCTTACTTTTTTATTTTGTGTTTTAAAGTTCCTATTTGCAAATTTAAGTGTATAGTAAATGCGAACTCTTATGTATAAGCAAAGTAAGTAATCGTGTGTAAATCTAAATTTTGATAATCAGTGGTATCCACTGCTAATACATTAATAAAAACCGTTTCTTCAGGAAAAAGTACATCTAACTTTTGAAAAGATGCAGTCTGCAAGTTTAGTAAAACTGAATCTAAATCATCAACACAATTGGATCGCCCTGATAAATGAAAATAATTCAAAGTAAATAACTTTTTGAATGCTCGAGAAAACTGTATACATGTCGGATTAGTAGAGTTTCCTCCCTGTTGTCGAACAGTCCCGAAGAAATTTTCAATTGCATCTTGATTGAGTCTTCTGGTACACAAATATTTTATACCTTTATTTTTAGTAATATCCCATATTGCCATAACAGAAGAAATTGAAATTATCCAATCATTAATAAAATTTAAGGTCTGTGTAACATCATTATTCACATTTAACACGATTAAATTCTTGAAAAGGTCCAACATGTCATTTAGAACATTAAGCTGGCTTTCAGTTCCGGAAAAATGTCTATTTAATACCTTGCTGCTCTTAAATGATTATGAATTCAGTATATCAAATAAATCATCCATTTTGGATATAAAAGTTGCAGTTGCCATTGCTGTTTGTGGGAAAAAATTAAGAGCTACATAAGTATTTAAACCACTACACTTAAAACTTGTGCAGCCAGCTTTACTTTCATTTTTTGAAAGTTATTAGGTTCTAGATGCATATCTGATAAACGAGGGGCTTGCCGAAAAGATTGTTGCTTGTCTTTGTTATAAAATTCACTAATATAACACTTATTTGTTATTCCTTCTTTTATTACAAATTTATATGTAAATATGTTATTTCTTGTAGACTTTAAAAAATGTGGTATATCAAATATATAGAATTTTTTTTTATTATTAACTTGGAAATAAGGTGTTGTAGCAGATACCCCAATTTCTTTGGAAAGTTTTAAAAAATTTGTTCCTTGATCAGATATGCATGCTAGTACATTTAAATTAATTAGAAATAATCTTTCAATCGTATTAAAGATTATAGCATTTAAATCGTTTACCTTACAAGAATTATTTATAAAAAAGTAAGCCAGTGGCTTTTTCCAATTTGAATAAGCACCTCTGGCCATCAAAACCAATGCATTATTAGCTGGACTATATGTTTTTGTAGTAGTTTCATGAAAGCCTATTATTTCATCTTTAGATCTATTATAAAAAAGAAATGTCTTTAATGACATTTCGTCAATACACAGCACACAATGCCTCGCTTCTTCACTCATCATTTCAACTTTTCTTCCTATTACCATAAAAAGAAAGTCATTCAACCCCACTGTTATGTTCCATTTACTGGTTAATCTGCATAAAGTTGCTTTTGATGGCAAAAGGAGAATATCAGATAAAAATCTATAAACTTTAGGGCTGAGAAAATATATAGTTAACGCAAACTGTTTAAATTCATTTGTATATATGAAACCATATGAGCCCTTTTACTTGATAATTTCAGCTGCATTTTAAACAGATTAACCGTGGCCTCATTAAAATGGCTTTCACAAAATGTAATAAAATCAGCGTCAGAAATCGGATTTTCTTTCTCTGTCAGAGTAGAAACCTTCCTTCCGCTCTCTTTAGAATACCTTTCAAATACCGAATCTCAGTTTTTAATTTGCTCTTCCTGGGACTTGTAGCTGACAGGCTTTGCGGTGTTTGCACATAAATGTTAGCTAAACATAAGAAATATAATTTAATGATATCAAATAAAACATCAAAAACTGTTATTACCTGTATGAGTTTCAGTATGTTGATCGGTAATCACATTAACATCTTTACTTGTGCCTGGTAGTGGATCATCTTTTAACACAGGTGTAAGTAACATCTGTACATTCTGTAAAATAGAATTATCATATATAAAAAAAGGTATATGTAATCTTGGTTGTTAGAAAAATCACCGAGGCATAAAAATCAAATAAATATAGCAAAGCTAGTTGCAATCAATATATTTGTGATTAATTTGATATAATCATCATTTAAAAGAATTTTTTATTAAGAAAAGATTAATTTCAAAAAATAAACAGTTGATTTTATAAGTTTATCTATCCTAGGGCTTACCTGTAAGAAATAAAGTGGGCACTGCAGTAATTTCTAGCCTGTTTTTCATTACATTTTTGAAGTAAGAGTTTTCAAAATGAATGCTACAGACTTTGGCATTTTTCTTTACAGAACTTGTTTCTCCAATTCGAGCAATCCACTCCTTACGCCTAGTGCAGAAAAAATTATTAATCATATGCAACTATTATTATGTACAAGTATGCTTGAATGATGTAGCAATTTTAATCATTAATAATTTACGTCAATATTTTTTTATATTTTACAATAACTTTTTATAAATTCTATAATCCTTTATGTCGTACTTATGTGCATGTATATCTGAATATTTATTTGAATTTTACGCTTACCTTATTTCCTCAGATGGAATATTAAAAAAACTGTAGCAATTTTAACAATTAATAATTTACGTCAATATTTTTTTATATTTTACAATAACTTTTTATAAATTCTATAATCCTTTATGTCGTACTTATGTGCATTTATATCTGAATATTTATTTGAATTTTACGCTTACCTTATTTCCTCAGATGGAATATTAAAAAAACTGATGTCTTTTATGTCCTTTGAATACACACTTTTACACTGCGGTACACAACAGTTTATACTCATTGTACTCGATTAATTTAACACACTAAATCAAATAAATCTTTTGCAATTATCCACAAAAACCTAATTTACTTTAAAAACGATTGGTTATTTTCAAAAGCACGTACTAAGATTTGTTGACAAACAAACTATAAACATGTCTAATTCTGTTTCTTACCGTCACTGCGACACTGCGCATTACAATGCGCAAGAAACAACTTGGTCTCAATAAATTTTGGGAGTGCAACTACTGGGAAGGTTTATACTGTGACCGAACTATCAGTTCTCAGAATTTGCAGTTCCAGAACTGCATGGTCCGAACAGTCTTTTTCTTAAATGACATGCGCACTAGTTCTAGAACCGTTCAGAACTGCAGGTTCGAACAAACCTAATATATGTTCTGACCCTTCTGACCTGATTATTCTAACATGGGAACATGGGATTGCATGGGATAGATCAGAGGATAGATATTCAAGAAATAGAAACATGTGTTCACTTGACTATAAATCTGTGCTATAAATTAAAGGTGGGCAAAACGGTTCCTTTCGTTGACTGAGTTCACCTCCTCATTGTGAGCCGGAACCGGCTCATTTGAACCGTGTGGATCCGTAGCGATAGCAACCGTTCCAGGAACGTAGGACCATTGTAGGACATGTAATACTCAAACGAACCTGGGTTCCAGTTCATTATCAACCGGCTCTTTCGGTTCGCGACCGAAGCGCATCCAGCGGATCGCATTACGTTAGACTCGTAGGTAGAAAGAATAGAACAGGAGAGATATAAACTGGTGGGGGAATAGGTATTATTTAGACGGAAGTTACCACTTTAAGGCAGGTCAGTTATGGCAATATTGACCAATCATAATTTATAAAACGAGTATTTTGAATGACTTGTCATATATCCGGTATGTTTTTTTTTATGTTTTCTTTAATACAGTTATAATAAATGTTACTATATTAAAAAGAATTAAAAAAATAATGCACTCACAATATTACTTTAATTATTATTGGACTAAGAACCCATTTTAAATGATTTTCGAGAACATACGAAGTGTACAGTAGTGGACATAATTAACTATAGTCTGTTTTTAAACTAGGAGGAGTACATAGAAAACTCTCTTTTACACTGTAAAAGTTACTAGATCAATGACATATATAGTATTTATAACCCTACTTTAAGAAGGTCAAACGTAATTGAATATTTATTAAAAATTAAATACATTAAACAGCAAAAATAACATGAATAAAGAAATGATAAGGTAAAGTAAACTATATTTATTTATTTTTAGATAAATATAAGATGTTCTTGGTAGTTTAAGCCAAGAAATTACATAGAGGAAGCAGAAAAAAATACCGAAAACTATTTAGAAACTTTAATAAGTATTTTAATGAAAGTAGGATCTTTGATATCGCAATTAAACGGGAAAAGAATATACAAAGGGTATTGAAATGTAATGAACAATTATATAAGCAACTTATTACACCAGCCCAGCAATTTAATTCTCTTTATTATGAATAATGCAAGTTTTATTTTAAACATATACGTAGAAATTTTATATTATGCAAGTAATAAAAATAGTTTATAAGATTTTTGTAGTTTTATTAGCAAGAATGACATACAGAAAAATATTTTTGAATACATATACACTGAAAGAACATTAGTGATAATATATAAATAAATTGAATTGTTTTTTTTTTATTCTTTGATGCTTATTCTAAATCTGAACCATCTGAAAAAGTATCACTGTCACTATCAGCACTAACAGAAATAATAAATGGTTCAATTAGATCATCTACGATTCCATCTAGTGTGCACATTTTTGTTTCTTCTTTAATTATATGTTCAATACAACTTTTCCAATAAACATTTTGAACATTATCAATAGCTTGCAATAAAAGTCCTTTCACTTCTCTCAATTTAAATGTGTTGTTCTTGGATGCCACTTCATTCTTTATTTTTGCCCATATCAATTCTATAGGATTGAGTTCACAATGATAAGGTGGCAACCTTAACACAATTTTATTGTTACGTTTTGCCATTTCATCAATCACATATAAATTATACTGTTCCTTGTTAATTTTTATTAAATTCAGTAGTTCAGCTCGTACCATATCTTCTCTGAATTCAATGTGCTTAGCTTGTAGCCACTCTTGCATATCTTTTTTCTTAGATCCTGTTGTAGGAATTTTTTCCAATTTACGGCTATGATAAGAAGCATTATCCATGATGACAACTGCACCGTTAGGTAGTTTTGGTAACAGATTGGCAAACCATGTTTCAAAAACTGCTGCGTTCATTTCCTCATGATATTCTCCAGTTTTCTTACCTTCAAAAAGTAACAACCCTCCATCGACAAAGCCATGTTCAGATCCAACATGCAAAACAATAAGCCGCTTCCCTTTTCCTGAAGGGTTCTTTAGTCCTGTAGATAGCCCTTCAATGAATGTTTGACGTCGATTTTTTATACTGTTGTCTATCCATATTTTTTGTTTTGTATGACCTTCATTAACCCAAGTTTCATCTAAATAATAAATTTGTCTACCTTCCCTTCTAAATTCCTTAATTTTAGTTAAATATTTTCGTCTCCATGTTACGATATCATCTCGTTCTATCAAAATACTTTTACTGTTTCCTTTCATGTATTTGAAGTTAATTTGTTTTATAAACTTGTAAAGTGATGAACGACACATTTGTGGCAAATCTGGATGTTTCTTTATTTCTATCAAAATTTTGTCCAAAGTAGGTAATTCGTTCTTGTAAAAGAAAGCATGCACTATTTGCCGCACAGAGTGTTTGACCACTTCATCATATGCAACAACACTAACAGGTCGTCCACCTCTGTGTTTAGATGCAGTAACTGTGCCAGTTTCATTATATTCCTTTATAGTTCGATATACTGTCGATTTTGCAACGCCTAAAAGCAGAAAATTATACATTATTTATTATTGTTATAAATTATTTGTTAAACTTACCCACGATGTTACTAATTTTAGAAATGATAGCTGTTTTTCTAAGATCCGGTGTGTCAGTTCGTAGCTGTTTATATATATTTAAAGTACACTGCTTTTCAGCAAGCGATAAATGACCTAAATCAAAACGCTTGCGCTTCTTCGGGGGCGAAATTGCTGATGAAGTTGACGTTGATGCAGTATCCATATCAAGAACAACAGGATGGTACATTAAACGCTACGCAAATTCTAAAAAGAACGGATTTATTTATGTTTTAAAGAGCAATAGAACAACGGGAACAGAAAAGTAAAGACGAAACACAACCGTTTGACATCGATACGTCAAACGTCATCTATTCCACATTTCGACTGTATAAACCTATCTGTGAAACAACCAATCACAGATACAGATTTTAGCGCGATTAATTTAAAACGCTCCTCTTAGTTTAAAAATAGACTATAGGACAAGTCAAAAAATTAAGTAACTTTTTTTTATAAAATGTAGTTGTTTAAATTTGGCTTTATAGTTATGACATTTGTCAAGTTGTTTTGTCAAAAATTTATTTGTCGAACTGAAGTAGAAAAAATGCCTCGAATTAACGATATCGTGAAGTGTTCTGTAATTGCTAGAGCGGAAGAAGGAATGTCGGTCAGACAGATTGTTCAGCGCTATAATATTAACAAAAATTCTGTCACTAACATTGTCAAAAAATGGAGACAAGAAGGTAGAATAGGAAGGAACCCAGGACAATGACGACACAGGATTTCAAATGAAGAACAGGACAGAAGATTAATTGAGGTACTAAGGTAAAATCCATTTTTCACCGTAATTAGAGCGGCTGAAGAAACAAATTTCCCGGGATCTGCACGAACTGGACGACGACGTGTTAAAGAGTCGGACTTGCGCTACCGTTCAGCAGCAAAAAAAAATATTTTAAGGCAAGAACACAAAGAGGCGCGTGTGGGATTTGCTCTAGAACACATGGTTTTCCATAATAACTTTTGGAATAATGTCATCTTTACGGATGAAAAGACTTTTCAGTCCACATATAGTGGTGCTATTCGTGTATATCGACCTGCTTATTCGCGGTACGATGAAAGATATATTAACAATTCAGACAAGAGTGGCAGATTTTCCATAAATTTGTGGGCTTGGATATCAGCCCGTGGACCTGGTGTTCTGTGGCATATTGACAGTAGATTTAATAGCGAAGAATACATACGGATCTTAGATAATATCATGTTGCCTTCTGTGTCCCAATTATATCCTAATAATGAATTTATATTTCAACAGGACAATTGTCCCATCCATACAGCTCATGCAGTAAAAAACTGGTTCAGAGAAAACAACATTAATATGCTTAACTGGCCTAGTCGCAGCCCCGACTTAAACTGCATTGAAAATGTTTGGGGACTGTTATTAAGAAACATCCGAAACCAAAATATTAGACCCAGAAATGCCCAAGGATTATTAGAAGTGATTAATAATGCATGGGAAAATGTTGTTACCCAAGAGTATTGTATAAATTTGGTAAACTCGATGCAACGGAGACTTACTGATGTTATCAACCGAAATGGTGCGATGACCAAGTATTAGAAAAGTCGTTGTAGTTTTAAAAAATATATGTGTATTAAATCTTTACCGAAATTAAATTGTTCTGTTTTATATGTATTATAAAATGATTAACTTGCATTTGAATTACAATTCTGGTAAGTGAGGATGTCTGTCAAAGCCTAGTTTACATTAGAAAAAAAACACTGTCCTATTTATTTATGTCCATTACTGTACATATACCCCATACAAAATATTTATGCACGCCTATGCATTGCGGCGGCCATATTGAGTTACCACTTTGGACAAATATTATTATTAAAGAGACTCTCTCCGTTCTATTCTTTCCTCGTAAGTTGGAAGTTAGAACTGTTCTATCGGTCGGATCAGTCGCGCGTATAGTTATTTTCCAAGTGAGCCGATATCCGGTTCATTGAAATTTAGTGAACCGGCTCCCTCGGTTTCCTGCTGGGATTCGGTTCACTGAACCCACCTCTACTATAAATACAATTGGATATAACCTCGACCGTTACACTGCTTCCAGCAAAATCCTTGGGTAGCCTGTAGGGCTTCATTTTTTAAGTGTGATTTTTGTAGATTATGGAAATTTTATGTAGATCTCTGCAAAGAAGCTTTATATTTGTAAATAAAAATAAATTATTAATAAAAAAAATGAACACAAGTGCGACTCGTTGCAATCAAGCTGTTCAAGAATTAGAGAAAAATCCTTATTTTGGAAAGTATGCGGAGAAAATAGCAAAATTACAACAAACTTCACCTGAAGAACTAGTATCACGATTTGAAGAGCACAAACAGAAAACAACAAAAGCTACTGCAGCCAAAGAAAGGTAAATGGAATATTAACAACACTACGTAAATGATCACCCTCTTTGTAGACAATTTACATCTTTATTGCAACCAAAACAACAGTTAGAAACACAAAGTATCCCTGATGATGAACCTCTAGATAAAATCATGAAAACAGACTTAATTATGGATAAAGGGATAGACGAGATTACAAAAATATGGGAGCAATATCATATTCAAAAAGATATTATTGCTGCAACAATACCTAGTGAAGAATTCGATATTATTATAGAACAGTCAAAGAAACATCCATTATTTTTATTTGCTCTACCTCGTAGCCAAGGTTATGAATTTATAATGACCGAATTTCGTAGAAATACAGTACATTTTACACCACTGATATGTTATCAGGTATGTTGTTTTTTAAGAGATATTATTGCGTTTATAAACATGTTTGGAAATAGGTACACAAAGAAAATGCACCTGAATGTTTGACGATTAAACATTATGTCGAATATAAGAATAAAGGGATTGTACTAATGAGAGGTGAATTCGATAAAAATGTTATTGATGTGAAAGAAGCACAATGCTTAGCAAACCAACTACAATTGTATTATAACACAAGAGATGCTGAAAGAACTAAATTGCTTGATAAATTCACTTTTAAACCAGATCAGTTTAAACATATGGATTTAATAAGGCAAATAGAAAATTTATCATTGTAAATATTTATTATTTAAAAATATGTATAGCAATATAATAAAGACATTTAAATTATCGTGTACTGTCTTGTCTGCTATCTTCATTAACAGTTACAACCACTACATTGGATTTATCCATAAATAATTTACAGCACCATCCTCTTGGCCTTAAGAAGTAACACAATCCTAGTAAAGCTAGACCACTACCTACAAAATTTTAAAAAACAATATCCTATTAAAATCATCTTTAGAAGTTGAATGAATAGAATTTAAGTACAAGGCTAATTGTTGAAAAGAAACCTCTGTATTGACAGAATATTACATTGAAAGAACGTGATATGTGCTAGAAATAATAAATATCCATTTTTCTGAGAGTGACTTTGAAATTATATTTCTTAAGTTTAACTAGAATAGAATGTAGATAACTTATAAAATATTCATTACATTGTATAATACTATAGTGCACACATGTAATTAAAAATTCCATGTTTTCAGCGGACAGATTATAAAAGCATATACCCATATGAGTAACTAAATTTGTTTAGTCATATGCATATACCTAAAATTGTGGGCAACGTAATTGTCAAAAGCAATTTCTGTCGCGAAGGTGGTTCAAGCGCAGGTGCTTGTGTGGCGGCACCTCGTAAATTATATTTCTCGCTATTGAAAACGTTGGGTAACATCAAAACAGATATGTCCGAATTCAGCATATTCGGGCTACCTGGTAGAAACTTGTCGTCTGTTACAAGGCCCTTCTTTCCTCTTCGTTGACGCCTTTTTCTGCGGAACTTCTCTCGTAAAAGCTCGATATTCTTGCGATGTCTAATTCCAGAAGACATATGCCTCTTAGAGCGTCTTCTGTTTCTTTTCATTCGCATCAGGTATTCAAAGTTATCTTCGTATGCTGGTAATAAGTTATCGTAAGGTTTAAGCTCGCGGTTCATTTCTGAAGCGGTGGTACGTTTGTCGGTACCACCGCTAGACAATAAAAAATAATAGCCATCATCTTCGCTTGATTTATTCTTATTGTCGCTCGGGGTTGATTCTTTTTTCGCTAATTCCAAACTGCCAGGTTGTAGTGGTGGCTTGGAAGTTTCGAGAGGAAGATTCCTTTTATTTATATTCTCTTGTGGAGCTGTCTTCAAATCGATTACATTTTTACTAATCTGTTAGAAAAACAATCAGTGTTATATTAAATTGAAAATATTTTATTATATGTAGCCGATGGGTATTCAATGCGTATTCTCGGTATCAGTATGAAAAACAATACAAATAAAAAAAATTATTTCTCAATGTAATCTCCCACATCCTCAATACATTTATTACTCTTCTTCTTGGAATTAACTTTTCAATACCCTGTAAAAAATAACTTTGTTCCTTATCGGAAAACTGTGCATTTATTGCCGTCTTGAGCTCTTCATAATCGGAAAATCGTTTTTCACGAAGATCTGTTTTAAATTTGGTAACAGATTTGAGAGAGTTGTTTTCCTAGCCTTTTTTCTTAAATTCCTTGCCTCAAATTACACAAAGTGGTTGCGTAAGATGCTGCGTTTATGGTTTCACCTTTTTTCATTCACTCGATTAGCAAAACTCATTCAGTCCCAAAGGACTGTATGGCCATAACTTTCTTGGCAGATGGTCTGACTTTAAATTTCTTAGGGTGACACCCTTCACTCCTGTTTACTTTCAGGGTCATGGTTATGAACCCATGTTTCATCTGCAGTAACAATGCGGTTGAATATACTCGTAAAATCTTCACTATAGAGCTCCAAAATCTCTTTACAGCACTCGACTCGCACTTGTTTCTGAGGTGCCATATGCATTCCCAGCACCCATCTTGCATTGACTTTTCAGAGGTTGAGATGGTCATGATGGTACCAATGGATAGGTTAGTCATCTCTGCTAATATTTCAACATTTATTCGGGCATCCTCCACTACAAGTGTCTCAACTTTATTCACATTTTATTCTGTATCAGCAGTAACGGGGCCGCCCGAACTAGGGTCATCTTCAGTGTTCTTCTTGCCTCTTTTGAATTCACTTGACCACTCTTCACCACCATATCTTCGCGAATGATTTTTTGGACTTTTCTCTTGTTTTGTGAGGAATTTAATTACAGCGCGGTGTTCGATTTTCTTCAACATTGTCGCGTGAGTCATTGCGATTGTCTTTCACCGAGGATTACTAGAGAACTAGATTATAATTATGTGAAATTTTATTTTCATACTCTCAGATAATGTAATTATTTAATACAGTGATAATGTTACCCAGTTAAGTAGTTTATTACCTCGATACTGAGAATACATTGAACGCCCGTCGCACATGTAAATGATGATCAGGTGATCTAGAAAGATATTTGCAAGATGGTACATTTAATGCTATTGATTTTGAGATTTAAAAATAAAATTTATAGCGTTAATCTTTTTTGAGTTTGAGAGTTATTGTGGCAAATCTTAATGTCTACACGAAATGTCGTTTATTAACATTATTATCAAGAGAGATGTTTATAGACGCCATGAACACTAAACCGTGACTGAGGTCTTGGTCAGTGTTAATATGCATATGCATTGCTGTTAAATGATAGATTTCGAACGTTGAGTCATAACATTTGGATACGTTCATGCCAAAACGACATAACCGCCATTAAGTAACTTTTCCAGGATTACAAAAAACTCTTTTTCTTACAATGTCAGTATCTTCAGAAGTCGATTTTTCGATTATATTGTTTTAAATATTTTTTTATAAATATAGGTATTATATAATATGTCACTTTCAATAATCATTAAAAGTGGTGAAAGGTCTACTTTTTTTAACACCAATAGTTGTCGACTCTTACGTCACAAACTTCCAACTACTAAGGTCAGCGCATCATTCAGTGTGTGGACAAAGCAAGAGAGTGCGTGACGTCACAATAGCCATCGCATCTCATCAGATGCACAGTGCGGGATGTTTCATTAGTTATTTCCATTTATCATGTGATCTGCTTTAAGTTTCTAACAACAAAATAGTCTGATACAAGTTTCTGTATGCAAACCCACACATTCGTAAATAATGGTTAATGACTTAACAATATTTTGTTAAAATTTTGGAGTGAAAATTTTATAAAAAAGATTTTTAGGAATAAATAATTCCCATGCAAAATAATCCTAAATTTATTATTCAGCCTAAGCTAATTTAAATATTTCGTACCATACATATCCAAGACAGGAGAAATTTGATAAAAGGACGAGTTGAATCCAAAGACTATTTGTAGTGAACACTTTAGAAGTCGATATTCTGAAATAGATTTAAGAACTGAACTTATGGGCAATCCAGTAAAGCAGATACTGAAAAGTCGCGGTTTGTATCTACGTACCAATATCCACACTGCGATTTAATTAAATATTCGCTAGCTGTCCCAACATTCCATCTGCATAAATTATCTGCTACTCAAAGCTACTTATCGATTGAGAAAGAATGGTAAAAGAAAATATAGAGTCTATTGGAAACAACAGCTGCAACCGCAAGTGAAATCCAATATGAAGGAATGGATGTACCAGACAAGAGGTGTTAAGCATAAATACTTGAAGACAAATACAAAGAATTGATGATAAAATATGAAAACCTAAACAATTGCAAGTGATATTTTTTTGAATGATATGTGGTATTCTTCTATGTGCAAAGATGAAAAGCAGAACGGGAGAGAATTGTAAAAGCAGCTGCCGGAATAATCTTGGAAGATATCGAGTCAATTCTGTTTTTCTTCAAGGATTGCATTTAAGCAAAGAAAATGGCAAAAGAGAACACTGAAAAGAAACTGACATCTATATCCCATGCCCTCATTACTGCCATTCGCCCTCGATCTTTTATACCTCCTATCCTACATGCTGTAGCCTTGCTATTTGCTTTGAATCGGCTCCCTCTGCGATAGAAGTAGGACACCTAGGTGTTATGGAACTTCAGACATTTGAACATCAAACAAGCAATGCATTAGGTACGGTAGATTACTGTTCTTGACTTGAACATGCTCAATCTCATTCCAGTTCACATATTTACATCTACCTTACAAGATATAGTGTGGATATGTGGTTACGAAAAGTGTTTTTACAAGCAATGTTATTAATTTGGTGACGACATGAAGTGCTTTTTGATTATGAACGACTTCACAATGACACAGGTGGAATCCTACACGATAACAACTTAATTGTCGAAGTACTTATCCTGAAAATTGGTATATGTTGTGTGAATGATTTTTACTTTTTGGTCTTTAATCGCTTGTGTAATTTAAATATATACAATAGAAATTATGAATAAATTTTGTCATGAACAAGAAATAAGATGAAAATGTGGCTTGTACATCGAAGAAACAGAAAAAAATATATTCTAATATACTTTACTTGTTGCTTCTGTGCAGTAGTTGTCTCTATCGACGCTTTATTAGTTTTCAGATTGTCTAAATCCGAAACTTTTAGCACACGAACCATATGATTATTTTCCTTGAGCATGGTTCCATCTTCTACAGCCATAATGGTACTACTTTCCTTACTGGCAGAAACATTATGTTCCTCCGTTTTCAATTCAGATTTTTCACCTTTCAATTGCACAGCCGTCACGTCATCCTTGCTCTTCTTTTCCGTGGATATTTCAAGACTTCCTTTGATATCATCAGTGGCGGGAGTTCTCTTCACTTCCTCGTTCTTTATATCAGTTTGAGGACGTTGTCTCACCAATCTATTGAAGCACATACAGGTACCATCAACGTGAGGGTAATAATGTGTTTCCTCATACTGAGATTCAACGGGAATTTCTCTTGAGGAAATAGCCTTCACTGTTTCTCCAAATTTCTGGCCGACTTTCTTGGATCCATTCACTATTTTACCAGTAACGTCCGTAAATGTCGACTTAGCGTCGGAGAAAAAGTTCGATGATCGTCTTCTTTCGAACTGGTCCTGATCCTGTGCAAAATCCCTGGCGACATTCATCAAAAAGTACATCAGAAGATTTTGTATAGGGTCCGCTGGAGCTTTTTTGTAGACATTTCCGTAACTAACTAAAATTCTCGGTTTACTTTGAACAATCGGGTACCCAGCGTCGGGGCTCCTGTTGTGATCGCTTGTGCTATTTTCGTGTGCGTTGATTGATACGACGATATTTGAGCTATCATCCAACTTCGATGGAAGTGCTTGCGACGTGGCTGCAAATAACATTTTCGTACACATTTAGAGTAGAAAGTAGATACGAACGCGAAAACTTACCAATTACAAGAGCAATTAATAAAAAAAACTGCGCTATCCACATTTCCCAAGATTATAAAAACATATCCGTCTTTAAAAGCATTTCAATATTTATTTACTGTCATAAATTTCAATTATTTTTCCAAACATGCCTTCCACGATAGACGGATCACATTTTTAAATAGCTTTTGAGAGAATTGGTGAGAATTGTCAAATTTGACAGACATTAATGAAACCTTGTTAATATAATTTTTCATTTTTAGTTTTTTTAAACAGCATAATAAAACTGACAAACAATTTTCCTTCAGAACAAAGAAGACATACTTCAATAAGAAGGAGGTGAATATGTGTTGGAAGGTCTGAAATATTCTATTTCGTTATTTTAAGTTGATATAGGTTAGTTTAGTAGGTATATATGTCAGTGTGATAAATTATTCAGAGAAAGGTTTTACTTTTGGCGCTGTAATTGGTATATTATTTACTGGATCTCACCTATATACCAGGTTACGTATGGCAACTTAGCAGACCTTATGCGAATGATTTATTAATTTAGATTGAATTATCCCAAAGCTTTTAGCTCTTCTGAGTCAGAAATTGCAACTGATTTGCACCAAATCATTGGATTTGTTGTTTGGAATTGTGCGGAAAATAAATACTTTGCAAATGGATAAGACTTTATTGTAAGAGCCATAACAAGTGGCACCATTCTGGGTTTCTTGAATTTAGAAGATCAAAAGCCTGTTGTTTCTGAAACTGTGTTAAATTTTGTCCTAAGAATCTGTTATTGAGCATATTTGACAAACAGTAATGTGATCTCAGCGCCATAAATATCTCTCCTTTTGGCAAACGTTTTGTTTTACAGTACTTGGTTGATATTAAAAAATAAAATAAAATACATACTACTGTGACCCTCACATGTTTGAAAATAATAGTCTTAAGAATTAGTATAGTCATTAAAACATGAGGTGTGGCCACCACACGACTTTCTTATACGTATGACCGTTTCAAATTATAGAATTTTAAGAATTTTTTTATACAAATATTATTCAAAATCCTATTTTAAGTACTTCTATTCTCTTAATAAATCTCTATAGAATGCATACTTTGCAAGGTATTCGAAAAAAAGTGCTGCGGCCTAAGAGTAACAGTGTCACTTGCGGTCCGAATTTTGAAATTTCATGTATACAAAAAATATTGTAAATCCAACTCTAAATACTTTTGTATTCTTGGTAAATATATATAGAATGCATAATTTACGACATATTTGCAAAAAATCGCTATTTCGGTAGCGTAAAAGTGGTACTTTCGGTCCGAATTTTGAAAAATTTTTTATAGAAAAGGTGTTGAAAATTATGTTCTAAATACTTTTATACTCGTAACGTACCTGTCTAAAAAGCATGACTTGCGAAATATTCGCAAAAAACTGATTTTTGATAGGAGTAAAAGACCTACTTCGGGTAAGAATTTCGAAAAGCTTTTTAAATAAAATTGTTCTCAATTTTAATTTTAAGTACATATGAATTCTTTATAAATTTGTTTAAACTTAGTAGTTGACGAAATATTTGCAAAATTCGATTTTTTTACTGAAGTAAACTACTACTTCCGGTCTACCGATTTTACTGAAAAACTAATCAGATCTCAAGAGGGAGTTTATACACGTAAATACAAAATTTGGAATTGATATCAACAGCGGTTTGACCGCTATCGTGATCACACACACACACAGAGAGACGCACAGACATTTTTTTAAAACCACTTTTTTTGGTATCAGGGGACTTCAAAACGTGGACATCTGCAAAAATCTCGAGGTCGAAAATTTTCGTCATCACAATACTTCCTTATAATACGTATAAGAAAGTAAAAAAAAAGTACTACTTTATTTTAAAAATGTATTTAAAGTTAGGTTATAAGTAGAATAGGTTGCCAACATCTAAGGACAAATTCCTTAAATTAAAGCTATAGATAAGAATAAATATATAAATTGTTGGTATACTTTATTTAAGTAAATGTAAATATTAGGTATAATATAAATACTAAATAAATCAATTAACTTTATTTTGTAAAAAATACAAGCAAGAAATATGGTTTGAGTATAAAGCAACAGAACCTAATTTTACACAAAACGTTAGTATAGCTTTAAATATTTTAAGAAATGGACCATTATTTAAAAATAAAAATATACTGAGAGTGAATAACAGAGAAAGAGTAATGTTAAAGAATGGGACAATAAAAAGAGTGAATCATCTAAATGCCATTAAATTATATGAACAAGATAAAATCAGATGTGCTCGAGAAGATGACACAATCTTGAATAAAGAAATAAATATGAATGTGAACATGAATAATGGTACTAATTCATAAGAAGGATTCTAATAATAAAACTAAATATATAGTAAATCCGTACACTTCATATAAAAAAGGATATAACTATGACATTTCTAGTAAGAAATGTTAAATCGTAAATAAAAATATCTTTTGTAAATAGTATTATAAGTTTAAAAGACATTCTTTAGTTTTTGTATGTGTAGCCAAAGTGTTTCGAAGGCACTGGAAATGGTCATGTGTGATTTAGGCATCTGCAAGAGAAAAATCCAACGTTAATATTTGTTTATAGCGTTCTACAAATTTTTACAATATTTTACCTGAAGAAAGAACGTGGTTGGAGAATAGGGAGAAAGTGATGGAGGCTGCAGTTCTGCACAAGACGGAACTGGCAAAGAAAATCCATGTTATATGTAACGTCTTTCCGTTGCTTCCAGACCGACGGGCTAATAAGAGGAGGATCGGAATAAAATTAGCAAACGGCGAGAGGAAGTATTTGATAAACAGTGAAGAAGGCAATACGTTTGTGTATAGATACAATGAAGGTTTATATTGAAAAGAAGAAACGATACACTTACCTAAGATGGGAAGCAACAAATTTGTAAACTTCAATAACAAACAATTTAGAAGGGTCGCCATTGTTGCACAACTGTCAGTATGGTTAATGTGTATTGTTATGGGTGTGACAACTTAAAAGGATGAAGAAAAATTTTACTACGAACAAAGATTATAAACCTACAAAGGATTGCTCATTCCCTATGCTGTAACGTTAGCATATCCCCCCTCACGGCGCGCACTGCGGTGACGTCACAACTGGACCATGCTCTTCAAATCGTAACGTTTCCAGTGTTTTTAGTACATAGGCGTGTGTTGCACGTGCCAAATTAATGAGATTGTTTTGCTTTATTTTATGATTTAAATCTATATTTCGCGATTGACTTTGTGTTTTTATTGTGTTAGTAATAAAACCACTCTTTATTAAAATTTTCAATTAATTTAATTTTATTGATAGGTAGTGAAAACCACGTGAAAACATAAGCGCTATGCCGGGTCGTAGATGCGCCGTATTTGGTTGCAACAATAGCAGAGTTGTAACCAAAGCAAAAAATGAAAGTGTCATTTACCATGAATTTCCTCGCGCAAATAATTTGGTCTCCACAACTATAAAAAAAGAATGGATTCGACGATGCCAAAGAGCCGATAAATTCAATCCCAACACAAGCCAAATTTGTTCTGTGCACTTTACGTCTAATGATTACGAAAGGGATTTACAGAATGAACTATTAGGTAAATATAAAAAAAATACATATTAAGAATGGCTTACAGATTACTTAATTTAGGATTACCAGTAAGAAGAAAACTGAAGAAGACAGCAGTCCCAACAGTAAATTTACCTCTTGAAAAGAAAGAAAAAAATCAGACACAACAAATACAAAGAAGCGAAAGACTTTTAAAGAGACAGAAGCAAAAAGAAGTTGAGGATATTTTGAAAACTAGTATACCATCTGATATTAACCCCCAGGCTTCAACTTCACAGGTTTGTGATGAGCATCTCTCTCAAGAAATAATGTCAAGAACATCTGAAGAAAAGCGTTCACATGAAATAAAATATGACAATAATGAATTACTGACAAAATATAATGAACTTGAAAAGCAACATAAGCTATTGAAGAACAGCAGTGGGAAAAAAATAAAATTATTGAATGACCAATTACGCCATTACAAAAGTAAATGTCAACAACTGTGCCAAAATAAGAAAGAAGAAACAGACGCTGTAAAAAAAATGTTTACCAAAAATCAAATGAACATGTTATTAAATAGGAGGAAACGAGTCAACTGGACTTCCGAAGAAGCTGCATCAGCTTTTACTCTACGGTATTATAGTAAGAAGGCATATCTGTATGTTAAAGATAAACTTCACTTTCCCCTTCCTGGTTTATCTTCTCTCAGAAGATGGGCAAGTAAATTGAAGATTACTAATGGAATTTTAACAAGCGTTTTGGAATTTATGCAATTAGCAGGAGAATCCATGAATGATTTTGAAAAAACAGTAGTGTTATGTTTTGATGAAGTAAAAGTACAAAATATCGTAGAATATGACGTTGGAAATGATAGAATTTTGGGTCCACATAATTATATGCAGTGTATTATGGCACGGGGCTTGTTTTCAAATTGGAAACAGCCTATTTTTCTTGATTTTGATCAGAGAATGACTTCGAATATTTTATTCTCTATTATAGACAAATTGTCTGAAAAGGGTTTTAAAGTGGTAGCAATAGTTAGTGACTGCGGCAGTACAAATGTTGGTTTATGGAAAGACTTAGGAATAGACATTAACAACACATCTTTCAAACATCCCGCTACCAACAGAGATATATTTGTCTTTGCAGATATTCCACATCTCCTGAAATTAATTAGAAATTGGTTACTGGATACCGGCTTTCAATTAAAAGATGGAAGTTTGATAAATAAGAATCCATTGGAGGAACTATTGAAAGTGACAGACACAGAACTCAATGTCTGTTACAAAATTTCAAAAAAACACTTGGAATGCAATGGACCTCAAAGACAGAATGTTCGTTTGGCTGCGGAATTGTTATCAGAAACGACTGCAAAAGCTCTTGCTCGTTATAAACCAGGTAATGATCCTCTTCTTGCTGTAAATGTAGCTACTTTCATTAGCGATATAAACCAATGGTTTGACATATTTAATAGTTACGCACCTCGTAATAAATTAGCGTCCAAAAATGCTTTTGGAATCAATTTAGAAAGTCAGGTAGCACATTTGGACAAAATTATCGATTTAATAGAAAATATGAAACCCATTGGTAAAACAAGTATACAGACATTTCAAAAAGGAATAATTATATCTACAAAATCATTAAAAGGTCTTTTTAATTCAATGAAAGAAGAATTTAATGCTGCCTATATATGCACACACAGACTAAACCAGGACTGTTTAGAAAACTTTTTTTTCCAACTAAGAAGTAGAGGAGGAGCAGATGATCATCCATCGCCGTTAAATGCACTGTACAGAATTCGTATGATTATTTTAGGGAAGAACCCTGGCATTCTTAGTAGCCATGTGAATACTGAAGAGGCGGAGCCTCAGGAATATTTATCAGCAAAAGTCTTTGAACAAGCTGAGATAGCATTAAATCCTTCAGATAATAATTTAGTCGAAATTAACTTATCTATATCCTCTTCTTCTTCAACTTCTTCCAACGATTCAAGTAATTTAGAGACTGCCAACGATGCTCTAGAGTATATTGCTGGATATATCGCAAAGAAATTCAAAGATAAATATCCTGATCTGGGCGATTATACACACCAATTATTACTCACGGAACATCAGTATAATTTACCCTCATGGGTTGAACACTTATCGTATGGAGGCTTAATTAAACCTAAGAGGTCATGGCTCCAAAAAGTAAAAAAAATGAATAAATATTTTCTCAAGTACCATGGACCTCAACTTGAGAAAAAACACTCGGTTACCAAACAGCTGAGTAACTTTATTTATCAGAAGGAAAACATCCCTTTAGATTTAGTTCAAAATTTTATAAAACTTAGAACAATTATTAAAATAAATTATGAAAATATTAAGCAAGAAGAAAAAAAAATCAAAAACAGAAAAAGAAAAATTGTGGCTTCTGAAAGAAAGACCGCAAAGAAATTTAAAAAAATTGTCTCTTAAGTTTAGTTAAAATTTAAATAAAAATTTAGTTTTTATTTTATCCATTTTTTTACCAGTACCCAAGATTTACTGAAAATACTGATTAATTATTTTAATAATCTACTATTTATTTTAAATATTGCAATGCTATGAAATCTGTGAAAAGCGTAAGACATTATATTTCAACTATTTCGTAGGTCCGGTGACTACGTCACTGCCGAGTATGACCGATCACGTCCGAAGCTGATTGAGCAATCCTTTGTAGGTTTATAATCTTTGACTACGAACAATTTTTGAAAGATGCCAACTTAAAATTTGATTGAATGAGGGGGGCGCTAAAGCGGCGATTGTCATTTGTTTGAATATATAAGGGGGAAAACATGATAAGACTTGCAGCGTTTACGACGGTAATTTGAATTGTAAAGACGTCAAATTTATAAAGCAAAACTCCTAGAGAATAAAATAAAGTGAGAGTAGGTCATATAAGCACTGCTTATCAACTCACAATTCCATAGTTTATATTCAAAATTTGAAATTTGAAGTTTTAGTTAGATTTTCTTTTGAACGAATTCATTATATAAATTTTCTTTTATCGTTATAAACATTAAACTGGAAGATATCAATAAGATAGAATTTGATGTTTGTATAATCGAATGAAGTAAGTCATGATACTTATAGAAATATTTTAGTTTATTGAATATCAAATGAATATTCACTTGATTATGTACATTGTGTTTAATCACTATAAGTTATAAATATATTTTATCGCCAACCGTCAGTAAAGTGATGCGTTACCATAGCGTTTTACGGAGGTAAAGAAACACTTTATCGTACTCTACGATAATAGTATATTAAAATACAAGTTTCATAAGACACGATTTTTGCGCACGCGTTCAAGTTTAGAAAACGAGCCGCTAGGCGAGTTTTCTAAAGAACAAGTGCGCAAAATGTCTTATGAAACGTGTATTTTATACTATTTTTTCTATTTCGGTTATTAAAAGTTCAAAAAAGCTTAAAATAAGAGACATGTTTTGTTCGAATATTTTAGAAATTTTGCTTTTTTGAAGATGGTTACTCTGATTTTTAAGTAGAACGTTTTAAATATTTGAATATCGGTGGTGCTATATGTAATTGTGTTTAAAATTCAGACTGATTTATACAATAAATTATTTCAAATTATCAACAAAAAGGACGAAATAAATAACTGTACGCCCCCAGAGATTCGCAAAATAGCAGAAGACAATTTACAAAATCTTTCGTCCACAAACTCTCTACATATTTATCAAAACAAACTTTTATAACAGTTGTACTATTCAACATGGTAATTAAAAGTCAATAGTAGCATCCGAAAACTTATCATCCAACTCTGCTTAACAATTTATATTGCTAATTAGTAAGTGAAATGTTAGCATGTGTGCTTTTTATTCTTTGTAGAATTTTATTGCACATTTTTGTTACTTTAAAGGCTTATATTTTGACATTTAAATACGATTTGGTTCCATTTCTTTTGTTACCAACTTCAAAAAAATAAAATTAGCGTGCGATAAAGTAATACTTTATGCAACCAAAACGGGTGTCGTAAAGTGAACTTTATAGCACCGGAATAGAAAAAGTACTTTTTCTATTCCGGTGCTATAAAGTTCACTTTACGACACCCGTTTTGGTTGCATACAGTATTACTTTATCGCACGCTAATTTTATTTTTTTGAAGTTGGTAACAACAAAAAATGGAACCAAATCATATTTAAATGTCAAAATATAAGTCTTTAATCTAACAAACATGTGTAAGAAGTTGTACAGAGAATAAAAAACACAGTTACGAACATTTTATTTACGCTAATTAACAATATAAATGGGATGATGCCTTTTTTATCTTTCTTTCTTTGTCAAAATAAGCAATTACTACATTTTCCGTAATATTCACAATATTATTTTCTTTACACCAACTTAAAAAGAGGTGGATATTGCTTTTCATAAATATGTCGAGACTTTGTTGGCAAAAGATTTTCTAAATTGGCTTCTGCTATTTTGCGAATCTCTGGAGGCGTGCAGTTATTTATTTCTTCCAATTTGTTGATAATTTGAAATAATTTATTGCATAAATCAGACTAAATTTTAAACAAAATGACAAGTCCGCCGATATTCAAATAATTAAATTGTTTTACTTAAAAATCAGAGTAACCAACTTCAAAAAACAATATTTCTAACATGTCTCTCATTTTAATCTTTTTTGAACTTTCAATAACCGAAATAGAAAAAATAGTATAAAATACACGTTTCATAAGACATTTTTGCGCACTTGTTCTTTAGAAAACTCGCCTAGCGGCTCGTTTTCTAAACTTGAACGCGTGCGCAAAAATAGTGTCTTATGAAACTTGTATCTTAATATACTATTTTCTATTCCGGTGCTATAAAGTTCACTTTACGACACCCGTTTTGGTTGCATAAAGTATTACTTTATCGCACGCTAATTTTATTTTTTTGAAGTTGGTAACAAAAAAATGGAACCAAATCGTATTTAAATGTCAAAATATAAGCCTTTAAAGTAACAAAAATGTGCAATAAAATTGTACAAAGAATAAAAAGCACACATGCTAACATTTCACTTAGGTACTAATTAGCAATATAAATTGTTAAGCAGAGTTGGATGATAAGTTTTCGGATGCTACTATTGACATTTACTTACCATGTTGAATAGTACCGCGCGATCATTTAAATTCTAAATTAGAGCAGGCTGTGAAATTTAAATTAAGTTGGTATATAAGTACTAATTTACAATTTGAATTGTCAAAGTGACGTTCCTAAATGTTAATTAATCAATAATTGACATTCTGGACAACCTAATAAAAAAAATCCCGCCTGCTATAATTTAGAATTTAAATGATCGCGTGGTACAACTGTTATAAAAGTTTGTTTTGATAAATATGTAGAGAGTTTGTGGACGAAAGATTTTGTAAATTGTCTTCTGCTACTTTGCGAATCTCTGGGGACGTACAGTTATTTATTTCGTCCTTTTTGTTGATAATTTGAAATAATTTATTGTATAAATCAGTCTGAATTTTAAACACAATTACATATAGCACCACCGATATTCAAATATTTAAAACGTTCTACTTAAAAATCAGAGTAACCAACTTCAGAAAAGCATTTCTAAAATATTCGAACAAAACATGTCTCTTATTTTAAGCTTTTTTGAACTTTTAATAACCCAAATAGAAAAAATAGTATAAAATACACGTTTCATAAGACATTTTGCGCACTTGTACTTTAGAAAACTCGCCTAGCGGCTCGTTTTCTAAACATGAACGCGTGCGCAAAAATCGTGTCTTATGAAACTTGTATTTTAATATACTATTACCTGCCGCTAATATCTGTCAGCGTAGCCATGACTGATGACTTTAAAAATAAATCGTTTGTCACTGTCATAAACTGTCATAAGTTATTATATCTTTATTTCTTAAATTAACAATTTTCACGGTTGGCGATAAAATTTTGTATGCACCACGTCAGTAAAGTACCTTTATCGAACTCGTCTGTTACTCGCCGCGCTCGCTTCACTCGCTTGGCTTGTAAATCAGACTTGTTCGATAAAGTATCACTTTACTGACTTGTTACATAAATGACTATTATCGCCAACCGTCAGTAAAGTGATGTGTTACCATAGCGTTTTACGGAGGTAAAGAAACATTTTATCGTACTGTACAATAAAGTACTTTACCTGCCGCTAATATCTGTCAGCGTAGCCATGACTGACGACTTTAAAAATAAATCGTTTGTCACTGTCATAAACTGTCATAAGTTATTATATCTTTATTTCTTAAATTAACAATTTGCACGGTTGGCGATAAAATTTTGTATGCACCACGTCAGTAAAGTACCTTTACCGAACTCGTCTGTTATTCGCCGCGCTCGCTTGGCTCGTAAATCAGACTCGTTCGATAAAGTATCACTTTACTGACTTGTTACATAAATAACTATAATGGTGTGCAACATGCTATAAAGGTACAATGTGAGAATGTATGTTTTAGTAAAATAGTGACAGCATCGTATTAATAAGATTTAACAAGAATCAAAAATATTTTTTAAGTCGAAAGAACATAGTGAATATTCATTCAAACATTATTATATATAAATATTCTACACACATTATGACTCAAAAGGGAGTATAAATGTTTTCAATTTAAAATAAAAATTCACAAAAGGTTGATATTGTTAGCAACTATTATTCAAAAATATAGATATACCTTGAATATGAAATTTATATATTGTGTTTAATTTCCTCACCTTATCCCCGAACAATACTAAATAAGAGAAAGACCTGAGATGAAGAAGTAAATCACTCCATGAACTCATGAATAAAATTAAAAATTTATGCTGACACAAACAAATAGATAAGAAAAGTGTTACATTATTTCTATCAATTAGATAAACAGGTATCACAGCAATACGTGTACTGAAGAACGAGAAACACTCACTTACTAACACGCTCGACACTTGAACGCGAGCGAACGAAAAATTTGATTTCACGAGTTGTTTGTGATGTATCTAACAAGCAGTAAACAAAAACCGGGGAATCACAGAATTGTATTCAATAATGAAAGGTGCTGTAAGTATCTATTTTGGAAATTGGGTACTCCCACCCTAAAGGTTGTATTTTAGGTCAAATATATTTAAAAATTTTCTTCCAAATTGTAGAGAAATGTTGCAAAGAGGCAGTACTGATTTATTTTGGGAGCAAGGTGGGAGCGCAGCTGATAAATTAAAGCGAGATAGAGTCCTACTTACAGCACCTTTGTGTTTGAATGTAAAACTGTTTTTTGTTTTAAATTTAGTCATATTATTTTCTGTTTTCTGAACTCACTGTTAACATTGCAGCTTATTTCGATGTCTGAGTGCGGGCACCCTAAACTTAAATTTTATATATTGTTTTTGTTATTATCAAACTTTTCCTCACGACCACTAATAAATGTAATTATGTTTCTAGAACTACATTTGAAAAAGGCCCGCTAGGCCGAAACATGTAATGTAACAATAGTTATACGCTCTTGCTTTTTCAAATGTAATGTCGAACGCAAAAACGTCGAAAAAAGAAAAAAATGTAAATACAAATACACACTTTGTTTTATGGAAACGCAAAACAAATAATGTCAATTTTGATAAAATGCAGGTATATACTGTGGCGTGGACATTAAAGGCCTCACGCAACGACGAAACCAACGACCTTAAAATGTTTCTTTCAAGCAATAGTACAGCTTTCAATTATGAAATACCAAAACGAAATTCAGATCATGAATAAACAAAGGTTCAATGCATATTTGACTGGAATTAGAAGATTCTGAATCTGTGTTATGAAGTACCTTAATTTGAGCAACTTCAAGGGTGAAATGTAGGAGCAAATAATTTAATTTATAAGAAAATACTTACTCCCATCAAATCTTCATTAATTCTTTGTATTCAAATTCAATTTAATGAATAAAATAACAAAATTTGGTAGTTGTTTCCCTTGAACGAATACTTTACAACGGCGGAATTTGCACTAGGGCATATACGAAGGGGGGCCCAAAAAAACCGAACTGAGAACGGGCGCGCGTTACCATTTGTAGACGTAGTAGAGAGTTCTCCCGCTAGATGGGGTTAGTAGAGACCTTCGCGAAACAACTGTGCAGACGGCGTCAGTTTGTAGGTTAACGTGTAAGCGTGGTGTTGTGTTTCTCTTACTGTTATTTTGTTCCGCTTGCGAAGTCGTTATGGCAAATTTAAAAGAACAAAGAGTGTGTGTGAAATTTTGTTTCCTGCTTGAAAATTCGTCAACGGAAGCTTACCATATGCTTCAACAGGCTTTTAAGGAGAATGCTATGATCCGTACAAAGTTTTCGAGTGGTTTGGGCGCTTTAAACGAGTGTTGAAGACCATACTCGTTCTGGGCGCCCTTCATCATCTCGAAGCAATGAAAACGTTAAAAAAATCTGAATCAGAATCTGAAAATTATTCAATTGTATTCGAGCCCGGACTTAAAAAAATAGATTGAAGGTGATCCAAACTTTTTGACCAAAGTCATTACTCATGATGAGAGTTGGTGTTACGGGTATGACGCAGAATCCAAGCCAGAGGAAGCAAAAGCAACACATTAAGTGAGGTCGAATGTGAAGACGATGATCATTGTCTTTTTTGATTTTCGTGGAATTGTGCATCGGGAGTTTGTTCCCCCTGGCCTGAACCAGAACTTTTATTTGGAACTTTTAAGATGGATGTGCGGAGGAAATTTTGGCGATTAGGTGACTTTTAACTTCATCACGACAACGCCCCCGTACACACGGCCTTACGAGTGACCCACTCTTTGGCCTCTCAGGGATGGCCTGTCGTTCCCCACCCTATGTATTCGCCAGACCTAGGTACGACATTTTCCTTCTTCCGAGAATGAAGGAAAATCTAAAAGGGAATCGTTTTGATGGATATGGAGGCGGTAAAAACAGCTTCGTAAAGGGCACTAGACGGTATCAAAGTATAAGAGCTCCAGAGATGCTTCAAACAGTGGGAAAAAAGACTTGACGAATCCATCGCATCTAATGGAGAGTATTTTGAAGGTGACCGAAGGAATTTTGTAGAAAATTAATAAATAATTTTTTTATAAAAAAATTGTTGGTTCCCCCCTCATACTTACGCCTTCCCCTTACGTCCTACCTCAAAGCAGTTAGTCGGCACCTCTGCGTAAGCTCCCTTAAGGGTCCTATATAGTGGATCGGAAATGTAATATTGGTTGCATAGCACATAATTTAATAAGCCAAGGATGTCCGAGTACTTATTACACATAGGTAGGCTTGCCAGATTTCTGAAATGTTCAACCGGGACACCGGAATGCCCCCCCAGCGTCGTGGGTATTCAAGGGTACACAACCTTGGCGGTTTTTTAGAGTGTTTTAGAGGGTAGTTTATTTTTAATGCTATGAGGCAAATAATAAATGACAAGCATATAAATTTAAATATTTGTTAATATTTATTTACTTATTTACTTAATGGTTTGGTTTTAATCTTGTAAAAATATTCACAAGCTAATCCGATATTAATTTGACATGTCATCAAGGCTTTAACCGTAGATTTCTTCATCAAACCCCTATCATCAGTCCATGCGTTGTTCATCAAAGACAATACTCTCAACTGCATGGTGCCGATGTCCCAGGTAAGCAGAAGGCATACCCAACCATCTTGATCAGATTGGGGGCTGCTAGTGATTCTCCTAGAAGTGACCAAACAGCCTGAGCCATTTTTCCTCACTTGAAATAATCACATCTCTGGTAATCTCTTCTTGCTTCCACTGTTCCCAATTTGACTGGAAATACTCTTTAGCAAGCACAACTTCGTCAAACAGCTGATCATTGCTTACTTTTATATTGGGTACATCAAGAAGACTGCTATTAATAATTTCAGCAGAAATTTCGGCGTTTTCCCAATCAATAGCATTTGTTTTGGTCAGATTGACCCATGAAAACTGTTCAGCATTTCCAAAACTATCCTCCCAGAAGTCCAAGCATGCAATGCGTCTTTCATAAATGCCATCAAATTCTGCTTTCACATTGGTACGGCCTTGCTCATCTAGATTCCTATAGAAGTTCTTTGCGCCCATAGCGATAAAGTTTGAAGCCTTTCTTTCTGCCAGGTTTCTTTTGAGAGCTTTATGAGCTTCACCAACCTCAAAAGCTGTAGTGTTATATTTTTCCATTACCAGGATGGCCTTGTTAAACAGTGCAAGTTATCCGTGAACAAACCACAAGTAGAGCTCGCCCGTTAAATCAATAAACAAGTTTTTTATTGTTGATGGGCACATTTCTTGGACTAAAAAACCGCTTTCAGACATTCAAAAATCTGTAAAAATCTAATAACCTTTACAGTTAATTATTTTTATACTTTTTTGGTCATCTATAAAATCGAATTTTAATTTTTACCGGGACGTGAAGTAAACCGGCCGGGACACCGGGATTTTGTCTGAAAACCGGGACTGTCCCGGTCAAACCGGGACGTCTGGCAAGCCTACACATAGGGAATATATAATAAATATTTGAAATAATAACTCAATATCTAAGCGAATAAAAATTCATTTATGACCAAATATTTACACATTTGTAACCGCGGGAAAGATTTTTACTAGAATAACAATTCATTGTAATGTGGATTGCCTAATTTTAATTTATTTTATATTCATTTAAAACAAAGTAAAGAATAGTTGAACGAAAAATAAGTGCAACGCTGGGTAGCTTTTTATTCAATTTATAACGTGAACCCAAGCAAACAAATCTCCCCTGAAAGATTTTTGAGAAAACTTGTTTTTAGTATTTTGACATATTAATTAATTTGTTTTAATCCGATAATTTTTTTCTAAATTTGATTCTTCAGCGGGGTAGATTACTAAATTCTCCATAAGTTGACGTTGAAAGGTTTTCTCCAAATTTAAAATCAACAAAAATATCTTGCATCTAAAATGTGCTATTTTTCCATTGTTGACAGATCCACTATATAGGACCCTTAACATGTGCAAAATAGGGAACGGGAAGATGAAGAGGGTAGGTACAAAATGTGACCACTATGTTCAGCGAGAATAGTGGCGTTGTTAAATTTTCCATTTTTAATAAATTAAACTGAAAGCCTTACAATTATTTATTAGTAATATACCTAATGTAAAAAGAAAATATTCGAAATAAAACTATTAAATCATCTAAAATTTAACAGCTTTTTTCAATATGACGAAACCCATCAACTTTATTAATATAATTTACTTTTCAATCGTTTAATTTAGTCGTTTTTTAAGTTTGAATAAACACTTTTTGCATAAAGTGTTAACACAATATTGATTAACCCGTAGGTATTGTAATTTTAAAATTAACATTTTGACAAACAAATAATATATTCAATGAAAAATAGTTTCAAGATATAAAAATACACGGCAACTAAAGATCATTGACGGTATTATTGGAAGATACTTTTGGCCGGCTATGTGCGTGATATTTTTTAACATTATTGGAGAGATAGCACGTGCTGGTATCTAAAGAAGGATATCGGCTGGGCGGAAAAAAGAAAAGTAATTACTAATATCTCTGACGTTTGCTGACCTCTATCAGAGATGAATAATAAAACACAAAAATGCAATTTAAACCAGTAGATATTCACGATAAACACAATTAGGGATAAAGCTAATGTAATTTCACAAATAACGTGTGACTCCTGGCACTGTACCTCGTAATAAATACAAGCGCCACTTACGAAAAATATCACTGAGAAACGTGTACAAATAAATTAGTTCAAAGCAAACTTTCGACGAGAGTAGACGTTAATTGTGAACAAGAATGTCTTCCAGAACAGAGAAAATCGGCATCCTTGGCAGGTATAATTGATTTTCGTTTTGTTTCCTTTGGCGTTACATTAATCGATTGCTTTCAGCGGCTTAATTGGCCGATCATGGGCTATGTTATTTGCCAGTGTCGGTTACAAAGTATGCATGTTTGACATAGAAAAATCGCAAATCGACACTGCACTGGTCGATGTCGAACAGCAATTAAAAACTTTGCAGAAGGAAGGACTTCTCAGAGGCAAATTAACAGCAGAGCAACAATTTGCTTGCGTATCTGGTAATACTCTATGAAATAATATTACTATTGCTTAGGATGATGTTAAATACTCAGATACGTGCATAGATTACTTTCACTTTAGCAATCGTGTAATCATTACATCTCAGATACTTATTGTTTATATCTTATTTAAGTAGTATTCAAGTGATTTAGAGCTATTATCGTTAAATAAACAAGATCATAACACACTTAAGAAAAATACGTGCATTATTCTCTCTTGAATTGTCTTAAATGATTATATTTATTTATAAATAAGAATTACATGTAAATTTTAAAGATGACATACCTTCGCGATTAAGTAATTTAATGAATTATTTTAGTAACCATACTCTATTTGGCGAAAATATGATAAACAACAAATGAAAGATCCTTATATGCAAATTAGTGACAACCGATGTCAATGGCTTAATTTTTGTCCTTGAAAGAATCATAAGTTTAAATATAGGATTTGCATTACGATAACAATATTTGTAGTCTCCCACGTTTAAGGTAGAATATACGAGGAGCGCCGTTTAAGTGTTTAAACAATTAGGAAAGAAACAATTTTTTTGGAACAAACTGTGTTATTGCTTTTCAAAATATTTGGCTTGAAGATTTATACACCTTCGTATGTGTTCAAACTAATTCTCGAAATATTTTTCACACTCTGAAGTTGGTATCTCTCAAAAACATGGTTTTTGTAGTCTTCATAAGCTTATTGAGTTGATGAAAATCACTGCCAACTCTATAGGACATTAATTCGACGTTCTTCTGCTTTAAATAATCAATTGTTTGACATTCTGTTTGGGAGCTGTCACTTAAGTGTGAAGAATGACATTTTAGGTTGTTTTATTGTTGTTTGTTTTTTTTGTCCCTGATTGCGTCGACGACTAATAAACAAATTGTATACTATTCGGCATTAACTAAGTTCGATCCTTTACATACATATTGTAGTCGAGCACTTCCGATTGTTTTCGATTATGTTGTACGCACCGAGGACACACAGGAGAGACAACCAAGAGTTGGACAGTTCAAAATTATGAGTTCTGAGCGACAAGTGCATTATTTTGATTTGAAATTAAGTACCTTTTGTGTGGATATTTATACTATAGAAAAGAAACAAAAGATAGTGAGTGAAGAATATTTAAAGAGTAATGGGGGATATCAATGGCCGCATTCAGCAGACGGATCTGGAACCGTTTCCGCTCCAACTTCACTTGACGACAGTTGAGTATTCACTGGACAGGACCGCTCACATTTTTGTGATCACTTTCCATGTGGTACTTTTCACTGCTAACATATGTTAGAATTATACAGATTAAGTCGAATAAACAATAATAATAAATGTTTTTCTGCATTAAGTTCGGCGTAGTTTCTTGTGTAAGGGTCGGTTTTTGCAACCCCGATTAAAATACTCGGTTAACTCCAATATTATAATACACATATTTCTGCACAATACCATTAATTTGCTTATCTTACTTTTCTAGTACCTTTCGTCAAAATTGTGTGTTACGTTGGTGTTGGAATGCGTTAATGGCGCATGCGTACAGAATACGCTTACTAAATGAGCGTAGAATTTTTTCGCTCGCAAAAATGGTGACCGCTCCGCAACATGTTCAGAGTGAGCGTACATCATCTGAATCCGATCACTGAACTGTTGTATCTGCTGAAATATTTTTCACACTCTGAAGTTGGTATCTCTCAAAAACATGGTTTTTGTAGCTTACTGAGTTGCTTATTGAGTTGATGAAAATCACTGCCAACTCTATAGGACATTAATTCGACGTTCTTCTGCTTTAAATAATCAATTGTTTGACATTCTGTTTGGGAGCTGTCACTTAAGTGTGAAGAATGACATTTTAGGTTGTTTTATTGTTGTTTGTTTTTTTTGTTCCTGATTGCGTCGACGACTAATAAACAAATTGTATACTATTCGGCATTAACTAAGTTCGATCCTTTACATACATATTGTAGTCGAGCACTTCCGATTGTTTTCGATTATGTTGTACGCACCGAGGACACACACGAGAGACAACCAAGAGTTGGACAGTTCTAAATTATGAGTTCTGAGCGACAAGTGCATTATTTTGATTTGAAATTAAGTACCTTTTGTGTGGATATGTATACTATAGAAAAGAAACAAAAGATAGTGAGTGAAGAATATTTAAAGAGTAATGGGGGATATCAATGGCCGCATTCAGCAGACGGATCTGGAACCGTTTCCGCTCCAACTTCACTTGACGACAGTTGAGTATTCACTGGACAGGACCGCTCACATTTTTGTGATCACTTTCCATGTGGTACTTTTCACTGCTAACATATGTTAGAATTATACAGATTAAGTCGAATAAACAATAATAATAAATGTTTTTCTGCATTAAGTTCGGCGTAGTTTTTTGTGTAAGGGCCGGTTTTTGCAACCCCGATTAAAATACTCGGTTAACTCCAATATTATAATACACATATTTCTGCACAATACCATTAATTTGCTTATCTTACTTTTCTAGTACCTTTCGTCAAAATTGTGTGTTACGTTGGTGTTGGAATGCGTTAATGGCGCATGCGTACAGAATACGCTCACTAAATGAGCGTAGAATTTTTTCGCTCGCAAAAATGGTGACCGCTCCGCAACATGTTCAGAGTGAGCGTACATCATCTGAATCCGATCACTGAACTGTTGTATCTGCTGGATGCGACCAATATGTATTGAGTCAAGTAACATGGCAACATGTATTACTTGCAATGAAACAATATCAGTCCTCAAAGAATCCAATATAAAACGTCATTATGAGACTAAACATTTTCAGGCAGCTCCAAATTTACAGGAATCCAACAGTTAGAAAAATATGAAGATTGTAATGCGTGTTCAAATCTGAGCATTTGTTTAAGAAAGTAAATGCTGAACATGAAGCAGCAAGTTGTGCTATTTTCGCGTAGCTCATTCAATAGTGAAACATGGGAAACCATCTACTGATAGCGTATTAATCGAAGATTGCGTTATTGCAGCAGAATAAATGTGTTTAGAAAAAGCTAATTTATTTAAAAACATCAATTTTCCAACAAATACTATGCCTAGAAGAGTTGATGATATTGCAGAGAATATATTAATAACTTAATTGACTGACAAATGAAAATTTAAAAGGGTTGAAAATGCTGTTCAGAAAATAATCTTCAATGGAAAAACTTAAAGTGTATCACTACTGATCATCTGATGGTGGCAAAAACATGTGTGGAAATAAGAAGGGTGTCGTTGCTGTTGTATCAAAGACCGTTAAAAATGAATGTGTCTCAAATCCAATAATCGCACATTGCATCATTCACCAACGGTCTTTGTGCGGAAACTGCTTGAATACGTCAGAAGTTTTAAAGCCAGTCGTATCAGCTGTTCATTATATCATATCACATCCGCTCAAGCCCCGTTAATTCCACGAGTTTACTATTCGAAATTTTATTGAAGTATGGAATTTATCATTTCAGACAGATTTACCTAACCATATGAAGACCTTAATTTAAAATTACAAAGATAAGCCCTTTAGACAAAAATTATTTTGTTTCAATCCCAACAAAAAAAAGAAAAATGTTGCACGCATTTTAATAAGTATGTACATGCCAAATAATCAGTCTGCGAACTGAGACACCATTTTTGGTAGATTGTGCAATTGAAGCTTTTGGTGCTTTAAAAATAAATGTTGCGTCTCGTTTTTGAGATGTTTTGCAAATTGCAAAGCAAATGAAGATTTGTCAGAATCATTTTAACATCAACATAGACTTGCTCCCGAACTTCAAAATGGAAATGATTTGATTTGCAGTCTAGCGATATTTTTATAGAAAAATATTTAAAGTCATAATATGTGGGTGGTGATCTATAAAATACAAAATACATTATTTGTTCATTTTGTAGATCAAGTTGAGTAAACTCTCCGTACTTTATTTATCTTACGAAATATAAGGTAAATAGAATAGATTTTAAAAACTCCCCACGTTTCTACCTACGCCGATGAAGAAAGGAATTTAACAGTAAAATCGACTTTTTTGCTGTCTGTTTTCTCGACGAAAACAGATGTGCAGTTTGTTATGTTGGGTAATTAAAAATGCCATATGTGTTTTATTATACTTTAATGTTGATGCACAATGTTATAGAGCTGGTGTCTTAACTACTACTGATTTGTGTAATGCTATAAGTGGGGATGGTAGATGTCGCGCAGGGGCAATACAACAAATATATTATGTTGCTCTAAACGCATATGCAACACCTCCCTTCCTTACCAATTTTAATGTTACTTACAATTAACACACATAATCTTTCAAATAGGTTGGTGGTTTACGATTACGCTTATAATTCTGTAATTCGTTTTGATTTGATTCTGGTTGAATGACATTTTCACTGTTTTTAGTCAAATCATGGGTTACCATATTCGTTTCTTCGTTGGTCGATTGGTTCTGATTTCTGTTTATGTATTCTTCTAACACTTCGTCAAATAAGTCATGGTTTCTCTTATTAAATTCTTCGTTTTTAAATGTTTTAATGAATTTTCTATTTCTTCTCAATTCTGTAGTATTATCATCATAACGTATTCTGTAAGATCTGGGTTTGTCTTTTTCTTCAGTTATTACTCTTCCTGGTTTCCATGTCTTTTCATCTGTTCTTATTATATTTCTTTCTTCAGTTTCTTTAAATCCTTGGTATGTCGGTTGTAGTACTTCTTTTGTGTCTCTTGGTTTTTTACTAAAACATTTCTATACTGTTCGTATCCTTTGGTTCAAATAGCACGTTTATAATTGGCACTTGGGTCTTTATTTTTCTATTGAATAGGATTTCCGCTGGCGATGGTAATTTTGAACTGATCGGTGTAGCTCTATATTCCATCAGGACTAAGTACATGTCTTTTTCTTCTTCTAAGGCCTTCCTTAAGAGTTTCTTTACCTGCACAATGGAGTAATGTAGCAGCTTGGATTTCCTTCGTTTGCTCAACACATCCTGTTACGACGGAGTAGAGTTCCCAGCCTTCTTTAAATTGCATCCAATTCTTGGAGATATCACCTTTCATTTTCATTTGTTCAGGCTTTTGTAGATATTCCATTTTTTTTCTTTTTGTTTTCTTTTTAACACTAATTATTCTTTTCACTGATTACTATCTCTTTGACTAATCGTTTTTTTTACTGCTTTTCACCGTTTTTTCACTAATCGTTTTTCTGACTGCGCCATGTTATGTTGCGTAAACGCTCATTTAGTAAATACGTCACAACGCCAAATTGTTAAGCACGGTGATAAGATAAGTCAGTGAAGTGGATGCAAACAACCCTCATTTAGTAAATACGTCACAATAGATAGGTCTGTTGAACTGGATGCAAACAGAATTTGATGACGCGCACTAAATGAACGTATTCAAAATGCCATATGTGTTTTATTATACTTTAATGTTGATGCACAAAGTTGTAGAGCTGGTGTCCTAACTACTACTGACTTGTGTAATGCTATAAGTGCAGATGGTAGATGTCGCGCATGCGCAATACAACAAATACATTATGTTGCTCTAAACGCATATACAACACAGTTCACCATATGAATAGTGTTTTTTCAGTAACTGCGTGATGTTATATACTATTTCTTTTGTCCGTCGTAGTTTCGGCCTGATACGTCCGGTCTTTAATTATATGTGTCATAACAGCCACAGTCAGCAGCTATTTATTAACGATATTACATATTAACCTTTATTAACATTTCAATATACAGAATTTTAACTATACTTAATTAATTAGTATTATGACAACAATTAAACTGTTGTTTGCCAGTTGTTATCGACAGGTATTCAACTGGAAATGCACTAATTATTTGAACCTATCAGTAATACAATGATGCAAAAGTTTTGCCGTCATATTTAAAATCTTTACGCCTATAACAATAAAAACAATCTATACTTTTTCTAATAGGGAGCACAAGTCTAGATGAAATGGTCAAGGATGCCATATTAATACAGGAGTGCGTCCCAGAAAATTTAGAACTGAAGAAAAAGGTTTGGAAACAGGTAGATCTAGTTTCAGGACCAAATACTATACTTTCTAGTTCAACATCTACTTTTAAACCATCTTTATTCACGGAGGAATTAAAAAATAGGTACGTAATTATACCGGGTGTCCACACGAAAACTTTATATTGAATTATTTCTGGTGTTTTTGAAGACAAAAACTTGAAATTTTGGGTGGTTGTTCAGGATATAGGGGAACAATGAATAGTGTATTTCATACCGCCCCATCGGGTCACCCGCCGCCGCCGGCCACCCCCACTCCAATATTTTAAATGACACCCTGTATTTTTTTTTGGTGGTTTTCAAAGAACACAATTTTCTTGATATTCCTATGTGAAAAAACTAGTAACACACATTATGACATTTATGAGATATTTAAATTTAAAGGTTTCAGATATCAGAAATTATTAACTCCGAAAAATCATAAGTTAGTCATGGAAATAGTTTGCTTTAAATTAGAATTGTCAAAATTGTGACTTTTGTGTTTCATTAATATTAATACTTGTAAAATTGTTCTTAAAGTTTCGGCTTTTTCGCTGAAATGGTTTATACTCTTGAAGAGAGAACTGAAATAGTGATTTTGTATGGGATTGCAAACAAAAATTATTCCCAAGCGGCGACGTTATTCAATGAAAACCATCCAAACAGAAACGTATCTGTTGCTTATGTCAGAACGCTAATAGAAAAATTTTTGCAAACTGGATCTGTAAATAATAAAAAACGGAATACGAATAATTGTGGTGTACTAAATGAAGCTATGCAACTAGCAGTTCTTGGGCATATTAATTTAGACCCAGAGCTTTCGTTGAGAAAATTATCCGAAGTTTCGGGAGTGCCAAAATCAACCTGCCATAAGATATTAAAATTAAACAAAATGCACCCTTATAAAATTCAACTTCACCAAGAGTTGGGTGACGGTGATTTCGACAGAAGAGTCGAATTTTGTGAAATAATGACAGATATGATTCGGCAAAATGGAAATGTTTTGCGAAGTATTTGCTTTAGTGATGAAAGTTGCTTTTACTTAAATGGTCTTGTGAATAGACACAACTGTCGATATTGGAGCGACGTAAAACCCCATTTTTTCCGAGAAGGCAACACACAATATCCCCAAAAAATTAATGTATGGGCTGGAATTCTTAATAACCAAGTAATTGGCCCGATATTCTTCCAGGAAAATTTAAATGGACCTAAGTACTTACAATTTTTGGAAGAGCTAATACATCCTCTTATCATACAGTGTCTAGAAGAAAACTTGAATGAAATAGAGGAGGAGCAATTATATTTTCAACAAGATGGAGCTGGGCCACATTACTGTTTAGACGTTAGGAATTATTTGGATAATATTTTCCCAGGACATTGGATTGGACGTAGGGGCTCTATTGAATGACCAGCTCGCTCCCCCGATTTAACTCCCCTAGATTTCTTTTTGTGGGGACATTTGAAGTCTGTTGTTTATAAGACACCGCCACAATCAATAGCTGATTTACGTAATAGAAAAACAGAGGAATGTCGAAATTTAACGCCACAAGTGTTCGAAAATGTTAGAAATGCTTTTGAAAATAGACTTTATTTATGTTTAAATGTAAACGGTGAACAATTTGAGCATTTAATTTAACTAAAATGTTGTGAATAAATCTTGTTTTAAGTATTTCCATGACTAACTTATGATTTTTCGGAGTTAATAATTTCTGATATCTGAAACTTTTAAATTTAAATATCTCATAAATGTCATAATGTGTGTTACTAGTTTTTTCACATAGGAATATCAAGAAAATTGTGTTCTTTCAAAACCACCAAAAAAAAATACAGGGTGTCATTTAAAATATTGGAGTGGGGGTGGCCGGCGGCGGCGGGTGACCCGATGGGGCGGTATGAAATACACTATTCATTGTCCCCCTATATCCTGAACAACCACCCAAAATTTCAAGTTTTTGTCTTCAAAAACACCAGAAATAATTCAATATAAAGTTTTCGTGTGGACACCCGGTATAGGCATCATGTTTCACTTTTTTGAATTGTTCGCTGCGATAATAGTGTCATTTAAGTACAGAGACACGTATGGAAACATGCACTATATGGTTGTTACTTATTATTTATAAATAATTTTGGACCGGAAATTCTTACCTTGACCTTTCAGATGACCAAATTTAACATACTTGCACTTTTTCTCTGAAATCTTTGTTTTATAAAAATCTTACGTCACCATAGGAGTTAGATTTTGTTGCTACAGAATAAAATTCATGTCGATACTGCTGCTGAGATGAGTAGTATTGATTAATTGACCACATTTGAAGTAATTACTTTAGCAACAATGGCAGATCACAATGGTAAGTCCGACAAAGCTTGGTGAATTTTACTCTTAGCTATTGAGGCTTTAAAAAATAAGTATGTCTTCACTATTATAGCGAAGAGGTAAAGTAACAATGTCATGCGATACTTTACTAACATACAGTGTGTTAATTTCAAAACTTCCCACCCTAAATTTTTGGAAATTTGGAAATCTATGAAAAAATCCCTGAAACACGTACCTAAGAAGTGTTATCGTGGCGGCCATTTTTCTGATGCAAAAATTGACTCGTCCTCTTTAACCCCCGTCCCCAGGAGCTACCCCCTTAAAAGTCTTAAATGGAAAGGGTATCGAGTAATACGTCATTTTAAAGGTCTTTTGAAACAGTACATTTTGGCGTTTACTTTTTTTAAATCGATCGATTCGTTTTGAAGATTTTTAAAAAAATCTTTGGCTTTGTTTTGTATTGTATTTCTAGCTAGTCAATCTATTTTAAGAGCATAGGAACAAAAGCCAATATTAAAAACTTTTATAAATTTCTAAAAAACATGGAAAATAAATAGTCTTATGGTTCTTTAACAGGCAATAGCATAAAAAGCGGATATATATTTTTTTTGGTCTGGTGCTTCGCGTTTGGAAATACATTGTATGTTGCTTTAGTATAAATTGTTATTTAGTGTTATCAACGCAAAGTTATTTAAATAAAGTATCCTGGAAAAAATAATGTATGGGCAGGCATCTTGGGGGACCAAGTGATTGGTCCGTTGTCTTACAATGGAAATCTAAATGGAGAAGCATATTTGGATATGTTGGAAAATACTGTCAATCCGCTAATTATTGATGTTCTTGAAAATAAACTGGATAGTGATGAAAATACCCTACTTGATGAGGACGAATTACATTTTCATCAAGATGGAGCTCCTCCTCACTAAGTTCTTCCAGGACGGCGGTGGTTAGACAGTACATTTCCAAATAAATGGATAGTGTTCGGAATTTTCGGAAACTCCGAACAATTTATATAACAATAAAACGTGACGTATGTACTATTTGGACACAATTGCATTTACATTATGTATTATACATTATTTTACATTCCATAGTATAGTTACTTATTACCATAAATAATAGTAAATGGCCACTAAAAATAAAGTGGAATATTAGTTTTTGTATTTAATCCCATCCAGATGTTTGTGTTCGAAGGGTGGAAACCAGACGTACAAAAACAAATACTAGAGCAGTGCATAACGATCGGGCAACCTAGCCACACATGTGAAAATATATGCCTCTATACATATAACAAAATGTGTTTTATTTATATATGAGAAACTAAAAGGGTTAACTGTTTACACATAGCATTAGAAGGCGCAGATTTACAACCTGCGTCCAAACAAGAACTGAAAAACGCCAGCAAGATTAAAGCATTAATCCACTGTCAACAAATACTACAGATAGGACGAAGAGAACCTATAGAATAGCCAGCCAGATCGCCTGATTTGATACCACTAGACTTTTTTCTATGGAGTTATTTAAAGTCTGTTGTATTTACCCCCCCCCCCCCACCTCAAAATTTAGAAGAACTTCGTCAGAGGATTAATGCAACCCGCCGCGCGCCGTGGAATTTAATTTGATATATTTGAAAATGTATGCCGCAATTTTAAACAATGACAATATGTATATCATTGTTTAGCGATCAATGGACAACATTCTGAATAATTATTGGGTTGAATTTTTCTGCAAAAAAATATTTGAATTCTTAAATAACTTTAAAAATAAAAAAAGTGTGTTTAAGCAATAGATATTTAAGCCTAAAACAAAAAATTTAGTAAACCAAAAGATTATTTTAAAAATCTTCAAAACGAATCGATCAATTGCCAAAATGTACCATTTTAAAAGACCTTTTAATGACGTGTTACTCGATACCCCTTTCAATTTAAGATTTTTAAGAGGGTACCTCGCGGGGGCAGGAGGTTGAAGGAGGTTAGTCAATTTTTCCATCAAGAAATGGGCCCCACGATAATACCTACTTCATACGCGTTTCACGGATTTTTTCGTAGATTTCCAGAAACTTAGGGTGGGAAGTTTTGAAATGAACAGCCTATATAATAACACACTAAAATGGTTCCAGACGCGTCAATACTGTTAATAGTTAAGATCCACTGAACCGCACATCAAAAGCCAAAAAAAGAGTGAAAACCGGAAAAAACAAAACAAAAAACATAAAACGTATTATTTGTAAATATTTAATATCTTCTATAGAATCACAACATATTTCTATACTAAAATTGCTACTATCGCCGCAGTGAACAAGAATTATGAGGTTACCACTCTTATTCTGTATCAGCCTGTATTAAATAAATTGAAATATGAAATGTTATTGTTCTAAAGGGCGAATGTAATTGTTTCGCATCCAGTGAATCCCCCATACTACGTTCCTCTAGTTGAACTAGTACCTGCCCCATGGACTAAGCCAGAAGTAGCGAAGAGAACGAGGGAAATCATGGAGGAAATTGGTCAAACTCCAGTGAACTTGAGCAAAGAAATCGACGGTTTCGCTCTCAACAGAATACAGTAATTCAAAACTAATTACGAGGGAGCGTTTTTTATGTTGGTGGAATGAGAAAAAAGGAGAGAAAACGCAAAATTATTTTCTTTTTCAATACCTTATATACCTGCAACCCTAATATATTTTTTGGATATTTCAATTTGCTTGTGTACGCCTTCATACAAAATGTTTACGTTTGTCTGAAAAGTACGCCGAAGCGTAGTATTCTCCAGTTATGAAAATGCCTTTATCTTTGTACTCAATCAACAACAACAAAAAAACAGTAGTTATGAGTGTTACGGCCGACTGTACACCTTTTAAACTTCTTGGGTGGTGGTGTGTCTTTTTTATGTCACTGCATGGAGTCTTGCTTGCACTCAGGTTCATAATGATGAACCAGTGTTGCCAGGTGAATTTTTTTTATTTCCCTAGATTTTGTACCAAAAATTCCCTAGATTTTCCTAGATGGTTAGTGTATAATTCACAGGCCAACACACATTTTGGTGTTTGCAATTCTTTAACTGTTTCTAGGTAATTTTTGGGTGTAGAATCCAAAACAACTGTTAGATTTAGCCTATCAGATCTACTTTTTGAGTAACACTATATTGACCTCTTTTAGAAAAAAAAATCATCTATTTATGTATATTTCAGGTTATAAGTATATTTGAGACAGAAGCTCATTAAAAAACAATGAATACAAAGTAAGGTATGTAAATCACAAAGTAGATACATTCATGACTTTATGACTTATCACTTAAAAATGTTCTTTTATGCGATTTTCTAGCATGAAGATTAGTAGGACAGTCTCGCTGCAGACTCTAACAGTAATTGACCATCATGTGGATATTCTACCTTCCTTAATATCGTTCTTCCATCGTCTTGATATCTTGATGAAGTCTTTCCCTTTCTTCCTCACTGTAATCACCTAGGTTTTGTGGGATCGGTCTAAGTGAATGTGGAGGTAGTGAAGTTTTATGCTCATGTTGCAACCGAGAAATCTGTGCAATTCTCCGCTTTATGGTTGCTAAGAAAATGTTGTACTACCTCAACAAATGAGCACCAAGCATTAGATTCAATCTGGTTCATTGCTGCGTTATATTGTGGATCTTTTATAGCTGTCTTATTTGAGGGCCATCTAATATGCCATTTTTATGCCAATCCCAGAAATGTACATATTAAATAGGTATCTAAAGCACAGGCCATCTCTACATAACGCCTTCACAAATTGCTCATAAGTTCCAACTTGATATGTGAAGGTGGAAATATGATTTTGCTCTCGCAACCAAAGGTTGTTGACTATGTTTTCTTTTCCTGGAACCATGACGTTTCTTATGGGTGAATATTTGTTAACCCAGTGCTGACTTAGCTCTACTATCCTCAAGACATAGAAAACAAGGAAATTTTGTATATCCACTTTGCTGTCCAAGGAGGAAGTTAACCATTCTTAGATCGACGCAAATTACCCACTGATGTTCTTCATACTTAATATTCTTAGGATTATTGATATTATCTTGTTTTCCTCTTTCAAGATATAAATTTATATATAAAATTATTAGTAGTATCATCAAAATCTCAAAATTATTTTGTATCTGGGAATTTGTACATTCTGTTGTCCATTTTTTTATCACTTGATTATTATATAATTTCAAAGTTGTAACAATTACTATTTTTTTAATAACTATTTAGTATGGAGAGTATGTTTCCGTAGAAAGCTTATTTCGATTTTTTCCCAGAATACTTGGTACTTCTGGGGATATGACTTCTTTATCTTTTTCCTTTGTTTCATATCCTGGCCTTTTTCAAATGATGACTATATGGATGCGCTAAATATGAAATATAAAAGTTATCTAAATTAAAACATCTCATTGAGTCATTGAATAACTTCATGCATTAATAAAGTTTAAAAAATTGTGAATGGAGTTAAATTTCCCTAGATTTTAAAACAATTTTCAAAAATTTTACTTTTTCCCTCGAGTAACCGTAATTTCCCTAGTTTAGGGAAAACTGCCTAGACCTGGCAACGCTGTGATGAACTTCCGCTTCATCCTCAGTAACAATTCAACTAAATAGATCATCCCTGCCTTCATTACAGAGATGCAAAAACGCATGGCAACATTCCTGTTGTTTTTGCGCCGGCGTGAAAATTCTCGGCACCTTAGCCATGCCAAGATGATCATGAAGAATTTTGAAAATGGTAGTATCAGATACCCCAGTCATTCTTGCGTGCGTGTCTTATTTAATCGAGCATCTTTCATTATTAATTTTTAGACTTTGTTTAACCAGTTGTATTATTAGTTGAATGGCTTTTTCACAAGCCACCCCGGTCGTGGGTGACTTCAAGTGATTCTCTACCTTGCTTAAAGCGACTGTTTAAAGATTACCGACGCGATTGTGTTAAAACTATATATTTATACTATAAAAGAGTCACTGAACACTTTACGACACAACAGAACTCTCCCACAACCATCCGCATCCATTCCGCAAACTTAAAAACGCTTCTTCGTAGTTCACAATTCCTACACAGCACCTATGTAATATGCGTATTTTCAGGTATGCAATTCTGAATGAAGTATGGAACTTGGTAGCTGATGGAATTCTAGATGTTAAAGACATCGACAAAGTCATGTCAGATGGTATGGGTATGAGGTACGCTTTTCTAGGTGCCTTAGAAACTACTCATCTAAATGCTGAAGGCTTCGTAAATTATTGCGAACGATACTCGAAAACCATGAACGCTGTCAGTAACACTTTCAAGCCTATTCCTAAATTCGAGGGGCCTTTAGTAAACGAGATCGCCAAGCAACTAGAAGCATCTGTTCCGCTCGACAAGTTGCAGGAGAGGCGTAACTGGCGGGATTTATGTCTGACGAAATTAAGTCAATTAAAGAAACAAATGGAATAACAATAATTGACTATATTATAAATACTTTATAACAGACAAAAAAATAAAGTAATCAGTTTTTTTTTACATATATGTATACCTATTCAAAATCCTATACCGAAAATTATACAAATGCTAAGTTTCCACTAACCACATTGGAGCGGTGGAAACTTTTTTTTGCACTAAGTGTACATAAAAATACCGATTTCTCAATCATATTAGCTCAGTAAGACGAACTGTTTTCTGTAGCATTACAACATTTTACTATTTATGCATTTGAATTAATGAAGGAGACACTAATTTCAAATTGGTTTACCATATTTAATGGCACAACCCAAATTTCATGCGTTCCCGAAAACGCTGGTCTGTATTAAGTTGCTTGTATAATCATTGCGTCATTGGTCGCATTCAGCAGTCGGAGCGGGAACGGTTCCCGATCCGTTCACTTGATAACAGTTGAGTGTTCGCTGAACAGGACCGTTCACCTTTATGTGATCACCTTCCATTTTGTACTTTTCACTGCTGCCATATGTTAGAATTATACAGATTAAGTGGAATAAACAATAATAATAAATGTTTTTCTGATTAAGTTTCGGCGTAGTTTTTAGTCTAAGGGCCGGTTTTTCCAACCCCTATTAAAATACTCGGTTAACTCCAATATTAGAATACATTTATTTCAGCACAATACCTTTAATTTGCTTATCTTTCTTTTCTAGTAACTTTCTTTAAAAGTGGGTGTTACGTTACGTTGGTGTTGGAATGCGTTAATGGCGCATGCGGACAGAATACGCTCACTTAAGTGTAGTAGAATTAAGTAATTATTTTCGTTCGCAAAAAAAAACGGAAAAATCCATATCATTAAATTGCAATCCGCACCGGATATGAATTACAACTAAGTTATCATCAGTTGACAGTTCACCTTAGTGAATTAGAGTAATTAGCAAAATCGTTCTGCGATTGTAAAGTTTCAAATAACAATATTTTTCGTAACTTTTTTACTAAAAACTATACAACATTTATCTTATTTTAATTATCTTACATATTATCTACAAATATAATTAATAATTAGTAACTAAACTGAACTGATGATAATTAGTTGTAATTCATATCCATAATTATATTAAATTATAATTTAAAAAAATTATATCAAACAATGACAATAGCTCAGTAATGGTCAATTTTAAAGTAATAACGTCTTATATGTTGGCGCGACATTTAGTGAGCAATTCAAAAATTAACCGATATAGTGTTCCGTTTGAAAAAAATCACTTTTAGACAAAAATATGTCATGTAATTTTAATTAATCCAGTTTTCTGAAAATTCTATTAGTAATCGCAAAAAAAGTAAAATACATTTGTATTAGGACCTTTTATTATGAACAATGCCACCAAAAATTGTGTCCATCGAATACATAGTTTTAGTTTTTGAGTAAAGGCTGTATTACACTTACCAAGTTCTTGACCAAGTTATTGGCCAATACGCTCGTTTAGTAAATACGTCACAACGCCAAATTGTTAAGCACGGTGATAAGATAAGTCAGTGAAGTGGATGCAAACAAAGATCATATGGTAAATACGTCACAATAGATAGGTCTGTTAAACTGGATGCAAACAGAATTTGATGACGCGCACTAAATGAGCGTATTGTCGGCAAGTTCTTGAGTTACAAGTTATTGTTGACCTTGCCTGTTTTACACTTACCAATTTCTTGACCAAGTTTCTAGGTTAATTAGCAGTACCAATAGTGCAAAAGTACGAAATAAAAAATTAATAAAGTTACCGAAGATTTGTGTTTGATATTGAATGTACAAATAACTGCACAAGAGATACAAAAGAAAATAAATAATTATGCATACAATTCTTTCAAGAAGTATTAAATTAACATGTCATTTTTAACAGTATTCTAAAATGGAATTTGGGTATACATTTTACACAGTTGGCAAAAAGCTTTATAACATGAATATTACTAGAAATCACTAAAAACTTGACCAAGTTGAGAAGAGAAATAGAACATTTCTAAGCCACCAAATTCTTGGCCAAGAAATTGACCAAGTCGACTTGACAAGTGTAATACACGACTTGTCGTCAATTTTAACTTGATCAAGTTCTTGGCCAATAACTTGGTCAAGAACTTGGTAAGTGTAATACAGCCTTATGAATTATACGGGGCATACAAAAATGTAATACTATAACAGAATGTTCCATTTAAAAACTATAATTATGGTCAGCAACCAAGTTATGGAACATTCTGTATAATATAAAATAAATTTGAAAGGCGCTCCTATATGGTTATCATAAGAAGAAACCGCTTCGAAATGTCTTCTCATAAAGTCATAATCTGCCTTTCCCAGGGAGACTACTCACCTTGTATATATCAATCAGATAATAAAATAACTTTTAACACAATCTGGATTTCCAAACAGGCATAAATTATAGAATAAGTAATATGTAAACTACATAGCCCAACATATTAAATAAAGTTAAATATATGGTCTGACAGTTATAACTAATTAGCAAGATGATTTTTCGCGCATATAACAATTTCGCGTCAGCATTGGGCCTGTATCGATTATAAATAATAAAAGATACAACTACATAACACAAGAAAAAACTGAGATCACAGACTGAGACTAATAAGCGAAGAACACAAACAGTCATCAAAAAATACAAATTCGTGTCACAATACGTCAAATTGAAACTACCCTGCATTACCGGCATTTATTCAAACGCAGATCACATGACATCTGCAGACTGCTGCCCGAAACGAAAATTTCTTTATTTTCAAAACAAACTTGAAGAAACATAACCATAAAAATTGATTATATAAAAAATATTTGACTATGTCGGCATTACGAAAAGAAGTAAACAGAAAGCAAAAGTATTAACGAAAGGAACTAATATTCTTGATTTAATAGGTTTTACAGTGTTTCAAAAGCCTTCAGAGGTCTAGACAGAGAGTTTTTCAAGGTGACACTTTTGCTTTAGATCAAGCTAGAGAACGCATAAACGCAGAATTTAGAAATAATATGCACGTAACAGATTCTGATGCAATAAAAGAAGTAATAGTTTATACATATAAGAAAAATTTAAATTTATTATATGAAATATTTCAGCTGATAAATCACTCAAGAGCTGTAGAAAAAGAATTACTGACGACAGTCGTTCAAGCAAAAGAAGTTGAACCAGGAAAATTTGGTATATATTCGTGACTTGCTATTAATATATTTATATATCTTTACATTTTTTTAGAGGTTCATATAAGACCAGAAATAGAAAAATTGGAAAATGTGCCTTTTAAAGATTGTCCAAGTTAAACAATAGATTTATTATATTAAAAAAGTACTAGTCAATACATTTTGTCTCCGTTCGATATATACGCTTTTTTCATTTTCCTTCTGGAGGGTTTTTTTGTTGATAACTAAAATGATAAGAATTAGGTTTAGATTGTTGTACTTAAATTGAAGTTCTTACTCAATGGCTCGGTATAATTGAAACAGTTGTGTAAAGGCAACAAAAGCATTGACACTTAATAAATTGTAATTCACAGGAATTATCACAACTGAATATCTTGACCATATTATGCCTGTCAGTGCCAAAGCACCAGACTGAGACATACTAATTTGGGAAGGATGTCTACTTAAGATATCTCCAATACCTGCTAAAACTAAACCCTATAAAAGGAAGAAATAATCAGGACTTTCTATCTAAAACAAAAATGATTACCCATTTAAATGCTGGTGCCCAGAAGAATATTGTTTTTGGCCCTGAAAATAATAACAGCTAGATGAATCTGTTTCATAATTTTATAAAAGTAATGCTATATTAATACAACTATACCTGCTGGATGATCCCAAACTGGTTTCAAACCTGCTGGTACAATTTTGTCTATCACCCCTACAACAGCTTTATAAAGTTTGCTCATTTTGATTAAGTAGTTAGAACTGTTGCAGTTATTACATGTTTCACATACAACAATTTTTTTATTATAATTGAACTATAATCTAGTGAATAATACACACGTTTTGATTTTGACTAATTTTGACATACTTTACATTTAAAATTCAAATTTCAATTTTGAAGTTTTTAAAAAGTAAGTATGTAGCGACATCTGCATAAAGTAAGCAGGTTTTTTTTTAATTTTAATATTATAAGAGACAGGCATTACAGGTACCTATATAAAAAAATAACTGTGTTAAGGCTGCGTTTGATAAGGTTTTGGCGGGAGAGAAATGTACCCAAAAAATACCATTTTTATTTCCATTTTTACGGGCGTAAAATATCAAAACATGTAAATTTTATGCATTAAGCATGAAGATAAAGGTTAAACGAAGTGAACGGTCGAATTCTTTTTTAAATTAAGTTAATATATAAGCCGTAAATAAAATGGGAAGTTAGTGGTTTTGCAAGTACTAGAAAAAATGGCTACATTTAAAAATTACACCGTAAATTTATATGTAATATAGCAAGTACACTCGGTATTTATATTTGGAAGGTAAAAATAGTAACAGTAGCTAAATACATGTGTAATTTTTTAAGTGATCCATGAAATAAAATTTGTTTACATTTTTGGTGGGTCTTTACATACATTACAGATATCTGTTACATTTACGTCGCCTAACAGTGTAGCACATATAATACAGATGGCGTTATTATCTTGCAATTATTTAGAGGTTAGTTGTGTGTTATGCGATACTTTAATTACTCATTCTAATTTAAAATTATAATTAACAACAATTTTTGCGGTTACTAATTATAAAATTTAGTATGTTGCGAGTTATATGAAAGTACGTAATAGACAATCAACAGTTGGCATCACTGGTTGGCACCACAAAACCAAAAAGTAACTACATAGTTTAATTTGCGAGTTTAATGAAATTGCAATTTTTAAAATATGGAGTTTTCTGTTATCCTTAATTGAAAGATGCCTATGCTTTTACTAATGAGATGAATTATGTAAATCAATTAAACTGGGACTGTTTAGGCCGACAAAAGTCTAATAGCTGTTTTATATTTACGAAGTTCGCAAAGAAATTGTCGGCTAAGAACGTTTTACATTTTTCTTCAAAATTTGTTAAGGTTGTTGCTAATTACTTAAAATGTAAATATAGGTACATTTTATTTGTTAGCAGTTTTCAGAACTTTGAAATCGTTTATTTTTTAAATAGAAACTGCACACCATGTCTATAGTATTTTTGACATATTCATCAAATTTTATAGTTCAAACTATATAGCAAATTAGCAAATTAAAAAATTCCAATGCGCAACGTTTCAAAAATATCGATATTAGAATCGAATAATGTATCAAAAATTCAAAATCGATTTTAAACAAATATTGAATGAAGAATATCGATATACCTTGATAACGACATTTTTATCATGTTTATATTAAAAGTTCTTTGCTGTGGCTTTTCAAGCCATTTAGTAACAAATAAAATCTTTAACTTAATATATATATTTACTCAAAAAACAAAAAAAAATCCAATAAAAAGACAAACAAAATATAAATTTGTATCTATAACGTATAAGAAATCCAAAACTCAAATATATAATTCTAGTTGTATAAAACACATACATAAATACCTACAAGTAAAAAATAAACATCTTAAAACATATCTTCTTTACAATTTTGAGGAAATAGTAATTGTGATAAAGATAATAAACACCTCATGAAGGCGATTCGGCGAACTATACGAGATGTCAAGTCTATGAAATGCAATATTCCGCTGCCGCTTCCGGATTATAATTTCTACGAAACAGCAAACATCGCAGTAGGCATTTTTCAAATTTCCAACTTCTTTCTTAAAAATATATTCTATTGTATTCTGTATAATATGAACAGTTTCTTTTGTATATTAATGTAAAATAAATGTGTAAAATGTCAAAGATTGTTTACCAGGATATAAGTAGAATGGCATTTTTGATTAAACGATATTATCGAATAAAAAAATCGAAACAGTCAATATTATTAAATAAAAAAATATCGATTTCAATCACGATTATCGAAAAGAAAATATGGATACTTTTTTACAAAACAATATATCGTGCGCATCCCTAGTTCAAATCACATATGCCTGCCCACTCTTTCTTCCGGAGGTCAGTTCGCCGGTTTTCTAGTTTCGATTAATAACAATAATCTTTATAATAGCCTCATTATTTATAATATATTAACATTAAAATAATACCTTTACCTTACTTAGTTTTGAAGATTTTTATTACAATGACTGTTCTTTTTATTTTTGGTGTTTGTAGAGTTAAATCTTTGTATGTACATATTTAAAACTGTTTTTACCATCTTTATTGTAAAAATACTTGAAGCTGTTTGGGTGGCGATTTTCACGGTTTGGTTAGAAGTGCCTTATCTAATATGTTCGTGACGTACTTAAACGTACAGATAGTGTATAATAACACAGTAAAATATAATAAGAGAATGTTCACAGCTTCACAAATTATGGCTAGGTTATGTTATAAAATATAAAGATATCGCATACTTATAATTCCTTGTTAAATTTACTTACATAGGAACCAATACATTCTGTTAAAAATGGTACCGTTTTGGCGCGATATTTGAATTGAAAAGTTATAATATAAAGTAACAACGTACCTATGACCAAATTTGCCTTAAAATATGTATATAGAATTTCTCTTATTCGAACTTAGTAATCTCACAAAAAAAATCCATTCCGAAAACTGTCCAGGAGCCAAATTACAAAATAGAAATAAAATAAAAACATGAAAAAAACTGATCAACTGTCAAACTGGCACTTGGGATTTGCAAATACTAACTTTACATGTATTTTTAGCAGGTGAAATATATTTATTAGAATGTTGAACTAATAGGTACGTTATGAAGACAATAATATGACTATATTTCAGTTTTGCATATTATTATTATTATTATTATTAGACATGATCAACAGAGATGCAGGCTACGTACTAAATGTATCAAGTAACAGAAAATGTTTTATTTTGCATAACACAAACACACTGCTGTTTATTTATTGTGTGGTTTTATATAATAATAATAATATTAGTTTATTTCCAAAATAAGAGAACAACATTGTATTAATATAAATTACAAAATATAAATATATATGAAATAAGAAAATAAGAAAGTCGAATGGATGAGTATCACCTACCTTTAGCGAATATGTTTAAGAATAACTTAATTTATAAATAAAAGAAACGTAATTTTAAATTTTTACAAACAAATTCAAATGAATGCTTAAAGTTCGCGCGTCTTTCTCCCTTCAGCATGAAAGTTGACAAGTATCGATTAGATTCATATGTATACAATCGAATTGCAAAGAAGGTCTGCCAGTGTGGCCAGACCAAATCTACGTTTGTAGGTAGAAATTCAATAAGCAGGTAAAATGACCTTGAAATATTTTTAGATCTTCAGAATTAGTTTAGTTTGTTAGAATTAACATCGTGGCGCCATCCAATTATTACTAGTAGTACTTAAGAAACGCTAAAATCCTAGATACGAACCGAAATGGATTTGTCAACTTTGAAACGCACCCTTAAGGCTGCGTTTGATAAGGTTTTGGCGGGAGAGAAATGTACTTGAAAAATACCATTTTTACGGGCGTTACGAATCAAAACATGTAAATTTTATGCATTAAGCATGAAGATAAAGGTTAAACGAGGTGAACGGTTTTTTTTTTTTAAATTAAGTTAATATATAAGCCGTAAATAAAATGGGAAAACAGTGGTTTTGCAAGTACTACAAAAAGTGCCTACATTTAAAAATTACACAGTAAATTTATGTGTAATATAGCAAGTACACTCGGTATTTATATTTGGTAGATAAAATTGGTAATAGTAGCTAAATATATGTGTAATTTTTAAAGTGATCCATGAAATAAAATTTGTAACATTTTTGTAAGCAATTATATACATTTACAGATATCTGTTACATTTGCATCGCTTTACAGTGTAGCACTTATGGAATAGATGGCGTTAATATCTTGAAATTATTTAGATGTTAATTGCGTGTTATATGATAATTTAAGTATCATTATAATTTAAATTTTTCTATTCCGGTGCTATAAAGTTCACTTTACGACACCCGTTTTGGTTGCATAAAGTATTACTTTATCGCACGCTAATTTTATTTTTTTGAAGTTGGTAACAAAAAAAATGGAACCAAATCATATTTAAATGTCAAAATATAAGCCTTTAAAGTAACAAAAATGTGCAATAAAATTGTACAAAGAATAAAAAGCACACATGCTAACATTTCACTTACTAATTAGCAATATAAATTGTTAAGCAGAGTTAGATGATAAGTTTTCGGATGCTACTATTGACATTTACTTAGGTACCATGTTGAATAGTACAACTCTTATAAAAGTTTGTTTTGATAAATATGTAGAGAGTTTGTGGACGAAAGATTTTGTAAATTGTCTTCTGCTATTTTGCGAATCTCTGGGGGCGTACAGTTATTTATTTCGTCATTTTTGTTGATAATTTGAAATAATTTATTGTATAAATCAGTCTGAATTTTAAACACAATTACATATAGCACCAGCACCACCGATATTCAAATATTTAAAACGTTCTACTTAAAAATCAGAGTAACCAACTTAAAAAATTCTCGTTTTTTCGTCATTTCATCTTTCGTCATTTCAACTTCGCTGTTAGCAGTTCAGAGCGAACTAGTGCAAAAAGCAATAAATTGAATTTTAATGACGAAAAAACGAAAAATTTTCAAATCGATTTTTCTAGAAAACGGTGTATCCTACCGACTTAAAGTAAGAGTACCTTTTAGTACTAGAATACCTGAAAATTTAATAATCTAGTGTCATAAATGCTTAAAAGTTAAAGACAAAAAAGTTATGCGTTAAAATAGCCGTTTACCTACCCAAACCGGACGCCTATGACCTTAGAAAGCATTTTCGGACTAGGGTGAATTTGGTTAAATTGTCTTAAAATTATCTGAGGAATCTCCGGTCTTCGTTTGTCAGGAGAGTTTCTGGACACCCTGTATATACGTACTGGATTATTATATTCGGCGTAGAGGAAAACCTGGTACTGGTTCAGAAGGAGAAGCAGCGAAGAAGAGATTTGAACTGCTATCATTCTTGGATAGCACACATTCATCACAAAGAAGCTCAATAACGAATATTGTCGGAGATGACCTTCAAGAAAGTGAAATCACGGAACATACACGTGCTGACATTGAAGAAGAAATATCTCACATTGATAATACAAAAAATAAGACAACATTCAATCTTGATGAAAATGATAATAACAAAGGGGATGTCAGTATAGATGAATTTTGTGAGAGAAAAGAAAAAGAAAAATGTCAAACTCTGAAGAACGACTGCAGCTACTGAAAGAAATAGCTCAGCAAAATGCAACTGGTGCCCAAAATGAATTTGATGAAACAGACTTGTTCTTCAAGTCTATGCAAAAATTGTAAAACAGCTTCCTCGGTATGAACAAATTCAATTGAGGATGCAACTTTCATCGTTGGTTGGTAATGCTGAATTAAGATGTATTTCAATTGCGTCAACGCAAACCAATGAATCATCAAAACCGAGCTCAGCACAAAACACTAGCTTTCCAGTTAACATGATTTCTCCAATAACTAATGAAACACCAGCGACAATTGTATTACACTTCAGACACAAGTATGTCTACTTGAAACGAATCTCGTCAAAACGAGTTATCAAGACATCTTGTTCTGGGCATATTGGCTTTGAAGTTAAGTCATCTCTGATGTGATTTAGTACATAATCAAACAAAACTGGTGTTAAGCGAAAATATTATCTGAATTTTTCTTCGTTGCAGTGCAGATGTGGACGCACTAAAATTTCAAATGCACCCTCTGTCACACGATTTTTAAATATATCACTCTCTTCCAAACGAGACTTTTCGTCATCCGATGACTCCTCATCTTCCAAATGTAGTAATAGTGCTATGTCTAGATTGTCTATTTTTCATCGCAATCGGCTCACTTATCCGTTGCCCTCTTTTCTAAAACTCTGGACGGCCGTTTTATTACGTCCGCCGCTTCACGTCATATTACGGCCGCTAGATAGCGGCACCGCTTTCTTAGGAAACCGTAGCTTAAGAAACATTCTTCTACTAGACGTTAATTAAAAACTTGGCCTTATCATAAACTTCGTCAAAGCGGTTAACCGCCCGATAAGCGGCAGCATGGACATACGTGTTCTTCACAACTTTCACGACTACTGCTAGACTCTATTGCGTGAAACGAATCCCAAACAATACAAACATCATACTTCAACCTTTTTCATTTATGATTTATCACTTTTAATTGAATAAAATGACCATTAATAAGAACATAATTCATTGAATATCACGAAAACTAGAACCGATCTCAAAAAAGGAAAGCCCCAAATTACCTTAGAACAACTTTTGGTTGCTCAGTCCTAATCAGTGTATAGTTGTGCTATACAGGGTTATTCTAAATGTATGCGACAAACTTTATGGGCTAATCTTACGGTTTTTATGATAATAAAAGTTCATATGAATGTTTGTCTTAAGGCTTCTCGACAGTGAATCTATGAATAGTTGAAAAATAGCAGATTTTTGATGTAAGATATTTTTGTTGATTTTAAATTTGGAAAAAACCTTTCATCATCAACTCATGAAGAATTTGGTAATCTATCTCGCTGAATAATAAAACTTAGAAAAAAGTTATCTGATTAAAGTAAATTAATTAATATATCAAAATATTTGAAACCAGTTTTCTCAAAAATCGTTTGCAGCAGATTTTTTGCTTTAGTTCATGTTAAAAATTGAACAAAAAGCTACCTCGCTCTGTACGTAGTTTCCGTTCAACTATTCTTTACTTTGTTTTAAATGAATATAAAATAAATTAAAATTATGCAACCCACATTACAGGGAATATTTTCTAGTAAAAATGTTTCCCCCCGTTATATGTTTCAACCAATAGTTTGTCTAGAGGGCGGTTACAAATGAATAAATGAATTTTTATTCGCTTAGATATTGAGTTATGATTTCAAATATTTATTATATATTCCCTATGTGAAAGATATAATACCTCCACTTTCTTGGCGCCCAGAAATATTTTTTCAAAGATAAAATTTATGTATAATATGTGTTACAAATACATTAAATAAAATAAAATAAAACATCCATATATTTGACACTTTTAAATGTCAATTGATATTTAAAAATGTCAAATGTTAGGTTCAAAAGTGTCATAAGTGTATTGCAAATTTCAAAAATTTAATCTTCCCCTTTTTGGAAAGACACAGCTCTTCACAGCTACTCTGCAGAAGAAATGTCTGCCAAATAGTCGTTTTTTTTTAAATCCAAACTGTAGATAGAGCATAAAACATATCAAATCAAATGTCAATTGACATTTAAAAGAAAAAGCTTTATACCCCTTTTTAAACAAATTGCGCGCACGGAGGAGTATGAGAATTGGCATAGTTAAAGTTCATATGGAGAAAGAATGCGAAAGCTGTCATACTGTCACTAATATTAATGACAACATGACATTTAATGATATAACTTAAGACAGACGTTTTACATTCCATGGCAAACCTTTATCAATATAATTTTTGATCTCGCAGTATTTGACAGTTAAATATGGTTTGGTTCAAATTTCTTTTGTTACTAACTTCAAAAAAATAAAGTTAGCGCACTATAAAGTAATACTTTATACCAACAAAAAGGGTGTCATAATAGTTATTTACGATACAAGTGTTAAAAGTGCGACTTTATTTCACGAGTAAAAGTTTGCGGCACGGGCATTAGCGAGTGTCGCAATTTACGAGTGAAATAAAATAGCATTTTTAATACGCGTATCGTACAAAATTTCTTCTACAAACACAATTTTTGAAGTGTAAACTTCTTTAGGCGCGTTGCGCTGATTGTAGGCAGTGAACAAGACTGACCTGCAACGCTCGGATATGTAACGCTCTTCGGGTAAAGTCGGCTAAGGGAACAAGATAAATAAATATAACTTATAGAGGTATTTAATATCAATTAAATTGAAATTTAAATGAATAAATAAATTCATGTCCCAGAACAGATTCGATCCAGAGACCGCACGGTTGTGAAGCCGATACGTTACCATTAGACCAAGACCGGGACAGTAAGCAAGTATTTATATTGTCTATTTATATATACACATACGTCCGAACCGACCAAACAAAACGGATGCTCGCGTAAATGTAATAAATGTGCGAATATGTTTTATTTAATACGTTACTGAATATTATATGCGTGTATTTCGTATTATCTACGGTATTATTAACCTCGCCTTGATGAAGTTTACACTTCTGCCTCGTGGTTTTAAGCACACTTATTCTTCTTGTTATAATAGAATATAATGAAACTCCACTGACCAAATCTGACAGCTCATGAATAGGTACGTTTTGACATAACTGGACGCAACCGTTAAATTACGTCAAATTAATTTGTTACAATTTGTACAAAAGATGAGTTCGTGTATTAATAAAGAAAATGAAGTAATACCGAGTGCAATAATTGAAGCCGCTGATAAAGCGGGCTAGGCAACAATATGAAATTGCGTACAAAAGGTTTATGGAATGGTGCAGATGCAATAAATGTTCTACTAGCATATTTTAAAGAAAGGTCTAAAATTTGGACATCTTCTACTCTTTGTTCACATTTTTCGATGATAAAACTTTTGCTAAATATAAAAGACAACCTTGATATTAGTGACTATTCAATTCACCTGTCATTGTTCAAATATGAACCAATAAAATAGCAAATATTTACTTTCGTATCATAGCAACAGGAAATTTCAGCGATTATATCTTCCTAGAAGGTATTCAAGTGGATATTTTAAACAAGTGAAAGTTTTTATTAATGTAACTCATTTACTAACAATATTGAAGGTACAATTAGAAAAACTAACATTACTGCAGTAGACATTCTGGAACAGAGCTATCACTGGGAGTACCCGAGGGAGTACCTTTCTCTTGTAGCTTAATACCGTCACTATTACTGACAGATGTCGAAGTTGTACATGACACATTTGTTGTTGTAAAATTTCTTCGCATTTTGGTGATAATCGACTCGTGGTGCTCATCATCAAGCTGCAAGTACGATTTTATGGAATTCAGATTTTGGTGTCCCGTTATTTTCATCAGTTGTTGCTCTCCGACTCCAGCTTTCGCCAGAGATGATACAGTTGAAGAGCGTACCGAATGATTTGATATCTTCCTTCTTTTAACATCTAATCCAGTTTTTTCAGCTAATAACTTCACCCATTTACTGATCTCACATATACCAACTGGACTGTTCTTATACCACACCGCATTCTCAACTTTATCCCAAAACGGATTCGGTGTCAAAAACATCCTTTCTGTTTTCACATTTTTTCCTCTCTTCGATTTCAGTAGATAATACAATCTAAATAACAGAAGAATATTAATTATACCGTCTTGAAATTAAATATAAATAAGTTACCTAACTGGACACATATCGGTATTGCTTTTATTCTCTATCAACCACTTGCTGCCTGTCAATGATTTAGTTCCCCCCTGCGCAGTTTTCGAAAATACTGGATTATACTCAATTCTACCAGTTCTTCTTCCCTTGTTATCGAGTTCCTCCTTGAAGTAATAGGTGAAACAGTTGCTCCCTTCTCCTCCCCGCCAAGCTAGTTCGTAAGATGCTATTAAGAAAAACTTTTTCTGTAAACCGTCTGGGGTACTCTCATCTAATATGCGTATCATATTTAAGTATTCTGGTTCTGTAAGTGCCGCCGCGTTGCTGGTTCTTTTTTCAGGACACGCTTGCAGTTTTCTTCTTGTAGCATCCCTGGCGTCACGTGCTGACTTAAATATTGCATCAGAAAACGGGTTTACGTTTATTTTCCACTTATTGAAGAACATTTCTTGAACCATTTTCGCCGTCACGTTCCACATGTGCTTGATGACGCCTTCTTTATAATCGGACCCATCTTTTTTCTTCATATTACATGCCCACGACTTTAAGATGACATTTAAGTCCACAGGAGAAGTAGATTGATCCAGTTTATAGCCTTTTGCTGTTAAAAATGTACTAAATTGTCTCCATACTGAATCTTTGGATTTCTTCGTGTTCCAAGGGATATTTTCGCAAATTTCAGCATCGATTTCGTCTTCAGATTTCGTGCCAAATCTTTTCTCAGTTCCCATTATTTAGAAACACCAGTTTTTATTCAACGAAACGAACTAAATAGGAACACGATTCCAAAAATTTTAATGACAAACATAAATGTTTTTTTTGTTGACATGGAAACGTAATCATGTGTAACTAAATTTTGAGTCATTTTAATATGAAAAATTGATTTGGTTCATTGAATAGTCTCTCGAATACGATTCGTAGTCAAAGTTGAGTCTACTATTTTTGTGGTGCTTTACACTCATGTCTTTCATAATTGCGAATACTACTCGTGCTCCGCACTCGTAGTATTTAAATGCAATCATGAAAGACATTCGTGTAACCACCACAAAAATAATCGACATAACTTTGACTACTCATGGTATTATAAGTGATTATTTCCTTCACCTGTCAAATTTAAATTTTGTCCAATCACAATCAAAACTGAAGTTGAAATTAACCAATGAAAGGTACCGGTTCTTGATATCAGCGACTATTACAAATCGACTATTCAAATGTAGGTAACAAATCAAGTATGTATTTTTTCATTAAGTGGCATACGTGTCAAATAGATGAAAATGTCCGACAAAAAGAGATTTAGCGATGTTTCGGATGAAATTATTGATAATCACATCGATTTGACAACTCATTTTTTATTATGAAACTTGGTTTAGGAAATAATCTTAACAAATATAGCTCGAGCTTGATAAGTAGTCGACTATTATATTGTTTCAATTTTTCTCGTGTGCCTCCTAATTTGACTTAACCAAAATTGGCATTAATAATTAAAGACTAAAGCCCTCGAGCTAAAGCTCTCGTGCTCTAGTCAAATTATTAATGCCAATTTTGGTCTCGTCAAATTGACCGTAGCGCACACTCGAAAAATTGATCACAATGAAATAGTCGACTATTTGTCAAGCTCTCGTTATATTACCTTTGAATATTATAAACTCATTGAATTTTTGAAAGGAGAAGGTTACCGACCAAGAAAATCAAAAATATTGACAAGACAAGAAACTGATAGATTTATTTCTGAAGCATCAGATGAAAAATATATGATGTTCAAAGTAGCTGTTGTTATGGGTATACCTATTTGGCGCTTGTTGCCGGGAAGAGTTATGCCGTACGACTGTGCAACACATGGAATAAATATCTCCAATTGCACAAACTGTACATTTAATATTAATTATCCAAAGAATATGAAATTTTCATTGTAATAAAAATCATTTGATATGTACAGAATTTTCTGTTGTCATTTTTGACAAACTGTCATTTACTTTTAACAAAAGTGGCCTTTTTAACACGCTACGCTATAAAATCGCATTTTACTTTCTTAGTATTGTGGTGACTTGTGGAAGTATTGTGATGACGAAAATTTTCGACCTCGAGATTTTTGCAGATGTCCACCTTTTGAAGTCCCCTGATACCAAAAAAGTGGTTTTTAAAAAATGTCTGTGTGTCTGTCTGTCTCTGTGTGTGTGTCTCTCTGTGTGTGTGACCACGATAGCGGTCAAACCGCTACAGATATCAATTCCAAATTATGTATTTACGAATATAATCTCCCTCTTGAGAGCTGTTCATATTCATATGTACTTAAAATTGAAATTGTGAACAATTTTATTAAAAAGGTTTTTCGAAATTCCTACCGGAAGTAGGCCTTTTACTCTTATCGAAAATCAGTTTCTTGCAAATATTTTGCAAGTCATGCTTTTTAGACAGGCACGCTACGAATATAAAAGTATTTAGAACTTAATTTCCAATATCTTTTGTATAAAAAAAATTTCAAAATTCGGACCGGAAGTATCACTTTTACTCTTACCGAATAACGATTTTTTGCAAATATGTCGTAAATTATGCATTCTATGTATATTTATGAAGAGTACAAAAGTATTTAGAGTTGGATTTGGAATATTTGATGTATAAATGAAATTTCAAAATTCGGACCGGAAGTAACACTTTCATACGTATAAGAAAGTCGTGTGGTGGCCACACCTCATTTTTTAAGTGAAGTTAGTCGTGTCAAAATGTCAACTTTTAACTGTGTTTGTAGAAAAAGAGAATTTTAAAGCACGGAAATAGAAAAATATAAATGTTGATATGAAAAGTGTGTCAACCTGTCCCTGTTTCCCCTATATTTTAAATTTAATAATTTTAATATATAAAACACAGTATCCAAATACGATAATAATATTAGACAAGTCACTGACTGCATTTGTATTTTTTGATATATTATTATTTTGTTAACATACTCGCTCAATTTTATTATACACATATTACAATAAACATTCACATTCACGTCGATTGTAAAACTATTGCGTGCTGTACATTACCTAATCTACTTCCTAGATAAAATTAGGTGTTTCATATCACTTACAAAGGAATTAATTTTCGAACCTTACACAACTCGTAATATAATATTAAGACTAATTGTGTCACATCTATCACATTACATCCAAATCAATTAATATGGGATGTGAATGTGAAAAATTATTGACTAACTCTCAACTAAGTACCTATATAAATGCGCGAAGTAAATATTATTAATTAGAATTCGACTGAGCTTAATAGAATCAGTATTGTTTCAAAAATGCACGGCAAAGTAAGCAGTTATTTATTAATGAAGAGCAGCTGTATGTGTGAAATTTTATTTTTATAGATGCTAATTATTCTTTTCGCCACCATTTTGGCCACAGCCAACTGTGGTTATCTTAATGGCGGATCAGGTAGTTTCGCAAATTTCGGCGGTGGATTAGGCGGAGGTTCTAGTAGTGGAATCGGAAGTGGATCTTCGGTAGGTCTCGGAGGGGGATCAGGAAATTCCGGAGGCGCAGGTTACAGTAATTTTGGCGGAGGATTTAGCGGAAGACAAGGTGGTTATGGAAATTCTGGAGCCAGGTGATTATTAATAAATTGTCAACATATAATAATAATTAACGAACACACAGGCAGTCAAATTAATCGATTTTACTACTACAAACTGGTAATAATTGCAAATACTTATTGTCAAACGACATTAAATTTTTCTTTTCAAATAGTATTTATGATTTTTGTAGTTTTTTGACTTTCTAATTTTTAAATTTGTGGAAATATCGATACCGGTTTTAAATAATTCAAGAACCCACTATCTCAATTGAACATGCAGAAAAGTGATAAATTTGTCAGAGGAATATAATTCATTTATGTTTCAAGAATAAAAGATACATCTTTGAATGAAAACTAAAAGTCGTTTTATATTTAAATGAATAAAATAACGTTATTTATTTTTAAAAATATATTCTATTTATTTAAATTATAACATATTTATTTTAATTAAACGGTTATTATGGTTCATTAAATGATTAAAATCACTTATTCATCTTTTAATTAAATTCTCCTAAAATGTTTTCATATAATTTTTTAGTTAATGTTAAATGTTAATCAGTCTATTTCGCTGTTAGTGTTAAAATTTATAACAATAAGAGTTTTATTAAATATCAGTAAATCATACTAGTGATCTTTTGTAGTTCTTATATAGAAAGAACGGACATACCAAGTAATAACAGAATTCTTGGTGTTGGTAGAGCATATGTTGGACATTCTGGTGGAAGTTTTGGAAGTTCGGGAAGCTTTGGCAGCTCCAGTGGTTTCGGAGGCAATTTTGGTGGAGGCGGAGGAAATGGTGGATTATCATCAGGCGGTATATATAAAAAAAACTTTTTTTCATTAATTTTTATTTTTCTTAAGATCTGAATTTCATGATAAAATATGGAATATAGAAAATTGATTTTTACATTTCATATTTCTATTTACTCCTGAAGCAAATTATAGAAATTGTTCCGATTCATGTAAACTTTACGTTTTTATTTTTGACTATTAACTAGAAATTTGTTTGATTTACTAATATATGTATGGGTAAACATAATTTTATGGACAAATACCACAAAACTAGTTTTATTTGTTTCATTTGGTGCAGACCGCTCATTAGTCTTAAGCTTATGCTTGACAAAATTGCTAAAGCCCATTACACAATTATTGCATATTTAGGTCTTGATTAGATTAGGTTCTCAGCACTCTGCACCCGAACATGTTTTTATTCAATGACTTGCGAGATATTCGCGAAAAAATATTTTTCGATAAGAGTAACAGATCTACTTCCGGTAGACATTTCGCAAAATGCTTCTTATAAACATTTGGAAACCCACAAAAATCTCGTGGTCGAAAATTTTCATCATACTATACTATGGTCTAAAGTAATACCTATCTGTTACATTTGGAAACTGGATACGACTTAATTTTAAATATTCGGATAATTTCGTTTTCAGTTTATTCAGAGTTGAATATTCGAATATTTGAATTATTAGTATTCGCTTCCCGGCCTTACTCTCTTAAGCCTGTTTTACATTTGTGAACTAATTCATGAATTAGAACATATTCTAAAATATCGTTAATTTTCTAGTAAGTTTTAGTAACTTTTACATTTTTATGTTAGATACCAACCAGCACCACTATTTATTTTCGTCCTATAAGGTTTATCTAAGTGATTTATTTATTTACTGTTACAGGTGGTTACGGTTGGTCATCATGATATTCATGAACAAATTCATGAATTTATTGTTAAGTGTAAAATGATCCAAGATCATCAATTTATTTCTATATAAATTCATAGATTAATTCATGAATAAATTCATGAATTAATTGACAAATGTAAAACAGGCTTTAACCTTAGGTTTCTCTTCAGCGTTTATTACATGAAGTAACAAATAAACTGCCATTCAAATCACACAGTCGCAAAAAAATATCAGCGAGAATAACTTATCATGTTTGTGGCTCTTAACCCTGAATTTAAGTATCTATATTTTTACATCAAGCCTGAGTACGAAACGGAATACGTTTTAATAAGACTTACTCCTTTACAACCTGCTTTATGTTTTTTTTTTCTGTTTTAGGTCAAGGTGGTTCGTCAGGCTATAGAGGACATGGCTACTTCGGTTAAAAAATATCTAGAACCAATAAATTTTACGTGCTATGCGTCTTTTTTTATGGATATTTCGTAGTATTTTTTGGAGATATCACCGCTTTGTATCTACACTGAGTATTAAAATAAATCTTAAATATTAGAATATTTATGTATATTTTTTTTGTTCGTGCGACATCGCATCAACAAATACTCTTCATTGTGTTTTTTGTGTGAATAGGTTGATCAACACATATAGGTACTCTAGAAGAGTAAAGCAACAGCGTTCATCTTCCATTCATTTTTATACTTGATTAATGTACACTTATTTTGAAATAAATATATAGATAGTTTTTGTGTATTTATTTTGTAGCAATTTAAGTAAGCAAATAAAACTTTATAATACCCGGTTAACTACAAAGAAATCATTCACCTAATAATACTAGGTTTGTTCAAACCTCCAGTTCTGAAAAGTTCCGGAACCGTTCTAGATTTAGTAGTTCTGATAATAATACACATTTGCGGCCAAATCATGGTTCTGAAATGGTTCGAAACAGTTTTAAAATTGGAATTTTAAGGGAACTTGTACTACCAACATAAGTAATAAAATTATTAAAAAACACCAAACTAATGTAATCAACTATCAATCGTAATGAACATTTAAATATTACTGCAACTGCATCTATCTAACCACCAAAATTGTGACAGGATTTGAAAAGTTTTTCAGAAGAAATAATTTTTTTTTAATTTTGTAATGGGCATTTCTAATAAGCCGGGTAAATAAAACAAGGATTTTTAATAATTGGCGCGTACATCAAACGGACACACGCATTAATTAATATGTATTACATAATTATTAAATCAACAATCATAATGGATTTAAGCAATACAGTCTTGACAAACCTACTATTGGACCATAGATAAAGGAATACTATAGCTGGGAAACATAATGTATAAAAATTGAGTACTTACGGAACTGCCCTCTTGCGAACTTAGTCACGTATTACTTTCATATACCTATTCATATTTTGAAATATGTAATTATTGTTTTCGGATGCGAACAAATTAAATGTGTTCATTTTCATCTCGCTTTAATGCACATCTTAAAGTGGGATGAAAATTAACACATTCAATTTGTTTGCAAGACAAGAATACTATCTTTTTAATTTATTTTCACCCATCACAATAGTACAATATATTTTTATATTGAACAGAAATTCAAATTCAAACATTATTTCTCATTATAGTGTACAACTGTAATGATAAATAGATCTAGAAAGAAATAATAAAAAAGAAAATCTTATAGAAAATCAATGTCAGAAATGAGGAAGTTACTTTATTACAAATAACTGATAGATATACAAATACATACATGTGAATAACTAATAATAATATAAAACAAATTATGTACCTACATAATCAAGTATTCACATTTGAAATTACTTATATCAACATTTGATTTTATTTTATACAGCAACACAATAGAATAAAATCATACCTTCAACGGTAGGTATATGGCAAATGTAGAGATGGAACACTATGTTTCTTCAAATTTGCACCATGGCGTCTATCTTGCTCAGCAAAATGTATATCACATACTCTATAGTTCTTTCGGACTTCAGTAGGTGCTTGCAATTCGAGTTTCGTATTTTTTATAGCTTGCATCCATAAATTGAATAACTAAAATAAATTATAGCATTTTAAATAAAAAAGTTATTTTACAATTACTATTAATTTAATAACTTACATTTGCATCCTTTGGAAACATACGCATTTTCATGCTTTTATTGTTGTTATGACATAAAGGTAAACAATAAAAAAAAAACATTATTACATTATTAGCTGCAAAACAGTGAAATATCACTTTATGATAAAAGCAATGAAAAATAACATACAACAATTGATTAAAGTAAAACAATAAATGATGAATACAAATGTGACTTGTACAAGCTATACCACGCAAATAGACGAGAATGCTCGCTGTGGTTTGCTGTCCTTAGGGGGCGTGATTAAACCCTAGTAGCATCAAATATATACCCAATATTTATTTAATGTGAATCTAATATTTAAATAATTTATAATATTTAAAATATTTTTTCTATGATTATTTTATGTTCTAAACCAAATATTTAAATTTTAGTATATATATATAATATTGGGGTTATATGATATTTTAAAGACTAATATAATATTTTGCAAAAGATGTTTTTCTGACATTATATAAATATTGTGTATTACAAATGCTCGATTGCATAAAACATTTAACCAAAAATATATACGTGCGCGCACATTTTAAGGCGACATGTGTTGTATATGTTATATTGCGCACAATGCGGTTGTGTTTTGGTGTGTCCTTAGTATTTAATGTGGTTTTATATTAAACAGCGGAAGTAGTAAACATAAAATAATTATAACGTCGTGGCATAGAAGTGTGTATATTCTATTTTGCGGAAGTGTCCGATCCGAATCTGTCAGTCTATTAGTATATATCTCCTGTGGATGTGTAGCGTGATCCATTATCGTGCCGACGTGCCCCCATTTTCATTGTTCAGTCAAGGTAAGTAGCTGGAGTAAGTACTATATACAGTAATGAATTCAAAATACTGTGTCAAGTATCGTTTTAAGAAGAGTGTCAAATTATGTGCTTCATCAAACTCAATTCATTGTACTCCTGATTCTCAACATAACCTCAATCCCGCAGAAAATAGCGAGAACCAGTTCACCGAAGTTGCCCATAGTTTGAGTTTATGTAGTAGCATGAAATCGATATCTACTTCTAATGTAATTGAAGCTAGTTTAGATATTTGCACCAGTATGACTGACTACAACGATTTCCAGGTTTCAAAAGTAGCGAGTACGAGTACTTGCATTTGAGTTGTTGAAAGCAATCCAATTTGAAGTGAAAGATTTATCTCGAAAAGTAGATAGACTAGAGAATCGACTACTTGCGAATGAGCTTCATTTGCCAAGATCAATTGATATAAATAAATACTGATGTTCAACGAGTGGACGACCTTTTAAATTTATTACCGGCTAACACGCACGAGGAATTGATGGAACTGAGCAATAGCGTTCAGAATGGAAACACTATGCGGAAAAATTTGGTGAGCGATACGAAATTTTATTAATAATAATAGGTTTTTGATTGCAATATTTGTTTATATTTACAGATTAATATGCTTAACCACTTAGGTGGCGAAAGCCCTAGAAAATCGATTTTTCTAATAATGAACAAAATTTTTGGGAAAAGTCTCGCAACAGAGTATTTTGGACAGGGAAAAAAAAGAAGAGGTCATTTGCAGATACAACCCTCTATGAAGTAGTAACATGTAAGAGTATAACATAATTTAGCACTGAAGTACATCTAAATATAAAATATAATTTTAGTGGCAACACGAAAGAGATTTCCAAATACTACTGAGGAGTTCATAAAAAAAAATTGGTTTGTATCTGGCCACATCTAAACAGAGACTTCCTAAACAATAAGATGCGAGTCAAAATGGAAAATTTTCCTATTTTTAGTATTATTGTTTATTTGTATTATCTATAATATTGTTCATTTCGTTATATTATTAAAATATATTATTTTACGTATTATATAAATGTTGTTTTTTTGATATTTCTACGATATAATATTCCAATATAGCTTATATATTTAAAAATCTGTCGGAGTGCATATTATTATAATATATTTTTTAACATATTTTATAAATATATAAATGCTACTAGGGAACTAGTTCGCGCATTTTACCGGCTTTCGCGTGGAGTTTCGCCCTGCCTGTGGCCCTGCAAAATCGGTCAAACAAGACTCCGGGCTTTCGCACCGGATTATTATTTGTTACATGCATAAATATATATTATAACGGAATGAGCACTGAGATATATATTAATAATTTAAAGGTGTTTCTTACCCGTTTTCCTTCCGGTTTTCGGTGTTTTCTACAGGAGGCTGAGTGCCTCCGTGACAGTCTTGTGTTCTCCTCGTGGTTTCTCCGTCGTAGTCTCCTCCAGAGAGGAGTTTTCTACTAGGTTCCCCCTAAGGAAAAGCTTTCTGTTTAGATCTTCTATAAACTCCGCCAGTGAGTTTATTTCGGCGATCTTCCTGATGTGTACCATCGGTGTGCTCTTCGGTTCCCTCGTGGCAATCCTCAAGCAGCGGTTCTGCACCCTCTCGAGGCGTCCCAGTGTGGTCTTCGGCATGGTTACCCATGCAGGGCTGGCGTACGTCAGGATTGGCCGGATATGTACTTTGTACAGTATCACGGCCGCCTTCGTGGTCAGCGGCTTGTACGCTATTCATCCAAACTGCACTACAATATTCAGCAGCAGAGTACACCAATGCAAGAGCGGACGTACGTAAAATGTCTGCATGAGCTCCCCAGTTTGAACCAGTCAACTTCTGTAAGATATTATTTCTTGTTTTAATCATTATACGCAATTTATCAATATGTTGTTTATATGTTAACGATGTATCCAGAGTAACTCCTAGGTATGTTGGATTAAAATTATGTCTTAGAACGGTACCATTCAAAGTTACTACAAGTTTTTTTTATGTTTTTCGTTATTCTTAAGATGGAAACAAGAAACTTCTGACTTAGATGGGTTAAGACATAACCTCCATTTTCTAAAATAATCACTCAGAATCAATAGATCTTCGTTTAAATTAACTTCAATTTGATTGAAATTATTGTGTTGATAAGCAATTGCCGTGTCATCAGCGTAAATGAATTTTCTAGAAGTTGTATCTGGTAAATCACTTGTATATAGATTAAAGAGAAGAGGGGATAATACCGATCCTTGACGTAAACCATTAGGTATATAATATTTTAAATTTACTACTTTCTCCATTGATAAAAACTCTAAATTTAAATAAACATCAATCAAAAGTGCAAATAGCAGATGCGAAGCAAAAGTGCGGTGTCTGCGAAGAAGAATTGTACAGTGATGCTGAAGAAGGTAAAAAAATGTTGGACGTGATACTTGCCCAGGGTGGTATCATTTAAATTGTAGGTACCAAGCTTGTAGGAGAGTCGTATGAAGATCTTAAAAATTAAGATTTCCCCTGCAATGTTTGCTGACGATTGCACTCTCAAGAATAAATCATAATATGGGACGGCTCAAGATGCAGGGACCCGTCCATATGGGCAAGGTCGTGCAGCGCACAACGGCGCCAGGGCCTTAAAGGCACCTACGGCCACTTGTGATAAGTTAAATTTTAAAAATATTAAAAACATTTTTTGAAAGTTTACAACAAATCAACAAATTTACATAAAACAATTATTACAATTATTTTAGCATTGACAGCAATAATTTTATTGTTACTTGAAAGAGTGTACTTGATATTTGCATCTACACTGTTTTTTGTATAAATTTAACTTAATTAATATTATTTAATAATTAAAAAAGGTGAAAGGGGTATCTTAAGCATTTTAATAGAAGCTAATAATCATACTGTAATAATTTTATTAAATGAATACAGACTTTCTTCGGCTTCATTCAACCATAGCATATATAACAAATGCGCCGTGTATTAGTAGGTATTATGTATATGGTCGAATATGGTCGATATCGAGCTTACAGAATCTGGCTGCAGGTTTAAACTTGCAAAATTTTGGGTGTATTTAAACGCTTTCGCAGTCGGTGCAGGTTTATTAACTTATCGTTGTCGTAGGCGCGTGAGCCGTATGAGCGTACCAAAGATATGTATGTAGTAAGTCCTGATTTGATAATATAGTGATTGTGAAAAATAATTAAAAAATAAGGTAAGTGATTAAGTGAATTCAGCTTTATATAGTAATAATAATTATAATAATGCTTTATTCAACTTTAAAAAACTTACATAGTTTTAACTATACATTCAGTTTACCTAATTTCTATAAATATTTAACTTAACGAAATTTGGCATTACAGTAATTACAAAATTTAAAATTTCGAATTTTTTTGAACAATTTTTTATGTAAAACAAATAAAACTTTGTGTTTCCTAATTCTTAGTGATTTTATTTAGATGGCCAGAGAAGAAAAAAAGAAATTATCTGGTTATCAAAACTTGCTTAACAAGCGAAAACGGGAGGAAGACTTGGAGAAGAGCAATTTAAAAGTAACCAACTTTTTTCGGAACTCACACATTTTCAAGACAGTACTTCTACTGATAACAGTGGTTTTCCATTTCCATCAACATCAAAGTTGCCATCAGAATTAGAGAAGCAAGCCAATGAGGATGAGGATCCGATAGATTCAGGTTCTGATACGCTTCAGTCGGTACCATCATGTTCGAATAAGCAAGACGAATCATCCGAAGACGCGTATTCGCCCCTCTCTAACGATCCAGGTCTTTGGCCCAGTGGCGCAGCGAGGGGGGGGGTTGGGGGTTAACCCCCCCCCAGGCCGCCAGATACAGATACAGATGATTTTTAAAATATATATGTGTGTTTTGGTGTAAAAAAATCTTGGCAACAGTGGCAAACACTGTTAATTGTTTTCGAAACGCCACGCCCACAGTATACCATTACCACTAAACGGTTATTACAGGTCATTGCTATAGTTAGTGCAATTATACCGACGTACCGATTGTACGAATCAGGTACATTTTGCACTCTTCTGTATTCTATACAAGTCTACAAGTTTACTTTTCTGTACATTTTAAGGATATTTTTCATTCTCATGAAGTACATTAATTTTCTAAATACTCGGTCATTTTTTTACTGTGGGGGACCGCAGTAAAAAAAGGGGTTTCTTTCAAAACAACGATCGATGGACAAAAATGTACACATTCCTATGAATTCCACGAAAACGAAAACCTTGCATCCCTTCATAACATTACAATTAGAACAGGAACAGATGTGGACATTCGGACATAAATGAATCGTAAAAAATCCATAAATTTGCCTGGTAGTTAAAAAATGGTCTATATTTTTTACTTGACTGTTCGAACGTGTCGATCCTGGAGTTATAAATTATATATGACTTCCCCTTTTTTAAAATTTTAGGTATATAATAATATAAGTATGGTGACTAGAGACATTGCATTTTATTGCTTTTTTTTATCAACAATGGACTGTGGACCAGGAATCATATTAGGAAAACGGCTGAAACTTTTCTAGCCAAACAAATTGTTTTTAAATAAAAGACTTATTGTTTGCCCTTTTTTTCGTATTTACATGTCCTGCTCTCTAAATTTATTGCATTCTGTACAAGAGCTAATAAATTAGTACATTTTGGACACGGGCCTTGAACATTTTCTTTTAGAGCTTTGGTATAGTTGAGTTTCACTTGCTGGTATCGTCGGTAGCGTTTGTGATTTATTGCTTTGCGGAGTACATTGTGAGCATTAGTGTGACTTGTGAGGTGAATTTTCTGAAATATGGATAAATTTTTAATAAAGAAACCCAGACTGATTCGTTTGCTCAGAGCAACAATATTAGTGTAAGTATATTTTTTGAATATGACGCTAATGCCGCGGGACGAACATTGCATCAATGTCGCATTTTAGTTTCAAATAGACTTATTTCATGGATATACACAAACATTTTTCATTTTCTCAACGCAGCCTGTTATTTTTTAAACAAATTTACCGATTTGAATGCTGTTTTTGAATTGAAATAATTAATTTCTTTTAGATTAAAAATCCTTAAAAGATCTTTTGCGATATTTTGAATACATATTTTTGGATTATACGGGCTAAAGTCTAAATAAAAAGTCAAATAAAACGTAAAAATCAAAAGTATTTTTCTCTTTCAGGTTTCGTCAGACTTAACTAGCTCAAAAAGTAATAAAACAAATGAAAAAGAGCCTTCAACATCTAAAAATATTGGTGAGCGACAATTACACGAAGACAATTGGGTACTTGATTTTGGGTCGTATGTAGGAAAAACAATCGACGATATTACAAAGCAGACACTTTTAGAAAAACCTTGGTCACCGGATCTGTCTTTTAAATTTCCATCGTCAGGACTCAGAAACTTAAAATTTCAGATAAAATGGCTTGATGAGTGGAGGTGGCTAGTTTACTCCCCTTCTTTAGATTCTGCGTTCTGCAAGTATTGTTCGTTATTTTCCACTGTTGTCGGGCAACAAGCCAGTAAGGCCGGAAAACTGGTTAAAACTCCGTTTAAACAATGGAAGGACGCCAGAGAAGAAGTCAGAAATCATGAAAATCATTTGTATCATAAGAATTGTCTCGAACGAGCAGCTAATTTTTTAGATATTATGATGAGAAAAACTGAAAATGTTTTAAAAATTAACAAACAACGAAAAGATCAAATAATTAGTAATCGAGAAAGCCTAAAACCCATAATTAAAATTGCGATGTATCTTGCTCGATTAGGAAAGTCATTTCGAGGTCACCGTGACTCTGGACCTCTTAATATAAATGAACCTCCAGTAAAAGGCGAGGGCAATTTTCGGTCTTTGCTCAAATTTCGAATCGAGGCAGGAGATCAAATTTTGGCTAAACACTTAAGCACAGCAGGTGCTAATGCAACTTATATCAGCTGGCAAATACAGAACGAAATAATCTCGTCGTTTAATTCGATTTTATTAAAAAAGCTTGTTGACAAAGTAAATGCTGCAAAATACTTCTCAGTTTTATGCGACGAAACCACCGACATAAGTGGTACCTACTACTCAAATGTCATTATGTGTAAGATTTGTGGAAGATGGTATGATAAGGGAGGAATTTCTACAGTTTATTCCTGTTTCTGATGGTACAGGCGCTGGTTTAGCAAATAGCATCTGCAATGCCATGATAGATTTAGGGCTAGACGTAAAAAATCTTGTTGGCCAAGGATACGATGGAGCTAGTGCAATGAGTGGTGCCCTTAGTGGAGCACAAGCCATTGTTCGGCAGAGCTATCCCAAAGCCCTTTACCTTCATTGTTCGTCACACTGCTTTAATTTAGCACTTTTTGATGGATGTTCAGTGGCAGAAGTACGGAACTGTCTGGGTACTATCGAAACAATTTATAATTTTTTTAATTTTCCAAAACGACAACGCGTACTGGAAAATGAGATCAGTAAATTACTCGAAAAACCAAAAATAGAAAAACTTAAAAGATTATGTCCCACCAGATGGATTCAGAGACATGACGCCGTGACTGCATTCGTTTCTCTTCTCAAACCAATAATAAATGCCTTGTTTGAGATTGCCAAATGGACCGATAAAAAAACGGCAACAGACGCTCAATTACTTTCGTCGGCAATTTGTCAATGTTGCTTTCTTTTATGTACTTTTGTGATAAAAGCTGTATTTTCACTGACTTTGCCACTGAGCAAGTACCTACAGACCCCAAATTTGGACCTGAGTTTAGCTCTTGAGTCAGCTGATAATGCCAATGAATCTTTAAAAAAAATGAGACAAGACGACGAGAAGTTTTTTTCAGATATTTATCAGGAGGCCAAAACTATTTGTGACGAGTTTGACATTACAATGTTACAACCTCGAACCACTAATCGGCAAACTCACAGAAACAATGTTCCTAGTTCATCGCCAGAAGATTATTACCGCAGGGTTATTTATATTCCGTTTCTCGACCAAACAATACAGGCAATAAATGCAAAATTTATTAAGCACAAAAGTACTCTTGAACCTTTGCAAAAACTTTTATGCAATAATAATAATTTAGACATTAAAGATATTTTAAATTCCACCCAACAGCTTTTGGAATTTTATCAATTGGATGATTCTGGTACTATGGGAGAAGTTACACTTTGGGTCCGGTTTATTATAAATAAAGCAGAAAAGCCACAAAGTGCGACTGAGGCTTTGGAAAGATGTAATAAAAATTTGTTTCCCACAATTTATGAACTTTTAGTTATAATGGCAACTTTACCAGTCACCACATGCTCTTGTGAAAGATCTTTTTCATCCCTAAAATTTCTAAAAAATTATTTGCGAAATTCTACTGGGGACGATAGATTAAACGGCCTAGCTTTGATGTATATACATCCTGATATTTCTATTCTGGAAGATGAAGTTCTTGATGTCTTAGCTCTGCAATCTCGCCGTCTAGCTATTTTAGTATAACTTATAAATCAATTTTAATAACATTTACTATGTTGATGTATTTCTCGCCTCTTGTTTTTAGTTGATGAGTATACTCAATTTTTTTTATTGTCATTTACATTTGTAAATGTATTTTACATGTTTATCACTACATGACGGTTTTTTTATTTATTTTTTTTAAATATACTTTATATGTACGTTGCGTTTTGAGTTTTGTTATAAATTTTGGTGCTTTAATACGCTTAATATTTTTTTTTTGAAACCCCCCCCCTAATACAAAATTCTGACTGCGCCACTGCTTTGGCCGAGTATATTATCTCCAAACCAGGTGCAAGAAATAGTCGAAAAAGGTCCTATGTATTATCAAAATAAAACTATGTATCCTAAAGGCAAAAATGGACGTAAGTTTTCTGATATATATTTCACTCGAATTTTGTCAAATGGTGAAAAGGTTCAGCGAGATTGGTTACTATATTCTATTAAGAAAAATGTAGTTTTCTGTTTTTGTTGTAAAATATTCAGTGACACCAATAATCCATTGACTAAAAATACTAAATTAAGATTAAGTAACCAAGACGGTTTGAATGATTGGCATCACTTAAGCGAACATTTGATAATTCACGAAGAAAGTAAATCTCACTTTCAAAATTTACGTTCTTGGTCAGATTTATTAGAAAGATTAAAAACTAATCGAACCGTAGATTCCGAAATGCAAAATTTATTAAAATGTGAAACTAAACACTGGCGCAGTGTCATTGAAAGAATAATTTATACAATTCAATTTTTGGCTGAACAAAACTTGGCTTTTCGTGGTCCTAATAATAAATTATTTCAAAGAAATAATGGAAATTTTTTGAAATGTATAGAAATGATAGCAAAATTTGACCCAGTGATGTCTGTACATATTAATAGATCTCAAAGAAATATGCCATATTATCTTGGAGATAAAATTCAAAACGAAACGATTAAATTAATAGGTGGTAATATAAGAAACAAAATTTTAAATGAAGTTAAAAAAGCCAAGTATTTTTCTATATTACTTGATTGTACTACCGATGTGAGCCACCAGGAGCAAATTTCTGTTTGCATAAGATACGTTAATTTAAAAAACAATGAATTTAGTGTCGAAGAACGTTTTTTAACATTCCGTCCTGTAAATGATACAGCAGATGAAGGTTTAACCAACTTTTTACTGAAAACTTTAGAAAATTATGGTTTAGATATTTATAACATACGCGGACAAGGATACGACAATGGTGCGAATATGAAGGGTAAACATCAAGGTGTACAAAAAAGAATTTTAGACATTAATTCACGAGCAATATTTGTACCTTGCTGTAATCACAGTTTAAACCTTGTCATAAACGACGCTGTGAAATCCAATATGTTTAGTATAAATTTTTTCTCAACTGTTCAAGAGGTATATAATTTTTTTTCTGCTTCAACCAATCGGTGGTCTGTTTTGAAAAGTAACATTTCAAACTTAACGTTAAAACCTTTATCAGAAACCAGATGGTCTAGCAGAATTGATGCAGTAACCCCTCTAAGATTCCAGTTAGGCGAAATTTACGATGCTTTTTATGAAGTTTTGTCTGGAAATAATTTTGATAACACTACAAAACATCTGGCTATTTCTATAGTTAAAAAAATTAAAAATTATGAGTTTGTATGTATGTTGGTGTTGTGGTACAAGATACTAAGTAAAGTTAATGTTGTTACCAAGATCCTGCAAACTAAAAAATTCCATATTTCACAGGCTTGCGAAAGTTTGAACAACCTAAATACCTTTTTAAAGGAATATCGATCAGATAAAGGCTTCAGTGACTTGCACGTAGATGCCAAAGAATTAGCATCTTGCTTGGAAGTAGATGCGATATTCAAATGTTCAGAAATTTTAAGGCCACGAAAAATAAAAAAACGATTTTCCTACGAAAGTGAAGATCAGCCAATTGAAAACCAAGAATTAAAATTCAAAGTCAATTGTTTTTTTGGAATGCTAGACTACTCTTTCATCTGTAAATGAAAGATTTGAACTGCTATCCTCTCATTCTGATGTTTTCAAATTTTTGTGGAATATTGAGGATTTTGGCAAGTATTCTGACCAAGAACAATTTAATTTTTGTAAAAAACTTGAAGAAGCTTTAACTGACAAAAATTGAAACGAAAAAGATATAGACGGAACAGAACTTTTACATGAATTGCAATTTCTGCAAAATTGCGACAAAAATGTGACGTCTGTAGTAGAAACACTCAATTACATTACAATAAATAACTTAACCCACTCATTCCCAAACATTACAATTGCATTACGTATATTGTTAACTATACCTATTTCTGTAGCTACAGCCGAAAGATCATTTTCTAAATTAAAGTTAATTAAGGATTAATTACGATCTAGAATGGGCCAGGAGCGGCTTGAAAATCTTGCTATCATGTCTATAGAGTCTGACTTTTTAAAGCAGCTGAATATTGAAAATCTTATTAATGAATTTGCCAAAAGTAAAGCTAGAAAAGTCCAATTTCTATAAGACATTTCCGTTGTTTTCCTTCACGTTTATCTATTTAAAAACACGGGCACTGCCGAGGGCTACAATGCACCGAGGACAAAATAGCATCTCTCCCGAATGGTATATACTATTTTTTCCACGGTCTCATTAACTTAAAAACACATATTTTGTCATTATGAAGTAAGTAGCACCAGAATTATTGTATTCGGATTTGAGCATTTATTTAGTAGTCGTTGAGTTATTGTCATAACTACAAAATAAACAAACAAAAAGAATTGTCAAATTAAGGTACTAGTTTGGTTTAGTTTAAAGTTTGTTTAGTGCACAATGAATAATTGTGAGTCGGAAGAGATTGTGGAGGCTGCAAATATTGCAATAAGCAATTTGCTGCCTACGAAGTCAAGATCTTTATACGATATAGCCTACAATCGGTTCAAAAAGTGGTGCGCCGAGAAAAATGTTCAAGTATACAGCGAGAATGTTTTGTTGGCATACTTCAGTGAAAATGCAAAGAATTACAAGTCTTCCACATTATGGGCGCAATATTCTATGGTTAAGTCATGCTTGATAATTTACGACAACATAGATATAAGCAATTTCCCCAAGCTGATCGCATTTTTGAAAAGAACCGGTGACGGATATCAAGCGAAAAAATCGAAAATATTGACAAAGGGTCAAATCGACCGTTTTCTATCAAGTGTAGATGACAAAGAATTCTTAATGATTAAGGTAAGATTACTTTTGTTGTTAGGTATTTCAATTATTAAGTATTTTGATTTTTTATAGGTTGGATTAATTCTGGGGATTGCCGGAGCTTGTCGAACTGATGAACTAGTCAATTTAACTGTAGATGATATTGAGGATGTAGGCTCTTCCTTGATTGTAAAAATTCCAAACACGAAAACAAAGATTCCACGAACCTTTGTGGTTACCGATGTGGAAAATATGCTTGAATTGTTTCGAAAATACCTGTCCCTTCGTCCTCCCCACGTTAAGCATAAGCGCTTTTTTTTTGTACTACAAAGCAGGAAAATGAAGTTCGCAGCCAGTTGGCAAGAATACCATGGGAAAAATTTCGAGTGTAGTAGCTTCGTATTTAAAATTACCTGATGCTGCATGTTATACTGGTCACTGCTTACGAAGATCTTCAGCGACATTACTGGCAGATGCTGGTGTGGATATCACGACAATAAAGCGTCATGCTGGTTGGAAATCAACGACAGTCGCTGAGGGTTATGTCGAGAACTCCATTGAAAATAAGACCAAAATTGCTAATCAGGTTTTAGTAGGTACCACTACTAGGGCAATCACAAAAACTGTAAATGTAAGCGAAAGTAATATTCCTTCTAATATTAATTTTGAAAATTGTACAAATGTAACATTTAATTTAAATGTCAATAAATAATTTCCATGTTATCTTTTGTTTGCATGAATCACAAACGTTCTCCATAATGTAAACTCCCTTGGGAGCATTATACTCCCTTGGGAATAATCGAGTACTTCTGTTTTAATTTTGATGTCATAGAAATTGATTTCTAGTCCCGACCGTGGAAAAAAATATTTTTTTCTGTGACGGGAAAAAAAGTTGACATTTTATCCTTCTTGACAGGTAATAAAATGTCACTTTATCAACCCGGGAAAAAAGTACTCACTTTTTTCCCGGGGAAAAAAGTGCTCACTTTTTGCCCGCTTAAATTGACAGATATTTGATTATTTTACAGGTTTCCATTAGCAACGCAGGTGTAATGTCACTTGAAATGTCACATCGATTGATTTTCTGACTTCAATATATAGTATTTACGTGATTTTTTCATACACAAAATCATGAGTGATATAATTTTGCCGGCAAAATTTAATTATTATGAAGAGAGTTTGTTGCTTGGCAATTTCGCGAGTGACATTGACAGATAAAAATAACGAGCCGTCAGGCGAGTTATTTTTTGTCAATGTCACGAGCGAAATTGCCTAAAGCAACAAACCCGAGTAGAATAATCATTAAATTTTGCCAGGCGAAATTATATCACGAATGGTGTTCGGCATGACTATTTCATGAATAAAAATTGACACAAAGAAAACAATTTTATTACTTAGAAAAAGTAAATTTTAACAATTAAAACAATCTATTTAGCATTATTAATTATGTGAAAAGAGCAATTGTAATATACATTTTGTCCCTGATCGTTTACAGTTTGTAATCCGTGTAATTCTTTGCATTCTCCTTCTTTAGAAGTTGCTTGTTTCGAAGAGCTGTTACTGTTCCCTCTCAAATTTTGAACTAAATTGCCATGATGATCTACGTCAAGCTGAAGATAGGGTTTCAAAGAATGAGCACTTGCGTGTCCTGTTAGCTTAATTAATTGTTGCTCCCCAACCCCATTTTTGGCTAAAGCAGATATTGCAGAAGATCTGTGAGAATGATTTGTTATCTTTAACTTCTTAGCATCTAACCCAATGTTGAGTGCTGATTCTTTTGTCCATTTTGATAAGGTGTTTAAGCCTATAGGTGAGTTTTTGAACCAAGAACTTTTCTCCCAGGCAGGGTTTACAGTTAGGAATAGCCTGTCGCTTGTTATTGTTAAACCTCGTTTTTCTAAAAGTTTTTTAAGTAATCTCACAGGACAGAGACTCTCACTTTCTCTATTTCTTATAAGCCATTTACTGGAAGCCAAAACTTTGGACCCACCTTGCGTAGTTTTAGAGAAAATGGGATTAAATTCAATGCGACCGGTGAATTGGCCTTCATTATCTATTTCATCTTGAAAATAGTGCACTTTGCAATTTACAGCTTCGTTTCCTCTCCAGGCAAGCTCGAACGAACAAACATGAAAGAATTTTCTCTGTAACCCCTCCGGATTTTCTTCATTCCAGCTGCTTGCCATGGCCCGAATCTCGTGTAACGTAAGAGCTTTGGCACTCACTTTTCTTGTCTCAGAATTTTGCTGAAGAAGTTTTCTCTTCGCATCACGAGCATTCCTGGCTTCCTTAAAACAAATATCGGAGAAAGGATTGATTTTGATATCATAATCTTTGAAATATTTTTCTTGTACCATTAATGCTGTTTTGTTCCATATTGATTTGACACTAGTTTCCTTGTAGTTTTCTCCGTTTTTCTTCTTCATGTTGAACGCCCAATCTTGTAATATTTTTGCGATTTCTTCTGGAGTAGTTGTAGGAAGTAAATCATAATGCCGCTGTTTACAAAATTCACTGAACTGTTGCCACACTGACGCTTTAGTTTTGACTGTGTTAACAGGAACAACCTTGGAAGTGGCCTCTTTAATGTTTTCAATGGATAAATCACCGAATCTTGAAGAATTGGGATCATTATTCTCGCACATCTTTTTCAACTGACGTTTGCAAAAATTATTGCAATGGCGGCGACTTGTTGAATCGGTTACTATGTTTGCAAAAAACAGAGGAAAATTTGCCGCTGAAAAACAGGTTGGTTGCTTCATTCTCCCTTTTTATTGGTTGAGCAACCCTGGCAATATTTAAAATTTGAAATTTTGTCGATGCGAAACTATTTTTTGATTCAAATGATCAATTCTTATTGGGCAAGATTTTTATGAATGAAATAGTCAATATTAAATCGTCGTTTTTCCCATCACAGAAAAAAATAGTGTATTATACACGGGAAAAAAATTAGATTTTAGCTCTCGGTAATTTATCTCACTCCGCTTCGCGTCGAGAGATAAACCTTACCTCGAGCTAAAATCTAATACTTTTTTCCCTTGTATAATAAATAACTATTATTTGACCTTTTGTTATTTAATAATTTGGAATACTGTTTTTTATTTTGTTACTGTTGTTTCAGTGTGGAATAAAAATTTTAATAATATTTTTTTGTATGTGAACCTATTGTTTGCCTCAAATAAAAAATACCTACCAGTACTAACAAGTCTAAAGAGTTCGTCATAAATTTCAATGTTGAACTGTGGGAGGGTGGCTGGTAATTTTGGCTTAAACGTACATATAGGCTAAAGGCGCCTATCAGTATTTCGCACGACGGCGCCGAAGATACTTGGCGCGTTCCTGTCAAGATGGTTTTCTAATACAAGTTTCTTTATACTTATTAACAAATATGATATATGTAGTATAAATATAAGACGAAAATGAGTAAAAGAAAAAACAATTTATTTTAATAAATATTTATTTGAAAACTTTATGTTTACAAATGTGAATTTTTAGCATTAGCAAGTTATTATACAAGTTACGTATTTCGTTTATGTACAGCATGTGTCAATTTTCATTAGCCATAGGCGATTAATCCATACAGTACGTGGCAACATAGTACCCCTTCTTTCCTTTCCAATGCCAGCACGACCGATGCATGCTCGTAAATATAAGTTAGCGTGGTTAGCAGTAACTCTTCGACCACTGGCTTGGGTGTTTGTAATGCGTTCAGAAATAATATTTACGAGTTGCAAGGATTTGTTTTTCTTTTTCCTTTCAGTAAATGCAGAGAATTATTTAAGCTGAGTTCACGCTGCATGACACAAACAAAAGCGTAATTCTAATAAAATTAAAAATAAGGTAAATAAAAAAGGATTCTGAAAATAATAATAAATTACTAGATCAGGAGATCGCGGCAGCCATTTGATGTTTCCCGTTCCAGTAATAAGACGGCTTTTATTGCAGACTAGATCGCAACGTGTTCGCAGCTAAACATTGAATGTAAAATCTGGTCGGAAGAAGTGTGAAGATCGGAGAAAGTCATTGTGATGTCGATTGTTGCCGGGATTGGTGACGGACGGTGTGGGGTGGCACGTTGCCACGTATTACTTGTATAAATCGCACGTAAACATTGAATCCCTATACCTAATGAAAATTGACACATACGGAATATTCTGTAACAACGTCTATTACATAGTTCATACCAAGCACAACCGTAAGGTGTTATTTATAATTATATTGACCGAAATATATATTCTACATTGTCTCTGTCTCACGGGAAATTATATTTTTAATTAAACAAGAATTATGAAATCAATACATTAGAATACCTTTATAAACCACGGACAAAACACTTTCCAGGAGCACGGACATATTACTTATACGTGGGGATGTCCCAGCTATACATGGGCGAGATAGGGGAAGTGGATCCGATTTCATTCAGACTAGACCGACTCGTGTTTTGTCGGCTCTCGGGGAAACTGGTAGGTAATACGGTACCCGAGAGCCGACAAAACCCGAGTTGGTCTAGTCTGAGTCAAATCGGTGCCACTTCCCCTATCTCCATTTTGTTGGGAGTATAAAATTGCTCCTCCTCTATTTCGTTCACGTTTTCTTCTATATGATAAGAGAAGTTTTCACTGTATGATAAGAGGATCTATTAGCTTTTCCAAAAACTATAGGTACTTAGGTCCATTTCCTGGAAGAATATTGGGCCAATTACTTGATTATTTAGAATTCCAGCCCATACACTAATTTTTTGGGGATATCTTATGTTACCTTCTCGGAAAAAGTGTGGGTTTACATCGCTTAAATATTGACAGTTGTGCCTATTCACAAGAACATTTAAGTAGAAGCAACTTTCATCACTGAAGCAACTAGCTGCTGCTAGTTGCGTAGTTTCATCTAGTACACCGCGATTATTTGTGTTCCGTTTTTTATTATTTACAGTTCCAGTTTGCAGCATTTTTCTAAGGCTGGCGTACCATACGCTGCACCGGACAATATCCACGTTGAAAACATGCTCACATTTTTTTGAAAAGAAATGGAAACCATTAATTTAATTGTTATAAAAAGTACACAGTTATTTTAGAGGTAAAAATAAATATCTTTTTTCAAGTAAAGTATAACATTCTTGCACCCCCCCTGGACCTAAAAAAATTAGTCTGCATTGTAACAAAAAATGATGTACAAGCCTTTCCCGTGCGTTCAGAAGATGGACCAATCATTGGTAGTAAGTTCTCACATTAACATACCTTACATGGTACAGCGTTTGCAAAATTTGCAAGAGAAACTATTGAGTTACTTGCCAGAACTGAACTCTCAAGATAACAACGGGCATAGATGGATACTTTTTATCATTTTATAGATTTGTCAGAAGATGAAAGACTGCTGACGGCATGTTTAATATGGAAGTTAGTTCGCAAACGATTGGCGTCTTCTGGCTGAAGACAAAAGAAGACTATCCAGAGCTGACCAAGGAAGAAATTATTAGTTTTTTTCGCCACTTCCGGCACTTGAACTAACTTTTTCTTCAATGGTTAACATAAAAACTAAGAAGAGAAATAGGCTCCAATTAGAAACTCACTAAAACTGTCCAATTTTTATTGTAGTGCAGGACGTAGGGCCTGGCTTGCGACCGCGTCCCCCCGAGCAAGACTTCGGAACCCCCTGGGGGTCGCCACCCACAAGTTGAAAAACACTGTCCTAAACGACCACCCACAATTTTTCAAGTTATTATCTTCAAAAACATCAGAAATAATTCAATATTAATTTTTCGTGTGTCCACACGTTATAAATAATGATACGTTGTTCACTGTCATTCTGTCCAAATACCATAGCTTCCTTGAACGAAGTTGTAATTGCATGCAGGATAATCGCATCAAACAACATAAAAAATATGAAATATATTGATACATGGTACGAAAGACACTATTTTAGGCAATCTGTCTGCTGAAGGAAGTGATATTTTGCAAGTAGAAAATGACGATACAATACACAAAGATTTTGAATCAAATTTAAACTTTGGTTTGCGCAGTGATGCTTAAGACACTGGCCGTCAAATCCTGTATTACTTCTGTAGATTAGAACATGGAAGTATCGTTAAAAAACAAGACTCACTCATATATTCAGCGTTCACTTGATTTGGTGAGGACGCACTTAAATTGGATGCTACACCAAAATCGGTTATCAGCTATTAGTGAAGAAATTGTAAATTATATCAATTTAGAAGCAAGGTCCGTTCACAAAGTGAAAGGGAAAAAGGGACTAATGTAAAAGTTGACAAATCTTCTGTGGATTACTTATTTATGCTGGAACAGGTCGTCAACTTGTATACAGGGTTAGTATTAAATAGCGTCATTAAAATAAGGGGGTGAAAGAAAAATATGAGTAATGCCCGTAGAAAAAAAATCGCGGTCCAATGTGCAAGCAGTGGCGAGAAATTCATTTTTCTTTTCTCGAGTCCCAGCCTGTCGCAGTTAAATACAAACATAATAATTTTCATATAGAGGAATTTATGTTTCAAAATAATATACTTCTTCGTCGACCTTTTCCACATAAAGGCATGCTATTCACACAAAAAAAAAAAACATCGCCATAGAAAATCTTTTCAATTGTCATTCATTCTCAAAGGTTGTAACTATTTGCATTTTATCGCTTTTTTTTGGAAGAATTTTAAACTGGAATTCCTAGTGGTGTTTACGTAAATGCGTATAGGATAAACAAAGTTATGGACCGACTTTAACTACATTTTGGCCCTAAAAATTTAGAAATATTTGACGATTACAAAAAAATTATTGTGTAGTGTAACCCTAACATTGCTTCAATAGAATTTGTTACTAGAAAATACAATGTGTATTTCACGCAAGTAATCACATTTACAAGTAGTAATAGTCATTTTCTACAGCTCTCTTAATATATTTGTTACAATTACAGCAAATAACATTGCAAAAAGATTCTACAACATTGACATATTGAAATCTGTTCTATCGGTCCTATTAAACCAAAGCAATCAACATTTTAAGCCGCCATATTGTTTGGTTGAAAAATCTTTACGGATAACTTTTCATAACTGGAAACCTTGTACAATGGTGGTTGTAAGGAATAGTTACTGAGATCCACTAATATGATTTCTTCTATAACATCGTTTGCATCATTATCATATTCATCATCCTTGGTTGTCGTTATCGTATACGATCTGGTATATTCTCTTTTTGCGGGCTTCTTAAAGAAAAACTTCCGGATTTCCTCTTTGAATTTTGGCTGCGTCAACGCGTAGATATATGGGTCTACACAGCTCGCGATCTTACATAATACGGCCGGTATCATAGAGCCTAACGGTGTGATTAATTCTTCCCGGCCAAAAATACCCAACAACGAAACGGTGGCGTAAGGTGTCCAAGCCACGAACCATAACACAATCACAGCAGAGATAATAATGGCCACTTTGACTTCTTGTTGAATTTTCTTCTGTTTCTTGATGTCTCTGTACGAGTCACGGAAGGAAACCGCCGTCGCTTTTTTCTGAGACCTGACTACATGAATGATATTGATGTAGGAGAATAAAATGACGAAAAATGGTATCACCCAAGCGGCCACGAAAAATACGAAGATAAAGATTCTCGCTGCCAAATCTTTCGTTAAATAATCGTAACTGCAACTCACTAAATAAGCTTCTGGTACGTAACTTCCCAAGCCAATATCCAACGCGGGAATGATAGAAAATATGGCTCCGTAAATCCAGCAAATTATAACTAAATATTTTAGACGAATGGAGTGTGGTCGACTGTCTAGCGGATATTTGATGACGTGGAATCTATCAAACGATATGGCCGAAAGCAGACAAATGGAAACTGTTCCACTAATGCCGCCCAAAAAACCATAAAATTTGCAACCTGAAATTTCAAAAAAGTATTAGTACAGTATACAATTGATAAAATTGATATAACATAAAGGGCTACTACTATTTCTCGATTAGAGTAAAAGACCTACTTCCGGTAGAAGTTTCGAAAAACTGAAAAAACCCTGAAATTTTTTTCAAATTTATTTCTTAGTACATGTGTATTCTATCAGTTTACCGATTTCATTGAAAATCTAATCAATTCTCGAGAACGTGATTACATATACCTATTAGTAACTAAATATAAAGTTTGAGAGGCATATAAAGACATTTTCAAAGATCACTTTTTTTTTTGCTATTAAGAGACTTCAAAACGTGGACATCAGAAAAAATCTCGAGGTCGAAAGTTCACAATTCTTCCTTTTATAGGGCCATACAAAAAGCGCGCCGGTTTTGATATATTTATCGAATTATGAACTTTATTCTTTCAAAATAACATTAACAAAATACATAAACATGTTCATCACACCTTCCCAATTCAGGTATGCGAAATGATGTCAAACATACGACCCCCTCTAGTGCGCTGGCATGCAAGAACTCTGTCCGTGAATTTCGCTATGACTGCTCGACAAGTTTCCACTTGGATTCGCCGACAACCAGCATCAATAGCCTCCACGAAGGTGTCACTTGTTGTTTATGCATTTCCCTTTCTTGAATCAAGCGAGGATTTTTTGACACCCAGGTACGGAAGATATGCTTATTCCTAAATCCATTTAAGTGGAAGTGCGCCAAAGCTGTCGTCATCGCAGAAAAGGTAGTGGAAGAGAGTAGTAATGCAAATGCACTACGAAATTGTTACTACTCTGATTTCTTCTAGTGCTTTGGGTGTTTGTTAAGGACCACAGTCATAAAAAATGGTTTCAGAAAATAAAAGTGGAACGCCAGAGTAAAAGAATCTGCTAAAATTGCATTACTGAATGTATTGCCAAAAAATCAGGAAAATTGAATGAGGCAACGTGTGAATCTCTTTTAAATTGGACAAAGGAAGGAAACATAAAATCCTTTCCAGAATCTGCTATGTTGGAGTATTTTACAGAACTATCCACAAAATATAAATCCTCGACACTATGGACTCAAGGAATAAATTTAGAAAATTATACAAAACTACGATCGTTATTAAACCGACTAAAACCACACGACTTTCTTATACGTATGAGCGTTTCAACCTATACAATTTTAAGAATTTTTACTTTCTTATACGCAGTATAAGGAAGTATTGTGATATTGAACATTTTCGACCTCGAGATTTTTGCAGATGTCCACGTTTTGAAGTCCCCTGATACCGAAAAAGTGGTTTTTAAAAAATCTCTCTCTCTCTCTCTCTCTCTCTCTCTCTCTCTCTCTCTCTCTGACCACGATAGCGGCCAAACCGCTGTAGATATCATTTCCAAATTTTGTATTTACGTGTATAATCTCCCTCTTGAGATCTGATTAGTTTTCAGCAAAATCGGTAGACCGGAAGTAGCAGTTTACTTCAGCGAAAAAATCGAATTTTGCCAATATTTCGTCAACTACTAAGTTTAAACAAATTTATAAAGAATTCATATATACATACTTAAAATTAACATTGAGAATAATTTTATGTAAAAAGTTTTTCGAAATTCCTACCGGAAGTAGGTCTTTTACTCTTATCGAAAATCAGTTTTTTGCGAATATGTCGCAAGTCATGCTTTTTAGACAAATACGTTACGGGTATAAAAGTATTTAGAACCTAATTTTCAATATCTTTTGTATAAAAAAAAATTCAAAATTCGGACCGGAAGTATCACTTTTACTCTTACTGAATAACGATTTTTTGCAAATATGTCGTAAATTATGCATTCTATATATATTTATGAAGCGTACAAAAGTATTTAGAGTTAGATTTGGAATATTTTTTATATAAATGAAATTTCAAAATTCGGACCGGAAGTAACACTTTCATACGTATAAGAAAGTCGTGTGGTGGCCACACCTCATTTTTTTATTCAAAAATTAATCAAAATCCTATTCTAAGTACTTTCATTCCCTTAATAAATCGCTATAGAATGCATACTTTGCAAGATAATCGAAAAAAAGTGCTACTCGCTAAGAGCAAACGTGCTACTTCCGGTCCGAATTTTGAAATATCATGTATACAAAAAATTTTGCAAATCCAGCTCTAAATACTTTTGTACTCTTAATAAATATATATAAAATGCATAATTTACGACATATTTGCAAAAAATCGCTATTCGGTGAGAGTAAAAGTGGTACTTCCGGTGCGAATTTTGAAATTTTCTTTATACAAAAGATATTTAAAATTGTTATTTAAATACTTTTATACTCGTAATGTACCTGCCTAGAAAGCATGACTTGCAAGATATTCGCAATAAACTGGTTTTCGATAAGAATAAAAGACCTACTTCCGGTAGGAATTTAAAAAAAACTTTTGTAAGACAATTTGTCTCAAATTTAATTTTGAGTACATTTGAATTCTTTATAAATTTGTTTAAACTTAGTAATTGACGAAATATTTGCAACATTCGATTTTTTCACTGAAGTAAACTACTACTTCCGGTCTACCGATTTTACTGAAAAACTAATCAGATCTCAAGAGGTAGATTATATACGCAAATACAAAATTTTGAATAGATATCTACAGCGGTTTGACCGCTATCGTGGTCACAGACACACAGACAGCCACACAGACATATTTTAAAAACCACTTTTTTGGTATCAGGGGACTTCAAAACGTGGACATCTGCAAAAATCTCGAGGTCGAAAATTTTCGCATCACAATACTTCCTTATACTAGTACTTTCTCTGATTCATTTCATGATTTTCTTATTAAAGCATCATACGATAAATACCTTGCAACAAAAGTAAGATGTTTACTGAGGTATTTCTTCAGATATGTATTATAATTTTGCACTAATAATGGGAACAATGGGGAGCTAATGAGATGTATTGCATGAAAATGAGTCATTTACAAATATTTAGATAAAGAACACGAAAATTTACCATTACCGATTTGCTATTTTTAAACTATCACAACGGTAAATGCACTGCCCAAATTTAGAAATTTACAAAATATGGAGAAAGAAATTGGTGCATTTTAAGAAATATCAAATCCACAGTTTTCGCAGATCTTCTGCAACTCTACTTGTTGATGCAAGCGGTGACAGAACAGCTTTGAAACGCTAAATATACGACGTATCCCAAAATTCTTGGAGCACCTGGATAGTACGTTATTATGTGAGGAACAAGAATCATGAGAAAAATATAGAAAAAATTCCATCGGTGTTAATTTCAAAGAAATTAATATTCAACACTTAGATGTTTGTCTAAATTACTGTAAAACATTTTAATATTGGTTTTGATATGCTCAATGGTATAACAATTTTGAACAACTATAACCAGGTTTGTAATTAATCACTCTTCTAATTATACAATTTCCAGAAAATCATTTTACGAGACGGTCGTTTACCAACAAATAGAAACTTATGCAACTTATATTACTCGCGGGACGGGTAGACGCAAGGGGGTGTGAGTAAGTGGAGCTACACGATATTCGGTTTCCACCACAGCGCTTCGGCTTTATTCATAGATAAAGGAATACTATAGGTAGGAAACATAATGTATAAAGAATGAGTACTTACGGAACTGTTGATGTTGTTGATGTTTTATAATAAGCCAATTTTCGCTTGCCCATAACTGTTATATTATTATACACTCGAATATTATAGGTATATATGACATTTAAATGCCAGTGACAGTTTGTAATTAAACTGTCACTCGCATTTAAGTCTGCAATAGCCGATGGATTCCAATAGATTTTCGTCTTCGCTAGGACCGGTAGAGATACCGTAAAGTGGGGATAGACGACGCGAAAAACCTCGTGTAAAGTGTGTGTGACAATGTTTACTGTTTAATGTTTTTTATCTTCAAAAATAATTACATAAATTTGATTTTTTCTTTTTGTTGTACATCAAATGTGCAGCTGGCGCGTAGAGGTTGTTCTTTTTCTTTTGTGTATCGGCCTTAGTTAGTAGACATTAATCAAATTCATGCATTTTTGTGGTTATTTCTAAAACACATAACTTTTTTAAAAAAATAAATTAGTACATAAACTGACCTTGACATTATAAATTTATGCCTTTTGCATCACTAACCCAAATTTGAGTTTCTAAAATTACAAAATAAGTTTAAAAAACGCGAAACGGCGATGCCTTAGTTTTCGATAGGTAAACGCCCCTCTTAAACCACTTTAACGTAAAAAAATATCGAAATCAAAATTGCTTATTAATGTCATTTTGACGCTGTCAAATTGTCCTGCTTATTTCAACCCTATTTACTACCTTATTAATTTCGTTTTTTGGATGTTCAAGTTCTTAGCTGTATTTTCCGTTGATTAGTTCTTTAGTGTTTGTGCTAATTTTCGAGTTTTGCTGTCTTGTGTATGTGTTTTTTTTTTAAATTAATGTATAATGTTAATGTTAAAATGTTTTCAAACGACGAATATGCAGACATACATTTGGTGCTGGGGGAATGCGGAAACAGTGCTACTGCTGCTGCTAGAGTCTATCGTGAAAGTTATCCTCTGAGAAGTCATCCTAGTAGTAATGTCTTTAGACGTTTAGACCGAAGAAAAACATTTAATAAGAATAAGAGAAACAAGAAGCGTATCACCAGCCGGTGCCATTTATCGCGATAGAAATCGTCAAAAACTACAAGGACCCGTGAACTAGAGGATGCCGGTTTAAATTTATTAACAAGACAATCCAACAATATTAACACATGAACCCGGTAATACACTAGACATATCATTTCAGTTGGCCGAATTATTAAGGACGAGCGGTTTCACCTTTTTCATTACAGAAAAGCTCAAGCTTTATTACCTGAAGATTTTCCACCTTGTGAGAATTTTTGTAACTGGTTTTTAGAACAAATACAAAGAAAAAAATTTTCACGAGATGGATTTTACAGTCAGCGAAATTCACATTTTTATGCTTTGGAAAATCGTCAGGTATTTAGACCAGTTAATCACCAGCACAGGTTTAGCGTAAATGTCGGGAATCTGTTAATTATTATTCCTAACAGACTGGCCAGGGACAACATTTTAGAATTTTTGGTAAATGGTTTTCAAAATTTGATTGATGAACTTCATGAGCAGTTTGCCGAAAGGTGGATAGGAAGAGGTGGACCGTTCCGTTGGCCAGTTAGATCTCTCGATCTCACCCATTTGGACTTTTTCTTTTGGGGTCACATTAAACAATTGGTGTACAGAACACCAGTTTTCAATGATGCAGATTTGACTAACCGGATATTTGAAGCAACTCGTTCAATAGATGGAGAAATACTAGAAAGAGTGCAGGGGAGTATAATTAGAAGAGTGGAAATTTGAACAATGTGAAATTTTTTAAATATTGTTTTCGTGTTCCTTTATCGCTACTTCAAACCATAGCTATAGTGTGGAGCTGTTCCCCGAATTTTCGGACACGTTGTATAATATAGGTATTTACATAAATACCTAACAGGCGTGGACAAAGTATAAAATTCTACTCGCTTATAATGGCTATTATTCATACGGGTGATTTGAAACTTCACCCTTATAAATAATATCCATCATTATATGCTCGTTGAAAAATATACTATTAGGCAACAAAAATACTGAGTTGTTCCAGTCCCCGGTAGGAATAAATCTATATATTTAATTATATTAAACAATTGTGATTAAGTAAAAAATTACACTGATCAACACTAATTTTATTGTCAACAATGTTCGGGCGATTTCTAGGTAATTTCGTGGTGCTGATCACGAATTTGAAGTCCATTTAGGTGAATTGGCTCTAATTTTAGAGATATATTATCAAAATATAATAAAATAGAGAGAAAAATATCAATTTAATAGACCAATGGCCCTTATAAGCAACTTTTAGTAAAAAATATTAAAGTGGTTTCAAAAAAGAGAAACGAAAAAATAATAAAATTCATTTATTGATTAGGTATAACAGCAAAGAAATAATTTAATTTAAAAAATTACATCTAATTCATAGGAAAGAAGCTCTTTTTGTAGGATTTTCTTTTATGAGGACCGTCAGGTACATCACGTTGGAGACTCCAGCAATAGTCTGCCATCATATGATGATCCCATCTGCCCTGATACCTTACCTCCATCTCCTTTATATCCTGGTGGAACCGTTCCCCTTGTTCCTCACTGAAATTGCCAAGATTGTCGGGAAATTTATCCAAGTGGCTGTGAAGAAAGTGTACTTGAATACTCATATTAGTACCCAAGTTTTTAAAGTTTAATAACATCTGTTGCACTAATTCCTCGTAATTGTCCGCTTTGTGATTACCCAAGAAATTTTTAACTACCATAACAAAGCTACACCAAGCAGCAGCTTCAAGTGTCGTCATGTGATTTGTAAAATTAGAGTCCTTAATAACTTTGCGAATTTGAGGGCCATCAAAAATACCCACTTTTAGCTTTTCCATACTTTGTAACCTAGCTGGCTTACTTTTATTATACACAGTGCCATTTGCTTATATAACACCAAGGGCAACCTCGCCGGTTACAGAATTGGTCTTCTGAATGTCGTCCAGACACCAAAAATACGCACTCCTGGCTGCCTATATGTTCAGGCTTCAATGTTATGATCTGGTAAAAGTACGGCCGTTGACCTTAATGTCAACTTGTTCGGGCGGTTTAAAATAAATCAAAGTTATGGTGGTTTTAGAGTGGTGCCTTGGGACAAAAGACCTATTGCTCACAGCTGACTCAGCGGAGAAAAATAACGTGAGTACTTCTTATTGTTTTAATATGATTCGTTACTTTTGAATATACTACTTTCTCTATCTCACTAGCAAACGGTAAAGGTAAACAAAAAAACACACGGTTAGAAATTCATTTGAAAAGTACATAATAATTAACTTTTATTTCTGTTAACACATTATAAAATCATATCAAACGAATAAACAATTCAGCAATTAAATTATGGTCACAATTGATACACTTTATGGTTTAATATTAATTATATATTTACAAAATCTATGTACATAAATAGAATACAAATTAAATACGCGTCAACGACCTCTATATGTCGCGTATAAAATCAAGCAAGAACGTTTGTACGTTCCTAGTCCCTGAATTAACAATTACAATCCCAGAATATTCCGTTAAAGAAAAACATAAATAAAATGGTGTTTGAAATAAAATACGGATGATCAGGTTTGCTTAAATTATATTACAACTAAGTTTTTGTACGTTACCCTGCTCGCAGAAGAACCTTATATATATTTCGTCGCGGAGAACAATTTCAATCGGTGCGGACTTTCGCGCGTCTATTCGGAGAATTATTGTTATATCTTTGTTTATGCTACAAAGCGCGGACAATGTATTGAATTTATACGCGCGTTACAAACAAAATTTGAAATCTAACGTTTCTGAAAATGAAATACATATATTAAATACAGAGATATATACATAGTCATGACATTTATAGTCTGACTCGGACGGGAATTATAGGTAGTAGCGGTAAAAATGTCTATTCCTTCACGACCCCTGGTCTGAATGAAACAAACACTTTCGGACGGATTTTAGCGGATTTTGAAACGATTACTCCACGGCGCATGAGACCTGAATGTAATACGTTTCTAGGATAAACACCTATCTTTCCCACGCCATCAAGGCTGAGTAAAGAAAGGTAAAGGCAGCAGAAGGATAGGAAAATAAAATGGAAGAGACACACTTGGTGGTGTCTTTATATATCCGTAAACCCCCCTATTTCTGTAGGAAAAACTCGTTTTAAAATATACAATTTGCGCGCGACTACGAGCATGACGTATACATCCTTATATTGAAAAATAACAAATAACTTGAATGATCGTTGCACATGAATACATATACAGGTCCGTCCAAAACATTTTATACAATATTTGAGCAAAATAACTTACATTCTATTAATTTAATATTGTTAAATAAATTAATAATGGACTAAAAATGTTAATTTGAGCAATTAACGAGGAACTTCGTTACAGCCCCCTCCTTAAAAGTAAACAACGAACCCTAACAACTAAATATCAAAAGTACAGAAACGGAAAATTAAAATTTAAACAATTAATTCTTGAAAGTCTATCATCTTAAAATTAAAAAAAAACTAAAACTCGTCAGTTTATCATCACTCACGATGTCTATGACGCACGCACTATCACTGCTTGTTCTGTCTTTTCAGATTCGCGTGGTGGATCTCAGCTTCCCTGCGAGTCATCACGACGCTCACTCCGTCGACCCGCACATGGACTCGCTTGTTCCCATGTCGCCTCTTACGGACTCCTTTCCCCAGCGAACCTTCCTTCCTCACCCAGGCCCCAGGATTTGCCAGACGAGGTTTAACGGTCGGCGGCGGAATCGTCGGCAGCGGCGGAGGGTCTGAGCAAAGGAACGGCATGTCCAAGGAAAAATGAGGCAGAAAAGGAATAACTGGTAGATTTGAGGTACCATGTGCGGGAGGTGGCGAAGGAATTGAGATTGTCGGAGGGGAGGCATTGACAAAGGGTGCTTTCTTCGCTTCAGGCGTTGCTGGCAACGGTGACAATAAGTCGGGCACTGGAGAAGCACCGAAAAGTTGTAGAAGCCTGAAACCCAGATAGGCTTCTGCGTCGGGACTGTGTAACGTGGGTCCCACATCGACTGTTGTCTCGTCGGAGGGCGGCACGGAGACTACTGGCTTGGGAGGTGTCCTGCAACAATATGTCTGATATTTCTCCTCCATGAGGGCAACGGTCGCTGGTGACACCAGATAGCGAGGCGTTATTGGTCGTTCGGGCGTCTTCAACCCAGGCGGTGTACCCCACAACGCTCGATATCGATCATCCATGGCGGATGGCGGCGGAGATACCAATGGACGGGGAGCGGTCATCTTGCCTGGTTGCTTGGAAGTGCCCATTGCGTCGACTGTGTATACTGGATGGTACGTACGAATTTATATATCCTCCTGGCCTTCCCCCACTACTTCCAGCGGATTTGGAGGTGGAAGATCGGTTTGGAGTTCGTCTGCGGACGGAATCTTTACATCTTTCACATGGACTTTCACGGGTTTTCGTCTGTTTGGTACCTGTAACATAAGAATAGACGGAGACAGGATCTGGATAACTTTAGAGGGACCTTCAAATTTCGGAGCAAGTTTAGCGGTAAATTTCTTAGAGGCGTCGGATAAATTATGGGTCTGGTGATACACCCATTGTCCAATTTGAGGGCGGTAAGGACGATGTCTCAGATTGTAGGGCCTACTTTGCCTCTGGAACGCTTGAGCCAACTTTATCCTGACAATCTTGAAAAAGTCGTCCAATTTCGACAGTTCTTGAGCCAATTCTTCTGTGCTCGGTCGAGCAGGATCCATTAATTGCCCATCAGCGGTTCTCCGCAGAGAGCTCGGCGGCATGAGTTCTCTACCAAAGTTAAGAAAGGCAGGTGTGAATCCTGTAGACTCATGTTTAGCGGTGTTGATGGCGAAAACGAACTGAGGTAGGTATTGGTCCCATTCTCTATGATCTTTATTGATGTATTGTGCAATCATAGGTCCTAATACCCTATTTGTCCTTTCCACAGGATTCGATTGCGGAGCATACGGAGCATTAAACCTTATCTTGACACCTAATCCATTAAAATAACTGGTGAAACTGTGACTGGCAAATTGCGGACCATTGTCAGCCAACAGGATCTTCGGACAACCAAAACGATAGATTACCTTTTCCTTCAGTGCCTGGATGATGGTTCGTGATGTGGCAGAGCGTAGCGGCTGGCACTCTACCCACTTCGTGAATCGATCATGTATTACCAATAATGAAGTATATCCTCTCTTGGAACGCGGAAAAGGTCCGAGGAGGTCCACACTCACTTGTTCCCATGGACAATCAACGGGTGAGAATAACATCTGGCCTAGAGGTTTTCCCTGATTAAATTTATAATGTTTACAGGATCGACATCGATTGACGTAGCGGCGGACATCTCTGAACATCCCTGGCCAATAATATAACGAAGCGGCTCTCGCTATACTTTTGGCGACCCCAAGATGTCCAGCTTCAGGAGCGTCATGGATTTCCTTCAGGACGTCGTTTCTGTCAGGCGTAGCTACACACAATTTCCATGCGCGCACTCCCTCGGTATGTTGTGTATCAGGTATGTGTCTGTACAAATTACCATTCTCCAATCGGTATTCTTGAAATTTTTCAGGATCTGACTGAACGTCCGCAGCCTTCTTGTTATACCAAGAACAAGACGTTTCTTCTAACAAGGCACAGGTATCTTCATCGGTTTCGTGTTTGAAAGGAAGCGGTGCTCGGGACAGAGAATCGGCTAAGTTATTCATCGCTCCTTTACGGTATTGAATGACAAAATCATACTGTTGTAAATCAACAGCCCATCGACTGAGTCGTCCTGACGGATTCTTCAAGTCGTTCAGGAATCTTAAACATTGATGATCGGAAATAACGGTGAATTGGTAAAATTCTAAATAGTACTTAAATTTTTTGATACCCCAAACAACGGCAAGAGCTTCTTTCTGGGTCGTCGAATAATTTAATTCTGCCTTACTTAAAGTCCTACTGGCATAGGCAATCACTCTTTCGGCACCCTCTATTATTTGTATTAAAACGACTCCTAAACCTTTCTCACTGGCGTCGGTATGCAATTGGAATGGTTTGGAGAAGTCCGGACACGCGAGAACTGGGCTCTCTGTTAATGCTTTCTTTACGGCGGCGAATGCGGCGTCTTGTTCCGTCGTCCATTCCCAGCGCACATCTTTTTTAATTAATTTTATAAGCGGAACGGTAAGTTGTGCGAAATTCGGTACGAACCGACGGTACCATGACGTTTGTCCCAGAAAACCACGTATTTCTTTCTTGTTTCGCGGCGGCGGTACATTTAATATAGCAGCGATCTTGTCCGGGTCTGTACGGATTCCGTCCGGTGTTACAACATGACCTAAATATTTTATGTCTTGTTTGGCAAAAGTACATTTGTCTGGTTGTAGTTGAAGGCCTGCTTCCCGTAAACGCGCGAAAACATTACTTAAATTTTTCAAATGCTCCTCAAAAGTCTTGCCTAAAATAATGATATCGTCCAAATATACAAATGCGTACTCTGCCATTTCGGGACCTATCACCGAATCTAATAGGCGTTGGAACGTTGCTCCCGCACTATGCAATCCATACGGTAATGATACAAAATGAAATAGGCCCTTTCCCGGAATTGTAAAAGCTGTCACGGGTCTGCTATCCTTTTCTAATTCCACTTGCCAGTACCCACTTTTAAGATCAAGCGTCGAAAAATATTTACTGTCGCGGAGTTTATCAAGAATATTTGAAATATACGGCAAAGGATATGAATCTTTAATCGATACAGAATTAATTTTTCGGAAATCGACGCAAAACCGAACGCCACCGTTCTTTTTCGTGACCACGACGATTGGAGAACTCCACGGGCTGTTACTGGGTTCTATTATACCGTCTTGTAGCATCTTGTCTACTTCGGCGTCGATTAGTGCTTGCTTCTTCGGGTTGCACGGATAATAACGTTGTTTTATTGGGGCGGTATTCGGTTGCAAACGGATTGTGTGACGTATTAGATTCGTCCGACCAGGCACGGTAGTAAATTTACTTAATTCTTGATCAAGGAATTTTTTTAAGGCGGTCTCGTGGCGGTCCTGTACTCCGGAGATCCCACAGCTCGCGGCAAAGACTGCATTGTCTCCCTTAAAGTACAGTTTCCTTTCGGAAAAATCGAGAACAGCCCCAATTTCCTTGAGAAAATTAATTCCGAAGATGACTGAGCACGGGCTCTTCGGCATAATTATAAAATTTACGTCTGTAGTTCGGCTACCCATGCGGACCGGTAACAAAACTGAGCCAGGCGATTCTACAACGTCTCCATTTGCGAGGCGGACTTTAGATTTTCTATTTAAGACGCGTTGTGTATTGTTTTCCAACAACCGGGCAACTAGCGATTCGGACAAAAACGATGAAGTCGCTCCGCTGTCCACGAGGGCTCGTAAATTCTGGTTATGTATGTGTACGCGGATCCAGACGCGATTGTCTGGCACTGTCGAGTCTTTGATACCTGTGTTTGCGGATTCAGGCGGCTTTACTGCTTGCGGACGGTCTTTGCCTGCAGACCGCCCTTCTCGGCGTTTCCCTGGCATCGGCAGTCAACGGAACGCACATTTAACTTGCCACACCGTGAACAAAACATTTTAAATGGGTTACGGCAATAACCACGCGTATGCCCCTCTCTGCCACAGCGCCAACAACGGTTTTCCGGGTGTGATAATTTTTGTGACGGCGACGGCGGTACAGGAAATTGGCGAGGCTTATTATCCTGGGCGGCATATGACAAATGATGCGAACGCGAAGTACTCGGTTTATCGCTGGGCGGACGTTCCGGTGCTGATAGCGTACTTTCTTTCTTACAAAAGCGCGCCTGCTCTTCCAGCAGTAATTCGTAGTCGGCAGCGAGTTTAGATAATTGCCGGAGGGATTGTATCGCGTCCCTACGTATATACATCCTGTAACTAGGTGACATGTTACCGTATACACGTTCCAATTTATCACCTTCGGACATATCTTGGCCGCGTCTCATCAACGTCAATATGGCGGTTAAATAATCTTTAAAAGATTCTTTTGGTTTTTGCAACCGAGCGCGTATTTCTTCTTCGATTGAAAAATTATACCGAGGCGGAAGATATTGAAGTTTGAAATCCTCTAAGAACTCGTCCCATGTACCCCATAAAGTTTTATTATTCCGGAGCCAAAGCAGTGCTTTGTCTCTAAAAAGCTCAGGCAATGCATGTAGCATATGTTCGTCTTTAATCCCATAGCATACTTGGAGTTCGTTGACTCTTTCCAGGAAAAATACAGCGTCCGAGCTGCCATTAAAATGAATCCCCCATTTCCTTATTTGAGCACAGATTTCCGCGGAAGAAATCTGAACGTTAGTGTCCCTTTGCGGTGGAGCGTTTCCCTTATTCGTTGAACCCGTTTTATCCTCTTTCAGAAAGGTACTAATGCGTTTACGTACGTCCTCGACATTACCGGTAGCGTCTAACCCTAAAGATTCTGCTGCGGCATTTAAATCCTCTTTTTTCAAAGTATATATCCACCCAAGAGGGTTTGGATTTTTGCCTTTGTCCTGATCGGTCATTTTATAATTTATACTGTACAAAATAAAAATAAAATAATAATAAAATGAAAATGTATTGTAGTTGCAATTTTATTCTCCTATCCTTTTACTCCCTCACAATTAATAAAGAATATGTACGTTTTACTATCCTTTAATAAAAACTTATCTCTATGTATGTACGTAAAAATGTGTATCAATTTTCCTATCTTACTATTTACAAAAAATAATTATACATGTATATCTAGCGGAAAACTGTGAAATTATTCAAACAGTTTTATTAAACGCGGCGGAATTTAATTTTTTAAATCTCTTAAAACACGGCCAAACGTTCTGGGCGCCATCTGTAACCTAGCTGGCTTACTTTTATTATACACAGTGCCATTTGCTTATATAACACCAAGGGCAACCTCGCCGGTTACAGAATTGGTCTTCTGAATGTCGTCCAGACACCAAAAATACGCACTCCTGGCTGCCTATATGTTCAGGCTTCAATGTTATGATCTGGTAAAAGTACGGCCGTTGACCTTAATGTCAACTTGTTCGGGCGGTTTAAAATAAATCAAAGTTATGGTGGTTTTAGAGTGGTGCCTTGGGACAAAAGACCTATTGCTCACAGCTGACTCAGCGGAGAAAAATAACGTGAGTACTTCTTATTGTTTTAATATGATTCGTTACTTTTGAATATACTACTTTCTCTATCTCACTAGCAAACGGTAAAGGTAAACAAAAAAACACACGGTTAGAAATTCATTTGAAAAGTACATAATAATTAACTTTTATTTCTGTTAACACATTATAAAATCATATCAAACGAATAAACAATTCAGCAATTAAATTATGGTCACAATTGATACACTTTATGGTTTAATATTAATTATATATTTACAAAATCTATGTACATAAATAGAATACAAATTAAATACGCGTCAACGACCTCTATATGTCGCGTATAAAATCAAGCAAGAACGTTTGTACGTTCCTAGTCCCTGAATTAACAATTACAATCCCAGAATATTCCGTTAAAGAAAAACATAAATAAAATGGTGTTTGAAATAAAATACGGATGATCAGGTTTGCTTAAATTATATTACAACTAAGTTTTTGTACGTTACCCTGCTCGCAGAAGAACCTTATATATATTTCGTCGCGGAGAACAATTTCAATCGGTGCGGACTTTCGCGCGTCTATTCGGAGAATTATTGTTATATCTTTGTTTATGCTACAAAGCGCGGACAATGTATTGAATTTATACGCGCGTTACAAACAAAATTTGAAATCTAACGTTTCTGAAAATGAAATACATATATTAAATACAGAGATATATACATAGTCATGACATTTATAGTCTGACTCGGACGGGAATTATAGGTAGTAGCGGTAAAAATGTCTATTCCTTCACGACCCCTGGTCTGAATGAAACAAACACTTTCGGACGGATTTTAGCGGATTTTGAAACGATTACTCCACGGCGCATGAGACCTGAATGTAATACGTTTCTAGGATAAACACCTATCTTTCCCACGCCATCAAGGCTGAGTAAAGAAAGGTAAAGGCAGCAGAAGGATAGGAAAATAAAATGGAAGAGACACACTTGGTGGTGTCTTTATATATCCGTAAACCCCCCTATTTCTGTAGGAAAAACTCGTTTTAAAATATACAATTTGCGCGCGACTACGAGCATGACGTATACATCCTTATATTGAAAAATAACAAATAACTTGAATGATCGTTGCACATGAATACATATACAGGTCCGTCCAAAACATTTTATACAATATTTGAGCAAAATAACTTACATTCTATTAATTTAATATTGTTAAATAAATTAATAATGGACTAAAAATGTTAATTTGAGCAATTAACGAGGAACTTCGTTACAACTTAGCCTAGGAAACGATCTACAAATGTATTTGAAGCACTCGCCATCTTTACTCAAAGCCTTAACAAATTGTTTCATTAGTCCTAACATGATGTGGAGCGGTGGGAGAATGATTTTTTCACGGTCAACCAATGGTTCGTTTATGACATTTGCTGTTCCTACAGTCATATTTTGTCTTATTGGCCAATTAATCATATTCCAATGATCTTGCTTCGCCCTACTATCCCACAAGCAGATAAAACAAGAGTATTTTGTGTACCCACCTTGCTGCCCAAGCAAGAAGTTGACCATTTTTAGATCAACACAAATGGAAAACTGATGTTCTTCATAGGATAGTTTCTGTAATACCAACTTGATGTTTTGATATTCTTCTTTAAGTTTTGTTGAGTGGGCGATAGGAATTGACGCATATCGGTTGCCATTGTGTAGCAAAACACACTTTAAGCTTCTACTGGAACTGTCTATGAATAGTCGCCAATCACCTGGAACAAATTGTATTCCCATTTGACGAAAAAGTCCGGGAATGTTGTTGCAATAAATAAGATCTTCATCTTGGCTAAAGTAAGGAACAAGTTTCACCTCTCGTGTTCTATAAATGGTTATTTTTATATCTGGTTGTAGACCGTTTTTTTTCTTTTAATCTGGATGCCAGAAGTTCAGATGCTTGCTTTGATAGACCGAGATCCCGTATCAGGTCATTCAGTTCTTCTTGAGAACACTGCTGTGGTGTTGATTGTATTTCCTGCTCATATTCACTTCCACTGCTACTGTACTGGTCCTTAATTTCTTCTTCTTCTTCCGCCATCAGAACATCTGGCAGTGTTGTATATACTGGTACGGGAATCTCTTCGCTATGTGGCACAGGTCTTCGTGCTGATTCTAAATCAGGATAATCCCATTTGCCTTTCTTGTATTTGTTAAAACCTTTTACATTAACTAAACAAAAATAACAATCATCATGGTGGTTTTTAGGTTCTCTCCACACCATGGGCACACCAAATTTCAAACCTTTTCTTTTTTCGTTTGACCACTGTCGTAAACATTCGACACACGTTTTGCACACTATATGGGGAGCCCAGGACTTGTCTTGGTCTCCAAGCTGTACGCCGAAATAAGCTTGATAAGCTTGTCTAACAAAATCTGTGATATTTTTTCTTTGTTTCGCTACAGTATATTCGCCACAAATGTAGCAGAAGACATTAGGGCTGTTCAAACAGCTTCTGCGTGAAGAACTTATTCCTCTGAAAAAAGAGTAACTTTAGTTAAAAATATAGGTACAAATATTCGTCACGTGTACTCCTACCTTCCACTTGACGTCTATTAAATTTAAATAACTTCACTAGGTAGGCAATAAGAACTAAATACACAAAATACGTAAGAAAAGCACAATAACCGCGACGCTAAGTCTCAGTAGAACAACTGCTTACGCTGAACTGACAGTTAAAATCAAGAGACACAAGAAAAACAAGTGCACGCACTGATCACGTGATCAGCAGTCGGCACGTGGTACGCTCACTAAACAGGGTCGAACTCTCGTTTCTGCGTAAATTTCTTGTTTGTAAATTATTCTTAAAAAATAAAAAGCATATGTTATAGCTGAATTCCTTAAAAAATTATGTATCCATTACCTCAAAAACTAGAGCCAATTTGGAAAAACTGCTTTTATTTTTGAATTCAGCAGACCTGAATTACCCTAAATTCGTTCAAAAATACTTGGCAACAAATTTTTTTTTAAATTTTGTAGGGCGGTGTTATTGATGAACACCAATTCGTTTGCATTCTAAATAAATAGTTAATTAATTTTTCTTACCAATGCTTCCCAGTGCTGGTCCAAAATGATAACAGTTGTAGATAAACAGGGGAACCATGCTCATCATAACGAAATCACTACATGCCAAGTTTACGATTAAAGTATTTGCTCGGGTCCTAAGAGATTTCTTTCTATAAAAAAATATCGAAAATCATACACAATTAGTCAGGATATTTTATTTCATTTATTCATCGTTCCTCTATTTTTTATCCGTGTTTTCACTTTTCGCTTAAGGTAATAATATTTAAAGGTTATGTCACTATATGCGTGCCATTAAATAACGACGGAGCAAAGAAATAATGTAAACAACATGCAGTTACTGAATAGCACTATTCATATGGTGAACTACAACAACATTGTGCCAAAACGACAGCCAAAAAGTTGTCTTTCCCATAAAATTCGTTTCTTCATCGGCATAGGTAGTAGCGTGAGGGGTTTTTAAAATTCATTATATTTATCTTATATTTCGCATGCTAAATAAAGCTATATATGTATATACCTATTGTTACTTACGTTAGTTTCGTTTTTTCATTGTTTTGACTGTTAATTACGTACTTCGTAATTTTTGTAATAGTTCCTGTTTAATACCGCTTCATTGAATCTATTTCTACTGCCTAAGTGGTGACGTCATTAAATGGCGGTTATTTAAAAAGCTTTCCAAGCACTCTTGAATTGTGTAGTATTTGCCCATTTGATTTTTTATTTTGAGTTCTTATGAATTAATGCGACAAAGATAACCGAAATAGATAGTATAATCATTTAGTATATTGTTGAAACAAAGAAAGTGTATATTACTATACGTGGTATGTATAGTGTCGATTATTTCTATGCTAATTAACTAAGAGCTTTGAGGTTATGTTACTTTTATCAGTATCTTATTGTTAATTTTGATATCCTTAATTTTTTGGTAGTGAAGATGGTGATGTGTTTTGTTCCCCATTGTAAGCATTACAGTGAAATGAAAACCTGTAAGTTATTCTGTTTTCGGAAAAATTGGAGTATATGGGTGGAACCGATTTTTGACAAAATGACTTCTGTACCTTATGGCGGACCTCTAATTGAACAACTTTTACTTATAAATTAATCGGCGCAAACGTACAGGAACGCATTTTTAGTGGTATCTGTTATACACACTTTTGTAATTATGAAAATCGTAATAAATGATGTTTATTTCACTTTACCACATAACAATTACATTTCATTTTTATGTTTTTTAATCACTTTTCTGCGATTTTAATATTCTAACATAACCTTCCCCTTCCCCCGACCCGCACGCGCGAAAAAATTCGAATTAAAACATAGCATTATATAAACAAATATGCAAAAATTGTAATACAAATTAAGCAGTTGATATGTTTAGTATACCATTAAACCAATTATAAGCTTGCAATACTCTGTTTTTACTCGATAAAATTATAATATAGCTCCAAATTATTTCTTATGACAGATTACATACACTTTTCTAATGTTTGGAAAGGTTTTGTGAGCCCCGCCTCCTTGTGACGTCAGACTTAGGTAGTCCATTATCTCAACGTAAGTGTGCATTGGATTTTGCTAAGTTTCAATAACATACGCATACATTTTTAGTTATCATTTATTTAGATCTGGAACATTGTTTATGTTCTTATGATATGGAAGAACGTCGAGAATGGCATCGTAAAACAATGGTAAGTTGGATTAAGGGTCATACTGATTGTATGTCCTCCATTGTAAGTGATTCCGAAATTTATTGCATAGTCTGTAAAATATCGTTACAGAATGCCCAAAAAGGCCACGTACAACGTCACTTGGCATCGCTAAAACATACATAGAAATTGGACCCGTTGAAAGCTGACAATTTTAACGAAAAACTCCGTGAAGCTTTAATGGCGGCTAATATCCCATTAAATAAACTTGACAATCCCACTTTGAAAACAATTCTCTAAAAATATACTAGTCAAAATGTTCCTGATGAATCCACCTTACGCAAATATTATGTTCCTAATAGTGCTTCACGAAGACAGTAGAATGCTGTACCTATGGATAAGTGCCGACGAAACTGTCGATATATTAGGACGATGTCTGGTAAATGTTATAGCTGGTGTACTACATCCAACTATTCCATATAACGCATATGCATCTAAAGTTATACATACAGTTGATGTGGAAACAGTTGCTAAAACTATTGACTAGAATTTGCACAAAATGTTTCATTCGGACAACAGGTACAATGAAAAAATACTTTTATTTGTTAGTGACAGTGCCGCATATATGTTAAGAACAGACAGACTATTAAAGGAAACATATCCTTATATACTGCATATTACTTGTATAGCACATGCTCTCCACAGAATCTGTGAATATATCAGAGACAGGTAGCCGGAAGTTGGTAGACTTGTATCCGCTTTTAAAAAAGTTTTCAGAAAAGCACCATCGAGAGTAGCTCTTTACAGGGAAAAACTTCCATCTTTGACACTGACTCCCTCCCCTGTAATAACTAGATGGGGAACATGGTTGGAAGCTACTAGTTTTTATACAGAAAATTTCGATAGTTTACAAAATTTAGTTACATGTTTAAATGACGATGCTCGAAGTATCCCTGAGTGCAAGGAACTAACACAAATCCCAAATTTAAAAAAAACAGTTATTATTCCTACAGGAACACTTTGGATATTTGCCTAAACTAATCACATACTTTGAAAATCGAATCTCAAATTAAAAAATGGATTAACCACATTAGAAGTGGCTATTAATAATTTCAAAAGTATTCCAAGTGACTTCGGATGTGGCCGTCGGCAAAAGTTAGACGCAGTTTTTAATAGAAATCCAGATTTAATAACATTGCGGCAATTGTGTATGCTAAATACGCTGAAATAAAAGAATATTTCCAGTACGCACATATAACCAGTTGCGATGTAGAAAGGACGTTTTCTATCTACAAGGATGTACTTAATTCAAAAAGAACAAGTCTTACAGAAGAGAAACTGAACAAATAATAAGGTATTTTGTATTTTATAGATCACCAGCCACTTGTTATCCAATTATATAAATAAAATTAAAACCTCTTTAAAAATACAACATCTCAATAATGCGCCTATGGGCGATGAGTCATGACTCGCTCGTGTCCGCGCCCTGCACATTATATTCACTGTTACGCGCATCAATTTAATTTAATTATTGAACGAGCGGCACAGTGCAATAAAAATGTAAAAATTATCTTTGCAAATATGCAGTCTTTTTCAAGCTTAATTTCTCGATCGCCAAAACGAACGGTAATTCTTAATGAAAAAGTCAAACGTAGATTACCTCGCGCTGCTCCTACACGCTGGATTTTCAAAAGTCGAACTGTGAACACATTATTTGAACACCAGAATTGTTTCAAAGAATGTTTAGAGAAAATTATTGACGAAGATGGGATGGATTCACTTACTATTAGTGAAGGAAGTGGTTTATTGAAACCATATGAATTGCCCGGAATTTCTCTATTTCTACTGACAATGACAATCAAGAACGCAACAATGAAGAACCTGCAAGGAAAAGACAAAAACCGACAGTTGGAGATAACAGAGCTGTTATTGCAAAAGAAGTATGGGACACTATTTTAAGTCAAATTAGCGACCGATTTGATTTTAGGGATCAATTAAGCGCAGCAAAATTATTTGATTCTCAAAATTTTAAAACTTATAGTCATTCATTTGCATAAAAACATTTTGATGAAACTGTGAAATCTTATCGTATGTTGGACAGTGTAAAATTGAAAAGTGAACTTTCAGCAATTTATGGGCGCGATGACATGTGTGACGTATGTGGTGTTTTGCCACTTTTAGAGTTCATAACAAACAACAACCTAAAATGGGTTTTGACGGAAACATACAAACTGTTGGATATTATTTGTACAACCCCCCATGTCGACAGCAGAATGTGATGTTTTTCCACCCTCAAACGCATTAAAACTTTTCTAATATGCACAATGTCAGAAGATCGACTGAATGCATTGGCCGTCTTATCAATAGAAAAGAAGTTCATTCAGTCTATCCCGGATTTTGACAACAAAGGCATAGACGTCTCTTCCAGCATCAAATATAGGAGAATGGATTTTATGTACAACAAATAGGTAAGTTTTTTTTGTGCCCACCCTCTTTCATAACTCACGAGCCGCCACTGCTACCTATTGCTTGTACTACATCTTCTAAATCATGGTATAGGTACTTACCGAAAATATAAAATAATCACTGTTAAGTTTCCTATAATCCCGACAACCATTACAATAAAATACATAAAAGCTAATCCATAAAAGTATTCTTTCTCCGGAGGTTTAAATTTTAACCAATGAACGGCAATATTTTCTATGTCTTTTTCCACAAAAAAGCAACAATTTTTCCAATAAGCTACAGGATAATTTTCTTTAAATATCTTCAGTAGGAGAGTAGAATTTGTTTCCTCGCCTTGTGTATCATTCATTATTGTTAATTTACCTAGTTACCGAAGCAAAAGCAAATTTTTTTAAAACTTTATTCCTTTGTTAGAAATTATGAGGAACGATATAGAACTTTCCGATATGTTCAGCAGTTAAATTGCGACTGAGTTAATAATGTAATTTTATATCAATCAATCAGGCATGATGGTATATGATAAGTGCAGGAAAAATCAAAGTTATATAGATACCTTATACAATACAATAGGTACCTTATACAAGGCAAGACAATTAGATCACAGTTTCAAATATTATTTATGAAGATGTACAATACACATGTATTCTTCCTTTTCATATTTATTTATCTAGATATTTATTAATTATATATATATTAATAATTCAATGCCTATTCCTATTCATCGTTATTAGTCGTATTATTCCGAAGAACATAAATTGTCACATAATTACACAAGAGCTTTCTTTTTTCCGGATAAATTTTCACTTTTTAACGAAAATTTTTGTTGCTAGGTAACTGTACGAAACAAATTGCCTGATAAAACGACGAGTCCGAAGGACATTTTTTCGGAAATAAAGAGAAAGCTCGAATGTAATTCGGTAAGATAATTTATTAAATGTGTAAACTACTGAAAAATTTATTACATAGTAATCATACTATTTAAAAATACAGTTATTAAAAACACAGTTCTTATATATTTTGTGAAGATTACTTACAATTAGTTTGTAAATTTTGTCATAACAACACATCACAACGAACACTTTGATGATAAAGTAAGCAAATTTATGTCGGATCAACCAAAGATAGTACGCAAAGCTTACGATTGCGTCGACTTTGACATTTCATTTTGACAGTGGGTTCGTTGAGTTTATGACATAACGAGAAAACACAAGTTGTTGTCAGGCCAACCAAAGGCAAACAACTTTTTTGCAGATATAAAAGTTAAAGTAAACTTTTATCGCTGTCAAAGTGACAAAACAATTCTGACTTATGGGTTTTTTTTACACATGCATTAAATTATCAGAAAAATTATTCGTAAGTATAGGAAACATTAACAATCTAACAAATTAACGAATAGAAATACATAATATTTAACTATCACATATTCATCATTAATTTATTTATCTTTATATAAACTGTGTATCAGCCAAATGGAATAGATTCGATAATAAATAAATGGGGGCGTGTTCGAAAAAACGCTCGAACACGGCGATTGGTATTTTTAGTTGTGCACCTTTTTCAACAGAAACTTTTTATACATGGTATGTCATGTAACAGTGGCCAATACCAACTTTCTTATTTTAAATGCAACACCCTATATATTATTTAATTTTTGGATTCTTCAGAAAATTCTACACATATTTCATGTATACTCGCGGCAAAAAGTTTAGTCGGGTCTTAAGACCAGCTATATGGAAGGTATCCTTGGTCAACTTTAGTAATCCGATAATATTTCCCACTAAATGTATAAAACCATAAGGGAGATTGTAATATTTTTGTTTACCCTTGAGAGATATATTAAATTTCCTCAAAAATAAAATACATCTAGAGTATTCTAGAGTAATAAAGCAATAAATAAGCAAACAAAAAATTACACAAAGAATCTTTTGAAGACAATATATTTATGGTAAATATTTTAAAATGAAAAATAAGAACAATATCAACACACTTACCCCGGACGTTTTAACATATGTAGTTTAAAAATACAGAGAAATTACCATACTAATAAAACAAGAAATGGTGAAATAATTGATCTTTAGAGAGGTGGCTAAACTATAAAAAAAAAGTATTTGATATATGGGCTACAAAAAATCTTGATTTAAATAATATTCCAAAATTTAAACACCTCTAGCAATTGCCCTGTAAATAGCAAGGTAAATACATATTAGGCAAACATGCCCCAGGTAAAAAAGTCTTAGAATGCAGATATAGTAATATAATCAAGAACTTTGAATTAAAAATTATAATGAAAAACCCATAATTTTTTTGAATCTATTTTAAAATAAATAGAATATATATTACAGAAAAAAATTAATGACAGATAGGTACATACTCGTAAATATTCTATAAAACCGAGGTCTTAATAAAGCATTCATTCTTGCCCTTGAAAAATAAAATTATTTGGGAAAGGGGCAAACATTTGTAGAACAGCAAAAAGATTTCTTTATCGTGCCATAAATCATGAATGAACAATATTTGAAATATATTTACTTCTATATGCCACATGTTTTTTTTTTTACGAAGCAGTTAAGTATATTTACTCAAACTTAGGTATTATAAAAATTAATATACCTAATCCCTCTTTATTTCGTGTTAGAATTTATTAGAGTGGACCAGATATATCTTTCATATAGCTGGTCTTACGATCCGACAAAACTTTTTGCCGCGAGTATACATTTTCCTATACCTATCTTCAACTGATTCGGAAATATTAAGTGTTTTCAGATTTATTCCAAATATTAGCATTAAAGAAAGAAAATTATTTGATTACAGAAATTCGCTACAACACACTTAAAAACTAATAAGTAATCTGTTTGTTTCTTGATAATGTAAAAAACAAAAAAAAACATTAATGTCAATGTAGGAGATGTTCAATATGCTCGCCGCGAACAACACTTTAGAATTATGTGGGTTTTCCTTAAACTCAAGTATAATATCCAATTTGTTATCATCATTTATTGCATTGGCAGCTGCTTTTTTATATGCCTTCATGTCCAAGCTCGCGAAACTGCTTTTCTATTTTATTAATTGTCCCTTGGGATATAGGCGGCAATTTTCGAAATTTTTCATGAAATAAGGGAGCAACTTCCATTTGTATCTGTATGTTATCTCCATAACCAATTATCTGTAGAATTGCTATTTTATGCATTTCTGATCCATTTTTCTGATATGCAGTTAACGAAATTCAAACGACTATAATACTGACAACTAAACTGTCATGCAGGCAGACAATTTGCTAAAGCCAGGCGTTTTAAACAAAAGTAAACAAAGTATGTATTTACAGTTTTTGTTTATTTCATATCGGTAAAAAGGAATGGTTTTTTCTTTGTTTTTTTACATTATCAAGAAATAAATAGATTACTTATTAGTATTAGTTTTTGAGTGTGTTGTATCGAATTTCTGTAATCAAATAATTATCTTTCTTAAATGTTAATTTTTGCAATAAATATTTCCGAAACAGTTGAATATAGGCACAGGAAAATGTACACAAAATATCTCTAGAATTTTCTGAAGAATCCAAAAATTGAATAATATATAAAAGTTGGTAGAAATTAAGTTGGTATGTAAGTGCTAATTTACAATTTGAATTGTCAAAGTGACGTTTCAAAATGATAATTAATCAATAATTGACATTCTGGACAACCTAATAAAAAAAAATCCCGCCTGCTATAATTTAGAATTTAAATGATCGCATGGTACGTACGTATGAGATCCCCTATGGCTAATGAAATTTGACACAACCGGTATATAGGGGTATTGGAATCGCATTACTTGAACATGATGTAAAGACAAGAAATAAACGATACTTTGATGAATGTATTAGCAACCTGTAGCCATTTTATTTTAAAGAAAAAATAAGTGTGTGCTAAGTATGTACTCCTGGCTTATAAATTAAATATTCATCAAACTGCATACAATTTCATGTATAGATGAAATTGCAAATTAATATTCTCTTAGAAACCAAAATAAATAATTGTTATTGCAAATTAGCAAGTATTAAATACATAATACATTGTTTACTTTATTCATATTCTGCATGTAAAGTCCCAAAATTATTATTTGAGAGTGTATTCCACACTTTTGACTCGTGCTGATCGTTAACTGTAAGTTGTTTATCCACATCACAAACAAGGACGGCTCGTAAACCTTCTGTAAGTCCTGGCGAGCAAGTTATGTATTTCTTTTGTGTAAGGTAAGTAAATAGTCAACCTTTTTACTTTCTTATACGTAGTATAAAGAAGTATTGTGATGATGAAAATTTTCGACCTCGAGATTTTTGCAGATGTCCACGTTTTGAAGTCGCCTGATATCGAAAAAGTGGTTTTAAAAAAATGTCTGTGTGTCTGTCTCTCTCTCTGTGTGTGCCAATATTTCGTCAACTACTAAGTTTAAACAAATTTATAAAGAATTCATATATACTTAAAATTAAAACTGAGAATAATTTTATTTAAAAAGTTTTTCGAAATTCCGACCGGAAGTAGGTCTTTTACTTTTATCGAAAATCAGTTTTTTGCGAATATTTCGCAAGTCATGCTTTTTGGACCAGTACGTTACGGGTATAAAGGTATTTAAAACATAATTTTCAATATCTTTTGTATAAAAAAAAATTTCAAAATTCAGACCGGGAGTACCACTTTTACTCTTATCGAATAGCGATTTTTTGCAAATATGTCGTAATTTATGCATTCTATATATATTTATCAAGAGTACACAAGTATTTAGAACTGGATTTGCAATATTTTTTGTATATATGAAATTTAAAAATTCGGACCGGAAGTTGCACTTTTACTCTTAGCGAGTAGCACTTTCTTTCGAATATCTTGCAAAGTATGCATTCTATAACGATTTATTAAGAGAATGAAAGTACTTAGAATAGGATTTTGAATATGTTTTGTATAACAAAATTCTTAAAATTGTATAGTTTGTAACGCTCAAACGTATAAGAAAGTCGGGTGGTGGCCACACCTCTTTTTTTTTTATTAGCAACTGCTCATCTACACGTGTTCCAATACGCTCATTTAGTAAATACGTCACAACGCCAAATTGTTAAAGTGACGGTGATAAGATAAGTCAGTGAAGTGGATGTAAATAACCCTCATTTAGTAAATACGTCACAATAGATAGGTTTGTTGAACTGGATGCAAACAGAATTTGATGACGCGCACTAAATGAGCGTATACGTATACAATTGGGCGATGTGACGTATTTACTAAATGAGCGTATTGAAGAAAACAACTTTTTAATTCCAATTAAAATGCAAAATACACTTTTTTCAGTTCAAATTTTGTGACTTCTGTATGGAAAATGAAAGAATCTAATCATATTCTCAACGAGTAACATAACATAAGTACATATCGGCTTTATTATAGGCAATGACCACGATCGGAATTTCTGCGAACAAAATCCATGGGGCAACATATAAATAGATCCTAATTTGAAATGATGTAAATGCATGTCTGACATTGGTTTTTTGTTCAACGATTTACATTTTAAGGAATTTTAATTTCACAATTTTTGCGTTGCTTGAATTCAATATAATAATTAAATTTGGCACTATAATACCATAAGTGCAGTAAAAAGAAATTTTTAGAAATAAATTTAAATATTATCGACATAAACAAGTCAACTTTATCACGATATAAATTTAATATTACCTGTTATTATATAATGATATTTCATCATATTGGCAATGCTATACTTGATGTAAGCATGATAATATATGATCATGCTTACATTCAACATAGTGTTTATTTTGTAAACTTAAATATTTAGTTACGACTCAGGAGGTAGAGTAAGAGGAGGACGAAGTTTTCAAGATGCCTAATTAAAAACATGAAATTTTCTAAATCGTATTGCGTAAATCAATTACCGATATCTGTTATTATCCTTGAATTCCTTGCCTAACTGAAAAGTGTATCATTATTTATCCTATGTATACCTATAGGTTAGTCGCTCTCGCAACCGACATGCGCTATATGTATACTAAATTTAAATGGTGTCAAATGTCAAATGTGAAATGTTGCAAAATATTACCTGTCAAGTAATATAACCGACAATAGCTATTTACCTAACAAGTGCGGAAAAAAACATTTTCCGCAGGTGTTAGATACAGTAGCTTTTCTACGAGCGTGAAAAAAGTCAACAGAACTAAGCAAAAGTTGAGATATTTTTAACTGTGTATACGTGCTTATATTTTATTTAGAAACATATTTTATTAGATTATTGATAAAGTAAACATAAGGTAAAATATTATTAACAATAATAGTTACATGTCAAAATTATTATTAATTTGACATATTGAGGTGGAAAATTATTTTCACACGGTGCGGAAAATTATTTCCGCACGGTGCGGGAAAATTAATTTTCCACACTAAAATGTGTGTGGAAAATTCAATTTTCCGTCCGCTCGTAGAAAAAAGCTATTTCAGGACTGTCATAAATAATAATCATACACTTTTTTACACTTGTCATAATTATCTTTTGACGTTTGTTATAATTGTCATCTAAACATTTTAAATTTGAATCGTCGTCTTTAGTTCGTACTTTGGCCGTGTCGGTTGCCAAAACGACTCTCCTATATTACTAAACAAGTTGGACAATTATTTTGCATTCCTTTGTATAACATATTAATGATAATGCGGCAGTCTTCATTGCACGCTATATGTTCCTATTATGAAACGACTTTTTTAATATAATAACAGCTATGTAATATACCATCAATCATGAAATTCCCTTAAGTAATAACAAATATGGTTTTATTGACTGTATTTCATGTTATATAATAAGAAAATAAATTACACGGCTTGTAATATAGTGAAATACAAGCCAATGAACAAAAAACAGAAATATTCAAATACCAATGACGGTAGGAAAACAGTTTTTAGCTGTTTCAAGAAATCTCATTTCAGGTGCAACGATCATTTTATTATATCATGTTAAATATTTAATTACCTACAAATACAAACAATTTTGTAGGTATTTATAATTTGTCAATTATCAAAAATGAAAATTAACTTAAACTTTAGGGATGTTAGGAAATATAGTTGGTAGTTAATAAAATGCTTTATAAATATACCATACAAAATGTATTTGATTTGTTGTTGTTCGTCGTAACTCGTGTCTTGTGTTGAATCTGTAGTTTTAATTAAATATATTAATATTTCGTTTCTATATGTAATAGAAATGGAATTTACACCTTCTCAGATTGCTAGATTAGTGCTCGGTATGTGTACAAAGACGTGAAACTCGATTAATTTGGCGGGAAGATCGTTTTATCTCAATACAGTAAATATTACATTATGTATTTTATTGCAGGCTATTTGAAAACAGAAAAATGCCAAGATGCCTTTGAATCCTTTTTTAAAACATCACATCACTTTAGTTATTCAGGCAGTAACAAACGTTCAAAATATGTTGTTACACGAGTGCAGGGCTATAGTCTTCAAGACATTCTGCATGAATATACTCAGATTTATAATTTAAGTAAGATTAAATTATTTGTAATTTACGTTTAATAGCTGTATTTATTTTAGTTCAAGAAAGGTTAGAGCCCACTGCTTATTATAATGATAATTCATCTAAAAATATTATTGACCAATTAACTTATCTGTTGGATAATGGCTGTCATACTAGGCAGAGTACACCACAAAGAAGGTATAGGTATTCATTTTTAAAGATCATAGTGTTAATATTTCCTTTATATATTTTTCAGTATGAGCAGTACTCCTATTAAGGACATTAATAAACGACATCTTTTTCAACATAATTTGTCAATAATAGAAGAAAATGTTTCACCAGAATTGAATACAACACCACTTGAAGCACTGCCTGGCAATAGTCAGGAATTTAAGAATAACATATCTAAGAGAAGGTGTGGTATAAAAACAAATAAGAACACTGCAGTCGAAGAATCAGACAGTGGTGATAGTCCAGATAATTCCCAAGAAGACACAGAAGATTTAGAGGTTCGGTCTTGTAATCTCTTATTGGATATAAATATAATTATTGGTTTTCAGGTTTTAAGACAGACATTATTAGAACACACAGAACTACATGAAAAGATCGCTGAGAACATAAATTTAATTATTAATACTGGAGAAAGTAATGCAAAATCCTCCACTGAGGAAAAAGTATGTAATGAATTAAATTCGGCTATAAAAGCAATTGTTGAGAGGACTGAAGCTGATCCTATATTTGAGAAACTTATTGGCGATTTAATAGGTAAGATTATTTTGAATTAAAAAAGTATTTCTGTAAGTGTTAAAAGGCAAAGAACATATTAAAAGTCAATTCATTGGAATTGCTTTTAATTTGACACTACAATTAATTGCAAATTCATTAAGTTTCACTTTACAATTTCTGTCTTTGCTAGAATTTAACTTATTTGACGTTATAATCCCATAGTGCATTATTGACATAAATTAATGAACCTCAACAGAATATGAATTAGAAAATTACAGGTTACATTGATGGTATTTCATCAAATTAGCAATATTATAGAGTTTGCATAATGCATCAGTTGCATATGGACATGTTATTTGCATTTACTGCTGATCTATGAGGTGAGACATTTCCATTATTTATTATTAGTTATTTTTCTTATTATCCTTTCTTATTGTATTCTGTGCCTGTCTTTTATTATAATTTTGAATGAGGCTTAATTTAAAATGAATGTTGATTTGGTGGGAAACAAGATTTGAATCTGTTTCTGATATATCTTTATTATCACAAATAGATGTTCCTGTATCTTTATTACCAGACTTACAAAAGATATATGATCAGGGTTTTTACTGTCCATCTAACAAAAGATGTAACACATTTAATATCTGCCATTCCACTTACTTCCAATGTTGCGTTTATTCCTAATTATTTTCACCATAATCTTTCATGGATGTTTTCACATGCAATTATTCATTAAATATATTTTTGAACATGCTCAGTTTTTCATTAAATTCTTTCTATTTTACTTTCTTATACCTAGTATAAGGAAGTATTGTGCTAATGAAAATTTTCGACTTCGAGATTTTTGCAATGTCCAGGTTTTGAACTCCCCCGATATCGGAAAAGTGGTTTTTAAAAAATGTCTGTCTGGCTGTGTGTGTGTCAATCAGTGTGTGTGTGACCACGATAGCAGCCAAATGGCTATGGCTATCAATTTCAAATTTTGTATTTACGAGTATAATCTCCTTATTGAGATCTGATTAGATTCCTCTATAAGTTGAAACAAACTTATAGAGGAAACGCGTTACATTCAATTGTATGTCATACTAGATCCATGACGTCTCGTCTTGTTTATGTTGCCGGATCTATTTTTATTTTTGTCAGTGACATTTTATATAACCAAAGAAAATATTTATTCACAATACAATAACTATAACGTAATACATTTTGTAATTGAAATGCTCTAAGACTTTCAACCTTTCTCAACTTATTTATTATATTGATTTAGATTGTCGAATAACCATAAATGTTTCGTAACGTATCCGTAATAAAATTTAACATAATCAATACTTATGCTATTCTCATTAAACAGATGATTATAGAAAAGTTTGCAAAAAGCTTCAACTCGAAACCTTTCGGCATTATATTCAAAGGACGCAAATAGATAATAAACAGGATGTACAGTTCTAAAAAGAATTGTTTTTATACAATTTATATCCAAGCGAAAATAAACACGCAATTTTGAATTTTTTTTGAATTGAACTATTATGGTGGGATTCTGTAACTTATCGGAAGGCTTCGGTTATGCTATAGCATCTTTATTTATTCAACAGGCGCAAGTCTAATTACAGAACAAAAATTGACAATGTTCAAATATTCATAATAAATCCACTTGTATCCTTTTTAAAATTGTTCTAAATCAGCCCTCAAATACCTTAGAGTTCACATATTCAGACTTAATGTTAATATTAATGACCAAATAATGTCTGCTTCACTTCAGCCCGGTAATTTTTCTATTAGAATTTTATACATCTACAAATATTGAGATATTTAACCTAAAAATGCAAAAAATTATAGCTATTTACCAGAAATTTTCCTTAAACTACATTTCGAATATTCAACGTTCATTTTCCGAAGTACCTTGCGAATTACTTGCCTTTTATCGCAGACTATTTTGTGTCTTTTTCCGTGAGAAAACTGGATATTATAGTTCATATATAGTTTGGCACTCGACGTAACTTCCAAAATATAGTATACAGGGTGGTTGGTTTTTCATTGTCCAGCCTATATCAGCTTTATTATCAAAAATTCAAGAAAATGTTAGAGGAAAATGTTTTTTATCTCGAAATGGTCTATCATATTGCGTCATTAGTAATCTTTCATAGCCTACTGATTTTTAGCAGCGATAATCAACTTTAATATCTTAAATGGAACACCCTGTATATTTTCTATAAAAATGAATCCTCATTAAATTCTGTTTATTATGATACGTCACAAGTTGGCATATGTGTAGCAATTGTCTACGGAAACGAAATAATAAGAAAAAGTATGGAAAACTAAAATTTGCTATTTCTATTATAAATAAAAAAAAATTAAATACTAAATAGTAAGTAATGTGTCTTATAATAATTGTTGAAATTGTCCACCATTACATTCTAAACATTTGTCGGCTCGCGTAATAATGTTCCTCCTCGCGTTTTGCAGCATTGCAGGTGTAATTAGCAAGCAAGCCGTGGTAATTTTATTATTAGCTCCCTACTTGTTATACATCGTTATAAAGAGAAATGTATTTAGAATCATATCCCGTAAAAATATACAGGGTGTTCCATTTAAGAAATTAAAGTTGATTATCGCTGCTGAAAATCAGTAGGCTATGAAAGATTTCTAATGATGCAATATGATAGACCATTTCGAGATAAAAAACATTTTCCTCTAACATTTTTTTGAATTTTTGATAATGGAGCTGATATAGGCTGGACAATGAAAAACCAACCACCCTGTATATGTAGCACACATTAAATGAAACAACTGAATATATGTAGTATTAGAATAATTTAAGTAGAGAAAAATATGGAATAGACAAAATAAATGTCAATAACAGTAGATTTGATATAATCCGATATAATCCAATCATATATTTTTATCACGTGATTTTCAAAATGCTCAGCGATTACCAAGCCTTTTATTGTGCTTTGGATAGATGGCGCCACATAAGGATCAATATTTTGAGGTTATAAGAATCAGAAAAATCTCGTTATGTGACGGTTTTATATCGCGCAGCGATATTAGATACAGTTGGCCTTGAATGTTCATACACCTTTTGATATTTGTCATAATTACCATTTGACTTTTGTTATAACTGTCATTCAAACAATATTAACCTGTTAACAATGCTTGTATACTAAACAGTATAGCCAAGTATTAAATAAAATATAGGTGTAGGCAATATTTACCACCTTGATTTATAATATTTAATTTGTAACTAGCTTGCATGTAATAGTATTTTACTAGCGGAAGGTATATATCATGAAATACTAATTAATTAGTTCAATTATGTGTGGCTGTAAATTCTTGAAATTCGTCCAAATTGTGCAAGCGGTTTTTATAGACTCCTTCTTGTTGGTTGTTAAGTTCCATAACAACTGACAATACAATTGATGACAATTTATTTATCTACATCTATGTACCGAGCTCAAGCGGCAGAGTTACTACTAAACTGTAATATATTTGCAGGCACACCAACTTAATTGGCGTACAAACATTAACAGACACATTGTATAAGTACTTACGTTTATTTTTGTTTAAGGTTCTACAAGTGAAGATGGTGAAATTAATAAAATATATTCAGAACATAAACACTCAGATTCTAACAGGTATTTTTTAACATTACTAAAATTATGAACGTTTTATATTAATCGAAGCTCATTACAGTGTTCTGCCTCTTGCCAATATTCCACAATCTTCTTGCAATATACTAGAAACGTCTGACAATGTACCACAATTTTCTGAACATGTAGAACAATCTTCGAATGTCACGCATGAAACTTCTGAAAATAATAGCGAATCTATTAAGTATCGACTTCGTTCTCCAAAGAAACAAACACCTGTTAAAGTCGAACAAAATAAAAAGGATGCTTCCAGCGAAACCAAGATTGTGCAAACCGAGGAATTACTCAGTACAAATAAGATTATTCAAACAAATGATAACACGAAGCAGATGGAAGTAACTTCCGATGTGCATAGAAACTTAACCGTTAATACCAATACTGGTGATATTATTTTATATGAAGGTACGTTGGACAATTACGTGAAAACATCTACACCACCTACCGTGAATCCTGCCAATCCTATACTCTACAACAATAATCTGCTAATGGTCCAACCAGGACTTGCTATTCAGCAGCCGGCAGTGACAGCTCCTCTTGTAAATACCATTCAGATTGATAAACCGTACTACTTGCTGAACAACTCGCAGTTTATTAATGTGAGTGTTCCACAGTATAATGTAAATAATGTTACTGAACAAGATATTTTAAACATGCCTACCGTTATCGTTTGCGATGATAATCAGCAGGTTATTCCAAATCGAACTGCCAAATCCTTATGTAAGTATAATCTTCTTGTGTATAGCTTCTTCTTATTAATGTTAAAATCCAAGTCGAAAATTTTCATTAAATAACTATAATAACAATTAAAACCGCTTAAATTAATTTGATATCACATAAATTGAAAGGTACAAGGTTAATGACAAAATGAAAATATACAAGGTATGGTCAAAACTGTATTAACAGATATACTAAAACGCACGAAACAAACCAACTTCATCAAATCCATGACGTAATAGTTTTAGTACAGCTATGTTAGCATTGTGGTCGACGAATAAAATTTACCATATTTAAAGTTTAGATTGAGGTTATGTTTATATCTAAATTTAGCAAATTTTCTGAATGTAAATTAAGTGCATTTTTATTGAAAATAAATCAATGTATTCTGGGAATACAATGAACTAAAACAACATTTTGAACTATTTATAAGAAAATATATGGCGAAAATTTTAATAACCAAAACTGTATTAACAGACATACCAAAACACACGAAACAAACTAACTTCATCATGAAAATCCATTACGTAATAGTTTTAGTAAATCTATGTTAACATTGTGGTCGACGAATAAAATTTATAATATTTAAAATTTTCTTTGAGGTTATATTTATATCTAAATTTACCAAATTTTCTGAATGTAAATAAAGTACATTTTTATTGAAAATAAAGCAATGTATTCTGTGAGTACAATGAAATAACACAACATTTTGACTATTTCATTTAATGAATAGTGAAAATACAAAATCAAACTTGTACTTTTACTATATACTTACTCACATTCCATTGGTGCTGATGGCTTGAGTACACATTTTCTCAAGGAATGCCCCCAAACTTACTTAAATCCGTTGTGTTACATTATAAATACATCTCTAGAATCCGATATTTTCCCCGATTATTTGAAGCAAGCAGTAGTTACACCGGTTTATTAGAAAGGCGATGTCAATGACTTAAGTAACTACAGACCGGTTAGTTTACTAACTGGTTTTTCTAAACTTTGTGAAAGGGTACTTTCCGCTAGGTGGTATAACTTTTGTACGAAACATAAGCTGATCAAAGAGCATCAACATGGTTTTCTCAAAATAAATCATTGAAACTGTATTATTTGACTATGTCAGTGACATTCTCTGTTCCCTGGAAGAAAAAGTAGTAGTCTGTGGTACTTGTTGGATCTGTCGAAAGCCTTCGACAGTATAGATCATTCCTTATTACTATGCAAATCAGACATTTATATCATAATGGGTAAAAGCCTTGAGTGGTTTGCATCTTACCTATGCTATCGCGAACAAACAACTCCTCCACAATACCAAAACTCACAGGTAGATTCAAAATAATGTTATCTACAACAAGGTGTGCCCCAGGGGAGTATTTTAGGTCCCCTGCTTTTTATTATATATTTCAGTGACCTAAACACAGTTGAGATGCTGTTTCTAACCAATACATTAAATACAGTTAGTTACGCGGACGATACGTCTTTTAGTATGTGGAGATTGGCTTGATTTGGTCATAGGCAATTGCACTATACAGGGTGAGCCATTTGTAGCCGCATCTTTGATTGCTCTTTTGTTTTTTAAATAAAATAAAAAACAATTTGTGGAAGATTTATGGTTGCTTGGGGCGCATATTCTAAGAATACTTTAAGCTCTGACGCTCACCGGAAATGCATGGAACTTAATTTTTTTAAATGACTCACTCTATATATTTTTGGATTTTCCAGTACTGTTTTAAATTGTCTATTTGACTGTTTTTTTCTTTTTCAAAATGGAGTCAATCGTTTTTGAGTTATTAATTTTTTTTGGAAATTTTTGACGAAAACACGTGTTCAGAAAAAAAACATTTCTTCATTGTTTTTAAAAGCAAAAGCATTAACTTTTGGCGATGCTTGTAGCCAAGAATATTCTGTATCATTTGGTATACAAAAACAGTAAACACCTTCACCACACTAAAGCACAAGAGGGCTAAATACTTTTACCTAGGCTATTAACTACCTCATTAACAGTACCTGATCGTTGTACCGTTAAATTCGTTATACTTACTATTCTAATCCTATCCTTTAATGCTAATATTCTATGAAAAAGTAACATATCTAAAATTAATATAATTTCCAATTTACAGGGATGGTTTATATACTTTTACCTAAGCTATTAACTACATCATTAACAGTACCTGATCGCTGTACCGTTAAATTCGTCATGCTTAATACTATAATTCTATCCTTAAATTCTAATGTTATATGAAAAACTAACGGTATTTAAAAGGGTATTGTTTACACCACAAACTTATACAGGGTTTTTCACCTAACCCGTTCGTTAGAAGTTGTCGTGGTTAGAAAAAACTTAGAATTCTGAAATTTTGGGTTCCAGAGTTATTCAAGATTCTCTTTCATTTTAAAATATTTTCAAGATCATACTACTTCCGGTTATACCGGAAGTCGCCATTATCTTCCTTATTTTAAATAGAACACCCGGTATATTATTTCATTTTTGGATTCCTGAGAAATTTCATAGTGGGTTTTCATCAGGTTTCCCTATACCTATTTTCAATTTTTTCTTAGATATCTTGATTTCTTTGAAAATTTGGACAGATGTAGCCCTGTTTTGAGCATTGCGCCCTTTAACCAATTTCGATTGGTGGAAAGCGTTTCTGGGGTAGACGGAAGCACAGGAATGATACTTTCGAATGCCATATTGACAACTGATTTATCGCATACAGGGTATCCAAAATTTAATGACCAATTACATCATTTTAAAAGTTGAAAAAGTACGTTTTTTCAAATGGGATACCCTGTATTTTATTGGATGGTCGGATGCAGAATTTGATTCTGCATCGATTTGCTATAACATTCCCTATACCTATTTTCAGTGGTTAAACTTTGTTTTTCTAAAGCCTACTTCCTGAAATTTTCACATACCAAGAATTTTTTTTTTTAAATGGAACACCCAGTAGTGCATAGAACAATAGCGCTCGTAGTTCTTTAATTGACCGCTAATTGCTCCTATAGTGGAGGCAATCCTTAAACCGTTGCACGTCATTCATTTTTTAAAAACCGTACCACCCAAAAAATTATAAAATTTACAATACACAATTATATTTTTCAGATATTTATATGTCAAATTTGTTTACATTAAAATGGCGTGCAAATCATATGATTTTTCAAACAGACTTGACTACGCTGCAGTATATGACGTCATTAACGAGTAATGACGTGCAACGGTTTAAGGATTGCCTCCACTATATAGTGATTATTTCAGAAATGACAAAAGATAGGTATAGGACATTGTTAACAAAAATGAAAGAGAATAACAAAAGAAATAAAATGTCTCAATAAAATACCGGGTGTTCCATTTAAAAAATATATATTTTTGTATGTGAAAATTTCGGGAAGTAGGCTTTGAAAAAATGAAAGTTTTTTGTGGTATTGCCGAGTGCAACTTATACCAAATGAGGCAGAATTTTTTTGGCTACAAACGCCACCAAAGTTAATGTTTTTACTTTTAAGGGCTCACATATACCTGAGCACCTAAAAGTAGGGTCACGTTTAAGATTTTTTTTCGTGTATAAAACTGCATTTTTTTTAAAAACCATAATATACATTTTGAAGTATGGCATTTATTATAAACTGTGTGAAAATCGGGTTCGAAAATTTCGAATGGTAAAAAAATTACAGTCGTTTTCCTGAGTTGGGTTTTTGTCGACAGCGTTCGCGGTATCAGACGTGCCTCTGCCATTTCTTACTGGAAAAAAAAACAAAAATTATTTTCTTAAAGTAGATAGACAGAACTAGTACTTATCGAGCCGGAATTTGCGAATTCAATTTTTTCGGGTCATGGCAGTCATTTGAATAAAATTGGCGGTTTTTCGCCTTAAAATTGTTGAGTAATTATGACAAAAAAAAAAACTATGCCAAATATCGAAAAAACGGCTCAATAAGTACTAGATTATTATGTGAAGCATAACTGTGCAAAACTTGATCCCGATCGGTCCAGTAGTTGCAGAGATATTTCTGGTACCGATTTTGAAAATACTGTTTTGCGTCTACCTGGGCGCCAAGCGTTATTCGTTGCTTACCTCGTCAGTTACAAAACGCTATAACTTCGTCATAATTGCGAATTTCCTTATGACATTTTCAGGATAGACACTGGAAGGATAGTACTTTCGAATGAGCACCTTTTTGAAAAATCGATTTTCCCGATTTACCCAGGTATATGTGAGCCCTTAAAAACATGTGAAAATGATTTTTTGACGTGTTTAGGTCAAATATTTTCAAAAAAAATTAATAACTCAAAAACTATTGGCTCAATTTTGAAAAAGAAAAAACAGTTGAATAGACAATTTAAAGAGGTACTAGAAAATTATATAGGGTGTGTCGTTTAAAAAAATTAAGTTCCGTGCATTTCCGGTGGAATCGGAAGTGCGTCAGAGCTTAAAGTATTTTTACAATATGTGCCACACGCAAGCATGAATCTTTCACTAATTATTTTTCCTTTATTTAAAACAAAAAAAAACAATTGAAGAAGCGGCTACTAATGACTCAGCCTGTATATATGAAAAATATTAAACAATGGCTAAAAGTTCGAATAATCTATCAAGTAATCACAATAAAACCAATATCATTTTATTTAAAACTAAGCTACTACTAAGCATAATCTGTTCTAACAAGTGCACTTATCTATCAGAAAAAACGTTTAATTATTGGCTATGAAGCATGGGCAAGTGTATTGAATGTAGAAAAAATATGTATCCTGAAAAATTAAAAAAAGCTCTGTTGCAAAACTTTTGTTGTTGCCTTTGTGCATTTATTGCAGTAAGGTTTTATGGCATTATATCGTTTAATCTTCACAATTTATATATTTAAATTCAACTAATTAGAGTGTCTTTTTGCCGAAAAATTCAGTTTTTTCTAGTACGCTAGCCAATATTTAAAGTTCTTAAATTGTGATTTATAAAATGTCTTTATTAAAAATATTTATTTTATAAAATTCGTTTGATAGAATAGAAAAATGTAAATTAAATCTTTAAATAACTATACAGACGCTTTCTGCAATATTATCGCTTCGTTTTGTAATAACTCTGTTACAGGTCCGAACGAAGCAAAAAAAATTCTTCCAAAACAAGCGCGAGAATCTAATCTCAGGGAGTATTTGTCACTTTACCAGTGCGGTGATCAAGATATTACGGTAGCTTCAACAAAATCAAAACCGAAGGCCCAGAAGAAAAAAGCATCCAAAACTCAAGCGATACAGATTGAAATTTTGAAACCACCAGACGAGTCAGCCGGTCATTTACCAACTTTACAAGATGAAACCGAAGTGAAGGCGGAGATTAATGAGGAGAAGCCTACTTCTCCACGTCCGGTTACTCCCGAAGCATCTAAACAGATTGCTCGCAAAACTACACCCAAAAGTGGTTCACACGTCCGCGCTTTGGACTTCAATTTTAACACTCCTAGTCACAAAAAATTAAGTGCTAGAAAAAATAAAACGACTTCCATGTCACCAAAGAAAAACAGTCCTGGCAAGTCATCTACAAAGATTTCTAAGTCGCTGTTTTGTAGTCCGTCGAAGAATGCAAAAGTTGAGAATGAAGAACATAACTCTGAACCGAAAGAAACGACAAACCAACCGACAATTGCCCAGTGTAATGAATCGATACAAAAGAAAATGGATAGTTGGGATTCAGATTTACGAGCTCTTGCGGGCCCCACAAGAGACACCAGCCTCCCAAGAAGAAAGAGAAGGGAGTTCGGGAAAAAATCGACAAAGAAATCCAAAGCAAACCTAAACGCGACTGAAACAGATGCAAAAGCTATTGAGGAAAGTTTAAGAGAAATGGACCTAGAAATACAACCTAGTAATACAGAAGTCGTGAAAGAAGAATCGGTGGTGGATGATCTAATAAAAGTTGAAGACACAAAAGTAGAAGTGACAGAAGAGGTTCCAGAAGTGAAGGTGAATAAAGTCGAGCATGAAGACGGCCAAGGATCAGAATTTACCATGACTGTAATAAATTGCAATGCGAAAGCTAAATTCAAAAAGAAATGCAACATTGACAATAACATAAGCAAAGCGGTCAAAATTACAAAAGTAAAAGAAATTAAGTCTTTGGAATTGGTTCCTGACGGTAGTAATAAGCTTATATTATCTCCTTCTAAGCTGAATGCCAACAAAAGGACGCTGGTTGAAAATGCTGATAAAGAAATAAATTTAATCGTGGCAGATAAGGCAGATAAGGCAGCTGTTCAAGAAGTAAATTTAAAAATGGAAGTGTGTGATAATCCGGTCGCTGTTTGTGATAAACAAGATGCAGTCGATATTAAACCAACAAATATAGAAAACAAAACTGTTGAATCCATGGATAAAGCGCCCGAAAACGAAAAGAAGGAAGATGAAACGGATAAAGAATCTGCAAAGTTTATAACGCCAGAAATGCCTAAAATTTCAAATCCATATCCTGTATCCGCTAATCGTAATTTAACACCAATGCTTGAGACACCTTTGAAGTACCTTGACACACCTATGAAATTAGACGGGCCCCCGAAAACTCCCGGTGCATATATTCCACATGAAATTTCACCCATGACGAAGATATTAAACGAGCAATTGCAAGGTGTCGACCTTCTGTCAATTGAAACACCAAAATTTCCCTTAACGCCATCGTTTCCCATTACACCCTTCAATTCGAAATCTCCTTATCCGCAACGGTCTACGGACTATTCCACGGCGAGCTCGTACTACCAACCCTCGGACAATGAACAGAATAAATCACTGGAGGCTATACTAGAAGAATATAAAAGATTGTCGAACAAGAATCCCTCGCCGGAGAAAGAAGAAAAGCCCGAACTTTCGGTTACCGATCAAAATACTATATCGCAGAAAATTCGCAATTTTAATCAGAGTCAGATTGGTAGGAAAAACTTAAACTTGGTCGAAAAGGATTTGGAAGGTAGTAGTACTTCATGTGACAGTAGTTCTTCCGATGACGAAACTTCTTCGTCTAGTAATGACGACTCAAGCGATTCTGCGTGTAATAATTCCATTAATGAAACAGTAACGACGAAGAAGACAGAAAATCCTTACATGCTTCGCTCAAGGAAAAAAGAAGAAACCTCTAAAGCGGAAAAGACGGCGACAATTCAAGACATCGTAACTCAAGCAAAAATAAAGCCTGAATTGGAGAAAAGTGCCACACTCATTGCGAAAGAGTCCATACTTAAAGAAGTTGAGGAAAAACGAAAGAGAACAATTGCCAAGTTTAAAGAAGTAGAGAAACCGCGCCCTAAGAAGAAAGATCCGCCGAAACCGCTAAAACCACCAAAACGAGGTTCTAACGGAAAATTCTTGCCTACTACGGATAAATGTTCTACATCATCAGCATCGATAGTTACACCAAAAGCGAAATCTTCTGCTAACCGTATAAACAAGAGAAAATCTAAATCTCCGGTGAAATTACCCCAGAAGCCGAAGAAGGACATTATACATACTGCCGAAGAAGAAAAGAACGTGACACTGCACATTAGTTCTGACGAAGAGCAAATAAGACCTATTGACGTTGTGGAAACAGAGTTATTGGAAACTTCATCTTCTTCATTTAGTCATCCCTTAAATACGTTCCAAAAAACGCTTGATTCACTGAAGTTGAATATGCAAACTAAAGAATCCAACGAAAATATTTCGGATCAAGAAGCAGCAAGTCTCGTGGAAGGACTTAAAAAGCGTGGTATATATTTGATGCCAAATAAAACTCCAAAGAAACAAGAAAAACCTGTTCATATTCTTAATAATACTGAGGCACTTGAAAACAAGCCTAATACCGAAAAGACGAAAGAAAATAAAGTGACAATAGATACAAAATTTAAGGGAGAACAGATAAATGAAAGTGTTGCAGTACAGAAAAATACTGTCAATTCAAACGATGAAAAATTGAAAGACATTTGTATTTCTCCAGGAGAAATGGCAGGAATTACTGAAGCCAAACCTACAAGTGAAAGCAAAGAAATAAAATCAGATAACAGCGCAAATCCTGTGAATACAACATTGCCAAAAGAATCACACACAAAGGAAACTAATAAGAGGAAAAGTACAATTCCAAAACCGATTCAAAGACGTGGTTCTAAAGATGAAAAACATCCGAAAATTCCGAATGGTGCTTCGGCTGCCAAATCGAAGAAAATATCTGGAATTAAATCTGATTCGGCAAGTTCTGATAAAAGTAAATCACATAAATTAGATATTCAGTTGGACAATGCCATTAATAGTATATTAAAAGAAACTGATATCTTGAGCACTGAACAAAATAAAAAAGATTGTGGTCTATCAAAGGATAACAAACGTAAACCTGTCACGAAAACACCTTCTAAAAGTAAAAGTCGCGAAACTAAGAGCGGAGCTAGTAGTAAACAAAGCAAACATTCACAAAAGAAACCCTCCAACAACGAATCTGATAAAAAGATGGCTAGTCGAGATTGCACGGAAAAAAATGTGGTTGAAAAGTTAAACCCACAACCGGCACAGGGCAAGCCTGAACTTCCAAAAGACTCTGACAAGGTTAAAGATTTGAAATCACCAGGAATCGAAAGTCAAAAGATCAACGACACACCTACTCCGTTGTCTGCCGTCGAGCATGATTTAAATTTAACAGATTCATTCATTGACGAAGTGTTTGACGATAAATTTTATTATGAAGAGACGTTAAAAGTGATTTATGATCAAAACAAAACCTGTACTAAAACGTTAAAAGACTATGATTTGCCCATATCGAATAAGTGTTTCGTTGTGGAAGTTCTCGGTCAACCAGTGGAAATGTCCATAACGCCGTTTAAAACACTCTTGAATATACCTGAAAAAAAATGCCCTGAGAGGGTGAAAATACTACAAAATACGTTACTTTCCACGGGGAAAAAGATATCTCCGTTGAATATATTGTACGACCATTTAACAGATTCTACTGGCACCATAAAGACGATATCGCCCTTAGAGAATTTATACGAAGAAAATAATGCGACAGAACGATTGCCCTCCAGTAAAGTGCAAAAAATAAAACACAACAGGAAAAGAGTAAACTCTGTCGATCAGAAAATCTTTGAATTTAAACCGAGCGTTAAAAGAAACACAAGAAGCAAGTCACTAGATTACAGAGAATGTATACAAGAAGAATGTACTGCAGTGAATAGTGATAATAAAAGCGACAAATTGAATCGCCCACGCCCTAAACATGTAATAAAAGACTTGGTTGAGAGTTCCTCGAGTACAAAAGAATCGCCAAGAGAAATAGATGATGACTTAATGAACTACGCCATATGTGGGAGCAACCGAACAGAAAGTGATTCCGACGATAAAGTAAGGTATGTGAGATATTTTTTTTTATCACTAAATCACTCCACACAATCAAATTTTGTATTTTATTTTGTATGATCAAAAATGACGGCTGTTGCAAGGTTCCTTAATTGTGCTTCAATCTAATAGTCCAGACAATCAAGTCATAAAAATGAGCTTTTATTACAAAAGGTTATGGAGCGTTCTTCTTTGGTAGATTTTTACAGTTCGGCGTTCTAATTAATATTCTGATTTTGCGACTTTGAGCGAGCGCCGCCATATTGGCAAAATGGTACCAAAAACAAGCTCTTCGAGAATATCCTCTCTAGTATTAAAATTACAGAGCATTAAATTTCCTACAACTTCTGTGATAAACATTTTCCAGTCAGATGAACAGTTCACTAGTTACAGCGGAGTCAACTTCAGCAAATTTTTACAATTTGCAAAATCGCTAATTTTTTTCTCTAAATTTCAGTAAATACCGATTACTTAATACGTATACCAAGTGCTTGCCTGCAAGCTGCGGATGCATTTACTGTGTGATAAAACGATGACGCCGAGAGTTTGTATGAGAGAGCAATATACAAACTGTTCTATTGGTCGAGTATAGTGACTGACTCGCGTTTGGGATAGCAGCTGTACTTGCGCATTTCATTTGAATTTTGTTAACGGTCGGGTCGATGTCTAGTCGACTAGCAAGCACATTTTTAAATCGTGTTTCGTCCATCTAATTTAGAACAGTTACCCCGGAAATGTTAACAAATGTCCGTCGAAATTTTTATAATCAGCTGGGTTACTGCTCAACTCAAGAGGGAGACTTATTTGAGCATTTAATAAATAATTAAGTACCTGTAGAAATCCATTTTTCTTTACTAATGTTGTAGATCTCAAAATTCTCTACAAAAATGGTCCTTATGATTTTTTCTCTAAGTATCACCGTTCCTGAGATATCGTAATTGTAAGAGTCAGTTTGAACAATTTTTCGCGTATGAATTAGCTCCGTACCCGTTATCGCTCTTCGATGCGGCTGGAATGCGTAAAACAGCAAAGTCAGCCATTTACGATTGCTTTCAATTAGTTGAGGTTGATTGTACTGATGCTGCTTACATTATCGATGGAGGATATCTACTACATCACGTTGTGTGGGATCGAGAAGAAACCTTCAACGTTATTTTTGAAAAATATGTTCAGTATTTACGTAGACATTATGGTCATACAGTGACGGTAGTATTTGATGGCTATAGTGACACAACAAAGAATATTAAAGCTGCAGAACAACGTCGTCGAACTACTAAAACATCCTCTAGTTCCGACATGATCTTTGTTGAATTTATGACAGTTCCACCAATCCAACAACAATTTTTTGCTAACATTAATAATAAATCTCGTTTTATTTCCATGTTAAGTGACAAATTGACAGTTGAAAATATTGAAGTTAAACAAGCTCAGAATGACGCAGATGTCCTCATAATTGAAACAGCAATAGAAAAATTTAATGCAACAAACACAACAATTGTAGTGGGTGAAGATGTTGATTTGTTGGTACTACTTACTGCAAGGACTCCAATTGATAAAATTATTTACTTTCTGAAACCTGGAAAGGCTCAACAGCGAACAGAAATATATTCTTCAAAAAGTTTATCGGCTTATCCAAAATGCCAAAACTATATTTTATTTTTACATGCGATAACCGGTTGTGATACTACATCAGCAATGTACAGAAGGGGCAAAACTTCAGTATTAAAATTATTTGAAAAAAAAGATTTAATTGACTGCGCGAAAGTATTTACGGAAATTGAATCTTCACCTCACAATAATTACGAAAGGAATTCGCTTTCTTCTTGCTGTTTATGGAGCTCAAAAAAAAAAAATAGATTGCATTGATAAATACAGATATTTAACCTTTGTCAAAAATACACGAAACAAGAAGCAAGTACAATTATCTTGTCTTCCTCCAACATCGGCATCTGCTATTCAACACTTGTATCGAGTATACTATCAAGTTCAGATATGGCAAAGCAATCAATTGAACCCTGAAGACTGGGGTTGGAAATTAATAAATAATACTTTGGAACCGATTCAAACTTTACTCCTCCCTGCTCCAGAAAAACTTCTTAACATTATTTTTTGCAATTGCAAGAAAGGTTGTAGTGCCAAATGCGGCTGTAGAAAAGTAGGGTTACAGTGTTCTCCAGCGTGTACCAATTGCCAAGGTCAGTCTTGCTCAAATGTCCAATTGAATACAACAGAGGAAGTTTCATGTGATTTTTATGAAGAGACAACTGATTCATCTTCATTTGAACAATTTATGAATATCCAGCAAGAGGAAGAAGGAGAAGAAGAAATCGAAGAAGACATGATTGTTGAAGTTGACTATGAAGAGTATGATTCAGATTGAAACATCAAAAGAAATCAACAATTAAACTCAATAACCAATATCAATATTAATAATCTTCATGCAGTTAAATAAGTATTGTCTCCAAAAAGTACGTCATAACGGTTCGTGGAATAGGCCTACCGGGGAAACCACGTTAAAAAAGAACGCGCCGAGTACACTACCTCACAGGGGGCGTGGAAACGTGTGCATATTATGTAGAACGTTACTCTTACATTGCGATATCTCAGGAACGGTAATACTTAGAAAAAAATCATATAGATCTACAACATTGGCCTGAAGTATTTTTTTGATAAAACTTACTGTTTTCGAGAAAAACCCAAAAAACCTGAAATTTTGACCTTTGACCCCGAATAACTTTCTTAGCACACATGGGATTGATGGGGACTTTTAAATTTTTATTTTGAATGGTAAACCCAAGGTCTCCACCAAAATTTGGCTGTGTGGGAATTTTTGTTATTTTAATTGTCTAAATTGACCGGACTAAATTGTTTACTGCGATTATTTGATGCTTCAATAAGTTTCTACTTATAAATTATCCAGGTAGTGATTTTTTATTGATTAATATTATTTCCATCTTTTCTAAAGCAGTACAGTAAATGACTTTATTCTTGGTTAAAGAATTTGTTAGTAACAGTAGCAGTTTTCACGGACTAACGCAGTAACGATTTCTGCGGTGTCGACTTTAACGTAGCTCTAATGTTAGTAACAGAGGCTACCCCCTTATTCTCCCACTTATAGTCGACCAGCTTGTCTAGTATATTCATCGGCAGGTAGACCGCGTGCGCACTGTATATTACCTTTTTTTACTTATTTTCGCATTAGCGAAGAGGGAATTCACAAGGGGACAAAATCTTCACTCTACAAAGCTTTTACGCCTTTGCCACTCGATACTGAATTCGGAAATAGCATTTATGTCATAGATGGTGGATATTCTGCTACATAGAGTCATATTGCATCGCAACGAAACGTTTGCGTCGATCTGCACAAACTACGTACAGTACGTGCAAAGGCGTTATGGTTCTAACACCGTCGTTGTTTTTGACGTGTATCCAATTAACCCATTACTGGCCAAGACAAGAAAAAAACATTTTAAACATTTTTTTTTATTAAAGTAAACTCAGAACACAGTAATTAAGAAGATACATTTTTGGTACAAGAAAATTAGGTATTATTTTTAACAAAAAATATATGGGTGCATGTACGCACCTTTGGCGAAAAGCAGGTTATTATAAAATAAAATACTAGTCTGTTGTATGAAAAATATCAAAGTAATCAGGATGCAAATGCACATTACATTTCTTACACAAGTAAATTGTATTACTTTTGCAAAGTCGACACTTTTTTCTTGCACTCTTAGCTTTCGAATTAAAATGTGCCCGATATTGTCAAATCTTAAGTCACCTGGTAAAGCTAATTTAGAATGTCTTCCATAAGACGAGTTGGATTTTGCTGAAGTGGAAGCCTCATTGTGGGTGTCTTCTTTTTTTCCTTCGTATTTCAGCAGAGACAGCGCTAAACTTGAACGAAATTCCAGTTGGGAAATTTTGGTTTCATTTGCGATATTGAATATTTTCCAACTGTTTACAACTATAGTATCAACAACATTGGTGAATAATGGCCACCACCACTTTTTACCTCTAATACCAATGCGATAATTGGCAATACCATTGTCGTGAAGGTCTACCCCACCCATGTGTTGGTTGTACTCACGAATCACTTTTGGATGATTGATTTGCATTTTTTTTTCGCTCTTTGCGATTGTAACGTTTGGCTTGAGTGACTGGTAAGACACTACACAAATTCGTCATAACAGTAACTACAGAGTTGTCATTCCACCAAGTAACCAGAATTTTCAAGTTCTAATCAAAAGCGGAAGTGAAAGAGCTTCTTTCCTTTTTTGACATGATTTTGTTATCTTCAAGTGGACATTTTGCAGTACGGTTGTCTCTTACCGTTCCAGTCGCGAAGAACCTTTTTTCACCTAAGTTTTCAAAAATAGAATGTGATGTGAAAAAATTATCAAAAAATATTTTATGCTGTTGCGGCTTTTCTACAACAGAGAGAAGCTCTAGTACAACTTTTGATCCTAATGGACCCATGTTTTCAGTTTTCTCCGCCTTTCCACCATATGGAATAAATTTGAATAGGTAACCGTTATCGGAGCAAAGACACCACAACTTGAATCCAAATCTTGGCAACCAACTGAAAGATGTATCAACGAGTCGAATAATTTTCCGTCAACATGCGAATCGTGTCTCAACCTGCATGAAACCGCTCACGTCCTTCAAAAATGCCATGCTGCAGTAACCAGTGCGGTCGAGCAGCTTGGCACCGGGCGCGCGCTTTTACCTATGTATTAGCCAAAGGTGCGTATACGCATCCGTTACAAAATAGCTGTCGTTTTCAAACTATAGATATAAAGATGTGTATATAACAAAGAAGACTGCGAGAAGAAATATATAACAAAAAAATAATTAGTACCCAAAAAAAATAATTATTTGAAGGTGTGCACAAAAACAAAAAATACAGATTTTTTTTAATTAAAAAAAAATTAAAAAAATTTACCTTTTTATTGGATCATAATTTAACATAAGATTTTAGCCTGTTAAAAAAGCAACCCTTGCGACATAATGTATAAAAAAAATATTTTTGATGCCAAAAAAAATTGTTTTTAAAAGGTTGTGTTTAAGCACCTTTGGCAAGTAATGGGTTAACGTCGTTACCAAAAGTACAAAGAGTGCAGAAAGACTTCGCCGTCAAATAAACAAACTTTCACTGACGTACCTCTCGAGGAGTCAATGGTTCCAACTGTTTCGCAATCGCAAGAAATATTTTTATCAAACAAAACAAATAAAATTCGCTTAATTTCGGTGCTAAAGAAGAAATTTGAGAATTTAAATTTCACAGTAAAATAGGCTACAGAAGATGCTGACACATTGATCGTTAACACGGCGATCAGTATGTCGGCATCGTTTGATTCTGTATTCATAGTAGGAGAAGATATAAATCTTCTCGTCCTCCTAACAGCATTGGCGAGATTTCATCCACACGTTTACCTTCGCAAACCAAGCAGAGAAAAAATTATTGACAAAATTTACTCTGCTCGAAGTCCACAATATGAAGAAATAATGGCCGACAACATATTATTCTTGCATGCGTTCAGCGGTTGTGACACTACTTTTGCTGTTTTCAAAGTAGGAAAAGCTAAGTTTATAAAAACGCTTGATCAGAACAATTATTTAAGCCTAACTATACAAGCTTTCAAAGTGCAAAACTCATATCCAGAAGTCATTGCTGCTGCGGGGGAAAGCTTTCTTATTTGCCTTTACGGCGCACAGTGGTCTGAAACGTCCAAAAAGTTGGTCAAAACCTAAAAAAACATTTTTTTTTCAAATAGTTTCTTGTGTGGTAGTCGGTAAACGAGGTGCCTGCGCGTCTATTTCTCGAAAAGCAGATAGATGGCGCGCCTCCGGGACGTGTAGTTGTGTGTGAAAGTCGCGGTTGTCAAAACTTGCTACGTGCAACGTTCAACAATAAACGAGAAAAACAACATTTGAAGTGCACACAAAAATTCGTAAACGTGCAAATATCTTCAACAAGAAGATGGAGGATGCGCCTGAAGATTGGTATAATGTTTTGACACTTTACTTTTTTTAAACAATTTTTTATAATTAGTTATTAAAAATTTTCCGAAATTGTCAAAAAAGTTATGTTTCCGCGAGACTCCGCGTTGTTCGCTGATTCATTTCTCAGATGAATATCTAACTAACTAGAAAATCAAAAATTCAGGTGCGACTTTCTGCGATTCTCCTCGCAATTGATTTATTTGTATTTGGTTGCGCGGCCCTATACATGTGACGCGGCCCTATACATGTGACGCGTCACATGTATATGTCACATCATAATTACATATTTTTAATTAATCTTGAAGAGATTTAATATGCGCACGATCCGAACCAAATAGTAACTTAGAAGAAGTCACTTTGAATTATTTAAAGTGCAATTACCAAGAAATAATCATAATTATTATCAATATTTTCATTATTATCATTATTATTATTATTATCATTATTACTATTGTTATCATAATTGTTATTGTCTTTATAGTAAGTATAATTATAAAAAGTATAATGAGAAACAACACAAAATTTATTAAGCCAAATTTTATATTATTTTATCGTATTTTTGAACATAAAACTGGCAATTTAAGACTCCCCATTTTGCAATTTACCATTTTTACCTCAAATCTACAATCAGAAAGTAAAAAAACTAACGCATATTGATTTTCAGCCAAAATCCGAACCTTTTTCGAGTTTTGACCAGCTTTTCGGGCGTTTCAGACCACTGTGCGGCGTTTCCAAAAATTACACCACTACTTTGGGCTCCCTGCATTATCAAAATTTCGCAAGATCCGTGATGAAGAGTAAATTCGATCTTTTTACACTACCCCCTACTAGAGATGCTGCACGGCAACATTCTTTTCGGAGCTACCACCAAGTTCAGGCTTGGTATGATATACACGAGAGTCCCTCCATGTTCCAATTACAGAGCTATCTCATTGTTATCAGTAGCTGGAAAGATATACGAAAGGATAATAGAAAAGCGATTAAGAGCAAACTTAGGCTCAACCCTCCAAGAAAATCAGGCAGGTTTCAGACCGGGCAGAAGCACGCAGGACTGGATATTCTGTTTAAGGCAAATTTCGAACAGAATTCTAGGTAGTAACGGCAAAATGTACCTATGTGCAATTGACCTAGAAAAAGCATTCGATACACTTCCGAGGCATAGGATATGGTCATCGCTGGAAAAGAGACGGATTAAAGAAGAACTGCCAAAGGCAGTGAAAAGTATATACACCAACACAAGCAACATAATAAGAACTGAAAGCGGATATTCAAGAAGCTTTATCACACTCAAAGGAGTGAGACAGGGCGGAGTTCTGAGTCCCCTTCTCTTTATAATTGTTATGGACGATATTGCAAGAAGTGCCAATAGCCTAACAAAGGGTATTTATGTAAGGTCCAGAAACCTTCAACCTATAATAGCCAAGGAATTCTTGTCTGCCGACGACTTGATAATTGCAGCTCCTAATAAAAATTTCCTGCAAAAAAATATTAGATATATGGCACGAAACTTTAAAGAACTTTGGAAAGAATATTAATAAAGGAAAACGGAAGTATTGGCAGTCTCCAAAGATGAAGAAGAAACAAATATAACAATAGATGGTTATCCAGTAAAGGTGACAGAAAACCTAAAATATCTTGGAACCATAATCAATCACAAAGGAGATATAGAGGATGATGTGAATAATAGAATCAAAATTGTAAACTATTTATATAATGCACTGAAGTACATATTTTTAAGTAAGAGAGGGGTCAGCAGGGAAACAGAGACAAAGATTTACAAAACAATATTTCTTCCGACACTATGCTACGGCAGCGAGTCATGGGTATTGACTAAGAGGCTGAAATCAAGAATAACAGCGACCGAAATGACATTTTTAGGATAATAGTTGGTGTTACCAGACTGGATAGAATTAGAAATGAGAAATTACGAGAAAAACTAGGTGTAACATCAGTAATAGAAAAAATGTAGGAAAAACAACTTAGTTGGTTTGGACACCTCACACGAATGAGTAACACGAACCCTGTGAAAGAAATATGGGAGGCCGGCTGGAATAAGAGGAGAAACAGACGTAGACCAAGAAGAGTATGGAATCAGGAGCGCAGCTGCTGGCGGACCGGGGAAGTACCTGGAAAGATGCTCAAAAAATATCTAAAGATAGGACAGGATGATGGAGAAAATTTTGCAAGGCAGAACGCCTCGACGCTTAAAACGGCAAAAGAGGATACAGAAAAATGAATGAAAAAACGCTTGAACAGAACAATTATAACCTAACTGTACCTAACTATACAAGCTCTCAAAGTGCAAAACTCAGATCCAGAAGTCATTGCTGCTGCGGGAGAAAGCTTTCTTATTTGCCTTTACGGCGTTTCCAAAAATGACACCACTACTTTGGGCTCCCTGCATTATCAAAATTTCCCAAGATCCGTGACAAAGAGTAAATTCGATCTTTCTACATTACCCCTTACTAAAGAAGCTGGACGGCAACATTCTCTTCGGACCTACCGCCAAGTTCAGGCTTGGTATGATATACACGAGAGTCCCGAGAACTGGGGTTGGGAAAGAAGCAGGATAGGGTTTACTCCTCTAAGAACAACAAAAGATCCGGCACCCGAAGCACTCCTGAAATTAATTTCGTCCAAGTGCAAGAAAGGGTGCGGTCGAGCCCTTCGGTGTAGAAAAACAAACTTGAAGTGTTCTGTTATCTGCACATGCTGCCATGGAGACGCGTTTGATAACAGCGCAGAGATTTTTGCGGGCTCTGAAGAAGAAGAAGAGGAAGACGACTACGGCGAGAATGAAGACTTGGCCGTTGCGAAATTATTGGCACACAAGGACGAGGAATACAACGAAGACGAAAAAGTGGAGGAGGAGGAAAGACATTCGCAAAATGATATTGTTATCAGTGAGCCTGGACCATCTAGGACATCGAAACGCAATAAAAGACATCAGTAAATAACGAAATGTGGATTAGGCCTACTAGGGATACCACATGAAAAAGAAAACGCGCCTGTCACTGTACCTCATGGTGCTGCGGAAATGAGTAAAAAAAAGGTAGTATATACATATTAAGTAACCGGTATTTACTGAAATTTAGAGAAAAAATGTAGCGATTTTGAGAATTGTATAAATTTGCTGACCTTGACTCGGCTGTAACTTGTGAAATATTCATCTGATTGAAAAATGTTTAGTATAGATGTTGCAGGTAATTAAAGCTCTATCATTTTTATAATAGATATTTTTTACCTAGGTGGCACTGCAGAGAAGATATTCTCGAAAAACTCGTTTTTGGTACCATTTTTCCAAGATGGCGGCGCTCGCTCGCGGTCGCAAAATCAGAATATTAACTAGGACACCGAACTGTAAAAAATCTACCAAAGAATAACTCTCCATGACCTTTTGTAGTACTGAAAGTACCCATTGACTGGACTATAATGTGTGTACGTCATTTTGAAATTTTCATGTTAATAAATTGACAACTTGACATACCCAAGTTGCCAATTTATGTATGTCTTCCTTCATTTGTTCTACCAGCAGAATAGTGTCTAATTGATATTTATACAGATCTCGCTAACGTATTCGATCTTATAAACCATTTAATAATGCGGAGTAAACTTGATTCCATAGGTTTTTCATCTCTTCTCATATCATTTATTATCTTATATTTGTGAGCCAACGCAATAGGTTTCTTGTAAACGTTACAAATCCAGCAAATTTACATCTGCGCCTAGAGTACCACAAGGTAGTAATTTAGGTCCACTCCTTTACATTAATGACCTGTTAGAGAAGCTTAACTCTGCAAGGCTACTTGTGTGACCTGGAATAAGCTTATTGTGTTAAATGAATTTGATTATTGTAAAATGAAGTTCACTTCATAATATACAAAATGCAATATAAGACTTAGCTTTATCAGTGAATTAAAAGGAGAAATTTTCGTTTAAATTTCGTGTAAAGAAAAATTATTTTTTTCGAAATTTTATAGTATGAATATATAATATAATTGTGAGATAATAACAAAAAAAATATCTGAAACGTATATTTTATTTATAATTAAATCACAAACAATACCTACTCAACGGTTACGGCGCACCTGGCTCGACGAAGCCTGAATCAGCGGTAAATGCCCTAATATACCAGTGGTGGGATATAATAGGTTTGTTCAGACCTCGAGTTCTGAACAGTTCCGGAACCGTTCTAGAATTACTTGTTCTGAAAGTAATGCGCGTGTCCAGCCAACTTCTGGTTCTGAAATAGTTCGAAATCCTAAAGGTCCAAACAGTTGTAAATTGGAATATTAGTGGAAGTTGTACTACCAACATTATTAAAAGAAATATTAAAGAACACCAAACTTATTGAAAAAAATATCAATCATAATGAACATTATGTTGTTTATATTAAATAAATTTTTCGAAATTTTGTAATGGATATTTCTGTATTTTTATACAAGCTGTTAGTATTATATGGCATTTTCAATGTTCAAAGCCAACCCCTTTTCTGTCGTTCAATTATTCATTTAAAGTAATAGATTATGTCCAAGTTTATCTTTAACTGTGAAGTATTTTACTTCTTTTTGGAGAGTATTAAAATTGTTAGACATTTTGGAATTTTGAATTGTGATACCTACGTGATTTAGCACTTACGTCAATCAGACTTTCTTTAAATCTCAGGGGCATACATCGGTTCAAAAAATATATGCTTAGTTTTCATAAATTTAATGCTAAATTGTTCAATAAATATGTCAGTTTGTCTAGAAGTATATGGCAATTATGAATTAACTTTTCACTTCATAAGTACCAACAATTATACCATTACGTGCACTTCAGTCTTAGAGAAAGAATCACTTTCTAGGCTCAACATATGATAGTAGGTCAAGTAATTTCTAAAACAATAAACCACCATTTTAACAGATTTGAATGTTTAATCACATACCTACAGCTGTTGCCTTCTGCTATTACAAAATTTAAACAAGGAGAGTAAATAAAAACAAGTATAAAAAAGTAAAAACAGGTTCAACGAACCGAATAAAAACAAATACTCTAATAACATCACAAATTAAAATAAAACGAAGACCAAATATTCCAACGACTACAAAATAAAACTAATCTACAAGAACTATAAAGCTCAGCATAAACATGATAAACATAACCGGAAAAATACGAATGACAACTACACATGTTCAGAATTTCAAATACCATCCCATCGGCCACAACTGTAAGAACTGTTCTTGAATTAAGAGTTCTGAAAGATCGAACATTGAACTAATAGTTCTCAGAATTTGTAGTTTCAGAACTGCATGGTCCGAACAGCTTTTTTTTTCAAATGACATGCGCACTAGTTGTAGAACTGTTCAGAAATGAGGGGGGGGGGTCTGAACTAGCCTAATAAACCATGGTACAAGTAAAGAAGGTATGCTCTTGCGCATGTATGATGATGCGTATTCAACCTTCTAGTACCACCAGTTCAATAAGGTTGCGAATTCACACGTCGCACCATTGCAGTCTTTGTGTATCAGAAACTGAAATAATGTATAATCTAAAAAAAAAAATAATAGGAATAGTCATGAGAGTAAGTAAAATAAATATAGAGAGAGCGAGCATAAGGAGCATTCCAGTGTCACGTACGGGACAAATGTACGCGATAATTTAGAAATATCTTTTAATTTTTTTTAATAACAATAAATGCAATTCAATTCCTACACATAGTAAACTTTCTGTATTATACAAGTTTGTAATGCACTGATATATATTATTTTATTTTATAATACTTAAGAATTATTAGTCATTTTTACCGACATGCAAAACTACCACGTTTATCAAGTTAGTTAAATTAATCTATTTTTCAGCTCTTGTGGATAAATGTTAACAAAAAGTACTTTAAACATTTGTCCCCTTCAAAAGTTTGGCAGCTTCTTTTGCAAATTATTTGGCGTTTTTGAATTACTGTTTCATTATTTTTATTTAAAATCTTTGTACGCACAAGGCGTTTAGCATTGCCTCCTACCCCGTCGACAACGCCTTTGCTATGTGAAGTAGCGAAATATTTCCAAAAGAATGAGTTGGCATATTTTTTGAGACAATTCCTTCAACACTTTCACCATGTATTTGTTTTTAAGTTCTGACGCTGGTCCGTCACTCCAAATAATTTCAATGTGCACCATTTCCCTCGTCTCTTTGAAAAATCTCATCATATAATCTAGTTATCATAGCGAATATCGTGTCCTTGTCTTTTTTCTGACAATCTGAACAAATAAGAAATGTTTTACAAGTACCGTTCAAAAAAGTGGCAGCGGTAAACAGCATTACACTATTTCGAGACCACAAGGCACTTTGTATTTCGTTTTGATATTCGCAACTAAAAGATAGCAAAATCAATTTGAAGTATGAGCACATCTTTAGTTTATTTATCATTTTCAAATTCATAAACTTGCACACATTTTGTATAAACATGATTCATTACATTTGGAAATTCTCGAAGAATTTCTTCCTGGAATTCGCCAGCACACGTTTCTTGAATTACTAAAGAAAAGCGTCCTGTATTGCGGTCTTTTTCCCAAGTTTTCCATGACAATTGTATCCGGATTTAACACTGTTTTAAGTTTTCTTCCATGGGAACAGTTTTCACACGTATTAGTCCAGCAAATGGAATTTCTGTTAGAATCACAATACTGATTGCCAAAATTCCCTGTTATAGCCTATTTTAAGTACTTTGAGTTTTAAAATAAGTTCACGTGGGTTCGACACTTGCATTGGTCTAAGGGTGTATCTTTCAAAAGTAAAACACAGGTGGTCTTAAATTACAAAAATTTGTAAAGCTTAGTGAAATTTCAGGATTTTCATTTTTAAATATTTCATAAGCTTCCTTCAAAAACATTGTCATATAATGCTTCTGCACAATTTCTTTTTTACCCTGAATCCAGATAGTTTTCATTCTTTCATTCCTGGACATGTATACACTATATTGGGACGATGATAAAAAAAAATTACCAATTCACTGAGGGGATTTTCAGGAGTCTTGGAAGTGTTAGGACGTTGTGTTTCTTTAATGGATGGTAATATTTCTAACCCCATCTTCTTAGCTAAACCTGCAATAACAACTTTTTTCTTATTAGGGGAGGAGGGAAGTGCATTTAAAGTTTTACGTATGGCTTTACCATAGGTTTGATTACATTTGTAGGGATTTACAATTTCTGCAACTGTTGAATTCTTTTTAACTCGTTGTTGCCTTTTTCGTTCTCTTTCATATCGTCTCTCCTGTCATTAATCGTTTTTTATTTTGCCGCAACAAGTTCATCCGTTCTCTTTCCTCTTGTAGAAAATCTGGATCTTGGATTTTTTTCTTACTCCTCCATTTACGCATTTTGCTGGCGCTGGTAGATTTTAACTGTAAGGGTTTTATTACGAAACTAGAAAAAAAACACGTGTAATATCATGCAATATTTAGGAAAAGCACATTGAGCGAAAGAATTATACCCGACTCTGTCACGTACGGGACAAATGATTTTTAGTAGGAACAACCAGAAAATTAAATATAAAAGCAAAAATGGCTAATGTACATTGAAAGAAGATAATTTAAAGTTTGTTATCCGTAGTGAATACAAATTTGAAATTACATTCAATGATAGAATGAAACAAATGATACATTTTTGTCATGTACGGGACAAAGCGTAAAGCAGTTATAAAAACGACGATTCTCAAAAACTAACTGTACCACGTATGGAAAAAAACATATAAGGCAAATATTTATTTACTTACTCTATTACTCAACACGTTAGATCTTGAACAAGACGTAATAAAGGACAGAAAAATGGCAGAAGAAAAATACAAATTTGTGCCTCTCAGGGTCTGTCGCTGTGACAGCTTAAAACAAAAGTCAGAGCCAACTTCTTTCGTTAGAAAAGAACTAAATAAAGCGCATGATGCTTTGAAACAGAATAAGTGAACGCGGAAATATATTTTACTAAAAAAATATATTTAAAAAAATGAGCATTTTTTACGTTGTTTTCTGGAATGCTCCATAATATTAGTTTGTAAACAAATATCTGTAAATAGTATTGGGAGTTAAATCTCCTGTTAATTCTGCAGCATGAACCATTTACACTTATCCATGGCCCACACATTAACAGAAAACCGGCCAACTTCGCATTACCTGCTGAATATAGTTTTCGCAAAATCGCTGATTTCTTGGTCGATATACTCGTAACCTACATTCCTTCCTCCTTCCATTATTGCAAGACTGAAAAGTCTTTTCGTCCGAAAAAACAACAGATTTCCAATATTCATCGTTTTTATTTAACATTAAATTTGCATATTCTCTCTGGCTTTGTTTATTTTCATTAATTAAAAAGATTTTCTAGCTGCTGAACAGTTTCTTATTTCTGACACTCTCACCCTACGGCGAGCAGTGATCACAGAACCAGGAATATTTGATTCCGCTTTTACTCTTATTCCCGCATCGAAAGGAATTTAAGTTTGTAATTTTTTAATACGCCGATGATTAAAAGGCAAAGTTACTATTAAAAAAAGCGTGCATCATTGAATGACTGTATATGAAACATACTTAGCTCAGCAGAATCCATTACAAAAAAAAGAACGCCGTTTTTTTTCACAAATCACTTTAAAATAATTTCAAAGTACGTACTTGTAAAACAATCACTATCCGTTTTATACATGTAACTACAAAGACAGTCAGTTCATTACTAAATACAAGCTACCTGCTGCATTTAGGGGAGATTTAATTGTAGGCTGTAGCCCTTATAATACCTACGTGTTTCAGAGATCGATTCCTGGAACTCTCTCATTTGTATTTTTGGAATTTTGTCCAGCTTTTTTGGTCAAATACACCTACGTGACGATAAAATAACAAAGCTATGAAACACTTTACACACGATAATTGCTATACAGTGTGTTCCAAAGAGTTTTATACACTTTATCTTACATTTCACACAAAAAAATATTCTTGATAAAAAGCTCTGCATTACTTGTAGATCCATAATCAAGTACAATTTTTTTCCCGGATTAAAATTACAAGATATTATTAATTAGATTATTTATTGAATAAAGGAATAAGACATGATAAAAAATTGATAACCATATTATCAATTTATAAACAAAAAAAAATAAATGGGTGTGCTTAAGACCACACTGCAGAAATGAAAACTTCATCAAGGCGAGGTTATAATAATACGAAATATTTTTTTTTTTCGTTCTATATTCATTTACATTTACATTTTTGTTCTATATTACATTTAAAAAATATATATTTATTATTATCTGATCAAGTTTTCACTTCAAACATTCATACGTACCCTTGTATATACCATATGCTTACGGACGACCTGCGCTTACAGCTTACTATAAGATAAAACGACGACACCGAGAGTTTGTATGAGTTAGTACGAGAAAGCAATATACAAACTGCTTTTTGGTCGAGTGTAGTGTTGGAAAAGAGGGGATTCGAGTACATTTACGCTGAAGCTAAACAGGGCTAGACTGACTCTCGATTAATCAGGGCAAGAAGGATAGATAGCAGCTGTACTGCAGTTTGTATATTGCTTTCTCGTACTAACTCATACAAACTCTCGGTGTCGTCGTTTTATCTTATAGTAAGGTGTATGCGCAGGTCGTCCGTAAGCATATGGTATACAAATAGACGATATGATAATTCTTATACGAGTACCCGCGCTGGTCTAATGGTAACATGCCGGCCTTACACCCGGGCAGCTCGGGATCGCATCTGCACGCGGACAAGAATTTTTTCAGAAAATGAAAATACAATATTTCGCGTATTTATTCTAAATTTCAATTTACTTGAAATTAAATACCGCTAGTTAGCGTTATAATACAAAGCCGAGCGAGTATAGCAGAGAACGGCAGAGACGCGTTAACTATATCTCTCTCGCTCCCTTAGTCGACTCGACTCGAGCCGACTTTACCCGAACGAGCCGACTTTACCCGAACGAGCGTTACATCCCGAGCGTGATGGCTCAGTCTCGTTCAGTGCCCAACAATCAATGCATCAACGCGCCCATAGAAGTTTTCACTTCAAAAATAATACGCAACTAATAAATTTTATTGGGAACATGTAAAATTACTGAAATACTACTGAACTTCAACGTATCTATCGTCCCTTTCTAAACAGGTGATTGTTCGTTGATTAAATTCCTTAATAACATTTCTAATCACATCTGGAGTTACAGCTTCACATGTTTCTCTATTATGATACCTTTTCTTTTAAGTAGCCCCACAAAAAGAAGTCTAGAGGGGTAATGTCTGGAGACCTTGGAGGCCAAAGAAACTCCATGTTTCTCCCGATCACTTTTCCGTTAAATGTGTGGAGAAATTCCAGAATATTTCTGTTACAGTGACATGGTGCTCCATCCTGTTGGTGCCATATTTTTCCTACTTCATGTGGTGGTAGTTCATCAAGAAAGTCAGACAACTGATTATTTAAAAATTGTAGATATCTTTCTCCATTCATGTTATTTCGACAAAAGAATGGTCCAACAATTCTGTCTTTGTAAATGCCACACCATACATTAGTTTTAAGGGATCATCACAGTGTAAAATTTTCAAATTTTCGAATTTTTTTTTTTTTTGTATTATCAAATAGTATAGATGGTTATAAACATGCTGTTCAAATTTTGGGGTGAAATTCGAATTATTTTGGTCACTACAGCCTTTCTTATCAAGCAGCTAAATTCTGCCCTCGAAACTTTGAACGCGTTTTTCTCGAAATGTAGTTTTTCAAAACAGTGTACACTCAAAGGAAGAGTTCTCAAGCTATCGATCTCAAATTTTAACTCAACATTCTTTACGTTACTCTTTATCTTGCTATGGAAGCTTTTTCTATTTTTCATAACGAAAAAACTGTCAGCAAAATAGGTTGAATTCGATACTTTTTTTCAAATCGCCGCCATTTTGTCACTTTTGATGATAAAAAACCCTCCATAGCAAGATAGCGGTTTTCATACTGATTAATAACATTTTTCCAGATTTCGTTTCAGATGAGATTTGCGACAACAATCGTGTACACTGTGAGGACTCCTTTTTTTCGAAGACATTTTCGTCCGTTGAAAAAATGTTATCAAAAATGTGAATAAACGTTTTGAAAATTTATTTCCTGTTCTTCGTGAGTGTTTTGATACGACACAAAAAAATCAGATTGATTAGCATATTTTAATCGTCAAAAATAAAATCGCAAAAATTAGAGATCATCACACAGTGTGACAGTGTGATGATCTCTTAAATGAATATTGATCTCTGGTTTGGATATGGAAATTGGGATTAACATCGCTCCACTCTTACTGTACCACTAGACGTAAACGTTGCTTCGTCAGAGAAAAGTACTTGTGTCATAAATCTGTTATCTTCCAATTCTCCTTGGATACGAGCACAAAATTCGAACCTTCGTTCAGCATCTTCTTCTCTTAAAGTATGGGTAAATTGGGGTTTGTATGGTTAAAATTTATTTGACTTTAAAATTCGTGCAACTGTAGTTTTACTTACATTTAATAAATTGGATCGTTTTCGAAGTGAATATTTTGGATTTTCGACGACCGATAGCATCACATCAGTTTCAATATCTTCAGTTCTACCCATGCCCGATGTTTCTTTCTAAATTTATTATCAACATTTCCAGAAATCTTGAACTTACATATTACATATCTGACAGTTGTGAAATGTATTGTTTTATCAGCGTGTCAATTATTAAAGATTTCTGCTGCTTCCCTACTTGTTTTATAATTTTCTCCAACAATTTCCATTTTATCACTAATACTCAATGTTACCGGCATTTATAATTGCAAACACACACTGATGTAATATTTGACAATTGTTGACAGTTATTAGATATCCGAAAGCAATCTATCCAGAATGTGTTTAATAAAGACGAACAACACAAAATCAGGCGCTTATTATGAAGTACGATGTTTCGTACTGTGCATGAATACAATTGCTGACGTGTTTATTGAAATAATCTTGTAATTTTTTGTGGGAAAATCACTAATCTGCAAGTGTGCGTAAGTTTTTGCTACTTAATAACAAACAAAAAGAACATTTTGCTCTCCACTATAGTTTGAATGTATTTTACTCTCACTCCAAATCATCATTTTAATTTTTCCATTATTCCGGCCAATGTATTAAAAAAATTGTTCTTGATTATGGATCTACAAGTCATGCAGAGCTTTTTATCAAGAATATTTTTTTTGTGAAATGTAAGATAAACTTTTTCTCCATTTGTATAAAACTCTTTGGAACACACTGTATATGGGTGCATTAGTCTTGACAATAACCCAATAATTTACCTTGTTGATTATTTTCCAAATGATAATTTCACTTTTTTCAGATTTAATAAGAGAAAAGCCAAAGATGAAATAGATGATGTGTCATCCAAAAAGACGAAACGCGAGGATTTGCTGAAGAACGTAAACGTCGATGTGTTTCTTAAACAACTACATGGTGATAATAATTAATGTATATTTACAGTGCGCTTTATTTAAACAACATAGGTCTGACCAAACTCTATGTAATAAGTAATATTTGATAAGTTTAAGGAACAAGTTATTACTTCAGTTTTAATTTAAAAAATGTATTACTTTTTATATGTATGTATTCAATGTTGAGAGCTGTTTTAAGAATATTTTATTTTTACACCATCACTGTTTTATATATACCCAAGCGTATCTACAGTATGTTCAAAATAAAACGCACTGTGCATAGTATTCATAAGTTTGTTATATATAATGTAAATACTTCACATTTTTTATGTGTACAGAATAAAGATTTTTTTTATTTAAATTCTTTCATATGTGTTGATACAACCATCAGGAGAAAGTAGTTGCATAACAAATTCTTATTAAAAAAATAATAATTACTTTGTAACCTTTTTATTTAACAGTACATAAGTAAGTATAGTTTAATATAATTTTAATATATTCTTAAAATAAATAAAAATTCATAAATAATATATTAAAAACGTAACATTCAATTAAAAGCACACAAATGACTAGAACACAGCTTTTAAGTCTTACAAGTTCGCCAAAGATATTCCTTTTTGTATTTGTCTTTTTTTTAGAGAGATATGTGGAATTATTGTACTTTATTGTGAATTATTTCACCATTCCGTTTATTTGTGTTATTTGATTGGTCGCGTCCCACTCTTCGAAGAATCTTGGGTCGCTGATTCTCAACGTTGCTCTTTTGTAGAAGTAATAATACAGAGGGGCCGCTGCAAATTAAATCACAAATTTAAGAGAATATTGTTATAAAGGAAGGGGTTTTTACAATATAACACAAAAAAAATCTAATGTTTTTTGAAACACGTTACTACTCAACACGGGATATAGGGAGGAAATAGTATTGGATTTCATTCAACTTGCGAGTTTGCCGTTTCAGTTATAATGGATTCGTGGTTATCAAAACTGACAAGTTCGTTATGTCAGCATGTCAGCCGTTTACTGTTTTCCGTGGTTTCAATATGTGAAAATTTTCCCTATTTTCTAAAATAAATCTCCTGAACTTTAAGAAGCGGTAGAAATGCCTAAAAATATTAGAGTCGCATTGATTAAGTGATGGTCGTAATGGCCCGAGAAAACACCGCAAATTAACGAGAGAAATGATTTTTGAACGCCACATGCGACAGGCTATATCAGAGAATGGCAATCAACGAGAAGCGACAGTATAGCCAGATCCTTTGATGTTTGGTGTCCCATTTTTGGCTTGCCATATTTGAGAGATAAACAACCAGCAAATACACTGAGAAAACGTATTTATTTACACTGAAATAAGCACGGGTAATATTTCTCTTACAATACGTGGGCAAACGTTAAAATACACAAAATAAATTGTGGAGTAATTTTAAATTTGAATTAATAGTTTTTAGAATTATAATAGTATATTATGCAATGAGCATTTAATGATAGCTATTAAGACACGAGTAAGAAAATTACAATACGAGGCGAAGCCGAGTATTGTAATGAATACGAGTGTCTTAATAGCCATTAAATGCGAGTTGCATACACTATTTTTTCTACGACCCCATAATAAAACATTATTTTTTGAACATTATATATCATAAATTGAGGTTAAAATTTTACATGCACCTTTGCCAGTTTAGCTGGTAATAAATTGTTGGTGGTTACTAAGGCTTGTTCCATAATTTCTGATGGACTCAAATTTTACATTTCACTGTCATTATCTCTCATTTTTACCGTTTATATTTTCAAAAAAAAAGCACAAATTTTAAGTACTTGTAAATTGCAGAGAACTGTCACATTTATTTAATTTGTATATCTGTCAGATATGCAGTCGCCATATTGAATATTGTTTGAATATTCGAATGTCGCATATTTATTGGATATAAACTTGTATCGTAATGAAAAATCTGTATTCCTATTGGATATAAACTTGTAACATAATGAAAATCTGTATCGTAATGGACATCGTTAAAGTACAGGTTCGGCATATCTAATAATACAATTAAAGTATGGGAGTAGAAAAAATGTATTATAATTCTACACTTAAAATACAGGCTGTCCCAGAAATAAAAAGACGGAGTAGCAGGTATGTAAAGTCCGAACAGAAACAGGCCCAAATATGCCGCAATAACGAAGAAATTAAAAATTTCATTTTCTGTTATTTTTTTAAATAAAAAAATTACATTACGGACCTGGCACACGTAAGAATGCTCATTTGTAAATAGAAACGAACACGCATTCAAAGAAAAATACGCTTTTATTTGTATAAAACGGGGAAAAAATGTTAAATCATACTCATTCATAAAACATATTTTTTGCCGGATGCATCTAAATAACGAAGCTATGTATTCGATTGTTGACGCAGATGGGCGACTGACTCACTTTATTGCAGACAATAAAAGATTGTTTTTATTTTTAAAATAGGAAGGTTGTTGCCCTTTAATGTGTTTGTAGTCGGAAACAGCTGATTATTATTATTTTAGAATATTCAATAAATCGTACTAAATATCAAAATGTAATTATTTTTTTTCTAGCAGGTATAAAAAGTAATTAATGGTGTGATATTTATTATGAAGTATCTATTCCTCCTCTTTTTTTTTAACACAAGTAATATGGTGGTCCGGAAAAGAACCGATTGTGTAAGTGAAGCAGGTGGATATTTATAGACGCCTCGCAGCTGTAAAAATACGTTGCCGAAGATCTTCTGTGGCAATCTCATCCCCATCATACACCAATGTTTTCATATACCCCCATAAAAAAAATCAAATGGATTTAAATCCGGACTGCGCGCCGGCCATGGTGTATGTCCTCCACGTCCAATCCATCGAGGATATGAAACATTGAGGTAATTGCGCACTGCCAATGAAATGCCATCGTGCATGAACCGGAGTTGTCTTATAAGTTGCAGAGGCACATCGTCGAGATATTCCGGCAACGTATTCTGCAAAAACTCTAAATAACTCTCTCCGGTCAGTCGTGCAGGTAGTATGTGCGGTCCAAGCAGACTATCACCGACAATTCCTGCCCAAACATTATTGAGAAGCGGTGTTGGAAATGACCCTGCTCTATTACATGCGGGATTGCATCGCTCCAATAATGTGCGTTATGAAAATTTAACACACCATTTCGGGTGAAACAACATTCATCCGTGAATAGTATGCTGGAACAAAAGTCCACATCTCTAGCTTGTTTTCGTCGAAACCAGGTACAGAATCTAACACGTGCTGTTGTGCTAGAACTTGAACCCGTTGCAGGTGGTATGGGTACAGCAAGTTCTCGCGGAGGAGTCGATGAATTGACCGACTTGCCTTGCTGCAGATCGCGTGCTTATACCTGGATCCCTATCTACCACATCCAGGAGATGCTCTTCGGCATGTAAAACTCTCCGTGTTCTTTCACGACCCCTCCCTTCGTAGCGTGGAGTAGTGTGCCTTGTTCGCGTAACCTAGACACCGTGTCCATAATCACTTAATACGACGGACGCCTTTGATTAGGTAAACGTTCGGCGTATAAACGTTCAACAGCTCTTCCATTTCCACATACTTCACCGTAGAGATACACCATATCCCATAATTCTTGCGTCGTAAAAGCCATGTCGATAACTATGTGTCAATTCACATCGGCGGCTAATAACAAACTGAACATCTATGTATCTATCGCCCTTGCACACACTGGCGGCTGGTCGGTAATAAAATCGCGGGCCACACAACAAAAACTTATGTATTTTTTTAAATAACATCCATTGTGCTGTTTGACAATGGATGTTATTTACAAAAATACATACGTTTTTGTCGTGTGCCGCGCGATTTTATTACCGACCAGCCGCCAATGCATGCATGTGTACAATTCTATACCGCAAGTCGACCAGAGTCGGCGTAAGGCCAATTGAATTCTTTATTAATTTTTTTTTCTGCCGTCTGCGCACGAATAAAGACTTGATATTTTGAGGGTACGTTTTTACACAATCTAGCTTCCGATTTTTGCTACTCCGGCTTTTTATTTCTGGGACAGCCTGTATATCTTTTATGTATTTCTTAATATATACCAAGGAAAGAAGAGAAATTGTTGTTTTTTAAACTCGAAAAAAGTAGGTGTCAAATCATTACAAATCATATATAAATGTAAAAAGAGGTGCACGTGTTTATGAAAGACGTAGGGTAATATGTAGTATTCAAATCATGCGGTGGTCTTCTGTAATTATCTGAAATTCTTAATAGTATTTATTACACTCTATTTAATACCAGCAATATCTGTTATATAAATTTGCGAATATAGCAAAAACAAATAACCGAAACAAGTTTTTGCTTCTGCTGCAAAATTACAGAATGCTAATCAATATGATTTATAAATAAATAAGCGATTCATTTATTATAAACTTTTCTATGTGAAAATAATTTATATACATATACAGAGTGTCTCAAAAAAAAACAGTCCATGGCTCCCTTATTTATTGGAGGAGTATAATTATACCAAATTAAATGGTTTGCCAATTTGCTGCTAAATGGCCTAATAAAATCACATATAGCCCTAATAACTTTAAGGTTAAACTGTCAATTTTTTTCAAACTCAAACATACTGTTTTAGCAATTCTGATAAGAGATTTTTACTCTGAAAACAACAGTGTATCACAACATAACAAAAATACAAAAAAAATAACACCAAAAATTTACTGCCTTAAAATGTAATAACTAAACAAATTCTAAAATGAACGAACAATGTTTAGACATGCTTCGAATTTATTTTGAGTGTGGTGATAATACTTACCAAGCTACACAAATTTATCAGCAACGCTATCCGAACAGAAATCCTTCAAGTCGATGCAAATTTCAGCGGATAGTAGATAATTTATGCAGATGTGGGTCTTTCAAGAAACCGAAACGGACTCAGTGTCAACTTTGGGATGAAAACATCGAACTTAACGTATTTCTGAGTGTTGAGGAAAAACGGTGGATCCACCAGGGAGATATCTGATAATCCAGAAACTTCAAAGGATACTGTGCATCGAATTTTCAAAAACCATAAGTTAAAACCCTATAGCCACGCAAAATACATGCAATGAAAGTTGGCGATCCTAAGTTCGATTACTCTTTGCGCAAAATTCAAGAGATGTCATTTTATCAAGGAATTTTGTGGTCGGATGAGTGGTTCTTCCAACAACGGTATATTCAATCCAAACATCCATCGGTGTTGGGCTCGAGAAAATCCGCGTATGACGGCAGTAAGGAATTTTCAACACATATTTTCGGTAAATGTCTGGTGTGGAATTTTACATAATAGACTAATTGGGCCAATTTTTATTGATGGAAAACTTGACCAATATTAATACAATATAATTCTTCGTGAACACGTGGAAAATGGTCTTGACGAGCTACCGCTCAATCAGTTTCGAAGAGTGATATTTGAGCAGGATGGTGCTACCCCTCAAAGCACCATTCTCTATAGGGTGTTTTTAACAAAAACGTTTTGAGATTCTTGGACTGGAATATATGATTTTTTTTCTTTTGGACATGTTTTCAAGATAAAGTTCAAGATCGCCTCCAGAACGTGAGGCTCAATTAAGAGGTAAAATTATCGAGATTTGTCGAATACCTCATGCTGAAATCTTGTCCAATGCAACAATATGGGGTTGTGCGAAGATGTCGCCAATGTTTAGCGCAAAATAGTGCCCAGTTTCAGGATAGACGATAGTCGTAGTATTGTGATGACGAAAATTGTCGACCTCGAGATTTTTGCAGATGTCCACGTTTTTTTGCAGATGGCCACGTTTTGAAGTCCCCTGATACCAAAAAAGTGGTTTTTAAAAAATGTATGTGTGTGTATAACCACGATAGCGGTCAAACCGCTGTAGATATCAATTACAAATTTTGTATTTACGTGTATAATCTCTCTCTTGAGATCTGATTAGTTTTTCTGTAAAATCGATAGACCTGAAATAGTAGTCAATTACTAAGTTTAAACAAATGTATAAAGAATTCAAATGTAATCAAAGTTAAATTTGAGAAAAATTGTATTGTAAAAGGTTTTTCGAAAGTCCTACCGGAAGTAGGTCTTTTACTCTTATCGAAAATCAGTTTTTTGCGAATATTTCCCAAGTCATGCTTTCTAGCCTGATACATTACAAGTATAAAAGTATTGAAAACATAATTTTAAATATCTTTTGTATAAAAAAAATTTCAAAATTCGGACCGGAAGTAACACCGTTACTCTTATCGAATAGCGAGAATTTGCAAATATGTCGTAAATTATGCATTCTATATATATTTATTAAGAGTACAAAAGTATTTAGAGCTGGAGTTAGAATATTTTTTGTATAAATGAAATTTCAACATTCGGACCGGAAGTAGCACTTTTACGCTTATCCCATAGCGATTTTTTGCGAGTATGTTATAAATTATGCGTTCTATATATATTTATCAAGAGTACAAAAGTATTTCGAGCTGGATTTTGAATATTTTTTGTATAAATGAAATATCAAAATTGGGACCGGAAGTAACACTTCTATTCTAATCGAATAGCACTTTTTTGCAAATATCGAATATCTTACAAAGTATGCATTCTATAGAGATTTATTAAGAGAATAGAAGTACTTAGAATAGGATTTTGAATAATTTTTGTATAAAAAATTCTTAAAATTGTATAATTTGAAACGCTTAGACGTATAAGAAAGTCGTGTGGTGGCCACACCTCATTTTTTAATTTTATTTTTTTGAATTTTGATATGTATGCTTATACATATGATACATTGTTGCTTTTAGAAAAAAATCTATCAGAATTGCTAAAAATGTATATGTTCTAATTTAAAAAACAAGTTTAGTCTTAAAGCCCTTAAGGCTATACGTGATTTTGTTAGGCCATTTAGTAGCCTATTCGCAACCATTTAATTTGTCGATCATTAAAATCCTCCAATAAATAAGCCTGGCAATGACGATTAAACCACCAAGCTCGCCCCATTCAAGACCTCAAAACCTTTTAACGCTTCTCGTTCATCATTACTCTCTGCTGATATTTTGAACTGATCATTGACAAAGAACATATATGGTAAAACTCCAAGATATATTAACTTGTAAAACATAACTACTGTCCAGGAAAGTTTGGCCAAACAGATATATTATAAAAAAATATAAAAAAACGCAATAAATAAAACTACAAGATAGTAACACTATAATATTCTAAGTCATCACTTGGGGGGGGGGGGGTTGAGAGACTAGCTTACGTCTGACCGGAATATCTACATTTGGCATTAGTACAAAACTCCTAGTTTTTGAGATATTGGCATTTCTTTTAAAATTTTGTGACAATCGACATATTAATCAGTTTTTCAAATACCTTCATTACAAAATTTCATTTTTACGATTACTGTAATCGTAGAAATGAAATTGCAAAAAATTTCTTCTGTCTGTTATTCATTTCTACGATTACAGTAATCGTAGAAATGAATAACCATACAATTGATCACAGACTAAAATGAAATTGCGAAAAAATAATTTTTGTCTGAATCAGAAGTAGTCCAGTAAAATAATATATTTTGGTATGCATAACCTCGAGTAGTTTTAATTTTTGGATATATTGTTAGTGTTGGGCGCGTACCGTAAGATCCAAGTTTTCGACCTCGGCGCGCCACGTGGCGCACCACTTGGTATCAACAAAACATCAACATTTTGGTCCTTTTCTATGTTTTTTTACAATATCTCCTGAACAGCTGTTAGTTTTACAGAAAATTTTATCCTCAAATTTAGAGTAAATTTGTCACAGTTTGAGACTAAAACCAGATATGAAGCTTTAATAGTGACCGAGACACATGCTTCCAAAAAAATTATTTTCTCAAAAAGTTATAAAAGTTGTTATAAATATCAAACCATTAATTACTTTAATTTTACACCTGCTAGAAAGAATTCTTGATATTTACTGTAATAAAGGCTAGAAAAACTAGGATTTATTGAATATTCTAAAATAATAATAATCAGCTGTTTCCGACTACAAACACATTAAAGAGCAACAACCTTCCTATTTTAAAAATAAAAATAATCTTTTATTGTCTACCTGCTACTCCGCCTTTCTTTTCTGGGATGGTCATCTTCCAGCTCTGCCTGCCTCCTCCTTGTCCTTTTCATCATGATTTTTTCGAAGCCTCTGTCTCTGTCACAATTTAAGCTACAGAGCTGGTTTTGGGATCAAACTGTGACAAATTTAGTTTACTTTAAATTTGAGAAGGATAATATTTTCCGTAAACCGATCAGGAGATATTGTGAGAAAACAGAAAAGATCCAAAATTTTTTATCTGTGTCCTTTTGCATAGAAAACCCCTATTTTCTGACGGATTTATTGGACTGAAGATAATTTTTGTTTTATTAGCTAACTTAGACTGTTTATATGGTAACAGAATGACCACACTAACCTAATAAGTAATTTTAAAAAATTGCACATTTAGTGTAAGATTTTTAGATAGTAAAACATTTTCTGTTTTACATAAGAAAGAAAAGATATTGCTGTTTTATTGCAAAAGGAGCTAATTGTGCAATTATTTCAATAATTAGGAACTTGAATGGAAACACTGACAGGTATTTAATAAGAACTACACTAAAATCATCTACATGAACTGAGATACTGTGTTAATGCAAGCAAATGTAGCAGTAAGTGTAACGCATTCATGACACTGACACTTTTTAAACAGTTTTTAATCAATACGTGCAAAAAACAAACAAAAATAAAGCAATTGCACATTTAGTGTAAGATTTTTAGATAGTAAAACATTTTCTGTTTTACATAAGAAAGAAAAGATATTGCTGTTTTATTGCAAAAGGAGCTAATTGTGCAATTATTTCAATAATTAGGAACTTGAATGGAAACACTGACAGGTATTTAATAAGAACTACACTAAAATCATCTACATGAACTGAGATACTGTGTTAATGCAAGCAAATGTAGCAGTAAGTGTAACGCATTCATGACACTGACACTTTTTAAACAGTTTTTAATCAATACGTGCAAAAAACAAACAAAAATAAAACAATTGCACATTTAGTGTAAGATTTTTAGATAGTAAAACATTTTCTGTTTTACATAAGAAAGAAAAGATATTGCTGTTTTATTGCAAAAGGAGCTAATTGTGCAATTATTTCAATAATTAGGAACTTGAATGGAAACACTGACAGGTATTTAATAAGAACTACACTAAAATCATCTACATGAACTGAGATACTGTGTTAATGCAAGCAAATGTAGCAGTAAGTGTAACACATTCATGACACTGACACTTTTTAAACAGTTTTTAATCAATACGTGCAAAAAACAAACAAAAATAAAACAATTGCACATTTATAGTGTAAGATTTTTAGATAGTAAAACATTTTCTGTTTTACATAAGAAAGAAAAGATATTGCTGTTTTATTGCAAAAGAAGCTAATTGTGCAATTATTTCAATAATTAGGAACTTGAATGGAAACACTGACAGGTATTTAATAAGAACTACACTAAAATCATCTACATGAACTGAGATACTGTGTTAATGCAAGCAAATGTAGCAGTAAGTGTAACGCATTCATGACACTGACACTTTTTAAACAGTTTTTAATCAATACATGCAAAAAACAAACAAAAATAAAACAATTACACAATATAAACATTAACATGCTCCTCAAGTCATGTGGTACGACAAAATATTAAGCTCATGTACTGAGGTATCAAATGAAAGATTCACTTACTTAATCTTTGAATTATATACATAATATACAATCCCACTGACCAATTATGTTTCAGAGGTTCTTTCCATCGCACTGATAGTGTCCAAATATATACAATGGTCGTTAAAATAAAATAAATAACGCACACTATTATTGTAAATCGAAATTTGTCATAGAGAAGTTCCACTAATCCAGCCTGCAAATATTGACCTTTGACATTTAAGAACTAGATTATATGAATGTGAATGCAATAGGTTATTACTATAATTTCAAGATATTTACTATTTACTCTTACTAATTAAATACTTCCTGTACATACCTGGAACACGTATGTGGAGAAAAATGTTAAAAGTAGTGCCGAGAGCGCTAAGACTATACAAACATCTTGTAATCTGAAATATTTGGGAAATATTAATATTAGTGCGTTTATGATTCTATTTGTACTCACATAAAAAGAACAAGCATTACTGCATTGTGTTTTCTAACTAAAATTGAAAAGGTGTTGATATTGAGATCCACTACTAGTAGAAATGCCTGAATGGCTATTATGAGTTTGTAGCGGTTATTTGTAAGTTTCATTGTACCTAAAAGATATTTACTTATTTGCTAATTTGGCCGTTGTGAATATATACAATTTATTTGCTCAATTATTCATCAAAGAATTGTAAACATTGTTAATTGTCAAAGAAGCGCCAAACACAAACAATACATTGTGGGTGCGAAAATATTGAATTTTCGCGACCTACATTTTGCGACCATGCGCAAAAATTCTCTGTTTTCATTGGCCACTTACTGAACTTGGATTGTTCAGAAAGGAATGATATTAGTAATGGGCCGGCTTCTTCTATTTCTTACCAAATTCCTTTCAATTACTTTACTCAACCAGAACATATCAGTAAGTGAAATATGTTTAAAGCTCAATTATTCATTGTAAATACGCAATAGTATTTGATTGTAATGTTAGAACACATGTTAGAAGGAATGTAATACATAAATTGATTGGCGTTCCATATTTGAACGGTATTTGACATGTATTTGAGTCACATTTGAGCACGGATTATCGGATGGTTCACTTAAATGAGGGGTTTTGCCGCCTAATCTACCTAATGCAGGCGCACCTAGACGGCGCCACGGTGTTAGAAACAAGAGACCTAGAAGTAAATTTGAATCATGACTTTAACCGAATAATTGAGATGTCGCTACTACTGTGCTGTCACTTTATTCAAGCGCGTACAGGCCCCGTTAACCAACAACAAATTTTGTGTGTGTTGCTAAACATTATTTTTCATATTACTACTTAGTTAGTGGTGTTATAATCGTACCGTAAGTTCTGTAAAGAGTAATATGACAATTTTATTAAGTTGACATAATGCATTTTTAGACTTAAAATATGGATAGAAGCTGGTGCATTGTATGTGCGCCGTACAAGCAAGAAGCAAGAGCGATGCATATTTTCCGAGAATGCGAACAAGTAACTAATGGCACTAATAGTTGACATATAACCCGAAGGTGAGCTGGAGATTTTTTGTTTGTAGTTCTGATTCTAAGTGCAACAAGGACCACCTGGTTGTAGCAAGGATTTTGTTGGTTTCCGATTACACCAATTAAAGTTTGCAATTATTAGGAGTATAATATAAGTGAGAATAATTGTAGTTGAGATGTCAGGCGATTTTTGACAAAATGATTAGTATACATTATAAAGGACCTCTAATTGAACAACTTTTTTTTACAAAATTATCAATGCAAATGTAGGGAAATGGAGATAAAAAATAAATTAGGTACTCACCGAGTTAATCTTGCAGGTTACAGCCCTTGTGAGATATCCCATATAGAGCATTGAAATAATGAAAATCGCAATAAATTATGTTTATTTAAGCTCACAACACAACAATTACCTATGATTTCCACGTTCTTTGATTGAATTTTAGCAAAATTGTAAATACGAGATCACATGATATCAGCTGTTTTTGTTGACATTTGATGGTGCTTTTAAAATCGCAGAAAAGTCATAAGAAAACACAAATTGACCTAAATTGTGTGTGATTATGTGAAATAAACATCAATTATAGTGATTTTCATGATTTCAGTGATCTATATGGGATACCTTACATGAGATGTATCCTGCAAAATTGACTTGGTCAGTACCTAATTTATTTTTTATCTCCATTTCTCTATGTTTGCATTGATAATTTTATAAGAAAAAGGTGTTCAATTAGAGGTTCTCTATAAGGTACACTAGTCGCCCGACACCTCAACTGCAGTTTAACCCTATGGGTGTATAAGAAAGCCTTTAAACTACACGAAAAACTTACTACTTGTTTTTAAATTTCTATATTATGTTTTTTCACAAGCAATCAATCCATGTTTAGCAGTGTTAATAGAAACTTCAGATTTCTTGGTACAGAAGCATTTATGGTTTTTCCTAATGATTTTCCTCTGCAGTTGCCTATAATGAAAATATGCCTTTATACTATCGTTGATATTTGTTAGTATACAATTGTAATTATTATATTTTATTATTCAGGAGCGAAACTTGGCAACAGCAAATGGGCATGAAACCTGTGCTAGATGCCAGTACAACATGTAATAAGAAACTTTGCAGCCTACATTTTGACACAACATGCTATGCACACCCTCATTCAGTACACCTCAACAGAAATGCAGTGTCGACACTCCATCCCATGAGGCCACCTACGGAGCTTAAGGCAGCCATATCATTGGAAGTATCATTTGTTTTACGACAACAATAAATTAACCAATTTGGTGTTAGTTATTGCAGGTTTAATTTTTTTGTTTTCTTCAATAATCATGTAATTAACATTATTTAGTTTTTAAGCCCTAATTGTCACTCTTTTAATTATATATTGATGAAAAGACGTCTACTAAATTTGTTAGGTATCTTATGTATCCATATTTTTATTTATGTCACCTTATTTTATGTTAATCATTTATGTAATACAAGATTTTGTAAATGGTGGTAGTAAACATGGGCTTAAGTCATTGTGTATCTATCGGGTTTAATTACCTACTTTGTAGTATTTTGAGTAGGTACTTGTACTTTTCAACAGCAATTCTATCTTATTGTTAAAACTATCTTTGTAGTAATATATGTTGAACACTTGTGAAATATAGAAATAGTAATACAATAAAACACCTTTTTCACAAAATATAGTTTAATAACTAGATGTCACATTTCGTGTGCACTGCACACATCGTCAGTAGTAACTGTTATTACTGACGATGTGTGCAGTGCACACAAAATGTGACATCTAGTTATTAAACTATTTTTTGTGAAAAAGGTGTTTTATTCTATTAATAAAAATATATTTGTTAGTCGAATATTCTACTTTTGGTAGATTATGCTATTGTTCGTTAATTTATTTTTGTACTGGTAATTTAACTAAACAAATGTTGGATGTTAGTTATAATTTTTCAATAGTAATCATAAATGTATACCTTTTCTACTTTGTAGTATTTTGAGTAGGTACTTGTGCTTTTTCAACAGAAATTCTATCTTAATGTTAAAAATATGTTTGTTAGTCGAATATTCTACTTTTGGTAGATTATGCTATTCTTCGTTACTTTATTTTTGTACTGGTAATTTAACTAAAACATACGTGTTAGATGTTAGTTATTAATATTCATAAATGTACTTTGTACCTTTTCTACGTAGCAATATTAAAGTGTAATTATTTAAGTAATTCTTTTCTTTAAAACCTTATTGTGTGGTTACAGCATTGTAATTGAATATCGTACTGCATACTGTTTTCCTTAGCAATGATTCCTCATTACTACGGGAACTAGTAAATAGTATGCAATTTGATGACAGTGTTGTGATCATGTACCGCGAGATCAAAAATTATATTGAAAAAGGTTTGCTATGGAATGTACAAGTCTGTCTTAAGTTATATCATTAAGTGTCACACTGCATTATATTTTCTCTTAAAATGACAAATATTAATGACAGTATGACACTTAATGATATAACTTAAGACAGATTTTTACATTCCATGGCAAACCTTTATCAATATATTTTTGATCTCGCGGTATTAAACCCTAATTTTTAATAAACTTAATTTTGAATTTCCCGCTACCAAATACATTTTGAATCGCCTGCTATTTGCTTAGTGTTATTGAAAACTGTAATTTTTTGATGCCAGCGCCCTCTATATCGGCCTTCACACAATACAAACCGCGGATAAGAATTTTGGCTTGACTGCGCCACTTTTTCTAATCTGTGCATTTGAGTATTTGATTAAACTGTTTTTAATGACAGCAATGATAAATTTTCAAATTTCAGTGTTTTATAATAATGTTTTAATTATAAATACAAAAGCAACTCAATAAAGTTATGTAAACTTTTATTAAGACAATTTATTATGAAAACTATTAACGATTTATTCCAGCATTGTAATAAAAGTAAGTGAGTTTGTAACCTAAAATCTAAGTTGATCATTGATAAACTTATAGGATTCTGAAACATGGAGGAAATTATTTTGAAAAACATCAAGATTTATAGCTATTTTACATGTATTTATTTACCTGTAATGGTATTTGTGCTTACTTACTTTAATATCTTATATACTATTGGAAAATATAAGTCATATCCTTTGATGTTAGTGCTAATATTTGCCGAAGTATTGAAACACTCTCTCTCAGAACCATTCAATGACAAAAATAAGGCAATAAAGAAAAAGAAGGGTGTGAAATTAAGTAAAATTGTAAGATGTGTTTTTATTGTTGTTTTGATGGTCGCATTCCATTATATGATAGCAGTTTTGTTTGGAGCTCAACTATTTCATGCTTTAGAAGAAACTTTTATGTTTTCTGTCATATTAACAACATTAACTATTATTCCGGGTTGTATACATTTGGGTCTTGATAAGATCGTGTATATTTTAAAGAATGTTGCCCCATATGAAGGAGATTTAATGTCTGAATTTGTATTTCAAAATATTTGTCTAGTATACATAGGGACATGGTTTGGAGCATTTGTAATTCCTTTAGACTGGGATAGACCATGGCAATTATGGCCTATACCATGCAGTCTTGGTGCCATTATTGGATATTTTATGTCACATTTGTCAGTTATGTGTGGTATACAAAAAAATTTTAGATTGAGTAAACGAAAGACTGGAAAATATGATTTATAAATAAAATTTTGTATAAAATAAAACTGTGTTTACCTCTCCTTTCTTACCTCTTTTAAAAATATTTCTCGTATTGATACCAACCTTATTACGTTATTACCAATTACCAACTATGTGACTTCTGTGGCTTGTGTTGTCCAGTGTTGCCAACCCTACCGATTTAGAAGGTAATTTACCGATTTTTAGGATATCTTAAGTTTCAGTCAGATATTTAAGAATAAAAGAGATCGAGGGAGGTATTTTTTTTGTAAAAATAGTAAATTGAGGAATTTTTTCATATTTAAAAAATTATTAATGATAAGATTTCAATATTGTTTATATAGACGGCTTACATGTTGTTATCTTAGTGTGGAGGATTTTTATATAGAAACGTGTAGGCAAATTATTCAGAGATTTCTATTAAAAGGAAATATAATAACATTATTTAATTAATTAATCCTAGAATTGTAAAACATGGTTCAATAAGTTCTATTACTCATGTGGCCCTTTTGTATCCTAACTTAAAATATGATATTACAGGCACTTAATTCTGACTGGCGGTTATTGAGAAATATCGACGAAATTCAGTCATTTCCAGATAATGCTGTAGAATTTTGGCGAGAAGTTAAGAGACTGAAGCTTGGTGATGGGTCTTTAATGTTTTAAGTTCTTTTGCTTTTAACATACTAACTTTCCCGACTTCTCGACTAATGTAAAAAGAGTATTGTCCTCTATAAACTTAATAAAAACCATGCAACATAACAAATTAAACACAGACTCCATAATAGAATTATTACAATATAATGTAGTTGCTACAATTTTCCTGTTGATAAAAAATTTCGTATGAACAAACAAAATTTGTATACTTCATCAAGCGAACATTAGTTTATTTAGAGTTGATCTATGTTTTCAATTCTTATTTTCTTTTTGCATTTGTTTTTAGTTAATACTATTTTTTTCTGGAACAATGTTTGCCTCCATATTTCCAACAGATTTTTTACGGTCGGTTCTACCGACTTTTGGATTTATAGGTTGGCAACACTGGTGTTGTCAGTTGTCAAAAACATTAAAATGAATAAACATGGTTATGAGAATGGAAAGTCAAACTTCTTTAGAAGAAGAAGCACTAAAAAGAAAGGAAAGATTAAAAGCTCTTAAACGTAAAAAGGAATGTGATGTAGATGCAAATACTGATAATAAAGAAACTGTGGAGTTACCAAAGTATTAGTTACTTGAAAGCTACATAACTTTCCACTAATGTTTACATTTTTCTAGACCAAAATTTCGGAGTTATAGGCCCCAGGACGAGAAATTAAATAATCATGCATTACCTGAACCTAAATTAGTAGATGTTGATGAAGAAATCAAGGATCAGTTGCAGTCTGCAGAGTCAAAAGTTGTTTTAGAAGAATTAGACATATCTAACTTAGCACCGAGAAAACCAGATTGGGATCTAAAACGGGACGTAGCCAAGAAACTTGAGAAATTAGAACGTCGTACTCAGAAAGCAATAGCAGAATTAATTCGTGAAAGATTGAAACAACGACAAGAAGACCTGGCTTTAATGGTAAATGCTGGTACAGTAGAGAATGAAAGATAATTTTTAAAAAATGTCCATTGTATTTTGTTGTAATATTTTTATAAATATATCTACTATACTATTTTGCTTGATAAATAGCATAGTGTACCTCGACCAATTTGCTTGCTGTATTTTAATAAATACAAATTCATTTTAAGTAAGTTTTATTTAGCCATAATTTACAATAATTATATACATAAATTATAAATCTAGCATAACATAAAGAATCTTATAAAAATATTTCTATGCACATTTATACACGTCCTTATTATTACATACATATTAATAATTTAATAAATAAATATAAAATTGAATTATTATTTCCTATATTTTACTATACAATTAATTGTGCCCTTGTCGCCGTAAATTAAAAAGGATAATGAATTTTTATGTTTTCCTTGATATATGAGTATCCTATTTCGCAAATATTTTATTTTTAATTAACATCAGAAGTAACTCGTAATAACATTTTGATTATTACCAATATTATGATTCATATTCTGTTAAAATGGATAGTTTATGTTGATAACTTTTGAAAATTACCTACAGTACTCTTTACTGCGGTTGTGGGATTCGATTGTCAAATTTGTAGAGGTGGGTCATTCGCGAACGAACCGGGGGAGCCGGTTCACTAAATTTCAATGAACCAGGTTTCGGCTCACTTGGAAAGTAACTATGCGCGCGATTCAGAGAAATAGAGTAGGGGAGAACGCGCTTCGACGAGTGCGCATCCAGTTTTAAGCAAACGCTATAGTGGTCGCCATTTTGCAGGAAGGCATTTCTTTTCACACGTAAGTTTGTTTACATTTTTCTAAGTCAATGAACTTTACATGCGAATTGTTGAGCTAGGTATAAATATAACCTTCAAAATGGCGGAATTCAATTTAACTTAGTTGGCGCATCTTTAAGCGCGTTCTCCCCTACTCTATTTCTCTGGCGCGATTGAACCGACCTGGTAGAACAGTTCTAACGTAATGCGATCCGCTTCGGTCGCGAACCGAAAGAGTCGGTTGATAATGAATCGGATCTCCGTTCGTTTGAGCCGACGAAGGCGCCGAGTATTACAAGTTCCTGGAACGGTATGCTATTACGGATCCACACGGTTCAAATGAGCCGGTTCCGGGACCCGGCTCACAATGAGGAGCTGAACCGGGTGAGCCGAGTCAAAGAAAGGAACCGTTTTGCCCACCTCTAGAAATTTGATAATCAAGTTAAAATTACGCAGGTGGCAACTGCGAAATGTAAAAATCGCTAAAATGCAAATGACGGTGTCGTAAATCAATACGACACAGTAGACACGTGATCGATCTCGCCCCAGACTATAATTACTCTAAGTTTTAGAAAAATCGACATAGGGCAATTAAATAATGTTGTTTGAATGTACCACAATTAAATATTCGCAAAATTCACAACACAAATTTGCTATACTTTAACTGACGTCACCTGTATACTTGTATTAATCGATAAAGACGGATTTTTTATTTGTACTACTTAGCTTACATACCTATTCCTGTGTAGTGGTAGCATCACATAAAACTTGTGAGATGGAATATAAATATATTTGTATATAGATATGTTCTCTTGCCGTTGATTGAAGGAATATATAAAGATGCGCAACGCTATAGTAAAATAGCGTGTCTTTCCGTTAAGTCGTCCCGCAAACCCATTGCCGAGAAACATCATCGCTGTCTCGGGCTGTTTCGAATCTCGGATCCAAACGACTGATGCAGTCGCTATAGATATCGGATCCAGTTTGGGTACACTCAGTGCTATGTAGTGGCGCATCTTTATGTATCCCTTCAATCAACGCTCTTGCCTTCACTTTAGAAAGTAAAAAACGAACAAATTGTCCATTCAAATTATAGTTAGTATTGTCAACAAAATAACTGAAACTAACAAATGAGAACGATTTCGAATTGAGACGCTTTTGTAACTCACATCTCTGTTCATTCTAATTACTCTACCGTGAAGAGGTTGTGGTGTCCGGAAATTGTGCATTAACTCGCCATGGCTGGATTTTAGATGCCTGAACATCTCCATCTGAAATGAAAATGAAATATGTAGCTTACAAATTATTAATAATATCATTTTGATATTAGCTTTTGTCCTAACACAATAACCTCGCTTCATATTTCGAGAAATTTGGGAAATCAAAATACCCAGTCAAGATTCGGGCGTTTTAGTTCATAAAGTTCAAAAGTAATGGGCGTCTGTAATAGACTTACGTCTTGCGATTTCGAAATTTTCGTATTATTAAATGAGAGACTTGGAAACTTCATTTGTTCTACTGCCACTGTCGTGCCTAAATACTTAATTTAAAAAATAAACATCGCTTTATAATCATATGATCTTGCTTACGTGCAACTACAGCATTGCGAATATAATGAAATAGTTTTAATAAATAGATATATTATGTTAAAGTTGATTAGTGTATGTCGATAATTTGCAAAATCACTACCAGAAAACCTTTTAAACTGCTCTTATGGGATTCTAAAACAATTTTTCAATTAATTTGAATTCACGCAGGGGTGGTAATTATAAACATAAAAATCTCTAAAATGCAAATGGCGGCGACGTAAATCAATGCTTTCATTCAGTAGGCGGATCGGGAACCGTTCCCGCTCCAACCGTTCACTTCACAACAGTTGAGTGTTAGCTGGACAGTACCGCTCACTTTTATGTGATGTCTGTCATGTGGTACTTTTCATTGCTGCCATATGTTAAAATTATACAAATTAAGCCGAATAAACAATAATAATAAATTGTTTTTCTGCATTAAGTTTTGGCGTAGTTTTAAGTGTAAGGGCTGGTTTTTGCAACCCCGAATAAAATACTGGGTGAACTCCAATATTATAATACATTTATTTCTGCACAATAGCTTTAATTTGCTGTGTCTTATTTTTCTAGTAACTTTCTTCAAAATTATGTATTAAGTTGGTGTTGGAATGCATCAATGGCGCATGCGTACAGAATACGCTTACTAAGTGAGCGTAGAATTTTTCCGCTCACAAAAATGGCGGCTGCTCCTGAACATGTTCAGAGTGAGCGGTCGTCTATTGGACATGATCACTGAACAGTTGCGCAACTGTTGTGTCTGCTGAATGAAAGCATGATCGCATTCACAGACACAAGAGTTGCGCAACTGTTCAGTGACTGGATTTAGATGATATACACTCACTCTGAACATGTATCAAAGAGATTAGAATATACTAGAGGAAGTGTGACTGCAGTTTGTAGGAGAGGTAAGTGGTCGCAACATGTATAGTTCAGGAGAGGCGAGACGAGAGCGTGGACGGATCGAACAGACAACACAGCAGTGGCGGGTAGAAAAAACGGGCATAAAATAAAATACACTCCTGCAATTCATAACAATTTATTTTTGATCATTATTTTTATACGAAATTAAGAAAAAAATAAAACCGAAAAAAACAATGTATATAGAATAGAAAAATAACATAAATCATCTATTGATTTTTAAATAAAACTGCTTTTGGAGGCAGCCCCTCACTTTCAGAACATCTGTTTGGAAACGTTTAGCTTCATGATGCATTCTAATTTTAAAATATGTTTTTAAAGTAAGTTTTAAAAAGTTATGCCATGATTATTTAATGGATCATCATTGATAATATGTTCACCAGACGCAGAGAGAACATTTTCAGGTAGATTTGGAATGTTCTATGATTTAACAGTGTCACAGGACTTCTTGTTTGTACAAATTTTCTCTCCGCATTGGTAAATCGAAGGCATTTTGGCAACTTTGCAAATATTATAATATAAAAGGAGAAGCTAACAGTAACAGTGTTTTTTTTTATACAATGCAAAAATATTTATATTCTCTAATAAGCAGATGTTTTGAATTATTGAATATTATATTCTTCCCATACGACATTGATAGTGTTGATAATAATTAAATTAAATATATTAAAATTATAAAAATTTCACTGTATGTAAGATACGAACTTAGAGGTTTGGCGCACTCTTCGAACTTACCAACTACGTCACAGCAGAGACATAAGTACGAATCATTTTTAACGTCTTAAATTGTATTGAGGTGACGTTTCAGTATTAGCACATCCATTTCGGTTCATACCTAAGATTTTCCCTTTTCCAAGTTTTTATAAACACATTTTTTGTAAAATGGGATACCATGAAACAAACGCTTTACAATCTACCTCTAAGATGGCCCGGAAATGAGTACTTTTGACGTTTTGTCTGTCACATACTTAACCGTTATTTATAATAAAACGTTCATAGGAGCTTTTCAGGAAAAAAATAAAAAAAGGACCTAAGATATTAATAAAAAATTGATAATATCAATAACAATCAATTGTAAACTGTAGTATTGAAATTGGCTTCCGCAATTAATGGTTAGTTTGAAGAGTCCGGCAAACCTCTAAGTGCATATCTTACCGACGGTACAATTTTTATAATTTTATTTTGCTAATTAACACTGTCGATTGTGAAGAATATAATTTTCAATAATTTTAAACATGCGTTAATTAGAGAACATACATATTTTTGGATTTTATAAGAAAAACAGGCACTGTTACTGCTACAACACAGAATTGTTTTTGTTCGATTTTAGTTTTCTGTAAAACATGTCTATATTATTAAAAAAACGTCTACATGAAAAGTAAATACAAATCATGGAGTGAACATTTTTCATAATAATAATAACAACTAGAAAGTCGTACAACTTCTAATTAATAATAATATATGCTTATTCTAGAAGTAAACTTAATTTTAATTAATTCTGGCAGATATATTAAAATAATTACCTACTAATTTTATATAGACGGAATATTAATAAAACTCGACGTATAGTGTTATGATAATTTTCTCTAGGTAAAACTTCCCATTGAATTGCAAGAAGAATTAGGAAGTTTTCTGGGCATTTTGCTTGGGTATTGCTATAACTGAACGTTTTAAAATTACATTATATACAATGACGCTTAACAGCATTACGCCACTCAACTGAATTCAAGTAATTTTAATTTGAATAACTTAAAACTTCAATATTGCCAAAATGGTTGCTGTAAATACTAAAGTTTCAAATTTGTACCCAATATTCAAAGCAGGATGTTCGGCATTAAATTAATAGAATGTTTGCAACGTGAACTAAATTTAATAAATCAATATTCGCAACTGACCAAAATTGCATATTCTACGCCTCTGGATTACGGACAACTCGATCACATCCAATCAGCGCTCTATATTTAAACCATGTTGAATTCTTGAACAAATGAGCTATAATATGATCGAGTGGATGCCTTTTCGTATCGACGTTTACACAAATAACACAATCGCACCATTTTTACTTTCTTATACGTAGTATAAGGAAGTATTGTGATGATGAAAATTTTCGACCTCGAGATTTTTGCAGATGTCCACGTTTTGAGGTCCCCTGATACCAAAAAAGTGGTTTTTAAAAAAATGTCTGTGTGTCTGTGTGTCTGTCTGTCTGTCTGTGTGTCTGTCTGTCTGTGTGTCTGTCTGTGACCACGATAGCGGTCAAACCGCTGTAGATATCAATTCCAACTTTTGTATTTACGAATATAATCTCCCTCTTGAGAACTGATTAGATTTTGAGCAAAATCGCCAGACCGGAAGTAGTAGTTTACTTCAGTGAAAAAATCGAATTTTGCAAATATTTCGTCAATTACTAAGTTTAAACAAATTTATAAAGGATTCAAATGTACTCAAAATTAAATTTGAGAAAAATTGTAATAATAACGTTTTTCGAAATTCCTACCGGAAGTAGGTCTTTTACTCTTATCGAAAATCAGTTTTTTGCGAATATCTCGCAAGTCATGCTTTCTAGGCAGGTACATTACGAGTATAAAAGTATTTAGAATGTACTTTTAAATATCTTTTGTATAAAAAAAATTTCAAAATTCAGACCGGAAGCACCACTTTTACTCTTATCGAATAGCGATTTTTTGCAAATATGTCGTAAATTATGCATTCTATATATATTTATGAAGAGTACAAAAGTATTTAGAGTTAGATTTGGAATATTTTTTGTATAAATGAAATTTCAAAATTCGGACCGGAAGTAACACTTTCATACGTATAAGAAAGTCGTGTGGTGGCCACACCTCATTTTTACTATTTATTTCGCGTTAAAAGTGCTTAATTCGCGTTATTACATATCACCAAGCACAAACACTTTTAAAATAAATGCCTGCAGAATTTAAAGAAATTATACGAACCAAGTACGAACACAACATTTTAACGAATGGCAGGCACGAGGTCGGATCACCTTAAGAACTATAATCGCTTGGCAGTGTACCAATTTCCATTTTCCCACCTGCAGTTGTCGCAGCCAAACATTGCAGCTTGATACTTCCTCTATTATATTTCAATCTTTTTGACATGTATGTACTAGAGCAGTCGCCATTTATGTGAGCGCAAAAATTCTACGCTCACTTTGTGAACGTATTCTGTCCGCATGCGCCATTAACGCATTCTAACACGAACGCAACACACAATTTTGAAGACAGTTACTAGAAAAGTAGATGAACAAAAGTTATTGTGCAGAAATAAATGTGCCTACTAAAATATTGGAGTTAGCCGTGTATTTTCATCGGGGTTGGAAAAACCGGCCCTTAAATTAAAAACTACGTCGAAGCTATGCTAAATCTGCCCTTTAGATTAGCTTGTTTTGATCGAACAAGTCCATTTATGGTCTGGCAGTGGTTCCACAGAATTTGGGAATGAGGTATTTGATAATTTGGAACAGTTTCAATATACCGGGTGGTGCAATAGTGTGTCGGCGGAGCTTAGTATGAAAACTAATAACGCTGTAGCAATGAGACTTTACGTACGTATGTAGTATGCGACTGTGCATTTTCTAATTTTATTTACAAATATACAGGGTGTTCCAAATTTTCGCAACCACCTTCAACTTTTTTATTTTAAATACATTGCTATATTTTCTAGATATTATAATGATAGCCATTCAAATTATCTTTGCAATGATATATGGATATGTGCACTTCAGACTGTTAATTTTGATTTTATTGATAATTTTGTTAAAATCTTGACAGTTGCAGCATCTCACATTTTAAGCCTTAGTCTTAGTAGCAAATGTTGCTTCATCTGTGAAAACCACATGATCTAGAAAAGTTATTTTGTGTCGTAATTGTAAAAGTAGCCATTCACAGTAAAGTAGTCTCCTTTCAATGTCCGTTTGTAATAAGCTTTGATGATTTTGAATTTTGTAAGGGTGAAACTTATGTTGTTTTTAAATTCCTTTTTACACCAGTGACTTCTATCCCGTGTTGTTTCAAAATTATCGTTGTAGATACGTGCGGATTTTCCACAATGGACTGGACGACTGTCACTTCATTATCTTCTGTAATCATAGTCTTACTTCTTTCATGTTCGACGTAATTCACTGAATCGTAAAAGTAAATACAATTATCAGCGTTATTTTGTAAATACAACGTAACTAAAATGACAGATATAAAATTCAGATATTATTTTAATTAAAATAAATTCAGAGGTGACTACAACTTTTACTTTCTTATACGTAGTATAAGGAAGTATTGTGATGATGAAAATTTTCGACCTCAAGATTTTTGCAGATGTCCACGTTTTGAAGTCCCCTGATACCAAAAAAGTGGTTTTTAAAAAAATGTCTGTGTGTCTGTGTGTGTGTGACCACGATAGCGGTCAAACCGCTGGAGATATCAATTCCAAATTTTGTATTTACGAATATAATCTCCCTTTTGAGAACTGATTAGATTTTGAGCAAAATCGGCAGACCGGAAGTCTAGCGGAAGTTTACTTCAGTGAAAAAATCGAAATTTGCAAATATTTCGTCAATTACAAAGTTTAGACTAATTTATAAAGAATTCATAAGTATTTAGAACTTAATTTCCAATATCTTTTATATAAAAAAAATTTAAAAATTCGGACCGGAAGTATCACTTTTACTCTTACCGAATAACGATTTTTTGCAAATATGTCGTAAATTATGCATTCTATATACATTTATGAAGAGTATAAAAGTATTTAGAGTTGGATTTGGAATATTTTTTGTATACATGAAATTTCAAAATTCGGACCGGAAGTAACACTTTCATACGTATAAGAAAGTCGTGTGGTGGCCACACCTCATTTTTTTCGTTTAAATTTAGAATCTATTAATAATAAGAGTTAATAAGTTATAAAATACTAAGAGTGTATAGGGAAAACATGGTATCATTAAAAAGCTTTTAAAAAATACTGTACTTTAGACGAAAAATATACAGGGTGTTCTATATAAAAAAAAAGCTTAAATGTTAATTTTCCGTTTGTTATTCCTGCAAATTCATTTATTTAAAAATAAATATATTGATTATAGATTATTAAACTTGACGAAAGTGGAAACCTTCTTGCCTATACAGATCTCAAAAATTCTTTCAGGTTTCGTCTCAGAGTCTCCACATGTTGAGACACAAAATTGCGAATAAAGCTACAACGGTAAGAGATACCCCTGCACATGTTTATATCCATGTCCTTTTTAAGAGTAGCATCTAAATATGCCAAAATATATTGGATGTTCTATTTAAAAAATCACAAGTTTGTATCGTCACTCACTTACGCAACACTCTGTGTAGTTGAAAATAATTTTAGAATGTGTATCTTAGGAGTGGTTACAACTTTTGTCTAAAACACTTTTCTTTAACTTTAATAATAAAGCCGTAATCTTCCGTCCTCGCATGGTCTGGACACCTGTATATTATAATAATTGAAATGTCGACCGTACTCAACAATACAAAAAGAATTACGGGTATTCGGTCTGTTTTTTAGAAAGAAAAAAACTATTTGTCCAACGGCTCAATATTTCGCCATTTATTTATGGCATCTTCAGGAGCTATCAAACATAAAACATTAACATGGAACACTTCGTCAGAGATATAAAAGGTTTGCCGGTAAAAACCAACGTTAGGACGTACACTCACAAATTGTTTGTCATGTAGGATGTCATGGATTGAAATGATGCGTGTGAAGGAATAAGGTTAGAAATTAAAAAATATAAAGATAATTGTGATAAGTGCTTTTTGACTGCTGCTGTTATATTTTTATTAAACAAATACAAACTTACCTGTTCATGTGCTAGAAATATTGTATTTTTATATTCAATCCACGTTACAACTTCAGAACATGGCGGAGTTGTCAATGAACCGCTATAGAAAAAATAAGTGGACTTATCTTTTGCTATTATGTCTTCTATAGCAAGGAGTTCAGGTAAATCTGCTGTACTACCGACTTCTTTAACATCCGGTAATGTGCTAACGATTGCCGAATAATTATCATTCACTTCGTATTGTTTCTGTAACAAGAATTTAAATAAACAACACAAATACATACGAGGGTGGTTTGATATGTTTGGTAAAGTTATAAGAAACTGACAGGTGTCATTCTTCAAAGGAACTATCATATATAAGCGACGGGTTGTTTAGTCCGCATATACACGGTTGACACGGTCATTGGTGCAATTGCAATAAAAATGGAAAAAGACCAATTGCGAAATGGAAGGCAGAAAGGTTAAGTACGTTTATTCTTTTTTACTTTCTTACACGTAGTATAAGGAAGTATTGTGATGACGAAAATGTTCGCCCTCGATATTTTTGCAGATGTCCACGTTTTGAAGTCTCCTGATACCAAAAAAGTGGTTTTTAAAAAATGGCTGTCTCTCTCTCTGTGTGTGTGTCTGTCTTTCTCTGTGTGTGTGACCACGATAGCGGTCAAACCGCTGTAGATATCAATTCCAAATTTTGTATTTACGTGTATAATCTCCCTCTTGATATCTGATTAGTTTTTCAGTAAAATCGGTAGACCGGAAGCAGTAGGTTTCTTCAGTGAAAAAATTGACTTTTGCCAATATTTTGTCAACTACTAAGTTTAAACAAATTTATAAAGAATTCATATGTACTTAAAATTAAAATTAAGAACAATTTTATTTAAAAAGTTTTTCGAAATTCCTACCGGAAAATCAGTTTTTTGCGAATATTTCGCAAGTCATGCTTTTTAGACAGGTACGCTACGGGTATAGAAGTATTTAGAACTTAATTTTCAACACCATTTCTATAAAAAAAATTTCAAAATTCGGACCGGAAGTACCACTTTTACTCTTACCGAATAGCGATTTTATGCAAATATGTCCTAAATTATGCATTCTATATATATTTATGAAGAGTACAAAAGTATTTAGAGCTAGATTTACAATATTTTTTGTATACATAAAATTTCAAAATTCAGACCGGAAGTAACACTTTTACTCTTAGGGAGCAGCATTTTTTCTGAATATCTTGCAAAGTGTTCATTCTATAAAGATTTATTAAGAGTATAGAAGTACTTAGAATGGGATAATTTTTGTATAAAATTTATAAATTAATTTGATGCGCCCATACGTATAAGAAAGTCGTGTGGTGGCCACACCGCATTTTTCTAATCAAACTTGTTCCAATGGTTTTAATTACTGTTATACTATTAATAAGTGTGTATAGTTTGAGATAAGAAAATATATTTACAAAAACCTGTTATAATTATGGGTTAAGAGGGATTTATACTCCTAGCCGCTGAGGCCACTGTAGACAGTTTGATTTCCCCATAAAATTAACCGTAAATATTAATCAATTTTTATTTTTTTTTATACCAAATGAAAGAGAATTTGAATATCTATGTACGCCTAGTAATATTTTTTCGAAAAATATTTTAGAAATTGTCATAATTAGCAGTAGAAGTAGGTCAATATCAGACATTTTGTCGAATTTATTTTGAAATAAATAAAAAGAAATTTAAAATTTTACTACTAAGCGTACGTAAATTTGAGTTTTGTCTACAAATTGGTGTAATTATTTATAGCATTGGTGAAAATTTGATCTTAATTTTAAGGGGAAATCGAAACCCCTACAGTGATAATGTTCATGATTTTTGTACATTGTCAAATGGACTGGCCCGTCCAGTAGAGATCCCTCTTAAAGTGCTACATTCATAAGAATTTTGAACATTTGTTTGCGTCCAAGTTATTTAAAACAGAATTTTCAATATATTTTTTTTATATTATTTATACTTTTTAATAAAACTAATAGTTTCTGAGATATTCCGTAAAACTCGATATCGGGTCTGATAATGATCATAATACTATACTATACTATATATACACCGTGTCAAAAGTTAATATATGTACTATACTATATTAATTAAAACCATAAAACTGACAACATTATATCAAAAAGCGACAATAGCTCAGTAACAGTCACTTTTAAAGTATTAACATCTTACATGTTCTTGATGTAAAATTTAATAAGAAATTCAAAAATGAACTGATGTACAGGATGTTTTATTTGAAAAAATTGATTTTTATACAAAAACTAACAACATTATATCAAAAAACGGCAGTAGCTCAGTAATAGTCACATTTAAACTATTAACATCGTACATGTTTCTGACATCAAATTTAATAGACATTTCAAAAATGAACTGATATATAGGGTGTTCCATTTAAAAAAATTGACTTTTATACAAAAACGTGTCATGTAATTTTAATCCAGTTTTCTGCAGATGCAGTTAGTAACAGCAAAAAAAATAAAACATGCTTCTATTAGGACCTCTTATTGGAAACAATACTGAAAAAAATTATGTCCATCTAAAACGTCGTTTTCGAGAAACATAATTTTATAAAAACATTGAATTTTTCAGATAAATCGGAATAAGTCAAAAATTTTAGATTTTAGGCCTATACTCTCTTATTACTTTTTGACTTAGAATTATACGGGGAATACAAAAATGCAATAATATATAGGGTGTTCCATTTAAAAAACTATAACTATGGTTAGCCACTAAGTTATGGAACACTCTCTATAATACAAAATATTTTTAAAATGTGCTCCTGATGAGCAGCTATCACAAGAAAAGAACCGCTTCGCAATATCTTTACTTATAAAGGCATAATCGGCCTTATCCGCGGAGGTGAACTTGTGGTTTGGATTTGTTTTGTTTTATTGTTGAGCTGCTTTTACCTATTTTTCTTACCATCTACGATCCGCGTTCGTTAACTTCGATAGGCTTTAATTTCGCGGTGGCGCCCTATTAAATTAGCTTCACTTCTTTTCGACCCACACCATCTTCCTGAGTAAACGGCAGCCTAAGTGACAAGTATAGCATGTAGGTGGACATAGAGGTTGTGACTCATTTGAAGTCTTATTAACAAATATTTTGTCTTTTTAATTTTAATTTACCCAGCGCCAAATTATTATTGCCACAGGCCTTTTGACGGTTTATACGTGGCATGGTTTCCCTTAAGTCGTGTGTTTCAGTTGATCTTATTGCTAACGAAACCTCATCCGCAAATAAGGCATTGGGAAGTTTGGATACTAGCGGTAACCCATGTATGTAAATTAAAAATGAAAAAGAGTAGGGGTCCCTGAGTGGATCCTTGTCGTACACTCCTGGTAACAATAAACCACTCAGACTCAATTTGGTACCGTCTTCCTTCATTGCCACAACACTTTGTCTTCAGTCCTCCAGATAGGATTTAATAAGACGTAAACAATTTCCTCTAAATCCCAAGTTTTCCAACCTCTCCAAAAGCATTACCTATGTGATTAACGTTATCAAAAGATTTCAACAAATCCATAAAAACTCAAGTTATTTGCTCTTTATTCGACCAGGCATCATAAAGAATCGGAAGGAAGGAGTTTCTACGAATAATACTTGATAGGATACTATAAAAGGTTCATCTTCATCTTGTGGCACTTGTTTGTTTTCAATAATATTTTTTTTCTAGTTCTCTCAGACTTATCGGAGAAGGTTGGATTATCTTCTTGTAGCTAAATAATTACATAATCCTGCAATGTGTATAAAACAACCTCACTACTTGTTGAGGCATAATTACATTAGGGTTACTCTCTGTGTTTATATTCTTGTAATGAAAGTTCGATATATTTTCCATTTTGACTGCATCTAATGCCGTGGATTTGTCTTGAATATTTACTTCTTCTTCCATAACTTATTTGTTTTGTTTCGTCTTGGCGTTCTCGTCTGCTTCATGCCACCTTTCAGCGTCACTTTCATACTTGCAGTGGTGGATGTCGATGATATTTTAAATGAACGACATTTTTAAAAATACTTCGTGAAAAGTTACTGCGTGTTTACTGTGCAAAATTTAAATAAAACCCTAGCTATTCTTTATTTAATACTGAGCATTTAGTATTTTACTCTACTGTCCAAAATTCCTTTAAATACTAAGCAGTTTATTATAAGCCTTTCATTTCTACAAACACACAAACATAATTTTTAGATAAACACACTTTACATTGTATGACGTACCAAACAAGATTTATCTACTTCAATCATTTCTTATTTTCAGGTTTTGGAAATGACAAAAAAAATTGTATGTTCCCCTGTGGTGATTAATTCCTTCAATAGCTTATATTGAGATTGTTTTTGAGCATGTTAAATGTAAGTTGTAAACTATTGGTAGTTAACAACAAGTTCTGTTGCTTAATTATTTTAATAATTAAAGTCAAAGTGTGTAAAATCTATTATTCTTGATTTTACACGCTTTGACTTGATTTAGAACATCATTTCGAGCTTTTCTTCTTGTGTTTTACTACCAAATTTTATGGCAAATTTAATAATATTTAAATAGATATTTGATACATACCGAATAAAAGAAGGACAAAACACAGAGACCGTCGGAGTGTTCAGTTGCTGCTTGTACGGATCCGTATGAGGCACTGTAGAACACCATGTGCAATTCCATGGGGAAACTGTTAAGAAAAATACATCACTTCTCATTAATAAATAGTTATTTGTAATTAGCATTTTGAAATATATTCAATTAAAAATTACTGAGCACACAAAACGACAAAGTTTTCTTTTTTTTTTCTTCACTAATCATTATTATTAGGGCGCGGACACGAGCGAGTCATGACTCATCGCCCATGGGCGCACTATTGAAATGTTGTATTTTTAAAGAGGTTTTAATTTTATTTATATAATTGGATAACAAGTGGCTGGTGATCTATAAAATACAAAATACCTTATTATTTGTTCATTTTCTCTTCTGTAAGACTTGTTCTCTTTGAATTAAGTACATCCTTGTAGATAGAAACAGTCCTTTCTACATCGCAAGTGGTTATATGTGCGTACTGGAAATATTCTTTTATTTCAGTGTATTTAGCATACACAATTGCCGAAATGTTATTAAATCTGGATTTTTATTAAAAACTGCGTCTAACTTTTGCCGAAGACCACATCCGAAGTCACATGGAATTATTAATAGCCACATCTAATGTGGTTAATCCATTTTTTAATTTGAGATTCGATTTTCAAAATATGTGATTAGTTTAGGCAAATTTCCAAAGTGTTCCTGAAGGAATAACAACTGATTTTTTAAATTTGGGATTTGTGTTAGTTCCTTGCACTCAGAACTACTTTGAGCATCGTCATTTAAACATTTAACGAAATTTTGTAAACTATCGAAATTCTCTGCATAAAAACTATTTCTGTGTATGTTTTAGCAAAGCTAAGTGACGAACGTGCGATATTTTGACATTCTGTAACGATATTTTACAGACTTTGTAATAAATTGCGGAATCACTGACACTTCATTTTCATATCAGAAAAAGCAACATAAACAACGTTCTAGATCTAAATAAATGATAACTAAAAATGTACGCGTATGTTATTGAAACTAAATAACAGTAAGTATATACATATTTACATTATTTCTCTTGCAAAATATAAGGTAAATATAATAAATTTTAAAAACCCCTCAGGCTATCTACGCCGATGTAGAAAGAATTTTACTCATAAATTCCTTATTTTATGGCCTATTTTTGCTCTCATTCTCAGGCTCTTCTCGAGCGTAAACAGATGTTGCAGTTCACCATATGAATTAGTGCTATTCAGTAAGCGTGTGTTGTTTACATTAATTCTTTGCTCCGTTGTAACTTTTTTAACTCGGTCATGTCCGCGCCCTAATTATTATACTCTGCGCTTCCAGGAATTCCTGGCAGAGCTCAGCTTGGCAACGTTGCCAAAGTCCTCCCTACAGTCTCAACCTCGCTCCGGCATATTTATTTTTGTTCCTGAATAAAGACCACTCTGCAAGAAGCTCATTTTGGAACCGTCGAAGTAATCCAATTCGCCGTGACATAGCTTGTAAGTGCCGCCTTTTAAGATCCGTATTGTATATGGAAAAATCGTTGGAAAAAGTGTGGATCTTTTTCTTAAAGTCAGTCACAATAACGAGCGACCATATAGGAGTTAAGACCTCAAAGATTCGTATGTCATTAGTTATTCAAAAAAATTAGACTTGAGACCCTCGATGTGATTTGTGACATCGTTTTCAGAGATTTAACTTGCACTTCAATCATATATTATATTAATTTGAAATTACGCATTTTTATTTGCTACAGAAAAAACGAAATTATATCACTATTTCAGTAAAATATAAATTTGTACTAAAATAGTTTTCTTTTTCGGGCCACTCTAATGTACATACGTGCAATAGATCTAGAAAACACAGGGACTAATAAATCACTATTAAAGGCAGTCAAATGTATATGCAGCAACACCAGTACCATAAGAAGAACTAAAAGTGGATATAGGTACAAGATTTGTAACATAACGGAAAAATCATATTCATCATCATAGCTGTCATGGACGATATTGAAAGAAATGTCAATAATCTAACATGTATCTACGCATGATTCATAAACCTCCAACTGATAGTGGCCAAGGAATTCGCATTCGCCGAAGGCTTGATACTTGCAAATCCTAACAAAAATGTTCTGCAAAGAAATATAGACGTATGGCATGAAACTTTTATGACGATGGATTGAATATTAATAAAGAAAAAAACAAAAATACTGACATGTACCAAAGAAGAAGAAGAGTTAGACATATGATTAAATGGCGACTCAATAAAAGTGATGTATAATTTGAAATATCTTGGAACCATAATAAACACCAAATAGTCCAGTCGAATTAAATTAAGTTCTATTCTGGAATATGGTTTTGTCGCCGATTTTTTTATAGGTACATTAGACCCCCACGAACATACCCTGAAAAATGCCAAAAGTTTAAGGTCCGGGTTTGGCCGTGAGAAATTGTTAATCAATTGAAACGTGACATTTTCCGGTTAAACTTTTTTCCTGTAGGTTAAATGTGAAAACTGTCCGTACAAAAGTTGTTCGCCCCATCATTCTCTAAAAAACAAGCCATTGCACGATCGATTATCATTATTTGTTTAGCTGCAAAATGCATAAAACCATGGCAATTTTGATTTTTTATTTTTTGTATTCAATCGATGAATAATCAACGTATGGCTTTGAACCTCATGGTGCAGGCAATATAAAATGTCCCTCAGAGAACAGTGCAAAGTTCACTCACCTGTGTTGTATAGTTGAGCTACAATAAGCGACAAGCCAAAATTCCTAAATTAGCTGTCCTTTCCTTGCATATTGTCGCACATGGTTCAAAAAAATCATGGTTTTAATTCATTGAGAGTACTTTCCGAAAATGGAAAAAAAAATATTTTTTTTCCCAAAAATTGCCATTTTTTTGGAGTTTCGACATTATTTGCTTATAAACAAATGAAATATCTCCGACAATTGACATACTATCGTAAATATTATGGTAGATTCTGCTTCCTTTCTCTTCAACGAGTAATTTGAGACTAACTTTATACGAATATCTTGATTAGAACTGGAGATAACAACGTTCTAGTTTTATTACGTTTATTATCGTTCTGGTGGATATTTAAGGAAAAAAAAATATCAAATTTCTCTCAACACCTCAAGGAATCGCCGTGAATTTTTTCAGATCTGTAGGAGCACTCTATGGAAGTCAAAGAAATTAATGAAGTTCGGCGCGCGCTGGCGGCGGGAAAAATTGTGGCTGGGGGGCGTGGTGGGGTAAGCCAGAGGCTCCGCGCGCTGTCCGGAGTCATATGTTTGTTAAATAACCGGCGAGTAGGGCTCGGCGCGGAGCCTCTGGCTTACCCCACTACGCCCCCCGGCCGCAATTTCTCCCACCGCCAGCGCGCGCCGAACTTCATTAATTTCTTTAACTCACATAAGGTGTTTTCGGAAATTAAACAAGGTCATTGGGGTTACAACACGGTTAGCACGAATGCGTTCGTTAATTCAGTCGGATAAAAGCAACCTCGTTCGTAAAATCTAAAAAGTAACCGGGTTCAACAACCCGGTTCGATTTTCATAACCCTGGTAAGTGAGCAGTGGCGGCTGCTGCAGGGAGGGCAACGGGGCACTGCCTGTGACAAATTTCCCCAGGACAAATTTTTTTTAACAGATAAATTAATTATAAATACCTAATTTGTATGTAATTTTTCTGATTTGTTTGATATGTTTTCGGAAGTAACAGTCCGTCTTTTCAGCGCGTTTAAAAATCGCAGTCTGACGTACGTTCTCGCGCGATTGCCCCGTGAGGCCGCGTCTGTATTGGAAATCGAGCGATGAAACTGGCGCGGGAAGCGCGCAGATATACGTCAGCGGTGGGGCACTCATCTATGGTGCCGCGTGGCTGTCCAGTATGTAAGATACAGTGAGGACGCGCGGGTTGGAATAAATTCATTTAAAATTTTTGTTTTTTTTTATGGAAAAACGCTCGGATAGGTCGATTTTTATTTTTAGCTGCGGTTTTTTTGATGGTAAATTGATGTACAAAATGTGGTCCAAAAATAAGTTACGACCATCAATTTTTTTTTTCAAATGGAAACATGTTTTTTATTTAATTTGTTAATTCTAGATCGAATTCTAAGTATGTTTCATGTATCATGGTTCTTGTTCTTAACTTAAACGAGTGCGCAAAAATCGTGTGTTATGAAACTTGTAGTTTTATATACTATTTTTTGTTATGTGTGCTTAATTAGGAATACTCCACAAAGCGACCTTGTCTGGACTTCTAACGGTAGTAGAGATTTAAAACACTTTGGTGAGAAAGTAAAAAGACATAAAGTAAGTGAAAAACATCTTAATAACATGATAGAATATTCAGTTTTGGGAAAGGTAAATACCTATAATGTGCCAGCTGAACACTGCATATAGATAGATTAAATATAATTCAGAACAATGAAAACGTCAGTAAAAACAGACATACTCTTGGAAAATTAATAGACTGCATTAAGTTTTGTGTCATGTTTGAAATCGCTTTAATGGGCCATGACGAAACACAGTGCGAATCCGGGGATCTTTCGTGGATTGGTTAATTTATTTGTAGGAATTGACAGCACCCACAAATCTAATAATAGAGTTTTTATGGGTTTGTCAAAAACCATTCAAAATGAATTGCTGGACAGTATTTACGAAGTTTCTTGGACTTTGATTCTAGACGAAATTAACAAAGCCCATTATATCGCTATACAAGCAGACGAGACGACAGATTCAGCTACATTTTCCTAGTTAGCTTTTATAGTTCGATGCGAATTGGTAATTTTGTATAATAGACCAGATTTTGGAACTGCTTCATCTGCTCTAACATTACTGTAATGTTTTCATGAAAATAATTTAACAACTACATTTGCCGAACCTGTGAAGCTATTGAAAATAATTTGCACCATACCGATGACAACAGCTGAAAGTGAACGGTGTTTTTCTACTTTGAAGAGAATAAAAACATTTTCTAGAAATACCATGCGGTAAAGCAGACTATGTGCCTTAGCAATGTGTTCCATTGAAAAACAATTACTGACATCAACACCAAACTTCAATGAATTAGTTATTAATCATTTTGCTGATCGTAAGGAACGGCGGATGGATTTTATTTTCAAACAAGTTAATTAAATAGCATGTTGAGTTTATTTTTTGTCTGTACTTAATTTTTGATATTAAACACTCAGACCCCGCGGTGCCCTCCCGTCCCAAAAAATCAGGAGCCGCCACTGTAAGTGAGTAGGGTAATGCAGGTTGTTTTACCCCCTCCCCGTTCCATTTCTTCTGTCGTATTGCCAGTACAGCTAAATTATGTTATGAAGATAGCTATTTATAAGGTTATATGCAGACGTTTACGTTAGGTTACTCAACGTGACCGCAATTGCGTTCGGAAATGTTTCATTTAACCGAGTAAAGTTACTGAACCTGTTAGGTACTTTCTAACCGGGTCAGGTTAATGCTATACATTTTCCGAAAACGCCTATAGAGTGCTCCTACGGATCTGAAAAAATTCACGGCGATTCCTTGAGGTATTGAGAGAAATTTGATATTTTTTTTTTCCTTAAATATCCACCAGAACGATAATAAACGTAATAAAACTAGAACGTTGTTATCTCCAGTTCTAATCAAGATATTCGTATAAAGTTAGTCTCAAATTACTCGTTGAAGAGAAAGGAAGCAGAATCTACCATAATATTTACGATAATATGTCAATTGTCGGATATATTTCATTTGTTTTTAAGCAAATAATTTCGAAACTCCAAAAAATGGCAATTTTTGAGAAAAAAAAATATTTTTTTTTCCATTTTCGGAAAGTAGTCTCAATGAATTAAAACCATGATTTTTTTGAACCATGTGCGACAATATGCAAGGAAGGGACAGCTAATTTAGGAATTCTGGCTTGTCGCTTATTGTAGCTCAACTATACAACACAGGTGAGTGAACTTTGCACTGTTCTCTGGGGGACATTTTATATTGCCTGCACCATGAGGTTCAAAGCCATACGTTGATTATTCATCGATTGAATACAAAAAATAAAAAATAAAAATTGCCATGGTTTTATGCATTTTGCAGCTAAACAAATAATGATAATCGATCGTGCAATGGCTTGTTTTTTAGAGAATGATGGGGCGAACAACTTTTGTACGGACAGTTTTCACATTTAACCTACAGGAAAAAAGTTTAACCGGAAAATGTCGCTTTTCAATTGTTTAACAATTTCTCACGGCCAAACCCGGACCTTAAACTTTTGGCATTTTTCAAGGTATGTTCGTGGGGGTCTAATGTACCTATAAAAAAATCGGCGACAAAACCATATTCCAGAATAGAACTTACTTGATTTCATGTCTAATTCGACTGGACTAAAAGGAGATATCGAGTCAGACGTGAATAGCAAAAAAGAAGTTGTAAACGGATTGTATCATGCAATGAAGTATATATTCTTAAGTAAGAAAGAAGTCAACAAGGAAAGGAAAACTAAAATTCACGAGACAGTATTCCTTCCGACACTATGCTACGGCATCGAGTAATGGGTACTGTCTAAAAGACCGACACCAAGAATAACAGCAGCTGAAATGAGGATTTTAAGAAGAATAGAGGTCGTTGAGAACATAAGATAAACACTAGATGTAACAAGATAACTTCGTTGGTTTGGATACCTCGCAAAAGTAAGTAACGAGAACCCTGGAAAAGAGATATTGTAGGCAGGCTGGAGTGAGAAGAGAAGTAGAGGTAGACCAGCAAGAACATGAAGTCAGCAAATAGTTCAGCTGCTGGCGGTGCGAGAATTAGAAAATTTCTGAAGATAGGCCAAGATGAAAAAAAATCCCTAAAGCAGAACACCTCGACTCCCAACAGCAAATACGGATACAAATAAGAAAAACGTAATTCGATTCAAAGATTAAAATCTACTGTTCCAAACGTTTCCCACGCTACAGTTCTTACTTTAATATTTCAATTAATCTCTTATGCCATGACTCATTTAAGCAAGTGCAAATATATTCTTCGAGCATCGTCTAATTTGTCTTTCAGCTAATCACTCGCCATAACGTTAAACTATTAATAGTGGCTTTAAATGACATCGAACTTCAACTGCAGTTTGTGCTCGACTGAGTGAGAGTTGAACAAGCTTCTGAGCATCCTCATACATACGCTCAAGTACCTCCACTTCTGTTAATACGATATGTGCATGTCTATAGTATGGAATATCAAGCAGTTTCATGTCGCCTGTTCAGTCAAAATAGTTGAACAATATTATCATACAGTTCATATACAGGCTGGTTCATCGGGAACTGAATCGATAGATTTCGGAAAAACTATAGCTAGGAATGATCTGAAATTTAGACACTATAATGTCGATGGGTGTCATTCGCCTAAAATATTTTCAAAATGGCGGCACTCCGGGCTTTACAGGAAGTAGGCACCAGCTTCCTAATTTTAAATAAAACATCCTGTATATTGTCAAGTTTTTAGATTCTACGTGAAATTCTAAATATATTTCATGTATAATGTTATATATATAAGTCTAACCCTTTTTGACTTATTGAAATTCTTATGTTAAATTTGACGTTTGCAGGCAAAAAGTCAATAGCACTTTTTCCATATAAAAATAAATTTATTATTTAATTTGAAGTAAATTCTCTCGAATAGATGGCCTAATTGAATACTATTTGTATAAAACTGTTACAATTATTAATACAAAACTGAATAATACAGACAATAACTAAATAGAATATTTTAATAAATGCTCAAACTGACGCCCTTGAACCTGGAGACATTTTCGCACCTAATTAGTAATTGTTCATGAGTGACTTTTTTTTATTGATTGAGGATTTAGATTTTGAAATGCTCTTCTGACACGGTCCATGCAGTTGTCTATGGTGGTTAGGGCAGTGTTATAGACCATGTTTTTGATAGTACCCCAAATAAAATAGTTCAGTACTGAGAAATCGGGAGAATGAGGTGCCCAACAAATCGGTCCATTGTTAGCAATCCATTGATCATCATACAAATTTTGTAGGTAATTATTCACTAAATGGCCATTATGTGGCGGTACCCCATCATGCTGGTAGAATATATTTCTGTAATCATCTAGCGGCGAGTTTATAAATAATTAATTTGTAAATTTTGGAGTACGTTGATACAGAGCACACCTAAAAATCAACAAAGACATTTATACCTAGAACATTTGTGTTACTCCAATAATGGGAATTATGTCGATTGTAAATTCCATTGTTTGTAAATTTTGATTCGTCCGTCCAAATAATATCCAAAAAAAATTGTTTTGTTGAGATCGTAGCAAAATAAATTCACAGAAGTCATCGCGTTTTGAAAATCAGTGTCTTTTAAATGCTGCATGTTTCCATAGAATTCTAAGAATTGATGATTTCGGTAGCCCTGAGTTCAACGCTACTTGACTCGTAGATATTGTCGAATATGCGGCAAAATATCCCAAAATTGCAATTTCATTATTTTCGTTATTAATAACTGGTTTATTTCTCTAAATCTTTGCCCTCACGGATCCAAAGTTTCTGAAGTTTTCTATAATACGTTTAACGGTATTGGTAGATGGTTTCCGTTCTTGCGGATATCGAGTTGCAAATGTATCACATGTTCTTGACATAACTTTATTACATTTCTCATAAATAATATATAAATTTAGATAATCATCGTTTGGATAATTTTAAGCGCCCCGGCATGACTTATTGTAACTATGATAAGGCAAATGACTTTTCTTCAACGAATGACATTTTATACTTTTGTAAACACTGTCATGGCTAACTAATGAAAAAAATGAGATGTGGCCTTCACACGACTTTCTTATACGTATGAGCGTTTCAAATTATAGACTTTTATGATTTTTTTTATACAAAAATTATTCAAAATCCTATTTTAAGTACTTCTATTCTCTTAATAAATGTCTATAGAATGCATACTTTTCAAGATATTATAAAGAAAGTGCTACTCGCTAAGAGTAAAAGTGCTACTTCCGGTCCGAATTTTGAAATTTTTTTTACACAAAAGATATTTAAAATTATTATATAAATACTTTTATACTCATAATGTACCTGCCTAGAAAGCATGACTTGCGAGATATTCGTAAAAAACTAATTTTCAATAAGAGTAAAAGACCTACTTCCGGTAGGTATGCCGAAACACTTTTTTAACACAATTTTTCTAAAATTTAATTTTGAGTACATTTGAATTCCTTATAAATTTGTTTAAACTTAGTAATTGACGAAATATTTGCAAAATTCGATTTTTTCACTGAAGATAACTTCTACTTCCAGTCTACCGATTTTACTGAAAAACTAATCAGATCTCAAGAGGGAGATTATACACGTAAATACAAAATTTGGTATTACGTATGAAAGTGTTACTTCCGGTCCCAATTTTGGAATTTCATGTATACAAAAGATATTGAAAATTCAGCTCAAAATACTTTTGTACTCTTAACAAATATATACAGTGCGTTCATGATGAAAGGAACAAATTCGTTTAAAATCCAGATAATTATTTTGCAGAAAAACGCTCGGACAGGTCGTTTAGTATTTTTAGTTTTGAATTTTTTAACATAAGAAAATTATATACAGGCTGTCTAAAGAAGACCATATGCAGCAATCATTGTTGTTTTAAATGGAACACGCTGTATATTATGCCATTTTTGAATTGTAGGGTAAATTCTAAACACATTAAGCACATTTTTGTGTAACATACCATATCCCCAAAATCAGTGGTTTTCGGAATAATGAGGTTTGTGATAAATTAAAATACACATAGGTAATGAAATAAAATGTTTAAATTGAACAAGGACACCTTGAACATTTTTTTAAAAGCCAACAAAAACAACCTGGTATTGCAAATTTTATCTTCAACAAAAAAATCTACTTCAAATTAATCAATTTTCATGTATTTTTTTTAATTTATCACATTTCAAACGGCATTATTCCGACAACCGCTGATTTTGGGGATATGGTATATTACACAAAAAGTGTTGAGAATTTATCATACAATTCAAATATGGCATAATATACAGTATGTTACATTATAAAAAAACAATGATTGCTGCACATGTTCTTCTTTAGACACCCTGTATATAATTTTCTTATGTCAAAAAATTCACAACTAAAAATACTAATCGACCTGTCCGAGCGTTTTTCTGCAAAATAATTACTTCAATTTTACACGAATTTGTTCCTTTCATATACAGTGAAATCTCCCTTGAACGGACACCAACGGGACCAACCAATGATCTAATACTATTATACTACTAGATGCAGTGTACGCTATGTCTTGCTGATTAGGAAGTGACCCACACCATAGGAGAAAGAAGGAAAATATATGAGCGTCGAAAGTTTGACAAGGATGAACAAAATTGACCGTTTTATGTGGGCAAAATTCAAATATATTGCTATAGCTTGTAATGTTTAAAAGTATTATTTTGTTAAAAATATGCTATATTATGAGGAAAGTAAAGGTATTGCAACTTTAATGATCAAAAAGATAAATAATTAAATATATATTATTAATATGGTATTAAATATATTCTGTTTAATAACATTTTAAAGGTATCTATGCTAGTTGCCATTCTTCATTAAGGAAAGAAAATTAAATAAATGACTTTTAATGACTATGAGATAACTATATGATTTTGTTCTTCTAATAATACCTATTTTAGCATGTGTGATGATCATTCAGTTTTTATTTAAAACAGTAGTATTAGAAAAATTTTTTAAAAATCACTATACAGATATCAGTTGGAAATTTTGAATTGACCACAAGAATTTTTCAAAATATTGCGTTCTGAAAAAATAAATATAGAAACTGACAGCTTTTCTTAGGTGTTCCTTACAACTTCTGATATATTTAAAATAAAAGACAATTAATGCTTAATTTTTTATTAAAATATATGTACATATAATTAATATGGATTAACAAATACGTAAATGATAAATATGTGATCGAAGTAAAATGGAGAAAGAAATATTAAAAATACATAAAGCTAGAATAACAACTTGTATTATTTCGTGAGGTGTTTTTTCTGTGACTAATTCAAATACTTCAACATTAGTTACATTTGGGGATTCTGAGCTATAAGGTAAATAGAACATTAAAAATATCTAGGTAGAATAATAACTACAAATAGAAATCTTACTTTAACAGTTCTTTGCTTGGTGCATCAGTAATTTTTAATCGTTGAGATCTGCTATTACAGGGAATTTTTCTCAAGTGAGCAGGAAAATTGAAAATACTTTGAATTGCATTTTGGGGCAAATATTTTCTTCCATAACTTATAACAAAATCTTCAGGAACAAAATGCTCTGAACACAATCTTGAATATTTTGATGGCTTAAAATCCTTTCGTTTAGTACAAATTATACACTGCTTGCATAGTACTCGATTAGATTGAAAACTAAAATTTTTTATATCAAATTTACAAATCATGTATTTTATTAAGAATAGTTAACCTGTGAAATCATACGTTCATTCCCTTTTCTGCCCTATTAGTACAACCATACACTGCACACGACATTACCATTGTGTCTTAAATATGTGACTCCAAGCACTGCGAAGCTGGTATATATAATATTCAACAATTTAAAATATTTATTTCTAATTTTGTTACTGATAATAGCACTTTTAACCAAATATATATGACACTAAATCCATGAGAACAACACTGTTAAATTATAAGCTGAAGATAACAATTGCCAATATTCTTGATGATTCTCAATTTATATACATTACCTATATGCCTATATCAAATAAAAATGAAATTCCTAAAATGTATCTAATTACAATCACAATTTTATAAATAAAAATAGTTGATTCAATCATCATGAATCCACAGTTGTCTTTATGCTCGTATTTCTTTAAATAAAAATAAAGTCAGTGGTGTATGAAATAAAATCAATACTAGAAGAAATCTATTAATAAAATACATAATCCAAATTACCAAAAAGACAAATAAATATGTATAAATCAACAAAATTGAGAAAGTTTATATACAAAACAATGCGATATCGCCATGTTTTGCCCACAACTAACGGTTTTGTATATCTGTCTCCTTTGTATGTAGAGGTCAATTCCTCTCTCTCTACAGTCCATCTAGTAGTTCTATATTATTAGATCATTGGGACCAACTGAAGATGTCCGTTCAGGAGGGGTGTCCGCATAAAATAAATATGTAGTAGATACAACAAAAATCGTGTTTTAACGAAAAATGAATATATTAAAGAAACTGGGACATTTAAATCGTATATTTATATAAATGTTTTTAAAATAAATAAGAAACTTTAAACTTAAGAAAAAAAAGTTTATTTCCTTTAGATATACATATACAAAGTATAATATAATACATATGTACATAGATACATAGAAGTAGTATGTAATACAAAATAGTGAAATGAATAGTCACTTTAAGGACGCAAAAATTCATATATTGTTGTTTGTCTTCTCTTTTTCTTTAAAATGGCGTCTTGAAATCGTATTTCTAATTTAGAAAGAAGCTCCAAAGACTCTGTATCTCCGTGATTTTTGACAAAACTTTTGAGCTGCTTGGTCAGGGTAATAGCTTTACCATAATTTTGGATAGCTTCTGTTGGCACTGAAACCTCATCGACATCAGAATCTTCCGAAAGTTCTTGTATTTCAACTGGATTTGCAATTTCTTGTTCTGAATCTGGATCTTCAACATACAAATCTTCATCTACGTTCAAAAAATCATTAAGGTTTTCATTATCCGTCAATTTCAATAAATTCTTATTTTTGAGGATATCTGAAAGTACACTAAGAGGCAAATCATCTTCTAGGCCAGATGTATCAGCCTCAGTTAACTGGTCTTCACTTTGCATATTCGCATGATTAAATCCTGCTTTGCGGAAGCAATTTTGAACTGTCTCTATGGTTACTTGGTCCCAAGCGGTTTTTGCCAAATAAATTGCATCCAGTGGTGTAATTTTCTTTATTAACTCAAAAGCTGTACCAGCAGTTTCAATGTTTACTAGCAGATGTTTGAGTATTAGACTTCGGTAATAAGTTTTAAAATTCTTTATAATCCCCTGGTCAAGTGGTTGACAAGCTGATGTACAATTAGGGGTAAAAATAATATTTTTATATTATTTAAGCGAACGTCTTTCGGATGAGATCCCGCATTGTCTAAAAATAACAAAATGTTTCTTTTTTCTTTAGCCATTTTCCAATCCTAGGTCTTGCAACCACTCTGTCATAATTTGTCCTGTCATCCAAGCTTTCTTATTGTATTTCCAAGTTACAGGCAGGTTATTTATGTTAATGTTTTTAAAAGCTCTGGGTTTAGCTGCCTTACCAATGATTAGGAGTTTTTCTTTTTCACCCGCCATATTTGCACAATGCAAAATTGTAAACCTCTCTTTGGGATACTTGCCCCCAACACATTTTTCCTTCTTTAATGTGAGCGTTTTGTCGGGTAGAGCCAGGCCTCTACTGTCTCATCGGCATTATAGATGTCTCTCGGTGAATATCCCTTAATCAAAGAAGGACATTTTTTTAAAAACGATGAAACATCTTCAGCATTATCCGAAGCTCCTTCTCCCGAAATCGCTTTAAAACTTATATTGTGACGGATTCTAAATTTATTGAGCCAACCAGAAGAAGCACTGAATGTAGAATGTCCCAAAGAAGCGGCTATTTCTCTTGCTTTACATCGTATTAGCGGACCTAAAAAAAAATATTTTTTTTGCGTTTTTGTCACGACAAACCTATTAGTAATCTCACTCTTTTTATGTACACACACTTATTTTAGAATTTAATATGAAAAGAAAATCAACACATCAATACAAGAAAACCTTATCTAAAAAAATCATATGCATACCTGTTAAAGGAATCCCCTTATGGCGAGCTGCTGTAAACCAGTCATAATACAATTTGTCAATTTTAGTACCATCACCCGTCAAAAAGCTTCTTTTTTCATTCAAATTGCTGTTCGACATCCATTTGTTTAGAAGGATTTCTTTATGTTTAATTATATCTGCAGCTTTGTGTTTTTCCAATATTAAAACGCTTGGATAAGTTCCTTACACTTAATTTCTCTTTATTGTAAACTTCAACAATTTTTCTATTTGGAGCCATTTCTACAATGAATGTGTCGCCCACTGTCTTTTCCGCATAGACGTCAGACTAATATTGTATGCAGATTCAATCGAAAGCGTGCACCCAAAGAATAAGAACGGTAAATCCCCAACCAACTCGGGGAAGTCCCAGTGAAATTGGCGCGAGGCGCGATTGAGAAATGCAATAGCAATACTCTGGATACAAAAATAAGATAAGGCGTTTCTTTTTATTTTATTTTTTGTCCGGTTAAGAGAACATTTTCTCGTGTCCGCGTCCGTTCAAGAGAATGTCCGTCCAAGAAAGAGTTAATACAATGGAAATTATATAAGAGCCGGTCGGGACCATGAGAAACTGTTCGTTTAAGGGAGGTGTCCGTGTAAGAGGGGTGTCCGCGAAGGGGAATTTCACTGTATCATGAACGCTCTGTATAGAATGAATAATTTACGACATATTTGCAAAGAATCGCTATTCGGTAAGAGTAAAAGTGGTGCGAATTTTGAAAAATTTTTTTATAGAAAAGGTGTTGAAAATTAAGTTCTAAATACTTTTATACCCGTGACGTACCTGTCTAAAAAGCATGACGTGCGAAATATTCGCAATAAACTGATTTTTTATAGGAGTGAAAGACCTACTTCCGGTAGGATTTTCGAAAAACTTTTTAAATAAAATTGTTCTCAATTTTAATTTCAAGTACATATGAGTTCTTTTAAATTTCTTTAAACTTAGTAGTTGACGAAATATTTGCAAAATTCGACTTTTTCACTGATGTAAAGTACTACTTCCCGTCTACCGATTTTACTGAAAAACTAATCAGATCTCAAGAGAGAGATTATACACGTAAATACAAAATTTGGAATTGATATCTACAGCGGTTTGACCGCTATCGTGGTCATACACACACAGAGAGAGAGAGAGAGAGAGGCACACACACACACAGTCAGACACAGACTTTTTAAAAACCGCTTTTTTGGTATCAGGGGACTTCAAAACGTGGACATTGCAAAAATCTCGAGGTCGAAAATTTTCGTCGTCACAATACTTCCTTATACTACGTATAATAAAGTAAAAGAACTAATGCAAATAGTATGTCTTGTAGAAGATAAAAATACTAACTTGACCATATTTCGAAAACTACCAATTTTTATAATAGACATATTTATACAAAGTAATCCTTGTTTTTAATGCAGAATAAGATAAAATTATAAAAGTTGCCGCTTCCCATTTAAAATAAATATCTTTTGGCAATTTTTCCAAATTCTTTTTCAGGCGTATAATTCGCACACTCTGTATTAATAATTGTAACAATTTTATACAAATAGCATTTAATTTGGCCGTCTATTTGAGCGAATTTACTTCAAATTAAATAATAAATTCATTTTTATATGGAAAAAGTGCTATGGATTTCTGCCTGCAAACGTCAAGTTTAACATAAGAATTTCAATAAGTCAGAGGGTTAGACTTAGATATATGACATTATACAAGAAATATATATAGAATTTTACGTAGAATCTAAAAACCTGACAATATACAGGGTATCTATTTAAAATTAGGAAGTTGGTGCCTACTTCGGATATAGCCCGGAGTGCCGCCATCTTGAAAATATTTTAGGCGAATGGCCTCCATCGACTTTTTAGTATAATGTCAAAATTTCAGATCATTCCTAGCTATAGTTTTTCCGCAATCGATCGATTCAGTTCCCGGTGAATCATCCTGTATATATACAGGGTTTATCCCGAAAAGTAATTTAGTTCGTAAAAGAAAATATTGAAGATATCGTTACAAATGCTTATAATTCTTCAAAGTACAGTCCTTGATCATTTATTGCATATTTCTCAAAACTCTGATATGGTGGAATACTTTTGAAAATATTTTCGGAATCAGGCATAAACAGTATGAAATTAATATTCTCAATAGAATGTAAAAAGAATGTCTTTGTTAATCAATCAACAGCTTGTCGAAAGATAATTATGTTTTCTTTTTTCGCTTGTAACTTTTTTTATACGACTAATGTAAACATTTCTGTATACACAATTCTTTATTTACATACCTTTACAGGTGTGTTTATCCTAAAAAATGAATTTACTTAATATTGAATTAATAATATTGACGATATATATTTCTTATAACACTCGAGCGGCAAAGTAGGTAAATGATCGATAAATTTCAGTGTTGCTTATTGTCACCAGCATGTAAACTTATTGTTTTAAATACACTATCTACATACCTATTGTTGTTAATTCGATTTTCGGAACCTTCCAAATCATTATCTCCCCAATGAAAATGCATCTGAGCGAAAACATATTTTCCAATCAACGGTCCTCCGGTAATGGAAAGTTCTTCGTCAGAGTTCAGGCGAAATTGAACTGCGCGTAGAGAAAATATATCATTATTATTGTCAAATCTAAAGAGATACTGACACTGACCTGTATGACCGTTATTCATGATAGACAGATTTACATGTTTGTCGAAATTTTCGTACATCATCGGTAGTAAGGGGACTGTTTGCACGTTGTGCTCTTCGATATTGATGGGACTTTGGTGTTTACCAACACACTGATGATATTTTTCACCCCAATGACTAGGACCTAATAAAATAAAAGAATTTATAGAAATAGTAGATTGTTTAACAAGTAAAGAAAAGTGATGGTTTTCTAGCGAGTGAAAACAGATTGATTAAATAGAGTAGCGAGTGAATAAAGTTTTCACAGAGCTAGAAAACTCACTTTTTTTTACGCGTTGAACACGTAATTTTTTCGTGTACTTAACGAGAATTATAATTTTAAAAATAAAAATTGTCATTTTCCTATTATTAAAGTAATCCGTGTCAAGAATTTGTTTACTTAGTGACAAAACTTCACAACAAGTAAACAACTAATTTGGGAAAAAGCTTTCATGTAAAATGAATCAATCAAGCAAAAATAATGATTATTTCCTTCACCCGTCAAATTTAAATTTTGTCAAATCACAATAAAAACTGAAGTTGAAATTAACCAATGAACGGTACCGGTTCTTGATATCAGCGACTATTACAAATCGACTATTCAAATGTAGGTAACAAATCAAGTATGTATTTTTTCATTAAGTGGCAAACGTGTCAAATAGATGAAAATGTCCGACAAAAAGAGATTTAGCGATGTTTCGGATGAAATTATTGATAATCACATCGATTTGACAACTCCGATAAATACAAAGAGAAGTAAAGACAGCGTCTGGAGACAGTTCGTTCACGCAGTTTTGTGACGAACGCAAGTATATTTTGGACGAGTCGACGCCAGTAAGTAAACTGAACGAAATTTTGAAAGACTGGGCATGAAACATGAAAAAAGAGAACGGAGATGATTATAAGGAGTATACTGTAAAATGTATGTGGAATTCTACCGCCAAAAGTCGTCAAGAGTTATATTTTAAGAAGCATAACATTAAAATTGATCCTTTTCAAGGAATTGAATTCAAAAGTTCTAGAGATGCTCGTAATAGCAAAAGACGAGTACTGCAAAAACTTCCAGATAAACGACAGCAAAGTGCGACCTCTTTAAGTATGGACAATTTATTTGATATAATAGACCATTGTGACGAGACAACGCCAAATGGACTTCAAAAAAAATTCTACTATTTAGCTTCCGTGGAACTGGCGTGGAGGGGAAGGTGTCAACTGCTTGGTACATTACTTCAAAATTGAAATTAAATCTGATGGAACTGAGTCGGGTAGAGTAGAATATAATCCCATATTTAGTAAGACCTGCCAAGGAGGAAACCATAAATGCGCGGACAGTAAATGGTTGACGCCAAATATTCAAAATTCAGATCGTTGTCCAGTCAGAATTTTTAAAACATTAGTTGGGAAACGTGGTCCTAATTTTACCTGCGATCGGCTGTTTTTGACGCCTAATCCATTTTGGAAGAAGAAAAATTCCTTCTGGTACAAAAACTCGCCTATTGGGAAGAACGAAATTTCGAAATGGACCAAACAAGGAGTAGAATCTATTGGTTTAAATACCAAATGTCTCAAAATTACCAACCATTCTTGCCGTTCAGCAGCTGTATCACAATTAGCCAGATCGGGAGTGCCCGAACAACAATTAATAAAAATAACTGGTCATGCCAATTCTTCCTCGATTCAGCCCTATTTACAGATGGACCAACAGCATCACCAACAGATTTTGAATAAGTTACGAGGGAAACAAAACAAGGGACTGGAAACAAGACTTTCCACCTCATCAGAGACGATCGTGAGAAAAACAGAGTTTGTAAAATCATCAGCAACACCAGGAAATATAACATACAATAATTGTGTGTTCAATTTTGGTTCAAAATAATTTATAGTTCTCTTTTCTTAACAGATAATAAAATATGCTTATTTTGCTCATTTTTTACTATGAAACTTGGTTTAGGAAATAATCTTAACAAATATAGCTCGAGCTTGATAAGTAGTCGACTATTACATTGTTTCAATTTTTCTCGCGTGCCTCCTAATTTGACTTAACCAAAATTGGCATTAATAATTAAAGACTATAGCCCTCGAGCTAAAGCTCTCGTGCTCTAGTCAAATTATTAATGCCAATTTTGGTCTCGTCAAATTGACCGTAGCGCACACTCGAAAAATTGATCACAATGAAATAGTCGACTATTTGTCAAGATCTCGTTATATTATCTTTGAAAAAATTCTGCAATTGGTATCAGAAGCGGAATCAGGTTTACTGCCTACAAAGTCTAGAGCAAAATACGAGAAACAGTTTTGTCAATGGAGAAATGAAAATAATGTGGAAGGAGGAAATGATGAAGATACTCTAATTGCGTACTTTTGTGAAAAGGTTCGTTTTATGTATGAAATTTATTACAAGCACTAATTTTAAATATTCTTCCAGTTAAAAACTTTTAAATGCTCAACACTCTGGTCAGTGTATTCGATGGTGAAAAGCACTCTACAAGTAAACGAAAACGTAGACATTTCTGCCTATAAAAAATTGTTGGCCTATCTGAAATGTCAAAATGACGGTTATGTACCAAGGAAATCAAAAGTTCTGTCAATTGATAATATAAAGGGTTTCTTAAACAATGCTCCTGATAACAGTTTTCTCCTTATGAAGGTAGTGACAATCGTTGCGTTGCAAGGAGCCTGTCTGGCGGAAGAATTACGTCTCTTAAAAGTTGATGATGTAGAAGATACCGGGCGCATTTTGGTAATTACTTTACACGACACAAAAGCCAAAAAATCGTGTCTTCACAGTAACGTCGGAAACTGGTATAAATGGTATTGAGTTTTACAGGAAGTATTTAAATTTGAGACCGAAGCATGTGGACCATCGTAGACTCTTTATATGTTATAAACAGGGCAAATGCACTGTACAACCAATCGGTATAAACACCATCTACAATATACCAAGGAAAATTGCTGCGTATTTAGGGCTTCCGGATTCGAACAGTTTCACAGGACATTGTTTCCGCAGAACTTCTGCGACATTTCTAGCCGACATTCAAGTTTTGAATGGACATGGTGGTTGGCGTAGTAGCGGAAGCTTATGTGGAAGATAGCATCGAAAACAAAGTGAAAATTTCAAAAAGAATTTTCAGTAATTTAACTGAAGAGACTTCTGCACCGTCAACATCGACATCAGTTTCAGACACATCAAGTGAAAGTGGAGTAAGATTTTCAACGGATGGAAAACTAAAAATCTAGTATTGCAGCTCTCTGTTTGTGACTATTGCTCTTGTTTGTCTGATTGCATATATTACTGATTACTTGCTAAAAGATCGATATGCTTGTTCCAGTAACAATCCTCTTCCTATCAGTTATTGAGTTTTCTTAGTGCTAATCTTTAATCTGTTGGCATTGAGCCACAAGTTGGTCACTAGGTCATTATCGAACATTTTAAATAAAAAACATAAAGAAAATTACATCATAGAATTAGTAGTCTAATAGTTAATAGTCATAGTAAATAATTCATCCTTTAATTGATTTTTATCAAAAGAATCATGGGTAGGTATGCAATAGAAAGAACTTTTTGTATTATATATTTCAAACGGTGTTATTAAAGATAATTTATTTCGACTTAAATAATAGTAATACATATACTTATTTATGCGGGAAACAATAGAAAGTATTTTGTTTGCACAAGTGATTATAATGCATTGTATTTATATTTCGGTAACATACTTCGGGAAGTAAATGATTACACGCTGTCTGAAATCTTAGATAATGTGACGTTTTCCGGCACCAGTAAATAAAGAAGTAAATTATGTTTGCCGTATATATAAGTATACATTGTTACGTTTTAATGAATGAATACTGATTATCTGTGGAGTGTGTCGATTAACACATGGATACTAAACAATTAGATGTTTAGGTTAAATCAAAGGTTATTTTTGAATGAATGATATTTTACTGCGTGCATCAAAACAAAGGACACTGAAATATATGGCTTTTTCAATAATTTCATAGCTGGAAAGAAAATTAAAAGAAAATAATTTTACCATAAGTATAAACTACAGTTATTTTTAAAGATCTATAATATAAATAAATATGAATTTATATTAAAATAACTAATAAATTAAAATTTACTGTTATAGAGCAATAATAATAGTAAATACCTGATAATATTTATCTGCTATCTACATAACAGTAGTTCTGTAGTTGTCATTATTATCAATTTATGTGGAAATAGTAGTTTAGAATTTTGTCAATATTTTGTAATTTCGTGAATTCATATGTACTCTAAATTAAATTTGAAAAGAATTTTATAATGAAAGTTTCTCGAAATTCCTACCGGAAGTAGGTCTTTTACTCTTATCGAAAATCAGTTTCTTGCCAATATTTCGCAAGTCATGCTTTTTAGACAGGTACGTTACGAGTATAAAATTATTTACAACTTAATTTTTAATACTTTTTGTATAAAACAAATTTCAAAATTCGGACTGGAAGTAACGCTTTTACTCGTATCGAATAGCGATTTTTTGCAAATATCAATTTTTATATATATAAAAAAAACTTAAAATTTGGCTTATTTTTCTAAAAAGATAAAACTATTTAGAACAATTTTGTATAATTTAAAACGCTCATACGTATAAGAAAGTCGTGTGGTGGCCACACCTCATTTTTTTCTAATATTTGTATTTCTGAATTTGTTGTTTTTGTTAATTTCATATTCTTGTATGTTATAAAAAAACGCTTCTTAAACTATTATGAGTATATGTTAATTTCATATTCTTGTATGTTATAAAAAAACGCTTCTTAAACTATTATGAGTATATGATTTCTGTTTAATTCCATGCGTTTCAGCTCTAAGAATTTAATATCAAATCTAAATTATTTTACGTGAAAATCACACGAATTTTATTATTGAAGTGACAATCCAAATGACAATCACAGAATTCTGTCTATTATTATTGCTCTATAAAAGAAAATGTTGAATTTTTTTTAAATTATTATTTGTGTATGTTACAAAATTTGAAACAATATTTTGAAACGGATGTTTTTGATATCTTTAAAAATAAGTGTAGTTTATGGACAAATTAATTGTTTTTAATTTTCTCTCTAACCAAGTACTTCAAAACAAAGAATAAAAAGCATTAGATTTCTAGTGATGTATGAACTTCTTCTCCAATGAAATTATCTGTGAAATCAGTAGTAAAAAATGAGGTGTGGCCACCACACGACTTTCTTATACGTATGAGCGTTTCAAACTATACAATTTTAAGAATTTTTTATACAAAAGTTATTCAAAATCCTATTCTAAGTATTTTCATTAATAAATCGCTATAGAATGCATACTTTGCAAGATATTCGAAGAAAAGTGCTAATCGCTTAGAATAAAAGTGCTACTTCCGGTCCGAATTTTGAAATTTCATGTACACAAAAAATATTGCAAATCCAATTCTAAATACTTTTGTACTCTTAATAAATATATATAGAATGCATAATTTACGACATATTTGCAAAAAATCGTTATTCGGTAAGAGTAAAAGTGATACTTCCGGTCCGAATTTTGAAATTTTTTTTATACAAAAGATATTGGAAATTAAGTTCTAAATACTTTTATATTCGTAGCGTACCTGTCTAAAAAGCATGACTTGCAAAATATTGGCAAAAAACTGATTTTTGATAGTAATTTCGAAAAACTTTTTAAATAAAATGGTTCTCAATTTTAATTTTAAGTACATATGAATTCTTTATAAATTTGTTTAAACTTAGTAGTTGACGAAATATTTGCAAAATTCGATTTTTTTATTGAAGTAAAGTACTACTTCCGGTCAACCGATTTTACTGAAAAACTAATCAGATCTCAAGAGGCAGATTATACACGTAAATATAAAATTTGGAATTGATATCTACAGCGGTTTGACCGCTATCGTGGTCACACACACACACACACACACACACACACACAGAGAGAGAGAGAGAGAGAGAGAGAGAGAGAGAGAGAGAGATAGAGTTAAAAACCACTTTTTTGGTATCAGGAGACTTCAAAACGTGGACATCTGCAAAAATCTCGAGGTCGAAAATTTTCATCATCACAATACTTCCTTATACTACGTATAAGAAAGTAAAACAACATTCTTAGACGTATCTGCATTTTAAATTATACAAAAGTTGTTCCAGATTAAAACATTTAATTTGTTATGTATAGACTCGCAAACTACATAATCAATTTTGATATAATTTTGTGTTTGTGTTTGTTATGTTGTGTGGAATGTTGTGATAATAACTTTTTTCGAAAGTTTATCGGAAAATATTAAAAAATTAAAATTATTAAATTACGTGAAATTACATGAATTTGTATAGCAAACGAAAGACACACAGCCGGCGCGTCATACACACACTCACACACACACTGTCGGCATCATTATACAGATCACCGGCTGTGTGTCTTTCGTCCAGAGGCATTGAAGCGATAGACTGATTAATTTTTCTATAGAATGTGGCCGAGCAATGCCGGGCTATAATTTGCGAGATATTTGCAAAAATTGTTAAGTATTCGATAAGAGTAAAAGTGTTACTTCCAGTCCGCCTAGAAGGCATGGCTTTTGAGATATTCGCAAAAAACTGATTTTCGATAAAACACCTACTTTGGGTAGAAATTTCGAAAAACTTTCTCTGAAATTCAGTTTTGAGAACAGTTGAATTCTTTATAGATTTGATTAAACTTTGTAGTTGACGAAATCTTTGTAAAATTTCATTTTTTCACTGAAGTAAACTACTACTTCCGGTCTACCGATTTTACTAAAAATCTTATCAGATCTGAAGGGGGAGATTATACTCGTAAATATAATGTTTGGGTATTGCTTGCTTTAGCCGTTTGACCGCTATCGTGGTCACGTACACACACACACACACACACACACACATATATATATATATAGAAAGAAAGGCCTTTTTAAAAACCGTTTCTTATCAGGGGACAAAATATGGACAACTGCAAAAATCTCGATGTCGAACATGTTCATCACAATACCTCTTTAATTTTAAATATGTTCCTCAAAAAGGAATAACCAAGACAAATATTACATGCACACAGGACACCTTCCTCTAAGTATATTCCTCATATTCAATTTATTTTAAAACTTACTTAATATGTAAATTTCAACTTAAACAATTATCTATAGTAATACGTAGATAGTTTAAGATTTTTACGGAGGTTGCGTGAAAACATGCGGTCGTAGTAATCAACCGCCCCCGGTTGAACTTCTTAAAAAAATATATTTACGGATTACTACAAAAAAATCTAACAAACTGACTAGGAAGAAATTACAGAAATGAAGAATAATTATTCTCATTAAAATTGAAAAAAATAGTAATTATATTCTGTTTATTGTTTTTTTTTTCTATTGTGGTTACGTGTACCGAGCAATTATTCTCTTTGTGTATTTTTGAAATAATTGGTTACATATTTCAATAAACATTACTCATTATATTTTCTGCCGCTCTACATATACTATTCATATATTATTAAAAATATGCATATACGAGGTGAGATCAAATTAAAACGATAATTCTGAATTTTCTGAGAAAGTATTTATTTAATCTACAATGTTGATACCATCCCCTTCAAAGTAGTGTCCCTGTGATATTATACACTTTTGTTAGTTTGAGAAGCATCGGTGGAACGCCTCTTTAGGTATCGCTTTAAGCTCGATTTGCGATTTTGTCTTTATCTCACCTATTGTTGAAAAACTGTCCGAAGAATAGGGTGGATGCGACAACACAACAGTGTTGTGTTTTGCCAAAAACTGTTGGATAAGCAAAGCAATATGTGCCGGTGCATTGTCATGGTACAAAATCCACAAATTTTCTCTACAAATTTCGGGTATTCTTTTTCGGATTCACTTAGGCAAATTGCGCAAAACTTGTAAGTAATACTCCTTGTTTACTGTGCGGTCGCTCGGTAAAAATTCATGATGAACTATTCCATCGTAGGCGAAGAAGACTGTTAAAAGAACTTTTACATTTGACCGGATTTTACGTGCTTTCTTATGTCTAGGCTTCTCAGAAAACTTCCACTGAGACGATTGAGCTTTCGTTTCGACATCATAGCCATATACCAACGTTTCGTCACCAGTTATAACGCGTGGAAGCCAGCTTGGGTCCTCAGCGATGTCACTAAGCATTTGATTAGTGACGGTTACACGATGCTCTTTTTGTTGAAAATTCAGCAGTTTAGGGACAATTTTTGCCGCCACCCGTTTCATGTTCAAAATATTACTAAAAATGGGTTCACATGACCCATGTGAAATTTCTATTTCTTCAGCAACCTCCGTAATAGTAATTCTTCTATTAGCTAGTACAACCGCTTTAACTTTTTCTCATTTTCATTACTGGTGGACGTGCGAGAACGCCCAGACTTCTCGTCATCTTCAATGTCATCTCGACTTTCCTTAAAGCAAAAAGTCGAAAGGAGTGGTTCTCAAAGAACCTAAGCTCAAACAAAAGTGTAAGACTTTATCCCGAGACAGCCATCGAACCTCAGTATGAAGGGGTAGAGTTTTGTGAATGCTACCTATTTCTTGGCATAGCAACCTTAGGATATTATAATTTACATAAACTTAAATTATTTTTTTCTTTACAAAGTGTTTATCAATCGATGATTCCATCCGCAACCATATCCTGCACATCTTTCATGAAAGCAGTGCAAACGTCATTCTTACTAAAATGCAAAACAACTTAGGATCAGTACCACCAGTAGCGTAGATAAAGAATTTAGCCCCCCGCAAAATTTTTAGGGGGCCCTTCCAAAATACTTGTTTAGAGATAGTAGAATAGAATGTGAATATCGGAGTAATTATAATAAATTTATTTTATAATAAAAAATCTAAATTATATTTAGTTATTTATTTTATAATAATACATTTGAAAGCACAAAAAAAGCTAATTAGAAGACAAGATGCCGAAACGTCTTTTTTTCAATAGTAGGAAATGTTCAACTAACTCTTCCAAATCAACCTACTTTGTTCACGTTCAATACTTATAACAGCCAAGGCACTTAACCGAACTTGTTTAATGGTACTGCGTAAATAGGTTTTAATTAATTTTAATTTCAAAAACGATCTTTCTGCTGTTGCTGATGTTACCGGTAGTGTTAAATATAACAGAAATAGTGTACATAGATCTGGAAGACCAGTTACTAAACATGCATATTCCACTATTAATAAATTGGCTAAGTCCTTAATAGAAGATTTTTGTTTAATGTCATCCGTATTCCACTATTTCTTTATTCGTTAACTTAACAAATTTTGAGGGATTAAAAAACGAGAACAGGTTTACAACTTCATTTATCGAGTAAAATCTTCTAGATAATTGGTTGATAAAAATATCAAGTGACGCACAGTCGTTTTCACATTCATCAAAAAACCTTTAAATTCTCTTCTGGCGTTTATATTTTATCATAGGCTGAATATTCCAAGATTATGCTAGATTCTTAGCATCTTCTTCTAATTTATCAAAACTCTGTCGCAGTTCTGTCAAGTTTTCTTGACCATTATTGAGCAATTTGCACGTCTCTTCTAAATCGCATGAAGGGCTCTGAAGTTGCTTTGAAATTAAGTTAACAGTTTCGAGGTTTTTACTCTGGAAAACTAGCAATAGAATAAACTCATAATTATCCATTTTATTCTGCAGAGACTTTGCTTCATTTCTGTCATTTTGCTTTTTGCACACCAGGATAAAATATGACAAACATTGCATTACAGACTGATAATTATATTTTATTGACAGTAAGCATTCAAATCTAGAAGACCATCTTGTTACGCACAGCTTTTTCAGTGTGTACTTAATTTTACTTCCATGTGGTGCAGCTTGATGAAGGATTTGCCAGCGTGGCAAGCTTTCACTAAAATACACATAAATGCTTTGCAAAAGATCATAAAAACTCTGTAGTTTAATGATGTTTTTTACAGAATCTTTTAAGACTAGGTTCAAAATATGAGCTGAACAAGAATATAATCAGCTGTAGGAACTCGATTCTTAATTCTGGTTTGTAAACCATTATATTTTCCAGACATATTAGCAGCCCCGACAATTTTCTATTTTTGTTTATTTGAATTTTTCTTCATACTTGTATATCTTATAACGAGACTTTGTTGGTCCTTCTTGGATATGTCTTGCGTTGTATCAATTATAAGGGGGAAAAAGGAGCTCCAATTTCTTTAACATTTTCTCGATGTCCTCATAATGGCGTATTGCAAATTGATAATGTTCTTATCACATCACATATTCTTATTAAAATTTCTTTAATTTTTTAATGACCTCTTATTTGACTATCAATGGTTTTGTTTTTTCCCAAGTACTATAAACTATGCATACTTACAAATGAGCATCACTTCGCTCGTGGATTTTACTTTTTTTTTACTAAACCCCTTCCAGTCATTAATTACACCAATTTACTGATGCTTCATTAGTAGTGAACATCCAACACGGTTGACAGTAAACACTTTTCAATTTTTGGGAATAACATAACCAAAAGCGATCGATTTTTTGACCAGTGTTAGTGTTAATGGTATAATAATCACTACTGAACGCTCTATTATCGTCTTTATTCCTTGGAAACGGTCCCATAGGCTTATTTGGCCCTGTAGTAATAATTTTTCTTTTTAATTCGTTGGAAAGTGATTCCGAAAATAGGCTCTGTCGATATTAAAATATGTTGAATCCTCCTGATTGCAATCGATTTCATTTTTTTCCAGAACTATACCTAATTTTTTATACATTAAGGATAAAACAGAAATAGATTTGTAAATTTCATTACTACTGCGGGGCCCTGAATTGTTGCCCCCCCCCACCCCCTGCGGGCGCTTTATCTACGCCACTGAGTACCACGTATCCTAATATACTGACCCTTAAATTTTACACAGTTTTTGAACATTTAATAATATGTATACAAGGTGTGGCAATTAAGTTCCGGGAATTTAGTTATAACTCGGGAGCTGGCAACAATGTGTCGTTTGTAAACATATGACTGAAAAGCGAGGACCTTCTCAAGTTCTAGTCGAAGTTTGAAGTTGATAGCACATTCGGTTTGTGTCTTGATACGTGTTTTTCGAAAGTAACTTTTGTGGTCGCATCGTGGAACTGAGTGCCTCACATTACAAGCAACGTGTTGCGATCCAATTTTTATTGAAATCTGGGGGCATACATTTTCCGTGTGGGGTCCGAACTCGCCGAGCACAGACGGTTCTTGCATCACGACAACGCGCCGGCCCATTCCTCATTCATTGTCCAAGAGCTTTTGGCGAAAAAAGTCATTCCAACGTTTCTACACCCACCCTATAGCCCCGATACCGCCACCCGCGACGTTTTCTTATTCCCCAAGTTGAAGTCGCACCTCAAGGAACCTCATCATGGCGGCGTATAGGTCAAGGAAACTGTAACCCCGGTGCTGAACGGGTTAACTTCGGAGGATTACCAGAGGTGCTTCCAATCGTGGGAGCAACGTTGGAATCGTTGTATAGAGTTAGAGGGAGACTATTGTGAAGGTCGATAATAAAATTTTGCTTGTAACTTAATTTGCTTGTGTTTTATTGACAAATTCTCGGAACTTAATTGCCACACCACATACATGTGTTCCGATCAAAAAACTTCAACTTTAGACTGGCGTTTCCTTCCCGAACACGCTGCACAAAGCAACATATTTTTAAACATGCTCTTGATGACGGAGAACGACATACAATATCAAAATATTTAAGTAAGTTTCAAATAATTCTATAATCTTCCGTTCTGCTTTCTTGCCGTATCCTGTATATGAGATTAATCATCAGTATATATGGTTAATATTTCCGAGTATTTTTGCGTAAAAATCCCTTTACTTAAGGTTGGCCACATCCTTACAGCGCATTTGAATTTTTATTTACAAAAAATGTCCAAACAACATGGTAATTTTAATCCGTCACAATAATCTTTCAACAATACATATATAAAGTAATTTTATCTGAAATCATTAGTTTATCATCAGTTATTCATAAACTGCCTGACAAATTTAGAAGATAATGCAATATTCTGATTATTGTGTGAATAAGTAATTTTAGTCAGATCAAAGTTAACCGACTATTTCCGTTTTCCCTGTTTTTATCAGTTCATCGAATTAAATGCACATTCACATTAATTTACTAATAAAGTCTAATCGCAGGAAGTAGAAACCATTTTTCTTTGATTATCTCGAATCATTGCTAATAATCGAGTAATTCTGGGCAAAATAAATCGAAATAGTCACGCGAGCCATATATTCTTAGAAGATGCCTGTTTCAATTACTTTCCATGTCTGATTAGATTTTAAAAAATTCAATTGCAAATTGCTTTCGTATGGAATATTTAATATATAATTATAAGGAACACTCAAGAAGCTCGCAAATATAGGTAGATACAGTTGCGTGCAGAAAAAAGTAGGACAAGCTATTTTTACTTTCTTATACGTAGTATAAGGAAGTATTGTGATGATGAAAATTTTCGACCTCGAGATTTTTGCAGATGTCCACGTTTTGAAGTCCCCTGATACCAAAAAAGTGGTTTTTAAAAAATGTCTCTCTCTCTCTCTCTCTCTCTCTCTCTCTCTGTGTGTGTCTGTCTGTGTGTGCGTAACCACGAAGCGGTCAAACCGCTGTAGATATCAATTCCAAATTTTGTAATTACGTGTATAATCTCCCTCTTGAGATCTGATTAGTTTTTCAGTAAAATTGGTAGACCGGAAGTAGCAGTTTACTTCAGCGAAAAAATCGAATTTTGACAATATTTCGTCAACCGCTATCGTGGTCACAGACACACACAGAGAGAGAGACATTTATTAAAAAATGAGGTGTGGCAACCACACGACTTTCTTATACGTATGAGCGTTTCAAACTATACAATTTTAAGAATTCTTTTATACAAAATTATTCAAAATCCTATTCTAAGTACTTTCATCCTCTTAATAAATCGCTATAGAATGCATATTTGCCAGATATTCGAAAAAAACTGCTACTCGCTAAGAGTAAAAGTGTTACTTCCGGTCCGAATTTTGAAATTTCATCTTTACAAAAAATATTGCAAAAAATCGCTATTCGGTAAGAGTAAAAAGTGGTACTTCCGGTCCGAATTTTGAACTACTTTTTATACAAAAGATATTTAAAATTATCATTTAAATACTTTTATACTCATAATGTACCTGCCTATAAAACATGACTTGCGAGATATTCGCAAAAAACTGATTTTCGAGAGTAAAAGATCTACTTACTTCGGGTAGGAATTTCAAAAAACTTTTTTTAAGATAATTTGTCTCAAATTTAATTTTGAGTACATTTGGATTCTTTATAAATTTGTTTAAACTTAGTAATTGACGAAATATTTGCAAAATTAGATTTTTTCACTGAAGTAAACTACTACTTCCGGTCTACCGATTTTTCTGAAAAACTAATCAGATCTCAAAAGAGATATTATATACGTAAATACAAAATTTGGAATAGATATCTACACCGGTTTGACCGCTATCGTGGTCACACACAGCCAAACACACAGACACACAGACATTTTTATAAATCACTTTTTTGGTATCGGGGGACTTCAAAACGTGGACATCCGAACAATTTGAAGTCTCCAGATACCAAAGAAGTTGTTTTTAGAAAATGTGTGCGTGTGTGTGTGTATAAGTGCGCGCGCGTGTGCCTGTGTGTGTGTGACCACGATAGCGGTCAAACCGCTATATATATTATATCAATTCCAAATTTTGTATTTACGTGTATAAACTACTTCCTGAGATCTGGATTAGTTTTTCAATAAAATCGGTAGACAAGAAGTAGTAGTTTACTTCAGTGAAAAAATCGAATTTGCCAATATTTCGTCAACTACTAAGTTTAAACAAATTTATTAAGAGTTCATATGTACTTAAAATTAAATTTGAGAAGAATTTTATTAAAAAAGTTTTTCGATATTCCTACAGAAAATAGGTCTTTTACTCTTATCGAAAATCAGTTTTTTGCGAATATTTCGCAAGTCATGCTTTTTAGATAGGTACGTTACGAGTATAAAAGTATTTAGAACTTAATTTTGGATACCTTTTGTATAAAAAAATTTCAAAATTTGGACCGGAAGTATCACTTTTACTCGTATCGAATAGCGATTTTTTACAAATATGTCGTAAATTATGCATTCTATATATATTTATCAAGAGTACAAAAGTATTTAGAGCTAGATTTGGAATATTTTTTGTATAAATTAAATTTCAAAATTCGGACCGGAAGTAACACTTTTACTCTTAGCGAGTAGCACTTTCTTTCGAATATCTCGCCAAGTATGATAGAGATTTATTAAGAGTATAGAAGTATTACAGTAGGATTTTATTTTTTCAGAAGATAAAAGTATTTAAATCTTAGTTTAGAACAGCTTTTGTATAATTTGAAACGCATACACGTCATCACAATCCTTTCTTATACTACGGTAAAATGCGTGTAAAATGTGTTTTATGGAAACGCCATAAACAAGATAGAATAATCTTTGCACTAAATTATTTGTACAGCGATATTGAATTCTGGAATAATGTAACTTTTACTGACGAAACTATTTCAATAATTGTTCAATATACAGAGCAGCAATAGTAACTCAAATACCCGGATGTGAACATAATGAAGAACATCTGGGGTATTATTGTTAAAAAAATGTATGAACATCATTTTGGACCAAATAACAGAGAAGAGCTGTGGAATGCAATAATTGAAGCCAGTGGCGGCTCGTGATTTTTTGGGACGGGAGGGCACCGGGGGGTCTGAGTGTATAATATCAAAAATTAAGTACAGACAAAAAATAAACTCAATCTGCTATTTAATTAACTTATTTGTTAATTCTGCATCGAATTCTAAGTATGTTTCATGTACCATGTCCTATACCCAAACTCAACAGTTATCGAGAAATTTACAATTGAACATGCAGTTATTGATATGTTCAATTGTAAATTTCTCGATAACTGTATATGTTTCCATTTGAAAAAAAAAATTGATGGTCGTAACTTATTTTTGGACCACCCTTTTTACATCAATTTACCATCAAAAAAACCGCAGCTAAAAATAAAAATCGACCTATCCGAGCGTTTTTCCATAAAACAAAACCAAAAATTTTAAATGAATTTATTCCAACCCGCGCGTCCTCACTGTATATTACATACTGGACAGCCACGCGGCACCATAGAGGAGTGCCCCACCGCTGACGTATATCTGCGCGCTACCCGCGCCAGTTTCATCGCTCGATTTCCAATACAGACGGGGCCTCACGGGGCAGTCGCGCGAGATGCCCCGGAACGGACTGTTACTTCCGAAAACATATTATTTGTTATCAAACAAATCAGAAAAATTGCATACAAATTAGGTATTTATAATTAATTTATCTGTTAAAAAAAATTGTCATGGTGAAATTTGTCACAGGGGGGCAGTGCCCCGTTGCCCTCCCTGCAGCAGCCGCCACTGATTGAAGCATGGCAAGAAATAGCAAAAAACGAAGATATAAGAAACCTGTATAAGCATCTGTTCCCTTGCGATTGAGCAATTGTTAATGTTAATTTTATAAAAATTTAATTCATTTTATTGAAATTTTATATTTTTTAGATTTTACGCATTATACACGAATTTAATGAAATTCATTTTAAATCAACCATAAAAATAAATAATTATATATATACAAATTCACTTTGTAAATACTGTTATTAATTTATCTTTGTATTACACTTTTTGAAGTTAAATAGTTTTCTGTATTATATTATTAGATTGAATTTAGCTTTCGTAATGTATTTTATTCTTTAGATTGTTTTTTTTTAATAAACTAGTTATGTACCTATAGGAAAGAATCTCTACACAAGCATCTTACAATAATACTACGAGTTTCATGTACAACAAATTTATATATTTGTTTCTTCATCTAGTAATAAGTGATTGAAGTAGATACTTATCGTATCTCGATAAGCAGGAATTGAGATGTCGTTTTTCGGGCTACTTCGGAACTTGTATTCCACTTTTGGTTAGGAATAGATTATCGTTTTCAGGTAAAATTTATTTTCCAAATTAAATTTTCTTCCTTAATTTACTAACAAGTATTTTTTTTTCTTTTTACACCTCCGCTTCTTCGATGACTGGTGTAATTCATCAATATTGATATCGCAGATACAGTATAATTTATTTTTATTATACTTGATAAATTCGATAAATCTACATACCTAGTATTTTTTCTAGCACTAAACTTCGTAAATTTTTTTCAATCCACTTTTTTTTACATCAACAAATTATATTGCTTGATAATCTATATATGTATTAAGTAGCTGACTAATATCACTTATATCTATATACAGGTTGATTTAATTTAAAAATTAATGTTTGTGTTCAATAATATTTTAAGTTTTATTTTCATTAAGTTCATTTTATATATATTCGATATTCTATGTTAACACCAGCATATTATTATATTTATTGCCATGCATATTTCATTGCATTTTTATGTACTTAATACATTTCAAAACCCTTTCACTTTCTTATTTTAAAATAACATTATAATATATTAAGCTATGTTATAAGCATAAAAATCTTTTCATTAACATCCACATGAAATTAAAGCTAACTTGACTATCTATATTTAATTAAAATAACCAAAAGTCACACTGTTAGAGAATCCTTCAGCCATTATTCAATCATTCAGTTACAGGAAGAAAACATTATATATATTATACACGTATTTTGAGGGAAACACGTATTGTATCGAAACAGGAAAACACTCCTAAACATTATATAAAAAGGAATCAATGATAAATGAATATGTATGCATACAGTTTCTATTCAGCAATATCTACTGCTCCGTATACGTAATGTTCACAGTCAGTCAAATAAATCTGTGCAGTTTAGAAAGCGCAAAGCTTTTTCCTATGGTATCTACCTTCACAAATATGCCTCAATAATATTTATATTATTTTTCCCCCTATTAATTGTAATATTAAAACGTTAAAAACTTTACTCAAATTGTAAATTGTATGACATATTTACTTTCATAAACTTAAAGATATAGGTAATGTTCCAGAGTATCAAATATTTATTAGATTTTAATGTAAACATATACCTATACTATATATAAAAAATGAAGTGTGGGTACCACACAACTTTCTTATACGTATCTGAGTTTTGAAATGTGTATATAGAACTTCTTCGAAATTAAATTTTCTTTCTTAATAAAACAAACCTCTGAGTAAAAGTGTTTCTTCCGGTCCGAAGTTTGAAACATTATTTTTACAGAAATTATACCAAATCCATCCAGCTCAAAGTACTCTTAATAAAGTTCTCTTAATAAATTTCTATAGAAACATAATTTGAGAAATATTTGCAAGGAACTGCTATTTGATAAGAGTAGAAATATTATCTCCGGTCCGAATTTTAAAATATATTTTATACCAATGTTCCAAATCTAGCTCTAAATATTTTCGCTCTTATAATAAATCTGTATAGAATGCATAATTTGCGAGATATTCCCAAAAAAAACTGCTATTCGATAAGAGTAAAAGCATTACTTCTGGTTCGCATTTTGAAATTTCTTTATGTATAAATTTTGCTTTTAAATATAAAAAACGGAAAAACTGCAAGTATTTAGTTGTTCTTCATCCTTCTTATTAAAATTAAAATTAATAGATATTCTTTAAAAACCATTGAAAATGTTTTAGGTATATCCATTATAAATACTGAATATTTATAATGGATAAATATTCAGTATTTATAATGGATATACCTAAAACATTTTCAATGGTTTTTAAAGAATATTTATTAATTTTTCCTTATCTTTTTAATGGTAAATTACAGCATGGAATTTAATGGCGGAAAGTATGCATGGCTATCGTATTGTCCACACTGTCTTGTACAGAATCACTGTATAGTTACGTTGCCCCTATTAGTAGGGATGCTATAAAAACTACGTAAAGCCTTATTAAAAGTATATAAAAACATCTTCCCTTAGCTAACATTTGATTAATTAGACTGTTGTAGCAGATATATCAAATATAATTAATATTAGCTAATAATTATTTATTTACCTACCTTCTATACCATCGTAACCGAAATCTTGTCCAGAAGCTGCAAAAATCAAAATATGTTAGTAAGTATATCTGCTATGTGGTGCGATATTAAAGCATATTTTTTTCTTAGTTTGATTTAAAACTTATCAAAATCCGTTTGATTGTCACTGTACATATATCGGAAGTCAGATTCAAATGTTAATGACTGATATATATTGATTGACATTTATAAATGTTTTGAAAGAATAGATATTAGATAGATGAATATTAATGGGGTAGGTGCCGACTAACTGCCGGGAGGTAGGACGTAAGGGGGTGGCGCCGTATGCGCTAATGTAAATTCTCGACTTAGAAGGTTTCGTTCAAACAATAGTACCGCTTTCATTTACGAAATATCAAAACGAAATTTAAAGCACAAATAAACAAAGGCTCAATGCATGTTCGACTGGAATTAGTTTTTAAAATTAAGTTTCTGAAACTGTATTATGATTTTGTAAATTTTGCCAACTTTGAGAGTGAAATGTAGGAGTAAATAATTTGAATTATAAGAAACTACTCCCAACAAAACCTTAATTAATCCTTTGTATTTAATCAGCATCAATATTTTCCGAGTTATTTCGTTAGAAATGCCTAAACTTCCCTACTTTCGTCTTTTTTCGCCTCTATCTCCCTAACCGTTCACTTTTTTGGAATCTTTCCTACGTCTTTTGTTTGAATCTTTTTTGCCTACTGGCAATACTTTGGTAGTTATTGCTTAGTTTATCGATCGAACTCCGCGATATTGTCATTAGGCGTGTTCACGGACGCGCCATTGCATATGTTAGGTTAGGTTAGCCGTTAGACTAAAAGGACTCCATTGTCCCTCCCCACAATAACCTTGGGATCTGTGGGCCCTGAAAATCTATTTTAGCCTGAGAGGCGACTGGAGGGAAGCGAAAGTTGATTACTTGGGGGCATAGACTGCTATAGACGCTCAGTGCGTTCTCGATAAACTAAGCAATACTACCAAAGTATTTATTATCAGTAAGTAAAAAATGAGGTGTGGCCACCACACGACTTTCTTATACATATGAAAGTCTTACTTCCGGTCCGAATTTTGAAATTTCATTTATTCAAAAAATATTCCAAATCCAACTCTAAATACTTTTGTACTCTTCATAAATATACATAGAATGCATAATTTACGACATATTTGCAAAAAATAGTTATTCGGTAAGAGTAAAAGTGATACTTCCGGTCCGAATTTGGAAATTTTTTTTATACAAAAGATATTGGAAATTAAGTTCTAAATACTTTTATATTCGTAGCGTACCTGTCTAAAAAGCATGACTTGCAAAATATTTTGCAAGAAACTGATTTTCGATAAGAGTAAAAGACCTACTTCCGGTAGGAATTTCGAAAAACCTTTTTAATAAAATTGTTCACAATTTCAATTTTAAGTACATATGAATTCTTTATAAATCCGTTTAAACTTAGTAATTCACGAAATATTTGCAAAATTCGATTTTTTCACTGAAGTAAACTACTACTTCCGGTCTGCTGATTTTGCTCAAAATCTAATCAGTTCTCAAGAGGGAGATTATATTCGTAATCGTGGTCACACACACACACACACACAGAGAGAGAGAGAGAGAGAGAGAGAGAGAGAGAGAGAGAGAGAGAGAGAGAGGGAGAGAGAGAGAGGGAGAGAGAGAGGGAGGGAGGGAGGGAGGGAGAGGGAGAGAGAGAGAGAGGGAGGGAGAGGAGAGAGAGAGAGAAAGAGAGAGAGAGATTTTTTAAAACCAACTTTTTTGGTATCAGGGGACTTCAAAAGGTGGACATCTGCAAAAATCTCGAGGTCGAAAATTTTCATCATCACAATACTTCCTTATACTACGTATAAGAAAGTAAAAAAGTTTCAAACAAAAGACGTAGATAATCAAATGATTTCTAAGTTTGATAATAAGTAAGATTCTAAAAAAAGGAAATGGTTAGGGAGATAGAGGAAAAACAAGCCGACAGTAGGGAAGTTTGGGCATTACTAACCAAATAACTCGGAAAATATCGATGCTAGTAAAAAAAAAATTCGAATAAAAAAGTTAAGTAATTCAAGTTATAAGAGAAAAGGCTTTTATAGTTTTTTGTGTAAACCGAACCGTTCTCAAGATATAAAATTAAACGCGTTACTCGCGATAGCGGCGCCACTGACACTCGGAGAACCCCTCAAATCTACAATTATGCTCAGATCACACCCCTTTAACATTAACATATTACATTATCGAGAAAATTACGCTACTTTCTGTAGATTTCCCTCTTCTGAGCGATATTTTTACTGGACTATCGATATGAAGTCTATAGTTGTAATTATACCATTTCTCAATCTGCACCTTTAAAAACGATAAAGTTCCATCATTCAGATTAATGGTTTTCATTTGTGATTAAAATATGATAATGTTTCGATTTTGATTACTCTCAACAAAAAATGACATATGTGTTGTTCTTTTATTTTCTTATCAGCACGCTCCTCTGAAAATCACCGAAGAACACAATGGTCCTCGTGACGAAAAGTTTAGAGACCCTGGTACTGTTGTACACACAGAGAAGAACATACTTAATTCAAGAAGAACTTTCATGCATATGAGTAAATACGTCATTTGATTCAATTAGGTAATTCTTTACTTGGTTGAAATAATTCTTACTTTGCTCGAGTAAATGACTTATTAAGAGAAGAAATTTTTACTAAAAGCAAGTAAGAATTAGTCAAGTACATAATATACTTACTCATTCATATAGAAAAAACTTGTTTTTTGTTTGTTTAAGTATCTACTTCTATATGTGTATCGTTGTGATTTAACACCGTTAGAATGTTTCCAAAAATATCGGATAAGATATGATGGAGTAAAAATCTAGCAATATAGTTTTGTTGTTTGAAGAAAAAGATCAGGAAATATTAAATAAAACTGTAGGTTATAAATGCCTTGATATTACAAGTATTTTTACTAAACAAGGTAAAATTCCTGATAGCAGAACAATTTATGATAAGAATGCATTTTTATGTATATTTCAAAAGTGCATTCTCCTTAAAATATACTTCAAGTTTGCATATAAAGGATGAGTCATCTCCTTGGGGAAGGCAAAATGCGCCTTTATGAGTTAAGTAATTTTTTACCTATGATAGCTGCTCATTAGGAGCATTTTTTTAATTTTATTTTGTATTATACACATTGTTTTATAAGTTGTTAGCTGACCATAGTTATAGTTTTTTTTTCCAATAAAAGATAGATCCTATATATTACTACATTTTTGTATTCGCTATACAGGCTGTCCCAGAAATAAAAAGACGGAGTAGCAGAAATCGGAAGCCAGATTGTGTAAAAACGTACCCTCAAAATATCGAGTCTTTCTTCGTGCGCAGACGGCAGGAAAAAAATAATAAAAAATTCAATTGGCCTTACGCCGACCCTGGACTAAATATCCACCTGTTTCACTTTCAAAATCGGTCTTTTCAGGACCACCATATTACTTGTGTTAAAAAAAGGAGGAGGAATAGATACTTCATAATAAATATCAAACCATTAATTACTTTAATTTTACACCTACTAGAAAAAAATAATTACATTCTTGATATTTACTACGATTTATTGAATATTCTAAAATAATAATAATCAGCTGTTTCCGACTACAAACACATTAAAGAGCAACAACCTTCTTATTTTAAAAATAAAAACAATCTTTTATTGTCTGCAATAAAGTCCGTCGCCCAACTGGGTCAACAACCGACTACATAGCTGCGTTATGTAGATGCATCGGGCAAAAAAAAATTATATGAATGAGTACGATTTAACGTTTTTTTCCCGTTTTATACAAATAAAAGCGTATATTTCTATGAATGCGTGTTCATTTCTATTTACAAATGAGCATTCTTACGTGTATTTATAAACATACATTCTGTGCCAGGTCCGTAAGGTAATTTTTTATCTTAAAAATGAGGTGTGGCCATCACACGACTTTCTTATACGTATGAGCGTTTCAAATTATAGAATTTTAAGAATTTTTTTATACAAAAATTATTCAAAATCTTATTCTAAGTACTTCTATTCTCTTAATAAATCTCTATATGATGCATACTTTGCAAGATATTATCAAAAAAGTGCTATTCGCTAAGAGTAAAAGTGCTACTTCCGGTCCGAATTTTGAAATTTCATATATACAAAAAATATTACAAATCCAGTTCTAAATACTATTGTACTCTTGATAAATATATAGGTATAGAATGCATAACTTACGACATATTTGCAAAAAATCGTTATTCGATAAGAGTAATAGTGGTACTTCCGGTCTGAATTTTGAAATTTCTTTTATACAAAAGATATTGAAAATTATGTTTTAAATACTTTTATACCCGTAACGTACTTGTCTAAAAAGCATGACTTGCGAAATATTCGCAAAAAACTGATTTTCGATAAGAGTAAAAGACCTACTTCCGGTAGGAATTTCGAAAAACTTTTTAAATAAAATTATTTTCAATTTCAATTTTAAGTATATATGAATTATTTATAAATTTGTTTAAACTTAGTAGTTGACGAAATATTGTCAAAATTCGATTTTTTCGCTGAAGTAAACTGCTACTTCCGGTCTCCCGATTTTACTGAAAAACTAATCAGATCTCAAGAGGGAGATTATACACGTAAATACAAAATTTGGAATTGATATCTACAGCGGTTTGACCGCTATCGTGGTCACACACACACACACAGAGACACACAGACATGTTCTAAAAACCACTTTTTTGGTATCAGGGGACTTCAAAACGTGGACATCTGCAAAAATCTCGAGGTCGAAAATTTTCATCATCACAATACTTCCTTATACTACGTATAAGAAAGTAAAAAAATGAGGTGTGGCCACCACACGACTTTCTTATACGTATGAGCGTTTCAAATAATACAATTTTAAGAATTTTTTTTATACAAAACTTATTCAAAATCCTATTCTAAGTACTTTCATTCTCTTAATAAATCGCTATAGAATGCATACTTTGCAAGATATTCGAAAAAAAGTGCTACTCGCTAAGAGTAAAAGTGCCACTTCCGGTCCGAATTTTGAAATTTCATGTATACAAAAAATATTGCAAATTCAACTCTAAATACTTTTGTACTCTTAATAAATATATATGAAATGCATAATTTATGACATATCTGCAAAAAATCGCTATTCGGTAAGAGTAAAAGTGGTACTTCCGGTCCGAATTTTGAAATTTTTTTTATACAAAAGATATTTAGAATTATAATCTAAATACTTTTATACTCGTAATGTACCTGCCTAGAAAGCATGACTTGCGAGATATTCGCCAAAAACTGATTTTCGATAAGAGTAAAAGACCTACTTCCGGTTGGAATTTCGAAAAACTTCTTTAAGATAATTTGTCTCAAATTTAATTTTGAGTACATTTCAATTCTTTATAAATTTGTTTAAACTTAGTAATTGACGAAATATTAGCAAAATTCGAATTTTTCACTGAAGTAAACTGCTACTTCCGGTCTACCGATTTTATTGAAACACTAATCAGATCTCAAGAGGGAGATTATACACGTAAATACAAAATTTGGAATTGATATCTACAGCGGTTTGACTGCTATCGTGGTCACACACACACAGACAGACAGACAGACAGACACACAGACATTTTTTAAAAACCACTTTTTCGGTATCAGGGGACTTCAAAACGTGGACATCTGCAAAAATCTCGAGGTCGAAAATTTTCATCATCACAATACTTCCTTATACTACGTATAAGAAAGTAAAAACAACATAGAAAATTAAATTTTTAATTTCTTCGTTATTGCGGTATATTTGGGCCTGTTTCTGTTCGGACTTTACATACCTGCTACTCCGTCTTCTTATTTCTGGGATAGCCTGTATAATTCTTAGTCAAATAGTAATAAGATAGTACAGCTCTAAAATCTGAAGTTTTTGAAAAATTCAATGTTTTTAAAACATTATAATTTTCATAAACGACGTATTAAATTGCCACAATTTCTAGTAATGTTGTTCATAATAAAAGGACCTAAAACGGGCATTTTTTTTTCAATTACTGATTGCATGTATAGAAAAGTGAATTAAACTTAAGTAAAACATTTTTGTTGTTTTTTTTTTTTTAATGGAACAACCTGTATATCACTTTATTTTTGAATTGCTTTCTAAATTTCACACCAAAAACATGTCGTTATTAATTTAAAAGTTACCATTTCTGAGCTATTGTATTTTTTTTTGATATAATTTTGTCGGGCCTTTTTGACATTTAATAGGTGCTTCTGAATTGACAAGCGTGATTTGATAATGATTTTTCTAAATATGAGCTTAAAAATATGATCTTTTTGTATGTACTGAGGAAATGTTTTCTGCAATGCAATTTGTGATTACAAAAAAATATACCTGTATGTGCTTTTATGATGAACAACACTACCAAACATTGTGATCACCTAATATGTGGTTTTTCAGAAATATAATTTTATAAAAAACATTGTATTTTTCAGAAAAGTGGTAATAAGCCGAAATTTTTTTGACTAAGTATTGTATGGGGAATATATAAGTTCAGTAATATATACAATAGTGTAATTCAAAAGTTATAACTATGGTCAGCAACCAACATATGGAACACTCCGTGTAATACAAAATAAATTTAAAAGATGACCCCAATCAGCGGCTACCATACGAAAAAAAAAACGATTCTAAGAAGGCACAGTTTGCCTTCCCCACGGAAAGGACTCAGTCTGTATAATGCTAAAAGACAGTGATTTTTATCACCTGAAGAAGCTGTTTCCTTCAAAATTGTTTTTAAGATACCAATTTTACAGAGGATTTTTTTTCCAGAATTGGCTTTAACATATACCGCGAGATCAAAAATTATATTGATTAAGGTTTGTCATGGAATGTAAAACGTCCCCACAAAATCTCTGAGACGCCTGTCCCAAGAAATTGGAGTTTCTTAGGGAACATGTCGAACCACTGTAAAGGAGAATTTGAACATGCATCCCTATAAGATGCAATCATAACATCCTCTTTTGCCAACAGACACCCCAGACGTCTTGCGTACTGCCAGTGGTTCGTCAACAATGTAATGCATAACGACCTGTTAAACTTAACATTTTTTCCGATGAGGCATGGGTTCATCATTCGGAGTACGTAAATTCTCAAAATATGCGAATATGGAGCACTAATAAACAGCATTTATTTGTTGAATATCCACTACATTCTCAAAAAATTGCGGTTTGGATGGCAGTCCCGGTTGAAGGATAATTGGGCCTTTTTTTTCCAATTTCACCATCAATGCAGAGAGGTACATAAATAACATTTTCAATGAATTACACGACGATGAACTTCATAATGGTTATTATTATTCACATACGACACGAGAAACTATAGCATTTCTCCGTGAGTTTTTTGATGATCGACTTATAAACAGTCCATAATAGTTAAACCTATTATGGACCATTTTGTGTTCCCTTACTGCAAAAATAGAATTTTCAGAACTCCTTCTTTATATAATTTGCAAGAACTGCAACAATAGATTATTGAAGTATATGCAACTATAACGCCACAAATATTGCAAAATGCTTTGGATAGCATGAAAAGACGCGTAAACGTGTGCATCGAACGAGGCGGGGGTCATTTTGAACATTTATTGTAATTTGTTTATTAATTTTTAATAAAATGTTATTCAAACATGTAAATCATTTTAAATAAATATATATTTTCAAATTTTATGTCAGTATGACAATTAACCTGATAATTTAATCAAAATTATCACAAAAGAATGATACCTAAGACTGACGTTTTACATTCCATGGCAAACCTTTATCAATATAATTTTTGATCCCGCAGTACAAATGTGTATAAATCTTAAAGACGAATATTTTGAAAAGCAATAAAATTTGTTTCAGAAACTTTCTTCTTTCCTAGTTTTCGTTAAAACTTAAAAGGCGCTTTTCGAATTGCAATTACTAATAAGTCCTTTCATCCTTCAAATTTGAAATTAAAAAGAGAGTAATTAATGATTTACATAAAATTTCTTAATATCCATACAGTCTGTGGTGTAACCGCATTGGTTTTCAATAGATTTGTTGGTTTTGAAAGAGAGCTTAAAAAAAATAGGTGTAATTCAGTAAATTGCACTTGCATCACGGTTTTATGGGTAGGTACTTCAATGACAGTTCATTTATTTAACAACAGTAGTAATTTAGATTATCAATGACATAAATTAAAACAGAATTAGTAACAATTAAGATTAATTTCTGACCGGAATTAATATTTCGGGGAATTTTCAAATTACAATGACAATTTTTATTAATGCAATTACTGATATTGTTTCAAATATAGGTGTATACATGTAAGTAAAAGAGAAAAAATGAATTTAAAACATTGAATAATAATAGTAATATAAAAATATGTACCTTGTATCACAAATTCAACCGCAACTAACGCAAGTAAAGATATTATTCCTGTCATTGCACGCGCGATCACTATGTATTATAACCTTTTATATAGGTATGTATTTAGCTGTTGTAGCTCAACACTCCAGCAATAACTGACCACAAGTCGCGATTTTATATTATATATACCTACTATTCTTACATTCATATGTCGTTTGAGATTACACTACACTATTAAAATTGATGCGCTTAATACCTGCAGTATTTATTCGTTTCATTACTAATTAAACTATAAAACATTATTGAATTACTTTGTAAAATAACTGCGACAGTCATAATTACGTATAGTATTTACTTTTTTGGCGTTAAGAAGATAGTGCTGCCCTTATTTCTGTTTATAGTGATGTAATGTGAAATATTTTACATAATTTGAAATATTTCACATAAATTTCATTTCAATGAAATATTTCATAAATTTCATAAAATATTTAAACGTGAAGGAAGTGTTGAGGAATCATCTTTTACTTTCTTATACGTAGTTAAGGAAGTATTGTGATGACGAAAATTTTCGACCTCGAGATTTTTGCAGATGTCCACGTTTTGAAGTCCCCTGATACCAAAAAAAGTGGTTTTTAAAAAACGTCTCTCTCTCTGTGTGTCTGTCTGTCTGTCTCTCTGTGTGTGACCACGATAGCGGTCAAACCGCTGTAGATATAAATTCCAAATTTTGTATTTGCGAGTATAATCTCCCTCTTGAGATCTGATTAGATTTTCAGTAAAATCGCCAGACCGGAAGTAGAAGTTTACTTCAGTGAAAAAAAAGAATTTTGCCAATACTTCGTCAACTACTAAGTTTAAACAAATTTATAAAGAATCCATATGTACTCAAAATTATATTTGAATAAAATTTTATTACAAAATTTTTTGGAAATTCCTACCGAATGTGGGTCTTTTACTTTTATCGAAGATCAGTTTTTTGCAAATATTTCGCAAGTCAGGCTTTTTAGACAGATACATTACGATAATAAAAGTATTTATAACTTACTTTTCAATATCTTTTATACAAAAAAAAATTTCAAAATTCGGACCGGAAGTAAAACTTTTACTCTTACCGAATAGCGATTTTTTGCAAATATGTCATAAATTATGCATTCAGTATATATTTAACAAGAGTATAAAAGTATTTAGAGCGAGATTTGCAATGTTTTTTTGTATAAATGAAATATCAAAATTCGGACCGGAAGTACCACTTTTACTCTTATCGAATAGAGATTTTTGCAAATATTTCGTAAATTATGCATTCTATATATATTTGTCAAGAGTATAAAAGTATGTGGAGTTGGATTTGGAATATTTTTTGTATAAACGAAAATTCAAAATTCGTACCGGAAGTAATACTTTTACTCTTAGCGAGTAGCATTTTTTTGCAAATACCTCGCAAAGTATGTATCCTGTAGCGATTTATTAAGAGACTGGAAGTACTTAGAATAGGATTTTGAATAATTTTTGCATAAAATAATTTTTAAAATTGTATTATTTGAAACGCTCATATGTATAAGAAAGTCATGTGGTGGCCACACCTCATTTTTTTGGATAAAAATGCATCAGGTCTGGTATTGGCCCAATTTGCTAATTTTAAAATAAGGAGGAGTTTTTGAAAAAGCGAATATTTATGAAAGGCTCTAGAAAAAGGTGGTATCACACCAGTAACTTAGTGGAAAGCTTTTTCTCCAGAAGATAGTTTATTGAGAAAAATAGCCACTATTGCATTATCTATGCCTGTCACTTCCATTGCAATTGAAAGATCTTTCAGCACTCAAGGTATAATTCACAGCAAAAAGAAATCGTCTTTTAAATGGGAGTCATGAAGCTCACGTTCGTAAAACATTACCTTAATCTAGAGAGGAATTCTGGAAAGCCTGCTCCTGCAAATGAAGAAGATACAGAGAGTGAGAATATCAATGATGAAGATATAACTGTGGAGATATATGAATTTAAAGAGGAAGAGGAAAATACAGAAGGAGACCCAGATTAAGACTAAATAGAAGACTGATTTTAATTTTGTAAACTGAATACTTTGTTTTTATCTCATTTTTGTATTTTACTTTTTGCATTCGCCATTCGCTCTCTCAAATGAGTATTTTGCCTTTGCGAACTCTAAACAATATGCAAAATGTGTCTTTAGGGGACTCGGTCTGCAAAATAGTTGCCATGACAACTTTAGCGCACGTACGCAAATGGTTCGAGGGGACTCATCTCATTAAGGACTCTGCCCCTCGGTTGCTTCGTCCTTAATCACGACTCGTCCCCTAAAATCCCATTCTGCGTACTTGATACATAAATATCTATAAGAGAGTTGTTTTATTGGTTATTGTATTGTTTATGTTTAACTATTTTTTAAAAGATTTATAAGAAATGCATTTTTTGTCGTTTGTTGTTTTTTATATACGGAGGTTTTGAGTTTTTGTTTCTCGATATTTCACTCAATACTTCCTTCATTTAACAAATGTCATACAATATCGAAGTGAGGTTAACATTAACATAACCTGTGATTGTTGAAATAGTTCATGAAATATTTCAAAAAAATAAATAATTACAACTATGGGGCACATAAAATTAATTTAATTTGGACTGACGTACGAGAGTGGTTTGGAAGCTACGTGGCCTAAGAAAGAAAACGCATTTTTTTTTCACAAATATATTTTATTTTTCAATATAATCTCTTCGCTGAACACACTTATTCCAACGATATTCCAAATTAGTAATGCCTTTATTTTAGGTCGATGAATCCAAGTCCTCGAAATAGCTATTTACAGATTTACAGCAGCGATTACCTCGGAATTACACGAAAATCTTTTACCACCAAGCCTTTTTTTCAGGTTTGGAAAGATATGATAATCGCTGGAAGCCAAATCTGGGAAATAGCTAGAATGAGGCACTAGTTCAAATGCCATTTCATGAATTTTTGCCATTGCAATTGCAGACTTGTGAGCAGGTGCGTTATCCTGATGGAAAAGCACTTTTTTCTTTGCCAGATGAGGGCGTTTCTCTTTGATTTTGTAGCCCATTATTGTTGCAACAAATTGGCATAATACTCCCTATTTATTGTCTTCCCCTTTTCTAAATAGTCGACCAAGATAATACCATGAGTATCTCAAAAAAAAAAAAATAGTTGCCATAACCTTTCCTGCTGACAAAACCGTTTTTGCCTTCTTTGGTGGCGGGGAACCTTTTCTTGTCCATTGTTTGGTTTCCGGAGTGTAATAGTGGATCCAGGTTTGATCGACGGTATTGAAACGGCGTACAAAGTCCTTCTGATTGCGGCGAAAACCTGCCAAAAGTTCGCGAAAAATACTCAAACGATTCAGTTTTTGATCCGATATGAGTAAACGCGGCACCCAATGCGACGTATATTTTATTATAAACAATTCTTCACTTAACTACTTAACATTCTGTGATCACTGTCATTTGAGATATCTAAAATGTTTGCTATCTCGCGCACTTTTATTCGACTCTCATCCAAGACGATACGGTGGACTTTTTCGATCATTTCCAGAACAGTAACAGTTTTTGGACGTGCACTACAGGGTTCATCATTTGTGCTCATACGACACTCTTAAATTCGGCAACCAGTTTTTAACCATTGAAAACGAAGGAACAGATTCTAATAGCGTTGAATTCACTTCTGCTTCGATTTCGGTTGGTGCTAAGCGTTCAGATGAAAGTACTTTTTCTATTTCGGTGCTATAAAGTTCACTTTACGACATCCGTTTTGGTTTCATAAAGTATTACTTTATCGCACGTTAATTTAATTTTTTTGAGGTTGGTAACAAATAAAAATGGAACCAAATCATATTTAAATGTCAAATATAAGCCTTTAATATAACAAACATGTGCCATAGAAGTTATACAAAGAATAAAAACACAGAACAGGAACAGAAATTATAAAATAACAATAAATATGAACATTAAAATAGGTAGAAATTGAAAGAGTTCAAATTCACTTTTAAAAGTTGCTGAACATGCTTCCGAAATGATAAATCTACATTAATAAGGCGTGGAGCACTTATATTTCTAAATATTTGTCGAATATGTTCTGTCATAACATCTTTTGTGATTACAGGTATACTGTATATTTGCTCTTTTACGGATCTCTATAAAAAGAAACCAATTTTGTGATGTCTGAAGATCCAGTAGGCTAGTGAATAGAGCCTCCACGGGCTCGCCACTTCACTAGAAACATTTCATTAAAGTATTTCGCGTCTGTAGCATAGAAAGTGGGGATTCGTCGTCTTGTTGCATCTACATCCCTTCGTAAATTTAGAGAACCATCTTCCAGTAATTCCACTAAACGCTTTATAGAAATTACTCATAAGCTTCTCCGTTAATACTGCCTTCAAATAAATGCGGGCTTATCATCCAATCGCCAAGAATGCCTCCCCATTGCTGATGATCTATTTATTAGCGAGTAAAAGTTTTCATTTGAATAGTAATGAAAATTGTTTTTGTTAACAGCTGCGTTTCTATGGAAACCAACTCTATCCGCAAATCACACACTCACAAAAAGAATTGCCCGAGCATTTATTTTAATTATTGCCCGCCCATTGGCAGAGCACTCTTCTTTCATAAGTACTGATGTTTGGATTATCTGTTGTTACTATAAGAATTCTTAACTGATTTTCATCATTAACTACATATTTAGGTTTCCTTGTTTTTGAATTAGAAATACTACCAGTAGTAATGAAAGCATCAATTACTCTTCTAAAGGCATCTGTTTTGGAACGTCTCTCAGAGTTACGCTGCTGGTAAACTCTTAGGACTTTTTTTGACATTCCTTCAGTACAAAAAGCCCGTTTTAAAATAAAAAAACATAAATTTGGCAAAATTATATAAAAGAACGACAATAGCTCAGTTATGGCCACTTTAAATTTAGTAAGCGATTCAAAAATGAACCAATATACAGGGTGTTCTATTTGAAAAAAGTCACTATTAGAGAAAAGTATGTCCAGTTTTCTGCAAATTCAATTAGTAATTGCAAAAAAATGAAATATGTTTATCTATTACGTCGTTTTCGAGAAGAATAATTTTATGAAAACATTGAATTTTTCAGAAAAATGGTAATAAGTCGAAAACCTTAAATTTTTGACCTATACTATCTCATAACTTTTTGATTAAGAATTATACTGGGAATACAAAAATATAATAATTTGTAGGGTGTTATATTTAAAAAGCTATAACTATGCTCTGTCACCAAGTTATGGTGTATGATACAAAATATTTTTAAAATGTGCTCCTAATGAGCAGCTATTACAAGAAGAAAACCGCTTCGAAATATCTTTTCTCATAAAGTCATAATCGGCCTTACCTGCGGAGATGACTCACCCTGTATATAATGGGTGATTTTTTAGCAACTTTCTTTTTGGCAACACTGTTTTTGGCAGCTTAGCTGTTTTCGTGTAACATGTTACTGTCAAACATGTTCAGTTTGGCCTATAATTAAACCATGAATCGACTTACAAACGAACAACGCTTGCAGATTATTGAATTTTATTATCAAAATTCATGCTCGGTTAAGAAAGTGCATCGTGTACTTCTTCCATTTTATGGTCAGTTTGGGCGACCTTCTGAGGCGGCTATTCGGAGTCTTGTGACTAAATTTCGCACCAAATTTACATTATTGGACATTAAACCACCAACACGCATAAGTAGAGTGCGGACAGAGGAAAATATCGCAGCTGTATCCGCCAGTGTTGTTGATGACCGTGAATTATCGATTAGGCGCCATTCGCAGCAATTGGGCCTCTGTTACTCCACTACGTGGAAAATTTTGCGGGAGGATTTGGGTGTAAAACCTTTTAAAATACAGCTGCTGCAAGAATTGAAGTCACACGACCTACCACAACGGCTAACTTTTGGTGAATGGGCGCTGGCAAAGTTGGATGAAGATCCACTTTTTTATCGGAAAATTGTGTTCAGCGACGAAGCTCATTTCTAGTTGAATGGATACGTGAACAAGCAAAATTGCCGTATTTGGTGTGAAGAACAGCCAGAAGCATTGCAAGAATAGCCAATACATCCCGAAAAATGCACCAGTCGGTGTGGATTATGGGCCGGTGTCATCATTGGACCGTACTTTTTCAAAGACGACGAAGGCAGGAACGTTACTGTGAATGGCGAGCGCTACCGTGCGATGATTACAATTTTTTTGCCCAAAATGGAAGAGCTGGACTTGGCTGACATGTGGTTTCAACAAGACGGTGCCACATACCACACAGCATGCGAAACAATGGCCCAATTGAGAGGCGAGTTCGGTAAACAGTTTATTTCACGTTTGGGGCCGGTCAATTTACCACCTAGATCGTGCGATTTAACGCCTTTAGACTATTTTTTGTGGGGCTATGTTAAGGCTCATGTTTATAGGGACAGGCCCGCAACGGTTGACGCACTGGAAGCCAATATTGAAGAATTTATTCGTGAGATACCGGCCGATGTTGGAGAGAGTATGCCAAAATTGGAACCAGCGTATGAACCATTTGAGGCGTAGCCGCGGTCAACATTTACATGAAATCATCTTTAAACATTGAATTATATAGATCGTTCTATCGACTCAAATAAAGATTTCATACATTTCTCTAAATTTTATGTGTTTTTTTTTTAATCAAATCCGAAAGCTCTTAAAAAAGCAGACAAACAAGAACATTGAAAAATATATGTACTTATACAGGGTTGTTATAAAGTAAGGGATATACTTTAACTTATTATAACTTTTTAACAAATTAAGTTAATATCAAAAACTAAACGAAATTTAATTGTTTAAATAATGGGATTTTGTATGTCCAAACCCAGTTACCGCAAATGTTCAATATGTCCTCCATTTTGATCTTGTAAAATCAGCAACCGTTCCTCTAAATTGTACACTGCATTTCTTAACATTTCTGGTTGAATTGCACCAATTTGCTCCGTAATATTGTCTTTTAATTCTTGTAGCGTTGTTGGTCTTCTTCTAAACACTAAATTTTTTAAATGACCCCACAGCCAGTAGTCCGCTGGGTTAAGATCAGGTGATCTTGGTGGCCATGAATTTGCAAAATGTCTGCTTAAAACGCGATCTTGAAAAACGTTAGTTAAAAATTCTTTAGCTGGTCGGAAAATGTGGGGAGGTGCTCCATCCTGCATAAAAATCATGTTTTCAATTCTGTGGTGCTCGTCTTGCAGCTGTGGAATAACATAATCTCTCAACATTTGCAAGTATCGTTCACCGTTAACAGTTACAGATACGGCTTCTCCATTCTGTAGCTCTTCGAAGAAATACGGGCCAATGATAAAATCGGCTGTAAAACCGCACCAAACGGTGACTTTCTTGTCATGATGACCTTCTTGAACAATTACTTGTGGATCTTCTGCAGACCAGATTCTACAGTTTTGAGTATTGACTCCACCATTCAGAGAAAAATGTGCCTCATCTGTCCATAAAATACGGGATAACCATTCGGGTTCGATTTCCATCTGAGCCAATAATCGCAAAGAAAAATCGTACCTACTAGCCAAATCTGCCTCCTTTAATTCAAACAGCATTTTGAGTTTATATGGATACATTTTTAGAATTTTGCGTAAAATTTTCCAGACCGTGGTGTACGGCATTTGCAATCGCTTGGATATCGCATTTGCACTGCTGATTGCTAGTGGATTACCTCTGGCTATGTCCTGATTTTCGTGAAGAACCTCTGCAACTTGGACATCACTAATGCTTGGTCTTCCTGATCTCGGAAGGTCAATTACCGAACCTGTTCTTTCAAATTTTTGTATCAAATTGCGGTACGCTTTCATACGACAGGGCCCCGCTCTCAAACCCATTCTCGTGCGAAACCTTCGTAATCCAGCTGTGTAATTTCTGCCGCATTCATAATAACACTAACTAAACCAATTCTTGTTCGTAGGTCCATGCTATTACAGTTTGAGTCGTTAAAACTTTACGTTTACTTGAGTTTTAATTTGAAAATAAACTCCAAATTGAATGATTTACTTTTAACACTTGTGTCAACAACTGTCATGACAACGCTTTTGTTTTTCATAGATACAACAAATCCCATTCCTTAGGCAACTAGATTTCGTTTACTTTTTGTTGTTAGCTTGATTTGTTAAAAAGTTATAATAAGTTAAAGTATATCCCTTACTTTATGATAACCCCATATAACAAAGAAATGAATATGTAGAAGGGTATAAAACGGACTATTCTATCTTCATCCCTCATATACTCATCTATGAAATAATATTCCATTTTGACAAGCATATTGCTGTGACATAAATAAATGTTTATTTATGCTGTAGCATATAAATATGTTTATTCATATTTATTATAAATAATGTTATTGCCACACGTTGGGCATCGCCAATTTAAATTAATGCTGTGGCATATAAATATTTATTTTAAATAACAATATTGCCATATAATTTATATGCTGTAACAACATACTTTTGTGTGTATTACCACACGTAGGGTATAGTCTTTTGTACACATTATACTCTTTAAATTATTCTTTACACACCAAGAACTTATAATTGGTTTTGTATTTTTATCTTATATTGTTGGGTCATGTACCTTATAACTATTGTGGGTCCTGGCAATGTTTGTGGTTCCTTCTTCTTTGCTGATGATTTTTCTCTTGTTCATTATAGGGAAAAGGTAATAGTTTTGTTCAAAGAAAAACTGTATGTCTATTCAACATAATCATGTATTTTTTTTATTTTGTAATTTATGGATTCAAAAATATAGTTTCCTTTATATACACACCTTTATGCTCTAAACAAGATACATAATTGAAAAATACTCATATCATTTATACCTAATGCCGGTTGTAATGTATGTAAATCTTTTGTTTATTTATTTATTCTACCAAACAAAATAAATATTTATCCTGCAAATAAACAAATGTAAACTTTTATTGTACGTTTATGAATATACTCATCGACGTTATAATATTTAATTGCTTTAGACAACCATTTGCACGTGTTGTATCGAGCTCTTAATCTATGCCTTGTGAAATTCTAATTTATTATTCGCTTAATTTGAAAGAAATTAATGATGTCTAGACAATACGATGAAGAGAATGCTCATTTTCACGTAACATTTCTCCAACTGACCAACACCATTAATCCTATTTGGTTGTAATTCCAACTATATAAATTTAAAATAAACCTTACAGGATAAATTATTTACTTGTCTATTTTTGTCCAACAATACATTGATTAATCATTCGCACGTAAAAATCAATGTCTGTCCAACAACTCGTATAACTTCATTTTCAAAATAAATAATAAACTTACTTGTTATCAAAAAATCTATTTTGAATGTCCATTATGAACGCTTCAAATGAATTCAAATGTATTAAATAAAATAAATTACTGTGACTATATGTGTTGAAGAAATAATGAAAAACTACAATATAACAATTAAAAACTTTAAGAGACCTTCCTTTTGTAAGTGTTTTGAGAAGTTCACCTCTCGGAGGTGTTATCAGAAGTCTACCTGTCGAATCTTGTCTTTGTATTTATAGCGGCAAAAATAAACTATGTTGACCATTGCGCCCTCTAGTCCATGTTTAGGTTGGTACTGGAATACACTTTCCCGTAAAATCGCTGCCCATATGTTGCCGCCTTGATACACGCACACATACACATTTTGTTCTGACAGTTCACAATTTTTCTTAAACGTCAACATAACCTTCCAATTCAAAGATCTCCCCTGCTTTGCACATCATTCCCAACGGTAGGTTTATTCTTGTCACTAATACCATCCTTTTTTGTACTCGTCAATGAACCTATTACCTTGTTCATTGTTCGATACATATTTTTTCTTTCCATTTATTAATGTTATTTTTACTTTTCTTTTAGCCAGATTGTGCCTTGGCAAAATGGGAAACATGTTGAAGATAACCATTATTTTTCTTTCCGTACTGCCTGTCCCTGTAGAACACGTCTGTTTCTCCACCGCCTCTCTATCTTCTAACCAAGATCTTTCTGTTGGTGATATGTCAATCTGCAATAGACTTTACACAAGTTTTATATATTTTGTTGTTTTTTTGTAGGTCATTCAACCGTACACGTCTGTTTTCAGTCCCTGAAGCATTGTGTTACGAACAAATCATGAACACAGATACCTTTTATTTATTTGTAATGTCAGCTTTTAAATACAAAAATATGTCACTGCTGATTGCTTCTATGTTTTACATATTTTTATATCCTTTTTATTAGTCTAGTAGTAAGCTAAGGTAAATTTTATTCTTTAATACTATTTATTTCTTAAACTCTCATAAGATTTTCACTGCTTTATGCATGTCGTATTTCATTTCTTTTCATGATTTATAAACCATACTTTTTGTGTATCTTTTCTACAAAAGAAATATATTACTTATATTTATTTTGTCTTTATTTCATATATTTCTTTATTTAATAAATTTTTATTCTACATCTTTTGTTTTTATATTTATTTAATAAACTTTATTTTGCATATTTCATTATTTACTAGAATAATAATAAATTTGACTATGAGTATGCAACTTTGTATACCTTCATGTAGTTCTTGTTGCATAGTTTTACTCAATAATATCTAAATAGGACTTTTTCTTATTTTTATTTTTATTTCTAAGCTTAAACTAATTCTTAAATCAATCTCTAAAACTATTCTTATTTTACAAGTTTGCGAGGTCACAGCAATATGTTATTCAGTTGTCTCATATTTTCTGGTAGGGGTTTGTCTAGCTTTACACCATAATAATGAATATTGCCCTGTGTCATCCGAATACGGAATTTATTACGTTCTCGTGTGTTGTATTGGTGTTCTATTCCATGTCTCGTATTGGTGAACGTAATTCAGAGCATGATAAGAATGTTTTTTGGTTTGAAGAGCCACCTGCACGATTCTTGAACCTCAAACCACAAAAAGCTCTTAGTGCCATCTTCTACTCGCTGCCCCAGACGTGCCCCAAAACTGGATTACATATGAGAGTTGGCTATGGAAAACGGAGTGATAGGTGAGCACTGCAGCCTGATGTGTTGCTATTGATTTTATTCTCTGAATAGCATAGATCCCTCACTCCAGTTTTTTCGCCACTTGATCTATGTGCTTTCCCCGCTTTAATCCAGTATGCATAGTCAGGCTCGAAAGCTTAACACTTATATCATCGCCTGTTCTAGTTTTAACGACTATATGTTGTGTTTTGTCGACATTTAGTTTGAGTTTATGGGCTGCAACCACAATGCAGTTCTTTCAACAGCTTCTTTGGAATGTACCTTCAGAATTTCCTCACCACTATGTTTGGTAATGATGGTGGTACCATCGGCATATTTGCATATTTCAATTCCGGGCATGACCCCCGGAAGATCATTGACATACACAATAAACAGCAGTGGACTCAGAAATCTATAATACTTCCTTATACTACGTATAAGAAAGTAAAAGTAATGCTTAGATGCAGTAGAACTACAAAATGATGTTATAAAACTGCTTTCTGGGTATTCATTATGCACTGACAGGAGTACCTGCGTATATGTTTAATTGTAAAAAATGGAGAGGGTCCTATCATATGTTATAGGATTAAAATATATCTATTTTACATTGTACATCCTTAAATAGGACTTCATTCCGACTATTAAAACAATTCCAACATCCAGAATTTAACGTTTCAACGATAGTACAGAAAAAAAGTAAGGCATTGGCATATAAAAGCGATAAGTTTTTGGCGGTAAAATTACGGAGTTTTAAATTACAAAAGGTCGCCATATAGGTAATGGTGAATGCGTAAATGAAACGGACATGACTCCTAATTAAAAAGCTGTATCGCATACCAATTGCATTATTATCAGAAAAATGTACGTTTAAAATAGATATGATATTATTTATAGGATGATTAATAAGCAATAAAACAATTAAAGGAAAATGTTAGAGTATGGAGTTTTATGTATACTGGGGTGAAGAAAATTTGGTGTTTGGTAGAGAATACTTACGTGAAAATCTTTTAATTACCAAGATGCAATTTTAGTGCCCTATCTAATTCCAAGCATAATTTGTTGTATCGGCTCCGGTTGATATATTTTTCTATTTAAGGCTGGCGTACTATACGCTGCACCAGACAATATTCACGTTGAAAACATGCTCACATTTTTTTTGATAAGAAATGGAAACTCTTAATTTAATTATTAAAAAAGTATTAGTAGTTATGTTAAGGAAACTTGATTCGAGGTCGTGGGAGTGCTTAAAATGTCTAATTGGGCTGTTTTGACACCATATACTGTGAATAAAATACTCTTTTTAGAGGTAAAAATAAATATTTTTTTTGTAATTTTGAAATAAGGTATAGTTGACCTAAAAAATTAGTCTGCATTGTAAAAAAAAATACTGCTACGAAAATGATATCTTCTTTTGTAAATGGTATCAAAAACAATAATAAGACTGGACATTAGGGTTACAATTCAAACATAGTGAGGACAAGAGCCGTCAAAAGGTAGTTCTCTACTACATAAGAACCTCGAATTAGTGTAGCTTCTGATGGCAGTGAATATTGGGTGTATGTATGTATTAAAAATTAAAGGATAATTACGTTATCAATAAATACTTGCCCACAATACTTTGTCAAATAATAATAACAGTTATATATTATCAGTGACGACCCCTGATTTTTTGGGACAGGGGGCACCGGGGGTCTGAGTGTTTAATATCAAAAATTAAGTACAGACAAAAAAATATACTCAATATGTTATTTAATTAACTTGTTTGAAAATAAAATCCATTTGTCGTTCCTTACGATCAGCAAAATGATTAATAACCAATTCATTGAAGTTTGGTGTTGATGTCAGTAATTGTTTTTCAATGGCACACATTGCTAAAGCACATAGTCTGCTTTCCTGCATGGTATTTCTAGAAAACGTTTTTATTCTCGTCCAAGTATAAAAACACCGTTCACTTTCAGCTGTTGTCATCGGTATGGTGCAAATTATTTTCAATAGCTTCACAGATTCGGCAATGTAGTTGTTAAATTATTTTAATAGAAACATGGCAGTAATGTTAGAGCAGATTAAGCAATTCCAAAATCTGGTCTATTATACAAAACTTCCAATTCATGCTTAACAGCAATTGATTCCAAATTAAAAGTTTTCACGGCCATCTGGAATTCAGTTTCTGGAAAAGAATTTTGATGTTGCTTTTTAGACAAGTACGTTACGGGTATAAAAGTATTTAAAACATAATTTTCAATATCTTTTGTATAAAAAAAATTTCAAAATTCAGGCCGGAAGTACCACTTTTACTCTTATCGAATAGCGACTTTTTGCAAATATGTCGTAAGTTATGCATTCTATATATATTTATCAAGAGTACAAAAGTATTTAGAACTGGATTTGCAATAGGTACTTTTTGTATATATGAAATTTCAAAATTCGGACCGGAAGTAGCACTTTTACTCTTAGCGAGTAGCACTTTTTTGATAATATCTTGTATTAGAATTGTATTAATTGTATTAGTACTTAGAATAGGATTTTGAATAATTTTTGTATAAAAAAATTCTTAAAATTCTATAATTTGAAACACTCATACGTATAAGAAAGTCGTGTGGTGGCCACACCTCATTTTTACTTTCTTATACGTAGTATAAGGAAGTATTGTGATGATGAAAATTTTCGACCTCGAGATTTTTGCAGATGTCCACGTTTTGAGGTCCCCTGATACCAAAAAAGTGGTTTTTAAAAAATGTCTGTGTGTCTGTCTGTGTGTGTGTGACCACGATAGCGGTCAAACCGCTGTAGATATCAATTCCAAATTTTGTATTTACGTGTGTAATCTACCTCTTGAGAACTGATTAGATTTTGAGCAAAATCGGCAGACCGGAAGTAGTAGTTTACTTCAGTGAAAAAATCGAAATTTGCAAATATTTCGTCAATTACTAAGTTTAAACAAATTTATAAAGCATTCATATGTACTTAGAATTAAGTTTGAAACAAATTGTCTTAAAAAAGTAAGTCTTTTACTCTTATCGAAAATCAGTTTTTTGCGAATATCTCGCAAGTCATGCTTTTAAGACAAGTACGTTACGAGTATAAACGTATTTAGAACATAATTTTCAATATCTTTTATATAAAAAAAATTCCAAAATTCAGACCGGAAGTACCACTTTTACTCCTATCGAATAGCGATTTTTTGCAAATATGTCGTAAGTTATGCATTCTATATATATTTATCAAGAGTACAAAAGTATTTAGAGTCGGATATGGAATATTTTTTGTATAAATGAAATTTCAAAATTCGGACCGGAAGTAACACTTTCATACGTATAAGAAAGTCGTGTGGTGGCCACACCTCATTTTTCTCTTGTGCGATGGTTTAATTCGAACTCCAGACACCTCAATATCAAATCCTGCACTACATGTTTTATTACTACATACATATTGTATATATCTTTGTATAAGTTGAAAATAAAAAAAGGTACGTTATTTTGGAATGTCATTTCATTATATAGGTACTCAAGGTAAGGATAGCGAGTACAATTCGAGGTTGGCTTATTAGCGAATATATTTACACATGTAAGTTTCATTGATAATGTGTAACAGTGTTGTTCTTTTTTGGACAACAAAATGTAAAGTAATTAAGTGTTACCACAATATTGCCATCGTGTGCAGGTGTACATGTACTTTTTAAAGTATGTACACACAATATTACAAAGAATTCTTGTCTAGTTTAACGAGCACTCAAGGCATTCCTGTAAGTACATAGGTAGGTACATATTTAGTAAATAATCAAGGCTATACAAGACATCGACTTAATAAATAACTTCAAATAAGTAAGGGCACTTGAAAAAATTACAACTTCACTTTGATAAACGGTTTTCATATGCTTAATAAGAATGCAAATACAAATGCCGGCTTTAAAATACGTAATTTTAATATGTACAGTGATTCACAGCCAACACTTGCAGATATTTTAATGTTATATCGGTTGTCCGTTTAAGCTTGATCACCAGCCATATCACAGGTGCCGTTTATCGTACAACCTTGATGGAAAATCTTGATAGTAAAAGCGACCAAGAGAATTTCAACAAAAATATTTTTAAGTTTACGAAATGACCGCAAGGAGGCGCAATTCTCTACGTGAACTAAAGATTTGACAATTTCTCATTAAATTCTAGTTTAAGACAGGCTATAATATTTACTTGAAAAATATTCTGACGTTTATGCAATTTCCATTTGATACTTTTACTTTCTTATACGTAGTACAAGGAAGTATTGTGATGATGAAAATTTTCGACCTCGAGATTTTTGCAGATGTCCACGTTTTGAGGTCCCCTGATACCAAAAAAAGTGGTTTTTAAAAAATGTCTGTGTCTCTCTCTCTGTGTGTGTGTATGTGTGTGTGTGTGTGTGTGACCACGATAGCGGTCAAACCGCTGTAGATATCAATTCCAAATTTTGTATTTACGTGTGTAATCTGCCTCTTGAGAACTGATTAGATTTTGAGCAAAATCGGCAGACCGGAAGTAATAGTTTACTTCAGTGAAAAAATCGAAATTTGCAAATATTTCGTCAATTACTAAGTTTAAACAAATTTATAAAGAATTCATATATACTTAGAATTAAGTTTGAAACAAATTGTCTTAAAAAAGTTTTTTGAAATTCCTACCGGAAGTAGGTCTTTTACTCTTATCGAAAATCAGTTTTTTGCGAATATCTCGCAAGTCATGCTTTTAAGACAAGTACGTTACCAGTATAAAAGTATTTAAAACATAATTTTCAATATCTTTTATATAAAAAAAATTTCAAAATTCAGACCGGAAGTACCGCTTTTACTCCTATCGAATAGCGATTTTTTGCAAATATGTCGTAAGTTTTGCATTATATATATATTTATTAAGAGTACAAAAGTATTTAGAGTTGGATATGGAATATTTTTTGTATAAATGAAATTTCAAAATTCGGACCGGAAGTAACACTTTCATACGTATAAGAAAGTCGTGTGGTGGCCACACCTCATTTTTTAATCTAGTTTCCATACGAAGGGGAGGATGGAAAGGCTCACTAAGTGCACAATTTTACAAGGGTATTTAAGTGTATGCAGTAAGGAATTTTGTGGTTGCCTAAAAGAATAACATATTATTTGTCTTTTCTTTCAAATTTTAAATGAACGATAGATATTTCTTCAGTGTCATTTTATTGAAGCACATAAATAACCGAAGAGAATTACGAAAACAGAAAGTTACTCGAGACATTCGAGAAAAATAAAATGATTAAAAATAAATTTCTGCGAGTGGTCCATGAACATCAAAAAAATAGAAAACCCATTGGAAGGTAGAGCAAATATCTAGTTTCGCAATGTACAAGCTCATTTTGATGTTGATTTGTGTGGACGATTAAAAAACATAGTTAATCCCAAAAAAGCCGACTACTCGCAAAAATATGAATGTGAGAATTACAAATGCGACGGGTAGACATGTGGATTGAAAACAATGGTGGAAATTTTTTTCTTTATTTTTTGTATTTCTTTGTTTCCTTGATATTACTTCGTTATTACTCCTATATTTTTTTAATTATGTTTGTCATAATTTGTTGCAGTTAATTATATTTTTATGTTACTGGAGGGGTTAATTAGATATCAATTTTTCTATGCTCTCGTTACTAATGTATGGACCGGACGTATCAGGCATACACTACGACGGACAAAAGAAACAGTGTAACATCATGCACTTACAGAATAACAGTATTCATATGTTGAACTGTACATCTGTTTTCGTCGAGAAAACGGACAGCAAAAAAGGCGATTTTACGAGGAGTTTTTAAAATTTATTCTATTTACCTTATATTTCATAAGATAAATAAAGTACGGAGAATTTACTCGATTTGAACTACAAAATGAACAAACAATTATGTATTTTGTATTTTATCGATCACAACCCCCGTGTTATCCAATTATATCAATAAAATAAAAAAAACTCTTTAAAAATACAAAATATCAATAGTGCGCCCGTGGGCGATGAGTCGTGGGCCTCTCGTGCCTGGTCTCTAAATAATAATGTATTTTATCTCGTTACTGTATACTTTGTTGTTGTCCTACAATTTGATGTATATCTTTTGGGCAATAAAGATATGTTATTATTATTTTGAAGTGTTTGAAAATACAAGCAATAAAATTAAAAAATAATAGCTAATATTTTAAAACTGTTAAAAGGGGACTTTAATGTAATATACGAAGGAGTTGCAACACTGCAATGGACATTTAAATAAAAGGCAACTCTATATTCCCAAAAATTTATATTAGCGAATTTTGTTTTTTTCGAATCTCTTCTTATGACTTAAATTTAATGGAAAATTGTTGAATTTTTAATTCACCTTGAGAATTGCGCCCCCTTGCTGTCATTTTGGAAATTTAAAATGTTTTTTGTAGAACTTTCCTTTGTTGCTTTTACGACCAAGATTTTTTCCGCAAAGCTCTACGATAAACAGTTGCCCAGATGTGGCCAGTGGGCCAAGCTTAAACGGACACCCAGATATACCGGGTGTCTGTTTATATGCTCCGCCACCGGCCATTCTCGGCAACCGTTTATCGTACAACCTAGCGGAAAAAATCGTGATAATAAAATAGACCACGGGAATTTCAACAAAAATATTTTTCAGTTTCCAAAATTATCGCAAGGGGGCGCAATTTTTAAGATCAATTAAAAATTCGATAATTTTTTCATTAAATTCTAGATTAAGATAGATTAAAATTCTTACTAGTAACATTTTCAGACGTTTTTATACAACTTTCATTTGATTTTGATCTAACTCTCATACAAAGGGGTAGATCGAGGGGGGTAAGTCTGCATACAAAAGTAGGTATAATTTTGGTTTGCCCCAACAGATTTGAATGTTTCTGGGCTCATTAGATAGAGAATTTTACAAAGTAATGAAGGATATGTAGTACGAAATTACGTGGTTGTCAGTAAAAATAACAGGGGGCGCTGTTCTCAATTTATATATACACTGGGGTCTCGATTTGCGTTGACTCGATTTGCGTTGTTTCGATTTGCGTTGAATGACAAATATAGGACGGAAAATCTTGTTTGCGTTGTTATGATTCGATATGCGTCCGTACTGCTGAAATAACTCGGGGATTCCCTCGCATACAATGCATGCGTGTAGGCATAGTAGTGGTAGTATTTCAGTAACTGTGAACGTGTGAATACGCATTGTCCAAGAGGTAAATATGAAATAAATATTATGTTACCTTCTCATTATTCGTGAGTGTCTATATCTAATAAAAACGTAAATTAATACAATGTATGTATTACTGAAGGTTTCAAATTCAGAATTACATTGATCAATTATGTAATCTTGCATTAATATAGATGGCTTTTTTTACGGGTATCTTTTATTTATAGATAAAAAATGAGTGAAAAAATCTCAAAGAAAAGAAAGAACACAATAACTCTAGTTAAAAAGTTAGAAATATTGCGTCGTTTGGATGCAGGAGAAAAAGCCTCAGAAATTGCAAGAATTCTTAATATTCCCGTCACGTCTATTAGATCTATACGTAACCGCGATGCAGAAAAAATCAGAACAGTTGCGAAAAATGCAAACCCATTGATGGCATAACAAATCGTGAAAAGCCAAAGTTCCTTAATCGTGTTAATGGAATCTCTCCTCTCTATGTGGATAAAGCAACAAAATCAACGTAAAGTACCACTAAGTAGAGACCTCATACAAGATAAAGATATATCCATATTTGAAGAATTAAAGTCAAGACCAGAACATATTCACAATGACGAAATTTTTCACGCAAGTCGAGGTTGGTTCCAAAAATTTAAATCAAGAGCCAAACACCATAATTTGGCCTTGAAGGGAGAAGCGTCCAGTGGAGATACAGTAGCGGCCGAAAATTTTAAAAATATTCTCAAGAACATTATTGCACATGGTGGATACTCTGCTAAGCAAATTTTCAACGTAGACGAAACTGGTCTCTACTGGAAAAGACTGCCAAGCAGAACTTACGTTTCACTACAAGAAAAACATGCGCCGGGCTTTAAGGCTAATAAAGAAAGGTTGACGCTGCTTCTCGGGGCAAATGCAGCAGGTGATCACCAACTAAAGCCTCTGGTAATTCATACTACTCAAAATCCAAGAGCAATGAAGAACCAACAAAGAAATTTATTACCCGTTCATTGGAGATGGAACCGAAAAGGGTGGATGACAGCAACTCTGTTCCGAGAGTGGGTAAGAGATATTGCTGTGCCCGAACTTAAAGAGTATTGTTTGAAAGAAAATCTAGATTTTAAAATTTTAATTCTATTGGACAACGCGCCCAGCCATCCCCCTGATCTAGATGAAATTTGCGAAAACATCAAATTTGTTTTTCTACCACCTAACACCACAGCTCTTATACAGCCCATGGATCAAGGTGCTATTTCTAATTTTAAAGCTTATTATCTACGTCGGACATTCAAAAAACTTTTTCAAAATCTAAATGATGAAATGTCCATCAAAACAGTATGGAAACAGTTTAACATTTTAGAAGCAGTCGAAAATATTGGAGCGTCTTGGAAAGAAGTCAAACAAAGTTATTTAAAAGGCGTATGGCGAAAACTATGGCCAGAATCTACTGAGGATGTCGAAGCAGTATGTATTGATGACGTCGAAGAGATTGTAAATGATTTAGTTCACTTCGCACAAGACATACATTTTGAATGGATGGAGGCAAACGACATTCAAGAAATTTTACAGCAAGATGAAGAAGACATAACACCCGATGACTTGTTACAAAATTACACTGCTGCAACCGATAATCTTATTGAGCATACAAAATAAGTTACAGAAATTACTAATCTAAAATTAGCGGAAGCATTTTCGTTGATAGATAAAGCTATGGAGATTTTTATTGACCATGATAACGATGAAAACCGAAGCAGAAATGTTATGAATGCTGTTGCTAAAGATGTTCAGTGCTATAAAGATCTTCATACAATGCGTAAAAAGAATGTAAGGCAGCAAACTTTAGATGATTTTTTGAAAACTAAAACGTAAAACTCTTGACTACACTACATATTTTTTTATTGTTAGGATTTAGAAGTTCACTTTCATTATTAGAATTGTAATGTCTCACTTTTTCAATATACAATACTAGTAAAAATATTTTTGTTTTAGAATAGTTTATTAAAATACTTCCCAACGTTGGTCCCAGAAATGATTTTATATAAGATATATGTATGTATAACAGATTATTAGCATTTCACAACGTAATCACGATGTCCGCGGAACGAATCTTGAACATTTCTAGGGTGTCTTATGGAAAAATGTGATTCGACTTGCGTTGTTTCGTTGTGCGTCGTATTTTCCGGGAACGGAACCCCGACGCAGATCGAGACCCTCCCTAGTGTATTACTTGTTTTTCCTTTAAAATTTTAAAAGGAACGGTATCTTTTTAATATCCTAATATTGAAGCACATAAAGAACTGAAGAGAATGATGAAAACCGGAAGTTTCTTGACGAAAATATAGTCATACGAAGACAATCCAGAAAAAATATTAATTTATTTATTTATTGGAAGAAATAATTTAATTTTAATTTTAAGAGGGTCACTAGGCAGTGTATAGCTTACATTTGAATTTTCATCATACTCTTCCATAATGTATTCATTTCAATCTTCTCACCGATTTTTTAATTCAGTGCATATGTTACGTTTGATTCTCCTTTTAAATATTTTCAAATTCTCTACTTAGCTATTTTTAAATTTCATGTCTTGTTTTTTCAAACATTGAAATAAAATAATAACAATAATAATAATAATATATAATTGATTGAAGACGGAGATACGTGTTGAAACTCCATAATTTACAAGTAAAAATTGAAATAAATTCAAATTGAGTTCAAAACAGTTTTATTTAATTCACAACAATTGTTTCACCCTACTAGGGCTTCATCAGGTGATGAATATTATAATACAAAATATTTGTAGACGTTCTTATTTATGTCTATTCCTAAATGAAGAGGGTTTCAAAAATTGTTAATGTGATGTCGTACATTATGAGGTTGGCAATAAAGTAGAATTCGAGACGCTTTACTACATTCATATACCGTGTGGCCGCCGTTCATAGCGCGATGCATGTATTAGTAACTACTGGTCGACTATAAATGGGCGTGCCAACTTGAATTGCCACACCGACAGCAGGCGTATAAGTTATACGTATAAATGTATTCGTAGGCAAATCAAGTGAAAAGCAGTGTAATAGGTATTGCGTTTCCGTTGTTAGTAATTATTTGTAGTTGTTTGAAGCATCAGATAATCACTGATAATATGTCAGTGAAGTAACTCATCACAGCTTCATAAACAACATAAAAGAGCAAAAATAAATAATAAATAACTCCTAGACTTTAAAACAAACAAAAAAAACTTCTTAACTAAAATAATATTTTTCAACAAATATTATAATCTAAAAACTCAAGTATAATAAAATACTGAAACATAAAATATTTACTTGTTAAAACAGAATTGTAATTCAACATTGCAATTAACCTGTAATTAGCTAAAAAAATGTTATTCTTAAGCAATAATAAAACTCGAACTGACGCCCATATGTGGAAGCGACACGGCGAATGCGACTGCCCGACTACACCGTATAAATGTGGATTTTTTGGACAAATACGAGTGCATGATAGGCATATGCGAAATACTAGCACTGTTGTAATCCAGTATAACACTGCGTCTACTTGTTTACCGTTCTAATACACAGACATCTCTATCTGTTTCGCTTACTCTACAGGTATCGCTATAATGCAGACGCACGCGGTCTTATGGTATATATATAGATAGATTCATGTATCATCTTGTTTTGTAATGTGTATACTGAAAAATAAATATTGTTAAACTGTGTAACGTATATTTATTGCAAGGTGCATTTTTAGTAGTAAGTAGCAAAAGGTTTGTTACTCAAGCACAGATTTGGCGACGAGGATGGGATGGGCGTTATTCCTTTCTGGATTTGACTACACTTTTAAACATATTAACGGAAAAATGAATGCCGCATCAGACGGATTATCCCGTTTACCTTTGATGTCAGAAGATAGCGAACCATTATCAACTGAGGTTGAATATGTTAATATGGTTGAGGAAATGGATTTGTTGGACTGGAACAAAGTGAAAGTAGAGACTAGAAGAGATCAAGAGCTAAGCAAAATTTACTTATATCTTCAAAACGGATGGCCTGCAGAAGTAGTACCTGAATTGAGACCATATCATAACAGGAGAAATGAGCTGAGTGTTGAAAATGGAGTTATTATGTGGGGTTACAGAGCAGTGGTGCCGATAAAATTCAGAACACATTTATTAAAGGAATTACATTATAATCATGTAGGTGTAGCTAAAATGAAGAGTACAGCACGAAATTACTTTTGGTGGCCGAAGTTAGATGCAGATATTCAGAGACTAGTGGGTGAGTGTGAATCATGTATGTCCATCAGACCAAACCCAGAAAAGGCAAAAATAATATTGTGGGAAAATGTATCACGGGTGTATGAGCGCATTCATGTAGACTTTTTAGGACCATTTAAGGGCAAAACATTTTTAGTCATAATAGATGCTTATAGTAAATGGCCTGAAGTTTTTGAAATGCATAAGGTAACAGCGGAAGAAACGATAGAGAAAATAAGAGAAACTTTTGCTAGATATGGATTACCAGAATTGATAGTGTCGGACAATGGATCACAGTTTACATCAGATCTGTTTGCAGACTTTTGCAAGAGGAATGGTATCAAACATGTAACTTCACCACCATTTAACCCATCTACCAATGGACTAGCAGAAAACTTTGTAAAAAGTTTCAAGAATGGTGTAAAGAAAGCTTATAGAGATCCGAAAAATTCAAAAGTGTCATTAAGAACAATCATAAACAGATATCTATTTTCCTATAGAACTAGTGTACATAGCACAACAGGGGAAACTCCAGCGAAATTAATGTTTAGTAGAGAACTACGAACCAGATTAGATTTTTTAAGGAATAATACAAAGGAGTTAGCAACGAATAGACAAAAAAGATGTTTTAAAGGGAATAGACAGATACAATTTAGAGAAGGAGACATAGTTTTTGCACGGGACTACAGAAACCCTAAAGTAAGGAATTGGGAGAAGGGAGTAGTTGAGGCAGTATTGGGAAACAGAAATTATATAATTAAAACTCTTAAGGATAAATTAAGTTGGCGTAGACACACAAATCAACTGTGGAAAGGAGAAGATGAGGAAGTAGAAGTTTCTGGTATGTTAAAAGATCAGGAAGAAGACGTAGAAAGAAAAAACGGAACAGAGACACAACATATACTGAGGGAACAGGAAGAGGAAATGAAAAGGCCAGCAATGGAACTTAATGGAGATACTTTACAAGTAAAAGAACCTCAGGAAGAAATAAAAATTGGCGGTTGTTTAGAAAGTGTGAGCAGCAACAAGGAGTTTGAAAATATAAATAAGAACGCTGAGGAAGTAGAACGACCAGTAACAGTACCTAGTACTAGCTTAGCAGCAACTAGACCTCGCAGAGCCATAAAAGCTCCTGAAAGGCTGAATTTGTAACATGACCGTTGATATAGTGTTTAAATTGTTAGTTATTATTTTGTATTTCGAATTAGCATTTGTACTTAAGAGGGAGAGTTGTGATGTCGTACATTATGAGGTTGGCAATAAAGTAGAATTCGAGACGCTTTACTACATTCATATATATATATAGATAGATTCATGTATCATCTTGTTTTGTAATGTGTATACTGAAAAATAAATATTGTTAAACTGTGTAACGTATATTTATTGCAAGGTGCATTTTTAGTAGTAAGTAGCAAAAGGTTTGTTACTCAAGCACAGTTAATATTATTAATCATATTGTTATGTATATATATATTAAATATTACATTAAAGATATAAGTTACTCCCGCTCTTAACCTAATGTCACAAACTCCCCCCTCTTCATTTAGGAATAGACATAAATAAGAACGTCTACAAATATTTTGTATTATAATATTTATCACCTGATGAAGCCCTAGTAGGGTGAAACAATTGTTGTGAATTAAATAAAACTGTTTTGAACTCAATTTGAATTTATTTCAATTTTTACTTATAATAATATATCTTTATTACCCAGCAGATATACATCTAATTATAGGAAAACAGCACAAATAATTTCCATAACTTATGAACTAAGTATACAATAACGAGGGAAAAAAAACAATATAATATAATGCATTAATTATAACCAAATCATTTACTCATTAGTAACGAAAGGGTATTAAAATTGATATCTGATTCATCCCCGCCTATAACCTGAAAGTATGTAAAACAACCTATTATTATATCTAAACATAAATAAGAAAATATATTGACCAAGGAATATAAACGAAAGAAACAAATACATTTAAATCAGAAAGTACAAAAAATAAAACTGAAAAACCTTCCATTCACAGTTACTTCAATTCCGGAGACAAAAATTGTTGTAATCGGCTTTTTGTGATAAACTATGTCTTTTATTCTGCACCATAAATAAAAATCAAAGGCGAATAAAAACTCAATAATGTCTTCTTTTGGGAAAATTTAGGAAATATTGCCGGGAAGCAAGAACTGCATTTTCAAAGCATTGAAAATACAATCTGATCATGTCATAAGCTTCAACGTTAGAATATGAAATTTTACAAACTTAATAATTATGTGCAGGTGTCCAAAAAGGCTTAATTTGCTAAATACGTACAACAAGTTTTACTACAAGTGACACTAATATTTTTACATTTCGATATTCATGGCCCAACTTGGAGATCTCATAATACTATATCTAATTCAATATCAGGGTGAATACGATACTGTATGATGGAAATTAAAAAAAAAGCAAACTATACACTGTTCAATATTATTATTATTTAATTTCAATGTTGGAAAAGACAAGAAATGATATTTAAAAAATAATAGCTAGAGAATTTGGAAACATATAAAAGAAGAATTCATCATAATATATGCAATGAATTAAAAAATCGATGAAAAGATTGAAATAAATACATTTATGGAAGAGTATGACAGAAATTTAAATGAAAGCTAACTATACACTGTCTAGTTACCCTCTTTAAATTAAAATAAATAATAATAATAATAATAATATTACTCGCAATAAATAAATTTATTTTAAAAATTTAATTTTTCTGGGGCGAGATCAAGGTTTGTAGAGAACAGGTTGCGCCGTAACCTGTTGGCACAGTATATAGCTATGTAATAGAAACAGTAGTTTCTCTCGAGGGAAATAATTGTCCACCGGCAAACCGACGCGTGCGGACCAATTTCTGAGTGCGCAGTAGTCAGCTATCAGCTGTTGAGCCGTGGCGGAATTATTTTGTGTTGTACGTATAATGTATTACATTTTAAATGCGCGTGTAATATGTACTTAATAAATATAAAGTGTTATCCTCATTTTTTGGATTATTGATATAGCTTTTTCATAATTTTAAAAATTGATTAACATAATTTTCTCATAAACGATTTGGTTCTGACGCCACTGATTTATTCCTGAATAGAAGAATTGGTTGCACGGGCGTGAATGCGCAGTACCATTTTGGGACACAAACATCAAAGGTGCCGACGGCGAGAGAAACTACTGTGCTCTGTTGGTGAGTGGGGGGTGACGCCATATTGTGTGTCATTCAGAGTACACATACACAAGCTTGTTTACATTTGCGCCTTTGTGTTTTCAAGTCAGTTTATCAGTATTTTCGTAGAGTTTCAACCTTGTTAGATTACCTAAAACATTTTTAAATGTTATGCTCTTCATTAGTGAGTGAGTTAAAATATCTGTGTTGTGGTTAACAAGTAAAATTAATTGCAACCACAAGCATCAGTCCCTTTGGTTATCTGTTTCTTTTACATTGGCAAGAGACGAAATAACTGCCGAAGTGAGTTGACAATTGGTAATAACGTTCTTTTTAAATTAATATCGTAGTTCTCAATATTTAGATGCCTGGAACTGGATGCACTGTTCCTATTTGCAACAGCAATATGATACAAGTCAAAAAGCGCGAGAAAAAATAAGGTTTTTCAATTTTCCTAAAAATGCAGAAGTAAGAAACGAGTAGATAAAGCGTTGTCACAGAAAGGATAAATAGATCCAAATACGTCAAGAATTTGCAGTGTACATTTTACCAGTGATAATTATAATAGGAGGATAGCTTAAAGGCGAAGCTCATGAGTACTACGGCCAGAAAATTAAAAGCTACAGGTAAGTAAGTATATAAATATAATATGTAGTGAGAACACAATTTACATTAATAACATTTTTTAGCCATACCATCATTGCATTTATTGCTAGAATCTATATCAAAAGCATTGCCCAGTAAAAGAATGCAAAGGGCTAAAAGTAAAGAACAAAAATAAGTTGTAGAAATACTAATGAAATCTTTAGAAAAGGAAAAATGAGTAAACGATAAAATAAGGACACATCAAGAAATTTAGCCAATAAGATGAGGAAGACCGTAACTTAATGTTTAAGAACTTTGTTTGTCTTGGCCTTTATTCTTGTTATCAGTATACCTACACAATTTTCAAATTATATTTCTACAAAACCTATTGTTTGTTTTATGTTCTTTTTTAACATTTTAATAAAAAAAATGTTGAGGTTTTGTTTTTTAACGCCAAAATATTAGACAAATTGTTGCAAATGGTTTTCCAGTTTTCAATTATAATATTTGCCCAAGGGGTATGAATGATTGTAATCACTTTGTTCTGGCAATTTAATTAATTCATTTACAGCGTCAGTCATAAGAACAAATTGAATTAGGTGCTTCACACCTTAGATGCTTGTGCTAAGTTAGTCGTCTGTTTAAATGATATAGACATTATTTAAATAAGTACTCTGGATGACGTTTTGGCGCCGCGTTCTCTCATTGGGCAAAAGTTACGGCGCAACCACTGATCTGTATAATATAAATGGCTAAGCAATAGCATGTTAGAAATTGTGATCAAATACGAACTGCGCACGGAGCTGACGCACATGCGCAATAACATAAAATAAAGGCGCTAATTTGAAATCTCTAAAATCTTTGAAAGGTATGTAACAGAACATAAACTTTCAAATTAAAATCTGCATCTGAGGATATTGAAATGTTTATTTATTAAGGTAAATTTTAAAAAATACTCAAAAAAAACAATACATCCTTTTGAAATATTTATTGGTTATAAAAAAGTATTAAATTGGAGAGCTTTTTTCTTACAAGTTCCCCACGTTCTACTTCTGTTTGTTTCTCTGCAATGCTATAGCAACGGATTTTCGTATAACATCGCACAACATACTTAATTAAAAGAGAAACGTGACTTTCATGTAAAATAAATGAATCAAGCATGTGTGTATCTAAGGATACAAAGTACTTATTTTCTACTAACAGGGTATTAGAAATTGAACGTACCATTAGTTCAAAAAATACTGCTTCTGCAGGAAGTTTATTGTAGTTTTGTACAAGAATATGGCGTACTTGAACTTCAACTATTTTACATATCTTGGTGATATCTTGCGAAGGACGTATTAAAGCACCATCATTTCTTCTGTTCAAAAGATGAAAACTAGCATTATCGACAGATGTTTGTGAGATTTCTTCTAGTACGGACACACATTTAGCACGCTTAACAATGCGCTACTTTGGGATAACAATGTCAGTGATGGTATGTCGGGAATTATATAATTTGATCCTTTTCAATGTCTTCCGCATTTTCCTTAATAAAAATACTCCAAAAATATAAACAAAAAGGTAGTACCCCTAGTAGCAAAATCACTATATGCACACTTGTTTTACATTAGCCAAATATATATTTTCATCCTTCTCTAAAATTGTGATTTTGCTGCTTGGGGCACGTCTATTGAAATCGGGGTTCGGAACTTTAGTGATTTCACATACGAATGTCAAAAGACTAGGGTATGCGCATACTCGTAAGCCCCGAGTTAAGTATTCAACTTGGCATAAAAATTCTATTATACAGATCAGTGGGCGCAACCTGTTCTCTACAAACCTTGGGGCGAGATAAGGGAATACGGATCAGTTTCACTCAGACTAGACCGACTCGTGTTTTGTCGGCTCTCGGGCACCGTATTACCTACCGGTTTGAGAGGCGACAAAACACGAGTCGGTCTAGTCTGAGTGAAACTGAACGGTATTCCCCTATCTCGCCCATGTATACTACATACCCTTCAATTCCTTGTAAAATTCTCTATCTAATGAGCCCAGAAACATGAGAATCCGTTGAGGCAAACCGAAATTATACCTATTTTTGTACGCCGATATACCCCTCACCACCTTCCCCTTCGTATGGGAGTCAGAACAAAAACGTCCGAAAATGTTGATAGTAAACATTTTAATCTATCTTAATCTATAATTTAATGAAAAATTATCGAATTTTTATTTCACCTTGGGAATTGCGCCCCTTGCGATCATTTTGGAAACTTAAAAATATTTTTGTTGAAATGCCCTTGGTCTTTTTTTACTATCAATTTTTTTTCCGCCAAGTTGTACGATAAACTGTTGCTGAGATATGGCCGGTGGCCGAGCTTAATCAGACACCCGGTATATATGTATCTTTATAAATAAGAAAAAATATTGCGGATACATAAAATACAAGAAAGAGAAAATATCGGGTAAATATCGCTGTACAGCAACCGTGGAAACATGTTTCTGACTCACTGGTCGTCGCCAGCACGGCGTAGCCAAGGAATAAGGTGGGATAACCCTGGAGAAGTAAACTACACCGAAGACTATCAGGTGACAGTCTACTAGTGCTCGCTTCAGCTAGAAAATCCTCAGTTTTGAGGACAACAACTAACATCACCACGGGGAGACAACGCCGTACTGATGACGACCAGTTAGAAACACGTATCTACGATTGCTCTACAGCGGAATTTACCCAATATTTTCTCTGTCTTGTATATTTTTATATAATTGTTGGTGCGTCTGGTAGTGATCGTGTAACTTCTGAACGACGACCGATTGAGGTCATATTCACACAATTTAATATACTTGGTTTTTCGAAACGATGGTTCATAGCTATGCGAGGATCCGATAGGTGTCTCTATTTTCTGGTAGAATTGAATAGTGTCATATAAACAACATTTTTCATTTCAACATTAAGCGGGATTTATAAACTCATTCGCAACAGTAACTGTAGCAGTTACTGTAGTAGTGCCTGTAACCGCAGCAGTAGTAAAACGAAAGCTAAATTTATAAACAAAAATTTATTGCCGTGGAACAGCTGCGGTTTGACAGTGACAAGTGACAGTTTGTTAACCTCAATTTAATTTACCGTTTTATTTTCTCAACCACGTTTGGCGTTTAATTGTTTAACGTGGGTAAAACTCGAGTGGTGGAAAATGAATAAGAAAAATATGTTATTGGGAGCGTGCGGACTGATCCTGTGTGCATACACATTAAAAAAAATTGGTGTAAGAAGAAGAAAATATAAAATTCGACCTATTAATAGACAACGAAAAACCGAGGGTGGCTACCACTACTTCCTTAAGATGAAAGCTGCAAATCCTGAACAATTCTTTAAGTTCACAAGAATGACAGTGCCAGTTTTTGAACATTTGTTAAACTTAGTAGAAAGCAACATTTCACGGGGAGCAAGATCTGATGGAATATGTGCAGAGGAAAGACTAGCCATCACTTTGCAGTATGTATCCTGTTGAAAATAGTACTTATTCATTTATAAGGTAACCAATATTACTTTAAATTTTAGATATTTATCCCAAGGAGGAAGTATGCAGAGTCTAGCATGGACTTTTCATGTTGGGATTACAACTGTTCATCAAATCATTCATGAGACAAATGAAATTATTTGGGAAGTTCTTTCACCAACTTACTTAAAGACGCCTTCAACTGCAAATGAATGGCAAATGATCGCTAGTGATTTCTACAGTATCTGGAATTTTCCTAATTGTATAGGAGCACTTGACGGAAAACACATAAGTATACAAGCTCCCTCTCACTCTGGCTCCATGTTTTTCAACTACAAGAAGCATTTTAGCATTGTTTTGTTGGCCACATGTACTGCTAAATATGTGTTTACAATGGTTGACATTGGAGCTCTTGGCTCCCAAAGCGATGGAGGTGTGTTTAGAGACAGTATCTTTGGCACAAGATTGGAAGAGAACACGTTAAGTGTTCCTGAACCCTCGTATATTCCAAACACTCGTATCCTTGCCTTGTGCCTTATATGTTGACAGCTGATGAAGCTTTCCCATTGAAACATTACATTATGCGACCCTATCCTGGCAAGAATCTTTCAATAGAACAGCGAAGTTTAATTATCGTCTTTCCCGGGCTCGCCGGACTATAGAAAATACTTTTGGAATTTTAGTGGCCAGATGGCGTGTCTTAAAACAAACGATTTGTGCCAAAGTTGAAAATATAGATGGCATGGTGAAGGCTACAGTGGTGTTGCATAATTATTGTGTTACTATGTTGGATAATAGTCAACAAGGTAACATTTATTGTCCCCCGGGATATGCTGACGTCGGTGATGGTGTTAATGGACTGTGGAGATCCGAGGTAGAACCCTTTCCATCTGTTGGCAGATTATCAAGTAACAATGCCACTAGGATGAACTATACAATTCGCAGCAACCTTGCGAATTACTTTGTAAGTGCAGAGGGTTCAGTACCATGGCAGAACGAAAGAATTTTCAGAGGAACCATTGCATGATGTAAAACATGAAACATAAAGAACAGTATATGTATATTCACAAAATACATGTTACATTATAAATCATTTATTGATTCTGCGACAATAAACAGTTTCCTCCGCATCTCTTTTGCTTCATTTTCAGGGAGTTCATTCAGTTTATTTGCTATATATGTGCCAAAAGCTTCATTGACATTTGTTGTGGTCACTTGTGACGAAATTTTTCTAACAACCTCCATTATTTCCCTTACATCGTCGTTCTTCTTTTTCTTGGTTTTTGGTGTTTCATTTGGCAGTGGTTCGCCTACCACAGTTTTTCGTGATTTTTGCATTGTGTAATTTTCTGGAGTACTTTCCAGTGGTGGTGGTGGTGGTGGTGGTGATGGTAACAGTGCATGCGATGTGTTTGGTTGTGCTTGGCTGTGCTCGTCTTCTTGTAAATCCATTAATTCCTGCGCTGGTGATTCAGGCGAAAAGGGTAAAATCAAACTGCTATTCGAGCATGATGATGTTGACCTGCTGTCCCCATCCTTTTTATTTACAACGCCGCGTAACGTTGCGGACACTGTTTTTCTTCTAATGCAGTGATTGTCATAGAACAAGATTTTGTTGTAGTAGATCCATTCTGATTCTTTTTGTGAATCACCTGATTTCAGTCGTTTTTCTTTGCTGAACCTATCACGCAAATTCTTCCAGAGACGTTTACACTCATCTATCGGTATGTCCATTACGATTCCTATTTCGGTCCATGTATTTTCCTTCATTTCACTGTCCTTGTAGTTCTTGCTTTTTAAATCGTACAAATGTGGATGAGAAGCAATAAGTTCAATTAGCAATCCCAGATCCACATCTACAAAAGGTATTTTTGCATACAACATGCATTATTATAGTTATAAACCTGTGTTACCTGTCATTTTTGCACCAGTAAATAACAACGATACCCCAATTTGTTTATACTGTCCGATTTTAGGTCCGAGAGGTTACTGCAGGTGGAATGACATTTGATGGAATGTCGACAATACCTGTTTCTATTTTACCGACACAATCTGGGACATCTGATTGGCCGACCGTTGCGGAGTCCGCAACGATATCAGCAAAAGATGGACTTCGTCATCTCGGAGCGTTACAGTTACGGCACGAAACTGCAACCGCTGCTCCTACGGACTTTTATAAACAGCAATATTGATTTTGAATACTTTATTTTCCCACCGTTGCGTCAGCGGCAACTGCTGCTGCTGCGGATAAGTTTATAAATCCAGCTTTAGGGGCTTTAGACAAATTAAACGCATCGCACCACCTACCGGAGAAGATAGAGCAATGTCTGCCGGGCCAGCTAGTACCTGAATTAACTTAACAATAATAAAAACATGTGCTTCAGAAATGAAACATACCAAAGACACGGTATAGTAATAATAAATGTTTTTATTACGTATAAAGAAAAATTAAGTACAAAGAACAAAAATACAATGACATGTAGAAACGTAATCGCAAGGCGAGCCCCAGTAGAAACTGTTTACTTGACCTTGATAATAAATAAGTAATAATATGCAACAAAAAATACTGCTTAAAATTAACTTAGTCTAAAATTCGATGATGGGCACCATCCTTTGCAAGTGAACATCGATAACGATAACCAGCAAGCCGCGTGCTTCAACCCATTACCGCAATAAAAGGTGCGATTTGAGTCTGGATTTAAACTTGGATACGGTTTTGATTAAAAGCCGTAATCAGATCATCAGTTATCGATAGCAAAGTTGTTTCACAGCTATATCCTGGCCTGAATCCCGACTGAATAGAGGGCAAAATGTTCTCTCTTCCAACAAAAACAGCTATTTTTGCAGCAAGGACCTTCTCCAGGATCTTGGACATTACAGACAGCAAGCTAATGGGTCGAAGGTCTTTCATTTGTTTTGGTTCTGTGGATTTAGGTACTGAAGAAACCACTGACTGCCGCCAGCAATTCGGAAACACCGAGTCAACTATGCATGAATTAATTATGTGCGTGATAAAAGACAATATATAGGGACAACTTACTTTCAGCACTGTGATATTGATGCCATGAACCCCATATGATGTGGATCTTATTGATATAATACTGTATATTTGGGACGTATCAACAGGCTTGAAGAGAAAGTTCAGCCCAGTATGATAATTTTCATTGAGATCTTTAATGTGATCTGTACTATTGGTAGACGCTGCCAATTGTTCACAAAATAATCATTTATTTTATTTACATCGCACAAGTAAGGAGGAATTTCTGACGAACGCTTGGGACTTAACCCAAGCTGGTTCGAATGTTTCCACAACCGAGTATGGTCCTTATTACTTGACAAATAATCAAAGTAGGTTTTCTTTTCCAACCTGAATGTATTGGTAGTCAAATTCCGTAACGTCTTAGTAGCTCCAATTCCCAGGGCACCCTGATCGACGATACTGATTTTTAGCATGATCTCTCAAGGACATCAAAAGCTTTAAATTTTCAGTTAGCCAAGGAATGAAGGGTTTAGTAAATAGTCGCGTGATCAATGGGGCGTGCTTGTCGAAAACCCATAATAAACAAGCATTGAAATATTACACTTTATGGTCTATACCCTGCATACCAAGTAGCCAATGAAGAAGAATACCCCACAGGTCGAATTCGAAACTACGCCAAATAATACTCGCTGAACTTCTATACGACCGCATAAGGGGTGGTCTTACGGGCCTTCTTAGGTTAATAGAAAAGAATACGAGATCGTGATCAGAGAGATCACACCTGATAACACCCTTGTTGTCTATAATACAATAGCAGTATAACAGGTTAATCTGGTCGGCTGTTCAACAATTTGTTTAAAACCAATCTAGTCAATAAAATCAATTAAAAACATTGTAGGAGAATCATTCGTTTTCAACAAGTTAATATTCAAATCACCGCAACAGAATATATTATTAGTAGGCAGCGGACGTGCCAGGTTTAAATTACGACGGAGCAAAGAAATAATGTAAACAACACGCACTTACTGAATAAGCACTATTCATATGGTGAACTGCAACATGTTATTGTTCCAAAACGATAGCGTGAGGGGCTTTTAAACTTTATTATACTTACCTTATTATATTTCGCATGATAAATAAAGTTCTATATGTATATATACTATTACTACCTACTTAGGTTAATTTCGTTTTTTCATTGTTTTGACTGTTAATTACGTACTACTTCGTAATTTTGTAATAGTTCCTGTTTAATACCGTTTCATTGAATCTATTTCTCCCAATTATCTCGACGTAAGTGTGCATTGGATTTTGTTAAGTTTCAATAACATACGCATAGGTACATTTTTAGTTATCATTTATTTAGATCTAGAGCATTGTTTATGTTACTTGCTATGATATGGAAGAACGTCGAGAATGGCATCGTAAAACAATGGCGAGTTGGATTAAGGGTCATACTGATTGTATGTCTCCATTGTCAGTGATTCCGAAATTTATTGCATAGTCTGTAAAATATCGTTACAGAATGCCCAAAAAGGTACGTACAACGTCACTTAGCATCGCTAAAACATACACAGAAATTGGACCCGTTGAAAGCTGACAATTTTAGCGATGAACTCTGTAAATTTAAGCTTTAATGGCGGCTAATATTCCATTAAAGAAACTTGACAATCCCACTTTCAAAACATTTCTTCAAAAATATACTGGTCGAAATGTTCCTGATGAATCCAGCTTACGCAAATATTATGTTCCTAAGTGCTTCACGAAAATAGTATTAGAAGGCATCTTTCAAATCAGTACCTATGGATAAGTGCCGATGAAACTGTCGATATATTAGGACGGTGTGTGGTAAATGTTGTAGCTGGTGTACCACATAACGTATATGTAATAGCATCTAAAGTTATAAATACAGTTGATGCGGAAACAGTTGCTAAAACCATTGACGAGAATTTGCACAAAATGCTTCATTCGGACGACAGGTACAGAGCAAAATACTTTTGTTAGTGACAGTGCCGCATATATGTTAAAAACCGGCAGACTATTAAAGGAAACATATTACTTGTCTAGCACATGCTCTCCACATATTCTGCGAATATATCAGACAGGTATCCGCAAATTGATAGACTTGTATCCGCTTTTAAAACACTTTTCAGAAAAGCACCATCGAAAGTAGCTCTTTACAGGGAAAAACTTCCATCTTAGTCACTGCCTCCCTCGCCATTAATAACTAGATAGGGAACATGGTTGGAAGCTATTATATAGTTTTTATGTAGAGAATTTCGATAGTTTACAAAATTTCGTTACATGTTTAAATGACGATGCTTGAAGTATTTCTGAGTGCAAGGAACTAACACAAATTTCAAAATTAAAAAATCAGTTGTTATTTCTTCAGGAACACTTTGGAAATATGCCTAAACTAATCACATATTTTGAAAATCGAAATCTCAAATTAAAAGATGGATTAACCACATCAGATGTGGCTATTAATATAAATTTCAAAGGTATTCCAAGTGACTTCGGATGTGGCCTCCGGCAAAAGTTAGACGCAGTTTTTAATAGAAATCTAGATTTAATAACATTGTGGCAATTGTGTATGGGGACAATGACACAAAATCTAACTGCTAAATACGCTGAAATAAAAGAATATTTCCAGTACGCACCAATAACCAGTTGCGATGTAGAAAGGACGTTTTCTATCTACAAGGATGTACTTCATTCAAAGAGAACAAATCTTACAGAAGAGAACTTTGAGAAAGTATTGCTAGTAAATATTAATACTCCTTTACTCGACTTGAACTACAAGATGAACAAATAATAAAGTATTTTGTATTTTATAGATCACCAACCACTTGTTATCCAATTATATAAATAAAATTAAAACCTCTTTATAAACATTTCAATAGTGCGCCCATGGGCGATGAGTCATCAACCTTTCGGGTCCGCTCCCTAATTATTAGAAATCGGTAATAGAGAAACAATAGAATTCTCCATCTCATCCAGAAAACCTTTACAATTAACTGGTGGCTTGTAAATACCGCCAATAACAAATTTATAATTCGATATTGAAAGCACAGCCATAATTGTTCAATTATCACTCGAATCAACAACAGATCATTTCAAATAAGCGGCATAATAAACACATCGTCATAAATTGCTGAATTATTGTAGCCAAGCAGAAAACAGATCAAAAGCTTTACAGGACGCTGTACCACTTTCTAAATCTGAAACTATAGGTAGGTTTTATAATATACTCGAAGAAATTACTTTTGATATTATCGTCTAGTGGAGAGTTAATAAGTGGAGGGGTGACTAGAAAATTCTAGGTAGGCGGGCTTCTAACCAGCGCTTAATGTAAATGGCGAGGTGTCCTTGGCGAAAATGACTATTCAAGCTAATGTAATTATCAATATTACAGGATCTTACAGGTTTTGTGAAGAAATTATTGTGAGCGCATGTCTTTCAACTGTAACTATTTATGCAGACGATTGCCGTGAACCTGAGTTTATGTATATTATGAGTATTATGAGTATTATGTCTATTGGTGGCTACGAAAATGAAAATTTTCAATTTAAAATTACCATCCAAAATTCTATCAGAATCAGCGATTGGTTTTAAAAATTCTTTTGGTTGCAGGCCTGTGTGATATGTGCCTTTTTTTCTTTCTCTGACCATTATGTCTTCACTTGCCACATGATAAGCGTATAGTGGTACAGTGAGATCAATCTCAATTGAAGGTAGCGTAGCCTACATTTTTAAGTTGGCAACATTGACTAGTTGGTAATATTGAGAAACACTCATGTGTAGGCACTGTGTATAGCCGTGACAACGTGCACATCTGCAGATAAGTTATGTCATTAAAGAGAATGAATTGAAATTATATTTTCAATGTTTATAACGAAAAAAATCACTTAGAGCACAATGATAGAATAGGTACCTGTATGTATCTGTTTAATTAACAAGAAAATACTCTAATCTAGGGATTTTTAAGATACTACCACACTTCACTTGAGATTGAGCCCTTGTACATTAGTAAGAGGTACAATAAGAGGAACATTACTACTTTTTAAATATATATTATGGGTAACTTTAAATTTACAAAAACAATAAATTGTACAAAATTTTACCTATATATTTTATATGTCGATATTTTGTTGGATAACAGCAACAACTATTGTTGCGTTAAAAAAACCCACATTATACTCTAGTCCAATTACCTCTTTTAATAGTACCGACGCCACGCAACATTACAATTTTCCTATGTATTTATGTAAACCTATACCTTTGCGAAAATTTCACTTATTACAACTTTGAGCGCAATTCAAAGTTAATCCCATATTTGTTCAAATTTTCGATCAGAGATGTATTTTGAAAAGCGACACCCGGCGGATAGCAGCCACCGCTAAAAAAAAGTTCATATTACTTTTAATTTTATTTCATTCAATTAACATTTACTTATTTGGCATTTTATCATATTCGGTTAATATTGTAATTGCAGATAATACAACAGCAGTACACGTAGCACCATATGCAGGATTTTGTGTCGTAATTCTTATAAGAATTGTCTTATTTGGAGGTTTCTCGAATTGATCTGCTGAATCGTATAATTTTTCATCCCAACCTTTCCCTTCCAAATATAAATGGTAAGTGGAATGCTCCTGCTTCTCGTCACTTGGTCCTTCGAGGGTAAAAACACCCATCGAAAATAATTTTGGATTCTGCATTAACAGTTATGCATATTACTATTAATGATAGTACATTCAATTTCATTTTATTAAGATCAATATGATAACGTTACATATAGAAAATATGCAAATGAATTATGTAACCAGCACAGGTATTCCGATAACTTGACACGACACTTAACGGTCGACCCGTCAGCAAGTTAGCCATCTAATAACGTACTATTGACATTCGGACTACTTCGTGAACATTGATTATATGTGCCGAACATTTAATCATTCTTCAGACGTAGTTTGTATGTCAATAGTACCTTCCTGACAATCGCTAAACGGCTGTAGATTAGATGTCGTGTTGTGTGTTAGGAAACCCATAAACCCATTGCATTAACATTATATAGAAAAATAACCAAATATACAGGGTGAGTCATCTCCGCAGGTTAGGCCGATTATGCCTTTGCGAGTAAAAATATTATGAAGTGTTTTTTTTCTTGTGATAGCTGCTCATTATGAGCACATTTTAAAAATATTTTGTATTATACAGAGTGATCCATAACTTGGTGGCTAAACATAGTTATAGTTTTTGAAATGGAACCCCCTATATATTATTACATTTTTGTATTCCCCGTATAATTCTTAGGCAAAAAGTAATAAGATAGTATAGGCCTAAAATCTAACGTTTTTGACTTACTCCCATTTTCTGAGAAATTCAAAGTTTTTATAAAATTATATTTCTCGAACACGACGTACTAGATTGGCACAATTGTTTTTAGTATTGTTCATAATAAGAAGTCTTAATAGAAGCATAAATTTTTTTCAGGTAGTAATTGCATGTGCAGAAAACTGGATTAAAACTGGATGACACGTTTTTGTATAAAAGTCAATTTTTTCAAATGGTACACCCTGTATATCAGTTCATTTTTGAATTTATTATTAAATTTCACATCAAAAACATGTAAGACGTTAATACTTCAAAAGTGACTATTACTGAGCTATTGTCGTTTTTCGATGTAATTTTGACAACTTTGTTGCTTATTTGAATACTGCATAGTGAGCCATGATATTTGTTGCAACATTGATAATTGAATGGATGCCATTTAATAAGTTGTTACTCAGTTAATAGCATGAGTTTATAATGCAATTTTCAAAAAATTTGTTAAGAGATATGATTTTTGTACTTATTGGGGAATGACAAAAAAATGTTTACTACCTTAAGATTTTGAGTTGTTTATAAAACTGCATTCCGAAAATATATAATATATCATTAATCTTCTTTTTTTTCTTATACTTCTATCTATAATCTTGGTAAGTGTCTTATTTCGATATCTTCATATTTATACAAAAACTGGATATATTGTTCTTACAATACACTCTATACCAGCAATATATTTCATAAAATATATAGAATATGGTACAATAAACAAATTTTAAAACAAAACAAATGAATACCTTAATTATAGTAAGTGCAGAAATAGAAATTAGGACATATCAACGGATATGTAATTAGTGAAAAAGAACTACAAAATAACATAAGCAATATCACCAGAAGTAATTAAAGTGTCGATTACTCTTCTAAAAGCAAAGTTTAATAAGAAATTCAAAAATGAATTGATATACAAGGTGTTCTATTTGGAAAAACTGACTTTGATACAAAAACTAACAAAATTATATCAAAAAACGACAATAACTCAGTACCTAATAGTCAGTTTTAAAGTATTAATGTCTTACATGTTTTTGATGTGAAATTTAATAAGCAATTCAAAAATGAATTAATATATAGGATATTCCATTTGAAAAAATTGATTTTTATACAAAAACGTGTCATGTAATTTTAATCGAGTTTTCTGCACATGCAGCTAGAAACTAAAAACAATAAAATATGTTTTTATTAGGACCACTTATTGTGAACAATACTGCAAAAAATTGTGTCCATCTAATACGTCGTTTTCGAGAAATATAATTTTATACAAACATCGAATTTTTCAGAAAAATGGGAATAAGTCGAACACTTTAGACAAAAATGTAATAATATAGGGGATGTTCCATTTAAAAAACTATAACTATGGCCAGCCACCAAGTTATAGAACACTCTGTATAATACAAAATATTTTTAAAATGTGCTCCTAATGAGCAGCTATCAAAAGAAAAAACCGCTTCAAAATATCTTTATTCATAAAGCCATAATCGGCCTTACCCGCGGAGATGAGTCAGCCTGTATATAAGAAAAAGGATAATATTGGGTACATTTCACTATAGAGCAACCGCAGACACGTGTTTCAGACTCGTTGGTCATATATCCTTGGAGATAGAAACAATAACGGGAGCATCAGGATGACAGACCACCATTTGCAGCTTCTGTCAGAAGATCCCCAGATTTGAAGACAACAACCACCATCGCGGCGAGGAAGTCACAGTCAACCCGCGTGCCTTACCGAACACCGTACTGACGATGACCAACGAGTCAGAAACACATGTCTGCGGTTGCTCTACAGGGGAATGTACCAAATATTATCCTCTTTCTTGTTTTTTAGTATCCGCAATAATTCACATAATAGAACGCGGTTATAGCGTCATCGTCAGGACTGACACTTTTTGATGTTATAACCGAGTGACGTCATTTGCGAGATAAGCGAGTTTCGAAAAACTCTAATTTAACAAATCTTTACATAACTAATCCGATACGTAGCATGCTTTATTACCTATTTTACATTATAACAAACGCAAAACTGCACAAAAATCACATTAAGAATGTCTTTGGCAGCGGGTTATGAATCGCGTATTCATTGACTCTGTAAGTCACATAGTACTGTATTGTTAGAAAGATGGTTTACGAATTCTAAAAAATAAGGTCATTGTTATTTCCTGCAAAGTAAATACGAAATTCCCAGTAGTTATTGCCTACATAGGGCCATACATATGTATTTCAATTGACGTTAAACCCGAGGTTCACCAGAATTTGACACCATTTTATGCAATGTTTTTAGGTTGTCGACTATAGGTAATTCCAGGGACCAAGACGATTACTACGCTATACCCGAGTTGGTGTTATAATCGATGACGTTATAAACGAGTTGTGCTATATATATATATATATATATTGTTTTGAGTGTTCATGACTTTTGTTTATTTAAGATTGTCCCTAATTATTTATTATATAAAAAAAAATTTTTTCAACTTATTGTAGAGTCTGATGATGGAATAAATTATTCCGAAACGTTACCAGCCACAAATAGAATGTTTTAATTAACCCAGCCCACACATTCTGACCTTCCTGGATCAGTAAATATACATACCAATACACCCTGAAAACAGTGTCTAACATCACAACTTCCTATATATAGATATATATATATATATATAAAATAATGATATTATCTTTATGTTGTGCGAGGTCTCTCCTAAATAATGCAAAATAAATACTCAACAGTTAACGTTTCGACATTTCTCTAATATGTCTTCCAGAATTCTTGTATACTGTAAAATATTGTTCTATACATGTATTATAACAATATAATATATAATTTACATTTAAAATAGATTAGGTAATTGTAGATATAAATTTCTTAAAACAATAAGTGGTGAAGAATTATTGACATTTTCAAAACAGAAATATCAATGTCATTACAAATTTAATGATTTCTAGATTAAGTTTGTACTAATTTAGTAGCATATAATGAAAATATGGTGATTTTTGAAATTGTAGAAAGGACATTTTTGCTTTATTTGTCAGTGAGGAAAAGTAAATTTTTGAAAGTGCATTAAGTAGGTACCTACACTTCAATTTAAAAAAATCAGATCTACAATAAGGAAACCTCCAGATTTTTTCTATATATTGAAAAAGTACTTTGCTTATATTAAATTTGATTCTTTTTGAACATAGACAACTTGTAATATCTATATATACCTTTAATAGCAATGAACGACTCCACTCGTATTTGCACATTGTGGAAAAAACACTTCCAATTAGTATGGCAAAAAAAGCATTGTACACGTTTTCAAAGTCATGATAACACTGAATTTGAATTGGCCGTTGACCATACTGTTCATATAAATATCTTTGTGTTCTTTGCATCACAGAACGATCAGCTCCAGGAAATGGAAGTGCCCATCTGCCGGTAATTTTGTTTTTGAACAATTTCCTAAAAAATTGATTAAACATAAATATCACTATTTGGCTTTTGGTTTGCAACCTCGGTTGATGTGTCTCCTTCTGTTGCCGACGTTGGCATTATATTAAGCGACTTTTTCGGACTAAACGTGGATAAAATGGAGTAGTTGAGGAAACATCGACAGTTGGATAAAAGACGAGGGTAAATTGGAGTATACGGGTGCAACCGATTTTTAACAAAAAAAAAACTAGTGCACCGTATAGAGGACCTCTAATTGAACAACTTTTTCTTATAAATTAATCCATGCAACCGTACAGGAGTGGAGATATTTAATAATTAAGGTGCTCACCGAGTGATTTTTCCATGTCACATTTTTAGTCGTATCTGTTATACACACCGTTGAAATTATAAAAATTGTAATAAATGCTGTTTATTTCACTTTACCACACAACAATTACATTTGATTTTTATGTTTTTTAATAACTCAACAAAAACATAACTAGTGGAGAAAGCCCATTCCAACTTTCATGCGGATTCGGACCATCGACTGTCATCCATAGAGTTATATAGTATATAGATGGTCGAAGAGACCACTTGTATTTTTCAATATTTATTTGAAAATTATATGCAAATCAGTATGTAACAAAAGACGTTATAAAGTGTATATTATTTATAAATTTGTAGTTTATTTCATGGATTTTTTAACATGCCTTTTAAAATTATAAAATAATTATATAATATCCTGTAAATTAGTACGGAAGTTTTTTCTTTAATTTTATCAAACATTTATAATTCTTTTTTGCACATTTACATGATTTATACTGCAATCATTGCAATGATTGTTCCCTTAATTTATAGTTTTTTTTAAAATTTTTTACCATCTGCCTTCCCCCGATGCAAATTCCGTTCTGTTTTGCCGCCCCTTCTCTCATATTTCGGTTGATTTATACCATTTTTTTGATGTTTTGCCGCCTCTTCCCCACCCCCGCGCTTTTGTACTTTTCGTGTTTGCCGCACCTTTCCCACCACCCACGATTCCAGTTCTCACCACCCCCACGGTTTTTTACTTTTTTACCATCTGCCTTCCCCCGGTGCAAAATCCGTTCTGTTGTTGCCGCCCCCTTCACATAAGGGGGCGGCAAGAATATTTGTTTTTGCTTTCTGTACCCCATTCCTTGTGCGCACTCGTATTTCGGTTGATTTATACCGATTTTTTGATGTTTTGCCGCCCCTTCCCCCACCCCGCGCGCGGGGGTGGGGGAAGGGGCGGCAAAACATCAAAAAATCGGTATAAATCAACCGAAATACGAGTGCGCACAAGGAATGGGGTACAGAAAGCAAAAACAAATATTCTTGCCGCCCCCTTATGTGAAGGGGGCGGCAACAACAGAACGGATTTTGCACCGGGGGAAGGCAGATGGTAAAAAAGTAAAAAACCGTGGGGGTGGTGAGAACTGGAATCGTGGGTGGTGGGAAAGGTGCGGCAAACACGAAAAGTACAAAAGCGCGGGGGTGGGGAAGAGGCGGCAAAACATCAAAAAAATGGTATAAATCAACCGAAATATGAGAGAAGGGGCGGCAAAACAGAACGGAATTTGCATCGGGGGAAGGCAGATGGTAAAAAATTTAAAAAAAAACTATAAATTAAGGGAACAATCATTGCAATGATTGCAGTATAAATCATGTAAATGTGCAAAAAAGAATTATAAATGTTTGATAAAATTAAAGAAAAAACTTCCGTACTAATTTACAGGATATTATATAATTATTTTATAATTTTAAAAGGCATGTTAAAAAATCCATGAAATAAACTACAAATTTATAAATAATATACACTTTATAACGTCTTTTGTTACATACTGATTTGCATATAATTTTCAAATAAATATTGAAAAATACAAGTGGTCTCTTCGACCATCTATATACTATATAACTCTATGGATGACAGTCGATGGTCCGAATCCGCATGAAAGTTGGAATGGGCTTTCTCCACTAGTTATGTTTTTGTTGAGTTATTAAAAAACATAAAAATCAAATGTAATTGTTGTGTGGTAAAGTGAAATAAACAGCATTTATTACAATTTTTATAATTTCAACGGTGTGTATAACAGATACGACTAAAAATGTGACATGGAAAAATCACTCGGTGAGCACCTTAATTATTAAATATCTCCACTCCTGTACGGTTGCATGGATTAATTTATAAGAAAAAGTTGTTCAATTAGAGGTCCTCTATACGGTGCACTAGTTTTTTTTTTGTTAAAAATCGGTTGCACCCGTATACTCCAATTTACCCTCGTCTTTTATCCAACTGTCGATGTTTCCTCAACTACTCCATTTTATCCACGTTTAGTCCGAAAAAGTCGCTTAATATAATGCCAACGTCGGCAACAGAAGGAGACACATCAACCGAGGTTGCAAACCAAAAGCCAAATAGTGATATTTATGTTTAATCAATTTTTTAGGAAATTGTTCAAAAACAAAATTACCGGCAGATGGGCACTTCCATTTCCTGGAGCTGATCGTTCTGTGATGCAAAGAACACAAAGATATTTATATGAACAGTATGGTCATCGGCCAATTCAAATTCAGTGTTATCATGACTTTGAAAACGTGTACAATGCTTTTTTTGCCATACTAATTGGAAGTGTTTTTTCCACAATGTGCAAATACGAGTGGAGTCGTTCATTGCTATTAAAGGTATATATAGATATTACAAGTTGTCTATGTTCAAAAAGAATCAAATTTAATATAAGCAAAGTACTTTTTCAATATATAGAAAAAATCTGGAGGTTTCCTTATTGTAGATCTGATTTTTTTAAATTGAAGTGTAGGTACCTACTTAATGCACTTTCAAAAATTTACTTTTCCTCACTGACAAATAAAGCAAAAATGTCCTTTCTACAATTTCAAAAATCACCATATTTTCATTATATGCTACTAAATTAGTACAAACTTAATCTAGAAATCATTAAATTTGTAATGACATTGATATTTCTGTTTTGAAAATGTCAATAATTCTTCACCACTTATTGTTTTAAGAAATTTATATCTACAATTACCTAATCTATTTTAAATGTAAATTATATATTATATTGTTATAATACATGTATAGAACAATATTTTACAGTATACAAGAATTCTGGAAGACATATTAAAGAAATGTCGAAACGTTAACTGTTGAGTATTTATTTTGCATTATTTAGGAGAGACCTCGCACAACATAAAGATAATATCATTATTTTATATATATATATATATATCTATATATAGGAAGTTGTGATGTTAGACACTGTTTTCAGGGTGTATTGGTATGTATATTTACTGATCCAGGAAGGTCAGAATGTGTGGGCTGGGTTAATTAAAACATTCTATTTGTGGCTGGTAACGTTTCGGAATAATTTATTCCATCATCAGACTCTACAATAAGTTGAAAAAATTTTTTTTTATATAATAAATAATTAGGGACAATCTTAAATAAACAAAAGTCATGAACACTCAAAACAATATATATATATATATATAGCACAACTCGTTTATAACGTCATCGATTATAACACCAACTCGGGTATAGCGTAGTAATCGTCTTGGTCCCTGGAATTACCTATAGTCGACAACCTAAAAACATTGCATAAAATGGTGTCAAATTCTGGTGAACCTCGGGTTTAACGTCAATTGAAATACATATGTATGGCCCTATGTAGGCAATAACTACTGGGAATTTCGTATTTACTTTGCAGGAAATAACAATGACCTTATTTTTTAGAATTCGTAAACCATCTTTCTAACAATACAGTACTATGTGACTTACAGAGTCAATGAATACGCGATTCATAACCCGCTGCCAAAGACATTCTTAATGTGATTTTTGTGCAGTTTTGCGTTTGTTATAATGTAAAATAGGTAATAAAGCATGCTACGTATCGGATTAGTTATGTAAAGATTTGTTAAATTAGAGTTTTTCGAAACTCGCTTATCTCGCAAATGACGTCACTCGGTTATAACATCAAAAAGTGTCAGTCCTGACGATGACGCTATAACCGCGTTCTATTATGTGAATTATTGCGGATACTAAAAAACAAGAAAGAGGATAATATTTGGTACATTCCCCTGTAGAGCAACCGCAGACATGTGTTTCTGACTCGTTGGTCATCGTCAGTACGGTGTTCGGTAAGGCACGCGGGTTGACTGTGACTTCCTCGCCGCGATGGTGGTTGTTGTCTTCAAATCTGGGGATCTTCTGACAGAAGCTGCAAATGGTGGTCTGTCATCCTGATGCTCCCGTTATTGTTTCTATCTCCAAGGATATATGACCAACGAGTCTGAAACACGTGTCTGCGGTTGCTCTATAGTGAAATGTACCCAATATTATCCTTTTTCTTATATACAGGCTGACTCATCTCCGCGGGTAAGGCCGATTATGGCTTTATGAATAAAGATATTTTGAAGCGGTTTTTTCTTTTGATAGCTGCTCATTAGGAGCACATTTTAAAAATATTTTGTATTATACAGAGTGTTCTATAACTTGGTGGCTGGCCATAGTTATAGTTTTTTAAATGGAACATCCCCTATATTATTACATTTTTGTCTAAAGTGTTCGACTTATTCCCATTTTTCTGAAAAATTCGATGTTTGTATAAAATTATATTTCTCGAAAACGACGTATTAGATGGACACAATTTTTTGCAGTATTGTTCACAATAAGTGGTCCTAATAAAAACATATTTTATTGTTTTTAGTTTCTAGCTGCATGTGCAGAAAACTCGATTAAAATTACATGACACGTTTTTGTATAAAAATCAATTTTTTCAAATGGAATATCCTATATATTAATTCATTTTTGAATTGCTTATTAAATTTCACATCAAAAACATGTAAGACATTAATACTTTAAAACTGACTATTAGGTACTGAGTTATTGTCGTTTTTTGATATAATTTTGTTAGTTTTTGTATCAAAGTCAGTTTTTCCAAATAGAACACCTTGTATATCAATTCATTTTTGAATTTCTTATTAAACTTTGCTTTTAGAAGAGTAATCGACACTTTAATTACTTCTGGTGATATTGCTTATGTTATTTTGTAGTTCTTTTTCACTAATTACATATCCGTTGATATGTCCTAATTTCTATTTCTGCACTTACTATAATTAAGGTATTCATTTGTTTTGTTTTAAAATTTGTTTATTGTACCATATTCTATATATTTTATGAAATATATTGCTGGTATAGAGTGTATTGTAAGAACAATATATCCAGTTTTTGTATAAATATGAAGATATCGAAATAAGACACTTACCAAGATTATAGATAGAAGTATAAGAAAAAAAAGAAGATTAATGATATATTATATATTTTCGGAATGCAGTTTTATAAACAACTCAAAATCTTAAGGTAGTAAACATTTTTTTTGTCATTCCCCAATAAGTACAAAAATCATATCTCTTAACAAATTTTTTGAAAATTGCATTATAAACTCATGCTATTAACTGAGTAACAACTTATTAAATGGCATCCATTCAATTATCAATGTTGCAACAAATATCATGGCTCACTATGCAGTATTCAAATAAGCAACAAAGTTGTCAAAATTACATCGAAAAACGACAATAGCTCAGTAATAGTCACTTTTGAAGTATTAACGTCTTACATGTTTTTGATGTGAAATTTAATAATAAATTCAAAAATGAACTGATATACAGGGTGTACCATTTGAAAAAATTGACTTTTATACAAAAGCCCATTCCAACTTTCATGCGGATTCGGACCATCGACTGTCATCCATAGAGTTATATAGTATATAGATGGTCGAAGAGACCACTTGTATTTTTCAATATTTATTTGAAAATTATATGCAAATCAGTATGTAACAAAAGACGTTATAAAGTGTATATTATTTATAAATTTGTAGTTTATTTCATGGATTTTTTAACATGCCTTTTAAAATTATAAAATAATTATATAATATCCTGTAAATTAGTACGGAAGTTTTTTCTTTAATTTTATCAAACATTTATAATTCTTTTTTGCACATTTACATGATTTATACTGCAATCATTGCAATGATTGTTCCCTTAATTTATAGTTTTTTTTAAAATTTTTTACCATCTGCCTTCCCCCGATGCAAATTCCGTTCTGTTTTGCCGCCCCTTCTCTCATATTTCGGTTGATTTATACCATTTTTTTGATGTTTTGCCGCCTCTTCCCCACCCCCGCGCTTTTGTACTTTTCGTGTTTGCCGCACCTTTCCCACCACCCACGATTCCAGTTCTCACCACCCCCACGGTTTTTTACTTTTTTACCATCTGCCTTCCCCCGGTGCAAAATCCGTTCTGTTGTTGCCGCCCCCTTCACATAAGGGGGCGGCAAGAATATTTGTTTTTGCTTTCTGTACCCCATTCCTTGTGCGCACTCGTATTTCGGTTGATTTATACCGATTTTTTGATGTTTTGCCGCCCCTTCCCCCACCCCGCGCGCGGGGGTGGGGGAAGGGGCGGCAAAACATCAAAAAATCGGTATAAATCAACCGAAATACGAGTGCGCACAAGGAATGGGGTACAGAAATTGCTATTAATTATTACTGTAAACAAGTTCGTTATCACATTGAATTCATTTATTGTTGAATGTTTGCTTTGCATTTTTCGTTAATTACTATTTTTGCCATCCCCTCTCCCCACCATCACGCGGTGCGAAAACAAAATTCATATGAACAATAATTGCAATGCAAACATTCAAAAATACATTCTATATGAGAACGTAGCCATAGATTTGTAGTCGTAAAGTTTTTGCAACTGTGTAAAATGTAAACACAAATCTTCGGCAAATTTTTAATTTTTTTATTTCATGCTGTTGCACTATTGGTACTACTAATTCACCTAAAAACGCTCAAGAAATTGATAAGTGTAATACAGCCTTTATGTCTGTATTTAATTCAACATAGACTTGCAAAATGAGCTTTATGCTTCATTAGGTTCTTATAGAAGTCAAATGAAATTTATGTTTTATTTTAATGTTTATAAAATACATGTCTTACTTTCTTGTGAATTTCTCTAAAATAAATGCTATTACATGGCAAATTTAATTTGTGTTTTTCTTTATTGTTTTAAACATATGTTTTACTTTCTTGAGATTTCCTCTAAAATTCATGCACTTACATTGCAAATGATAGACCACTTATTAAACAGTATACTTAGTAAGAACAGATAATTCTCTGAACAACTCACATTGTGTAAGTATTTTCAACTTCATTATGTATTTTCCTATTGATTCTAATAAATAAATACCAGAAAACGGCTATAAACATTATCTATATCATGCCGTATTTATTTACAGGATATTATATAATTTTAAAAGGAGTGTCAAAAAATCAATAAAATAAACTACAAATTTATAAATAATATACACTTTATAACGTCTTTTATTACTGATTTGCATATAATCTTCAAATAAATATTGAAAAATACAAGTGGTTTGTTCGACGATCTATATACTATATAACTCTATGGATACAGTCGTTGGTCCGAATCCGCATGAAAGTTGGGATGGGCTTTCTCTACTGAGGTTAGATTTCTTGTTATGTTTTTGTTGAGAAAAGTTATTAAAAAACATAAAAATCAAATGTAATTGTTGTGTGGTAAAGTGAAATAAACAGCATTTATTACAATTTTCATAATTTCAACGGTGTGTATAACAGATACGACTAAAAATGTGACATGGAAAAATTACTCGGTGAGCACCTTAATTATTAAATATCTCCACTCCTGTACGTTTGCATGGATTAATTTATAAGAAAAAGTTGTTCAATTAGAGGTCCTCTATACGGTGCACTAGTTTTTTTTGTCAAAAATCGGTTGCACCCGTATTCTGCAATTTTTCCTAAATATATTATTTGTTCTACCGGCACAGCTGTGTCAGAATATTTAATTTATAATATAAAGATTTTAAAATCGTAGTATGATCATGCAACTATAAGGTTTGTTCGCAGAGTAACTGGTAACTATCAGAAACTGTACAACTCATGCATACTTTTTGGTCGATGTTCGAAGTAATACAAATTTGCAGTTGTAAACGACGTCCAAACGATCACAAAGAATTAGGTGTTTTAACTCTGACTAAAAGATATATTTATAATTGTATATAAAAGATAAATTATTGATATATACAAAAAAAATCTATTAGAGATCGTCTTTAAAAGCAAAAACGATTATATATACAATAAAGTGTATAAAAACAAAAATAAATTCTATAAATCCTTTAGAAAAGTCGAAAAAATAACTATCACAAATTCTCTCTCTGAACAAACCTATAATCAATATTTATAACCTGTAATTTTAAACTGCGCCTACAGGACTGTAATCTCAAATTTGACAATTATGTTGAATTTAAGCAGGGGCAAAAATTGTAAAATGTTAAATTAATTAAATAAATCAATTAAATACAACTATTATGCCCGATCTCACCGACATATCTTAAACTGTGAAAAATTTAAGTACTGCTTAAATATAAGTGTTACTTATTTTCCTATTTAGTTGCACCGCTTGATTTAAGTCACGACTTAAACTTATACGTACTGAAAACATGCATATCGAGCGGCAAAAGATTTTTACAATAGAAGGTAGCAATGACAATAGTGTATTCAGTCTCCGCTCTATAAAAAACGTATAGCAGTAAAAGTTGGGTTATACACGTTTGCTGCACATGTTTGTCAAATATACAAATTCTACAAGTTGAACTACAATTAAAATTAGAGGAATTGAAGAAAATAAATCTAAATTGGGTGGACAATTTTGTTAACTCTAATAAAATGCAATTTTCAAAAATATGTGTACGTATTTAAATATGTATATTTAATTATGTAAATAAGTAAATGTAGAATTTTTTTTCGTTTGACTTTGCATTAAAACTTATTTTAAATAAAAAGACATGATAATAATTTATTAAAACTGCTAATGCATATTATATTTTCTATTTACAGCTGAGAAATATAATTTATCAATACTAATCTAACTTGAAAACCGTTGTTATTATTATTAAAAGCATTAATGCCTAATAGATATTGCCATTTTGTATGAATTGCTCTAACATTTCATTATTGTCATCATTTGGATTTCTATGTATTCTAATCTAGGTTCTAATCGGGGTAATAAATCTATATAGTACGGTTTCTTTTCGCAGACGAAAATAATTAAAAAATTGTAAGTCAGGCATACTATTAAAATGATCGTTTCTAATATTAATTTGCCGTGGAATTCCATTAACCACTAAATCTAACACAATTATATCTATAATATCATTTATTCATTTGCATTAAATTGAAATATTCCCGTTCCATCGTTTTAATGAAAATATAACCACAATAATGTTCTTGTGTAGGTACGTTGTAAACAGAAACTTATAGGTTAAGTAAGCTTTAAGCTCTGGATATCGCCGGCTTAAATTTAAGATTCCATTTTATATTTAAGTACTCCTTAAACGTACCGTGCAACAGAATGAGTAGAACTTAGTACTTTAAGTGTTGCTTAAAATTTAAGATAGGTCGGTGAGATCGGGCATTAGTCGTATTAAGGAAATGTCCATTGGTTTAAAACGTTACTTAATTATAATTCTTAAGCGCAAGCAACTTAAAGATTGTCGCTAATATCCACTATTTCTTATTTACTGCAATGGAAGTGAGTGAACATAATACTAATAACAATCTATACAAGGAATACACAAAATAAATAATCGATACCGGACCATTCGCAAAAATGTCACAAGTGACATGTGACATTGGTTGCATTCAGCGTGATAAATTTAAAGTGGATATTGACACTAATCACAGTGTTAGATAGAAATTGTATAAACTATAAACTACAAACAAATAGTAGGTAAACAAGAATGGAAATTTAAATATATGTAGCAATTAGATAGCAAGGATTCATTTAGTGGTGATTAAATTGTAGTCTTTTAAGTGTTAAGAACATTAGAATATTTAAAGAACTAGTCCGTAAGTATATTATAGAAAAAGTTTTAGTTTCTAAGTAATATATTTGTATATTTGAATAGCAACTGCGAAATAATAGTAGTTTATACAACGAGTCAATAATGACAGTTATTATTCCCGAGAGCTGAATTTACGAACCGAGCCGCGCAAGCGGCGAGGGAGTAACTCGGCTCGAGGGAATAATAGTCATTATTGCGAGTTAGTTACACTACTTTATCGACGACTAACTGAAAATTACTAAAAAAAAATCAAAATAATTAAACGAAAATGTCAGATTACTATATCAATATCACGTTTGTCGGTTAGACAATGTAAAATGGCCGGACTTGTCTATCGTCACTACGACAACGTTAGGAACGTTATGTTCTTATTGGCAGAATGCAGGGATTAATGGTAACATTATGGCCCATTATTCCCTGGTCGCATTTCATTATTCCCTCCGGGTATTATGAGTGTTATAATTAGCCAATAGTGATTAATATAATACCTACTTTATTGTTTAGTCGTCGATAAAGATCATTATTATTATTATAAGTGTTTTGATTAATCTTGGCTGTTGACTGTTGTCACCATTCAAATTCATATAGTTAGTCGCCATCTTACCAAACGTGTTACCGATACATAGCGGTAATACAAGGATTGTATAAGAACATAGGATAGCCAGATGCCTATTGGCGATTGACTTTTGTCAATACGACACCTAGCGGCAAATATTCAAACTATTGACAGCAATACTGTAGCGTGAATAGTGTAGAAAGCATATTATGTGTTCATGCACCTGTGTATACCTGCGCAACCTTTCTCAAATCATCAGGTAACGCAGGTAACCACTTTGTGGCGCCAACATTCTCCTGCATGTGTTTTTAAATTTGTTTTCACTCTACAAGCCTAAAAACATACAATGGGCAGAAGACCAAAATGCAACATGAACTGCTGTGTGTTTGGGTGCCATTCCAAAAAAGGGCGGTCTAGAGAGATAAGTTTTCATTTATTTCTCAAACTCAACTCAAACACAGTTTTGAGAATAAACAAATTAAATGTAACAGAAGCAATTGATCGAAGAAAAGCATGGGAACTTGCTCTGAGAATGGGGAAACCAGTGACGGATTCCATGAGAGTCTGCTCGCTGCACAAATCAGGATTTTATAATTCCAGGTTAGTTGTTGTTCTAACAAGTCATACAGGTATTTATGTAGGTATGTAGCAATATATATTTTCTAGGTAATAAACGAAAATTTCCAAGATTGCGAAAAACTGCAGTACCAACAAGAAATCTGCCATTATCAAGTTTGTCAAAGTTACCCAAGCAGACGAGCAGGTGTAGAAAACTGCAACAAAGTGCCAGAAAATCACCAAGTTTTGTTGAAAATTTATGTACAAATAATGATCTTGAATTTGATGGTTCGGAAAAGTTAAGTGATGACCATCATATTGTAATTAAAAAAAGTGGCAACTTACATTCCTTGACTGCCAAAGAAAGGGAAGCTGTAGACAGTCTACTTGAACTTTGCAATATACATGCAAATAAAACATCCATATCACAAAGGAGTGAGGGTGTTCAAGTCAAAAGTGGCGACCTTATTATACCGTTTATTTCAATTATTCATACTGACTCGCAACTCAATTCTTTAACTGGTTTGTGCAGTTTTAATTTACTAGAAGCAATAATAGTGCTAATTAACAAATATTTTCCTCCATTAAAGGTTTCTATTTTAACAGTGAAAGAAAAAATAATTTTAACATTCATGAAATTAAAAATGGGAATTACTTATGCAGTTTTAGCGATTTTCTTTAAAATAACTGGCAAGTCATGCAAAAGAATTTTTCACGGTATGATAAGTAAACTGGCCACTGTGTTAAGACCTGCAATTTATTGGCCAAGTTCTGACAACAACAGAAAAAACATGGCTAAATGTTTCGGCCCATTTGATAATGTACGAGTGATATTAGATTGTACAGAGATCCCACTACAGCAGCCAAAATGCCTGTGCTGTAGAGTGATGACTTATTCGCACTATTATGGCACTCATACAGTTAAGTTTATGACAGGTATAAGCCCTTCAGGTTTGATCACATTTGTCAGTAAAGGCTATGGAGGAAGAGCCTCCGATAAAGTTATTTTTGAGCAGAGTAAGTTAATAGAACAATTAGAAAAGGGTAGACACGCGATAATGGTAGATAAGGGATATTTAATAGAGGATCTAATTCCACAAAACTTTATTAAACTGATTCGTCCACCATTTTTGAGAGATGAAAAACAATTGTCAAAGTCAGATGCCCTATTAAATGTTCAAATTGCAAGAGCAAGAGTTCATGTAGAACGTTCAACCAAAGAATAAAAATTTTCGAAATTTTTACAAAAAAACTTCCCTGGACACTTATTAAAAAAATTGATGATATTTTTATTGTTATTTGTGCTGTCGTTAATTTATCGGCTCCAATTTTAGATGAAACGAGATTCTGATTTCAACTTATTATTAACTTTTTTTTTATTCTGTACACTGTAGTTATATTACCAAATAAAAAACACAATGAAATTAAGAATTTTTATTTGTTTCACACAAATTGTGAATCATATTATTTACATAATTTACCTGCAATGTTTGCAGCAATTTTGTACAAAATTCGTCATTTTTTTGTACATCAATTCTGAGACATTCTTGGGTCTTAGAAGAATATAAAAGAAAATGACACACATCAATATTTAAAATTGCCAAGCTTAATTGAACTTGGCCATAATAAGTGTGTTTTTCTTTTAACCGTGGCCCATTGATGTCATTTGTTAAATATGGACAATTTTGGATAAATTCTTCTACCCCACAGTTGATGCCTACAAAACTGAATTAGAATAATTACATTAAACGCATGAATACAACCTGAATAGGGACATTTTATTTCCAATAGTATTTGTGGATTCCCCTCGTCATCAACAACTATACCGTCAGGAGTACATGCCAGCCATGGTTGCTTCTCACATACGATAAGCCCAGGTTGTAAAATCTTAGCACCAGTTAACTGGGCATAGAGGTCTCGAGCGGAAGCTTCATATTTTCGTCCATGTTTGACATACTTGTTGGTAAACGATTTGGGCCAAAAATACTTTGCAGTTTTTTGGGCCCAATTACCTCCACGGTATGTATATATTTCATAGCATCGAGAGGCAGTTATTCTAAACTGTCGCTCTTTAAACCATCTCTCTTGGCTTGCCTTTGTTACATTGCACACTTGCAAGGCACCACATTTTAGACTTTCTAAAAAGCTTCTGCAGCATTGCCTGTCCACCTTCAATACATCTAGCCTTTCCATAAATGGTGACTTCTTCATCCAATTAATAATATCGTTAAATTCTTCGGAATCAAAATTTTCCTTATTTTCTTCTCTATTTTCAATACCTATTCTACCATCCCTGTCATTAAGAGAAGCAAATAGGATTTAATATATCAAACTTTTTGATTAAAATTATTGTGTACACAGTAAAGTTATTTTTAGAATAGAAAACTAGTTATCTTTACTTACATTTGCTTTCGAAGATTAGATGATGGTAACTGGTTTGAAAGGAAGTACAGTTCATGCTGACTCTTCTTCGCTGAGCAATGACGCTGTTTGTGAACTGGTGCATTTGTATTGACTCAATGGAATTTGGGCATACTTTTCACTATATACTTTTTTTGACCAGTATTTTTTTATGTCAGTGGAAGATAACTTGTCCAATTCATTAATGCTTTTTCTATAAAATTATAATAATATAATAATTATAAACCTTTTAAAAATATATTTAATAACCTGGTACACAAATATAATACTCCTGCAATATGTTTGCACTTTTCAGAAAGACCAGCTTTACATGAGCATTTCATCTTGCAAATTTTTACATGACTACTCGTCACTTCAAATTCACCAGTCACTTCGTGGGGCTTTTCACTCAAGGCGCTAGTTTGCAAACACAGGGCAAACACATTCACAAAATTTTCTTTTTCATGACTTAACGTCCCCAGTGTAATGATGTGTCCAGCATTCACTATTCTTTCACCTTCAATAAAGTTTCGAGATAAATGATTGGCCTCTAAATATTCAAACATGTGCCACAAAAGTAGCATAACATGTGCCTCCCGTTTTTCCATTGTATTTTCTGAAAATTACGGTTTATACACTGATTTATGAATATTGTAAAAAATATATTGTAAATGATTAGAGAATGTAAACCTAGATAAATAAATGACCTAAATAAATGATCTAAATAAATAAATTTCTTAAGAAACCTTTATAAGTACTCACCGTACAACTCAGTTTTCAACTTTTTAAGACAAAAGTTTATATAAAAAAATTAAAACAACTTAGTAAATAAACTAGCACGTGTCGGACCAACTACATTCAATATAAGCAAGAGTGCAATGAAATATGAATACTACTCTCAGCCGGGAACTGTCAAACGACTGAAGCGCCCCCAACGGTAAAGTCAATCGCAAATACCGGCAGTGTTGTTCGCATCGAGCCGTGACTCCACCTCCTGTGACGTCACAAATGGACCAGTCGCACCTTAAAGTAAAGTGTTTTAATTTAGTTTTCGCCGTTACCCTTTGTAAATTAGCGACTGAAATGCCGGGACGTCGTTGTGCGGTAATTGGCTGTAATAACAGTCGTATTTCTATGAAAATTACCAATAGAGAAATCGTTTATCACAACTTTCCAAAGGCAACAAACTTCGTATCCGATACTGTCCGTAAAGAATGGATAAGGCGCTGCAAACGAGCAGATAAGTGGAATCCAAATACTAGCCAAATTTGCTCAATCCACTTTAATGCAAACGATTATGAACGTGATATGCGCAACGAATTATTAGGTAATAAATGTATTTATACGTTATGAGATAAATTATTCTAATACATAGTAATTATTGCTAGGGTTACCTGTACGAAAACAGCTGAAATACACTGCTGTGCCTAATGTAAATCTTCCACAAATGTCCAAAGATATAAAGAAAGTTGCGACAAGAGGGGAAGCATATTTAAAAAGAAAAAAGGAAAATGAAAGGAAAGAAGAAGTAAATAGATTGATTGCCGAACAATCGATAGCTTCATGTTTAGCGGCAAGTGAGCTGTCAACAGCGTCTTCAACAGCAGAATTTAAAACCAATAAGCCTTTAACTGTCCCAGCAGAAAATATATTATCTAAACAATATGCGGAGCTTCGTGAAAGTCACACTAAATTATCTACAGAGATGGAAATTATGAAACGCAAATTGAATTTGCAGAGAAAACAACTTTTATACTATAGAAGAAAGAACAAGCAAGATAAACCTGCACAAAAACAGGAAACGGTAAAAATACTGAGAAAACTCATAACAGAAAATCAAATTTCTATTCTTCTAAACAAAAAGAAACGCGTTAATTGGACTACTGAAGAGATTGCAGTTGCTTTTACTATTCGTTACCTCAGCAAGAAATGCAGATGCTCTCCATTTACTGAAACTTCTCCGTAATTGGTTTTTGGACACAGGATTTATATTGAGAAGTGCTGGAAACAAAGAGATAAGAAAAGAACCTTTAGAAAGTTTGATAGAATTAACCAATGTAGAAGTAAATTCCTGTTATAAAATTTCTGAAAAGCATATTACAGTTGAAAAGAGTAAAAGACAAAATGTAAGACTAGCGGCTGAATTGTTATCACATAAGACCGCCCAGGCATTATTACGATACAAACCAGGCCCTGATAAAAAACTTGCTGAAGATGTCGGAATGTTCATAGACAATATTAATTCTTGGTTTGATATTTTTAATAGCCATGTGAATAGATCTCCTGGCCCTGACCCTATGAAAGCCCCTTTTGGAATTTATTTACAGGACCAAGAACAACACTTAAATAAAGTTAGAGATTTAATATTTGACATGAGAGCTGAAGGAAAAAACACTTTGCAAATTTTTGAGAAAGGAATAATAATTTCTATATAATCGTTGAAACTACTTTTACGAGATATGAAGACCGAATTTGAAGATGTACATTATATATGTACTCATAAACTTAATCAGGATTGTTTGGAGAATTTTTCCTTCCAGCTTAGATGTCGAGGGCCGAATGAACATCCATCTCCATTGGAAGCCATCAAAAGAATAAGAATGATTATTCTTGGGAAGAATCCTGGTATTTTAGAAGCACAGGTACATAAAATGTGTTTATTAATTCTTTACATATTCCTAGTATTACATAGGTACCTATCTACATAGCTATACTTTTTTTAAAGGTGAACACACAAGAAGCTGTTCCTGAAGAATATATAGTGGCCACAGTTTTGGAACAAGCGAAAGTTTCACTTGAATTACCGGAAGAGAAGTTTGACAGCAATGCAACTCAAAGTAGCAATGGAAGCTCGTTTTCATCATCAGGGATTTCAGAAATATCTGATCGTTGATTGAAGAAATACATAAAGATGCGCAACGCTATAGCAAAAGAGCGTGTCTTACCGCTAAATACCCCCGCACACCCCTTGCCCTGAAACACAGTCGCTGTCTTGTGGCGACACCAAACGACCATACCTATAACTGCTAGAAATTGACGAAAAAGCAATGGTTTTGCCGTTTGCAGTAATTACATATAATAGCTCTAGACGAATTTACATGCTTTAAAGTCTCCTGGACATATGAACCTATATATATGTTCAATATACATTAAACATGCATATTTATGTATTGCAATAATATGTGTTTCATTTCCGCTTCTTGTAGGTATTTAATTTATTCATTGAAATAGATGTTCATTTTAAATATTATCGGATATGTATACAAAAAATCGTATTGTTAGATGTTTGTATATTCTAAGAAACACAGGTGTGCGATTTTGTGTCTTGGTTTTATTTCTTAATGTTTAATAAAAGTCGGTTTTCCCTAATACCTATATTTCGCAATTGTACCTGGCGGTAATAAATATCTTGTTTGCCTAGTGAGTGCGTACCTGTAGAGATAGTTCTAGGAAAATAATCCGATCATAAACCGTTACCTATATGTGCATAATTACATCTGGGAATATGAAATACATAGAAAATGCCCAAAAATTTCTTAATAGTTTTCTGGATAATTTAAACTTAAAAATTAACTATTGACATTGTTTTATGTGTAAACTATGTAGGTATTGGTGTAATATGGAAATATACGTAAAATAAGAAGTAAATAAACAAATATCTGAATATGACAGTTATTTATTATTTACCAAAAAGATGCTTGACTTAGAGAAATATTACTTACCTACCTACCTCAGTTTTTATAATAAAATTTCATATTATAAAATAAGAGTATTGCTAGTATACCTACTCACCTTTTTATTACAAAGAAGCTTATTAATAATGTATTTTTTCACTAGATGGGTGAATAAAAAATAAAACTATTATTGTTAAAAATAATATATTGTAATAAAACCTTACAGAAATATTGTCACATTGTTTTTACTAACATATATATATATATTAATAATATAATAAGAATCGCCACAAATACATATACAAGAACAAAAAAAAACAAAAATAAAGAACTAATTGCTTGATTTGTAGTTGTTTAGGAAAATAAAAAATAATTGTGGTATTTTTTATGTATGAAGAATGTTTATTTAATTCAGAATTAATTTTTATTGACACAATGTTTTTTATTACAATACCTATAGACATCCGCACGTGCACAAAACATTCTAATCTTTTGTAAACAGTGAAATAAGAAAAGATGTCATAATTTGTTATGTTAAAATTCTTACTTTTCTATGCGGTTTTACAGGTTTAATTGTGTTTTGTATATCTGTATGTTTCTCTGAGAGCCATTTTAAGCAGCGAAATAAATTCATTTTGATCAATAACTGAATAATATATTCCTTATGCTTGGTACATGATGCATGTTCATTTTCTTGGTACCAATATGAATAATGCAGCTTTTTTTTCAGGTCACTTTCGATTTTCTTTGTAACATTAGCACCGCATTTATATTTTTCAAATGATATGTAAAACTGTTGCAAACATTGAGATGTAAGATTTGCAAAATCCACTGACGGTCTCTTTAAAAACTGGATATTACTTTCCCGAGAATAGTCTTTATAAAATAGAAAAAGCTCATTTTCATTTAATATTAATCATTGTCACCTTTCATGAATTTAGATGAACAATTACTGCAATTAAATTTTTTTTCAACACTGTGCTAAGTAACCAGCAACATAAACATTTGAACATACTTCCAAACTATTGCACCTGTCCAATGTACACTTTGGTAATTGTTCAGATATGAAGCAATCATCCTTTGCGTCTTCTTCAATATGTTGGTGATAAACATTCACAGTATCATCAGAGTATTCTACATTATGCTCATTCTCAACTTCTATATCAAGAACGTTGCTGTCATCTACTTCACAATTTCCTGTGCCAGCAGCCATTTGAAGTCGAATATTTATATTTTGTTGCATTGAAATGCGACACTCTCTAACTGTAGGGGTGGGATTGTATCCGCCTCTATTTCTTATAACAGAAAAAAAAATTTCCAGAGGATCCTGATTTAAAAACCCTGTTATTAAATACCGAACACCCAATTCTTTTAAGTAGTCCTAGAGTAAAAGGATTGATTTCACTGTCCACTGAAAACCATTTATACAATAGATATTGTTACGCCTGTTACTGCCTTCAAAATATTTCTATGTTATTAAAATATTTTAATGCATTCTGCAAAATATTTAAAGTCTTATTATTGGAAGCGGACAATGGTCGTCTATTAGGGTTAGGATCATTTAAAATCCTGCTATTTAGTGCATCAAATATACAATTAACATTTTCAATAAACTCTGCTGTATCTAATGCTGTGCTACTCTGAAATTGTTTGATTACAGAAGCAGTTTTAATAGCTGAGGCAACAGTATGAGAAAATATTTGAGCTGCATACTTCACTCGCATTTTTTTTAAATTATTCGGTGAAATATGACTAGATGTAATTTTTATCATTGCTCTAGTGGTCCCGCTCTGTAAGTCAGCATCATAGGTTCTCTTTATATCCGCCCAAGATATCAATTTATTGTTTACTATAAACTGTAGTTTACAATTCATAAAATTATTCCGCAAAGATTTCAATAAATGCGGAGTGTCAAAGCACATAAATATTTTATGTCCTTCTATATAAAATATGGGTTCTTCTTTTGTTGCTCCTAATAAACTAATCGCCGCACGATTATTTGCTCCCTGATCACAAACTAGCACTGTTGGCTGAAATGACAATTCTTGCACTTTTTTAATCACAGAAATAATAATTTTGTGCAATGATATGGAATTAACAGGACCCGCAGATATAAAATAACACAATGGCATTTTCCAATTATGTAGTAGGCCACGAATATAAAACACCACAGCTGTATTAGCTAGTTTATTTTCTCGGCCCAAAAATGCCAGATCCTGATAGCCTTCAATGATGTCTTCGTGTTGGTTAAATTGTAACTGTTTTTTCAATTTTATTTCGTCAAACAAGACTACACACATTTTCTCTCTGTCAGTCATAGTGTTAGCTTTAAGACCAACTTTTTTTAGTAAATTATTATTGAATCCTGTTCTTAAATTACATGCTTTTAACCAATTTTGAATTGTTCTTATACCAGGTAGCTTGAATTTAAGATTATGTAACATAAATTTATAAGCACCTGGTGATTTATAATACAAGGAAAGGGCTAATTCTCTTTCTGCTTTAAACCACTTACCTCGAGTCTTATGAAATAATTGCATATTAATAAATGTTTTTAGTGACCCACTTTTAAATTTTAACAAATTTTGGACTGCTATTATAACTGAAAGAGAATTTTTCTTTTTAAGTCTGTACACCTGCGATGTCTTTTTTTTGATTTTTCTATTTAAATCCTTAATTTTAATCGACCAACTTTTACATTTCCTCTTTGTTGTTGATGGCATTTCAAGGATACGATCGCTCAACACAGAATAGGAACTTCCACTACTACAAAAGCTTGACGTCCTTGGCAGATCATTTCGAATAAACATCTCTGTCAGTTCATCTTCTTCACACGAAGTCGATGAAGATGTTGTCCGTTTTCTTGAATATGTGATATTATGTTCACCAATACTTGATTCCTCCATGGCAGCATTTTCTGTAAAAAGTTATTGCTTTTTTACTTTTACTCACAAATTCTCTCTTATGCGAATCCCTTCTCTGATCACCCACCCAGTAAATAGATTTAAGTTCTAATACTAAAAACAAATTAGTGTACCTACATGAGTAAAAAATGTTTCTTACCTATTTCGTTATACTTCACAGGAATTGCATTTTTCGTTAACAACTTTCGTTGATTATTTGCAATAACATGATTATTTGCAATAACATGTGTCGGCAAAAAATGTTCCTCACAAATTAATTTATTGTGTAAATTATCGATATCCATAAGTACGATATCAATATTGCCACAATTTTTTTTCCATTCCTCTACTCTTTTAATGTCTTTCACAGGAAACTTAAAAAAACTAATTTTATCTTTTCCGTTATTTTTTAAACAGTTTTTATAAACACAGTTATGACTATATAGTCGTGTTATTCATTTTGACTTAAATACGTAACGAGTCGACAATCTAACCACAATGAACTTAAACAACAGCTTAAACGTATAACGTGGTATGACTGTTAGACGCTAGACCTGTGGGTAGATGAGAGAGCTCGATAAGGTTTGTTCGAACCTGCAGTTCTGAACGGTTCTAGAACTAGTGCGCATGTCATTTAAGAAAAAGACTGTTCGGACCATGCAGTTCTGGAACTGCAAATTCTGAGAACTGGTAGTTCAGTGTTCGGTCTTTCAGAACTAGTAATTCAAGAACCGTTCGGAACGGTTCTAACAGTTCTCGATGATGGGCTAGTATTTGAAATTCTGATATAGTGGAGGCAATCCTTAAACCGTTGCACGTCATTACTCGTTAATGACGTCATATACTGCAGCGTAGTCAAGTCTGTTTGAAAAATCATATGATTTGCACGCCATTTTAATGTAAACAAATTTGACATATAAATATCTGAAAAATATAATTGTGTATTGTAAATTTTATAATTTTTTGGGTGGTACGGTTTTTAAAAAATGAATGACGTGCAACGGTTTAAGGATTGCCTCCACTATATATCCGGAGCATGCGTAATTGTCATTCGTATCAACTTTCGCATTTTTCTGGTTATGTTTATCGTATTTATGTTGAACTTCAGAGTTTGGAGTTGTTCTAGGTTAGTTTTTAAATTGTCGTTCAAGTACCTATTTGTTTTTTTATTTTAGTTTGTGATATTATTAGAGTATTGGTGTGAAACCTATTTTTAATTTTTTTTACAGTTTTTATTCACACCCATTATATCAATTTTGTGATATCAGTATATTAGGTATCCGAACAATCTATTATATGTATGTGTTTGTACCAGCCTGTTACGTCATGAAAGTTATAATAAATTGCAAGTTAATGTGACTCCCAGACTTGTGAGACAAAACTTTCAGAGTCTAATTGATGTAAGTACCAAATCATGTAGGTATCGCAATTCAAATTACCAAAAAGGCTTCGATTCTCCAAAATGGATTGAAAAAGTGTATTACTTCACAGATTAAAAAAAGAAGAGGAGTTGGCTTTGAACATTGAAAATGTATTGTAATATATTTCTTTAAATGCATCATGATTGTTGATTTTATAATTATGTAATACATATTTATTAATGTGTGTGTGCATTTGATGCACGTGCCAATTATTAATAACAGCTCGTACTAAAAATCCTTGTTTTATTTACCCGGTTTATCAGAAATTACAAAATTTTGAAAAATGTACAGTTCTGTGCACTAAATTGGCGTACACTTAATATACGCTTATGTAAATATGACTTTTGTTTGAATACCTGTCATGTATGACAAATTGAATTGACGCTATAATTTCATTTGTCAACTTAACTTAAGCCATTTTCACAATGGCAAAATAATGTCAAAATTAGCAATAAGACGTGTACGCCAATTTATTGCACAAAACTGTACTTCTGAACAACTTCTTCATTACTTTTTATATCCTGTCGCAATTTTGAGATGTAACATTTAAATGTTCATTACGATTGATATTTGTCCACCAGTTTGGTGTTTTGTAATATATAAATATATTGCTTATATAAAAAAATGCAGAATTATCCATTACAAAATTTAGAAAAACGTATTTCATATAAACAACTTTTTCATTACTTTTTAAATCCTGTCGCAATTTTGGTAGTCAGATGCATTAGCTATTAAACGTTCATTACGATTGATATTTCTTCCAATAAGTTTGGTGTTTTATTAATATTACTATTACTAATGTTGGTAGTACAAGTTTCCCTAAAATTCCAATTTTAAAACTGTTCGAACCTTCAGGATTTCGAACCGTTCTAGAACCAGGATTTGGCCGGACATGCGCATTATTATCAGAACTACTAATTCTAGAACGGTTCCGGAACTGTTCAGAACTGGAGGTTCGAACAAACCTTAAATGCAACGCGTATCACTCAACGGTCAACGCAAAACTAAAAATCTCGGAACCAAATGACTAGTGCTGCCGCTCTAGATGTCGAAACCAGTTTGGGTACGCTCAGTGCTATGTGGTGGCGCATCTTTATGTATTCCTTCAATCAACGATCTGATGCAAAATCACCAGAAACAACGGACGATGCATTTGAGTACATTGCTGGTTTTATAGCGAAGAAATTTAAAAACAGTCATCCCCAACTCGGCGATTATACTTATAAAATTAAAGCCGATCACGCCTACAATTTACCCTCATGGGTACAACAGCTCTCCTTTGGTGGTCTTATTAAGCCCTCAACAGATTTCTTAAGTACCATTAAACAGTGGAACAAATATTTTGAGATATATCATGGCGATAATAAACTACGGAAAGAAACACTGTTGTTAAAAGACTAGCTTTAAAAATTAAAAAGCGAGAAAATTTTTGCTTTGTTATTATAAAATTATTTTCTAAATTAAGAACTGTTATCCGTATGAATTATTTAAATACAAAAAGAACCCTTGACAATGCTAAAAAATCGAGTAAACGTAAGCTTTCTACTAGTACACCGTCAGACACTCAACGAACACTAGCTAAAAAAATGCGAAAAACCACTACTTGATTCGTTTTTATTTAATTACTGCGTAATAAAACATTGCTATATACTGACTCTTTTAATTGAAAAATATATATTTTTTGCTTTGTATAGAGAATACATGCTCATCGGCTTTCTTTATTTATGTTTATGTACCTAATAAATGTGTTTATTTGAAGTTGGAAAAGTTTTTTTTTAAATTATAACCCAAAGTATAACCTTATGGCAATAAAAACGTGTATTATATTTATAACAGTACACTGACGGATATGTTATTATCTAATGAAATATTATATACCATAATAATAGCACTAATATAACTCGAGAATTAATTGTTGTAGTAGCTAAACACATTTTATAAGGTGCTTTACAGTAGTGAACGCGTTCAACCTGGTCCGTTTGTGACGTCATGGCTCCCCACTACGCGGCGAAAATATTGCGGGATCGAGCAATCCTATGTTCTTATACAATCCTTGGCGGTAATAGAATGCGCTACAAAAGATGGCCGTCCGCTCTGTAAAATAGTCGATGTAATCGTGACGTAATTCGATGTAGCGTGTACATCCAGCAGACATTTCCTCAACAGCAACAGTTCCACAACAGTTGCGTCTGCTGAATGCAATCACTGACGTCGATTATTTTATTTTACATGTTGTATTCAAAAAAGGCCGCGAAATAAAAATACTGGCGTGCGATTGATCAAGTGTAGGATGTAGAATTGAAAATGGTGACATGGTTATATCACACATTAACATCCAATTCCTAATGAACGAACGGCAACACGTGTTTAACACTTAAAGGTTATAACCCTACGATTGAACTCTACTTTACTGCTAATTTAACATCATAAATTTAATATACCAGCCTCTAGAGTGAAAAATTGAAACAACACATATTAATTAATGATTATTGATTTTCAATTTTAGTAAAACTTACTTTGACTGCAACTTTGGTTTTAACTTAGGTAATTTTTTCAAAAATAGTTTTGACCGGATTTCTATTAATTTCTTGATATTTGCTAAGCCATGAACTGCCGATTCCCATGTTGTATAATTCAATACTGGTCCTGGATATGGACCACCATCCTCATCCATGTATAAATAAGTTTCAATGGAATTTAATGTACCTTAAATATTTGACATAAGGATGCAATATTAGCACTAGTTATTTACTCTACCAACAAAGTTTTTCATCATAAAAATTGCTCCTAAATCAGATGGAATACTATCGATTCCACAAGAACTAATTAAGTATATGGCTTTTTTCTTTGCTTCTTCATGATATTTCAACTGTATATTTTCCATAAACTCAGGTTCACCGCAAACATCTACATAATGAGTTGCAGTTGAAAGACATGCCCTTACAACAGGTTCTCCACAAAACCTGTAAGGTCCTGTGATATTGATAATTACATTAGCTTGAGCAGTCATTTTCACTAAGGACATCTCATCATTTACATTTGCAGTAATGATTGGTATATGTTTTAAATCATCTCCTAAAAATATTTAAATATCACATCAACAATACGGACCAAAAGTAAATAAATAAACCGACCAGTTTTTTTCTCTGCCTCTATTAATACAGCTTTTAACTTTTCTTCTGATCTTCCTGCAATGCCCCATGCTAACAGAGAGTTTTCAGACTTAACTAATTTGTGCAATTCTGCTATTGTACGTCTGCCTGTAAATCCTGTAGCGCCAAAAATTACAATATGTAAACGATTTGTCATTCTAATATGAACTTAAAGGTATATATTTTCAACTAATGGAATAAGAAGCAACAAGAAAAATATTTCTAAATTATTTCTTATCTGTGTAGAGGTCAATGTTCATGTTGTTGTTTTTTGCTTATTCATCACAATAAGTATATATACCGTGTGGCCGCCGTTCATAGCGCGATGCATGTATTAGTAACTACTGGTCGACTATAAATGGGTGTGCCAACTTGAATTGCCACACCGACAGCGGGCGTATAAGTTATACGTATAAATGTATTCGTAGGCAAATCAAGTGAAGAGCAGTGTAATAGGTATTGCGTTCCCGTTGTAAGTAATTATTTGTAGTTGTTTGAAGCATCAGATAATCACTGATAATATGTCAGTGAAGTAACTCATCACAGCTTCATAAACAACATAAAAGAGCAAAAATAAATAATAAATAACTCCTAGACTTTAAAATAAAAAAAACTTCTTAACTAAAATAATATTTTTCAACAAATATTATAATCTAAAAACTCAACTATAATAAAATACTGAAACATAAAATATTTACTTCTTAAAACAGAATTGTAATTCAACATTGCAATTAACCTGTAATTGGCTAAAAAAATGTTATTCTTAAGCAATAATAAAACTCGAACTGACGCCCATATGTGGAAGCGACTGCCCGACTACACCGTATAAATGTCGATTTTTTGGACAAATACGAGTGCATCATAGGCATATGCGAAATACTAGCCCTGTTGTAATCCAGTATAACACTGCGTCTACTTGTTTACCGTTCTAATACACAGGCATCTCTATCTGTTTCGCTTACTCTACAGGTATCGCGATAATGCAGACGCACGCGGTCTTATGGTATATTAAATATTATATGAAAACTATAAATACCTTTTGAAGAATCTTACCGTATTCTTTAAAAAACTCATAAAACGTATATATGTATACATGAGGTTAGATAATGGAATTTTTGTGCATATTTAATTTAGTGCCTTTATAGTTCATCAGTAACCACCCTGATTTCGTATGCTTCACCTTTAGTTGGCGCTCAAAATCCAAACAATTGCAACTTTCCCGGCAAATAAACTTCATTAGCCATTTCTCTAGTATCCTTACGATTATTTTTGTATTTAAATAATACATCCCTTAATTTATTAATATTTTTTATTCAGATACACTTGTTGATAAAAATAACATAATAAATTTGTAACTTACAATATAACAGTCAAAATATATAATACTATTATTTCTTTAATAAATGCAGAAAAACTTAGATTTAATAAATACATATAACAATAGTAATAATTAATGTGCAAATTGCATAAATAAGGACAACATTATCATTTACAACTTTGGATCCAATTCAAAAGTAACACCATATTTATTCAACTTTTCAATCAAAGAAGTATTTGCAAAGGCGGCTCCAGGGGTATACCATCCACCACTAAAAAAATGATAAGCAAATTATTTGAAATGTCAGTTGCTTTCACTTATTATCTATCATTTGCATTCACATTTTAACATGGCAGTACATACTTGTTTGGCATTTTATCATTTTCAGTCAATACTGTTATAGCAGATAAGGCTAGTGCAATACAGGTTGCCCCATAGCCAGGATTCTTTCCTGACACTTTAGCAGTTAGCACTTTATCTGGCGGTTTGTCATAAGTATCTGTAGGGTCTGCCAATTTTTCATTCCAACCCTCTCCATACAGCACCAAATAGAAATAATTATTTTCCTGTTTCTCTTCACTAGGACCTTCATGACTAACAGTTCCACAAGTAAAAACTTTTGGATACTAGAATGAGTTTCATATTAAATTAAAAATTAAAATTGTGGATACGATAAGTAATCCAGAATATTGGCCACAATTAACATAACATTGGAATGATTATACAAAAGAAAGTTTATGAAATGTTTAAATTTATGATAAGTATATTTATATAAACAAAACATTCACAAGAAGATTCTGAATAAAGTCAAATTCAATATACCTTAAGTAGAAGGGTCCTGGTAAAACTGAATTTACACATAAAAGTAAAAATGGTACCCATTATTGCAAGTATAAAGAGTTGGAGAAAGTTATCAAACCCCCAATAAGTTTGTATTTGTGCCGGTCTTTGTTTGTGATTCTCATACATGTATCTTTGAGTCTTAGACATCACAGAACGATCAGCACCAGGAAATATTGTACACCATTTATTTACCAATTTACTTTTAAAGAATGAACCCCTGCAATATGGCCATTACATTAAATAAAACTATATAATTTTTAATAATATACTTTGGTTGTAACTTTGGCTTCAGTGGAGGCAATCGTTTTGGATATAACTGTGCACGTAGATCTCGTAACTCGTTGGAATGACCTAATCCATACACAGCTGATTCATATGTAGTATAATGTGTAGCAGCACCTGGATAAGGCCCTCCAGTTTCTGTTACGTACAAGTAGGTCTCAATCGAATTTATTGCACCTGTCACAAATTAATAATATTATACTTATGTTTCCTTGCTTAAAGCCTGTATGTGGCAATGTATTCTTTTTAATAAAATTAATTACAAGAATCTATAATACATATTATTATATTGAATAATGTATGTATACAAATATAAAATAGATTGTATTTTTACATTTACATAAGCTTTGTTCGTAGAGGAATCACAAACTGGTCAGTGGCGATTCGATTGGTGGGGAGAAATACGAAACTAGTCTTTGACTGATTTTACAACATCTCATTGGCTCTGATTAGTCTGTGATTTCTCTACGAACAAAGCTATAATTACATCTGCATTTGTCAATTTAACAATGTATTTAGATTATTCTAAGCAAAATTATACACTGCAACACATAGCTTTATTATTTAAAAGATTTATTAAATAGCTCAACTTAATAGAAAATGAAAAAAATAAATATATACAATACCATCAAAATTGTTCTGCAGAAATATAGCCCCTAAGTCAGCAGGGATACTATCTAAACCACAAGCACTTATCAAATATACTTTTTTCTCCAAAGCAGCATCATTATATTTTAATTGCATAGTATCCATAAACTGTGGTTCACCGCTGACATCAACATAATGAGTACCGGTCTTAATACATGCTTGTATGACTTGCTCACCAAAAAATCTATATGGACCTACAGCATTAATAACAATACGAGTTCTAGAAGTCATTTTTTCAAGGGATTCAATATTATTTGAGTCAGCTAATATTATCGGAATATCGCCATAGTCTTCACCTATAAAGATAATGCGAAAATAATGAAATTATACACAGCAATAAATATGTTACGGCTTACCGGTTTTTTGTTCTAATTCCAAGAGCGTTTCTTTTAATTTTTTTTCCGATCGTCCAGCGATTCCCCATGTTAATGACAAATTTTCCGAACTAATTAAATGCGTTAATTGTGGTATAGTACGTTTACCAGTAAAACCTGTTGCTCCAAATATAATAATATCTAAAGGATTTGGGCTAGACATCTTCCAACGAAGTAGAAACGGTAGAAACGTTAACAAGTTACTAAGTTCACTGCACTATCCCTATTCGTGTTCACCCTCGTGCTCTAATTGCAACCAACTGCGGCGTGATCATAGAAAATAGAAATCACTAGAAAGCTCGTGTTATACCGGGTGTTCTGAAAATTTCGAAGTCAAGCAGGTGTTGAACAAAAAAATCGTGTGTTCTAACTTAAGTTTATTATTTGTATTAAATATTAAATGTCAGTAATAATTGTCAGAATCTACTCTATCTCAGACATGCCTTCAAGTCAGACTTTCAAGAAATACGTTGTCTTTGAATTTTTCTGAACACCCGATAGAAAAACAATTTTTCTTTAATGCAGAGTGGAGTAATCTAGTGAGTGGGAGAAGGATGGTATTTTAAACACTGTTTCATTTTGAAAATATTGTTTGTATTTATTAGTCTTTTTAGTTGTTTCTCAACAGTTTCTAGAAATATACACATAACAGTAATAAAAATTGTATTAATGCAATTTATTATATAATAATAATAATATCTGACTTAAATTAAAAATCGGGTGTTCAGAAAAATTCCAAGTCAACTAATCCTTGAAAATTTGAAGTCATGTCAGATAGAGTAGAATCTGACAATTATTGACAGACAACAATTGACATTTAATATTTAATACAAATCATAGACTTAAGCTAGAACGATTTTTTGTTACAAAAGGGAATCAACATTTTTCTCCAGTACATTGACCACATTTTCACTCATTCGCCCCGTGGAAATCTACAGTGAACTTCATTCCCTTTGAAGAATGCAAAAAAAAACTTACGTGAAAAGAAATGCCTCCTGGCTTAAATTTTTTTGAGTGTTACCACAGTACCGACATGATAATAACACACACAAGTTCTTCCTAAAGCAATTAATTAAAAACATACATCGAAGTTTGACATTTATTGTAATACAATAGCATCTGATCTGCAAAATGGCGACCACTATAGTCTCTGCTTAAAATGGATGTGCTCCCACCTACACCACTCAAAAATCTTTGAGCAGGCTTTTGCTTAGAGATTAAGGCAGTACCTTAAAAGTAAGGAATTCCTAACCGGCAAGCAACATGGATACAGGAAGGGACACTCTGTAATAAGTGGCATGGCAGCAGCCTTGGATTACATCTTTGAGGCACTAGATAATAGGATGTGTGCAGAAATGAGTATGCTCGACCTTAGCAAAGCTTTCGACTCTGTAACTCTAGACATACTATTCGAAAAATTGAAATATCATGGGGTGCGTGGTCTCCCATTAAAACTAATAAAATCATACTTGTCAGAAAGAACCCAGATGACGGCATGGAACGATAGAGTCTCTGATATATCCTAAATAAAATACAGAGTACCTCAGGGGTCAATACTTGGCCCACTTCTGTTTCTTGTGTATATCAATGATATGCCAGTCAATATTCCGGATTCGGAGTTATGTGTATATGCCGACGATACATCGCTGCTGGTCAGACCTGGGGAACAGGATGAGCTGCGGAGAAAATCCACTGTAGCCGTACAACATGCCGAGGGATGGTTCGCAGCGAACAGATTGAAAACGAATCCTGACAAAATACAATCCTTGACGTTTACCACAAAAACATTAGAAGAATGTGGGAACGCCAAATTCTTGGGCTTGCCTATGGATTCACACCTAAGGTGGAATCTACATGTGGACGATCTGGCTGGGAGATTGACTTCCGCGGTGTTCGCTATTAAAACATATTGCTACATACGAGGCAGCTAGAGCGGCGTACCTTTCGTACTTCCACTCCCTACTAAGCTATGGAATACTTTTTTGTGGACATACAGCGGGTGCGGCTAGAATATGAAGTATAGTGAAAGCTGTAGGAACTACTTTAGACAGCAGGGGATACTTACCTTGCCATCGGTATTTATTCATGCGGCGGTGGTGTATGTTCAGACTAACAGACACGTGTTCGATACCAATGGGTACAATCACCAATATACTACCAGAGGGAGAAACCAACTAAGAACTCCCCATCACAGATTGGCACGTTCCCAACTATCTGTGGACCAGAGGGGTCCAAACTTTACAACCGCATAATCGCAGATATAACAACGCTACCTATAACCTGTTTCAGGAAGAAGATGAGGGATATACTGATTGACATGGAATGCTATACAGTCGCAGACTTCCTTGCTTGAATAATCATAATTGTCATTCACTTCATGTTGTTATCTACCTACTCATTTTGTTTGTATTGTAATGTATTATATTTTATCATTGACGATCCATTGCTCTGGGGCGCCTTGCTATATTTGTATAATGCATAATAGAAGTACTTTATACATACTACCGCACGTGATACGTATCATTTTTATTCTGTTATTAGTCTTCAAAAGATGTATGTTTCAAATGGCAATAAATTGTTAGACTCGAGTGAATTAGTTAGGAAAATTTACTCAAACGTGTATATGGAAAAAGCTTCACATGTTTTACATGTATTTTTGAAGCAGAGTAGACAACCCTTGTATTAAATTTCGGAGATACATTTAATCACAGATGCCTTCTAATAGTGAGACAAAATATATGCCCGAAATCGTTAGTAGAAGCAGTTATAAACAAAAAGTTATAGTATTAAAAAACTGAGAGAACTTCTCACAACACACATTAAACTCATATAAACATGACATGACCGGTTTATCCTACGACGAAGTTACAATGGAGCAAAGAAATAATGTAAACAACACATGCTTTCTGAATAGGACTAATTCATATGGCGAACTGCAACATCTGTTTACGTCCGAGAATGAGAGCAAAAAATGCCCATTAAATATGGAATTTATGAGTAAAATCCTTTTTTCATCGGCGTAGATAGGAGCGTGACGGGCTTTTAAAGTTTATTATATTTACCTTATATTTAGCATGAGAAATAAAATTTTCATTCATACTTACGTTAGTTTCGTTTTTTCATTGTTTTGACTGTTGATTAGGTTCTTCGTAATTTTTGTAATAGTCTGTTTAATACCGGTTTATTAAATCGACTTCTCCCAATTATCTAGACGTAAGTGTGCACTGGATTTCGTTTAGTTTCAATAACATACACGTACATTCTTAGTTATCATTTATTTAGATCTAGAACTTTGTTTATGTTACTTTTTCTGATATGAAAATGAATTGTCAGTGATTCCGAAATTTATTACAAAGTCTGTAAAATATCGTTACAGAATGCCAAAATGTCGCACGTTCGTCACTTAGCTTTGCTAAAACATACACAGAAATAGTTTTTATGCAGAGAATTTCGATAGTTTACAAAATTTCGTTACATGTTTAAATGACGATGCTCGAAGTATTTCTGAGTGCAAGGAACTAACACAAATCCCAAATTTAAAAAATCGGTTGTTATTCCTTCAGGAACACTTTGGAAATTTGCCTAAACTAATCACATATTTTGAAAATCGAAATCTCAAATTAAAAGATGGATTAACCACATTAGATGTGGGCTATTAATAATTTCAAAAGTATTCCAAGTGACTTCGGATGTGGCCTTCGGCAAAAGTTAGACGCAGTTTTTAATAGAAATCCAGATTTAATAACATTGCGGCAAATGTGTATGCTAAATACGCTGAAATAAAAGAATATTTCCAGTACGCACCTATAACTAGTTGCGATGTAGAAAGGACGTTTTCTGTCTACAAGGATGTACTTAATTCAAAGAGAACAAGTCTTACAGAAGAGAAAATGAACAAATAATAAGGTATTTTAAATACTGTGACTTACATATATACATTTATACGTAAAACGTATATGCATATATGCATGTGTTTGAGATACACACATACATTAATGCCCACTGACGAGACCTCAAAGGTCGAAACACCGGTGCCCGTGCGTTTGATTGTCGGCAATGGCACTTAATGTATGTGTGTATCTCAACCACATGCATATATGCATATACGTTTTACGTATAAATGTATATATGTAAGTCACAGTATTTATTTACTGCTTGATGTTAGTTTTAACATCCATGTGTTTACACTATTCATTTTCGTTTTAATAAGGTATTTTGTATGTTATAGATCACCAGTCACTTATTATCCAATTATATAAATAAAATTAAAACCTCTTTAAAAATACAACATTTCAATAGTGCGCCCATGGGCGATGTAGGACGATATTTTTATTTATATAAATAGTATACAGCAGAAATAACAGAATTCATATTAAATGAATGACAGTCATTTACTACCAAATTTAATTTCATAAACACGTTTTACGATATTTATTATATTTTGTTTCAATTTCTTAAATCGGCATATTAAAAAAGAAACAAGAATTTTAGATACAGATTTAGTTTCTTTAAAACTCTTACACAATAATTACTTAAAAGTTAAAATGTAATTAGGAAATTATCATATATTGTGTGTAGCAGCAACAATATGATTAACAGATAAGATTTATAGTTTCGGATCCAATTCAAAAGTTACGCCGTATTTATTCAGCTTTTCAATCAAAGAAGTACCTGCAAATGCGACTCCAGGAGAATACCATCCGCCACTAAAAATATACAATTATAATTAACTTATGTTTAAAAATTGTCAGCTATGAAACAGCTGACTTCATAACGGGTGTCTGTAATTGATTTACGCATTGCGAATGTATTTCATTTGTTTTTCGATCATAGGCGCACCTAAATATTGAATTTAAAAAATAAACATCGTTGTATATTCACATGATCATGGATACATGCAACTATAATATTGCCAATATAATGAAATAACATTAATAACCTGTAAATTTCGAATTCATGTTCTGCTAATTTTATTAGTATCCCTAGCAGCGTTTTTTGAATTTCGCGGGTGTTTTAGGTTGGCTACGAAGACAATCGAATAGAATACAGGTAGGCTAATTCACACGTTATTGCGAAATTACCGTGTACCCAAGTAGAAGATTGGTCAAAAACTAGACGTAGAAACATTTATTGATAAAATTACATTCCTATTCAGTAATTTTGCATTGAAATTACCAGCGAGTACACCTCTAGTTATTTTATTGAGTCCATTGCAAACTTAAAACACGCGCCAAATTCGAAAAATGCCTCTAGGGATATATCAATAATTTTCAAAAACTAAGATGCAAATAGTCGATCTGTAAATCAATTAAATACACCATTATTATCTATCATTAGCAATTACATTATTATGTTTTCGCATCTTTACCTATACCTATTCTACAATAATTACTCTGTTCCTTCACATTTCAAATATAAGTAGATCTGGGTTGAATCATAAATTATTCTTCATGTTCAGTTGACAATGTCAAAAAGACATTGTTGCATGTTAGTATAGTACAATTCAGTAGTAGTTAATAGTATCTAGTACAAACAAGTTAACAATTTCCACCACCAATTAGCTACATATCCTAAACACCTGTATTGAAATATACAAGAAATATATTAAATCATAAGTTTTGATCTAGTATGTAAATGAAAATATTCATTCACATAAAATGGTGGGAACATGTCTTAAATGAAATAATTAATTCAGAAAAAGCAACAATATTAAATGAAAATACAAGTACAACAGAGGAGATTATTGATCATTTAAGAACAGAACTAGTAGTTGTGTACTACATGGATAGCTAGTGCTTTTGCAAGAGCGATTGCCTATGCATATATTGAACATTTAATAAATAAGAGTTTCCTGTTTAAACGGGGTTACTATCCAGGAACTGAATCCTCAGCCCCACCCCGTTTTTTATTTTCGTATGAAAATACACGGAAAACAAAATTTCAAATCAAACCATTACAAATAATTATAACAAGTTCAAAATAATTTTTTTATTCAAAAATTACTTCTTATGAAGAGCAGGTATACATAATCGAGATATTTCTATAATTTGAAGGGTCGTGACTTTGTGAAAACATAAAACAAGTCTTACAAACTTCCTCTTTTTAATTTTACCTAATCTATTGTTACATTTTCCGTAATAAGTTTTCAATAGTGTTTGTTCAAGTTTGTTGTAGTGTTGATTAATTTTAAAATCGTTTCTTGAGACAGTAGTGTTTCGATGGATGCGGTTACCAGTAATTAAAAAATAAAGTCATTTGAAAATGCCTTTTATTACCAACAGGTACTCAAAAACATACTTTCATATTTCTAGTACTACGTTGAAGAACACATAGCTGAATAAAAGTACACAATATTTGTAGGGAACAATAAAGCTCCACAATTAAAAATTTTAATCCAAGTATAATTATATAATCAGCAATAGCCACAATTTGAAGAATTGTACTACTATATTTTCCACCACATCTTCATATCGTAAAATGCATGCACCACAATAATAAGTACCTAACCTAACATATAGCAAGGCTGCAAAAAACATTCAAAACACCTATGTCAGGGATGGCCAACGCGTAGCGGCAAATTTTGATGTGGCTAATTTTATTAACTCGGGCATGAAATGTCTAAAAAATTATTTGCTCTATAAAATACAATACCGCTGTTAATGGCCATAGTTGTTCAGGACATTTCCTTAGTTTAACAGTTATATGTATAGAAAGAAAATCGTAGGTATTAATTTGGTTGATTATTTGTATAGTTTTCGGTTTTATTTAATTGTTAGGCCACTAATAAAAAAGCTAGGTACTAATTTAGAGATGGAAATAATAGATTTTCAATCTGATCTACAACTGAAAATAATAATATCACAAACAGATTTTTGGATACTTGTAGATGAAAAATGAACCGAAATTCTGAAATAAAAAAAAAGGTTATGGTCGGAAATGATGGATTATGGAGTTCTTATTTCTGGGAATTTCCTGTCTCTGATTCTCCATAACCTCCAGTAGTCGGGCCAATTCAGTGGCTATATTGCGGAAAATAGTTAATTTAATGTAATTTTCATTTGTCTAATCTTCTTCAGCTATTTTAGACACCAATAATCTACTCCAAACCCTCTAAGCAAATAAACAAGAATTGATTAGCTGACTTCTATCAAGATTGTTAGCAAGTAGCATATCCAACAACATAACATTAAATTTTAAATTTCACTCAACTGATGTTAATGTAGCGTCCGCTACCGATGGAGCAGCACATTCCTCTGCTGAAGGCGACCACTGATTAAAACACCGGTTAGTACAAATTTTGCATTTTTCCAAAGTCGGTTAACGCAAATCATTGATTAAGAACGTCGTTAGTCGGTCAAATTTTAACCGCTGTTTGAAGTGCCTGATAAACAGTGATTAGGATTACTTACACATGCGCATAACCTAGGAGACACTAGGAGATTTGAATTTTGGTTATTATACTCCATTCAGTCTAAGAATAAAGTAGATGGCGCTACAATATGAGCACAGTTTACACACGATGAACTTTGTATTTTGAAAACAAGTAAAACATATGTTTACTGTCAGATGGATAGCAGGGATATCATATCTGATATGATTATATTTTGACATTTACGTACATTTTTATACAAGTTGGTAACTCATTCCTCAAGAAAAAGGAATGCACATGTCGTCTAATTGTACTTTTTTGTGCTTCATCCAATTTATTGTAAGTATGACGATAATTTCTTTTTCTTGGAGGAGAAATTGGAACTCCATATAATTCCATTTCTTTAATAATGCAGTACATTGTATTCCTATTAATACCCACTTCCTCTGCTGTTTGATTGACTGCAGCTGTTTTAGACATATTGTTTTTATCCTTAATGTACACATTATAAGCCATTTGCCTTTGTCCAGATCTTATGTGTTTCCCTTTACGATTTTTTGAAGGACCTGGTAAAAGTGCTTCCGCCATACTATAGAATATTAGCGATTACGAAAAGAAAGTTAACGAAATTGATAAAATACCTTAACAAATGAATATTTCACTTGCGAGTTCTAAGAAGAACTATTTTTTAAGAATATTAACAACAAATAACTATGTAAAATACGGAAATCGACAAAATCTTTGAACAAAACTGTCAGTAAACAAATTTTTGACAGAACGAGCTAAATGCGATTATTTTGCCGGTGTAAATGCACACTCGATTTCAACCAATCACAAACGTTTATTTTAAGCCCTATCTTTCCCAATGCTTTATTCTTAGACTGAATGGAGTATAGTGACAGCTGTTATGTTTTACTGTATAAAGTTTTTTTTTGGAATCAGTAATTCATATCAGTGATTTAGTAATTGAAGTGCTTCTTCTATAAATGAATTTAACAGTATAATTAAAAATAAAAATAGCATAATATTGAATATGTGTAACTTTTAGCTTGAAGATGAAGAAAGATTCTGTAGCATCTTATGCTTGAATTTGCTCTTTTCTTTGTAATTGCATTTGACAGCACCTTATTAAAACATCATTTTAGTTGAACATATTTTGCACTCACTCTAGATATGTTATTAACATATTAATTGTGAACCTGGCAGGTTGACACATGCAGTTAATTCTACATTAACAATTATTACTGGCTCTGTCAAGCTCACTCCGATTCCACTCTAACATAACATAAGTTGAAATCGTGTAAGTCAATTTGGAAACAGGTTTTGTCAATTACTCTCTTTGTTTAAAGGACATAAAATTAGTCAGAATGTATTGTTTTTAATAAACACCTGATATCTGATATTTCAGTAAAAGTATCTGGGTTTATTCGTCCTAGTGAAGTTTGGTGCAAGTTAAATCGTCTCAGATATGGCAATTATACCATTCAAATGTGACTGATAAACCAGCTTAAGACCCTACGAGGTAGGCGCCATAAATTCTCGGCCTGATATACACAAAAGAAACGTGAAAGAATATAAAAATTTTAATTTTTCAATGTAATCTCCCCTAACTTCTATAGGTTCACAGTGATCAGCAATAGTCAAACAATCGACTATTGCTGGTCACCATGAACCTCTCTTCAGTTCGACAATCGACATATTGAAAGTTCTGAATTCCACTCATGGTTGCTTTTAGATAACCGTAATATTGCAAATTACGCACTATGCGGGGTATTACTGTACTCTAAAATACATTCCTTAGTTTCATATGAATAAATTAAACCAAGACTTACTTGTTTGGCATATTATCACTTTCTGTTAATATTGTTATTGCTGTCAATGCCAATGCGACACATGTTATTCCATATCCAGGACTTTTTCCTGACACTTTAGCAATGACCACTTTATTTGGTGGTTTATCATAGTCATCTGTTGGTTTGGCCAATTTTTCACTCCAACCTTTTCCATGCAGTATCAGATGAAAAATAGTATTTTCTTGTTTTTCTTCACTTGGACCCTCATGACTAATTGTGGCAAGAGTAAAAAATTTTGGATACTGAAATAAATATAATACAATCATTTCTTTTGAATAAAAATCATCTCAAAAGAAAATGTAATGGAATCTATTATTATTTTATATTATCTATATATGTAGTAAAAATGTATAAATATGCAATTACAACAACAAATAAACATATGATCGACATTTAGTAAATTAAACATAGGTACCTTAAGTAAAATAGTCCTGGTGAAATAAAATTTACACATTAGTGCAAAAACAGAACCCATTATTATAAGTAGAAGAAGTTCGAAGAAGCTGTTACAACCCCAGTAAGTTTGAATTTGGGGAGGCCTTTTATTATGGGCTTCATACATATATTTTTGAGTAATAGTCATTACAGAACGATCAACACCAGGAAACACTGTACACCATTTCTTAATTAATTCACTTTGAAAGAATATACCTCTAAAAGTATAATCAATAACTTAAAACATACATACTTGGAAAAAATATAAAACATACTTTGACTGTAATTCTGGCTTGACTGGAAGAATCCGTTTTGGATATGATTTGTCAAGGTAATCTTGTAATCCACTGGAATATGCCAATTCATGTACTGCCGATTCGTATGTAGTATAATGTATAGTGGCACCTGGGTAAGGCCCACCAGTTTCAGTTGTGTAAAAATATGTTTCTATCGAATTTATTGTACCTGTTTCATATTAAAAATAAATTATGTTATATTATATATTATAAATATAAAATACATATTATTATATTGAATTAAATAGAAAGCAGACAGTTTGTCATACCATCAAAATTCTTCTGTAAAAATATAGTCCCTAAATCAGCAGGAATACTACCTAAGCCACAAGCACTTATCAAATATACTTTTTTCTCCAATGCAACATCATGATACTTTGCTTGCATCCTATTCAAAAACTGGGTTTCACCAGTAACATCAACATAATGAGTACCAGTTTTAATGCATGCTTGTATGACTTGCTCACCATATAACATATATGGACCTACAGTATTAATTATTATTCGAGCTGTAGAAGTCATTTTTTCAAGAGATTCATCATTATATGAGTCAGCCAATATTATAGGAATGTTACTATATTCTTCATCTATGTACAAATGTTATTTATATGTGAATATATACATTAGCAATAATTTAATAGATTACCGGTTTTCTTTCCTACTTCCAATAACACATCCTTTAATTTTGCTTCCGATCTTCCTGCGATTCCCCATGTTAGAGTTAAGTTTTCTGATTTAATCAAATTTATTAACTGAGGAATAGTACGTTTACCGGTAAAACCTGTTGCTCCAAATATAATAATATCTACACGATTTATACACATTTTTTAATACACAGTTCTATATAACCGTTAGTTCGTAATCGGCACCAGGCATTAACCTGAACATATGGATTTCACACACGGTAATTAGAGTACCGGTTCCATTTAAAATTAAAAATTAATATTTAAATATTCATAAAAACTGGTTGCATATTTTTGATGTAGGTTGATGGATGCAGTTTTTCGTTTCAATCAACAGATGTCTGTAGTTTCATAGGTCAAATTTAAAATTGACATGTTTTAACAACTCCCGGCAACAAGTAAAATTTTTCAGGTATGCCAGCGCGCATCGTCATGAAATATTAATATCTGAATTTATTGCGACATATAAAATAAATGGAAGTATGTAAGTACTTATATGTGTCATTATAAAGATACGTTTTATTAAGGGGGCTTACGCAGAGGTGCCGACTATCTACCGTGAGGTAGGACGTATGGGGGTGGTGCCATATGCGCTAATGTAAATTCCGCCGAGGTAAGGTATTCGTTAAAATAAAACAAACAGCAGAAACTTTTGTTTTTCTAGTTATGTTTTTGCATTAAATTGAATACAAATGATTAATTAAGGCTTTGTTGGGAGTACTTTCTTATAATTCAAATTATTTACTCCTACATTTCACTCTGAAAGTTGGCAAAATTTACAACATTATAACACAGTTTTAGAAACTTCATTTTAAGAACTAATTCCAGTCCTCGTTCCAGTCGAGCATGCATTGAGCCTTTGTTTATTTGTGTTTCAAATTTTGTTTTGATATTTCTTAAATAAAAGCGGTACTATTGCTTTAGCGCAACCTTGTAAAGTCCAGACTTTACATTAGCGCATATGGCGCCACCCTCTTACGTCTTACCTCACGGCAGTTAGTCGGCACCTCTGCGTAAGCCCCTTAAGTGATAAGAGATTATACACAACTGATGACATAATTACTTCGAAGCTCTTAATAAAACATTTTGATTTCAATAAGTTGCACCTATTTTGCAATTTTTTCCACATTCGTGACGTAATTATGCCGTGCATTGCCAGGTAAATCTCGACTATATATCGCTTTTTGGCTATACATGGGCGAGATAGGGTAATACAGAAAAGTTTACTCAGACTAGACCGACTCGTGTTTTGTCGGCTCTGGGGCACCGTATAACCTATCGGTTTCCCCGAGAGCCGACAAAACACGAGTCGGTCTAGTCTGACTGAACCTTATTTCCCTATCTCGCCCATGTATAGTAAATATAACTGTTTCATAACGAGTAACAACCATTTGGAATTTGCAAAGGAATAAATAAGTGATAATTATTTACATAAGCATTTTTCTGAAGTTAGATGAGCATATTTTAAATTTTTAGTTATTTAGTTTTCTCCTATTGGTATAGAAATTGTTTACAAATTTTAAACATCCAACTGAAGTTTGAGATTATTATCATTTGTTAAGTTCAGAAGTGTTTCAGTACGGTTTCAGTTTGATTGATCAAATTTCATGTAAAGGAATTTTTAATCGTCATATAATTGTTAAATATGGATATATCAGTTCCATCAAGATTTGCTTGTTTGAAACTTGTAGAAGATGATTTTGAGGCTTCTCAAAAAGCAGAGAAGAAGAAACAAGCCGACAAACCGATTAATAAGAAGATCGAAAAACCAATCAAAGATAAAAAAAATTCTATCAAACAGGTTAGATATCTTAATCAAATTATTAATAAGAAACGTTACAGTATTTATTTTTGCAGAGTAATAAAAAAGATAAAAAGCTGAAAGTGTTCTCTGATAAGCAGTGGCAAGAATGGAAACAGAAAGATGATGAATTTGTTAATGGTAATTTTGAGCAAGACCTACAAAGTGCAATATTACTGTCAAAATTAGAGTATGAATCAAAAAAGGACTCTGATAAGAAGTCGCCAAAAGATAATGAAAAAAAGAATGAGAAGAAGAAAAAAACAAAAACAATGAGTTTAGATGAATTTTTGGGTTCTAATAATGATCAGAGAAAGGGTAAGTCCCTCTTGAAGTTTAACAAATAATTGACATTTGGTTTTTAGATAATGAAGAAGCCAAAGTAGAAAAAATAGAGAAAGATGAAAATTTCTTTGAGAAAGTGAAATTAGAAGCGAAGGAAGAATATACAAAAGATAGAATAAATGAAGAGCGTAGAAATCGAGAAGTTAATATAGAGGAAATCATATCATCTGCTCAATATCAGGTATCTACCATGCTATTATTACTTTAATATTATTGGTCAAAAAAACTATGTGTAGGAAAAATTGCTGATAGAACGCCAAAAAAATCTAGAATTAAGAGAGGAATTAGAAAAATTAAAAGTTGAGATTGCTGATGTCAAGAGAAGAAATAAAACTTTATGTGAAATATTAGGACATGGAGAAAGTAAACCATCCATTAATCATCATGTAAAATGTGTTCATTTTTATGTTTACAGTGAAGGATAAAGCTGATGTATTAATGGAATTAGAGAGATTGAATAATGTTAAAAATGAATTAACAGATGAGGTTGCTAAGTTACATGCTCTACTGGAACAAGAACGAAGTAAAGTAGCAGCTTTAACATCAGAGTCACAAAAAGTGAAAGATAAGGTTAGAAAGAATTTCTATGGTATAATTCATTATTTTATTTTTTTATTCTCTTTTTGTTTATTTTCAGAAACATAAGAAACATGCTTAGATTTAATTTTTCATTTCTATTCAAATTTAAGGTAATATTGATTTATATATATATTGTTTTAATACGCTCTCTTTTTTTCAGAGAAACAAATAAGTATGAACAAGAAAAATACTCACAATCTGTGTTAATATTTGTCTTTATATGTAAGTGAAAACTTGTGTTTAACTGGTTTTACCTTAGTCAAAGTAAAAGTATTCATGTTTTTTTTTGCTAATAATAAATTAAAATGAACTGATCTTTGTAATCATAAACAGTAAGAAATAAATTACCAGTTTTTTACATTGTTTTTTTCTATTTTATTTTGGAAATATTGACATTATAGAAAGAGAATTTTGTCCACAATGTAGTACTTTAAGAACTACAGGAATAGATAGTCGTTATTTTTGTACTTAAGGTAGAATGATTAGATTTATCTTCAACAGTTGTTACAAAAGTGTGAGTTGGATATTCCATGTTCAAATTGTATGATAAAACGGAGCGATGTAGCGGGGTTGGAAAAACTGGCCCTTACACTAAATACTACGCTGAAACTTAATGCAGAAATAGTTATTTATTATACAAGCGAAAAAAGTATTAGATTTTAGCTCGAGGTAAGGTTTATAAATAATAATAATAAATTACCAAGAGCTAAAATCTAATTTTTTTCCCGTGTGTAATACACTATTTTTTTCTGTGATGGGAAAAACGACGATTTAATATTGAAAAAAACACGTAAATACTTATATATTATGTTAAAGTCAGAAATTATATATATATATTAAAGTCAGAAAATCAATCGATGTGACATTTCAAGTGACATTACACCTGCGTTGCTATGGAAACCTGCCAATTTAAGCGGGCAAAAAGTATAACTTTTTTCCCATGGGCAAAAAGTAACACTTTACGCCCGGGTTGATAAAGTGACATTTTATTACCTGTCAAGAAGGATAAAATGTCAACTTTTTTTCTCGTCACAGAAAAAAACAATTTATTGTTGTTTATTCGGTTTAATCTGTATAATTCTAACATATGGCAGTAGGGAAAAGCTCCAAATGGAATGTGATCACCTAAAGGTGAACGGTCCTGCTCAGTGAACATTCGACTGTTGTCAAGTGAACATTTGGAGCAGAAACGATTCCCGATCCGTCTGCTGAATGCGACCATTCACAAACAAGTACAGCACAGGATCGTTTTTGAGAATTCGCAGGTTTATACGTTTTATATTATCATATTTATTTTTCATTATTTTTTTTCATTAAACTTTTGCAAATAATCATATTTTATAATCAGGTGGTCATGGAATTTCAAACATGTAAGTCATAACTACAGAGCGGACGTCCCAGGTTTAAACTACGACGGAGCAAAGAAATAATGTAAACAGCACGCACTGCAACATCTGTTTACGCCCGAGAATGAGAGCAAAAAATCGTAAATTTCCTATCTTCATCGGCGTAGATAGGAGCGTGAGGGGTTTTTAAAATTTATTATATTTCGTAAGATAAATAAAGTACGGAAAGTTTACTCGATTTGAACTACAAAATAAACAAATAAAAAAAATGGGTGTGCTTAAGACCACACGGCAGAAGTGAAAACTTCATCAAGGCGAGGTTAATAATACGAAATACAACTTTTTTTTCGTTCTATATTCATTTACATTTACATTTTCCATTTTCGTTCTATATTACACTTAAATAAAACGTATTCGCACGGCACATAAAGTGTTCATGTTGATACTGAATACGACTGATGCGTCATGCTCTCTCATGTAACGTTCGCCGAACGAGTATAGCAGTGAAGCGTTGACTATATTTATCTCGCTTCCTTAGTCGACTCGAGCCGACTTTACCCGAACTAGCGTTACATAGCCGAGCGTGACGGCTCAGTCTCGTTCAGTGCCCACAATCAACGCGCCCATAGAAGTTTTCACTTCAATAACGTATTTTGAATTTTATAGATCACTTGTTATCCAATTATATAAATAGAATTAAACACTTTTCAAAAATACAAAATTTCAATAGTGCGCCCGTGGGCGATGAATCATCAACCTTTCCTGACCGCTCTGTAGGCATAAGTAATAGAAAAATCAACTGAGCGAAACAAGGTATGCGAATAGACAGCCAGGCCAGTACAAGGTACAGTAAACCCCCTGTTTACGGGCACCTTTGAATAGTGGTCACCTCTAATAACTGCCACTTTTCAACTAATTCTAAAAGATATGAAAAACACGAGCGCTGTTGTTCTATGCACCAAAATATTCGTTCAACTAATGGAAAGTAGGAATGGCGCCCGACTTCCTTAGTCAACTATCAAACAAAGTAAATGTTAAATCCAACTATCCCAAAAGTAATAATTTTACAGAATGAAGAGCATCGCATTTCAATTTTTTAATTCCGGCAATGTCCAGTTGCAGTATTTCATTTTTGACACTGTTGGTTAACATCGAAATAAATTAAAGGTTATGTTTACTGACATATTTGAAGATGTCTTCAAAAAGTTTTGAAAATCCGTCCGTAGATAGCGAAGATACTCTCCTCCACTCCATTAACATTTTCATCAAAGAAATAAGGTCCAATTATGTAACTACCCACTATTCCTCCCCACAGTTTTAATGATCAACGATTTTGAAAGTTTACCAGGTGTGATAAGGTAGGGGGGTTTATGTGTTCTAATAACGGAAATTGTGACGATGAACGTATTCACTTTAATAGAAGGTGGTTTAGGCTGGAATTACCCAACGTCTTAGTCTTAATTCTTAGTCTTATTCGTAATTTTAGTGCATAATCTTAAAGATGAAATGTATGTTTTTGAATGTGATGGTTTAGACAGTTTATTATTTCTTAATCATAATATTATTGTTTAATATCTGACCTTGAAAGTTCCCAATTTTCAACTTTTAAGAATTAAGACATAAAATTAAACAAAATTGAAATTGCGTATGTACAACAGCTGATTGTAAAGTGCTATGAAATGCATTATTTGTTCACCTAACCTGAAATTTACACGAGTTGTGCATAGTTTGTTTGTTTTGAAGTTTAAAAATGAGTACCACTTCAAGGATAGAAAACAATGATTTTTTTTTTATTGATTTGATAGGGATATTACACTTAGTATATTTTTTTTTAATTCTCATTTTGCCTTTGAATAAAAAATGCACTAAATCGCGCCAAAATTACAAAGTATTCGTGCAACTATCAACATCAGCTGTCAAAATTGCCATTATTTAAGAATTAAAAATTAGGAATTAGGAAATTGTATAAACACAAATAGAGACTAAAATTATATTTATAAAATAAAATTATGACTAAGAAATAAGAATTAAAATAAAGATGTTGGGTAATTCCAGCCTTAGTTGGTAAACAACAAAAAATTGAGAAAGCCAGGATAATTTATCTACTGCCAATTGACAAAAATGTAAACGATTCTGAAAATTTCTTTCATCTAACCCTGTGTATGAATATGCTACGGGCGAATTTCATATTTCCTAATTATTCTGGATTCTCAAATTTGACATATCTAACTGACGACTAATTTTCGTAGTACTAGTATGGGGGTGACTACACTCGCATGTACCATAAACTTATTATCCTCACCAGTTATTGCTTTTTCCGCTCTTTCTTTCATATTCAATACTTTCTGTTCAGTCAAACCCTCCACTTTATACTTTCGAAGGTTTCTGGCTTCGGTTGACTTCTACCAGGGATCGCGGTGCATAAAGTCTGGATGCTAGCAAAGAGTTTCTTTCAGATTCACCCAAAACGTCAATCATATTTATTAACTCTTCATAAGAATAATTCATTTGGATGATAACTAATAGTGATGCTTTTATAAATTTGACATAAATGTATACCGACTTTCTTTAACAGTTGACTCAAGCAGTCAGCCTTTATTGGACGAATATTTGGGTGCATAGAACAGCGCCCGTAGTTCTTTAATTGATCGCTAATTGCTCCTATAGTGATTATCTCAGAAATTACAAAAGATAAGTATATGACATTGTTAACAAAAATGAAAGAGAATAAAAAAAGGAACAAAATGCCTCAATAAAATACTGGGTGTTCCATTTAAAAAAAATAAATTTTTGGTATGTGAAAATTTCAGGAAGTAGGTTTTGAAAAAATAAAGTTTTTTGAGGTATTGTGGAGTGAAACTTTACCAAATGATGCAGAATTTTCTTGGCTACAAGCACCACAAAAGCTAATGTTTTTACGTATAAAAACAGTGTGAAAATGATTTTTTTCTGAACACGTGTTTTGGTCAAATATTTTCAAAAAAAAATTAATAGTTCAAAAACTATTGGCTCAATTTTGAAAAAGAAAAAACAGTTGAATAGACAATTTAAAGCAATACAAAAAATCCAAAAATATATAGGGTGTCATTTAAAAAAATTAAGTTCCGTGCATTTCCGGTGAAACTGGAAGTGCGTCAGAGCTTAAAGTATCTTTACAATATGCGCCACAAGCAACCATGGATCTTCCATTAAATGTTTTTTCTTTTATTTAAAACACAAAAGAGAAATCCAAGAAGCGGCTACTAATGACTCACCCTGTATATGTACCTATATAATATTCTCTAAAATAAAATGTTGACGTGAGATTTTCATTAACCCCCTCCCTCCGTTGTTTGAGATTTGGTGAGATTTACCTAATGTGTTTTCGGAAATTAAACCCGGTCATTGGGGTTACAACACGGTTAGCACGAATGCGTTCGTTAATTCAGTCGGGTAAAAACAACTATGTTTGTAAAATTGAAAAAGTAACCGGGTTCAACAACCCGGTTCGATTTTCATAACCCTGGTAAGTGAGTAGGGTAATGCGGGTTGTTTTACCCCCTCCCCGGTCCATCTTTTCTGTCGTATTTAGAAGTGGGTCGTTCGCGAACGAACCGGTTCAGTGAACCGATTCCCAGCAGGGAACCGAGGGAGCCGGTTCACTATATTTCAATGAACCGGATCTCGGCTCACTTGGGTCGTTGCTTAATTTGTATACAACAATCTGATAATTTGTGTGCAGTATAGCTTCAAATAAATTGTTTGTCAAACATTTTGTATAATTGGTGTGCGCGCAGCCTAAATAATCCCGGTTCGTTTGAGCCGACGCGACGGCGCCGAGTAATACACATGTCCTACTGCACGTTCCTGGAACGGTATGCTATTACCAGAGAAATAGAGTAGGGGAGAACGCGCTTAAAGATGCGCCAACTAAGTTAAATTGAATTCCGCCATTTTGAAGGTTATATTTATACCTAGCTCAACAATTCGCATGTAAAGTTCATTGACTTAGAAAAATGTAAACAAACTTACGTGTGAAAAGAAATGCCTTCCTGCAAAATGGCGACCACTATAGCGTTTGCTTAAAACTGGATGCGCACTCGTCGAAGCGCGTTCTCCCCTACTCTATTTCTCTGGCTATTACGGATCCACACGGTTCAAATGAGCCGGTTCCGGGACCCGGCTCACAATGAGGAGCTGAACCGAGTGAGCCGGATCAATGAAATGAACCGTTTTGCCCACCTCTAGTCGTATTGCGTACAGCTAAACTATGTTATGAAGATAGGTATTTATAAGGTTATATGCAGACGTTTAAGTTACGTTACTCAACGTGACCGCAATTGCGTTCGGAAATGTTTCATTTAACCGGGTAAAGTTACTGAACCTGTTAGGTACTTTCTAACCGGGTCAGGTTAATGCTATACATTTTCCGAAAACGCCTCTAGATAGACGTATTCTACCAGAACCCTCCTCCTATTTTGAGTTCACGTAATTAATAAACGCCACCTTTCTATAAAGCGACGTGTTATTGTACTAAACTCTAAACGCATCCCTGTAGGTATTGTATTTGAAAAAACAAATACATAATCCATAATTGCAATAATTGCCTTTATTTGAATATATTTTTTAAAAAACATTCAATACTATTTACTGCCAACGACCATGCAGAATAGAGTTTGCTGTTGTGATTTGTTTTGCTATGTATAAGTTATCTATGTTCACTAAGTATTTTTTTTCTAAGCTAGGAGAGAGTTGCCGATATTGTACTAGGCTGAAGTTTTTGCCAATAATTTTTTGTTTGTAGTTGGAAAAGTAGATTAAACGGTGTCTAAGCATTCTTTGATATTTTTGGCGAGCGCAGATTTTTGTTTAAATTTTTTGGAAACCAATAAGTCGGTGAATTTGTCAATTTAAAAAAAGCTTTCACTTGTTACTTTAAAGGCAACTGGTTTCCTAAATTGTACCAGCACACTCCCTATAGTTTATAAACACAAATTAAACCGTGAATAATGTTATTAATATTGTTAAACGAAAAAGTAGCACTAAATACAAAAACATATTGGATATTAATAAAATTTCAAATAAAAAAAAACTGAAAATTAAACAAACAACTACATTGAAATTTAAGAGCACAGTTCACAAATATAATAATAGTTATAAAAATAATAATAATAACTTTATTCAATCTTTACATATAATGTTTTGAATACGTCAAGTAGGTAATAAAAGTAATGGCCATATACACACTATGACTAGAATTTGTACATGAAAAACTCTTGCAATTTGTAGAAAGCACAGTTAATTAGTGGTTAAGTGGTTTTAAGTCTTTTCTTAAGATAATATTCTTTGTTAGGTTTTTTAAATCATAAGCTAAATGATTATACATTTTTACTATTTGAGTAGATGCACTCCTGTGCACAACACTCTTGGCAGTCTATGGTGGTAAAAGAGAAGCCTGTGTTGTCGCTGGTTTCATAACAGTGGTGAAGTTCTTGATGTTTAAAGAATTCATAATTTTCTTTCCACATTCCATCACGTACAGGCACGGCAATGTGCGAATCTTTTTTTCTTTAAAAAGTTTCATTGGCATTGCCCCCGAATAAGATTCATAAGCCCATTTCATACATTTAGAACATTGGACCATGTCTTCAAGTAGTTTTTCTTGACATAGAAACCAATATATTATTTTATATAATCTTTATTTAACACAAACACTATTCATTTACATTATTCATAATACACTTATCAATTGCAAATTATAAATTATTTGTAAAAAACAACTGAATTCCACATTGTTCTCATTAATTGTACCGGTAGAAATCTGTATATTCGTACAAATTAGGCAACTCGACAATTTTGTAGATAACTTTAGAATTCTCGTTGTCATCCACGGATAATTATAAATCCAAACACCATAATTAAAATAAATGTGTTTAGAAAAAAAACCTATCTAGTTTATATTACAATTATTGTTGGTTGTATAGTTCGTTTCATGATATTTTAATTTGACTAAATAGGTATACAGGCTGTCCCAGAAATAAAAAAACGAAGTAGCAGGTATGTAAAGCCCGAACAGAAACAGACCCAAATATACGGCAATAACCAAGAAATTAAATATTTAATTTTCTATGTTGTTTTTTAGATAAGAAAATTACATTACAGACCTGGCACAGAATGTATGTTTATAAATACACGTAATAATGCTCATTTGGAAATACAAACGAATACGCATTCATAGAAAAATACGCTTTTATTTGTATAAAACGGAGAAAAAACCTTAAATCGTACTCATTCATATAAAACATATTTTTTGCCTGATGCGTCTACATAACGCAGCTATGTAGTCGGTTGTTGACCCAGATGGGCGACGCACTTTATTGCAGACAATAAAAGATTATTTTTATTTTTAAAATAAGAAGGTTGTTGCTTTTTAATGTGTTTGTAGTCGGAAACAACTGATTATTATTATTTTAGAATATCCAATAAATCGTAGTAAATATCAAGAATGTAATTATTTTTTTCTAGCAGATATAAAATTAAAGTAATTAATGGTTTGATATTTATTATGAAGTATCTATTCCTCCTCCTTTTTTTTAACACAAGTAATATGGTGGTCCTGAAAAGGACCGATTGTGAAAGTGAAGCAGGTGGATATTTAGTCCAGGGTCGGCGTAAGGCCAATTGAATTCCTTATTATTTTTTTCTGCCGTCTGCGCACGAATAAAGACTTGATATTTTGAGGGTACGTCTTTACACAGTCTAGCTTCCGATTTCTGCTACTCCGTCTTTTTATTTCTGGGACACCTGTATAAGTATTATACGACACCCCCTGCGGCGAGGGCTTAATGAAACGTAAAGAGATCTAGGGTTTAAGCTGTTCATTTCTCTAATAACCTGGGCATCCACGGCCCAGGCTATACCTGGGAGTCTATTCTTGAATCGTTCGAAGCGACGAGGTAATGCGATGCGGTCGAACGGTCCAGTAACGCATGGTCTGTCAAATCCGTATTCTCGAAATATCGCTTCGAGTGTGCGTTACAGATGCACGTCGAAGTAGAATCGGACGGTCATGAATAGAATAGGCGATCCTTTTCTATTCAATGGCAAGCATGATAACCAATGCCAGCAGGGTATTTAAAATTCACAGCGGGCGGGTAATACTTAAAAGATACGCATACCACGCATACAACAATTATACCCATCAATTGTCTATGTACGTTACACTTGTTTCTTCATATATTTTTAAATTATAATTGTATTTTCGGAACATTTGCGCCCTTTCGTTGACACAGCTACCGCGTTATAAACATGGAACGCAGACGAAGTGCCATTTCTCAAGAACAAAAAGCAGAGCGTAGGAAATATTCAGAGGGAACTGGCGTTGGCCCCTAAATGCGTGGTGCAGGCATTTGCCACGAAAATATAATTAAATTACTTAATCCCATAAGTATAAGTGGAATATCAATAGTAGAAACGCCGATAGATTTGTAAGTTTAAATAAATTAATGCTTTATTAATAACTGAATAAAAAACATTTTTAGGACTTTGATCCAATAGTAATTAAATTCCCAAGACTATTTTAGCTTTCACTTGGTTTTATTCAAATATATTTACAACAATGTACAAAGTATCAACCAAATTCTACATGTATCTCAATTAATAAGTAATTTATAGATATAAAATGTATAACATTAATCATTCATATATATAATTATCACAGAAAATGAATATTTATTCCACGACAAACTGGGTGAAACAAAAACTAAATCAATGAGTAAGTGTACAAACATAAGTAAATTTCAAATATATTAATTAAATATAATTTTTTAATTCAAGAGATCCACAACCAAGTACATCATCAACCACATCAGTTGTACATTGATAGAATGATATCCCTTTCTATTTACAAAAATATGCTCTGGATACACTGGATCATCTTTTACTGGCACAACTATGGCTACATGAGGCCAATCAATACACCCAATAAAACCCGGAAAGCCATATTTTCTGTAAAATCTGAAATAAAATTTTTAGTTTCACTTATAATTTAGTTACAGAATTCCTTATATTTGCAATTTCCCTTACGTTTTTTGGAAACTTCACCCATGCATTGAATATATCATTAATATTCACTGCCCGTAGCAAAAAATCTTAGTACTGTTAGAAACTATAAATAAAATAGTCACCCACATAACATCCTCACCTATTATATTTGATACTACCTTTATTTCAGCATTTAAGCTGAAGCCCGAGATGGGGTAGCAGTATTAACCTCAACTAAATGTATTATGTGTTAAGGCTTTTGATAACCAAACCATTTTTATAAACCAGAAATGTAAGAATTTAACAAGTGCCTGTATTTAGTTGTTATAATAATAATTGTAGGTGTAACTACTTACTTTTATCCTAAAATCGTTGAGTTAAAAATATTCTAACTTTATTTAGCAAAATCGACAACGTAAACAAAAACCTGGAAAGAAAAAATGTAAATGTGTAAAAGAATTTAAAAAAATATTTTTTCCAGTACATGTAAATATGTATACAATATCCTACTGACTAATAATTGTTCTTCCACTAGCAATAAGAACTAGTTTCAGATTTAAATTAACATAATAATGTATTCAACTGTCAAATATTCATCTGTAACGAACGCAAAGACCATTCGATGTGTTTCATACGCCGGACAGTGCATAGGCGATCTCATTCGGAACGAAAATTGATTCCAGAATACCAATTCGAACGAAATAAGATAGGCGACCGCAACGGACGTACGATCTCAGTTCAAGAATAGACCCCCTGAATCTCATTTATGTTATCGTTAGCTTATCGCACTTTCACACCAGGGGACTATACATACATACACAAAAAAATCCAATTGACTTACATTTGTGGGAAAAAACCTGGAAAGAAGCGAAGAACATTATTCGTCTACCATTTCACCATTGTTGCATGTATTCCCGCAATTTTTTACCACCCTAGTAACTTTTGTAGCAGTTGAATCTTTCAGACGCCAGCGGGAGCTACGTATCCTAGTTTTTAAGAAATTGGGGTGGTCCAATTTAGGCGTCAGTGCAATAATTATGAGCAGCTCTCCCCTCAGTCAAAGAAAACGTTGTCAAGAATCTGTAACATTAATGACTGAATTTGATAACGCAGTATCCGTTTAAAATAAATTGGACTGTGATAAACTTCTTGATCTAGTCCTTGAATATGTGTTTAATATTATAGAGAATATAAACACTATTAACACATGCGTGTTTAAAAAGTCAAAACACAAATAAAAAGAATGATAACGAGAAGAGGATTCATGTTATCTCGTATATTTTAATAATGACAAAACAAAATCCGAGGACATTTGGAAAAAGCATTTACACTGGTCTAAACCAGAAAAGTCTAAAAAAATAACCTCAGCAACAGAGATAAAAGACAAAACGAGGGAAAGAAACAGCTAGAGAAAGAAGAAAAAAGAAGAGGGACCAGGAAAGACCAAAAACATTGAAATATAAAAACAAATCAGATGGAAGGAAATAAAGAGTTATTTATAGACTCTTTATAATAAATTTGGGGTACTATTAAAAAGAAAAAAAGTTGGAGAAGAAAATGACGTAATGCGGAAGGAAGAAAAAATGAGAAGGAGGAGCAAGAACAAAGAAATATATAGAGTAACGCAGAAGAATGGGTTTTCAAGAGAATTAAAATGAGGAGTTTCCAGGCGAAACATTCACCGTAGGAAACTACGTTATTGTGAAGTAGCAGACTAGGAATTACCCAACTGGGTTACGTTCAGAAAAGGAAAGAATGTTATCCAAGTGTCATTCCAATTTCACACTTGCCGTTCAGAAACAAAACTATGTCCCAAAATTATGACGTCATTGCCGTTCAGAAATGATTGGTGCGACGCTCGGAGTGTTCCTTCCATCACCCACCTATTTGTGATGGTTAATAGCGGGCGATTCATGGGCATTCGGGCCGGGGTATTTAAAGCGCGGTTCTGAGTGTTTTTTATGGTTATAATTATAATTTCATGTTATTTCACATCATATGGACACATGTGTGTTTCTTGGAGTTTGAACAGCTTGTTTTTGGAAAATTTTAATTTGATCCAAATTTTTTTTTTTGATTATGATCCATTGTTCCAATTAGTTTACTATTTTCTTTGATGACTTTATTTTTTCATACATAACCTCTAACTCTGCAATGCTTAGCTTTGACCACAGACAATACTATACAATAGTATTGTCTGTGCTTTGACCTTTGACTTTTGCCACAAACTAACTCGACTCACTCTACGGTGTTCAGAATTGTAACGCGCTCCAAATTTTTTTAAGTCGATGACGTCATAAAATATGACCTGACCATGCCAGTATCCTATCCAACATTTGTGAACGCACCCCTGTTGTAAAACACGTTGAAGATGAAGACTACTAATGAAAAAATAAAGAAACAGTTGAAGTGGCCAGACATTCCAGACAAAATTTGGTACACCAAAAATCAAATTATTGTTAAGATTTCAGAACCCAAATATAATATGGGTTAGGTTTTGAAATTTAACTTTTAATAATTCTATTTACCTAGGTAGGCGTTACATGTTTTGTTACTTTTTTATACAAAAATAAATACAGTCATGTTCATTAACCATTAATCAAAACCATTAACCATTATATAATTTTTTATATTTTGCCTGGGTGTTTAAAAATTAAAATAATAGGACTTACTAGGTACCTCTATTTCAATTTCCAGTTTTATTAAAATGACAAAATCAGTTAGAGGTTAGAGTACATATGTATAATATTATCTTGACGATTTATCAAATCCGTTCGGCGGGGATTAACATAAATCTTGCTTTTATTGCACAAGTTAATCATTTTTGATATCTTCTTTACTTCGCTTCTTGTTTGCCTTTAATATTAGCTCATAAATAAGTTTAACAAAAACGTATTTTTGCTGTCTAGTCGACGACAATATAATAATGGTATCATTTCCTGTGCTCCAAGTGATTTATAGACACCAATATAAATTAAGAAACTTTCATCCCTTTTCGTCCGCGTCCTAAGAAAGGAACTTGCCGTCAAGCGGTAACGTTTCTTAATTACTGCGAGATTCGAAACTTCGTGTTATTTTTCTTTTTTCACGTGACAGGAATAGTTTTGCTTAATATACAGGGCGAGGTAAATTCGATAGGCTTGATATAAAAAACATTTTTATTTATTAACAGTAAGAACATTAAGAAAGCTTTACTACCGTTTTCGGGTTATAAGTGGAAAACGAAAAATCCATATTTTAGATAATTGAGATATATGTATATTGAAAATTTTTTTCATATTTAATTTTTGACTTAATATGACGTAATCTTTTATTTTTTGATAGACATTTTAGTAGGCAATGAGAGCATTAAAATATACTAACGAGAAATATTTCAAATTTACCAGGGTGGTTAAGTCTGGAGATAAGTCAATAAAATGAAATGTTGAAAAAATGATGATTTTTTATATATACTTTCTTATAAGTAGTATAAGTTGATGTTGATCTGATATTGTTTTTAATTATAGTCGGGTCGTTTTCGCAACCGACACGGCAAAAGTACGAACTAAAAACGCTGATTCAATACCACTACAAATTCCAATCAACCGGAACAATTTTAGAACAATAAAATTCAACCAACTAATTAATGTCTTAGGATAAATAGCTACGGCTAGTAAAATACTATTACATGAAAGTCAGTTAGAAATTAAATATTATAGATATAATTATTAAATATTACTTTTCTATATCAATATTTTATTTGATACATGGCTATTCTGAGCATTGTTGTCAGATTTTTATTTTCAGGGAGCGTATGACACTTGACAAGCGTAGCGTTTGACAAGCAGGTGACTAGTATTCAGTACAGCGTTTTTCGAACAATTACACATGAAACTTGGGCTACCATCAATCATATTGAACAAGAAATAAAGACGTCGTGGAATAGGGAAATAGAAATTGATAAAACAGATATTAATCCAGTTATATTTTGTATTAATGATAGCGGTAGTAGCGACTGTGAAAGTTATTAAAGTCAAATATATTGATCTAAACCAAATTATATACGAGAAGGTAAGTTTTATTCAACAGAAATGCTTGGTTTTACTTGTAATTGCTTTATGTTATTTAGAATAATCACGTAACTGATAAAACGAATGTAGCTTATAAAGGATTGGAGACGGATTAAATTCAGTATCTATATCAAAAGTCAAAGACAGACTTTGGAACCTGTTAATATATTTGTTCATAATGCTTCGGCAGAAGATTACGATAGTTAAAATAATTTGTACTTATATTGATCAGTTGAAGAAAGAACTCTGTCTAATCGAGGAAGTAGATGACTCTAACTAAAATAACAATTGTTTGAAGATCACATAAGTAATACTGTTTAGAAAATTTTCAAATTTAAGAAGGTATAACCATGTTGAATGTAATAGAGGAATAGTGGATGATTGATTTCAGAATAAAATAATGATCGAGTTTATTAATGTGATAACAAGATAAGCGTTTAAAACATATTTATGTTATATTATTTTTATAGTTTTTCTAAAATAACCTTTGTATATTTTCTGTAGGACTTTAATTTTGTAATTATTTATTGTTATTAATGGAATTAAAATTATATAATTTCAAAAATATGTGATAGTATTGTAATAATATTAATGTAGTAATTATAAATTGGGATAGTAAAAATACTTGTTCATTATTGTATTATAATTTAAAGTTGCTTGGTAAGTTAAATTCTGATCAGTAGCAAAGATTCAGCTTACGAATACTCAACATTTGAAATACTTTAAAATACGTTTGAATTGCTTAATTCTGCATTAAATATAATCTTTAACAACAACAAATTCATACTAGTTTAAAGCTTAAGTAAATAATAATGAGGTGTTTAGCTGAATCAAAAATGTTTGATTAGCATGCAAAAATTATGTTGTAATCAATGATATACCTACGAGAAATGTTTCAAACAAGTTGCTTTTAGTACAGCAGTGATAATGGTAATAATCATAGTGTACAGTATCTGGCAAACAAATGTTTTTATAATTAGTGTAATACTTTTCTTACCTTCTCGCTGTTGCTTGTAAAAATACTTTAATTTTGATGCATTTAATGGAAAAGCAATATAGCACTATTAGTAAGGATACTGCTGAACAACTGTCTTTGCTACTAAATATCTTTATTGTCTGTAGTAAAACTAACTCGAACATAATTATTAAATACATTCCTGAATGTTTAAATGAATTTCAAAAGTTCAATTTTCTCTGAAAATCTAACCTTTTTTATATTCATATCTAATTAGTAACAGCAGACAAGTTCATACAAATATAAAATAATCATTATATTCTTCTTTTCAATAGTACTTAAGCAAAATTATTATCAAATTAATAGTTACATATTAGAATTATTGTCGGTAGTGGTAAAACCACAAGTCTAATTGATCATTTAGGGTTATAGTGTCAAAATTAATATTACTTGACAGATCAAATTTTGCAACGTCTCAAATTTGACGCCATTTTAATTTTGGTGGCGCATGTCGGTTGCGAGAGCGATTCTAGTATATTTTCAGTTGAAACTTCTCCCGCAGCTTGCTGATGTAGTTGGGAGCGTTAAGTAAACTCTCAAGGCTACGCACACATTTGGGAAAGCATCAGTCAAATTTCTTTCTTGGGATTAGCTTTAGGAGATCAAGTTGATTCATTTCTTCAAATTTATCTGTTGAATTCTGTAACCGGTCACGAAGAACTAGGATTTCAGTAGGGAACTCATTCTTAATTATATCTTCAAGATATTTATTAGCTAAGTTTAAGTACAAGTTTTCAAATCCTTGTCACTCAATCTTTTCAAATCTTTACAATTTAAATAAAAAATGAGGTGTGGCCACCACACGACTTTCTTATACGTATGAGCGTTTCAAATTATAGAATTTTAAGAATTTTTTTTAACAAAAATTATTCAAAATCCTATTCTAAGTACTTCAATTCTCTTAATAAATCCCTATAGAATGCATACTTAGCAAGATATTATCAAAAAAGTCCTCCTCGCTAAGAGTAAAAGTGATACTTCCGGTCCGAATTTTGAAATTTCATATATACAAAAAATATTGCAAATCTAATTCTAAATACTTTTGCACTCTCGATAAATATATATAGAATGCATAAATTACGACACATTTGCAAAAAAATCGCTATTCGATAAGAGTAAAAGTGGCACTTCCGGTCTGAATTTTGAAATTGTTTTTATACAAAAGATATTGAAAATTATGTTTTAAATACTTTTGTACTCGTAACGTACTTGTCTAAAAAGCATGACTTGCGAAATATTTGCAAAAAACTGATTTTCGATAAGAGTAAAAGACCTACTTCCGGTAGGAATTTCGAAAAACTTTTTAAATAAAATTATTCTCAATTTTAATTTTAAGTATATATGAATTCTTTATAAATTTGTTTAAACTTAGTAGTTGACGAAACATTGACAAAATTCGATTTTTTCGCTGAAGTAAACTGCTACTTCCGGTCTACCGATTTTACTGAAAAACTAATCAGATCTCAAGAGGGCGATTATACACGTAAATACAAAATTTGAAAGACATTTTTTAAAAACCACTTTTTCGGTATCAGGGGACTTCAAAACGTGGGCATCTGCAAAAATCTCGAGGTCGAAAATTTTCATCATCACAATACTTCCTTATACTACGTATAAGAAAGTAAAAAGAAAAGACACTGTTGAGTACACTCTATTCTGCACGCATTCTTTCTTTCAGTTGGATCAATATCACATCGATTACTTCGTTCATTCTATGGTAAAAACTGTTTTCTACAGAGAAACTTATTTCTTCATCTTGCGCGATCTCTCCATGCATTATTTTTCGTTTTTGGATTCTCCGGTTTTCCCATAGTTGGTTCTACTTCAATATGTCAACCATGACCTTTTTACTCTTTCATTATTTGACAACACCTTAGGAAATGTTTCAGTTAGCTTGACTGATTCAATACATACAAAATCACGCTTTTGGTGACTAAATTTCTCATTAGTTGGCCAAGTGCCTAGCTCAGAAGGATCAATTTTTGTTCTATCGCTTCCTGTATAGCCTTGACTGTCTTTTCCCGCTACCCTATCACTATCAGTCCGAGGCCACTCTTCTCTCACCTAAATACCTGCTTGTTTTTCGGCAATCAAACATTCTCTGCAAATCACATCAACACAATTAGCGCTCTTCTGTTATTGAAATACGCTTGTTTTACTTTTACGTAAAGCAATGATTTGAGTTTACTTTGTGTAATTAATAGTTTAATAATACTCCACCAGTATCAAAAGAAAGTGATGTGATGATAGCTACATTTTATGTTTTTATTTATATTTTTATAGCACTATAAAATTATAAAAAAGGATCAATTTTTTAATTCCATTTTGCCGCCCGGGACAGTTGCCCTCTTTTACCCCTCCCCCCTCAATCCGGTACTGGTGTGACATAGCCAGTGATGGTAAGCCTACCGACTTTTCGGTAGATCTACCGAATTTAGGTATAATCTACCGATCTACCGAAGTGCTATAGAATTCTACCGAAATATTTCAATTCTTAAATGGCTAATCTGCACAACAAATAAATAAATTAAAATAACCAATCTGGCGGATGTTAGCTACCTATAAACAGATAGGCAGTTACTTTCGGTGTTACTATTTTTACTAATATTAGTATTTTTAACGAAAAACTGTTTCTCATTGTCCTTGTCTTACTCTAGGAAAGAATTTATTTACCTAAAACTGACAATAAAGAAAGGAAAAGGCAATAAAAATAGATAGATAGCAATTGTCATTCATTAAATTCACTTCAATATAAGGGTATTCACCGATGGCTTTATAGGAAAACCACCAGCCAAAACTATATACATAGCTATTATTTTACTATGCAACATATCCATATGTTGCATTTTAAAATAATCGAGTCAAAGCATTATACGATAGGCAACCCATTATACATACTACCCTAGCGTCAAGAATAATTATTGTATTGTCAATTTATTGAAATACGTCAAATATTCTTTCGCGTTTCAAACTAATTTGCAGTACTTTTTTAATACTCTTCTGTGTTGTGTTCTAAGGGAAAAATGCAAATGTGTTTAAACTCTAAAACCAGACAAAGAGTAGGTCATTTATTGATATACATAAGGAATTAAATGTTTATTTGTTTTTATTATAAGTATTTTTCAAAATGACCGCCTACTTGTTCTAAACAATAACCTAAACGATAATAAAAATTTCGTATAGAATTGATTATTTTATTTGGTGATGCTCTGAGATTATTGCATTCTTCTGTGATCCTGGTTTTCAATTCCTGCATGTGTTGTTAATATTGGTATATGCATACTTTTGATTTGAGGTAACCCCAAATGAAAAAATCATTTGGGGCTAAATCTGGGGATCTTGCTGGCCATCCTATCGGCCCGTATCTTCCAATCCAGCGATCAGGAAAATTTTCATTGAGGCAGTTCCTTACTTCAACTGTTGAATGTGGTGGAGCTCCGTCGTGTTGATACCAACAATTTTGTATTGCAAGTTGCCGAATTTCAGGAAGTATTGATTTCGCAAAAGATTCAAATAAGCATTAGAATTTAAAATACCATTTATAAAAAAGGGACCAATCAATGTATTATTTATTATGCCCAACCAGACATTAACCTTTTCATTATATTGTACGTGTGTACAATTTTGTATATGAAGATTCCTGTGCGCCCAATATCTGTAAGGATAATATACAATGACTTTGTAAAAACATAAAATCAGCCATCATACCTATAATTTTGTGAATTAACTTTCCCGTTTAAATAAATGTAGCTTCATCGGTAAAACAAATTTTGTATAACAAATCTTCATTTTGGTTTAGTAAATCCAACATTTCTTCGCAAAACTCAGTTCGAGAGATTTTGTTAATTTCAAATAGCTGTTGATGGTTTTTCAATTTGTAACACCGAAATTTTTCAATTTTAAGTACATTGCGCACACTTGAGGGTGATATATTGAACTCTGACGCGATAAAATTTAACGATTTAAGAGGATTCTCTTCTACGAAAAACAAAATGTTTAATTTCATTTCTTCCGTTAACACTGTTTCCGTTCTATTCTTTTTTTATGGTCAGCGACACATCCTTCTGTTTTAAATCTATTATACACTCTTAAAATTGTCGAACGTGTAGGTATTGGGCTATGGGGAAATTCTACAGAAAATAACTCGCTCACCATTTGTAAACTTTGATGGTTTTGATACCATAAGCACATTTGAATTTTTTCCTCCTTGGAATACATTTGTGAAAGTGTTGTAACTTAGATAATGTCACAATAGGGAAAATAATAATAATATTTGACGTATTTCAATAAATTGACAAAACAATAATTATTCTTGACGCTAGGGTAGTATGTATAATGGGTTGCCTATCGCATAATGCTTTGACTCGATTATTTTAAAATGCAACATATGGATATGTTGCATAGTAAAATAATAGCACTGTATATGTATACATTTAACTTCCTATTCGCTGTTATTTACTGAATTCACTTCAAAATAACGGTATTCACCTACATACATTTATATAGGGAAATCACCGAGCAAACTATACAGGGTGAGTTTTTTTGAATGTTTAGCATTGGGATCTCAGAAACTACTGGAGATAGAAAAACGCTTAAATGGGGAAAGATGCGCAGTTTTACGAATTTGATTTAAAACTGCTTTTGTTTCTCCGATAACTTTCATGGCTTATTAGATATTCAAAGAAAACTAAATTTTACGTTTTTCTTTAAACATGCTTAGCATCGTTAATAGTAATTTTAGAGAAAAAGTGTTCAGACAAAAGTTTTAGATAATTTTACGCCAAATAAAACTATGTAGCTAATATTTTTTTTTCGTTCGCCATTATCGAGTTATGACACAAACTTGTGTTTTTTTAAATGGAAACCATAGTTGGTTTTGACATCATTAAAAAGCTTATTTTTTGCTGATTACAATGATATAAGGTTTGATATGGTTATTTTAAAAAATAAAGAGGATATAGACATTTTTATGGTTTTTATGGAAAACAATTGAATTTCGAACTGATAAAATACAAACCAAACGAAAACTTATTTTGAAATCTTATGTAGTAATAAAATGAAAACTATAAGAACTTTTATTAAGGGCACACAACATTATTAATGTTCAAAGATACCTCCATTATTATTAATACACAAATTGCATCTCTTCACAACAGAATTTGTAGCATTGCGTACTTTACGCCTACCAATGTTATTAAAAGCAACTAAGACAGCTTGTCTTAAATCGTCGATTGTTTCATATGTTCTTTTGTATACTGTGTCCTTTAGTACACCCCACAAGAAAAAATCCAAAACTGATAAATCAGGGGATCTAGCCGGCCATTCAATGGGTGCATTTCGTACTATCCATTGATTACGGAAGTTCAAATTTAAATAATTTATAACATTCAGTTGATTGTGCGGAGGCGCTCCGTTATGTTGAAACCATTGCATTGCTCGGGTTCTTAAATTTAAATTATCTAACATTTCCTCGAAATCTTGTAAAAAATTAAGATAACGATTGCCAGTTAGTGATCCATCAAAAATAAAAGGAGGAAGAACAGTTGATCCTATAACACCACCCCAAACATTAAACCCAAATTTAATTTGTGGTCTCCTATGTTCAACGTGAAGCGGATTTGTTTGAGACCATATTATGTGCTCATTGTGCCTATTAAACATTCCACAATTTGTGAAACGAAATTCATCAGTCCATAATATTTTCATTGAGCAGTGTGGATCGTTTTGACACTGATCTTTAAACCATCTACAAAAAGCTATTCGTCTGATGTTATCACCTTCATGTAAAGTTTGTGATACTGATAATTTGTAGGGACGAAATTTATGCTTCTTCAACACTCTGACAATAGTGCGTTGAGAGGAGCCCATTTCTGTTAAAATTTGTCGGGTCGATATAGATGGATTCTGAGCGACACATGCTAATATGTTTATTTCTCTATCTTCATCCATCCCTTTTTTTGATTTTGGTTTAACGAACGAACCATAATCTGCTAAATTATCCCATAATCTCTTAAAAGTAGGTAGCCACGGCTGACATCGATCAAAATAATTTTTAAAATAAACTTCAGCAGCTCTAGTAGAATTTCTCTGGCACTGAATGTAACATTCAACCATATCACGCTTTTCTACGTTAGAAAATTCCATAGCCAATGCAAACTTATGATTAACGGCCGTTTACACCGCTTATAGTTAGGTTACAATTAAATTAATTAATAGTTAATTGTCAAACATTGACAATTAACTATTAATTAATTTAATTGTAACCTAACTATAAGCGGTGTAAACGGCCGTTAATCATAAGTTTGCATTGGCTATGGAATTTTCTAACGTAGAAAAGCGTGATATGGTTGAATGTTACATTCAGTGCCAGAGAAATTCTACTAGAGCTGCTGAAGTTTATTTTAAAAATTATTTTGATCGATGTCAGCCGTGGCTACCTACTTTTAAGAGATTATGGGATAATTTAGCAGATTATGGTTCGTTCGTTAAACCAAAATCAAAAAAAGGGATGGATGAAGATAGAGAAATAAACATATTAGCATGTGTCGCTCAGAATCCATCTATATCGACCCGACAAATTTTAACAGAAATGGGCTCCTCTCAACGCACTATTGTCAGAGTGTTGAAGAAGCATAAATTTCGTCCCTACAAATTATCAGTATCACAAACTTTACATGAAGGTGATAACATCAGACGAATAGCTTTTTGTAGATGGTTTAAAGATCAGTGTCAAAACGATCCACACTGCTCAATGAAAATATTATGGACTGATGAATTTCGTTTCACAAATTGTGGAATGTTTAATAGGCACAATGAGCACATAATATGGTCTCAAACAAATCCGCTTCACGTTGAACATAGGAGACCACAAATTAAATTTGGGTTTAATGTTTGGGGTGGTGTTATAGGATCAACTGTTCTTCCTCCTTTTATTTTTGATGGATCACTAACTGGCAATCGTTATCTTAATTTTTTACAAGATTTCGAGGAAATGTTAGATAATTTAAATTTAAGAACCCGAGCAATGCAATGGTTTCAACATAACGGAGCGCCTCCGCACAATCAACTGAATGTTATAAATTATTTAAATTTGAACTTCCGTAATCAATGGATAGTACGAAATGCACCCATTGAATGGCCGGCTAGATCCCCTGATTTATCAGTTTTGGATTTTTTCTTGTGGGGTGTACTAAAGGACACAGTATACAAAAGAACATATGAAACAATCGACGATTTAAGACAAGCTGTCTTAGTTGCTTTTAATAACATTGGTAGGCGTAAAGTACGCAATGCTACAAATTCTGTTGTGAAGAGATGCAATTTGTGTATTAATAATAATGGAGGTATCTTTGAACATTAATAATGTTGTGTGCCCTTAATAAAAGTTCTTATAGTTTTCATTTTATTACTACATAAGATTTCAAAATAAGTTTTCGTTTGGTTTGTATTTTATCAGTTCGAAATTCAATTGTTTTCCATAAAAACCATAAAAATGTCTATATCCTCTTTATTTTTTAAAATAACCATATCAAACCTTATATCATTGTAATCAGCAAAAAATAAGCTTTTTAATGATGTCAAAACCAACTATGGTTTCCATTTAAAAAAACACAAGTTTGTGTCATAACTCGATAATGGCGAACGAAAAAAAAATATTAGCTACATAGTTTTATTTGGCGTAAAATTATCTAAAACTTTTGTCTGAACACTTTTTCTCTAAAATTACTATTAACGATGCTAAGCATGTTTAAAGAAAAACGTAAAATTTAGTTTTCTTTGAATATCTAATAAGCCATGAAAGTTATCGGAGAAACAAAAGCAGTTTTAAATCAAATTCGTAAAACTGCGCATCTTTCCCCATTTAAGCGTTTTTCTATCTCCAGTAGTTTCTGAGATCCCAATGCTAAACATTCAAAAAAACTCACCCTGTATATACGTACAACTTCCTATTCCCTCATATTATTTTAGTAGATTGAATGTAGAAATCTAGTCGTACTTTCTTATTAATTAACTAACAAAAATGAGTGATAGTGATAGTAGCAATGAAGGTAGTAGCTCCGGCGTTATTAAAAAAAAGGAAATACAACCAAACTTATAAAAAAGAGTGGGAAACGATAGATGCTTTTAAAAGCTGGTTAAAAAAAATTGAAAAGGGGTTTCAGTACGCAAAATGCAGTTCATGCGACAAAAATATAAATATAATTAGTAGAAAGGATGCTCTCATGAAGCATAATAATTCAGCTACACATCAAACAAAACTAAAAGCGATTTCGAAACAACCCACATTAGAAGCGTTTGCAACTGTTGCTCCTTCTATATTAGAGGAAGAAGTTAAAATGGGTAATTACTTTATTTAAACATAACTTTATTTTTTATTCTTTTATGTACAATGTTATAGGAGAAATACGTCTACTTGCTTTCATCGCCGAACATAATTTACTCAGGGCCGCCGTCAGCACAGTCAGGGCCCGGGGCAAAATAATACAGCGGGCTCACTCCCACTCAATATAGGTACTCAATATTTGATGTGTTTTATTTTAATAGTATTAATATATGGATTAAGGTTTTATGAAAACAAAACTAACTAATGCATTATAATAACAAGAGTTTATTATTTTCCATAAAATAAAACAAACGTACTTATAAAATTATTTAATAATAATTACTTAAGACTTAAGTAATGTTCATAATAACACTAACAGATTTTGAATAATTTTTTATTTGCAACAACACTCTTCTTGCTTTCTTTTCTGCGAAAGTTTGAATAATTGAGTCAAAATTCAATGTTCTTGGTAACCTAGACTCAATAGACAACACTCCCAAATTTGACAATCTTTGCTGTCCCATAGTCGATCTCAAACAATTTTTGACTCTACTAAGCACACTAAACGAGCGTTCTGCCTGTGCTACCGAAACGGGAATAGTGCAAAATATACGTAGTGCTATACACAAATTAGGAAATAAACTAGTAATTTTTAGCGCTGATAATTTGTTCAGCAACTTCAGAGGTAGCAGTGGAGTGTCCGAGATGTTGCTCTTTGCAATTGATTTTAAATATTTAACCTTCTCCTTTAATTCGGGGTCAACATCCACTTCCTATTCATTTGAGAATCCACCACATACTTCTTTAATTTCTTCGTCATTCATTTCTTGATATTTCCACAAAAATGAGAATTTTTTCTGTATTTCTAGTGCTGTGAATCTGGATGTCAAATTGGCCACTAGGATATCAATTAATTTGTAGAATACTTCGATTCTAAATCGTTCTTCGGGGTTAGATTCCGTCTAAGCACTTTCTTTTCTCTTTAAACTCATAACAACATTCATACTTATAAATTTCTCTACACTGTCAGAGTATGATAAAAGTACGTGATATTATTTATTATAGATTGAAATGATTTTTTATTTGCATGTATTTGTTCAACAAACTTTTTTGCGGTATACATTTTTTGATCAACGCTTATTTTAATCGCCCCCCCCCCTGACGGCGGGCCTGAATTTATCACTTACTACTATGGATCACTTGACCAAGGTAGTTGCCGCAGTACGCCATGATTCAAAAATTGCCCAAAGACTAGCCCGTGCAAGAAGGAAAACCACTGCAATAGTTGAAAATGTACTGGGATACGAAAATATGTATGTATTTTATGTGATCATCTCCGGACGAACAAATTTTCCCTTATTGTTGATGAGTCGACTGATACGAGCAATATTAAACATCTTTCTATATGCGTAAGAATAAATAACAGTAACACCATTTGTGATAATTTTTTAGCTTTAATTGAAATTAAAGCAGCCGACGCGAATAGTATATACCGTAGTCGTCAAATTTTAATTTCGGTTTATACTTCTATACCATGCAGAAGATGACCTTATAATATGCAACGATGCCTGCTTGCTAACAGTGGTGGGAGAGCAACGCAGTGTCGGGGGACCCTCACGCCCAGCGTTGTTCCGTCTATCGATATTTCGGTATATCTACCGATTTTTCTTCATTTCTACCGATCTACAGATTAAGCCATCATATCTACCGGATTTTTAAGAATGAGGAAAAATCTAAATAAAATCACAAACTGGAATCGCTTAAACTGTTTATATTCATGTAAATAATACGATTTAATATAAATATTTATATTTCTGTAAAATGTTTAACAAAGCATAAAAATACAATATAATAAGTTATTAATTTAATGGCATTCGTCTTTAATCTATGACTATAATAAATAAAAAATTAATACAGGCAAGTTATTTTATAGTAATAAAATCCACACACATGGATTGTAGTCGATATAATGCCTGCATTCAAAGCCAGAAATACGCCCTCTTTATTCTGAATAAAGGAACTATTCTGTTAAAAAAAAAACTTAAACAAAAGTAGTTTTGCAAATAAAACATGACCCACTTATTGGCCTAAAAATAATTATTAAAAATATTATATCAATAAAAATAATCCTTTTCATTCGAATGAATGAATGAAATAAGTACAACGTATCATTCAATAATTGAATAATATATAAAACATATATAAATAAAGACAGCTGTTTCGATTTCAAAATAAACAACAAATTGCTGTTGAAAATGAATGATACCTAAAACGTTAAAAAATATACCTGGTGATGAGTAGTTCCTCACTCCTAAATACGCCAGTAGTTTTATAAAATATATTGTATGTAATATGTAACTTCATTCTTATTATATTTACTTTATTTCGTTATATGCATTTATGAATTTTATAAACAAAATTGTTTTCAAATATGTATTTGTTTCTAAACTAAGGATAAAAAAAAATCTACCGAATTCTACCGATTTTTCACGAAGAATTCTACCGATTATATCCACAGGTGACGGAACAACGCTGCTCACGCCTTACATTTCATAGGAAACGTTTGTCGAGTGTTCTGTCTTGGCAGCCTCGCTTATGTTTATCTTTAGTTTATTTCGTTGCACTCTTTTCCTCTTTCTACTTTCGTATCAGAAATTAAAATATGTCGACTACGGTATAACCATATTGTCACTTTTTTTGAAAAACACGAAATTCCGTATAAAAGAAATCTGGTCGGTGTTGCATCTGATGGGGCAAATGTTGTGGCAGGACAGCATCGCTCAGTAATGACTTTATTGCAAAATGACATTCCAAAGCTTTTTGTAATGAAATGTATATGTCACTCCTTCCATTTGTGCGCTTCATATGCATGTGAAAAGCTACCTCCGTATATAGAGAAGCTCACAAGAGATATCTATAATTACTTTGCTCATAGTCCCAAACGAATTAGCGAATATACCGAGTTTCAAGTATTTTGTAATACAAAAATCCATAAAATTTTACGCCCATGTCGAACACTGTCGAATCATGTCTGTAGATAACATATTGAAAACGTTAAATGATCCTGTTACAAAGTTATTTTTACAATTTTTAGAATTTGTTCTACCCTTTTTTAATAACTTGAATAAGGAAATGCAATCTGAACACCCTAAAATACATTGTCTATATAAAAACATACTTACTATTATAAAAACGTTATTCGATTGTTTCATAAAAAGGGATTACCTTCAAGGTATTTCAGTGGCATACGTAGATTTTAAAAATCCTTGACATTACCTGCAGATTGAGGATATGTATTTAGGCACGAAAGTGATACAAACAATGTCCAGCACGTCACTTACCAAAGAACTATTATCCTTTTTTAGACTAAGATGCCTGGATTTTTTTGTAGAAGGATGTCATCAAATAATTAAACGGTTTCCTTTAAAGAATAATGCTTTGCAAAAATTTCACTTTTTAGATCCAGTAGTTGTAAAATCAGGATGAATTCAATCTATTACCAACATAGCACTTATTTTCCCGGATTTTTTATACAATTCCGACCTTCAGAGTTTGGACAATGAACGGCGTATTTTAAGAAATACTAACGAAATTAACTCTTTTTCTGATAATGTAGAATTATTTTGGCAAAAAGTAGAAACGACAACATTCGGCGACGGAACACGTAAATTTAATTGTCTTACAAAATTTGATTATAATTTACTTTGTTTACCGCATTCTTCGGCCAATGTTGAAAGAATTTTTTCTACAGTCAATAATTTAAAAACTAAACAGAGAAACAAGCTATGTACGGATACAATCAACGGGTTAATTCTTGCTAAGCAATACATTGGAAATAAAAGTTGCTTTGATTTTCCAATTGAAAAAAAACTAAGTTTGCGAATGGCTAAACATACACTCTATGAAGATGGCGAAAACAAGTAATTTTTTTTAAATGAGATCGTTTTAAAAAATTTGTGACCACCGGTTTGGGTGTTTGTAATGCGTTCAGAAATAATATTTACGAGTTGCAAGGATTTGTTTTTCTTTTTCTTTTCAGTAAATGCAGAGAGTTATTAAGCTGCATGATACAAACAAAAGCGTAATTCTAATAAAATTAAAAAATAACCATAATAAAATAAAAAATAACCCTATTAAAATAAATAAAAAATGATTCTGAAAATAATAATATACTACACAAGGGGCTCAAAAATTCCTCCCTGCACAGCAAGATATTGCCCTAGGCGGTCGTAGAAATTTACTCTTACGTTTTCTAACATATGAGCAGTTACTGAATTAGCAGCCTCAATTATTTTTTCTCTCAAGGCAACTATGTTTTCTGCTCTACCAGCTTCATGGGTATAAACAATATTTTTTAAATATCCCCACAAAAAAAAAATCATTTGGAGCGAGATCAGGAGATCGCGGAGGCCATTTGATGTTTCCCGTTCCAGTAATAAGACGGCCAGGGAAAGTATTCCCTAGAAATTCCTTTACCCTGACGGCATTATGTGCTGGACAGCCATCATGTTGAAACCAAACGATTTCCTGATTTATTCCAGTGTTTTGAATGGCGGGAAGTATTTGATTTTGCAATAATTCGAGGTACTTGTCAGCATTTATATATACCATCAATAAAAAACGGTACTATCAAATGATCACCTAAAATACCTGCCCAAACGTTTACTTTTTGAGGGTATTGGGTGCGGTTTGCAAAATGCCGGTGTTCATTTTTCGTAGCGCCCAATATCGAAGAACAGAGGGATTGTGTTTTCCGTGCAATGGAAAAGTTGACTCATCGGTGAAGCAAATACTTCTAACGAAATTGTCGTCTCGATGTATTTTATCCATAACGGATTCACAAAACTCCATTCTTCATTCATTTTTGTTACTTATACCCAAATTCTCGGCAGCACTTCTAGTTGATATCGTGTTGTCTATTTCGACAATTATATTATATTATATTATATATACTAAAAGCCAATTGTCTCGCTCTTTTTAACACGAACGATTAAAACGGCAAAGCTATACCCCAAAATTGACGAATTGGGGAGACAGTTTTCTGAGAACCTGGCGCATCTACGGTGGGAACGAAAGTGTCACGCGACGGGGACCACGGTCCCACGTGCCTTAGGCCATTTTTCACGTCTCCGAAGAGAGAACGAGGGCCCGAAAGGAGTTTTTGAAAATTTTAGAACGTGCAGAAAAAGAGTATGAATCATAGTATTTTGCCATAAGGCCTACGTGTAAAATAAAAAATATGGACTAGGTTCGATTTTAAAATGGCGGTGGATCGATACAGATGACCGTGACACATCAAACTTCGGATAAGGTTAAGTTAAACGCACGAAAAATTCAATTTCAGGTTATAAATTATCAAAACCGTCAAATCAGTTTGAGTTCGCGATATGGCATTTGCCGGGAAACGTCAAAATTGGCGGAAAGCACCAGTCGTGCAATACACACATATAATGACTATCTATTCACGTTTATCGATCGGTTGTCAAGTTTAAATGTCAGAAGGCCGACAAATAAAGGGATTATGAAGGAAACGTGGTACCTTTCAGATACGTATTAGTGTTATTATTATCAATTGTTACTATTTCTTTTCTATTTATGAATATATGAACAATGCCGACGGATATGATAAAATAAACTTAAAGCGTATTATCGCACGTAAGTACAGTGACAAATATAACGATCTTTCTATATTTTATTAAGATATATTAAATACAAATTATATATGTCATGGAAATGTCGTCACTTCTCGCGAAAGAAGTACCGAAGCAAGCCTAAATAAAGAATCATCTGAGTTTTCTTTATTTGTCAGATGTGTCCGAAACACTTCGATATAACATAAATACACCAAATATGTAAAATTCCCATAAGCATTTATGTAATTTCGTTTATCAATTCAGTTATAAAAGCAATCATTTAAAGTATGCGACTATGCGGGTTGGCACAAACTAATCAGAAGTACATTTTCGGTTAAATGGTATTAGGAGCCAGCAAGATTTTTGATTGGGTTTTACAAAGTACATATACTATTAAAGCGTAATATGAAAATTAATTAATTCTCTCAATGACCTGTAAGTTTAAAACATGTTTTGTTAAAGTTCATCATGTTATGTTGTTAATTTAATTTTACAATTGGAAAGACAATTTGGTTAAGCACTGTCAGTGTGACATTTCGTTCTCACACGTTTATGTGTGAACGAATACACTACAACGAAGTATTGTCACGATGACAGGTGGATCGACAATTTGGTTAAACATTAACTTTTCATTGTCGTATAAGTGTCACGATGACAGTCTGTCAAAAAATTTGAAGTAGACACTATTTTTATCGTAAGCTTGACACAAGGCATGGTACTACCAATTTTATAGAACGAATAACATGAAACAACATTTAATTGCCGAACCGTCTTGGTTTTTTTTTTTTTTTTGGTCTGTCGACGTTCACCTTGGGCTAGATGCACACAATTAGACAATTAGACTTAGCAATCAGTAAAAACATTAATAATACCATAAAGATAGAAACTGAAAGTGTCATGAGCTCTGATCACAATCCAATTATAATAACTTGGAACGAAGACATAACCGAAAGAACATATCACACCTTCAAGACAGACTGGGCCGGCTACAAAACAGAACTAGAACAAACCATCACTGCAGTTCCTAAAATACAAAACACTGCAGAATTAGAACAGAACATAAAATCACTACAAGATAAAATAACAAACGCTGTTGAAAATAACACTATCAAAATAGAAAGGATATATAAATCAGGTAGTCTACCACATCATATTAAAGAACTAATAAAGGAAAAGAACAGAGCTAGGAGAAGACATAATCGTACACTCGCACCACAAGACAAAACTATACTAAACAACCTCCAACATCAAGTATATAAGGAATTACTGGAACTGAAAAATGTAGAATGGCAAAGAACACTCGAAGAAATAGGTGCAGACCCCTCTAAGATATGGAAAATAATCAAGGCAATCAAAAGAGAACAAATACAGATCCCACCATTTCAATTCAATAACTCCACACAAGTCACAGCAGAAGAAAAAGCAGAAGCTCTGGCGGAATCACTAGAAGAGCAATTCACTCCCAACTGGAATAAAGTAGACATGCAACACGTAGTGCAGATTCACAAAGTGGTAAGCAGAAAAATACGTGAACCCCACTCCCTAGCAACGACCCAGTCACAGCCGAGAACCTAAAAGCAATCCTTAAAGCATTAAATCCCAAAAAAGCTCCTGGTATAGACAATATCACCAACAGATCACTACAAAACCTCCCCCCAAAAGCAATAATGCCAATTCTAGCAATAGCAAACTCCGTTATCAGACTCCAAACATTCCCAAAGATATGGAAACATGCCAAAGTAATAGTTATACCTAAACCAGGAAAAACAAAAACAATACCAAGCAGCTACAGGCCCATAAGCCTGTTACCATCCATTAGCAAAGTGATAGAAAAAATAATCCTACAGAAGATAAAGTACCACTCTGACAATCAAGACATAATACCAGAAGATCAACATGGGTTTAGAGAAGAACATTCAACGATAACACAACTTTCAAGAGTCACTGAGATTATCCAAGAAGGATTCAACAAGAATCAAGTGACAGCAGCTGTATTTCTCGACATAGCAAAGGCATTTGATAAAGTCTGGAGGCAGAGACTCATATATAAAATGATAATACACAATTACCCAACACACATCATAAAAATCACGAATAGTTTTCTCTAAGGACGCTGCTTTCAAGTTAGCATTCAGAACACACTTTCCTCAATAAAACATCCAACAGCGGGAGTCCCCCAGGGCTCATGCCTGTCACCTCACCTATATACAATATTTACAGCCGACATACCAGTGTCAAATCCTACAAGATATTTAAATACGGCCACCTTTGCAGATGATTCGGCACTGCTCTCAACATCCCGACGAACGCGGTACAGGAACTCCAAACGCACCTAGACTACACGATAAAATGGTTCAAACAATGGAGGACAACAATAAACGAAGACAAATCCCAAGCAATAATCTTTCAAAGGAATCTGAAAACAACAGACAACGAAATAACCATCAACAACAACACTATACCATGGAGTAGAGAAATTAAATACCTGGGAATATACCTGGATATAAAGCTCAATTATAACACACACATAGCAAAAACGATAACCAAAACCAAACAAACAAGATGTCAACTATGGCCTCTTATAGGAAGAAAAAGCCAGCGAACACGAACAACAAAATTCTACTTTACAATCAAGTATTAGGTCCAATATTCACATATGCATGCCCAATATGGGTGCATATGTGCAAGACCAACATCAAAAAACTGCAAAACACCAGTCTTAGAATGATACTAAATGCTCCATGGTATATGAGAAATAATCAAATAATGAATGAAACAAATACCCCAACCATTATTGACTACATCAAGGAAAGAGCGCTCAGTTTCTATAACCAGATGGAAAACCACTCAAATCAAAATCTTAAAAGAGCACTTGCATATGATGGAAATGAAAATTTCAAAGACCTAAAATGGTTCTACTTTAGTTCTTAATCAAAATAAAGATAAACAATAGCTAATCAAATTCAACTTCAACAATCCAAGATTCACCGCACTCAGATGAAGAGTAAAAGACTAAATAGTCTAACTCAAAGCCACAATAAAGAAGAAGAAGAAGAAAAAGATGCACACAATTGATACAAAACCTGAATGTCAACAAAATTTTTCTAAATATAAATGTTCAGTAAATTATATAATGTAGAAATGTTGTTCGCTTTGTGGGCAAAGTCTTAATAAATAAATTCATTTGCCACTAATTATAAATGTCACAATAATATTTAATTTATTTCTAAGAGACATTTTGCTTAATATGCGTCTTCATTCATAAACAAGAAGAAACTGAACTGCGGTTGTAATTACTCTACATTGTCGGTCATTCGGGTACAGTTTCCAATATCGTAGTTTTAAAAATTAAAGCAAAGGCGCGATTAATAACATTTAACGTCCACTGAAAGAAATATTATAACCGTTAATATTTATATTTTATTGCATTATCAATTATTATTATTATTACTATTGTATCGGTCATTTATCGTATCTTTAATGTCTTGGACACATCTCTGTCATCTTTCTACATACAAATATACATACTGCGTCTTTAATTTAAATTTAGAGTAGCTTATGATATCAATATTAATTTGGGAATACTGTGCTACAGTAATGTTTTTCATTTTGACTACTGTCATAGTTAAGTCAATTTATTGAAAAGTTCCACAGTGTTTTCAAATTAATATTGAAATCGTAGGTTATTCTAAAAAAAAATAATTGAAGGCACGGTATGTCTACAATGACATTCAATTTGACAATTCATTCTCGCAATAGATCGAACTGTCACCACGATGACAGTTTGCAAGAAAATTTTACGTATGGGCAACGTTTATCATAAAACTTGAGACAAATAGAGTTAGAGTACTACCAAATTTAAAAAACAAAGAAATTTATATATGATACAACAAATCTTGATCATACAACCATCTTAGGGTTACCTGTTCGGCCTACTTACATTCAACTTAGACTAGGTGCACACGCATTATATCAAACTTGAATGTCAACGAAATGTTCCAAGTAATCAGCTTTCAGTAAATTCTATAGAAATGTTAAACATTTTAAGGGAAATTTTTTAGTTAATAAATCCATTTGTCTATAATTATAGATGCCACAATAATGTATAATTAATTTCTAGAATTTCATTTAATTTGCATCTTCATTCATAAACTAATTAAAAGAAAATTTATAACCGTTAAAATTCAAGTGCCTCTGCGACTGGCAGTAGTCACGTTCCAAAGAAGCAATTCAAACTCGAAGAGTTTCATGGAATAACAAAAAGAGCAAGTATTCTATTAAATTAATGTGTCCTAAATAAAAAAAAAAAGGGGGAAAGAGTAAATTGAATAATCAGCACTTGATGACTTATATCGACATTTTATGACAAACATTATGGAGCACTGATGAGCTTGATTATTTGCAACGAAAGTCATATAAATATAGATTTATTTCTATTGACTATTGTCCCGGAACCCCTACGTTAATTGTAATTCAAAGAAACGAATACATCATGCTGATCAAAATTGGTGAACATAGTATATTATTAAACTAAAATTAAGTAACAGTTAAAGGGTGTAGCCATCTTTACTCATCTATTATTATTTTAACACCGATATATTTAACTAGAGCATACGCGAAATGTTGGTCAATCAATATTCACGTTAGGTGGCTTAAATGTTACAGGAAACGTCAGAATTGTCAGAAAAAGTCCATCTGACTTTTGATTAATGTTGGCAATTTCACAAAAATTTAATTGCAGGTTATAAAACGTCAAAACGATCAATCGATTTCAGTTCGTGATGAAATCTGAACTGCTTTCATAATGACAATTATTTCAAAAAAAAAGGTTAAACAACCTGACATCTGTCTGATATTTCATGGTTCATGTTTTTAAGCTTCATCGATATTTATTGTAGACTTTTACACAAAAAGATATGAAATTACAAATTTTATACAGCGAAATGACTAAAATATTAATAAGAAAAGTGCTATCAGATCCATTTTAGTTTTGCCTATATACCGTGCCTTCAAATACTTTCCGCATTAGAGACGGTCATGCTTTTTTTTTAATGGTTGGTGACAGTGCATAATTTTAATAGTTTGGTTATGTCATATAAATAATAATAGGCGTCTATAATTTGAATTTAAGTGTGACAACTGTCAGAATTTGAAGTTTTCAAAAAATTAGCATGTACACCAACATTGATTACTTAAAAACTTCAAAAACAGCCTACTCTAATGCGGAAAGTATTTGACGGCACGGTATTAGACAATTACCTTAAAATATGATTTATATTATTATTACTAGGTGACAGACGAATCAAATTCCAATGTAATGACAATTGTTTTGTAACTATTCAATTTACTAAAGTAAATATTCCAGTCTAATTCAACAATTACTTCTACTAAATAGTTTGATTGTCAGTAGCAAGTTTGAAGTATGGGCAGCGTTCAATCATTTAATGCGATATGTTTGAAAATACACCATTAAATCAAATTGTTAATCAAACATTCTGATGATGGTTGATGATGATCGTGTCCCAGGCTGGTGGCTCTTATTTCGATGGTTGTAATCATGAACTACCTTTTTGTGTTATTTTTCCTTAAATACTTAATAAAAATCACAAAATGATCCAACAATTACAAATTATATTCTTTTTACAGTGTGTGTAAGCAAAATGTTTACACAGATATTCCAACGTCGGTCAGTATTATTTTTGGTTATTGTTTTTAGTTCAACTACCAGCGTCACTACTAAATATTTAAATTATAATAGGATCGTCTCAGCAACCGACATAGCCAGAGCACGATCTACAGGCGACGACTCAATGCCACTGCAAACTCACTTTGACAGGAACAATTTCAGAGCAGACAAATGAAACTAATTATTAATATGGAAGCCAGTTATAAATTCACTATTATAAATAAAAGTAATAAGTCATACTTATTCTATACCAACATTTTATTTAAAACTTGATTCTTCTGTGTAATGGGCATGCATTGTTCACAAATTTGCATTATAACAAAGCTCAAAAGGTATGTCAAAAGTATGTTTGCGGGCCATGATAATTGGCAGGTTAAATTATGCAAAATTAAAATAAATCTGATATTACATTTTCAATAATGATTTAGTCCTTTCATTGTGTAAAACTAATAAAACTATGAATCTTTTAGTGTCAAGTCTTAGTATTACGCTAAATAGCATCTAAATTTCAAACTCCAACAACGAAAAGTCAGACTGACGTTAAAATGCTTTAAATTGTCGTTCCACCTGTCACCGTGACAGTACTTCGTGGACAAAAATATACGTCTATACAAGGTGTGCCAAAAGTTTAGAAAATCAAAAATGATTTTTTTTGGCGTTTTACAGCGAACTGTAATAAAACTGTAAGCGGACGCGAAAGGCGATTCAAGCTCGAAGAGATTGATGGACAGCTAGTACTACAAACTAATACCGCGCGATCATTTAAATTCTAAATTAGAGCAGGCTGTGAAATTTAAATTAAGTTGGTATATAAGTACTAATTTACAATTTGAATTGTCAAAGTGACGTTTCAAAATGTTAATTAATCAATAATTGACATTCTGGACAACCTAATAAAAAAAATCCCGACTGCTATAATTTAGAATTTAAATGACCGCGTGGTACATCCCGCCGTTCACTTTCCTCAATTTTTTGTTGGGATATCTTTCTAGGTTTGCATTTCGTGCAGTTATTCAGACAGAAACATTTTTCAAATGTATTAATAATATTATAAATTGTTTGTTTGCAAGGTACAGGACGGTCTGCAAAAGTCAGCGCAAACATATTTATGCACGTTGTTGCAGAGTTATTACCATAGAACCATTTTACTATCTGAAGCTTTTCAGCGGGTGTATAGAGACTCATTATAAATTAATTTTACTGAATGCTTTTATTGCACACCGCAACGTATTGACAGCTAAACAGTGAATGTAAAACCTCGGTGGTGAGTACTGGGAGACAGTGCTGCCGTTTCAGTACAATTGTACCGAATTCAGTACAATATTTACAAATCCAGTACGTCAGTACGCCATTTTGCAAAAAGAGCTAAATTCGTACAAACTTGAAGGTTTCAGTACTAAATTAAATCCAAGTACTAAAAAAATCTTTATTTTAAATTATCTGCTAGGTATATAGAATTATAAAAAAACAAGTATGGAGATAGTTTATAGATACGGTCGAAAATTTATTATTTGCCAAGCAACTGATTGGCAATATCGCTTGCCATCAAAGGGAACCTAGTGAAGAGCTATTAATTTTAGTAAAGAGTAATTGATAACATTTTACAGCGTTTTTCGGTTACCTTTGACGATGAGTTTCACCTTTTGTCAAAACAATTTCAAGAATTGTCATTATTGCAACATGGAACGGTTGAGATGGCGAATGCGAAATGCCAAAATTAGTAACGAAATACGCAAGGGAAAATCTTCTGTTGATGTAGGAAGACAGTTTAATGTAAAACTGAATACAGTGTGTTAAATTTATCCAAAAAGTTTGCAAACGGGACAAGTCCATAGACGACCTCCCGGCCACAGAAAGCAAGAAGAATAAAAATTCTTTTGTAAATTGTACTTGAATTTGTTTATAAATTTCATTATGTATTGTCTATTTAACATACATATAATAAATATGCATTAGTTCAACTGCTTTCAATTAATATATTATTTACATAAGAAGAAGGAATATCATTTGAAATACAAATGACAAATCGTGAAAAGGAACCGAAAAATCCTGTATAATATTCAAAAATTATTGTAGGAAGCTGAAAAATGTGGATATAGGTACTTAATATGGTAGTGGTAAATAGTTATTTAAGATTATGAAAGTTGAATAGAGTCATTACACATGTTGGTGATTAATTTTATTGTCCTTTGAGACTAAAAAAAGGTCATTGATAAATTTCTGTCGATTCAGTACGTTTTTTGTAAATTCAGTACCTTTTTGGAGCTCGTGGCGGCAGCACTGCTGGGAGAATGGGACTCGGAGAAAATCGTTGTCGCGTCGGTTGTTGCCGGCACTGGTGACGAATAGTAGGGGCACCATGTTGCCACGTTTTATATGTATACGTACCTATAGATCGCACGCAAACATTGAATCCCTATAGCTAATGAAATTTGACACATGCGGTATGTTACTTATATCAAATTTTATATTCTATTTAATGTATGTTACTTATATATTGTTGTAAATAATAAATAAAAGAAGATATTATTATATTTCTATAATCTACCGAATATTGCCGACCTTTCTACCGATCTAGTAAGACTCAGGGTTACCATCACTGGACATAGCATATATTTTTGCATTAACCCAGCGATATAAGGAATGTATAAACACTAGCGACACATAGATGCGATACTTGCAATATACTAGCGAACGAGACCAAAGTGATTAAAATGTCCCATCCTTAATAATAACACGTCACCGGCTGAACGGGAATAAGATAATGAAAAAGATTGCCGTTTAATCCTTTTGGCTTTTGTGTGCGGTGGATATGGAGAGCGCGAGATGTAGGTGGTGGTGGTGAGACGGCAGACTCGGTGCAAATTTACGTTAATATTTGCGAACGGCCTCGTCCGGGGTTGACACGGTTCATGCATATTCATGTCCGAATGTGGAGAGTGTATGCGAATATTTACACATTTTACATCATACTCTCTGGTTGAAAAGCCCGGGCCACATGCAATTCGGACCGCGACTCGACGTAACCTACGCTAACCGCCACATTTGCATACGGTTTTAACAATGCCCCTGGCTTAATTTTAATACGATTAAATTTGTACAGACGTAATGTGAACAGTTGAGGGTAAAATTCGGACAATATTTCACGTTCCAGTGGACGCTCGGACGTTGTGCGGGCATTTTGATTTCGAAAGCTTTGTTTTTCTTTCGTGAAGCTCGTTTTTTGTCATCGCAATTTCGACGGTTTTTTTTAAACATTCTTTTGTGGCGGTTCGTATATGTTTTCAGCATGATGTGGAGTTATCTAGTTAAGTAACAAAAGCAAATGAAACCCCATTTATAATATTCTTCTGATGGCAATTTTTACTTATTATAATATATCTAAATGTTTATTTTTGTAAATTTTACTGCAATAATTTTATAAAGTAAAGAATAAATTATAATAAAACTAATCAAAGTAGAAAAAACCTAAACCCCGCTCATGAAAATACATTACAGGGATTGTAGTGATTATTGCACTGTGGAACTATTGGAAAAAACGACATGAAGTTAAATTTTGCGTGAAACTAGGGAAAACTTACCTTTACAAATGTTTCTGAAAATAGGACTCTGAAATGGTGTCCTTTGACAAAATTTGCAACTACGAGGGCGTACTTTTATGTTATCTACCTAGCCATGAAAAAAAGCACATAAGAGAATTTTTTTTTTATTTTTTTACATAACTCCCTTCAACACTAATACACTTATTCCATCTTTTTTCCAGTTGCCCCATACCCTCAGAAAAAAATTGCTTCGGTAACCCCGCGAAATATTCTTCAACAGCTTCTTTGAGTTCTTCATCAGAAGCAAAACGCTTTCCTCTGAGATGCTTTTTTAAATTTTTGAATAAGAAGTCTGACGGAGCTAGGTCGGGGCTATAAGGTGGATGCCTTAACTCTATAAACCCACAGTCATTGATTATCTGTTGAACTTTGTTTGCCTTATGAACCCGACAATTGTCGTGCAGCAACAAGTTTTTTTGTGGATAAGAATGCGGGCGTTTTTCCTCCAGAGCAGTTTTTAAATTTTTAATTGAACCAAATTTTTGACTTTTTGCACAATGTTTTCAGTTCGAGCTTCAACGGGTCGTCTGGACTTTGAGTCATCATTGATTGACTCTCGGCCCCATCGAAAGAGTTTAGACCAATATTTTACTTGGAAATAAGATGGTGTATTTTCCCCATATACAGCAACCATTCTTTCATGAATTGCTTTTGGACCATTGCCTTCTTTTGCCAGGAACTTTATTACGCTGCGATGTTCATCTTTAGTTTCACTCATTTTATCGAGAAATGGACCGTCTCAAATCTCTATACACAGCATAAACTAAACACAACTTAGCACATGTACTTCTAACAGTGACAGCAATTTTTCAATAATTTGTTTGACATCGTCACTCTTTTGTTTCATGGCTAGGTAGATAACATAAAAATACGCCCTCGTATAATGACACTTTTCATAACACAATACGACAAGTTCGATGTCCTGTCATAGTTTTGGCACAAAGGTTTTTCACCCAGTCAATATCTTATTTATTTATTATTTTGTCGGGTCGTAAGATCAGCTATATGGAAGGTGTGCCGGGTCAACTCTCGTAAATGTTAATACGAAATAAAAAGAGATATTGTATTAAATTTTGTAATATATAGGTTTGAGTAGATATTTAACTACAACCCACATCTGACATTACTTAGATTTAGGATTACCATAATTATGCAAATCTAAATTTGGACAAGAGCCGGAGTTGGGGCAAAAAAGAAACAAATAGTCAAAAATTGTTTTATTAAATCTTGAATCAAGCTTTAACTTATTTTATGATTTATTTTTGTACCAGTTGTACTTTTTTTTAATATTTCCTCATTTTTTTAAATTTCTTTCATAAAAATCACTGCATGTATTGCCAAAGTTTAATTTAGAGTACAGTAACGCTCGTACGGTAGACTCCAGTATGCGGCCCCGGTCATCTGACCAAATAGGTTTTATTAGCGAAAATAAACGCTTCAAAGGTGCAGACGTTCCTGGAAGACACGAAACGTATTGCATCACTCCAACTAGATTACGTGCATCTATGTGTTGGTCTTGCAAATGATTAAATAATTTGACCCATTTGTGAATGTAATCGATTTGGGTCATCAGTAAAGTCCGCTCTTCAACGGGTCGTCTGGACTTTGAGTCATCATTGATTGACTCTCGGCCCCATCGAAAGAGTTTAGACCAATATTTTACTTGGAAATAAGATGGTGTATTTTTCCCATATACAGCAACCATTCTTTCATGAATTGCTTTTGGACCATTGCCTTCTTTTGCCAGGAACTTTATTACGCTGCGATGTTCATCTTTAGTTTCACTCATTTTATCGAGAAATGGACCGTCTCAAATCTCTATACACAGCATAAACTAAACACAACTTAGCACATGTACTTCTAACAGTGACAGCAATTTTTCAATAATTTGTTTGACATCGTCACTCTTTTGTTTCATGGCTAGGTAGATAACATAAAAATACGCCCTCGTATAATGACACTTTTCATAACACAATACGACAAGTTCGATGTCCTGTCATAGTTTTGGCACAAAGGTTTTTCACCCAGTCAATATCTTATTTATTTATTATTTTGTCGGATCGTAAGATCAGCTATATGGAAGGTGTGCCGGGTCAACTCTCGTAAATGTTAATACGAAATAAAAAGAGATATTGTATTAAATTTTGTAATATATAGGTTTGAGTAGATATTTAACTACAACCCACATCTGACATTACTTAGATTTAGGATTACCATAATTATGCAAATCTAAATTTGGACAAGAGCCGGAGTTGGGGCAAAAAAGAATCAAATAGTCAAAAATTGTTTTATTAAATCTTGAATCAAGCTTTAACTTATTTTATGATTTATTTTTGTACCAGTTGTACTTTTTTTTAATATTTCCTCATTTTTTTAAATTTCTTTCATAAAAATCACTGCATGTATTGCCAAAGTTTAATTTAGAGTACAGTAACGCTCGTACGGTAGACTCCAGTATGCGGCCCCGGTCATCTGACCAAATAGGTTTTATTAGCGAAAATAAACGCTTCAAAGGTGCAGACGTTCCTGGAAGACACGAAACGTATTGCATCACTCCAACTAGATTACGTGCATCTATGTGTTGGTCTTGCAAATGATTAAATAATTTGACCCATTTGTGAATGTAATCGATTTGGGTCATCAGTAAAGTCCGCTCTTCATTTTTAACGCAAAAAAACTTTTGCGAGTGACAACTTGTCAAAATGATGATCAGTATTAATCCTTTGTTGATCATTTGAACAGTGTATTACGTTTATAACTTTAGCTGAGCGTTCAATTTCGTCCCAGTTCAGTACATGATGCTGTTCAATCCATTCGAAGATTTCGGCGCCACCAAAACTATTTTCCCACTATTCATTGTTAGACCTGCATCGTCTATAAAAAAGTAGTTCATTTGAGTCACTTGAACGGTGTAGATATGAAAATATTTATATATTTTCACAACAAGAGCTTCAGTTTTGATTGGCAGACCATCCACAGCAATTTGATGCGTATTGTGCACAATATGTGCACCACATGCAATGGCGACAATATTAACATTAAGTTCCTGTTTGAGCTGACTGTAAACATTATTTTGTCCTCTCCTATGTACGCCTCCAAAATTCGTGTTACAATTATCACCACAAAAAGTAACTATTTTTCTATTTATTTCATGACGACGCAGTGTTGAGATTATATTTTCAACAGGATTTCCGATGGCTCACGGTGAAAAAATTCAAAATCCAGCAGTTGTTCTTGTACACCTTCCAGTGGTAAAAATATTTAACAATAACAGACACTAATTTTACATCTCTTCTATTTAAAGTGTCATTGGCAACACTTACAAAATGCGTCTTCTGTAGATCAGCATGTAATTCTTCCACAGACAAAGGTACCAGAACAATTAAAATTATGGCTGCTCATTTGGATCTTGCAGTTCCAAATTTGGGTTCAAAGAATTTTGAAATCAATTGGAAGTACAATCAGAAGTTTCAAAGCTCAAGTCATGAATTCCTGTATGATAAGCAAATGTGGCATCTTTGGCCGGAATAATTAAGTCATTATGAATGGGATCATCGTATTTAAAAAAAGTTCTAATGGATGAAGTACTTTCAGACAAACAAAACAACAAGGCGAAACAGAAAATTATGTTTCGTTGTCTACAGAGGACCCGTTGTTTTTCGACAACAAAATTTTGACGTACACCTAACGAAACAAGAAAATGAAACGTCTCGTTTCGTTTGGTGTGTGCGGGAGTAAAAAGTGTTTTCTTGCCTTATGAATCAATATCGTTTTGAATGATCCGGTGTGTTTTCAGCCTAAGAGTTGTTTATTTTCGGCGGTTGGGTGGGTGTGGACTTCTTGAATACAAATTCGGTTTTGTCCATTGCGGTCTCATCTGGTAGGTCTAGATGGAGCAAAGTGTTTTTCAATTTACTGCTTTCCTTCAAAACGGGGCAAGTTGTTGGACTAGTAGATACTATTTTTCTGCCCTTTGTTGATTGTTGTTCTGCTGCTACGGAATCTTCTACGTTCTTCTCTACGATCTTAAAATTCAGTCTTGTCAGAGTTTTCCTCTATCACATTTGCTGCATTTATTGCATTATTTTCATTTTCTAAATTATTGGTTGCATCATTTTCATCCTAGTCAATGTTTATAATGTTTCTTGGCCGTCAAAATCTAATGTCAAAGTATAATTCTTTATTAGCTTTGAGCCTCCGTTAAATTCCGAGTTCCCAGCAATGGCAGTCTCACAATCTACGTCATCCTACAAGACGCTTTACCCTGGGCTTCAGTTTCTTTCTCTTTCTCTTATCCTTCTGTTCATTACTTTTTCCAAATCATGCTTCTTTGAACATCGATTTCACAGTTTCGTTTAAAGCAGATTTTCCACGAGAAAAATAGTCTTGTTTTAGTAACTTTTTTTTCAAACCAGCATGTCTGTCTAATGGTATTAGACCGGTTGCGCGGAATCCCGACTTTATGTTGTTTGCATTCTTAACTCCAATTCTATTGAGTGTAGATTTGAATAGACTTGGAAACTATCTTTTTTTAAAGGACTGCGATTTTTCTGTTTCCACTCTTTTAGCAGCCTTCTCCTACCCTCATTTATAGGGCGAAAATACAAAAGTCAAGAAGTTATATTTGGCGTGGGCTGTTTTCGGGTAACAGCACAGAGCGAATGTCGTTATTGTTGTATGCCTCAATGATATGTAATGAGATATGACTTGATAGATTGTCTCCAATTACGACTTTGGGCCCATTTAATTTTTTAAAATATGAAACGGCTCGTTAAAAAAACAATCCTCAAAGAAATGTTGATCAAACCCCCTGATTTGCTACGATTATAGCGGATTCCCTGCGGGCCCGTCTATGTCTGCCATAGGTGTTCTGCTTTGTACATGGTATAGAGCAGCAGAAAAATACAGACGAACATTGCTGATGATGCACTTTTGGAATTGTCCATTATTTCCCCTGGATCTTTGACACCCCGTTGCGCAATTACTTTGCTTTTTCCCAGATCGTCAACAAAGTTGGTTTCACCATAATTTACCAAGTTTTCTGGTGGAACGTTTTGCAAGATGATTTCTAAGTTATTGAAGTATTTTTCGAGTACAGCAAGAGACACTTCGCCTCTAGATCGCTTAATGTTTTCTGGTTAATTTTTTCGTGAGCCTCACGTCATGCCTTTCCATAAATCGATAAAACCAAATGTCACCGGGCATGTTGTCCATAAAGCACCTTATTGGACGCGCACTGCTATCTAAGCAACTTTTTATTAGAAATTAGCAATCACTTTGTTCAGATGGGAAACACCAATCAGCAGCACACACAATTGCTTCCATAATAGAGTTTTCTTCCTGATCAGATAATACCGGAGCCCCTGTTTGGTTTCGCATGAGGATGCTTCTCACATTTCTTTAGAGGGTTGCTTATGATATTCCATAACGTTCAGCAGCGGCACTTATAGGTACAAAAGAGTTCAATAACAAACATATAAAACAGAAAAATCTTATGACGAAAAGTACGCTTAAGACAACAGCGGCATTTTATCGACTAGATATAGTTTCGTAACTTTGCTTTCTTTTATAGCTTTATGACAGATCATATCTTGTTGAACTTTAGAATAATTATTGAGCAATATGTAACTAAATTTAACAATACATTTCTCAATTAAATTAAAACTGGAACAACCACATCCTTCGCAGGCCTCATATATTTGAACATTTTTATAATCAAGTAGTCGATAACACATTTTTTTTAAAACAATTCTTTGACTTTGACAATTTAGGAACTGGCTTTCAAATTTATCATTTATTAATACTTTAAAAAGTAAAACCAATTCAGAAATAATATCTATAAAGATTTGTTTGGGATATTTTAATCTGCCGCGATCTAAGTGTTTTAAATATTGAAAAATCTCGGCATTACAATTTTTAATTTCTAATTCGTCTGCAGAAAAACGTTTTCAGAATATAATTTTTAGTGAAAGATCATCTTTTATGCATATGGTGTAAATATTTGCTTTATCAGAAAATATATATATTTTTAAGTTTGGATATACCTATAGACTCGTAATAAACAAATTTGACGTCGAAGTCTTCTGAAAATTTTGAAATGTTCTGGTAGGTACTACAGTTCCGAAATTCTCAAAATTTAATATCCTGTCTGCTAGTGATTTCAGTACCATAGTTTTTTTCAGGCGTTTCTCAATATTGTTTTTCCTATCCTCAGGGTATTTCCGTTTTGCTGGCAGTGCTGTTGACATATAACTGGATTGGTTTTTAAAAATTGTTGGATACGCATCGTTTGTTTTAAAATTGTTCAAGGCATGACCAAAAGTGATCTTATTGTGCGGTTCATGGGAAATCTAAACACTGTAAAATGTTGTCCTTTATAATAGTTACTTCGTCACCCGGGCTCACAGCAATTCGTCATTTTATGATAAATATAAAAATTGTTTGTCAAAATTGTCAAATGAAGTGTACAAATTAGTACAGACCGTATGCCTACAGACATTAGAAAGACGTATACGCCGTTTACTGGGGAAGACAGGCACGTAACTGCTCGACCACAATCATGACGTCAGAGGCCGCTCGAGCTTTTGCATTCCGGCTTAAATTGTCGAATGGCTACGCATCACCACACATAGCTTTGAGCACCCATAGAAAGTAGCAAGTCTAAAAAAATATTATTTTTCACAAAGTCCAAAAAAATGTAGTATTGTACTGTCCTTTCTTGACCATGCTGAAAGATCCGGAAAATAAATGACAAAGTACTTGCGCTATTTGGTCATAGATGGCGCAGGTAACAAATAGAGTTTCTACTTTGAATTTAATTGCGTCGTGTTGTTTCATTTTTTTACAAATAACATTGGGTAAGGTAAAAAAATATTCTTTTCAAAAGGAAGATGCGCTTTAAAAAAGTGTGGGAGACAGTGCCTTAAATTAATAAAGAGTAATTCAACGTGGTCATATGGACTTCGATTGCGAACACACAAAAACAACTTTTCTCTGGAAATTGTATTGTAGAATATTTCCAATAGATTAAAAAGTATGCTCATTTTTCCCCAACAGTTGCCTCTAGAGATTAAATTAAATATTTAAATAATAGAAGAAGAAAACATTTATGGAAGCTCATTATATGAAAACCGAATAAGAATGTATATTCATGCAGATATAAATAGATTTGTCGAAGAAAAAGTATATTTCTTTAATGGAAATTTTTACATCGCCTTGGAACGTTTATTAAATTTACAATAGCAGCTATCGCTTTTCAGTCCCGAGTGTATTTCCTTCAAGAACTCAGATGGTTCATCTTGATATAATGTGTAGTCATTTGCCACGGGTGGTTATTCAAATAAGTTGATTTCCTTTTTACTCGCTCGCTGCTGACGGGAGATTTCAGCGAGGAGCGCTCGCCTCTCACGATGCAACATTTTCTGAGACTCCTTTCGTAATTTTTCATTTTAAATGTGTTTTTAAAGAAGTATAAATTTCCAGTGTCGGGACGAACGACAGTGACACAACAAAGATGATGAAAGCGTATCATTTAGCTTTCGTAATTATGTCATTTCACGTTATTATTCTTATTGTCACGAAATGCATTTGTTAAATATAATATAAATTTTTTTTAAAACTATAATTATGTTAATAAAGATAATATGCAATGTGAAATACAAAACTCACCTCAACAAAACTCACAAAACAACCGTACATATAAAAACTCACAAATTAAGCAAAGAATAATTAAACTCTAACATTCCTATTCCACTATAAAATGTTGGTCCTTTAGATGGAGATCGCGCTTAGAATTGCAATGAAATCGGTTTTTGCCTTGATCCTAAAAATGTTAAACTGATTGCTCCTAAAGGGCAAATACGTGTTTGCAAAAATATTGCAGAAGTCAAGCGGCCTCCGTTCATTATATTTAAGGGAAAGCACGTTTGGCAAAATTGGATTCCTGAACACGATTATCCAGGAACCGTGTATACAGCTCAAAAGAAAGGTTGTATGGAACGTGAGCAACTCCTCAAATGGTTTACTGAAAGTTTTTTGCCTTTTGTTAAAATCTTAGAAGCACGGAACAACAAAAAAAGTTTTCTTATCTATGATGGAGTTGGTGTTCACACAAGTTTTGCACAATCAAAAGCTGCAGCTGATAATGGAGTTGCTTTGGTGAAATTACCAGCAAATGTTACGCACTATATGCAGCCCCTAGATAAGTGTGTTTTTAAGCCGATAAAAACTGCATGGAATAATGAAATGTTAAGATTTAATAAAGACTTCCTTGGCCAACTATAACCGAATAGTGATTTTTTGTCCAAACTGATGATTATTTGGGAAACGTCCTTCAAATCCGAATATTTAATTTCTGGATTTAGATCTACTGGTCTTTTCCCAGTAAATTTTGAAAAATTTCCTACAGAAGCCTATGATGTAAATTTGCAAAGATTTAGAAATCCTGATCAACATCAAGCCGTTAACGAGGACGACGAAACGTCCTTCAAATCCGAATATTTAATATCTGGATTTAGATCTACTGGTCTTTTCCTAGTAAATTTTGAAAAATTTCCTACAGAAGCCTTTGATGTTGTAAATTTGCAAAGATTTAGAAACCCTGATCAATATCAAGCCGGTAACGAGAATGAAGAAGTGCCACAATTGTCGTATATTTAAGTAATAAAAACTAATATGTTTATTTAAACATTTTAATATCCACTAACTTACAAGCTTCTTCGGAGCCGGGGGTACATCTTACGTACATGTAGGTATGGTTGCCTATTGGAGGTGGGTGTTTCATTAATATACAACATCTCCCTTTTCAATAACAAAATAAACTTAAACTACTGTATGGATATACAAAATGTATTCTAAACATAATCATTTAACTTTATTGGACGTTTGACTGAGCGTCCACTACGTGTTGTCAAACCAGGTCTACAATTGTTTTGAGTTTGTTCAACATTTTGTGGTTCAGAAGGGATGTTATCTGGTACTAGCTCACTCTGTACATTCTCGCATTTATCTTCTAATTCACTTGGTTCCCTTTTCATATATTGTGTATTAGAAGGTTTTAGTTGAATTGAGTTTCTTCTAAGTATATTTCCCCTTTGATTCTCTATTATATATGAACGAGGTTTTTCATGTTCTCTTAAAATTCTAGCAGGTTCCCAAATTCTATCCCTCTCGTTTCTTAAAACTACATTTTCTCCTGGCTGCAACTGTCTTTTTTTTCTAGACGTTCTATCATGATATCTTTTAGATCTTTCTTGGTTTTGTTTAATTCTTTGTTGATACTTTCTATTATTATAATTGGATCTTAACAGTTGAGTGTTTATTGGTAACTTAGTTCTGGTCCGACGACCAAGTAGTAATTGTGCTGGAGACAAATTTATACCATACAGTGGTGTATTGCGGTATTCTAGTAATGAGATTTCAATATCTCTGTTATCTAATTGACATTTTCTTAGCATCTGCTTAGCTGTTTGGACAGCTCGTTCAGCTTGGCCATTACTTTTAGGGTGATGAGGTGAACTCGTCTCTATATCAAAATTCCATTCTTTGGCAAATCTTTCCATACTATACGAGCAAAAGGGCATATTGTCGCTAATAATGGTTTTAGGTATCCCATAACTTGCAAATAACCTTTTAAAATGTTTTATCACCTCACTTGATGTTTTGTTTTCTGTTTCAACTATTTCTAACCATTTGCTGTAATAATCTTGGAGTATAAGATAATTCTTTCCACCAAAATCCATAAAATCACATGCTACTTTATTAAACGGTAGCTCTGGAATCTCATGTGATATTAAACTCTCCTTAGTATTTGCATTCGAATATCTTTCACAAATTGGACAGGACATTACTAATTTTTCAATATCTTTCATAAGACCTGGCCAGTATACTATTTCTCTGGCTCTTTCCTTTGTTTTGGAAATACCAAAATGTGACTCATGAAGTAAACTTAGAATATAGTGGCGTAGTTTGAAAGGTACTATTACACGTTTGTTAAAGAATATCAAATTATCTTCAACACTAATCTCATTTTGATGCTTGTAGTAAAACTTGAGATTTTCTTCAACATCAGTGATTTTCTTGGGCCAGCCATTAAAATAAAAAGACTTCAGCATACATAAATCTAGTTCCTTGCTTGTTTCTTTCTGAAATTCCTTTCTCTTTTCTTCTGTCATATTTAATCCTTTACTCAGTGAATGAATGACTTCAGTAATCCATTCATCATCCTCATGTACATTATCTTTCAGGTACGATCTGGACAACAAGTCTGCAATGTACATATACTTTCCCGGTAAATATTTCAATTTCAAGTCATATTTTAATAGTCTTGTTCTCATTCTCTGCAATCTTGACGAAGCAATGTCACAAATTTTCTTGTTTAATAAACCCACTAACGGTCTGTGATCTGTAATAACATTAATCTTTCGTGCATATATGAAATTATGAAATTTTTTTGTCGCAAAGACAATAGCGAGCAACTTTTTCTCTACCTGGGCAAAATTTTTTTCATTTGGACTTAGAGCACGTGATGCATATGCAACAGGTTTATTTTCTTGCATTAGGCAGCAACCTAAGCCATTCTGAGATGCGTCTGCTTGTATTGTGATCTCTTTCTTGGCATCAAAATTTGCAAGTATTGGATTCTCGGAAATTTTCTTTTTGACTAATTCTAGAGCTTCAGTATGATGGGGGAACCATTGAAATTCTACATCTTTTTTCAGTAGTTCTCTGAGTGGAGTCGTCAATTCTGCTAAATTCGGTATGAATTGTCTAATAAAATTTATCATTCCCAATATTGCCTGTAGCTCTTTTTTGTTTGTTGGATTTTCAATCCTTAAAATTGCCTTCACTCTGTCTGGATCTACTTGCAAGCCTTTTGCAGAAAATATATGGCCTAAATATTTGACACTTTTCACTTTAAATTGTATTTTTTCTTTATTAAATTTAACTCCCAAACTTCTCGCCCTTTCAACAACTTTCTGTAATATTTCATCATGCTGTTGTTCATTATCAGCAGCTATAAGCAGATCATCAAAGTCAATCTGCACTCCCTCAATATCAGAAAAAATGTTATTATTTATATATTGAAAGTACTCTGGAGCCATATTTAATCCAAACGGTAATCTATTGAATTTCCAGCATCCAAATGGTGTTGAGAAAGTACAAAGGTCCGCTGATTTTTTGTCCAGTTCAATTTGCCAAAACCCATCTTTAAAATCTAGTACTGTAAATATATTTTTACCACACATTTTCTCAATTATGTCATCTAATGTAGGTATTAACACATTTTTTGGTCTTAAAATAGCTAAATTTAAATTTTTTGGATCAAGGCACAAACGCAAATCTCCACTTTTCTTTTCAATTATTACCAAATTGCTAATCCACCCAGTAGGTTTTTCAACTTTAGAAATAATACCTTTAGTTTCAAGCTGTAAGAGAGTTTCTTTTAACTTATCGCGTATTGCAAATGGGATCCTTCTGGGAGGGTTCGCAACTGGTGTTACATTTTGTTTAATTTCTATGCTACATTTTTCTTTAAAACTACCTAAGCCCTCAAAAATATCATTGTTTCTTTTAAGAAAAATTTCTTTATCATTACACTTTAATTCATATACTCTCTTAATTAATTTAAATTTTACACAGCTTTGCACACCTAATAGTGCTAAGTTTATACCATCTACTACTAAAAATTCTTCAACAGACTCTATGTTGTTACATTTACATTTTAACTTTATACTACCTATTGGTTTTATTATTTGACCACCAAATGCCTCAAGTTTTATTGTTGTATCATTTAAATCTCTATAATTACCTAAACTCTTAAAAATACTTAAAGGTATAATATTTACTTCTGCACCAGAATCTAATTTAAAATTTATATCTAAATTGTTTACTTCAATTTTTTCAAACCAAGACTTAATACTATCAATCTTACTAACAATTAAATTCACTAAAATTGGTGTTTCATCACAAGTAACATTTTTCACTGCTTTTACTTTACAAGATGCAGCAAAGTGATTAAGCTTACCACACTTTTTACACTGTTTGCCAAACGCCGGGCATTCTCTAGGGCCATGAGTCGTTTTGCACCTCCTACATAGAAATTTATTCCCAGGTTCCTTCTTGGACACCTTATTTTCTTTCACACTAAGTTTATTAAACTTACTTCTCACCAAGTCAATATTTTTTTCACGTAAACTTTGTGACTGTTGTTTTGATAATTCTGCTGATCGACAATGATCCACCGCCTTCTGTAAATCTAAATTTTCAATTCGTAATAATCTTTCCTGTACGTTTACATCATTAACGCCTAGCACAATTCTATCACGAATCATTTCATCAATTAAGTTTTGAAATTCACAGGTCTGAGACAACTTCTTTATGTCTGTTAAAAATTGTTCAAAAGGTTCACCTTCTGCCTGAGTTCTTTTATAAAATTTGTATCTCTCATACACAATATTCTTTTTCGGATTGCAATACTTTTCAAATTCTTGAAGTATTTTTTCTTCATTAAACTTATCTTCTTTTGTCAGGTTGAATGTGTTATAAAGTTCTATAGCCTCTTCACCGGCTAAACTAAGTAAAATATTTGCTTTAATTTGTGAACTTTTCTTATCTCGTTCGGTAGCTATCATATAAATTTCATAGTTCTGTCTAAATTTTTTCCAATTAGCACTTAAATTACCATTAAAGTTTAAAATCGACGGTTTTCTACCCATTTCCTCCATTTTCAGTTATTATTGTAACACTTTTTCTTTAAAATGTATATAAAAAAGGAAGAAACTTAACCTTACTTTTTATTTTACCGTATAATTCTTCTTCAAGAATCTAAAACTTTATTTTCGGTTCGCGAAATGTTTCAATTATCTACACTTATAATCTGAACATTTTTTCTCGCAGCGCCATGTCGTATATTTAAGTAATAAAAACTAATATGTTTATTTAAACATTTTAATATCCACTAACTTACAAGCTTCTTCGGAGCCGGGGGGTACATCTTACGTACATGTAGGTATGGTTGCCTATTGGAGGTGGGTGTTTCATTAATATACAACAACAATTGCAGCAGGAACACGATGAACAAATCACACTTCCTGAATCTACCCAGTCTTCAGTACAACGCATCGAGGATTTTATAAGATTTAAATTGACAGAAAATTTAACAAAACAGGCAAGCAATCAGATAAAACGAGAAAGACTATCGGACAAGGTAGGAGACATATTCACGTTAAAATGTGCACTAAAAATCCTTAAGAAAAAAGAGAGAGATGGAAAATAGGTAAAAGATAAGGCAAAGCCTGACCCTAGTGGTATTTCGACGTTCAATCGAAAGACTGTGAAAAAAATAGGGGAATCATTTAGCTCATCTGTATCTGATATTGATGTTTGCTTGGAAAGTTAATTAGAAATCGAAGAGTTTGAAGAAGAAAAAGAACCTTTGAAGGACGAAGGAGAAGAACCTTTAAGGCAGGAAAAGGAAGAACCTTTAAGAAAAGAAACAGACGAACTTAGAATTGCCAAAAACCAGGATGTCGAGAATATTGAAAGTGGTGCCAAAGATATTAAACTGGCGAATTTGTACAGGTAAAGTTTCTCTACAATTAAAACGCAAAGAAAATTTGCCGCGAAAACTTTGCAAATTATAGATGATCGACGATGTAAACTTAGCTAGAAGTGAAACCAGATTTGTTTTCTCTCAAGTGCCTGATGACGTAGTCATAGATAGCGAACATATTATAGCAATGTTGCCAAATCCAAGGGTTACTAGAGGCGTTCATATCTTTGAGTAATGACAAGAGATCTGCAAGTGTGTTAATATCATTACAAAAAAAGGGAAAATGTTATGTTTTATAATTTCAGACTGAATAATGTTGATTTTGTTTTTTGTAATTACGTTCTGTTTTTGCAATCGAGTTTTTCCTGATTTCACTCAAAATTTGATAAAAACTCTTTGTTCCATTTTATTCTCTCACATTTCGTCGAAGTGCAATCACTACACAGTAGTACACAATTAATTTTGAAACTGTATACAACGTGTAAAACCCGTCATATAACGTTGCACCGTTGCAGACATGCGTACAAACTGTGGAATTTTAGTACCGAGTCATAACGAAATTGTCAGCGTTTGCTTATGGCGTTCTTCGGAAGAATTCTCGTTATTTAATTGCTACACTTAGCATGTTCTTGTGTTTATATGTAGTTTCAATGAATACAATTTATTTTCAACGTTTTATCAAGTTACAATATATTAAAATCGTTTTTTTTTAATGTAGACAACGTCTTATTCGCCTTTACAATAAAATAATAGGAACACTAGTAAAATTCAATACGTGTTTCTGCTTCCCTCATTTCTTTGTAAATAGGAACAACACAGTTTTCTTTTTTAAAGTAAATATTTATAATGAAGTACATTAAATTTGATGCATGGAGCATATACATGTAGCACAAGACATAAGCAAGCTCTCATGGCAAGACCTTCAACATTTCTGTTACTTTTGAAAGGACGGTTGAGTAAATGTTCAAAAGTATCCTTATTCACCCCGTTTTAGAGTACCTCAGGGTCTAACCAAGACTATCTCGCTATGGAAATACGTGGTAAGCACAGAGTAATGCACAAACATTGCTACCATAGAGAATATTGAGTGAAACTTACTTATTCTGTGGCAACAACAAGATAGGTGCCCATCAGTTAGAAAGAGTGAACGTTATATTCCGTGGAGGTGACTATTTCATAAACCGGTACTTAAAAATAAAAGCTTCTGGATCAATCTTTTTTACTTTCTTCTCTTTCTGTAGTATAATGTTGCAGCAAAAAAATATTGTCTTCAAGAATTTACCTTAATTGGATTATACCTACAAAAGCCAGCAACACTGATTCTATTGCGATTTATATATGCGTCAAATATGAACTTGATTGAAGTTGAATAACTGCCCATACATATATCAAGGCCCATATCGTGAAAAACAACACACGGACACGTGTTTCGTCCCCCAGTAATTTCATCAGCGTATGATGTGCTTGTTAACGATGATTGTCAACTTCCACACCAGCTTAACTTTAGAAGCATAGTTGACAAGCGCTTCACACGTCTTTTGGCCTCAAAACAACTGTCAGTGTGTCGGTTGTCACGATGTGGAGGCGCATTCATCGAAGCATAGATATACGAATTGATTTCGTATGTTATTATAAAAATTCATTAGATAAAGAGTTGAATAAAAATAAACACACTGTTTCAAACATTTATTGTAAATAGATCATATATCTGTCTACTGGAGAATTATATATTAACTTTAATTTTTAAAATATATATAGTACATATTAAGTAGCGAAAATAATTTACGTTAAAATCCAGTTTCCTCCGAGACATTGGTATTCACAAAAAAAATACAAGTAAGTTTGTAATTTGAATGGGGAACACTCAAATAAATTCGATACCACGTTTGTTGTGCCAATGTGTCAATTTATTTGTTATAAAAGTAGATAGCAGATAAAAAAGTCATTCTAGATGCCTTATTCGATGTTAATTAAGTTGGTATATTTGTAGTAATAGGATAGAAATCACTGTACGAACTACGAATAGATACCATATGATCAAATTTCTTTGTATTCTAGAACATCATAAAATTATTTATTTTAATATATAATATTAGCAGCTGAATAGATAGCATATGTTGAGGCATGAATAACTCAGTTGTATAACACACTTTGATCATATGCGTAGTTAGTGTTCTGTTGTTAGTATTAGGGAAAGTAAAAAGTAACACAGGTGTTGAAGTTTAAGAAAAGAATATAGAAGGAAAACCGCAGATGGTAGAAGCATAATAGGACTTAAAGTAATATAGAAGGCAAGAAGACATTATCTAAATAATCTAAATAACTGTAAATACATCCAGAGGAGCGCGTTCAAATTTTCTTGGTTATGGTTGCGAAATGGATGGGTGGGACCATGCTGATATCAAATTAGTTGCTTGGCGCCTTGTAAGCAGCCGCTAGATTTCGTGACTCAATGTGCAATCATTAGGAAGGGAGTAATGTGGCGACAAAGTCAGCTATGAAGATGGAAACCTGGGAAATAGGATGACAGCACAGGCTAAACAAACTGAGGCTGGTAACTAAATCCCAAATTTTATTCAGATTAAGTCTCCTTGTTTAGCAAATGAAAATGTTAATCCTCTACCATCTTTGTCATATTAACTGAACGGGAGATGAGATGGCATTAACGTCATTTGAAATTTTTTGTTATGTTGTTGTTATATGTCATTCCAAACTACAATTCAAATTCTTCCTATTATTGCAATCCTTTCTCGTTGTACATAATATTAATTATATGTTGATATTGATCGCGAGTTTATGATTAAATAAGTACAGAGTGAAAATTAGTGAACTGTGGTGTAATATAAACTCATAGAAATATATTGCGTTAGAGTGATTTCATGTACATATTGTGTAAGTATAATAAACTGAGATTGTTATCAATCTAAGTATTCGTATTTTTTAAATGTACAAGTTGGGGGTATGTGTGATTTGTCCAATAGTTTTGTGTATTTTTCTATTACATTAATAACGTACTAAATACGCATATTCTAAAAACAAGCTCATTTCAAATTCCGCGCCAATATAAGATAGAAAACCTTGGATATTTTTCTATCAAGTAGTTGCCGGTCTGGGTTTGTTTAGTCTGTGATGGTAGTTAGAAAAACATTATCATTAGAAAAATCTGATTTCTGAATTGATTGTTTTATATCGTGATTAGTTTCTTTCTGATATTAAATATTTGTATTGTGAGTAGTGATTTTACTACTAGCTATACAGTTTTTAATTTTTTTTTGGCTGGAGTCTACAAACGTATAGAAGTTTCACAAGATCGAAGTAGAAAGAAATATATGAAGACTTTCATGTTTCAAACGAAATTGTCATTGACAAACTGATCGCCAAATTTATTCGAGCGTTCACATGAAGGTTACTAAATTTCAGCGCAAATAACAATGACTAGTTACAACCATTAATACAACAAAAATCATAATATTGTCATTATATCCCTTGTGATATTTCATCATGACATAGAACGACTTCAACAGAAGGATTATCGCTTGAATCTATTTCGTCTGTCAGACTTTCATCCGAATTAGAATGGTTGGGCGTCTTAGGTTTCGTGTGCTTCATGTAATCTACTACTAATTCCAAGCCTATGAGCGCTCTCAAATCTTTAACTCGCTTTTCTTCATCCGTCATATCTTTTTCGTCATCTTTGGTTGTTTCCCTGCTATTGTCGCTGACGTCTATAGGTTCTGGTTTACAAGAAGACAGATGGATATCTTTGCATATTCTCGATATGTTCTTCATTATGTAGTTCGTACCGATTTTATTTGAACTTTTTTCGAAACCCATAGATTTCACATCAAATTTCGTCTTGGTTTCTTTGACGTCCGAATATCTATTACTCAAGTTCATTGGGATGTTTTTATTTGAAGTTGGTATGGGAACGCTAAAAGCGGAAGTATGCCTGGTTTGTTTGAAACCTTCACTGATAATCTCTGAATTGCTTTCTTTTTCTTCGCCGACCCGTGTTCCAGACTCTGCTACATTATGTGTTGAACTCCCAGATGCACTTTCTTTATTGTTTTTCCCGTCATATATATGACCAGAAACTCGTAAATCTATGAAAAAATGTAACGGATCCAAACCATAAGGAGGTGGATATAAAGATGGATACCACAACGGTGGTGGAGGTGGTAACATTAAATTGTTATCTTGATTTAGATTTTGCGATAAACCAGGAAACATTGGTGAATGTCCTTGATGTGGTATCGAGTGAATTTCATTTTTATCGATTGGATAACCAATTGGTATTTTGTTCTCGTTACTATCTGGTATTTTTACAGGACTTCCTAATTGATGCTTTTCAGTAGTCAATTCAAGAGGTCTCTCGTGCCTTTTCAAGTCATACGCTGGCTTCGTGTTCCAATCATTTAAATTGATGTCGTATTTTTCTTTCTTTGGTGGTTCTGTATGGTAATAGTCAGTTGATCTTGATTGAGTCCAGGATCTTTTTCTGGCTCTCCTGGGCGGTTGCTGTGCGTTTTGCATTCGTGCCGAATCTGTCTTCGCTTGGACAAACGATTTTAACATTTCGCTGAAGAAGTAGCTGTTAGGTACCATGGGCATGTTGTAAAGATATGGTGGAGTCGCTGCTAATAATCTGGACACTAGGTCTGTATTTCTAAATTCTAACGGCGAAGTCCTGGGTTTCGGGTGTGACTGAAGTTCTTCGTTGGTGGAAGACATCTGTAAAGAGAAGGAAACATTAAAAGTATTACATATTGTATATAGTTTAAAATAGCCAAACTGGCATTTATAACACAAATATTTGTTACAGGAAAAACTAATTTTAGTTTGCTTATACTAGAGCTATAGTTTTTTTAATTAATATCTTGAACTAGTTTTATTTGTTAAACTTTTACGGTTAATTATTTGTAATACTTATTTCAGTTGTGTTTGTAATATTCATTCCTTGCTTACCAAATATAACGAAGAAAGTGGATTGGTTTTTAAAGAGCGAAAAAATGGTTGAAAATATAATAAAATGGGGAGAAAAAACTGAGTTTTACAAACCATAATATTGCAGGATATCCTGAAACAAATTCTGTAGTAAGTTTTTGTGCTCAAATGTTAAATGTACATCTTATAAATGTAACTATAACAAACTTTATTAATTAGAACCTAATACGTGTTCAAAATATCTTATAGTAATTATTATTGCTATTATAAGGAGGGTTTGATACATGCTGCAAAAATCAAATCACGCTATTTTCTTGAAAACAATATTTTATTTCTATAGATTTTTGAAGTCTATACTCCTTCGGCAGAAAAGTAGGAGGACATTAAAATGAGGACAAAACAGGACCAACTGGATCTCACTAGCGCTGCGCGATATCAAGCTCGTCACATAATGAGATTTTACTGATGCTGCTAACCTAGAAATTCCATCCTCTACCTGGCGCCATCTATCTAAAGCATTATGAACTATCTGGTAATATCTTTCAAATCACGTGCAAAAGACATGGTAGGATTATTGAGAGCCCAGTTAACACTTAAGTATTAAGTATATTTAAAGGTATTACCAGATAGTTCATAATGCTTTAGATAGATGGCGCCAGATAGAGAACGAAATTTTTAGTTTAGCAGCAAAGTAAATGTCATATCAGTCAAATGTCAATAAACAAGTAATATATTACTCATTTATTGACATTTGACTGATATGACATTTACTTTGTATATTTTACGACTTGTTTTTCTATCTGATACGTACTACCAACAATCGGCTGTTTCATTTAATATGTGCTATATATTCACTATAATATAATCTAGAAGTTACGCCATGTATCAATAGACGTTGTGATCATTTAGGTCTTATTAAATTAGTCTCTACAAAGACGCAAGTAATTCTCTAAGCACTTCAGAAATTGAGAATTGATTATCCGAAATGTAGTCTAAGGAACATTCTTGGTAAATAGCCATAATTTTGCACTTTTGAATTAAGTGAAGTGAAGCGTTATGGGTAGATGTTATGTTATGTGTAGGTACTCTACGGTATTTGACGGCTGATTTAATACAATTTTAAAGAGGATATCAGCAGATAGGTGGGTTTATTATGAATATTTTAACATTGTCAATGTTTGATCTGTAATGAGACTTGTATTTGTTGGATAAATATATATAGATGCTAAAATTATTATTAAAATTCTGTAATTATTATCAATCATTGTTATCATCGCAAAGTTGAAAAATGCGAACAACAAAGAAGCAACTTTTGGCTTGCCTTGAAATATGTGCATAGAAATTAAATAGATTTGGTATAAGTCGTACCAAAGCGTGTCACTGTAGTAACAAAATTACAAATTGTAATAGTGCTAAAGTGGAAAAATGTACTTCAAATATGTACAAAAATATGAAGAAAGAATGAGTTTAGAGAAAACTTAACAACCGATGGATAAGAAAATTAAAAGAAACAATCTTTTGCTGAAAACTATGATTTGAATCCGCCGTTATAAACTTGTTGACGTTGGTGTCTTTTCGGAAGATATCTATATCTATGTTATCTTTATAACCAAAACATCTACATTAAACATTACAACATTAAAATCACTCTTCGGGAATGCTAAAGATAAAATTGAAGTAGATCAAAAATCTAGTATTTATGAAATAACCTGTAAAGATTGTAATCAAAAATATATGTTGGGCAAACTAGGCGTTCAATTTCAACTCGTTACAAAAAACACATTTACATTTTAGATACAACAGACCGGAAAAATCAAGCGTTGCTCGACATATTTTCAACACAGGCCACGGTCTACCTACAGATAGTCTTAGATTAGTTAAAACTGTGAATAATTTTGGAGAATTAGACAGTTACGAAAGTATTTATATACATAGAAATAGATGTAAGTTAATAAATTCTGACAATGGACCAATACCCGAGTCAAGTTTGTTCGAATTATTGTAATTTTAGATGATTAGTCTGTCACGCTTCACGGTTGCGTTATTGTCCCGCTAGATTTAGGTAGTATACAGGCTGTTTCATAATAACATGCTATTATTTAAGGGGGTTATTCTTCGGTCCATTTTATGAAAACATTTTTATATAAACATATGTCCTAAATGTCTTTACTTTTGAACTGCAGGGTGCTAAAGTTAAAAAAAGAATTTAATCATGTGCATCTCGCTAGACCACTTATGAGAAAAAACTATTTATGTAACTTTGAACAACAATTTATTTAAGAGAATACGTAATCTACATACATTTTGAAATGGTAACAGCAAATTATCCTGAACTCACAAAAAAAATTTAAATCAGATGTTGGAAAAACAAAAAACCACAAAAATATCTAGAGTAATACCACCAGTTTAAAAAAAATAAATTTAAACTTTAGTACCCTACAGTTCAAAAGTTAAGACATTTAGGACATACTGCTGTGAACTTCAAATTAAATAAAAATAAGAATGTTAAGAATTAGCTTAGTTGTTAAAAAAGAATATTAATTTTTAGATTAAAACGTTTATTTTTAAGTTTTAAGCATTAGACAAGACAGATAACACAAGGGTATAATGGGTTGCCTATATTTAAAGGTAAACTCATACCAAAACAAATATAATTTTATTAGTATACTCTTAAGTTGAATAAGTACTAAAAATTTAGTATAAAACAAACACAAAATAAATCTATGCGGTCTATATTTTTGTAGAAAAGACAAGCGTGAGATATGGTTTGAATACACAGAAACACAACCTAATTTTTCACAAGGCGTTAGGATAGCTTTAAATATCTTGAATAACTGACCATTATTTAAAAACAAGAAGGTACTCAAAGTTAACAACATAGAAAGAGTTATGTTGAAAGATGGAACGGTAAAGAGAATAAATCATTTGAATGCCATTAAATTATATGAGCAAGATCAGATTAGGTATGCTCCAGACGAGAATACAATATTGAATAAGTAAATGTAAATTCAGACATGCATAATCGTGCCAATTCATGAGAAAGTTATTATAATCATACTTGAAAATATAGCAAATACCTTGAACTTATATCTATGAATAGTAAAAGGATATGAGTCAAAACATTTATAATACGATATATTCGATGGCAATGTTCTGTATAAATAATAACTGTACGAATACAAAAATACATTTATAAGTTTTTATACGCATAACGCAAGGGCATCAATAGAATATGGAAATGGTCATGTGTGGTTTAAAAAGCTACAAAAGAAAAATGCAGTGTCAATATTGTTTACAGCGTTCTGCAAATTAATATACTACCAGAAGAGAGGGCATGGATGGAATTTGGTGACAATGTGACGGAGGCGAGTGGTCTTTGTAGTGCAGGCTCCGTGATGAAAATTCCAGTTGTGTATAACGTGTTGCCAATACTACCTAATCGGGGTATCCTAAAAAAAAATAAGGATAATGTTAGCAAATGGGAAAAGAAAATACATAACGAATGATGAAAAATGAAATACGTGTAAACCGGGTGGTGCAATAGTGTGTCGGCGGAGCTTAGTGTGAAAACTAATAACGCTGCAGCAATGAGACTTTACGTACGTATGTAGTATGCGACTGTGCATTTTCTAATTTTATTTACAAATATACAGGATGTTCCAAATTTTCGCAACCACATTCAACTTTTTTATTTTAAATACATTGCTATACTTTCTAGATATTATAATGATAGCCATTCAAATTATCTTTGCAATGATATATGGATATGTGCACTTCAGACTGTTCGTTTTGATTTTATTGATAATATTGTTAAAATCTTGACAGTTGCAGCATCTAACATTTTAAGCTGTAGTCTGTAAATGGGTAGAATGCCTCACGTAACTCTTGTGTTACTAATTTATGGACTAACACGTTATTTGTTTTGAGGATGAACAAAGTGAATAAATATACAGGGTGTTAAATATGTCGTGTCTAAGTTATCGATCTTTATTGGTTATTTTCTCGTTTTTTTAAATCTAACCTATAATATTTTTATAAGTCAGCAAATTCCTTGTAAAATCGCCTTTAAAATGGTACCAATAACATAGTACTTATTTCTAGTATTTTCAAAGTTATAACCCTTTAATGGGATATACTCATGTTTATAACATGCAAAATGCGGGGCATCTAATAGTTGGTTGGCCATGAAAATAAAACAAAGTAATTTTAACAAACACCTGTTTTTTAAATGCTTTATCATTAGTTTTAGAAATACATTTTGAAAATTTTCGATAATAAAACAATCTTAATTTAAAATGTGTTCAAATATATTTCCATTCTGCTCTACACATGCTCTCAACCGTCTCTGTATAGACAGACTTACATTCTCAGCTAAGTTATTCTCACTTAATTGAAGAAAAGCGTTTCTTATTCGTTGCTGCATGTTCTCTGCCGTTGTAGGAGGTGTTGCGTAAACAATGTTTTTTACAGTTGGCCACAGAAAGAAATCACAAGGTGTGAGATCTGGTGATCATGGTGGCCAGCTTATCAAACTTCCTCTCCCAATCCACTTATTGGTGAATACCCTATCTAAATGTGCTCTTGCAGCAGCACCATAATGTGCTGGTGCACCATCATGTTGGTACCACAATCTCCTGATGACGTTATCTGGGAGGCCTTCTAATAGCAATGGTTAATTATTTTGTAGGAAATTTGTGTATGCACAATTTAAAGTATTATCAAAAAAGAATGGACCAATATAGTGTTTCCTATGATGCCTCCCCATCTGTTAACACTCCATTTTTGTTGATATAAAATGGGCTGAACAAAATGTGGGTTTGTAGTGTCATAATAATGGGTATTTTTTCTGTTTGTGGTTCCACAATTAGCAAATGTTGCTTCATCTGTGAAAAGCACATGATCTAGAAAAGTTATATCGTGTCGTAATTGTAAAAGTAGCCATTCACAGTACACTAGTCTCCTTTCAAAGTCCGTTTGTAATAAGCCTTGATGATTTTGAATTTTGTAAGGGTGAAACTTATGTTTTTTTAAAATCCTTTTTACAGCTGTGACTTCTATCCCGTGTTGTTTCGAAATTATCCTTGTAGATACGTGCGGATTTTCCACAATGGACTGGACGACTATCACTTCATTATCTTCTGTAATCATAGTCTTACTTCTTTCATGTTCGACGTAATTCACTGAACCCGTTCGAAGAAACCTTATTAACAAATTTTCAAACGTTTTACTATCCGGTGCTCTTCGGTCGGGATATTCCATCGCATATGTTCTTGATGCTAAAAATGGATTTCTGTTGCTAGCGCCAAGAGCAAATACCATGTCTATGAGCTCCTCTTTCGAAAAATTCATTTTAAAGCAAAAACAACAATAAACTATTATGGTATCTAAATGAGAAATAATGTCAATAAAGCGATATAACTGATAACAAGGTAAATACAACACGTAACAACTACTAACAAACAAACGGAAATTAATAACTCACTAGCCGAACTTAATTTATAACAACAAAACGCAATTACAGAAAAGAGAAAATACAGAAAACGACTTTTTATGGACTTTTGAAGTAGAGATTTGACGTTTGGTTGTACATCCATTTTTTTTTTTAAACCAAGGCCAACCAACTATTAGATGCCCCACATATTGTTTATTATAAACATGAGTATATCTCATTAAAGGGTTATAACTTTGAAAATACTAGAAATAAGTACTATGTTATTGGTACCATTTTAAAGGCGATTTTACAAGGAATATGCTGACTTATAAAAATATTATAGGTTAGATTTAAAAAAAACGAGAAAATAACCAATAAAGATCGATAACTTAGACACGACATATTTAACACCCTGTATATTTATTCACTTTGTTCAACCTCAAAACAAATAACGTGTTAGTCCATAAATTAGTAACACAAGAGTTACGTGAGGCATTCTACCCATTTACAGACTACAACTTAAAATGTTAGATGCTGCAACTGTCAAGATTTTAACAATATTATCAATAAAATTAAAACGAACAGTCTGAAGTGCACATATCCATATATCATTGCAAAGATAATTTGAATGGCTATCATTATAATATCTAGAAAGTATAGCAATGTATTTAAAATAAAAAAGTTGAATGTGGTTGCGAAAATTTGGAACAGCCTGTATATTTGTAAATAAAATTAGAAAATGCACAGTCGCATACTACATACGTACGTAAAGTCTCATTGCTGCAGCGTTATTAGTTTTCACACTAAGCTCCGCCGACACACTATTGCACCACCCGGTATACAAGTACAATGAGGGACTATATTAAGAAGAAAAAAAAAAGGAATATACCTATCGTAGATGAAACATAGCAAGTTCGAGAAAGACTTTTAGTGCTGACATTTTTGTTATGAACTGTCAAAGACAAGGTGTGCGTATTGGGTAGATGCGGTAACTTAAAGAAAATGAACAAGAGAGATTTCACTATGGGTATTTCAAGAAATCGATGCCAACTTAAAATTTAATTTAAGAAGAGAAGCGCTGTGAATTGTTGATAGTCAATTGTCTTCATATATAATCGGAAAACAAGAATCGACTTGTCGAAGATGAAATTTGTATTTTGAGCTAGAAAAACGTAAAATTTTCTAAAAAGATAAAATTTTTGATATAGCAAAAGTGAGAGTAGGGTTGATACATTACTTTTCGACTCACGATTAGTTTATTTGTATTAAGATTTAGAATTCAATTTTTAGTTTAGCTTTTATTCTTAAATAATTTCCTTTCAATTATTTTTTTTAGTATTGCTGTTTATTTTAAAAAGGAGGATATGAATAAGGCAGAATTTGAAAAGATATATGATGAAATAAAGTAAGTTAATAAATAAATGATTCAATTTTGGAAATAATTAGTGGTGCTGTGCGTGTCTAAAAGTATTGTGTGAAAATATTTGCTTTTAGTAAGACGTTGAGCATTATTAATTAGATAAATATTATCCTGTTTAGTAATAATAATTTATTTGTTTCTAATAGTAATGAAAGGATAGTTAAGCGTGTTGAATGCGCTGAGAGTACTATGTGCGAATATTTGCTTTCAGTAAATCATTAAGCATCATTAATTATTATACTTTATCATTTTGATTTAAAATTTCAAACCAAATAAATACGAATAAAAAGGGAATGTTTTTTGTGGGCAGATATCACGGATGTATAATAGAGAAGGTGGACCGACAACTGCATTTCAGGCGGCCGCGAGTGTGGTCGTCTCGGTTAGACAAGGACAGAAAAGGCGATACGTCGGAACTATGTACGACGGAATTAATTCATTACGGATAATATGATTAGAGGTATCAGAACTTAAAAACAAATTACATATTATTAAAAAAATAAAAAATAGCATGTATTAATTAAACATGGTGAGTTGGTTTCAACATATTTTATTTTTACACCATTTAAAAAAAATAAAAGTGTTTGTTCCGGTTTTATTAATTTTATCCTAACGAACAATTATTTAGGAATGGTGTAATTTCGATTTTTTTTTTATCTATGGCAGACTCCTTTCTTACTTTACCTTGCTGTTGTCTATAATACTGCTTAACTCGCATGCATATGTAGAAATAAACCCCTTTCGCGATGATTTCCTCGCGGTGCGCCTGACACTCAAATTTAATTAGTCTATTTTCGGGAACTAAAAAAAAATCTTCTATTGTGTTATCAAAAACGTCAACGGAGGCAATATGTTTGAATAGCACATTTTCTAATCTCCTTAACAAATTGTGAATAATTTTATTGGGATGATTCAACCATCCCCTTGATTTTAATTGAACTAGTTCAGCTTCGGGAGGCGAGATTTGAGGTTCATGATTATAAAGAAGCTCCCGACAAAATTTACATTTTGACTCTTTAAAGAGTTTCTTGCAAATAAAACCGGTTAAATAATAAATAATACAATCCAGTGTTTCTGGTAAGCCAATATCATAAATAGATGCTGCGGTATCTTCAGAATCCTCCCAAAATTCACCTACCAGAAGATCGTCTAATTTATTCTGTATTCTTTGTAGATGATAAGCTTTGTTAACTGAGTCATTGCTGGAAAAGATCGTTTTAAAATTTTCGATTGATAAAATGGTGCTTTGTAAGTCTTCCGTCTGATTGGTGCAATTGCCAAATTGTGGAGGTTTGAGCAATTTATACACAGATAATAAACGATATATTTGCAAAAACGTTCCCAATGTGGGGTGATCATTATCACACCCAGCTTGTCTAACTGTGCCAAAAAATCTCTGTAATTTAGAAAGATGATTTTAGTTACTCAATGACCAACAAGAATATATAGATACCTCCAAAGGATCTTGATTCATTTTGTTAGTAAGGACATAATTAAATTTACGACTTTTCAAAAGATATTCGCACAATTCCAATGTAGACGTAATGGTCACACGGAAACCTTCAGCAGTTGAACTTGTTAAAAAATGGTTTTCTGTGATTTTACCATCCACTACCATGGTTTCCCATTCGTTAAGAAATTGTAAGTTATCTCGAAGTATCTACAAGACAAAATTGAAAGAAAAAGACAGCATCTCTATTTTAAATATAGTTTAAACTTACTTCAAAGTCCTCACTGTCTTTCACAATACCTTCACAACTACGTCGTCGGTTCAGAACATCAAATAAATTATTTATTCTTTTCGTGAACGTAATTGTGCAACCGGCTTCTTTTAGTCTATCGCATCGTTTTTGATAGTGGATCAAACCATAAGCTACAGAATTACTAAAGATCTGAAACAAAAGAGACTCTAATTATATCTAGTATTTATGTATACCTTAATAACACAACTATGTGATGTGACATAACATACGTTCATTTACCTGAGTTGCAAGTCTTACTCTCATTTTCATAAAACTGTTTGGATTCACATACATTTCTGTTATTTTTGGACACACTCTTGCATTATTACTTTGCTCTAGATCTAGCTCGAGAAGTACTTTATAATACTCCCAAAGTATCCCACCTTCAGGTGTCTAAAATAAACCAATTGTAATTACTTCAAAGTACAGATTTTCTTGATTAATACGAGTAGGTGGTAGGTACATACTATTAGAGCCTTTTTCCCCAAAAATCGGTTTCGTAAACATTTGATTAGATGTGGGGTATCAGAGAAAAAGTAAAGGTATCTCAAATCATCCATAGGATGAACAACTTTGTTACTTAAACTTGACAACTTCCCTGAAATTCCAAATTTGGACCACATCTTCCTATTAGTAGACGCCCCATCACAGACAGTACCATGAACTACCGCTCCACAATTCTCCAATTTTTTAATAATTTCTAAAATTAACTGAGCAAGGCATGTTCCTTTCGTTGCTCCCTTGGTAGCATAAACAGCTATTGGTTGGCAAAAATGATCAGCCAGAGATGACCACATAAAAACTAAGGCATGATCTGCCTGATGGCTTGTGACAGTTTTTGCAGTATTTCTATTTTGTTCACCAAAATCTTCTGCTCCAATTAATTTTAGATTTTTCACATTCAAATGAATATTAGTACGAACTGACATCTCGTCAAATATTAGCGTACCTTGTCTTGCAAATTCATTTTTCTCTTTTATTTTCAATTTAAAAGCTTCGAAAAATTCTTCATCAAGCCCACATTTGAGCCTTACTCGCGAAAAATATTTACGCACTGTTGATGAAACTGGAAGAGGCAAAACTTCTGTTTTTCTTAAAAAAGCGTAGGTTTTAGGGCTTTTAATGTGAAGCAGTAAGCACATAAGCAGCCAGCTAGAACTATAACGCCTAGCCGATTTTTGTTTATACTTGGACATCTTAATACATTCCATAACTAACATTTTTTGAGCAGAAGGTAAATTATCCATCTGCTCAATTTTTTTTTGCACTTCTGCTTCATCTACAGTTTTCATTTTGTTCTTAGCCTCCTGTAATTCCTTTTTTAGCTGACTTAGTCTGTACTGCAGTCTTCGTTCACGTTTACGACACTTCATTGAATTTTTCATAAAAAGACTTTTGCGTGATGTGGTTATCTTTGTAATGCATTTTTTGAAATAACGTATTGATTTTTTCGCATTTTGACAAAGAAAACAATAGTTAATATTTTTGCGTGAAGATTCTCTACTATTCAAAATATATTTGCAGTTTTCGTGTCTAATGGATTTAGAAAATGCATCATTGTAATATCGTGCCTTACTGAAGTCAATAGTTGAACTGCCGCTTCCCACCCCATAACATATAGAAAGCTCATCAAACTCAATTATTTTTTTTTTTAAATCAAAAATCGTCTCAATTTTGTTAAGTGATTCTTCAGTTAAATGATCATGTAAATGTTGGAACACAGAAAACTTTATATGTGATTTTGATATAAGGATTTTTTTTGTAATCATTATGTCATCTTCAATTGCAGCAGTTTCAAAAATAGCAATTATATTATTATGAAATTTGGATGTCCAGGACTCAGATGGCAAAGTAAGCTTAGTTTTCCACAATGCTGCAAATAATTTCTCTAACCAAGATTTACTGTTTTTTGAATAAATGCCTAAAAGATAAACTACTTTAGAAAACAACAATAAAATTATGGCACACGTGTTTACTTGTATTCGTAGGTGTATTTTCATTATAGTCTTTGGAAGTTGAGAGTTCATCAAAATCTAAACAAAAGTTATTGTGATTAAGCATAAGAGTTTAGGAATTGTATTAGGTAGGACGTTTTACCTTTATTTACGTCGCATATATTATGTAGTGAGGTTTTGTAGGTGAGACATTTTCATGACGTTCGATCAGTCTTCTTTTCTTTGCTGGATATTTTGACAAATAAGTTGGGCAATTAGGCCAAATACATGGTTTTGCATTTTCTTTTAAACGAGGGAACTTAAGTGAATACTACAAAAAAACGAGAAACGAGTATTACATTGGTCGATTAACTCTGATGATCAATTTCTCTACTGAAAACATGTATAACGCAGAAAATTATCCTTCTTCAATATCTCTCACTCGTATCGAATACTACTACAATAATTATGAGTTCAAAAATTATACATTTACCACTGGTATATTCATTTATTGAGGGAAATTTAGCATTCAAAATTATACGTAAATAATTTAAAACTTACCGAATAAGTTTCTGTGATAACTTCACGTATAATATCTTCTTTTAAAAAATGTTTTTCACACAAAGCGTCTGTAATTCTTAATTGTTTGTCTGCACGAGGTATCAGAGTACTCCACTCTATTAATTTGTTTTTGGGCACCTTAAATAAAGACACTTTCTCTTTATTGCTACTATAGCCACTATGACATCCAGGTGCAAAACAGTGTCGGGACATTGCCAAACATTAAATACCTGCACCGTATCACAAATGTTGACAAACGTCAAAAATGAATATCAAACTTTACATACAAATCTCCACACTTCTCTTTTCGCACGCATCGCCTTTTCCATCTTTGTCGCTACTTCTCTCTCGCACACTGACCACTCTCGGCTCACCTTCTCTATTATACATCCGTGGCAGATATTAAGACGCTAGCGGTATTACGTGCGAATGTTTACAGCTAGTGATTAGTATAGACCAATTTCCGAGCATTCATGATTGCAAAATTCTAGATTACCAAGGCACTATGTAAAAATGTATGTTTTTGGTAAAATAGAATCAGCTACATATTAACAAATTACTTATCAAGAATCAAGTTTTTCTTATTTTTAAAAGAACAGGATAATTATTTTATGAAGATCATTATAGATATATAAGCTTTACACAAACATTATAACCCAAAGATGGGTAGAAATGTTTTCGCTTTTCATTACTTATAAAATAAAATTTGCTATAGATACAGTATAGCATTGCTATTTATGATTGATATTTTTTTAATAAAAATATAAATATGATTTTTATTTAAAATTTAGACTTTTCTTTTAATTTGTAACCTTATCCCAAACAAAACTGAATAAAAAGTATACCAGAAAACGAAGAAGCTAAAATCACTGCAAGAACTCATAAGAAATTTTAAAATGTTATGCTGATCAGCAACTAGCTTATGATTAAGACTATAATAATTTAATCATAAAAATTATCATTTATTTAAATTATTCAAATTATTGAGGCTACAGCAATATGTTCATAAGAAGTCTTGTTTCACAAAATGGACCCAAGAATAACCCACTTAAATATTAGCATGTTATTAAGAAACATATGATGATAAAGGGATGTTGTTTGTCAAGAAATCAGTGTTATCCCACTAGTGATTTGGTGAAGAGCATATCTTCTAAGGTTATACCTTAGCCAAAAATACTACGTTAAACACTCTTTTCTGTTTTTCTATAGATTTCTCTTGAAGATGGCAACTTAGTTGCCGAAATACGTATATAGATTTTTATAGCCTTTTAATTTTTGTGGTAAGGGATATTTTCTTTTGCATTTCGTTTCACATTGCTTACAACATAAATTAAATTGGTAATAGTATTTTTATTATTACAGTATGTTGTAGAAAAGTATTTAATCTTATTTAGTCCTATAATATTAACAGGATTACAAAAAATTGCGAAATTTTCGACTAATTTTAAATTAATCGCCATTATTCTCGTCCGACAAAATGTACATACACAATTCGTCGGACTTCCAGTATTATTTCTACAACTTCCTCGCTAAGAATAAACTTTCCCGATGTGGCACGCCCGACAGAAACTTTTCCCGTGTTGTTTTCCTCAAAACGTTTTAAAATAATTACTCATCATTTAAAATCCCGGGGTAACAGAGAGCCGGGGGAGAGATGATGGTAGAGAGATATAAATTCGTTTTTCTTTTTTGTTCGCCGGGCCAGAAATCCTCGCCAGAACTTGTGAAACTTTGCCGTTTGCTTTTTACCGACTATATATATATATACCGCGCGGTGCCTCCTTCCTCCTTACCATCCATTCTTTATTAATCATTTTCCCTATCTGAATTAATTTTAGCGCAGCTTCCTCGACGGAAGGAACAATTAATATAAAATTAAGGTGTTCCGTGTGCGACGGAGAGGGAGAAATCGTTGAAAAAGAGACGACACGATACAGGAGCTAATTTGACTTTAAGTCTTGCCTGTGTTTGGATTGTTCATCTGGCGGTCGTTAGTGTGATTGTGAGTGAGCCTTGGAGGCATTTTGCTAAAGAGACAGAGAAGGAAGAGTTTAATGAATTTCGCTCTTTCGTCTACTTCGTCGTGCGAACCACGGAGATGGATTGCATGCTGAAGATAGTGTACGAATCATCAAGATGTTAATGTCACTTACGTCTGTCTACATTTATAAATAATATTATTGTCTTGTTGGTAATTATCATATTCATTACGACATTATGCACTTGTGTGATTGTTACTTAATAGTTTAAAATCGCGACGTTTTCTGAACACATTATGATAACTCTGACCAACAAATTTCAACTTTTGGTTTGACGTAACTTTTATAGAAAACATCTAGTTAGCTCTAGTTTTGTTGGATTTTAAAAAAAAGATTCTTTTGTTTATAACATGTATATTTGTATATAAGTAAATTTCAAATTCTTACAATTCGAAATGTGATATTATATAGTTTCTTATAAACAATTGTATTGGAATATTTGATTTATATGAAAATGTTCGAAGTTCGGTATGCAGGATCGTCATGTAATGATATACATATCTGATTTATGTACTAGGCTAGGATGATGTAGTTAAACACTTAAGTTTGTTGATGTGATGTATTTATTGATAGTAGATGCACATTTATATTCATAACTACTGCTATTATACCGAGTGTCTGTTTAAGGTCGACCACGGGCCATATCTCGGCAACCGTTTATCCTACAACCTGGCGGAACCACGGAAATTTCAACAAAAGTATTTTTAAGTTTCCAATATAATCGCATGGGGGCGCAATTCTCAAAATGAATTAAAAAGTCGATTATTTTTCATTAAATTCTAGATTAAGATAGATCAGTGGCGGCTCGTGCTAAAAATTTTAAGGTGTTCTGCACCTTGCACGGGCAGTAAGAGGTTGTCTCCCATCGATCTTATCGTGCTTTCTTCGCCTTCCGCACTGAAGTAATGGATTTCTGGAACGATTGTCAATTGTCACACAAAAAAATAAGAGTCACTAAGCACTACTTTACTAACAAATTATTTCTTATAAATTAAATCTATTCTACGTTCTTTTCGATTTGCAAGTTTTGTTATCACTTTGTCATTAAAATTGTCTATTTCGGAGATAAACTTTTTTTCGATAGATAGCATGGAAAGAGATGTTAAACGATCTTCGGTCATTGAATTTCTGAGAAACGTCTTAATTCGATTTAGTGTTGAAAAGCATCGCTCGGCCTCTGATGTTGTCATGGGAGTTGTTATTACAATTTCTAATAATTTTCTAGTCTCCTTCAACGTATCTCCCAGATTATTTTTTATTAAAAATTTTAGAAGAGGTAGTGCGCCTTTTAAAGATCTACAATCAGTTCTTGAGTAAATAACAGACAATTCAGTTCGTAATCTTTCTTTATCAAGGGTGGGATAATAGGAGCATGCGGAAGTGAGTTTGTCCTCAGGAAATTTACTGCAATACTCTCCAAAGCATTCCGAAAAAAAGTGATGCCACTACTAGATGCTCTTTAAAATGAAATCGATCTTTTGCACAATTTAGAATAACATCACACACCTCTAAAGCCGAAATTCGATGATTAAATCTGCTGTTATTTGGACGTTTGCGTTTTTCTGGTGGTGGCTCATCGCTTATTAAATCTGATGCTTCACTTATGATGTTGTCAATATTATTTCGAACTTGGCCTATACTGCGTTCAAAATTTTCGATAGCGTCTTTTACTAGAGTGGGTTCAATTTTTCTTTGCTGCAATTGATTAAACATGATATCTACATGGGGCATTACATGATGGAAAAAAGTCAGCCAAAAATTGAAGATGAGAGAGGCCCTATTTTCGTACACAACATTAATGGTCCTGATATTAAAATTCCAACGGGTTGTAGCGCCGTGGGGGATCCTTCTGTTTACAATCTTGTTTAACACTTCCACTCGTTGGGGTGAATTATTAAAAAAGCCGGGAATGTCTTGTAGATTTCCAAAAAATACACGTACTTGCGAATTTGCAGAAGCAGCTTTAGACATAATTAAATTTAATTGATGTACATAGTGCGCAAAAGGGTACTTTTTTTTAATCAATGCTTGAACGCCTGCGTGTTGTCCGCTCATCACCGCTGCTCCATCGTAACTCTGTGCAATCAGTTTATTAGGTGAATTTTGAATTAAAGCATCTATGACACTTAAAATTGTTTTGCTAAGTGTTTCTGCATCACATTTTTCAGGAATGACGTAGTTCCAAAAACGTTCAATTGGCTCACCATCACGAACATATCTAAAAATAACTACCATTTGAGTTTTTGCAGCAACATCCGTTGTTTCGTCCGCCATGATCGCCAAAAACGGAGAATTATTAATTTCCTCAATTATTTGTTCTTGGTAGACTTCAAGTATGCACTGTAACAGATCATTCTGTATTTCTTTGGAAGTGCCTTTAAATACCGAACAATTTTTTAGGTGCTCACTTAGAGTTGCATCTAATTCAGCCGAAAAATTAATAAGTCCACGAAATATCCCCGGATTCTCGGAAGTATCGCTCTCATCATGTCCCCGAAGGGCCAATTCAAAAGCTCCACAAAATTTTATACAATTAATAATTTTTGATAAAATATACCGATTCTTTGACACATTTTCATTATGTCTCTGTATATTTACCCAATAAGCAGAATCTAGTTGAGCCATAATATTAGTTGACCCTAGTAACGCAAATTCCATACAATTATGAAGATGGCTTTTAGAATTCCCATGTCTTTTTATTTTCAAACTCAAGTGCTCTAGATCCGTGACCCCTGTTTCCGTCCAAGCTTTATCGCCACCAAAAAGTAAACAGGGAAAACAATATAAAGCATTTTTTTGTTGCATCCACAAATCCATTCGTTTTTTGAATAAATATCGCTACTAAATTTACGTGTATAATTTTTCCCTCTACTTACACCAGTTTTTTCAATAGTGATATCTACTAATGGCCTACCTTTTGCTTTTAATTCTATTTTTTCTTCGTATGAATATTTAAAGAATCTCTTCACATTAATTAAATTAAAGACCACCTCCATAATACACAGAGTTTATATAAATTGGCAACAATACACAAAAACAGAAGCACGCGCACTCTAATATTATTGTTTTTACGTTAAACTCGCCGCACCGTAAAAAAAGTCGCGAAAAATTAAATATACCGAATCATATCGCCCTCCGCGCTGGACTAAATGCAGCGAACAGACCTGCTAAAATCACGCATTGGTTTTAAACAACCGCGGGGGTAGCGGGGTGCGCGCGGGTGTTTGAAAGAGCTCTGAGAGCACGTTCGTGTGGACCAGATAAGGAACAAGTGAGCGATCGCGCGAATTAGGTTGGTTATTCCACTGGTCGCCTATTGAATATTATTTGATAAGCTGCACCAATGCGACTTTGATGTTTTTGCTTTCATTTTATGTTGGAATTTCGGAAGCGAATATCTCGGCTTCTACTGATCGGATTTTGATGATTGAGGTGTCAAATTGTAGGGTTTGATGTCTTCTACAGGATGATGTATGCAAATTTTTTGATATACAGGGGGAGAATTTTCACAACAATATGTTACGCTTTTATAAACATCAGAAATGTCGGAAAAATTATGTAAAAGAAAACTAGTTATACAGGTTCGCCCGCCCAATTTTTTGGGAGCTCTGCAGCACTGCAGCGCTTATGCGCTAGCCGCCACTGAGATAGATTAAAATTTTTACTAGCAACATTTTCAGACGTTTTTATACAATTTTCATTTGAAACTTTTTGATCTAACTCCCATACGAAGGGGCTAGTAGAGGGGGATATATTTGCGTACAAAAGTAGATGTAATTACGGTTTGCCTCGACCGATTTTAATGTTTCTGGGCGCATTAGATAGAGAATTTTACAGAGAATTGAAGGGTATGTAGTACAAAATTACATGACTGTCAAAAAAATTACAGGGGGCGCTGTTCTCAGTTTATGTATATTACTTGTTTTTTCTTTAAAATTTTAAATGGGAACCTATATTTTTAATATCGTAATATTGAAGCACATAAAAAACTAATGAGAATGTTGAGAACCGGAAATTGCTACCTTTTTTCTTTCCGAAGATATTGTCATATGAAGACAATCCAGAAAAATGCAATTTTTAAGTCTAAATTTATTTATTTATTGCAAGTACAATTTTATTTTAATTTTAAGAGAACCTATTTTATACCTAAACATAAATAAGAAAATATATTGACCAAGTAATATAAACCAAACAAACAGATATATTTAAATAAGAAAGTACAAAACACAAAATAAAAAAAAACTTCAACTTAACAAGTGTTCAAAGTATCCACCATTATTTTCAATACATGTGTTTACTCGTCGATTAGTCGATTAGCACAGTTACTTCAATTTCGGAGGCAGCAATTGTTGTAATCGGTTTTTTGCTATAAACTATGCCTTTTATTCTGCCCCATAAATAGAAATCAAGAACATCTCGTAAGGCGAATACAAACTCAATAATGTCTTCATTCAGGATAATTTGGGGAATATTGCCGGGAAGCCAGAACTGCCATTTTCAAAGCATTGAAAATACATTCTGATCATGTCATAAGCTTCAACGTAAGAATATGATATTTTACAAACTTAATAATTATGTGCAGGTGTCCAAAAAGGCTTAACTTGCTAAATACGTACAAGTTTAACTACAAGTGGCACTAATATTTTTACATTTCGATTTTCATGGCCTACCTTGCAAATGAAATTCAGTATCACGGTGCATGTGATAATTTATGATGGAAATTTAAAAAAAAGCAAACTATACACTGTTCAGTATTATTATTATTTAATTTCAATGTTGGAAAAGACACGAAATGATATTTAAAAAATAATAGATGGAGAATTTGAAAACATTTGACAACAATGAATAAAAACATCGATGGAAAGATTGAAGTGAATACATTTATGGGTATGATAGAAGTTTAAATGAAAGCGAACTATACACTGTCTAGGGACTCTCTTAAAATTAAAATAAACTTACTACTCGCAATAAATAAACAAATTTATACTTAAAAATATTATCTTTCTGGATTATCGTCGTATACCTATATCTTCGTCAAGAAAAAAGGTAGAAACTTTCGGTTTTTATCATCCTCTTCACTTTTTTATGCGCTTCAATATTACGATATTAAAAATATATCGTTCTATTAAGAATTTTAAAGAGAAAGCAAAAAATATACATAAAGGAAGAACAGCGCCCTCTGGTATTTTTTGACAACCACGCTATTTCGTACTACATACCCTTCAATTCTTTGTTAAATTCTCAATCTAATGAGCTCAAAAACATTAAAATCCGTTGAGCCAAACCGAAGTTATACCTGCTTTTGTACGCAGACATACCCCCCTCCACACTCCCCCTTCGTATGGGAGTTAGATCAAAAAGTTTCGAACGAAAATTGTATAAAAACGTCTGAAAATGTTGCTAGTAAAAATTTTAATCTATCTTAATCTAGAATTTAATGAAAAAATATCGCATTTTTAATTCATATTAAAAATTGTGCCCCCTTGCAATCATTTTTGAAACTTGAAAATATTTTTGTTGAAATTCCCGTTGTCCATTTTACTATCAAAATTTTTTCCGCCAGGTATGGTAAGCGGTTGCCGAAGTATGGCCGGTGGCCGAGTTTAAATAGACACCCGGTATAGTATTGTATCTGATGCATTTAGTACTAATATAGACTACCCAACACTCAAACTAATACTATCTTAAAAAAATAATAATTTGTTTTTAACCTACTTCTTCAATGACTATTTGATAGAACAAATATGTTTGTACACAGTACCTTATCACGGTGTGTTATGGCCTTATAATACTTCGCAATAACTTGCGGTTTATACCGCATGTGTCAAATTTCATTAGCTATAGGGATTCAATGTTTGCGTGCGATTTATACGTATACAAATAATATGTGGCAACGTGTGTCACCCCTACTCTCCGTCACCAATCCCGGCAACAATCGACATTAGAACGATTTTCTCCGATCTCCCCACCAGATTTTACATTCAATCTTTAGCTGCGAACACGTTGCGATCTAGTCTGCCATAAAAGCCGTCTGATTACTGGAACGGGAAACATCAAATGGCCGCCGCGATCTCCTGATCTACTAGTTTATTATTATTTTCAGAATCCTTTTTTATTTACCTTATTTTTAATTTTATTAGAATTACGCTTTTGTTTGTGTCATGCAGCGTGAACGCAGCTTAATAATTCTCTGCATTTACTGAGAGGAAAAAGAAAAACAAATCTTGCAACGCGTAAATATTATTTCTGAACGCATTACAAACACCCAAGTCAATGGTCCAACAGTTACTGCTATAACTTGAGCTTGTATCGGTCGCGCTCGCATTGGAGAGGAAAGTAGGGATGCCATGTTGTCACGTATTGCATGAATTAATCGCCTATGGCTAATGAAAATTGACACATGCTGTATATTCATTACACAACATCCACACCCTCCCTTTTTAATGTCCTACAGTAATCCGCTAACATTACAATATTTCATTTGCTTTGAGACCGTTTTTACATTCCTAAAATATCTTGATGAAGTGATTGCCTTGTTCATTGCTATAGTGTGCTTGTATCAAGTTCATTCAACAACAATATTTTAATTTTAATTTTAAATTGGTTTTCATCACACATTAGGGGAAGAGAGGGCAAAGTGGAAAGAGCGGGCAAACTGGAAAGTCCAAGTTTCAACTCTTTCTAGGGAACTGCAAATAAATTGAATGCATAATTCAAAAGTGCCTTTTCTTACCGCTAGATGTCGTATGAAATCAGTGTCTAGATAGCCACTCTTCCCACAGTACAACGCGGTTTGTGTTTTTGGTAGTAGTGTCAACGATATTTAAGGTGAGTTAAAAACTAATATTTTACCTTTAATAAGAATATTTTTCTGAGTATTGCTTTAGCAAAATTTGCCTTGAGATGTACTCAACAGTATAACATGTTCACAATCAGGTTTTGTTAAAGTTTTTATTAGCTTAACCACAAAATATGAAACGTTGCTAGAACGGGCAAAATGGAAACCTGAAAGAGAGGGTAAAGTGGAAAGGTTTCCGCTTTGCCCTGAGTAGTAAATTTCTCATTAAAAATAAGTTGTAAGTAATAATAGTGATGATAATATTAATATAAAACTTATAAATTGATGTTAATACATTGAACAGATAATTGTGTCGGTAAGGATTTGTTTGTTAAACCATATATTTTTACAGATGGTGAACAAATATCGAAGAAAAACTAATCAGGGTTCATGGACAGAAGAAAATATGCGTTTAGCGATAGAAGAAGCAAAAAAAACCTCTTTAGCGCGTGCTTCTAGAATCTATGGAATTCCATTAGGAACTCTGCATCGTCATGTAAAAAGTGGTACACATGAGAATAAACTTGGAAGATTTAGAAGTGTGTTTAGCCAAGATGAGGAGAAAGAATTGAGTGATCATGCTAGAGATCTTGATGACAGATTCTATGGCCTAACAAAAGAGGCCCTGAAAGAGCTTGTATTTAAGGTTGCTAACCAAAATGGCATAAAACATCCATTTAAAAATAATAATGCGGGTGAAGCATGGTTGAAAGGATTTATGGCACGAAATCCTGACTTGTCGTTTCGCACACCAGAACCAACCAGCATTGCACGATGTTCTGCATTCAACAAAAGACAGGTTGACCATTTTTACGATAACTTATGGACAGTTATAGAAAAATACCACCTACAAGAACGTCCAGATGACATATTTAACATGGACGAAACCGGTGTCAAAACATCCGCACAGAAACCTCCAAAAGTTCTTTCCGGAAAAGGAAAACGTCAAGTGGGAGTTATAAGTTCAGCCGAAAAGGGTCAGCTCACAACTGTTATATGCTGCTGTAGCGCTGCTGGGAGATTCATTCCGCCATGCTTGATATTTTGAAATAGAAAGAAAATTAATGAAAGGCTGCTTGATGGTGGGCCAATAGGTTCTAAAGCATGGTGTTCTGATTCTGGATGGATTAACAGCGATCTTTTTGTGAAATGGTTGCAATTTTTCATTGATTGTGTACGTCCAAGTAAAGAATCACCTGCATTACTAATTTTGGATAACCACATTTCACATCAAAATTTAGATGCTCTTAATTTAGCAAGATCATCTGGAGTGATACTCCTTTCTGTTCCACCTCATACAACACACAAGCTACAGCCACTTGACGTAGCTGTGTACAAACCCTTTAAGACTGCGTTTGAAAGAGCTGTGGATAACTACCAAAAAAATCATCCTGGTAGACGAATAACTCAGTTTGAAGTTGCACAACTTGTTAAAGTTGCATTTGAAAAAAGTGCTACTATTGAAACAGCATCAAATGGGTTTAGAAAAGCTGGTATTTTCCCTTACAACAGAGATATTTTTACAAGTATTGATTTTGCTCCTGCAGAGGTTCATCATATTCCTTCAGAGGATGAAGCACACCAGCAGAGGAACACAGACTCTTCGGATGAGGATATCCCACTGCAATCTGTTAAAGAAAGGCACAAAATTTCTACTTCTACCGTAACCTGCAATGTTAAGTCTTATCATCAATCACCAAATACAACTTTAACCACGCAAGCACTGGTGCACTTTGAGCCTGAAGCTGGTCCTTCAGGTGTTTCTTCAAAAACATTAGCTTCGGATCCAAAGGTGACACCAATCAAGTTAGGTTCATTAAATGTAGACAAAAGTCCAGAAACATCTTACAGCAATTTACAGCCTACGTTTACAGCTGATTCAACTCCACCACCATTGAAAAATAAGAAGGTGGTGCGAATATCTCCAAAAGACATCTTGCCTCTACCTAAAGCAGCGCATGCTGCCAATGCAACTAGGAAAGCAAAATCCCAGAAATCAGAAATTCTTACGAGCTCGCCTTACAAGTTAATGGTTGAAGAGAAAGAAAAAAGGAAAAGGCCAAAATCATGCAATCTTTTATCGAAGATAGAAGGGGAAAATCATTCTAAGCCATGTAGGACTAATAAGGGGACCGCTATTAAGGGCACAGGAAAAGAACAAGACACGTTTTGCCTGGTTTGTGGTGAAGAATATATATTGCCTCCAACTGAAACTTGGATTCAGTGTGATAAATGTGGAGATTGGGCACATGAAATGTGTGCGGACCTTACTGGTATGGACGAACATTACTTTTGCGATAATTGTAAATGATCATTATTGTATTTGCAGTTAATAAAAGATTTTACTATCTTTCCGCTTTGCCTTTAATGTAGTTCCACTTTGCCCTTGTATAGAGGGTAAAGTGAAAAAATTCAAGCTTGTAGATTTTTATTTTTTTTACAAACACCTCGTAAAATATCATTAAAAAAATGAACTCAGTAAGTAGCTAAGTCTATAGAAAACACAATCGGGATTTTTTTAATTTTTGAAAGGCCGACATAAAGGTCCTAGAGGGAAAATGGCTAAACCTTTCCACTTTGCCCCCTCTTCCCCTATACAACTTTCCGACAGGCGATTGTATGTCATGATTGCTTGATACTGAGGATTTCCTTCCTAGAAAGCCAAACGACCACTCGGCAATCGTGTCAAATTGGTCTTATAAGTGTAGGCAGAAGGCAACTGATGAGAGGGATCCAAAGAGTTTCAAATCATCAGCAAGACACAGTTGTCACATTAAATCTCCGTGATGAGATCGTTAATAAATATTTGAAGCAGTAGCCGGCCTATATTTGACTCTTGCGGAAAAGTTTCAAATTAAAATTGTATAAAAACGTCTGATAATGTTGACAGTAAAAATATGGTAACTGAAGGTAATATGGCCATGCTAAAACTTTTAAATATTTTTTTTGAAAAATAAGCAACGTTTACAAATTTCATTAGTGTTTTAGCATGTATGACATGTTTGGACATATTTTAAAAAAATTATAAGTTTAGTTGAAGGCACTGTTACTGTTTTTTTAAATTAAAGCAAGACATAGGTTTTGGCCATATTGTCAGCACAATGTTGGTAATATGGCCATACTAATATCTTTCATAATTCAATTTGCAAATAACATTTTACTGCTAATATCTTCATTTTATGAACACAAAATATAATTAATCATAAAAGGAACAAAAAAACAATAAAAAATCTTATTCTTAAACTTTGAACAATTAATCATCACAGTCGGGACAAAGAAAAACTTTTGGTTTGTCATTTGCAGTAAGTCCCATACACTCTTCATGCACGTACTCCTGACATGAACTGCATAGTCTCATATCTACTTGCCTATCTTCATTGCACAACTTGCAGAACCATGATTCTACAGTTTTTTTCTTTTTTACTTGAAGTTTTCCTACTATTGGCGCCTTATCTTTACTTTTGCCACCTTTTTTATCATCAAAAAGGTCCTTTCTTATCACTTGAGCATGGCTGTGTAAAGCCGGTTTTCTTGTTTTTCTATCGTTGTTTTTGATATTGTCTGCAGTTGCGAACATTTCATTAAAAGATAGGTTCATTGCCGAAAAATCATTGTTTGATGTATTTTTGTTGGTACTGGAATGTGACTTTCGGTTATAATCAATACTAGAACCGTCACTTTCATAATCGCTGCTATCTTCAGGTGGCGACAAGCGTTTTCTAGAGCTGTCTGCTTTTTTTGTTAAACCCGAAGTTGAGGCGAGTGGGACAAAGATACCCTTGTTCTTTATTCTCCATTAAAGTAACTTCTGTCTTTTCAGATTGTTGCCGATGATCTTGATTTGTAGTGGTGCTAGGGGCATATGCTGTCTCAGGAATTGCATCTGCATCAAATGGATATATACCAGTGGCTTTAAATCCTGATTTTATATTAGTCGGTGTCATGGTTTTATCCCACACTTTGGTTAAAATATTTCCGAAGCACATCTTGCTGATAGAAGTGTCTTCTGGATGTGCAGAGAAAAACTTGACAGTCTCATCGTCCCAATGGTATTCAAACGCTCTAAAAACCGCTTTGTCTAGAGGTTGAAGCTCATGTGTGATGTTGCTTGGCAAGCAATATAATGTGATGTTATATTTATCCGTAGTTTCAAAAATAGTGTAGTCCAAATGACATTTTGCACCATCAAAAATAACAAGGCAAGTTCCAGGTACTTTGAATTGTGCTAAATGCTCTATCCAGCTGCAAAATGCTTCTTGAGTCATACTGCCTTTTTCAGTCATCAGTATTTTGGTACCTGGTGGCATTGAATCTTGCCATTCGCGTTTTAAACGTTTCCCTTTAAATAAAATCATAGGTGGTATTGCTGTTCCAATTGCATTGCCACAGGCGACAACTGAAACGTTCTGGCCATGTTCGTTGGTAATTATATGCACCCTTCTCGCACCTTTCTTTGCTAAAACTTCTGTTGGTGATGGAGGCACAACCTACAGCCTTTCTCGTTTATATTATAAATTGCTTCTGGTTTATCTTGAAGTTTCATTTGTTTCATTATTGCTTCTAGCTTTGTGAAGTGGTCCTGCACAATGAATCTGTTCATTTTTGCGCTCTGGCAGGGTTTAAGTTTTGAGCTTTTCTTGTGCGAATTTGGGAATTTCGTTGCATAAAACCCTTGAGCCAATAACGTCCTGCCATCGGTTTCTCGTCGTTGAAATGAGTTGGTATATTGTTGGTTCTTGTATATTGAAAAACACAACGACGAAGTACTTTTGCTGTAATTGGGTACCCAATTTCAGAAAGGCGAATAATTCTATGTGCTAATTCTGTTTCTTGTTCTTTGGTTAACATTGTTTTACGCCCCAAGGAAGACTTTTCTTTATTCTCTTTAGTTAGGTAGGTATCGCCTCAAAGTTCTTCTGGGAATCTCATATGTAATACTAGCTCGATTTACAGACATTCCATTATAACTCACAGCAGTTATGGCACTTGCCAGATTTTCGTTTCCCCATTTGCCTCGTACACCTCTGGAACGATAACGTGGCATCCTTTATGCTTAAGCCTCGCGCACTATAAAAGAAACAAAGAAGTTATCACTAAATTTGTACAGCAGTCGGTGTAATGTAGACCAATATGGCCATGGCCATATTACCAACATTATATTTGGCCATGTTGCTCTCAACTGCATGCCAAATATAACCTCACATTGGGCTTAACTCAATGTAATTGCAGTATGATACAAACTAGACAGTTTTGTAGCACAAACTATTAGCTTTAATTTTGTATGTGTAGATGCAAAATTACTGACCTGAATAATCCTCTTGTTGAATTATTTGTTAAGCTTTGTTTTATAATGTTGAACGCGCCAACTCCGGCCGGACAGTTGACTCGGTACGATATCGTAAAATAACGTAATTTCACACTTTCAACGGCTGTCCCCGTCAAGTATACGGTCCACATAAGTGAGCTCAAAAAGGTTGGAATAAATTCATTTAAAATTTAACTTTTAATTTTTTAAAAAAACACTGGGACCCGTCAATTTTTATTTTTAGATGGGCATTTTTTAAACTAATTTTTGTTTATACAGGGTGACTCAAAAAAAAGATTTCATTTGACACTTCAATTTTTTTTAATTGAAACACCCATTTTTTATTTTATTTTCGGATTCTACGTAAAATTTTGATCACATTTCATGTATTATAACCTAAGTCTAAGTTAAGTTCTTTTCTAAAATAATCAATGTAATTTAAAAAAAAAATTATTTAATTCTAAATAATAAATGTCTCAATGATTCGTAATTAAATTGTGAAATATTAATTTAATAAATGTTGAAATTGGCCACCACCAACATCCTGGCAATATCCGAGGCGATCTTCGAATTCTTGCAAAACATTGTGCACTATTTGAGGTTCTATCAGTCCCATTTCTTGTCTTATTCGGGATTTAAGTTCGTCAATATTGTTCGGTCTGTTGATATACACTTTAGATTTTATGTAGCCCCACAGATAATAGTCTAACGGGGTCAAATCAGGGGATCTGGCCGGCCATTCTATTGGGCCCCGTCGACCAATCCACCTTCCAGGAAAAACACTATCTAAATATTCACGCACCGGGCGAGTAAAATGGTCTGGTGCTCCATCCTGTTGATACCATAAGCTATCATTGGGAATGTCAGGATCTTCTGGATTTGGATACACTACAGCAAGCGCAGATATCAAATCGAATTTTAGAAATTCTAGATATCTTTCTCCAGTCAAAGTGCCGTCAAAGAAGAAGGGACCCAAAATTCTGTTTCCAATAATCCCAGCCCAAACATTTACTTTTTGAGGGTATTGTGTGTGACACTCCATAATCCAATGCGGGTTTTCTGTAGCCCAATAACGGAAATTTTGCCTATTCACGGTTCCGTTTAGGCAAAACGTTGCTTCATCCGAGAACACAATTCTTCGTGAAACTTGAGGATCATCAATACATCTCTCCATCATTATTTCACAAAATTGCATTCTTCTATCTGGATCGTCCTCATTTAGTTCATGAGCTAACTGAACTTTATAAGGATGCCATTTATTTTTATGTAAATAGTTTAATACAGATCCTTGACTAATTTTGTTCTCGTCAGCAATAGCGCGACTAACTTTATGGTTGTTCTCTTCAACGGATAATGGCACATTCAAATGCACATCTTCTGAGATAGTGGGCCGGCCTTTTCCATAATTATCTCTCACATGCCCCAAATCCCTATATATTTTTTCAATTTTACTAATAGTTGATTGAGATATAGGCGCTCTCTTTGGCTATTTATTGTTGAACAGTTCGGAAACTTCCAGTTGGGTACGCATCCTATCTCCATAGCCTATCATCATTAGTATTTCTATGCGCTCCCTTTCATTTACTCGTGCCATTTTACAGTTAAAAAAAACTACTTTTATTAGAACTTTTATACAAATGTTTAAATACTTTTGACAGGGAATGAACTTCAACGTCAATGTTAAATAACCTAGGTAACAGATAAAAATGGTATTAATGTTTAAATGTTTACAGTTTCAGTAAATTTGATTATGTTTAACTCCTAATATGTACAGTTTAAATGAAAAGAAATAAGCTAACTTGACTTAGACTTAGGTTATAATACATGAAATGTAATAGAAATTTTACGTATATTTCGAAAATAAAATAAAAAATGGGTGTTTCAATTAAAAAAAATTGAAGTGTCACATGAAATCTTTTTTTTTCGAGTCACCCTGTATAAACAAAAATTAGTTTAAAAAATGCCCATCTAAAAATAGAAATTGACGGGTCTCAGGGTTTTTTAAAAAAATTAAAGGTTGAATTTTAAATGAATTTATTCCAACCTTTTTGAGCTCACTGTATACACTTGTAGTGTCATCTATCGCTAAATAACAATAATTGTTGAAATATACGCAGCTGGCCATATTACCTTCAGATACCTTATCTTAAACTTGAATTTAATGAAAAATTATAGAATCTTTAAATTACTTTGAGAATTGGGCTCCCTTGCGATCATTTTGGAAACTTCAAATATTTTTGTTGAAAGGTTGTTACAGGTTGGACGATAATAAACGGCTGCCGAGATATGGCCGGTGGCCGAGCTTAAACAGACACCCGATATAGAGGAATAATTAAAACGGTTCCTAGTTTCCTGATATCTAGAAAATAGTCCAAAATATTTTTGAGTAAATTACTTATTAAAAACGAATTACGTCAATGCTACTAAAGTATTGACGTAATAGATTCCCAATACCTACTTCAAGCTTAATTTGAAATGCTGTAATTATAAAATTTGAAAAATCTAAAAACTTATAAACAAAATAATTGTAGATATTAATTAATAACTACTACATAATTAAAGCGTACTATTAAATTATATGATATATATGCAATTCAAATTTGTAACATCCGGTACACGTGGAAATCCATTACATCTATCACTTCCAGATTATCTGTCATAACCTCTCCTATCCTTTCTACGGTAAGCGACGATCTGATTGTTCTCCTTGTAGGGGTGGTGAGAAGACGGTCCAAGTAGAAGACTTAAACCATTTGCAGATTGCTCGGGTCTTAATTAAATCATTCGTGTTTGCCTTGTAATACGGCAGGACTGAGGGGAAACAATAATTCATATCCGTGATTATTACACAATAGGAGTAGGTACACGTGGACATCTTGGGGGAACGTCTTAGAACCAAATGATTTATTAATTCGTGAATGTGGTGTAAATGGAAAACGTCTCTTTGCATATTATACATATACACCCTAACGTAAAATATCGCAATTAGCAGGGTTTATATTATTTTGGTTATATTCTAATACTCTAACAATGATAACACAAGCCGACAATTTTTTTTAATAACTGGTTGTAAATATATGTGTACAGCTCTTACAGGATTTATCTGAAGGCATAACCAAAACCCAGATCTTTCCACCACGTCTAGTTTTGGAGTTATAATCAAATAGATAAACAATAATACTGTATTTAGAAAATTTGTTATACATAAGTTCAAAAATCTTGACGTAACAAATACAGAAGCAAAAACACTTAATTGCACACAAAGGAAAATTGCTGATACGAGGTAGGCGCCATAAATTCTCGGCCTAATATACAAAAAAGAACTCTCTCCTAACTTCTATACATTTATTACAACGATTAATTAATAATTCGATACCCTTGTAAAAATAATCTGAAGTTTTTCCGTGAAAATGTTCTATAACAGCTGCTTGCAACTCACTGTCGTCCTTAAAACTACGTCCCCTAAGATCTTTTTTTAATTAGAAAACAAAAAAAATCGTAAGGAGCCATATCCGGACTATACGGTGGATGTTCCAATTCTTAAAAGCCGCATTCGCGGATGGCAGCTTTTCAAATGGCGACAGTATGGACGGGAACATTGTTGTGCAAGAATCGCACATCTCTTGTCAATTTTCCACGACGTTTTGCACGAATACTGTCCCTTGATTTATGCAGTAAAGACGCATTATATGTGCCGTTCATACATGTATTGCGCTATTTAAAGTCAATATGCAAAATGCTCTCACAATCCTAGATTATTGTGGCCATCACCTTTTTCGTTGATTGAAGGACTTTCGCCTTTCTGGGACGAGGTTTATCAGGTCGTCGCCATTCCATGGAATCCCTTTTCGATAGAGCATCGTAAAACAGAACGATTGTTTCATCCCCTGTGATAATGGACTCCAAAATCGGTTTTGGGTCGTTTCCACACATGTTTAAAAACGACTGCGCACATTCGACTCGACGTTCACGTTGGAGAGCAGAAAGAAGTCGCGGTACCCATCTAGCCAGTGGCGGCTCTTTAATGAGAGCAAGTGAGCAATTGCACCCCCTGGAATTTTGAAACAAAACAAACCAAGCGGCGACTAACTGTGAAAGTATTTATTTATTACGTATTCATTGTTATTGAACAGGAACGTGGCGTGTACGGCACGCGAAACAACCTACATGCACCGATCGTAGTCATAGATATAATGACGACTAAGACTAACAGCGCACGGATGTAAAGACCCCTTCCACCGAGAGAAACATACCCATGTGCAAAGCGCTACTGTTGCTGCGTTAAGCCATTAAACATTACATTGAAGGTGGGGAGAACTGTATTTTGTTCTAGTTCCATATCGTATAATACATAGCATGTGAGCAAGATCCCCGTCTGCTCAACGCTGTTGTAAGATGAATTTCGTGTCTGCGATGCAGAATAACACGTTTTCGCGGTTAACGTATGATGAAAAAATCGCAATAAAAATCTTAAAGGGCCGATGCCTCAATAATGTTTAGGAAATAAACAATCTGTTAAAGGTAAAGACGTTATAAGAAAATTCAAAATGAATATTTATCAGAAAAATGACTGGATTTGTGGGTGTGAAATTAAAAATACTTTGTTTTGTTTTCCGTGTCTTTTGTTTGGTGGTGAACCGTCTTGGTCAAAGAACGGAATAAAAGACTTAATTCATCTTAGTGCTAAAATTACGAAACATGAAAATTCCGAAGGGCATTTGAAAAATATATTTAGTCTAAGAATGTTAGGAAAAAATAACATTCAGAATGTTTTAGATCATCATATAGAAAAGCAGTTCAACAACACAATGAACAGGTAACAAAAAATAGGCATGTGTTAAATTTAATAATAAATTGCATTAGATTTTGTGGCGCGTTTGAACTGGCACTTCGGGGTCATGATGAACGGCAAACGTCGAATACCAAGGGCATTTTTCGGGAATTGATAAATTTTACGGCAGAATTAGATAAATCGCTCAGAGATCACATCGAAGCAGCACCGGTTTTTAATTGAATTTATAAATGATTTCCCAAATTTTAATGAAAAAGTGATAGAACTGTTCTGCAAGTCAAAGACACGCAAAATGGACTTCGTTTATCGTCAGATGTAATCAAACTGTAGTGTTATATTTATTATTCCCTCAAAACAAACTGTACAATAAACAGTACCTGTCTGGAACAGTATGTCGGTGAAACTTATAAAAATTGGGTAAGCGTTCTTGTATTATACTTTTACTTTCTTATACGTAGTATAAGGAAGTATTGTGATGATGAAAATTTTCGACCTCGAGATTTTTGCAGATGTCCACGTTTTGAGGTCCCCTGATACCAAAAAAGTGGTTTTTAAAAAATGTCTGTGTCTGTCTATGTGTGTGTGTGTCTGTCTGTCTGTGTGTGTGTGACCACGATAGCGATCAAACCGCTACAGATATCAATTTCAAATTTTGTATTTACGAAAATAATCTTCCTCTTGAGAACTGATTAGATTTTGAACAAAATCGGCAGACCGGAAGTAGTAGTTTACTTCAGTGAAAAAATCGAATTTTGCAAATATTTCGTCAATTACTAAGTTTAAACAAATTTATAGGGAATTCAAATGTACTCAAAATTAAATTTGAGAAAAATTGTATTAATAAAGTTTTTCGAAATTCCGACCAGAAGTAGGTCTTTTACTCTTATCGAAAATCAGTTTTTTGCGAATATCACGCAAGTCATGCTTTCTAGGCAGGTAAATTATCAGTATAAAAGTATTTAGAACGTATTTTTCAATATCTTTTGTATAAAAAAAATTCAAAATTCGGACCGGAAGTAACACTTTTACTCTTATCGAATAACGATTTTTTGCAAATATGTCGTAAATTATGCATTCTATATATATTTATGAAGAGTACAAAAGTATTTAGAGTTGGATTTGGAATATTTTTTGTATAAATGAAATTTCAAAATTCGGACCGGAAGTAACACTTTCATACGTATAAGAAAGTCGTGTGGTAGCCACACCTCATTTTTTAATTTTGAAATTATGCACTCCCTATGTGAACCACCCCGAGCCGCCACTGCATCTAGCACTAATTTTATTCATACCCAAATGGTCATGGAGAATTCGGCGAACACTTGTTTTGGAAATGTTTTGATTAGCATCCTCCAGGGATTCGTGTCCCACACGGAAACATTTTGCCCACTTTTTTTACTGTTTAATACGAAGGAGATGAATCACCGTAAACGCCGTCTAAACGTTGTTTAATGTGATAAAGGTGTATGCCCTTCGTTTGTTTAAAATTTAATGACCGCGCGGTACTCAATTTTCGTTACTTCAGACATTTTAGTGCGCTAGTCACGTTGGTTGGCTGGTTACTAAAAACTACTAGGCTTCGAACCATCATATTTATAGTGTACACCTCGCGTATATGCATGCATGACGTGACGGAGTTTGAACACGTTTGAACCTGTATAAGCCTGTCAGGCCGAGAATTTATGGCGCCTACGAGTATATCAAAGTTTCGCACAAATAGAGTTACTTCTTCCTTTTATGTTGCCTTCTCTAATGAGAAACCAGCAAACATCTCCCATCATGACGGGATCCCTCCTACCTTTCTGCAATTTCTTGATAGAACCTGTTCATCATTCGTCTTTCGTAAATTAGCAGGTAAGAAATCCAAATGTGAATGAAAAAAATGATCTTTGGGTGACATTCGGCATTCTAAATTTTTATAGCTTTCTAGTAATATCTTGGAAGTTTCACTCTTTTGATTTCGCAGAAAATACTTGCAAACATTTTCACGAACTGAACTTTCATGACGATTCTTTAATACAGAGATTCTTGTAGTGGATTGTAAAAGATTCCTTTCTTTCAATCGAGATCCCAAAATTTGTGATTTTTCTTGGTTAAACCCAAATCCCGTATCAAATCATTCAGATCTAGTTGAGCAATGAGATGTGGTTCGTTAGAAAGAACATATGTCAGATTACTTGAGAATGATACATTCAAAACATCCTTTATATCTTCCTCGTCCGTGGAATTTGCAAAAGAATTTGAATGCATTGGAGTTGGAAGCTCACAATTAGTCCTTTTCAACTGTTTGCTTACAGATGGAATGTCTAGATACATTACTTTGTATTTATTTCTTTTTGAAAACCCTTCAACTTTTACAAGACAAACTTCCTTAACTAAGTGACAATTCAGTGAAATTTCGTTTGTCTCTAGCCATACCGCGTCGACATCTAAACAATAAATGAATCATTACGCCGGCTGCAACCTTCATATATGCACGTATCGATTCTAGAAGTTCCCATTTTAGTATATTCCGCGATGACTAATACATTAGAATTCTCTACTTCTCCCTGGAACGCGTGACGTCGTATCCTTTGTAGTTGCCGCTGCCCTTCACGGTATAGCCGCGAACATCCTCGAGCTTGTTACAATACTTTTTTAATTTTAAATTTTACGTTAATCTTATTGAAAACAGATAGAAATTTTATTTTGAAAATGTGACGTGATACCTTATGTATGAATACAATTTTTATGTTTAAAACAATGCGAAATACTAAAATTTTAGACTGTTAAGTCAATTATGAAAATCGTGTCGGCGGGTGTAATTATAGTAACAGCAATAATATTGTCTCTTATAAAAACTGTAAAATTGTAGAAGTTGGTAAAAAAATTATATTGTGTAGTCAGTAATTTGTAAGATCAACTGTTAAGGAGGAATAGAATATAAACGTTTTTCTTTTTAAATAATAAACTACATTATATTAATTTGTATGATTGTATGTCTCTTCTATCATTGTTTCAATGTTATCAGTAGAGCTCGGATTATATGCAAAATGCATATTTGTTATTTAAAGATATATCAACAAAATTTTGAGTATTTTGGCTGTATCTAATGTTTTTTGATTAAAATGAGCTTATTAAAAAATGCATATTTAGCATATTTTTGCTACTTGATGCATATTTTATGAAATATTGCATATTTGTGCATATTTCCATCAAATTATAAATTTCCTCCTAAAAAAGAAGCATTACTGCCGTTAAGACGCATCATTGCCGGTCATAAAATAATTAACTCCATTTTCAAATAATATAATATAAAAATACAAAGCTTTCTTTAATTTCGTCCATAAAGGAGGTTTTATATTTCTTTAGTAACTACCTACGCAGTTTAGTGTCTTTTTTATTGAAGCAACATATTTGCTAACAACAGGACCTTTATTTTATATTTTAAAAATCTGGGTTTTTCCGTAAACATTTATTTTTCTTATTATTTGAGCGTATGTCATATAGGTTTCAATAACAAGCCTTTAAAATGAAATGTTTGAAAGAAAATAATTAATTTGTTTCCTTTCGTTCGTTGTGTGCACTTCGTAACCTGCGATATGCCGAAAGTACAAAGTTTAGTGTATTCCTGGATAAAAAATTATCCAGAATTGGTACTCGACCAGAGTTTACAAAACGAGATATTTTGTAGAGCTTGTGGAAAAAATGTAAGTATACCTACAATTATGTAATATTTTTGATGTTTGTTTTATTGAGAAACCTATAAAAGTTTTTTTGTTTGCAACAATATCTGTAGTATAAATATAATGTGGTTTTACGTTAGGTGTCATGTGAAAAGAAATTTTTAATTATGCAGCACGTGGGTACTGCATTACATCAAGATAAAGTAAAAAAGCTTAACTCTGGTAATGGTTCTCAAAGTCGTCTTTTTGAATCATTTGAAAATGCACACAAAAAAACCGCTCAACAAGAATTCTCCAAGGATTTGTGCTAGGCATTCCTAAGCTCCAATATTCCACTGGCGAAACTACAAAAACCAAAATTAAAAAGTTTTCTTGAAAAATATTCCAAACATCATGTTCCCGATGAAAGTACCTTGAGGAAGAATTATGTGGACCAAATATACACCGAAGTAATATCCGAGATTCGCACGTTGATTGGTAACAACTTCATTTATTTTGTAGTGGATGAAACCACAGATTCTGCCGGTCGATATATTGCTAATTTATTAATTGGTTGTTTGAATGGAAACAGTAGTAAATCATATTTAATAAGTTCTAAGCAGTTAGATAAAACCAATAATTCTACAATAACTCGATTTATTCACGACGGATTAACAAATTTTTTTCTGCCCAATTCAATACCACAAGAAAAAATAATATTAATGTTGTCCGATGCTGCCTCTTACATGTGTAAAGCCTCAGTTAATTTAAAAATATTTTTCCTAATTTGATTCATACTACTTGTTTGGCTCATGGTATTAATAGAGTTGCCGAAGAAATCAGAAACCAATTCCCTCTTGTGAATGAATTAATTAGTAATATAAAAAAGATTTTTTTAAAAGCGCCATTGCGAGTTCAGTTTTACAAGGAATCGTTTCCCAATTTACCATTACCTCCACAACCAGTAATTACTAGATGGGGAACGTGGATAAATGCCGCAATTTTTTACTCAAAAAACTATCAAAGTATTAAAAATTTTATTTTCGAATTATCTGATGATTCAAATGCTATAAAAGAAGCTAAAAAGTCCTTAAAAAATAATATAATACCAAATCAGTTGGCATTTATTGCAACACATTTTTCTATAATAGCAGAAACAATTTTGATATTAGAATCAAGAGAATTACCCTTAACTGACTCAGTAAATTTAGTAAATAAATGTCACAAAGCATTGGCAACTGTTACGGGAACCGGAGAAATAATTTTTAAAAAACTAAATTCAGTATTAGAGAAAAATGAAGGATTTAAAATTCTTTCAAAAGTTTCTAATATTTTAAATGGGGAATTTGTAGAGGGCATTGAATTAGACCCTAATATTGTAGCCAATTTAAAAAATGCTCCAATTACTTCCGTCGACGTAGAACGATCTTTTTCGACATTCAAACACTTGTTAGATGACAGACGACATTCATTTAAAATGGAGAATTTAGAAAAGCACTTAATTGTCAATTTTTATAATAATAACTAGCATAAGTAGATAGACGATAAGTAAATAGTTGTACATAGGTACTTAGATAGGTATTACTACTTAAGTAATGAAATATTTATTATTATGTTAAGTTATTTTTTTAAACAGCATATTATTATGTATAATAAATTATAATATAATATATAAAATATAAAAATTATAAAATGTAAGTATTATAATTTATAACGTTATAGACAATAATATACCAATGTTATACGAGCATTATGTTTTAAATGACTTAAAATGTAAAATAAACTTTTGTTTTCATTGAATACGATGTATTTTCTGTTAATTAAAATTTTGCATATTGATGCATATTTTGCATATATTGGAGCATATTTTTTAATAATTTGTGCATATTTTGTTGATTTTTACGTGCATATATTCCGAGCTCTAGTTATCAGTAATTTTTCTATATTATCCACCTATCATCTGTGTATATTGTTTATATAGATTTGTTATATTTCGTACGGAAAGAGCTCACGTGTGCTTACCGGTGCCGACTGGTGCTGATTACATGACAATGCTAATACACATAGTAGGGAAGCCTGAAATGTTTTGGGCCTCACATAGAAACAAGCGTTTTTTCAGTCAAAAGTAGTTTGATTTTTCAGCGTAGTATCCCTTTAAGTCTATACACTTTTCCCAGCGATGCACTTACCGCTTTAACCCATCCAAATTTATATTGGCGGATTGCTCCGTAAATAGACGTTTACGTATGCCACGATTTCCTCGTTCGGTGAAAATCTCTGTCCTCCACGCGAAAATTTAAGCTTAGAAAACAGGAAAAAGTCGGTGGAGGATCTGGTGAGTACGATGGGTGTTCAACTATTCGAAGTACAATTCGTGAATTTTGGCTATGACGACCGCCGATGTGTGAGCAGGTGCTTTGTCTTGGTGGAACAGAACTCGCTTTTTCTTCAAATGCATTTTTTTTTTGCAATTTCGTCAGCTTATCAAGGCATCAATTTTATGCATGCATATATGAATTTTAATTTATATATGTGTGTATTTATTTTCTTATCTGTTGGAGATTTTTCCACGTACTCTTTTATCATTAGCTTATCAAGTAATGAGGCGTACCTAATACATTTCTGTTATTGTTTTATTTTGTTTCGAGATAGTCGATGAATCCCGTGGCTATCCCAGAAAACAGTCGTCTACCTTCCCGCTTTCGTCTTTTTCAGAACAGGTTCACCCTTCGTAATTCACTGTCTTGATTACGATGGAACAAGAACTCTTGGGTGGGCAGCCTATTAAAACTCGTATTTCCTTTCTTCCTGTTTTAGCTTTCGTGTAATTTATTCACTTCATCAGAAGTGAAATTAGATTTTCCAAAAAGCTTTGAAAATTTGTTCGTAGAAAACAAAGACTATTCTCCATTAACATTTACATCAGAAATAATGCTCATTTATGTAACTACTCACTACGTCTGGATATTAGCAAAGATTTTCTTTCGGATTCACCCAAAATGTAAATCATATCTATTAACTCTTCATGAGGATAATTCATTTTGATGACAACAAATAAAGATGCTTTTATAAATTTGACATAAATGTTTACCGACTTTGTTTGACAGTTGACTCAGGCAGTTGGAGCTCGATTCGGCCATCCCATAGATTGAACATACACTGGTCAAAAAAATTAGGGGAACACTTTTTTCAAAACCTGTAACTTTTTAAATACGAGGTCCAGGAAAATCAAATTTGGTATACTTCAACGGCATATATTTAACTAAAGAAAACTACAGAAACAATTTTACAACTCATAGTTACTTCTAAGTTACACTTAAAAATGTAAATTAATAACGCAAAACAAAATGGAAACAACTATCATAGTATTGATGAAGTAGGGTTTTCTCTGGATTAGTGAGGTTTAATACCGTGTAAGCCCTCCACGAGTACGAATCACTTCCTCACACCTGCGTGGCATGTTTCGCACTAATCTGCGAAGATATCCTTGGTGTATGCCTTCCCATTCCTCAATCAGGGCGTGTGTCAGTTTCTGTACGGTTAGTGGTAAATTAGGGCGCATGCGAACACGTCGGTCAAGTAGATCCCACACGTGTTCAATAGGATTCAGGTCAGGACTTGACGCCGGCCATTTCATGACCTGAATTTTACGTTCTTGTAAAAAATTTCTGGTGATGCCGGCGGTATGTGGCTTTGCATTGTCCTGCATTAGGATAAAATTGGGACCGACGCCATATGCAGCAGGCACCACATGGTCCTCCAAGACATTTTCGATGTAATTCATTGCATTTAGTCTATTAGGAACCACAACACGATCAGTTCTGTTGTCTACACCGATTCCAGCCCAAACCATCACATATCAAAGACCAAATCTATATATACGCTTACGTAGAGAGGAAAGGACAAGAAATCGGTCTTAATTTTGAGTAGTTTTTTGATTTCGACCTTGTCTAGCTCTTCTGACATATTGGCCAGTCTCCCGAAACCGATTCCATAAACGCTGAATAACAGAAGGAGAAACTCCAAGGTCCCTGCTAACATGTCGGTTAGAGTGTCCGTATTGAATAAGGGCGACAGCACGGGTAATTTGCACATCACATAGACGCCTCATTTTTTAATATTTATTTCAAAGTTAAATATATGCTAAAAGAGGCTCAAAATGCCACAATAAAATACTGGGTGTTACAATTTCGGAAAGTTAACATTAAAAAAACAAAGTTTCTTGAAGCATTGTCGACTGCAACTTATACGAGGGACAAGCTACAATTATTGAGAATAGAAAGATTGATACAAGTTTTTAGAATTTTTATTTTAAATATGTTCAAAGTAATTGCCATTTACAATAATGCACTTAACCATTCTCTCCTTCCATAGTTTAAAAGCGTTCAACCAGCTGTCCTTAGGGATACTATAAAAAAAACACTTAACGGCGATGTCAATCTCTTTTTCTGACTGGAACCTTTTCCCTCTCAAATGTTTTTTGAGCTCAAAATATAGCCATCCATTACTCATCGCCAAATCCGGTGAGTAAGGAGGATGTTCTATAATTTTGGTTTTGTTTTCCGCTAAATACTGAACAGTTGTCCCTGATTTATGAGACGACGCGTTATCATGATGTAACATGATCCCCTTTCTGGGAACTTTACTAAACACAGTAGGCAAACAATTTTCAACATACCATTTAGCGATCTTCCAATTTAATTGCGGCCACTAAACCGGTGCTTCTAAAAAATACTGCGTACATAACTTTTTTCATTGCTCGTTGTTTTTTCACCATTGTCGGGGTTTCCTCGTCTTCATGTATTCAGACTCGGCTTTCTTGGCGAGTGGGAACATCACAAAACGGTATGTATGTTTCATCGCCAGTTACAATTTTAGAAATAATTTGATGGCCTCCAGCATTCAACATATCTAAAGTTTGTTGGCAAATTCTAACACGTTCTGCTTTTTGTAAATCTGTCAGATGATGAGGTACAAACCGAGATACAAACTTTTTCAAATGTAAATGTTCGTGCAATATTGATCTCACTAGCGAGGATCCAATCTTCAGATCGGACTCTATCATTGCATAGGTAATGCAGTTGTCCTCTTCCACCATCTTCTTCACCGCAGCAATGTTTTCGGGGTTAACAGCAGTTAAAGGAGGGCCAGCTCCTTTTTTGTGTACCACCGACTTGCAACCTCGCTCAAATTCTTTATACCATCTATAAACCGTTGCCAATGATGGTGCGAGATCCCCAAATGCCGATTTTAAACTTCCCTCACACTCATACGCGCTCAAGCCTTTCTTGAAATCATAGTAAATCATTATCCGAAAGTTCTCTAGTGATAATTCCATTTTTCCGATAACAGAAGCTTATTCTATGAACTATTTCTCAGACACTATTCAACCAAATGTCACAAACTGAACTGCAATTGACAGATAAAATAATGCACTATTTAATAAACAACAATTTGTTTTGCACGGGTAACTAGATTTTTCAATTCTCAATACTTGTAGCTTATCCCTCGTACCATATGATATGAATAATATGAATATAATTGATTTCCGAAAACGTGACTTGATAAAAATTTTGCAAAAAAATTAATACCTCAAAAACTATTAACTCAATTTTGAAACAGTTGAATAGGCAATTTAAAATAGTACCACCAAATTTAAAAATGTGCAAGGTGTTTCACTAAAAATTTTTTTTTATACATTTCCGGTGAAACCGGAAGTGCGTCAGAGCTTCAGGTATTTTTAAAATATGCGCTCGAAGCAACCATGAATCTTCCACTAATGGCTTTTTCTCATATTTAAAACACAAAAGTGCAATCGAAGAAGCGGCTACTTATGGCCTACCCTCCTGTATATTTAGAGTAGTCAACTCAACTTAGCGTAAAGAGCTTCATTGTAATGCAGATTTTTTTTGTAATTAAACGAAAATGAACTATCAATTAAATTGAAAGAGAGCTCCAGCATCGATGTGCCTTACTTTTTGCTGACACTGTTTATGGAAATACAATAGATTTTCTATTAAGGAAATTCAGCCACCCTCGCATGTTTTTTTCATCCAACCGAACACCGAGCGGACTCCAATTTTACCGCGTAGGTGTACGTACACCTGTATTTTTCATTTTCCTCTCTGTTTCCCTTTGTTGTTTCGCTGCTCGAAGTTTAGACAGGAAACGAAACCAACAAATTGCAAAAATTGTTCATTGTTCATTTGGACATTGTGATGGTCTGGGATCGAGTCGCCTACGGCCACGGTGCATCGCCATAGCGATGCCGATTGTATTCCTCTGCATTGTCTGTGCGTCTGCCTCCGGTACACAATACCTCAGTCTCTTGTATTGTTGTCTGCCTTGCGAGAAGGCCGTTGTAGATATATATACAATATTGGTATATACGGAGATACATCGGGGTACAGGGAAATATGAGTAAGTTCAGGCATGGTACGTATCACCTCTTTGGCGAAAGCTTCGACTTCCGTGAACTTTGGACCGTCATTGTTGCTCGTACTCAATTGATAACCGCGCACAACTTTACAGGACTCGGGGAAGTTACGGCCATTGTGAAGCAATACATGCAGGGCTAATGAAATCTACGTGACAATTCAGCTATGATTCTTGTTGTTTGTATATGTGTACGACGACTATACAGAAAGATTTTCGCTTCGAATCGCATATGCTACATAAAACGAAAAGATAGACTTCCATTTATGACTGTACCCATTCTATCAAATGCCTTTGTGTTCCGTATACAAAGAAAAATGCAAGATGTAAGATACGTACTGTAAAAGTATGTCAAAGTTATGAAATGCACGTGCTGTTTCAATGACAGATCGCGATAGCGAATTCAAGGAAAATAGGGAAAAACGTGATCTTATGCATGTATTTCGGAAAAGAATTTTATTTGATAGGCGTTTAATTGTGATTTCTACTGTGTGACTTTTTAAATAAAAATATTTGTTATCGACTATACAGGGTGTTTCAGGAGGCAAAGTAAGTAGTTGAAGAGTATATTCAGAAGGTCAATATAAGTAAAATAAACCAATATATTTAAATCCGATTTTTAACCATTATAGAAATGGTCAACTGTCTATTTTTTAATCATTCTAGCATTGAAATAATATTATTTGTTAACGTTTGGAAATTTAGTTTAACGTTTACTTAGTCATTTAAACTTAATTGACATAATACATATTTTTTAGACGATTAGAAGCAAACAATGCCACAAACATTTAGTCATAAAGAGTATGCCGACATGGTTTTCGTTTACGGTTATTGTAATGGTAACGCATATTTGCAATTCCCGGAGAAAGAGGAATGTTTCCAAGTGTAAAGATTGTTTCTGAAAGGAATCGCGGTTTAGATGTGGAACTTGAAACAAATATTCTCAATATGGTTGAAGAGAATCCCGATATAAGTACGTGGCGTCTTGCAACCCAATTTCAAACTAGACACACGACCACTTGGAGATTGCTGAAAGAGAATGGTTTGCATTCTTTTCATATTCAAGCAGTTCAAAGTCTTCACAGAGGTGATCATGCTGCAAGGTTGCAATTTTGTAATTGGATACTTCAAAATTGCAACCTAACTAAATATTATCGACAAATTATTCAAAGACCGTTAAGTTATTTCTTGAAAGATTTTACAAGTTCAAATAAATATTATTGAAATAATTCAAAGGCCGTTAAATTATTTCATGAAAAAATTTACTTGTTCAGATAAATATTATTTAAAATTATTAATACAGACACCAAATGTTTATTTGTATTCTAGGGCGGTTTTCACCTGCAGCAGAATTCCCCAAAAATTATCCTGCGCCGTAATTTATAAAGAATCTTTTTAACAAAAAATTGAAGCATGCCTAGTCAGAGGTTTCTTCCCACACTTAAAGAGACAGATACTCCTGCATCGCTCCTAGAGGCGTGTAAATACATTACAGCTTGAAGAATTTAAACAAACGAATGCATTTTAAATCGATGTGATTGTGTCAATTTAGAATACGAAATTTAAAGAAAAACCAGTATATAAGTATGAGAAAATGTGAATTACTGCAATATCTTCATTCATCATGGTAAGTACAATAATATTCACTATTCACTATTCACTAACTATAACAGTTATTACGTCATTTACAGTATAAAACTCGAATGCATATTTGTCATTCATAAATAAAGTTATAAATTTCCTTATTACTGTTCTTATGATTTTTAAACTATTTCCGTATGTTTTTCGGATACTTAATTCTAATTTTCCTTGTCTTCTTTTTCATAGGAAATAAAGGAAACACGTTCGTGATTGTCGGAATGTGTTTTCCAATGAAGAATGGACATGATTTGCAGGGCCTCTGAAGAATAAGCATTGTTTACTTCGGCCTCATCATGTGATTCCACCCACTGGATTTTATTGAGTGATTCACACACCATACTAAAGGTACAATGAACGATTAATTATCAAAATTCACCTGTTATACAAGGGTTATTCAAATATTAATTTTTATAAATAAATATTATAATGACATTGTTACAATGTTTTACTTAAACTAATATAAATTTACTGAATCCTAACATATAATTTTACAGTAAATATTTATATACAATGTGTATTGTTTAATTTTAAACTAAGACTATTATAAAAGAAATAAAATGAAATTAAATTAACTTAAATCTAGTTATGATCTTGTGAATATTTATATACAACTTAATTCAAACTCAAGATCACAGCAATATGTATACGACATTTCCTCATACTGCGGCATGCCCCGTTTTAAGCTCTCGCAAGAGGAAGAATCACCCTTAAGTCGTACGCATTGCACGCGTCCGGTCAAATTACTTTCCATAAATACGAGAGCAAATCTAGACAGTCCGGAGAAATTAAGTAAAGCTAAGAGGGTTTTATAACAGACTGTATCGAACGCTTTACTGAAAGATCTAAAAGTATTAAGATGGTAACTGTATTTCTGTCCTTAGGTGTGATGATGTTGTCTGCTATTTTTAACAGAACAGTGGTGCAACTATGCCCTTTTCGGAATCCAGACTGGTGTATAGGCAAAATACCAGCAGTAACAAAAAAAACTCAACTTTTCATTGACGATTTTCTCCAGTAATTTTGAAGACATTGGTAAAATACTTATCGGCCGCAAATCTTTGTATTCATGAGCCTGTCTTGTCTTTGCCACCGGAATAACAACAGCTTTCTAATATCTAATGTCTAGTCACATTATCTATCTAAAATAAGGATAGCGTACCGGTTCAAAAATCACAGGATTAATTACATTTGTCTTTCTAATTGTTTATATTATTATATAGTAAAGTTATTTTTAAATTTTGTAAATTTCTTATGTAACAACCCATCCTACAGGGTGTATGTGATTAATTTCTGTAACTTTGACTTATAATTTATAATTTTTCTTACATAAAACCCATTATACAGGGTGAACTTAAATAATCTTTGCTCTTTGTCACACATTTAGTAATTTTTTTAAGAGAGATAAGCAAGTGTAGCTTATTGTAATTTTGATTTTATGCATTAGGTTAATATTTTAATTATTTAATTGGTCGCTTTGACCTGTATCATAACCTTTTGTAACGAAAGATTTGCACATTTTTCAAAACCTTCAGTAATATTTCATCTATTCTGTTTATTTTAAACTTAAGAGTATTTTGATTATCATAATTTTTAACTTATTCATTTCAGCTTATTATTTAGTATTAATTTTTTTATTTAATTTCAAACTTTAGAATATTTAATCTTGCTTGACATACAATGTGATTTGATAGGTGCATCCTTGTTGTTTTTTTAAATCCCTATGGATTGATGCTTTTCGTTATTATTGGTATACAGGGTATAGTATCGCGTTGATCTGTATGCGTTAGAGGCTTAATTTAAATTTTCTTTTAGTTTTCCTTCAATTTCTCTTCATTAATATTTATTCTTTTCATATTTGACCTTTTATATATATATATATATATATATATATATATATATATATAAAATTCTACATCTTGTCGGAATTAAATTTAGTACTTGTGGTTTGAATTTGTTTTGTTTTATTGTTGAGTTGCTTTTACCTATTTCCACCCGACTTTTCTTACCATCCACGATCCGCTTTCGTTAACCTCGATAGGCTTTACTTTTGCGGTGGCGCCCTATTAATTTAGCTTCACGTCGTTTCGATCCATACCATCTTCACTGAGTAAGCGGCAGTCTAAGTGACAAGAGTAGCAGGTAGGTTGACATAGAGGTTGCGACTCATTTGGAATATTATTTGCAAATATCCTGTATTTGTAATTTTAATTTAACCAGATAAGATACCTAAAATTCAAGCATAAAAATACTTAACAGACAAATGACAAAATTAGGGGAAGCATGTGCAATCCGCCAAGAATACATGCTGACTAAACATAAGGAACGCAACTGATCTAAACTCCCAAAACCATACTAAGGGTCCTTCGGCAAATCGGCCGGAAGAGGATAGGTAAAAAAAATAATAAAAAAATGAGGTGTGGCCACCACACGACTTTCTTATACGTATGAGCGTTTCAAATTATAGCATTTTAAGAATTTTTTTATATTATTCAAAATCCTATTCTAAGTACTTCTACTTTCTCAATAAATCTCGATAGAATGCATACTTTGCAGGATATTATCAAAGAAGTGCTACTCGCTAAGAGTAAAAGTGCTACTTCCGGTCCGAATTTTGAAATTTCATATACAGGGTGTTTAAAAAAGATGCGGAAATATTAAATGGGTTGATTGTCCAGGTCATTTTATACAAAAAAGTTTATAATAAACAAGGTCCGCAAACGCTTCGTTACCGATCTACAGCGTGTTGAAGTTTAATTAAAAGAAACAGTAAAAATTAGATTTCTCCAAGACGGCATTCTTGCACCCGAGCTCGGGGTGGTCACTTTGCACAGTTATTGTAATTTTTGCTTGCTAAAATTGTTGGTATGGTAAAATATTTGTTTTTGCCCTTAAACAAAACCCTTGTTATTTAAAAAAAAATTCTGTAATAAATGTACATGCACTAAAATGTGTTTTTTTTACTAAAAAACGGTACGTCGTATGATAGAAGTTAAGAGAACTTTTTTCTTCACAATTAAACAAAGGATAGAAACAAATTTTTATTTTTAGAGAAATCAGCGGCGTCCTATTTTTTTCTTGAAAAATAACACGCCTAAAATTTCATTATGATCTTTAATGCCGTCTTGGAGGAATCTAATTTTTACTGTTTTTTTAATTAAACTTCAACACGCTGTAGATCGGTAACGAAGCGTTTGCGGACCTTGTTTATTATAAACTTTTTTGTATAAAATGACCTGGACAATCAACCCCTTTAATAATGCCGCATCTTTTTTAAACACCCTGTATACAAAAAATATTGCAAACCAGTTCTAAATACTTTTGTACTCTTGATAAATATATATAGAATGCATAACTTACGACATATTTGCAAAAAAATCGCTATTCGATAAGAGTAAAAGTGGCACTTCCGGTCTGAATTTTAAAATTTTTTTTATACAAAAGATATTGAAAATTATGTTTTAAATACTTTTATACCCGTAACGTACTTGTCTAAAAAGCATGACTTGCGAAATATTCGCAAAAAACTGAATTTCGATAAGAGTAAAAGACCTACTTCCGGTAGGAATTTCGAAAAACATATGCATTAAAACATTAAAAATAGCCTAATATTTAAATATGTTTCTTGCCATTATTGTATGGTCTTTCTTGTGGTTTGTTTGTACTTTAAAAATTATTATACATATATTTTATTAAAATTTTCTTTAGTAATGCTGAAACAATTAACACACCATTTTACTGTTTAATCGCGGTTATTCTTTTAATATCATGATAAAAGTCTATAAATAATTTTATACCAAATTTGAATGCAAACAATTTGTGGTTAAGAATATAGCTAAAATACCGATCACCTATCTATACAGAATGGAATCTATATAATATGTTAACAGTTTGCACCGATATTAACGCCATCTAAAAGCTGTCTTTTATACCTTTAATACCCGTAACGTACCTGTCTAAAAAGCATGACATGCGAAATATTCGCAAAAAAGTGATTTTCGATAGGAGTAAAAGACTTACTTCCGGCAGCAGCTTCGAAAAACTTTTTAAATAAAATTGTTCTCAATTTTAATTTCAAGTACATAAGAATTCTTTATAAATTTGTTTAAACTTAGTAGTTGACGAAATATTGTCAAAATTCGATTTTTTCGCTGAAGTAAACTGCTACTTTCGGTCTACCGATTTTACTGAAAAACTAATCAGATCTCAAGAGGGAGGTTATACACGTAAATACAAAATTTGGAATTGATATCTACAGCGGTTTCACCGCTATCGTGGTCACACACACACACAGAGAGAGAGAGAGAGAGAGAGAGAGAGAGAGAGAGAGAGAGAGAGAGAGAGAGAGAGAGAGAGAGAGAGAGAGAGATTTTTTAAAAACCACTTTTTCGGTATCAGGAGACTTCAAAACGTGGACATCTGCAAAAATCTCGAGGTCGAAAATTTTCATCATCACAATACTTCCTTATGCTACGTATAAGAAAGTAAAAACAAACCTGAAAACGACGACTCACACCAAAACATAAAAAGGGACAACTAAAAAGGGTGTATTACTACAAATTAAAGGATGAAGTGGAAAATAGGAATAAAATAGAAAGGTTAGAGTTGCAAACCTCACCAGGTAATCCTTGTCAAAGGGATTATACACAAGGCTATATCAACAAAAAATAAAGGGGCCATTGTTTTGAGGAAGGTTCTTATCTTTTTCCAGTTTTTGGGCCATTTCCTGATATCGGCCATTTTGAATTAAAAGCCTTTCCTTATTTTTTGATATTTGATTACCGATCATTTTTGGCAGCATCTTATTGATCCAACTCCAGTTTTTTTTTGTGTGTGTGCTCACAGTATTATCTTGTTTCCTTGACTTATTGGTGACGTCACTGTTTAATTTTGGATTGATCCTGAGGTCGATCAACGGGTCAAGTCATAATCTTTGTATGATTAGTGATCTTCGTGTAGTCTTGATCGTTTGCTTTAGGTTGTGGTGAATTATTAGCAATTGGTTGCACATAATTCTCATTTGTTAATCCTCAAATTAGACTTCTGTATTTTATAGTAGCCCCTACTTATTATCGACATGGAGACTAACATTGGCATTCAACGTGTATCCAGAGACGAGTTGGAATACGAATTGCAGATTAGAGGTGCTATTTTCAGAAAAGATAGAATTTTCAAGTATATTTTTAGTATTTCTACTTGAAATTAGTAGATTTTAAAACTGAAAACTAACAAACAAAATCTGATATTTTGATCAAGGAAAGTATTCAAAAGTGCATTTTTGTTGAACAGTCTTAGTTTGAAAATAATTGTATATTTTATTTTTAGAAATATATCAATAATTGACGTCATAGATATAGTTATATTCCATGAATTTTATGCAATTAAGTCATTGCAAGATGATTACATATGACAAGACATAATAGATAGATACGATCCCCAATCAACCACAATCCGAACGGATATATTTCCTAATTTGCATTTGTGAGGCGGAACATTCGAAAGTTTCCTCAGTTTTACCGCCGGCGTTAAAAGTTTACAGAGCACTCGTTGAAAGACAATCTGTCAAATTAGAACGCGAGCGTTTCGTCAATAATGCAACGATAATAAGTTTAGTGAATGACGAATCCGACGAGCTATCTCTTCCGTACGTATAGCGTCAAGTCGCGTTTCCGATTCTCGTATTTTAGCGCGAATAACACAAGGCGCAGTGGCGTAGTTACACGGAACGAGATTAAAATAGCATTCGCATAGAATACGGCATGTAAATATGAAGAAATTAAACTAGATAATTATGCCGCGTAGTTTAGATGGCTTCTCTATTGCAACGAATCCATTAGAAATACCGTCAGCCTTTGATGTGCGTATATAACTTGTCAATAGCAGTTTAGACTTGCAATATTTGCTCTCTCAAAAGCTGAAGTCAAACAACATTCTAAATGCTAGCTAAATCTTAAGCACGTGTATACACAATATTTAAAATTAACAATTAACTTACAATCTTGCAGCTACTTACATTGAAACGTAAAATAAAAAAACTACTTGGATGTTATACTATGTCAACAATATATTCTGTAATATGGCTAATGAGTTTTTGGCATTGCATAAAGACAACAATGAACCAACAAATTTTATAAGGAATATACAGTATAGACACCTTTAGAAGGACAGACGATAATTCAAAATATTAAAGAGAAAGATGATTTGAATGTATAGTTTGCAACGAGTACGTAAATGCTAAAAAGATGATCGAATATTGGAACCATTTTCTGATTCGGTGAATGCGGCTTTTGAGCAAGGAGTTGTGCCTGACAACATGAAAATTGCAAAAGGGACCCCTATTGACAAACATCGGCTGGCTATAACAGCTATGCATAAATGAATTTTTAATGAGGGATAACGTTTATTGCTGGTACGTACTAGTCCGTGAATTTTTCATGAAATGAAAGATTATAGTAGGTAATTCAAAAAGTTATGAAACCACTTGCTGATTTGGTGAATGCGTAATTTTGAGCAAGGAATTGTACCTGACAACATAAAAAATTGCAAAAGCCTCTATTTACAATCTGGTAACCTCAATAATCCAGGGAACTATAGACCTATTTTCGTGTTACCTACAAAGTCAGTACTTCTAGAAGCCGCCTTCCTGCCGCGCTTCACACCATTTCTAGAGAAACATTCCATTCTAATCAGGCAGCAATTTGAATTCTGTTTAAGAAAGTCGATATAGCGAAATGCTATACTATCGGTTCTGAATTTCGCCTGGGATGCGATGGAGGAGGGAGACAATGATGTGATGGAAATGTAGGACTTTTCCAAGGCTTTTGATTGCGTAAGGTATGAGATTCTTTTCGAAAAACTAGGCCGCTACGGCGTCCGCGGATTAGCATCTCAGCTTTTAAAATCGTATTTCAAGGACAGAAGATAAAATGTATATGTAAACAGTGAAATGAGAGAACGCGACATGTTGAGCAAGGAGTAGTCGTTCAGGGGACACTCATTGGCCCTCTTCTGTTCTGTGTTTATATAAATGACTTCCCACACAATGCTTCAAGCTATGTGGTAATGTACGCTGATGATACAACTTTTTGAAGTGAAAACTTCTATGGGCGCGTTGATGCGTTGATTGTTAGGCACTGAACGAGACTGGGCCGTCACGCTCGGCTATGTAACGCTCGTTCGGGTAAAGTCGGCTTGAGTCGAGTCGACTAAGGGAGCTATAGTTAACGCGTCTCTGCCGGTCTCTGCTATACTCGCTCGCCGTTTCACGCTCTACTTTGTATTATAACGCTAACTAGCGGTATTTAATTTCAATTAAATTGAAATTTAGTATAAATACGCGAAATATTGTATTTTTATTTTCTGAAAAATTCTTGTCCGCGTGCAGATGCGATCCCGAGCCGCCTGGGTGTGAGGCCAGCACGTTACCATTAGACCAGCGCGGGTACTCGTATGAAAATTATCATATCGTCTGTTTGTATATATACATGCGTCCGTATGAATTTTTGAAGTGAAAACTTGATCAGACCGAGCGAAATGTACTAGAATAATGTATACACAATAATAATAAATATATATTTTTTAAATGTAATATAGAACAAAAATGGAAAATGGAAAATGAAAATGTAAATGAATATAGAACAAAAAAAATTGTATTTCGTATTATTAACCTCGCCTTGATGAAGTTTTCACTCATGCCGTGTGGTCTTAAGCACACCCATTTTTTATTCAAAGGTACAGATGAGAAACAAATTAAGAAAAACTGAAGCGACATTAACCGAGGCTGCCGCGTGGTTTACATTCAATAAACTTACTGTCAACGAGGCAACAATATTCAATTTCCATTCAGTTGTAAACGTAACAAAACACCTGTAAGTACTGGATCCACAAAGCATTTAGATTTAGCCCTGGATGCTCGGCTAACATGGCGGTTTCACATTGATAAACTCCATACTAAACCCTCATTACACCAGCCAGAGGTTAAGCACTATCACAAATAAGGATTGAGCAATAATGGCATACCATGCACATTTGCATTCCCGTATGAGCTATGGCCTTCAGTTGTGGAGCGAATCGGCACATGTGGTAGACATATTCATTTTACAAAAAAAAAGCTATTCGTTCAAAGAAACGAAAGTCGATCACATGACATCTTGCAAACCGCACACATTATATTTTCAACATAGGTTAGATACTGTTACTGGACGTACTGGATGGAAAGCTTAAAATCGATTAATATTTATCTCCAAAATGCACGTTCTATACCAATTGATTTAGAAAACATAAATGGAATCAATGGTTTCTTCTCCTCTCTTTTTGTATTTTTCTTATTTATGGATAATACACCCAATTTTAAATTTAATAAGCATTTTAAATTTAACATAAATTGTATTGCAGATATTCCCACTGGTCCATCATAGTATTGAACATATTACCAGTGTAACTTCCGTACACAATATCTGGTTTTCAAAAGAAGTAAACAGTAATGTAAATTTACTATTTCGAGACAAAATAACATGCATGTTTTACATTTTTATACGTATATAAAGAAGAAACGAAAGACGTGGAAAGTTATCGGTAAAGGGTTGTTTTGATTCATGAGAGTGCGCGGCTTCATATATCGGCAGAAACACAGTGAAACTTTGAACGTATTATGTTGGAAATTTTTGGGCATCCTACTTACTACCCTAATTTAGCACCAAGTGATTGTCACATATTCCCGAAACTATAGTAATAATACTTGGGTGCAAAACAGTTCTCAAGTGATGAAGACCTCAAACAAGAAGTAGCGTCCTGGCTCAAATTGTAAGAGAGTATAACATATCGAAATTGAAAAATTTGTCTCATGTTGCCATAAGTGCCTGACAGCTATGGTGACTACATTGAAAAATAGATTAGTTATACCGACACTTTCTCTACTTTCTGGACAACTCTTGTATCTTTGTCACCAAATCAAGAAAACTTCCAAAAAGACAAAATATTATAAAACAAATAGCAAACAATAACTGATACAATCTGCAGATAATAGAACAAATGTTAAAAGAAGAGGTATAAAAAAACCAATAGAAATAGTATACCCAAACTTAAAAAAACAAATAATTATAAAGTAATTTGTAATTCTAATGTCAAAAAACCAAAATGGAATCTATATTTTCAATGTACGATGTGTCAAATATATATAAAAATTAAACGAAGTAAAATATTTTACAACTATAATAATTTGTGGAGACGATGTTTTTCGCAGGTTTTTCAAGTTTTAGAAATATTTATCACTATGGGCAAAATAAATAAAATGAAGTTGCAACGATCCATTTTTCAACAAGAATCCATTCAAATATTTTATTTTGAATTATGTTCTTGAATTGTACAGTTACTGTATACATTGATAGATAAATAGATATATGAGGTGTATCTTGGGCATTTATAGGAACACCAGGCAAACTACTCGTACTTCTTGATAGAATATTTTGATGAAAACTGTTATTTCCATCAATTGTAGTGGTTTCGTTTGAACATCCCGGAATGTTTGTATTAGTTTGAGATCCGAGCATATGAGATATTTTGATCTTTTTGTTTAAGGAGGATTCAAAGTAACCCTCAGCCAAGCTGAAAACTTCCTACCCCATAATTATAGGGCTTGTAGTCGTTATTCTACACCTGAGTCTGATATAAAAGCAAAATGTTTGTTTTGAAAGGAGATGCTGTTCCTACATTATTTCCAGCAATTCGATATACGCCACAGATAGCAATAAACTTAACAGAAGCAGAGCCACAGCTTAGAAAATCATCAACTCTTATTACCATAGGAGAAGTTTCAAAGCCCTCCCCTTCAGCAACTTTGATAGACAAACAAAAAATCTGTCAATCACCTTATTAATGCTGTTCAGTTTACTTTCCTTTGTGAAGGAAACTATTGTTAAAGGAGTGTGCAAAATAGGTATTCTTTGGTATTGCAAGCGGGGAAATGAACAGAGGAGGCAGCTTAGATCTGATGTTCGTGCTACACAAAGAAAAATAGCTAAACTAAAAATGTATAAATTTCTTATAAACATTAGTAGGGTAGATAGGCGGATTCTGGACCCTCCTCCTCCTACCACTGCTTCCCCCCACCACTGCCTCTTCAGAAGCCGTTCAAAGCTCTTCAGAAGCCGTTCAAAGCTCTTCAGAAGCTGTTCAAAGCTGTTTGAAAGGCGTTCGAATCAGGCAGTGGTGGGAGGAGGAGGGTTCAGAATCCGCCTATCTACCCTACTAACCTTATTTTGTTAAGTTAATAAGATAAGATTGGCATTTCCTTTGTTTTTTTATGAAGCGCATTTTTGACAAGCTCTTTGCCTTGCAGGTTTGATACCTTTTGATTTGTGTATTAGTATTATTATTACAATTTTGTTGTTGATTTTATTTTTGGCAATCTGTATAGTATCAATTTTATAGACTTCTAATATTAATTTTCTACACCTGCATATTTTTCTGTTATATATTTCATTTGCTGTTAGTTTAAGGGACAAATTAAAATCAGCATTTTAGTAATGAACTATTGCTGAATTTGTTCCTTTTGATACATATTAGTTTTTCCAATGATGGGTGGAGACTGTGGCTAAAAATCTGAAATAAAATGCGAAAGGAAAATCCCTTACCACAAAAAATATATATCAAAAAATCTAAATACGTATTTCGGCAACTAAGTTGCCATCTTCAGTAGATATCTGTATAAAACATCTGTTTTATACAGATATCTACTGAAGATGGCAACTTAGTTGCCGAAATACGTATTTAGATTTTTTGATATATATTTTTTGTGGTAAGGGATTTTCCTTTCGCATTTTATTTCACATATTAGTTTTGTTTTTATTTGTCATATTACACAAGATTTGTATTATTATTGTCTTCTCATTACTGGTTGTGTAATTTAATTTTATTATGTTTTATTGTATAAGTATATGTATCTATAAAAACTATTATTATATCCCTATGTTTTCCTTGACAGTTTTCATTTATTGCATTATTATATTTCTCTTATATAGAGTAGTAGTTTATTGTGTCTAATACCACGCGATCATTTAAATTCTAAATTATAGCAGGCGGATTTTTTTTTATTAGGTTGTCCAGAATGTCAATTATTGATTAATTAACATTTTGAAACGTCACTTTGACAATTCAAATTGTAAATTAGTACTTATATACCAACTTAATTTAAATTTCACAGCCTGCTCTAATTTAGAATTTAAATGATCGCGCGGTAGATCACCGTAAGAGGGATGTTATAATACATGTAAGTAAAAGATTAATATTTATATTTCGTATCACATATTTAATATGTAACACCACAAAATTACACATAAGATGCTCAAACTATGGCTATAATTGTTACAGTAAGTAATATTTATAATCATAGTTTTAGTAACTTTTGTGTATGTTTCTGTTACATACAAATAACGTATTTAATAAGCGTATTCTAAAAACAAGCTCATTTGAAATTTCGCGCCAATATGCTGCTAGCGCCATCTTCGTACCAAGTTCACTGATGTGTGAGAAGGATAGAAGATCTTGGATACTTTTTTTTCAAGTAGTTGCCGGTCTGGGTTGTTTAGTCTGTGATACCCATTTATTAATACACTGACCATTGCGAAAAGTCAAGAAAAATCGCTTATGACTAGTATTAATAGACCGTAAATTATAATATTTCTTAATTAAACCGATCCATATTGTATCTATAGGTAATAACGAAGCATCTCGAAATAATGATGGTGTCAGATTTGTAGTCAACGTCGTCTTAGTATAAAATATTGAATACAAAAATCGCGATATATTCAAATTTTGAATTTATGTCAAATGTAACATATTGCCAACCATCACAAAAATTATATTTTGTAATTCCTATTATTTTTATAAAAGGAATGATAAAAAGAGGCACATTAGAAAAAATAACATAAAGAACGAGTGTCATAAGACACTTATTGCACTCGGCCATTAGGACAATCCTCGCTGTTCTCGTCGTGTCCGAAACTTGGGCTCGTGCAATTTGACGTGTCTTATGACATTCGTTCTTTAATATAGTATTATCTACTTAAAAGATTATCTGTAAGTAAATGTGTCACTTTAAGTGCGAATTTTGAAAATATTACAAAAATAATGGTAATTTGTATTGTATACTAAGAACTATATTTTATAAGAACATTGTATTTAGTAGTACATAGTTTAACAGCTGCCGAAGCTACAATGTTCGCAAAACATGTCATATGTTTATTTATACTTATTATTTAAATAAAATAAAAACAAATTATTTGGTGAACTGTTTTATTTCAAACTTTGATTGGTATAAAAATTTATACTGTGGGCCGTTTGATAAGGGCAACTGACTAGAGATTAGGAGGTCGTGAGTTCAAACCCCGCCCGTAGTAATTTTTTATAATGAAATCTACCCAATTACATAACCCGTACCAAACACCAAATTATAATTACAATTTTCGAATAATGAAAAACTTTTTTTAATTACTTCAATATTTTTCGCTTATGTATATCAAATTAAAATCATTAATTCAATTAATTAATGATTTTAGTTTGTAATGAATACCTATGCGAAAAATACTGAAGTATCCAATGTAATCTACGGAGCAAAAAGTTTGAAGAGCCGTGCTTTAGAAGCTAAATATTTCGCAAATGAATAAAATTTGATTAAATCGCTGACATTTCAAATACTAATAAACATTACTAGAGTGCAGAGTTTATATACTAAAATTAAAATAAATCCCATTTTATTCTGTAATTAGAGGATATCAAAATGCAAGCGAATTACCATTTTTTCATTAAAACTAGCTGTAACGTGTAATAAACCGTCACCAGTATTTTTTACCAAGAACCTGCTTGATTCGAAAGTAAATTCCTTGAAAAAGGAGGCTATAAAACTAAAAATAACTGTTGAATACAATCTAACTACAAAGCAGTGAAAAGCAAATATGTATTTCTCCGGAATTCAAGTTAATCTAAAATGTTCATTAGTGGACATATAACACCATACCACCAGACAATTATGAGCTATTTTACAAAAAGAGTGGCACATGTAGCTTATGACATTGTTCTATACAAACTCAAACAAAAATATTGCCGTTGTTTGAATAATAATACTGTTATAAACAGCTTATGACTATAGTCTTATAACATATATGTGGAATATTTATAAATTTTTCAACAGACTAAAGGCATATTCAACTTGTTATGCTGTTCTAGACTGATACAAATTTAATCCAGTTAGAGGGGTTTATGGTGATTTTTTGAAATATCACTTATGGGAGCGTCCTGGTATAAATAGGGTCAAGAAATACATAGTAATCAGTTTTCTATGTTTGTGGATTTATTCTCGCAAACATGCGATATACAGGGTGTACCACTTAAAACTCCCTGGTCAAATATCTCGGAGGCGAATAAAGAGATTCATTTGTTTTTAATTTGAAAGAGTATTAAAATTAATGTCAATTTTATTATTTGTGTTAGTTTCCAAAATTTAACGGTTTCATAGATATTAGTGTTTAAAGAAAGTAAGAGTAATTTCAATTTTTGTCTTTATTTTGTCTAAATATTTAAACGGTTCAAATATAACTAACAAAGATGTTCAAAATTGTTGCTTCTTGATTGCTACATAACATATACAGCCTTATTAGTTCTCTTCCGCAAACATTTAACAATGTATTCCTACTAAATTTTTGAACACTTGCATAAATTTTATTATAAAGGTATATCTGTTATGGGTTCCTTGTAAACTTCAGCTTTCAAGTAAACCCGTAAGAAAAAAAAATCTAACTGAGTTAGATCCTGAGGACGCCATTAGTACCAATCCAACAAAGTGGTAACGTTTGATTAAAATAGTCAGTAACTATGTTGGCACTATGAGTAGGTGCCGCGTCTTGATGTAACCACATATTATTTCGCAGCTCTTTTGGTGCATCATCCAAAAGTAGTGGTAACTCATTTTGCAGGATTTGCAAGTAGCGCACACCGCAATGTTTCATGATAAAAGTGAGGGCCTATTATAATCCGTTTAAAATTCCACACCAAACGTTAACGCCAAAAACTGTTTGACTTCTTGTTTGCCTTATCCACCTAGGATTATCTTCTGACCAATAACAAGCAATATGCTTAATTTAAAGGACCATTGTTGTGAAAACGACATTCGTCACTCCACATGATCTGATTTATAAACTTATTGTTTTCCGTTAACATTACAAAAAAATTCTGCCAGAAAATCGAGTCTGCGTTGATTTTCTCCTATTTTTAAATGGTACACTGAATGAACTTTATACGGAAAGTATTTATTTTCTTTTAGAATCCTACCGCGAGAGGTTACAGATGTGGATTATTATTAACTGTTTGTACTACAAACTGCCGTAATTTCATCATCTCTTACTCTTTTCTGCGTTAATTGTTTTTTTTTTGAAGCTACCGTATTGCCTGAGATTTACACGCATACTTTTAAATGTTCTGTGATCTGGTAAAGGCCTGTTTGGAAAGAGTAGAGCATATAATCGCACTGCTTCAGATGTATTTCCACGGGATTCTACATAAATTAAAACCATATCCAGTAAAATATAAATAATATAATAAATATTTTTAATACAATCTCAACGCAAAGTGAATAAATGTTTGAACGAAGCTAATTATAAAGACAATTAGTAATGAAGCAAATGTCACTAATATCAAAATATTTAAAAAGGAACTAATTATAAAATTTAAATTGCGAAGTAATTATAATAGCAAGAATTGGGAATGCGTTTACTGCTATTTTTCCCTACAAATTGAATATTTAAACAAAATAAAGACAAAAATTGAAATTACTCTTACTTTCTTTAAACACGAATATCTATGAAACCGTTAAATTTTGGAAACTAACACAAATAATAAAATATACATTAATTTTAATACCCTTTCGAATAAAAAACAAATGAAGATCATGGCGATCAAAAAAAAATTTTCCTCGCAGCGCCATCTATATATTCACATAGTAAGATACAATTGTGAGGACAAACTAGAGTCGATCATATTCTTACGTAACTGCTTTTTACAAAATTCAAATATTGTTATGGTTGGGGGTTGATAAAAGTAACCTATACCGCCCCAACCAATATGCCAAGTTATGAATCTAATATCTACAAAGTTCAAAATAAAAGTTATCAAAAACTAATTAAATGATCCCTGTATATGTAACGAATCCATGAACTAAAATGTAATTTATTTTAAATTATATCACTCTTCAAAATCAACTATATAAAAAAATATACCTTCAACTATCTCAATTATAATATAAACAATACTTATATATTTATATTTTAATATTTAAGAACATGCGACTCTTTTGTTTTGTTATTATCTTACCTAAATTTACAATAAATAGCCTTTATTGCCTTTCTTTTAAACTTCCTTTTTATGTGAACCTTAATGTCCTTAGTACTATCCTGCCTCTTCGAAATTCAAGAGTACTTTAATCTCAGTAATTTTCTTATTTTATAGTTGGCATAAATATGACAAACATAGTAAACGTTAATTGATAATACTAACATTATTAATTTATAATATCTCTTTGTGTGTATAGTCCGTTTTTACCTACAATATGATTTCAATAATATTGCAAATACTATCTTATTATTATAAAACTGGGTAAGTAAACAATAAACTTCCACATTATATTAAAAATTAAATATGTTTCTTTATTTTTTTAAGGTTATGGTTTGCGTCTTTTGAGATGCTTCAATATCAATCTTATATCTTTCTTAAAATAACCAAATAAAAGCATCGATTTACTTATCAAAAGGTTTAATAAATATAATAGATATAATTCCTGAGGAAGAAATAAATGAGACTGATATAGTTATTTACGAACCAAGTGCGGGAAGACTATTTTCCCGCATGAGCGCACATTGTAAGCACGAGCGACCGCAGGAAGCGAGTGCTTTTAATTGCGCGAATGCGTGGAAGATGTCTTCACGCAAGTGGTTTGTACAATATTTTTTGTACGAACATTAAATTAAAAAAATATTATTGATTAATGTCATTGGTATCATACCTAACCTAAGATAGATTACCTAATTAATTTAAGCATTTCATGTACGTAACTATTACTCACCTTTCCCTAAAATTAAGTTATTATATTCTTACACAATGCAAACATGAGGTATTTATTCTTATATTTATAAATTTATAGTACATTTTTTGGTTTAAATACAAACAATTCCGAACTGCCAATATGAATGTCGATGTGGTACAAAGAGATGCGCGTGAATCTTGCTTAAGATGTCGCTTAAAATATCGTCAAATAGATGGCGCCACAATTTTTTTCGAAGAAGTTTTAATTATTACTCCTATTTCCCCAACTTTTAGTGACGAATAGTGGAGGGAAGTAGTATTTTATAGACTAAATTTTATTACTACCAAGTTAGATTTTTTTTAAATGTCCCAAAGTGCCAGAGTTTTTTTCAATTTTTACAATCGCCTCAACCGGGAAAACGTATTTCCCAGTCGAGCTACACAAGCGCCAAATGTCTCTTTACAGGCGGTGAGTACAAAAAATAAATAACAGAAATATATACGCAGTAAACCTATTCAATCGACGTTATGCTTTTTATTATGATGATGTGGAATAAAAATGACAGTAGTCACCGTAAAAACGTAAAATTTCTCTTTTGTCCTATATAGTATTTAGAGTAATATACAGTTACATTTATTGAATTATGTATAAGCATAAATAACCCAATTAATCAGCAGAAACTGTTATATTTGAATAATATTTGAGCAGTATGTAATATTTTCCAAGTATAAAGTAAAATGAATCATAATAATATTAAAAGTTGTGATTTGAACTTTATGTTGTCAATATAAATGTTTACTACTCAAGTAAATATCAATTCTTTTTACAGTAAGAAATTCTCAACTAGATCTCTAAATAAATTATTCCACATCAGAATTACTAAAAATTCATTAAACGAAATAGAAAGCGGCACTTGCAATACTGGGTGATAAACTGAGTCTTCATGAAGCAAGGGTAATTTCATCCCGTTCAACAATACAGAGCATATTCGAAAAAAGAAGACCTAATATTTTGCCATCAGGATTACGGATATTATTGTACTGCACGAAATTTATTCTGAATTGAATTGACTTATTTAATCACTTCACGTGTTTATTAAAAGATACATATATTGCAGAAATTCTTCAATGAGAGCTCTGTATCTTTAATTTTGCCTACGCCATTGGTCACAACGCTATTAAATATTAGTACAACGACTTTAAGTGATAATTCTCGTCTCGTTCTGAAAATGAAGGATTTTACATTCGAATCGATCTTTTGTCTGGACCAAGGCGCCCGATTTGAAATGCAAAACAAATTAGCTGACAATTCCGCGGCGGCGAGGTTGGGAAGGGTCCGAGAGAATGAGGAAGAATCGTTTCCTCTCCGAACGATACTGTACGCTTTAGAGTGAATTAAATTTGCCGCGTCTTTTATTTTTCGCAAAAAGAAAAAACAAAAATCGATGTGGGAAATGGAACGGTATATTTTAACAACGGCTGTTTGAGTGTATTTTCTTGTATCTGTTGAGTGTGAAGTGTTGCATTTACATAAACAGACACATTACTGTTGATGTCAAATTTATTTACAATTCAGAAAGTACATCAACAATATGCACGCGTCGTAGACTAAAACGTGATGATACTATATTAAATTGGGATTGTAAATGTGTTTCATTAGTATTAAGTGTAAAAGGTATAAAAAAAACAGTGAAAACCCGAATCAAAGAAATCGTCAATCATTTTTCACTAAATTTGTAAGATTTTGTCAACATATTTTATGAATCTTGCAAAATTCTGTCGAACAAATTCGCTTAATTCACCATAGAATCGCTACATGTTTTAATCACATAGGTAGAATATAAAATACTGCGCAAGTGAAATTGAGAGTGGGGCAAAGTGAAACGAAATTTTATTTCCTTACAATTTTATTCATCATGATTAGTTGTACAAATCAAATCTATCAATCAATCACTTAATCAACAACATTTTTATTTCAGTATAGTGTTCGAGGGAATATCAAAATATAAATTGGTGCTATAACTTCTTTAACAACTAGAACGAGATGATAGTGTTACGTTCGCTTCGCCTTAGGATTGTCCTGGCAGAAAGGGAGGCACATATGGCGTTAACGGCAACTAGAATAATGTCATCGGTCGAAAATTAGAGATGTGCCCGTTTGTCGGAGTTTCACACATGTAGCCTCGTCCAACTAAATTTATGGAAGTTTCGGAAATTTATTGTGTCACCTTCAACCTGTCTTACCTTACTTCCCTAGTGTGCGTTGGAAAAGGGGATGGGTCACTCAGAATACTGAAGATGGATGATTCTTAGGCGCCAGCTGTCTTTCTATTTCAGGCCCACTCCAATAAGTTACTTATTCCGACAGCGAAAATAACTAGGGTACACTAGGTATAGTAAGATATAGATTCATACACGATATAAACAACAATAAAAATTTTATTGTTAGTAGTATGGATGCAATAGCAAAAGATGCACAGAGAAAATTATAATAATTCCACAAATGGGTGGATCACTCTATATATAATAAAAATTAAATTTTAAAAATAATCAATTATCTAAATTTAAAGCATCTGTACAATGCCAAAAGAGCATAAATGCGCTTAAAAATTAAATTAAATTAAATTTGAAAATAATCAACTGTCTAAAATTTAAATAAGCTATAAAACGCCAAAAGAGCATAAATGCGCTTAAAAATTGAAAATTCAGGTCTGGCAACCGCAAGAGAGCACTTAAGAAAACTTTAATCTTTTTAAAAAAAAAAGGAACTTGTATACATTCAAATTCTGATTAATTAATTAACTTACAAAAGAAATTAAGGCGGAACGAGATCTCGCTTTACATTTAAGCCCCTACAGTCATTACATGCTGTAGATGTGTACTTTAAAAAAAAAAACAAATAATTAACTAGCTACAACAATTATGAGTACAAAAATTAATTAAAACTGCAAAATAGGCTACTGACCTGACGGAAATTAACTAGCAATTAAATTGGATAGCTACTCAAAACGTTGAAGAAAATGAATTTACAGGTAACAGTGCAACTTATGCCAATGAAATTAATTTAAAACAAACAGATAAATAATTTTCCAATTAAAATAATTATCTATATACGTATCTTGACCGTGTAATTGAGCCACTCCAGACATCAGATCCACAGGCACCTCACAAGAAATAGTTCAATTCCGGGTCCTAAGTGATGGAAATATGCCAACAAGGGTGGAAGATGGATCCACAATTCCAATATCTACTTAAACGCCCACGCGCTTAACGGAAGATAGGCTAGCGTGATGGCGGCGTTACTTCCGGAATTCCAACACGTGTTCGCACATAAATGCAATCGACAGTACGGTATAAAATAAAAAGCTAAAAGGGGAAATATACGAAGCAAGGCAATAGTCAGGAGAAAGAGAAATTAAGAAACTTAGTAGCTTACCGATACAGTGACGTACTTCAAGCAACAAGAAAATCCTGCACCATTGCAACAGAAAACTAATTAACTACCAAAATTATATTTATCACTGTTTAATCTTCCACGATTTAACGTGTGAATTGTACGGTAAATAGACAAAACAGTCCATTAATTAGAGTGAATACTGATTGAAGTAAGTGGATCGCTTTTTTAAATCAACTGAACGGTTCGATCGATATTGGTAGAATGAATTGACAAGAACACGAGGTTGCGGTGGAAGAAGTCAGCCGCTCAACTAGCAAGTTGAAAGTGAATTGTTGCATAAAATATTTAAAAGATAAGGGACCGATTAATAAGATCGAACAAAGAAATAATTAAATAGAATTAATCGCAGATAATTATGCAGCGACGTAAGGAATATAACAACATTAAGCAGAAGGACATTCTAAATGCTACTATAGCATAATCAGTGGCACACACACGAGATGGCGCCAGCATGATTAACTTCACCTACAAATTAAAAAAAAAGTGAACTTGAGGTAATTAACATAAGAAAACAATCTAATTGTTCTTAATAACAATTAAAAATAATTCGAAGGAATATGTACAACTCATTCGGGAATTAAAAGAAAATTCTACATTCCACAGAAAATATTTATACGTAATTCCAACCGTAAACAAAAGATTAATTCTGTGCGTGGCCTAATTCGCACGGAAGAGTTCAAGACAAATATACAGCGACACTCGCCGGAAATGTACCAAATTTATAAAGTCTAATATAAGGTATAGGATTCAAAGAAAAATGGTGTAACAATAGTTTACCACGATGTAGAGTGTTTGAGTGGTATAAGAAATTCAGTCAGTGGAAGATGAACTTCGATACGGGCGACCACCAACTGCACGGATTGATTCACAAATTGCAGAAATTAACGACTTGATCTGAAATGATTGTCAGATTGGCATATATCGAATTTCTGACATTGTTCATTAGTCTTATGGTTCTACTCAAAAAATTATTCATGGAGATTTAGGGTACCGGGAGATCACGGCAATTTGAATTCTAAAAGTGATGACCGATAAACAAAAAGCCAGTCGAGTGACAATTTGTCAGCAGTGGAAATGGGAACTGCAACATAATCCATAGTTCTTAAATAATGGGTTACATGTGACAAGAGTTGGTTTTGTCATTACGACCCTTAATTAAAGTCACAAAGTATGCAATAGAAACACAAAGGCAGTCCAAGGCCGCAGAAGGCAAAAAATGTGAAAAGCGCCGGTAAAGTGCTGCCACGCACTCTGTAATATTATTTTTTACCCAAAAGAGGTTTTTTTATCAAGATATTTAACGAAGCAAGTAAAGATTGGGAAGGGTAAATGAAGTCGCAATTAATGATATTTACAAGACAAAAAAAGATGAGAAACATGCAAAGAAACAGGAAGGAATAGGGAGTTAAAAATAGGAACATGGAATGTGCGAGGCACGTACGAAGAAGGGGCTTAAACAATTTTGCGGATATAATGACAAAATGTGGGATGGATGTCCTGGTCTTGCAAGAGACAAAACAACTCGGCAGGAAATAGGAAAACCACTTTTCAAAAGTGGTGGAAAAAATAGATATTTTGGAACTGGATTCATGGTGAACGAGAGAAGCAAAAAAGCGGTGATAGATTTTAAGGCATTGTCTGATAGGATGTGTTATTTAAGACTACGAAGCAAATATAGGAAAATAAGTATTATAAATGGGCATGCCCCGACGGAAGAAAAAGACACAAAAACAAAAAATGACTTTTACGATAAGTTAAATGAAGTAGGGGACAGCTTACCGAGATATGACATAAAAATGGTGATAGGTGATTTTAATGCGAAGGTAGGCAGAGAAGAGGTATATAAGAAAATAACTGGAGGGAAAAGTTTACATGCTGACAGCAATGAAGAAACTGATGTAGCAAATTATCGGCCCATATCAATTTTGTCTAATATAGCTAAAGTTTTTGAGTCGACCATCTATCGAGCCATCTACCATCAAGTCAGTAGCCTTATTGCTCCAGAACAGCATGAATTCGTTGGCAGAAGATCTACTATAACTAATATGTGCATATTTGCTCAACATGCCATAGAGGTCGTAGATAGGCAGGGCCAGGTAGACGTAATTTATACAGATCTAACTAAAGCATTTGATCGTATTGATCATGGAATAATGATGGGTAAGCTGGAGAGATTGGGTTTCTATAGTAAGTTTCTTTAAATCCTACTTGCAACAACGGCAGTTTTTTGTGTCTTATAATGGTGTTGTTTCTGACACCTGTCCGATTACTTCTGGTGTGCCGCAGGGGTCCAATCTTGGGCCTTTCCTATTTTTATTGTTCATCAATGATCTTGTGGGGCAAATAGACTGCAATATCTTAATGTTTGCCGACGACGTCAAGTTATATAAATCTATAAGTACATTGAAAGATTGTGACGAGCTTCAGTCAGCATTACTAATGGGTTGGACCTCAACATTTCTACATGTAGGGTCGTCTCCTACACTCGGAAACTGTCACCACTACATTTTAGGTACACTGTCAACTGCATTTGTATTTCCAGATGTGATGGTATCCGTGACTTGGGTGTTTATTTCGATTCCTTTTTGACATTCAATAAACATGTTCAGGATGTGGTGGCTGCGGCTAGTGGGATGTTGGGTTTTGTCTTACGCAATACCAAATCTTTTACCAATATCTCAACACTCAAAACTTTATATCTCACTCAAGTCCGCTCAAAAATGGAGTATGCTGTACTTGTATGGAATCCGAAGTACGAAACCCATAAACTTTCATTGGTGAATATTCAGAGACGATTCCTAAAGTACTTATGGTATAAACAGCATAACGTCTATCCATATAGAGGGTTTCCACATGATATTTTACTGAAAGAATTTTCAGTTATTTCTCTTGAGGCTCGTCGTAACAACATAGGTCGAACATTTTTATATAAATTACTACATAATCAAATTGATGCTAGTCTACTTGTCTCAAAACTTAATTTCCTTGTAACTCGTCAATCTTCACGTGATTCCGATACATTGTATATTAACCAGGCCAGAAGTAACTTGTTATCTCGCTCAACAATTTCATTTATATGCTCACTGTACAACGAAATTAGCTCTCAATGCAATATTTTTAATTGTTCCCTCAAGCAGCTTTTACAGGTGAATTCAGAATAATACTTTAAGTTGTTTAGCTGCTAATCTATACAGGGTGAGTCATTAGTAGCCGCTTCCTCGATTGCTCCTTTGTATTTTAAATAAGAGAAAAAGCAATAGGCGGAAGAGTTATGTTTGCTTCGGGCGCATATTCTAAAAATACATGTAGCTCTGACGCACTTCCGGTTTCACCGGATATGCAATTAGGATTATTTTTTTTAAATTACTCACCCTAAATATTTTTGGATTTTCTAGTACTGTATTAAACTGTCTATTTAACTGTTTTTTCTTTTTCAAAATTGGACCGACAGTTTTTGAGTTATTATTTTTTTTTGGAAATTTTTGTCCAAAAGTGGGGGTTTTGTGTGTCATAATAATGAAAATTGTGACGATTAACGTATCCATTTTTATGAAAAGTGGCTTCGTCGGTAAACAACACAAAATTGAGAAAATCAGGCTGTTGTGCTGATTTATCTACTGCCCACTGACAAAAATTTAACCGATTCTGAAAATCTCCTTCATCTAACACCTGTGCTAATTTAATATGATATGGATGAAATTTACGTTTCTTAATCACTCGGGATACTGAAGTTTGACTTATATCTAACTGACGACTTGCTTTCCTAGTACTAGTATGGGAGTCTTCGACTATACTCGTAAGTACCATAATCTCATTTTCCTCACCAGTTATTGGTTTTGTCCGCTCTTTTTTTTTTTCATATTTTATGCTTCCAGTCCTCTTGAACCGTTCCTTTACACTTTCAAAGGCCTCTGGCTTCGGATGCCTTCTATCAGGGTATCGCTGTGCATGAAGCCTGGATGCTAGGAAAGCATTTCTTTCAGATTCACCCAAAATGTAAATCATTTCTATTAACTCTTCATGAAAATAATTCATTTTGATGATAACAAACAGAGATGCTTCCATAAATTTGACATAAACGTTTACCGAATTTGTTTGACAGGTAATTCAGGGAATCGGGCTTTCCCATTGGTTGAACGAATATTGCACATAAATATTCGTTCAACCAACAACAGCGCTCTTTTAACCGGTGTTGGCTCTTATAATGATTATCTCAGAAATTACACAAGATAGGTATAGGACGTTTAATCTTTACTTTGTTTGACAGTTGACACAGGCAGTCGGGCCTTCCCATTGGTTAAACGAATATTTGGGGTGCATAGAACAACGCTCGTAGTTCATTATTTGACCGATGATTATTCCTATAGTGATTATCTCAGAAATTACACAAGATAGGTATAGTACATAGTTTACAAAAATGAAAGAGAATAAAAAAAGGAACAAAATGCCATAATAAAATACAGTGTTCCATTTAAAAAAAATAAGTTTTTGGTATGTGAAAATTTCCAGAAGTAGGTCTTGAAAAAACAAAGTTTCTTGAGGTATTGTCGAATGCAACTTATACCAAATGATGCAGATTTTTCTTGGCTACACGCACCACTAAAATTAATGCTTTTACACTTAAAAACCATGCAAATATGATTTTTTTTCTGAACACGTGTTTTGGACAAAAATTTCCAAAAAAAATTAATAACTCAAAAACTGTTGGTTCAATTTTGGAAAAGAAAAAACAGTTAAATAGACAATTTAAAACAGAACTTGAAAATCCAAAAATATATAGGGTGAGTCATTTAAAAAAAATAATCTTAATGCATATCTGGTGAAACCGGAAGTGCGGCAGAGCTGCAAGTATTTTTAGAATATGCGCCCCAAGCAACCATAACTCTTCCGCCTATTGCTTTTCTCTTATTTAAAATACAAAGAAGCAATCGAGGAAGCGGCTACTAATGACTCACCCTGTACATTTATTTTTTCTTACGTGGTTGCGTTTTATCCTTATATTAATTGTGCATCTAGATTAAGTTCTCATTCGTCTGTAAGATATTGTACTATTCTATTATATAAGTACTATTGTGTATTGTAAATTGCCTTATTATTGGGTAAAACTGTTGGGCAATAAACATTTATTTATTTATTTATATTCCGCTAAACTATGCAAACAGCGTGCGTTAAATGAATTTGAAATATCAAACTGTGTTTTAAACTTGTAACTTCAGATGATATTTAGGAGGAATATTCTCTTACAGCTTGTAGTGTTGTTTAAGATTCGCCCAGTGAGAACGGATAGAGAGTACATGAGCATATGATAATATTCACAAAAAATCAGAGAAAGAAATGCTCTCTCGAATATTTACAATCCTCTATACGAGTTATTTGAAGTGAAAATATTTCTTTGCAATTACGGAGGCGAGAGTCCGCGAATGAAGCGCCTTCACAGTTCGATACCGAAGTACAATGAGGAGGCACCCAGCCAACCGGTTGCCGCATAAACCGAGTGAGAGTATGGCTTGGAATCCGGCGCGGCGGGGAAAGCTCGAAAACGCGCTTCGGGAATCACATATATACATACATACAAAAGCCCGCCGCCAGCTTCAGCTCCCTCGTTCGTCCCTCCGCAAGCCTTCCTCACAAAAGATTATTAAGTTTGACGAGTATTTAGCGCATGCCGATGTTATTAACGTGCGGTGCGTCTCACTCAAAGTGAAGCTTTGTCATGGATATAAACTTGGTTTAATTGGCGAACGGTGAGAATCACTCTTGCAAATTCAGTCGACGCGTTCTCTTCCGCTGCGTTTAAAATAAGCGGGATCACTGTTCTTCCTCTTCTTCTCTTTCTTCTTGAGTCTATCATCGTTTCGATAACGTTCCAGCATCAGGCGGCGCGAACAGCGACCGGTACCCTCCTTCAATCTGTAAGCCGCTTAACATTAAACGAACGAAATGCCGCAAATCGTCAGCTCATCTGTCGATTGTTGCGGTTGCGATGGTGAAACAGGGCCGCATTGAGTTAATTTGGAATGTCAATAGGATACATTTAAAAAATAATATACAGGGTTACCCATAAATAAATAGGTACCAGGCTATGCGAATCTGAAGAATACGTATAAATGTCTAACTGGAAATCAAAAAAGACATTTATTTGTAACTCATCAAAAATTTCTCAGTTTTTAAGACCAAAATGTAGTCAAAGTCGGTCCATAACTTTGTTTATCCTATACGCATTTACGTAAATACCACCAGTACTACTTCCAGTTTAAGGTTCTTCCAAAAACAAACGATGAAATGCAAATAGTTACAACCTTTGTTAGAAATGAATGGCAATTGAAAAGATTTTGTATGGCGATGTTTTTTTTGTTGTGAATAGCACGTCTTTATGCGGAAAAGGTCGACAACCTAGGTGCTTACCATGTTTTTTTTCTGTAAATAGACGTATATTATTTTGAAACATAAATTTCTCTATATGAAAATTATTGTGGTTGTATATTAACTACCAGCGGCTCGGACTCGAAGAAAGAAAATCAATTTCTCGTCACTGTGTGCACATTGGACCGCGATTTTTTTTGTACGGGCATTACTCATATTTTTCTTTCACCCCGCTTTTTTAATGACGCTATTAAAAACTAACCCTAATGGTGTACGAAACAACAAAAAATGATTTAAATAAGGCATTTTCATCATGACTGATAATATAAAAACCTGTAAGTTAACGATAACTAAAACTCCATGGCATAGACCTCACAAATTAGATGCAAAAAGTAATCCAAAAAAATCACAATCCTCTCCTCCAACTGATTTGGAAGAAAGTTGAAAGAGGGTGGCGATTGGATCTGATGTAATGTCATGAGATCTTCCCGACAGAAAAACTTTATCAGGCCAGATTGACGGTTTGAAAATTAAAGATCAGCACCGACGGCAGGTGTCTCTTGAGCTAACGTAGAAAATATGTGAATCATGAAAAAGATTAAGATAAACTCAAAACTTTGTCAGTTGTAAAATTATATAATTAGTGAACTGTTTAAAATACACAACATAATGTAGGTTGAACTTAATAAGGTAAGTAATGATTAAAATCTCTTTATATCACATAAACAATAAATTCAATTTCAAATTAAAACTCCCATTCTTAATGAAAAATTCAAGAACAATCTCAATTCTTGTTTTCTTATAAACAATCAATTATTAAATCAATAATAATAATAATAATAATAATTCATTTTATTTCTTAATACTTCAGACATTGTATGTAGCACAGGTACAAAAAAAAAAGTAAAAGAAATACGTCACATATAATACAATATAAAGTTATTTAAAATAATTTATAAAATCTTGAACACTATAACAACAAATATGAAGGAGAGAGTCTCTCAATTTTTTTTTAAAAAGTCGTAATGCGGGACATGTTCTTATTTCATTTGGCAAAGCATTAAATAATTTACAGCCCACAAAAGCCAGGGTCTTCTGAAAGGAATTCGTTCTATGTACAGGAGGCAAAACACGATCATAGTGGCGGGTCTCATAGCCATGCGATAGACTAAAATCAAAGTTGCTGCGATTTCTGTATACATAACACAGTACCTCAAAAATATATACATCATAAAATGTATAAATCCCGTTGGCCCTGAACACATTCCTACACGAGTCGCCCCGTCGGAGATTAAAAATAGTCCTGACAGCCCTCTTTTGTAAAATAAAAATGCGAGAAGCGTCGCTACTCATGCCCCAATGCACTATTCCGTAACGCATCCTGGAACAGAAGTCCGAGTAATAAAAACTTTTTAGTGTAGACAAATTGCAAGACTTGCCCAACTGAAAGAGAGCGTAGCACGATTTGGCGAGTTTAGAACATAACTGGTCTATGTGTTCCGACCACTTTAAACCCTCATCGACAATGACACCGAGCAACCTACAACTGCTAACGAAATCAATTTCAGAGTCAGCCATGCCAAACCTTGAGATGTTAAATTTTCTTTTGTTATTAAAAAGCATACACTGAGTTTTTTCGATGTTCATGACGATCCTATTAGACTTAACCCACTTATTTACTTTAGACATGGCCACACCAGCAGCACTAATAACATCGTCAACATTGTTCGATGAAACAACTAAACTTATGTCATCGGCATATAACATCACCTTAGCAATACCAGTTAGACAGTTAGGAAAGTCATTGATAAAAATTAAAAATAAGGTGGGCCCGAGGACAGAGCCCTGTGGAACACCCATACGTACATCAGTGCTACCAGAGAAATTCCCGTCAATACTTACTCTCTGTCTCCTTCCCGACAAATATGACTCGAACCACTTCTAACAGACACCATTTACACCATATCTACCAAGCTTATGCAATAATATCAAGTGATCAACCCAATCAAACGCTTTAGACAAGTCTATTAGCATACTTAGACATGGAAGATTGCGGTCGATCGAAGTGTAAATACTGCTAAAGAAATTAAACATAGCAGTATCTGTTGATTTACCTGGGAAAAACCATGCTGATTTTCGGACATGAGTTTAAAATGAAGAAAATAATTCATTAGTCGTTTATTTACAACAAATTCATACACCTTGGAGAAAACGGATAGTATATATTCTGAATATGGATTATTCAGATAATATATTCACAACGTTATTTTAATTATATGTCAAAATTAATTATCTTAAAATTTATTTTATGATTAAGAGTGGCGTTTACCAACAAATAGAAACTTATGCAACTTATATTACTCACAGTAGACGCAAGGGGGTGTGAGTAGGTGCAGGTTGACGATATTCGGTTCTGTCACAGCGCTTCGGTTTTATTCACAGATTTTGTCATAGATAAAGAAATACTATAGATAGGAAACATAATGTATTAAGAATGAGTACTTACGGAACTGTTGATGTTGTTGATGTTTTATAATAAGCCAATTTTCGCTTGCCCATAACTGTTATATTATTATAAACTCGAATATTATAGGTATATATGACATTTAAATGCGCGTGACAGTTTGTAATTAAACTGTCACTCGCATTTAAGTCTGCAATAGCCGACCGATTCCGATAGATTTTCGTCTTCACTAGGACCGGTTGAGATACCGTAAAGTGGGGATAGACGACACGAAAAACCGCGTGTAAAATGTGTGTGACAATGTTTACTGTTTAATGTTTTTTATCTTTAAAAATAATTACATACATTTGATTTTTTTTTATATCGTACATCAAATGTGAAGCTGGCGCGTAGAGGTCGTTTTTCTTTATTTTGTGTATATTAATTAGTATGTATTTGTGTATAATAATTAATCAAATTCAGGCATTTTTGTGGTTATTTCTAAAACACATAACTTTCTTAAGAAAATAAATTAGTACGAAAACTGACCTTGACATTATAAATGTGTGCCCTTTGCATCACGAACCCAAATTTGAGATTCTAAAATTACAAAATGAGTTTAAAAAACGCGAAACGGCGATACCTTAATTTTCGATAGGTAAACGCCCCTCTTAAGTCAAATGATGAATCAATATACATTCTATCTTGTAAATTCAATGTCTAATATAAAATAGTATCAAAGAATTTTCATTTAAATGTATATAATTTACTCAACGATTTTCTGTTTCTGTCTAGAACTGGTCTTGTTCATAACTTAAGGTCCGGATAATACAGCATATAAGGTCCAAGTAAAATTCGACTACAAGGGTTTATTTCGTATTTATACACACGTTCTGGGTTTTTCCTATTTCGGTAAAGTTTCTTATATGAATTTGTTAGTTTATAATTCCAATTCCATTATTTATACAGGTAACGTCAAGGTAATTCCAGTTCAATATTCGATCACTCTGGTCCAAGATATGAGTACACAAATGTACGACTTATCAAACATGTAGATAATGATAATTAACTAATAAGGTCAGGTATTTATTACTTTTATACCAAATTTCTGTATAAAATTCTTCTTTTCTCCAAAAAAATACCGTTTTTATCCATAATTTATTACCTTCTATTTCAAAAATCAATAAAAAAACCTTCTATTTTCTTCGGTATCCAAGTTATTCTCGCATTATATTTTTTCTATATATGTGATTCTGCTTTAACATAAATATCCTGTAGTAATTTAAGTTGCCTACCTTATGTCATATAATTATGATTTACATTAACTTTTATAAGATGTATACAATTTTTGAGTTTACTAATCTTTTCATTAAGTTTGAGATTTACAATAATGTGTTCATTTAGTATTTACCTAATCTTTTACATATCTATACTATTTAAAATAAATTATTCTATTTTATATACAGGGTAAGTCATCTCCGCGGGCAAGGCCGATTATGCCTTTACGAGTAAAGATATTTCAAAGCGTTTTTTTTTCTTGTGGTAGTTACTAATTAGGAGCACATTTTAAAAATATTTTGTATTATACATAGTGTTCCATAACTTGGTGGCTGACCATAGTTACAGATTTTTAAATGGAACATATTATTACATTTCTGTATTCCCCGTATACTTTTTAGGCAAAAAGTAATAAGATGGTATATGCATAAAGTCTAAAGTTTTCGAAAATTATATTTCTCGAAAACAACGTAGTAGATGGACACAATTTTTTGTAGTATTGGTCATATTAAGATAGAAGCATATATTTTTTTCAATTACTAATTGCATGTGCGAAAAACTGGATTAAAATTACATGACACGTTTTTGTATAAAAGTTATTTTTTTCAAATGGAACACTCTCCATATTATTTCATGTTTGAATTGCTTATTTAATTTCACATGAAGAACATGTAAGACATACCATACTTATAGTCAGTGCAGAAACAGGAATTTAGCGGTTATATCAACTTTAAATAGTGAAAAATAAACTACAAAATAACAATAAATATATAGACAAAAATAAGCAAGAATTACTTCAACATGTTTACATGAGTCTCCATTCACTTCTAAACTTTTTTCAACACGCTTCTAAAATGACATATCGACATAAAGAAGAACTTGAGGACTTATATTTCTAAATATTTCTCCAATATGTTCCAGCATTGCTTCTTTTGTTGTTACAGGTATTCTGTATAGGCTCTTTTACGTGTCCCAATAAAAAAAATCTAATTTTGTGATATCTGAATACCAAGCAGGCCAATGAACAGGGCCCCCACGACCTACCCATTTTCCAGGAAAATTAATTAGAAGTGAATAGAGACTCATTTGAATACTTGTTGAAATAATTTTTGCTTATTGTAGTATACATATTTATTGTTGTTTCTTTTTCACTAATTACAGTTGATATAACCTTTTAATTCTTGTTTCTGGACTACAATTAAGGTTTTGTTTTAAAATTTGTTTATTGTACCATATTCTATATATGTATTTTATGAAATATATTGCTGGCATAGAGTGTATTGTAAGTACAGTATTTCCAATTTTTGTATAAATATGTAGATATAGAAATCGGACACTTACAAAGATTATAAAAGTAAAAGAAGAGTAATGTTATATTACATAATTTTGGAATGCAGTTCTATGAACAACTCAAAATCTTAAGCTAGTAAATATTTTTTTTTGAAATTCCCTCAATACGTATAAAAATCGTCTAAACTAATTTTTAGAAAAATTATGAAGTCATGCTTGTCAACTAAGTAACAACTTATTAAATGACTTCCATTCAATTATCAATGTTGCAACAAATATCATGGCTCTCTGTACTGTATTAAAATAAAATACTTGAAGTTAGTAAAATTATATCAAAAAAATGAGGTGTGGCCACCGCACGACTTTCTTATACGTATGAGCGTTTCAAACTATACAATTTTAAGAATTTTTTTTATACAAAACTTATTCAAAATCCTATTCTAAGTATTTTCAGTCTCTTAATAAATCGCTATAGAATGCATACTTTGCAAGATATTATCAAAAAAGTGCTACTCGCTAAGAGTAAAAGTGCTACTTCCGGTCCGAATTTTGAAATTTAATATATGCAAAAAATATTGCAAATCCAGTTCTAAATACTTTTGTACTCTTAATAAATATATATAGAATGCATAACTTACGACATATTTGCAAAAAATCGTTATTCGATAAGAGTAAAAGTGGTACTTCCGGTCTGAATTTTGAAATTTTTTTATACAAAAGATATTGAAAATTATGTAGTAAATACTTTTATACTCGTAACGTACTTCTCTAAAAAGCATGACTTGCGAGATATTCGCAAAAAACTGATTTTCGATAAGAGTAAAAGACCTACTTCCGGTTGGAATTTCGAAAAGATTTTATAAGACAATTTGTCTCAAACTTAATTTTAAGTACATATGAATTCTCTATAAATTTGTTGAAACTTAGTAGTTGACGAATAATTGGCAAAATTCGATTTTTTCACTGAAGTAAACTACTACTTCCGGTCTGCCGATTTTACTGAAAATCTGATCAGATCTCAAGAGGGAGATTATACTCGTAAATATAAAATTTGGAATTGATACCTATGGCGGTTTGACCGCTATCGTGGTCGCACACACACACACAGACAGACATACAGACACACACAGAGAGAGACATTTTTTAAAAACCTCTTTTTTGGTATCAGGGGACATCAAAACGTGGACATCTGCAAAAATCTCGAGGTCGAAAATTTTCATCATCACAATACTACGTATAAGAAAGTAAAATGACAATAGCTCTATAATAGTCACTTTTTAAGTATTAATGTCGTACATGTTTTTGATGTGAAATTATATAAGCAATTCAAAAATGAACTAATATATACAGGCTGTTCCATTTGAAAAAATTGTATTTTATACAAAAACGTGTCATTTAATTTTAATTCAGTTTTCTGAACATGCAATTAGTACGAAAATGAAAAGTGTGAACACATGGATGTTAAAACTAACATCAAGCAGTAAATAATTACTGTGACTTACATATATACCTTTATACGTAAAACGTATATGCATATATGCATGTGTTTGAGATACACACATACATTAAGTGCTATTGTCGACAATTGAACGCACAGACACCGGTGTTTCGACCTATGAGGTCTCATCAGTGTGCGTGGAGATTCTCGACAATAGCTTCAAGACTTAAATCGCTGCTTATGTCATTTTAGTGTGTTAAATGCAGTGAGAGTATCACAGCGACATCTAACACCCAAAATATGACACAGAACAAAGCGATGGCTTCTGACGGCATGTTCTGCTATACAGAGGCCTGTATGTTAATAGTGTATCTCATGTAATAGACGCCACCTAAGTGGCGTCACCGATCAAAACGAAAATGAAAAGTGTGAACACATGGATGTTAAAACTAACATCAAGCAGTAAATAATTACTGTGACTTACATATATACCTTTATACGTAAAACGTATATGCATATATGCATGTGTTTGAGATACACACATACATTAAGTGCTATTGTCGACAATCGAACGCACAGACACCGGTGTTTCGACCTATGAGGTCTCATCAGTGTATCTCAAACACATGCATATTATATGCATATACGTTTTACGTATAAAGGTATTGTACTAGTGGAGGGGATAATATACTTGCAAACACATATAATTAATAATAAACCCCAAAATTATTCAAATCTTGTTATGTGTTTTGCTAATAATATCTCCTCTCTTACCTAGTCATTCAATTTTACTCAAATAATCTCAGGTTATAATGTGATAATGATAATGTAACACTCAGTATATAATATTTTAAATTTCTGTACCAAATTTATTATCTCATATGCCATTATATATTTCTTTATTTCTTTAAAATATGCTCAAACACTTTCTCAGTTTTATTCTTAATCAATTTAATTTTCTATAATGATAATATTCTTAATACATTTAGAAATAAATGTTTATCTCCTAACTCTTTCAAAGAGTAATTTTAAAGTCATCACTTCTTTATGGAATTAATTTTCTAAAAATGAAACTAGTTTTTATTTTGACCACGCAGTACTAGCATTACATTTACTTTTATAAAGATGTCGCACTGGTATTTGCCGTTATAACTGCTACATAAAAATAACAATCTAAATGCTTCAAATAATTCTGTTATAATTATTCTTTTGATTATGTGAATATTTCTGCTAATGAATTATCCCTCTCATAGGATACCAATCGTACGGTATGTATACTTTTACTCTCACAATTAACTTTATAAATGCTATTTTATTTTGTTTACTTGCAGGTCATTGACTTATCAACATTCTATTTCCAATATAAAAATGTCTAGCACAATGTTTCTACTTTACCAAATAAAAGAAGAATTTCACCACAATAATCGTTTAATAACAATAAATATTTAAATCTTGATTCGAAAATATAGCCAATATAATTATACGACATGTACATAAATTGTTTAACCTGTCTAATTGTACCTGTAAATTTATTGATAAATGAAGGATGTCCAACAAAGGTTATCTATTCGATAAGGTATGTACAAAATCCCATTTAATGTATATTTTTCAATTTTGCATGCATTAAGCCACGCAATTTAATTATTTATAAATAACTTTCGACTATAAAATGTTCAAACAAGTTTGAAGGTATGTTTTAGTATCAAGGTCATGTAAATTCATTTATATGTGCATTCTGAACTTCTTATTAAAATAGAGATTTAAACTTTTTACAATAAGTATTTCTATTCTTGTTTAATACTATTAAGCAATTCTTAACAATATTTATGACTTTTACTCGATGTAAACTAAAATAAATTCAAGTTTTTCCTTATATAAAAATTATACAACCTCTTATTAACATTTATCTTCTTTCTCTGGGCTATTCAAGTTATATTTTCCTTTTTCCTCACAGGTTCTGGTAACACGTTCGTTGATAACTACAGTGGATCTTCTATATTTGAAAAAAAACAACCTTCCTGGACTCGTTCTGTGCCTCGGATGACTCTCTGGTTCTCTCCTAGTATGACTTCTGGTGTATCCTCGTTCTAATCCTGGATCTGGAACTTCTTCGGGTATATCTAACAGGATGTATCTTGTTGTGTCCTCGAAAATTACAGGATATCTTCTGGATTTTAATGCAGCTGTACTTTTATCTCGACTTAACACTGGAACTAAACCTCTTCGGAATTATATGGTTCCCCGGATCCTTTTAATTAATTTAACATATATCTGGAACGACATCTGTGTTTCTAACTAGTAGGAACTTCTCGTTTTATACAATAAACTGGACTTTGATAACTGGAATCCCTCTTTGGTCTCACGTACTACTGATGAATTTAAAATTCCGCTCGGACTTGGTTAATATTTGGTAAGTACTATTTAAATATTCCTTTCCTTCGTAAATATCTTCTTTTACCATCCAGGATATCTTTTAATTCGATAATAATAAAATTATTCTATAATTTTATGCTTCTCTATAATAATTTTTTATTCTACCATCAAATAAATATTTTCTATGCTGAAAGAAACACTTTTCTCACCAACTTTCGCGGTTTTCGTGAATTTAAAGTATACTTTTCGGAATAAAATCGTGATTTTCCGAAAATTACACGCACCTTGCTTGAAAAATCTTTTCAATCTTCGTTGTTTGTTTTTCGTCACCAAGACAATATTTCCGTTTTTTAATTTCATCCAATTAAATTCCTTTTTTCATAATTCTTGTTCAAAATGGTATTATAAAACTTTATTGATACGTTTCAGTGCTTTCCAAATTTCAGTATACCTTCTATATTAAATCTCTAATAATTTATAATAATGAATTACTAAGACTTTGTACTTCACAAAACATTACTAACAAAATTTTATGTAAATGTCAATTTTGACAGATCCGCTTATTCAAACTTTACCCGCGAATTATTTACTAAGTTGTTTCCTTCATACTTCAACATTCAACACTAAATTACTTTTCTTTACGTAATTGTTAATTAGACAAGTTTTACAAGATAACAAACTACATTTTTATATAAATAATAACTTTAAATCTCTATTTTCAGAATCCAATGAAAATTACTGCAACCAAGAACCTGGTCTACTACTACTCCTTCAAGTAATGTTTTCATAATTGACTGCACACATCTTTACTATAATAAATAACATTTTAAGTATACACAACTGTTCTTCTTTAGTTTAAATATTTTAATTTAACATACATAAAGAAAAATTAGTACAATTAAATAATCCTTCAAACTTATACAAAAATATACAGTGCCAATCACTTATATTATTACTCAGCACAGTATATATGTAAGTCACAGTAAATGCAATTAGTAACCGAAAAAAAATAAAATATGCTTTTATTAAGACGCTTTATTATGAACAACAACACAAAAAATTGTGTTCATCTAATACGTCGTTTTCGAGAAATATAATTTTATATAAACATTTGATTTTATAAGAAAAATGGGAAAAAGTCGAAAACTTTAAACTTTAGGCGTGTACTATCTTATTAGTTATTACTTTTTGACTAAAAATTATACGGGGAATACAAAAATGTAATAATATATAGGGTGTTCCATTAAAAAAAACTGTATATCAATTGAGTTATTTCCATTCCGGGAGCGGGCTAGCGTCATACTTACCGTTTTCGACGCTGCGTTCGGAGCGGTAGCCCTTGTGCGATGAAAACGCAAATATAAGGGGTGTCACATTGAGCGTTTGCGTAAGCTCTGTTATCAAGATGGCTGCAAGTAAACAAGCTCGTTTTGGCTGTGAATTCTTATTTGAAAAAGAAAAAAGAAAGAGGAGATTTGGCGTACATCCAATAAATACAGTGGGATCGAAGTACGGTCAGTTTCATTAAGAGAGATTTGATCAAAAATTTGTGTCTTACTTTCGCATGAGTGTTAAGTCCTTTGATGAACTGCTGTCTTTTGTTGAAGATGAAATTTCAAAGAAAAATACAAGCTTACATCTCAGTATATCAGATGAGGAAAGACAAGCAGTCACGTTAAGTTAAGCAGACATACACTTAATAATAATAATAATAATAATAATAATATGCTTTATTTCAAGATACATACAATATATTCACATATAACACACACACATATATATTAATACATATATGTATATATCAAAAACAAACGAAATATGTAACTGAAACCCTAAGGCGTGGTTCAGATGGATGGAGAAATTTTCCATCCCCTGTTCTTACACCAAAACCTTAACATTAAGACAAGACATATAAGTAACAAAGTTTGCCTATACTAACTTAATACTAATATTCTGCTATGATTACGTAGTCGTATGTGAATTAAGGTGGCACGCAAGTAACTGTATGTAAAAAAAAAAAAGAAAATGTATATACATATAGAAAAGAAAATAATTTACAAGTAACGACTGAGAACCACTACTGACATTCAAAGAGATATTGCACAATTTGACGTTTAAACGCCCCTGGCTCCAAGGATTTGTAATGAACAGGAATAATATTGTATAGTTGATAAATGTTGTATGTGAAAGATCTTTCGAAAATTGCCAGTCTATGTTTTGGGGGTCTAATCAAGTTCGTGTTGCGAAGATTTATATTATGAACATCTGATCGAAAACGTATTTTTGATGTTAGATATGACGGAGTTTGAGAAACAAGAATTTTATGATAGAGGCATAGAGTATGTAATCTTCTCCTATTAGCCATGTTCAACCAACGCAACTCAATAAGTTTATGCGTAATATGATCAAATTTACGTATGCCAAAAATAAAGCGCATACAAGCATTCTGTACCTTTTGGATACGAGATCGATCCGCATTATCTAAGCAGGGACCGTAAACTGGGGAAGCATAATTAAAGTGTGATAAAACAAGACTTTCGCACAGCATAGTCTTAGTACGAACGTCAAAAATTAATCGGTAAGGATATAGTGTTTTCAGATTGGCGTAGGCTAACTGTATAATTTTTGAAATGTGTTCCTTAAATCTGAAGCTGTTATCAATCATCAGACCAAGATTTCTCGCGGACTGAACCAACGGTATCTCCGTATCATTGACATTTATTTTAATCCGTTCTTTAGTGTTCTGAATTAAAGAGGGATTGCCAAACAGGACAGCAGTGGTTTTCTCTGGATTAATTTTCAGGGCATGATGCCGCGAAAACAACTGTCTGCGCTGCAAGTCTCGATTAATACAATCCACAGCCATCTGTACAACATCGTGTTTTGAAAAATCCATGTAAAGTTGTGTATCATCGGCATACATCTGCAATTGACAGTGTTGTACACATTTGTTTAAATGACCAGTGTAAAGGGAGAAAAAAAGAGGGCCAAGGATGGATCCCTGGGGAACACCTCTAGTCAAGGCCAAAGCTGATGAGACATCACCGTGCAGCTTCACGCACTGGTACCTTTCGGAAAAATATGAATGCACGAGACCCAAAAAAAACTTAGCAATATAAGACATATCACAGTAACATTTTTTTAAATTCTTGGAAAAAACAAACACTACTTTTTTTAATAAACTATTTAATTTTGAATTACAAAAGGCAACTAATTTTCAATAGAGTTTAAAAATGACCTACAACATAATAGTTGTAAGTGAAACGAGTATACGTATACCTACTAATAATAATGAAGTTATATAAAAAGAAAAGTCAAAGAAGCGGTAATAGTTTAATGTATGTAATCACTTGAATCACTCATAGAGTGACCAATTACACTGAAAACATCTGACGTCGTAGATTCTGAGGGCGAAGGAGATAATACTGAAGATAGTTGAGACGCTTCAGATAATTCATGGTCTGGTTGAATGCTGTTTTTTTCGAAAAGTTCATGCTTCCAAGCTGAAAATAGTCTTTTCTTAATGAATTCAATGTGCTGAACACGAAAATGACTAAGAAAAAGCTGAATTGGCTACGGGTATTCTGTAATATGTACGCATATTTCAGAAAAAGTGTACTTATGTCAATATTATAATACATGGTAAGAAAACATTTACGCATATTTCAGAAAAAGTGTACTTATGTCAATATTATAATACATGGTAAGAAAACATTTACGCATATTTCAGAAAAAGTGTACTTATGTCAATATTATAATACATGGTAAGAAAACATTTACGCATATTTCAGAAAAAGTGTACTTATGTCAATATTATAATACATGGTAAGAAAACATTAGTCTGCTTCCGGCTTTCGACTTCTTTTGGCCTGCCGTTTGTAGTGGACTTATGGAGCATCTCTACTGATTGTCCAACAATAGTCAGCTAGCATTGACGTAGACCATTTGCCTTGGTATCGTTGCTCCATGGTGGCAATGTCCTGATGAAAGCGTTCTCCGTGCTCATCGCTGACCTGCCCGCAGTTATCAGGAAAGAAATCTAAGTGGGAATCAAGAAAGTGGATCTTTAAGGACATATTGCAGCCGAATTCATGAAACAAAGCCAACATATCCTCAACCAGACACTTGTAATTTTCTGCCTTGTCATTCCCCAGGAAGTTTGCTGCCACTTGATAGAATGCATCCCAAACCTGTTTTTCTTTACCTTGAAGAAGTTCCTCAAACTTGAGGTCTCGGAAGAGCTGTCTAATTTGAGGCCCCACAAAGATGCCCTCTTTAATTTTGGCTTCACTGAGTCGAGGGAATTTGTCATGCACGTACTTGAATGCTGGTCCATTCTTATCCATGGCTTTTACCAAGTTTTTGACAAGACCGAGTTTGATGTGTAAAGGAGGAATGATGATTTTGTGTGGCTGTGCCAATGGTGGGTGCTGTACATTCGTTTCTCCAGGCTTAAAAAATGCTCTGGGAGGCCAGTCTTTCTTGATGTAGTGCAAATCGATTGCTCTGCTGTCCCACAGACAAAGAAAACAGCAGTACTTTGTATATCCCTGCTGCAAACCCATCAACAGAGATACTATCTTCAGGTCAGAACATATCTGCCAGCCATACTTGCTGTAGTTAATCGTCTCCAGTAGCTGCTTTAGATTGCCGTAAGTCTCCTTCATGTAGACCGCATGTGCAATAGGTATGGATGGAAGCTGGTTGCCATTATTCAACAAAACCGCCTTTAGGCTCAGTTTTGAAGCGTCTATAAACAGCCGCCATTCGTGGGGATCATGTGCAATACCGAGAGCTTGTAGTAGACCATCAATATCGCAGCAGAACACAAGGCTTTCTTCTTTCTTAAAGAAAGATTCGAAGAGCTGATGGCGAGTGCGAAATGAAGTCACTCGGACATTCTGTTCCAGAAGATTCCACTGTCGAAGTCTTGAGGCCAGTATCTCCGCTTTGCTTTTCGACAGATCCAAATCGCGAACAAGATCGTTCATTTCATCCTGGGTAATTTTATGTGGTGCAGATGTTTCGTCAAAGCACGAAAAGTCATCATCCTTACTGCCACGTTGAGGAGAACTCGCCGACGCATGGCCATCCTCATCGTCTGAACTGATAGAAAAATCTGTAGGAGGTTCTGGAATTGGGAGTCCTTCGCCATGAGAGACAGGTCGCAGAGCAGATGGTATGTTAGGGTATTCAACTGTCCACTTCTTCTTCTTGGTGATGCCTCCAGAAGCTGGTCGTACCATACAGAAATAACAGTCGTCAACGTGATTGGTGGGCTCCCTCCAAATCATGGGCACAGCAAATGGCATTGCCTTTCTTTTGCCATTAAGCCACTGTGAAAGATTTACGGCACAAGTGCGGCAGCATACGCGTGGGGCCCAGTCTTTGTCCTGGTCGCCTATCTTGCAACCAAAATACAAATGATACGCTTTCTTAACTGTTGCACTGATGTTCTTTTTCTGTGCAGCAAATGTCACTTCTCCGCAAATATAACAGAAGTTATTTGCACTATTAACACAGTTACGAGGCATTGCTACTGTTTAGTTACTTTACACTATAGCAATCACTTATGTATGCTAGAGCTTCGAAAAATATGCGCGAATGAACGGACATTGCACGAGTTAACTGTCACGTCGGCCATTTATAAATAAACTATAATTAGCTATTGCTTGATATTGCGCAATCAATTTCGCAACACTCTCAATGGAAACTTACAGTAAATGCTGCATTAACTTCTTTGCATGAAGGGGTTATGCAATATGACGCAAAATTTCGTAATTTCTCACTAAATTGCATTACATTATGCAATAGCATCTATACAATGGACAAAACGTCAATATCTCTTGAACGTGAGCCAATCAACTTTTTTCAATGTGATATTCGTGTTCAGCACGTTGAATTCATTCAGGATTGGGTACTTTCACCTAAGAAGCAATTTCACTGTTGACCAGTGTAATGGGCGAGTCGGTCTTGTCTGTGTGGCTGCTCACGCCCCGAGCCGCCACTGCGTTTGGAAGGAGCTTGGTTGAGTCGGGAAGATGCGGTGGTGGAGGACCGACAAGCAGCGTCTTGTTCGCCTAGTCTGACCGTCTCCATTACATAGCATGGGGAGCGTTTGCAACGCACGCACACCCGAACGCGACCTGGAGCGTCTAAATCGCAGACGCAAACGCAGGACGCCAAGTGTGACCGATTACATTTGATATAATGTGTTGCGTTTGGTGAGAGAATGCAACGTTTCTAACGCAGCGTCGAAAACGGCAAGTGTGACGCTAGCCTAACAAACTAAACAAAGAAAGAATCAACCAAATATGTCGTTCCTATCTTCGTTTAAGAACGAGAGTGCATACAAAAATTATAATCTTTGTAGTTCATCCGAATTTTCCGACTTTCCTTTGTAATTGTCCTGATTTTTTTTTTCTGAAAACTTTTCTAGGACCATAACGAATAAAACAAAAAAGAATTACGCATATCCAACGTTCCAATCGTGTGTTATGGATCTTGAGTTCATACAAAAAATCTATAGAAAAAACACTTTTGGTTTTTCCCGAATTTTCCAATTTTCCGGGCAACTTTTCCATTTTTCTTCTCTAAAAACCTTATTCGGCCTAATACGAATATTTTTAAAAAAGTTAGCCCAACCAGTCCAGCCGCCCTTAAGTGATGCACTTACCAATGAACAGCATTTCATTTTTATTTATACAGGCTGTCCCGGAAATAAAAAGACGGAGTAGCAGGTATGTAAAGTCCGAACAGAAACAGGCCCAAATATACCGCAATAACCAAGAAATTAAAAATTTAATTTTCTATGTTGTTTTTTTTGATAGAAAATTACATTACGGACCTGACACAGAATGTATGTTTATAAATACACCTAAGAATGCTAATTTGTAAATAGAAACGAACACGCATTCATAGAAAATTACGCTTTTATTTGCATAAAACGGGGACAAACAAAATTTTTTTTTGCCAGATGGACGATCCACTTTATTACAGACAATAAAAGATTGTATTTATTTTTAAAATAGGAAGGTTCTTGTTCTTTAATGTGTTTGTAGTCGAAAACAGCTGATTATTATTCTTTTAGAATATTCTATAAATCGTAGTTTTTCTAGATTACAGTAAATATCCAGAATGTAATTATTTTTTTTTTACCAGGTGTAAAATTAAAGTAATTAATGGTTTGATATTTATTATGAAGTATCTATTCCTCCTCCTTTTTTTTTAACACAAGTAATATGGTGGTCCTGAAAATGACCGATTGTGAAAGTGAAGCAGGTGGATATTTAGTCCAGGGTCGGCGTAAGGCCAATTGAATTCTTTATTATTTTTTTTCGGCCGTCTGCGCACGAATAAAGACTTGATATTTTGAGGGTACGTTTTTACACAATCTAGCTTCCGATTTCTGCTACTCCGTCTTTTTATTTCTGGGACACCCTGAATAGACTAGAAAACAAAATACAAATTGAAAGCAAATGATGTAGAAAAAGTAAAACTTATTATTATGATTATTATTTTGGTATTGTGAATAAAAATTTGATCAGAATAAAATGACAATACTAAATCTAAATAAATAAAAATAACTAGTTTAAGCAACTATACCCTGTCTCAGAATAAGAAGGTGTGATTCAAATATCCCGCCAAAACATGGAACACATAGCTTAAAATTTAGTAGACAATTTGATATGACATCATGACAATTGAGGTTAGAAGAACTGTATTAATTCTAACCAAGGATTTAGCTGTTTTGTGTGTCATTTACTACTTTCGTTAAAATAGATGGATGTGCCGCTATTCATTCTACCAGTCGAAGCAGCAATACGAATGCACGGCAATTGGAAACAGGAGAGTAAAGTTATAAACACAAGTAGGTGTATACATCTATAATTTGATGAATACAAATCTCTTAACATTCAAATCTGTTCATTCTAGTTTTACACAAAAAAATAGAAGAATCTATGGATAAAGATATAGGCCCAATTTACAAATGAAAGCATAGACTTTGTTCTGAGCGTTTTGAGGAGGATTGCCGTTATAAATATATAATTACTGCACATTTTAATGAATGTGCTATATCAACATGAAAATTGTGAATCAAGTCTATTTATTATTAAATATTTGTATCAGAGAGCAAGAATGAATCAAACCTTTTATCTTTTATCAAAATGTCCTTAAAAACTTACAGAAAAGGTTTTGCTTATTAGTTTCTATTTTAAATATCAATAAAGAACTTATACAGATAAATCATTCGTATTACTGCTACAAACCTTGAGGAGGTAAATTCAAGCAAGTAGTCTTGGAAATGTGAATCTTACATACAACAGTAATAAATAGGAAAATTTACATCGCCTAAGTTGTTTACACGAACTGCAAAGATAATTACATATACCTACACATTACTAATTATTATTCCCTATTAAAATTTATTTATTATGAAAATATATAAAGTATAACAAATATTTATTTCTACTATATATTGGAAATTAACAATAATTTAGTGTTCACATCATGTTAAAAAGATTAAAAATGTACATGGTCGGCACAATTTTTCCAAATACTTATTGTAACATTTGTAATTGCTTCTGTCAAAAGTTCTCATATAAGTGATCTTCTGAAAGGGGGATTTTTTTGAAGCAACTTCATCTTATGTATCAATTCAGATCCTATATGAAGTATTCCTAATTGCCTATCTTTGTCGGTATGGCTATTTAATCCTTCAGGTTTTCATCAAAGCTTGTCGTGCACTCATTATACTTGTGGCAATCCAAACTTTTTCCCATATTCTCCACTAGATATTTTCACCTGTTTCTATTAGTACAGGTTTCTTTACGTTTGACATATCTTTAATATACATGTATAGGAACATGTGGTAATATAATTAGTATTTAATTAACACTTACTTGAAATTAATGAGTCAATTCTAGAATATGTGTGAATTGCCCAGTTCATTTATGGTATGAACTCATCTATATACTCCATTCAGTCTAAGAATAAAGCATTGGGAAAGATAGGGCTTAAAATAAACGTTTGTGATTGGTTGAAATCGAGTGTGCATTTACACCGGCAAAATAATCGCATTTAGCTCGTTCTGTCAAAAATTTGTTTACTGACAGTTTTGTTCAAAGAGTTTGTCGATTTCCGTATTTTACATAGTTATTTGTTGTTAATATTCTTAAAAAATAGTTCTTCTTAGAACTCGCAAGTGAAATATTCATTTGTTAAGGTATTTTATCAATTTCGTTAACTTTCTTTTCGTAATCGCTAATATTCTATAGTATGGCGGAAGCAGTTTTACCAGGTCCTTCAAAAAATCGTAAAGGGAAACACATAAGATCTGGACAAAGGCAAATGGCTTATAATGTGTACATTAAGGATAAAAACAATATGTCTAAAACAGCTGCAGTCAATCAAACAGCAGAGGAAGTGGGTATTAATAGGAATACAATGTACTGCATTATTAAAGAAATGGAATTATATGGAGTTCCAATTTCTCCTCCAAGAAAAAGAAATTATCGTCATACTTACAATAAATTGGATGAAGCACAAAAAAGTACAATTAGACGACATGTGCATTCCTTTTTCTTGAGGAATGAGTTACCAACTTGTATAAAAATGTACGTAAATGTCAAAATATAATGATATCAGATATGTATATCCCTGCTATCCATCTGACAGTAAACATATGTTTTACTTGTTTTCAAAATACAAAGTTCATCGTGTGTAAACTGTGCTCATATTGTAGCGCCATCTACTTTATTCTTAGACTGAATGGAGTATAGTTATTTTTGCAATGATATTAATTGTTGAATGTTTGATTTTTGCACTGACGTACAGTATTTTTGACAGATTCATCAAATTCAAAGTTTCAAATGCATGATCACTTGTCCCTTAGGTCTTAAGACGTCTGATCAACGCATGTTCATGCTCATGCTCATGCATAAAAGTACGGATTTCATTTAATAACACAATAAAGTATAATAAACCAAAGTAAAAATGTAAGAGACTAGGTTATGGCTTGGCTATAAACATAAAATGACGTTTTGTCAAACTTATTTTCCCATGTTAAACTTGCCTACGCAAGAACCAATGAAATACTTTAAAAATATACGCCATTTTGGCGCGATATTTGAATCACTCCTTCTTATTCTGAGACAAGGTATAATTGAATTTATTAATCCAATCTAGTATGTATCAGAATAATTTAAATATAGACGTCGTACATGCTTAGCTATTTGTAAATAAAACGAAAAGAAATACCCATCCAGTTTAGTATTACATCAATTAAATTGAAAGAGTGTCTCGAATAAATCTGTTGAACATCCCGATTTCCACGAGTTTCAATTGAAACCTTTTTCCACGCCACCTCAACCACTTGCCGTTCGTTCCTATTTCGTCTTTTATCATTATCCAGTGAGTGGTGTGAGGTGGTTGGGAGCTGGGGGGTGGCGCTTGTGAACGAAGGGAAGATCGAATTCAATTTTAATATAATAAGATGTGCACCGCGCGGCATCCGCAGACATTATCATCAAGTTAAAACGAGAATAAAGCTAATAAGTTGCGGAGAGGAGAGTAGAAAGCGGTCTTTTCCTCTGCTCTGTACGTCTTCTTCCGACGACGTAACGACGTTCGGAGTCTGGAAATCTCAGCCAGGTGTTTGAACAGCGGTATTCATTCAAAACGAAATTGTCTACTTCAAGACACTAACAATGAAGTCGCTTTATCCTAAATCGTAATACAGTCGCTTACAGGGGCGAACTTCAGTCGCGAAGAACTTTTGCATCATATAATTTTCAGAAATAGAACGACACAAAATATTGTTTCGAAGCACGTGTTCATTACTCATTTATTCATGTTTTATTTTTATTTTTTTTGTTTTGTGTTAAATACTTAACCCTTCGAAGCAGATAATTCTAATTTTTTCGGTAATTCCATGAAATTTGATATGATTGGTCTTGCTGCTTCATGAAATGATATATCGCTAGAACTTAGACACTGTTCTGCCCTTTCCGTAGGTGGCGCGAATGATTTAATAATAATAATAAATGTCTTTATTTCCGTATACATCTGCAACATCAGTATAATGACAATAATATATAATAGCATGCAAGCTAACAAAATTAAAATGAAATAGTATATTATACTATAAGGGAGAGCAATGCGTTATTTTGGCAGAGGTGCAATTTGAAGCCCGAGGGCTACAATGCACCGAGGACAAAATAGCATCTCTCCCGAATGGTATATACTATTTTTTCCACGGTCTTATTAACATAAAAACACATATTTTGTCATTATGAAGTAAGTAGCACCAGAATTATTGTATTCGGATTTGAGCATTTATTTAGTAGTCGTTGAGTTATTGTCATAACTACAAAATAAACAAACAAAAAGAATTGTCAAATTAAGGTGCTAGCACAGACTAAACAATCCAAACCGGCAACTTAATCCTAGATTTTATCCAGAGTACTCATCCTTGCCTAGCAAAGTAAATTTCAATACTCTACCATCTTTGTCAGATTCAGTGAACTTGGAGATGAGATGGCGCTAGCGTCATTGAAATGTTTGTTATGCTGTGGTTATATGTCATTCAAAACTACATTTCAAATTTGACACGTTTGACATATTTTTGGAATCCTTTGTCGTACATCGTATTAATTATATATTGATACAAATATGGTGTCCAAGTGTTTAGTGTGCGGGTTTGGGCAGGATGAAGTTAACAAAATGCACAGGTTTCCTGCAAATCTCGACGAGTGAGTATAAATATTGTACAGTTGTGCTTTAAATATGTATATTACAAAAATTCTTAGTCATCATATTATATTATATTACAAGATTTGTATATTATTATTGTCTTCCCATTACTGGTTGTGTAATTTACTTTTATTATGTTTTATTGTATAACTATATGTATCAATAAAAACTATTATTATTATATTCGTATGTTTTCCTTGACAGTTTACACTTATTAGATTATTATATTTTTCTTAATCTTATAGAGTAGTAGTTTATTGTGTCTAATAGGTCACCGTAAGAGGGATGTTATAATACATGTAAGTAAAAGATTAATATTTATATTTCGTATCACATATTTACACCATATTTAATATGTAACACCACAAAATTACACATAAGATGCTCAAACTATGGCTATAATTGTTACAGTAAGTAATATTTATTACCATAGTTTTAGTAACTTTTGTGTATGTTTCTTAAATAATGTATTTAATAAGCGTATTCTAAAAACAAGCTCATTTCAAATTTCGCGCCAATATGCTGCTAGCGCCATCTTCGTACCAAGTTCACTGATGTGTGACAAGGATAGCAGATCTTGGATATTTTTTTTTCAAGTAGTTGCCGGTCTGGGTTGTTTATTCTGTGGTGCTAGTTTGGTTTAGTTTAAAGTTTGTTTAGTGCACAATGAATAATTGTGAGTCGGAAGAGATTGTGGAGGCTGCATATATTGCAATAAGCAATTTGCTGCCTACGAAGTCAAGATCTTTATACGATATAGCCTACAATCGGTTCAAAAAGTGGTGCGCCGAGAAAAATGTTCAAGTATAATAATAATAATAATAATAATAATACTTTATTAGTCTCAAGATCCACTGGATATAGACTTCGTCAATACAGAGTACAAATAGCAAAAACATATATATACATACATAGATATAAACCACAATACATAAACATACTAAATGTACAATACGACTATGGCAACCGTGCATGGAGCTCTGCCATACTATAGAAACTGTGGTTAATTAGAAATTCTCTCAACAGTTTCCTAAAGTTTGCCAGACCCGAGTCCCGCATGTGCATTGGCAACTTATTAAAAATTGTAAAGCCAGTTATGAATGGGGACTTTTGATGAAATAAGTGATACGATCTGTCCACAACTAAGTTATTTCTATTACGAGTCCTGTAATTATGCTTCTCACTTATTACTGAAAATCTATGTTTGTTATTAAAAATATATGTTAGTAATTTATAAGCATAGACAGAGGTAACAGTAAATATTCTCTTTGAGCGGAAGGTGTCCCTACAAGACTCATGGTAGGGCAAATCAAAAACAAGTCTGATGATACGCTTTTGCAGAAGAAACACCCTTTGTATATCCCTCGCTTGGCCCCAGACAATAATATTATAGGATATTATAGAGTAGGCATAAGCATAATAAACGCTGAGAAGGGACTCGGCATTCAAGATGTTTTTCAAAGTGTGCAAAACATAATATGCCCTCTGCAGTCTACCGCACACGTAATCAACCTGGTTATCCCATGACATATTTTCATCAAGAATTGTACCTAAGAATTTACAATTTCTAGAGATCTCAATAGTTTGATTATTAAATGTTATGTCTAATCCTGATCGTGTTCTATGTCTGTTGAAAAATTCAATAATAACCGTCTTATCATGGTTGATTACTAATTTGTTGGCACAACACCAGTCCTCAAAACTTTGTAGAACTATATTGATATTATTGTTGAGCTGTTCTAGATCCGAGTGGGAAACCACTATTGCTGTATCGTCAGCATACAGAAATATTTTGCCATAGTTTATGTAACTAGGTAGGTCATTTATAAATAATAAAAATATCAATGGACCCAGGACACTGCCCTGTGGAACTCCAACGTCCATATCATATTCCTCCGATCTGACGTCACCAAGTCTAACTACAATTTTTCTGTCCTTTAAAAATGAGACAATCCATTCGTTCAGTTCCCCACGAATTCCGAGGTTATAGATCTTACTACTAACAAAATGACAATTAACGGAATCAAAGGCTCTAGACAGATCAAACAAGATCAACACGGTGTATCGTCCTATATCCATTTCATCAAGAATATGCTGCGTACATTCCACAACACCAGTCTCAGTAGAGAAACCACTCCGAAAACCGTGCTGACAGGGGGTAATGAGATTATGCTTGTTTAAAAAATTAAATATTCTATCAGCAATAATTTTTTCAATAATTTTAGAGAAGACACTAGTTAGCGCGATAGGTCTGTAGTTCTCAATATTGGAGCGGTCATTTCTTTTATGTATAGGAATTACAGCAGACGATTTCAATGCTGTAGGGAATTTGCCCAAAGTAATCGATAGATTAACCAGACGGGAGAGATCTTCTGCTACCTCCATCGCACAGGCCTTTATAACGCTAACCGGAATGTCGTCAAGACCTGTACTTCTCTTATTGGGTAAACGCTTTATAATATCTATAATGTCTCCAGCAACGACAGGACCACAAAACATCGTGCAGGGCATAATACAACCAGTGGTACAGCCAACGCCGTTGCCGGCCCCAAAACGAGATCCCACATCGCCCTCGACAACGGACGAAAAATAGTTGCCAAACAAGTCGGCCACCCCCTTCGAATCCTTGACACAACGGTCATCGTAATTCAGAATAATATCGCGGTTAATCCCAGTCTTCCCGCTAAAATCACTAACAATACGCCAGAGAGCCCTAGATTTATTGTCAGACCGATAAATTACATCAGCATAGTGCGCTTCTTTTTCATGTTTGATCTTATTGTTAATATTTCGTTTCATAATCTTATAGTTGTTTGTTAATTCAGTGTTATTCATCCTCTGGCGTAGCCAATTAAGTTCTCTAAGGTTATATAGCTCAACTTGTAACTCACCAGAAAAACGTATTTTTTTTTTGCTACTCTTGGCTGATAATGAAAATCGTTTGTATTTTTTTTTAAAAACAGTATTAAAGCACCACTGAAAGTGCCCCAAGAAAACGTCAAATGCCCCATCCACGTCAGCGCCGCCGAAGCCGGTGGGTGCGCCATCAGCCGCAAGCAAGTCCTTGAACTCACAAATGGACGAATGCGAGAAACTTCGGTATGCAACCTCATGGTCACCATCCTCGTCAATCTCCACACCCCCATCGCAATCCACAATTTGACCAAAGTGATCGGAAAAACCAGTATCAATATTAAAAGCCCGACATGCTTGAGGCATGTTAGTAACTACATAATCAATACCGGTGGAACTGGAGTATCTAATAGTCGTAAAAACGCGTGTGCCGTCAGTTAACAAAGACGTCAGGCCAAAAGACCCGAAAATGTCACTCAAAATTCTATAGTCAAGGCTGTTTTGAAAACGGTCAATATTAAAGTCACCACACATAATTAAAAACTTAAACTTCCCCAATATAAATGTGAGTAATTCCGACAACAATCCACAAAACACCTCAAAATTATGCCTATCCCCACCCGGTGGCCTGTAAACGTTCACAATGCAAAGATCCCCACCCAAGGAAACACCCGAACACTCAAAGACCCTCTCAATTGAATATAAATCAATAGATTTGATCGGCTTGCACCGTGAGAAGAATTTTTCATGAGCAAATATAGCAGAACCGCCATGCACATAGTCGCCACGACAGAATCCTGATACTAATCTATAATTATTTATTACAGTAAGGTCCAGTTGGGCTCGGTTTAGCCAATGTTCACAAAATAAAAGAAACATAAAATTATGATTCTTCAGAAAAAGGTCAATTAAATTGATTTTATTTGATAAACACTGTATATTAATATTAAAAATACTAAATTGGGGTGTATAGGACCCCTTATTGTCATGAAATTGATCATAAGTCTTTTTATTTATAAAAAAATTACCTACATTATTTTCTTTATCTTCAAAGTTACGTGGGAAACCAAACTTAAAATCATCTTTGTCCACCATATCGGGTTCATTCCTAATAGATTGCACATTCACATGATCCACATTCAAAACGGGCCTGTCATCAAATGGTAAACCACAGTTTCTCAATTTATTTAATGTAGTGGTGTTAAAATTCTCCCTGTTCTCTCCGTGTTTGGCGAAAAAACCTGAATCTCTTCACTAGGACACCCCTCGGCCAAAATGTCGGATCGTATAAAGTTTCCATAAGATTTACGTCGGTAGCGACTCGAAAAGCCGAGTGAACACCCTTTGTATCAAGTTTTGTAATTTCAAATGTATGACCGGACGCCTTATTCCGAAGAAAATCTCTAATTGCTTCCTCCGTCGTTGTCGCCTTGCACCTCCCAACGTAAAGCCAAAGTCGACGCTCCGGTGCTCCAAAATCGTCAGCCCCTTCTCCGGAACTATCAGAATTAATCCCCACAATAACTTTATCTTTCTTATTTTTATTCACTTTAATATTTTGGGAATATTGTGGTATATTTATATTTATGTTGTTTTTTTCCTCAACATAATCCTCTTTCTTATCTCCTCGCACTTTTTCCGAATAACTATTTATGATGCTTCTTACACCTACAACGGTATCGTCCGAAGAAGTCAAACCCAACGACAGATCCAGATCCCTCGCTTTATTATTTAAATAATTTTTACATTCTCCAACAGTTTTTTGTTGCAATAAGGACACAAGTTCTTTATTTGCATCAGTTAAATTGTCTATTTTCGTCTCTAAATGTTTTATCGTGGTATACAGATCACTTACCAATGTTTGTATTGTTTTTTCAACTAACATTCTGACTTTTTCATCAAGATTTACACCTGCACTATCACAGTTGTCTTTGTTTCTCAGATTATAACTCATTCTGTGTTTTATGTCACTAAAATGCATACACTATATATACTATATATATTCATTAATATATTTATTTGTTTAGTTGTGTCAGGCAACACAGTAACACGTGCGTTCACATCAACGCCTCTCAATTTAATGTGCGAGAATGTTTTGTTGGCATACTTCAGTGAAAATGCAAAGAATTACAAGTCTTCCACATTATGGGCGCAATATTCTATGGTTAAGTCATGTTTGATAATTTACGACAACATAGATATAAGCAATTTCCCCAAGCTGATCGCATTTTTGAAAAGAGCCGGTGACGGATATCAAGCGAAAAAATCGAAAATATTGACAAAGGGTCAAATCGACCGTTTTCTATCAAGTGTAGATGACAAAGAATTCTTAATGATTAAGGTAAGATTACTTTTGTTGTTAGGTATTTCAATTATTAAGTATTTTGATTTTTTATAGGTTGGATTAATTCTGGGGATTGCCGGAGCTTGTCGAACTGATGAACTAGTCAATTTAACAGTAGATGATATTGAGGATGTAGGCTCTTCCTTGATTGTAAAAATTCCAAACACTAAGACAAAGATTCCACGAACCTTTGTGGTTACCGATGTGGAAAATATGCTTGAATTGTTTCGAAAATACCTGTCCCTTCGTCAAGCATAAGCGCTTTTTTTTGTACTACAAAGCAGGAAAATGTAGTTCGCAGCCAGTTGGCAAGAATACCATGGGAAAAATTCCGAGTGTAGTAGCTTCGTATTTAAAATTACCTGATGCTGCATGTTATACTGGTCACTGCTTACGAAGATCTTCAGCGACATTTCTGGCAGATGCTGGTGTGGATATCACGACAATAAAGCGTCATGCTGGTTGGAAATCAACGACAGTCGCTGAGGGTTATGTCGAGAACTCCATTGAAAATAAGACCAAAATTGCTAATCAGGTTTTAGTAGGTACCACTACTAGGGCAATCACAAAAACTGTAAATGTAAGCGAAAGTAATATTCCTTCTAATATTAATTTTGAAAATTGTACAAATGTAACATTTAACTTAAATGTCAATAAATAATTTCAATGTTATCTTTTTTTTGCATGAATCACAAAAGTTCTCCATAATGTAAACTCCCTTGGGAGCATTATACTCCCTTGGGAATAATCGACTACTTCTGTTTTAATTTTGATGTCATAGAAACTGATTTCTACTCCCGACCGTGGAAAAATGTTTTTATTCCGTATACATCAGTATAATAACAATAATATATAATTAGTCCAGTCATTATATACATTTGAATAAGAAAATTAACCGAACAAGCCAAATTTTTTATATGATGTTGGAGGGGGTCAGGACAGCTTAATTTGAAGTTTTCGACCGAAACCCCTCAGGGCGTTTTTCGCCATCTTGAAAATAAGGGTGAATTTTTGTTTCCTTTGTAACTCGGCTCCTCGTCGTCCTACGGAGAAGGTATATAGAAGGTATTTTTTGTTCCCTTTTTTATTCTCTATACTTGATGTTATATAACTTTTTCACCTAACATCTGCCGTTCTCGAGATATCGGCAAAAATAGGAAAAAAATTGGGTTTCGGTTTCAATTTTTTCCCTATTTATTGCCCTATACAGCGAAAAATATCTATTATGAAGCATGTAGAGCAAGTTCGTAACTAAAATTTGAGGTTTCGGGTTTCCTCGGCTTACGCACACCATCGAAATTTATAAGTGTGCTTACATTGTATAGGAGATTGTTATGCAGTTGTTTCGCGAATGTCAGTGTGAGCGTACGTATTTACTATCGTTGTGAAAATTGGCGATTGTTTTATTTGTAAAAAACCTTTGATCGAAGACATTTATATGACGAAGAAGAAAGCTGTCCAATCTCTTTTAGCGGCTAGCATTAAAAGAGGACATGAGGATTATCAGCGTATGTTATAAACTGTCGATTCAGTGAGTGTTCACCATGCGTGCTACAAACAATACAGCAACGAAAGACTAGCGTCGATTGCTTATCGACGAAGGACATCTGCATTGAGGCATTCGGAAGAACTCGAGGAACCAGAAGAAGAACCGCTGCTCGAGCCTGTTTTTGATTTCAAAAATTAATGCTTATTTTGTGCAGAAGTAATAGAAGAAGAAGGGAAAGTAGAAAACATCGAAAACGAAAACGAATTAGTATGGTGAAAGACAGATCGATGAAAGAAAAAATTATACAACACCTTGCTGGACGCGATGGTGATTTTGCGGTTTCAATCAAGAACCGTATCCAGCATGTACCTGATTTCGTCGCCGCTGGATCTCGGTACCATCGCAAATGCATTACTCATGTGTATTACGCGTTAGCTTCCAAGTACATAAAAAAAATACGACCTACCGGGGACAAAGTGGACGAAGTCATGGAGGACATTTACTCATTTCTAATTGAAAATTCCGACGAATGTCAACTCTCTTTAAATGAATTGATCAGCCAAATACAAGGAGACTACGTTCCTCATATTAAAACTGTGAAAAGTCGTTTACAAGAAAAGTTTGGACATGATATTCTGATCAGTGAAAAACGAGGATGCGATTGCTTGATTTGCTTTCGGAACACCGGTTATAAAATACTTTCGGATAACAGGTACAGCCAAAGAAATGAGGATTCTCGAGGAGAACGATTACGAGTCATTCGCGAAGCTGCAGCAATTATCCGCGAGGACATAAGAAGTGACACGCATGATACGAACAATTACCCTGCATCGGATGAATTTGTGAAAGATATCGAATCTGTCGTTCCTGAGACTTTGGAAGTTTTCCTATCCGCAATAATTATGAAGGATAAACTTTGTGCATTTGAAAGTTGGAAAAGAAAATGTACAGCGATAATAATTACAGCTGTACGTCCTCGTTCGTTCTTATCCCAGCTACAGATAGGCGTCGGAGGTTTCCTGTACAAAAAATTCGGTTCGAAGACTCTTATAAACATTTTATCGGCAATGGGTTTCTGTGCCTCGTACAGAGAAGTAACTTTTTTTGAGAATTCTTGTATACACCGAGCTGAACGTGAAGTTTTGCAGAATTCATTTTCTCAATTCGTGTTCGATAATGCAGATTTCAACATTAATACCATCGACGGTCATGGAACGTTTCATGCGATGGGAGGAATACATTGTGTGACTCCACACACTGCCCTCGGGCGTGATTATGCAATTCCACGTATTGTCGAAATGAAATCCGCCTCAGAAGTTGCACAATTGGGCATGGTTCCAGTACAGTCGTATTGTAAACATAAATCCGCAGGATTACAATCCATAAAAGTCGCTAATCTCGAAGATCTTCGTCAACTCTCGCACGAAATTGTACCGACAGTAGCAGATTTAATTTGGCTTTATGGAAAATGAAATTGCTCTGTGGGGATTCCGGGATGGAATGGTTTCATGGAGAAAGTAACAACCAATCTGAGGTACAAACGTTCAAAAGTTATTTGTCTCCCGTTCATCAATACCCTGCCATCGGATTATGACACCATTCTCACTTCGCTTATTGAAAGCCTGTTGAAAAATGCAAGGGTTGCCATCAAAGAACTCCTTTTGTAACATTTGATCAGCCACTTTATTGGATAGCTCGCGACATCTAATAAATTTTATACATGTGATTCATAATTTCACTGTTTTATTTACTTTTATTTTATTTCAATAATTATATTCAGAACGGTGAATCCGTAACAACGTATCTATTCAATCGCGCGAGCCATAGAATAAAAACTTCGCACCGGCATGCCGACTTTGCGGCAAACTAGAACTCGTAATTTTGAAAATGGAGGGTAAACAAAAATACAATTTTTTAGGTACGAACGTGCTCTACCATTTTGGTAATAGACATTTTTTGGCTATGTGTGACGATAAAGAAGAAAAGAAATAAAAACCGAGCTCGTACCCCAAATTATGTCCTATTTTTGCCGATATCTCGAGAACGGCAGATGTTAGGTGAAACAGTTATATAACATCAATTATAGAGAATAAAAAAGGGAACAAAAAATACCTAAACAACTTCCCCGTAGGACGACGAGGAGCCGAGTTACAAAGGAAACAAGAATTCACCCTTATTTTCAAGATGGCGGAAAACGCCCTGAGGGGTTTCGGTCGAAAACTTCAAATTAAGCTGTCCTGACCCCATCCAACATCATATAAAAAAATTGGCTTGTTCGGTTCATTTTCTAATTCAGGGCCTATTTTCGGACAGTATGACTGGATTAAATAGCATGTAAGCTAACAAAATTAAAATAAAAGAATAATTAAATAACTCGCATAATAATGTGATGTAATGGAAATCAGAAGGTAAGGTTCAGCTGGACAACCAATGAGGCTTGTGAAGTCTTCCTGTTTTGAAAGACTTGAATCGTTTTTCTTTCACTTGGATCGTCTGGATTTAGAAGTAGTAAAGAATAACTCCTCACTGAATTTACGTTATACGTGGTTATTCACAAATGAATACACTGTTATATACAACTTTATTTAAATGCGAATAAATGTAGGCTTCTTGCATTGGGCAAGTTGAACCGTACATGATAGCTAACTGCTAAAAAGTTGAGCTTCGTTGATAAACTGTTTTCAATTTTCTGTTACAAACAAATTCAGTATTTAGAGTGGGGTGGTAAGTTTACAAAACCGTACCTCCTCTATTGTTGTCTGGAAAAACCAAACATTAATGGGTTGTAAGTTTCATTAAAGGTTCTCGGAAGGAGCAAATAGCAATACAATTATCTAATATAAATATATGCCCTGCTGTGCGTTTACGGATTTCTTCAATTACAGAATATCTATAATTCTGAAATCCGGCCAATGTTTATGTATTTTTAAGTACTACAACGGCATGATGCTAATAATAGAAAGAAAATAAATGCTGATTTAGACAAGACAATTTAGCGATTTTCTAGAACGGACAATAGAGATGTTTCTAAGAAAGTGATTAAATTAGGAGACTGATGTCCTTCTTGGTCTTTCCAGATTTAATTATAAATATACATTATTGTACGATTATGAAGTAATAAAATGAATGTAAGCACTTATATAGGTAAATATACATGTTCTAATTAATTGTACCTTTGTAAAATAAAGCAAATTGAGATTAAAACTAAACATATACCTATACGTTTTACATAAAACAGAGAATATTACTTTATAAAAAAGAATAAAAGAAAAATAATAATAATAAACGTCCTTAACAAGGCTGTCCTCTGATTGTCATCTTAAAACCTTCAATGATACAAGAAAAAAAGAAATAAACAAAAAGTAAATGTGAGATATTAAAAACTAAACTAAACTTATAATTTATATGCGATGGTAATAAAATAGTAAGCAAGTATAAAGTAAAGTATGTAATCAATGTAATCAATGAGAAAACAACAAAAGCACAACTTAAGGAACTAACGGTAAAAGTACTATTCGTCAAGCTGTTTATTATTGGGTAATACTATAAGAGTTTGTGTTTTTCGGACAAACTTTCATTTTAAACGAAAGCTTTGTTGCTTGGTAACTAACGACAACAAATAACATGGTAAAACCGCGACACCGAAGATGGAGCGGTTTTACCTTTCGTTATTTGTTCGAGTCGTGTTACCTTTAAACAACAAAGTTTGAGTTTTGTCAAAATAAAAAAATGTTCCGGAAATAAACACAAGCTCGAATGGTATTTGTCAAGGCAATTTAACGAATCATTTAATTAACATTAATACACAAAAATATTTTTATTTAAACAACGCAAAAACACAACATTTCATTCAATACATAGGTAAATAGTAGCTTAATCGTTACTAAAAGTAGAGCTAGAAAACGTACAGTTATTTATTCGTGGCTGACTGAACACTATTTAGGTTATTTTTGTTTCTTAGATTTGTTACAATTTCTGAGTGATGATTTGGATCAAACTAGAGGTAAGAATTTAAGGATTTTGTGTTTGAATGGCCTGTTATTTTACTGATTTGCAGATCACTTACTTCCGTTTTGGCTAATGTTGAAATAGCACTTGCTCAATTTAAATGATTGGTATATTTATTGTCGGCATTATGGTGAATTTTGATAGCTGAATCTCTGGTCCATTTAGAGAATTCATTTGGACCAATAGCCATATTTTTGTACCATCCCTTGCTGCCTTCTGTTTCATAATACTGATTTACTGTCAAACACAATCGATCAGTAAGAATGTTTGGTCCTCTTTTGCTTAGAAATTTATAAAACAATATGACAGGATATAAATCAGGATTTGATAGTTTTGATAACGTATTCTTTGTAGTCTGTCCCATCTCTTTTCTTCATATTATAGGCCCAGTCTTCTAGTATACTAGCAATTACATTAACAGGTGTATTGCCGTCCAATTTAGAGTTCCTCTCATAGCAAAATTGCATGAATTGCTTCCATATTGAGGCTTTCGTTTTATTTGTATTGTTAGGCATGGGTATTCGATACGGCATCTTTTAGTTTTTCTATAGTAGCACTGCCAAAACGACTCATTTTGGAAGGAAAATATACAAATGTTTATGTATGACGTTTATTTTAACGATACTGTCAGAAATGAATTCTCGTTGCCATGGAAAATCAACATGGAGTTTATCCGCAAGCAAACATACCAATGCCTAATACCTACTATAGTCCGTCTCAACCCTATTATGTAGTACAGGTCTTATGGCAATTGATTTCATGGTTGCCCAATCGTCTTAGTGTATAATGTCGTTAGAATTCTGGTTCAATATCTGACATTTTTTGTAATTAAAACATAACCTATACGACTGTTTGTCATTCAATTGATGCATACAAAAAATTAATAGTAATTTGAAACACTAAAAGGGGAGAATGTATGGGAAGATGGATTAGTTAAAATATTTGTAATAATATAATCCTTTGGGATTGTTCTGTAGAAAATTATTTACAATCTAACTGAATATAGTAAGCCAGAGTAAATAAATTAATATTTCAAAGAAACACTTAAGGTATACAATTTTCTTCGTTACTGAATATTGACATCTTAATCTACTATCCACTATAAATTCACACCAAGACAAAGTTAATAACAAATTTATTTTTCATAAAAAGACTTTTCTATTTATAAAAACAACTTAAATAATACATATTTATGAAAAGAATAACAATAACCACACATACACACGTACTTTTATTTTTTAATATGTTACATGACTTATATAGTTCTATTGAATATTAATATGTTAATCTACATTCCGTTATACACATTTAAAGACACAAATTCATTTTGCAAAAACATACTTTCCCATTTATAAGAACAAGTTAATAATACATGATAACATTTACGGAACACATATTGTTTTATTTTTCTTCAATCACTTAAAGAATCTTGATTTGATGATGAATGTGTGACATTAATTATAAACTCTTCAACATCGTCTTGCAAGTTGGCAAGGTGACCAATGTAATTCTGCCAGTTGTTCACTGTTACATTTTGATATCCCTCCACAATTAATTATTTAATATCTCTTTGTTTGAATGTCGTATTGTGCATTTCAACGTAGTGCTTAACTTATGCCCACACCATTTCAGTTGGGTTTAATTTACAATGATAAGGTGGAAGCCCTTTATTCTTTGCAAATTCATCAATTTTGTTTCTGTCATACTGAGACCTAACCTCTGACACACAAGCCAGTAAATCTCTTTTTAACATGTCATTATCAAGTGGTATATTCTTCTCAGTAAGCCATTCAATAATTTGGCCTTCTCCGTGCTACTGCTGGAAACTTTTCCAATTTTCTCGTGTGATATGAGGCATTATCGAGACCAACAACCGAGTTCTCTGGTATATTTGGTAGCAATTTATTCTTGAACCAATCGCATTTCGCTATGAACATCAGCAGTATTTTTCTTACAAAGAAATGTACATTCAGCACCAACAACAAAACCTTGCTCGCCTCCAGCATGAATTAATGGAAATCGAGGCCCAAGACCACTTGGTGATTTTAAACCAGTGCTGAGTCCTTGTGTAAAAGCTTGTCGACAGCTTTGAACAGTAGCGTCAGTCCACTTTTTATTTGCCGAGTGTCCTGCATTCACTCATGATTCATCAGTATATATTATAGTTTTACCTAAAAATAAAACAATCACAATCAAACACAAGCAAATAATAAATTGCGTAATGAACATAAAAGTATAACAAATTAAATGATAAACTATACCTTCGTCTCGGAATTTTCTGATGTCTCGTAAGTATTTACGAGATGTCTCCACCTAATGATGTCATCTCTTTCAATATGAATACTCTTTCGTCCCACTTTTTAAAATTCAAAACCCATATCATGTAGCAATCTGTAAAAAGTATATGTATATGTAGGTATATAGGTTATCACGTTTATCAGACTTATAGATACATTTAAAAGTAAGTACCTATGCATACCTAGCATAGGTACTTACTTTTAAATGCTTGAAAAAGATAATCTGCTTGCTGAAAAGAACGATTTAACAGAAATTATATATAGATAGAAAATAAATTAAAGACAATATAAAAGTTTACACACTACGGCAAAAAATGACAATTGATAGCAACGATTACACATATACCCATATACTTTGCATAATAGAACTTGCAACAAGGCAACCGGATATAAAGATGGCGTTATTAAGAGACTACTAAAGATAATAAGAGATGCAATATCCCTATTAAACCTGTACTGCATAATGGGGTTGAGACGGACTTGCCGGCAGACCAAAAACCATGCGTTTAAATCCGCACAAAGACATATCCTGTATGACATAAGGCAAGGAATTGTATAATTTGTAAATATTGAAGGTAAAACACCTTTTGTAAAATGCTGTTCTATGACTAGAAAAGGTTATAAGATGCACGTTACGAAGATTGATATTATGAACATCGGTCCTGAAAGTAATTTTATTGTAGAGGTAAATTGGTGATTCCAAGCTAATGAGTTTATGAAATAAACAAAAAATTGCAATAGTATTCCATAATAGTATTCCATTCTTCATGTTTATCCAACGGACATCTTTCAGTTTATACGTTATAAGGCAGACATTTTGAACTCTCTGTATTCCCCCACATTAGATGAATCATATAGTGATGCAGAAAACGTGAATTGCAAAAGAAACTGACTTCGACATAGCGAAGTTTTCAAGCGAAAACGAAAAGTGTTTCTGTAAGGATACAACAATTTTAAGTTGACCAGTGAAGACTTCACACCATTTAGAATTTCCGAATAACACTGTTACTGTATTGGCGGGATCCAGCACAAGACTATGCTGCTCCGAGAACCGAATGTTCTCATCATTGTCAGACTGAACCCCTCCAACAGCACCCGCCCACGCCCCTTTGCAAGAGAATTGAACCTTGCGACGCAGCTCTAGAAATCGCAAGACACTCAGACTCACATCCATCAATGGATACGCACTGAAACCTGCCCAACAGATAAGACCCCAGCAAAGTAACTGCTTCATCATCAAAACCAACGTGACGCAACATAGATAATAAAATTCCATGATCAATTGTATCCAAGGCTTTGCTGAAGTCCATTTGAATTGATGTTAATTTGATGAATGCAAATACACAGACTAATGATGCTTGTATGTTGAAACCTACGAGTAAAGAATAGAACAGGAGAGAGTCTCCTTAATAATAATATTTGTCCAAATTTGGTAACTAAATATGGCCGCCGCAATGCCTAGGCGTGCATAAATGTTTTGTAGAGGGTATATGTACACTTCCTGTGTTCTCGATAATCATTTAGAATAGGTTGTTAGTCCAAAAATAATTAAAGAAATATCGTGAGTGTATTATGTTTTCAATTCGTTTCTTCTTTTTAATATATTATAAACGGGTTTAAATGAAATCTGCGTCAAAAATATGACAAATATTAAATGACTTGGATATATATGTTACGACACTGAACACATAATCAGACATGTCAGATATATGACAATTTATTTAAAATACCTCTTTTTAAATTATTATTGCCTATGTTGAATGCCAATGAAATAACTTACCGATGAAGAGAAAAATTAATATTCTTTGTTCTTGCCGTTTTAGAACGACCACAAGCCACACAATTGACCATTATAGAAACACTAAAATGTCATTTTTGACATAACCGGACATAACTGACCTACCGAAAAGGGTAACTCTGTCTAAAAAATACCTATTTCCACACCACGTTATGATCTCTCCTGTTCTATTCTTTACTCGTAGGTTGAAACCCAGAAAGAAGTTCATTTGTCAAAATTCAATACTACCAAAAAAATAAAGCCGTCTATCGGACTGCATATTACGTACTTATAAATCATTTCGGTTTATAAATATAAAATTTATTAATAACTCGACCATAGCGCCACCTATCGTGCCCAGACTTTGTAATTCTCTTTTTCGGCACTAAACCATTATATATTGCTAATATGAGTCATGTTGGTCCATAAATATAGAATTTGTTAATAACTCGACTACAGCGCCACCTATCGGATCCTAGTATAGCTATGGAACATCGTCTCGGCTAAACAAATATATTTTGCGATTATGAGCTCAATAGATCAAGTCATCACGATCACTAACAAACGCACCAACGATTATATACATATATTGCCCGAATTTTCCGACTTTCCTTGTCATTGTCTCGATTTCTTTTCCTGAAAACTTTTCCAGGACCATAACGAACAAAACAAAAAATATTATGTTATGATCATAAGTTCATACAAAAATCCTATAGAAAAAAGCACTTTTTTTCGAATTTTCCGGGCAACTTTTTAAATTTTCTTTAAACGATGTTACTTTTATCATAAAATAAAATAAAATAGTTTTTCTGCTTTATCTTTAAAATGTCATTTACCGTATAACGGGTGTAACGAAAGTTTTCGGACTATTTTAAAACGTTTTCTTCGAATACAGTAAGTAAGTAAAGTATGGCTCTGTGTTATCATGGTTACATCGCATTTTTATAGCACATGTCCTTTAATAAGTTGCTTCTCAATTGACACGCATGATTTTATAATGAGTTTTTCTAAAACTAAGCTTAAAGATATCATTATTTTATGTATTGCGGGACTGTAACAAAAATATTTACTAGTGAATGGGTTTGAATTATTTATAAAATCGTATTCCAAAAATATATTATATGTATATTTTTTATTTCACGTATATAATTTTAATAAGCGTCTCATTTCTATACCTGCCTGTATTTATACAGAAATTAAATATATTTTACTTACGATACACTATGCCCACAATATATTTTACAAAATATGTAGAATATGGTGCAAACAAAACAAATTTTGGAATCAAACAAGTTAATTATTGAATTTTAGTAAGTGCAGAAATAGGAAATGTTACGTAAATGGATGAATAATTAGTGGAAGAGGAGTTATAAAATAACAATAAATATAAACATCAAAATAGGTAATCATTATTTCAACAAATGTTCAAATGAATGTACATTAACTTCTAAACATTTTGAACACGCTTCTGAAATGAATATATTTCCAGATAGCTTCCCTTGTGGTTACAGATATACTGTATATTTGCTCTTTTACGTATTCCCATAAAAAAAATCTAATTGTGTGATGTCCGAAAATCTAGCGGCCAATGAATACGGCCTCCACGAGATAGCCACTTCCAACATATTATTTAAAATATTTCGTATTTGTAGCATAGAATGTGGCAGTTCACCGTCTTGTTGCATCTACATGTCTCTTCTCAAGTTTACTGGAATATCTTCCAATAATTCCACTAAATCGCTTGACAGAAATGGCGCATAAGCTTGTCCGTCAAAACTATTTTCAAAGACATGCGAATCTATCATCCTATCAGCAAAAGTGTATCCTCAAACACGTATTTTTATTCCTCCGTCACAGAATTCAACGAATGATTGTTTATAACATACGATCACTGCAAATAGTTTATTTGAGCAGTACAAATAAGAATTTAAAAGCATCACTTAACCAACTACACGATCTTGTTTTTAAGAGTCAAAGAAGTAGTTATTATAAGCCTATAAAATATAAATACATGTAAGTACCATCAATTCAAGGTTAGTTCTATGTGCGAGTAGAGTTTATGCTAGAGTTACGTGGGAAGTTCAAAATCAATATATTTAATTATGGCATTTTTCATCATTTTAATTAATAATTATATATTATTATTTTCACCAATTATTGTTGGTTCAGGGTGTGTTATATTAATATACATTAAGAGGGGCGTTTACTAACAAATAGAACCTTATGCAACTTATATTACTCGCGGGACGGGTAGACGCAAGGGGGTGTGAGTAGGTGGATGTAGACGATATTCGGTTCTGTCACAGCGCTTCGGTTTTATTCACAGATTCTGTCATAGATAAAGGAATACTATAGATGGGAAACATAATGTATAAAGAATGAGTACTTACGGAACTGTTGATGTTATTTTATAATAAGCCAATTTTCGCTTGTCCATAACTTATATTATTAAACACTCGAATATTATAGGTATATATGACATTTCTTTTTAATTACAAACTGTCACTCTGACTTAAGTCTGGAATAGCCGACCGAGTCCGATAGATTTTTGTCTTGGCTAAGACCGGTAGAGATACCGTAAAGTGAAGATAGACGACGCAATAGCTTGTAAAAACGTCGTGTGAAATGTGTGTGACAATGTTTACTATTTAATGTTTTTTATCTTCAAAAATAATTGCAGAATGTTTTTTTTTTATATCGTACATCAAATGTGCAGCTGCCGCGTGGAGGTTGTTTTTTTTTTGCGTATCAGCCTTAGTTAGTAGACATTAATTAAATTCATGCATTTTTGTCGTTGTTTCTAAGACACATAACTTTTTTAAGAAAATAAATTAGTACAAAAACTGACCTTGACATTATGAATTGATGTTTTTACATCACTAACACAAATTTGAGATTCTAAAATTACAAAATAAATTCAAAAAACGCGAAACGGCGATGCCTTAGTTTTCGATAGGAAAACGCTACTCTTAACTGAAAAAAGTTATAAAATCTCATCAAAAACATATATGCACAAGAAGCAGACATGTGTGTTATATTATCTTAAAAAATAACTGAAATATAGAAACTATGCCACTTACCTACAAGTTACTTGCATTATCATAAACACAGAAATGTCTGTGTAAATTCATCGAACTTGACAAGTTTTCATTTAAGATTTGAACATTATTGAAACCTCTGAAAACTTGCCAAGTTTGATCTGGGGGGTTTATCAATTTACACATAATTTTCTGTGCTTATCAGGACAAAGCATCTAACGTGTAATGTAATAATTTCTATATTTTAGTTATTTTTTTAAGATAATATAATACACTTGCCTGTGAGAATTTGGGCTGTTTTTTTACATGTATGTTTTTGGTGGGGTTAATACATACACAAAACTCTACTGTAATGGATTATATTTTTCAATAAAAACGAAAATTTCTTTTCACAGAGATAAAAATCCATAATCTCTATGAATACGCCCACTAATATCACACAGCCTATCAAAAATTTAAATGAACATGTATGTATTTGATTTGTGTCCTTTTTTTGGAATAGGTATATATGAATAGGTAGCTTTTTTTTACAGCTCCTCATGTGTTTGCACGTCTATGTACTACCTGAAGTCCATGTACGTGTGTTGTATATAGAATGCGTTACACATGTTGTCAGTGTGAATGCCCAATTGTCCACCCAGTGTGCAATTTCGCTGTAATTTAATCTGCCTGCACGTTCACAATAATATAATTACAAAGTAAAATTATGATTTTACCGATAATTTATTGTATCCATTGACGCTTGTCCATTGCTCATGCCAGTCTACTAGCTTTATTTGCAAATCGAAAATTCGTTGTATCCATACATGTTAACTTCTAAAACTAACAAATACTAATGGGGAGATATATAACGCAAAATGAGAAAAGTCTCTAAAATTCGTTGTCCATATTGTTATAGTTACTTCTTAAATGAGTTAATAGTTATTAACCATATTAAAATTTGAATATTTATTTGATGGAATGGTTATAATATCAGTTCTAGAATGATTCCAAATGCCAGATATAAATTAGTCATGTCAAAGGCTTACAAATTGCAATAATGTATTTCTTCTGTTGGTCATATTTTAAGGCACCTTTTTAATATCTAAATCCTAGCTAAAAACAAAAGTATCTCGGATGTCTATGCAACGAGGCGCGGTCGACAACCTCGAACTTTAAGCTTAGGTTTTCGCACTCGTATTATTAATAACTAAAAAAATAATTAGTATTATAAGTATATTATGTAATAATAATTGTAAAGAAAGGACGAGTTATTAAAAAGGTTTCATTGGAAATGAAAAACACCATAATTTAACGAGAACTTTTTCTTGTAATGTTGTAAGCGAGAGTGAGGTCGTAAATGCATTATTCAATTTGTCACAAGTTTAGTTAATTTTTGTTTATTTGAGGTGTATTGGTACAACTAAATGCCCCAAAAGTTGGGCACCATAATGTAAAAGAACCATCAATAAATTTATTATTAATATAATGTAAAAATGGTCCCACGTTGTTGCGTCATAATGTATTAGAACCCCTTTATAATAGCACCATTATTGGATGCCATATTGTAAAGGAACAAGTATATAAAATGCCCTACGAATTTTAATAATAACATGTTATAAAATAAAATATAGAAATTGATTTATTTACCTGATTAGCTCAGTCCTTATCTCAGGTCGATCCGGATAAAAGAGATGTTGATAATCAATAGTTTTTTAGGGCATTATTTGGTAAAATGTAAGAAAATACTATTGTATAAATTAAGATAATATATGTATAGATACTAGAAATCAATAGTTTTCATATTTTAATACAGACATAGGAAAACATTTACACAATAAAACTGATTTTAATAAAACAAATACATTAACAAATAACATCAATACATTTTTATTACGGCAATATTTAGTGAGACTTATTTATATCATCAATTCTAAGTAACGAGATAACTGCATAAGCTTGAAAAAACAAGTTAAGTTTGACAGGTATAACATATATGTCAGTATACAACACTACTACGCAAATAAATAGATCGAAATACAGCATCGATAAACAATTTAGAGATGCTGATATGCTTTATGATATTTATAACAATCTATTAAATATATTTATTTTTCTCAGATTAATATATTTAATTATTTTGTTTCTACCTTGGAACGAATTATTATATTTAGTTCTTTATTTAACATTTATATAACGACAATTTCTAAATACTTTATTTAAACTTATCTTCTTTCTTGTACTCAAGAAGATCTTCGTATTGTCGGTGTGTCCAATTGAATCCTTCCCATCGACGAACAAGATGTCGGTAACTTTCACAAACTGCTATTCTGCTATTCCTAGAACAACAGCTTTTTACTGGAAGATATGATAACTTGAACACTGTAAGCAGTCGACTTCTTTTTAAACAAGAACCAATTTATTTACTTTAAGGTTCTAAGTAAAATTATATATTTGATTGACCGCTGTATGTATATATGTGAGTCCACACACTTTTAAACTAAAAGACCTTATCTCATTGCAGTAAAATGGAAGTATTTACCCAGGTGACTGTTCTCATTAAAGGACCTTCGTTGACTCTCTTAGAATCTCGTTATTCCCTTCTTATAGTTCGGATCCTGGGGTTTCCCTTTTTCTAGGCTGTCTGTGTATCCCCGAAAATGTCACGTATACTGTACTAAATTATAAATACAGCCCCCCCCCACTAATCTTAAACTAACACAAATTTTCGGCGCCACTATTTTTATAAATACTTTCTTATCGGACTAACACTTATTTTATACATATATTAAAATATAGAAAATAAAGTTATAGAAATATATAGCTATTGATTTCCAATATGTAATTAATAAAATATTGTTCATATAATTATTTAATATTATAAAGTTACGTCATCAGTAGTACATATACCAAAAATAAAAACTATTGAAACTTTTTCTAACCTTAGACTAGTCAGTATTTTGCCGGTGTTGTCAAAAGTTCTGGAATGGTCAGTAGAAGTGTAGCTTCGCCACCACATGAAAATTAATAATGTTCTGTTCCAGTATCAGTTAGGTTTCAGATGTAATCATAGTTGTGCGACTGCTTTGAATATGGTGACCGATAATATATTATATCAGTTGTTGATCAGGGTAATTGTGTGATTTTGGTTTTGCTAGACTACAACAGAGCATTTGACTCTATAGATCATAAGCTGTTGTTGTCGGTTCTCCAATATATTGGCTTAAAGAATATAACATTAAAAATCCTTTAGAGATTATTTGGGTGGTCAGAGTTAGTGTGTTAGAGTAAGAGATCAAGTTTTGAAGTTTGGGGGCTGGTATTTCGCATGATTCTATTCTCGGGCCGTTAGTATTCAGTATTGACACCTGCAATATAATAAGATGTTTACGTGCCTGCAAATGTCACATGTATGCCGATGACTATCAGATAAATCATAGGTTTAAGCGAGGCGATTTGCTGGAGACGGTGACTCCTATTAATACTGATTTGGATTCACTGCTTAATCATTCCGGTAAACATTCACTTTATTTAAATTCTTCAAAAGCATTTGAGATGGTTTTTGGCAACATTTCGTTTGAATTGAAACAATTAATTGGACTGATTATGCAGAAACTCTTATACTTTTTTTATTGACACCCCGCTACGGTTCAAGACACATATTGCAAATTGCATACAGAAGGCGTATGCTGCATTACGAATAATGTATCCACATGGAACTTAATTGATCCAATATAAAAGAATGTATGTAATATCATTTAAGTTTCTTTAAAAGAAATAATTAGTATTTGGTAATTATATAAAGGCTATCAAGCAGGTGGCAGTGTTTAAAGAAATATTTTAAATCAATATTATAGATTTAAAGTAATATGTGATACTTATATTAAAAAAATGACATTCAGGCGAGACTTATTAGATATTGTCTGTCTATTTATGAAAAGATAAGACAGTAATGTTCACTTATATCGAACCTGGTTAAAACGAACTACTTGCAAGATACGGAGGAACAAAATTCCATAATAGCAGTGTTAATTTTTACCTAATACAATGAACCCCTTTTAAAACCATCTTTCGGATAAAACGAATCGCGTTTTTTTATTAATAGTTCAACATTTTTCTGTTATAACGAACTCTTAGCGGTAAAACGAGAGACTTCCCCGAAAATAAAACTGACTTCCCCAAACGAACAAATAGCAGTGACACTCACATCGAGTCTCTAATTGTGCCACAAGTATGCTTGCGTATTGCATCGCATGAAAAGAAAAATATTACTAATTGATAATTTCCCAGCGCACCCTAATGTTAAAAATTTAGACTACATTAAATTAGTCTTTATGCCACATACAAGTTCGAATCTTCACCTCATGGATCAGGGTATTATACACAGTTTAAAAGACAACTACCGGCAACTTGTGCTTGCGAAGATGGTAAATTCTATTGATACTAGCAATGAAACATTTAGTATTAATTTCTTAGATGCTTTAATCTTTGTTCATATAGCATGGAAAATGGTAATAAGACAAACGATTGTTAATTCATTCCGTCACGGTGGATTTATCATGAGAGAAGACGAATTTGATTCAGATGATGATCTATCATTAGTCGAATGGTTTGAAAAAGTCAAACAAGATTATAAATTTGCTCGTGCTGACCATGACTTCAACGAATACGTCAAAGTTGATAACAATCTTGTGAAAGTGGAGTTGTTATTTTCATTGCTTGTGTAGATAACAAAAATGTTGATAATGAGGCAGAAGATGAGAAAAACGAAGAAACACAAAGCGATGAAATAATACTCATTCCAATTACATCAGATGTAATTAGGTATATTAAAATTTATCTGCTACCTACGTACACTATAATATACATACGAGGGCTCGTTTTCGAACAGCAATACAAATTTATTTTTCAATATAGCTTCCTTGTTTTGGGATGCAAGTATTACATCGTTTTAATAACATCTCTAATCCATTATAAAAAAAATCTTTTGGGTTGTCCGCAAAATATCTTTCAACAGCCGCTATAAGTTTGTCATCGTCCATAAATTTTGTTCTCCATAGAGTACTTTTGAGATAGGAAACAAAAAATAGACGCACGGAGCGATATCTGTACTATAAGGTTGATGGTCTATTTCTGTGAAGCCACATTCGGCAACAGCAGCTTTTGCAAGTCTTGATTTGTGGACTGGTGCATTATCGTGAAGCAACAGCACACCTTGCGTCAGTTTTTCGCGCTTTTTTGCTTTAATAGAATCTTTTAGGCGATCTATCTTGAGTAATACTCTTCTGTTACCGTACTACCCTTACGTAGATAATATAATCAATCATTAGTATTCCTTGACAATCACAAAAAATCGTTGTTATTATTTTTCCTGAAAAAGGGGTGACTTTAAACCGTGATTCCTGAAACCCCTAGGGAATCTGCTAAATGTCGCTTCTTTAATCTTGCATCCTCCAGTATCAAACACTTGGCGGTGATCACGTTAACAGGCCAACCTGGAGCGGGATCATAATCCAGTGGTTGTCCGCCATGTTTAAACAATTTTAACCATTCGAAAATAGTCGACTTTGAAGGACAATCATCCCCGTATATAGCCAACATTTCTGCAGAAATAATTTTTGGAGATTTTCCTTGTTTTGTCAAGAATTTTATAACTGCTCGATATTCAAGTTAGTGCATTTCGATACGTGACAACACTGCTGCAATTGTTTTGTAAATTGTCAAAGTCGTTACCAAGGCATTTATGAAAATAAAACACTATAATGAAAATTGTATTATAATTAAAAAGTGCCTAGTCCGGGAATATAAACACGACATCTCGTGTGTTGAACATATATGTATTTTTTATTATGTTTATTTGTAATTGTTTCTCATACATATTATGATATTTTGTAAACGAGAAAAATAAAATAAAAGAATCAGGAAGGTCTAAGAATGAATTATGAAACATTTAGAATATACGAAAATCGTTAAAAAGTAAAATTTACTTATTCAGTGTATTATTTAAAATATTAAAATTTTCATCTTGGTACTGATAAATTATTTAGAAAAGATATTAAAAAAAAATCGCTGAGGAAAGATGCGAACTCGCAACATCACAATCGCTCTACCCATCGAGTTGTTAAGAGAAAAGTCCGCAGTAAGGTGTATTTTATTAAATTTAAATAATTTTAAAATAGTTTTTCAGTGCATATTTGAAAATTGTAATTTTCTTCTTCTTGGCATTGATAATTTAACTGGGTGTAACAATATAGAAAAATTACTTCTTGGTATAATATGTCTACCTAATACTATTTTTAAACTAAAATTAATTAAATATATTATAGGATAGTAAAAAAAAACAAAATGATATTGATAACGTATTTCACTTAAACCATAATTGTAGTAATTTGTCTTCCACGTCTTGCTTATACCAAAAGCCGACACACATCATGATAGTTTTCGTTCTCTCTAAATAAATACACAAAAATCTTTCAGAATTCTTCCCTCTGTTATTCTGAAACCGAAACAAATACCAAGCGATTAACAAATTCCAACAAAAAACACACATTAAGGCAGAGATCCACGGGGGCTAAAGAATCCAAAAATAACATCACTAATATTCTTCCGAGTCTTCGATAGCTACTCCATACGTAAGATTTCTAAGGGATCTTCAATATATACTGTTCCAGTCGATGTTTGCCATTCTTCCGTTAATTTATGTAACTATAATATACAAACGTCACTCCACTTATCACGTGACATCAATATAAGAGAGAAGGATGAGAACAAATTCAAATTAAAAACATTTGTGTATTTATTTATGAAATAAGTATGAAATGCGATCTACATACTTTAAAATAGTTAAAAAGAGATAGAAGATATTTAAGTAATCGTAACTTGTTGCCTTTAACTAGGATCCGTCATACTGCGGAAATAATAAATTTTCGCATGAAATGTCAAATTGACATTTGGGATTTGTACTTTATAGCTTTATCTGTATTTTTATCGGGTACAATATTTTTACTTTCTTATACGTAGTATAAGGAAGTATTGTGATAATGAAAATTTTTGACCTCGAGATTTTTGCAGATATCCACGTTTTGAAGTCCCCTGATACCGAAAAAGTGGTTTTTAAAAAATGTCTGTCTCTCTCTCTCTCTGTGTGTGTTGTCTGTGTGTCTGTGTGTGTGTGTGTGACCACGATAGCGGTCAAGCCGCTGTACCTATCAATTCCAAATTTTGTATTTACGTGTATAATCTCCCTCTTGAGATCTGATTAGTTTTTCAGTAAAATCGGTAGACCGGAAGTAGCAGTTTACTTCAGCGAAAAAATCAAATTTTGAAAAATGAGGTGTGGCCACCACACGACTTTCTTATACGTATAAGCGTTTCAAATTATAGAATTTTAAGAATTTTTTTTACAAAAATTATTCAAAATCCTATTCTAAGTACTTCTATTCTCTTAATAAATCTCTATAGAATGCATACTTTGCAAGATATTATCAAAAAAGTGCTCCTCGCTAAGAGTAAAAGTGCTACTTCCGGTCCGAATTTTAAAATTTCATATATACAAAAAATATTGAAAATCCAGTTTTAAATACTTTTGTACTCTTGATAAATATATATAGAATGCATAACTTACGACATATTTGCAAAAAATCGCTATTCGATAAGAGTAAAAGTGGCACTTCCGGTCTGAATTTTGAAATTTTTTTTATACAAAAGGTATTGAAAATTATATTTTAAATACTTTTATACCCGTAACGTACTTGTCTAAAAAGCATGACTTGCGAAATATTCGCAAAAAACTGATTTTCGATAAGAGTAAAAGACCTACTTCCGGTAGGAATTTCGAAAAACTTTTTAAATAAAATTATTCTCAATTTTAATTTTAAGTATATATGAATTCTTTATAAATTTGTTTAAATTTAGTAGTTGACGAAATATTGGCAAAATTCGATTTTTTCGCTGAAGTAAACTGCTATTTCCGGTCTACCGATTTTACTGAAAAACTAATCAGATCTCAAGACGGAGATTACACACGTAAATACAAAATTTGGAATTGATACCTACAGCGGTTTGACCGCTATCGTGGTCACAGAGAGAGAGAGAGAGAGAGAGAGAGAGAGAGAGAGAGAGAGAGAGAGAGAGAGAGAGAGATTTTTTAAAAACCACTTTTTCGGTATCAGGGGACTTCAAAACGTGGACATCTGCAAAAATCTCGAGGTCGAAAATTTTCATCATCACAATACTTTCTTATACTACGTATAAGAAAGTAAAAAACAATTTCTAATAGTGAATTTTTTTTCCTATGACAAGTGCACGCAATTGTTGTTCAATTTCATGCATTTAGTTCTACAAGCATTTAAACAAATCGCTTTGTTCCAAAGACTCTAGCAGTAGCACACAACGACGTCGACATTCTTGCCGTCAGAATAATGAAAATGTGACGTTATGTGCATATGTGCAATACTTCACTTTGCGAATCATCAATGAAGTTTATTATAAATGGAATAACGAAAAGGGGAACACATTGTTAAAAACGGGAAAGAAGACTTTAGACGCAGCGCCGAAGAAGAACAGGGCTAGACGTTTCGCAATAGGTGTCTTCTTTCTGTCGGCAACTATTTGCGATTGCCGATCAGAAGAAGGCAGACGTTTTGATTAACCGCTTAGATAATAAACACTTTATATTAATATGAAGTACTTAGTTATAGTTTGCTATATATAGGGTATTTCACAATATGAAATACAGCAAATCTACCATCGTCTTTTTCTAAAACTCGATTGTTTCAATTTTCCTTTTTCAAACTAGTGGAAAATAATTTCTACCCTCTTCAAGCACTTTTTGATAACAATACAGTGGTATTTAGTACTTAATTCTAATTTTAAATAATCATTGACTATTCCATACAGCAAGACATATAAATGCACACACCAAATAATTTAAATAGAATATAAAACTATTTACAATAATATTCAAATTTACTTGAGTCATTCACAATCCATAATTGACATCGCTGTGAAGCACTCCGAACTGCGATGTAAATATAAATATTTAATGCGGAATTAAATTTCTGTATAAAATATTTTTTTTGTTCATATTAACAATAGTATTCTTATATAACACGTTCTTAATATCCCCCTCCCCAAAATAAACTCATTAGCTCAAATCAGGTGAACGTGATGCGCATCTACTGATCCTTTGGACCTTATCCACTTGTCTCCTAAATTAATGGTTAACAATTTTGATACTATTTTAGTTCTATGAGCTCGTGTACTATCTTGCTGGAAAAATATATCATCATCTCTCATTCGGTGAAAATGCATCAAAAAATTTTGGACAAAATGTTGGTTTAAAATTTCATAATAGCGATGGTTGTTCAGTCAAAATGCGGTTGTCAAATAAGGCACACCAAACACCAAAACTGGGCCATAGGGATTATCATCCGACCATTATGCTCATTATGCCGATTAAAAATCATCACTTTCTCCGTCCAGTGGATATTGCTGAATGTGTTGGATGTACCAATTTCAAAATATTAGTCGTCTTTAAAGATCGGTTGATTAATGTTAATGTTTTTGCCTCATTAAATAACTTCTTAATTTGTGTCCCTTCAGAATTGATAATGTCCATCGCTAATCGTGATATACTGAAGTTTTTGCAATTGTCATTCCAATAAACTTCCCCATCATCTTCAGTATTACATCTCCGTGTTTTAGACTCTTGACTTGGATCTTCAGATTCCTAGTTGTAAATGTCAAATAAAATTTAGAATCATTTGCATATGCAAGTATAGGACAAGATAGCTATGTTGGTAAGTAGTTAATGAATAATATGAAAAGGAGAGGTCCTAAATGTAATCCTTGGGGAATGCTAGCGTGGGACAAAATTTGTATTTAAAAAACTGGATGTATTCATGCACGTTTCCAAGCGGTCGGAAACGTTGCAGTCCGGATAGCCATATTAATAATAATGTGAGTGGCTTTCCAAATGAAACTCTTGCATCACTTAAAGAAACACTGAGAAATAAGTTACTACCAGCAGTGTGTCTCTGGGGCAACTTGGCCATAAATTTGGTTAGCTCCTTCTCCGTAATAGATAGCATTGTTGAAAAGCCTTTGATTTTTTTTTTGCTTGATATTCATCGGATTTTCTCTTTAAATATGTGATTAATTTGGGAACCTTTTTAATATCAACGTAACTAGGTGGGTTTTAACATGGAGAAGCTGCTCCACAAAGTAGAGAATTTATACGTATTAGCAATTTCTGCGAAATAAACGAGGAGAATTTCTTTTCTAACTACTGTGACTTTTATAGAATTGCAGCAATCTTCAAAAGAAAGTAGCACTCGCTAAATATGTTACTTCCGGTCCGAATTTTGAAATTTCATTTATACAAAAAATATTACAAATTCAACTCTAAATACTTTTGAACTTTTAATGAATATATATAGAATGCATAATTTACGACATATTTGCAAAAAATTGCTGTTCGGTAAGAGAAAAAGTGTTAGTTACGGTCCAAATTTTGAATTTTTTTTTATACAAAAGGTATATTATATATATAATTAAGTTCTAAATACTTTTTACTCGTAACGTACCTTTCTAAAAAGTATGACTTGCAAAGTATTTGCAAAAAACTGATTTTCGATAAAAGTAAAAGACGTACTTCCGGTAAGAATTTCGAAAAACTTTTTTAATAAAATTGTTCTCAATTTTAATTTTAAGTACATATAAATTCTTTATAAATTTGTTTAAACTTAGTAATTGACGAAATATTGGCAAAATTCGACTTTTTCACTGAAGTAAACTACTATTTCCGGTCTGCCGATTTTACTGAAAATCTAATCAGTTCTCAAGAGGGAGATTATTCTAGTAAATGCAAAATTTGGAATTGATACCTATAGCGGTTTGACCGCTATCGTGGTCACACACAGACACATTGATACACAGACACATACACACAGAGTGAGAGACAGTTTTTAAAAACCACTTTTTCGGTATCAGAAAGTAAAATTGTCTTTACTTGACTCAGCGAGTATTCAAATTTCGTCTCGTCAGAAAGTATCTCTTTCTAGACTTTTATGTAAATAACTATTTAATAGAAAACTGAAATAACGGCAACATATTGTAGACGACATGATAATATTTCTGTAACAAGTAATTGCAGTGTTAGTCAATAAGTCAAACGGAAGGAACTAAAAGCTTTAAATATAACTAGACTAGAATCACTCTGCCGGAGGCTTTAAACTATCCTAACTTTATTAATATCTTGTCTTACTAATTCCTTGGCTGTCACTCAATATAATATATCAGAACTGGGAGAGTTTTACTATAATTCTAAATTTGGGAACAATATATGAGACTTTTCTTTCGTTATAGTTCTTATGGCAAGTGTGTTACTGAGCTTATGAGGAACGTCATCGGAACAGATGGTCTTTCGTTGTACCCGCTGCAACTTTGTTGCCTTTTTATTCTGCCCAAATATTACTTACATCAATAATTCTTGTATCTGTCAAACACTTTAAAGCTTCTGTTTTCGTTTCCTTTACTTCAGCAAGGCTTTTGACACCTTAAACCACAATATACTTTTACCTGGGCTGGGCCAATTCTTTAATAATTACCTGCCTTATAGAACCCAGTACGTTAATATATCAAAAGGTGGCTCTCATAAAAACACAATAACGCGTGTGTCCCACAGAGATCCATTCTAGATATTCCCTGCTCTTTATTATTTATACCCTCTTATTTCCGGAAGTAGTAAATACCTGTAAGATGCGCATGAATGCTGATGATGTTCAGCTTTACTTTACAGTCGATACTGCTGAACAAGCGAACAAGCGTTGACCGACATTATGATCGATTTGAATGCTATCTCTGTGACTGTTCCACGATATTCGCTAATCTGAAACTCGTCGAAGTCAACTATCCAAGTCTTCGTTGATAAAAATATGGTATACCGATACCTTTGGGCGTGGGAGCAAAGAATTTTGGTTTGGTTATTGATCACTATTTCAGATTCAAAATTCAAGACTTGAAGCACTTAAAACTGCTTACTGTACCTTAAAATGATTTATCCCCACTGTCACTACTTATCCAGGAAAATTGAAACAGGACTCTGTGATTCCTTAACATTTACGGGCCTTATTTGACGAGGAGGATGCGTTGTAAAGTGGTAGCGTGTACAAAATTCATGAATGCCGTTTATATTTGGATTACGAACATATGATTACCTGTCCCATAAATTGATTGATATGAACTGGCTGACCATAAGCCATAGATTACTTTTGCAAACAAGAATGCTTTACTTTCGTATCATTGTCACTGGAGTTCCAGCATATTTATCTAACAAAATCAGCTTTCGCGAGGATATCCATCGCTTTGGCCTTCGGCACAGACATCTGTTGACCACTCCCATTCATAGAACCTCTCTATTATGTACCTTCTCCAGGTTTAGGTCATGAATGCGGGAGTACTTGGTTGCTGGTGAGCGGTTTTTTCTTTAAATAGGGTAAGTGATATATTTCTCGTGATGCCCTATGTCACAGCCGTCTCTAATTACAAGCCATGAAGTTGGAGATTTGGCAACTGCCCGTGTGGTTCTCATCATCTATGTAATTTTCACGAGACCATGTGCGTATGATATGCATGTCACGATTATTAGCTAAAGTTTACGTGAGTTTGAATCAAACACATTTGAGAAGAAGTATTTACAAAGTTAAAATCAATCTCGGGAAGTACCTATGGGTAAACAATTCATATTTTCGTAAATGTGGCCGATAACAGTATTAAAGATAACCTCAAAGTGTCAACACGTTCTTTGTAATCATTTGTTTGCTGTTTATAAGTTTGATTAACAAATACATTTGGAGAAGGTAAGAACAATATACATTTACTAGTTTTGTTCATTTTTTTACAACTGTGTGATGTTTTAGATGCCATGATTGTGCTGTTTCTCATTGTGTAAATCGAACTACAACATACACTTGAACAGGAAGATCTACAAACAACCTTTTCATTTTCAAAGGAAAATTACTTACATAAAAAGTGGTTACGAGCAATTAATAGAGAAAATTTCGTCACCACAGGGAATTCAGTGGTTTGCTGTAAACATTTTGATGAAGGTGAAATTCAACGGTTTGAGTCATATAAAGACATGAAGGTGAAAGTGTAAAAATGGTTTCAAATATCGTTATTAATAAATAGTGTATAGGTACAGTTTACGTTAATAATACCGAATTAGCATCAAATAATCTTATGTGGGTGTTGCCTGAAACCCGTAAGTTGGCTCGTTGGTCTCAATTACAAAATTTGTAAGCAAGATATATCTAGGTAGTTTATGCAGTGATTTATGTATAAACCCTGAATATTTCAAGCATACATAGTGGTTATGCTGTTCATTCAATTAAAATTAAGTGTGTGAATAGTACAAATTTGGCAGTGAAAAGTAATGGTGCTTTGTTTGGTGATGCTTATTGTGGTTATCTGCAAAGAGGCGGACTTTGTGCGGCAACTGATGAAGTAGGTTATTTGTATTTTCACTTTTGTGCAATATTTGCTTTTATAACAAAAAATATAAAAATTGAAAAACAATTCTTGAGCAAAAATAATCATCACAAGATATTAACCTCATTAGCAATTAAAAGTGTATAAAGTCTGATAACTTTTATATTGATTTTAATGTTGTATGTGAATGTGGAACACCAATGAGCAATATAGTGTTAAATAATTATAGCAGAAATAAAAATAGTGTACCTATGTCAACAAAAAAAGTGGTCAAACGAGAAAATTATCACTTTGAATAATTAGCGAATGTTATTAAAAATGTTGAAATATTAATAATGTTTCTTATAGGTTTCCCTTTTATACATCCTTTCTTCGTCACATTATACCTACCTACCTAAATTTAAAGTAAGAATTACCTACCAAAAAACCTATTTTAGATTAGGTACGCGGTTAATCTATCTCACTTTCAGCGCCTGCTCAAGTCCACGAGTAGACCCACTTGAAGGCAACTAGGCGGTGTTGCCAAATTTAACTTCATGGCTTGTAAGTAAAGACGGCTGTGCCTATGTCTAATGGAAAATGCTATTAACTTATATTTATATTTCTTTGGCGATGACTATACTCATGTTTTCTCACTATCAACATTAATTTGCATGTCTAAATTTAGACAGTAGGTCTGGGCGGAATTTAGTTAGCTGTAGGCCTGCTTTTCTTTATCTTTCATCATTATTATTTGTAATGGTTCTACGGAAGACCAAAACTCAATTTTCTGTGTTGTAAGTAGAGGCTTTCTTAAAAAAAAAACGATTCAGTGCTACCAGTTCCCCACTAGTTAATATGCCAGAATACACATCCAGCAATGTTCTTCCAACAAAATCATTCAAACACCATAAACAATAATCTGTCGCTACTTATGCCATTTAATAAGATATCGGCAACAGCCCAAAACCAAATACGCGAGTAATCGAAGGACTAACGGCATGTGGAATCGGTATCTTTTCAAGGGTGATTTAAGACAAAACGAAACTGAAAGACTATATGACTAGATCCAAGCGAGTGAAGTGCGAATACTAATGTCAATGCGCCGAGACTGGGAAAACAAGAGGACTTAAAGATGAAATGACGTACGATATTTAAAAATTAGTGAAATAATTTTAGAAACAAAACTGAGCAATAAGACAAATAATATAAGGAACTACGAATGTAACACAGAAATCTATCATATGCCCATAACTTATGTTAAAATCAACTATAGGATATTACCGGAATATGGCGTGATGTGTCCAAGAATCCAATACAAAGCATACCACACTTTAAATGCAACATTCTAAGATCAAAATAGAGATTTCAAATTTAAATTAACGTACAAGGTTCTCCGAAAAGGAAAGAACACGAAATTACGGCTTAAAAATACCAAATCAAAATTTAAAATGCAAGAATTAACTGAATAATATCGTTAACACACTAATAGCAGCTAATTAGTTTTCAAATATTCCACAGATGTTCAAGCATCTAGCATTTACAGTACATTTTAAGAAATAACTAGCGATCACGATCGTAGCATGATTCCAAATAATTTTATAGAATATAGTTTTATATTTGTATATTAACTTCTGTCATCTACATTTTTAGTTTGCCTTTGAAAACTAAAAATTGGAAAAACCAAGATGACCAACATGGCAAATAAAAAAAATTTGTTGTTCTATAATGCATGTTTATAAAACAACTGCTAATGATTTTTAGAATACCACCAATATTTCAAAAGTTATTGCCAATTTGCCAACTTCTTGCCCATTCTATTTATATATACATAATATACGTTTGTGACGTTCGTGTTTGTATCAGTGTTTTTGTTCGGGTAATGTTGGCGACGAGTGCAACTGCCGGAAATGACACAAACTTACATATGTCACGTGGTGTGTGTGACCCGTGTAGGGGGACAGGGGTCACGAAACAACCCTCTTCGAAGCGGACGTGAGTCGTGGTGTCGGTGGTTTCTCTCTACCACCGCCTACTGAGATGGATATTTGTCGGCTGTAATTTGAATTGATTGCCATGGCCCCGTCAGCCACGAATAGTTCATTACTTATTAAAATTTAACATCCAGTCGTACTAACACAACCACAGTTTTATTGGTTGAATTATATTCATTTTTGTCCTATACAAAATGACAATGGGGTTCCGGTATTAAAAAAAAAACGAGCGATGACTTATAGATATTAAAAATGCAACAGACTAACCAATATTAAACCTGAATGTCATTATATTTAAAGGGAAATACATATATAATTTCGTATTTACCGAATGGAAATATACGTATACGACATATATTGTATTTAATTATTAAGGGCCAGTTTTTCCAACTCCGATTAAAATTCCGGTTAGCGATAATCTTTTAACAACGTCGTTAATAGAAGAAATTTTAACCGGTGTTTTGAGTATCTGATAAAATATTAAACAGTGATAGCAGGCATAACTTAGAAAATTTGATTTTTTTTTTTATTACTGACGGCGGTTATTTTTTCATGCGCATTTGGTTCACTGTTTGAAAGTATTTTTTGAAATTAATTAATAGTTATTTAGGAACCAAGTGCGCGAAGACTATGTATAAACGAATTTTGAAAGTACGAGCGACCGAAGGAAGCGAGTGCTTTGCGTGAATGCGTAGAAAATGTCTTCACGCATGTGGTTTGTACTATATTTTTTATACGAGTATTAAATTAAAAAAAAACGTTATAGATTAAAGTGATTAGTATCATACCTAACCTTAAATAGATTACCTATTTAATTTAAGCATTTTAACCTTTTATTCACATTTCCATTAAGTGTAAGGTATTATATTCTTGCATGTGACGTTCTTTTTCTTATATTTATAGTGGATTTACCGCTTTTTGGGTCTAATTACAATTAACTGTCAATGTGAATGTAGCTTGCGAGATCGTCAAATAGATGGCGTTTACAAATTTATGAAAGAATTTTTAATAATTACTTTAATTTCCCTAGCTTTTAATAAGGAAAAATCCAGGGAAGTAGTAAACTAAATTTTATTACTATAAAGATAAATTTGCTTTTTAATGTCCAAAAGAACCAGTGTGTTTTGCAATTTTTACAGTCAAGTCGACGAGGAAACACTCGTTGCTGGTCGACCGATGTATGCGCGAACTGTCACTTTACGTGGCAACTTGTGGCGAGTACAGTGTATTGCTTCTTCTATAAAAGAAATGAACAGTAGGCATGATGAAAAATAAAAATAACATAATATTTAATATGTGTAACTTTTAGCTTACAACAAAAATATAATTAATTGGTAACCACGCATTCTTTATCTTTTCTGATGCGGAAGATTCAGTTTTGAGAAGTTTTTAATTCTACTACAATTCTGGGAATTTATCACATTTCGAGAGAATCCTAAATATTCTGTGGTAATTTATACTTGCGTTTACCATTTTCCTCTTTATGATTTATTTATTTATTTATTTAACAGCACCTTATTAAAACATCATTTTAGTCGAAGTTGTTTTGGGCTCACTCTTGATTTGTCATTAACGTACTCAACTATAATGAAAATTTAAAAATCAAATTGAAGATATGGAAGAAATTCTTAAGAAGCTAGCAAGTTTTCGTTGAGAGATTATGCAGACACCAATATATATGCTTGTAAAGAAGGAGCAATTAAATTCTACACTAAGAAATATTACTGACACTGTAAAGCTCACTCCGTTTCTTCCAGAACATAACATTTTTTAAGTTGAAATTAAAAATAAAATTGAAATCTTGGAAGAAATTGTACAGAAGGTGTCAGATTCACATTGAGAGCTTATGCAGACATTTTAAGTACTTTTGGCTGAACGGGGGTTGGATGAATAGTGTACATACTTGTAAAGTCGAACCTGCTGTTAAATTCTACACTTATAATTACTACTAGCACTGTAGAGCTCATCTCCGATTTCTTCAGAGCATCCTGTTCTAAGTACCTATTTCTCTTTATAAAACTCTATAAAATGTATACTTTACGAGATATTCGAAAAAAGTGCTACTCGGTAAGAGAAAAAGTGTTACGGTTCGAATATTGAAATTTAATTTATAAAAAAAAATATTCCAAATCCAGTTCTAAATACTTTTTTGTAGTCTCGATAAATATATATAGAATGGGTAATTTACGACATATTTGCAAAAGAAACGCTACTCGATAAGAGTAAAAGTAATACTTCCGGTGTGAATTTTTAATTTTTTTATTTACAAAAAATATTGAAATTGAACTTTTTATACTTGTAATGTACCTGCCTAAAAAAGCATGATTTGAGAGTTATTTGCAAAAAAATTATTTTCGATAAGAGTAAAAGACCTGCTTCCGGTAGGAATTTCGAATTTTTTTGATAAATTTCTTCTCAAATTAACTTTTGAGGACATTTGAATTCTTTATAAATTTGTTTAAGCTTAGTAGTTGACGAAATATTGGTAAAATTCGTTTTCTTCACCGAAGTAAACAACTTCCGGTCTACTAATTTTACTGAAAATCTAAGATCTCAAGACGACGATTGTACTCGAAAAATAAAACACACACGCACACACACACACACACACACGCACGCACGCACAGAGAGAGAGAGAGAGAGAGAGAGAGAGAGAGAGACTTTTTTTAAAACAACTTTTTCGATATCAGGGAACTTCAAAACGTGTAAAGAAGGTAATAAATGAGGGCAAAAAGCATAAAAACAAATTCAAATATAGAAAATCGCCCCAATATTATAGAACAAAATATACTAATTCAGATCAAATGCAGTAGAAAATACGATTAAAATACTCTATATTTTAATCGTAGTTAGAAAAAAACAGCCCTAGATATTATTTCATAATATTTCGAGCGTCTATATTACATACTTATACCGTTGATTGAAGGAATATATAAAGATGCGCCAGTACATAGCACTGAGCATGCCCAAACCTGGGTCCGAGATCTATAGCGACTGCATCAGTCGTTTGGATCCGAGATTCGAAACAACCCGAGACAGCGATGATGTTTCTCGGCAAGGGGTTTGCGGGACGACTTAACGGAAAGGCACGCTATTTTACTATAGCGTTGCGCATCTTTATATATTCCTTCAATCAACGCTTATACACATAGTATAATGAAGTATTGTGATGATGAAAATTTTCGACCACTAGATTTTTGCAAATGTGCACGTTTTATAGTTCCTTGATACCAAAAAAAGGTGTTTTTAAAAGAAATCTCTGTATGTGACCATGATAGTGGCCAAACGGGAAAATGTATCAATATCAAACGTTATAATAAAAGTATTATATTATTATGTAAAAAATAGCATAGCTTATGTTATGCGTTTTCACATTAAAGAAATTTAGTCAGCAACCACGTGCTTGTGGGCTGCTTATTACGGTGGCAGTGGCCAGTTACGTCTAATATTCAGTACATAAAAAAGATACTACGTATCATTTTACTCAGAAATTCTACACAATCTTGTAGAGGATATTTTAAATCTAATGAAATATGCATGTCATCTACTTTTTTAAAAGCTTACTTTTCTTAATTTAAAAATCAGCATCTATATCAAAAGTATGGGGTTATCATAAAGTAAGGGATATACTTTAACTTATTATAACTTTTTAACAAATCAAGCTAACAACAAAAAGTAAACGAAAGATAAATAATTCGATATGACATCTCTGACTATCTGAGAGACCTCATATGGAGGAACAAATACATGTCCACTGAAAGTCCGCATATATAAAACCGCCGTGAGACCTGTCCTCACATATGCAGTGGAAACTCGAGTGGATACAACAAACGCGAAGAGCATGATGAGGACAGCAGAGAGGTATTGAGGTATATTAAGGGAGTAAGCTTAAGGGACCAGATAAGAAGCAAAGATATAAGAGCAGATCTCAAAATTGAAGATGTGATGCAGTTTACGAGATCGAGACGACGATATTGGAGTTACCACATCGACAGAATGACAGAGGATTGATAAAGATGGTGCGAGAGCTGGACATCTGTTTCCCAAGAGGCTGATCAAGATTAAGAAGACCAGAAGAAACAAGGAGTCTTAAGAAAAGAGAAAGAAGAAGAAAAAATATGACAGCAGCAGGGTGAAAAGTCTACAGATTTGAATAGGTGGAGTCTTTGTATACTTGGCAGTAGAATTTAGCAGGAAACCATGTTAAAAAAGGAAATTCAGAAGAGATTACTGAAAGGAAAATTTAAGATTGAACTTAGCAATAAGTTGCTAACGAGAGAAAAATGCTGGCAGTATGAACAAGAAAGTGACTGCGAAAAATATATAAAGAGAAAAAAGTCAATGATAGATGGGAAAGAAGAAAAAGGAATTACAAGGGATGTACAATCAACCAGACATTAAACGAATAGTTAAGGGATACAGACTAAGATGGTTAGGGCACATAGAACGCATGAAAAACGAAAGCGTACTTAAAAGACTAACGGAGGGTCGCATAGGAAGAAGAGAAAAGGTAGCAGACCAAAAATAGCATGGATGAACGCAGTGTCGAAGTATGTCAAGTATTTAAAGATACATAACTGGAAAGAAAAAGGAAAAGACCGGAAGTGAGTGGAGAAAGATAACAAACTAAGCCAAGAGCCTACTAGGCCTGCAGAGCTGTACATATTGTAAAAAAAATTCAGGCTGTAACTGATTTAGTAAATTATATTATGTATGTAATTACTGCTATAGTGGCAAAATAATGGGTCGTAGAAAAAAAACTACTCATTTAAACTTCGTGACGTTTCGGACACCATTTATTCAAAATAAAATTGTAGTCCTTCTTCAGGCCTATTTTACATTATACCAGATATAAAAGACTTTTATAGAGATAATATTTAAATGTTGCTTACATTTGCTATTGTTTCATTTAAAAACTGTTACACAAAAACACTAAAACACCTTACCACACTAAAGCACAAAAATGGCTAAATACGTATTTCAACAACTAAGTTGTCATCATCAGTAGCACTGATTAAAAATCGCGCTGTCTACACACCGTAGCGTACAGAACAACACTGATTTCCAATTTACGGGGATGGTTTATTCTTTTACCTAGGCTATTAACTACTTCATTAAAAATACCTGATCGTTGTACCGTTAAATACGTCATACTTACTATTCTAATCCTATCCTTTAATTCTAATATTCTAAGAAAACCAACAATGTAATTTCCTATTTACGGGGATGGTTTATATATTTTTACCTAAACTATTAACTACGTCATTAACAGTACCTGATCGCTGTATCGTTAAATTAGTCATGCTTAATACTATAATTCTATCATTTAATTCTAATGTACTATGAACAACTAACGGTATCTAAAAGGTATTGTTTACACCACAAACTTATATAAACAAGATTGGGGAACTGGCCCGTTATCTGAATTCATTAATTTATTTTTATTTTTCTGAATGTATATACTCTCGTAACTATCTAGTTCTCTATAATTGCGCACTTGTTTTATAAGTTTGAGGCCGCTTGCTGGAATATCATGACCTGTGTCCGAAATATGTCGAGCTACACTAGACTTCTCTGTCCTATTAAACCGAAAATGAGCAATGTGCTCTTTATAGCGAGTTGCAATCGAACGTCTAGTTTGGCCGACATATTTTTTCTCGCATTTATTACAATTAATTTCATAAATTCCAGATTTTTGTTCTACCTCAATTTTATCTTTAGTACTGCTCAAAAGACTTTTCAACGAATTACATGATTTAAACGCGACTTGCAAACCAACATTTTTAAAAATATTATTTAAGTTTCTCGAAATATTATGAAAAGGTAGGACAACAAATTTCTTATCTATATCACTTTGAGGTAGCAAAGTTGTGGAATTTAGAATTACATTCTTACGCTTCATTTTTCCTAAGATATTGTCAACTACGTCTGACTGGAAACCAATATATTCAGCGATACCTCTTATAAGGCGTAATTCTTTCTCGTATCTATCTCTTGTAAGTGGGAAGTTTAACAAGCGATGGATTAGAAAATTGAATGAAGACAATTTTTGTTGCAAACAATGATTAGAATCTGCTGTAATGAATCTGTTTACATTGGTTTCCTTTCTATAAATATCTATTTCTATATTGCAACCTGCTTTAATTACTAATGTATCTAGAAACGCTAATTGTCCATTGTTTTCCTTCTCAAGAGTGAATTTAATCGTGGGGAATTTTGAGTTTAATTCATTAAGAAACATTTCGGTATCATACATTTTAGTGTCAAAAATTGCGAAAATATCGTCAACGTACCTTAACCATACTTTAGGGAAATATTTGGCGTTCTTTTTGAAATCCATTTCAAAATTACTCATGAATAAATCGGCAATAAATGGAGACAAGCAATTTCCCATGGCAGTCCCATGTCGTTGTTCATAGAATTTACCTTCTATTTGAAAACAGTTATGAGACATACAAAGAGATGTTAACTGCATGTATTCATCTATTATAGCCTTTTCGATATTATTGTTCTGAAGTAAACGTTCCAAATATTTCAGGGTTTCTGGAATCGGTACTGAAGGAAACAATGAACTGACATCAAACGAAATCAAAATCTCACCTTCTTGCAACTTATAATGTTTGATTTTTTGAATGAACTCCAGCGAGTTTTTTACTGCAAAGCTATCTTGTTGCAATGGTAAATTTGTGAATTCATTTACTAGCCAATTAGACAGTAAATAAGTCGGTGAGTTTATACCTGACACAAGAGGTCTCATCGACTTACCGGGCTTATGTATTTTAGGTAAACAATACATTCTAGGCATGACCGGATTGGATACATTTAACCGAAACTTACGTGACGAAGTTATCAATTTTGGACAATTATTCAACGCGTTCTTAGTTTCTCTGACTAATTTTGGTAGTGGATTTTTGTTTAAACACACGTACGGACCCGTACTAATAAGTTCTTGAACTCGGCAAAAATAGTCCGATTTATCCAAAATTACTAACGTGTTACCCTTGTCGGCCTTAATATAAAAGCAATCTTTCGATCTGAGATTTTTAATAATGTTTAATTCCCTACTATTTGTGTTTTGTTTATGCAGTTGTAAGTTCCTTTCAATTTGAACCTTGCAGGCCTCCCTAATAAATAGTTTCGATGATTCATCAAGACTTTTTATGGGAGTTTCAATGCCAGCAATCACTTCTTCAAAAGGGATCTTACCACTAGGTATACAATATTTCAAACTTTTATTTAATAAATTTAACTCTTCGGCGTTAAAAGTCTCAGATGAATGGTTGACTATAAGTGTCTCTTTCATAGAACATACCTTCTGACATTTATTGATGTACCGACAAAGCTTTTGAAATTTATTATTGAGTTTCATAACTTTCTTTTCAAGTTTATAGTTAGTTACTTCCACGATCTTTCTATGAAAATGACACCAATGTTCAAATTCAACATTAGTTAAATTTACAAGAGATAGATACGAGAAAGAATTACGCCTTATAAGAGGTATCGCTGAATACAATGGTTTCCAGTCAGACGTAGTTGACAATATCTTAAGAAAAATGAAGCGTAAGAATGTAATTCTAAATTCCACAACTTTGCTACCTCAAAGTGATATAGATAAGAAATTTGTTGTCCTACCTTTTCATAATATTTCGAGAAACTTAAATAATATTTTTAAAAATGTTGGTTTGCAAGTCGCGTTTAAATCATGTAATTCGTTGAAAAGTCTTTTGAGCAGTACTAAAGATAAAATTGAGGTAGAACAAAAATCTGGAATTTATGAAATTAATTGTAATAAATGCGAGAAAAAATATGTCGGCCAAACTAGACGTTCGATTGCAACTCGCTATAAAGAGCACATTGCTCATTTTCGGTTTAATAGGACAGAGAAGTCTAGTGTAGCTCGACATATTTCGGACACAGGTCATGATATTCCAGCAAGCGGCCTCAAACTTATAAAACAAGTGCGCAATTATAGAGAACTAGATAGTTACGAGAGTATATACATTCAGAAAACTAAAAATAAATCAATGAATTCAGATAACGGGCCAATTCCCCAATCTTGTTTATATAAGTTTGTGGTGTAAACAATACCTTTTAGATACCGTTAGTTGTTCATAGTACATTAGAATTAAATGATAGAATTACAGTATTAAGTATTAATTTAACGATACAGCGATCAGGTACTGTTAATGACGTAGTTAATAGTTTAGGTAAAAATATATAAACCATCCCCGTAAATAGGAAATTACATTGTTGGTTTTCTTAGAATATTAGAATTAAAGGATAGGATTAGAATAGTAAGTATGACGTATTTAACGGTACAACGATCAGGTATTTTTAATGAAGTAGTTAATAGCCTAGGTAAAAGAATAAACCATCCCCGTAAATTGGAAATCAGTGTTGTTCTGTACGCTACGGTGTGTAGACAGCGCGATTTTTAATCAGTGCTACTGATGATGACAACTTAGTTGTTGAAATACGTATTTAGCCATTTTTGTGCTTTAGTGTGGTAAGGTGTTTTAGTGTTTTTGTGTAGTTTCAAGCCACAGACTCCAAGTTTAGTTTCTTAAAAACTGTTGGTCATAATTCAGTAACAATGGTATCCAAATTCATAAAATACCTAAAATTACAAATTTTATGAATTCGGATATAAAATTTCAAATTGTTTTTATAAAGTTGTCAAAATTGACATACATCAAGTCAATGAAAAACACATCAAGATTGAGGTCTCAAAGTCTACTAAAAATACAGAGGAAATAAAAATATTTCTGAAAATAAACGCGTTATATTATTTATTATCAAAACAAACTAAAAAAAAACAGCAGATGGGTGTCCTCGTTTCATTATTATAAGTGAGGAAAAAACAGTCCATTCACAAAATCAATAAAATGAATGGAAAATCATAAAGTAAAACTTAATCCAACCTACACACATGCCATGAAGGTAGCAAACTGTACATACTACATCCAATAATAATCTACTAATTTGATATCTGACGATTACAAATCTTCTTTTTTTAACAGTGGTAGAAAGCCACTGAGTCCTTTTTTGAAATTAAATTTGTTATAAACAAGTTGATGCAAAGTGTTTCAAGGAAAATACGTTGTGTTATACTACTCTCACGGAAGATAATCTTAATGTTATTTAAATCAACATTATGATTAGCGTATGTCATGTGATAAACCAATTTGCATGCTTGGATCTTACGTTTTGCATCACTAATGTGTTTTGTCTTCTTGCTCTAATACGTTGCTTAGTCTGACCTGTATACCAATGATTGCAATCATTGCATCGAACAAGATTAACAAGGTTACTATTGTTTAAGAAGGAAAGATTATCTTTAAGTGGTCTAAAAAAACCATCTGTTATAGTTGATAAAATTTTATTTTCAACAATAAATGATGTAGAATACGATGTGACATCTATGACAAATAATAGTCTCAATAAAAATATTTTAAGGTACAAGAAGGGTCCTTATACTCTAGGATTAATTGTTTAAAGGAATTATTTCGATAGCATACACTACTGCAAATCCTATTAAAAAGAAATTTACACCACTAAAAGGTAAGGTTTCTTTATTAAACAATAGTAATCTTGTTTATCTTGTTCGATGCAATGATTGCAATCATTGATATGTAGGTTAGACATTTAAGCTGTAATTGGTGGTATGTCTTCCCGATGGCCTTCCTTTTGTTTGTATCTCGAAGGATATCCAACGTGATTCCATAGCAACACCGTACTAACGATGACCAACGAGTCTGAAACACGTGTCTGTGGTTGCACTACAGCGGAATAATCCGATATTCTTCCCCCTTTTTCTATATGTGTTTATATATGAAGCGTTGTTCTTCGGGGTATATCACCGGTTCAGAATTAATCATACATACAATATATTTAATTCTGAAATCTTTAACTAATATTATATACACCAGAAACTACGCTACGAGATGTTTAGATTATCTACGTAGCCATGGCAAAAGCAAGTGACGATCGCAATTTTTTTTGTCAAGTTGCTGTGACATTTTGAATTTTGTAGTTGTTACCATACGACATCCTTGAACACATGTGCATTCCAACTATTTTATATAAATGTTATTAGAAATCCAGCTCTAAATGATTTTGTACTTGTAATAAATCGGTATACAACAAATAATTTGCGAGATATTTGCAAAAAAAAACTGCAATTAGATCAGCGTAAAAGTGTGGCTTCCGGCATTAATTTTGATTTTTTTTACCCAAAATTGTTCAAAATCAAGCTAATTTTTATACCTCCCATATATCTGTCTAAAATCCATGACCTGCGATATTTTCCCAAAAAACTGTTTATCGATAAGGCTGATCTACTTCCGGTAGGTACATATTTCGAAAAACGTTTTCTATACAAGTTTTCTTAAAATTTATTGGTTAGTACTTTTGTATTCATTAGAAATTAGTCTAAATTTAGTAGTTAACCAGATACTGGTAAAATTTGATTTTCCACTGTAATCGACTATTACTGCCAATTTTCCAATTGAAGCAAAGACCAAGGAAAACATTAAGTAAGTTGAGATGTTTATTTTGGCAGATCGAAAAAAGTGTTTCAGAAAGTTGAGAATTTCCAAACAGCTAAAACACGACTATTAGCAAAAGATTGTGCTTAATGAAAATTGCAGGATTCATAAATCTCGCCAAGTCCGTGAAGTAATCGACCAGTGCAGCTATGCAACCATTGCTAATTATCTCTCTTTCAAAATACAAAAAAAGGAAAGAAAGACACGATGGCGGAATATTTCAAGGACTTGCCGAAAGAATTTTTTTTTGAAGACAGAGCCTTATAGTGAAAACGAATAAACGTTTGACCATTAATGAATTATTTGTTATTACTTTTCTCCAAACTTTTTCCTACATAGCTAGGAAGATAATATAAAAACTCCCTTCATGTATTATATATTACGTCAATTTAAGAAAATTAAAAATAAAATTATAATTAATTAAAATTGACATCTTGTCGCTGTCAATTTTAAGTTTCTATTTTACTAGTTATTTTTATGTTTTTAATCTATATTTCTTTAATTTAATTTGATTTTGGTCGATGGTAACCATCTTTACGATGGTCCAAAATGGAGAATATAATGTTGTCCATAATAACCATCACTTGGAAGACCGTACAAGATCCTAAGATCCTCACGGTCATATGACATGTATCATTTTTCAAGTTTAAATTCATATTGTGTTTCTTTTAGGAATATTGGTCCAGTTGTTAAGATTTGTCAACTTAATATCGAAGGTATATCCAAAGACAAATGAAATTCATGCAGCATCAGTGAATTGACTGGTTTCAAGAGGAGAATAGTATGTTTTTCAATTAGAATATGATCGCGGGTCCAGCTTGTGATTGCGGAGCTGTGATTGAAACAGTTATACATATTGTTAAAGAATGTCCTCTAGCTAAGTTTGAATTTAGATAGACGGACTCACATAATTTAACTCAGAGGCTGTTGCTTGGATCTTAATAATTAAAGACCTTTAGTTTTGTGGCACTGTGATGTAGGTTTTTATTTTGCAGGTTTTTTCCTACATCCTAGACCAAATGGTGCAGTGTTTTAGAGGCCCCTCTGCAGTTATGGCCCTTCTAAATATATTTCTACTTTTGTAATATAATTTATATATGTTTCTTTTCATGTACCTGTTATGTAGTTTCATAGGAATATATATTTAAATTCAAATTTTAAAACCTTTTTTCTAATTTTTTTTCCACATATTGAGAATTTTATACCATTTGAAACAAAATAAAATATGAACATCGAAATCTATAATCAAAAATACAATTTGTCACTATAAGAAGTATTGCCATGAGATGAAAAACAAATAATAATAATAATAATAATAATAATGTCTTCATTTTTCTCTTCCTTCTTGTTACATAAACATATGCACATGCATGTACAGATATATACAAAACGAGACCGCAGGGAAAGAAAAATTTGTTTCAAAGAGGAAAAACAAACAGAAAAAGGAAAAATCCTAAAGAGTGATTCAGGCAGACGACCTAAGTACGCGCCCCTGCTCTTCCCCCAAACCCTTAAAAAATATTTGAACGTATAATTAGTAATAAATGCCTAAAAATAGTTCTAGCTAAACATAACTAAGACTGCGTATATATATAACAACCCTATTATTCTTTTAAGCGCACATACAAGCTAGATTAATTGGAATGACGTAAAAAACTGAAATTATGCTGAAGATGTCACGTACCTATAGTTAAGATTGCCTCTTCGATATTTTTCCGAAAAATCAAAATTTACGAATTCGTCCGTTACTTTATTGCAACACTGTACATTTCTTTGACTGTCTATGATAGGTGAATATATGTACAAACACATTTGAAATAAGTTAAGTACCAAATTGAGAAATCAATTAATATTAAAATTTATAAGATAGACTTTAAGAATTTTACGCACCTTTTCAAAGTTGCACTCTGATAACTCTCACAGACCAATAATGTGTTATTTCGAAAATTTCACCGATATCGCTCAAACTTTTCGAATCACACGGCGCTGATACCGTCGCGAAACCCCATGCATCGGGGAAAAAGTAAAGTTTGGAAAACTTCAATATTCAGAACACAAACACCACCCGCCAACTACCAAAAACGTGTATATTCTCGTACGTAAATAGAAATGGTTTCGAAGCGAAATACGAAAACACACACACACACAAACACACGCTCGCACCGCATCAGTTTTATCTTGTGTTTATGCGGTTGTGTGTCATGTATATGAGAGACCACGTGCTAGCCCGTTGACAGCCCCGTGCAGTATGAGAAGAGGGGGTTGTTAAATGCGATAATAATCATTGAGGTGGGGCGGTATCAGTCGCGGGGGCGGCGTCATCACCCATTGTCTACAGGTGAGTACTGAACGGCAACCGTCGTCGTGAGAACAAATGCCTCGGAGGACAGGTGTCCTTTGAAAGGATTTAAGGATTAAGGGATGCACGAACGTATGTATGTATGGGATGGTAGTGCGAGAGCGCTCTGTTGCTTTCGATTTTTATTTATGGGGTGCGGAGACGAGTGAAGAGTTATTGCGATTATCTATTCGGTATAATTCGATTTTCATGGCTGTCATTCGCTTGTGAACGTGAGAATTATGAAAGTTGCAGCGAAGAACCCAATATCTTGTTCGATATGGTTTATTTTTAAATGCTCTAAACTACGGTGATAAATCAGGAAGATAGGATAATTAGTGATGCGTGAAGCAATGTCAAATGTAGACAATTATTTAAAAATCTTGACTGGAGACATTCCAATTATACAAATAATTGACTACAATTTTCATCTCATGAATTGATATGTTATTTGTGCTATTTCCATCGTTTGGATTCTCAACGACCAACGTTTTGGCGGACATAACGTCTGCCGTCTTCAGGGCAGCCCTATAAAGTGCCGTCTTTTGCCAAAACTAAACTAAATTGTGTTTTTAAGATGAAATTTGTTAAAACACTTTTATGATTATGGACCGGACGTATCAGGCCGAAACTACGACGGACAGAAGAAATAGTGTATAACATCATGCAGTTGAATAGCACTATTCATATGGTGAACTGCAACATCTGTTTTCGTCGAGAAAACGGACACTAAAATATCGATTGTACTGTTAAATTTCTTTCTTCATCAGCGTAGGTAGAAGCGCGAGGAGTTTTTAAAATTCATTCTCTTTACTTTATATTTCGTAAGATAAATAAAGTACGGAGAGTTTACTCGATTTGAACTACAAAATTAACAAATAATGATGTATTTTGTTATCCAAATATATAAATAAAATTAAAAACTCTTTAAAAATACCAGATTTTAATAGTACGCCCGTGGGTGATGAGTCATCGGCCGCTCGTATCCGGTCTCTACTTATGACAGTTCAAAATGTCAATGTGAGGAGTAATGTCATACCAGTGGTGGCTTTCTTGACGAATCAAGTGACGCACTGATTCACCTTAAATTTCTCTTCAATTAGTGAACATGTTATTGTATTTCTTAAATTTTTCACTCGGAAAATAAGTTAAAACTAACTTCTTTCGTATAAGAAACATAGTATTATTTATATTAATAATATTACAATAAAAAATACTAAATTTTCTATTTCTAAAGAGTTTTTATTTTATATATACAGTGTGTCAATAAAGTAAGGAACACCCTAAATATCAGCTTTAAAACATATCTCTAGCGAAAATGCTCAGACACGAATTTTTTTATTTTTGAAGGCGCATTTTCTTAGATTAAATTGAAGTATACAGAGTTATCAAAAAAGAAGATATGACGTTATCATGTGTATTTTAAATGGAATACCCTGTATATTTTTAAGAAAATCAAAAGAGCTTCTCATGAAGATTTCAACGATATATGAGTTGTTGGGGGATATCTTTAATATTTACTTGTAGAAATTGAAAAAACACTTTTGGTAGAACTACATGATAATTTTTGGTAATTTTAATCTTTGAACGTTGTCATGACAGAATTGTCAGTATGGAAGGTGACGTCTTATCTAATTAGACAGTGACTAACCACCGTTAGTTTGTTTGGCCTTGCTTGTTTTATAATTGCCATTTCTTTTGATAAAAATGGGTCTAAGTGAGAGAGAACGGATTGAGATTCTTATGATGATTTGTTATGGTGACCGAAGAAGGAGTACAGTGGAAGTTTGCGAACTATTTAATGCAGCGTATCCTAATCGGCAACCAATAACTCGCTCAACTGTAAGTAAAATACTTCTAAAGTACGAGGAGTACGGAAATGTTAGGGATCTACCTAAAACTGGGTGACCAAAGGTGGATGATGAAATTAAGTTAAATGTTCTTTTGACAGTGCAAGATAATCCGAATTGTGCTACTCGTCAAGCAGCTTTAAACTTTAATTGCAGCCATGAGACTGTTAGAAAAATTTGGCATAAGCAGAAATATCATCCTTATAAAGTGCATCTTGTCCATGAATTGTCGGAAGATGATTTTGATCGCCGTTTGGAGTTTTCAGAAAACTTGCAAATACTTTGTGAACGTGATGAAATGTTTGCTAGAAACATTTTATTTTCAGATGAGGCAACTTTTTCTTTAAACGGAGCAGTTAACCGACAAAATTGTAGATACTGGACAGAACATAATCCTCACTGGATGCAGGAAGCTCGAAGTCAACACCCTCAGAAGGTCAACGTCTGGGCTGGAATACTAAAAAATAGGATTTTAGGACCTTTCTTTTTTGATGGAAATTTAAATGGGGATATCTATATGGATTTTTTACAGTTAGAGCTTCTTCCTGCGCGTGTGGAACTTTATCCTGGTCCAAATACCCCTGACAATCCTAGTAATTAAATCTGGTTCCAACAAGATGGGGCACCTCCTCATTATTCTCGACCTGTGCGTGACTACCTAAATTTGATTTTTGATAACCGATGGATTGGCAGACGTGGGGTTGTTGAGTGGCCAGCTCTCTCCCCTGACTTAACACCACTAGATTTCTTACTGTGGGGTTACCTAAAAAGCAAAGTTTATGTAAATAGACCTCATAATATTAATGGTTTAAAAGAACGCATACGCCAAGAGATCCGAAGAATCACGCCAGATGTAATCAGCAATGTTCAGAATGAGTTTATTTCTCGCCTAGGCTACTGTCAGATTGTGAACGGGCAGCAATTTGAACATTTACTTAAGTAAATTTTTGTTTTAGATTTAAAAATAACAAGTTAAACTCTATTGTAATTATTTTATGACGTTGTTCCACCAAAAGTGTTTTTTCAATTTCTACAAGTAAATATTAAAGATATCCCCAACAACTCATATATCGTTGAAATCTTCATGAGAAGCTCTTTTGATTTTCTTAAAAATATACAGGGTATTCCATTTAAAAAAACACATGATAACGTCATATCTTCTTTTTTGATAACCCTGTATACTTCAATTTAATCTAAGAAAATGCGCCTTCAAAAATAAAAAAATACGTGTCTGAGCGTTTTTGCTAGAGATATGTTTTAAAGCTGATATTTAGGGTGTTCCTTACTTTATTGACACACTGTATAATTGGATAACAAGTGGGTGGTGATCTATAAAATACAAAATACCTTATTATTTGTTCATTTTGTAGTTCAAGTCGAGTAATGGAGTATTAATATTGTAACGAAAACAAGTCCACAAAAAAATAGAAGAGTAAACATTGGCGCGACGCACCGTAAATAAGTCATAAATGTTCCACATATATATAATGTGTAAGCGACAGAAAGTCTGTTGTATGTTCTACAAACATCGACAAAAAGAGAGGATTTTCGCGTATATTTACAGAGTCTTATATGCCGATATAAAAAGCGACCGCTGCCCAGAAAGAATTCATTCATTGAATAGTTTTCGTACGGTTAAATAAACATAAATACAGTGAGCGGTGCAGTTTAATTACAGTGCAATAAATACATAAATATTACAGATATAAATAGTAGTGATAGAAATAAATACGTATGTTAATTTAAATTGTAGTAGTTTTAAGTGCGATACATTTATTTTACATTTTTATATTGTGATTCGTTTTAAGTGTGTAAATATACAGACAGTTTTAAAACATTTGCACGAGTTGTTTATTTCGAACCCGAAAACGTAACAATATTTACTAGCAATACTTTCTCAAGGTTCTCATCTGTAAGATTTGTTCTCCTTGAATGCAGTACATCCTTGTAGAGAGAAAACGCCCTTTTCTACATCGCAACAGGTTAAGGTGCATACTGGAAATATTCTTTTATTTCAGCGCATTTTGCAGTTAGATTTTGTGTCATTGTCCCCATAATACACAATTGCCACAATATTTTTAAATCTGGATTTCTATTAAAAACTGCTTCTCACTTTTGCCGAAGGCCACATCTTTTAATTTGAGATTTCGATTTTCAAAATATGTGATTTGTTTAGGCAAATTTCCAGTGTTCCTGAGGGAAGCACAACTCATTTTTTAAATTTGTTATTTGTGTTGTTTCCTCGCACTTAGAAATACTTCGGGATCGTCATTTAAATATGTAACAAAATTTTGTAAAATATCTAAATTTTCTGCATAAAAACTAGTAGCTTCTAAGATGGAAGTTTTCCCCTGTAAAAAGCTACTTTCAATGGTGCTTTTCTGTAAATTTCTTTAAGAGCGGATACAAGTCTATCAACTTCCGGGTAGGTGTCTCTGATATATTCACAGATTCTGTGGAGAGTATGTGCTACACAAGTAATATGCAGCATATATGGGTATGTTTCCTTTAATAGTCAGCCTGTTTTTAACATATATGTGGCACTGTCACTAACAAATAAATGTATTGTTTCCTTGTACCTGTCGTCCGAATGAAGCATTTTGTGCAAATTCTCGTCAATGGTTTTTCCGCATCAACTGTATTTATAACTTTAGATGCTATTACATGTGCGCTATATATAGAATAGTTGAATGTAGCACACCAACTACAACATTTACCACCCAGCGTCCTAATATATCGACAGTTTTGTCTGCACTTATCCATGGGTACTGATTTGAAAGATGTCTTCTAATGCATTCTACTATTTTCGTGAAGCACTTAGCAATACAATATTTGCATATGTTGGATTCATCAGGAACATTGCGATCAGTATATTTTTGGATAAATGTTTTCAAAGTGGGATTGTCAAGTTTATTTAATGGCATGTCAGTCGCCATTAAAGTTTCAGAGAGTTAAAATTCTCAGCTTCCAACGGGTCCAATTTCTGTGTATGTTTTAGCGATGCTAAGTGACGTTGTATGTGCGATATTTTGGGCATTCTGTAACTATATTTTACAGACTTTGCAATAAATTGCGGAATCACTGACAATGGACATAGAATTAGTATCAAACTTAATTCCCGGCCTTAGTACATACGGTCTCCGGTTGGTCTGGATTCGGATTGTTGGATGTTACCCTGCTTTTTCTTGGCTTGGCCAACATGTGTTTAGGATGTCTGTTGGGCAATAAAGTTATATTATTACTGTTGTTATACCCATCCAATTCTAAAGTGTTAGTTTCTCTCTTCTTCTTTCCTATGCCGTTCTTCCGAGTATTACCTCAGCTGTATCATATAAGCACCTGGCAATTCCAACTTTGACATTATGTACGTCCTTAGAATCAGAGTGTAGGTATTGTCCTGTATTCGTGGACTTTCTGTACACTGAGGTTTTTAGAGTGCCATTATCAAGTTTCCGTACTAGGAAGGATATCTTATTACCTGTTTGAGTTTACATGTTGAATTTTATAGTATCATCTATGCTACTAAGGTGATGTAGGAAACCTACCAATGTGTGTTCTCCGTGTTGCCATATAACAAAGGTGTCATTGACATATCTTAACTAAATTTTTGGTTACAGATGATAGGTGTTGATTGCTCTTTCCTCTAATTCTCTCATGTATACATTACTGCCATATCAAATTCCAGTTGGTAGAATTTCTCCTCACCCTAGAAGCTTTGATGTTACCAGCTTGTTTAGAAACGTACCAACAGAACCAATCCTAGCGATAGTCAAGAACGAGAGTCTGTTCTTGACTTTAGTTAGGACTGGTTCTGTTGATACGCGCAGAGATCATTAGATTATCTGCAACATTTTTGCGGGGACAGACTGATAAGTAGAGACCGGCTAGTCACCTCGGCCACCAGATTTGACCCCTTTGGATTATTTCATGTTTTGTTATTTAAAGAATGAACTTGATTCTAACCATATCCATAATTTCGAGGAATTACAACATACAATTTTGGAAGCTATAAATGACATTAGACCAGATATATTACACAACGTGTTCGACAACATGAAAAGAATGAATTTGTGTTTGAATTTACATGGGCATCATTTTGAACAAATGTAATTTTCAAAATTTTAAATGTTAGATATCTTGAAAAGTGTATAGGTAAATTTGTAATAATTTTGAACAAATGTTGTACTATTGTAATTATTTTCATTGACTAATCTAATCTGGAATTAAGATAGAGTACAATTTAAAATATCAACACAAGAAAACAATTTTATTCTAATTATCTTCTAATAAATTAGTATATTTGACTAAAATTGTACGCTTTTTCATTTTTTTATGTGAAGCCTATGATATACAGGGTGAGTCATTAGTAGCCGCTTCTTCGATTGTTCTTTTGCTTTTCAAATAAAAGAAAAAATAATTAGTGGAACATCAATGGTTGCTTGTGGCGCATATTGTAAAAATACTTTAAGCTCTGACGCACTTCCGTTTTCACCGGAAATGCACGGAACTTAATTTTTTTAAATGACTCACCCTATATATTTTTGGATTTTCTTGTACTGCTTTAAATTCTCTGTTCAACTGTTATTTCTTTTTCAAAATTGAGCCAATAGTTTTTGAGTTATTAATTTTTTTTGAAAATCAAGAAAATTCTGCATCATTTGGTAAAATTGCACTCGACAATACCTCAAAGAACTTTGTTTTTTCAAAGCCTGCTTCCTGAAATTTTCACATACCAAAAACTATTTTTTTTTTAATGGAACACCCAGTTTTTTATTGAGGCATTTTGTTTCTTTTTTTATTCTCTTTCATTTTTGTTAACAATGTCCTATACCTATCTTTTGTAATTTCTGAGATAATCACTATAATAGTAATTAGCGGTCAATTAAGGAACTGCGGGTGCTGTTCTATGCACCCATATATTCGTCCAATAAAGGCTGGAATGCGGCTGACTGCCTGAGTCAACTGTTAAAGAAAGTCGGTATACATTTATGTCAAACTTATAAAAGCATCGCTATTAGTTATCATCCAAATGAATTATTCTTTTGAAGAGTTAATAGATATGATTGACGTTTTGGGTGAATCTGAAAGAAACTCTTTGCTAGCATCCACACTTTATGCAGTGATCCCTGGTAGAAGTCAACCGAAGCCAGAAACCTTCGAAAGTATTGAGTTTGAGTGAACAGAAAGTATTGAATATGAAAACAGAACGGAAAAAGCAATAAGTGGTGAGGATAAGACGTTTATGGTACTTGCGAGTGGTAGTCGAACACCCCCATACTAGTACTACGAAAATTAGTCGTCAGTTAGATGTAAGTCAAATTTGAGAATCCAGAATAATTCATAAACATGAAATTCACCCGTAGCATATTCATACACAGGATTAGATGAAAGAAATTTTCAGAATCGCTTACATCGTTGTCAATTGGCAGCAGATAAATTATCCTGGCTTTCTCAATTTTTTGTTGTTTACCAACGAAGCCACCTTCTATTAAATTAAATACGTTCATCTTTACAATTTCCGTTATTATAACACATAAAGCCCCCCACTTTATCACACCTGTAAACTTTCAGAATCGTTGGTCATTAACACTGTGAGGAAGGATACTGAGTAGTTACATAATTGGACCTTATTTCTTTGATGAAAACTTTAATGGAGGAGAGTATCTTCGCTATCTACGGACAGATTTTCAAAGCTTTTTGAAGACATCTTCAAATATATCAGTAAACATAACCTTTATTTTATTTCGATGTTAGCCAACACAGTCAAAAATTAAATACTGCAACTGGACATTGCCGGAATTAAAAAATTGAAATGTTATGCTCTTCATTCTGTAAAATTATTACTTTTGGGATAGTTGGATTTAACAATTACGGTGTTTGACAGTTGACTAAGGAAGTCAAGCGCCATTCCTGCCTTTCATTGGTTGAACGAATAGTTTGGTGCATAGAACAACAGCGCTCGTAGTTCTTTAATTGGCCGCTAATTGCTTCTATAGTGATTATCTCAGAAATTACAAAAGATAGGTATAGGACATTGTTAACAAAAATGAAAGAGAATAAAAAGAGGAACAATAAAATACTGGGTGTTCCATTTAAAAAAAATAAGTTTTTGGTATGTGAAAATTTCAGGAAGTAGGCTTTGAAAAAACAAAGTTTTTTGAGGTATTGTCGAGTGTAACTTTACCAAATGATGCAGAATTTTCTTGGCTACGAGCGCCACCAAAGTTAATGTTTTTACTTTTAAACACAATGTGAAAATAATTTTTTTCTGAACACGTGTTTTAGTCAAATATTTTCAAAAAAAATTAATAACTCAAAAACTATTGGCTCAATTTTGAAAATGAAATAACAGTTAAACAGACAATTAAATACAGTACAAGAAAATCCAAAAATATATAGGGTGAATCATTTAAAAAACTGAAGTTCCATGCATTTCCGGTGAAACCGGAAGTGCGTCAGAGCATAAAGTATTTTTACAATTTGCGCCAGCAGCAACTATGGGTCTTCCACTAATTGTTTTTTCTTTTATTTAAAACACAAAAGAGCAATCGAAGACGCGGCTACTAATGACTCACCCTGTACAATATTTACAGTTTCAGAGATATGACTAGTACTTGGCACCAACTTATAGCAAAAAAATAGAAAGCTTGAAATTCAAATGCCTTTCAATCATTTATATACATCCTGTATTAATCAATTAACACACACTTTCTTAGCTATACCGCACTGATGAGGATATACGAGTCTGAAATACGTGTCTGCGGTTGCACTACACTCCAAAGTTTCAAATAATTTAATTGTAATTTACACGTTATGATCTTTATATATAATAATAACATATATTTTGTCACTCGTGGGGTATTTAATGCATATGTTGGAATTATCTATAATGGGTTGAAATTGATTGTTGTCCCCAATAAATTAAAGCTCTAGTGACAGAAGCAATATGGTCTTCTATCTTCCTATTTTTGTAATTAGTTCTCTATGATTGTCAATGAAACCCATGCCATGTTTTAGATTAGTTTTTTACGTGTTTTTAATATATTGGATGTTCAGCAACAATTGATTTCTTGAAAATTAACGTATGCTTAACCACTGTTTATCTTATTATAACTTTGACAATTCACCTAAATTTCGAATACCAACTAAGACTCTTCAAAATATTTAGGCAGTGTATTTCTCAAAAAAGCAGCAAATACGGCCTAGTTTCATAGTTATCAATAATATTTGTCCAAAATATACATTGCTTTAATATAAACAGTCTGAGAGTCTTATCACATATTATAATATTGCGAGTATTGAAATAGCTACTTATAACACTTTGTACATCATTTTTAATCTTTTTGAATCGCCAGGCCATGATGAGATTCCTGTTTTACTACTAAAGGAGTGCACTGATTGTCTTTCACTCTCGTTCCCTCATCTTACAAGCACTTCTTTCCAAAGAAAAAGTGTTACTTTGCATGAAACGGAAGACACTTCTGACATCAATAACTTCAAACCTACGGCTTTAATATTCAATATATTAAAAGTATTTGAGAAATTGATTTGTAGTTTTATCTTAAAATATGTAGCAAAGCACAATATTTTCCTCTTAAATCAAAATGGATTGGCACAGTTTTCCAACTTTTTAGGGAAATATTTATAGGTGTCTACAATGCAATGGTGTGAAACTGTCAAATGTAAACATATACAGTAGTTTATTTATATATGTAACAGTTGGCAGTAGGGTAGTAATGTGTGTAACCAAGCATAACGGTTGATCTACATTAAATAAAAGATAAAGAAAGAAGTTTGTTTTAATTATGGGTATAAAATTAAAACAATGAAGTCAACTCTAGACTTAATTTAACATGGTAGCGGAGGTCCGTAGTTATTTCTAGATAAAACAATATACACGAAAGCAAAAAAGAAAATTGAAAAAACGTAATGGCGGCAGGCAGCGTGGAACGGTATGGAATAGACAGATTTAATGGAAAAGATTTCAATAACTGGAAATTCCGAGTTGAGGCAGTAATAGATCAACTAGATTTAACAAGATGCATAAAGGAAGATATTAAGGAGGATGCAGGTGAGGAATTACTGAAGAAAGACAAACAATGTAAAGTATTAATAATACAATGGATCACAAATGAGTACCTGGAATATGTTAAAGAAAAAACAAATGCTTATAATATGTGGAAAGCACTAATGGATACATTTGAAAGAAAAGGTGTGGCTTCGCAGTTGTATTTATGGAAGAAATTATTAGCATTGAGATACAACGAAACTGAGAAATAAGAAAATCACTTTAAGAAATTTGATGAATTAGTTAGAGAATTAAAAGTGTTAGGAACAAAAACAAAAATAGATGATATGTTGGTTGTATGTCATTTATTATCTACATTACCCAAGTCATATGATAGTATAGTAACAGCACTAGAAACACAAGATCCAAAATTACTAACGGTGGATTTCATTAAATCAAAATTATTGGACTACGATATGAAAAACAGTGCAGGAGCAGAAAATAAAAGAACGTTCCAGCAAAATTCATCTGCATTTTATAATAAAACCAATAAAAATGTAAGTGTAAAACCAAATAGAAGTACTAAATATAATAGTGGGAAAGGCAACCCAAATGAAAATATGAGAAGTGTGCAAAAACCTGACATAGTTTGTTACAAATGTGGTAAGGCTGGTCATCGAAAATTTGAATGCAGAGTGAAAATTCAAGCAAATGTGGCAAATAGTGATGACAGTGCACAAGTTTCATTTTTTACAGCTACATTATCAGCTTTTACAGAGGAAGATGATGGAGCAATTACATTTATTATTGACTCAGGATCGACAGAACATATGGTAACAGATGAAAAATTCTTTAAAAGAACATTTGAGTTAGAAAAACCAATAAGAGTAATAGCAGCTAAGGAAGACACTGCAATGGATGTTACAAAAGAGGGAGAAATCGATATTTTAATGAGGAATGGTAAAGAAATAATTCAAGGTAAAATTAAAAATGTATTATTAGTTAAGAATTTACGTCATAATTTATTGTCAGTACCTAAATTAGAAGAAAGTGGAATTAAAGTAACTTTTAATAGTGGCAAGGTCTTTCTCCTAAAAAAATAACAAGTTATTAGCAATTGGAATCAAGAATAGAAATTTATTCACGATCACTTTTGAACTAGATAATGTTATCAAAGAAAGCGAAAGTAATAATTGCATGAATGCTGAAGGATTAGAAATATGGCATAAAAGATTTGGGCATATGAATTATGATAGTTCATTAAAATTGAGAAATAGAAATATGGTAAATGGTTTAAACTTTGTATCAGGAAATATGAACTGTGAGCGCAAGTGTGAAAAATGTGTTCAAAGTAAACAAACAGAGAAATTTGGAAAAAGTATATTAAGACAAAGAAGCTCAAGGCCGTTACAATTGATACACACAGGTCTATTTGTTACATAATAAAAGTGAAATGTTTGATTATTTTTCAGAATACAAAGCTTATGTGACAGCCCATTTCAATTTGCGTATTGCAACAGTTAGATGTGACAGAGGTGGAGAATATAGATCTAGAAAATTTACAGAATTATGTAAAAGAAAAGGAATAAAGATACAATCCACAGCTGAATGGAGTTGCAGAACGAGCAAATCGGACAATAACAGAAAGAGCAAGAGCAATGATTCTAGAATCTAATTTGCCAAAGGAATTTTGGGGTGAAGCGGTGAGAGCAGCTACTTACACACTCAATAGAAGCCCAACAAATGCGTTGAATGAAAATAAAACACCAGCAGAAATGTTTTTTGGCACGAAACCTGATGTAGGGAAGTTGAAAATGTTTGGATACTTGGCATATAAATATATTCCGAAACAATTTAGAGGTAAATTTGACCCAAAGAATGAAAAATGTATTTTTATTAGATATATAGACAATGGATATAAGTTATGGGATCCAATCGAGGAAAAATGTAAGTTTGCCAAAAATGTAACATTTGATGAGACTAAAACCATAAAAGACTTAAATTTAGAAAATGAAATACTGATACCTCTAGATCATAGGTTCCCAAAGTGGGCGATAACGCCCCCTTGTGGGCGCTGCAGGTCTAAAGGGGGGCGGTAAGAGACCCAGAAAAAAAATGGGGGCGTTGTGTAAAGGCTTAGGGGGCGATTTGTAATTTCATCTAGAATCTAGGAGGACTCTTAGACACCGACTGAGCTCTCGACTCTCGACTAGGGATGGGCGATAAACATCGATGTTCATTGAACATCGATATTTTAGGATCGATGTTCGATGTTTTTGCATCGATGTTTGCAATTTAGATTTATCGATAAACTATCGATGTTAGAAGAAATATAGTGAACATCGAACTTTTAAGCTTGACAAAATGTATTTGCACTAATCACAAAATAAAACAGCGTCCTCTGTTGACAAATACAAAAATGTTTCCAAATTAACAGCTCACATACAGGCTACGAGGATGTAAAATTGTCTACGAATAAATTCGAATATTTCATTTTAGGCTCTTTTAAATATTACTCAGTATAAATATTTAAATAATATATAATTAAATACATAAATTTATAGTACTTTTAATGTGCAGAATAAAAGTTAAATTATGTATGCATGCAGAATAAGTGAAGGAGGTAAACGTATTTTCATAGAAAAAGAAGGGAGATAGACATTACCGATGTATACTTCTTCGGGAAATTCCCTAGTGCGTACAATCATACACGACGATACACGTATTAAATGCAAGATGACACATCAGAAATATAAAACCATATCCATATGTATCTCGGTATTTGCCAGCGTAGTCAAAAAAAAATGCAAGACTATAAAATCCCAAATAAAAATCGTTCTCTTAAAAAGCTTTGATACATGTAAATGTATATATTTTTTAAGTATCAGACGATTTAAGTCATGTGGTTGTTTCATGCGTAATTGCATAATATTGTTTTTTTATATAGTTTTTTTTGAGTAGTTTCTAAAGTTAACTACATATTATAAATGTATATATTTCTTTTATTATTATTTTTGAATAGTGATATCTTTTATATCATTTTGTTAAGGACGTAAATTAATTAAGTTATAATAAAGTTTTTGTTAAACTGCCAAAAAATAAATCTATAAATATAATTATCGATGTTTAAAAACATCGATGTTTGGTAGTCGATATTTTGCAACCATCGATGTTGATCAACGATGTTAACATCGATGTTTGATATCGATGTTTACCCACCGATGTCCCATCCCTACTCTCGACTACAGCTTGTGAACATCAACTAATATTAATTAAGAGATTGCTCAAACCAACTCGGTTCGATATTTCTCTCCGAGTAGTTCATATATCTGTCCTGTTTTATTGAATAAATAAAATAAAAAACATATCAATCGGTCGCTCCGTTTCGAAACGAAAAGAGACACAAACAAACAAATAAAAAGGCAACTGTATCAATCGGCTGGTTCATAGAATACTTGTTCTTACTTGTTGAGTACGATTGAGCGTCGAATGAGATAAACGAGTTTATGCATGTTTGTCTTATTCCTGTCGGTGCGTGCTGCTTATGCAATCCTATATAAACAACGTAATATTTATTTTATTTTCATTTGCGGTTTCGCGCGTAATAGATAAGCAGTACTTAAGTTCAACACTTATACTTACGTATTTCTCAAAACAAAACAATGTCGGAAGTAAAAAAGAAGAGACGGCAATACTGTGCGGAATATATTAAATTCGGATTCATTGAAAATCCTACAAACCCATCGTCGCCTTTGTGCCTTCTATGCCTAAAAACATTTTCGAATGAAGCAATGAAGCCTTCAAGACTTCAAGATCATTTGAATAAAATGCATCCAGATAAGAAAGACAAGAATGTAGCATATTTTCAAGACCTAGAGAAGAAGCATAATACTCGGCCAAGTGTAGCAAAACTCTTTTCGGCGGCTGCTAAGCAAGATGACGACGGACTTCGAGCTTCGTACAACATCTCTTTGTTAATTGCTCAAAAAGGCAAACCACACAACATCGGAGAAGTGTTAATTTTGCCAGCAATAAAGGAAGTAATAACTACTGTGCTTCATAAACCGGCCGCAGATATTATCGGAAAAATTCCTTTGAGTAATAATTCTGTGCAAAGACGAATTGATGAAATGGCCGGAAACATAGAAGAATCATTGTGCAATCATCTGAGGACTAGTCAATTCTCAATTCAGCTCGATGAGTCCACTTTACCAACTAATGAAGCATTGTTGCTGTCTTACGTGAGGTTTATTAAAGATGAGAAAATATGTGAAGAACTATTGTTTGCTAGAAATTTAGAGACCGATACAAAAGGCGAAACCATATTCAATACATTGGAAAAGTTTTGTGATATAAATATTATATCAGTTGCTACGGATGGCGCTCCGGCTATGACAGGGTGCCATAAAGGCTTCATAGCGTACGTAAAAAATAAAATTCCAGATGTCCTTGCTGTACATTGCGTTATTCATAGACAACATTTGGTTGCTAGAAATTTAAGTGAACGACTATTTCAATCACTGCAATATGTCATCAAAGCAGTCAATAAAATCCGTAACTGCTCTTTGAATGATAGATTATTTCATCAGCTTTGTGTTACTAATGACGAAGATTTCAACCGTTTGTTGTTTCATACCGAAGTTCGTTGGCTATCAAGAGGCAATTGTCTGACTCGATTTTACAACCTGTTTGACTCTGTGATAGAGTTTTTGGAAACTAAAGATACAGAATTGCGCAACAAGCTCATTACATCAAAAAATGATATAGCTTACATGACAGACCTGTATAAATTGTTCAACAACATGAATCTCCAACTGCAAGGCGATGAACTAAATTTAATTAAAACAAAAAATGTCGTTGCTGCTTTCGCAGCCAAACTGCTTCTACACAAAAAGAATATGGGCAGACGTGAGTTTCATAATTTTCCGAATTTATCAGTATCCTGCAGTAACGACGACTTGTTTGCCTACTGCCAACATTTGGAAAAGCTCCACATTGACTTCACCGAACGATACCAGGATATTTTGAACTTGGAAATACCAGACTGGGTGTTGGATCCGTTTTCAAATGTCAACACAGCAATATCACCACATCTGGAAGACGAACTTATAGAATTGACAACGAACGAGGAAATAAAAATCAAGTTCAAAAATGGCTACCAAGAATTTTGGCTACAAAAACCGATCCCGCAATTGTACCCTGGATTGTGGTCAATCATTCAACGATTCTTGATAGCATTCCCATCGTCATATTTGTGTGAACGTGGATTTAGTGCTGTAGCAACGCTGCTTACTAAAAAGAGAAATCGTTTGCATGTTACCGAACGTGGTGACTTGCGGCTGTTCTTGAGTAAATTGGAACCTGATATCAACAAACTTATTAAGCAGCATCAGATTCATCCTTCACATTAGTTTTTATATTAGAATCGATTATGTTTGTTTTATTTTGAATTTTGAATAAAAGATACTTTGTCTGAATACTATAAAGTTGCGTTTCAATAATCATTCTCATTGGCAGGTGTAGCCCGTAAAAGTTAACTTGAGACCTGAGCGCCGTTGTGTACTACCTACTACGCTCAGGTCTCAAGTTAACTCATTCATTCTAAACGAGACTTTTACTATAACCCATAGTAAAAGTCTCGTTTAGAATGAATGTTTAATCTCCGCTAATATAGCTCACAATAATTAATTTAATTTGAAGTTATAGTGGTTTTTGAGTAGGTGAAAAAATGGGGGCGCTAAAAAATAATTTATTCTCAAAGTGGGCAGTAGGCAAAATAAGTTTGGGAACCACTGCTCTAGATGAAATGAGTATGGAAAACGACAACGAAAATAGTAACGAAGTTGAACAGGATAAACAAGAAGAAGATTTAAGAGGAAATGAGAGAGAACAAGGAAGAGAAAGAAGATTACCAGAAAGATTTAAAGATTATGTAGTGGGATCATTTTTAACATGCTCTGAGAAGATACCAGAGAATTATGAAGAAGCAATAAACAGAGAGGATGGAGATAAATGGAGATATGCTATGCAAGAAAAACTGAATTCTATGAAGAAAAATGAAGTGTGGGAATTAGTTAAAAGACCAGATCATGAGAAAGTAATTGACAGCAAATGGATATATACTATTAAAAATGAAAATCAGAAGGATGAACGTTATAAAGCAAGACTTGTAGCTCGAGGCTTTATGCAAGGAGGAAACACTTTGCAGGAAGAAATTTACTCACCAGTAGCAAAAATGACTACAGTTCGTATGTTCATTATAATAGCAAATCAGTTAAGACTACATGTTGCACAATTAGATGTGAAAACAGCATTTTTGAATGGAAAAATTGAAAATGAAGAAGCAATTTATATCAAACAGCCAGAAGGGTTTGAAAAAGGCCAAAATATGGTTTGCAGGTTGAATAGAGCCATATATGGATTAAAAACTTCTCCAAAGAAATGGAATGAATGTTTTAATGAATTTATTTTGGATTTGGGATTCAAAAGATCTGATAGTGATAATTGTTTATATACAAGAATAGATGGAAATAATCGAATATACATATTAATCTATGTAGATGATGTATTAATTGCTGCAACGAAGAAAAATACTCTTAGTAAATTGGAACAACAATTAAATAATCGTTTTGAAATGACAAATTTAGAAAAACTTGAACACTTCTTGGGCATAAACATAGAATGGGATGAAGATAGAGGAACAGTCAAATTAAATCAAGAAGACTATATAGATAGTGTCATAAAGAAATACAAAATGAGAGAATGTAAGATAGCAGCAACGCCAATGGAGACTAACTTGAAGTTGGAAAGAAACAAGGATCCACAGAAAATTACAGACAAACCGTACCGAGGACGAATAGGGAGTCTTATGTATATCGCTTTAAGTACAAGACCTGATATTATGTATGCCATTAATTACTTCAGTCGATATCAAGAAGCTCCAACAGAAGAAATGTGGACATATTTAAAACGAATAGTGCGATATTTAAAGGGAACTAAAGAATATTCATTACAATATACAAGGACTAATGATAAACTAGTGTTAAAGGGTGCTTCGGATGCTGACTTTGGAAATGATCCAACCGACAGAAAATCGATTAGTGGATATGTGTTTATGGTAAACGAAAATGTTGTATCATGGTCATCAAGGAAACAAAATATTGTTGCTTTATCATCAACAGAATCAGAGTATATAGCATTGACAGCAGCCGCTTGTGAAGCAATGTGGTTAAAACAACTGATGAAAGACTTTAAAGTGTTAACGCAAGAAAAGATAGTGATAATGGAGGACAATCAGAGTACAATAGCACTGAGTAAAAATTCCGAAAATACAAAACGTACGAAACACATTGATGTCAAATATCATTTTATTAAAGACAAAGTGTTGAATGGGGAGATTGATGTGGAATATACCAAATCATCAGACCAGGTGGCAGACATATTTACGAAGAGTTTGAGTTCAGGTATTTTTTGTAAACATTGTAAATGCTTAAATGTAAAATGATGTATTTGAGATATTTTAAATGATGTAATGTTTAGGGAGGAGTGTTAAATGTAAACATATACAGTAGTTTATTTATATATGTAACAGTTGGCAGTAGGGTAGTAATGTGTGTAACCAAGCATAACGATTGATCTACATTAAATAAAAGATAAAGAAAGAAGTTTGTTTTAATTAGGGGTATAAAATTAAAACAATGAAGTCAACTCTAGACTTAATTTAACAGAAACTGATTGTTGTCCCCTATAAATTAAGGATCTACTGACATAAACTATGGTAACCTGTCTTCCTATTTTTGTAATTAGTTTTCTATGATTGTCAATGCAACCCAGGCTATATTTTAGATTAGTTTTTTACGTGTTTTTAATATATTGGTTGCGAATAATTTAACGTTTACATATAAAAATCGTTCACCTACCAAAACATTCGCCATTATTAAAACCAATTCACTATTATCGTTAAAACTAGTGCTTCATTGCAGTCATTACCGAACAAGCGGCGATTTTCTAATATATCGCCGATTAGTTTAAATTGCAATCACCCGTTAACTAACACAGTTAAAACGATAACGAATTCGGCTGTAAACACCGGCAAAAACGAATTCATTTCGTCGTTTCGGAGTCAGCGAAATAACGTGTCCCAATAAATTATTAGTGGCTCAGGGGGTGGCTTTGCCAGGCAGGGGGGCGTGAACTAGGAACGAGGTGCATGCATGTTCGATATGTATAATTGCGCCTGTATGAATGTATGTTCGTTCAATATCGACGACGTAGTAATATAAAAGTACAAAACCGTTTTTGATATCTCCGAGTGCCTAACATGTAGTAATGGGCACTTTAGGGAATAGCGAGAAAGAGAAAGCACGCGTAAGAGAGATGTTTCGCAGACCATTCGTATATACGCTGATGGGGTCGCTAGTAAAAGGGCACAGGCGTTAATAGGCCACTAAGGGGCCACGCATCAATAACACTTGTGGTTCCGTACATACGTTTGTATGTATGTATGTATATGCCAACTGCTGGCGTGTACTAAAACCTTAGGAACATCGGTTGTGCACGTGACGCAAAATCTTAAGTTGTAGATTCTAGTAATATACGTGTGACATATTTCCAAATACTTTACTTCTCCTAAAGAAGTAACATGTGTCAGTAATTGAATCAAATTACCCCCAAGAAGAATTATACTATGTATACCAATAATAGCATACTGAACTGACATTTATTTGTCTTACGTATAATACCTACCTACAATTCCTAATGGATATTGTACAGTTGCACTACAGTTTACTATTTTCTAATATTTCTAATCCTCAAAAAGATTACTATCTATACTCTGTTTTTTAATTCCGCGGACCATCAAGTAAAGCCACATGTAGACTATGCAATATATGACATTTAACTGAATAAATAAAATACGTAAACTTAGTTTCAAAAATTATTTAATAATATCACTACAATATTGTTTCACCAAACTTTGGCTTCATCAGGTGATCAGTTACTCATCACCTGATGAAGCCAAAGTTTGGCGAAACGATATTGTAGTGATATTATTAAATAATTTTTGAAACTAAGTTTACGTAATTTATTTATTCAGTTAAATATGGAGTTTCAACATGTATCAGCCTCATCAATTAACTATATGACATTTATTTTTGACATATTTATGATATAGGTTATGTACATTATGTTATGTGTATACCATAGAAATAGAGTGAGGAAAACGCGCTTCGACGAGTACGCATCCTCTTTTAGCGAGGTTCAGTAGTGGCAGCCATTTTAATGGTTGTATTGTCAAACGCGCTAACCTGGTGGAAGTGTCATTTTATTTCGACGAGTGTTTCGTGTTTTGTTATCGATTTGTGTTGTTTTTAAAGACTTTAAAGCATGTCTTGTTGAAAGTTTAAACCTGAAGGTGTTTGATTTCATACGTAAGTAACATGATAAAACAATGCATTATTCGTTTTAGCAAGTTTACAATATTATTTAACGAAAATACGCTTGTATTTTTCCCCGGATTGAATACTGCAAAAATGGTTAGATGCATTCGGTAAACCTTCCAGTGATTTTACTTGGTCGAAGAGCAAGGTGGTTTGTTCTAAACATGTCAAGGAAGAGGATTTTGTTGTTAGATGTGGCAAAAGAACATTAAAAATAAATGCAGTCCCTTTCATTGGACAACCACTTGAAATTGCCACAAGCATGTCACAACCAAGCACGAACAAAGATGTTACGCCTGGTTTTGTGATAAAATTGTTGAGACGAACTTTAAAATGTTCAACATGTTTAGAAACTTGCATTGCAAGAATAGTGGAAGATGATTCTACATACAAGTTGTTGTTTAAGAAAAACAGGGGCATTAACTTTCTATTAACAAATTTAATAATACCACTTTTAATTATATCGTTTTAGGTGGCTTATGCATTCCTCCGAAGAGTGTTTCGGACATTTGTGCCACGACTGAAGTGGAAATTAGAAAAATGGTCGTCTTGAATAATAACAACCTACCGGAAGACACAGGATTCATAACTGTATTTACAATAGCTGTAGCACAAAAATATTACGGAAAAATATATATAATGTTCCCTGAACTGGAAGAACATTTTAGAGAGATTCCTATTCGTGAGGAACTTCATGGATATACTCTGATACAAGCAATTGTTAGAGCCTATATAAAAATTCGCTTTTTCAATTTGGCGAAAAAATATACTACCTCAATCCAAAGAACGAAAATTCGCCATTAATTAAAGAAATTGGTTCTATTTAATCACCAGTAGCAAATTGCTCCAAAGATCTACTTAGAATTCCACCAGTTATGTATTTCTGTGTCAATAAAATACTACAATAGTAACTTTGTTCCACTATTTTAGCCTAGTATGAATTGCACGATATGAACAAATTTTGTTAGTTTGTTTTGCCAAAAATAAAAGATCAAATTTCCCGCAATTTCCAACCATCAAAATTGCGGCTTTCAATTCTACCAGCAACGCGCATACTTGAAACGCGTTCTCCCTACTCTATTTCTATGGTGTATACGCACTGATATGAATGCACCTACACTACATGCACCTGTTTAATATTTTTACATCGATTTATGTCTTCAGATATTTTTGGTAAATTTCTGCAGTTATTTTGGAATATTATATTTTGAAGTTAGTTAGTTATGTACAGTTCTGTGCAAGAAACTGGCGTGCACTTAATATACGATTATGTAAATAAGACTTTTGTTTTTAATTTGTCATATAGCGTCAATTCAATTTGTCATACTTAAGTGACAGATATACCCGCATATTTAAATTTGATAAGTAAGGCTCGTATTATCGAAAATCGAAGATAACTGGTCAATTACAGCAGTACAAAACACGCGAAACACATCGATGTATGGACCTAATCTGGTTAAAATGTCTGCCAGGGACGACCGTACCTTTGGATGGCGGTTTCACTATGATGAACCACATTTGGTCGCTCGTACGGTAGATTCCAGCATACGGCTTCGATACTGGAATTTATCGTACGAGCGGTATTCCGCTGTAAATTAAACTTTTTCAGAAAATGCAACTTTTAAGGAAAAATTTAAAAAAATCACAAAATGTTGAAAAATGTTCAATCTACCGAGAGGTGCGGCTATTACAATAAATAAAATATTTTAAACTTCTGCTCTAAGTTTCTGTTTAAATTAATGTAAGTCACAATAGGTTATGTATATAGCATATTAATTTTATGTTAAAAGATTACTAATTGCCTTAAATAAACAATATTTGGAAGTTTCTTTTCCTCCTATTTCCTGCTCCTCTCCCGGTTTAAAACTTCAAGATTAAATTAAGCCTAAGTATAAGTTAGTCTGAGTATAAGACCTAACGTAGTAATAATGAGTAGTGTTATACCCACATCCAAAAGAAATTATATTTTACATAATATTAATTGTATGATACTACCATGTGGCCTTACGACTAAATAAATACATAACATCAACAAAATGTAAGTGCTTAACTTCTTTACACCCTATAGATGGACATCAAGGAAACTTGTCGACCATGTAACTCCCCCCCTTAAGATATGTTCCTTTACTAATTTCTTTATGAATATAGTAGTACCCACTTCGATTCCTCCAAAAAATTTACGTCAATTTGAGTTGTTAGTACCGTCAAATAATGCAATATATATTTTTGCTTGGCATACATATTTAATAACATTACACATCAGCATACATGACATCCAGACAGACATAATAAACGTAAAACGTAATAATAAATCTCTGCGAAAACTGTGTACACCAATTAGCTTATATTTAATGGCACAATCATGGACCGTATCCACAACAAATGCGGAAACGTAAAAACGACCTTTTTATTAATTAGCCTTGCGCCGTCTGATGCGTGGGGTGAACCGTGCACCCACAATTAGGGGGTAGGAGAACGATGAGCCCGCGGTAAAATGAAGGGAAAGGGCACACAGTACAGGGAAAAGCGGGAATAACTCAGGCGGTGTTGTTTGATAGACAGACACACACAGTGCGACAAGAGTGCCTGGCGCAGATTGCCGAGATCATCTAGCAACACTCTCATCCCCATTCTCAAACTCTCTCTCTCGCGCGCGATTCAGAGGACTTGAATCCGAACGTTCATCACCAAAACTCACCCCACCGCAACGCTCGTTGAAAATGCCACCCCCGATGTCCCCTCGCGGTCCCCTGGAAAACACCATCGCCGTGTTGAACGCGCGTAGCGGGTTCCGGGAGTTTATATCATTCTTTAACAACGAGTGACACGATATGTGAAAATTGATAAAATCTTCGACGACAACGAGAACGACTGCACCTATTACATATTCAGGAGACTGATACTCGAATAACGTGATCGCTGTTGCTCGGTGTATCTTCTTTCTATATTTGCATTACACATCCATGCATCTATCTATACACGACGGAAATGTTACGAAGCGTTTTTCATTTATTGCAAGATAGTTAGTGTGTAAATCTAGTTTTGAATTACGATTCAGTTTTGTTTTTCAAGGTTTTGATATAAATTAGTTCTAATATGATTTCTTGAAAATTTAGGAATTTTAATTCATTAATTTATATAATTCATAATAGGGTTCAAAAGACCATGGTCGCATAGTGGTCAAAACCGACAAAAATGTGATCGTGATTAAAAAAGTTTGAATTTTTTGATAATGCTGTAACTTATGTATTTGTTTATACGCGTCATCATACAACTTTTGACCAAGAATTGCTGTTTTATCTTTGTCAGAACCAGAGATATTAATTGCCAAAAACTGAAAAATTAACAATATTGTTATAGGGTATATTTCAGTATGTACCTGTAGTATAATCCTGTAACAGCTATGTATAAATGAATTTTTAATAAGGGACAACGTTTATTGTTAGTACTTGCTAGTCCTTGAATTGTTCATGAAATGAAAGATTATAGTGTAGGTAATTAAAAAAGTTATTAATGTGTAATCACTTTTAATTAGTGTTTGTTAGTGATTTTGGTGTTTACTTAGTGTTTTTTGTGCATTTTCGGCGTTTTGCCACTATGGCAATTACACATCTGGATCTATTTTCTGTGAAGAAAATTCGTGTTTTGGACTATTTCAGAGAACATTTTCAAAAAGATGTGGATGAAATTGCACCTAGTGTGCTCGAGAATTTTACGAGATAATCGTTTTTCCCGGAATACCTTACAAAGTAATGTAATTTTGCGTGTTTTAAATAATGTATATTCTATTAATATTGACAAGTTTGACGAATATTGTATGGCTACTGCCGAATTATATGTATCTTTGTACAATTGGTACTCCATGCTACCCGCAGTACATAAAATTCTTATTCATGGTGCTGCAATTATTAAGGAAGTTCTACTGCCTATCGGTGAATTATCAGAAGAAGCCCATGAGTCAAGAAATAAAGACGTAAGGAAGTACCGGGACAAAAATACGCAAAAAATCAACCCCGTTAAAATGAACGGGGACTTATTCTATAGGCTCCTATTAAGCTCAGATTCTCTTCTGATTTCATATCAATCCAGAGCATGATTCTGTTGCTTGACCTTGTAGAGGTACCACCCCAATTGTTGGATGACACAATGTAGAGAAACCCCTATATCTAAATTAAAATATTTAATTTCAAGTTAAACTTTAGAAATAAAATGAAAAATTATTTGTTTTGCTAGCTCAACTCAAATTATCTCGGGGCGATTCGAGTTAATTGAAATGATTAAGTAACATTAAAAAAATACCTTTTAAAAATTTTAATAATTCTTATATTAAAATCAATGAAGCCTGTATCTATAATTTTACAAACAACACAAGAAGTAACATATATTTAAAAAGCAATTCTAATACATTTGATTTTTTTTATTTTAATAATTCTTAAACTAACACAAACATTTCTGTAAGTCTTTTGTTCGATTCAATCGTAAGCTATAAACGCCAGAATTTATTACATACAATGCACATTTTATATTATACGAGTTTATATCGATACTTGTGAACATATCAAGTTACTTTACACATATATTTGTTAGACGATAATTATTTAATTACTTTCTGTTTGGATTTTTTATTTTTACAGTCTCTCCTTCTTTATTACATAAAACATTACAGTCATTAAACAATAATCATTAAAATAATACCTTATCTAAATTCTTTTTATTCATTTTCCTTTTGTACTGTTTCCAGCAGGAACTTCGGGCTGCTTGTTATCGACGAAATCTTCTTTATTTCTACGATGTTTTCAACAGCATCATCGGCTTGTTCTGCCACTCGAAATACAATCTTTATTTTAACAATATAACACGTTGCACAATTACTTCTTAGGTACAACTTTGACCACTACTTTACTACGTTTTCTCGGTAGTAAATTATTTATTGAAGTTATATTAACAATGACTTATATGCGTAGACTAATGTTAGGAATTAGCCTTTTGATACGATATTTAACGTATCTTGCTGTCGACTCTCTCTTTTCTCACGCGTATTTCCCTTTTATATCAGAATGTCTGGGGTTCCCCGCTTTCCACAAAGTTCAGGGGTTCCCATTCACATTTACACGCACATACACGTTCATTTAGCAGCGAGATTGTATATTGATACTGGAGTGTTTATCACGTTAATATAAACTGTATAGGGAAGTCGCAAGTGAAGACTTGGATGATTAGTCTTATATTTGTTTTGTCTTGGCTATGTGTATGTCAGATATGTATTTGCAATAAAACAACTGAAACTGACTAAAAACACTAACCGCCCCCTCCTCTTTACAACAGCACCTCTAGCTCTATATAACTAAATATTAGCAGTTATTTATTAATCAACAAATACTTATGTGATAAATATCACAGAAAGTAACAATCGCTGAGATCGTGATATCAATAAGTACTTATTTCATCCCCTAAGGGGTTGAAAAGGGTTAAAATCGAATGAGTCGTTATCCATTGTTTATATATATATATATAAGGCATAAATAATTCAGCAAGGTACGACCCAGTAGCTGAGGTTTTTACCTCAACTCCCAGATACTTCATGTATAATTTTCATATTCAGAAGCTATTTTATTGTAAAGGAATTAAAGCTACACTAGAATCGTCAAAGAGATTCAGTAATAAAAGTGCGTAATCACAACGTGATCAAGGCATTCTATACAGCTCTGCATAATAATAACTGTCGACGGCAATAGTATTACAAATTGTTTCTGTTGTCGTTAATACTGCGGCGATAACTATTTTAGGCATATTGATATTTTAATGATTTTATGACCTAATGTAAAGTCCGCTATAAGTTTTTCTAATCTTCTTACTGAATTTTAAATTAAAAAATGCTGTCTTCCATTGATCCTGCTAATGAAAAAGTTAAAGTAATTTAGTTGTGTATGTAGAAATATTAAAATATAGTTTACATATATAAAATACCTTCTTTGCAAAATACAAAAATACAGGTAAGTGTATTTTTTATATAAATTTATTAAATTATATTATTTGTCACACCTACGTATTTATTTATTTCAGCTACCATATATGGCTCCCGAGTACTCAAAGTCTTTAGATTATTTATGATTGCCATAACATTGTTCTCAATTTTACACCATAACTTTTCTGGAGGATTTGGGAATTTCCAAAGCTTTTTACTTGAACACATTGACTTACAAATATTTCATTTTCATTGTTGTTCAACAATACCAGAGTGAAACAATTCATTCTCGGGAGAATATTATGGACAACAAAATAAAAAGAACAGGTTTCGGAGATCTGAGACAAATATTGTTAAAGGTGCAAGAAAAAATACTTCATTAGAGGCAATGGATAGAATAGCCTGAATATTTATTTCAAACTTGAAAAATACAACAACAGTGAATGCTGTAAAGGAATATCTGAGTGAAAACAATGTGAGTACAATAGATTGCGAAAAGCTAAATATTTTGAATAAAGATAGAGCGGCATTTAAATTAACAGTTAGGGAAGAATTGAAGGAAACAGTTTTAGACGGAGGTGTATGGCCGAGTAATGTTACCATCAAGCCCTACCTCAAATTTTCAGAAAAGGAACCCCGAGGAACAACAAAGCTAACCGAGGAAAGTGCATTCAAATTTACAATAATGCATAACAACATACAGAGTCTTGGAAACAAAACTGACAATATAAGTGTGTATTTGGATGGCTTAGTACATCCTGTACATGTATTGGCTTTGACGGAAGACTCGCTAGAACTTGGTAAGGAACAATACATGATCCAATATCATGTATTGTGACTACGTACTCATCTCGAGATACTGCAGACCAACACGACATCATGGCGGATCTTGTATTTTTGTTAGGGAGAATATGGAATTTGATGCAGTAGAATACTTGGAAAGGAAAAGCATAGAAATGACGCTTGAGTGTAGCGCGGTGCTATCACACAAATTAAAATTGATTATTGTAAATATACAGGTTCGGTCTGTTTTTACCTTGCATGCGAGCTAAAAGTCCATGTAATGAAACGAACGTTGTTGCCAATATTTATACACATGTGGGCAAGTAGGTACTGTTCGACGCTAGACGACAGGCCGATACGATCATTACGATCATAACGTTCCAATATAATGCATGTGTGCATGTTACAGGGGTTGTTATCTTCATTTTTAGGTATCATTCCCATTCGTAATATTCTTAAAGTATCTTAAGTTAATATTATAAGAATTCCTTCAGATTTATTATTTTTATGATTGAATTTAATTTGGTTTTGCTGAAGGTCTACTTGTCGGCTCTTGTATATATATATCTGTTAGGTAGATACGGTTTGGCAACTCCTGTCGTGTTATGTACGGGAAGCCGCATGCAAGATAATCGTTGGCCAAACGTGTATATAGGCCACCAAAGGGAAATATGGATATATTTAAATTTACCTTTGAAGAAATAGTAGAATACATAATTACTAAATATGGATCTTATACATTAGTTATTACTGGTAACTTTAATTTGAGATTTTTGAACATCGATGATCACAAGTAGATCTGTACCTAACTGTACCAAATAATATTATCATCAGTTCTAAGGGTTGTGAGCATTATGATTGTCGTGTTGTGGACACCGCGTTGTCAGATCACAAGCGCCAGGAAATTACTTTTTCAAAATTAAATTTTGAAGACCCAAAGCCAGTCAAGACATTATACCAAATATAACTTAAATTTAATTGTTGAAAAAGTTAGTAGTGTAGATTGGATCAAACATTTAACGATAGAGAACTTAGAAGATTGGTACGAAAGTGTATACAGTGTGCTTTTTGATATTGTCAATGATATCTCATCTACGTTCAAACAAATAAGGAAAAAAAAACAATCCATGGCTAACTGAAGAACTCAAAAATAAGTGTCAAATTAAAAGGCAGTTATACGAGGGATATATCGAAAACAGATTACCTAAAGAACTCTATATAAATTATGCAGATTATGTAAAGTGTGAAATTAGAAGGCTAAAACGCAATGCAATTCAAATTACATTCTTTTATCAAATCATAACAGTAAGGCAACATGAGAATTGGTAAATAACTTAGCAGGGCAAAATAGGAGTCAGAGAAATTTTCTTGCTTCTGTCAAAGTTGATGGTATAACTGACAACAAAGTGATCTTAGACTACACCAATGAATATTTCCTGAGTATGGGTGCCAATATTGATGGGAGACAGCCAACTCAACTTGAAGAAATTTCCTGTAAGGAGACCTGTTTTATGGATCCTACGACACAGTCAGAGGTCTTCAACGTCATTATGGATCTAAAGATAACCATGTCCACAGGATATGATGAAATATCTGTTCCCGTGCTAAAGGCCGTCGCAGTGCATCTAGCTGATCCATTGTGTCATATCATCAACAGATGTTTCGCAACCTTGACCTTCCCGGAGGCTTGGAAAACAACTGTTTTATGCCCGGTGTAGAAGAAGGGAAATGTTCAGGATATTAGGAACTACAGGCCTATAGCACTCATTTCAAATATAGCTGAGGTGTTTGAAAAACTGATATATAGAAGAATGAATGGGTTTATCAACAAACATAAATTCATAACAGATAGACAAAATCGTCGATGTGCGACGGAAGAAAACCTTCCTTCCTGTTAACTGCCTGACCTTGTGACACAAATTCTTGATAGACAATTCCACGATAGTCGAAGAATTGATGAGAGACAGCCAACTCAACTTTAAGAAATTTCCTGTAAGGAGACCTGTTTTATGGATCCTACGACACCGTCAGAGGTCTTCAACGTCATTATGGATCTAAAGATAACCATGTCCACAGGATATGATGAAATATCTGTTCCCGTGCTAAAGGCCGTCGCAGTGCATCTAGCTGATCCATTGTGTCATATCATCAACAGATGTTTCGCAACCTTGACCTTCCCGGAGGCTTGGAAAACAACAGTTTTATGCCCGGTGTAGAAGAAGGGAAATGTTCAGGATATTAGGAATTACAGGCCTATAGCACTCATTTCAAATATAGCTGAGGTGTTTGAAAAACTGATATATAGAAGAATGAATGAGTTTATCAACAAATATAAATTCATAACAGATAGACAAAATCGTCGATGTGCGACGGAAAACCCTTCCTTCCTGTTAACTGCCTGACCTTGTGACACAAATTCTTGATAGACAATTCCACGATAGTCGAAGAATACAATCAACATCGACTTCATGTTTGAGCAACGCATATGTGATTTCTTCGGCTGTGGTAAACGTTGCTACGATTGTTCTTTCGTCTCAGTGTCATGCCTATAAACTCATGTTTCGTCACCTATGATGATGGCTTTCATAAAGTTTTTGTCGCTATTAACACGATCAAGCAATTCTTGGCTAATATTAGCTAACACGATTTGCTTTTTGCTTGCTTGTGAGCAGCCGTGGCACCAGTTTTGCTGAGACGTGCGATGCATAGCAAGTTTTTCTGTAAACATTTTGGGACCGAACTGTGGAAGACAAAAGCTGAATGTTGCACTACGACAACTCCGCCAAGTCACTCGTTTCTGCTCGATGTCCAATTTTTGACTAATAAAGGAACAACCGTCTTCACCATCTTCCGTACCCGATAGATATTGCTGCAGCAGACTTTTTCCTATTTCCAAAACTAAAAATTACTTTGAAAGAGTCGTCTTCAAAGTGTACAAGAAATTCAAAAGAAATCGCTAACACAGATGCGATACATCACAGCAAATGAGTTCCAGGGAGCATATAAACAATGGAAAAAGCGATGAAAGTATTATAATAAGGTTTTTAAGAAGAAAGTTCGATCTTTTTTTGGACAAACCTCGTAATTGCTTACAGTGTAAGAATTGTGTGTCCAATACGTTTTGTAAATAAATTTATAAATCCATTTTCCCGTCCAATTAAGCTGCGGGCACCGTCTGTTGTAACTGACACAATTTTAGAAGGACATATTTCTCTTTTTTCCAATGCATCTATAACTGCATTACAAATGTCGAATCCGTTTGTTGTTGTTGTTAATGTTGATAAACTTATTAACTCTTCTTTAATATTGTTTTGAACAAAATAACGTACAAAAATTGCTAAGCGAGCAGAGCCTGTTACGTCGGTAGACTCGTCAAGGCAAATGGATATAAAATTGCAAGACTTTATATGATTTTTTTGTTGAAAATTTACATTTTCCGCCATACCAAAAATTCTCTCTTTCACTGTATTCCTAGTTATCGGCATGTCTTTAATTCTTTGGATAATTTTTTCTTTGTTTTCGAAATCATCAAATAAGTATGGTGCACATTGCAGCCAAGCATACTTTAAAAATTCGCCTTCATTAAAAGGTTTCGCATATTGGGCAATATTTTTTGAAACTTGATAACTAGCAGCAGTGGTGTTTACTTCAGTTCCAATATATTTTATTAAAGTAGTAGTTTGAGCATTTTTATTCTTTAAGGCACGTGATATATACTCCTTTTGCTCTTCTACACTTCGATCGAGAAGAAATTTATGGTTGGTTTCATAATGCCGCTTTACTGAAGATGTTCTACAGACTACAGTTTTTGTACATAAAATACAAATTGCTTTACTGTCCTTTTCAATCATACCGTTTCTATCGGTCCACCAAGCTTGAAATTCTCTGCTACTACATGTTTCGGATAATTTCGATTTTTTCATTGAACTAGCCATAATAAGACAATCTAAAAAATATATATTTTAATAATATTGTTATAAAATAAATAATTTATTCTGCATTCGTTTGCAAGAACATATTTCGGCACATATTAAAGTACGAAAAATATTACCAACACAAGAAAATAATAAATAGTATATTAATTCAAGGTAATTTTAATAATTATTTCTATATTTTACATTGATTTAAAGATAAAATAATTTCTCATAATATTAAAATATATTATTGTTCAAAAATAAGCAAAATAAATTATAAGTTTAGTAACTTTTAATACCTTAAGGTTGGTACAGGTTAAAACTTCAACCGTGACGCAATATGTTCTTGCAAACGAATGCAGAATATGAAATATGTAAAAATATTTACCTAAAAATAACACTATATCTATTTACAATAACGGCTATATTTTTTAACAAGTCACTGAAGTTTCAAAGACGACGGTTTACTAAAAATGACTAATGCAGTCTGTCGTCTGATTCGAGCACTGGGGTGTGATTGACTGGAGCGCGCACTGGCTATCTCTGCCATAGAAAAATCGTGAGCCGAGAGAGATAGCGCGCAGGAGACATTTGTGTCCCTTTCTGTCTTTTTTTGCGCTGCGCGAGAGAGCAGATCGAGTCGACGCTCGCAAATCTTACTAAAATAATTTTGTTTTTGTGCGTGCCATCAAAATTTTCAAACGTGCCACTTGTGGCACGCGTGCCATAGGTTTGCCATCCCTGGCTTATACTATTCAACTTACACAAAAACTAACTTTATAAAAACTTGATGTATTTATATTTCTTAAAGTTATAATTAAAGTAAATATAATACACTAAAAGTAAATATAGCATTTTTAATACATCTAGTTCAATTCATTAATGTAAAATTAGCAGATTTGGTTTAGGCCTATAAACTGTAGTTGTATTAGAATAGAATCACTCGTGTTCTTCCTTGCACGCTCTTCCAAAGTAAGTTTTGTTTCATGGCTTTTAATGCAAAAAAATACAGATTTTAGAAGATGGCAGCAATTTCAAAATCTCAACCATATATGAAGATAATTTTTCACATTTAGACCGGAATTATAGGTAAAATGAAACACGTTATTCAATGCAACCTGAAGTTTCGATTGTTTTAATTTCAATCTTCTCTTAATTCATACACAGGTATGAAAACAACTGAAATTAAAATGATCGAAACGTCAGGTTACATTCAAGAATGTGTTTCATTAATTAACCTCACCCATAACTCTTTCTAAACTCTTTATTTATTTATTTATTCACAATAATTTAGACCTGATACATCTTCTTTGAAAAATGATTTATCAATTTTTTAAAAAAAATTAGGATTATAAATAAATCCTCGTTGTGGAAAATGAAATACGGAGCATATTAAAAAAAAAAGTACAATTCAAAGAATTATATTCGTGCCAGATTCTAAAAATAAGTTCGCAAAGCGGCAAAACTCGAATTCTACAAATGGTCGAACTGTAGTAGTAGTTGGTACAGACAACTCGTCGCGTTATATACTATATACATTTGGTGCGCTGTGATTTCAATATAGCGCGCCCGTTCTGCATCCACCTCACCACCACCCCTTTCGTTTTTAGGGGTGCGCAGGGGCGAAACGAATCATCCATCCACTCGGCGTACAGAGAGCACAGAGAGCTCGAGCGGGGGCGATTTTTACATTAGAGTCTCATCCTCGACGTTTTTTTTTTTTGAACATACACAATAAGGATCTGTCAATTGTCAACTCGCTGGCGCGCTCTATTTGCATCCGCCGCTATGATATTCCCCGGACCAAAGAAACTAGGAAATGAAAAATGTATGCACCACATTAAAGGCTCGTTTGAGAGTAAAGAGAAATTGAGAGAAAGAGACGGCAGACGTTTTAAATTATGAGAAAGGTATAACTGTCAATGAACGCATTAGTACAATTGATAAAGAAGCATTTCTTTTTCTTGTTAGTGATTAAGATAATGTGATAATGCAGTTAATTAAAATTGATTTAGAAGATCACAAAGAATGTATCAACATTCTTTCTTATCTTATAAAATAAAATCAAAATTTTTTCGAATCGAAGTTAATTAAGAATCTATTTGTCAGTCTCAAATTCCCTCCGCAAAAGTATACCTGTAGAGGAAACGCGTTACATTCAATTACACGTCATACTATATCCATGACGACTTGTCTTGTATATGTTTCCGGATCTATTTTTATTTCTGTCAGTGACATTTGATATAACCAAAGAAAAAAATTATTCACAATACAATTACTATAACATAATACATTTAGTAATTGAAATGCTCTAAGACTTCAGTCTTTCTCAACCTATTTATTACCAGTGGCGGCCCGTGATTTTTCGGGACGGGAGGGCACCGGGGGTCTGCGTGTTTAATATCAAAAATTAAGTACAGACAAAAAATAAACTCAATATGCTATTTAATTAACTTGTTTGAAAATAAAATCCATCCGCCGTTCCTTAAGATCACCAAATGATTAATAACTAATTCATTGAAGTTTGGTGTTGATGTCAGTAATTGTTTTTCAATGGAACGCATTGCTATGACACATGGTCTGCTTTCCCGCATGGTATTTCTAGAAAATATTTTTATTCTCTTCAAAGTAGAAAAACACCGTTCATTAGATTTTTTCTATTTTGGTTATTAAAAGTTCAAAAAAGCTTAAAATGACAGACGTTTCGTTCGAACATTTTAAATATTTGAATATAGGCGGTGTTATATGTGATTATGATTAAAACGTCTATGGAAACTGTAACTTCGTACGTGTTCGGACGTCTTCGGAATGTCAGTGGTGGCCTTGTTTTCACTTCGGCCAACTTCATATGGGTTCGGACGTCTTCGGAATGTCGGTGAAGGCCTTGCCTTGGCCTCGGCAAACTTCGTTTGTGTTCGGACGTCTTCGGAATATCGGTGAAGGCCTTGCCTTGTCTTCGGCCAACTTTGTTTGTGTTCGGACGTCTTCGGAATGTCGATGAAGGCCTTGCCTTGTCTTCGGCCAACTTCGTGAACATTTTAAATATTTGAATATAGGCGGTGTTATATGTAATTCTGATTAAAATTCAGACTGATTTATGCAGTAAATTATTTCAAATTATCAACAAAAAGGACGAAATAAATAATTGCACGCCCCCAGACATTCGCAAAATAGCAGAAGACAATTTACAAAATCTTTCGCCAACATAGTCTCGACATATTATCAAAAATAAACTTTTATAACAGTTGTACTATTCAACATTGGAAGTAAATTTCAATAGTAGCATCAGAAACTTATCATCCAACTCTGCTTAACAATTTATATTGTTAATTAGTAAATAAAATGTTAGCATGTGTGCTTTTTATTCTTTGTACAATTTCTATTGCACATGTTTGTTACATTAAAGGCTTACATTTTGACATTTTAATATAATTTGGTTCCATTTTACTTTCTTATACGTAGTATAAGCAAGTATTGTGATGATGAAAATTTTCGACCTCGAGATTTTTGCAGATGTCCACGTTTTGAGGTCCCCTGATACCGAAAAAGTGGTTTTTAAAAAATGTCTCTGTGTGTGTCTGTCTGTGACCACGATAGCGGTCAAACCGCTGGAGATATCAATTCCAAATTTTGCATTAACGTGTATAATCTCCCTCTTGAGAACTGATTAGATTTTCAACAAATTAGGCCGACCGGAAGTAGTAGTTTACTTCAGTGAAAAACTCGAATTTTGCCAATATTTCGTCAACTACTATGTTTAGACGAATTTATAAAGAATTCATATGTACTTAAAATTAAATTTGAGAGGAATTTTATTAAAAGAATTTTTCGAAATTCCTACCGGAAGTAGGTCTTTTACTCTTATCGAAAATCGGTTTTTTGCAAATATGTCGTAAATTATGCATTCTATATATATTTATGAAGAGTACAAAAGTATTTAAAGTTAGATTTGGAATATTTCTTATATAAATGAAATTTCAAAATTCGGACCGAAAGTAACACTTTCATACGTATAAGAAAGTCGTGTGGTGGCCACACCACATTTTTTTTTGTACCATCGTCAAAACAACAAAATTAGCGTGCGATAAAGTAATATTTTTGCAACCAAAACGGGTGTCGCAAAGTGAACTTTATAGCACCGAAATAGAAAAAAGCATTTTGCACATTACACCCCCACAACCAGTCTGATAAACTATAAGAGCTTCTATCGTCACGGTTTTATTAGTTTTCGAATTGTGATCTTCTAGTTTAATCAATAAATCTGGTCTAGGGAGACCTAGATTTTTTAAATCTATCTTAATGTCATAGCTCGGTGTGTTATTTTCTATCATTTTGATTATGTTACTAACGCAATTCATAGTTGCATTTGCACCGATAGAAATTACAACATACACTCACCGTTGTATATTATATACTGGACCATCACTGGACCGCCACCCGGACCCGGCACCATAGAGTAGTGCGCCGCCGTCTACATATATACGCGCGCTACCCGCGCCAGTTTCATCGCTTGATTTCTAATACAGACGGGGCAGTCGCGCAAGATGCCCCGAAGCCTACGTCAGACTGCGATTTTTAAACGCGCTGAAAAGACGGACTGTTACTTCCGAAAACATATTATTTGTTATCAAACAAATCAGAAAAATTACATACAAATTAGGTATTTATAATTAATTTATCTGTTAAAAGAAATTTGTCACCGGGAAATTTATCACGGGGGAGGGGGGCAATGCCCCGTTGCCCTCCCTGCAGCAGCCGCCACTGTTTATTACATTGATTTTGATTGTAGAAAAACCTTAAATGTTTCATAACGTATCCATAAATTTAAAATAACCACTACTTACGCTACTCACATTAAATTTAACAGGTGATTTTAGAAGAGTTTGTAAAAAGCTTCGACTGTTTACAGAAACTTTCCGGCAGTATATGCAAAGGACTCAAATAAATAATAAATAGAATATACACTTCTAAGAAGAACTGTTTTTAAGCAATTTATATCAAAGCAAAAATAAACATGAAAAATTTGACTGGAAAATATACACAACACACACATTTTTGACAGATATGTATCAGGGGTACTAATTAAGTATAAAGCCAAGGAAATTGCTGAGAAATTATGCAATTGTAATTTTTCCGCTTCTACTAGATAGCTACATAAATTCAAAAAGCAACTTAATATTCATTACCGCATGATATCTGGTGAAGCCGCTAGCACAAATCAAGTAGATGTCGAAGCTTTCGTAAACAGGTTGCCATTAATAATTACGTAGGGTACAAACCTTGCGATATTTATAATTTGGACACAGCAGGGTTATTTTTTTCGGGTACTACCAACAAAGACGATGGCATTAAGAGACGAAATGTGTGGGCACAAGTTATCGAAAGAAAGATTAACTACATATAAATGCACTGTGTGAATATGACGGGAGAAAGTAAAACTGTTGGTTATCGAAAAATCATCGCGCATTTAAAAATCTTAGTATTGCTCTTCCAGTCTAATGGTATTCAAATAACAAGGCTTGGATAACTGATTCTATTGTGACAGAGTGGTAGCGTGAATTTGATCGGAAACTATCGATAAAACAGAAAAGTTTTATTACTTTTGGGCAATACAACTGCCCATCCTAAAGACGTACAGATGCAAAATGTCAAACTCGTTTTCTTACCGCCAAATACGACAACTTACTGCCAACCGCTAGATCAAGGCATGCATATAAAATAGTTCAAAACTTGGTACCGACATTTAATATTGTAACGAAATATGTATCAGCCAGACCAGGCGACGTTAAAAAAAGGTTATAAATCATCTCGGCGCGACCGGTAAATATCGTAAATACAGTGAGTCATCTCACAGATGTACGACGTAAGCAAGGAAGAGTCCAGATTTCCACTGGTATATTGCCGAATTTACTGGTACTTTTCGAGAACATTTCATGCATGTGTATATAAGGCGACTGGGTCACCGATGGATTCATTAATTGCGGGATGAGTAATTCGGGATAAAGAAGTGGTCTCGTGGGAACAGTGGAAATAAATAAGTATTCAAACAAATAAATAGTTCGTTAAGTGCCGTGTTATATAAATAGAACTGTTATATAAATATACAGGACGGACATATTAGTAATGGAAATAAATAAATACCTGTGATAATTAAATTAATAGTAGTTTAAGTGTGATACGTTAGTTTTATATTTTTATATTGTTAAATAATTTTAAGTATATAAATATACAGACTATCTTAAATAAATAATTGCACGAGTTGTTTATTGGAACCCGAAAACGTTACAATTGGTGGTCAGTGTGGGATAAACATAAGTGCAAATAAATAAATAAATAAATGGCTACCAAACGTTTGGAAGAATTAAAGGTCTCCGAGTTAAGGGCAGAATTGGAGGAAAGGGACGCAGATAAATTGGAAATAATTTAAAAGCTTTAAATAATAAAATTGCAAATAATTCAGAAGCTTTGAAAGATGAAATTGCAAATAATTCAAAAGCTTTAAGAAATGAAATTGCAAATAATTCAAAAGCTTTAAGAAATGAAGTAATTCAAAACAACTCGAGACTACTTTTAAGGAAGACATTCAAAAGAATTCATCGAATGGGAGACAGGAATTTTCTGGGGCCATCGACGCCGTAGAACAGAAAGTTGAGGAGCGCGTGTTCGGAATGGGGGACGAGTTTGGGGTTCAGCTTCAGTTGCCAGCGATGAAAGACTGCGGTCCCCATGATATCTCAAGCGGAAGCCTGGAGATTGCCCGAACAGCGAAGGCAAAGGTAAAACCTCCCACCTTCGGTGGAAAGACGTCATGGATGACGTACCGGAAACAATTCGAAGCCGCTGCAAGAGCAAATGGGTGGATGTCCCCGAAGAAAGCTACTGCCCTGATTGTGTTATTAAGAGGACAGGTCAGTGATGTTCTACAGACCTTACTTCCAGAAGAGTGTCAAGACTACCCTCAATTAATCAAGCGTCTTGAGATGAAGTATGGGCATGCACACCTGGAACAGGTAGTCCGACGATTGGTGAATCAGGTGCAACCTAAGAGAAGAACGCTCCGATGCTGGAATTGGAAATGGAAATGGAAATGGGCCATGCGCATAGTAAATGCGCGAAGAAGCCCAAGAAAACCATAGCGGAGCAGCGAAAAATGAAACGGGTCGATGAGAAGAGGCAATTGTCGACTCAGTATCGTAGAGCCTCAAAATAAATAGCGCGAAGTGCATCTGTGCAACACCAAAACGCTGATGCTGTTGCAAGAAGACCACGTCCAGGAGGCTGCAGGCATAGCAACCGCCTAGAAGAAAAATCGGCCAACACATTCGGAACAATCGTGGTTGACGATCCGTGGCATCCTGACACTTTGCGGATTGGTCAAGAAGCTGATGAAGACCCTGGTTCATTGATGGTTTGGAAGGGAATTGGTCGCGGACCGGCTTGGCAAGAAGTGGCTCCTCGTTCACAGGGACTGGAATCCTACTGGGCTCAATGGGACTCTCTGAAGGTAGAGGATGATCTACTCAAGTGTGCTGTGGAGAACCCAAATGGAGAAGACTGCGTCAGTGGATCCTGGCGAAGGTTGAAGGATGTCCACGAGCGAGTACGCCATCACACTCAGGATGCCAGCGACAGGACGAAGAATCGTTACCACGTGCAAACCGAGAGAGGACCTTGTTTGGTTGTATAATCCTCAACGTCGCCGAGGCCTGTCCCCAAAGCTCCAACAATACTGGGAGGGACCATACGAAATACTAGAGCAAATAGATGACGTCGTTTATTGCATGAGACTAACACCCCATAGTGAGCCAGAGATGGTGTGTTTCAACCAATTGCCCTATACCATGGACGTGACAGCGGTGAAGTGGCGGATGTGCGACAAATTGCTGGAAAACCTAGGGAGCTAGCTTGTGGGAATCCCTTGTCGATTTACGAGGACGTACGCTCGAGCAAAATGTGGGGAGGCTGGCAATTCCGAGGCTGGGTTGCGGATTAGACCGTTTGGGGTGGAAAATCGCAGGAAACATGCTGGAGGTGGTGTTTCGGCGTGCTGGTATGGAAATGGTCGTGTGCGGCTGTCGGCCCAATCAGCCCGTTGTGCAGCCTGGGACGGTGGATTGCCATTTCCACAAGACGGCTGGGTGCACCCGTAGGTCCCGGTGTGGATTTCGTCATCCGCCAGCGACAAGAACATGGAATAGTGTGTTTCGGGACGAAACGCAGCTTTTAAGAAGGGGGCAATGTAACGAAATGTGTATCAGCCAGACCAGGCGACGTTAAAAAAAGGGATTATAAATCATCTCGGCGCGACCGGAAAATATCGTAAATGCAGTGAGTCATCTCACAGATGTACGACGTAAGCAAGGAAGAGTCCAGATTTCCACTGGTATATTGCCGAATTTACTGGTACTTTTCGAGAACATTTCATGCATGTGTATATAAGGCGACTGGGTCACCGATGGATTCATTAATTGCGGGATGAGTAATTCGGGATAAAGAAGTGGTCTCGTGGCCAAACAAATAAATAGTTCTTTAAGTGCCGTGTTATATAAATAGAACTGTTATATAAATATACAGGACGGACATATTAGTAATGGAAATAAATAAATACCTGTGATAATTAAATTAATAGTAGTTTAAGTGTGATACGTTAGTATCACACTTAATCACAGTATAACGTCGTCTGGCCCATTTTTATATTGTTAAATAATTTTAAGTATATAAATATACAGACTATTTTAAATAAATAATTGCACGAGTTGTTTATTGGAACCCGAAAACGTTACAATATTAAAACACATTTTATCGCAGTTTGAGAATATAATTTAACAAACTCTATTGGCGTATTAGGTGCGATTTATTTTATTTAAAAAGCATGGAATGATGTCTCTCAACAATTAAAAATTGTTTCAAGAAAACAGGATTTCAAGTAGTAAATGAAGAGTTTGAAAGTTATCAATTTCATCCCGAAGATGAAATTCGTTTATCTATATAGTGGCTCAAATGTGTACGCTAATGGGAAAATTAGGAAGTAATGATGTACAGGACTTTATAAATATTGACGCAATCCAGAAGACGATAATCCAGATCATATTTTGCTCGATAATTTAGAAAACGAAAGTCAAAACAGTGATGATGAAGAACATGAAATAGAAATTCCTAGAACTGATGATTATGAGAAAAGAATAGTATCGTATAAAGGTGGTCTACTGGAAATAAAAAAAAAAAAAACTAAAACAATTTTGTTTTGAAAAAGATGATGTACAAGCGTTTGGTATGCTTAGTGAGCTATATAATTTACACTTGTGTGTTCAAATGAAAGTTTATCTTTGCGTTTCTACCTAATTTTTCTTATCTTCTCATAAACGGGCACTTCTCTTAACCGGGCAGTTTTGTCGGAACGAACAGTGTCCGCCTATGGGAAGTTTCACTGTACTTTGTTACACCTTTTTTTTAATCCTATACTGTATATTAGGCTTTATAATTTTTGTACATTTCCGGCGAGTGTCTTGAATTCTTCCGTGCGTATTAGGTTACGCCTAGAATTAATCTTTTATTTACGTACATTTGTGGAATGTAGAATTTTCTTTTAATTTTCGAATGAGAATTATTTTTAATTGCTATTGGGAATAATTAGATTGTTTTCTTGTAGGTCAAGGTCGTGTGTATGCGACTGATTATGCTATAGGTAGCATTTAGAATGTCCTTCTGTTTAATGTTGTTATATTCCTTACGTCGCTGCATAATTATCAGCGATTATTTCTATTTAATTATTTCTTTGTTTGGTTCTTATTAATCTGTCCCTTATCTTTTAAATATTTGATGTAACAATTCACTTTCAACTGGTCAGATGTCGCTCCACATTGAGCGGGTGGCTTCTTCCACCGCAACCTCGTGTTCTTGTCAATTCATTCTTCCGATATAGATCGAACCGTTTAGTTGATTTAAAAAAACGATCCACTTACTTCAATCAGTGTTCACTGTAATTAATGGACTGTTTTGTCTATTTACCGTACAATTCACACGATAAATCGTGGATGATTAAACAGCGATAAATATAATTTTGGTAGTTAATTAGTTTTCTGCTGCAATGGTGCAGGATTTTCTTGTTACTTGAAGTACGTCACTGGATCGGTAAGCTACTAAGTTTCTTAATTTCTCTTTCTCCTGACTAATGCCTTGTTTCATATATTTACTGTCGATTGCATTTACGTGCGAACATGTTTTGGAATTCCGGAAGTGTTGCCGCTATCACGCTAGCCTATCTTCCGTTAAGCACGTGGGCGTTTAAATATATATTGGAATTGTTGGACCATCTTCCGCCCTTGTTGGCATATTTCCATCATTTAGGACCCGGAATTGAACTATTTCTTGCGAGGGTCCCTGTGGATCTGATATCTGGAGTGGCTCAATACGTATATAGATAATTGTTTTAATTGGAAAATTATTTATCAGTTTTGTTTTTAATTAATTTCATTAGAATACGTTGCACTGTTACCTGTAAATTCGTTTTCATTAACGCTTTGAGTGGCTATCCAATTTAATTGATAGTTAATTTCCGTCAGGTCAGTAGCTTATTTTGCAGTTTTTAATTAATTGTTGTACTTATAAGTGTTATAGCTAGTTAATTATTTGTTTTTTTTAAATACACATCTACAGCATGTAATGACTGTAGGGGCTTAAATGTAAAGCGAGATCTCGTTCCGCCTTAATTTCTTTTGTAAGTTAATTAATTAATCAGGATTTTAATGTATATAATTTTTTTTTAAAAAAAAGATTCAATTTTGTTGAAGTGCTCTCTTGCGGTTGCCAGACCTGAATTTTCAATTTTTAAGCGTTTTATAGCTTATTTAAATTTTAGACAGTTGATTATTTTCAAATTTAATTTATTTTAATTTTTAAGCGTATTTATGCTCTTTTGGCGTTGTATAGACGCTTTAAATTTAGATAGTTGTTTATTTTTAAAATTCAATTTGTATTATATATAGGGTGATCCACCTATTTGTAGAATTATTATAATTTTCTTTGTGCACCTTGGCATTCTATGATTCTATATTACTAACAATAAAATTGTTATTGTTGTTTATATCGTGTATGAATGTCTTATTATACCTAGTGTACCCAAGTTATTTTCGCTGTCGGAATAAGTAACTTATTGGAGTGGGCCTGAAATAGAATAACAGCTGGCGCCTAAGAATCATCCACCTTCAGTATTCTGAGTGACCCGTCCCCTAAAACCGAGAGTTAGAGGCACAGGCTTCACCCCATCTTTTCCAACGCACACTAGGGAAATAAGGTAAGCCAGGTTGAAGGTGACACACAATAAATTTCCGAAACTTTCAAAATGTAGTTGGACGAAGCTACAGGTGTGAAACACCGACAAACGGGCACATCTCTAATTTTCGACCGGATGAAATTATTCTAGTTACCGCCATATGTGCCTCCCTTTCTGCCAGGACAATCCTAAGGCCAAGCGAGTGTAAACTTTTTTAATAATACCTCATTAAAAAGATCATGTAATCATATAAAACTCATATCCTGGGGAAATAGCCACATGGCCGCCAGAAACCGTTCTTCCACCGTCCCTAGCTTGCCGTGCATTCTTTCCAAAAATCGCCACGGGACGCGGAACAAAATGTTCACTTTACCTCATGCAAAACCGGCTAATTAAAATTCAACTGTATCCAAAGCTAATTTTAGTAATCTACATAACAGTACTAATCAGAGTCATCTGGTGAGGTTTTCAGGTACCAAAAACTATAGCTACAACGGTCTAATTTAAGTTACGTCCCCCTGATGTGTATGTAACGATGGGAGTTAATGGTGACTGCTTGATTAGTTTCCTCGAAAAAGTATGGTCCAACAATTTCAAAAATTGATACTCCACATCATGCTTTCACTTTCTGGTCATGTAGAGGTTCTAGATGTAACTGTTGAACATTTTCCGATGACTAGTACCGATAATTCTGTTTATTTATGAAACCGCTTCAATGAAAGTGAGCATAAAACTCTTTCATTTGAGATGTGTTGTGTTGTTTGTTAATAACGGATGAACCGTTATTAACAAACAGAGCAACACATCTTGATCTTCATTCAAAATTTCTAGAATTCTCTGCAAAATGTCATGCGAAGTGCTCTATCCGCCTTCCTTTAGAGCATAGGTTCCCAAAGTGGGCGATAACGCCCCCTTGTGGGCGCTGCAGGTCTAAAGGGGGGCGGTAAGAGACCCAGAAAAAAAATGGGGGCGTTGTGTAAAGGCTTAGGGGGCGATTTGTAATTTCATCTAGAATCTAGGAGGACTGTTAGACACCGACTGAGCTCTCGACTCTCGACTAGGGATGGGCGATAAACATCGATGTTCATTGAACATCGATATTTTAGGATCGATGTTCGATGTTTTTGCATCGATGTTTGCAATTTAGATTTATCGATAAACTATCGATGTTAGAAGAAATATAGTGAACATCGAACTTTTAAGCTTGACAAAATGTATTTGCACTAATCACAAAATAAAACAGCGTCCTCTGTTGACAAATACAAAAATGTTTCCAAATTAACAGCTCACATACAGGCTACGAGGATGTAAAATTGTCTACGAATAAAAGAAGTATTTAAATTTCACAGTGCTATATCATATAAATTCGAATATTTCATTTTAGGCTCTTTTAAATATTACTCAGTATAAATATTTAAATAATATATAATTAAATACATAAATTTATAGTACTTTTAATGTGCAGAATAAAAGTTAAATTATGTATGCATGCAGAATAAGTGAAGGAGGTAAACGTATTTTCATAGAAAAAGAAGGGAGATAGACATTACCGATGTATACTTCTTCGGGAAATTCCCTAGTGCGTACAATCATACACGACGATACACGTATTAAATGCAAGATGACACATCAGAAATATAAAACCATATCCATATGTATCTCGGTATTTGCCAGCTTAGTCAAAAAAAAATGCAAGACTATAAAATCCCAAATAAAAATCGTTCTCTTAAAAAGCTTTGATACACGTAAATGTATATATTTTTTAAGTATCAGACGATTTAAGTCATGTGGTTGTTTCATGCGTAATTGCATAATATTGTTTTTTTATATAGTTTTTTTTGAGTAGTTTCTAAAGTTAACTACATATTATAAATGTATATATTTCTTTTATTATTTTTTTTGAATAGTGATATCTTTTATATCATTTTGTTAAGGACGTAAATTAATTAAGTTATAATAAAGTTTTTGTTAAACTGCCAAAAAATAAATCTATAAATATAATTATCGATGTTTGAAAACATCGATGTTGATCAACGATGTTAACATCGATGTTTGATATCGATGTTTACCCACCGATGTCCCATCCCTACTCTCGACTACAGCTTGTGAACATCAACTAATATTAATTAAGAGATTGCTCAAACCAACTCGGTTCGATATTTCTCTCCGAGTAGTTCATATATCTGTCCTGTTTTATTGAATAAATAAAATAAAAAACATATCAATCGGTCGCTCCGTTTCGAAACGAAAAGAGACACAAACAAACAAATAAAAAGGCAACTGTATCAATCGGCTGGTTCATAGAATACTTGTTCTTACTTGTTGAGTACGATTGAGCGTCGAATGAGATAAACGAGTTTATGCATGTTTGTCTTATTCCTGTCGGTGCGTGCTGCTTATGCAATCCTATATAAACAACGTAATATTTATTTTATTTTCATTTGCGGTTTCGCGCGTAATAGATAAGCAGTACTTAAGTTCAACACTTATACTTACGTATTTCTCAAAACAAAACAATGTCGGAAGTAAAAAAGAAGAGACGGCAATACTGTGCGGAATATATTAAATTCGGATTCATTGAAAATCCTACAAACCCATCGTCGCCTTTGTGCCTTCTATGCCTAAAAACATTTTCGAATGAAGCAATGAAGCCTTCAAGATTTCAAGATCTTTTGAATAAAATGCATCCAGATAAGAAAGACAAGAATGTAGCATATTTTCAAGACCTAGAGAAGAAGCATAATACTCGGCCAAGTGTAGCAAAACTCTTTTCGGCGGCTGCTAAGCAAGATGACGACGGACTTCGAGCTTCGTACAACATCTCTTTGTTAATTGCTCAAAAAGGCAAACCACACAACATCGGAGAAGTGTTAATTTTGCCAGCAATAAAGGAAGTAATAACTACTGTGCTTCATAAACCGGCCGCAGATATTATCGGAAAAATTCCTTTGAGTAATAATTCTGTGCAAAGACGAATTGATGAAATGGCCGGAAACATAGAAGAATCATTGTGCAATCATCTGAGGACTAGTCAATTCTCAATTCAGCTCGATGAGTCCACTTTACCAACTAATGAAGCATTGTTGCTGTCTTACGTGAGGTTTATTAAAGATGAGAAAATATGTGAAGAACTATTGTTTGCTAGAAATTTAGAGACCGATACAAAAGGCGAAACCATATTCAATACATTGGAAAAGTTTTGTGATGAGAAAGAGATTCCCTTGAAAAATATTATATCAGTTGCTACGGATGGCGCTCCGGCTATGACAGGGTGCCATAAAGGCTTCATAGCGTACGTAAAAAATAAAATTCCAGATGTCCTTGCTGTACATTGCGTTATTCATAGACAACATTTGGTTGCTAGAAATTTAAGTGAACGACTATTTCAATCACTGCAATATGTCATCAAAGCAGTCAATAAAATCCGTAACTGCTCTTTGAATGATAGATTATTTCATCAGCTTTGTGTTACTAATGACGAAGATTTCAACCGTTTGTTGTTTCATACCGAAGTTCGTTGGCTATCAAGAGGCAATTGTCTGACTCGATTTTACAACCTGTTTGACTCTGTGATAGAGTTTTTGGAAACTAAAGATACAGAATTGCGCAACAAGCTCATTACATCAAAAAATGATATAGCTTACATGACAGACCTGTATAAATTGTTCAACAACATGAATCTCCAACTGCAAGGCGATGAACTAAATTTAATTAAAACAAAAAATGTCGTTGCTGCTTTCGCAGCTAAACTGCTTCTACACAAAAAGAATATGGGCAGACGTGAGTTTCATAATTTTCCGAATTTATCAGTATACTGCAGTAACGACGACTTGTTTGCCTACTGCCAACATTTGGAAAAGCTCCACATTGACTTCACCGAACGATACCAGGATATTTTGAACTTGGAAATACCAGACTGGGTGTTGGATCCGTTTTCAAATGTCAACACAGCAATATCACCACATCTGGAAGAAGAACTTATAGAATTGACAACGAACGAGGAAATAAAAATCAAGTTCAAAAATGGCTACCAAGAATTTTGGCTACAAAAACCGATCCCGCAATTGTACCCTGGATTGTGGTCAATCATTCAACGATTCTTGATAGCATTCCCATCGTCATATTTGTGTGAACGTGGATTTAGTGCTGTAGCAACGCTGCTTACTAAAAAGAGAAATCGTTTGCATGTTACCGAACGTGGTGACTTGCGGCTGTTCTTGAGTAAATTGGAACCTGATATCAACAAACTTATTAAACAGCATCAGATTCATCCTTCACATTAGTTTTTATATTAGAATCGATTATGTTTGTTTTATTTTGAATTTTGAATAAAAGATACTTTGTCTGAATACTATAAAGTTGCGTTTCAATAATCATTCTCATTGGCAGGTGTAGCCCGTAAAAGTTAACTTGAGACCTGAGCGCCGTTGTGTACTACCTACTACGCTCAGGTCTCAAGTTAACTCATTCATTCTAAACGAGACTTTTACTATAACCCATAGTAAAAGTCTCGTTTAGAATGAATGTTTAATCTCCGCTAATATAGCTCACAATAATTAATTTAATTTGAAGTTATAGTGGTTTTTGAGTAGGTGAAAAAATGGGGGCGCTAAAAAATAATTTATTCTCAAAGTGGGCAGTAGGCAAAATAAGTTTGGGAACCACTGCTTTAGAGACTGCACAATTTGAGTTTTACAGGGGTGAAAACGTAAAACCTTTATGAGAATCCTACGAAGACTTCTTTCAGAGATCTTTCAGAGATTTGCAGGTCCAATGAATGTTTTTTCGCAGATTACATAGGACTTCTGTACACGGCAATGTAATGTTTTGATATAAATAAAAATGCACTTTGTTAGTTTACTTCTGTTTAAAACACTTTAATTAATATGACTTTAATATACATTCTATTGCATTTGTTTGTTCTGTTACAACTTACAACGCTTACAACTGTCAATCTCGTGTCTCTGCGTGTGTGTGTCAAGATCTTTTTGTTTAGAGATGTGTTTGTGTGTATGTGTTGGTTTAGAGGTGTGAACGTGTTTGGAATGTGTTCAGATTACTACAGGCAACACTACCCTTTTCAATGTTTTCTGCTGTCCGTACAGTGGTAACACCACTTTTAAATTTTGATGCAACACTGCCTCTTTCATTAAAATCATTCAACCACCTTAAAATTTTCTTCCGCGATAAAAACTTCTGTGAGCTTGGATAAGGGAACGATTTCTAGCAAACTCATTCACTGTATAAATACGTTGGTTTAGTGGAAATTTCTCCGTTCTAACCAAATTGCATGGATTGATATAAAGTTTAATGTCAAACTAACTAACATCACATTATTTGGTTTTTCAGAGCAACCTATTCAAAATGTATCATACTAGTTGTCAAACCCTGTATTTATACAATTTCAAAATTTTTTTCATTGTTCTTGGTGTATGTAAGAGTTCAATTTTAATAAAATGCGTTATTTTTATTAGTTTTGGTCGAAATGAGGTTGTCAAACAGTTGACGACTGATTAAAAACAATATAAGGTAACTTATTAATTTTACTATTCTTCAAATTTAATTCTTAAAAAAATATATTTCTGTTTTAAGCACATTAAGGCAGGCAGGTGTTCATAACTCAATAGATAAAAGAATACTCTTTTCAAAAATGTTACATTTGGGCCCCCCTGCTATTTAAGAAAACATCAAGTTAGACTTGTATCTCGAAAAAAAAACAATGAAGGAGTCTAAAATCCTTCTAACAGTGTACGAAATTTCAATGTATTCAGCTGTATCAATCTTTTTCCCTACCCTGTATATCCAGTATATACGTATAGATTTCATCATTTTCATTTCGAGTTTTTTATTTTCAAATTAATAGATAGAATACCGTTATATATATATATTTTTTTAATATTTCATGAGCATAAAAGAGAACACAAAAATCACACGGTATCACTATAATTTTTAATCCCGAATACCGAATATCATAAAATCCATTTTGGCGGTATACCCGGTTATATGGTCGAAATAATATTACAAACTGCACATGTGTATTATTAGCAAATTATTGAAGAGCCAAAATTAAACGTCATGCACATGTGTCAACTCTAGCCGCAGGAGCCGTATTATTAAGGCGCATTTGAGGGTTGATATGTTGCCCTAGAAACGACTCCGGTTAATAATACACATACATACATTAGTTTGGGGAGGAAATTACATGCACCTATTAATGTGGACAATTTTATTTAAAAAAATGATATATAGTCGGATTCAAGAAAGATGATCCCTGCGTCATTTTTTAATATCGTATGATTCAAATCAATACTTCGCCATCATGATAAGTACTGTATACTATAAAATGAACATGGAAATTATAATGATGACATCCTACGTTTTCCGGTTAGATTGATCGATCTAATTTTAGGTTATGTATAATTAGATAACTAAGTTAGATAATCGCCTTTATCGTTTATTAAAAATATGTAATATAAAGTCAATAGTCTTTTAATGTACTAAATTTAACATATGCCAAAATACAAATGATAATAGAACTATTGAGAAATAACGTGGGTACAAAACAAACAATAAATACAATTTTTTTTTTTTAGAACAGGACTATTTAGTGATCGCGCTTTAATACGTTTTACTGAAACTTCAATGCATCTGCTACTCGCTAAAAGATATTCATTAGAATTTGTAAAATGTTAAATCTCACAATGTTTACCTGTTGTACAGATGTAAGCGATATTAGAGGACCACCATTAACCTTCTCTTGCTCGAAATATTCTAATAAATTTAAAACGAGTCCTTGAGCTTGTGACCGTAATGTTTTACCGCGTCGTGACATTCTGGTTTAATAAAGATTGAAACAACAAACAAATTGTGAAACGAAATCAAACGATCAAACTACTAGAAATGTCAAAGCGTTAATGTCAAAGCCAAAACGCTAAACGGAAGTGTATGAAATAATACAGCGCATGCAATCACTCCGTCTTTGTCTTGCTCAAATAATTTCTATGAAACGTATGTCGTGCTTGCATCGTACTGAAAACACATGCATTCGCTTATGCTATCCTTGTTATACAAGTTGATACTATTTCTTATTCGGATATAGACATAATTCCTTGATAGAATTATATAGTAGTGACGCAGGGATCATCTTTCTTGAATCCGAGTGTACGTATGTGTGTTTACTGCGTTTGTATGCAAAAGTTGTTGAAATGAAGTTTTAAAAACTTTTAGTTTCTTTACAAATAAACCTATGAACAAGTTACTTGTTACTTCCGGTTCGAATGTTAATTTTTTTATACAAAAATTGTTTCAAATTCAGTTCTAAATACGTTTGTACTTACAATAAATATGTATTAAATACAGTCAGTCGGGGTAACTTTGAACTACTTTCGTTCTACTACAATAAATTAAAGGAACTGTAATTATTACAAAGTAATTTAGAATTCTGAAACCATGTTCTTAGTATTCATGCATTAGGTTTCAATAAAAGAGAAAATAAAAATATCTGGTTTGTGGCTAAAAATAGTGATTATTTGTGTGTTCAATGTTACCTGGCTACTTCGGGTAACATTGAACAATGTTTGATGTCGGTCTGATTTTCCATTATATTTTTAATTTCGAGGATTCTGAGTAACTTTGAAAGCCTATTTACGTTTTTTCAATAACTATTTCTCATTAAAATACCATCCTGAATGACACTACAGCTAAATCACAAACATAATGTGAGCCGTATATATAGGGTTGATAGGGAGCTTATATATTCCATTGAAGACACTGACATGCACGTGCTCATATAACACACACTTTTTAACAGCTGATTTCCCGCCTGTCTACTGTTTATCCCTCTCCCTCTTGACGTCAGATAAGTGTAAGAGATGGGTATATATAAAACTAATAGTTTAGAAAGGCTAAAAGCATGTCCTTATTGAAAACAAAAATAATTCATGGTTGGATCAAGTTTTGTTCAAAGTTATCTGACAATTCAAAGTTACCCCGACTGACTGTATGTAATTTCCCAGATATTTCGAAAAAACTGCTATCAGATAAAAGTAAAACCTCTGGTCCAAATCTTTTATACAAAAATTATTATATTATTAAAATCAAGAAGAAGAGGGCCTTTAACAATCTACATTTTTGTAGAGTAATTGTTGGTAAGTTAACTGTATTTATTTTATTACTGTGAAATATAACACATACATTATTTCAGTGGCTATGAAACAAGCTGACTCAAGGAAAATGATTAAAAAAAAGAGTTCATCAAAACTGCGGGCTAAAATATGGTCATTGCCTCAGAATAAGATAAACACAGACCGAAATTCGCATGTAATTCAGTGCATTATTTTATTTTATTATTTTTACGTATTTTTATAACGATGGTATCAAAGTTTCCTTCAGACCTACGTCTTCCGAGTATGGATCGGTTCGTTCCGCTTATCTTCGCCATATGCGCTTATAACTTCGGTTTGGGACACAAATTTGCCAGACTCCAGTTAAAGTCTTGCATTCATTGCGAGTGCATGTTTTCGTTGCGTTACCTTGCGTGTGTGATTTCAAGGCCTTGAAGTGATAATAATAATAATATAATTTATTTCCCAACAGGATACACCCAAGCACAGGGAAAGTACAAGAAATAGTAGATAAGTTGAACATAAATTAAATTAATCTAAGCTACATATCTAAATCTATGCCCAAGTGTGCATGAAAAAGTATACGTACACCAATACAGCTATATATGCACTCATACACCCATACACCCACAAGCTAGACACTTGCACAGCATGTTCTAACAATATCATTAATTACATGAATTGGATCAGAACATACATCACACAAGTGGCTAACAACATTAAAATTGCTACACATAACTGATATAGGCGATTTACACAGCAAGTTAGTTCTCGGAGCAGCAATGTAGGAAGTAAAATGACTCCGCGAAAACAAGCGTGGTACAAGAAAACCCAATTTACCCAGAAGCCACGGGCAGGAGTGTGTGAAGTTAGCCCCCCTTTTTTCGAATATCGGAAATCTGACGGTTGTTCCAGGTTGTTCTAGGTTTGTTCTAAATTGTTCCAAAGTATTTCAAAAAAAAAGTCAAAATTGGCCGAGATAATTGAAAAAAACGACTTTTTCACCCAGCCCCCCTTTTTTCGAAAATTGAAATTCTGAAGGTTGTTCCAGGTTGTTCTAGTTGTTCTAAACATTGTTCCAAAGAATCTCGAAAAAAAAATCAAAATTGGCCGAGATAATCGGAAAAAACGAGTTTTTGCCAGCCCCCCTTTTCTTGAAAATTGTAATTCTGATGATTGTTCTAGGTTGCTCTAGGTTTGTTCTAAATTGTTCCAAAGTATTTCATAGAAAAAATCAAAATCAGACGAGAAAATGGGAAAAAACCAAAGCCAAAAGTATGAAGTCGGACCCAGTTTTTGCAAAAATTAAAATTTTGACGGTTGTTCTAGGTTGTTCTAGGTTTGTTCTAAACATTGTTCGAATACGTCAAAACCGTATCTCTTATATATCAAAAGATATGGCAAAAAAACCAAATCCAAAAGTGTGAAGTTAGCCCCCCTTTTATCGAAAGTCTAACTTCTGACGGTTGTTCCAGGTTGCTCTAAGGGTGTTCTCAATTGTTCCAAAGTATTTCAAAAAATAAATCATAATTGGCCGAAAAAACGGCAAAAAACTTTTTTTTTCTGGCGGCCCATTTTTCGAAAATCGAAATTCTGACGGTTGTTCTGGGTTGTTCTAAGTTTGTTTTAAATTGTTCCAAAGGATTTCAAAGAAAAAATCATAATTGGCCGAGATAATAGAAAAAAACCATTTTCCCACGGACCCCCTTTTTGCGAAAATTCAATTTCTGAGGGTTGTTCCAGGTTGTTCTAGATTTGTTCTAAACATTATTCTTATACATCAGAACCGTATCTCTTATATTTCAAAAGATATTGCAAAAAAACGTTTTTAAAAAAAGTGTGAAGTTAGCCCCCCTTTTTTCGAAAATCTAACTTCTGACGGTTGTTCCAGGTTGCTCTAGGTGTGTTCTCAATTGTTCCAAAGTATTTCAAAAAATAAATCATAATTGGCCGAAAAAACGGCAAAAAACTTTTTTTTTCTGGCGGCCCATTTTTCGAAAATCGAAATTCTGACGGTTGTTCTGGGTTGTTCTAAGTTTGTTTTAAATTGTTCCAAAGGATCTCAAAGAAAAAATCATAATTGGCCGAGATAATAGAAAAAAACGATTTTCCCACGGACCCCCTTTTTGCGAAAATTCAAATTCTGAGGGTTGTTCCAGGTTGTTCTAGATTTGTTCTAAACATTATTCTTATACATCAGAACCGTATCTCTTATATTTCAAAAGATATTGCAAAAAAACGTTTTTAAAAAAAGTGTGAAGTTAGCCCCCCTTTTTTCGAAAATCTAACTTCTGACGGTTGTTCCAGGTTGCTCTAGGTGTGTTCTCAATTGTTCCAAAGTATTTCAAAAAATAAATCATAATTGGCCGAAAAAACGGCAAAAAACTTTTTTTTTCTGGCGGCCCATTTTTCGAAAATCGAAATTCTGACGGTTGTTCTGGGTTGTTCTAAGTTTGTTTTAAATTGTTCCAAAGGATCTCAAAGAAAAAATCATAATTGGCCGAGATAATAGAAAAAAACGATTTTCCCACGGACCCCCTTTTTGCGAAAATTCAAATTCTGAGGGTTGTTCCAGGTTGTTCTAGATTTGTTCTAAACATTATTCTTATACATCAGAACCGTATCTCTTATATTTCAAAAGATATTGCAAAAAAACGTTTTTAAAAAAAGTGTGAAGTTAGCCCCCCTTTTTTCGAAAATCTAACTTCTGACGGTTGTTCCAGGTTGCTCTAGGTGTGTTCTCAATTGTTCCAAAGTATTTCAAAAAATAAATCATAATTGGCCGAAAAAACGGCAAAAAACTTTTTTTTTCTGGCGGCCCATTTTTCGAAAATCGAAATTCTGACGGTTGTTCTGGGTTGTTCTAAGTTTGTTTTAAATTGTTCCAAAGGATCTCAAAGAAAAAATCATAATTGGCCGAGATAATAGAAAAAAACGATTTTCCCACGGACCCCCTTTTTGCGAAAATTCAAATTCTGAGGGTTGTTCCAGGTTGTTCTAGATTTGTTCTAAACATTATTCTTATACATCAGAACCGTATCTCTTATATTTCAAAAGATATTGCAAAAAAACGTTTTTAAAAAAAGTGTGAAGTTAGCCCCCCTTTTTTCGAAAATCTAACTTCTGACGGTTGTTCCAGGTTGCTCTAGGTGTGTTCTCAATTGTTCCAAAGTATTTCAAAAAATAAATCATAATTGGCCGAAAAAACGGCAAAAAACTTTTTTTTTCTGGCGGCCCATTTTTCGAAAATCGAAATTCTGACGGTTGTTCTGGGTTGTTCTAAGTTTGTTTTAAATTGTTCCAAAGGATCTCAAAGAAAAAATCATAATTGGCCGAGATAATAGAAAAAAACGATTTTCCCACGGACCCCCTTTTTGCGAAAATTCAAATTCTGAGGGTTGTTCCAGGTTGTTCTAGATTTGTTCTAAACATTATTCTTATACATCAGAACCGTATCTCTTATATTTCAAAAGATATTGCAAAAAAACGTTTTTAAAAAAAGTGTGAAGTTAGCCCCCCTTTTTTCGAAAATCTAACTTCTGACGGTTGTTCCAGGTTGCTCTAGGTGTGTTCTCAATTGTTCCAAAGTATTTCAAAAAATAAATCATAATTGGCCGAAAAAACGGCAAAAAAGTTTTTTTTTCTGGCGGCCCATTTTTCGAAAATCGAAATTCTGACGGTTGTTCTGGGTTGTTCTAAGTTTGTTTTAAATTGTTCCAAAGGATTTCAAAAAATAAATCATAATTGGCCGAAAAAACGGCAAAAAACAATTTTTTTCTGGCGCCCCTTTTTTCGAAAATCGAAATTTTGACGGTTGTTCTAGGTTGTTCTAAATTGTTCCAAAGGATTACAAAGAAAAAATCGAAATTGCCCAAGATAATAGGTAAATCGATTTTACCTATTATCTATATTTTAAAATGAATAATAATACTCATTTGTGATTCAGAATAAAGCAGAAGCAGTAAATATACAATTATATTTTCCCAAGTAATATAATTCATTTGTTTGAAAACAATATTGTTACTAAATGCTGATGCTCCTAACATAAAATAATATTAGAACAGTGACGTTAGTTACATTATTAATGTAGATTAAAAACTACCTCATAAACATATTGAGAATGATTATACCTTGCTCATAAAAAGATTAGTGTTTTTCTCATGAGCTGCTAGGTTGATGTTTCTTTGTTTATTTTTATTAGAGTTCATGCTTTAGTTTATCCCTAAAATCTAAAATATATATTTTTTCTGTAAAATTTATTTATTGATATTATTATATTATTTGATAACATTGACATAAATAATATATTTTTTTATCAATTTGGTATTGTAAAACAGTAGCCTTTCCCAAATCGGCTACTCTTTGACGGATATACTATCTTATATTATCTAAATAGGTACCTATATAATATTTTTTCCAAATAAAGTAATAGTAGCCTTTGAATCGTTTTAGTGAGAAAATTAGACAGCATATTGCAACATGTTTACGAAGAGGGGCTACAAAAAATAAGCATACTTGATAGGAATGTCTACACGTGCTTGCATTCCCGGAGCAAAAACCATGAAAAAAAGTGGCCAGACCACGGCTAGACAAAATAACGTTGTAGTGGTTTACTATAATTAAAATTTTCAAACTTCAAAATCAGTATTTTATTTTTATTATTACTAGACAAAATAAAATAACAAAGGGAGCCTGATAGACTTCCCCATTTTGTTTGATTTTAGTTGGGTACCCATATCCAGCGCTTTTTTTTTTTGAAATACTTTGAAACTGTAAGAATTTCGATTTTTAAGAAATAGGGACTGGGGAAAAATATCGTTTTTTCATAACCGGTTTTGATTTTTTCTTTGAAATAGTTCATCAGCATTTGGTAACAATATCGTTTTGTAATAAATGAACATTATATTTCTTGCGAAAATATATATTTATTGCTATATTAGATGTTTATTTCTATAAAAAGAACTGCATCATACAAAAACTTCCTTCAACACAGTAATGTTCGGAAAGTGCATTCCGCCCATTGTAAAATCGTTTTTTCCTATTATCTCCGCCAATTATGATTTATTTTTTGAAATACTTTGGAACAATTGAGAACACACCTAGAGCAACCTGGAACAACCGTCAGAAGTTAGATTTTCGAAAAAAGGGGGGCTAACTTCACACTTTTTTTAAAAACGTTTTTTTGCAATATCTTTTGAAATATAAGAGATACGGTTCTGATGTATAAGAATAATGTTTAGAACAAATCTAGAACAACCTGGAACAACCCTCAGAATTTGAATTTTCGCAAAAAGGGGGTCCGTGGGAAAATCGTTTTTTTCTATTATCTCGGCCAATTATGATTTTTTCTTTGAGATCCTTTGGAACAATTTAAAACAAACTTAGAACAACCCAGAACAACCGTCAGAATTTCGATTTTCGAAAAATGGGCCGCCAGAAAAAAAAAGTTTTTTGCCGTTTTTTCGGCCAATTATGATTTATTTTTTGAAATACTTTGGAACAATTGAGAACACACCTAGAGCAACCTGGAACAACCGTCAGAAGTTAGATTTTCGAAAAAAGGGGGGCTAACTTCACACTTTTTTTAAAAACGTTTTTTTGCAATATCTTTTGAAATATAAGAGATACGGTTCTGATGTATAAGAATAATGTTTAGAACAAATCTAGAACAACCTGGAACAACCCTCAGAATTTGAATTTTCGCAAAAAGGGGGTCCGTGGGAAAATCGTTTTTTTCTATTATCTCGGCCAATTATGATTTTTTCTTTGAGATCCTTTGGAACAATTTAAAACAAACTTAGAACAACCCAGAACAACCGTCAGAATTTCGATTTTCGAAAAATGGGCCGCCAGAAAAAAAAAGTTTTTTGCCGTTTTTTCGGCCAATTATGATTTATTTTTTGAAATACTTTGGAACAATTGAGAACACACCTAGAGCAACCTGGAACAACCGTCAGAAGTTAGATTTTCGAAAAAAGGGGGGCTAACTTCACACTTTTTTTAAAAACGTTTTTTTGCAATATCTTTTGAAATATAAGAGATACGGTTCTGATGTATAAGAATAATGTTTAGAACAAATCTAGAACAACCTGGAACAACCCTCAGAATTTGAATTTTCGCAAAAAGGGGGTCCGTGGGAAAATCGTTTTTTTCTATTATCTCGGCCAATTATGATTTTTTCTTTGAGATCCTTTGGAACAATTTAAAACAAACTTAGAACAACCCAGAACAACCGTCAGAATTTCGATTTTCGAAAAATGGGCCGCCAGAAAAAAAAAGTTTTTTGCCGTTTTTTCGGCCAATTATGATTTATTTTTTGAAATACTTTGGAACAATTGAGAACACACCTAGAGCAACCTGGAACAACCGTCAGAAGTTAGATTTTCGAAAAAAGGGGGGCTAACTTCACACTTTTGGATTTGGTTTTTTTGCCATATCTTTTGATATATAAGAGATACGGTTTTGACGTATTCGAACAATGTTTAGAACAAACCTAGAACAACCTAGAACAACCGTCAAAATTTTAATTTTTGCAAAAACTGGGTCCGACTTCATACTTTTGGCTTTGGTTTTTTCCCATTTTCTCGTCTGATTTTGATTTTTTCTATGAAATACTTTGGAACAATTTAGAACAAACCTAGAGCAACCTAGAACAATCATCAGAATTACAATTTTCAAGAAAAGGGGGGCTGGCAAAAACTCGTTTTTTCCGATTATCTCGGCCAATTTTGATTTTTTTTTCGAGATTCTTTGGAACAATGTTTAGAACAACTAGAACAACCTGGAACAACCTTCAGAATTTCAATTTTCGAAAAAAGGGGGGCTGGGTGAAAAAGTCGTTTTTTTCAATTATCTCGGCCAATTTTGACTTTTTTTTTGAAATACTTTGGAACAATTTAGAACAAACCTAGAACAACCTGGAACAACCGTCAGATTTCCGATATTCGAAAAAAGGGGGGCTAACTTCACACACTCCACGGGCAGTCAATATTGTTATTAATTAAGCCGTATAAAAATCTTACACTTGCTATGTTACGCCTAGTGGCAAGTGAGTCGAAACTAAATCTACTGAGCAGTGCAAGATGATCATATCCTCTAGGAGGATAAACACCATCCGACATAAACACTAAGTATTTCAGAAATCTACGCTGGACGTTCTCAATAATATTAGAATGTGCAGCGTAGATGGGGCACCAGACTAGTGATCCGTACTCAAGTTTAGATCTCACATATGAGTTATATAATAAAATTAAGCAGTTAGTACTAGTGAAGTTTCTACAATTTCTATATATAAAACCATACAATCTATATGCGCTGCCGATCATTTCATTAATATGACATACAAAAGAAAGCCCCGTATCGAAATATATGCCCAAATCCTTTATACTATTGCAGCGTTCCAGAGTAATATTGTTTATTGAATAATCGTATGTAACAGCATTGTGTTTCCTAGTAAAAGTCACGACTTTGCACTTATTGATATTAAGCTTTAAAAAATTACTTTGGCACCAAGCATCTATGCTGTCTAGATCATGCTGCAGTCTGTGGCAATCAATATGCTCGCCATCTGGGAGTACATCGCCGATAATGGGCGAGTCGGTCTTGTTTGTGTGGTTGCTCACGCCCCGAGCCGCCACTGAATTATCAGGGAAGTTAATGCTGCCATTCAACAGTCTAAGCAAAAATCTATCACATGTAGCGTATCTCCTCTCACTCAAGGATACCATACCATGACTGATGGAAGTTAATTGTGTGCAAGATCTTTAAAAAAAAACTGCTATCATTTGAGGAAAATCTTTTAATTAAGAAGAAAGGAAGACCTATTCCAGAACTTCAAATAAACTACACTTCTACAACTAAAACTCGAACTTACAATAGAGTATTCAATAAAAATATAAATGAAAAATATGAGTGGATGTGCGGATGTTCACTAACAAATAAACTATTTTGTTTTATCTTCTTAATTTTTAAGAAAGAGGTTAGTGCCTGGAATAAACAAGGGTTGAATGTTTTAAAGCATATCGCAGAGAGGACAAAGAAACACGAAAATTCCGTTTCTCACATGTATGCATGCGTGGATTTTAGTGTTCTTGGCAAAGTGTACATACGTGAACAGTTAGACAGTGCTTATTTGCGACATAACACTAAGTACAAAGAAGATCTAGAAAAAAATCGTCATATTTTGCGCCGGTTAATTATGTGCATAAAATTTTGCGGAGCTGTTGAATTGGCGTTATGAGGTAATGTTTAATTTATGTAGGCTTAATCAACTTTGCAGCTGAATTAGACGTTGTGATTGAAATACATATGAAAGGTTCACAAGTGTTTAGAGGCGGCTCAAAAACTATTCAGAACGAATTGCTAGATGCAATGTCGCAAATTTACAAGCAGAAAATATTAAAAGAAATTAAATCTGCAAATTTCATTGCTTTGGAGACCAATAAAACTACAGACACCTCTAATAATCTACAAATGGTTGTTGTTATTCGATACGTGTTTAATGGACAAATTTTTGAACGCTTTCGGTCTTTTTTTTTAAGCCGGGTGGACATAATGCTGAAGTATTAACAAAAACATTGCTGAATGAATTGCAAATAATTTTAAATTCTCCTTCTGGGTCTGATATCAATAAACTAATCGCCCAAAGTTACAATGGGGCGTCCGTGATTAGTGATAAGACAAATGGTGTCCAAGCTATTATCAAAAGAACATTTTCACATGCACATTATATTCACTGTTACGTGCATCAATTTAATTTAATTATTGAACGAGCGGCACAGATCGCCCAAAGAAACGGTAATTCTTAATGAAATAGTCAAACCTAGATTACCTCGCGCTGCTCCTATACGCTGGATTTTCAAAAGTCGAACTGTGAACACATTACTTGAACACCAGGATTCTTTCAAAGAATGTTCAGACAAAAATAATTTTTGACGACAACAGTGCTCAACTGCAAAAGGCAATTGAACAATTCCAACAACAAATTATCCACATTAGAAATTTAAGAATTTCTACTGACAATGACAATAAAGAACGCAATAATGAAGAACCTGCCAGGAAAAGAAAACGACAGCTGGAGATAATAGAGCTGTTGTTGCAAAGAAAGTATGCGACACTACTTTAAACCAAATTAGCGACCGATTTGATTTTAGGGATCACTTAAGTGCAGCCAAATTATTTGATTCTCAAAATTTTAAAACTTATAGGCGTTCATTTCCACAAAAACATCTGAAAGTCTGAAATCTTATCTTATCTATGTTGGACAGCGTAAAATTGAAAAGTGAACTTTCAGCAATTTATGGGCGTGATGACATTTGTGACGTAGGTGGTGTTTTGCCACTTTTAGTGTTCATAACAAACAACAAGCTAAAAAGGGTTTTGACGGAAACATACAAACTGTTGGATATTATTTGTACAACGCCCATGTCGACAGCAGAATGTGAACGATGGTTTTCCACCCTCAAACGCATTAAAACTTTTCTGAGAAGCACAATGTCAGAAGATCGACTGAACGCATTGGCGGTCGTATCAATAGAAAAGAAGTCTATCCCGGATTTTGACAACAAAGTCATAGACGTCTTTTCCAGCATCAAAAATAGGAGATTGGATTTTATGTACAAAGAATAATAAGTTTTTTTGTGCCCACCCTCTTTCATAACTCAAGAACCGCCACTGCTGCTGAATGCGACCAAGTTCTTTTGACTACGCTTTTGACTATAAGTGTTGGGAGAACTCGAGTGAAAAATAACCGGGTATACGATGATTCCAATAATCGATGTAATTCGGTTCATGAATACGAGTGACGAGTGATGTGCGATCGGTGAACCGACACGACGTGTGTGTGTGTGTGTGTGTGTGTGTGACCACGATAGCAGTCAAACCGCTGTAGATATCAATTCCAAATTTTGTGTTTACGTGTATAATCTCCCTCTTGAGATCTGATTAGTTTTTCAGTAAAATCAGTAGACTGGAAGTCGCAGTTTACTTCAGTGAAAAAATCGAATTTTGCCAATATTTCGTCAACTACTAAGTTTAAACAAATTTATAAAGAATTCATATGTACTTAAAACTAATTTGAGAACAATTTTATTTAAAAAAATTTTCGAAATTCCTATCGGAAGTAGGTCTTTTACTCCTATCGAAAATCAGTTTTTTGCGAATATTTCGCAAATCATGCTTTTTAGACAGGTACGTTACGGATATAAAAGTATTTAAAACATAATTTTCAATACCTTTTGTATAAAAAAAATTTCAAAATTCAGACCGGAAGTACCACTTTTACTCTTACCGAATAGCGATTTTTTGCAAATATATCGTAAGTTATGCATTCTATATATATTTATTAAGAGTACAAAAGTATTTAGAGCTGGATTTGGAATATTTGTTGTATAAATAAAATTTCAAAATTCGGACCAGAAGTATCACTTTTACTCTTAGTGAGTTGCATTTTCTTTCGAATATCTCGTAAAGTATGCATTATATAGAGATTTATTAAGAGAATAGAAGTTGTACTTATTTAGTGCTAGATTTGCAATATTTTTTATATATTTGAACTTCCAAATTCGGACTGGAAGTAACACTTTTACTCTTAGGGAGTAGCACTTTTTTCGATTATCTTGCAAAGTATGTATTCTGTAGCGATTTATTAAGAGAATAGAAGTACTTAGATTAGGATTTTAAACAATTTTTGTGTAAAAAAATTCTTAAAATTGTATAGTTTGAAACGCTCATACGTATAAGAAAGTCGTGTGGTAGCCACACCTATTTTTTTTCATCGGCGTGAGGGGTTTTTAAAATTTATTACATTTACCTTATATTTCGCAAGAGAAATAAAATTTTCATTTATACTTAGTTAGTTTCGCTTTTTCATTGTTTTGACTGTTAATTACGTACTTCGTAATTTTTGTAATAGTCTGTTTAATACCGGTTTATTGAATCGAGTTCTCCCAATTATCTAGACGTAATTAAGTGTGCACTGGATTTGGTTTAGTTTCAATAACATACGCGTACATTTTTATTTATCATTTATTTAGATCTAGAACGTTGTTTATGTTAGTTTTTCTGATATGAAGATGAATTGTCAGTGATTCCGAAATTTATTACAAATTCTGTAAAATATCGTTACAGAATGCCAAAATATCGCACGTTCGTCACTTAGCTTTGCTAAAACATACACAGAAATAGTTTTTATGCAGAAAATTTCGATAGTTTACAAAATTTCGTTACATGTTTAAATGACGATGCTCGAAGTATTTCTGAGTGCAAGGAACTAACACAAATCCCAAATTTAAAAAATCAGTTGTTATTCCTTCAGGAACACTTTGGAAATTTGCCTAAACTAATCACATATTTTGAAAATCGAAATCTCAAATTAAAAGATGGATTAACCACATTAGATGCGGGCTATTACTAATTTCAAAATTATTCCAAGTGACTTCGGATGCGGCCTTCGGCAAAAGTTAGACACAGTTTTTAATAGAAATTCAGATTTAATAACATTGCGGCAATTGTGTATGCTAAATACGCTGAAATAAAAGAATATTTCCAGTACGCACCTATAACCAGTTGCGATGTAGACAGGACGTTTTCTATCTACAACGATGTGCTTAATTCAAAAAGAACAGGTCTTACAGAAGAGAAAATGAACAAATAATAAGGTATTTTGTATTTTATAGATCACCAGCCACTTGTTATCCAATTATATAAATAAAATTAAAACCTCTTTAAAAATACAACATTTCAATAGTGCGCCCATGGGCGATGAGTCATCAACCGTTCGTGTCCGCACCCTAATCATAACAATCAAATGTCTGGTGTTGATTTTAATTGTGCGTAAACTTTAATCAATTTTTTTAAAAATGTTACTGCGGTCACTGTGACCAGTCCCGGGTATTTGTGTTGGAGACGCTTGCACATGTGCGGTGTGCAGAGGTCTAACTTACGTAGGAACAATGAGAAAGAATAAGAGAGAGCTTCCTATAGAATTTTTGTCCACAAAATCTAGAGATGTTAACACAAGTCTTTTTGAATTTACCAATAACATCACGTTAGTGTCGTACGTCCCAAAAAGAATAGAGCATTTGTGCTTGAGATTGATTCTCTAGATCAAAAATATGCCAATTATTCAACTGGACGTCGTACTAGGCGTTGGCCTATGGCTTTATTTTTTTTAGAATGCTCGATATAAGTGCTAATAACGCATTTGTTTTATATAATTCTTATAAAGACCATCCAAACACTACAACATTTGATTTCATGTATCTTTTGGCAAGACAGTTAGTAACACCGCATATGCAAAGAAGACCAGTTAAAAAGAAAACGATTTTATTTATGCCATAGCTGCAAGAAACCAGTGTGTTTAGATTGTGCAAATAGGATTTGTCGTAACTGCAGCGAAAATATTTAGGGTCATATTAGCGCCTTGCAATTTTTATGTGAGGGATTTTTCTTTAGATCTGTTGTAAAATAGCAAATAAATGTTAGCTTGGTAAAACATATTATTTTGTTACAAATAAAAAAAAAATCCAAAGGTTTTATGTGGTTTAATTGCCTCTTTCGGCGCCACTGGCCGGGCACCATAGGTAGAAGCATTATTTAATTAATTTTAAATAATTGAATTCTACATGAAATAACTAAAATAAAGTCAAAAACTATTACATTTTCTAGTTCTTTTATTACATCAATTAATTATTTTTTAAATTCTAATGATTTAAGAACTCTATACAATATATCTACGTAATAATAATTTATAGACGTAGGTATAGTAACTGCCCTGGAAAATTGTATTGTTGGAAACACTAGCTAGATACGAATGCTCAAGTTATTTCTGATATTCTAAAAAAAAAAATAGATATAAGATAGATCCGTTTAATACGACTGTTTAAAAATACATTCTTACATATACGACTTGTACATCGTATTTCAACGAAAAAATAAACTTTCGTTTCCCCTTTCAAAAGTAAGACGGGAGTTCAAAGGAAAATTATAACATGATTAAATTTTAACAAATCAATATAAACAGAATTATTATAGCACATATTTGAAATTGAAAGAAATCATTTAAATGGAATTTATATAAACAAATTTTATAATGCTTTCTTACAAAATAATTTCAAGCAATAAGAAAAAATACTCATCCGCACCACCCCATAAATTCACTTTTAAAAAATACACAGGTAAGTAAGTAGAAACACTTCAAACACTATAGATGCATTAATTTGAATCTCATTAATTTTATTCTTTGAAGATTCAAATTGATTCACACATATCTATTTACAATATGTATGTATATACGGATAGATACTTGACAGTATCCGCAAAATGTAAATCAATTTCTTTGAACTACGTGGACGTAAAATTATCATGAATTTTAAAAAATACTTTTAAGGTGGATAAATAGTGAAAAATCTGTATAAACGTCTCATATTACAAAATACTTCAATATCTGTGCACATTACGTATATTTAAGTTCTATAATTTTTGACGATAACTGAGATTTAAAGATTTCTTATAATAGACACGACATGTAATAAAATGATGAGATGAGATTAACGATCCCATAAATTTTGATAAAGCAATCCGTCTGGAGCAAATTAACTGTCTGTAGTACAATTTTTAAGATAAGATAAGGCATATTAAATAAATGTATTCGAAATTCCAAAAAACTGCATTTCCTTATGTCTATTTTTGTACACCTTCATTCATGCAATGCATTATTTGCATTTTGAAGATTGGCGGCTATGCTGTCACATGATTTGACATTTCCATTCCCACGAGGTCTTTAAATCGGCCTGTATGTTTAGATATTATTAGAAGGAGAGCGATGGCAGCAAGATTAGTGAGAAAATTGGTATGTAATTAATATATTAGTACCCTTTATCACCTTCATGCATTTTCAACAATAGATTTATTATTACTGGAATATTAAGAGTTACTACTCGAGGTTATTGATTGAAAATGTGGGGAGCTCAGATTTAATCGAAATACCAAAATGTTTCTTTTTTACGATAAATTAAAAAAATCCTTATTGATGTTTTAAATCGAAAATACATTAGTGAGGTTGAAAAAGTAAAAATTGTACGTTATGTAATATGATTGACAGTGAGGTTAAGGTTATGTCACGTTGTTTTAGTCGAGCCCTGGCTTATCAGGAAACCGTCTATATAGCACTGAATTAAGAAAATGTACCCTTATACCTGGAGACGGAATTGGCCCCGAAATTTCAGCAGCAGTTCAGAAGATATTTCAAACAGCTAAAGTGCCAATCGAATGGGAATCTGTTGATGTAACACCAGTCAGGGTAAGTGTTTTAAATGACACTTAATTTTCAAATTATATAAAAATGTACCTAGGGGCCAGATGGAAAATTTGGTATTCCACAAGCTGCCATCGATTCAGTAAATAGAAATAAGGTTGGTTTAAAGGGTCCTCTAATGACACCAGTTGGGAAAGGACATAGATCTCTAAATCTTGCCTTAAGAAAAGAATTTAATTTATATGCCAATGTTAGACCATGTAAGAGTTTAGAAGGGTATGCAATTTATAGAATTATAATATTTTTAATAGATGAAGTTGTTTTTGTAGTTATAAAACTTTATATGACCATGTTGATGTCGTAACAATAAGAGAAAATACTGAGGGTGAATACTCTGGTATTGAACATGAAATAGTTGATGGAGTGGTGCAAAGTATTAAATTGATCACAGAAGATGCTTCTAGGCGTGTAGCTGAATTTGCTTTTCAATATACAAAAGACAATAATAGGAAGAAAGTTACTGCAGTACATAAAGCAAACATAATGTAAAATGATCGATAGTTGGTATGCATTTCATATAATGTGTGTTTCAATTTTAGGAGAATGTCGGATGGCTTGTTCTTGCGGTGTTGTCGTGATATGGCAGAGAAATATCCTGATGTTAAATTTGAGGAAAAGTATTTAGATACAGTATGTCTTAATATGGTACAAGACCCAACGCAGTATGATGTGTTAGTCATGCCGAATCTCTATGGTGACATTTTATCAGACATGTGCGCAGGATTAGTTGGAGGATTAGGTTTGACACCATCAGGAAATATTGGCCTAAATGGAGCCTTATTTGAATCGGTAAGACATCCTATTACAATAATATGATTTATCATTGTGTTTTTAAGATAAAACTGGTATTTCATAAGTATTATTATTAAGTTTTATTGAATCTAAATCTACTTGAGATTGTATAAATTCCAGGAATAAATATACTAAAAATTGACTCAATATTTAGAACTATTTAAATAAGATAATTTTGTGTAATTGTGTTAAATTACCACATATACATGAAAGCCAGATATTCATATATACAGCATGTCCATTTAAGTATGACGCAATTGGAAAATGTTTTTATTATTGATTTCACAAAAAACAGCATCAGAAGAAACCTAATATTTTTTTATTCAGAATTGCTTCGTAATACTTAGAGAAAAAATTAAAAGAAATCTCAACTACACTTATTTTTAAGGATATCAAAAATATCCATGTCAAATTGTTAATTCAAATTTTAAATATGCACATACATATATAAATTTATATTTAAATAACTGAAAAAATTCACTGTTGTAGAACTGGAATGACAGTAAATACATAATAATTTTTAACTGCTATCTACATATCAGTTCTATGGTTGTCATTTGAATTGTCACTTTAATAAATTAGTCATTTTAAAAAAGTAATTTATTAAGTAAATATACCAAATGTGGCCGAACAATTAAGTTCGCAGTAGAGAGCTGAGTTACTTCTCATTTGTAGAGATAATTATAAGACATGCAGAGAAGCAGCTGATGCTTTAAATGAATCAGACATCCTAACAACACAATTAGTAATTAAAACGTATCAAAAATATTATATCAGTCTAGAGCTTGTGGTAGTTTAAAAATGCGTTATAAGGAAGTACTAGAAAAACATGTTAGAGGTTTTGAATATTCTTTACGTGTTCTGCAAAGCGTCATTAAAAATCCCAAAATGTCTGTTACACAAATTTCAAGTAATTTAGATATGAAAAAATTAAAAGGTAAGCGATGTACTGGTTAGCAGTAGGTATCACCCCTATAAACCAAGATATATTCAGACTTTGCTGGAATGGGATTACAACAGTAGATTTGAGCAGTCTTTGAATTATGAAGCTGAAATTGGAACGCATAAATCATTTTTCAAAAATATTTTTTTTTGCTGATGAAGCAACATTTTCTACAAATGGTGTTGTGTGTGTACAAAAAGGTCGTTACTGGTCGTTCGTCAATCCAAATTTTAGAATTCCATGTAAGAATCAGTATTACCAAAAGGTAAAAGTTCGGTGTAGAATTTTTAATAGAAAAATATATATGTATTGAAAAAACGAAGGAGCTTTCTTGGCAGTAGCGGCAATATGATTAGTAAATAATGACAAAATGACAAATTGGCTGTCTTCTAAAAATTACAGTGACAAATATAAAATGTAATATCAAACATGTATAAATGAAAATGTAAACAAATAAAAATAGGACAGTTGGTACTACTTACGCAGTCCCACCTAAAGATTTAGGTCTACCATAAACATGCATTTAATGCAACTACATTAATAATAACGAAGCAACTAGGTAATTAAGAATTACGAGTAAAGCTGTTGTATACTATTATGTGAGTCAATTAGAAAGCCAAGATCAATCTTTGGCGAATAACTATACCTGTTACACAACAATACTAACTGTGCGTCTTAGATATATATGAATGAATTCAATGACGTTTGGAAAAAATACGGAGTAATAATGTTGAAATTATCAAGAAAACACTGTCTTCAGCTCATCACGTTTTGCTTATTAAGACTTTCATCAGAGCTTTATTTAATTAACACAGACATATTAATGAGTACTATTACATTAGTTTTGTAAAAAAAACTTATATTTGCTCATTTATTGGGCAAAAAGAGTTTTTGACATTTTAAAAATTTTGACATATTGTTTTCATTGTAGCTATGATTACAATTAAAACTTGATGTGGACAACCAAATCTATTAAAAATCTTTGGCTTAGTCCGAAATCTGAAAAAATGCTCAGTGTTTAAAACATTTTAATTTAAACAACAACAAATTTTGTTTTCTTGTTCGATTATGTTAGTTTGTAGTGAATTTTTTTCTTTATATGTCGTAAAAAAGATTTATAAAATTGGCTAAAGTTTTGAGAATCAGTTTTAGTATTTAAATTATCTGCGAAGGTTCGTATATTTAGTGTTTCTAGAAAAAAAATAGTTTTGTGACATGTTGTTCTTTAAAAACTATAATTCTGCCATTCTGGGAGTAAGATATATATTTTCTTATATACAGGGTGTCCCACCGGGAACCAAATCGATCTATATATGGAAAACCACACATAGGAAAATTTTTAAAATTTGGGGGCGTGCGAAAGTCGATGGGGGCAACTCGGCTAAAATATTTTCAAGATGGCGGCACTTCCGGTTATACAGGAAGTAGATGTCAACTTTCTTATTTCAAATGGAACACCCTGTGTATTATTGCATTTTTGGAATCTACACAAGATTCTAGGCTAATTTTATGTATCACGTCCTATACCTAAGTCTAACTGTTTTTGACTTATTTAATTTTTTACGTGAAAAATGACGTTTGCAGCATCTAAAATAATTAATATTTTTTCCCATAAGGAAGCCCTTATTATTCAATTTGGACTAGAGTCCTTGTTGAGAAAGACCTACTGAAATAGTTTTTTTATAATATTTTGAAAACTTTTAGTACAGGGTGTTTAAAAAATATGATTAAAAATGAAATTGAAAAAAATGCCAAAAATCAATTTTTTCAAATGGAAACCCCCAATTTTTATAATTTTATTTAATTTAGCATTAAAAAATAGTGTAAGTTTGTGTAAGGTTATCTATGCAAAAAATTTTTAGTTTTCGAAATATTGCCAATTTAATATTTCTATTCGGAAATTTTGCTGCGTGAATTTTAAATTCAGTTTCTCTTAGTTGGCTTTGGCGGCATTGACAATCAAATGCTAAAGAAATGTATGACGCTGTCATTATTTGAGAAGTATTATTAATTATTATACCAGGGCGCTTAAATTACACAAACGAAGATTATTTAAACCTAATTATTATTTATGGAGAATGTAACAAAGTTATATCAAGAACATGTGACACATTTTCTATTCGATATCCGCAAAAACAGAAGCCATCACAATGTACCGTTAAACAAATTATAGAAAATTTCAAGAACTTTGGATCCGTCAAAGCAATGGTGCAAAGAAATAAACCTCTCGTTAATAATGAAAATATCGAAATTGCTATTTTGGGATATTTCGTCGCTAATCCAACAATGTCTGTAAGACAAGCTGCATTGGAGTCAGGATTATCAAAAACAACAGTTCACAGAATATTATTATTGTTTAATTTAAAGAGAACAGCATAATTATTTTTTCAATAAATGTTCAAACTGACGTCCTTGAACTTCCAGACACTTTTGGCATCTAAGCAACAGTTGTTCATGAGTCGCTTTCCTTATTGACTCGGGTGTTAAACTTGCAAATTCATGCCTCACGCGCTGCATACAATCTTCCATGGTTGTTATGGGAGTGTTATACACTCGATTTTTGATTGTACCCCAAATAAAAAAATCGAGCACTGCAAGATCTGGGGAGCGGGCTGGCCAAAGGAAAGGACCGTTGTTGGCTATCCATCGATCAACAAAAGCATTTTGCAAAAAATTGTCAATGAGGTAGCTGCCATGTGGAGGTGCGCCATCATGTTGGTAAAAGAGGTTTCTACGAACGGCGAGCGGCAAATTGTCCAAATAGTCGGTTTCTAAATTCTGTAAAATGTTCAAGTAGCCCTCACCTGTAAGTTAATAAGCACATTTTTACCTAGAAATATTCTAAAATTTCTAACTTACCATTTAAATTTTCTTGATAAAAGTGTAGTGCCACGACGCCATCGTTTCTTATCGCACAATAAACATTAAATTGCCAGGAATCTTGAAAATTCTGCTCTCTAAACACGTGTATATTCGAATCACTCCAATAATGGGAATTATGTCGATTAAATGCACCGTTTTTTGTAAATTTCGCTTCGTCTGTCCAAATGGTATTGTCCAAAAAAAAATTGTTTCCTTGCGCCCAAGTTGTAATAAACTCACAGAACGCCACTCGTCTTGGAAAATCAGTTTCTTTTAGATGGTGGACTATGGAAAATGCATATGGACGAAATTTATGTTTGCGTAATATTCTGTGAACTGTTGATTTTGATAATCCTGACTCCAATGCAGCTTGTCTTACAGACATTGTTGGATTAGCGACGAAATATCCCAAAATAGCAATTTCGATATTTTCATTATTAACGAGAGGTTTATTTATTTGCACCATTGCTTTGACGGATCTAAAGTTCTTGAAATTTTCTATAATTTGTTTAACGGTACATTGTGATGGCTTCTGTTTTTGCGGATATCGAATAGAAAATGTGTCACATGTTCTTGATATAACTTTGTTACATTCTCCATAAATAATAATTAGGTTTAAATAATCTTCGTTTGTGTAATTTAAGCGCCCTGGCATAATAATTAATAATACTTCTCAAATAATGACAGCGTCATACATTTCTTTAGCATTTGATTGTCAATGCCGCCAAAGCCAACTAAGAGAAACTGAATTTAAAATTCACGCAGCAAAATTTCCGAATAGAAATATTAAATTGGCAATATTTCGAAAACTAAAATTTTTTTGCATAGATAACCTTACACAAACTTACACTATTTTTTAATGCTAAATTAAATAAAATTATAAAAATTGGGGGTTTCCATTTGAAAAAATTGATTTTTGGCATTTTTTTCAATTTCATTTTTAATCATATTTTTTAAACACCCTGTACTAAAAGTTTTCAAAATATTATAAAAAAACTATTTCAGTAGGTCTTTCTCAACAAGGATTCTAGTCCAAATTGAATAATAAGGGCTTCCTTATGGGAAAAAATATTAATTATTTTAGATGCTGCAAACGTCATTTTTCACGTAAAAAATTAAATAAGTCAAAAACAGTTAGACTTAGGTATAGGACGTGATACATAAAATTAGCCTAGAATCTTGTGTAGATTCCAAAAATGCAATAATACACAGGGTGTTCCATTTGAAATAAGAAAGTTGACATCTACTTCCTGTATAACCGGAAGTGCCGCCATCTTGAAAATATTTTAGCCGAGTTGCCCCCATCGACTTTCGCACGCCCCCAAATTTTAAAAATTTTCCTATGTGTGGTTTTCCATATATAGATCGATTTGGTTCCCGGTGGGACACCCTGTATATTGAAATATTCTGCACACAAACCCTTCATAACGAACTGAACGAATTACCACTAGATATTAAAAGTGTAAGATTGAGCACACTTGTACATAGTGCACGAATAGTTGTAAACTATTAAACTATTAAATGAAAAATTTAGACAAAGATGGATTGGACGAAATGCATGGCACGAATAAAATACATTAAAAAAACTTTTAAGAATTTTGAAAGATTAAGAAACAAAATAGATGATGCGGAACTGTTCTTAGGAAATAATTCTATAATGTCACAAGATGCATGAAAAAATGTCATTAGACATAGAAACTTATGCGTTCAATGAATAGATGTTTTCTATTACATATTTGTGTTTCTGAATTTGTTGTTTTTGTCAATTTCAAACTTGTATATTATTAAAAAACGCTTTTCTAGAATATTATGAGTATATGATTTCTGTTTAATTCCATGCAAATGTAAATTCTTTTATGAAAATCACACGAAATTTATTATTGAACTGACAATCCAAATAACAATTACAAAATTACTGTCAAGTAGATAGCAGTAAGAAACTATCAAGTATTTTCTATCTCCCTATATGGGTATATAAGATCGGTTAAATTAGTAGAGTTAGTAAGAAATTTGTGGAGTATTTCATAGTATTTCAGATTTAACATTTATTGTGAACTTTTGAAGATATTTAAAAAAATAAAAATTTCCGATATTTTCAATTATACATATCTTCGTAACTATTGAAGGTAGAACTAATATAAAAACGGTGCCTGGTAGTAATTTTTACGTAGAATTTAATAATCTTTGTTAAAAATTCATGGCATACTTAATTATCATGATAACATAAACTTATGTTTTTTTAAATGGCAATCATAGTTGGCCATGACTTCATAAACATGCTTATTTTTTTCTGATTTCATAGATATAAGGTTTGGATCTTTCTATTTTTTTTATTATAGCCAGAGTAATTCAATTACTGTTAATTTTTGAGTAAATAATGAGCAGGCAAGCTTTCAAAAACTATTTTAATATGCGAGTTGGCATTAAAGTTAAACAGAATTTTCACTTTTTCTAAATTAATTCTTATTTTAAAATAAAATATGCATCCATATCTTACTTACTTTTACTGTTTAAACATAGTGTAACACTAAAATAAAGTTTAAATTTCATATTAGTAACTTCATCTATAGATTTGCTTAATTATTAATTTAATATTTCAGGTGCATGGTACAGCGCCCGATATTGCCGGCCAAGACAAGGCTAATCCTACAGCTCTGCTTTTATCCGCAGTGATGATGCTCAAATATATGGGTCTCAATGACCATGCAAATAAAATCGAGCATGCCTGTTATGATACTATTAAGGAGGGAAAATATTTAACCGGAGATTTGGGCGGCAAAGCTAAATGTTCCGAGTTTACGAACGAAATCTGCAATAAAATTATTCATTAAGGGAATTTTTAATAAGAATCAAATGTTATACCAAAGTCTAGACGGCTTCTATATGTAAACTACAGTAATAGTGATTTTACCTCCTGTAACAATAATAATTATAATAGGTGCATTTTTTTAAGATCGATATCTAGGAGTTGTTGTCTGTTCTAGAACATTTACCCCGATCGGTGAAGTACAAAATATAACTATAATTGCTCATTGCTAATTATGTATTATATGTACAGCATGCTTAATTTTTTAAATTAAGTTTTATAAATGTGATTAGTATTAAATCAATTTAGAAAATTTTACAATAATACGATTTATTTAAGTAAAAATTTGTGATTATTATTATTATTAGAACTATAATAATGCCTAGTCCTAATGTATTTTGTTTGTACATTTTGTTTTACCTTAATTTATACGTATTATAAACATTATTATAAATTATTTAATTTAAATTATTTGAATGTTGATTGCAGATTTCAACTCTCGTATTTACCAAATAGGAAATTAATTGATTTTTATTTACACTAATTTATTGTAAATCATGATTATTGTGAGAAAAATAAAGCATTTTAAGCACTCCTCTTTGTTATTTATGCTCCCTATGTAAAGTGTATTTGTCCGTACTTCATGATTATTAATAAATTGTTGGTTGAGAAAGTAATTCGTGAACTACCAACCAATTAACTTTACTTTCATTGTGCAAAAAAAATATGAATATGCACACATGCGAAGATATGTATTAAAAACATAATGCAAATAATATGTAGGAATTTTCAATAGAGTGACTAATAAAAAAGTCACTATAATTTTCTAGAATTTCAATATCTAAAAGTTGACGATATACATTGCTCAAAGATACTGATAAGACGTCACCAACGTCATTTCATGAATTATTTATTATTTCAAAAACAGAGACGAAATTCTGAACAGACCCCGAGTCCAAATTACAACCTGTTACTGGTGAAATCAATTTTAGGCGGTAAAATTAAATTTAAATATCTCCGAAAAACGAAATCTGTACCAAACTTAGAGTAAGTAAGATATACCGTATGTGTCTATTTTCATTAGCTATAGGGATTCAATGTTTACATGCGATTTATACGTATACAAATAATACGTGGCAACGTCTGTCTCCCGGCAACAATCGACATCACAGCGACTTTCCCCGATCTTGCCACTTCTACATTAAATGTTCAGCTGCGAACACGTTCCGAGATATAGTCTGCAATAAAATCCGTCATCATCAAATGGCCGGCGCGATCTAGTTGTTTATTATTATTTTCAGAATCCTTTTTTATTTACCTTATTTTTAATTTTATTAGAATTACGCTTTTGTTTGTGTCATGCAGCGTGAACGCAGCTTAAGAATTCTCTGCATTTACTAAAAGGAAAAAGAAAAACAAATCCTTGTAACTCGTAAATACGTAAATATTTCTGAACGCATTACAAACATCCAACCCGCTGGTCGAAGAGTTACTGCTAACCACGGAGCATGCATCGGTCGCGCTGCATTGGAAAGGAAAGAAGGGGTATACTATGTTGCCACATACTGTATGGATTAATCGCCTATGGCTAATGAAAATTGACACGTGCTGTATAGAGAGAGCATAATGTCAGTTTATAGACAAATAAAGTGATGCCAGGTGGGGTACGGGCAGGGTAGAAATGGTTCAATCTTGGCGGGTTGCATACCGTTAAGTGTTCACATGTAATAAAATTTATGAAATTATTTAAATTTGAATATTATTATTTTTTAAACTGTTTTTAATTAAATTTACTTCTCTAATAATTATACTTTGAAAAAACAAATTATAGATTTTTTTGAAAACAAATATTTGCTAGTGCCCACGAGTTACTCGTAAACTTTCAATACATAACTGAAGTAAAAATGTTATTTAAAGTTGCCTTTCAGAACAATTAATAGTTCTACAAGCATAGAAATGTGTCATTCAACTGTAATTCACTTAATATTTACTCTACGTAAAACTGAAATTAATAATTATAAATGTGTGTACGTACTTAGGTTAGCAATAGCATAAACAACTTACACATCAACAAATTTATATACATATATATTTATTAGCAATATATCTACATACTTCAACATTTAACTAGTGGCTTGAATTTACATACCGATAGGTCCAGCCCGCGACGGGCCATACATAGGCAACAATATACGTATGGAACGTAATGCTATGTGGCAACGTGTGTACGATACCACTCCGCGTGCGCAACCTAATTCCGATGGTCGAGCGCAACAGATGTCCCGTCATTCGTATTTAGCTGTGCATACGTAAAGGTAGTTATCATGTCAGTGTATACAACCGCAGAGAATGTACAAATAGTTTCGTGGTATCTTGCAGGCAATTCCTGTCGAACAACCGCTGATTTATTTGCTGTAGAGTACGTAAATCGGCCTATTCCTTCGCATTCGACGATTGAAAGGATCGTAAATGCGTTTAGGAAATATGGCTGTGTAGTCGGAAATTGCCGCAAATGCCAACAAATTGACGAACAGCCTCATATCCCTCTAATACCTGCCGATCGGGAGGAGAGAGACGTGAGGGTTTGTTCGTTAGTTGAAATGGGCGACCTTAAGTGTACACGGCAAATTGCAGACGAAATCGGTGTTAGTAGAAGTACAGTAAAGCTGATTCTAAAACGCAACAAATATAAAAGTTACAAAGTTCGAAAGTGCCAGGAGATTTTTCCCGAGGACAATTTTGCAAGAATGGAGTTTTGTGAGTCCGTGATGGAAAAGGCTAACAGGGAGGAATATTTTATAAAAAATATTCTGTTTACCGACGAGTCTTCTTTTCCACGTCATGGGAAGCATAACCCCTCAGTCGTGCAATATTGGTCTCGAGAAAATAAACATCTAACTCGTAATGTTAAAACTCAATACCCCGAAAAACTTAACGTTTGGGCGGGTATCTTGGGTGATAACATTATAGGGCCATTTGTTATCGACGGCAATTTGAATGCAGTAAAATATTTAGATTTGCTGCGAACACGAATTATTCCTGCTGTCCGTCAACTAAACATCGATTTTGATGCAATTTGGTTTATGCAAGACGGTTGTCCCGCGCATAACAGCAGATTAGTAAGAGAGTTTTTAGAAAACACTTTTCCTAATCGTGTTATTTCCGGGAGGGGTACGATAATATGGCCACCTCGATCACCCAACCTCAATCCCTGCGATTTTTTTCTGTGGGGTTATGTCAAAGAAAATCTTTACGGTCTTCTAACAATCCCGAACTTGCAACAGTTACAAGTTAAACTGTTTCGCCTTTTCGAGACAATAACCCCTAGAAATCTCGAGGGAGTGAGGCGGGAGTTTTACAATAGGCTCGGCTATTGTTTGGGAAGAGAGGGCGGTATTTTCGAATCCTATTTTGAGTGACTTTCTTAAAATTTGAATTTATTTTGCAGAATTATTGATTTTTTTACTTTTATCTTTTAGAAAACGTTATTGTTTTTTTATTACTTAAAATTACTTTTCCGTAGCAGCTAAGAATACAATGATAATAATAAATTGGACCTTATTATGTCTGAAACAAATGGCCAAATTACGTATACAGAACGAATATGCAAACGACTATATCCTTGCGCGGTTTAAGTCTTACTAAATTCTTAACTGCAATGTGCTGCAATTGAAGCTGCTGCGGGTAGAGGGGTTTCGGTGTTGCCACTCATTGCTGACTATGGCCCGTTCCGAGCTGGACCTATCGGTATATGAGGTTTTATTTTATGATTTTATTTACAATATAATAATATATAAAAGCTTTTTTCAAGTTCTTATGGCTCTCTTGATGGAAGGTTTGATTCACTCACACTCGCTGCTACAAATATTTAATAAACAAATCCACCGTAACCAAAGGAAATGATGCACTTGCTTCACAATTTATGTTTGTATAGCACTTCACTAAGGTATATAGTAGTTAGAGTATGTTTACAATGGCAATTCTTCCCAAAATGAGACCAATGTATACTACTTTCCTTTGGAACCCAATTTGGCCTATCTATTTTCTTTAACCGCAGATTCCTTCTAATGGGCTCTTTTTGTATCCTATAATCAACAATTTTCAATGTTAAAAGATTTATATTCACCAAATGTTGGATGAAATTAATAACTTTATGTACCTACCTACAATTGTGGAATGTTAATTTTCCTTTTCTAAGCCTCTAATTGCCTTGCAATCTTCTTGCTAATTCAATTCGTGCAATGAAATGCGGCACATCAACCCATATTAAATACTAAACACTAAATTAAAGATAAAACAGCTAAATCCTTAGTAAAAAATGAAATGGGAAATAATGGAAATTCTTAACCTTAAACTAATTAACAACAAATGATAGTATTGAAGGTATTAAATAAAAAAATAAATGTTATATGAGCATAATAAGTTGGTAATTCACGATAATAAAGAATAAAATACAAAATATATATTACGCAAAGAATCAGCTGATGGTTCCACCAATGGCGGATGTAAATGTAAACATACCCCCCTCGGCATCACTTTTTAGGCGTTTTCGGAAAATGTATAGCATTAACCTGACCCGGTTAGAAAGTACCTAACAGGTTCAGTAACTTTACCCGGTTAAATGAAACATTTCCGAACGCAATTGCAGTCACGTTGAGTAACGTAACGCTCGGGGAGGGGGTAAAACAACCTGCATTACCCTACTCACTTACCAGGGTTATGAAAATCGAACCGGGTTGTTGAACCCGGTTACTTTTTAGATTTTACGAACAAGGTTGTTTTTACCCGACTGAATTAACGAACGCATTCGTGCTAACCGTGTTGTAACCCCAATGACCGGGTTTAATTTCCGAAAACACCTTTTGTCGACAATGCTCTCTCCTTCTTTTCTATCCTCCTTGGTACCAAATTAAATTGTATGTAGATTCTTCAGAGATAAATCCACAGTTAAGGCAACAGAATGGTTAATGTAATATTCACAACAAATGAAAGTAAATAAATTTGTCTAGAAATAAGACAATGTTAAAGATGTCAAAATATATGAAAATTGATAGCAAAAAGCGAATGTAGTATGTATACATGGGCGACATAGGGAAAGTGTATCGTATTTCTCGTATTTCTATCAGACTAGACCGACTCGTGGTTTTGTTTGTTGTAATAAGGTACCCGAGAGCCGACAAAACACGAGTTGATCTAGTCTGAGTGAAATCGGATCCACTTCCCTTATCTCGCCCATGTATAGATGGTGTCATTTCGCCTTACAGTCAACCAATAAGAAAGAAAGAAAGAACTCTCTCTTGGGTCTGTTCAGAATTTCGTGTCTCTCTTTTTGGAATAATGCTACGTACACACGAGACACTAAATTGTCGACACTTGGGTCTAGACTAGATCTCTAGATTGAGTGTCTTCGTATGTACACCACCTAGAGCAGTGTCGCTAGATCATACACTTGATGTCGCTACATCGCTGTAGACACAACATACACTACAGTCTGAACACGATTTCCTTTAGTGTCGAGACAAGGTGTCGATCTACCAACGAGTTGAAACTAGTTGCTAGAGTGCTGTACACTTTAACAGATATTTTATCATTTATTATATTTTCATTATCATTTATTATTATTATTAAAATGAGTAATAATAATAATATCCAGTCCGCTTTGTGGACTAAAGAAAATACAAAGAAACTAATTGAATTATTAGAAACGAGTTGTGGGACACGTCATCTACTATTTACAGAGATAGAACAAAAAAAATGCTGCTACAGCAAAAATTGCAGAATACTTTGGTGCTCCTTGCTCCGAGGTTACCAGAAAATTGCATAATTTAAGAACTCAGATGAATAACGAAATGAGAAAAATAAAGAAAAAAAAATCTGGAGAAGGGGTAGATGATGTGGTTTTTACATCAAATTGGGAGTTCTTTAGTGCACTAAAATTTTTGGTAGGGACTATGACGTGCAATAAAACCCAAGGAAGTTTGGTAAGTCAATTTTATTTATTTGTATATTTTGAAGAATACAATATTTTATATATATATCTGTATTGCCAAGGCACTTCTCCTATTGGCATACAAAAATATTCCGTGAATTCAGTTCGTATATCTTTACAATATTGGCCATAATTATGAGCTTGTAATGGCTGCAATGGAAACAAAGTCCCAGAAGGCATTCCTTCCTGGTGCCAACTACCATTAACAACAACACCTTCGTCACATTCGCTGTCAAAGCTGCCTGGGCCTGCATATATTTGTTTTGTACTTCGCGTTAGGAGGAAATTGTGCAGAACACATATGGCCGAAACGATTTTGATTACTTTTGCAGGGCATAGTTCTATAGGTTTTCTCAGAATTCGAAATCTGTTTGCAATGTGTCCAAATGCATTTTCGACTACTCTTCTTGCTCTTGAGAGTCTATAGTTGAACACACGATTTGGGCCTGGTTGGTTCCTATATGCATAAGGTTTCATGATATATGGTTTCATTGCAAAGGCATCATCAGCTACTATCACAAACGGCACTTGTTTAGTTCTCCCTTGGAGTGTTCTTGCATGAGGAATATCTAAACGATTTTCCTCCAATGCTTTCGATAATGTACAATTTGTAAATACGCCTCCATCAGATACACGACCGTTGCAGCCAACATCAATGTAAAGAAATTTATAGTTGGCATCTACTGAAGCCATCAAAACAATACTGTGATTGCCCTTGTAATTGAAATAGTGACTGCCACTATTTTGTGGCGCCTGTATGACAATATGTTTTCCATCTAGATCCCCAATGCAGTTTGGGAAATCCCATTTGTATTGAAACTGCCGCGCACACTCTAGCCATTCTCTGCTTGAATTAGGCATCTGTAAATTATGAAAAACTGTATCAAAACATTTTTTTTATTATAGGAATTGGATGACACACAAAGTCAAACAGAAACTAGTCCTGATGAAACAACAGAAACAATGAGCCAAATAATTGGTGCACCAAGCACGTCTCGTACCGCCCCCAAGGGCAAAGGTAAAAAACAAACATCAAATAAAGAAGATGATCTACTCAACAGGGCTCTAATGGAGATGAGCAAGCAAAATGATGACGAGCAAATTTTTGGCGATTTTGTCGCTGCCGCTTTACGAAATTTACATTCGAAAAGTAGTAAAAGAAAATTGAAAAGAAAAATCCAAGGCATCATTTTAGAAGTTACAGATTATGATGAAGCATTGTTTGAGGGAGTTACAATAAATAATCCCAAACCAAATCATTTAGTAAGTGATATTGGTCTTCTAAATTTGCCTTCGCCTTCCATGTCCACATCTTCAAGCTCCCAGCAAGATCTTCTGGACATATCAACATCAAGATGTCCGTCAACGGCGAGTTACTATGAGAATTTTGATGATAATTTGAATGATTATTAAATTAAATGTTCATTTGTATTGTTTCTGTGTAATAGGATTTTGAAGAGTTTTTGTATTTCTTTGCTGAATAAATGTGTTTATTTACTGTTTTGCACGTTAATAGTTTCAATTTAATTTTAACAGTTAACTATTCCAATTCAAAGTATAGAAGAACCTACCTTTAAATAATCTTCTTTCAAAACGTCATAGATGGCTTGACAACACTCTGGAATTATTGTCGAAATTGTTGAAACGGGTATTCGGAACAAATACATTAATGTATGATAGCTTTCACATGATTGTATAAAGATTAAAAAAAGTATTTAATAACATTTTGTATCATGTATGAAACTCACCTCCTGCTAAAAATTTCAAAGTTACGGCTAGTCTCTCAGCAGCTGATATTGCAGAACGCATACTGTATTTTGTTTTTCTATTTTTGGCGTCACCTTTTGTAATAGAAAATTGAAATCCGTATCAGACATTCGAAGAAAATTTTTGTAATATTCTGAATCTTGCAACCTTAATTCGCATAGTAGTTGGGAAAATGCACCAAATTTGTTTCTCTTTGCAATCCACTCTTTCACCCAACACCTTCGCCTTTTCCTTTTCTTGCGCTTTTTTACAACACAATTAATAATGACTGCGGCCGCAAACCGACACCTTATTCTCGTCATTATTTATTTATGTACTTATGCAGTGTGAAAGTGTAAATAATTTTTTCACAGTGCACAGAGGTGTCTATATAATTCTCACATTTATTACGCGTGAAAACTCATGCTAGAGAAGTGTAGCAACTTCAATCTACTGAACTGCTCTAGACATTACTCTACACAAAAATTTTCACTGACGTGTGAACAAGCAGTAGAGCGCTCTAGACACAAGTGTCGACATTTTAGTGTCTCGTGTGTACGTAGCATAAGGAAACTATTTCAAGACATTTCATATTTAAAATGCAGAGAATGGATGTCAAAGTCTAAATTGTTCCGATGTATGAGAAATGTAGTGGCATTGAGAATTGTCAATCCGTCGTCTTTAGTTGGTACCCGTTCAAACATTATGCACATTATGTCTCGTGGCAAAACAATTCAATTATACAATAACATGAAAATTTCTAAATCGCAATATTAAAGACAGACTTCTTTTAGATCCAGGATTATAACTTTTTAATTAAATACATTGAAATGGAAACATTTACAGTTGAAAAAGATCCGCGATATGAACATACAAAATGAAATTCAATATCATGCTATGAAAATGAAATTGTTAAAAGAGAAAAAGGAAGGAATGAGTGTATAAAGATATTTTTATATTTAAACTTTATTTTAAATAAAACATACTTATGATAATAGGTGCTTTTAATTAAAATGTCTCATTATATGGTAATCTAATGCTTAAAAATATTGCCAACATTATCATTAATAATCATTTTAAATCATTATCCACATTATCAATCTAATTCCATACAAAATTAATGAAAGTGAGGAGATATTTTTTTAATGTGAAGATTCCTCTGTTTTTATTATATTCATAATGGATAATTGCTACTATCGATGCCCTTGTTGCGTCCAGTTTAGTGAAAAAAGCATCCAAATTTATTCTTCATAATTTCAAATGCTTTTTAAAAGACATTTCTCGTTGATATATAGAGTCTTATATTTTAACACAGGACTTGTCGTTAGTGTTCATGATGGAGTTAACAGATATATTGAACATGCATATCCATTATCACTAATGAAAATACCTTCTATATCTCCATTCTGAAATCATACTAATATCACCTAATATTGTTTACATTTTTCTTAGCATTTAATTTTAATGAAGAATTACTTTAAATCTCCTTTTTAATGAACACTTGTTCCAAATTCTCTAAGTCATCGGTACAGTCTTTTTACCTTGCAAGTGTATCACAAATCCTTGCCTTAGCATCGCATAGATTATTATTAATGCAAAATATAAGAATAAACTATATATATAATTTAATGTGTAGTACCTATAACGTCTTTCCACCTATTGATTATCATGTTTGTAACTTGTTTTATTTCATTCTACATATATTTTGTATAGAAATTCTATTATTATTGAATTATATGTTTCCAGTGGATTAAGCCATTTCTAGAACATTTTTGGAGTTAGAGCCCCATTAACTTGACCTTCCTCAACTTCTTGCTATTCTGCTCTAACATGTGTTTGTTCATAATCCATGAAAACTTTTTATGCTATACATAGAATTTATATACAGGTGTCCCAGATAGTGTGCTCACCATTGGGATCTCGTAAACGGTAAGAGATAGAGTTGGTTAAATGAGACAAAATGTACGTGACACCTGGGTTTACTTTTTTAAATAAAAAAACTTTTAAAAAAATGAACGATACGTGCGCTATAGGGGAAAAACTAAAAATCGGCAATTTTAATTTCGTCGTTTAACTTATTTCATGTAAAAGATACCGAAATACTATTTTGACATTATGAAGGTACTTTTTTACGCAGAATTCAAATTTGGTATTGCAACCTCTGAAGCTTTTATACGTTTCGAGATTTTTATACAAACTTTCTTATTTTAAATACAAATCGTAGGCGTCTTTGACTGTATCAAAAAGAGCATAATTTGCTGATTTCAATGATGTATAACACTTTGGGTTTATTTGTAGAAATAACAAAGTTACAAGAATAATTAGCATATTTTTTTGTTTTATACTTACCTATTCCTGGAAACAAAATACAAAAATGACTGAAAAGTAAATAAAACACTAACTTCACATACCTAACTATTTATTTACTACTAGTAAATAGATAAATTACATTAAATGCTCAAAAAGTCCTCCATTGTTATTGATACATAACTGAGCTCTTCTTAGTGTGGAATTAATCACTTTTTCTAAAATACGTCCATTTATCCGATGAAACTCTCTTAAAACACAAGCTTGCAGTTCCTCCACATTATTAAATTGTGTTTTATACACCTTATTTTTTATGTAACCCCAAAGGAAAAAATCCATTGCGGTTAAGTCTGGGGAACGTGCAGGCCATGAAATGGGTCCTCGATTACCAATCCACCGATTACCAAATCTATTATTTAGGTAATTCGTAATAATGTGAGCAATATGTGCTGGTGCCCCATCCTGTTGGAAATACATATTCGCAGTTAGATTAAGCGGAATATCGTCTAGAAGATCTTCTATTTCACCTTGAAGTAAGTTCAAATAGCGTTCACTCGTTAAATTGTTATTGAAGATAATAGGTCCAACTATTCTTCTGCCGATAATACCGCACCACACATTGAACCCAAAACGTTCTTGATGTCGAGCTTCATGTAGAGCATGGGGATTTTCTGTCCCCCAATAGTGAATATTATTTCTGTTAAATAACCCATTGTTCGTAAATCGAGATTCATCTGACCATAACACATTAAACAGAAATGTAACATTGTTGTTATTCTGATTAATGTACCAATCACAGAAACGAGTCCGCCTCTCTGCGTCTCCTGGTTGGAGTCCTTGGCTAATGTGGACTTTGTAAGGATGATATCGATGCTTTTTTAATATTCTATGGGCTGATGTTCTAGGAATTCCGGTGTTGTTTTCTATTTCTCTTGTGGAAACTTTTGGATTTTCACGCACCTGATTTAATACAATAACTTGGGTTTGCTCATCTAATCTTTTTCTATTTCTTTTCGGTTTACTAAAGGCACCGTATGTTTTTAGATTTACTTCTAATCTTCGAAATAAAGTTTCGTATGGTTGCCGTCGATCTGGGTACAACTCCAAATAATGATTAGCTGCATTCCTTGAATTTTTGTGAGCCAATATGTAACTTTGAAGCATATCATATTTCTCTTCATTATTAAATTTCTCCATAACGTGAACAACAATAAACAAGTAATAAAACGAACCAAAACAACAAATGCGGTGATTTTTAAATAAACGAACAAAATAGCAGACTAAATAACACAAAAATAAACGGATACGTAACTTGCTTGTAAATAAATTTGACAGATACTACTTATTGTCTTAATAATTCAATGCTGCCTCTGATGTATAGCCTATGCATTCATAAGGATACCAAAAATTGCACAAATATCATTATAACTTTGTTATTTCTACAAATAAACCCAAAGTGTTATACATCATTGAAATCAGCAAATTATGCTCTTTTTGATACAGTCAAAGCCGCCTACGATTTGTATTTAAAATAAGAAAGTTTGTATAAAAATCTCGAAACGTATAAAAGCTTCAGAGGTTGCAATACCAAATTTGAATTCTGCGTAAAAAAGTACCTTCATAATGTCAAAATAGTATTTCGGCATCTTTTACATGAAATAAGTTAAACGACGAAATAAAAATTGCCGATTTTTAGTTTTTCCCCTATAGCGCACGTATCGTTCATTTTTTCAAAAGTTTTTTTGCTTAAAAAAATAATCCCAGGTGTCACGTACATTTTGTCTCATTTAACCAACTCTCTATCTCTTACCGTTCACGAGATCCCAATGGTGAGCACACTATCTGGGACAGCCTGTATAATCGTACCTTCTTATTTTGCAGATTTTAGTTAATCTGAAATTGTAAATTCTAACCTTTTAATATGTAGGGAATCCAAATCACGTGATCTGATATGGCGTCTGTGGGCAAACAATGAATGAACCTTAGTTTGGTATGCCATCATTATTAGTTTTAATATGGTCTTACTTTTCGTGTGTGCTGAGTTTATAAACACGATAATGCAGAGTGATTACCTAAAGAAGTTCTTAACTGAAAATCCAGAAGTTGGAGTAACATTTTGTTGAAATCATCATAGAAAATAATTATTCGTGTGAGAATGTATTGTTTGGCAGCTATCAGATGAACATTAAATTACTTGATAATTTGGATCCATTCACTCTTGAAATTAGACACTTTAATAAATAGTATTCCACCTGTGCCAAGTACGAATATTATTTTATATTTGGTTCTATTACATATTTATTACATTAAGGACCAAATGACAGTGTTCATGAATTTCACCGCATACATTTATTAACAACTTATTTATTTTATGTGGAAAAGTACGTGTTTTTGATTAGGTGAAACATTTATAAGAAGTTAGTTTAAAACCAATTGATGTGTAGTGCATTATTATGAAATGTGAATCAATACTTTCGGCTCACTCTACATGCATGGCTGGTAACACTGGTCAACAGTGAAATTGCTTCTTAGGTGAAAGTACCCAATCCTGAATGAATTGAACGTGCTGAACACGAATATCACATTGAAAAAAGTTGATTGGCTCACGTTCAAGAGATATTGACGTTTTGTCCATTGTATAGATGCTATTGCATAATGTAATGCAATTTAGTGAGAAATTACGAAATTTTGCGTCATATTGCATCACCCCTTCATGCAAAGAAGTTAATGCAGCATTTACTGTAAGTTTCCATTGAGAGTGTTGCGAAATTGATTGCGCAATATCAAGCAATAGCTAATTATAGTTTATTTATAAATGGCCGACGTGACAGTTAACTCGTGCAATGTCCGTTCATTCGCGCATATTTTTCGAAGCTCTAGCATACTTAAGTGATTGCTATAGTGTAAAGTAACTAAACAGTAGCAATGCCTCGTAACTGTGTTAATGGTGCAAATAACTTCTGTTATATTTGCGGAGAAGTGACATTTGCTGCACAGAAAAAGAACATCAGTGCAACAGTTAAGAAAGCGTATCATTTGTATTTTGGTTGCAAGATAGGCGACCAGGACAAAGACTGGGCCCCACACGTATGCTGCCGCACTTGTGCCGTAAATCTTTCACAGTGGCTTAATGGCAAAAGAAAGGCAATGCCATTTGCTGTGCCCATGATTTGGAGGGAGCCCACCAATCACGTTGACGACTGTTATTTCTGTATGGTACGACCAGCTTCTGGAGGCATCACCAAGAAGAAGAAGTGGACAGTTGAATACCCTAACATACCATCTGCTCTGCGACCTGTCTCTCATGGCGAAGGACTCCCAATTCCAGAACCTCCTACAGATTTTTCTATCAGTTCAGACGATGAGGATGTCCATGCGTCGGCGAGTTCTCCTCAACGTGGCAGTAAGGATGATGACTTTTCGTGCTTTAACGAAACATCTGCACTACATAAAATTACCCAGGATGAAATGAACGATCTTGTTCGCGATTTGGATCTGTCGAAAAGCAAAGCGGAGATACTGGCCTCAAGACTTCGACAGTGGAATCTTCTGGAACAGAATGTCCGAGTGACTTCATTTCGCACTCGCCATCAGCTCTTCGAATCTTTCTTTAAGAAAGAAGAAAGCCTTGTGCTCTGCTGCGATATTGATGGTCTACTACAAGCTCTCGGTATTGTACATGATCCCCACGAATGGCGGCTGTTTATAGACGCTTCAAAACTGAGCCTAAAGGCGGTTTTGTTGAATAATGGGAACCAGCTTCCATCCATACCTATTGCACATGCGGTCTACATGAAGGAGACGTACGGCAATCTAAAGCAGCTACTGGAGACGATTAACTACAGCAAGTATGGCTGGCAGATATGTTCTGACCTGAAGGTAGTATCTCTGTTGATGGGTTTGCAGCAGGGATATACAAAGTACTGCTGTTTTCTTTGTCTGTGGGACAGCAGAGCAATCGATTTGCACTACATCAAGAAAGACTGGCCTCCGAGAGCATTTTTTAAGCCTGGAGAAACGAATGTACAGCACCCACCATTGGCACAGCCACACAAAATCATCATTCCTCCTTTACACATCAAACTCGGTCTTGTCAAAAACTTGGTAAAAGCCATGGATAAGAATGGACCAGCATTCAAGTACCTGCATGACAAATTCCCTCGACTCAGTGAAGCCAAAATTAAAGAGGGCATCTTTGTGTGGCCTCAAATTAGACAGCTCTTCCGAGACCCCAAGTTTGAGGAACTTCTTCAAGGTAAAGAAAAACAGGTTTGGGATGCATTCTATCAAGTGGCAGCAAACTTCCTGGGGAATGACAAGGCAGAAAATTACAAGTGTCTGGTTGAGGATATGTTGGCTTTGTTTCATGAATTCGGCTGCAATATGTCCTTAAAGATCCACTTTCTTGATTTCCACTTAGATTTCTTTCCTGATAACTGCGGGCAGGTCAGCGATGAGCACGGCGAACGCTTTCATCAGGACATTGCCACCATGGAGCAACGGTACCAAGGCAAATGGTCTACGTCAATGCTAGCTGACTATTGTTGGACAATCAGTAGAGATGCTCCACAAGTCCACTACAAACGGCAGGCCAAAAGAAGTCGAAAGCCGGAAGCAGACTAATGTTTTCTTACCATGTATTATAATATTGACATAAGTACACTTTTTCTGAAATATGCGTAAATGTTTTCTTACCATGTATTATAATATTGACATAAGTACACTTTTTCTGAAATATGCGTACATTTTACAGAAAACCCGTAGCCAATTCAGCTTTTTCTTAGTCATTTTCGTGTTCAGCACATTGAATTCATTACGAAATGACTATTTTCAGCTTGGAAGCATGAACTTTTCGAAAATTTGTTGCCCAGTGTAATAGCCGAACATTGTAGTTATGTTAGTGCATTATTATTTCTAGTATACGAAAAAAAACAATGCCACTCATGCACTGATTAAAGATTAATTATTTCAATTTGTCTTTAAATTTGCAATACCTGACAAAATAATCAGAGGATTGTTTAATAAGATTTATTTATTAAAATAGTTTAACTTAATTATTATAGAAGCAATAGTTAATAAATAGTAATAAGGAAATAAGTTTAATCATATAGAAATATTATGTGTAAGATTATAAAAGTTTATTACCTATAAATATTTAGCATACAATGTATAAACAGTTTAGGACTTAAAAGAACGTAAATAGTTTTCAAATATATTAATAAATAAATTTAACTTATTATTAAAGTTTTGTGTTTTGTCTGTAACGAAATGCCTATTTAAATTCTAAAATAATGGCCACATTAGTACAGGAATAAATTAAGATTATATAGTGCCATAAATAATTATAAATACTAAATCATTTATAACTATAACTTACAAATGTTATTTAGAGCATTAAATACAATCACAATTTTATCTACACTGTGTTTAATTTTTGCATATTATTACACTATTTTAACATGATACTGGAATGAGATATTTTATGGTGCTAATGAGTTCTTCCTTTACTAAAAGCTGGAATAACTAAAATTCACTTGCAGAATTTCTAGTACTTCCTTTATTAAAAATGCTCTTTCTCCTAGAACAACATACCCTGGGTTAAAATTGTTGCAAAAATTACTTCTTCCATTCATTTTTCAGATGTATGTCACCCCGAGCTTCACTAATATAAATTTAGTTCTCTGAGTTATTGCTATTAAAATTTCTATCGTGTTTATAATTAGAACAGTACTGCTGCTGAGTTAAATTATTATCTGGTTTCCAATGAAAACTTCAAAGCAGGCAATAATTACAGCTGTTTTTTTCTTGAAACACTTCTTTCAAACATACTGCAATACAGAACGTTCTGGGCACATAATTATAAGATTTAGCCTTTGATACACAACACCATACTTAGATAACTAGATAATGACCTTAGTAAGTTAATTTAATAAGATAATTGTTTAATAAGAGCACTTATAGTCAAATTTTAATTATACATATCTGTTTGTTTGCCCACAACGGCCATCTTGAATTTTATTTGACAGGTCGTTGGATTGCCCTATTTTAAATTTGTACATCAGTGCGCACGATCGTTCTTCATATTACCCTGTTGCCATATCGTCGGCTTAAGATGCAAATGTCCTAACTCCATGTTTTGCCGGAATGACTTTTTTTTTAAATTCGTATAGCCAAAGACCTATCTCATCGATTGTATATATTTGTATCACTAGAATATTAATATTGACGTCAAAAAATAGAGTGCACTTTTGGCTAATCTTCCATGAGCCATAGGACAATAAGAAACTGGCCTAACTCCCAATTACAACGAAGCCGGCAATAAATACGCGCTATTACTGCTGTTTTATAAGTGTTCAAATCATCCATTAAAAGTAAGTATTAATTGTTTAAATTGTCCAGAATGAATCTCAGTAGTGTAAAAAGCTTAGAAAATGTAGATGTAGCCAGAAAGTTTTAATTTTTGACATTTAATTAGTGTTTTAACTAAGTTAGTGTGGAGTTGGGCCATTTTCCCAGTGAGCTAAATGTTAAGTTATAATATACCAAAGACATAGGTAATATTATTTTAAAAATTCATAAACGAAGGCTGATGTATTTGCTATAGGGATTGATTATTAAAGTTCAGGTTTCCGTCTACTTTTATTTGGATTTTTAATATAATGAAATTATTATTTTGTCAGAATGAACAACAAATCAAGAGCATCAAAAATGTTGGCTATGGTTGGAGTGACCCCGCCAAATGTTTTCAATGTAGAAAATGATATAAATCTGAGTAAGATACCTTCAACTCTTCAAACACTTGAAAGTGCGTCAGACTTAAATGACGATGACCTACTATTGCAAGCAGATGACCAAATAAGTAAGTTAACGACACTCTATGAACACCCTTTTGATGAGATACTTGTGGATGACAGTGACAAAAAAGAACTTGTGAATGATAGCCAACAACCCATAATGGAGCCTCAAGAATCTACAATAATTTATTTCGAAACAATTACACAACAAAATATTATGCAAATTATAGTCCCAGAGCAAGAGGCTGATACTTCTGTTAACTCCAGCGAGTCGCACCTACCAATACAAAATAGAACTGACTCAGATTTAGATTGCAGCAACGAAAAAGAAAGGCGTGAGGAAATTCGAGAAAATGAAGCAACTGAAATAACGGTCAGGTCACGTAAGAAGAGGCGACACGTCGACCCGCTAACATGGAAAAGAATAAAGAATAAACAGGACAGACATAGAGGAAAAGAATATTATGGAAAAAGAAAGCGTGAAACAGAATGGGATTATAATGTTCCAAAAGGTGCAAGATGTAAATGTACCGGAAAGTTTGCAATGAAGTGTAATAAAATATCAGATGAGCAAAGAATCGAAATGTTTCAAAATTTATGGAAACTTTCTTGGAAAGAAAGAAATATTCTTCTGACAGCGCTAGTCGAAAAAGAATCAATTAAAAGAGCAAGAGATAGGAAAGTTGAAAATGATTCAAGACGAGTATTTTCCCACGTTTATTACCTAAAAACAACAACTAGAGTAAGGTTTTGTAAAACTATGTTCTGTAACACCTTTTCTATTCCGGACAGGGCAGTGGAACGTTGGATAATAAACAAAGAAACAAACAGAAATTCATATCAAAAAAGAAACGATCTAATCAAAAATATAGATGATAGGAGATCTAAGAATAATGAACAGAAAGATAATCTTGCGTCATTTTTTAGAACCCTCCCAAAGCTAGAGTCACATTACTGTCGGAAGTCGACAAGTAAGTTATACTTAGAACCAAATTGGCAGTCAAAAAGTGAACTATATAGATGTTACGTAAATGACTGGTGTAAAAAGATAAAATCATTACCCTTATCTATTGCTACCTTCATTAATACGTTTGATGATCTTAATATAGCTTTGTTTTCGCCAAAAGAAGACGACTGTGATACATGCGTCAGTTATAAAACTAAAAATGTGGATGAATCTACCTAACAACAACATCTAATCAAACAGGAAGAAGCACGGCGAGAAAAAGAGTCTGACAAAATGATCGGAAACTTGAAGGTCTTTACCATGGATTTACAGTCGGTTCTTTTGAGTCCAAAATAAAACGTGTCGTCTTTGTATTATAAAACAAAGTTGATTGTACATAATTTTACCATATTCGACCTAAAAACCAAAGACGCGTTTTGTTTTTTGTGGCATGAAGGAGAAGCAGATTTGTCTGCCAATACGTTTGTAATAACAAAAATGGCACGAACAATTAAATAAAGACTATAAAAGAACTTAATATCTCGTCATTTCTCCATTACTTTCAATTATTTTATTTAAACGATTATGCATGGACAAACACAAATTTCTAAAATAATCGTGAGGAAGATTATTCCAGGCGTCATGTATGGCGGCCAAAAATTCCTCCTTATTTTGATATTGCACACGCCTGCTTCCTATGAGTTTCGTCAACCTTCCCCACATATTCTCTATTGGGTTTATATCGGGGCTTAAACTCGGCCAGTCAAGTACATTTACTTCATGATCTTGAAACCATTCTTTTAATTGACGCGATGTGTGAATTGGACAGTTATCTTGCTGGAATATAAAGTTATTTTCTGGAAACACTTGTCGCACTGAAGGTAACATCACGCTTTCCAAAATCTGTTTATATACTAGACTTGTAAGGCGTTCTTCCACGTGGAGTAATATTCCAGGACTATTTGCGGATATCCAGCCCCACATATTTACTGAGAACTTAGGATTATTTTCAATTCTATTAACGTATTTGACGTTATATCTTTGATTTCTTGGTCTATAAACCCTCAATCGTCCAGATTTGGACGAATTGAACGTTTTTTCATCGCTAAAAATGACATGTTCCCAAAAAATGTCATCTTTAACAATGTGCTCTAGAGCAAAACCCATTCTAATTTCTTTGTGCCTGGCAGTAAGTTTCAGTTTTCCAGCTGCTGAGTAGCACTTTAAATTTCTTTCCCGAACGCGACGATGAGCTGTATATACAGATGCCGGAAAACCTGTAAAATTTACTGCGTCTACGACAGTTGTAAAAGGACTGTTTTGAATAACCTGTAAAAGGTTATCATCATTTTCACGTGTTGAAGCGCGTGGACGTCTAGAACCAGGTAACCTCTGCAGAGATCCTCTTTCCCTCCAACGTCTTACTATAGAATTTACTGTGCTTTTTGAAATTCCCATTTGTACTGCTACAGCAGCCTCGGATAGTCCAGTTTCAATTAAAGAAAGAATTTTTACTTTACTAAAATAAGAAATTGGTGCCATTATTATGACAGCTAAATTTAATTTTGACAATTACTGTGAAAAGTAATTATCAATTAGATGAAATATTTAATTCGTGACAGATGAGAACATTTTTTTAATGACATTGACGACCAAAATTTAATGCTATGTAGTATATACCTTGTCTCAGAATAAGAAGGAGTGATTCAAATATCCCGCCAAAACATGGAACACATAGCTTAAAATTTAGTAGACAATTTGATATATCATGACAATTGAGGTTAGATGAATTGTATTAATACTAACTTATGGCTTGACTATAAACATAAAATGAAGTTTTGTCAAACTTATTTTCCCATGTTAAACTTGCCTACGCAAGAACCAATGAAATACCTTAAAAATATACGCCATTTTGGCGCGATATTTGAATCACTGCTTCTTATTCTGAGACAAGGTATAGTAATATAAATTGAATTTATTTCAATATGTGTGTGTGATATAATCATAGATATACGTAAATAATTACTTTCTATTAATTTTTATCTTCGTAATTTCGTACTGAAACTAACATTTTTGCAGAAAGTAGTACTGACGTACTGAATTTTAACGTTTTGTACTGAATTCAGTACAATTGTACCGAAACGGCAGCCCTGCATAGAATAAGAACCACACGCGCAGTTGCCAGATCTCCAGCTTCATGGCTTGTAAGTAGAGACGGCTGTGCCTGAACCCATTAAATATGCATTAAATTGCCAAACTTGTCACGAGCGTTGCCGAAATCTTCTTGGATAACGATTTTGCAAGCCCTTTAATTCGAACCTGTGCATAACTTCCAGGCATTTTTTCACGGATTGCGGATCAGAAAATTCCACGATACCACATCCCCTGGGTTTATAATTTTCGTCCACAAAAAGCTCAACGAATGCTACTTCGCCGACTTGGCTTCTGAACAGATCCTTTAAATCTTGCCAGCGGTATTCGTATGGAATATTCGATACGTAAACACGGCAATTCGAAGATTTCATGCCGGCACGTTCGTTTCCTCTGTCGCCGCTTCTGTCCCGACTTGCTTCAGAAAAACGGCTAGGCCGTTCTCGTCTTGTTCGTTCACGGGAACGATCTTTTTCGTCGATATCGACCATGGCTAAATAGATACGAATAAACACGTGATAAAAATAGTTAAAGAAAACAACAAAACAGATAATTTTACCTGAATTATCAAGATGAATTGCAGGAGCGAAGATCAACCAGAACCAAGGAGGATAGAAAAGAAGGAGAGAGCATTGTCCACAAAAAGTGATGCCGAGAGGGCACGGAGGGGTATGTTTACATCCGCCGTTGGTGGAACCATCAGCTGATTATTTGTGTAATATATATTTTGTATTTTATTCTTTATTATCGTGAATTACAAACTTATTATGTTCATATAACATTTATTTTTTTATTTAATATCTTCAGTACTATCATTTGTTGTTAATTAGTCTAAGGTTAAGAATTTCCATTATTTCCCATTTCATTTTTACTTTCTTATTTACTAAGGATTTAGCTGTTTTACCTTTAATTTAGTACTTAGTATTTAATATGGGTTAATGTGCCGCTTTTCATTGCACGAATTGGATTAACAAGAAGAGTGCAAGGTAATTAGAGGCATAGAAAAGGAAAATTATCTTTCTACGACTGTAGGTAGGTACATAAAGTTATTAATTTCATCCAAAATTTGGTGAATATAAATCTCTTAACATTGAAAATTGTTGATTATAGGATACAAAAAGAGAGCATTAGAAGGAATCTGCGGTTAAAGAAAATAGATAGGCCAAATTGGGTTCCAAAGGAAAATAGTATACTTTGGTCTCATTTTGGGAAGAATTGCCATTATAAACATATTCTAACTACTATATACCTTAGATGATTTCTACCCTACATCTACTATATAAAGCATAGCTGACTCGTCCGCCATTTTGGAGATAATTTTAAGGCGGTTAATATGTATGCTAATAGCAAATGTTGAATAGAACTTCGAATAATTGACTTTATTAAGCCGGTTCAGGACGTGAAATAATGTAGGTATAATTTTTTACAATAGTCGTATATTTAAGAAATACCCAGAATATATAATAATAACTAAAAATAAGTACGTAATATTCCAAAATGGCCGACGAGTCAGTTGGCCCAGATAACGCGATAGCGCGGGTGCAATTAATTGTAAATTGTGTGCTCTGAATTATCTCAAAAAAGATGGCCGTAAATTTTCTATCTCTAGTAGAATTACCGAACAGATGCAGTAGCAACAGCGCACAAGAAATACGTCACTTGAACTTCATACGTAAAATAACGCTTACTATTGGTTCGTTTGCAAGGACGGCCACAAACGAACCAATAGTAAGCGTTATATTTTACGTATGACGTTCAAGTGACGCATTTCTCGTGCGCTGTTGCTACTGCATCTGTTCGGTAATTCTACATTAGTGTTCCCAAGCTTAAAGGTCGAGAAAACTACAGTGATTGAGCTTTCGCAGTGAAAAACATGTTAGTTTTGGATGACTTGCAAGGATGTTTGGGCGATAAATGCCAAGAAACAGAAAAAAATGGAAAAGCCAAGGCGAAGCTGGTTCTAACGATAGATCCTTCTCTATATGTGCATGTAAAAAATGCGGAAACGACATTCGCATTGTGGACAAATTTAGAGAAATTATTCGTGGATACCGGGTTCTCAAGGAAAATCGATTTACTGCGTGCATTGATTTCAATTCGACTCGAAAGTTGTGATTCGATGGAACATTATGTTACCGAATTGATCGAGACAGCTCAGAAGTTAAAATGCACGGGTTTTACGATTGATGATGGATGGATTGGTTCATTGTTATTGGCGGGTTTACCGGAAAAGTACTTATGCTCCAATGATAATGGCCATCGAACATTCGGGAATCGATGTGACGGTAGACAGTATTAAAACAAACAGCCTTACTCATAATCATCACCTTAATAGGGTGTTAGTACTAGGATGTTAGTAGCTACTAGCTACTTACTAGTAGCGTACTAACACCCTATTAGGGTGATGATTATGAATAAGGCTGAACGTTTCTTTTATGTACTTTGTAATAGTGGGTTTATGCAGCGTTCCTTAACTTAGTATTAGTATTAGTCCTAAGAATTAGTCTTAACCTCAAAAATAGACCTTATACAGACATTAAATTTTCAAATTACGTTGCTTAAGTGATACGTAGCTGTGTACGTATTCTCTCAGAAGGGTCAGATCTTGGCTAACGAGGTCCTAACTTACTCCTAAGAGTTAAAATACGAACTTTCAAGGTCGTGTCCTAACGCGGTCCTAAGAAGCTTACGACCATAAGATCAGCTGACTGAACGTTAACACGTATATTCAATGATCGAACTTTCTTAAGACTAATACTAATACTAAGTTAGGACTAATTCACACTGCATAAACCCACCATAACGTATCTATCCAAAACAAAAATTCTCTTTCATCTCAAAGAATAATTTCTATTCACATTTAGGTTATTATACAAATTCTTGTAATAATACCGCGCGATCATTTAAATTCTAAATTATACTAATTTACAATTTGAATTGTCAAAGTGACGTTTCAAAATGTTTGATTTAGAACACAAGATTTTTCTTACTGAAAGTTATTTTAATAACGCCGAACGACAAAAGAATGGTGAATGGACATATTCAGTACCGCACTACATCAATGATTTTCAAAATGCCTTCCCTAATTTTCCTGCGGATTATCAAAAATTAGTCCAAGAAATTTACACATGTGTGGCGAAATTTCGTAATGTTGTAACTGTAGGTAGGAAAGCTGGTAGTGGCGCGCCCAAAAAAAGGACTCCTGAGATTGTGGCAGATGTTGCAGAAAGAATGGAACAGTCTCCCAAAAAATCTTGAAGAACTACAAGAGGCAATTTCTAATGCATGTAACGCTATAACCGTTCAGATGTTGGCAAATGCTTTTGAAAATATGAAACGGAGGGTTAACAGTTGCATTGCAACAGGGGGAGAACACTTTGAACATCTTTTGTAATTCACAATAAAACTAATTTATCTTGTAATGCTTTCATTTCCATTAAATTTAAATCGATTACACGTAAGATTCACAAATGTCACAAAGTATAACATAACCGCAAATTTCATTCAATTAATCAATAATTGACATTCTGGACAACCTAATAAAAAAAATCCCGCCTGCTATAATTTAGAATTTAAGGGTGGGTTTCAATATTGGCAAATCCATTTCGGTTCGGAACTAAGATTTTCCTGTATCTTAAATACTACTTTATAGTAATAATAGGATGTCGCCACGGTATGCATTCTAAAATTAAATGGCAAATACCTCCAAACATTTCAAGGTCATTTTACCTGTTAAATTTCTACCTCCTCTACATACGATTTGTAAATTTGGTCTGTGCGACTTTCTTTGCAATTTTATTTTATGCGTATGAATGAAATCGGTACTTTGTCAACTTTCATGCAGAATTAGGGAGAAAGACGCGCGAACTTTAAGCATTCATTTGAATTTATTTTTAAATTGAAAAACTTAATACATATATATATAATATAGTTTGACATATCCTCAATAAAATGTTGATTGCATTATTAAATACATAATTTAAATTAAATTACTTTTTATACATTTACAGTCAGTTACATTTATTTTATTTATAGATTTAGTTATTTTTTAACAAATTCTTAAACGGTGAAGGTACGTGATACTCATCCATTCGACTTTCTTATTTCATACAAAATTATACAATAAATAAACAGCATTGTGTTTGCGTGGTGCCAAATAAAACATTTTCTTTTACTTGATACATTTGTAATTATTACAGGCTACTGCATCTGTGCGGTATCATATCTTTGTTGATCATATAGAATAATAATATGCAAAACAGAAATATAGTCATCTTCACGTACTATCATTAGTTCAACATTCTATTAAATATGTCTTACCCGATAAAAATACGGGTAAAGTTAGTATGTATTTGCAAATCCTAAATGTCAATTTGCCCGTTCGTTTGATTTATATAGTCTGAATTTTCAGTCTTTTTTTTAGTTCATATTTTAACTTTTCAATTCAAATATCGCGCCGAAACGTAGTGAATACCTATGTCAGAAATACTATACGGGAACATATATGGTGTGCAGTTACTGTTTGAAAAATAATTTCAAAGTTTTGAAAATTGCTATCAAATAAAATGTACCTATATTTACATTTTAAGTAATTAGCAACAAGTTTTAAAATAATTTGAGGAAAAATATAGAACGTCCTTGTCAACAATTTCTTCTCCACTTCGTAAATATAAAACGGCCACTAGGCTTTTATCGGCTTAAAAAGTCTCAGTTTAATTGATTTGCATAATTCATCTCATTAGTAAAAGGATAGGCATCTTTCATTAAAGATAACAGAAAACTTCATATTTTAAAATGATACAAATTGATTAAATTCACAAATTAAACTATGTAGTTACTTTTTATGGTTTTGTGGTGCCAACCTGTGATGCTAACTGCTCATAGTCTATTACGTACTTTCAAATAACTCGTAACATATTAAATTTTATAATTAGTAACCACAAAAATTGCTGTTAATTATAATTTTAAATTATAATGAATAATTAAAGTATCGTATAACACACAACTAACCTCTAAATAATTGTAAGATAATAACGCCTTCTATATTACATATGCTACACTGTTAGGCGATGTAAATGTAACAGATATCTGTAATGTATGTAAAGACCCACCAAAAATGTAAATAAATTTTATTTCATGGATCACTTAAAAAATTACACATATATTTAGCTATACTGTTACTATTTTTATCTTCCAAATATAAATACCGAGTGTACTAGCTATATTACATATAAATTTAACGTGTATTTTTTAAATGTAGCCATTTTTTCTAGTACTTGCAAAACCACTAACTTCCCATTTTATTTACGGCTTATATATTAATTTAATTTAAAAAAAGAATCGACCGTTCACTTCGTTTAACCTTTATCTTCATGCTTAATGCATAAAATTTACATGTTTTGATATTTTACGCCCGTAAAAATGGAAATAAAAATGGTATTTTTTGGGTTCATTTCTCTGCCGCCAAAACCTTATCAAACGCAGTGGTATTTGTTATTCATACAGGTATCCATCCATAAAAGTTCATTTTATTGAAACCTGAACATGTACATTTTTCATTTGACCACTAGATGGCAGCAGTTCCTCAATTTACGTCAGTCGGAGCTGTCAAAAGTTAAATAAACATCGTTCACGATCGCAAGAAACGTGTAGTCTGTTAAAACATCAAAATTTTAGTGTTTATACGTTCAATTAATATATTAATATCATCGAACGTTTGTAATCCACTATAATCAATCTTAGAAATTTCTAATTTCGTATTTAGTCGCGCCATGCTACCAAGACCTTGAAACCTCATCCAAGGTTCTCACACGATAACATCATTGATTGCCTTTTTTTTAACTTTCATTATTAATTTTGTGCTATTCGTAGAGGAATCGCGAAAATTTAGTGGCGAATTGAATGGTATTGTCATTGTTGTTGACGTTCCTTTTTCGTCCATTTAACAATGAGTGGTGTGAGATGCAGTCTGTCAGCAGGTAAACTTGTCCTGGCAGTCCGCACAAGCAAAGTACAACATGGTAAGTTGAACTTTTTTTATTAGATATTTCGTGAAAAGATACAAAAAAAATGTGCACGAGTATTTTGTGATTATCACTATCGTAAAGTTAATCTGCAACATCGCGTATTTCGTGCAAAACCCTTGTTTACAATTATTCATGTAGAAATACAAAATGCTCTGCTTAGAACAACTTACAAATTAATGCAGGGAAACGATTTAATAATCGGACATCTACAAGTGTCGACAACCCTCGACAACACGTTTCATATAAACAAACCCATCAGAGGATTTATAACATTGACCTTTCCAATTTTTTTTAACTACCCAAACAGGATATTAGCATTTATGGCCAAAACTTGTATGATTTATACCTACTAGAAAAGTCTATACATACCAATGAGCGACTATTTATAATTTGTTAAAATACTTTAAACAACTCGTACCTACGATTAATAAAAAAAACGGCTTACATTGGATACCTTATACAGTAAATCAAGTTGCTATGTTTTGAAGGTTTTATTACAAATAAGTCGGCAATAATTGTTATCAGGTCTTATAATTTATTTAAGTGTAAGGACCACTGTTTGTTCAGATTTGGATTTAATTGTTTGTTCGACCTTACATCACTAATTTAATTTGAATATATGTGCTTAACTTAAAAAAGTAATTGATGTGAAAAATATGTTTACCTACCTTTAAATTTCATTAATATATTTTATAAACATATTTAAACTTTTCTCTTTGCAAACAAAGGTGCATTTTCGCAATGAATTGCATGTTTGTTAGTGCATAATAATAGTGTTAGCAGATAACATATTTATACCCATCTCCGTCGTCAACGGCATTTTTATAAAATAGAGGATATTATATTAAGGGATATACCTATGTGTAATTTGTTTATATTTGCTTTATAATATTATTTTATATTTATCCCAAAATGAATACAATCAGGAATATATTTATATTGAATATAACTTGTAACAAGAAAAGCAATGCTGTAAAAATCATATTTGCCATAAAAACTTGAACAGGTATTGTTTTCTTAGTGTTATTCCATTGTATATTACGGCACTTATTTAGAGTGACTTGGAAATTGAATTGAAATTTCCACCCATAAGTTTGCTTTTAATAGTGAGTAGTAAATTGGGCAAAACATTTTTTAAATATTTTTCCCCAATATTAGGGTTTGTATTTGCTAAAAGTGTTTATGTATCAATGAAAAAGTAATAAAAATGCAGATGAAAAGAAAATGTGCGTTTGTTAGAAACGTCATGCAAAAATATCTTACTCTCTAACATTGGTTCATTTTCTACTGTGGGCGGGAACAGAAATTGCAGATCTGCAAAAGTACTTATGTTGAATTTTTTGTACGAATCAGTGTGGTTTTAGAAAAGGAAATACGTATATCTATTTGCCGTGACACTGAACTTTTATATAATTTTGTGATATCAAAAGAGTATATGAGTGTAGAAATGTTAAGTAGTCTGTGCCTAATGACAGGTTTGTTCAAACCTCCAGTTCTGAACAGTTCCGGAACCATTCTAGAATTAGTAGTTCTGACAATAATGTCCGGCCAAATCCTGGTTCTGAAATGGTTCGAAATCCGAAAGCCCAAACAGTCTTAATATTGGAATTTTAGGGGAACTTGTACTACCAACATTAGTAATAGTATTATTAAAAAAACACCAAACTAATGTAAACAAATATCAATCGGAATGAACATTTAAATGTTACCACATCTGCATCTAACGAACGAAAATTTCGACAGTATTCAAAAAGTACTGAAGAAGTTGTTGAAATACATTTTTCTTCTAAATTTTGTAACGGATATTTCAGATAAACCAGGTAAATAAAACAAGGATTTTTAATACAGACTGTTATTAAGAATTGTCACGTACATCAAATGTTTCTTTTCGTTTACTTATTCATTTAAAGAAAAGGTTATGCCTAAGATATTTTTTAAGATTATTTTTAATCTGTGAGGTAGAGTACACTCTTTTAACACCTTTTGGAGAGTATTAAAAAATGAAGCCTTTTTGGTAATTTGAATTGTGTTACCTACATGATTTGGTACTTACATCAACATGAATGACTTCTTTCATACAAGTCAGGGGGTGATATTAACTTGCAATTTATTATAATTTTCATGACGTAACATGCTGATACAAATACATACATATAATAGATTGGTTAGATATCTATCATATTGATATCATAGAATTCCTTTATTTTTCTTAAATCCCAAGGGGGACACATCCAATTAAAATTTATAAGCTTACATAATATTAAATACTAGATTGCCTAAGTTTAACAAATATGTCAGTTTGTCTACGAATGTATGATAATTATAAATTAACTTTTCACATGTTTGCAAGTTTCTATAATTGTACAATTACATGCACTTTATTCTTAGAGAAATAATCACTTGCTAGACTCAAGAACATGGTAGTAACTGTAGTAATTTCTAAAACAATAAACCACCATTTGAAGAAATTTGAATGTTTAATCACATACTTATAGCTGTTTACTTTGGCTGTTACAAAATTGATATGAGTGTGAATAAAAACAAGTTTTTAAAAAAATAAATATAAGTTTGATGAACCGAATCACAACCAATACACTTCTAATAATATCACAAACTAAAATAAAAAACAAAAACAAATAGGTACTTGAACGACAACTTAAAAACCAGCCTACAGCAGCTCCAAACTCTGAAGTTCAACATAAAGACGATAAACATAACCTGAAAAATGAGAAAGCTGATACGAATTGATTACGCATGCTCCGGATTTATCAGAATTTCAAATACTAGCCCACCATCCAGAACTGTTCTTGAATTACGAGTTCTGAAGGACCGAACATTGAACTAATAGTTCTCAGAATTTGTAGTTCCAGACTGCATGGTCCGAGCAGCCTTTTTTTCAAATGACATGCGCACTAGTTCTAGAGCCGTTCAGAACTGAACGTCTGAACAAACCTGACATGTTTATGTTTTAAGATATAACAAAATGTGGTTAGGCACCACACGACTTTCTTATTTGTATATGTATGTGGCCCGAATTTTTTATAAGGAATTACTGTTATATTTTAATAAAATTAATAAAATAGTTGACAAATCGCCATCTTTATTTTACTATCAATCTTACCAACTATATCATACAAAATGTTTCTGTTTACAACATGACCTATTTTGACAACATTGATCACCCGATCAGGCCGCGCTAAATTCAAAATGTTGACCAATAGTGGATGTGGACGGATTAGTACTAGTTCACTGTTTAGAACGTGATGACTTTTAAATACCCATGTGCTAATTAAAATCCATCGACGTCCTTCAAAACGTATCGGTAATTACCCAAAACATAGAAATAGCATATGGTCCTTCAAATTTTGGCAAAACTTTTTGTTAATGCCTGGCGTAGTGACGGTATTAACCGAAACAACATAATCACCAACAAGATATTTATGGCTACCGCGTCACTTAGACAACATTTGGATAGAAATTTTTGCTCGACCCAGCACAGTGTCGTTTATTGCTTGATAAGTGTTTCATCACGTCCAGTAGATCCGACAGAAATGTAAACCGTGCCATCCTCATCTGTGCCTGCAAATTTCCATTGTCGACGCCATCGATCATATAGGAAATTAAATTACTTTAACACATGTCCAGTTTATTTCCCAACAGTAAAATATAACCTACAAAAGCCATTTTGGGACTTTCATAAATGATAATTTTCAAATTAACATAATTTGGCAATACTGCTTGCCTTCTAGACATGCCCAGTATTAAATAAATGTGGGTATAGAAAAGTAATATTTAGTAACTTCATTTGTAACTAGCTGTACCCGATATGCGTTGCAATGCCACTCAAAGAACTCGAGCTTTTTAGTCTTGTTTTCCGTTGCTCGTCTGTTTCTGAAGCTCGTAATGATCTTTCTTTTCAGTAGATCGACCAGTTGCGTGTCGTTTGGTTGGCATAATTGACTTGACAACGAAAATAAAGCTTTATGACGACTATTACAAATTGATTTGGTAAAAGCAAAGAAAGTGCGTATGATATCTATTATCAAATGTCGGAATTTCACAATTAACATCACTTGTTTTGTCAAACATTAACTGAAATGTCACTATTTCGAAAAAACACGAACTACCGCTAAATTGGATGAAATACAATCATTTGTTGAACTGACACCTATTGTAAAGTGGTTGTGTTCATTCAGAAACCTTTGCGGGCCTGCGCAGAACAACTCAGCAAAGTTTCATCGCCCTCGGATGAATGGCGTAGGCGTTTGCGTTTGTCTATGCCATTCAATTCAATTTGATCTGGTATGACGTTTTAGATGAACAAATCAGAATGTGTGGGTGCGGCAATCCTTTTTTCTGCCATTCAGTAGAATACTCCAAAAGGATGATGCTTCACAATGAAATCCATTACAGATTTTAATTTTTGTTTGAACACATGACGCAAATATCATGACAATCCGATGATGATTGTCCAGTCAACAATCGCTCTATTATTTCATCTCACGCAGTATAGCATGTGAATGTAATAAACAAATCTGGACGGCCATATGCGCGAAGATAGTTATTGCATCTTGTGCGTTTCGTGCATGTGCCGTGAACTCCTGTAGTTTGACCATTTTGGCCAATTCATTGGGATTTACATTACCATCATTAACAATTGCATCACGTAGATGATAATACCCTTCGGAACGTAACTTGGTTTGATTTAAACGAATGTAATGGATTCGTTCGGTGTCGATTTTCGCATACATATCGACAATGTATGGACACAATAACAATTGTTGATATTTCAAGATATGATTTTTAGCGTTTTTTTTTCCACGAATCATCGATCGATACGAATAGTAATTCCTAGCACTGATTTTCTTATTCGTTTCCACATCTGTTTGTGGATTTCTCAATTTGATGTTGAAGTGATATCCATCGTCTCCCTCCCAAAATAAAATCGTATATTGCAATCCGTCGTGTAAACGATGAGTTTCTGAAACTCGCTGTTTGTTCATCACAATTTCTGCGTTAAAGAATTGTATCGGGCGAGTTAAATTCTTCGCCAACTATAACGATCGCCACTTTATCAATTGTTGGTGCATTGTACTGTCTTTCGTGTTGCCCGCCAGTTGTTTTATTAACACCATGTTGCCTACTGACTTGCCCTAGAGAAGATAAAACGCGTGTCTGTTTAGTCCCATGAAAAAGTATTCGCATTCGTTTATCTTGCGCATCCTTCCTTGCTGGATCCCCGAGAATTTAGGAGGAATAAGGATCCAGAATCGGCGTATTCCCTTTACTCTCCGATTTCGAAAATGCCGTACCGTCCCTTTACTATAGAACGCCACCCTCCTCCAATATAATTCTATAATAGAAACTTGACGATATTCAACATTATTTTTTTGGACTTTTGGCCAACTTTCTTGGATTTTGGACCACTGTGAGTATGAACAAATGTCAACCCGCATATTTACCATAACCAGAGCTAAACCAATACTAGGCGCTTTTCGATAATTGTACTTTGTATGTTCCATTTCATTTTGTCATTTACTTACTTAGGGAAAAATTTTCATAAATACGTCTTTACTTCAGCAACCATTTAGAAATTTTTTTTTTGTTTCAGGAATTTTATCAGCCGCCCTCAACAAGCCACACCCCGGTGGTTCACCTAAATGTCACTCCACAAACATAATTACTTTAAAATCTGGTTCGGGAGATTCACCGAGCGGTACCCAACCACCGAAAGATGTTCCTAGCACCACTACACCGTCCGGCGGATCAACAACCGGTGGCGGAGGTGGAAAGAACAAAAACACCCTGTCTTGTCCTAAGTGCGGTGATCCGTGCACGCACGTCGAAACCTTCGTGAGTTCAACTAGATTTGTGAAATGCGAAAAGTGTCATCATTTCTTTGTGGTGCTCAGTGAAGTAGATAGTAAAAAGAAGGAGGGTGTCGAGGCGAAGAATGGATTTTTTCGGAAACCTCCCCCACCCCCTAAGAAAATATTCGATTATCTAAATAAACATGTTGTGGGTCAAGAACATGCAAAAAAGGTAATTACTGTTGATCTTACCTATCTTTACTGCGGTCACAAATTCTGCACCTAGAGGTATCTACACACATGCAACAGAACATCGTACCGAACTCATGCGACATTTCTTGTTGCGCGACGAGGTTTCGGTGAGATGAAGTTTTGAGGTGCAACATAATATCGTCACATAACTTCGTCGCGAACATAATGCCGTCCCATCCTCATAATCAGTCATGCACGTCCAGACATGCTAACATGTGGCGCGTAACGTTTCTTTGATGCGACGCCCAAAAACCGACAACTAATGGAACGCCGTTAAGTTGAGGTGTTACGCTATTGCAGGGTTGCGTCTACAGTTGTTACTCGACGGTATTGCGTTGCAGTGTTCTGTTTTATGTGTGTAGCCACCTTAGGAATAAAGTGGGTACTCGTTAGGCCCGGCTGATAACATTCTTTCCTTAATTTCTCTCTTTGGTACACAAATGTACTTTAGCATGGGTTAAACAAAGCGTTGAAATCTAATAATATAGTATGAGTATATAGAGTTGTCCAAGATACTGTCTAATAGCAATCAATCGTTTTTAGCCAGCCTTCAAACTACATATCACTAACTTTGTAGATACTTGGCGCACGTATATTGTTTAAAACCGAAAAACTTGAGCACTTCTGGTGTTTAAAGGTATAAGTTATGTAATTTAGCGGTAAATTCAAACGGACATCAGCGACAACTTTTCCATGATTTACAAAAATTGACAAGAATCGGTATTATACCTATAGTTCTATTAATGAAACAGATGAGTCACGTCATAAACACTTACTTCGGGCTAAGTAACATTAAATTACAATAATGCCCACAAATCCTAGTTCTACTCTGGTTTCAGTGGATTAATTATGTACCTGGTTGCAATATATTATGCATTTTATTTGTTGTTTACATTGTACAACTAGCTCATTTTCATACGTATTTACTAGTTTCATTATATTTATACGGCGATATTATACAGGGTGAGTCATCTCCGCGGGGAAGGCAGATTGTGACTTTATGAAAAAAATGATATTTCGAAGCGGTGATAGCCACTTATTAGGAGCACGTTTTAAAATTATTTTGTATTGTACAGTGTCCCATAACTTGGTGGCTGACTATAGTTATACTTTTTTAAATGGAACACCATGTATATTACATGGTGTTCAAGAAATATACGGGGAATACATTTTTGTATTTCCCGTATAATTCTTAATCAAAAAGTTAGTAAAAGATAGTATATGTCTAAAATTTAAGGTTTTCGATTTACTACAATTTTTCTGAAAAATTCAATGTTTTTATAAAATTATATTTCTTGAAAACGACGCATTATATGGAGACAATTTTTGGTAGAGTTGTTCATAATAAAAGGTCCTAATGCAAACATGTTTTATTTTTTTGCAATTAATTGAATTCGCAGAAAACTGGATTAATGTTACATGACATATTTTTGTCTAATAGTGCATTTTTCAAATGGAGCATCCTGTATATGACTTCGTTGCTTACTAAATTTTGCACCAAAAAATATGTAAGACGTTATTGTTATAAAAGCGACCATTGCTGAGCTATTGCCGTTTTCTTATATAATTTTGCCAACTTTATGTTTTTTATTTGGATACGGTATAGTTAGCCATGATATTTGTCTCGAAATTGACAGTTGAATGGATAACATTTTACAAGTTGCATTTTAGCTGTCAAGCCCGATTTTATGATTTTTTAAAAAATGAACTTAGAAATATGATTTTTGTATGTATTGAGGTAATGACAAAAAAAAAATTGGATATATCTTACTTACAATACAGCAACTTGATTGTAGTAGGTGTAGAAACACGAACTGTTACGTCAATGTTTGAGTAATTAGTGGAACAGAAATTCTAACATAACAATAAATTTTATATGAACATCAAAATAGGTAAAAATTAAAAGTGTTTAAATTCACTTTTAAAAGTTTTTGAACATGCTTCCGAAATGATAAATCGACATTAACAAGGCGTTGAGTACTTATATTTCCAAATATTTGTCGTATATGTTCTCTTATAACTTCTTTTGTGGTTAGAGGTAATGAAACCAGCTTCATCCACAAATAACACACTATCAAAAAGAATTGCCTGGGCATTCATTTTAATTACTGCCCCTTGGCAGATCACTCTTCTAGCTATAAAATGATAGGTGCGTAACTCATTATTTAAATGTATTCATTACGGATGATATTTATTCCATTTTAAGGCCATTGCAACGATAGTTTGGCTAATATCCAACAAACGACTTCTTTCATAGGTACTGACGTGTGGTTTATGTATTACTGCCATAAGAATTCTTAATTGATTTTCATCATCAACCACATATTTAGGTTTCCTTGGTTTTGAATTAAAATAAAAAACGTAAAGATGGCAAAATTATATAAAAAAAAAATGAGGTGTGGCCACCACACGACTTTCTTATACGTATGAGCGTTTCAAACTATACAATTTTAAGAATTTTTTATACAAAACTTAATCAAAATCCTATTCTAAGTACTTTCATTCTCTTAATAAATCACTATAGAATGCATACTTTACAAGATATACGAAAAAAAAGTGCTACTCGCTAAGAGTAAAAGTGCTACTTCCGGTCCGAATTTTGAAATTTCATGTATACAAAAAATATTGCAAATCCAACTCTAAATACTTTTGTAATCTTAATAAATACATACATATATATATAGAATGCATAATTTACGACATATTTGCAAAAAATCGCTATTCGGTAAGAGTAAAAGTGTTACTTCCGGTCGGAATTTTGAAATTTTTTTTACACGAAAGATATTGAAAACTATGTTTTAAATACTTTTATATCCGTAACGTACCTGTCTAAAAAGTTTGACTTGCGAAATATTCGCAAAAAAACGATTTTCGATAAGAGTAAAAGACCTACTTCCGGTAGGAATTTCGAAAAACTTATTAAATAAAATTGTTCTCAATTTTAATTTTAAGTACATATGAATTCTTTATAAATTTGTTTAAACTTAGTATTTGACGAAATATTGGCAAAATTCGATTTTTTCACTAAAGCAAACTGCTACTTCCGGTGTACCGATTTTACTGAAAAACTAATCAGATCTCAAGAGGGAGATTATACACGTAAATACAAAATTTGGAATTGATATCTACAGCGGTTTAACCGCTAGTAGAAAGTAAAACGACAAAAGTTCAGTCATGGTCACTTTTATAATAATAACTTCTGACATGTTTTTGGCTCGAAATTTGATAAGCAGGCTGTTCTATTTGAAAAAAATCACTTTTAGACAAAAATATAATGTGTTTATATTAGGACATTTTATTATGAACAACGTTACCAAAAATTGTGTCCATCTAATACGTCGTTTTCGAGAAATATAATTTTATAAAAACCTTGAATTTTTCAGAAAAATGGTAATAAGTCGAAAACCTTAAATTTTAGGCCTATGCTTTCTCATAACTTTTTGACTAAATGTATTTTTTACATAGTGTTCCATTTAAAAAAACTATAATTATGGCCAGCCACCAAGTTATGGAACACTCTGAATATACTACAAAATACTTTTAAATTGTGCTTCTAATAAGTGGCTATCACAGGAAAAAAAACCGCTTCGACATATCTTCTCTCAAAGAGTCACAATCTGCCTTCCACGCCAAGATGACTCGCGCTGTATATAAAGATTAGTTGTTTTCACAACTAGATCATGCCTTTGTTTATATGTTTGGTATACATAGTCTAATAATTTAAAATATTAATGATAATAGTTAATATTTTAATTCTTTGAGGGGCAGACTTTAAAAAATCAAATAACCCCAAGTGGGCATAATATTTGTTATACATTTTTTGGCTTTTTTTTTTGGATTATGTGTAGACTGTTATGTAATTTACAAAGAAACGAAAGCTAATTTTTTGAAAATTTATAAAAAAAATTGAAAAAATAAGGTGGTTTACAAAATGTACCACTGCACACTTAAGACAATTTATGAACTATGAAACTTTTCAAAACAATTTTTAGTTTTACTTAAACAAAGTGGTACTTTACATAAGCAACACTCCCAATTTGAACGAATGTTTTTTTTTTGAACTGCAAATTACGCAGCGTCTACTACTTGTTCGAATGGGCCTGTGTTCCGCATTTTGCAACCTTGTTGTTTTTGATACAAAAGGTTTATGTTTTTTTATAAAGACAGTATGATTTATATTTGCACCTGATGATTTTCTTCTTTTTTGATTGGTACAGTTATCAAGCTGACCACGATAGAGAGTCTAAAATTTTTCATGGTTACTTTAGATAGATTTAATTGATTACATAAAACGAATGCATTTACAAAGCACGCATCAATTAAATAAAAAAATATTCGATGCCACCACTTGGAACTTTTTCGATTTATTTCGTATGTTCGTTTGTTTTGATCGAATTTATCGACAAAATTTATGTTTACGTTGTAATCGACTTGCATTGTAGGACAAGGAATCATTTCGGCAGTTCCATCTTTTTTCCTCCTCTTTACCTCCAGAACCTCCTCATGATGGTGATAATTAGATAATAAATGTACACTTCGTTCATCCTTCCATTTAACAGCTACCAATCCCTTATTACTAACGCTGAAGTCAAAATCCCCTCTTTTCAAGCCTTTGTCTGGAGTAAATGTGGGCATAAATTGTCTAGGAATATTTACAGTTCCACATGCATAGAGATGTTTCTGCTGAAGCTCTTCCATTAACTTCGGTGAGGTAAAAAAGTTGTCGAAATAAACGTGATGACCCTTATTTTCTAAGCCCTCACACAATTCGAGTACGACACGACGTCCCAGACCTGCTTCAACAACACCTCCCTTTTTTTTCCGTATAGATATCAAACTTTAAGCAATATTCGCTTTTATCTGCTAACATCCATAACTGGTAACCTCTTTTTAATGGTTTCTTCGGCATATATTGCTTTAACGACGATCTTCCTTTGAATCTTATCATGGATTCATCTATAGCAACATCTCGAGAAGGTAAGAAACATTCGAGAAATCTTGTGTGCAATTGTGTTATCAAGGGTCGTATTTTGTACAATTTGTCATACATTGGGTCTGTACGAGGTGGCATGTACAAATTGTTGTTCAAATGAATGTTGGATAAAAGTCAGCTGAAACATTTGACAGGCATTAGAGAAGAAATAAAGTTATCATGTAAATGTTTATCCGTAGACCAGTAATCTCTATAACTACGTAGTCTTTTGATTTCCATCAATATATTTATCCCTATAAAAGTTTTTATTTCTTTCTTGTCAGTAGGCTGAAAATTTGGCAATCATATCGTTGATTAGCATACAAATTCGTTTGAAATACAATTGAATCCCAAAAATCTTCTGTAAAATATTGATTAAATAATTCGCCAGGAGAATTGGGCAACACTCGAGTCTCCTATGAAAGGAATGTGTACCTGTGAGGGAACGTTTGCCTTGCTCCAAGTGATATCTGGCACTGGCTTTTGTCGCTTGTTTTTGGCAATTTTACCTTTTTTTTGAGAATTATTTTTCCGAAAATGGCTTAGCGGTATATCAATTTCGCTGTCACTGTCCATTTGTTCTCCTATTTCTTCTACGATGTTTTCAACAACTTTTCCTTCATTATCTTCATTTTCATGGTTTTCTTGCTCTTGCTCTGAGTGATCTGATTCTTCAACTTGTACTTCATCTGGTTTACATTCATTATCTGCCTCGTTTTCGGAATCTTCACTTACAATCGACTCTGCATCAGACGGAATGGTTTCATAGTCGACATCATCATTAGCAGATAAAGCTTTATAAAGTTCTTCTTCAGTAATGTCTACTAATTTCAGCGAAATTTCTTCTACTTTCCGAAACATTTTCTCATATCTGTTAAAAAAAACACATACTCAATTACGATTGTGCGCGGTGGTACAATTTGAAAACACTTGTAAAATTGGAAAAAAAGCACTATCAGTATTGATTGCCTTATTATATAATACTAACTAGAACTTGGCTACAAAATAAACAATCAAAATCACTTACCGGAAAAAGCCAGATTTGCGAAATAACAACAAATACTGTTGGGCAGTTCACTGCTTTCAAAAACTAACCTCAAAATTAGATCGCATGAATTCAAACTACAACTGACAACAAAGTATCCAAAACTAACACTGCGCGACGTCTCATAGGAAAGAGCTCAATCTCAACTTTGGGAGGGGATAGTGGTACATGCTGAAAACCACTGCAAACCAACGCAAATAAATTTTAAAAAGGCGGTTTAATTTTTATACCACCACACATCTTGGCCAAATTTTTAGTGGTATGTTGTTTACCATTCGCCCCTCAAAGAGTTAAAACCCTGACCTTAGATTATTTTCAATATACTTTGTCAAGATAGTTATGACATCACAATGACGTTGTTTATTGTCGTTAATTGAACTAAAGAAACATTTTTTTGTTTGTAAATTTCAAGGGGATTTTGATATCTTTATGCGGGATTTCACGTCAATGGAGGGCAATAGTAGAGCTGTAATAAAGAAAAAGGATTGCTTGTTGATTTGTTCTTTTATGGTATTTTTTGGATAATTTTATCTAGTCAACCTTTTAATTTTTTGACAATCCAAGTCTTTTACTACATTTTGCAGGTCTTATCGGTAGCTGTGTACAATCACTACAAACGAATATTTAACAACACTCCGAATCAAAATAGCTCGTCAAGGCAAGATATGGCTGTGATGGAACAGGGACCTCATCATAATTTTACTCAAAGAGGTTAGTTAGTTGATGTTGCTATCTTGCGATAGTTTCTGTTTTTCTTTGCTTGCGTGATCACTCCAAGTACAGCTAGTGTCGTATTTGTTCGTGTTTACATTTAATATGCGCAGATCTCGTACATATGACAGGGATGGGTCACAGTGGTACTATGGGATTCACGCTACAAAACACACCAGGCGATTCCAATCCGACTAGGTCATCAAGTGCGGTGGGTTCGGATATATTGGATAGGACCTCGCACGATCTCAAATTAGAGAAGAGCAACATTTTATTGCTAGGACCTACAGGATCTGGTGAGTGTTTTGTCTAATTCAGATGATATTTCATGCTGGGCGAATCTGAAATGGAATATTCATAAAAGGGTGTAATTCTCGCCAAGGAAAGTCATTTGAAAATAGATTGTTCATGTATAAATGTTCATAGAGACGTAGAATCTGTGCCCTAGTTTACTCTGCGCATGCGTTAATGCAGAATATCTATTTTGAAAGATAAAAAATGACAGATAAATACAATATATAAGTACAAAGCTTGTTTTACAACTATTAATTTGAAGTTCAACAAATTGACAGATGTAAAACGAGCTTTATCTCTGATTTAAATTGACGACTATAACCATGATATTACCGAAAGTCTACTTAAAGTTATTTTTTTATTGAATTCAGGATTTGTGCAAGTTTATATATCACACATTCATCGGTGGATTTGTAGATTTACACAGAAAATACAATGTAGAATAAAGAGAAAGCCCATGAAGACACAACCGATATGAAGTTTGATTCCGGTGACTTTTGACCAGAGAAACTTGTGAAATTGTAAATGTCGTTTGTGGCTTTTAGAAATGGTGAATCTATTCATGAAAATTTTATATTAGCAAGGAATGTATACAAAAAAAAATACTTTGATACACTTGAATTTCATTAGTGTATGTAATAGCACATTCGTAAACAATCCTTTTTTCTGAGACCCTAAGAATATAAGTAAAAATGAAGCTCTGCAAATAATTTATATTATTTCTTGCCAAAAAAAAAGTTGAGTGTTGTATTTGACCCAATAATCAATTTCTACCTAGCAACAAAAAATTAATTTCATTTTAATTATATTCGCAATTCTATATCTATGTTGTGTATATTTCTTCGAAATTAGAACAAAAAACATGGTATGAATAATAGGTAATAAAAAATTGAAGATTTATAAAATGTAACAATATTACAAAAACAGACTATTGTTTGAGGCTGTGTCTGCAAAATGATTTAACTTGTAACCAATAACCAGTCAATCTCTTCTTGTAATACCACATTTCAAGATATCATTACCGTACATCAGATGACCTGTGAGAATACTAGACTATTATCTAATTCATTATTACATACTGTCTTATACATGTATCATCGAAAACTCTGTTAAAATTTGGTAACTCACTGATATTTACTGAAGGTGATGTTAATACATATCTACCTACAGATTCCACTGAAGAGTGAATTATATTCTTGATGTTACAAATTATTATACATCACACATTCAGTGATAGTTTTCTTTCTACTCATCATATCATAGGGAGTATCCACATAGCAACACAGTTTATACATTTTGTGACATATATTTTTTCAATGTGCTCGTTTTTTGGTCTATGGTTTGCACATGATATGTCTTCAGTCCTTATTATTAATTGTTGTCGATTTTTAATCTATTTATGTTTGTTTGATGATTTAAAGACGTTCGTTAAGAGCCACAATTAAAACTACTCCTAAAATAAAATTGTAGTTGCATTGAATGTCTCAGAATTAATGAGAATGAATTATTTGCGCTGAATGTGACAACGACCGCTGCCGATTGGACTCGACTACATGTGAGTATGCAATCACAACAAGTGCAAACCATTTAATCTAGTGTTAGTGGAGTGAGCGCGAGTTGTTTACCGTTAAGTTTTAATATCACGTTACATGTAAAATGCAAGCAAATATCGAGCAGCGATATGCAATTGAATTTTGCGTGAAACTGGGAAGAACTGCTTCAGAGACACTACAAATGTTACGAACAGCATGTGGAGATGCTGGTTTGTCTTCAGCGCAGGTTTTCAGATGGCACAAGGTTTTCAAAGATGGCCACGATACCATTGAAGATAATCATCGCTCCGGACGGCTCTCCACGTCAAAAACCGATTAAAGTGTGGCAAAGGTGAGTTCTGTATTAGCACAAGACAGACGGTTGACACTCAGGATGATAGCATATGAGCTCGGCATCGACTTGTGACAAAGGAACTATGCATGCGGAAAATTTGTGCAAAGCTGGTGTCCAAAAACTTGTCGGATGAACAAAAGGAAAATCGCTTCTCCATTAGCCAACAACTGCTGGATCGCTTAACAACTGAACCCAACTTCATGCACGAGTGATAACAGGTGACGAATCATGAGTATTTGAATATGATCCAGAAACAAAGCGCGGAGTGGCACACACCTGCATCACCGCGGCCGAAAAAAGCTCGCATGAGCAAATCCCGAATAAAGTCCATGCTTATCGTCCTTTTTGATTCGCGTGGAATTGTCCACAAAGAATTCGTACCGCCGGGCCAGACAGTGAATCAAACTATTTATCGCGAGGTCCTTGAACGTTTACGGAAAAGAGTTTTGCGTGTGCGACCTGACATTGCCAGCTCGTGGATCTTGCATCACGATAATCCTCCCAGTCACAGTTCATTGTCGGTTGGAGAATTCTTGGCAGAGAAAAACATTCCAGTACTCCCACACCCGCCCTACAGTCCAAACATGGCTCCATGTGATTTTTTCTTTTTTCGGCGCTTAAACGGCAACTGAAAGGCTCTCGTTACGGAACAATAAACACATACAAAGAGTCGCGACGCAGGTTCTAATCAGCTTAACGGAACAAGACTTCCAGAATTGTTACCAGGAATGGAAAACTCGCTGGAGACGCTGTGTGCATTCCCAAGGAGCATACTTTGAAGGGGACAATACTAATTTGTAGATACATTCAATAAAACACTTTAAAACTAATCATTCTCATTACTTCTGAGACATACCTCGTATACCGTTTAGTCTTTTCTTTGCTCCTAATATAGTTCTGGCTTCTCTTTATATAAAATGACACATATTCCTTATTACAATAATTATCTAACGCTACTATAAATTCGTCATAAGACTAAAATTCTCGTACTTTTAGATCTTTCACATTTCCATATTTCTAGAATCTACAGATTCACGCGCATATTAATAAATAAATCTAGGTTATTATCATTACCATGATCATCATGACCATTGTGATAACGGTGGAATTTTCATGAAGTACAATAAAAATTTCTAAATATGATTGTACTCTGAAAAATATTTGTTTGGATTAAAAAGTTTATTAAAAATGAGATAGTAACACAAGTATAATAATTAGAACATGCACAATAAATGTTGAAGTGTCATCCCACTTGCTATATGCATATGTTAATTCTTATTTTCATATTTTGGAACACATTTTCTTCTACCGTAATTTGTTGGATTTCATGTCTAATTCCTTCTTGAAGTTCTTCCAGATTATGGAGCCTGTTCTTAAAAACATTATTTTTTAGTCGACCAAACAAATAAAAATCAAGCGGTGTAAGATCAGGGGATCTCGGAGGCCTTAGGCCTTGGCTAATGAGCCTATTATTGCGACAGCCCTAAAATTATTACAATTACAATAGTAAATGCTTAATACCTGTCTCAGCTGATAGTTTTCTTAATGATTTTTTTGGACTAATTGTCATATAATGCTCAATATCATCCATTATTGGTTGTGTTAATTCAGTTGGTCTTCCAGAAGTCTTCCCCTTACAAATGCAATTTTTTTCTTGAAATCGCTTAATAATATTGTTTATCGCCAACCGTCAGTAAAGTGATGCGTTACCATAGCGCTTTACGGAGGAAAAGAAACACTTTATCGTACTGTACAATAAAGTACTTTACCTGCCGCTAATATCTGTCAGCGTAGCCATGACTGATGACTTTAAAAATAAATCGTTTGTCACTGTCATAAACTGTCATAAGTTATTATATCTTTATTTCTTAAATTAACAATTTTCACGGTTGGCGATAAAATTTTGTATGCACCACGTCAGTAAAGTACCTTTACCGAACTCGTCTGTTACTCGCCGCGCTCGCTTCACTCGCTTGGCTCGTAAATCAGACTCGTTCGATAAAGTATTACTTTACTGACTTGTTACATAAATAACTATTATCGCCAACCGTCAGTAAAACGATGCATTACCATAGCGTTTTACAGATGTAAACAAACACTTTATCGTACTGTAAAATAATAGTAGTTTATACAACGAGTCAATAATGACAGTTATTATTCCCAAGAGCTGAATTTACGAACCGAGCCGCGTAAGCGGCGATGGAGTAACTCAGCTCGAGGGAATAATAGTCATTATTAGAGTTAGTATACACTATTTTATCGGCGACTAATTCAAAATTACTAAAAAAAAATCAAAATAATTAAACGAAAACGTCAGATTACTATATCAATATGACATTTGACGGTTAGACAGTTAGTAAAATGGCTGGACTTGTCTATCGTTACTACGACAACGTTAGGAACATTATGTTCTTATTGGCGGAATGCAGGGAATAATGGTAACGTTATGGCCCATTATTCCCTCGTCGCATTTCTTTATTCCCTCCGGGTATTATGAGTGTTATTATTAGCCAATAGTGATTAATATAATACCTACTTTATTGTTTAGTCGTCGATAAAGTACCTGCCGCTAATATGTGTCAACATAGCCATGACTGATGACTTTAAACACAAATCGTTTGTCGCTGTCATGTCATGTTATAAGTCATTATATCTGTATTTTTTAAATTACAAATTTTTGCGGTTGGCGATAAAATTTTGTATGCACCACGTCAGTAAAGTACCTTTATCGAACTCGTCTTTTATTCGCCTCGCTCGCATCGCTCGCTCGGCTCATAAATCAGACTCGTTCGATAAAGGGTCACTTTACTGACTTGGTATATAAATAACTATTTTATGATTCACAAAATTATGACGATTAAAATCTATATCGGGAAACTGCTGTCTAATTGATGAATACAAGAGTCCAAGTTGTATGGCCAAGATCCATCTGGATTTTGAGTTCCACTGCGATAGTGGGCCACTAAAATGAAGGCATCTTCCTCAGAAGTGAACACCATTTTAAAATTGAAAAGTAAACGTATAACGTTGTTGAAACATGATGTATTCCCTTATTATATTACCTTGTCGAATTACAATAAAATTATAGCTCTATAGGTTCTCAAATTACGCAATATAACAAGAAGAGACGGGAATAACGAATAAAAAGTCAAAATATAAAGTTTAACAGAAAATGTACACAATAGACATAAGCCACGTGGCATAAAGATAGGGCAATTTATTTTTTTACCAACTTGGATTTTAAATTTTGGGCGGTTAGTTTGAATTTCATTTTAGCCATTTACGAACGCATTGTATAGTATCATAACGCCGACCGGTCGGAACTTTCATTTTACACGGGCAAGACCGGCGGCAGACATTTAGCCACTGCGATTTAAAATATCGATATGTATTATTTATACCATTTAAAATATTTGAACTATTAAATGATATTTTAAAAAATAATTTGTAGACATTAAATTGTTTTAATCATTTTTATTACTTATATTAAATTTAAATCTTACTTTATAATGTTAATGTAGACTGCTGCACACGCATTCTTTTAAATATTTATCTTTGCTTTACATAAATACATTTTATTTTTGCGTTTTTGTTTAAGGAAAAACTCTATTAGCTCAAACTATAGCTCAATGCCTCGATGTTCCTTTCGCCCTTTGTGACTGTACCACCTTAACGCAGGCGGGATACGTTGGTGAAGATATCGAAAGTGTTATAGGAAAATTATTACAAGACGCTGGTTACAGTGTAGAAAGAGCCCAATTAGGAATAGTTTTTCTAGATGAAGTAGATAAAATTGGCGCAGTACCTGGAATACATCAACTGAGAGACGTTGGAGGTAATTATTCAATATTTATTTCTGCAGGGTTCTTAATTCTTGAGATGTTTGTAAGAAGTAATTAATAACATCATAATTTATATGTGAAGGCAACAAATTCACATCCTAATTTTGCAATGTGATTTTCAAAAACCATAACCTTCACCGTGTCACGAAAGTTCGTTGCACATCCATTGAAACACAGCTGATATTGAGAAAATATTTACAGGTCCTATTAAACACATTGCTGGCAATGCGTTTGAATACAAATAAATTTTAGAAGCTGCCAAAATGTATTTTTAGAGTAAATAAACATTTGCACTTTATATAACTCAATACAATGTTATTCATTGTATGATGATTTTTGACTACAATTTATTAAAGAACATATTTAGCAAAGAGTATTTTAAGCTATCGTTAAGTTAAATTCTGAAATGTTATATCTGGCATAAGCAATTAACTAACAACTGATGCACGCATGATATGTTGAAAATATTATATCAGAAAGTTTTGATGTTATCTTACTAAAACAAGTGATTAATTAGTATCATTTAGTTTAGTGGTTTTAGCACGGTAACATAAACAGTTTTGTGGTTACATATACGATTTTTTTTTCATTTGCGTTAGAGCACATCTCATGTTTATAAATACTAATATTGGCTGTATACTTCGACTAGATGGGCATGTCAACCATGACATGCACATGTTGCACTTTTTCTTGAATGTTTTGGTATTAGACATAGCCATCTACTTGCCAAAACTAATGCACAACAATAGTAATTTACAAAATGGATTGTCATCATGCACTAATTTAAGTTAATTTTATTATACAGGCTGGTCAGCACTTCAGTTTACCGACTTGTGATTAAAATAACAGATAAAAAATATTTAGAAAATGAGTGGGCAATACAATAATAATAAGAAGAAGTATATTCTTCATTGCCCAACAGATATCTCCAATTACACAACTCTACCTCTTGAAAAAAACTCAAAACACAATTGTTAATTTTGAAGCTAAAATTTATGGAAGTGGAAAACTATTTATAGTAATTATACTCATATCTCATTAAAAACATATCTTTAAGGCGAGCAAATACAAACTATAGAACGCATATAAAACGAAATCATGAAACATCAAACAAATGTCCTTTTAATAATTAAAAATGCCTTTGAAAATAATTTTAGTAGAACAATCATTATAAATATTTTTCATTTCTATCAATTTTGGCTTCAGAATTAACATTTTTATTTTGAAAGACTTTTTTCAGGAGGTAGAGAGTATACGGAGTAGTGATGGGCAAGATAAGGGAATATGAATAGTTTTTAATGCTACTAGACAGACTCGTGTTTACTCGAGTCTAGTTCAACACCGTGTGATCCGCCAATAAGAAACCGGAATTTATTAGCGGCAAATTGCATATTGACAAACGAAATGTTTGGTTAAGTTGTTATTTATTGTGGAGGTAAAATTATATGTTTACGTTCTTACATAATTTCTTCGTTGCATTCCTTATAATTTGCAAAAGTCGCTTTGCTTTTTTATTATAAGAATGATGCCAGTCTCCCAAGAAGACCAGTGATTTCAAACATATCGCATTTTGCTGTGTCTTAATGTTTAAATGTAAATTTGCACTATACTCAAATAATTATTCAGTATTTTAATACTACATACATATATATTTATTAACCCATTTATGCCTAAAACTCATCGGTCACGAAATTATAGTTTTTACTAAACAATATCGCAATATAGGCTTACATGTTAGCATGTAAACCGGAAATGTATTTTCTAGCTAAGGGAAAACTAGCTGGAAAATGGTGTACTAAATGTAGGACACTAGGCATAAAAGGTATGAACATTGTTTGAACTAGTTTTAATTAGAAGAATATAAAGATATAAAGCTTAACGATTAGTGTGAAAAATAACAAAGCATTTGACATGTAACCCAATGTCACATTTCCTACAACGTGTAGTTGTTTTCGTATGGCATTCAGCGCATCTCGTTTGTGTTTCTTGTGGAATAACATAATGCTCAATAGCATCGTACCTTAGTGCGTCGTTCTGAATAGCTGCAATGTCTAGAATTAGTCAAGAATCAAATGATAAATATACTTTAGTTACCCGTAGCGGAAGCGTGGCTTCTATTGTAGTTCTTCCGTTTTTTATGTTGAGATAACATTGTAATGGCAATGCTGCGTCGGAACTTCAAAAGATCATGTTCACCGCCCCAAACTCTATGAAGTAGCCAAGCATTATTTATGGCTAAGTCGATGCAGTGAGAAACAAGACTAAAATACCACTTCTTGCCTCTAATTGAAATTCTATATTTGGCAATATTTTCATCGGACCTGTCAACACCGCCCATATTTCTATTATATAGAGAAATCACATGCGGTTGAGAGATTTGAACAATTTTTTTATCTTTCCTGGAATATCGTTTAGTAGAATGAATAGGATTTACGCCTGCTTCGTTTGACAAACAACATACTATATTATTGTCATTCCACTTCAAGGCAATGATGCTGGAGCCTTTAATTTTTTGGTAGTCGAAGTAACCCCGGTTTTGCTTTTTCATTACTTTATTATCAAGTAGAGGCTTCCCTGGGAGACGATTCTCTCTAACAGTACCTGTACCAAATAATTTACGCTTCGACAATTCTTCTAATAAAGGTACAGAGGTAAAATAGTTATCAAAATACAAGTGAAAAGCGGTATTAGGCCACCGTTCTTGTAAGACATTGGCGTAGTTGAGAACTACTGTTGCTCCAACGCCAAAGTCTGAAGTTTTCTCTATAGAAGCTCCTTGATATGGGTCAAACCATACGACATACCCTAATCTGGTCGTTCCTGCCCAAAGCTTGTAACCGTATCTTATCGGCTTTCCGTGGATGTATTGCTTACACCCATGACGGCCGTAATACGGCACCATGGCTTCATCGACAGAATGATCATGTTCAAAAGGAGCTAGCTCTAAAAATTTTTTATTCAGATGTTCAAAAAGAGGTCTCAGTTTGGCAAACTTATCTTGTTGGTTCAAGGCAGCGTTATCAACAATATGAAAGTTTGATAAAATATATTGGAACTTGTCTCGCGTAATTGCATCGCTCACTAAGCTATTGTGAGCGTCTTTTTCTCGTTCCCAAAACATTCTACGTCTCGGAAGTTGTACGTATCCACTGAGGATTAACACGCCAAGAAAAGCTTTTAGCTCGGACATTTCTATGAGTTGTGTACGGTTTTTTGTTTGAGCATAATACTGAGTTTTGTCCAATATTAGTTGAAGTAAAGTATGATCAAAAAATAAAGAAAATAAATCGATTGGTGTCATTCTATTGGCTACTATAGTTTTATTTTCAAAAGTGGACGTCTCAGGAGTCAAGTCAATATGTTCCCAGTCATATTTTTTCTTATCCTTAGCATTATTATTTCTAACATGTTTGGAAGATTTTATAAAAGTAGATAAGGGTACATCATCATCAGAAGACCATTCATCGTCAGAATGAAATTTTACATCAGATGCGGCACCAAGTTGAGATCCCGGCAAATTATTGAGAGAAAAATCAAATTCGTCTCCGGAATCCTCATCTGTTTGATCTTCACATGCATTTACTGGAGGATATAAAATTATTTCTTCCGTATTTCTACAAAAGTCTTCATCATCTTCAATCATAGTCAGTGCTTCCTGAAGAGTAAGTCCTCTAAAATAAAAAGAGACTTAGATATTACATGCCTAGACTACTATATGTAGGACGCCTACGTTTGACGGAAAAATAAAGGTATTTACAGTAAACGTAAGTAAAAGAAATAAATGACTCTATAACATACATCATTTATCTAACTTATTATAAAGAAAAGTAAAAGCAAATATTCTTTTATAGATGAAATAATTACATACCCTACAAATCGTACGCCGCAATCTTCCATCTTGTGAAAATACACAAACTTATTTGTTTATAAAACACTTGAAAGGATTGTGTTCACTTTGCCATCTACTTCATACAAAAGCTAGCGCAGTACTAAACTCAAACACAAACTGTGTCGTCAATAGACAAAACAGATTTTGCAAGTTGAAACACGATTTAGCCGTACTACATATAGAACACTAGGCATAAATGGGTTAAAAGAATATGTAGTATATCCAAATAATTCAGGTATGAAATTAAATATATTTTATAATTCTCGGACATTGTTAATAAAATTACAATTTTTGTATTACTATTTCCACTGACATCATCACAATTTGCTAACATATTTCATAATATTGGTCACTTTAATTTTTAATTTCTTGCACGTAGTATACGGAAGTATTGTGATGACGAAAATTTTCGACCTCGTGATTTTTGCAGATGTCCACGTTTTGAAGACCCCTGACACCAAAAAAGTGGTTTTTAAAAAATGTCTGTCTGTGTGCCTGTGTGTGACCACGATAGCGGTCAAACCGCTATAGCTATCTATTCCAAATTTTGCATTTAGTAGTATAATTTCCCTCTTGAGAACGGATTAGATTTTCAGCAAAATTGGCAGACCGGAAGTAGTAGTTTACTTCAGTGAAAAAATCGAATTTTGCCAATATTTCGTCAACTACTAAGTTTAAACAAATTTATATAGAATTCATATGTACTTAAAATTAAAATTGAGAATAATTTTATTTAAAAAGTTTTTCGAAATTCCTACCGGAAGTAGGTCTTTTACTCTTACCCAAAATCAGTTTTTTGCGAATATTTCGCAAGTCATGCTTTTTAGACAAGTACGTTACGAGTATAAAAGTATTTAAAATATAATTTTCAATATCTTTTGTTTAAAAAAAATTTCATAATTCAGACCGGAAATACCTCTTTTACTCTTATCGAATAGCGATTTTTTGCAAATATGTATGTATGTATGCATTCTATATATATTTATCAAGAGTACAAAAGTATTTAGAATTGGATTTGCAATATTTTTTGTAGATATGAAATTTCAAAATTAGGGTCGGAAGTAGCACTTTTACTCTTAGCGAGTAGCACTTTTTTGATAATATCTTGCAAAGTATGTATTCTATAGAGATTTATTAAGAGAATAGGAGTACTTAGAATAGGATTTTGAATAATTTTTGTATAAAAAAATTCTTAAAATCCTATAATTTGAAACGCTCATACGTATAAGAAAGTCGTGTGGTGGCCACACCTCCATTTTTTTCTGAAGTAAACTACTACTTCCGGTCTGCTGATTTTACAGAAAATCTAATCAGATCTCAAGAGGAAGATTAGACTCGTAAATACAAAATTTGGAATTGATAGCTATAGCCGTTTGACCGCTATCATACTACGTATAAGAAAGTAAAAATTACAAGTTGATATACTCGTATCAAATAAAAAAAATGTAATAGCATGTAACTGATTATTTTTATAATAATTTCTGCTTGATAACCTAAGACTCTTGAATACAGTTTTTTTGAGATGCTAAAAATAATAGATTTTTTGAAGCGACCCAGTTATATTAAAAACTATAAAAGATACGATATTTCAAACCCTTACTCCATTATAATAAAGAAACGGATAAATCTAGTCGGAAGTGAAATAGGGTGTGTATATTTATTTATAAATTATTGTATATTTTGAACATTTGCACAAGAACCGCTTATACATAGAAGCGAATGTTTAGTTATAACGTTTGAGGAGGACACCTCTGCTATGGTTTTACCATAAATTTTTTTATTATCATATTTACGCTTATAAACAACAATTTCATTATTTCACTATTTATTGGGCGTGTTTTTAGTGTGGTAGTAGCCACAAGAAAACAATTGAACAAGTAGACTTGTTAATTCCTTGATCAAAACACCGGCATTCTAATATGTGGTTCAGTAGTGCTTTTTATTTTCAGGCGAGGGAGTTCAGCAGGGCATGTTGAAGATGCTAGAAGGAACGGTGGTAAACGTACCGGAGAGGAATTCCCCTAGAAAATTAAGAGGTGAAACTATACAAGTAGATACAACAAATATATTATTTGTTGCGAGTGGTGCCTACAATGGTTTAGAACGATTAATTACCCGTAGAAATAATGCTAATGTAAGTTTCTACAACTATTTTAATGCAAATACAAAATCAAGAATGATAATATTGTGGTTAGTTGCGACTATAACACTAGAGATATGGCTGTTCTATTATGATTTTAGTTTTCACTAGTGGTTACAACCCTGACGTTTCGCGTAACATTGGTCGCATTCAGTAGACATAACTTGCGCAACTGTTCAGTGATTGGATTTAGATGTACGGCCACTATGAACATGTTGTGGAGCGGCCGCCATTTTTGCGGGCGGAAAAATTCTACGCTCATTTAGTGAGCGTATTCTGACCGCATGCGCATTAACGCATTTCAACACCAACGCATCACACAATTTTGAAGGAAGTTACTAGAAAAATAATAAACAAACTAAAACTGTTATAATATTGGAGTTAACCGAGTTCGGAGTTGGAAAAACCGGCCCACTCAAACCTACGCCTAAACTTAATACAGAAAAACAATTTATTATCATTGTTTATTTGATTTAATCTGTATAATTCTAACATATGGTAGCAGTGAAAAATACCAAGTGGAAGGTGATCACATAAACGAGAAGGGTGCTGTCCAGCCAACACTCAACTGTTGTCAAATTAACAGTTGGAGCGGGAACGGTTCCCGATCCGTCTGCTGTACGTGACCATTCTAACATAAAATGTACCCCCAAACGTGACGGTTATAATGACTGGTAAAAAGACAAAATCATATTCGAAAAGCCTTATTGTCAGTAATTGCAAGTTATGCCGGAATTCTCAAGAAAATACAGCCAAAAAATTATTAAATTTGTACTACATACTATCATTCAATCTAATATTTTAGAATATTTTTAACTAAAAATTGCAATTTTACATGAAAATTGATCTCTACTTTTTTATCACTTTCCAATAAAAAAATTACTTCATGTTAATGACAATTTGTACTTAGTAGCATAATCATGTTACACATTTTTTATAAGTGTTGACTTTTTACCATTTTTATTCCAATATAAAAGGTGGTAATTTTTCACTACCTGCCCATTTTCGAAGGGTATCTTGTGGTTTGAATTTTATAAGATTATAAAAATTAAAGCATGGTAGATGTATGCAAACAGTTATATTATTTTGATAAAAACAATCCACTAAAGTTCAGAATCGCAAAGATTTACACAATTAATAAGTTATATATACCCGGTGACTCAAGTATTACCACCACCGCCAAAATGCAACTTATATATAAAGAAAAACGCATCAAATTTTGTGTAAAATTAGATTGAAATGTACACTACATGCGTAATACAAAATGCTTAAAATCTATCAGTGGCAGCCAAAATAATAACAACAAGAATTTCCATTGCATTTCCTTTCAAAATATTAGAACATGCAATAAATCCGAGATAAGATGCTCGGCTCATACTGTTCATTGAATTTTTCGTTCCTGGAGGTGATATAATTGTAATTTAATTGAGGTTAAGTGCCAATATCTGAAGTGTACCTATTGATACAGTCACTCACGAAATATAAATAATTTCGTTTTATAAATAAGGGTTATTTTGCCAGTGACGGTAAAACTTGGATTGCGGCCGAAGGTCGGCTTGTCTCCTAGGGCGTGGCTAGCTGGAGTAGTAGTGGGGGGGGGGGGGGGGGGGCTGGTTCTCCCCCAAGGATCTTGACCATTTCGAGAATGTTTATTAATAAATTGCTATAAATAACCAAACTTTACTATTGTTGATTAGTGCAGGCAGGTTGTAAATTATACCACGAGATCAAAAATTATATTGATAAAGGTTTGCCATGGAATGTAAAACGTCTGTCTTAAGTTATATCATTAAGTGTCATACTGTCATTAATATTTGTCATTATATTTTCTCTCTGACATTTTGTAGTTTTTTAATTATGGTTTACACCACAGCACACAAAACTTACATGATTGAAGCGTATTTTAGAACAGGTTGCTAGTTAATAGTATTTGGGAATACAGTAAGCGTTTATGTTTGGATAATTTTCGTGAACACTTCCCAAATTTCGCAGTAGTGCTGGTACGCCAACTATTCGTACAGAAGAAGTGATTATTGACGTTCGTAATCGTTGGAACAGGACCCCACAAAATCTTTGAGACGCGTGTCCCAAGAAATTGGAGTTTCTTATGGAACATGCCGAACCATTGTAAAGGAGAACTTGAACATGCATCCATATAAGATGCAATCATATCAAGCTTTTTTGCCAACAGGCCACCCCAGGCGTCTTGCGTACTGCCAGTGGTTTGTCAACAATTTAATGAATAACGACCTGTGAAATTTAACATTTTTTTCCGATGAGGCATGGTTTCATCTTTCGGGGTACGAAAATTCTCAAAATATGCGAATGTGAAGCACTAATAAACCGCATTTTTTTGTTGAATCTCCACTACATTCTCAAAAAATTGGGGTTTGGATGGCAGTCTTTCGTAGAAGGATAATTGTTTTTTTTTCCAATTTCACCATCAATGCAGAGAGGTACAGAAATAACATTTTGAATGAATTTGTTTAACAACTACACGACGATGAACTTCATAATGGTTATTTCCAACATGACGGCGCAACAGCACATTCGACACGAGAAACTATACCCTTTCTCCATGAGTTTTTTTGATGATCGACCATTATGGACTATTTTGTGTTGCCTTGCTGCAAAAATATAATTTGCAGTACTTCTGTACATAATTTACAAGAACTGCAACAAAAGATTATTGAAGTATGTGCAACCATAACGCCACAAATGTTGCAAAATGCTTTTGATAGCATGAAAAGGCACGTAAACGTGTGCATCGAACAAGGCGGGGGTCATTTTGAACAATTATTGTAATTTGTTTATTAATTTTTAATAAAATGGTATTCAAACATGTAAATCATTTTAAATAAACATATATTTACAAATTTTATGTCAGTCAAATATAAGTATGACAGTTAACCTGATAATTTAATCAGAATTACCTCAAAAGAATGATACCTAAGACGGACATTTCACATTCCATGGCAAACCTTTATCAATATAATTTAAGATCTCGCGGTAAATTGAATTTATATGTGTAAAGGTACCACCCCCAAAGTTGGGTGACACAATGTAGAGAGAACCCTATCTCTAAATTAAGATATTTAATTTATAGTTAAACTTTAGAAATAAAATGTAAAATTATTTGTTTTGCCAGCTCAAATCAAATTATCTCAGGGCGATTCGGGTTAATTGAAATGATTAAGTAAAAGGGTTTCCTGTACAATAACACAAAAAAATACCACACAAAAAGTAACATATATTTAAAAGCAATTCTAATAAATTTGAATTTTTTTTACAAACATTAATCTATTATTAAATATTGCATGACGGGGCGTTAATTAATGACCCACGGGACGTTAGCAAGTTATTTGCTGAGTATTTCTCTGAGACTGTGGAAGCCAAAATTCAAAATCATTTTGGTGGGATGATACCAGTTTCATGCACAAATGGAGACTATCTAGATCGAAGCTTCTACTTCCAATTGGTCACATCACTTGAAGTACAAGAGGTAATTAAAACTCTACCTAATAAGAAATCGACAGGACTAGATGAAATACCTATCAGTTTGATAAAGGCGTGCTCGAGAGAGCTCTCTCCATCAATTGCTGAAATAATTAATAGGTCTGTCGCCACGAGGAAGTATCCATCTGCCCTTAAATGTGCGGCCGTTGTGCCTGTCTTTAAATGCGGCGATCCCACGGTGCTCGGGAATTATCGACCGATCGCGCTGCTTAGCATCTTTTCCAAGATCATTGAAAAGGTTGTCTGTAGTAGGATCGAGTCGTTTTTTGACAAGTATCAGATCCTAACACATTGTCAATACGGTTTTAGGCCAGGTCTGTCTTGCGAAGTGGGAGTGACGGAACTCGTGCAGTATGTCTACGACCGCCTGGACTGTGGTGAGTTTGTTGCAGTTCTGTCATTTGATCTGTCGCGGGCTTTTGACTCCGTGAGGAGCAACTTCGTTTCAAATAAAATATACGCTATGGGGCTGCGAGGCCCAATTAACGGGTGGATATGTTCATTCCTCGAAAACAGAAGAATTAGCGTTAAGATTAAGGATACCAGGTCCGAGGAATTTGAGATGAACTTGGGAACACCACAAGGAAGTGTCCTTGGCCCATTAATCTTCTTAACTTACACCAACGACTTGCCGAATCACATTTCCTGTGGAAGAGTGTTTATGTACGCGGATGACACCTGTATTGTTGTATCGGATAGGGACTCAAGCATTTTGAAATTAAAAGTTGAACTTGCCGTTGTTGACTTTATTGAATATTGCCGAGCTAACGCGCTCATGGTGAATGTCGGGAAAACGGTGTTGATGGAGGTACATAACATCCGGAGAGCGTCAATGAATTTGAATATTAATGTTGACGGGAATACTCTTGAAACCTCCCCATCACTGAAGTTTTTAGGTGCTATCATTGATAGAAACCTGATATGGAAAAATCATATAGATCATGTCTGCGAGAAATTAAATAGGAGCTGCTACGTAATCTTCTCCTTGAAAAACATGTTAACAGCTGAGTCCCTATTAGGAATTTATTATGCACTAGTGTACTCTGCAATCTCATTTAATATTATAGTTTGGGGACAGGCATCCGAAATAAAAAGGGTCTTTATTGCTCAAAAGCGTATCCTTCGGTTAATTTTTAATGTATCACGCGAAACATCCTGCAGAGATTTATTCTCCAAAAATAAGATTTTAACGGTCTCATCAATATATATTTATAGATTGTTGTCTTATATTTACAAAAATCGGGACCATTATCAGAAAAATGGCGGATATCATAATTACGAGACGCGAAAAAGGGATGACATAAGGGCTCGTAAACCAACTCACTCTTACTTTAAGAAATCTCCATTCTATGCAGGTTGTCACCTGTTCAACCTTTTACCAGGAGGTGTGAAAGGCTCGCCTACAATGAAAATATTTAAGAGGGAGTTGAAGGGGCTGTTACTTGAGGGTGTTTTTTACAGCATCGAGGAGTTCGAGAGTCACATTAGGACGAGTAGTCTGGGTGTTTGACATATATATCTGTGAGCGTTTGTTTACAACTTGTTTTGATTTTAATTTTAATGTTACTTATTTTGTAATTGACATGCATTTTTTAATATTGACATATCCAATCCTTGTGTACCAAGGCCAAATGGACCAATAAATATTATTATTATTATTATTATTATTAACACGAACATTTCTGTTGGTTCTTTGTTCGATTCAATCGTAAGCTATAAGCGCCAGATTTTATTACTTAAATGCACATTCTATATTATACGTGTTTATATTGATACTTGTGAACATATTAAGTTACTTTGCGCATATATTTGTTAGACGATATTTATTTAATTACTTTCTGGTTGAACTTTCGTTTTTTACAGTCTCTCCTCCTTTATTACATAAAACATTACAGTCATTAAACAATAATCATTTAAATAATACCTTATCTAAATTCTTCTTATTCATCTTCTTTTTTGTACTGACTCCAGCAGGAACTTCGGGCTGCTTATTATCGACGAAATCTTCTTTATTTCTACGATGTTTTCAACGGCATCATCTACTTGTTTTGCCACTCGAAATACAATCTCATTTAGCCCGCTGGATTGTATATTGCTATTGGAGTGTTTATCACGTTCATATAAACTTTCGGCGTCACCTTTTTTTTTACTCATAAATATATACAAAACCTATGACTAATATCGACTTAATAATATACAATACACATCATTGATTTTAAATATTATTTCCCTTCAAAATATTAATCAAAAAATATATTTAATTAAATCCTTTAAAAGTAATAAAAATTATAAAATTAATAAAGTGAAATGGGCTGTACCATTACATATGCTTCCCACTAAACATCAAATATAAGGAAACTAAGCTAACTTTTTGATTTAATTTAGTTGAATATGTTTCAAAAAGTATTTGCATCATAATAATGAAAAAAAAAAGTGAAAATGTTAATGTTTTTTGGCTGCCACTTTTAAACATTTTGAAGAGTTTTTTTTTTATTAAATATGTAGTGTACATTTCTGTCTTACTTTACACAAAATTTGATTCTTTTTTCTTTATAAATAAGATCCGTTTTGGCGGTGGCGGTAAAACTTGACACTTGTACAAGAACTACAATTCCCTTTCGTGGTTTAGCGGATGTCAGTGAACATAAACAACATAGAAATTAAATTTTATATATTATCTTTGTCAATTAATTAAAAACAATGTATTTTGGTCTGATAATTGAGAATTCATTCCTAGACGTTATTCCATAAAAAGTGGAAATTATTATACTGTATATTTGCCGAATATATTTTAGTTTTATTAATAGTTCATTAATATTTAATGTTTTAATTGGTTAAACTATATATTTGACAAATATATTGTATGTATGTTGTAACTTTGGTCTATAAGTAACAGTAAACTTTGTCCACCCTTGATTTATCATTTTATTTTACATATTATTTTTTCTTTATGAATGAATGGTACTAGTTTTGTTCTTCATTACTTAGTATTTTGGATTTGGTGCTCATATATCTTCGAACGAAGGACGAAGGGCCGCATCACAACAAGCCGCTCATCAGAGTGATTTATCGGCGGATGAAGAAAACCATGAAAAGGATCAAGCACTAAAGAAAGTACAAGCGAGGGATCTGATAGATTTTGGAATGATACCCGTAAGAAACATCGCGGACGAGTGATCTCACAATTTATACGGATATTTTCAGGAATTCGTCGGCAGGTTTCCTGTATTAGTACCATTTCACAGTTTGGATAAAACACTTCTGGTCCGTATATTAACAGAACCTAGAAATGCCTTAATCCCGCAGTATCAGAGATTGTTGGCGATGGATCAATGTGATCTGACATTTACACCGGAAGCCTTGAAGGCAATAGCACAATTAGCGATGGAGAGAAAAACCGGTGCTCGTGGTTTGCGTGCAATATTAGTAAGTACTGATTTAAGGCTTTGTGCACACCAATTATATTATGTTTAACAAACAATATATTGGAAGCCATTAAACGCACAAATTTAAGAAATTATTAGGTTATTGTACACAAATTAAACAAAATATATGTAAAACTAAATTACATATTCATTTGGCATTTATAATTAGCGTCAAATAAATTTATTAAGACATTATTAATTAAGAATTTGCCATTTAATGGACGCTGACGTACTTCAAACATTTTGTTTGGCAAAAAAAGTGGTTTGGTATAATTGGTGTGCATGCAGCCTAAATTACAGCTAGATTTACTGAAAAAACTTTCCCTGTAATTGAATCGTTTTGGCAATCGACACCGCCAAAGTACCGAACTAAAAACGACCCGATCATTCAATGCCATTACAAATTCTCATCCATCGACCGCACGAATTTCAGAACAATAAAATTTGATTTTTAATTAATATCTAAGGATAACTTCCGCTAGTAAAATACTATTACGTGAAAGCCAGTTACAAATTGAATATTATAAATAAAGTTATTAAATATTACTTTTCTGTACCTATATTTTATTTAATATTTGGCTAATCAGTGTAGTAGGCAAGTATTGTAGACAAGTTTGTAAAGTTTGGATGACATTTATAACAGACGTCAAAAGGTAATTATGACAAATGTAAAACGGTTTACGAATATTATTATTTATGACAGTCCATAAATTGCTTTTGTTGATTATATTAGTTGACTGATAAAATTTCGCAACATCTAAAATTTGGAAATATTTTAATTTATTGGCGCATGTCGGTTGCCAGAGCGATTTAACCATAGTTAGCCTACATCTAAGGACATATAAGGGAGATTACAGGTAGCCAATGTAAGGTCTATTATTGGTGACTTATGAGACGACCGAGGTTAGTTTGGCGACAAGGCACCAAATTGGGGGGGGGGGTAATTAATTTCTACTGCAAATAAAGTGTCGACATACTTCATACAGAAAAATAGTCTTTAAAGCAAAAAAATATACGTGTTTACAACAAGTTGTTCCTTTGTACATACAACCCTAAAAAAGTTTAACAGATACTTATATTATTTGTGTCTCAAGGTTATTTATATGCCTTTATTTGATTTAAAATATCTAACCAACAGAAATAAAGATTATTTTAAATATTCTTCTAGATCATAATAATAATAATATTATTTAATTTTTGTATATATAATAATTATGAAACTTTATTACATTAATTGGTGTTTTTAATTTTTTTAATGATTTATATATTTTATTTTATTGGTATATACGAAACACACTCTCACACCTTAATATCACAGCAGCGAGTGCCGGGCAGTGCTGCCGCCACTATCTCTAAAAACGTACTGAATTTAAAAAAAATGTACTGAATCGAGAAAAATTTATGGATGACCTTTTTTTAATCTCAAGGGACAATAAAATGCATCACTAACATATGTAATGACTTTATACAACTTTCATAAAATCATAAAATATATTGATTTGAAACATATGACAAAACAACAATTCACTCTTAAATAACCATTTATCATATTCATACTATATCCAAATTTTTTTTTAGCTTCTTACAATAATTTTTGAATATAGAGGGTTTTTCGGTTGCCTTTCACGATTTGTCTTTTGTATTCAGTTTTACTATTTGTCAAATGACTTTCCCTCTACTTATGCAAATAATAAAATAATTGAAAGCAGTCGAACTAATGCATGTTTATTATATGTGTGTAAAATAGACAGTAAATACATAATGAAATTCATATACAAATTCATACACAATTTACGAAAGAATTTCTATTCTTGTATTCTGTGGTCGGGGGGTCGATTAAGTACTTGTCTGGTTTGCACATTTTTTGCATAAAATTTACACTTTGTATTCGATTTTACATTAAACTGTCTTCCTCAACAGAAGATTTTTCCTGATTCATAGAATTAATAATTAATGTGCGTATTTCGTCACTAATTTTGGCATTTTGCCTTCGCCTTCTCACTCTCACACGTTCCATGTTGCAATAATGAAAATTCATGAAGTTGTTTTGACAAAAGGTGAATCTCCTTTGACAAATGCGAATGTCTTTTGATTAATAGTGAAACACAAAGGCCGACAAATCGTGAAAGGTAACCCAAAAACCCTGTAAAAATAATAAATTTTTGACCGTATCTATATTTAAACTATTTCTATACTCGTTTTTTGTAATTCTTATTAGTGTTACATTATTATTATTACTTGGATTTAATTTAGTACTGAAACTTTCAAGTTTGTACTGAAATTAGCTCTTTTTGCAAAATGGCGTACTGACGTACTGGATTTGTAAATAGTGTACTGAATTCGGTACAATTGTACTGAAACGGCAGCACTGGTGCCGGGTGATGTTCCGGGAGTTACTCACGCGAAGTACAGGCGTCGGTCGCCCCACCAACGCGCAAATGCTAATGGAACGACCACCGCCCATACTCCCCACAGTAGTAATTTTTCCACAACAATAATAATAAAAATAACAATTTCATATTCACGATCAAATTTTTAAATTAGCTGCAAAAATACAATTTTTTTAGCAATTACAGAACGCATTGTAACTACGTTTTCTAAACTCACCACAATCTGACCTTTTTGCCCCTTATAACTAAAGAGGAAACGCGTTACATTCAATTGTACATCATACTAGATCCATGGCGATTCGTCTTGTTTATATTGCCGGATCTATTTTTATTCCTGTCAGTGACATTTGATGTCACTGACAGAAACCTTTCGGCATTATATTCAATGGACGCAAATAGATAATAAACTGTTTTTATACAATTCATATCAAAGCAAAACTAAAGACGAAAATTTGACAGAAAAAATATACATAACACACGCCTTTTTGTCATATATGATATATCGGCCAACACCGAATTGAACTATTAGTCTATTAAAAATATGTAAGAGAGAAATTTAATATTCAAACGGAAATTATGTGTTTATGTGCCATGAATGCGTATATTACGATAAATTTATACTTTTTCTATTTAAACTAGTGAAATAAAAGCCCTTAAATATAATTTAACAAAGTAACTTTTTTAGTTTCTCTAATACAGTTACTACAACATGTAAACGTCATCAGTAACGTACAATTGAATATAACGCGTCTTCTCTATATGTAAGTACTAAGTACGTTTCGTTATACAGTAACCAACTGATTTTAATTGCATTTTTGTTTGTTGCTGTTGTTGTTTTTGGTTGGATTCTCTTAAACTGTTGTGTTTAGTATTACCTGATATTCGAGAACTACAACAAAACCTCTAATCTAAGAGATACATTACGATAGCAGTTCTATCTTTTATCCAATAAATTTATTTTGTAAATTATCTGGCAAATGTCGATAAAACAATACCTAACAAAAAAACACGAAAATACAACAACAATCATTTTGCATTCATACATAGTCTTTTGGAAAAAATTAAAGTTATTTTTTTGGGTTGCCAATATCTCCATATACACCGGCTATCTGTAATCTCCTTTATTTGTGCATTGATGCTTTGCCATGCATTCTGAAATAATTGGATTTCACGTGACCTTAATTATCATTTTGTTTCTTCATAATAGTTGTAATGGTGTGGTTCGAAACTGACTTGTTAACCTACAAATCCCGTGCTACAATATCTAGAAATTTTTAAATTAAATGGTACGGCCATTGAGAGTTCATAACGAATTCTCTGGAATAACTACTTAAAGCTTCAAGATGATATCATAGATAAAAATTAGAGAAACATTATATTTATTAAGTTATCAATTTTATATGTTTACAAACATACGTAGTCTAACAAATAAATATCGTATACCTTCTGGCTAGGGTTAGGTGTCGTTTTCAGGGCACGCAAACGCTTCTATTAGCTGGAATTGGCGGCTTTACGTGCCTTTCGAAGCACGGTAGCAGCTCATAAAATTGTTTCTAAATAAAAACTTCCGTATGGTATGGCGGGAAATCGAACAATAGGTTGACAAGCCAGTGTATACCATTAGACCAAAAATGCAACAAATTCGCTAGAAAAATCAAGCGCTTTACTTTGCTATAAAAATCTAAATATCTCACATCTTGTTAAGGTATTTTCCATTCTACATATTTTTTCACATGTTTAGTTTTTTTTTTGCTTATTTAAGAGAAAATGTACTTTGATTTGTGCTTCCAATCTAATACATTGTCTGTTATATAGGAGTCTTTACTACTAGAACCTATGTTTGAGATACCAGGATCAGGTATAACGGGTGTCCATGTAACCGAAGATTACGTCAGAGGTCTTAAAGGTCCGGTCTATATACGAAGTGCAAGTTCAGAATCTTCGACTGACGATGAAGATCTAAAAACGTCTATAAGAATATAGCACCCTGAAATTAATAACAATTTCATTAATTTATCATACATAAGAGATGGACTGTAATAAATTTCCTAAAAGAATATGTAAATATTACTTATATACTTATTTAACACGAGTGTATTATAACTTTATACCATATATTATTCACTGGTTTTATAGAAAACCCTTATTATTTAAAAAAAAAAAGGACCTACCTATTGTGGTGATTTTAATTTTTGTTTCTGTGAATATATTTTTTCGATCTCTAGATAAGGACGAGGAAATACTTTTAAAAACATAATTTTGTTGTCAAGAGAAACTGTGTATTTCTTTTGTTTGTTTGAAATACTGATACTCTATATTGCAATTTTTTATAAGAGAAAGTGTAACATAGATTGTGAAAGGCGCAAAATAAATGAAACGAATGAATTCTGCAACATTCGATTTCCTTGTTTTTTAACTTATTGAATGTTTATTGAAATATACCTATTGTTAAGTATATATGCACGTTTTTTTACAACATCCTGTATTTGGCGCCAATGACAGTTCGGCGCATACGACAATTTGACGCGCGCTAATATACAGGATATCCCAGAAATAAAAAGACGGAGTAGCAGATATGTAAAGTCCGAACAGAAACAGGCCCAAATATACCGCAATAACGAAGAAATTAAAAATTTAATTTTCTGTGTTTACATACGGACATTACGGACCTGACACAGAATGTATGTTTATAAATACACGTAAGAATGCTCATTTGTAAATAGAAACGAACACGCATTCATAGAAAAATACGCTTTCATTTGTATAAAACGGGAAAAAAACGTTAAATCGTACTTAATCATATAAAACATATTTTTTGCCAGATGGGCGACCCAGTTTATAGCAGACAATAAAAGATTGTTTTTATTTTTAAAATAGGAAGGTTGTTGCTCTTTAATGTGTTTGTAGTCGGAAACAGTTGATTATTATTATTTTAGAATATTCAATAAATCGTAGTTTTTCTAGCCTTTATTACAGTAAATATCAAGAATGTAATTTTTTTTTCTAGCAGGTGTAAAATTAAAGTAATTAATAGTTTGATATTTATTATAAAGTATCTATTCCTCCTCCTTTTTTTTAACACAAGTAATATGGTGGTCCTGAAATGGATCGATTGTGACAGTGAAGCAGGTGGATATTTAGTCCAGGGTCGGCATAAGGCCAATTGAATTCTTTATTATTTTTTTTCTGCCGTCTGCGCACGAATAAAGACTTGATATTTTGAGGGTACGTTTTTACACAATCTAGCTTCCGATTTCTGCTACTCCGTCTTTTTATTTCTGGGACAGCCTGTATTGTCTATTGTCGAGACGTTTTTGCAACCGACACGACCAAAGTACGACCTAAAGACGACGATTCAATACCACTACAAATTTCGATCGGCCGGAACAATTTCAAAATAATAAAATTAAACTGACTAATTAATATTTCAGGATACATACCTTCCCATAGTATAATAATACTATAACATGAAAGCTAGTTCCAAATTAAATATTATAAATAAAGCTATTAAATATTATTTTTTCTGCGCCTGTATTTTATATAACATTTGGCTATACTGTTTAGGAAGCAAACGTTGACAAATATAAAATGTTTAGATGACAATTATAACAAACGTCAAAAAGTAATTATGACACATAGCAAAGATGTATGAACATTATTATTTATGACAGTCCTGAAATGGTTTTTGTAGGTTATATTACTTGACAGGTAAAATTTTGTCGGTTACGAGAGCGACTCAGCTGTAAATAACATAATACTTGTTTGAGAATTTGTGAACAGCATTAATTACAACGGTTTTCTGGAGATTGCAAGCAAGATATAATCAAAACCCCGAATTTGCTTTAGAATACGATTTTACCAGCTTTAGTTTTAGTCCCACAATGAGGGCAATTAAAAGCACTCGCTTCCTGCGGTCGCTCGTGCTTTCAAAGTGCGCTCATGCGTGAAATAGTCTTCCCGCACTTGGTTCGTAAATAACTATATTGTCACATTGACAGTTGTGGTTATATTCAAATATTCTTCCCGTAAAAATTACTTCAAGCGACTTGACAACGTACTATGTACCAAATAAGGATAGTTATATACGAATTATTATTAAATAACAAAGGAGGGCTATACTCCATAAGAATCCGTACTTCGATTCCTAGGTGGAATACACTATAGTGGCATAACAGTTTTTAATCGATACTACATACTGCTCACCCGTCTATATGGAAGTTTATCAAAGCAGTGCGATTACAAAAACGGGTTGCTGATTACGTTAATAGACCAATTGTGAAATGTCTGCGTGGAATCGCTTATAATTTTTAAATTATATTTTCTTTACACTTTTTTTTCTTTCTATATATGTTTTCTTTTTTTTTTTAATAAATTATACTATTAAAAGAAAAACTTTAACATTGTTTCATTTCTGTCGAGGCCAATTGACTTGCGCCTAATTCTCTGCGTCGAACTGACGTAGATCCCCTGTGATGAAAATGTTTTTTTAGACAATAACTTAACTTGGGAGTGCTTGGTAAACGAACAACTTTTGTGAAACGGCTCATCTTGAACACACCCTTTTCCTGACCTTCGAACCAATTACACAGAATCCACCAGGAACAGATTTTTTTCACACACAAATGTTGACGCAAAATCAAATGTACTGCAGTCTACGATATATCTAAGGATGCCTCTATCTAAGTGTAAGCACAGACAATACTATACTGTGCTTATGTATCAAATGGCAACTCTATATTTGGTTTAAAAATACGCCAAAAGAGGCCACTAATAGTGCGACATGCCAAGGCCAACTGTATCTAATATCGCTGCGCGATATAAGGCCGTCACATAACGAGACTTTTCCGATTCTTATATCCTCAAAATATTGATCCTTATGTGGCGCCATCTATCCAAAGCACAATAAAATGCTTTGTAATCGCTGAGCATTTTAAGATCATGTGATAAAAATATGCAATATGATTGGATTATATCAAATCTACTGTTATGACATTTGACTGATATGACATATTTAGTCGTTTCAATGCTACATATTTACTATAATATAGTTTAGAAGTTACGTCGAGTACTAATAGAACACTATTTATCCAGTTTTCCCCACAAACCTTTATGCCGTGAGTATACCTATTTCACAAATCCGATGGTTTTTATACAGTTTAGAAAGATTGGACCTTTTAAGAGATGGATCAGCAGTTCTTTCAACCCACTGATTATATATCCGCACAATGTTGATTTTGTAAATACATACAAAATAATAAGTCTAAATAATTAATGAAACACAATGCAAAACAGAACGTATAGCTCGGTTAATATCTGATGGCACTTCGGATGCGCGAGGCGTGGCAAAAATAACTATTATGTACGTTAAAAGCATCGGTATCGAAAGCAATACACTACTATAGACAAAGTGCAATAAAATTAAATACGGACTAATGTTTTCAAGTCGGTCCTTAACCCTTCATATGTAGCGAAATCTAAGCCTATCTCTCACGTTTCATGTTGCGTTCTCCTTTTTTGTCTTAAAATTGTCATCCACGCAAGTGCCATCAGGTCTTAACCGAGCTATAACACTTTGATTATGAATCTGAATGCATATAATTTTAGGTTAGGATTTTCACAAATAACCCGCTTTTATGTTTCGTTATTACGATTCGTATTCGGTAAACTTCGTATATCTACTAGCGCTTAGTGTTTGTAATAGGAACTAAAATAAGATTTAAAACTGGAAAAACTCGTAACCAGGTCCTGATAGTACCGAACATAGACGTGTAGAGATATGACCTATGGTAACTAAAATTTACGATGTGCAGCAACCAGTTTAACGTGTCTGTAAGAACAATTGAGAGTATTATAGCAGGTATCCCTGTTTTTTTTTTAAATAAAGAACTATAATATATACGTATTTATAATTTTGAAAGTACACTGCTTTTGTACACCATTTTTAATACTTATTAATTAGTGATTTTATGGAATATGAGAACATACAACGCATAGTCTTATCTTAGAACATTCTGCGGGCTCTGCCATTTATGCTGTGTTGTATACAAAGTGATACGAGTGACAACTAGTAGAATTATTAAGAAATAATTTGGTTTTGCCCATTAGTATTAATGTTTACAAATTATTTATTATGAAACTGAACAATGAAAATTAAGTAAGTTGTTAGTATATGCAGGAACGTAAAAAGCACTGAATTGTTTAAGCGAAAGAAACCTGCTGCTTGAAAATAAAATTTGCATTTGGCTGTATATTCTGCTAATATCAGCAATTCTCTCCTAAATATTTGATTTTGCGGCTTCTCGTAATAACCCAACTTTTGAGCTAGTTCGTAACACACTTTTGTGGTATAGGTTATTTCGTGTGTCGTCTGATCTGCAGATGTTACCAACAGCACTCCAACAAACTGCAAAAATAAAAATTATTTATTTATATTTAATATCTTGCATATAAACAACTGTCAACACATTTTGAAACTGTAAATAAACATGTCACGTTTCGGATCATTTTTTTTACAAGATATCGAAGAATCTACAGTAAAACAGGCCCACCAATACATTGGGATGACCAAATTATACATCGGGTCAGGTTTTGGAATTTTGTGATTACGCAACTATGTACCGGGTGGCCAACTAAGAATGGCCGCCGGCTATATATCAGAAACCAGTAGTCATATTGCTTCCGGGTAAAAAAAATTCAGGTAAAAGTGCCCAAGAGAAAATGCTGGAAATTATTTTGGAGTTTGTAAAATGTCCGCAAGCGGGCGTACAGTCAGGATCAATGTTAAAATTTAGAATTTCTTCATATTTTTACTAATTAAGGGGTATTGACAATTTCTAAACTTTATTCCTTACACATTCTTTAATACTTTTAGTCTTGCACATTTTTCACTATCTAGTGAAATAAAGTGGTGGGGGCAGTTCAGATGTTTTTTTTATATAAACTGGGATTACTCCCGTTTGGCTTAACCGATTTGAATAAGTTTGGTTTCATTTAAAATAGCCTTATTTGCTCTACAAACTGCACTTGTGTTTTTGTATCTCGAACTTTTGCCGTCACCGGTAGATGCCGTTAACTGAAATGCCAACAAATATTAGGCCTTTTTTCAAAAAAGTTAAATGCAATGATATACAGTACTGTACAAATGAAAGGGGCACCTAGCATTAATTCTCAAAAAGTTCAAAAGGAATCTAAATAGAAAGTTTTATTTCGGCATAAACATGCTTTAAATACAATTCTGATATATACAACTAATAATATTTAATATTTTGTATGACCTCCTTTATTTTTAATAACTTGCAGAATTCTCTCTCCCAGACTATTATGTAACTTTTGAAGAAAATCGAGCGGAATATTCTGCCATTCTTCTTGTAGAACAGTCCATAGCTCCCTAATGTTCTTAGGTGACCTTTCAGCTCTTTTCTGGTCCAAATGATCCCAAACGTGTTCTATGATATTCATATCTGGACTTTGTGGAGGCCATACCATTGTCCGCAGTACACCGTCTAGCTGCTTCTTCTAACTGCGTTAAGTAATTTTTTACTAACCTTGCGGTATGCTTAGGATCATTATCCTGTTGCAGGATAAAATTATTACCAATAAGTCTTGTTCCGGAAGGCACAGCTTACTCCTCCAAAATGTCCTTGTATTTCTGAGCTGTTAATTTCTCATCTATTTTGATTAAATCACCCACACCTTCGGAGGTAATGCATCCCCACACTGAATGCTGCCACCACCGTGCTTTATTGTAGGTTGTAGACAACTTTCCAAGTAAGCCTCTCCAACGCGCCGCCTCACATACTGTCTTCTGTTCGTCCCAAATAATTGGAATTTCGACTCACCGGTCCAAAATACATGTTTCCAATCATCGCTGGTCCAGTGTTCGTGATCTTTTGCATATTTGAGACGTTTGGCTTTATTCCCTCTTCTCAATAGTGGTTTCTTCACAGCAATGACAAATACGTAGAAATGTTTCAACTACTAATTTCTTGGTTTCACACAGGGTGCCCCTTTCATATGCACAGTACTGTATTTCTTTTTACATAAGTTAATAAAAAATTAAAATCTCTACATTTCGGTAAAAAAGCGAAATTTGTATGTTTTTTAGAACAGGAGATATTGGCAAAAATAGATGAAAATGCATGAATTCTCTTGTTTTAATTGTCTTCTTTTTGTTATATATATATATATATATATATACAATTTTACTGTATTTATTATATATATATATATAAAGCCTGCAACCTTTGCCGCGTGGATAAAACAGAAGTTTCAATTTCCGCCTCCGATATGTTTCGTACTGCTGCTATAATTATATTTTGTCTTGTTGTAGGCCGGTTTTCAAAAACAATGTCGTTAACTCTCCCCCAAAAATAAAAATCTAGGATGTTGAAGCAATATGACTACTGGTTTCTGAGATATAGCCGGCGGCCATTCTTAGTTGGCCACCCGGTACTGGTTATAAGAAGAGCAAACGCAAGAAAAACTGGCAAATATCTTGCCAGATTGCGCATATAACTAACATGCGAAAAGAGGATACAACTGAATACAAGAAAGTGGAAAGTGGAACTCATATGGAATGATTGCGTAAAATTATAGGTCTGTTCGGGTTTTTGTTGTGAATTGTAACACGTGCTGTAACAGAACAGCATATACAGCATGTGTCAATTTTCATTAGCCATAGGCGATTAAAGATTAAAATGAAAGAAAAAAGTGTACTGTACAATAATTTTTATTATGCATGGTTGAATAACACAAGTTTACTGTACTGGTTCTAAAGGATGTGGTACCAACACTGAAGGTACGGCTTTTGGTTTTAAAAACATACAACGACTGTGCAGAACATACACACAAAGAGGGATATTCATCCACCATGCCTTCCAGACCACAAACTTTTATCCATAAGAAACGCGTTTCTTCTTGCGCTGGTAAAGTGAAAAATATTCATCAACATTATAAGGCACGTCTCCAAATAAAACTTTTATTACTCATACCTATGCATCGAACGCTGGATTTTTGGAAGTCATGAGGTTGTTTTACTCGTTTTGATGGTCTATAACCGCACAAAAAACACACTCTCCCCATTTTCACTTGATTTTCACACTGATGACGCCAACTAAATAAAATAATGCTTCGCAGAAACCATGCAGAAACAAATCAGGTTATGTCAATACGGTCGGTAAAGTCAGACACTGTTTGAGCTTGAGCATCATCAACCAACCACGTTTTAATTGTCAACGTGTTTTTAACCAATAATAAGGCATCTGCACTAGCACATGCGTATTAGCCACTTGTACAAACACAGACTTCCGATATGTTTTGTATCGTTTTGCTTTCGGAATTTTCGATACTAAACCCGCAATATAGGAGTATTATATATATGCAGAACAGTTACTGTCAGACGCGTTTGCAACATCGTTTAAGATTTCGTAAATGCGCATGACGGGAATATTAACGCGCATGACTAGAACCGTTCTAAAACAGTTCAAACAAGAACCCGAACAAACCTTATATTACTTGCCAAGTAAATATTTTAATGACTACAAACGTTCTGCAAATCCCTTTAAGGCCGTTCGTCCACCGAGAAAACCAATATGTGGCAACCGGTTGTAGGCAACCAGTCGCGTGTGACTGGTTGCTTAGTTCTTCGTCCACCGAGAAAACCAGTTTGAAGGATTTCGTCGTCAGGTGAGGATGTTATTACTGGGTAAGCGCGCAAATAAAGAGGCGCAAAAGATGTTGCAAGTGAGTTCAAAGATCCGGTTAAGTTTAAACAAACTTATAGAATGAGTACAGAGATTTTTTTTATTTTTCAATCTCCACAAACCTTATGTTTGCATTTTCTTCAGCTTTTGATAGCGATCACGGCATGTTATTGCGTTAAAAACTAAAAACTAGCATAAGAAATTCAACTTTACAAATAAAGAATAGCTCTATCGGTCGAATGGTAGTAAGCAACTAAGGCTTGGCGACCAGTCAGTATAATCGCGCGCGATAGGTTGCCTTTCACAATAGGTCGTAGTCGCCGCGGTGGACGAACATGTACAGTTTTTAATGTGTTGGTCGCGGGTGTGACTGATTGCTTGGTTGTAAGCGATTGGTTGCCCCGTTATGGTTTCCTCGGTGGACGAATGGCCTAAGAGGGAGATTTACAAGCAACCCTAACCTCTGCCGGAGAAGCGGAAACTAAATGCTGCAGCTTTAACTGTAAAAAAAATGAAACCATTGTAATAACTAAACCATCATGTCTGTCTGCTAGATGATTTTCTTGAAAAAACCGGCAATGGTTCTTATACAAGGCGATATAGTATGCCAAGGAGGAAATAGAACTTTGACAAAAAACCAATAGCTCATTTCCACCCTAGACATTAAAGATTTATATCCCATGAGATTGTTCAAAAAAGCCTAAAACATAACCATTGTTTTTGAGTCCAAGAAAAAAATGGGTTAATTCTATATGGTATAAAAACTGCAGTTGGAATAAATAAAATTAGTAATTGAACCCATATTGAGACATCAAAAATATACGATACAAAAAGGGACAATCTCTATAGTCATTTGAATAGATCATCCAGTGTTAGCAATTTATCAATTGCTGGTGCAAATTTACAAGAGAAAATTAAAATAACTGAAAAACAACTGTGGGTTCTCTAGAGCCGTACATTAGATTAAACGAAAGACATCATGTGTCAAGATAACTTCCTTAAGGTGGCCATCTCGCCCATCTCAATTACATTGCAAACATGTTGCGAACATATCGCACCAGAAACCGTTAGTACGCAATAAATTAAAAATTAAAAAATACGAGCATAATCTACAAACTTATCTCCAGGGGACTGGGTAATTTTAATAACGGAAGTTTGTTCGATTAATGTGGAAAAAAATGTTAAAAAACAGGAAGTTTTTATACCAAAAATCTGCTAGTTTGTTTCATATTTACTTGGAATATATAGATAATTGCCAGATATTAGGTAGCTTACCCCCTAGACAAATAAATTCTCTTTCTTTTGATGCTTGATACAAAGCAATTAAGCGTATTTTATAGCTGTCTTGTGCTTTTAATTGTTTTTACACGGCATTCGGATTGATTCGGACATATCTGGACATTCTTTATTAAGAAAAGTAGATTCCATATATCATAATCAGAGTGATGGGTGCAGTAATTCTTAAACAGAGGGCGCTGTCGACAATAATATTAGTTTTTAAAATTATTCTGGAAATATAGTGTCCGCACGAAGAGCAGACAAACTTATTGTATATCTTACTCAGTCATACAATGACGTTATATATGTCTTTCTGTCAGACACCAAAAGAGTAACGTTTAAAGAAAGAAATCGCAATCGCATATATACAAATAACATTAAATTGAACTGATATAATACTATTCGTACAAAAAGCCGAAAATAGAACTGATGCATCTCGTATTCTTATTTAGTAATATATCTACCGAAAATATCTAGCCCACAGAGTATTTTACAAAAAGTATTTATGTTTTGGTGATCAAAGTGATCATACACAGAGTCTTACAAATTAAAGCGAATCTGAAAATACTTTTGGATTTAATTTCTATTTAATTTGTAACATATCTACACTATGTTGCAAATTATGTGTAAATTAAATAAAAATGAAATGAGAAAACATTTTCAGATTCGCATTTACTTTGAAACACAGCGTAACACTATGTTTCAAATTAAATGCAAATCTGAAAATATGTTCTCATTTAATTGGCAAATAATTTGCAACATAGTCTACATTAGGGTGGTCGTTATTTTTCAAATTTGAGATTTCTTTCGGGTACCCCCCTATTTTTTTTTTCGTTAAATGTAAAAATATACCACATAAAATGTCTACTTATTTGATTCATATTAAGGGGTGCCGCAGAGGGGTTAATGTTCCCTCCCCCATTCTGGAAAAAATCAACTTTTTCGCTTTTTCTTCTGTTGAATTAAAGTGCAACTTATTATACATGAATAGATAGATTTGAAATTCAATGTAAAAAAGTACATACCTTGATTTTTTCTAGAATAGCAATAGCTAATGAGTAAAACGTTTGACAAATTCCCTGCCTTAGGTTTAGCTATGGCTCAGTAGTTGTCCTAACAACAGTCGATTTGTATGCGTCCGGAAATTCTTTACGGTATTGACTAACTACTTGTAGAATATATTGCTTTTGTCATTCGTCTTTCGACAAAACATTAGTAGCCAAAGAGAATGCTGAAAAAACAATTTTTCCTAACACATAATGGTCACCCTAATGTACATATATTGCAAAACAGATTTTCGACTTATATTTCAAATTAAATGCAAATCTATGGAAACTAAATGAGAAAGTATTTCCGGATTCGCATACTGTACAAGTTCTACTTCTAAACAAGTGTTTTGGTCAAATATTTTCAAAAAAAATAAATAACTCAAAAACTATTGGCTCAATTTTGAAAAAGAAAAACCAGTTGAACAGATAATTTAAAGCAGTACTAGAAAATCCAAAAATATATAGGATCAGTTATTTAAAAAAATTAAGTTTCACGCATTTCCGGTGGAACTTTTTTAATAAAATTCTTTTCAAATTTTATTTTGAGTACATATGAATTCTTTTTAAAATTGTTTAAACTTAGTAGTTGACGAAATATTGCCTAAATTGCCTAAATCTTTTTACTGAAGTAAACTATTACTTTCAGTCTGCCGATTTTACTGAAAATCTAATCAGATCTCAAGAGGCAGATTATACACGTAAATACAAAATTTGGAATTGATCGTTGCAGCGGTTTGACCGCTATCGTGGTCACACACAGCCAGACTCACACTGACACACACAGACATTTTTTAAAAACCACTTTTTCGGTATCAGGGGACTTCAAAACGTGGACATCTGCAAAAATCTCGAGGACGAAAATTTTCATCATCACTATACTTCCTTATACTACGTATAAGGAGGTAAAAGGAATTTTATTATTTATCTCAGTCCGAATATTGGAAATTTTTTTATACAAAAATTATTCAAAATCGAGCTTTAAATATGTCCATACCCGTGATATATCTATTTAAAATGCATGACTTGCGATATATTCGCAAAAACCTGTTTTACGATAAGAGTATGTACCAGTAGGAATTTCAAAATTTTTTTTTTTAAAATTGTTTTCTAATTTAGTCTTGATCGCTTTGGTATACTTTACATTCTAAAATTAGTAGTTGACGAGATATTGCTATTATTTGATTTCTTCACTGAAATAAAGTACTACTCCCGATTTATCGATTTCACTGAAAATCTAATTAGATTTCCGAGAGAGATTATATTCCTAAATATACATTTCGGTATTGATGGACTTTACCGGTTGGCCGCTATCGTGGTCACAAAGAGAGGGACAGAGAGAGAGAGAGAGAGAGAGAGAGAGAGAACGCGCGAGAGACTTTTTGTAAACGTGGAAATCTGCAAAATCTCGAGGTCAAGAATTTTTGTCATCAAAATACTTCCTTTTACTACGTAGGTATAAGAAAGTCAAAAAGGAATTTTATTTATGAAATAAAAATTACCTAAAATAAGTCTAGACAATTTTGGGTTAAATTTGCGAATACATGTTAAAGTGTATCTCATTTATAATTTTTTTTAATATTTGTTGTGCATGTATATATGTATTTTGTAAATTTATGCCCTGATCTGTATATTGTTGTGTTTTACAGAATGTTCTGACAGAGGTGTAATGATAATTTTTCATTATTTCTTTCTTAGCGTTTCCTTAATAAAAATTGGAAAAATTTGGAAATTCTTTGATTACCTTTTCCTGTAGAATTAAATTAGAGGAAATAGTGAGATCACAGGGGTTATTTTTTATATTATATCGTACACTAGCGGAATTATCCAGAATGTGAGGGGCAGAATCTGATTTTCTGCTAAAACCATTCCTTGTTAAATCAGAATGCTGGGTGGAGACACTTAGATGTAAAAGGCAGCGAAGGAATACTCTTAATTGCTTTGGATCAAGCATCAAAAGAAAGAGAATTTATTTCTCTATAGGCTAAGCTACTAATATCTTACAAGTATTTATATATTCGAAGTAAGCACATTTTTAGTACAAAAACTTCCTGTTTTTTAACAATTTTTCCCATATTATTCGGACAAACTTCAGTTGGAGACAAGTGTGCGGATAAGCCGGAATTTTTTTGGTTATCAACGGATTGTGGTGCGATATGTTAGCAGCATGTTTGCAATGTAATTGAAATTGGTGAGGTAGCCATCTTAATAAGACAAAATATATTCTTTAGTTTGTATATGAAAACTAGCATACTATTTCATTTTTGTGAAACCCTAATAAAATTGAAATGAATAAATAATACAACTGTCTAGGTATATATTAATACATGACGAAAAAAACTTTGTACTCTGGCATAGATAGTTAAAGTTCATATGAATAAGGAGTGCAGAAAGATAAAATTTATGTATAATATGTGTTACAAATAAATACATTAATTAATTAACTCGAAAATTAATGGATAACGACGTATTTCTACACGTTCGCAGCTAACGTAATAGAAAATTCAAAAAAAATTATGTGCAACGGTTATAGAAGTATACTTTTTGAGAAAAGAACCTGAATAACTCAAACTTAAAAAATTAATGAATTAAAGTCGAATTTCGACCACTGATCGACCACTGGTATTAATTATTAGGCAAGTTATTTAGGTAATTATACAAAATTTTTAAACTATTTTCTTTAATTCTGTAATACAAATTACTTACATAGGCATGTAAGAAATTTAATTTTTTTAATATTCTTCAGATCTTGTTTTTAATTATATTTAGTAATTTATTATTAACGTGCGAAATGCACACTGTCGGATAAATTTCATGGCGGTCTTTGAAATTTTTTTCCAATTGAATTGGTCATTCTAATAGTTGATACGGTATCAGAACTTAATAAAACACTTGATGACAAGGAAGGCATTTTATAATATCCAAGACAACTGTCTGAGCACACATGTATATTTAACTTATTTAATTAGACTGTTGTAGGTATGTGATATAGGTATATTGATTGTTTCTCTTTTTCTTACTTTTACACACATTATAGGCCTTGTGTTTCTTACACTGACAGGTTCACTACTTACGGGTTTTCTTGAGCAGAGTTCTGTTCTTTTTATTATTAATGGTCAAAAACGAATTTGAATAAATACATGGTGACCGTCTAAATTGAATCAGCCTATATATTCCTTTATCAGAAATGCAATAATCACTAAAAATACCTGTTTATTATCTAAATCAAATAGGTAAAGGACATAGAACTACATAGGTATTTACAAAACAAACATTATATGTAAGTATGTTCCTATTATTCTTGTAAGGACGTTATTTGCATTTTTACAATTTAGGGTAAATATCAAGGATTTCAAAATAGACACATATTCTATTAAATCGTGTATGTATGAGACAAAAACTCTCTTTTTTGTCTCATACAAAAAAAACGGTCTGGTCTATCAGTCTCTATATAATTTGGTTGAATGTAAGACATACGTTGCGTTAGTAGTGTCATCTTTTATCCAATAAATTTATTTTACAAATTATATCGCTGCTACTTTCAACCAGATGGCTAATATAAATGCAGTCACGTATGCAACACATAATACACGCCTAATGGTTAGAAGAGGACAGAGCAATGTGGCGATTCTCTTTCTATTAGATGGCCACCTTAAAGAAAAGTAACGTAGCCACTGAAGTAACATTTTTCGAACTTTGCGGGTGTTTTAAGTTGGCGTTGGACGCAATAGAATAACATATAGAGGTGTACTTGCTGATATTTCACTGCAAAATTAGTGAATAGAAATATAATTTCATCAATAAACGTTTCTGCATCTATTTTTTCAGCAATCTTCTGCTTGGGTACATGATTTCTCAAGTAATTTTGCAATTAAATGAGAATTAGCCTACCTGTACTTGATTGTCTTCGTAACCAACACAAAACACCCGCGAAATTTGAAAAATGTTACTTGGGCATCTATGCCTTGAACATGCAACTCATTGAAAACCACATCGACAAATACGACTATTCCAACTGAAATTAATTGTAGTGTTTATAATAATTGTAGAAGGAGGCAGATTTGAATATTTGGTATGAACTATTTTCTCTTTCCAATAGACGGTATATAGCGAAGAAACTTACTCAAGACATAAATTAATGTTAATATCATAAGTGTTACTTTTAAAAAGTAATTTTGATCTCTTTTTGGTAATAAACAGCCCTACGTAGTGCTTCCCTGAAGATAGTAGAAGATTGCCGAAACGTTGGATCTTCAATTAATAACTTTCTTATAGATTGTTTATATGCTTACTAAGTTACTAACCATTGCATTTATACTCCACACTGCATTATAGATTAAGTACATATTTCTGAAACTGTCGTTGTTGGACGACAACAAGATCGGAGGATTGATATACCACCTAACCAAATGAGAGAAACTTAATAAAACACTCGCTAATATAAACAGAGAAAAACACATTAAAGGCCATCCGAAAATTGAATTAAAATAATTCTTAGCTTCGCATAATTGCAGTAAAACATGTTTCATCTTCTTCAGATCGTCTATATTGTCTGTTGTGAAATCTCTGATCATTATTGATTTCATATTTATAACATCAACGCTGTTTCTTATTAATATATTCATCCAAATAATTCTCTCTCGGAAAGCCTTCATGAAATGCCAAGTCACTGTAACAAATATTAAAACCAAATATTTCTGGATATATTCAGATGTATAATAGCCACGATAAACATCATTTAAGTTATATAAACCGAATAAGTGATCGCCTAGTTTGTATGAAATCAAAATGTACATATGAATCAGTAATATGTCGAAATATACGTAGAGATTTCTTTCTTGTAGCATTACGTGTTTCGAGAAAACTTTATCTATCTTCAGTAAAATGTTCAAAAACTTCGAGAAATCCTCACGTTTGTGGAAGGTAAATGTAAATATAATTATCATGCAGCAATACATTAAGGAAATACTTGTTAAAATATCAACAATGACGGATGCTCGAGGACGGCTGGAAAATATGCTTGTTTTGATCCATATTTGTAAACCGCAGACTACTGGTAACAGGCACAATAAAATTATACCGTAAATACGTTTCAACAAGAGATAAAATCTCCGCTCATTACGATCAACTCTCAAAATATTTAAATTGAAAGTAGATAAAAACATAGTTATTATGGCAAAAGCACGAATGTATTTAATGTCGTGTAATATTTGAGCCATCTTGTATGTTGAAGAGTTAAAAACGAACTATATTACACTCTTGTAAATACTTACTAGTATACAATGTAATCATGACATGAAATGCATTAATAAGATTACATTTTCAAGAGTTTTGGTGGGTACGTACGTGAAAGGGTATTTTCGTTGATTAAAAAGGCAATGTACTAATTATGATAATATGAAACACAATGGTAATATTTAATAATATAATACATGCACTGGAACAAGACGAAAATATTTCTGAAATTGATTTACTTATTTATAACCTTAGAGATGTCAGTGGCGTAGCTATTCTTCTCAACTATTAATTATTTAATTACATAACATTCTAAGGACCGGTTTTATCAACGTCGATTAAAATACCCGACAATAGAAACTTTCGTGTTGGATCCAAGCGGAAAATGCCATATAAATATACTGATTTTCGGGAATTACAGAAGGCATAATTTCTCTTGTAAACCGTCCTATTTATCCAATATCCACGTCCGATAAGTTGGCAAGTAATTGCCCATTATATACCAAGCCCATTGAATTTAAGAATTTTTTTTAAAGAGTCCGGAATCGTGATATTTAATTGAATTTGAACTTCTTTAAAACAATCCATATCAGTCACGTTATAATAATAATAGTTTATTCGTTGTAATTACTATTAAAAGAAAGTCAATAAACTAATTAAAAATGCAGTTAGGTGTAGGTATATGACAATAAAACAAACAATAACAACAAAAAACAATAATATGTCTATAATGTAATTTTATAAAAATTTAAAAAAAGTCTTCAATGCTATCTGGCATCTTTCTTTCAAACAAGATGCAAATGGTTAATGTGCCATGCCTCTAATACCATAATGGGTATAGTTTATGTAGTAAAATTTGATGATTACCATATCGAACGACTAAATTAGGTCACATGTCAGTTCGGATCGTTCTTTATTAACGTAGGCGTCTATTATAGTCTCCATCACCTGCAGAATTCCAGTCACTGTGGATTTGTTTTTTCTATATCCATGCTGTTTATTAGATATATAGTTCTTTCTTTCAAAGTATTTTAGTAGACAATCTACTATCAACTGTTCAAAAATTTTGTAAATTGCATTCGAAACTCCCTTTTTATAAGCTGCCCCAAGCGTTTTGAAGTAACTTTATATAGATAAATACGTAAACAACAGAACGCAACAACATAACTTAACCTCAAAATATAAACTGTGCGAAATTCTACGAGCATATCTGATACTGCAATTGTTATAAACTCCGCTGTGAAATTCTTGGACATCCCTAGACATCCTTAAGATATCCCCGGACATCCCTAAGACACCCCTGGACCTCCCAAAACATCCTCGGTCATCCTCAAACTTTGTCGGTCATCCTCAAACATCCCCGGACATACCCTAACATGTACACCAGAAATCACCAGCGATTTACCCCTCGGTTAGACACATTACATTTTTCCATGTACAACATTAAAAATGACCGTGTTATCTGGGAGTTAAGAGGAGTAAATTATTAAACGATGGAATTTAATGATAGGTACCCAATTTTATTCACATAAGTATATAAATTATAACAGCTTCTTTGTAATAAGTAATATATTAAGTGTTAAAGTAATCTACTACTTTAGTATTACCCATTTCATCGAAAATTTAATCAGATCTTCAGACAAACATTATACACACTTCTAAGTATAACTTTTGGTACTGATAGCTTCAACCCTTTGGCCGCTAACGTGGTTACACCCAGAGATAGATGTTTACAGAAACCAATTTTACTTTCTTATAAACAGTATGTGGAAGTACTATGATGGTGAACATTTTCGATCTCGAGACTTTTGCAGATGTCCAAAAATCTCATAGCAAAAATAAAATCAATACAACTTTTCTACAGCTTAAGTTGTCTGCTATAATTTGTGTCTGTATTCAATCAAAATAGATTAAAGCATGTTTTGAATTAGTCATCCATTCTCAATAATACAACAAAAGCCAAATAAAGTATCAAATCATTTCATACACTATGTCCCCGCATCGACTTTAAAAGAGGAAATTTTTTTTATTTTTTATTTCTCAGAAAACTTCACTGTTGATGATTTACTCTGCTTGTTTTCAAACCCCCAAAACACAAATAACTTTTTATTTAACTCGAACGGTTCTCGAGATAATATCATTTTTCTTCAAAATTTAGACTTAAAAGTTTTTATTCGTAATTTTTATAAGTATCTCCAGTAGGCGGTGTTACACCTTGTTTTCCTTTCACGCTATATGTCTTTTCCTTTTAGTTGAGCACATTAATAATTTTTGAATTTTTAATTCATTTACTTTTGGAGCGAGCTGTATATTGCCTCGCAATTTAATTTTAATTTCATTTTTCTACGCAAGCTAAATTGGCTTGATCTCCTTCATTTTGGGATATTGTTGTGTAACTTTACATTTCTTTTCTTTTGAAACCCATTTTTAATATCCGTGCGGCCATCTGTTGGTTAACGGATTAGTTCGTGTTGATAGAGTTCTATGGGATGCTGTCGGAAGTATTATCAATGTGGTTTTGTATTTTCTAATTTTTGGGGTTAATTATTTCATGTTTTATTTATTAATCACCCTATATTTGTTTCTTTCCCTTCGTCCTTTTAATTATTTGTTGTTTAACGAATAATTGTGTCTGCCTTACTGACGAATAGCACTCTTTGAGTTGGAAGATTCTGATTGTTGTTTTCAAGCAAGGGGACAACTAAGCCATTTTCTCCTTAAACGGGGTAAGCCACTTTCATTTTGATCGTCGAACTATAAGCAGCTTGTTACCTGTCTGAAGTAGAGCGAACACATTTAGAGAAAATCACATACGTCATCACAAAGATGCGCAAACAAAAAGTGTCAGGGGCGCAGGTGATTAAGAGGGCGGAAGTATTAGGGATTTTTTTAAACTTCATAATTGTGAAAATTATGTTTTTACGATCGGTTAGTTTAAAAATAGAAGTATTTACAAGTGTCTTGATAAAGACAATTATTTAAACAACAACATTTTACTAAATTCAAAGAAGCAACAAGAAAACACCAATATAATGTAATCGTAAGCGCCACGCTCCTGTTATACTAACACCCCTAAACTGGATCGGATGGGATATAATGAACTCGCCCAACTCTGGTACGTTTATTGCGCATTATGACGTATGTGATATTCTCTAAGTGTTTTCACTATACCTTCTGCACCAATTTTGTGATATAATTAAGTACCGTTAACGTTGTATTACGCTAATTGATAGCGGATTATTCATGCAGAGGTACGATTCTTCCGTTTATTTTAAGGCAGTGCCTCCGCTGCCGGCAACGGCTCCCGAATGAGTAGCCGGCAACGGCGCCCGAAAAAGCTGCCGGCGACGGCTCCCAAATGAGCTGCCGGCAACGGCGCCCGATTAAGCTGCCGGCTACGGTGATTTAATGAGTATGTCGGTAAAGATTTTTTCAAGATTTTAAGGTTTTATTAAAAATCAAAATTTTGAGTTATTCCTAATGTATAATACGGTAACACATATAACGAAAAAATAAAAAACATAAAAACATATAAATTCATTCTAAGTAATAACAATAACACAATAATAAGGTATATAGGTAGTGTATATTATAAAACATGTATAAAATAGACGCCTTTATTTTTTCTTTAATTTTTTTCGTTTAAGGCCAATTACGGTATTGCCATATCCCTTTGTCCACGTTTTTTAATCTTGACACTGCAACTATTTCACTAAAACCACAGCCATCTTCTATCATTATAATATATGTTGCTGTTTTAAGATCAACTAAGCAGTATGTACCATCAATAAACAATATTTCCGGAAACGCCTCCATGTATTTTTTCATTCTTTTGTCTTGAAAATACAGTCCTTTAAAAACTTCATGTTCATCCATTAACAATTGAATATCGCTACAGTCATAAATATTCTTGAGCATATTAACACATTCTTGAAAGTTTTTCCTCTCTGAAGTTCTCCTGCTGATGTTAGTTAGGTCTTTAAGTGTAATCTTGTTGCCGGTCTCCGCTCTTATTTTGTCCAACACAACTTTTTTATTTGCACCAGCTTTTAACGATTCACTTGCAAAATTTTTTACATTTGCCGGGAGCTGTAACCTTTGTTGTGAAAGGGTTGTAAAATAAGTTTCAGAAGATGTATGGTTGTGGTTGTCTTTTAATTCCAATACACACAGATATTGTTTGCAAGCAGTAACGCGCAGGAAAATTGTTGCCTCACAATCTTCTTTATACGTCGTACATTTTCTCTTGGAATGTTCATTTTTTGATTTAAAAGGTCTACCACCTTTAACGCACGCTAGTCGCATATGATAATATTTAAGTGTTTTATTAATGTTGACAACGCTTTCGGGGGCTCGTTTTCTTTGATTTTCGATTGTTCTAGCATCTCGTATCCAAAATTCATTATGAACACTTTTCTTGTACTCGGTTAACACACTAATAAACTCTTCATATGAAGAAAACTTGTCTCCGACTTTCATTTTCCACAACTACGCGATAGCTGTTTACTTGTTACCTATACATATTTTGAGGTTATGTACTCCACAGCTGGTACCCCTCACAGTATTTGTTGGGCGCCGTTGCCGGCATCGGAACTAAAATTGCGTGGGCAACCGGCGCCGGCAGCCATTGGTCAATTTTTTGGGCACCGTTGCCGGCAGCGGAGGCACTGCCTTATTTTAAACTTTGATGGATATCTTTAGATAGACAGATTAATTGGCTGGTGAGTTAGTATTTCTTTTATTAAACTTATTCATTAATGCTTGCCGTGTTGTTTCCGTCCTTCTTTGTTAGCTTTTATCCTTAGGTAATACAATCTCGCTACGTGCCGCTATATGGTAAATGTTGAACGACACATGCCTGTTCTTTTGTCGACTCGTATACCGCCATCTTTACAAAAGTTTTATCTTGGATGGAAATTTGGAATTATAAGAGCAATTTCTACAGCCTTATAGTGAATGGAAATTAGCCGACTCTACCGACTGCTTTTGTGACCGCATCGAGGGAATAACCATCCTTTAGAATCTCCATACCGAGGAATTTACCTTCCACTCAGGTTTTTCTTTTGTTGAACAATTAAATATCGATTTCATACGTTTAATTGCGATTGTGAATTTAATCTGAATTGTGTATATGCATACCGCTCAATTGACATTTTCTTAAAAAAGAAACAATGGTAATTACCCGCCATAAAATTTAGACTTAGTTGGATTTTAGTACATTTGGCATTTAACTACCATATTAAGCAATTATCTGTTCTATTTTAATACGTTTAATGATACTGGGCGATTAATTTTACCTCTCATTTTGTATTGCTGTGCTGGTTAAATTATAATTTCATTACATTTTCTTTTTCATATTCACTTATTTGAAAATATAAATTTATTGCTTCTTTTGTGGGGGGTTCAACTCATACAATTCTTGGTAATTTATTTGTTACATTAAATAGACTTGTTATTTATTGATTATAACGTGTACTACACCTAGTGCACCCAAAAATTATTCCTGCTGCTGGGATAAGTAACATTTGGAGTGGTCCTGATTAAGAATTAGACAGCTGGCGCCTAGTCATCCACTTCAGTAATCTGAGCGACCTATGTCCCATAAAACCGAGAGCTAGAGGCACAGGATAACTGCAAATTAAATCTTCGCCAATTTGAACAGTATTTATGCTATAATATTGACTTTACAACAAAGAATTTATCTAATTCAATGTTACGGAACTGGGGAAGAGTGATACCGAGTTGTTATTAGAAAATTCAACAAAAATACCCGGAAGTTACCATTTCAAATTCCGGAGCAAAAAACATAGTGACCAAATTCCTTAAAACAGGCTCGGTTTTAAACATTAAGAAGTCAAAGAAATTGTTCGATGAAGACGATGCTGCTTCAGTTCTCGCCGTTCATTCCACAAGAGAAGCTCCAAGGTTGTCTTTAAGAAGGAGGGCTATAATAACAGGGATAAGTAAATCTCATTTACAAAGAATATTTAAGGAGAACAAAATTTTACCACTTAAACCGCAATTTAGGCAAACTTTAGAAAATGGTGATGAAGCCAAACGTATGGATTTTTGTTTAGAAATGGGCTACAGAATTTTGGAAGATTCAAATTTTCATAAACGAATTATGTTCTCCGATGAATCAACCTTTTCAACTAACAAAGTCGTTTCCTCTCACCATTGCAGGTACTGGAGTGAAACGAATCAAAACTTTAGAATTACTTGTCGCAGACAATATTTTAAAAAGTTAATGTGTGGTGTGCGGTTGCGTACAATAATGGACTTTTATCTGTGGGGTCGTTTAAACAAATTGTGTACAGCGAGCCACTAGACAATGATGAAGAGCAATTAAAAAATAGGATACAAAATGGAGTCCAGTCCTATCAATCTTAGAAATAAGACGAAGTTTAAATGAATTTAGAGCTCGCATTGAAATCTGTGCAGAAAAAGGAGGAGCATTGTTTGAATAGAAAATTAATAGTTTAGTTTTTTGGGAATTTTATTTTATTTTAGAATTATTTGTTAAATTTATTAAATAAAACTTGAGTTCAATTTGTATATTTTCTAGCAAGAAAATGATACTATCTCGAAAATCGTTCGAGTTAAATAAAAAGTAATTTGTGTTTTGGGGGTTAGAAAACAAGCAGAGTAAATCATCAAGAGTGAAATTTTCTGAGAAATCAAAAATAATTTCTTTTCCCTCTTTTAAAGTCGATCCGGGGACATACTGTCTAACGATATTGTATTGCATAGATGCCATTTTAATTTAGTATATTATGCAATGAGCATTTAATGATAGCTATTAAGACACGAGTAAGAAAATTACAATACGAGGCGAAACCGAGTATTGTAATGAATACGAGTGTCTTAATAGGCATTAAATGCGAGTTGCATACACTATTTTTTCTACGACCCCATAATAAAACATTATTTTTTGAACATTCTATTTCATAAGTTGAGGTTAAAATTTTCCAAGCACCTTTGCGAATTTAGCTGGTAATAAATTGTTCGTGGCTACTAAGGCTTGTTCCATAATTTCTGGTGGAGTCACATTTTACATTTCACTGTCATTATCCCTCATTTTTACCATTTATATTTTCAAAAAACCACAAATTTTAACTACTTACATGTAAATTGCAGAGAATTGTCACATTTAATTAATCTTTATATCTGTCAGATATGCAGTCGCCATATTGAATATTGTTTGAATATTGGAATGTCGCATTCCTATTGGATATAAACTTGTATCGTAATGAAAAATGTGTTTTCCTATTGGATATAAACTTGTATCATAATGAAAATCTGTATCGTAATGGACATCATTAAAGTTAAAGTACTGGTTCAGCATATCTAATAATACAATTAAAGTATGGGAGTAGAAAAAAATATTTACTACCAAGAATAATGTCATTAGAGCTGGTCTAAAGTACTAATCAGGCTACTCCAGTTTGTGTCTGTATTGAAAATATATATTAGAACATGTTTTGAATTGCCTTAGATTCTTTTAATCTGTCAAATTAAGTCAATTCTTAATCATATAATAATCCAAAGAAACAGGCTATTAATCATTTACAATGATATATATATGCCTTTTGAAATTGATCATAATGTGAAAGAAATTGAAATGCTATAATAGGAAATATATATGCTTTAAAAATTAGAACACATTTAGATAAGTACATTCAATACTGTACCTAGGTAGTTATATTCATAATTTATGCCACTATCTAATGAAGAATATTCGATTTATAGACTTTTTCTCTAACGAAATTAATACTGACCCATGTAAGTAATTATATGTGATAAAATTTTAGTTACGAACTGCCAATGATGTAAGATTAGTTCAAAATTAATTAAAAGTATGACCAAAAATGCACGTATGCTTAACTACCGTGTGCACTACCTCAAGTCGTGCTTACATATTTTGTTTAATTATTAACATTATATTTGTAGGGCAAACATTTCCAAAATTGCGAAATACAATGTATTTAGATACTTCTAATACAAGCTAACTCGATATACATATATATTAAGCTTTTTACTAATGTTTGCTTTTACAATAATGAAACATGACCAGGCATATATCAAGTATTGTTTCCTAAATTATAAATACGAAATGTTCTGGTCAGTAAGTATTAAAAATTGTGTTATTTGTCGAAGGTGAGATTCATTCCGAATAATTATCGCATTTATTAATGAAGTTTTTTTTGTACTTTTGTTTTGATTTTTAATTAACAGCATTCAATAATGTTCCTTATAAGTAGATACTTAATATCAGTTTAATTGGCATAGCTTCTATATTTCAATTATTTTTTTCAGATAATATAATAATTAGGGCGCGGACACGTACGGTTGATGACTCATCGCCCATGGGCGCATTGAAATGTTGTATTTTTAAAATTTTATTTATATAATTGGATAACAAGTGGCTGGTGATCTATAAAATACAAAATACCTTATCATTTGTTCATTTTATCTTCTGTAAGACTTTTTCTCTTTGAATTAAGTACATCCTTGTAGATAGAAAACGTCCTTTCTATATCGCAACTGGTTATAGGTGCGTACTGGAAATATTCTTTTATTTCAGCGTATTAAGCATACACAATTCCCGCAATGTTATTAAATCTGGATTTCTATTAAAAACTGCGTCTAACTTTTGCCGAAGGCCACATCCGAAGTCACTTGTAATACTTTTGAAATTATTAATAGCCCACATCTAATGTGGTTAATCCATCTTTTAATTTCAGATTTCGATTTTCAAAATATGTGATTAGTTTAGGCAAATTTCCAAAGTGTTCCTGAAGAAATAACAACTGATTTTTTAAATTTGGGATTTGTGTTAGTTCCTTGCACTCAGAAATACTTCGAGCATCGTCATTTAAACATGTAACGAAATTTTGTAAACTATCAAAATTCTCTGCATAGAAACTATTTCTGTGTATGTTTTAGCAAAGCTAAGTGATGAACGTGCGATATTTTGGCATTCTGTAACGATATTTACAGACTTTGTAATAAATTTCGGAATCACTGACAATTCATTTTCATATCAGAAAAAGTAACATAAACATCGTTCTAAATCTAAATAAATTATAATTAAAAATGTACGCGTATGTTATTGAAACTAAACGAAATTCAGTGCACACTTACGTCTAGATAATTGGGAGAAGTCGATTCAGTAAACGCATTACAAAAATTACAAAGAACGTAATTAACAGTCAAAACAATGAAAAAACGAAACTAACGTAAGTATGAATGAAAATTTTATTTCTCTTGCGAAATATAAGGTAAATATAATAAATTTTCAAAACCCCTCACGCTCCTATCTACGCCGATGAAAAAAAGATGTTACTCATAAATTCCTTATTTTATGGGCATTTTTTGCTCTCATTCTCGGACACTTCTCGGGCGTAAGCAGATGTTGCAGTTCACCATATGAATTAGTTCTATTCAGTAAGCGTGTGTTGTTTACATTATTTCTTTGCTCCGTTGTAACTTCGTCGTAGTTTAAACCGGTCATGTCCGTGCCTAAAAATAATATAAAACACACACGTTTGCGAGAATTGTGCCTGATTTTTTGACGTGTGTGTGTTTGGTGGGAATTTAGTTTTTCTAACAGATATATGGTTGTTACTAAATAGTTTACCACTGTAAAAAGGGGATGTGTAAATTAGTGAATTGTAAAATTGAATTTATGCACATTTTGTTATTTTTTCTGTCTAGAGATTTATTCGGGGGTAATACCATAAGAGTTTGTGTTTATCCGGACAAACTTTCATTTTGAACGAAAGCTTTGTTGCTTGGTAACTGACGAGAACAAATAACATGGTAAAACCGCGACACCGAAGGTGGAGCGGTTTTACCTTTTGTTATTTGTTCGAGTCGTGTTACCCTTAAGCAACAAAGTTTGAGTTTTGTCAAAATGAAAGTTTGTTCCGGAAATAAACACAAACTCGAATGGTATTTGGTAAGACAATTTAATGAATCATTTAATTAATATTAATAAACCGAAATATTTTTATTTAACATTCCTTTGAATACATATACAAAAGGAAGAGAAAAATATAAATGTTTATGTATGAAATTTATTTGAACGATACTGTCAGAATTGAATTTTCGTTGCCATGGAAAATCAACATGCAGTTTATCCGCTAGCAAACATGCAGTTTATCCGATAGCAAACTAACACAGCGTGTATTAAAATGTCATGTTTTTGACAGATGAATTAAATTGTCAAATTTATAAAATGGAAAAAATTTTAGGTAAGATGAACTGGAGTAAATGTGCCTTACGCCTGTCTTTTAAAAAAATCCAAAAAATCAGTAGTAGTGTTCCTTAGGGAGATTTCTAAGGATTGTGCTAATTTAAATGAATTATTTAATTTTATAAATTTTTTTTATCTAAAACGATATCACTATATGTATTAAAATAACCCGTCGATTTGGGGCTAATGTAATAATTTTTATAGACCGGACGTACCAGGTTAATAAATAAATATAAATAATGTAAATACCACGCAATTACTGAATAGCACTATTCATATGGTGAACTGCAACATTTGTTGTTGTCGCGAAAACGACAGCAAAAAAAGTGGATTTTACAGCTAAATTCCTTTCTTCATCGGCGTAGGTAGAAGCGTGAGGGTTTTTAAAATTTATTATATTTCGTAAGATAAATAAAGTACGGAAAGTTTACTCGATTTGAACTACAAAATAAACAAATGATATGTATTTTGTATTTTATAGATCACCACCCACTTGTTATCCAATTATATAAATAAAATTAAACACTTTTTAAAAATACAAAATTTTAATAGTGCGCCCGTGGGCGATTAGTCATCACCCTCTCGCGTCCGGTCTATAATAATTATGACGTACGTGGGATTTTTTAAACATTTTTTTTAAAAATAATTCATATTTACAATACACGCTGGTTTAATGCCAAAAAAGAAAATCACAAAATTTGGACCCGATAGGTAGCGCTATAGTCGAGTTATTAATAAATTTTAATCAAAATTATCGCTCCACCTACCGGAAAGGGCAGAATAACATCTGCCGGGCCAGCTAGTATAAAATATAAATAAACATAATTTATATTGTACACGGTGGAATATACATTATAAATCTTCTCTTCAATTGAAAAATCATAACGACTTTTATTATCAATAAATTGTTTGGTTTGCAATAATCCACATATTGTGTCGCTAATTAATTCCGTTGTTTAGTTCCCATTAAGCTAATACTTGAGCAGACTCTTTCCACATTTGCGGATGAGTATGGAATAATACAGTTATGACAACATGTAAATGTCATCAATGACGTGCAATTGAATATAACGTGTCTCCTCTATATACAATTTAGATGAATAGCTTGGCAATTTTTTCGGTAAAATTTTGTTGAAAACCGGTAGATCGATAGAAATCATGCGAAATCGGTAGATCTGCCGAAAAATCGGTAGGGCTGTCTCTCTCTTTTTATTTATCAATATGTGTTGGTGTGACTATTATATTTTCGTCCCAGTTAATATCCATGTCAACTTGTGTTCGAATTTTTTACTTACTACTTTCATCCCAATTATGTTATTTATATTTTTAATTATAGGTACTGTTTATTTCATTTATAAAAGAAGCAACACAATACTAAATCACTGATGGAAAAAATTATTAATTAATTTCAAAATATACTTTGATTTCGCAAGCAATTACAAATGAAAAGATAGCCGCTGTCAGTAATAATCAAATGTCTATTAGGCTAACCGGCATTTTAAACGGAGTTTGAAAAATCGTCCGTTGGCGTGTTTTGATTTGAACAACCTATTCTATTGATTTTAGATGTATGTTCGCGTAAATAGAATATTTCGAAAGTAGTTTAATATAAATGAATAAAATACAACGCAGAAACTATTTTCCAAATTGAAAATTCTATCAAAATTGATAGAGTAAACGTAAACATTGAATTGTTGTGTTTGTTATGCTTTTGAACAAATAGTAACTGATTAGCAATCAACAATGTCACGAGTACCTATTTACACATTAGATACACGTTTCCATTATTAATCAAAACAAATCTTATTTAATCTATAAGTATATAAGACAATACTAATGTTAGTAGCGTATTTAAATGCTTCTTAAGTATTATTTTAATAAACAATTAGTAATTCGAAAAACACAAATATTTAAAAATAAATTGGCAAAAATTGGCTTCAAAATTTTGTCAATATGATATCATAGTGAGCTTTTTATATTATGCATCTAGCAAAATAATTTGGAAAAGAGTAATAGGTAATTTTTCAACATATGATTCATTAACGGTCACACGTTTTTGCAAATAAGCATACTTATATGTTACCGTAAATAGCCGAAATCCGTTTTTACGCGTACTTACTACTAGTAAAACTGCGAACGCGAAGTAACTACGAGCATTTGTAATTTCATGTTCTTACTAGGAAAGACACGAATTAAGATTTTAATTCGGCTATTTACTGCAGCTTTCAGTTAGAACCCGTGCTAACTACACGTATAACAGTAAGTAACCGAAATATATTTTTCTTAACAGCAGACATACTTCCATAGCTCATACCTCCATTTTATGGACAATTTTTCAACATGATATCAAAATACCTCTTAACAAGCGGACATACATATGAAGTTATACCAAATACCATCTGTCTTCTCTTTCTTATAATAAAACACAATTGGTTTCAAAATTATTTAATGCGTTAAGAAATAAATTGACTTATTTATTATTACATGTGCTACTACTGCGAGTTTTTGAATTGCATGACATTTGCTTTTTTTACACTTTACTAATTACTCAGACACTTTTTTGTGCACTTGCACATGGAAAATTCTGATCTGGTGTACAGATGATTTATAACACCATCCTTAGTACCTAACTGGTACACGTCTTTAATAAAACAATAGTTATAATATTTCTGAATGCATCTTTAGCTTTATCAACGACGGGAATAGGTATTGTGACATTATCGCCGATATTAGCAGGAGAGTACGTTTTATCACTCAAAAATATCATCTTTTAGCCGTTGAATTAGGGACTGGCTTGCTTCAGACAGAGCTGCTGTAATGTTATCCTCAGTTGTACAATTCAAGCAATAGTCTCGATTAAAGTTAGCATTTAAGGTAGCACTACATTTAAAGCATAATCTAGATTCTATTACTTCTGGTTATTTTTCTTTCATTTTCACACTCTGTTTGAATCTTCTCCATTAATTTCCGCCATGTTAATTTTGACGTCACCAATAATAATTTCTAAATCTTCTTCCCGCTCTGGAAGAAGAAAAAACGTCAATAGGCAAAGACAATCGAGTTAACCCAACCCTAGACTCGATGTCAAACATACTTTATGCCTGAATGAAACGCACGGTTTTTCGTAAACTGTACAAAAGGTAGACCTTCTGACCATTTAACGGAGTTATTATCGGATATCTACGAGGCAATCATATTATCAACATCTTGATTGAATCGTTCAACTGAGCGTTGGCTCTGACTGTGGTGTGGCTTACCGTATACAATTTTAAGTTCTGGCCATAAAGACTTAAATTCGTTTGTAATATAGTTGGCAAATTCTCGGCCGTTATCACTAAGTAATATGCATGAAGCTCCGAACGTCAAAAATATTTCGTTTAATTTATAAACTATTTCTTCTGCTTGTTTAGATGTTAAAGCTCTTAATAAAATAAACTTGGTTATTATACGCTGAACGCCGCACAGTGGGGATTTTTGTATGGAGGTGAGGAAAAAAATGTATTTCATCACAAATTTTGTTTTATTTATATAGCAAAACACAAAAGTAATCAAAATAAAGAGAATTAGGAAAATCTATATCGTCACCTAAAACGTAAAAGGCCCTAACTAACAAAAAAAATTGGTAATAATTTTTTTTTATAATTTCGTGTTTTCCTTATGAAACATGCTCAAATTGATAAAAAATTGATATTGGATTTTTAGTTAGTCAGAGCGTTTTAAGTAACGATATATGTTACAAATACTACTTAACTTAATCGAAAATATAAAATTGTATTATTAATATTAGTATTCTAAAAGAGCCTTAACTTCGTCGCTTATATCACTATGCTTTTGTTTAATAAACGAAGGAGTCAAATTTGAGATCATTGAATCTGATGTTACCATCATTCGATGCATGATATCTTCGTTGGTGACAATTCGACTGCATTTTCTGGATTGTCTGAGGCGATATTTTTTATAGTCTTTGTTTCGACTTTCTTGAGCCTCTTCGGACAGTGACATAATCTACGCATCATTTAAAGTTAAATACAAACCAATACACAGTATGTGAATTGCTCATACAAAAAATGTTAAAAAAACAACTTTTTCAGACATATTTTTGACAGATTCTAATTTTTTTATCGACAATATTGATTAAATTATTGATAATTTGGTATAATTTGGTAGACTTAGTGTCATATCGGCTTTAATAGAGTTGTATTATAAATGAAACAAATTGCGAGGTGGCACCCGGTGGCACCTGAATTTGATTGAAAGTGTAAAAACAGATATTAGGTAATATATTAGTAAAGGTTTCCAATTGGAAATAAGTGGAGTTTAAATTGCAGGTCCAAATGTTTGTAGAAAACAGGGTTTTTTGTTCTATGTTCATAAAAATAAACAACAACAAAAAGACGAATGTCTCTGCAGAGTTTTTTTTTTCAATTTTAGTATATTGAAATATTCTATTTTAAATAAAAAATAAAAACAAAAACGTTAGCTCAAGCAATAAAGTCATATTCATCTTGAAATTCTTAGGTTTATATTAGGTCAATTCGGTAAAACATACAAGTACTCTGACTGAAACGGCTACAAAAAAAAAACTAGCTGTCAGATCGAAGTAATTCTTTTTGATTTAATTGTAGCATTTAGTCCTAAATGTAAAAATACCATTGTATGCATGAAGAGTATGTTGACAATTGAACTTTTTTCCGCGAAATCCCCAATGTGCGCCGCTCGTTTTTATAATGTCAAACGGTTCACTCGTCGATACTGTGATGAAATTTTCTACGTCAGTTTCAGCAATCAGGGCATTAGATCATTCATGTGATTCATGGACGGATTCTTGCTCAGTAGTTACTGTTATGCGTGTAGTTCCTATATAATAACAGCCCTGGAAACTGACACTTCAATTTGTGTAAGAGCTAAACGTTTTAACGTGTTTCAAATGTATGAGAAACAATACTGAGGCATTTTATGAAGCCGTAAATAATGTGATGTTTATGATAAAATTAATGGCGATACATTAAATCAGCACAATTACAAACCTCTATTTAAAAAATTTTTGAACATACAATAATCAGCAATTAGTTATACTATGTGTTAAATTTTTTTTGCTATTCTCAATTTGAATTTTATACGTATGAATCAAATCGGTATTTCTTGGTCAATTTGCATATTGAATTAGTGAGAAAGGCGCACGATCATTTAGCATCATTAATTTAAATCATTTCAATTTATTTGTAAATTGTTATAATTAGTAGTTTGACATAACCGCACTAAAATCATGATTGCAATATGGTGATATACCTACCTACTATATAAATAATTTAAATTAAATTTCTTTTTATACATTTACAATAAATTATTTATAAACTTCGTTATCCTTTAACGTATTTTTGACTGCTCAAAATAATTAGTACCTACTTTTCCCTTCGATTTTATTATTTAATAGGTTAGGACCAAATTATACAACAAATAGAAAACAGCGGTGTGATTTTTATAAAGATTATCTTAAGGGTATCATATGTTTGTTGATCATGCCTTGGTTTACTTTTATTCTTTTATTAAGAGGGGCGTTTACTAACAAATAAAACCTTATGCAACTTATATTACTCGCGGGACGGGTAGAAGCAAGGGGGTGTGAGTAGGTGGAGGTAGACGATATTCGGTCCTGTCACAGCGCTTCGGTTTTATTCACAGATTCTGTCATAGATAAAGGAATACCACATAATGTATAAAGAATGAGTACTAATTAATAAGCCAATTTTCGGTTGCCCTAACTGTTATATTATTATACACTCGAATATTATAGGTATATATGACATTTAAATGCGAGTGACAGTTTGTAATTAAACTGTCACTACCATTTAAGTCTGCAATAGCCGACCGATTCCGATAGATTTTCGTCTTCGCTAGGACCGGTAGAGATACCGTAAAGTGGGGATAGACGACGCGATTAGCTTGGAAAAACCTCGTGTAAAATGTGTGTGACAATGTTTACTGTTTAATGTTTTTTATCTTTAAAAATAATTACATAAATTTGATTTTTTCTTTATATCGTACATCAAATGTGCAGCTGACGCGTAGAGGTCGTTTTTTTTCTTTTGTGTACCAGCTTTAGTTAGTAGACATTAATCAAATTCATGCATTTTTGTGGTTATTTCTAAAACACATAACTTGCTTAAGAAAATAAATTAGTACAAAAACTGACCTTGACATTATAAATTTATGCCTTTTTCATCACTAACACAAATTTGATATTCTAAAATTACAAAATAAGTTTAAAAAACGCGAAACGGCGATGCCTTAATTTTCGATAGGTGAACGCTCCTCTTAAGTTTTATAGTCAATTATATTATAATGTGTCTGTAATTGATTATCGTGTCCGCTATTTGCATTTTAGCGATTTTTACGTTTTACTTTTCCCATCCCTGCTTGAATTCAAATTAATTGTCAAATTTGACAATACAATCCCATAAGCGCAGTGTACAAGGTTTTTTAACAGTGATTTTGAAATTCGATATAAACTAATCCACTTTAACAGAATATGTTTCAAAATTACAGATTATTAATGCTATTTTATCATATTCGCAGTATTCAATCATATAATGATTAAATGAAGTTTCTTTCGTAAATTAAATATTCAAAAAGTCACTTACAAATTTGAAAAATATTCTTGTTTTGTATTGCTAATTTTTGTGGCCAATTAAAAAGTCTTTGCTCTCAAACTATTACAACTTGGTCAGACCGCAACCTTATATGCACTAGAGTCAAAAAATGAGGTGTGGCCACCACACGACTTCCTTATACGTATGAGTGTTTCAAATTATACAATTTTAAGATTTTTTTACAAAAGAATTATTCAAAATTCTATTCTAAGTGAAGAAAATCCATGTTGTAAGGTAATTGATAATAAGGGTAAATTAAATCGTCTTTAAACCTTACAAAATTTATTTAATATACTCTAGGACATGTTTCGACTTAAAACCATGATCATCTAGAATCTACAATATTACAATTAAGCTTCTCTTAAAGTCAAAAATTTTCATCATCACGCAATACTTCCTTATACTACGTATAAGAAAGTAAAAGAGGTTGTTGTTAATCTAGTGGTAAATTCAACTAGTGGGTAATATGAAAACACACGAGTTTGCAGATGTACTAAGGAGATTGTTAACATTGAACTTCCAAAATCATTATAGTAACTATTTGTTGGACAGATAGCACACGTTTAGCACATATTGTTAGAGGAACTTTCAAGAAAAATCCATCGACCACTTTCTAAAAGTTTTCACTACTTTCTGTTGTAGCTGATATGACAATATTGCGCAAGAAATAAATTATATTGTAAATACATAATTTCTTGCGTAACTTCTATGTAATAAAACTATTGATAAATTTCTTAATTATTTTACAATAGATGCAAATCTTTAAACAAATATCATCTATTTTCGTTTCTGAATCGTGCGAAATCTTTAAGCGTATAAATTACATGTGCCGCATTGTGAGAACCGTGCGCTAAATTAGAACTAATTGCAAAAGCACTCAATAACACGAAAAGCGTAACAGAAGAATATTGAAATATCGTCAGTCTTTTGATCCCTTCCAAAACTACTCGTTATATAAACGGTTGCAACATGAGATGTCCTCATTCGCTAAGTCAAAAGTGATTTGAAAACGTGACGTAGAAGCAAGCATTTGAAACATATTTTATTAATATAAAATATTTCTAATATGAAGTTCTCCATCTTGGTAAGCATACTTTTAATTTAATTGAATCAATTGTCAGTATGCCATATTTAATAGACGAATTCATGCATATATGCAAAACTACTTTCACAATTTCTCTCAAATTGTTACTTAGCACATACACAATTATTGATGTTCTATAAAATCATTTTTATTATCTCTTTTACAGTTATTTCTTTTGTTCTCCATCTTGTTATATGCCCAGGCCAAACCGGTAGACAACAATCAAGAATCCTCCATAACAACTGTTAACAAAAGCAATATAGCTGAGGTAGATGATACAGCAGCATCTGAAGATATAATAGACTTTGCCGAGCAAAGAAATCCTCGCTTTTTCTTTAGGAGGCGATTAGTTAAAGATTTCGCATTTCCTGCTGTACCCTAGTGTTAAAGAATTAAGTAAACTTGTATTAGGTGCTTAATCTATCAAAAGAAGGCTGTTTTTTTATATTAGGTATTTATTTATTAAACTAGTCAAAATATGCATGTTTTAAATGTATTTATTGTAAGATAATTATGTAAATTATTAATTATTAAATACACTTTTTATTTGTTTTTTATTAAATTTCTTTTATTAAAACGATAGAGGCATCTAAACTGATGATGAATATTTGTCATCTGAGGAGAACGAACCACACCCCTAATAAGTCAGTTGCAATTAAATGATCTTATTTGAGACTTGCCAGAAAAAAGTACCAGAGTATTTTTTAATCGACGAATAGTGTCGACGTTTTGTTTTGGCATTAGGTCACCAACTCGAAGTATTTCTGAGTGCAAGGAACTAACATAAGTCCCAATTATAAAAAATCAGTTCTTCAGGAACACTTTGGAAATTTGCCTAAACTAATCACATATTTTGAAAATGGAAATCTCAAATTAAAAGATAGATTAACCACATTAGATGTGGCTATTAATAATTTCAAAAGTATTCCAAGTGACTTCGGATGTGGCCTTCGGCAAAAGTTAGACACAATGTCTAATAGAAATCCAGATTTAATAACGTTGCGGGAATTGTGTATGGGGACGACACAAAATCTAACTGCTAAATACGCTGAAATAAAAGAATATTTCCAGTACGCATCTATACCCTGTTGCGATGTACAAAGGACATTTTCTATCTACAAGGATGTACTTCATTCAAAGAGAACAAATCTTACAGAAGAGAACCTTGAGAAAGTTTTGCTAGTAAATATTAATACTCCTTTACTCGACAACTTGATCCAGAAAATGAACAAATAATAACGTATTTTGTGTTTTATAGATCACCACCCACTTGTTATCCAATTATATAAAGAAAATTAGAACCTCTTTAAAAACACAACATTTCAATAGTGCGCCCATGGGCGATGAGTCATCAACTTTTTGTGTCCGGTCTGTACTGATGACACTTATGAAAATTTTGCCGTTCTTCTAGACAAAATTAATTACAACATGGTTTATCAGCACAGATCTCAAACTTGTAACAATTCTACTCGGTCTACAGCTAGGGTTTACAAAGAAATGCTCAGTACATTGTTAAAGACTGGCTCAGTGTAGTATAGTTAGGGCTTAGTATATTCTTGGAGAAAAGAATATACTTCATAAGTCACTAGTTGAACCTGATAAAATACTTCTACCGCTATTACACATAAAATTAGGTTTGATGAACAATTTCGTGAAAGCAATCGATAAAGAGACGGTGGATTCCAATACCTTAAACAAAAATTTCCGAAAATCTCAGACGTAAAAGTTAAAGAGGGAATTTTTGTAGGTCCCCAAATTAAATTTCTATAACAAAATAAAAAAACTGAATAAACCTTAAGCGAGTTGGAGCATGTTGCTTGGAATGCTTTTCAAAATGTGACCCACAATTTTTCAGGAAGAAAATCTGACAATTATATAGCACTTGTTAATGAAGTTTTTACAACTTACTATAAATATCTCTGAGCCTTAAATTACATTTTTTGCATTCTCATCTGGATTTCTTCCCTCCGAACCTCGGTAATATGAGCGATGAACAGGTTTCATCAAGACATTTCTGTACATCTAGACAATGCGTTGCGTATAAATGAAGAACACGAATTCAATAGAGATTTCAAAGTTTTACATATACAAGACAAAGGACAGAAACTTAATTTATTAGAAACCTTAGAAATTAATAGATATAGTAAATTAGGTCGTGCTTTAAACGATCAGACTCAGTTCAATTATTCCCCGTTGTTACAATGCTATAGTTTATAAAATACCCTCACTCATATCCCATACTTTTGTGACACTATATATTATGTAGTAATAATTTTGTATATTCAGTTACTCATCACCTGATGAAGCCAAAGTTTGGCGAAACGATATTGTAGTGATATTATTAAATAATTTTTGAAACTAAGTTTACATATTTTATTTATTCAGTTAAATATGGAGTTTCCACATGTACCTATCAGCCTCATCAATTAACTATTTAATACTATTTCATTTACTCTTGAATATTTTATTCCAAAACCTTTTTAGTACTATTGTTAGAACTATAAAAGAAGCAAAAATTGTACATAGCATCTAGAAAGAAAAAAGAAATCATGTAAATTAGATAACCAGTGTCAGTGCTGAGCAGAAAATTATAATAGAGGAGCGTTCATGCAAAGTCAGACATATCTTATTTTGGAGAAAATCAAGTTCTTTGAAGTTTTAGAGTATTTTTAAACTGTTGTGTCCATTTGTATTTTCAAAGCTACGCAAAACTCGACGGATCCAATTAGAGCGGGAGTGTTCAGTCAAAATCAAACACATGCACTTGATTTGTTATATCGACCAAAACCAAACATACCCAATTATTATTTTATTTGTAAAATGTGAGTACTTTTGCAAAAGTGAACATATCACAAAGAAAGATATCGGTAATTTTTGTTAAACTCTACCGGCAAATGAACATAACCTAAAGAATTCACAAGAGGTATGATTCTGAATGAATTTCTGGAATTAAGGATTTGAAGAGAATCTTTTTGAGAAAATTCAATTCAAAAAATGGATAGACGACTGTAATCTACAAGGGTAGTGCCTTTTTTTTAAATATACGTTTCTATTGTCAAGGGAGGGTCGAGGTGAACAAAGCTGCCAATTCAGCAATAAGCCTTTGGGAGTCCATATATCTGACAAAAATAATGAGGTGTGCCACCACACTACTTTCTTTTACGTATGAGCGTGCCAAATTACAGATTTTTAAGAGTTTTTTTTATACAAAAGTCATTCAAAATCCTATTCTAAGTACTTCTAATCTCTTAATAAATCTCTACAGAATGCATACTTTGTGAGATATTTGCAAAAAATCGCTACGCGATAAGAGTAAAAGTGTTACTTCCGGTCCGAATTTTGAAACATTTTTTATGCAAAAGGTATTGGAAATTAAGACTTTTATACTTGTAACGTGCCTGTCTAAAAGGTACAGCTTGCGAAATATTCGCAAAAAACTGATTTGCGATAAGAGTAAAAGACCTACTTCCGGTAGGAATTTCGAAAAACGTTTTTAATAAAATTCTTTTCAAATAATTTTGAGTACATATGAATTCTTTATAAATTTGTTTAAACTTAGTAGTTGACGAATAATTAGCAAAATTCGATTTTTTCACTGAAACTACTTCTTCCGGTCCGCCGATTTTACTGAAAATCTATTTAGATCTCAAGAGGGAGATTATATTCGTAAATACAAAATTTGGAACTGATATATTTAGCGGTTTGCCCGCTATCGTGGTCACACACACACTGACAGACACACAGACATTTTTAAAAAAAAAACACTTTTTCGGCATCAGGGGAGTTCAAAATGTGGACATCTGCAAAAATCGCGAGGTCGAAAATTTTCATCATCACAATACTTCGTTATACTACGTATAACGTTTTGGCAATGCACGTACGTGGACAAGACTTATTCGCTTATTATCGGCAATATACTTACTCCCAGATCCCTAGCATATCACCGAAAATAAACGAATAAGTCTCGTCTATGTATGTGCACTGCCAAAACGTACCCACCAGCCGCTACTGGGTGTGACCATCACACGACTTTCTTAAACGTATGTACGTTTCAAATTATACAAAAGTTGTCTGAATTAAGTTTTTAATAGTTGTATTTAAAAATAAATGAATCTGTAAGTCTGTTACTACAAGTCCGAATTTTGAGAATTTTTTTATAAAAAAATTATTCAAAATTCTATTCTAAGTTCTTCTATTCACATATACAATAGACTCAACATATTAAATTAAACCTTTGACAATTAGTAAATGTGAATTTGGTAATTAATAAACGTATGTTTAAACAAAAATGTACTTTATGTTATTGGTGTATTACAAATATTGTACAAATAAAATTTTAAAAAAAACCTAAATGAGCTTCATTAAAATCAAGTTTTATCTAATTAATTAATATATACTACATATACAAGACAAGAGTAAAAAATTAAATTTATTAGAAAACCTAGAAATAAATAAATTAAACAAATTAAACCTTATTTTAAATGACCAACTAGAAGTGAATAATTCACCGTTGTTAAATTTAAATATTTAAAATCAACTTAATGATTCTTATAGTTATATATATATTTATAAATTGTTTAATTTTATAATAACAGTAAACAATCAGTTTTCAAAAATTGTTAATATTATTAATCATATTGTTATGTATATACCTATATATTAAATATTACATTAAAGATATAAGTTACTCCCGCTCTTAACCTAATGTCACAAACTCCCCCCTCTTCATTTAGGAATAGACATAAATAAGAACGTCTACAAATATTTTGTATTATAATATTCATCACCTGATGAAGCCCTAGTAGGGTGAAACAATTGTTGTGAATTAAATAAAACTGTTTTGAACTCAATTTGAATTTATTTCAATTTTTTACTTGTCAAGTTTTATCCTTTGCTTTTCCCTACGTAGCAAGATAGTTTTAACGTAATCAAATATGCTCAATGCGGTTTATTCATGTAAATAAGGACACAGCAGCCGTAAAACTAGCCTAGTCGGAATATTTTAATTTCCTAATGAATAAATTTAGAAGAAGTATAGAAAAGTTCCATGAGTATAGTATCGGGCTACAAACAGTATACAGATGTCCCAGAAATAAAAAGACGGAGTAGCAGAAATCGGAAGCTAGATTGTGTAAAAACGTACCCTTAAACTGTCAGGTCTTTATTCGTGCGCAAACGGCAGGAAAAAAATAATAAAGAATTCAATTGGCCTTACGCCGACCCTGGACTAAATATCCACCTGCTTCACTTTCACAATCGGTCCTTTTCAGGACCACCATATTACTTGTGTTAAAAAAAAAGCAGGAGGAATAGATACTTCATAATAAATATCAAACCATTAATTACTTTAATTTTACACCTGCTAGAAAAAAATAGTTACATTCTTGATATTTACTGTAATCTAGAAAAACTACTATTTACTGAATATTATAAAATAATAATAATCAGCTGTTTCCGACTACAAACACATTAAAGAGTAACAACCTTCCTATTTTAAAAATAAAAACAATCTTTTATTGTCTGCAATAAAGTGGGTCGCCTATCTGGCAAAAAATATGTTTTATATGAATAAGTACGATTTAACGTTTTTTCCCCGTTTTATACAAATAAAAGCGTATTTTTCTATGAATGCGTGTTCGTTTCTATTTACAAATGAGCATTCTTACGTGTATTTATAAACATACATTCTGTGCCAGGTCCGTAATGTAATTTTTTTATCTAAAAAACAACGTAGAAAATTAAATTTTTAAGTTCTTCATTATTGCGGTATATTTGGGCCTGTTTCTGTTCGGACTTTACATACCTGCTACTCCGTCTTTTTATTTCTGAGGCACCCTGTATATTGACTTCAAGCAGGCATTTGGTAGTCTGAAGCAAGAGCAGATAATAAAAGCCATGAGAGATATAAAAATACCAGGAAAGCTAGTGAGATTGACGGAAATGATGAAACAGCCAAATGCAGCAGTAATAGCAGATGAAGGTGCAATTGAAGACTTCGAAATTAACCTAGAGGGTGACGGACTATCAATAACCCTGTTTATTTTAGCACTGGACGCAGTGGTCAAGGAATGCAATTCCCAGGGAGCAATAATCAATAAGACGATACAAGTAGTTGCGTACGTGGACGATCTCACTATACTAGCTAGAGACAGGGGAAGCTTGGAAGAACCAATTCAAAGAATCGATCAAGCAGCAAAAACAGAGGCATCACAATAAATCAAGGAAAAAGTAAATACATGGAGATAAATCATAGGGTACAGGGAGGACACAGAGCTTATTATAAATACAAAAACATACTGGAAAGTAAGAGATAAGCATAAACACAAACAATGAAGGTATTCAGGGCAGCAATCCGACCAGTAGTGACTTATGGGGCAGAGACAATAAACCTGATAAATGTGGAACAGGAAAACTGAGAAGGTTTGAGAGGAAAATTGTAAGAAAGATATATGGCTCTAAGAAAGTGGCAGATGGAAGAAGGCTAATAAATTTCGAAATAGAAAACATCTTTAAAGGAAAAGAGATCGTAAAGTACATGAAAATATTAATACACCGATGGTACGGCCACACAAGAAGACTGGAAAACAACAGAGAATTAAAGAAAATCACGACATGGAGACCAAACACAGGCAGAAGAAAAAGGAAGCCGAGAAGCAGGTGGAAAGACCATCTGATAGAGGATATGAAGAAACTGAAGCTACGGAATTGAAGGAGCAGGGTCCAAGACCGAGATGCATGGAGGAGGATAACATGGGAAGCTAAGTTGAACAAGAATTTAGTGTAAGGCAAGAATGGAAAAACGTGGAGTAACTCACCACAAAAAATTAGTTGCAAGAGCTCAAACGAGAAATGACAATATATTTATATTACTTGACATACATGAATATGTCGGATTGATATTTCTTCAAAATACCGTATGCACGGTGGCGGGATTAGAAACTACCTGCCTTACCCTTCGAGAAAACATACAGTGTGCACTTGGTCTACCTACGGATGAATATACTAGACAAGTTGGTCGACTATAAGTAGGGGACTTACGCCGATTCTGGACCCACCACCCCCCACTCCTACTACCCCCCCCCCCTCCCCCCCCTCCCCGCAAGATAGGTAGAACCCTCTACCAACCCAACTGATATGGCACCCCCTCGCAGTCGCCAACCCAACTAAAAATTGCAGATTTCATCATTACCAACCCAACTAAAATTGCAGATTTCATCATTACCAACCCAACTAAAAATTGCAGATTTCATCATTACCAACCCAACTAAAAATTGCAGATTTCATCATTACCAACCCAATGTGGCGCCCTCTGACGGCCACTAACCAAACTAAGAAATGGCAGATTTCATCATTACCAACCCAATGTGACGCCCTCTCACAGCCACTAACCAAGAAATGGCATCTCTCATGATTACCATAATGCAGCATCCTCTCACGGTCACTAGCCAAACTAAGGTGACGTCAGACAAAATGGCGGACCATCAAGATGGTCTTTGTTTCTAGAGAATTCCTGAATAAATTACCAGGCTTGCTATCGCGCTTCTCAATGTACTTCAAACAGGTCTAAACATATTTCCAGCGGAAACCGCAACGGCTGTCTGCTTCTGTGATAGCCGCATGCGCAGAAAATATAAAAAGCACCCCCTGATGGATACTAGCCCAACTAAATATTAAATATATAAGAATTTCGAATGTAATATCATCAGTATCAATTGCAAAGCAGTGTAGCACCTTCTATATAGTATAATGGCGGTGCAATACGAGAAATTTGATAACTTTTTGTCTGCTAATGGTATTGAAATACCTATCATAGTGCGAGATTGGTTATTATCCTCGGAATTGAATCAAAGTGATTGTTTATTCATAGCGGCATTCGCATATCAAAACATGCAATATTTTGATATCGATGAATTAATGAACGTTTTGGAATATTGTAACCCAAATATGAGCCAACTTAAGAAGTGTCACATTTATAGTGAGTATGAATATATATGTGAACCTGATTTAGATCTTCATGCAGAAATTTGCGTATTCGACATAGAAACATCGACTGTATTGACTTTACACAAGAATATACCGAAGATGTTAATGAGTTGGTATCCTCAATATAATCATCCTGAATTGGACTATAATGACGAGCTTGCCGCGACTGGTGGTGGATATATAATATTTGCCAGTCAGAAGTGTTTCGCAAGTAGCTAACATGTACAGACCCGCCTAAACATGTCTAGACTTGCTGGAAATACATCAGTCGACAATGTCCGTTGAAAGCAGGCGGAGGGTTCTTAGACAGAAGAAAGACTTGTTGAACATTAGAATTATGAGGTTTATATCCGAAATTGAAAAAATCAAATCTGATTTAGAAATGTATGCGTTGGTGACAAATATTAGTAAAATAAAGCTATAAAATGGAGAATATGGAAAAATATATGATTAGGTCTTTTGTTGTACACTTTATATAATTTTATAAATAAATATATGTAATATACATTATTAAATAAAGAGAATATAACATCCAACATTTTTTCCTTAAAATACCCCTTTTAGATATATATAAAGTGCATCTCACTTAATGAAATGCGTAGACATAGAAGTCATATTTTTAATGTGAGTATATAAGAATAATGTTTTGCAGCTGAACGTTTATACCTTCTCACGATTAAAAACTTCTTATATTGTTTTATACAGGATGTTAGGATACAGATATGTAATTCACCTTAAATAAAAATGCGTGCATGTATAGAATTAATACCTTTTTTATTTTTATATAATCATAATATACAGTTTTAATAAAATTACAAAACATTATCCTCCTCAATCCAGCTATTATGTGAATTATCGAACCCTAACCATTTTACATAAGCTTTTCCGTCCTTTACACGTAATACTTTTTCAATCAGATATACATCTTTATGTTTAGTTTTCTGCAATTCATGTTCGTAGAAGCAACCCAAAATAGGATCTCCATTCATATCCTCCAGCATATATGTTGGCGGATTTGTAGCATTAGCTTTAATAATCTTGAACAATTCACTACCCCAGTTCCTGAGATAGCCTTTCGAGAAAACACTTTTGAATTTACTTATCCGCACGATGTCACCAACTTTATATTTCCGCTTCACAGCTGTTTGCACATCATTGTAGATAGTAGAAAGCAGGAGCTTCTCATTCTTTTTAGTCACATCGCAAGGTCGCATTTTAATTGTTCGATGCTTTGTTTTATTATACATATCAGTCACGGAGGGTAAAATATCTATCCACTTATAGCTACCTCTCATTGTAAATTCCTTATATAATCTACCCTTTAGCGTACGAATAACACGTTCGGCAATAGACGCTTTCATTGTACTATATGTTGAATAATGGTTTATACCATATTTCTTCATGAGATTTTGAAATCGAGTATTATAAAACTCTTTACCATTGTCGGACTGTATATTTTTCGGCTGTCGAGTGTCTTGTAGAATGCCTTCCATAGCATTACATACATCCAGACCGGTTTTCGATTTAAGGGGTTGAGTCCATAAAAATTTCGAGAAACAGTCTATAACCACAAGTATATATCTATACCCGCCATTCTCTCGTGCATGAGGTATAAATTCGGCCAAGTCAATCTGCCAAACATCGTCAAACCCTCTAATAATGACGCGACGTCTGGGAAAGAATCTACGAGCCGGCCTATGCAGCTCATCAACTAAATGACGCTTAATACTATTCATAATTAACAATTATTGTTCAGCGTGTTAATACATCATGTAGGTAGAACAATGCGATGGTAAATGAATTAAAATTATGTTTCGTCTCTATTGTCTTGGGAGCGGTCGGGGTGGTGGTGGTGGTTGTGGGGGTGGGGAATTCTCTGATTTCTTTTCAAGTTTTTTTCTTATAGCTTCCAGTTTATCATTGAGTTTAACCTCAATTCTACTCTCAACATTTCTTTCCATTCGATACAGCTTTTGATTAGTTTCAGCTTGTAGAGTATTTGCACTAACTTCGACAATCCCTTTGATTGTATCCAAGTTAACGCCCTTATTTAAATTATTTTTCAGTGCAAGTATTTCACCATCCAATTCCTTCTTAATTTTTTCAATCTTCTTACTAACTTCAGAATTTGTGGCATGGTTTTTTCTTAAAACATCAAATTTAGCATCAATCTTCTTCTCAACACTAGCTTGCATCTGGTTTAATTTTCCATTAATCGACTGTTGCACATTATTTACACTAACATTAACAATACCCTTAAATATATCCAAATTAACAGTTTTATTTAAATTAGTTTTAAATGCATTCAAGTTCTCATCCAATTCCCTCTTAATTTTATCGATCTTGTCACTAACCCAGGTGTTTGTTGCGAGATTGTTCCTTAAATTGTCTAGTTCATTTTCGATTCTATTCTCAACAGCAGTCTGCATATGATGTATGATATCACTAATATCCTCGGCCACTTTGGAATTCGAGGCGTCTATTTTTATTTGAATATCACTCACCACATTATCAATCCGTAGATCTATTACGCCAAGTATTCTAGATAGGTGACGCTTATTAACAGAATCCTGATCGTGTATAGGATCTGCTACACGACAAATACGTTTACCGCCAATATCAACATCACCTTCCTCTGTTAATGGCAGAGATGGCTTTTGACGTTTAACGCTAGCTTTACCGATGCTAAGATATCGGCCAAATTTGTCTACACTCATGACGATACTGATGAAAAGAATGATAGTATTAAATATTTATTCAATTACGCCGCATTCTTTAAGCTCCTCGATGATCGACTGCATTTCATTATGGGTACTTTCATTGCCAGAATCCCGAGAGGCCTTCAAAAGTTTAAGACGATCCACGAGCTCGTTTATGTCGTCCCAATAGACATATTGATATCTATCATTGGTGTTGGAAACAAGCATGCTGCCTATATGTCCGCCAGACCATGTTTCTGAAGTCGAACTGGAATATTTAGCAAGAAGAGGTTTTATTATTTCACGCCATTTGTGGCCTCTAGTCCCCCTCAAGTTATTTTTGGGTTGGAACAGTTTGCGATGCACATTAGTTTCATGTAAAATGTCATAGTAATGTGATAAATCCTCCTCATTATATCTACTTGGGCTAGTTTTAAATATTAATTCATAAAGACCACGAGAACCCGTAAACAGCTTATTATTGATTATTATGTCTTTACCATCTAGATATAATGTATGCCCACCCAATTTCAATCTATTTGTTTCGGGTTCGAATGTAACACCATACGTTGTATCATATACATTGCTTGTATCTTGAAAAAGACCTCGCACAAACTCTCTCGGTAAAGGATTAAGATCTCCATAAAACGTGTTATGTGAATGCGGATCCCCTTCCACCAATGGATTAGACTGCTCATCGAATGGATTAATCGAAGAGCTCTTTTCTATCTCTTGTTTTTTTATCAGCTTTCCTCTATTTTTCAAAGTGTTTGTAATATTCATTATGGGCTCCTTAATTGTTTGTGTTTCCTGTTTTATTGTCGTGTTCAAACCTTCTAGGTTCTCAGTAATGGGCTTAAACATTTTTCGTATTAAATAATCTTCATCAGAACGATTAAGCTTCAATTGCATATACTTATTCCTAATAACTTTACTTGCCTTAATAATATCACGCTTCAATTTTTCATAATCCATTTTTCTACTATTAACTGCCTGCCTGCGCATGATTATTTGCAGACAGATATATATTAACTGAATAAAATGAATAATTCACCAGCATATATAGCAATCAAAACCCTTCCTATAACGACCATTATGCAAATCACTATCCTTGTCTATCACCAGGAATCCGTATTTATCTTTCCAACACTCACCACAAACCGATTTAAACCGCTCAAATGACATGTCAACTCCAACATGATCGTTGTAAATATGTTGTAGATTTGTATTATCCTGCTTAAATAATACCAAAAAATTAGCATTATCCCTAACTAGCTGTTTCGGAATACTAGTATAAGTTTGACATAAATAAAAGCTATCAACACACTTATGTCTACCCATACAAAAATATTTTCTAATATTGTTTTGCTTATCGCACGCCACATCGTCAAAAATGAATATCGAATTTCTCTCAGCCTCCATGGGGTCTATTATATCATCATTCTCCTTACAAGGAAAATATTTCACATCTTTAACATTATTTAAAACATTCTCCAACAGCTTATATTTAGCTTGATATAAAGACTTGGAATAAATGTATACGTTTTCGAACTTGAGACCATTTTCATTGAATAATAACGATAGCATGAGATTTGTTTTCCCAGAGTTTGATGCACCGCAAAGTAGCGCTCTAATGGAGTTCGGTAGTAGGCTGCTATGTTTCCGAAATTTGCCCTTTTCATCAACGTCCAAATCCAAGTTGATTATTTCAAGGGCATCCTTCTGCTTCACAAGTCTCATGGTGAATGAATTATATATAAATTGTTGGATGTTTATAAAGCTAATTCATTTCGATGCTAACTTTTAAAGAGGGCGGAGGTGTCGTGAACTCGATAATCAACAAGTTGCCTATAGAGCTTCACCTGCCAGGTGGGTACATGTATTGTGGTCCTGGTACAAAGCTCCAGAAACGCTTAGCACGAGGTGATCCCGGCATTAATCCATTGGATGCGGCTTGTCGGGAACACGATATCGCATATTCACAACATAAAGATTTAAAAGATCGACACGAGGCAGATTTGATATTGCAAGAAAAAGCTTGGAATCGTGTAAAGTCAGCAGACGCAAGTGTTGGTGAAAAGACAGCAGCCTGGTTGGTGACTAACGCAATGAAGACCAAAAGAAAATTTGGTATGGGCTTAAACAAAAAGACTTTTAAAAAAATAGTGTGCACCAATGTTAAGAAGACTCTTAAGCGATTCGGGGGTGATATTAAACAGGGTGCTAAATCATCATTGGCAGCAGCTAAGGTTGCAATCAAAGAGGCTGGAGGTCGAAAACATATTAAAACCCCCAGAATAATCCCCATACCGAAAGTTGGAGGCGTATTGCCACTCATACCAATATTCGCCGGGCTAAGCGCTCTCGGCTCACTGGCAGGCGGTGTAAGTGGTATAACACAAGCAGTACTCAAAGCGAAAGCGGCTCGAAGTCAATTACGGGAAGCTGAAAGGCATAATAAAACTATGGAAGCTATCGCATTAAAAGGTAAAGGATTATATCTGAAGCCATATAAGCGAGGCTTAGGTTTATATCTAAAACCATCAAAAAACTAATAAGTCGACTGCCTCAAAGAGCATTAACCGATCATGATATTTTGAAATATGCGAAATATATTCACCATTTTAGAGGTGTATTTATGAGGGATACTCTACCAAAATCACCCAACAAAAATGAAAGCGCAGTCGTTAATTTGGATAGCATTAAAGGATCGGGAACACATTGGGTCTGTTATAAGAAGAGAGGTTCTAATATATACTATTATGATTCGTTTGGCAATTTAAAGCCTCCACCGGAATTGATAGAATATTTTACTAGAAAGGGACCTAATAAAATAATGTATAATCATAAACGATACCAAAATTTCAATACATTCAATTGTGGTCACTTATGCTTAGAATTCCTACTAAATAATATATAATCGTATGTTCATATATCAATATATTAGTCATGTCGTACACTTTCACCCTGAAGGGCACAAAATCAGTGCTTTCTGTTGATTATTATCCGCCTATTGAATTGAATCCCCACTATGAATATGTTCTGGGTCTAATAGGATTTAATAGCTACAATTCGATTCCCAACATTGTAGAGGGCTGTAACAAATTTTATTATGATAATGACAAAGTTATTACAATTCCCACAGGATCTTATGAGATAAGTGATATCGCCGATTTCTTGATGAATGCGATGCCTAGAGGTGCAATATCCCTCAAACCAAACAACAATACAATAAAGTGTGAAATTAAAAGCAAATATGAAATAAATTTTGGACCTAGAGACTCTATAGGAAGCATATTAGGTTTTAGTGGGAAGCTATTACCAGCCGATCAAAAACATGAATCGGATTTACCTGTCAATATTATAAAAGTGTCGACAATAAGAATTGAGTGCAATATCACAACATCAGCCTACAACGATAGTCGTTTATCCCACACGCTCTACGAATTTTCTCCACAAGTTGAAGCTGGGTTTTCGATTAATATAGCGCCCGAGCATATAATATATCTACCAATTAATTCTAAGCGTATCGATAATATCACATTAACACTGCTCGATCAAGATGGTGATGCCGTAAACTTTAGAGGCGAGCAAATCATTGTTAGATTAGAATTAAAAAGAGTCTCATAATGGGCCTTTCATTTCGTAAACGTTATATAACTTCCTCACCCCCACAACGGAAGATCACTTCAACATCTAAACTCAAGCAGTTAACATCGGCCAATATAATATTTTTACAATCGTTAGGCTTTCGAGTAAAAAATGGAGGAAAAGCTATCAATATTTGAAGGTGTGCATTTTGACGAAGTTATAACGAAAGAAGAGTATCACACATATTATCCGAGAACACACAATTTCAACTTAAATGATGAAGTTCGCATAAGTATTCAAAATCAAGATATATACACACTACCTTCCGAGAGTTATATATACATAGAGGGGAAATTTAAACCTGATGATAATGGTACGGGTCTACCTGAATTAACAAACAATGCATACGCTTTTTTGTTTGATCAGATTCGATATGAGCTTAATGGTGTAGAAATCGATCGCGCAATGAAGCCAGGAATCAGTTCTACGATGAAAGCATTAGTTTCATATAATGAAGATGAAAGTCGAATGTTGTCGATTGCTGGGTGGGGACCATTCGCACAGCGGCAAGCGACACTCTCCAATAACAAGTTCAACGCATGCCTTCCATTGAGCATGCTTTTAGGCTTCTGTTCCGATTACAGGAGGGTTATTATTAACGTCAGTCAAGAATTAGTCCTAATTAGAAGTAAAACGGATGAAAACTGCTATCAAAACAAGACCGCTGATGGTACAAAAAAGGCCTCAATCGAGATTGAAAAGATTGAATGGCGGGTGCCACATGTAAGCGTAAATGATCAGACACGCTTAAAGTTCTTAAACACCCTTAAAACCAATAAACCGATATATTTAACATTTCGTAAATGGGAATTATATGAACTTCCAGCTTTGCGTGCAACGAAAACTGACATTTGGCCTGTTAAAACTAGCACTAATCTAGAGAAGCCCAGATATGCTATTATAGCGTTTCAACGCAACAGAAAAGATAATTTTCAGCAAGATGCATCAGGCTTTGATCACGCTTCAATCACAAATATTAAATTGCATTTAAATTCAGAATATTACCCATATAGCGATATGAATATAGATATGAGTAAAAAACTATATGCCCAAGCATATCTAATGTACACAAAATTTCAATCGAGCTATTATGGAAACACTCGCGGCCCCCTCATGAGCTATGAGAAGTTCCACGATTCAGCACTTTACGTAATAGATTGTTCGAAGCAGAATGAGAGCTTAAAATCATCCACCGTCGATGTTAAGCTTGAGATGCAGTGCCAGGAGACGTTTAGCGAGGACACCTCTTGTTTATTATTAATTTTACAAGATTGTGTCGTTGAATATAGTGCACTGACAGGCACTGTTAAGAAAATTATATAACATTCAGTCAATCGCGAGACATCATGGCTAAAAGAGGTGCAATTGACACTCGAGATCAACTTCAATCATTCCTTATTATAGACATACAAGGTTATGCGATTCAACATTTCGATCCAAAAGAGATGAGCATAAGTGACGGAGAAAGGAGCATCCATTTTTTATTTAAACCTAGCATTGAATTCCATCTATTATCGAAGAAAGACCAGAGGACCGTTCGATGGCTTGAAAATAATTATTTAAATATAGAATACTCTACTGGTTATGTTTATTTTAAGGACATTATTAACTTGTTAAAAAATATCTGTAACTCATATAATAGAGTGTATGTTAAAGGACATCAAAAAAAGGGGCTACTTAAGCAATATGTTGATATTGACATAATTAACTTGGAATATTTTAATGATGTACCAAAGCTTATTAAAAATGTCAATCATTGTTTTTATCATAATAATAAAACTAATGAAGAATGTATATGCACGCAAAATAATATTATAACTCTATGCAATTATCTAAAAAATAAAGAATTATTTTAACCTTATTATTTTTATTTCAATCCACCTATACATATTAATAATAATATAGCAAAATAGTATACGTATAAACATGTCTATACATGTATAAAAGGCCCGCCGAGACGGCACCAATCTGAGGTAGGTATGCAAGCGAGAGATTTTTTATACATTTACATTAATTAACCATCACCTGCCCTAAAAAGGGTCACCCGGACCGCAACCATTCGATGCAGGTATGAGACCGAAAAATTTAAGTGCATTCCTTAGAACACGGCCCGACCATGGGACTGGAATGCAGCAACTCTTAATTATATCCGTTCACACGGATATACGTATGCGTGGGGAAAAAAAGGGTCGTCGCAGCTGTACATAGACCACACACACTCACCCATGGGAACAGAATGCAGCCGCGCTTAATTGCATCTGCCCGCATACGTATATATGTATATATATGTATGCGCGGGAAAAAAAGGGTTTTCTCTAATTGATTAACATATCAATTGGTGTGGGAACCTGACGCAGATGGATGTATACGTCACGAATGAGTATCTATATATGCGTAGATCGACATCTTTAATTTCATTATAATCAGTATCTTCGAACAGTCAACATCGTTTTTAGTGCTTGTTTGTGTTTTACTACAAGGTATTTAGAAAGCCTAATTTATATAATATTAACTCGCAATATTTTACATTAGTTTTAAAATTTTATGCGATTTTTAAAAATTGTTTTTTCTCAATTATAAGGTTATTTTTTTAAATAATTTAATGGTATATATTTTATTAATATTTTATTAATATTTTATTTTTATATACAATTATCCAGGGTGCTTCAAAGTATTTTATTCGTATTTAGTAGCTTCTTTATATTGTTTTTTCCTTCTTTTTTTAATTTTTATAAGGTTTTAACGGGTTTTATCAATAAATTTTCAATAATACAAGTATTTTTTAGTTAAATATAAGCTGATCATAGTTTTTCTACTACTCTAAAATTTTATAGGACTTTTAAAAATTGTTTTTTTCTCAATTATAAGGTTATTTTTTTAAATAATTTAATGGTATATATTTTATTAATATTTTATTAATATTTTATTTTTATATACAATTATCCAGGGTGCTTCAAAGTATTTTATTCGTATTTAGTAGCTTCTTTATATTGTTTTTTCCTTCTTTTTTTAATTTTTATAAGGTTTTAACGGGTTTTATCAATAAATTTTCAATAATACAAGTATTTTTTAGTTAAATATAAGCTGATCATAGTTTTTCTACTACTCTAAAATTTTATAGGACTTTTAAAAATTGTTTTTTCTCAATTATAAGGTTATTTTTTAAAATAATTTAATGGTATATATTTTATTAATATTTTATTAATATTTTATTTTTATATACAATTAATCCAGGGTGCTTCAAAGTATTTTATACGCATTTAGTAGCTTCTTTATATTGTTTTTCTGTCTTTTTTTAATTTTTAGGTGCGTAAATTTATATTATTAAGTTGATTATTTTATAAGGTTTTAAAGGGTTTTATCAATAAATTTTCAATAATACAAGTATTTTTTAGTTAAATATACGCTGATCATAGTTTTTCTACTACTCTAAAATTTTATAGGACTTTTTAAAAATTGTTTTTATCAATTATAAGGCTGTTTTTAATAATTTAATGGTGTATATTTTATTAATATTTTATTGAATATTATTTTTATATACAATTATCCAGGGTGCTTCAAAGTATTTTATTTGTATTTAGTAGCTTCTTTATATTGCTTTGTTTTTCTTTTTTTTTTTTTTAATGTTTAAGTGTGTAAATTTATATAATTAAGTTGATTATTTCATACGGTTCTTTAAAGGTTTTTCTCAATAATTTAAATAAATTCTGAACAATAAGAGTATTTTTAGTTAAATATACGGGTATCAGTCAAAGTTTATGTATTAAAATATTATTTTTATATATGTAGGTCTATAATTAGTATTTTATATCAATTCATATACGCGGATCAGTCAAAATAAATTAGCAATTTAGATATATTAAAAATTAGGTTTCAATAGCTTTTTATTCTTTTAAATTTATTATATTAATTATTTTTAATTTGTTTTTCATAGAATGAATTGCATCATATGTGGGAAGTCCTTCAGCCGGCGGGATAGTTTGAAGCGGCATGTGAATACCCTCCACCGCAATTTTGTTTGCGGTATTTGTGGAGAGGGTGCGGATACATGTGAGCATGTTGCGGGACCACCTAAGAAGGTGGCCAAAGTAGATGTTACACCATCCACAAGTTCTAATAGACCTGTGGATGCTGCGCCATCTACCAGTCGAGGTGCGCCTCAGAGAAGCTGTTGTGGGTTGATGTTCCCTAATAATTCTCTGTATAGGGGGCATCTTCGCACACAGCAGCATTTGAATAATAATACATTTATGCTGCCGGATGGAGTGTTCAAAATTAATTCATCATTTAAAAGCCGGGTCGCGAGTTATAAAATTTTAGGTGATGAGAGTGCTGACATCACAAATTTTTTATCGAAATTGAGAACTAAAGTGTGCAGCCTGATTAACGATGTTCTAGCCAAGGTCGTATCGGGTATTAAGGTACAGTTAGAGCTATTTGCTCATTATGCTAAAACCGTAGCTGATGAGGAAATAGTCGACTTAAAGTCCTTCAATACTCGGTACGTCATTGTCACCGAGTCTTCAGACTTAGAGGACGTTTTTGATCAGGCTGCTGCCATCATAAAATCGAAAGCTGAAGAGTTTTCGGATAGGGGGAGCAATTGGACACTTAAGATGGTCTCGCATTTAGAGGTTAACATCAACAGTTACCAACCTCTTGGGGGATCATCTTATTTGGAACTACCCCCCTCTATTCGAAACAAGAAAGCATGCATCAATATTCAGAACCGGGATGATGCATGCCTGGGTTGGTCGATTGTAGCAGCACTCCACCCGGCAGACATGCATGTAGATAGAGTTAGTAGTTACCCTCATTACTCCAGCATCCTAAATTTAGAGGGTATTCAATTCCCGGTTAAAATTAAAGATATTTCAAAAATTGAGAATATGAACAATTTAAGTATTAACGTTTACGGTTTGGCTATTAATGATGAAACAAAAAATCATGAGGTGGTGGGGCCAATTCATTTCACGAAAAACAGAAAAGATATCCACATCAATTTACTCCTAATTGATGATGGAAAAAGATCACATTATGTTTTAATTAAAAATCTGTCCAGGCTAGTCTCATCCCAAATCGATAAACATGGTCATGAAGCTCACATCTGCGATGGGTGTTTAATTAATTTCAGCACCATCGAAAAATTAAACGCCCATCAACAACACGATTGCAACCATGTGTATACGGTACTACCCTCAACCGACGCGCGTAAAACAAAATTTGGCGATATGCTGCCAGAAAACATTTTACGTTTCGATAGTCATCATAAGAAAATGTCCGTTCCGTTTGTCGTTTATGCGGATTTTGAAAGTATTCTCCAACCGATTCACACATGCAGCCGTGATCCAGCTAGTTCGTATACGAATAAAACATTCAAACACGTTCCCTATAGTTTTGCATATCAAATTGTATGTTCGTTTGATGCAAAGTTGAATAAATTTGTCACGTATGCCGGTTTAGATTGCTCAACGGTGTTTGTCCAAAAATTGATAGAAGATGTTAAGCTAATCTATGAAAACTATTTAAAGACTATCGTGCCGATGAAAACTTTAAATAATAGCGAGCGAAAATTATATAATGAGGCCGTGATTTGCCACATTTGTGAGCTGTCTCTCAACGGAGATAGAGTGAGAGATCACTGCCACATTACGGGAGCGTTTCGAGGGGCCGCTCATTCTAATTGTAATCTAAACTTCAAAATTCCGAAATTTGTCCCTATCTATTTTCACAATTTGAGCGGGTATGATAGCCATCTATTTTTAAGAGATTTGGCACAACAAAATTTAGATATTGACGTAATTCCTATTAATAAAGAAAGATATATCAGTTTCAGCGCGAAAGTTTTGGTTGGTGACTACACAGATAAAAAATCGGGCGAGAAAAAAAATGTTTATATAAAACTACGGTTTTTAGATAGTTTTCGATTCATGGCGTCTTCTATCGATAAGCTTGCACAAAATTTGAGCCCGCAAGACTTTGTCAATGTTAGGCGGGCGTTTCCACTAGATTCACATTTCCATTTAATTAGAAAGAAGGGTGTATTCCCCTATCAATACATAGATACCTTTGGGCGATTGAACGAATCGACCTTACCGGCAAAACGCGATTTTTTTAATTCATTAACGAATGTTGATATTTCGGATGTTGAATATCAACATGCGCAAACTGTATGGAATACGTTTGGATGTCAAAATTTATTAGAGTACTCAAACTTATATTTAAAATCAGACGTTTTACTTTTAGCAGATATTTTTGAAAATTTCAGGAAAATTTGTCGGGATACATACAGTCTGGATCCGGCTCAATATTACACCAGCCCGGGCTTGTCTTGGGATGCTATGTTGAAGCATACCAAAATTGAGCTGGAGCTACTCATAGACATCGACATGCATCATTTTGTTAAGCAGAGTATCAGGGGTGGGTTGTGTCAAGTATCATTGCGGCACGCTACGGCAAATAATAAGTATATGCCTAATTATGATGCGAGTGCTCCTAGCTCGTATTTAGCTTATTGGGATGCGAACAATTTGTACGGGTGGGCAATGTCGCAGTATCTACCATTCGGTGGGTTCAGTTGGGCTAGTCAGGATGAAATTGACAATCTAAATATATCTGGGGTCGCTGATGATTCGCCGATTGGCTATTTTTTGGAGGTAGATGTCACGTATCCTGTAACTTTGCACGATGAGCATAACGACCTACCTTTTCTGCCCGAAAACATGGTGCCTCCCACGTCTAAATTTCAGTATAAAAAGTTGATCGCGAATTTACAGAACAAAGAGAAATATGTCATACACTATCAAACGTTAAAGCAAGCATTACATTTCGGCCTTAAAATCACCAAAATTCACCGCGTTTTAAAATTCAACCAGTCAAACTGGCTTCAAACTTATATCGACCTAAACACCAGCCTACGTCAGCATGCTAGGAACGATTTTGAAAAGGACTTCTACAAGCTTATGAACAACTCCGTATATGGTAAAACCATGGAGAATGTTGATAAGCGAGTGGAAGTCAAATTGGTCACACGTTGGGAGGACCATGGCAAAAGTCGCGGGGCTGGTAGTTTAATCGCGAAACCGAATTTTAAAAGTGTTAGTATTTTTTCCGAAAACTTTGTGGCTGTCCAGATGGGGAAGCTGAAAGTCGTATATAATAAACCTATTTATATCGGCTTCTCCGTCTTGGAGCTATCAAAGCACCTGATGTATGACTTTTTCCACAATTTTTTGAGACGCGTGTATGCAGAAAAGGTCCGTCTGTGTTATATGGATACGGATAGTTTTATCTTAAAAGTAGAAACAGACGATATATACAGCGACATGAAAAAAAATATATCAAAATTCGATACATCGAACTTTTCGGCAAATAATGTCTACAGCATAGCACCTCAAAACAAGGCTGTTTTAGGTTTATTTAAAGACGAAAATGCGGGTAATATAATGTGTGGATTTGTCGGATTGCGCGCAAAAATGTATGCCTTAGAGGTTGAGGGTAGGGAGATTAAAAAGGTTAAGGGTGTTAAAAAGAACGTTGTGCGGGATGAGATTAGTCTGGCAGATTACAAGCACTGTTTATTGAATAATGATATTTTATTAAGGGAGCAAAATCTTTTTCAAATCAAACTACATGAGATTTATACCGTCAAGCAAAATAAATTGAGCCTATCACCTCACGATGATAAACGCCGGATTGATGAGGATGGCATTCATACTCTCGCCTGGGGGCATTATAAAATCGACTCACCAGCTCCTTAGATGGTCGCTGCACATGCCTCGGGTGCAGCTGCTCTACCGCTTCAAATTGGGTAAGTACCCCCACCCTTTTTTGTGTAAGTACCCCCACCCTTTTTTGTGTAAGTACACCCACCCTTTTTTGTTTGCTTCTCACTGTAATTTTCTCCCACTAAATCAGTATTAGTTTGTTTGCATTCGAGTTCACACATATTCTTTAACCTCTAAGATTAAAATGGAAGCTAGTAAGAATACAAAATTATTATGTACATAAACTTATATCTATATATTTTTTAATTCTTTTCAGAAACTTATAATGAATTTATTGACGATTCGCTTAAAATGATTGATGATAATATCGTTAAGGAAAAACAACTGATTGGGCAGTCATCATACTTCCTCAACAAATGCGGTTCGAAGTGGGTGAATATCGGCCTTAGTCCGGCGGCTGGATTCGTGCCCATCATCCAGATTCGATCGCCTGCAAGCTGCGTATTCTTCACATTGGACGAGTGGGACGAATTTTGTAAGACGGAGGGTTGCAGTCCGAATCATCAATTTCGAACGTCAACATTTAGAGATACTAGCGTAATTGTATTAAGCAGTCGCAATCAGCAACTGGTATTGTCCTCCGATACCTATAGCAATTTGTTTAATTTGCGACTGCTCATTAAGAGTAAATTAGAATTTTTAGTAAATAGTAATTTCATAACATTTTATAAAATGATATTAACCGCCTGCATGGCATTAACTGGAGATTTATATACGAATGTATCAAAATTACTTGTTGATCATTGTAATTCATTTAACGCTTTCCTTATGATGGAAGTGCTACATATTAGTTATAATTCGCTTTACTATGACTTTGAGGTCATGAAACTTGTAGATAATGTTAATTTAAAATAATATTGTTAATTTATGAATAATAATAAATAAATTGTTTTCTTAAAAATAAATTGTTTGTTTTATTTTATTTTATAAGTGAGATATACATTTCAAGCATGCGGCTATCACAGAAGCAGACAGCCGTTGCGGTTTCCGCTGGAAACATGTTTAGACCTGTTTGAAGTACATTGAGAAGCGCGATAGCAAGCCTGGTAATTTATTCAGGAATTCTCTAGAAACAAAGACCATCTTGATGGTCCGCCATTTTGTCTGACGTCACCTTAGTTTGGATAGCGACCGTGAGAGGATGCTGCATTATGGTAATCATGAGAGATGCCATTTCTTGGTTAGTGGCTGTGAGAGGGCGTCACATTGGGTTGGTAATGATGAAATCTGCCATTCCTTAGTTTGGTCAGTGGCCGTCAGAGGGCGCCACATTGGGTTGGTAATGATGAAATCTGCAATTTTTAGTTGGGTTGGTAATGATGAAATCTGCAATTTTTAGTTGGGTTGGCGACCGCTAGGGGGCGCCACATCAGTTGGGTTGGTAATGATGAAATCTGCAATTTTTAGTTGGGTTGGCGGCCGCTAGGGGGCGCCATATCAGTTGGGTTGGTAGAGGGTTCTACCTATCTTGCGGGGAGGGGGGGTTAGTAGGAGTGGGGGGTGGTGGGTCCAGAATCGGCATAAGTACCCTACTACTATAAGTGGGAGAATAAGAGGGTAGCATCTGTTACTAACACTAGAGCTACGTTAAAGTCGACACCGCAGAAATCGTTACTGCGTTAGTCCGTGAAAATTGCTACTGTTACTGTTAATAACAAATTCATTAACCAAGAATAGAGTCATTTACTGTAAAATAATAATATTAATCAAAAAAAAATCACTACCTGGATAATTTATAAGTAGAAACTTGTTGAAGCATCAAATAATCGCAATAAACAATTTCAGTAACGGATTTCATCATAGCTTCCCAAATTGTATGAGTAATAAACTTAAAAATAATAATTTTTTTCTTAAAATATCAAAGATAAGAAATATAGCTGATATAAAAAACGAAAACGTAACAATAGCAAAACTCTTATTAAGATAACAAGTAAATAATTCCGTAGTATTGTAAAATAGAAAAGGAAACAAACTAAAATTCTGACAGAAGACAATAAATTTGTATGAAACTAAACAAAATGTTTCAGTAAGATAAACTGTAAACGCAGAAGCAATGAATTTAATTGGAAGTTAAGAATGAAATTATTAAAGAAAAATGAATTTCTACAAGTACGTCATTATTTTTTAAATGCTCAAATAAGCCTCCCTCTTGAGCTGAGCAGCAACCCAATTGATTATAAAAATTTCGACGGACATTTGTTAACATTTCCGGGGTAACATGATTCGAAAATTCAATAATTTTGGCGCCTAATTGTTCTAAATTAAATGGACAAAACGCGATTTAAAAATGTGTTTGCTAGGCGCTAGACATCGACCCGACCGTTAACAAAACTCAAATGAAATGCGCAAGGACAGCTGCTATATCCTAAACGCGAGTCAGTCAGCTTCACTACACTCGACCACTCATACAAACTCTCGGTATCGTCGTTTTATCACAGAGTAAATGCATTCACAGCTTGCTGGCAAGCACTTGGTATAGGAAGCCTTCATCTATGATATAACGTTAGACAAGGGTATTATTTAAGACATGAGCTTTGTCTACTTTTTTGAAAATATAGCCTACTATGCACAGGTGAAATGAACTTACGACTCCAAATTGCTAATTAGGCGCCCTTGCCACCGAGCGGCCAAGGGTGATGATTTCAAACCTTTAAATCGTACTGAACTGATGAACAGTTGTTAAGAGAAGGCCGTATTTAGGGGTATTTATTGAATTTTAAATAATTTTAAAATTAGCATTTCAATTTAAAATTATTTAAAATTTAGTAAATACGCCTGACTTGCGGGTTTCTCTTAACATACACCATTCAGTACTATTTAAAGATTCAAAATTAACACTCTAGGTGGTAAGAGCACCTGACTAGCGATTGGGGGGTTAGTCATTTTTTTGATAATTTCTAAGGGACTCGTAATCAGCGACTTGAAAAACTGCTATATTCGTAATCTTAGGTACATGGAGCAAAGCATTCCAATTTTTGTTTATTAAATATACCTATATAAATTATCATTACTAAGTAGAAAATTATAATAGCAAAACACTTAAAATACTAATTTTAAAATTATTTAAATTTTAGTAAATGCACATAACTGTGGACTGTTTTGAATTATAATTATAATTCAAAACATTGAAACTACTAATTTTAAAATTGATCAATCAAATTAAAATGTTTTCAGATATTTGTTTATAAATTTAGTGAAATCAAAACATTATATTAAATCATTATTTTTTTTAATTTTTCATTATTTTCAGGAAATATACATTAATTGTTTTTAACGGTATAGTACACATAAGTGTTACATATTTATTTGGAATTTATGCTGTGTAATGCAATGTATGTCTATCTGTAAAACGTAATGCTAAATTAGAACTAATTGAAACTGTTCACAATAACGCGAAAATCACAATAGCATAATATATGAACATCTCCAGAACTTACATCCCTTCCAAAACTCTTTAGTATATATATATATATATATATATATATATATATAAACAATTTCTACACGTTTATCTTTATTCGATAAGTCGGGAGTAATTGACAAACCTATTAGATAATATCAGTTATATTCTACAAATGAAGTTCTTCATCTTGGTAAGTAGATATTGAATTTAAACATATCATTTGCTAAACTTCGTGTATTTCAATTGCATTCTAATATTTGTACAAATACGCAAAGATAGGAAAATTTGCTAACATTTGTTTGAGTAATTCCTTCAGATCATTCTTGCTTATATTATATAATGTAATTTTTATTTGTCTTTTCCAGGTATTTCTTTTATTCGCTATATTCTTGAATGTCCAGGCAAAACCTGTAAGTAGATAAGCTATGACAGTTCTGGCGCAAAATCCCATAAGGTTAACATCAAGATGAAGTAGGTCCCCAAACATATGAAAAACGCTGTGATGCGACATGTTTTATATTACCGACCAATTCAGCAGAAGTTTACAATATAATTTTAGGTCTTAAAAACACAAATGCCACAGGACATGATGATGTGCCAGTGGCACTTCTGAAACGGGCAGCTGTCTATCTTGCTGAACCCCTATCTGAAATCTTAAATAAATGTATTACGGAAGGACTTTTTCCGAACCATCTTAAGAAAACGATTATCAGACCTATGTATAAGAAAGGAGACAAATGTAATCTAACTAATTATCGACCAATAGCGCTCGTATCAAATTTATCAAAGATCTTTGAGAAAATTATACACAACAGATTAATGGCATTTTTCCGAAAATATGATCTGATAGCAGAAAATCAAAGCAGCTATCAAAAAGGGAAATCAACTACTACGACCATTTATCAAATTATTAGTCAAATATTGGAGGGATGGAACCACAACGAACAAGTTGTTGGTATTTTCATGGACTTGTCTAAGGCGTTCGACAGCGTAAGGCATGATATATTATTAGTTAAACTTGAAAGACTGGGAATAAGAGGAAACACCTGGAACCTGATAAAATCATATCTTAGCGACAGACAACAGTGTGTAACAGTAATAGATAACGAAGGAGAAGAGGTGCGATCGTCTTGGAACACTGTGCTGCAAGGTATCCCACAAGGGTCGATACTGGGACCACTTCTGTTTTTGGTCTACATGAATGATTTTCCAGAAGTAATGACTACCTTCATCGCGATGTTTGCTGATGATGCGTCTCTGGCTCTGAGATCACCTAATGTTGATGAATTGAAGGAGGAGGTTGCTAGGGCTCTAAATACGGCTGAAGAGTGGTTGGAAAGAAATAGCTTAAAACTAAACGTAAGCAAAACGAACATAGTCCACTTTACACCGACACGGCAAGAAACTCTTGATATTACTTACAAGAATGATATACTTGAGGCATCTTTAACGGCAACATTCCTTGGTTTGGAAGTGGATTCACAACTATCGTGGAAAGACCATGTGCGACACGTAGTGAAGAAATTGTCTCCTTTTAGCTATGCGCTAAGAACTATTGCAACTTCAGTGAACTTGGAAGCGGGTATTAGTGCATATCGGGCGTACGTGGAATCCCGGTTAAGATACGGTATAGTTTTCTGGGGTAGTGGTGTGGATATTGACAGACTTTTTGTTCTACAGAAGCGATGCATACGCAGTGTGTTTAGTTTGGGGTGTAAGGACTCGTGCAAGAACATATTTATTAGCAACAAGATCCACACACTTACTGGATTATACGTGCTTGAGTGCGCTTTGTTTGCTCGCAGGAATGGTGATCGATTCCTAAAAAAGCACATACTTACACATCAATATGATACGAGAGGTAGAAAGAATATTTACCTAAAAGCAACACAAACTAAACTTTCGAAAATACAGAAAAATGCAGTGGAACAAATAATAAAAATATATAACTTCACCCCGCCTGAATTACGTCACCTAAGTGACATTAAATTTAAGATCGCTCTTGAATGCCATCTTTATAGACATTCATTTTACAATTTGCTGGATTTCTTTGATTGTAAAGATTTCCTTTTTAACTAAATATAACTGTTTTTACTTGATAGTATTGTATATTTATGTATTACAATGTGTATTTCCTAATTTCTTTTTTGACGTGTTCTATACTATGTAAAATTGAACAAATAAATGACATACATACATACATACATACATACATAGGGGGTCTAAATTTTATTTTTTCCCCCCACCACTCCAACTTCTGACATCACGTGACCGAAAGCAACATCCCCGTTAACGGCTTCAGAAGCTGTTCAAAGCTCTTCAGAAGCCGTTGAAAGTTCTTCAGAAGCCGTTCAAAGCTCTTCAGAAGCTGTTCAAAACTCTTCAGAAGCTGTTCAAAACTCTTCAGAAGCTGTTCAAAACTCTTCAGAAGCTGTTCAAAACTCTTCAGAAGCCGTTAACGGGGACGTTGCTTTCGGTCACGTGATGTCAGAAGTTGGAGTGGTGGGGGAAAAAAATAAAATTTAGACCCCCTATGTTAACCTTATGGGATTTTGCGCCAGAACTGTCATAGCTTATCTACTGCGATGCTATAATTCATGTTCTGTGGGATCAAATACAAGTAAGTCTTATTTTTACAGGTTTGTATTTTACTTTCAAAATAAAAATATAACATTCTTAAGTAATAACTAATAAACAGTGGAACAAAAAAAATACTTTGTTATGGTGGTACAATTAAAATACAAAGTATAAATAAATTTAGAACATTCTGATTAAATAATAAATAATAAATGCAAATCTTTACATATTGAAAAAAAGACGAGGAGAAGCTGAGGTCTCACTAGATTGTGACTCCTCAGACGAAAGTTGTGAGGCACTTGGTGAAGGCGAGGCTTGAGGAGTATTATGATCATCAGGATAATAAGGTGTTGGGGATGGTGCTGAAGAATGTTGTGATGATGACGAAAGGCAGCCAGATTGCTGAGCATTGGGCGAGAAATTATTCACATAGTAACGAATGTTGGAAGAACATTGTTGGAGGGTAGTATTATTCTTATTATTATTACTGTTCGACGAATATGGATTGTATGTCTGTCTACCAATGTGCTGCATAGTGGCCCGGAATAACAAGTTGTCAATTTCATTCATCGTGTCTAGGAACCATATAATTTTATTGGATATGAATATAATTTAAATTAATATTTCATCTTACTTACTTAATTAATCTCAGGGCCGTTATGTAAGGGTGATGCGAAATATTCAATAATAAAATGATTCCGAGACGTTATTGTACTTAAAAAGGAATTACTACAGTAAAATTTAAATACAATGTATATTTAAGAACAATGACTAATCACACGTATATAAACCACTACAAATAACATAAGGGTAATAAATTATACTTAAACAATTTGAATATCTTTTCTTCTTTAAAGCTTTAAAGGATTAATGGCCATGGGTCTCTTATTACTTATTATATTGTATAATATTTATTTCAAAGGAATGAATACCTTATACCGAATAAAGTCTGTGTTGTTTCTTCTCTCTTCTAACGTCTTCAGACAGGGTGATTCTTCTCTCTTCTAACGTCTTGATACAGGAACTTCTGCGTTTTCTGTGACTTTCACTAGCATTTACGCATAATACGACTTATTATATTCTTTAAAACGTTCACACTTTGCACAATACTATTAGTGCTCCACTTTAAACACTACTTTCAGATAATGTTAACAATGCTTATAATTGTTAATTAATCCCTTAAAGAAGTTTGAGTTTTTTAAGTACCGCTTTTAATCAGCAGTTGTGTTTTTCTCTTCTATTTATCTCTCCTTTATATGGGCTACTCCCCGCAGTCCTTCTAGACGACCGCCTTCTCTGCCATACTCATGCAGACTGCCTTTTCTTCGACTTGCTTACCGACTGTACCCGATGCTCGACCCTTTGGCGCCTATCTCTTAACTTGTTGTACGCCTTCCCTGCGTTTCGTGTTTTTTAATTTATCCTTGAAATATATACAATTTCCAACCATAATGGGTTGTACCATTACAGTACCCCCCCTGGATTTTCTATTGTATTATGGTCGTCCCTGACAATGATCAATCAAAAATCAGGCCCCATAATGCCAAAACACATTTATAAAACCCCACTTTTTCAAACCCAATACATATTATCTTTTTTTTTTTTTTTTTTAAATTTAACAGAACATACACAAAACTAATCCCAAATTAAAAGAAACACCGGGAAATAAAAGAAAACTTTTTCTGGTATTTTATCTATACATATGGATAAACCTTTTAAAATTAATAATACTATTTATATTTTAATTTCCCACAAAATGAGAATTAAATTCAAATGAAATAATAAAGAAAACATTTTTTCTTTTAAAATTTGGATCACCTTAAAAATCCCAATACTTTCACTGGTAACTTGATAAAATGAAATAATAGAAAATTCTAAACTCAGGTCAACACCCTTCCCTTGCGGTGGGATCCCTTGGCGGTTTTTTATATTTCCTTAGGTTAATGACATTTTGAGTCATCTCATATTCCTTAGTGGCAATGGTTCCCAACGAATACGCATTCTCACTTACCCTGCAGAGTACCTCATAAGGTCCTCTAAATAAGTGGAAAAATTTCTTTATTTCTTTTGTTAAAGCTGATGAGTGGTAATGGTTTCTTACTAGTACCCATTCTCCCTCAGCATAAATTACTGGAGCTATTGCTCGATCGTGTCTTTCCTTACGTTGCTCTGCTCTTCTTTTTAACCGCTCTTGTGCTAGGATTATTTTTATCTCTTTCGTTTTGTCTGTTCGCTCAGGGTACTCAATTAATTCTTCGATTAGTCGTTCTGGCCTCTCACCCTTCATTTTTTCATGAGGTGTAAACCCCGTTGAATCGTGCTCCGTACAATTCATCCATGTTTCCATTTTCTGTTGAACATCTTCTCTTTCTTCATTTAAACAAGTCTTAAATTCTTCCTTGAGATCCGACGTCTTGGTATCAATCTCCTTGGTGACCTCTACTTTGGTCTTCTTCAACTCATCGTGAATTTCTAGTTTAGTCTTCTTTTTTAGATCCTGTAATTCCTCTTGGAAATGTTCTCTTTGTTTTTGCATTTTTCCATCCACATCTTTTTTCAGATTTTCCATGTTTGTATCGCCTCGTTGTTTTAGGTCTTGGATTTCCTCCGCAATTTTTCGATTTGCTTCATCCATTTTTTTGCTCAATCCTTTATTTTCCTCCCTCAGTTCAGCGATCTGACCGCTCAGATTCTTATTGACATCATCAATTTTATTTTCCATTCTTTTGCTTGAATCTTTCATTGATTCTTCCATTCTTTTGCTTGAATCTTTCATTTCCTCCATAATTTTTTGGAAATAGTTCATCATTGTTGTCTCATTACTGCCTTGGCTTGGTTGTGGTTGCTCCACCTCATTACCATTTGGGTTATTTGTTCCAAATTGGTTTCCAGTTTCTTGGTTGGTCGATTCCATTTTTTCTTTATTTACAATTCTTCCACTCCTTAATAGCATAAATTTTCCTTATCCTATACTCTACTGTATTTTGTGCAATAATCCGTCTTGTCAATAATATTCTTTGATCTTCCCCATAGGTAAAATCTTCTACCGAGTTCCAATTTTATTTATTTCTGCTTTAATCGCGCCGTCAATAATTTTCTTGACTAAGTGTGCGCTACCCCCCAATTCTCTAATTCTTCCTCTCTTTTCCTTGCTCAAGGCCTACTTTATATTTCAATCCCCTTCAAAACCCAAATGGAAAATATTAATTCTTATCAGTGATCACCCTGTATATATTTTACATGAAATTATTTAAAATGGGTTTAATCTATCTCAAACAACCCCCCATTACTATTAGAACAACTTCTAAAGATAATTCACCTTAATCGCGAACACCCTGTATTTTATTTACCTGTCCCGATTAAAATTGATCTATTTTGATGCACAAACTACTCAAAAAATTATTAAGCCCTATCCTACAATAAGATTATTTTATAACCAACACCCTGTATATAATTTTACCTGTACCTGAAATTAATGATTTACATAACAATTCAAACATCCATTACCAGAAAAATGTTTCTTCATATATGGTAATAATTTATAATTTAAATCTTCCCGGAAAACTTTTTCCTTTCAATTTGCAATTAATTTGTTTTTCTTTTCCAACATCAAACTCTTATTTCATTTCAATTAGTCAACACATAAATATAAAACATTATAAAATACAAAAAGGATTCATTCATCTCGGCATGCAAAACCCTAAAATAACTATTTCTTCGGGCCCAGCAGTTGGCGCGCCATAATGTCTAGGAACCATATAATTTTATTGGATATGAATATAATTTAAATTAATATTTCATCTTACTTACTTAATTAATCTCAGGGCCGTTATGTAAGGGTGATGCGAAATATTCAATAATAAAATGATTCCGAGACGTTATTGTACTTAAAAAGGAATTACTACAGTAAAATTTAAATACAATGTATATTTAAGAACAATGACTAATCACACGTATATAAACCACTACAAATAACATAAGGGTAATAAATTATACTTAAACAATTTGAATATCTTTTCTTCTTTAAAGCTTTAAAGGATTAATGGCCATGGGTCTCTTATTACTTATTATATTGTATAATATTTATTTCAAAGGAATGAATACCTTATACCGAATAAAGTCTGTGTTGTTTCTTCTCTCTTCTAACGTCTTCAGACAGGGTGATTCTTCTCTCTTCTAACGTCTTGATACAGGAACTTCTGCGTTTTCTGTGACTTTCACTAGCATTTACGCATAATACGACTTATTATATTCTTTAAAACGTTCACACTTTGCACAATACTATTAGTGCTCCACTTTAAACACTACTTTCAGATAATGTTAACAATGCTTATAATTGTTAATTAATCCCATAAAGAAGTTTGAGTTTTTTAAGTACCGCTTTTAATCAGCAGTTGTGTTTTTCTCTTCTATTTATCTCTCCTTTATATGGGCTACTCCCCGCAGTCCTTCTAGACGACCGCCTTCTCTGCCATACTCATGCAGACTGCCGTTTCTTCGACTTGCTTACCGACTGTACCCGATGCTCGACCCTTTGGCGCCTATCTCTTAACTTGTTGTACGCCTTCCCTGCGTTTCGTGTTTTTTAATTTATCCTTGAAATATATACAATTTCCAACCATAATGGGTTGTACCATTACAATCGCCACAACTCTGTCAATTGGGTCCAAAGCTTCCAGCTTCTGAGCCACCAACTGCCCATAAAGTGAAGTTGAACTGGGCGTCGATTTTTCAACATTTACCGCCTTTTTTAAAATGTTGTACGCCTCGTCCATACGTCCCTGCACTTCATCTTATAGCCTTTCGTTTTTGATTAGTTTTCGTGTTTCCTGGGACCTTAAAGTGCTTGCTTGGCGCATTATAATTACTAGGTCCTGATTGCGGGTTTGAAGTAACAGTTTCCAGGGCAACATTTCCTTCAGTAGTTTCTTCAGCAGTATTTGCATACTCCACTGATTCTACAGGGATTTGTTCAAAGGGTTCATCCACATTCAAATTGCCCAATTCCTAAAGGAAAAAACACATATGCATCATTACCTAACTTTAATTCTTAACTTCACGGTGAAACAATACACTATTCATCATTTTTTTACAGATGCCAAAGACTGCCGACGCATGGAAACAAATAGCACAAGAGTTTGATACAAAGTGGAATTTTCCACACTGCCTGGGTTCTCTAGATGGCAAACATATTGTCATCCAATCTCCAAGGAAAAGTGGAACAGAATTCTACAATTATAAAAACACCTTCAGTGTCGTTTTAATGGCCCTGGTTGATGCTAACTACTGTTTCACCTTTGTAGATATTGGATGTCAAGGTCGTATTAGCGACGGGGGTGTATTTCGTAATACTGTTTTATTTAAAAAGCTTGAAGCTAACATTCTGTTGATACCTTAAGATGAACCACTACTGCATTACACAGAACAACTTTTTCCATATGTATTTGTCGCAGACGACGCGTTTGCTCTTGGTCCACATTTATTAAAACCATATGCAGGACTGTATGAACAAGGTAGTGACGAAAGAATTTTTAACTACCGTTTGTCACGTGCTCGACTTGTTGTTGAGAATGTATTTGGAATATTAGCATCGGTCTTTCGAGTTTTCAGAAAACCTATGTTACTTGAACCAGCAAAAGTTTCAAAAATTACAATGGCTTGTGTTTTGTTACATAATTTTTTAAGAAAAAGCAAATCTTCTGCTTCCATCTATTCACCACAAGGTACTTTCGATTTAGAAAAAGATGGTGAAATTATCCCAGGCACATGGCGGCAAGATCAGCAAAATATGACGTCTTTTTTGCCGCTTAAGAGAATACCAAGAAGATCAGCTCGTGAAGCGCAAGAAATAAGAAAGTCGTTTTGTGATTATTTTAAAAGTGTTGGAAAAGTTCCCTGGCAAGATAGTTATTGTTAAAACTATATGAAGGTGCAAGTAATAAATTTTTTTTTTCTATATTTACCTCTGTGTTTTGTGTGTCCCTTGGTTCACAAGTTCCTTGCAAAAAATTTGCCATTTTTTCATATGCAAACCAGCTTGGTTTAAACACCTCGTCTGCACCAGTGCCTGTTCCCGATGTAGCCTTCACTTTCCTGCAAAGGGGGCGAAAAGTTGCCATCAAACTTTCCTTCTTTTTTTTCAACTCCGCTATAGTACATTTGATACTCATTGTGTCTTGAATCCTTTTCCAGGCATCGTGAACTTTATTACGGTTTTTATGCTCAGGATGTTTAGCATTCCATATTATTGGTTCATTTTCATACAACGTAAGAAATTCCATGACTACTTCGTTATTAGACCACTCCATTTTAATAACTTAATAACACCACGCACTCACTTAAACCCCTTCTCTGCGCTACAAATGTAGAATGACTAGTAATTTGGCGAGACAAACCAGATTCCTCCATACAGTCGTCTGACCGCTTTTACAAGTATGAACTTGTCAAGTGTACCAATAATTGTGATTCCTTTGACTCGTACCTAAAAAACCGACAGGCGATGGAAAACAGACCACGACCACTGCTCACAAGTGACCAATAATTGCACGAGTGAAGTGCTCACACGCCTTGGCAAGTATATACCAGTAACAAATATTTGTCAAGTACGCCAGTCGTCTGATTCCGTCTTAAGCCAAGGCTTAAACTCATGACCCGTTTTATCGAATTTGTGAAGACATACACAATTTCGATTTGTACACATTCGGTACCTACTTATTTGTAAACTTGTTATTAATTTTTCCTGGCAAACGAAGATGTTTCTAAATAATTCATGTTATCTCAATTTTGCCACAATATTATATTTCTAGAATATTGTATTATAATAACATAAAATTATAAATACTAATGTACACTTATGTAAATGTCCTATTTGTAGGGTACATTCACAAAAAAATACAGGAATTGTATTAACATCCATTAATCTAATGGATCTTTTATGATTACTATCTACTACTGGTCTAACACTATTTAACTGTCTCAGAAATATGGTCCACATAGGAAATTTAGGATACTGATTCACTAAGTCGACTAACTGATATGTTTCTTCAGTGGTGAAGTGTGAAACACGTTTTCTATCACCTTCTCTTCTGGCTATTACATACCTCCTTGAAGTCAATATACAGGGTATTCCACGAGAGCCGTTCGTTAGAAGTTTTCGTGGTTAGAAAAAACTTAGAATTCTGAAATTTTCGGTTCCAGGCTTATTCAAGATTCTCTTTCATTTCAAAATATTTTCAAGATCATACTACTTCCGGTTATACCGGAAGTCGTCATTAACTTCCTTATTTTAAATGGAACACCCGGTATATTATTTCATTTTTGGATTCCTGAGAAAATTTCATAGTGGGTTTTCATCAGGTTTCCCTATACCTATTTTCAATTTTTTCTTAGATATCTTGATTTTTTTGAAAATTTTGACAGATGTAGCCCTGTTTTGAGCATTGCGCCCTTTAACCAATTTCGATTGGTGGAAAGTGCTTCTGGGGTAGACGGAAGCACAGGAATGATACTTTCGGATGCCAAATTGACAACTGATTTATCGCATACAGGGTATCCAATATTTAACGACCAATTACATCATTTTAAAAGTTGAAAAAGCTCGTTTTTTCAAATGGGACACCCTGTATTTTATTGGATGGTCGGATGCAGAATTTGATTCTGCAACGATTTGCTATAACATTCCCTATACTTATTTATCAAAAAGTGATCAAACTCCAAAAGTTCTACCTAGTAAGCCTTGATTTTGACAGGAATTGAAACAATGTTGATTTAATGTCAAAGCAGTATCATCGTACAGATTCGTGAGGTATCTACTTACAGTTCTAGGGATTTTGTTAACTTGCTTAAGTACAGTTTATAATGGAGAATGTTGAAGAATATTCCAATAATGATTATTAAATTTGTTTTACACGCACGGTGAATGTGGACGAATTGTTCGACGAACATGCAGACTATTTAATGAACGATATCCGGACCTACCAACAATGACTCCCGGAAAATTCGCAAGAATCGAAACTCGCTTTATAGCAACTGGAAACGTAAGGGCAACTCAAAATAACCTAAAGCCCGTAACTGATAATGAAGATAACGTGGTGAATGTGTTGGCGTTTTTTCAAGCTTATCCGCGGAGTTCAATTTCGACAGCAGCGCTGGATTTGGGTATTTCAAAAACATCAATCCACAGAATATTAAAAAACATGGATTGCATCCTTTTTGTGAGATAACTGTTCACTGTCTTGGTGATGAGGCAAGACGTGTCAACTTTTGCGAATTTATGATTTTGAAAATGACCGAAGATCCGAGATTTCTTCATCAGATTATGTGGACTGATGAATCGAAATTCAGCAGGCAAGGAATTACAAATCGCCGAAATACTCACTACTGGGCACAAGATAATCCACATGTTATGAAAATTTAAATGCGGCTAGATATCTGGAGATACTGAGAGGGTTTGTTAGTGATTTTCTAAATGCCCTACCTCCACGTGATAGAGCAAACAGTTGGTTTCAGCTTGATGGTGCTCCAGCACATTCAACTATAGCTGTACACCGGCAATTGTCGATGATGTTGGAGGATCGGTGGATTAGCCCGCGGGGACCTTGGAATTGGCCACCCAGATCACCCGATTTGACTCCCTTGGATTTTTACCTCTGGGGTCGTATAAAAGAACTAGTGTACTTTAGGACGGTACAAACTAGAGAGGAATTATTGAACCGTGTTCACCATGCGTTTACTAATATAAGTCCAGACGAACTTCGGAGATCTGTTTCGCGAGGAGTATATGACAGAGTTATTCAGTGTTTGAACCAAAATGGAGGTCATATAGAACAATTATTGTAATTTTACATTCTCTTATTATTTTTTGTCATTAAATTCCAATTTTTTGTTTTTATTTTATATTTCGTTCTAAATGTTATGTACTAATGTTCTAATTAAAGTAAATTTTTTACCGTTTCATTGATGTTTATTTGGCTTCGAAAGGCAAGCGATGTTTCGGTTTCTGCCAAAAAACCACATTAAAATAAAAAAATTGGATTAACAAGAAAACCACTGGACATAGGTATAGGGAATGTTATAGCAAATCGATGCACAATCAAATTCTGCATCCGACCATCCAATAAAATACAGGGCATCCCATTTGAAAAAACGTTCTTTTTCAACTATTAAAATGATGTAATTGGTCATTAAATTTTGGATACCCTGTATGCGATAAATCAGTTGTCAATATGGCATTCGAAAGTATCATTCCTGTGCTTCCGTCTACCCCAGAAGCGCTTTCCACCAATCGAAATTGGTTAAAGGGCGCAATGCTCAAAACAGGGCTACATCTGTCAAAATTTTCAAAAAAATCAAGATATCTAAGAAAAAATTGAAAATAGGTATAGGGAAACCTGATGAAAACCCACTATGAAATTTTCTCAGGAATCCAAAAATGAAATAATATACCGGGTGTTCCATTTAAAATAAGGAAGTTAATAACGACTTCCTGTATAACCGGAAGTAGTATGATCTTGAAAATATTTTAAAATGAAAGAGAATCTTGAATAACTTTGGAACCCAAAATTTCAGAATTCTAAGTTTTTTCTAACCACGAAAACTTCTAACGAACGGCTCTCGTGGAATACCCTGTATAGTGTTTGTATATAGCCCGATACTATATTCATGGAACTTTTCAGTTATTGTATACTTCTTTTAAATTTATTCATTAGGAAATGAAATATTCCGACTAGGCTGGTTTTAGGGCTGCTGTGAAGATATCCTTATTTATATGAAAAAACCGCATTGAGCATATTTGATTACGTTAAAACTATCTTGCTTAGCATGCATATTTAAATTTTGCTACTGCAAAGGATAAAACTTGATTTTAATTAAGCTCCTTTAGTTTTTTTTTTTTAATTTGATTTGTACAATATTTGTAATACAATAACATAAAGTAAATTTTTGCTTAAACATACGTTTATTAATTACCAAATTCACATTTACTAATTCCCAAATTTTTAGTTCTATATTGTTGAGGTTTACTATTGTATAAGTATGTTGAAATACTAGATGTGGGTAAATAAAAAGGAAACAAGGATAGTAAGAAATAAATAAATAATTTAATTATTTGTAATTTTAGAGAATTGTCTAACAATAAATAATATTCACTATAAATAATACATTTAAAATATTTGCATTTTGACTAGCTTAAAATAAATAATTCGGAACAGCCTTCTTTCAATAAATTAAATAGTATGTACATTTCGGCTTAACCATGCTTTATGTTGGAAACTAAGGTATCGCTGGGAATTCAAAATCTTTAATTAAACGTCTAAATGGAATGCGAGGCCTTCTCTGTTCGGCAACGTCCAGGATATCGTCTATCACATTAATGTTACCTGAGTTAACGGTTAATTGAGAGGATTCTTGATTAATGTTGTCTACAGGTTTTGCCTGGACATTCAAGAATATAGCGAATAAAAGAAATACCTGAAAAAGACAAATATAAATTACATTATATAATATAAGCAATTGCAAGAATGATCTGAAGGAATTATTCAAACAAATGTTAGCAAATTTTCCTCTCTTTGCGTATTTGTCAAAATATTAGAGTGCAATTGAATACTAACAAATGCTTTATTTAAATTCAATATCGACTTACCAAGATGAAGAACTTCATTTGTAGAATATAAATGATATTATCTAATAGGTTTGAATATCTCTGCCGACTTGTCGAATAAAGATAACCAATGTAGAAATTGTTTATATACATATTAAAGAGTTTTGGAAGGGATGTAGGTTCTGGAGATGTTCAAATATTATGCTATTGTGATTTTCACGTTATTGTGAACAGTTTCAATTAGTTCTAATTTACCAATACGTTTTTACAGATAGACATATAGAGAGAGAAGTTCTATCGCATGACACAGCACAAATTGCAAATAAATATGTACAGTTACGTGTACCATACCGGTAAAAACAATTAACCTATATTTCGTTCTGATGTCACTCACTTTATAAACGAGTATCTCTGAAGACATTTTTTTACTTTAACTGGTTTGAACAATTTTAAAATTATTATTTTCATTGTTTTGAAAATTATAATTGAGGAGCGTTCATTCAAACTCAGAGAAATGCACTGCTAGCAGATATGAGAAAAGTTGCAAAAACTTGTGCTTCACAATATACAGGTTATTTTTTAAATCTTGACATAGGCTAACTTTTTTATTTGAAAAGATATACCTAGGTACCTATGGTTTCTGAAGCAGAAATTTAGGAATTAGTCCAATTAAGAAAAATGTGTGGATAAAATAAGCGCGTTGTCGCCAGATTGGGCGCTATTTCAGAGACATATTTTCTTAAATGGCAACACTGCATTTTTTTAACACTTTCTAATACATCTTGAGATTCTAGACAAAACAAAGAGAATGCAAGTTTTTGATTAGAGTGTTTATTGCATGTTGGTGGTTTAAGTTTGCACTGAATTCCATGTTAAACAAACCAACAAACCTCGTCCTAGTCCAGAATTTTTAAGACAAAATTTGGTTAACTTGAAAGCTACAGGAAGTGTGCGTCCAAGGATTCTACAAAGAAGTAAAAATACTGCGGTACAAGAAAATATTCTTTTGGAAAGTGTTGAAAACCCAAATCGACCTACAAATAAGATTGCGCAAGCAGTGGGCTGCTCTCAGACTACAGTTTGGACAACCTTAAATTCAAATAAATTCCAACCATATACGGTGTACAACAACTTCATGACGATGATTGTGATCGGCGACTGGAATTTTGCGATTGGTTTTTGGAGAAAAAGTGGCTACAACCACATTTTCAAAATTATATCTTATTTAGCGAAGAAGGCATTATGTTAGTTAAAAGACACATATATCTACTTCATGCTGGTGAGCGAATTCCTCTTCTTTTTCAAGATCTGGCCCTTCCCCAAGCAAAATTTCCTTATAAAAAGTAAGAAACGGACATTTTTGCCAATCAACGTTGCCCTGATTGAACTGTTTCTCTAAAAAGGTTTTTACGTTTTTCTTTTTCTGTCTTATACGTAGTATAAAAATATATTGTGATGATGAAAATCTTCGACCTCGATATTTTTGCAAATGTCTACGTTTTGAAGTCCCTTGATACAGAGAAAGTGGCTTTTAAAAAATATCTCTCTGTGTGTGTGTTAGTCTCTGTGTGGGTGACCCCGATAGCGGTCAAACCGCTATAACTTAAATCAATTCTAAATTTTATATTTACGAGTATAATCTCCTTCTTGAGATCTGATTATATTTTCAGTAAAATCGGCACACCGGAAGTAGCAGTTTACTTCAGTGGAAAAATCGAATTTTATCAATATTTTGTCAACTACTAAGTTTAAACATATTTATAAAGAATTCAAATTTACTCAAAAGTGAATTTGAGAAAAATATTTTTTCGAAATTCCAACCGGAAGAAGGTCTTTTACTCTTATCGAAAATCAGTTTTTTGCGAATATCTCGCAGGTCTCTCTAGCCAGATGCAGATACATTATGAGCATAAAAGTATTTTTCTACTGCCATACTTTAATTGTATTATTAGATATGCCGAACCTGTACTTTAATTATGTCCATTACGATACAGATTTTCATTATGATACAAGTTTATATCCAATAGGAATGCAACATTCCAATATTCAAACAATATTCAATATGGCGACTGCATATCTGACAGATATAAAAATTAAATAAATGTGACAGTTCTCTGCAATTTACAAGTAAGTACTAAAAATTTGTGCTTTTTTGAAAACATAAACGGTAAGAATGAGGGATAATGACAGTGAAGTGTAAAATTTGAGTCCACCAGAAATTATGGAACAAGCCTTAGTAACCACGAACAATTTATTACCAGCTAAATTCGCAAAGGTGCATGGAAAATTTCAACCTCAATTTATGAAATAAAATGTTCAAAAAATAATGTTTTATTATGGGGTCGTAGAAAAAATAGCGCATTTAATGGCTATTAAGACACTCGTATTCATTACAATACTCGCCTTCGCCTCGTATTGTAATTTTCTTACTCGTGTCTTAATAGCTATCATTAAATGCTCATTGCATAATATACTATTAAACCTTGAGTTTCAATACATTTTGTATTAAAAAAAATTCAAAATTTCTACCGGAAGTAAGATTTTTACTTTTATCGAATAGCGAGTTTCTGCAAATATCTCTATTGAGATTTATTAAGAGAACAGAAGTACTTAGAATAGAATTTTGAATAATGTTTGTATAAAAAAATTCTCAAAATTCGGACCTGAAGTAACAGACTTACATATTTATTTTTTTTTAAATAAAACTATTTAAAACTTAATTCAGACAACTTTTGTATAATTTGAAACGCACATACGTATAAGAAAGTCGTGTGGTGGCCACACCTTATTTTTTTCAGATGTATGGACTCCCAAAGGCTTATTGCTAATACAAGATGTGGGAACTTAAAAAAGAAACAAGGATAGTAAGAATTAAATAAATAATTTATTTTAATTATTTGTAATTTTAGAGGATTGTTTAACAATAAATAATATTCACTATACACATTTAATACATTTAAAATACATGCATTTGGAATAGCTTAAATTAAATAAGTAACCTTGGACCAGCCTTCTTTCAATAAATTAAATAGTACTTATGTACATTTAGGGGTAATCACCTTTATATTGGTTGGAAACTAAGGTATCGCTGGGAATTCAAAATCCTTAGTTAAATGTCTGAATGGGATGCGAGGTCTTCTCTGTTCGGCAACGTCCAGGATATCGTCTATCACGTCAATGTTGCCTTGATTAACTGTTACTTGAGAGGATTCTTGATTATTGTTGTCTACAGGAGTAGATAAGCTATGACAGTTCTGGCGCAAAATCCCATAAGGTTAACATAGGGGGTCTAAATTTTATTTTTTCCCCCCACCACTCCAACTTCTGACATCACGTGACCGAAAGCAACATCCCCGTTAACGGCTTCTGAAGAGTTTTGAACAGCTTCTGAAGAGTTTTGAACAGCTTCTGAAGAGTTTTGAACAGCTTCTGAAGAGTTTTGAACAGCTTCTGAAGAGCTTTGAACGGCTTCTGAAGAACTTTCAACGGCTTCTGAAGAGCTTTGAACAGCTTCTGAAGCCGTTAACGGGGATGTTGCTTTCGGTCACGTGATGTCAGAAGTTGGAGTGGTGGGGGGAAAAAATAAAATTTAGACCCCCTATGTTAACCTTATGGGATTTTGCGCCAGAACTGTCATAGCTTATCTACTCATCGCATACGTCAACAACACATTCGGATACTGTTTGTGGTGAAAATTTAAATAGATAAGACAAGCTTTTAAAACTATCACCAGTGGCAAAAAATCTAAGTACAACAGCAAATCTTTCTTGGATAGGAATTGCTTTTCTCATATTAGTATCAGATCTCTTTATCAAGGGGCCTATTTTGTTTAACAGAAACTCAAAATCCTCAGCGGTCATTCTACAAAAATTTTTGAAATGTCCTGACGGTTCTCGTTGCAAATCCTGCAGCATGTAAGTTGCGCTATATCTATAACAAAAAGAAGTAATGAGTATTGATTGGATGACTTGAGTTTACCGAGCGGTGTCCAATTATTTATGTTAAATTTAACACTCTATAAACGTCAGAAAATACATATTTGTGAAACCTCTTGATAGCAGAACGTTTATTTCATATGTCATTGTCTAGGTAGATCTCCATAAAATTTCACAACCACTCTTCTTATTAATCTTTTTAAAATAATTGTTGATCGCTCGGTATTATCACATACATCACCACAGAAATTTAGCGAGACATTCTATTTTAATAAATAATAGGGATATAACAATGGGTATAATAACAAAAGTTAATGTACTAATTACCGATCTCGACTTCTATGCAAAGATAACATCCACCATCTTTTTTTACCAATCTTCCTTTTCTTCCGTAGTTGTAAGTAACACCCACTCATTATCACAAAAGCTGCAGAAGCAACGATAACATTTTCAGGATGACCGGTATCCATCGCTCGTAAAATATTCATCTATATTTTTTATATTCATTCCGCCAACATTGCACCAGCTGCTGACGCGTTTTCATTTGCAAATGTTAACGTCGTGTGAGTGCATTCACTTGTCTATTCGACCAGTGGGCTGGTGTACATGCCAAGTGCCCAAATATTGGCGTACTTGTCAAGTACTCCAGTCATCTGATCCCGGCTTTAAACTAACGCCAGCGCTTAAGCTAGTGGTGTAAAACCAGCCCTAAGCCAATAATAGTCACTGTGAGAGAATTTTTCTTATATGTAAGCGTTTTGTAGAAGTTTGATAAAAAAGTGAATAAATATGAGTAAAATACGTATTTGACATTTGATAATTATTTTAAATTATTTTATTTAAAATTTCGGTATTAGTCATACCACCTGGACATTTGTCAGACGTTATTGTTTGTCATTAATTTGAAGTCAAACTAATCTTTTAGTATAAATTATCATTAAGGTATAAAGTACAGGTACAAGCGTTGATGGTGTATATTTGTACAAAATTTTGTCGTTCTCATTAAAGAAAAAAGAAAATTTGTATGTTCCAAGTTACACAATAATTTGGTTAACTTGGAACAGAATACGTTTCAAAGTTTTTCGAGAGGGAACAACAAGTTGAGACAGTTGAAATTCATTTTGTCTTACTTGGGACACTGTAAGCTACACGATAGTACAAATCTCTACTGGTATTATTTTCTTTATATTGGCCAAAATGAGTAACTACATATTGTATTTTGCAAGAACATTATTATAATCATTTAGATGAACATATAAAAATAAACATTTCATCGAATAACTAAGCTTAGAGGCCACATTATAAATATCACATCAAAACACCCATTAATTATTGATTATTTCTGGACCCAAGAAAAAAAATTAACTTTAAATAAATCAAAAGAAACAAACTTTGACGGTTATAAAAGCCAAGAGGGAGATAAAAATACGAGGGAAACTAATGAGATTGACAGAAATGACGATGAAACAGTCAAATGCAGCAGTAAGAGCAGACGAAGGTGCAACTGAAGACTTCGAAATTAACCTAGGGGTAAGACAGGGTGACGGACTGGCCTGTTTATTTTAAGCACCGGACGCAGTGGTCAAGGAATGCAATTTCCAGGGAACAATAATCATTAAGACCATACAAGTAGTTGCGTACGCGGACGATCTCACTATAATAGCTAGAGGTATGAGAACCTTGGAAGAAGCAATTCAAAAAATATCAAGCAGCAAAAGAAGAGGCCTAACAATAAATCAAGGAAAAAGTAAGTACATGGAGATAACCAGAGGAAATAGAGATACAACAACCAAGGAAATAAAAATAGGAAATTACGAGTTTGAAATAATTGAAAACTTTAAGTACTTAAGGTGGCCATCTCGCCCATCTAAATTACATTGCAAACATGTTGCGAACATATTGCACCAGAAACCGTTAGTAAGCCACAAAATTACAAAAAAAAAATACGAGCATAATCTACAAACTTATCTCCAGGGGACTAGGTGGTTTTAATAAGGGAAGTTTGTTCGATTAATGTGGAAAAAAATGTTAAAAAACAGGAAGTTTTTATACCAAAAATCTGCTAGTTTATTCCGTAATTTCTTGGAATATATAGATAATTGCCAGATATTAGATAGCTTACCCCCTGGAGAAATAAATTCTCTTTCTTTTGATGCTTGATACAAAGCAATTAAGCGTATTTTATAGCTGTCTTGTGCTTTTAAATGTTTTCACCCATAAATTCCGATTGATTTGTATCTAAGAGACATATTCTTATGGGAAAAGTAGATTTCGTTTATTATAATCACTGTGGTAGGTCAGCAATTCTTAAACAGAGGGCGCTGCCAACGATCGGTTATTGTTAGGCATGTTGAGTGTTGCAAAATTTGAATGTCTGTGGCAAATATAGACTCGACATACTGTAAATTGCTTACTCCGTCATACTCAGTTACGTTATATATGTGTTTGTCAGGCATCAAAAGAGTATCTTTAAAGAAAAAAAGGTTACAAACAACATGCTCTTCAATTACAAAAAATCGAAAATAGAACTCAGGCGTCTTGGATTCTCATTTAATAATAAATCTACTGAAAATATCGGGCCAACAGAGTATTTCAAGTACCTATTGTTCAACCATATTTTACGAAAAATATTTATGTTTTGATGATTATGTACAGTGTATCTCAAAATACATGCTAATCTGAAAATACCTTCTGATTTAATTTCCATTTAATTTGCAGTCGATTTCCATAAATTTGCTTTTAATTTGCAACATATGTACAGTATGTTGCAATATACAGGGTGAGTCATTAGTAGCCGTTTCTTTGATTGCTCCTTTATGTTTTAAATAAAAAAAAAACAATTAGAGAAAGTTTCATGGTTGCTTAAGGCGCATATTCTAAAAATACATTAAGCCCTGACGCACTTCCGGTTTCACCGGAAATGCATGGAATTTATTTTTTTAAATGACGCTCTATAAAGTTTTGGATTTTTTAGTACTGTTTAAAATTGTCTATTCAGCTGTTTTTCCTTTTCAAAATTGGGGCAATAGTTTTTGAGTTATTAATTTTTTTTTTTAATTTTTTGACCAAAACACGTCCAAAAAAAACATTTTGTCATTGTTTTTAATTACATTTTTGTCAATGGGCAGCAGATAAATTAGCCTGACTTTCCCAATTTTTTGTTGTTTACCGACGAAGCTACCTTCTATTAAAATGGATACGTTAATCGTGACAATTTTCGTTATTATAACACATAAAAACCTTCACTTTATCACACCTGCAAACTTTCATAATTGTTGGTCATTCAGTGGTAGTTATTGGTAGTTACATAATTGGACCTTATGTCTTTGATGAAAATGTTAATGAAGGAGAGTATCTTCGTTTTCTACGGACGGATTTTCAAATCTTGTTGAAGACATGAACATTATAATCAGAGAAGAGTTTATAAGAATATGTAAAAGTTTTATACAACATTAGTACTTCTTTGGAAAACAGAATACTCACGTGCATTGCACAAACTTGTGGTTATGTTGAACATATTCGTTAATGAAATTTGTTTTTCTTACTTTTGATTGTTGTTACGTTGCACAATAGTTGTAGGTTATTTAAATTGCGTTATTTTGTTGCAAAATTTATTTCTATTAAAGTTGTAGGACATCAATTTATAATTTTGAAAAACTACAGGCATCTGTTATGAACAGCTTCAACAATAAAAGAATACGAGCAATTAAGCAAATTAAATTGAAGATAGCAGCGTTGTTTCATACACCTTTTAGAGAGGCGGCATCTTCAAATATGTCAGTAAACTTATGGTTTATTATATTTGGTTGTTAACCAATAGTTTAAGAAATGAAATACTGCAACTGGATATTGCCGAAATTAAAAAAAACTGAAACGCGATGCCCTTCATTCTGTAAAATTATTACTTTTGGACAGTTGAATAAAGAGGTCGGGCACCATTCCAGCCTTCCATTGGTTGAACGAATATTTCGGCGCATAGAACAACAACGCTCGTAGTTTTTATTAGACCGCTAATTGCTCCTATAGTGATTATCTCAGAAACTACAAAAGATAGGTACAGGACATTGTTAACAAAAATTAAAGAGAAAAAAAAAGAAACAAAATGCCACAATAAAATACTTCCATTAAAAAAAAAATAAGTGTTTGGTATATCAAAATTAGTAGAAGTAGGCTTTGAAAAAATGTTTTTGAGGTATTGTCGAGTCAACTTATACCAAATGATGCAGAATTTTCTTGGCTACAAGCACCACCAAAGTTTATGTTTTTACTTTTAAAAACAATGTGAAAATGATTTTTTTCTGAACACGTGTTTTGGTCAAATATTTTCAAAAAAATATTAAAATTGAGAATGACATATTATTTAAAGAAAGTATTCTAAAATTATACGATGAAATGATGTAAGTTAAATTATTTGAAGATTAGAGAAAGTGTAGAAATGGTGTATTATAATTAAACAATTTTTTTTTAAATATATATATATTTTCAAATATATATAAATCGTTGGTACGTTTGTGTGCGATCTTGTAGCTTCTAAACGACTTGACCGATAGAGGTCATATTCACGCAATATATTTATTTTGTCGAGACGATGGTTCATAGCTAGGCAAGGATCCGATAAATGGTGCTGTAGTCAAGTTACTTAAGAAATTTATATAAAAACCAAATTTGCGAGATATTTCAAAAAACTGCTATTCGATAAGAGTGAAAGTCAGTTGCAGTCTGATGAGTTCGTTTAGGTGAAGCAATTACATAGACAAGACTGATTCGTTTATTATTGCTGATATACTCCCAGTAGCCGAACATATCACCGATAATAAACGAATCAGTCTTGTCTATCTAACTGCTTCTCTAAAACAGCCGTCACTGGCGAAAGTGTTATTTCCGGTCCGAATTTTGAATTTTTTTTTACAAAAATATTCCAAATCCATGTTTAAATACTTTTATACTGTATAAAATGCATAATTTTCGTGATATTTTCAAAAAATTGATATTCGATTAGAATAAAATTGCTAGGTACTTTCAGTTCGAATTTTGGAAATTTCTTATTACAAAAATATTCAAAATTGAGCTTTCAATATTTTCATACACTCGATATGTTTGTCTAGAATGCATGACTTGCGATATATTCGCAAAAACCTGTTTTACGATCAGAGTAAACACCTACTTCCGGTAGGAATTCTTTTATAAAATTGTTTTCTAATTTACTCTTGATCACATTGTTATACTTTAGATATTTGCCTAAAATTAGTAATTCACGAGATATTGCTATTATTTGTTTTCTTCACTGATATGAAGTACTACTCCCGATTTATCGATTTCACTGAAAATATAATCAGATTTCCGAGGGAGATTATATTCCTAAATATACACTTCGGTATTGATGGCTTTTGCCGTTTGGCCGCTATCATGGTCAAACAGTGAGAGAAATTTTTTTTTGCAAAAAAATACATTAATTAATTAACTCGAAAATTAATGCATAATGACGTATTTCTACACGCTCGCAGCTGACGTAATAGAAAATTGAAAAAAAATGTATGCAATGGTTATAGAAGTATACTTTTTGACAAAAGAACCTCAATAACTCAAACTTAAAAATTTAATGAATTGAGATCAAATTTCGGCCACTGGTCGACCACTAGTATTAATTATAAGGCAAGTTATTTAGGTACCTATACAAAATTTTTTATCTATTTTCTTCAATCCTATAATAAAAATTACTTACATACGTAAGAAATTTAATTCAATATTCTGCAGATCTCGTTTTTAATTATCTTTTAGTAAATTATTATGAACGTGGGAAATCCACACTGTCGGATAAATTTTAGGGTGGTCTTTCAAATTTTTTTCCAACTGAATCGGGCATTCTAATAGCTGATACGGTATCAAAAGTAATACAAAGAGGGCATTTTATAATATCCAAAACTACTTTCTGAGCACACATGTAGATTTAACCTATTTAATTAGAGTGTTATAGGTATGTGAAATAGGTATATTGATTGTTTCTCTTTTTCTTACTTTTACACACACAATAGGCCTTGTGTTTCTTACATTGACAGGTTCCCTACTTATGGGTTTTCTTAAATAAACAGTTCATTTTTTAGTCAAATTTGAATAAATACTTGGCGAAATACTTCTATAAAAAAACTATTTATCTATAAGAATAAAAATGTACTGCCTCTGTGAAAGTAGATTTTTTTATGCAAAAGTTGTTCCAAACTTACTTCTGAATACTTTTGTATCCATTACACATTTTGAAAAAACTAACCATTGACAACATACTTGGTAACTATGTATTTCGCGCTCAAGTGTTACTTCTCATCTACTAATCTAATTCTTCCAACTAAGACATGGTACATGCTCAAGTTACATAACAAAACACAAAATTTACCAACTTTGCCAAACTCAAACCTACTCTCTATTCCAAATAATAAGCGAAATACCCATGGTGACCATCAAAATTGAATCAGCCTATATATTCCTTTTTCAAAAATGCAATAATCACTAAAAAATACCTATTTATTATCTAAATCAAATAGATAAAGGACAGATCTACATAGGTATTTACAAAACAAACATTATATGTAACAGTATGTTCCTATTATTCTTGTAAGGACGCAATTTGCATTTTTACAATTTAGGGTAAATATCAATGATTTCAAAATAGACACATATTCTATTAAATCGTGTATGAGACAAAAACTCTGTTTTTTGTCTCATACACAAAAAAACAACGGTCTGGTCTGCCAGTCTCTGTATAATTTGGTTCAATCTAAGAGATACGTGGCGTTAGTACTGCCATCTTTTATCCAATAAATTTGTCTTACAAATAATATCGCTGCTACTGGCAACCAGATGGCTAATTAAAATACAGTCACGTATGCAACACATAATACACGCCTAATGGTTAGAAAAGGATAGAGCAATGTGACGATTCTCTTTCTATTAAACGGCCACCTTAATAGTAATGATAAATAGCGAGAATGACAAAAACATGGAGATAGATCATAGGGTACAGGGAAGGCACAAAGCTATACCGTTTGACTGAAATAAAAGTAGATATAGGGAAATACAAACACGCACACATGTGCATGCAAACATGAAATGGAGGGGTACGATAGTAGGGGAGTACAGATGAGTTCATATCGGGACACCGGGGTACCCAGGCTTTAGTACAAAACGTTGAAAGCTAGTATGTAGACGTTTGCTTTAAGGAATTCCTAGGCTATGTACGGCTTTTGTATAATATTTTGGTAACTGATGTATAATGTATTAACATTGAACTGAAACAAAACTATAAAATTTGTAACTAAAATAAAATTCTTATAAAAAATTAAATAAAATTCTCACATTTAAAACGAAACAAAATATTATACTTAATGAACTATACAAAATTTAATGTTGAAGATGTTCAAATGTCTGTCCCTCTTGCATCAAGCAGTACCCTAAACGATTATAAAACCCATTTCGTACATTCGATAGCATTTCAGGAGTAATCATTTGTATGGCGTTAAGAATTTGTTCTCTTAAGCCATCCAAATCAATCGCTCTATTTCCTTCAGCGGTATTAATATTTGCGAGTTTGCTCAGATACAATGTATGTACGTTCACGCTCCAAAGTTACGGAACGAATGTGTTGTCCCCGCTCTCGATCTCCCCACTATCTCCCCACACCACCGGTCTTATACATAGGTACATGTTTATGTGTGTGTATTTGAAGATGCATATTAACTTTTAACTACGACAATCTGTATACAAAAACATACTGAAAAGCAGTGGCGGCTGCTGCAGGGAGGGCAACGGGGCACTGCCCCCCCCCCCCCCGTGACAAATTTCCCCGTGACAAGTTTCTTTTAACAGATAAATTAATTATAAATACCTAATTTGTATGTAATTTTTCTGGTTTGTTTGATGACAAATAATATGTTTTCGGAAGTAACAGTCCGTCTTTTCAGCGCGTTTAAAAATCGCAGTCTGACGTAGGCTCCGGGGCATCTCGCGCGACTGCCCCGTCTGTATTAGAAATCGAGCGATGAAACTGGCGCGGGTAGCGCGCGTATACATGTAGGCGGCGGGGCACTACTCTATGGTGCCGGGTCCGGGTGGCGGTCCAGTATATAATATACAGCGGTGAGTGTATGTTGTAATTTCTATCGGTGCAAATGCAACTATGAATAGCGTTAGTAACATTAAGACAGAATTAAAAAATCTAGGTCTCCCTAGACTAGATTTATTGATTAAACTAGAAGATCACAATTTAAAAACTAATAAAACCGTGACGAGAAAATTCAACAGAAGCTCTTACAGTTTATCAGACTGGTTGTGTGGGTGTAATGTGCAAAATGCTTTTTTCTATTTCGGTGCTATAAAGTTCACTTTACGACATCCGTTTTGGTTGCAAAAGTATTTCTTTATCGCACGCTAATTTTGTTGTTTTGACGTTGGTAACAAAAAAAAAAAAATGGAACCGAATTATATTTAAATGTCAAAATGTAAGCCTTTAATGTAACAAACATGTGCAATAGAAGTTGTACAAAGAATAAAAAGCACACATGCTAACATTTTATTTACTAATTAACAATATAAATTGTTAAGCAGAGTTGGATGATAAGTTTTCTGATGATACTATTGTAATTTACTTCCAAGGTTGAATAGTACAATTGTTATAAAAGTTTGTTATTGATAGTATGTCGAGACTATGTTGGCGAAAGATTTTGTAAATTGTCTTCTGCTATTTTGCGAATCTCTGGGGGCGTGCAAAATAGAAAAAATCAAGTGAACGGTGTTTTTCTACTTTGAATAGAATAAAAACATTTTCTACAAATACCATGCGGGAAAGCCGACTGCTGTGCCTTAGCAATGTGTTCCACTGAAAAACAATTACTGACATCAACACCAAACTTCAATGAATGAGTTATTAATCATTTTGCTGATCGTAAGGAACGGCGGATGGATTTTATTTTCAAACAAGTTAATTAAATAGCATATTGAGTTTATTTTTTGTCTGTACTTAATTTTTCATATTAAACACTCAGACCCCCGGTGCCCTCCAGTCCCAAAAAATCACGGGCCGCCACTGATCAAATGTATTAGGAGTAAAACAAAATAAATGTGGCTCCATCTTCAAGGTAGCCACACTATATCGTGAATATGGAATTCTATATTCACAGTAGTATCTACTCCTAATACATTTGATATACCTCCTCGCTTTTCTGCTTCCCTGATCCTACGGACGAAATTTCAAATGTAGACTAATTCCGGAGATAAATTTCGTAAATTACAGTTTCGTAAAAGAATTTAATTTTGAAAAATAATTTTTCTCTGCATTTAAGGTAATTTTTAATTATGAACGGAATCGCGGCTGATAATGCCTTCCTTAAGTATGTTCAGACAGATTTTATTTAGCAAGAAAAAGAGTGAGGAGATAATATATTTTATTTTACCCCTGATACATTTGATATACCGCACCTCGTTTTTCAGCTTACCTGATACTAGGGGCGTAATTTCAACTGTTAAATGCTGATATCATACGTGGTTTTAGTAACTTTAAAATATTTTTATTTTTATTACAAGTATACATATATTGTTAAAGTATTAACTGAGAGTCTTTTCGTAAATTACACTCTCTTAAAAGAATTAAATTAAAAAAAAAATATTCTCTACATTTAAGGTAGTTTTAATTATAAACGGAATCGGAGCGGCAGATAATGTCTAAATTTTGTCTAGACAGACTTTTTTTTAGTCTGTCAAGATTGAATATTTCAAGTAACTGAAGCCGAAACACTGCACATTCATTTGAAATTTCGTCCGTAGTATCAGGGTGGCAGAAAAGCGAGGAGGTATATCAAATGTATTAGGAGTAAAACAAAATAAATGAGGCGACATCTTCAAAGTAGCAGCCACACTATATCGTGAATATAGAATTCTATATTGACATGCATTAGGAGTAAAACAATATAGAATTCTATATTCACAATAGTAGCTATATTTAGGATATAGTCCAGCTACTATTGTGCAGATGGCGCCAATATATTTAATTTTACTCCTGATATATTTGATATACCTCCTCACTTTTCTGCTGCCCTGATACTACGGACGAAATTTCAAATGTAGACTAATTACCGAGATAAATTTCGCAAATTACAGTTTCGTAAAAGAATTTAAATTTGAGAAATAATTATTCTCTGCATTTAAGGTAATTTTTAATTATGAACGGAATCGCGGCTGATAATGCCTACCTTAATTAGGTTTAGACAGAGTTTATTTAGCAAGAAAAAGAGCGAGGAAATAACATATATTATTTTACTCCTGATACATTTGATATACCACCTCGTTTTCAGCTTACCTGATACTAGGGACGAAATTTCACCTGTTAAATGCTGAGATATACCAGGTGGTTATAGTAACTTTAAAATATTTTTATTTTTATTACAATATTGTTAAAGTATTAACTGAGAGTATTTTCGGAAATTACACTCTCTTAAAAGAATTAAATTAAAAAAAAATATTCTCTGCATTTAAGGTAATTTTAATTATAAACGGAATCGGGGCGGCAGATAATGTCTAAATTTTGTCTAGACAGACTTTTTTTAGTCTGTCAAGGAAGAATATTTCAAGTAACTGAAGCCTAAACACTGCACATTCATTTGAAATTTCGTCCGTAGTATCAGGGTAGCAGAAAAGCGAGGAGGTATATCAAATGTATTAGGAGTAAAACAAAATAAATGAGGCGACATCTTCAAAGTAGCAGCCACACTATATCGTGAATATAGAATTCTATATTCACATGCATTAGGAGTAAAACAATATAGAATTCTATATTCACGATAGTAGCTATATTTAGGATATAGTCCAGCTACTATTGTGCAGATGGCGCCAATATATTTAATTTTACTCCTGATATATTTAATATACCTCCTCGCTTTTCTGCTGCCCTGATGCTACGGACGAAATTTCAAATGTAGACTAATTACGGAGATAAATTTCGTAAATTACAGTTTCGTAAAAGAATTTAAATTTGAAAAATAATTTTTCTCTGCATTTAAGGTAATTTTTAATTATGAACGGAATCGCGGCTGATAATGCCTTCCTTAAGTATGTTCAGACAGATTTTATTTAGCAAGAAAAAGAGTGAGGAGATAATATATTTTATCGCCAACCGTCAGTAAAGTGATGCGTTACCATAGCGTTTTGCGGAGGTAAAGAAACACTTTATCGTACTGTACAATAAAGTACTTTACCTGCCGCTAATATCTGTCAGCGTAGCATGACTGATGACTTTTAAAAATAAATCGTTTGTCACTGTCATAAACTGTCAAAAGTTATTATATCTTTATTTCTTAAATTAACAATTTTAACGGTTGGCGATAAAATTTTGTATGCACCACGTCAGTAAAGTACCTTTACCGAACTCGTCTGTTACTCGCCGCGCTCGCTTCACTCGCTTGGCTCGTAAACCAGACTCGTTCGGTAAAGTATCACTTTACTGACTTGTTACATAAATAACTATTATCGCCAACCGTCAGTAAAGTGATGCGTTACCATAGCGTTTTGCGGAGGTAAAGAAACACTTTATCGTACTGTACAATAAAGTACTTTACCTGCCGCTAATATCTGTCAGCGTAGCATGACTGATGACTTTTAAAAATAAATCGTTTGTCACTGTCATAAACTGTCAAAAGTTATTATATCTTTATTTCTTAAATTAACAATTTTAACGGTTGGCGATAAAATTTTGTATGCACCACGTCAGTAAAGTACCTTTACCGAACTCGTCTGTTACTCGCCGCGCTCGCTTCACTCGCTTGGCTCGTAAACCAGACTCGTTCGGTAAAGTATCACTTTACTGACTTGTTACATAAATAACTATTATTTTACCCCTGATACATTTGATATACCGCACCTCGTTTTTCAGCTTACCTGATACTAGGGGCGTAATTTCAACTGTTAAATGCTGATATCATACGTGGTTTTAGTAACTTTAAAATATTTTTATTTTTATTACAATTATACATATATTGTTAAAGTATTAACTGAGAGTATTTTCGTAAATTACAGTTTCGTAAAAGAAATTATAAAAAAATATAAACGGAATCGGGGCGGCAGATAATGTCTAAATTTTGTCTAGACAGACTTTTTTTAGTCTGTCAAGATTGAATATTTCAAGTAACTGAAGCCGAAACACTGCACATTCATTTGAAATTTCGTCCGTAGTATCAGGGTGGCAGAAAAGCGAGGAGGTATATCAAATGTATTAGGAGTAAAACAAAATAAATGTGGTGCCATCTTCAAAGTAGTAGCCACACTATATCGTGAATATAGAATTCTGTAGTCACATGTATTAGGAGTAAAACAATATAGAATTCTATATTCACAATAGTATCTACTCCTAATACATTTGATATACCTCCTCGCTTTTCTGCTTTCCTGATACTACGGACATGTGTAACATTAATTGTTTTTTAATGTGTTCCATTGAAAACAATTACTGACATCAACACTAAACATCAATGAATTAGTTATTAATCATTTTGCTGGTCGTAAGGAACGGCGGATGGATTTTATTTTCAAACAAGTTAAATAAATAACATATTGAGTTTATTTTTTTGTCTGTACTTAAATTTTGATATTAAATATTCAGACCCCCCCCCCCCCCCGTGCCCTCCCTTCCCACAAAATCACGGGCCGCCACTCCTGAAAAGTAAGAGTATAAGCATAAACACAAAAAATGAGGGTATTCAGAGAAGGAATCCGACCAGTAGTGACTTATGGGGCAGTGACAATGAACCTGATAAATGGGAAACAGGAAAAACTGAGCAGGTTTTTGAGAGGAAAATTATAAGAAAAAAATATATGATTCGAAGAAAGTAGCAGATGAATAATACAGAAGGCTAATGAAGTTCGAAATATAAACATCTTGAAAGGAGAAGAGATCGCAAAGTATATAAAAGTACAGAGACTCCGATGTTACGGCCACATAAGAAGGATCGAAAAAAACATATAATAAAGTATGCGATGTCGAAAATTTTCGACCTCACGATTTCTAAAGATTGTCAAATTTTTATAAAAAGTATTTTTCGAAATTAGGTCTTTTACTATTATCCAAAAATAATTTTTCGCCAATATCTCGGTAGTCATGCATACTATAGAGACATATTAAGACTAATTAAGAGTATAAAAGTGTTTAGATATAGATTTTGAATAATTTTAGTATAAAAAGACATTCGAATTTCGGACCGGAAGTAGCACTTTCAGTTTAGATAATAACAGTTTTTTTTTGCAAATATATTGCAAACTAAGCATTCTATACAAACTTATCAAGACCACAAAAGTATTTAATGTATTTAGAGTTAGATTTCTTTTTCGAAGTACATGAATATTATCACAAACACTATCTGGCAGGCTGACGTCAGAAAACTGGGATCATAAGAATTGGTTTTGAACAAAATATAGAGGAAAACCCCGTTATTCGCAAATGCAGCAATATTGTTCATCATTTTAAGCATTCTAACATCGCGACAACTGCTTTAACTCACAAACAAATTCAACTGAGTTTAGAAAAACATAAACTCATTCAGTGAGTTAAGACCCGTTGGAATTCAACATTTTTCATGTTGAAACGAATACTGGAACAACGTGAAGCATTGATCAGCGTATTATCTGACAGGGCATTAACCACAAGAACTCAGGCAGGACATTTAATGTCAACTGAAGATGAATGAACGATCATTGAAAATATTGTTCAAATATTGGAACGATTTCAATGGTGATGCCCATTTTGCAATCTTTGATGGAAAATTTCCTTTCAAAGATTGATAAGGATGAACCAGAAGAGTTAAAAGAATTGAAATCGATTTTGCAAGGGAAATTTCAATCAAGGTTCACAAACGTCTTTCCTAGTAATGTTTTGGTTACCGAGGCTTCACCAAATGGAATATTTGACATTAGTACATTTCTAAATCCAAGGTTTAAAAAGAAGGAAAGATTTTTTGGATCTCTGCTTAAAACAAAGAGGCACATAAAAGATATATTGGAAAACGAAGGAAAGTCATCAGTTGAATTTGATGAAGGTAGCGTGAATCAAGCAAAAAAAACGCTTTGAAAATGTATTCCTCAATGAACAAGTAGATTGTGTCAATGAAATCGATATATATTCTTCGGAATGTTGTACACAAAAAAGCACGTGTCCGTTACAATGGTGAAAAAACAATGAAAAAAATATACAAAGGTATCAAAATATGGTAAAATATATCTCTGCGTCCTTGCCACTTCGACACCTCTGGAAAGGGCTTTCTCTAAAGTCAGTAGACCGAATAATGAAATGAATAATAACAAGAAGAATGCGTGTGCTTTAAACCACACGGCGAAAGTGTAAACTTCATCAAGGCGAGGTTAATAATACCGTAGATAATACGAAATACACGCATATAATATTCAGTAACGTATTAAATAAAACATATTCGCACATTTATTACATTTACGCGAGCGTCCGTTTTGTTTGGTCAGTTCGGACGTATGTGTATGTATAAATAGACGATATAAATATTTGCTTACTGTCCCGCTCTTGGTCTTGGTAAGCGAATATTTATATCGTCTAAAGGTAAGCGTCCACATGAGATTAAAACTCTCGCGAGGAGCTCTCGATAGTAATGTCGCAAGTGGACACACCCCTGAGAGCTACTCTCGGCGAGTTCTCGCGCTGCTATCAGATAGCGACACTGTCGCAACTTGCTAGCAAGTGGACAGATCAAAAGTGTGGAAATTTCCACTGTCTGATAGTTGACTCGCAATAGTTCAACAAGTTGGTATTATGAGAGTGCTCTCCACAGAAGTTGAAATGGCGCCTTTTATTTGGTCAAAAGAAAATACTGAAGAATTAATTCTAGCGTACGAAGAAAACTATATTCTATGGGATACCAAAAATAAAGAATATCGCAATCGCGAAAAGAAAAATAAAATATTGCAGGAGATTTCCATCAAATTTAGTTGTACGTCCGAAGAAGTACAACGAAAACTGCATAACTTGAGAAACCAGGTAATAATATATTAATACCGTAGTTACCAAAAAAATATTTTTACGGTGTTTGCAAATTTTAGGTCTCCCAGGAGCTGAAAAAAATTAAGAAAAAGTGTAGCGGCGATGGCACTGACGACAACTACATCAGTAACTGGCCATATTTCAAATCCCTACAATTCTTGGTACCAGTGTTGACAGTGAACCAAACGCTATCGTCAATGACAACGACAACACTAGCCTCTCTAGACACCCAACTAACAGAACCAATAATTAATGAGGTAGGTATCAAATGAAAATAAAATGTATGTTTGTATTTAGGTTTATTATTCAACACAACTTTATAAAGTCATTAATATTGTGGACGTTATATGTATCTATACTGCCACGCAATTTCACCTTGGGCTGACATAAAATACTCTTTAAATTCTTCTCTAACTTGCTTTTGTGAGTTTGTATAATTACGCCTGCTACCTGTCTGCAATGGTAAATATGAATTTTCTGACAACGAATCGTCTCTCCAACTTCCTGGTATTATTTCATGTGTTTCTGGATCTTCCATGTCAATCAAACCTTGGTGAATATAGTTTCCTCGCAAACCGTTTGAAGATAAATAATTGTGAAGCGCACATATTGCAAGAACAATGTTTGTTACCTTGTTGGGGTTTAGATTGATAGGTCCTCGAAGAACACCAAATTTGTTTGCAATAATACCAAATGCATTTTCCACAATTCGGCGGGCCCTTGATAACCTGTAGTTGAATATTCGATTTGGTGCAGGTTGGTCACGGAATGGATATGGTTTTAAAATATATGATTTCATCGCAAACGCGTCATCAGCGACAAAACAGTATGGCACGACCATTTCTCTATTAGGCAGAGGTGCAGGTTCTGGTAAATGTAGAGTGCCCCCTTCCAGTCCATCACTCAAAGAACAATTTTGAAAAACACCTCCATCAGATATCCTTCCATTACATCCAACATCAATATACGTGAACTTGTAATTTGCATCCACGACTCCTAACAAAACGATGCTATACGTCCCCTTATAATTATAATAGTGACTTCCACTATTAGGTGGTGCTTGCATTACTATATGTTTGCCGTCTATGGCACCTAAGCAATGAGGAAAATTCCATCGCAGTTTAAAAGCTTCAGCTAAGCTTAACCATTGCTCCGTGGTGTTTGGAAACTTGAACAAATAATGTACCCGATATATAAATTTTAAAAATGTTATGCAACCAAATAAATTACAAGATTAAAGTAAATAGGATTATATAAAATACGATTTTTTTGCCATTGCAGGTTGAAACAGAGTTGAAAGAACAAACTCCTAACACAGCAACATCGTTAATTATTGATAAAGAGAATGAGATAGTAGATGCAGAACCCAAAAGAAAAAGGAAGCGCCCATTAACTAAGAGGACAAATGAAGATGATGAGGACGATAAAGTTTACAAGAAAGCATTGGAAACTCTGCGAAGAGAACCAGATGCAGATGATCGGTTCGGGGAGTATGTTGCTATGGAGCTGAAAGGTTTACGATCTGCCTACAATAAACACAGAATGAAAAGTGAAATTCGAAAAATAGTCGCTCGCATTGTTGACGAAGATGATATGCACTATTTTTCCAATTCTTCATCAACTACAACTCCGACTCCATCTCCTGGATTTTGGATTCAACCAGTTGACGCATTATGTAAACCTCTATCTCCTGTGACACAACAGCTTCAGTCAGATGCAGGCGAATCATCTCAACCATGTCATGATTTGCTTTTTTAAATAAAAAAAATCATGAATTAAATGATGTTTTAAAATTGTTACCTTTAAATATGTGTCCTTAAGAACGTTGTATATAGCAGGGGTGACCTCGTTCACTATCCTCCCAATTGTGCATACGGGTATCCGAAATAAATATTGGAGACTGCTATATGAATCACCTACATATTCAAAAATATTAATGACGTTTTCCGAATATTTAAATATGTAGAAAAATAGATACACAAAAAAATGGAGATACACTGTTCATAAATGATAATAATAAACAGTAAAAGCAATCACACTAAAATTAATTTCAAAGAGCCTACTTTTTTATTGGAAGTTAAAAACATTATTTTGCATTGAAAATGTGGACTAACCTGATGCTAAAAACCTCAACGTTAACATCACGCGTTCGTAGACAGAAATTGCCTCTCGCATTTTCGTATTCTTTTTCGCAATCCTCGGTCCAGTTAAGTCTATTATATATTGCACTTGTACTGCACTCATACGAACAAAATTGCGAAATTGCTGTGCATCTTCTATTTCAAGTTCTCTTGTTAGTGAGAAGCATGCTCCCAGCTCCGAACGTCGAATAATCCATGGTTTAACCCAGCAGCTTCTTCTAGTTCGTTGTTTTGTTTTTCGTTTTTGCAATATTCTGTACAGAACAATCGCAGCAGCCATTTGCGCATTCATTTTTCACAAATCACTACCTGATAATCTTGAGAGTTCAAAATCTTTTAATCTAGTGGACACGACCCTGAGAGCAGTATCAGTTGTTCAGCTCTCAGCAAACTCTCCGAACACTGATAGCTGAGAGTTGAGAGCAAAAATTTTGAAATTTACTCTCAAGTGGACTTGCATTTGAGAGTAACTATCGAGAGTAACTCGCGGATTTGATCTCATGTGGACACTTACCTTAACGAGCGTTACATATCCGAGCATTTCATATTCAAGCATTTCATATTCGAGCGTGACGGGTCAGTCTTGTTCACTGCCTACAATCAGCGCAACGCGCCTAAAGAAGTTTACACTTCAAAAATTCAAATCTTTGTGTTGGAATATCCTAATTCTAATACAGAAGAACTTGAAATATTCAAATACTTGAATATTCCAATGCATATTTAAATAATTCGAATATTTAAATATATATCAAAATTAATATTTGAATACTGATATTTGGAAAATTCGCGGCCTTAATTTATATTACCTACTTGGCCAGTGCTTTCCACTAGGCTATCATGTTTTACAGCGGCTCTTTGCATACATGAATATGTCGGAATGACATTACTTCAAAATCCGGATGTCTGGGGGCGGGATTAGAAGCTACCTACTATGCACAAGTGAAATTTGGACTTACGACCTCCCAATTGCTAATTAGGTGCCTTTGCCACCGGGCGGCCGAGGGTTATGATTTCAAACCTTTAAATCGTACTGAATTAATTATTCATAAACAGTTGTTAAGAGAAGGCCGTAGTTAGGGGTATATATTAAATTTTAAATAATTTTAAAATCAGCATTTCAATTTAAAATTATTTAAAATTTAGTAAACACGTCTGACTGGGGGCTTCTCTTAACATACATGATTCAGTACTATTTAAAGATTCAAAATCATCACTAGGGCGCTGACATGACCGGTTTAAACTACGACGAAATTACAACGGAGCAAAGAAATAATGTAAACAACACACGCTTACTGAATAGCACTAATTCATATGGTGAAATCTGTTTACGGGCGAGATGTGCCCGAGAACGAGAGCAAAAAATGCCCATAAAATAAGGAATTTATGAGTAAAATCTCTTTTTCATTGGCGTAGATAGGAGCGTGAGAGGTTTTTAAAATGTATTATATTTACCTTATATTTCGCAAGAGAAATAAAATTTTCATTTATACGTGGTTAGTTTCGTTTTTTCATTGTTTTGACTGTTAATTACGTATTTCGTAATTTTTGTAATAGTCTGTTTAATACCGGTTTACTGAATCAACTTCTCCCAATTATCTAGACGTAAGTGTGCGCTGGATTTCGTTTAGTTTCAATAATATACGCGTACATTTTTAGTTATAATTTATTTCAATCTAGAACGTTGTTTATGTTACTTTTTCTGATATGAAAATGAATTGTCAGTGATTCTGAAATTTATTACAAAGTCTGTAAAGTATCCTTACAGAATGCCAAAATATCGCACGTTCGTCACTTAGCTTTGCTAAAACATACACAGATATAGTTTTTATGCAGAGAATTTCGATAGTTTACAAAATTTCGTTACATGTTTAAATGACGATGCTCGAAGTATTTCTGAGTGCAAGGAACTGACACAAATCCCAAATTTAAAAAATCAGTTGTTATTCCTTCAGGAACACTTTGGAAATTTGCCTAAACTAATCACATATTTTGAAAATCGAAATCTCAAATTAAAAGATGGATTAACCACATTAGATGTGGGCTATTAATACTTTCAAAAGTATTCCAAGTGACTTCGGATGTGGCCTTCGGCAAATGTTAGACGCAGTTTTTAATAGAAATCCAGATTTAATAACATTGCGGCAATTGTGTATGCTAAATACGCTAAAATAAAAGAATATTTCCAGTACGCACATATAACCAGTTGCGATGTAGAAAGGACGTTTTCTATCTACAAGGATGTAGTAAATTCATAGAGAACAAGTCTTACAGAAGAGAAAATGAACAAATAATAAGGTATTTTGTATTTTATAGAACACCAGCCACTTGTTATCCAATTATATAAATAAAATTAAAACCTCTTTAAAAATACAACATTTCAATAGTGCGCCCATGGGCGATGAGTCATCAACCGTTCGTGTCCGCGCAGTAATCATCACCCTAGGTGGTAAGAGCACCTGACTAGCGATTTGGAGGTTTTCGTTTTTTTTTGACAATTTCTCACCGATTCGTAATTAGCGACTTGAACAACTCCTATATTCGTAATTTTTAGGTACATGGAGCAGAGCATTCTATTTTTGTTTATTAAATTTACCTAAATGAATTATCAGTACTAAGTAGAAGATTATAATAGCAATTTTCAAAACATTGAAAATACTAATTTTAAAATTATTTAAAATTTACTAAATGGACGTGAGTGTGGACTTCTCCCAACAACTGTTTATATTATTAATTAATTAAAATTGTAATTATAATTTTCAAACGTTAAAAATACTACTTTTAAAATTGATCAAACAAATTAAAATGTAAAAATGTGTTCAGGTACTTGTTTATAAATTTAGTGAAATAAAAACATTATATTAAATCAATTTAATTGTCGATAAAAACACACTTGGCTATATTTCACAACAATTAAATTAATTTATTAAAATGTTTCTCCAAGAAGTGTCTGCAACATCAATTAAGGAAATGATATTAAATCATTATTTTTTTCAATTTTTCAGTATCCTCATGAAATATAGGTACATTAATTGTTTTTACCGGTATCGTACACTTAAGTGTTACATATTTATTTGGAATTTGTGCTGTGTAATGCAATAGAACTGTATCTCTATATGTTGTGCTATATGTTTACCTCTAAAACGAAATGCTAAATTAGAACTAATTGAAACTGTTCACAGTAACGTGAAAATCATAACAGTTATATTACAGCATCTCCAGAACTTGCATCCCTTCCAAAATTCTTTAATATAATTATATATAATTTAACTTATATATAAATGATTTCTACCTCTGTTATCTTTATTCGATAAGTCGGCAGTGATTTACAAACCTATTAGATAACTTCAATTATATTTTACAAATGAAGTTCTTCATCTTTGTAAGTAGACATTGAATTTATTAAAATTTTTTTTTCAATAATTTAAATTTTTTATTAAAATTTATTTAAATTATTTGCTAGTATTCAATTTCATTCTAATATTTTAACAAATACGCAAAGATAGGATAATTTACTAACATTTTTTTTAATTATTCCTTCAGATTATTCTTTCAATTGCTTATATTTTATAATATAATTTTTATTCGTCTTTTTCAGGTATTTCTTATATTCGCTATATTCTTGAAAGTCCAGGCAAAACCTGTAGACAACAATAATCAAGAATCGTCTCAAAGAACTGTCAACCAAGGCAACATTGATGTGATAGACGATATCCTGGATGTTGCCGAACAGAGAAGGCCTCGCATCCCCTACAGACATTTAACTAAAGATTTTGAATTCCCAGCGATACCTTAGTTTCCAATATAAAGGTGTTACGCCGAAATCTACAATTTAATTTATTGAAAGAAGGCTGGTCCTAGATTACTTATTTATTTTAAGCTAGTCAAGGTGCTTATATTTTAAATGTATTATTTATAGTGAATATTATTTATTGTTCGACAATTCTCTAAAATTGCAAATAATTAAAATAAATTATTTATTTATTTCTTACTATCCTTGTTTCTTTTTTAAGTTCTCACATCTAGTATTTTGACTTGCATATGCAATAGTAAATTTCAATATAATTATGTTAAAGTTTAATCTTTTATTCAAAAAATACGAATTGAGTTTAAATGAATATACATATTTAACTTTACAATTGAAAATTGACTTTATGGGATCATTGGATAGAGGTCATAATTGTCCAGCCGCCTGCAATATGTCGTAATCTACAAAAATAATATTCTATAAAATATCTGCTTGTAACTAATATGTTGTAACCCCATTGCATTGTGTCAAGACGTAGTAAGCCACAGAAATCGAGCATTTGTGGGTTGCGACATTTTAACAAATTCAAATCTGCAAGCGACTGCTAAATTATTGCGTTTTTAGTTTTTACGGCGTATTGCATTTTACTGTTGTACATTGCTTGAACATTGAAAAATTGTGAAGGTGTATTTTTTCCACTTTTTAACAAGGTCGGTAGGTGAATGCAGTTTTAAATAATTATTATGTAGGTTAAGTATCACAAACACATTTTAGAGGTTATGTCAGGTCACATACCAGTATTTCTGCACATTTTCTTATTTTTATTGCATTACATTGCATTTGAATCAAACCTTAACGTAACTTCAAGTTTTTAATCATTTACAAGGTCTTGTATTCGTTACAAGTTTTATGGATTGATTTTAATTTATCAAATTCATAATTTTCAGATTACAATGGGTTCAAGGGGTAAAAAAATGATAGAGATGTCTCTTGAGGGGCTAAATTGTAGTACAGCTGTTGCTGATAGGTATAGTTACTATTAATTCAAATAATGATTTTTATGTGATGGAACCAGAGAAGGAGGTTCTTGATATTATAAGCGCATTAGGTGAATCTCCACTAGAAAAATTTGATAATACGATCATGGTTATCGACGTACCTACCTATATAGATGAACATGAAGATAATAATAACTGGGAGGTTGTAAACAGATCACAGATATCATATACGTAAGATATTGAAGGAGTTACCCATAACATGATAATTAATGAGGAAACATCATGATATTGAAAAACAAGTAGAAACTGAGATTGATGTACAAAGTGAAATCGCGAGTAACTGGGAAAGTGACTTGGAAGGTGAAAATGAGGCAGAAAATGAAAGCAGTGACAGTTCAGAACGCGGAGGAGCGGTTGATAGAGTAGATAGCTCTAATGATACAGGTGGTGCTAATGATGATAATAATCGACATAGAGATGATGCAATGAAATAATGGAAAAGAAACTTGAACAAAAAATTTAGGGTGATAGGAAAAACTACTTAGGCTTTACTAGGGTGGGTAATACTGTAAGGCAGAATCAACATAGGGGTGAAAAAAAAATGGATAAACGTTGCGAATCTGCAGAATGCAAACGCAGTAGCTTACGGATGTGTTCTGATATTATCGAAGACGAAAGAAAGTTATTATTCGAAATGTTTTGGTCAGATTTGTCATGGGATGAACGTATATTTGTTTGAATATACGTTGCCAATAATGTTGTCAAAACAGAACCCAAATGACGCTATACAAGTGAACAAAACTATCATTGGAACGAATATTGAATGTTGATGAGTTTGAAGAACAAGAACTATTAAGGGGATATTAAAGTCGATTTGTATTTGGGAATTCACTATAATTGCTTTTGGAGGTGTTGGCCCGTAGGAGGAGCCAAATGCAAGCCATCTCATTCTCACATATTTGAAATGAATGTGTTGTTTTCCGTCAACCGAATACAGAGAAACAACTGAACTATTCAAATCAACGGCAGCAGAATATCGTGACAAATACGATGGTCGATTATACTAGCAAAAAAGAGTCTGTTCCTACAAGCAGATTTGTATTTTTCCTCAGTTTATTTGATTTTAGCGTTTTTTGCATGAAGGAAGGTTATTTCGCTATAGTTATTTCTTTTAGAAAAGCAAATATTTGGCAAATACTATATATAAACAAAAATTAAAGTATTCCATTCAAACAAGTGCAATAAATGTATTCAAAGACATCTCTACGAAATGTACGAAGAATGTATATGAAACTGACAATTTTTTTTTGCTGCAATAAAATATTTGTATGTGCATATGTGAACGAGACACTTTCCACAATTACGCAATCAACTCAATAAAAGTTTTTCTTTTCGTGATAACTGATAAGTATAGTTATATCGCGATCCTTGCTGGCTTTTCGCACATACAGTAAATACTAGTTAGGGCTGTTCGCTGTTCTTATTATTTGGAGAATTAATTTTTTGACACTTTTTGGTGTTGAGTGCCGAAGTAGAGTGTGATGTAAAGGTATTCACAATGGCAAGAGGCAACAGAAACTTAAAGAAATATCCAAGATTATCCTCAAAGCGGAAAAATAGAAGCAGGCAAGTGTTAAAAAGACTCTATAAGAGCAATGAGAGTGATCCATCATCAACCGTTCAAGTTTGCCAAACGTAAATTCAATACCTTTCTCAATCATTTATATTATATTTATTTTATTTTCTTTCAAGTTCGGTTAGTCATGAGGATGTTGATAAAGATTACAAGGATGTATTACATACGATTGAACGTGAACCTGAAGTTGACTTATCAAATGAAAATATTTCAAAGTAGGCAGTTCCAGCAACTATTTAAATTATTATTTGTATTATAAAGCAAGTTATGTACAGGATGTTTCCAAATAAGTTTGGAAAGGTTTTAGATGGTGATTCCTTGTCAAAAATTAAAGGGGGTCTTTCATGTAAACAAAAGCTCTTAGGCTTGTCTTTGGAAACATCCTGTAAACATAAGCACATACAGAGCTGTTCGTTATAAATTAATTGCGTTTTGAGTTTATTTTAGAATTGAAATAATAAAAGAGAGTGCACATTCTGAATACTCTGTTTCTGGTAGAAGAATAATTGATGTTGAACAATTCTTTAAATCAATTGTGGAGTTCAAACATAATCCATTGTTTTCCTGCAATACTGAGAATTTGAAAATAATAAATGAAAAGAAACTTGGTCTCAATAGTATTTTTTATGTGCAATGTGCAAGGAAACATCATCCGTAAGCACAGATAGTGCATCAAAAAATTCGCTTGATATAAACAAAGCAGCAGTCTTGGGAATGATATCCTCAGGAGGTGGTTTTTCGCAGCTGGAGAAAATTCTTGCATTTTGTAACATTCCTTGTATGAGTTTTCCAAAGTTTGCTGCAACTCAGGATGAAATTTCTCCTCTCATTAGTGGAAGTGCATTTGATTTAATGGAGGCAGCGTGGATCAAGACGGCATTACACATATCGCTGTAATAGCAGATGGAGCCTGGTGTAAGCGTTCATATCGGACGAATTACAGTGCGTCATCAGGTGTTGTTAGTACTTTCCTCAATTTTGTTTGACATGTATTTCCATGAAGACATTGAGAACATAATATTTCATTTTTAGGGAGTTATTATTGGGCAAAAATCCAAAAAAATATTATATCTTGGTATCAAGAACAAATATTGTTGTATGTGTTCCCGTGCAGAAAAAAAAACAAGAAGATGTCAAACCTCATACCTGTTTCAAAAATTGGTGCAAACATGCAATGGAAGCAGAAATAATTGTAGAGGGTTTCAAAAGCAGCATTGAAATGCACGGGCTGAAATATAAATATCTTATAGGAGACGGGGATAGCAGCGTAACAAGAAAATTAGCTGAGGCAATGTGCTGTTAAACACTGGATTAAAGAAGATATTTCACATGAGCAAAAAGTGAGGAAACTGCGTTCTGATATTCTCAATTCATCCAAACATATATTTGGAGAGCATTCGAATTGTAAACAATATTTTTGTCAAGGTAAGTATCCTGGAAGTGGATTTTTCATAGTGTATCATTTAATATATATATATTATGTAGGTAAGGATGAACGCAAGTGGGTGAATGAAATGACGGAAAGTGGTCTTTTGCAAGATGTCGAAATTCTGTTGTACCGCTTAGTGCATAATGCTGATAGTCTTCTCCTAAACATGGATAATAATGCTGCAGAGTGCTACAATTCAGTTGTCGCAAAATTTGTGAGTGGGAAAAGATTGAATTTATCCAGCAGAGGTTCATACTAAACTCGATGCGAAGCAGCAAGTGTGAGTTTTTCAGCAGGATCACATAATTATCCTGGCATAATATATAAGGCAATATCGCAGAAAAGCCCTGGACAATTTACCAAAAAATTAATGCGCAGAAGAGAAAAGCAACACCTCTACCATAAATCCCCAAAGACCTTATTCCCTGAAAAATATCGCAAGAAGTTGAAAGCTAAGGCGCCCGCAGACAAAGATTACGGGCCTGTCGCGGCTCTTCTTTCTGCTGAACTGCCCGAGAATTATGAAATCCTGAAAAAAAAATGTTTGGAAAATCTACAAAAAACGCCTTCTCAAATTCGTGACTTAGAGAAAAAAACTGATGGGAAAAGTAGCAATGACGACTGGAGAACCGAACGTCACAATAGACTGACTGCTTCCAGTTTTGGCAGAATATGCAGAATGAGGTCAACCACGTCTTGTAATGCAACTGTTAAAGAATTGGTGTATAGTACTTTCACAGGAAACGAGGCTACCGAGTGGGGTATTAGCCACGAGCCAATTGCTAGAAAGGAATTTGAAAAACATTTTGGACTTGAAGTGTCCTCATGTGGACTTTTCGTAGATTCCGTGCTTGGTTTTCTTGGTGCCTCGCCACGCGGACTAATCGGTACCGATGCGATCATAGAAATTAAGTGTCCAAAGTCCATTTGTAATTTGTCACCTCGTGATGCCGTCGACCAGAAGAAAATCAAATTTGCAATAATTGATGATGATGGAATCTTTCATTTGAAGAAAACAGCCCATTTTTACTACCAGGTCCAAGGACAACTACACATTTCTCAAAGGAATGTGTGCTATTTTGTCTTGTGGAGTTCACTGGGAATGGAAGTAGAGCATGTTTGAAAACACACTATTAGGAATAAAAATATGTTAACTGCTTATTCGACCTGTTTAGATTTACAGAGATGACATCTTCTGGACGAATCATATGGAGTTACAACTACGAGATTTCTATGAAAATTGCGTTCTACCAGAACTCATAGATCCACAACATCCACGAAATCTACCCTTCCGAGATTTGAGGCAGAAGAACAAATTTGTAGAATCCGAAAAAGTGTAGAAAAATTAAAAAAATAATCTATATCATCGTTTTGTGTGTGTTTAATATTCTTATTTCATTTGTTCCATTTTTAGTACACATTTTGCGTGTTTCTCTTTTGTTATTTCATAACACAATCCAAAAAAATTAATTTTCGATTGTGAAAGTAGTTACGGAGTTTAGTCAATAATTTCAGCGAAAAGTAACGTGAATGCGATCCATTCTTGCGAAAATCATGAGAAATTTCCGAGGATGTGTGTCGGATTGATTTATATGTTCGACCTAGGAATGAGGTATTTAATTGTGATTATGCGAACATCATAATTAAGTATAATAAAACTTAGACTGGAATTATTTTGTTTTTTGAAAATTTTTATTATATATTTTGGTTATAATTATACATGCTAAAAGGCATACATGTGGATAGATTCATAATTTTTGAGTGTTATTTAATTGTCTTAGGAATATCTCTTTTTCAATATTTTCTATTTTGAAATATTATACATCATACATTTTTGGTAATATTATTTATTTGTTAATATTTTGTAAATGTTTAATAAAAGTTGAAATAAAGGTTTAAATTTATATTATAAAACTATATGTTAAATAAAGTTATTATATTTGTTCTTTGAAAAATTTGTGTTTTGCTTTATAAATTGCCATACCACTTTGAAGTGTTAAAGCTACCTACACCCTGAGATATAGAGTAAATGCCGGGAAGAGATTTTGTTAAAGATAAGAGGAGCAAATAAGAGCATAAACCACTATTAAGTTGCTAACCCACCGTTTTTTTAGCAATATAACTGTGATTGTTTATTTCCAAGAGTTAAAATCATTTTCTAAATATTATTCAAATTATTAAGGTCACAGCAATATGTGCGTTTCAAATTATACAATAGTTGGTCTAAATTAAGTTTTAAATAGTTTTATCTTCTTAAAAAATTAAACCTGTAAGTGTGTTACACAAAAAAATTTTGTTATAGGAAAATTATTCAGAATCCTATTCTAAGTACTTCTATTCTCTTAATAAATTACTATAGAATGCATACTTTACGAGATATTTGCAAAAAAGTGCTACTCGATAAAGGTAAAAGTGATACTTCCGGTCAGTGGCGGCTCTTTAATGAAAGCAAGTGAGCAATTGCACCCCCTGGAATTTTGAAACAAAACAAACCAAGCGGCGACTAACTGTGAAAGTATTTATTTATTACGTATTCATAGTTATTGAACAGGAACGTGGCGTGTGCGGCACGCGTAACAACCTACATGCACCGATCGTCGTCACAGATATAATGACGACTAACAGCGCACGAGCAACTATTCGAATGTTTACCCCTTCCACCGAGAGAAACATACCCATGAGCAAAGCCCAACCGTTGCTCCGTTAAGCCATTAACATTACATTGAAGGTGGGGAGAACTGTATTTTGTTCTACTTCCATATCGTATAATACATAGCGTGTGAGCAAGATCTCCAATCTGCTCACCGCTGTTGTAAGATAAATTTCGTCTCTGCGTTACAGAATAACACGTTTTCGCGGTTAACGTATGATGAAAAAATCGTAATAAAAAATCTTAAACGCCCGATGCCTCAATTATGTTTAGAAAATAAACAATCTGTTAAAGGTAAAGACGTTATAAGAAAATTCAAAATGAATATTTATCAGAAAAATGACTGGATTTGTGGGTGTGAAATTAAAAATACTTTGTTTTATTTTCCGTGTCTTTTGTTTGGTGGTGAACCGTCTTGGTCAAAGAACGGAATAAAAGACTTAATTCATCGTAGTGCTAAAATTACGAAACATGAAAATTCCGAAGGGCATTTGAAAAATATATTTAGTCTAAGAATGTTGGGAAAAAATAACATTCAGAATGTTTTAGATTCATCATATAGAAAAGCAGTTCAATAACACAATGAACAGGTAACAAAAAATAGGCATGTGTTAAATTTAATAATAAATTGCATTAGATTTTGTGGCGCGTTTGAACTGGCACTTCGGGGTCATGATGAACGGCAAACGTGGAATACCAAGGGCATTTTTCGGAAATTGATAAATTTTACGGCAGAATTGGATAAATTGCTCAGGGATCACATCGAAGCAGCACCGGTTTTTAAGGGATTATCAAAAACGATACAGAATGAGCTGCTTGATGCAATGTTGAACGTGTATCATGGACAAGTTTCCAGTGAAATTAAAGCAACCGACTTCACATCTGTGATAGCTGATGAAACCACAGATGTGTCCAATCAGTTTCAGTTGGTGGTTGTTTTAAGATATATTGTGAACGCGAGACCGGTCGAAAGATTTTGGAAATTTCTTCTGCCTAGTGGACATGATGCTAATTCTTTATCTGCTTCCATCCTTAAAGAAATTAGTTTGCTTGTTGATGACCCAGAAAAACTGATTGCACAGAGCTATGATGGGGCAGCAGTCATGAGTGGTGCTATTAACGGCGTGCAAAGACATGTCCAAGACCAGTATCCAAGGGCCAATTTTGTACATTGTTACGCACATCAGACAAATCTTATTATGTCACATGCTACATCGAGCAGTAGTAAATGCAGATTTTTTTGCCAATCTGACGCGATTATGTACTTTTTTTCTCCACTTCACCACAACGAGCTGCAAGATTGGAAGAATTCCTTCAGAGAAAAAGCTTACCTCGTTCTTCAAAAATAAGATGGAACTTCAATTCTAGGACAGTGAATACAATATATGAGCACCGAGCTCTAGAACAAATCGAGGGAGAAGCTAGTTTACAAACTACCATTCATCAAGCTGGTGCCAATTTGCGAATTTTAGAGGAGGAAAATTTTATCTATTGGTTAAGTTCCTTTCATAAAATTATGCCACATGTGAACATATTGTTTAATCAATTACAAAATGTCAATACAGGTGCATTAAAAATCAAGAATAATTTAGATAATTTTGAACGCGCTATTGGAAAAATTCGAACCGAAATCGTTGACACAGATAATCAGTTGGTTAAACAAAATGACTCAGAACTGACTCCTCGACCATCAACGCGACGAAGAGTAACTGATGGTAGCCAAAGACGGAGGGAGACTATTGAAGTGTGCGATATTATTTTGCTTGAAATATAAACTATATTTCGGTATACAGGGCACTTAATATTAGCAAACTTAATTTCTTTTAAACAGTTCTCCTCTTTTCAAAAAAAATTTCCGGAAGATTGCCTTAAAGAAGCAGTAAAATTTTATCCATGTCTCAATGCAAGCAGACTACGAACTGAATTAAGTGTTCAATATTCTAGAGAAGAATTTAGGCAAAATATAGAATTCAGTGCTGTAGGTCTGCCAGGCCTTCTGCTGGATGGATTAAGCGACACCTTTAATGAAGTTGTTAAGCTTTTAAAAATTGTCATTACAATCCCAATGACAACGTCTGAAGCGGAACGCCAGTTTTCACGACTGAAGAGAATAAAAACTTTCCTGAGAAATACAATGAAAGAAGACAGATTAAATGCCCTTACTATGTTATCTTGTGAAAAAGAATTTATAAATGATTTCCCAAATTTTAATGAAAAACTTAGGTGTGGCCACCACACGACTTTCTTATACGTATGAGCGTTTCAAATTATAGGATTTTAAGAATTTTTTATACAAAAATTATTCACAATCCTATTCTAAGTACTTCTATTCTCTTAATAAATCCCGATAGAATGCATACTTTGCAAGATATTATCAAAAAAGTGCTACTCGCTAAGAATAAAAGTGCGACTTCCGGTCCGAATTTTGAAATTTCATATATACAAAAAATATTGCAAATCCAATTATAAATACTTTTGTATTCTTGATAAATACATATAGAATGCATAACTTACGACATATTTGCAAAAAATCGCTATTCGATAAGGGTAAAAGTGGTACTTCCGGTCTGAATTTCGAAATTTTTTTTATACAAAAGATATTGAAAATTATGTTTTAAATACTTTTATACTCGTCACGTACTTGTCTAAAAAGCATGACTGATTTTCGATAAGAGTAAAAGACCTACTTCCGGTAGGAATTTCGAAAAACTTTAAATAAAATTATTCTCAATTTTAATTTTAAGTACATATGAATTCTTTATAAATTTGTTTAAACTTAGTAGTTGACGAAATACTGGCAAAATTCGATTTTTTCACTGAAGTAAACTACTACTTCCGGTCTGCCAATTTTGCTTAAAATCTAATCATTTCTCAAGAGGGAGATTATACTACTAAATACAAAATTTGGAATACGCGCCCCAAATTAAAAAAAAGACGAATACTGATGCGGAGCTTCATTCATCGGGCACTAATATTGTCAACTGGGAAATTTCTGCGGCATAAATATCCAGTTCGTAGAAAAGCCAGGCGATATCACACATTGAAAAATAAATATATGTATATGACAATTATTTTATCATTAAATCACATATATAAAATGTCTATTACACAACTCAAACAAATATTTTAAAAATTTTAAAAAATTTTCAAAGTCCATAAATAATTTTAACAGATGCGAAAAATATAATAGGCAGCAACATGTTCCAATGCAACTGCAACCCTATTTCTGCATGCAAACTACAGAACTAAACAAAATCGCAATATGTCAATCACCAAAAGTCAATTTAATTGAGTCCTTTTACGCGCCACGAAATTATAAAGAAAATTCAAAATTTTTTTTAAGTTCATTAATTCACTATAGCGGATGCTAAATAGGCAATACAAGCATAATACATGCAGCAACATGTTCCAATGCTACTGCAACGCTATTTCTGCATACAAATTAAAGAACTAACCAAAATCGCAATAAGTCAATCACCAAAATAAAAATAAATTGTATCTATACCTACTTCTGTATTGTCATTATAATCATATACAATACAATGCATTCATACATTTATCCATATACGAAAAATTTTTTTCGTATATGTATACTTGCATGGTAAAATCATATAGCTTCGAAACTGGTAATAATATGAATGCGTAAAATTGGAATGAGAAAAAGTGAAATAAAATACTCCAGACAACCGCAAAAAGTTCGGACAGTCCTATTAGGCGGGGCCAAGAAGTTGGGTGCATATCCGTAGCAGCTGAAGGCGCTGCTAAAATACAAATAATTCAGTATCGCAGCATTCCGGAATTTCTTAATTTAATTACTCAAATTAAACTTTTTTCCGCAATTCAAAAAGCTATATCTCACAAGAAAACATTGGTCTACACGGGAATTACATCCGTTTTGATCAATGTCATTTAATGCTTTCAGATTTAGACGGAGAAACACACGTACATTTTACTCTAATTTGGAATAAAAAAAATAGGTGGTTGTGACAAAAAATTACATAATCTGACAACCTTTCCGTGTACTCATATCTATATTGGAGTTGTACAGAAAATTTCACATTTCTATCTTGAACAATAGTAAAAAAAAACTTATAAATTCGATATCTTGCTTTCTCGGCCGCTTTAATATCCCCTTAAGAAGAAAGTGTTAGAAGACTTGGGTTGTATTTACGAAGGTTATTGGATAGTGCAATAACATTGAAGTTTGTGACATAATTGAAACTTTGCTAACTGATCATAGAAGGTCAGATTAAAGTATGTATTCGTATAAATTTGAGATTTATTACCAGTTATATAACACCTTATTATCCTGGCGGAGATAAACAAATGAAATTGAGGTGGTAAGGGTATCTGACGCGATTGGGAGGTCGGTAATTTTTCTTTTTTGGTAATTTCTGTAACGGATTCGTAATTACCGACTTGAAAAACTCGATATTCGTAATTTTGGGTCATAAAGGAAAGCATACCATTTTTATCTGTTAAATTTACCTAATAAATTAATTATACTAAGTAGAACAATATAATTGCAATTTTCAAAACATTGAAAATATTAATTAATTAAAATTATAATTATAATTTTCAAAATATTCAAACAAGACAAAATGCAAAAACGTGTTCAGATAGGTACTTGTTATAAATTTAGTGAAATCAGACCATTATATTAAATTATTATTTTTAAATTTTTTATTATTCTCAAAAAATATACGTTAATTGTTTTTACCAGTATAGCACACATAAATGTCTAATATATATTTATTTCCAATTTGTACTGTGTAATGCAATAGAACTTCTCCCTCTATATCTCTTTCTGCAAAAGCGTATTGCTAAATTAGAACTAATTGGAACTGTTCACAATAACGTGAAAATCACAACATAATATTACAACATCTCCAGACCTTACATCCCTTCCAAAACTCTTTAATATGTATATAAATGATTTCTACCTCGGTTATCTTTATTCGATAAGTCGAGAGTGATTTACAAACGTATTAAATAATATCAGTTATATTCTAAAAATGAAGTTCTTCAGCTTGGTAAGTAGACAGTGAATTTAAATAAATCATTTGCTATATAGTATTCAATTTCATTCTAATATTTTTACAAATACGCAAAGATAAAATAATTTGCTATAGTTCTTTGAATAATTCCTTCAGATCATTCTTTCAATTGCTTATGTTCTATAATATAATTTTTGTTTGTCCTTTCCAGGTATTTCTTTCGTTCGCTATATTCTTGCATGTCCAAACAAAACCTGTAGACAATAATAACCAAGAATCATCTCAACTAACCGTTAGCCAAGGCAAAATTGATGTGATAGACGATATCCTGGACGTTGCCGAACAGAGAAGACCTCGCATCCCATTTAGACGTTTAACTAAAGACTTTGAATTCCCGGCGATACCTTAGTTCTTACTAGAGAAGAAGATTAAGCCGAAATGTACATGCTATTTAATTTATTGAAAGAATGCTGTTCTTAATTATTTATTTTAAGCTAGTCAAAATGCATATATTGTAGTGAATAAATAAAACATTTAATTCAAGTACATTGTTGTTGTCTGAAACAAGTAAAAGAGAAGGTTTTAAATTAAGTTTGCACACAAATTAAAAAGTGAGGTGTGGCCACCACACGACTTTCTTATACGTTTGAGCGTTTCAAATTATAGAATTTTAAGAATTTTTTGTGCAAAAATTATTCAAAATCCTATTCTAAGTACTTCTATTCTCTTAATAAATCTCTATAGAACGCATATTTTGCAAGATATTATCAAAATGGTGCTCCTCGCTAAGGGTAAAAGTGCTACTTCCGGTCCGAATTTTGAATTTTCATTTTTACAAAAAATATTGCAAATTCAGTGCTAAATACTTTTGTACTCTTGATAAATATATATAGAATGCATAACTTACGACATACTTGCAAAAAATCGCTATTCGATAAGAGTAAAAGTGGTACTTCCGGTCGAAATTTGAAAATTTGGTGAAATTTCTTTTATACAAAAGATATTGAAAATTATGTTTTAAATACTTTTATACCCGTAACGTACTTGTCTAAAAAGCATGATTTGCGAAATATTCGCAAAAATCTGATTTTCGATAATAGTGAAAGACCTACTTCCGGTAGGAATTTCGAAAAACTTTTTAAATAAAATTATTCTCAATTTTAATTTTAAGTATATATGAATTCTTTATAAATTTGTTTAAACTTAGTAGTTGACGAAATATTGGCAAAATTCGATTTTTTCGCCGAAGTAAACTGCTACTTCCGGTCTACCGATTTTACTGAAAAACTAATCAGATCTCAAGAGGGAGATTATACATGTAAATACAAAATTTGGAATTGATATCTACAGCGGTTTGAACGCTATCGTGGTCACACACACACACAGACAGACATTTTTTAAAAACCACTTTTTCGGTATCAGGGGACTTGAAAACGTGGACATCTGCCAAAATCTCGAGGTCGAAAATTTTCATCATCACAATACTTCCTTATACTACGTATAAGAAAGTAAAAGAGTACTTCCTTTAGTAAGTATACAGGTTATGTTGGTATTTTATATAAATGCGTAGCTTAAAATAAATACTGAATTTTAAACCAAACAAAAAAAAAATGTTATTCTGTTTTCTTAAATAACAAAGTAATAGAAAATACCAATTTATTTTATTTTATGTCTGACGGATATGTTGCATTTTGGTAGTATTACTCCTCAAATAATGTTATGTTTTCGGAAGTAACAGTCCGTCTTTTCAACGCGTTTAAAAATTGCAGTCTGACGTAGGCTCCGAGGCATCTCGCGCGACTGCCCCGTGAGGCCCCGTCTGTATTAGAAATCGAACAATGAAACTGGCGCGGGTTGCGCGCAGATATACGTCAGCGGTGGGGCACTCCTCTATGGTGCCGCGTGGCGGTCCAGTATGTAATATATAGCGGTGAGTGTATGTTGTAATTTCTATCGATGCAAATGCAACTATGAATTGCGTTAGTAACATAATCGAAATGATAGAAAATAACACACTGAACTATGACATTAAGATAGAAAACTAATAAAACCGTGCCGAGAAAATTCAACAGAAGCTCTTACAGTTTATCAAACTTCAATGAATTAGTTATTAATCATTTTGCTCATCGTAAGGAAGGGCGGATGGATTTCGTTTTCAAACAAGATAATTAAATAGCATATTGAGTTTATTATATTTGTCTGTACTTACTTAATTTATGATATTAAACACTCAGACCCCCCCCCCCCCGGTGCCCTCCCGTCCCAAAAAATCATGAGCCGCCACTGATACTTACATCGTAGAAATGCAAGGAAATAGATATATCTCCTTTCAAATAATATTTCAAATTTAATTTAGTAGAATGTAGACCGTTATAGGGCTTATGAAGCCATGTTTGTTTTAAAATATCACTAAATAAGGTAATTACTGACATTAAGTAAGTTAAGTAAATATGTCTATCGTTATTAATATAATTATCAAATTTAACGTGCAACAATAAGTAATAATACTTTAACGTATTAAGAAATAAAATTGTATTTCAATATGATACCAATATGTAACAATTAAAGTCTTGAAGCTTCAAGATATCAATGTTTCCTATGTAAATTATGAACATAGTGATTTTTATATTCCCAAGTTGTTTTGTATTCGACATTCATTTTGAAAATAAATAACCTAAGTATAATATTTTGAATTTAAAATTTTGAAGTATAATTTTTAATAAATAAGATTATGGTAATAATTATAGCAGAGCTAATATAATGCCTAAGATGAATCTATACTATCACTCAGAGGATGCCTATTAATTGAAATTGAACCCCCCCCCCTCCCCGCGTTGAGATTATTTTAAAAGACATATGCTAAATTAATTATTGTTATAAAATAGCATAATATATTAATTTATTTATAGGGAATATTATTATTTATTGTTAGACAATCATCTAAAATTAAATTAAAATTGTTTCTTTTTTATTTAAGTACCTACTCACATCTAGTATTTTGACTTACATATGCAATAGTAAACCTCAACATAGTTAAATATTAACGCTTAATCTTTTATTCAAAAAATACTAATTGCTTCTAAATGAATATATTTAATTTTACAATACAGCGCTAAGTAATGAGTCTGATAATCAATGACGACTGCTGACTTTAAAGCAAAATTAAAATATTGATTAAGTAAATATTATATTACAACTACGAAAGAAGCTTGTAGAAAATAAACTAAAATACAATACAATCTAAATATACGGTAATCTATAATAATAATTCTGATGTTTAGAGAAATCTGACATATAAGTTTTTATTTTTTATAATTAAAAGGAGAAATATCCAAAGGTTGATAAATTTACCCATTTTAAAGTAATTGAAATAATCTAGTCGAAGATATTCAAATACATGAAGAATGTGTACAGAAGGTATATCGTAAGCTTAAAGAAGATTTGCTAACTAAATAGCATACAAAATTTAATTTGTCTTCGAAACTATTATTGGAACAAATATTGATTGTTGCTAACTTTCGAGGACAAGAACTATTAATACACCCAACGTATGTATGTATTGGATATTGCATTAACATTGAAGTTTGTGGCATAATTGGAACTGCGTCAACTTATCATAGAAGGTCAGATTAAAGTATGTATTCGTAACAGTTTGAGATTTAACAATTTGAGTAACTAAGCGATTTGGCCAATTCATTTGTTTTTTCTTGTTCAACATTGTTGTCTTTTAAAGCGCTTTGATGCTTTCATACAGGACTCATCTACTATTAAACAATAAAAAATTGCGGGTGTATGTGTCTGGGCTGTTCCTCTGAGGTGGCCTACTCGCTGTTGTCTCACTATATATTAGTTTATTTTTTCAGTGCATCGACTAATAATCTTACTCTGTTCTTTTCTTTTGGGGACACATTAATAACAAACATAGTCTGACGTATCCGCTTTTGATATGCTTCATATGACATGTATGTCATCTGAAGCATTCGCGGCCGACATTGTCAATATACTGCACCAGTGGTTCACGAACAATAAGTCTGAGTCTCGAAAAAACAAAATTAATGGTTTTTAATACGAAGCAGAGGAGTGTGCATTTCGGAACGTTGAGAATTGAGAACTTTGACCTCTCCCCCTGCAACTCGACAACATTCCTAGGCGTAAGTCTCCAGAACAATTTGTTATGGAGTAACCATTGTGCTGCACTGACAACTGCGGTCTCGAGAAAATCTACCTATTTCGGCATCTACGATATACTGTTGCGTTTTCGGGTTCCAATAAACAACTCGTGCAATTATTTATTTAAAACAGTCTGTATATTTATGTACTTAAAATTATTTAACAATATAAAAACATAAAACTAACTTAACACACTTAAACTACTACAATTTAATTATCACAGGTATTTATTTACTACTACTATTATTTATATCTCTGTCCGTATTTATTTATATCACACTATTTATATAAAACGGCACTACTATATTTATTTCTACGCTACCACTACGTAAGGACTTTCTTTATTCCGAACTACTCCGCCCGCAATGAATGAATCCCGTAATGAATTAATCCCGGTGACTCAGTCGCCTTATATACCATGCATGAAATGTTCTCGAAGCATTCTCGTAAACTCTGTCTCCCTCTAGAATATTTGTAGAATATTCCCAGACATTTGTCTCCGCTTCCGATACAGTACCATGCGTAAGTGTATGACTCACCGCTTTACGATGTTTACCAGCCGCGCCGAATATGATTTATTGCTCGCCCGGTCTGCCTCTTTTTTTGCGTGTGACAATTTCGTTTTTATCGCGCCGAGAGATCTGATTCTTTTATTTAATGTAACTCATTTCGTCTGCTGGTTTCGTTACATTGCCCCCTTCTTAAAAACTGCGTTTCGTCCCGAAACACACTATTCCATGTTCTTGACGCCGGCGGATGACGAAATCCACACCGGGACCCACGGGTGCACCCAGCCGTCTTGTGGCAATGGCAATCCACCGTCCCAGGCTGCACAACGGGCTGATCGGTCCGACAGCCGCACACGACCATTTCCATACCAGCACGCCGAAACACCACCTCCAGTATGTTTCCTGCGATTTTCCATACCAAACGGTCTTATCCGCAGCCCAGCCTCGGAATTGCCAGCCTCCCCACATCCTGCTCGAGTGCACGTCCTCGTAGATCGACAAGGGATTCCCATAAGCTGGCTCTCTAGGTTTTCCAGCAATTTGTCGCACATCCGCCACTTCACCGCCGTCACGTCCATGGTATGGGGCAATTGGTTGAAACACACCATCTCTGGCTCACTATGGGGTGTTAGTCTCATGCGATAAACGACGTCATCTATTTGCTTTAGTATTTCGTATGGTCCCTGCCAGTATTGTTGGAGCTTTGGGGACAGGCCTCGGCGACGCTGAGTATTTTACAACCAAACAAGGTCTCCTTCTCCGTAACCATCTCTCTCGGCTTGCACGTGGTAACGATTCTTCGTCCTGTCGCTGACATCCTGAGTGTGATGGCGTACTCGCTCGTGGACATCCTTCAACCTTCGCCAGGATCCACTGACGCAGTCTTCTCCATTTGGGTTCTCCACAACACACTTGAGTAGATCCATCCTCTACTTTCAGAGAGTCCCATTGAGCCCAGTAGGATTCCAGTCCCTGTGAACGAGGAACCACTTCTTGCCAAGCCGGTCTGCGACCAATTCCCTTCCAAACCATCAATGAACCAAGGTCTTCATCAGCTTCTTGACCAATCCGCAAATTGTCAGGATGTCACTGATCGTCAACCACGGTTGTTCCGAATGTGTTGGCCGATTTTTCTTCTAGGCGGTTGCTATGCCTGCAGTCTTCTAGACGTAGTCTTCTTGCAACAGCATCAGCGATTTGGTGTTGAACAGATGCAATTCGCGCTATTGATTTTGAGGCTCCACGATACTGGGTCGACGATTGCCTCTTCTCATCGACCCGTTTAATTTTTCGCTGCTCCGCTATGGTTTTCTTGGGCTTCTTCGCGCATTTACTATGCGCATGGCCCATTTCCATCTCCATTTCCATTTCCATTTCCATTTCCATTTCCAATTCCAACATCGGAGCGTTCTTCTCTTAGGTTGCACCTTATTCACCAATCGTCGGACTACCTGTCCCAGGTGCGCATGCCCATACTTCATCTCAAGACGCTTGATCAATTTAAGATAGTCTTGACACTCTTCCGGAAGTACGGTCTGCAGAACATCACTGGCCTGTCCTCTTAATAACACAATCAGACCAGTATCTTTCTTCGGGGACGTCCACCCATTTGCTCCTGCAGCGGCTTCGAATTGATTCCGGTACGACATCCATGGCGTCTTTCCATCGAAGGTGGGAGGTTTTACCTTTACCTTCGCTGTTCGGGCAATCTCCAGGCTTCCGCTTGAGATATCATGGGGACCGCAGTCGTTCATCGCTGGCAACTGAAGCTGAACCCCAAACTCGTCCCCCATTCCGAACACGCGCTCCTCAACTTTCTGTTCTACGGCATCGATGGCCTCAGAAAATTCCTGCCTCCCACTCGATGAATTCTTCTGAATGTCTTCCTCGAGTTGTTTCGAACCACTTGCAATTTCATCTCCCAAAGCTTTTGAATTATTTGCAATTTCATCTTTCAAAGCTTTTGAATTATTTGCAATTTCATCATTTAGAGTCTTGAAATGTTCTTTTATAGTCTTCATATCAGTCTCGAATTGTTTTGCAACTGCATCTCTTAGAGTCTTCATACTAGCCTCGAATTGTTTTGAATAATTTGCCATTTCAGTTAACATCTCATTTTTTAAGATCATTAAGCTTGGATCAGTCTGCATTTGAAACAAATATTTCTCGGGATCCTCACCTTCATTTATTAAAAGGTCACGAAGCCGGTCCTGGAGAATTGTTTTTTTTCCAGACGCATCTGCGTCCCTTTCTTCCAATTCTGCCCTCAACTCGGAGACCTTTAATTCTTCCAAACGTTTACTAGCCATTTATTTATTTATTTATTTATTTATTTATTTATTTATTTGCACTTCTCTTTATCCCACACTGACACCAATTGAAACGTTTTCGGGTTCCAATAAACAACTCGTGCAATTATTTATTTAAAACAGTCTGTATATTTATGTACTTAAAATTATTTAACAATATAAAAACATAAAACTAACTTAACACACTTAAACTACTACAATTTAATTATCACTTATAATACCATGAGTAGTCAAAGTTATGTCGATTATTTTTGTGGTGGTTACACGAATGTCTTTCATGATTGCATTTAAATACTACGAGTGCGGAGCACGAGTAGTATTCGCAATTATGAAAGACATGAGTGTAAAGCACCACAAAAATAGTAGACTCAACTTTGACTACGAATCGTATTCGAGAGACTATTCAATGAACCAAATCAATTTTTCATATTAAAATGACTCAAAATTTAGTTACACATGATTACGTTTCCATGTCAACAAAAAAAACATTTATGTTTGTCATTAAAATTTTTGGAATCGTGTTCCTATTTAGTTCGTTTCGTTGAATAAAAACTGGTGTTTCTAAATAATGGGAACTGAGAAAAGATTTGGCACGAAATCTGAAGACGAAAGCGATGCTGAAATTTGCGAAAATATCCCTTGGAACACGAAGAAATCCAAAGATTCAGTATGGAGACAATTTAGTACATTTTTAACAGCAAAAGGCTATAAACTGGATCAATCTACTTCTCCTGTGGACTTAAATGTCATTTTAAAGTCGTGGGCATGTAATATGAAGAAAAAAGATGGGTCCGATTATAAAGAAGGCGTCATCAAGCACATGTGGAACGTGACGGCGAAAATGGTTCAAGAAATGTTCTTCAATAAGTGGAAAATAAACGTAAACCCGTTTTCTGATGCAATATTTAAGTCAGCACGTGACGCCAGGGATGCTACAAGAAGAAAACTGCAAGCGTGTCCTGAAAAAAGAACCAGCAACGCGGCGGCACTTACAGAACCAGAATACTTAAATATGATACGCATATTAGATGAGAGTACCCCAGACGGTTTACAGAAAAAGTTTTTCTTAATAGCATCTTACGAACTAGCTTGGCGGGGAGGAGAAGGGAGCAACTGTTTCACCTATTACTTCAAGGAGGAACTCGATAACAAGGGAAGAAGAACTGGTAGAATTGAGTATAATCCAGTATTTTCGAAAACTGCGCAGGGGGGAACTAAATCATTGACAGGCAGCAAGTGGTTGATAGAGAATAAAAGCAATACCGATATGTGTCCAGTTAGGTAACCTATTTATATTTAATTTCAAGACGGTATAATTAATATTCTTCTGTTATTTAGATTGTATTATCTACTGAAATCGAAGAGAGGAAAAAATGTGAAAACAGAAAGGATGTTTTTGACACCGAATCCGTTTTGGGATAAAGTTGAGAATGCGGTGTGGTATAAGAACAGTCCAGTTGGTATATGTGAGATCAGTAAATGGGTGAAGTTATTAGCTGAAAAAACTGGATTAGATGTTAAAAGAAGGAAGATATCAAATCATTCGGTACGCTCTTCAACTGTATCATCTGTGGCGAAAGCTGGAGTCGGAGAGCAACAACTGATGAAAATAACGGGACACCAAAATCTGAATTCCATAAAATCGTACTTGCAGCTTGATGATGAGCACCACGAGTCGATTATCACCAAAATGCGAAGAAATTTTACAACAACAAATGTGTCATGTACAACTTCGACATCTGTCAGTAATAGTGACGGTATTAAGCTACAAGAGAAAGGTACTCCCTCGGGTACTCCCAGTGATAGCTCTGTTCCAGAATGTCTGCTGCAGCACTGCAATAATGTTAGTTTTTCTAATTGTACCTTCAATATTGTTAGTAAATGAGTTACATTAATAAAAACTTTCACTTGTTTAAAATATCCACTTGAATACCTTCTAGGAAGATATAATCGCTGAAATTTCCTGTTGCTATGATACGAAAGTAAATATTTGCTATTTTATTGGTTCATATTTGAACAATGACAGGTGAATTGAATAGTCACAGGTATTTATTTACTACTACTATTATTTATATCTCTGTCCGTATTTATTTATATCACACTATTTATATAAAACGGCACTACTATATTTATTTCTACGCTACCACTACGTAAGGACTTTCTTTATCCCGAACTACTCCGCCCGCAATGAATGAATCCCGTAATGAATTAATCCCGGTGACTCAGTCGCCTTATATACCATGCATGAAATGTTCTCGAAGCATTCTCGTAAACTCTGTCTCCCTCTAGAATATTTGTAGAATATTCCCAGACATTTGTCTCCGCTTCCAATACAGTACCATGCGTAAGTGTATGACTCACCGCTTTACGATGTTTAGCAGCCGCGCCGAATATGATTTATTGCTCGCCCGGTCTGCCTCTTTTTTTGCGTGTGACAATTTCGTTTTTATCGCGCCGAGAGATCTGATTCTTTTATTTAATGTAACTCATTTCGTCTGCTGGTTTCGTTACAATACTTTAAGCCAACAAATATTAATATCAGTATACCACGCGGAGATAGAATCTCGGATCCGATATGGTATTGTTCTGTGGGGAGCATCCGCGGGTGCCAGCGATGTTTTTGTGGCCCAGAAATCCGTAGTGAGGGGCATCGTGGGTGCCCGCTATAGCGATTCGTGTAGGCCAATTTTTCGCCACTTACACATACTGCCACTTCCGTGTTTATTTATTCTGGAAATGGCGTCCTACATATTTAAATAGAAACATCTCTTCAAGAAAAAATCAGATATTCACGACTACAGTACAAGGAGGAAAAGTCATTTCCACGTCCCAAAATACACCTTGCATATAACTAGCCATAGTTCAGACAACTTGGGTCTTCGCATATTTAATAAATTACAACCATGTATAATAAGCGCTTCAACTTTCAACCTATTCAAGCACAATCTTAAAGACTATCTCATTGAGTATTTATTCTATTCACTTGATGAATTCTGGTTGTTTTAAGATTCCCACGTGTGTCTTTCCAGCAATGAAAAACTTCTCTTTCTGCCATTATGCTGCAGGCTGTTTATCACATTACATATTACATATACTATGATATCAAAAATTAAATTGGTCAATGTTGGTCATGGAATGTAAAACGCTTGTCTTATTTTAAATCATCCTTTTGAAATAATTCAATCATTGTCAAGCTACACTGACATTATCAATATCTACAAATGTGTTACCTACTTAGTTCAGCTGTAAAATAATAATGAACTACAAGTTATGAAATAAATAACGTTTTTATTAACCAGAAAAACTAAATCACAATAATTGTTGGAAATGACCCCCGTTTTGTTCAATGCACAAGTTTACGCGCCTCCTGAAAAGCGTTTTGCAGCATTTCTGGCGTTATGGTTGCACATTGCTGAATAATTCTTTTATTCAGCAATTAGATTTTTATATTATCTAGATAGCTATTAAGGAAGAGAGTTTGAAGAAAAGAAATATTTTATTTTGCGCATTTCATTAACCCACATGGTTTTCCAATAAGATTATGCTTTCAAAAAAGTCCTCAAAAATTCTCCCATCAATTCCTTCAACTATTTACCCGAAGGAAAACAGAGTCAAACAAGCGCTTTTTTAATATAGATAAAAATAACAATCACTCTATGCCATATCTAGGTTACAGGGTTGATGTTGATCTCTACTACGCGGGACTTTTCGCCCACTTCATGAAATTGACGAATTTTGTGAATTCTGCATTTGCCATGATGTAGCATAATATTTTGATTACAATTATTGCTTTTTGGATGTATGGCAGTTTTCAACTATCTGATTGTTTCCTTATGTTATTTTAGAGCTTTTTCCATTTATTTTTAATCAATAGGATTTCTTCCATATCCCAAAGCATTGTCACCATCAACTTTCCTGATAAATTCTACTATGATATCAAAAATTAAATTGGTCAATGTTGGTCATGGAATGTAAAACGCTTGTCTTAGTTTAAATCATCCTTTTGAAATAATTCAATCATTGTCAAGCTACACTGACATTATCAATATCTACAAATGTGTTACCTACTTAGTTCAGCTGTAAAATAATAATGAACTACAAGTTATGAAATAAATAACGTTTTTATTAACCAGAAAAACTAAATCACAATAATTGTTGGAAATGTCCCCCGTTTTGTTCAATGTACAAGTTTACGCGCCTCCTCATGCTGTGAAAAGCGTTTTGCAGCATTTCTGGCGTTATGGTTGCACATTGCTAAACAATTCTTTGTTGGAGTTCTTGCAAATTATGTATCGGATTTGCGAAAATCTTATTTTTTAAATAAGGAAAGATAAAATAGTCCATAATTGTCAAACAAGGTGATCTCGGAGGAAACTCAACTTCCGTATGCAAACTTATCAGCCGATCATCAAAAAACTCGCGGAGAAAAGCAAGATTTTCTCGTGTAGTATGTGCTGTTGCACCGTCTTGCTGGAAATAACCGTATTCAAGTTCATCATCGTCTAACTGTTGCACAAATTCAGTTAAAGAAATATTTCTGTACCTTTCTGCGTTGACGGTGAAATTGAAAAAAATTGGCCCAATTATTCTTCTGCGAGAAACTGCCATCCAAACACCAATTTTCTGAGCATGTAGTGGCGTTTCAATAAAAATATGCGGGTTATCAGTGCTCCACATTCGCATATTCTGAGAATTGATGTATCCCGCCGAAAGGTGGAACCAAGCTTCGTCAGAAAAAAAAAGTTAAGTTCAGCAGATCGTCATTCATTAAATTATTAACTAACCGATGGCAGTACGCGAGGCGTCTGGGGTGGTCTGCAGGCAGAAGAGCTTGATATGATTGCATCTTATATGGATGCATGTTCAGGTCCTTCTTTACAATCGTTTGGCATGTTCCATAAGAAAGCCGAATTTCTTGAGAGAGACGTTTTAAAGGTTTTGTAGGCTCTTCTTCCATACGTTGACGAACGTCATTAATAACTTCTGTACGAACTCTTGGTCTACCAGCACCTTTTTTATGCGTCACATAACCAGTTTCGCGAAACACTTCAACACAATTTGTAAGGCATGCATAAAAATTGTCCGGTAATACTGCTACGGCTGGGAAGTGCTCTCGAAAATTGTCCAAACACAAACGTTGACTGTATTCCCAAGTTCCATTAACTAGCACACCCGTTCGAAAATAGGCTTCAATCATGTAAATTTTGTGCTCTGTGGTGAGAACCATGATTCAAAAACCGTGCAGGATTAGAAAACTTCAACACAATAACTTGACAGATTTTGACATTTAAAAAATTATGACATACTTAAATGTATGATGCACGCTACGACAATAATTTTAAAATCCATGACCACCATTGACCAATTTAATTGTTGATATCCCGGTATTACTATTGTATATTTACGTAGTTAAGTTTAAACATATTTCTGTTAATATTTCCATTCTGCTTTTACTTTATTTTGCTTTGTATTACTACAAATTTTTCTATTTAATCGTATTACTAATTGTATAGTGACCTGTTACATAGGTACATCTTGAAGTGTCTACGTAATAAAGTGTATTATTATTATTATTATTATTATTATTATTATTATGTACAGTTGCGAGATCATAAAGCGGGACAGTTAAGCTTTATTAGTGTAATGTAAGTTTTTTGGTATAAAGTAGGGCTGTTTGTATCCAAGCTTATCCATTACTAATAAAAGTCAAAAAGCCGTGTAAAAATGTGAGTTGAAATGACAATTAATAACTGTCAAAAAGCACGGCCAACTTACAATACCAAAATATCAGAGCATTAGAATTAGGGGTGGGTCGTTCGCCAACGAACCGGTTCAATGAACCGAATCCCAGCAGGGAACCGAGGGAGCCCGTTCACTAATTTGAATGAACCGGATCTCGGCTCACTTGGAAAGTAACTATGCGCGCGACTGAACCGACCTGATAGAACAGTTCTAATATAATGCGATCCGCTTCGGTCGCGAACCGAGAGAGCCGGTTGATAATGAATCGGATCCTGGTTCGTTTGAGCCAACGACGGCGCCGAGTATTACATGTCCTACACGTTCCTGGAACGGTAGGCTATTACGGATCCATACGGTTCACATGAGCCGGTTCCGGGACCCGGCTCTCAATGAGAGCTGAACCGAGTGAGCCGAGTCAAAGAAAGGAACCGTTTTGCCCACCTCTAATTAGAATGTAAGACATATCCCGGTTTATGATCCCGCAACTGTACATTCATTATAAACCCAATATATCAATAAATAAATTTATATTTATTTTTATTTATACCAATCATATAACACCTTATGTATTATCCTGGAAGACATCCGCAAATGAAATTGATGTCGTCTTCAATGAAGTTGTAATTGTTCTTTATACAGAGTCATTCTAAATATATGCCACAAATTTTATAAGCTGTTTCCTAGGATTATTATGATCATAAAGTTCATATGAATATACAGGGTGGGGCACCTCATTCCCATCGGTTTATATACGAAAAGTGGTAATATGTTTTATTTTTATTTTTATTGGAGGTTGTGTAGGTTCATTAGGGGCACGTTTTAAAATTATTTTGAAATATACAGAGTGATCCAAAAAAATTGGCACACCAAAGATATGAAAATTTAAATGGAACAGCCTGTATATTATGGAATATTTTGATGTTATAGGCTAAATTAAGGCCATTTACTGTTATATTCCCTATACCTAACTCAACCTCTTTGCGAGATATTTCACTATTTTTGAAAATGTAGATCAAAATTTCAGAGACATTGCTGTCTTCCATATTTGAGCGAATTATTTTAAATTGTATTTAATGTATACTCAAAGCTTTAGACTCTAAGATAAGCTAAAGTTGATATCTAAAAATTATACAGGGTGTTTAAAAACTACATTTGTGTTTTGACTAACATTAAATGCAAATAACTTTCATATTTTAAATGGAACACCCTGTATTTATTGCCATATTTAGATTCTAATTTCAATTGTTTTTAAAACTGTATTAGGGTTTCCTATACCTATCTCTTATAGTTTTTTGGTAATTTAGGATTTTCAGTTTCAAACACTAATTTTTATTGCAAATTTTTTCCAAAAGTAAGCTTTGCCGCTGTTATTAATACTTCAAACAGATAAATTATTTGACAGTGATAGTACATACTAGTTAAGACATCAACGCTTTTCGACGTCGTTTAAATAATTTTAATTATTTAAAATGAGAATCTACTCTGAAAACGAAAAGGTGGATATGATTTTAGAAATCGGAGAGTGTGGCGAAAATTGCTTGCTAGCATCAAGAGTTTATGCTCAAAAATATCCTAACAGGCGTCATCCTGACAGGCGGTCATTATAAAATTTATTGCAAGTTTTCCGAATAACAAGAAGTGTGCGTTATCAGAAACCAGAACGGCAAAGACCAATTACGGGAAATGAAGAAAATGATTTTGTTGTTATCGGATCTCTGCCAGAAAATCCGCATACAAGTCAGCGAAAAATATGTGAAGCCAGTGGAATAAGCAGACGGAGCGTCAGAAGAATTATAAGAAGGCACAACTTCTTCCCGTATCGTATTCAATTACACCAAGAACTTTTGGAAGTAGATTACGATAGACGACTCCTATTTTGTTTATGGGTTTTAGAAAAGTTTAGTGAAGATGAAAATTTCTTCGATTTTGTACTTTTTTCGGATGAGTCATCATTCCACAATAACGGATTAGTTAATAAACATAATTTTCATTACTACAGTGACGAAAATCCCCATTTTTTAGAACTATTGATAGGCAACACAGATGGTGTGTCAATGTATGGGGTAGAATAATTGGAACGCAAGTCTGTTCTTTTTTGATGGTCACTTAAACGGCGCCATGTTTCTTCGATTTTTAAGAGACAATTTGCCTGTACTTTTGGAAAATATACCACTTAAAAATCGTCAAAGGACGTGGTTATAACTAGACGATGCGCCAGCGCATTTTCAAGTATATGTAAGAAATGAATTGGATAGGCAATATCCCAACAGGTGGATAGGAAACGGCGGTCCACAGAATTGGGCAGCAAGATCCCCAGACTTAACGAGTCCCGATTTTTTCTTATGGGGATATGTCCAAAATATCATTTATGATACGCCACCAACCACACCCGACGATATGGGAGAACGAATAAGAATAGCGTTTCGTTCTAGAACACCAAATATTTTAACAAGAGTTAAACATAAACAGTCCTTTCAAGAGAGAATTCGATTATGCATTGAAACAGATGGATATCATTTCGAGCATTTGTTAAAACATTAGTTTTCTTTTAAAATTTAAGTTTGTTGTTTGTTTAATAAAGTATGTATTTCTTATTTACCTAGTTATGACGCCTTTTAATTAATGTGAAACAAAACCAATCAACCCGATAGGTTAACAAATATTAGCATTTTTGCAAGAAATTTGTGTTTGAAACTGAAAATCCTAAATTACCAAAAAACTATAAGAGATAGGTATAGGAAACCCTAATACAGTTTCAAAAATAATTAAAATTAGAATCTAAATATGGCAATAAATACAGGGTGTTCCATTTAAAATATGAAAGTTATTTGCATTTAATGTTAGTCAAAACACAAATGTAGTTTTTAAACACCCTGTATAATTTTTAGATATCAACTTTAGCTTATCTTATAGTCTAATGCTTTGAGTAAACTATAAATACAATTTAAAATAATTCGCTCAAACATGGAAGACAGCAATGTCTCTGAAATTTTGATCTACATTTTCAAAAATAGTGAAATATCTCGAAAAGAGGTTGAGTTAGGAATAGGGAATATAACAGTAAGTGGCCTTAATTTAGCCTATAGCATCAAAATATCCCATAATATACAGGGTGTTCCATTTAAATTTTCATAACTTTGGTGTGCCAATTTTTTTTGGATCACTCTGTATATTTCAAACTAATTTTAAAACGTGCCCCTAATGAACCCACACAACCTTTAATAAAAATAAAAATAAAAATTATTACCGCTTTTCGTATATAAACCGACGGAAATGAGGTGCCCCACCCTGTATATCTTAAGCGGCATAGTTTTAAAGTTATAGGATGTTTAATATTTCGGTTTCGAAATACATTTCCACTAGGATGTCTCCGATTTGGGTAGCGTACGTGTTAGCATTTCCATTACGGAAACCGTACAGTTGTACGGCATATTCACTAAATGTAAAATCCATTATGAAGGAATAAAATAACAAGAAAGAAACGATAAAACACAGTGGCTCGACAACTAATCGAAACAAGAAGCAGAGTTTACACAAAATAAAACAGGACAGTCGAATTAAATACACAGGTAAATGTCAAAATTTGACTAATGATACTAATTGAAATCACTTTGAAAAACAAACTCATTGTTCTACAACGTTGTAAAATGTGTTTTTCGTGGAAGTACGTTAATGAAGAAATGTTAAAAATTATTGTTTAAACTAAATTGCAGCTATCTCTATTATATTATTTATTCAGAACCGAACAAATAATGTCGTTGCGTGTAGGTTTTGCGACAATTTATACACGTGTTGTATATGTCGCAGGCTAATAGTCTTTTTCGGCAAATAGCTTTTGCTTAGGCAAATAATATCTGCCTTGGCAAATAGCTCCATATCACTTATTTATGCTCAAAAGCTGTTTTCCTAGGCAAATGGTATCTGCCAGTTGGGTTTTTAGGCAAAAAGATTCTCTTAAAACGAACTAAACAATAAAATAAACATAAGTAAACCAGGGAAATCGTATTTTTATCCCTATTAAGTTGCAATACAAACGTAGAAATTTAAAAAAGAAGACATCTTCTCTTAAAACGAAATAAACAATAAAATAAACACAAGTAAACCAGGAAGATTGTATTTTTGGACAAAAGAAGCTGTCAATTGGACAATTTATTTTGGCAGGTATTGCTGGAATGGCATCTAATGTTGCACAAATGTCCAGTCTTGAAACAGGCACATCGTTTAGTATGGCACTGGGTTTTTGAAGACCTACATTGGCATTTTGAAAATCCTTGACCCAAAAACAAGCAGGCTTCTCTTAAGGAAATAAAGCAATCTTGGGGAATATCATCATAAGTAAAACTAATTGACGAAACAGGTGTTATGTCACTCCTAGTCAGCCAGTTTTTTAAAATACCACTTTTGGTGCCAATGAGGTAAACATCATTTTTCTTTTCAATTATAATTTCTTCTACATTTTTTTTATCTAATGATCCTCTGTCAAATTTTGCAATAGGTATAGTTACAAATTTACCTATTTCTATCTCGCCAAAGACGGTTTTGCTCCTTTTTCTCATTACTTCTGCGGCTTTGGCTTGTCTTTTATAGGATTTCTTCCGATTAATTCTAATATTTTCCCTTTCAACGGACCCTTGGCTTTGAGGGTGCCTGGGACGTCCATGTATGATTCAGCATTCTGGCCATAACAAAAACAATTCTTTTATTACTTCGGCTGTAAACTCCCGTCCATTATTACTCTGCAGGATCACTGGTACACCTTGCTCATGAAAAATTTTCAGTAATTCGTTGACTACTTCCGCAGCCCTCTTTGTTTGTAATGGTCTCAAATATAAAAATTTTGTGGAATGGTCTTGGTAGTTTAATAGTCATTTATATTTACCATCTGAGCAGGATTGAAAGTCAATTAAGTCAACTTGTCCTCTTTGATTGAAATCTGTTGATATTATCGACAACCAAACCAGCATGCTTCTGTCTTTTTTTCAAGTTACAAGTCTTACACAATTCTGCGTCTACTTCAACTGCCATTCTTGGAATGTTACATTTCTTTTTCAAATTATGAAGCATTTTGTCCCTTCCCCCGTGTCCTGTCGCTTTGTGTTGTTCGTCAATTTTATCAAAAAATTCTTCAATTCGTGTAACATAAATAAGGTCGTCGTTAACAGATTTTGCTTTCCGAATAACTTTTGATACGCCGGATATCTCTTATTTACGAGATCTTATGTTTCGTTTACAAAAATATGAGCTCGTTCAAATTTAATAAAAAAAGTCATCCGCATGACACCAGAAACACCTGCCACCTGCGCATCGATCTGCTCTTTTCCTGAAACATCTGGACTATTTGGGGTGTAAACTGTATAATCGTTTGCCTCCGGACATTAAAAATCTGAATGCTATTTTTGATTTTAAGAAGTCGTTAAAGCAGTTCCTTTTGTCGGGATGCTTCTATAGTATCGATGAGTATCTGAGCTTATCTTAAGTGTAATTGTTCTTTGTTGTGTTTTTGTTTTGACAGTTGTGTTCCCGATTTTGCATTTTTTATTGTTGTTGTATATTATAAACAAGACTAAGAGGTTCTCAAGCACCATCTCCGGCGGAATTCTTGTTGCACGTTGACTGAATTTTTTTAACACCAGTTTTTAATCAGTCTCTTAACAATATTGCCTTTGTTATATAATTTATCTTGTATGATTGCATTTTTTTTATATAATATAATGTTTGTCATATTTCTTTATATGTATGTATTATGTACTGACGATGTCTATGTTTATTGTAAACCTATGACAAATAAAGTATTACTATTGCTATTACTATTACTATCTCCAGGAGGTCATATGTTTTGCCATAATATTTTTCTTTTGCTGAGAGGGCCACAGTATTATTCTGAACTTGTTTTGAACGAACACTTTTTAACGGCATTTTAATTGTTGTTTGTTCGTACTTTGCACTCAGCATTAAATAAAATTCATCTTTATCTACCATGGTGTTAATATTAACTTACATGTTATAGATAGAATACTGCTAAATGAAGAACCGAAGCACATACACATTAGGTAAACACGGATAAACATATCCTCAAATAAAAATGAAAAACCCATTTGCCTAAAAAATGTTGTTGGAAAATACTATTTGCCTAAAATAACTATTCGCCCACGACATTTGTCTTGTTGTGAATCTATTTGCCTAAAAACCCAGCTGGCAGATACCATTTGCCTAGGAAAATAGCTTTTGAGCATAAATAAGTGATACGGAGCTATTTGCCAAGGCAGATATCATTTGCCTAGGCAAAAGCTATTTGCCGAAAATGACTATTAGCCTGCGACATATTATATATAGGGTATAACAAAAATATCAAATAATTAGTGCAATTTTTAAAGGTGAAGAAATGTTTTGTACAAAAATTGTTTGGTTTATTATTGTGCTTATTTTGACGTTTTTCGTCTGTTTATACCTTCCTTTGTTTTGGTACCCTATTCTCAGTGTTGTTAAAACTACTTTCTAAAATGAAGTTAAGCTCAACTACAACTACTCTTCCAAAAATGTAACTAAGCGTATCTTAAATACATTTTTTGAAAACTTATTTAACTACAAATTTTAAATACATTGAAATGTAGTTATCATTATTTACTACATCACAGGAAAGCAGGGTATAGGAAAAAAATAAAAATAATTGTTGATGGTTACAAATCACGAGTATTATATTTACAAAAATAAAAAAATTATAATTTTGTTACATAGGTACTTACTGTTTATAAACTTAATACTAATACTTACAATAATAATTACAAACTATTACTCCTATTATTTTTTATTATTATGTGAATTTATGTGATATTAATATTGTGCGATAAGACATTTCAAACCTTATTGTTTTTAACTATTATGATTATTATTATTATGCTTTAAAAACAATAATGCTTCAAATGTCTTATCGCACAATTTATTTCGGGATGGAGTCAAAATGCGACCTCCAGTACTAAACATTCTTTCAACAGGAGCCGATGATGGTAGAATTACATTATTTTGTTTAAATATTTTAAGTATTGTGGGATACTTTTTTAACATTAACGTATCTCTATTGTTAGAATTCAGATATTCTAACAACTCTATCAAAGACGAGTTTTCATGATCGACCGCGACTGGTTTCACGTTACTCAAAATAGAATCAAAAAATGATGCGTGCTGAATCAATGGAGATTTTTGATTTTGAGCATTTGTAGATTCACTCGCTTCAAATTGTTTTTGAACCTCCTCAGTGAATAAATCTTTGACAAATTGATATTTTTCAACCTGTTTCTCTTTATCAATCCAATTCAATTTAAACATTGGTAAAGAAACTGTTGCATAAATAAATACTCTACTTGAAATGTTTTCAAAATCTAAAACATGTTGGAATCTTGATTTGACACCATTTATAATAGCATCTCGTATAATATGGCAAAATCTTAAATTACAAAATTGGTTTTCACTTTGTAAAATTGACAAAAGAGTGGGAAGCACATACCCTAAATACATTTGTTTCTCTCCTTGTAAAATGTCTATAGCCAATGATAACGGCCTCATCACTTCTACATACTCACTTAAAAATTCTAACTCAACATTTTTTAATTTTGGTTTTTCGAGAATTTCGCAAATTGTTTCTAAATGCGACCGAACCTCTAAAATAGCGACAACGCGACAACAGAATCAAATAAAGAGTTCCATCTAGTAGTACACGGTACACATAATTTTCTTTTACAAATTCTTTCAATTTCATCGGAAGCTTTAGTAGATCTACTACATGTATTCCATATAGCAGTTAATTTGCCAAAAACACTGTGATACATTTTTTTTATACCGCAACTGGCAGTACTGGTAATCAGTGCTTTCTGAATATCTGTAGTTGCGATTAAATTAAGTGTATGAGAGCAACATCTAAATTGTGGAGGTAAAATAATATCGTTAACCTCGTCATCACAATTAAACTGAGAAAAATTTAATTCAGCAATTTCAATGTCATTATTGTGATCTTCTAGCTCGTATTGACACTCGGCGTTTTCTGGTGTTGCAAATATTTTAAATGCTTTGCCAAAATTTGTTGCATTGTCGGTAACGGTACCGACAATTGTATGAATATTTCTAATAAAAGATTTATGAATTTCATGCAAAAGGCTAGCAATTTCGCTATAGGTATGCGTGAATTTAATTCGTCTGCACGCTAAAACGTAAGATTTCCTCTCGAGTGTGTCGTTATTAATAATATGTGCTGTTACTCCAAAAAAGCTTTTGTTGTTTTGTGACCAAATATCTGCCGTAGTACAAATATAATCGTGACCTGACATAATTTTTATGACTTCACTTTTACAGTCCTCAGTATGATTTGAAATTTGTTTAGTTAAAGTTTGTCGACATACCGGCTTAAAGGCGCCATTTGATACAGTTTCCATCAAATATTTGAAGCTGGGTTTATCAACTGTTGCAAGTGGACGCATTTCTTCTATTATATAGTTGATCACTGCTTCGTTGCACTGTAAAAAAGTAAATCTTAATATTAGTTACCGAAAGAGTATTAATTATTAGTTATTACCTTTTCAATAGCAATTCCTTTCCTTGCAGAGTTAGCAGAAGCAATTGCATTTCATATATTTTGGTTTCTTGCTTGGCGGTTGAGCGTCTGCATCGTCATTATTATCAATCTTGATTGATGATCTTTTCATAGTTTTTCGTTGAATTACTTCATTTAAAACATCTACCTGTTGAGGATGTTTGCGTCGAACGTGAGTTAGGAAATTAGTGGTAGATTTAGTACAACCACTAATTTCCCCCGATGAACCCACACATAACTTGCATTTTGCTTTAATTTTGTCACCATTGGTTTCAATGATCTTGAAAATACTAGTCTTGAAAATTGCTGGTAAACTCTTCTCGTCATTCTTCTCCATTTTCTGCTCAGGTCGACACTAATAAACTTTGAAACACACTTTACTCCACTAGAAACGTTTGTCAAATAATAAACGTTTGCAAATTTTTGCGCACAGGTAAACTCACAAATTTAATACCACAATCCATGGACCAATAACATGCTTAATTTTAAGTTACAGCAGGCATTAGATTGCATCATGCACATATTTTCGGGACTTTCCTAATGACTATTTTATAATCCCTGGTGTAGGGATTAGGAACCGCACTGTTATCTATAACGACTAATTAACGAGTGAAAGCTTTTCGAAGTAATATACCTGGACTAGGCGATGTTAAATACAGTATTTAACATCATTTAACTACAGTATTTAAAATACTGTAGTTAAATGATAGGAAAAATGTAATTATTTGTAATTAAGTTAACGCATAGAAAAAAATAGTTAAATATATATTTAGATACATAAAAAGTAGTTTAATTACATTTCTAACTACTTATAGTTAAATACTTAACAACACTGCCTATTCTTTTTCTTTTAAATAAGCGTATTTTTCTCTACTCAATAATGATATTTTGTTTTTATGAAAATTTAAAAATAATATAAAAAAATATGATTGAGCAAGAAATAAGCAAGTCAAACCGAATCATCAATTAAGAATTTCCGGGGAAATGCCACAACTGAGGTATTGAGAAGATATGACTAGGGAGTGGAATCGAGCGAGCCATGACTCATCGCTCATGGGCGCACTATTGAAATGTTGTATTTTTAAAGAGGTTTTAATTTTATTTATATAATTGAATAACGACTCATAAAATACAAAATACATTATTATTTGTTGATTTTGTTGTTCAAGTCGAGTAAAGGAGCATTAATATTCACCAGCAATACTTTCTCAAGGTTCTCTTCTGTAAGATTTGTTCTCTTTGAATGAAGTACATCCTTGTAGATAGAAAACGTCCTTTCTACATCGCAACCGGTTATAGGTGCGTACTGGAAATATTCTTTTATTTCAGCGTATTTAGCAGTTTGATTTTGTGTCATTGTCCCCATACACAATTGCCACAATGTTATTAAATCTGGATTTTTATTAAAAACTGCGTCTAACGTTTGCCGAAGGCCACATCCGAAGTCACTTGGAATACTTTTGAAATTATTAATGTGGTTAATCCATCTTTTAGTTTGAAATTTCGATTTTCAAAATATGTGATTAGTTTAGGCAAATTTCCAAAGTGTTCCTGAAGGAATAACAGCTGATTTTTTAAATTTGGGATTTGTGTTAGTTCCTTGCACTCAGAAATACTTCGAGCATCGTCATTTAAACATGTAACGAAATTTTGAAAACTATCGAAATTCTCTGCATAAAAACTAGTAGCTTCCAGCCATGTTCCCCATCTAGTTATTACTGGCGCGGGTGGCAGTGACAAAGATGGAAGTTTTTCCCTGTAAAGGGGCACTCTCGATGGTGCTTTTGTGAAAACTTTTTTAAAAGCTGATACAAGTCTATCAACTTCCGGATAGTTGTCTCTGATATATTCACAGATTCTGTGGAGAGCATGTGGTACACAAGTAATATGCAGCACATAAGGATATGTTTCCTTTAATAGTCTGCCTGTTTTTAACATATATGCGGCACTGTTACTAACAAATAAAAGTATTTTTTCCCTGTACCTGTCGTCCGAATGAAGCATTTTGTGCAAATTCTCGTCAATGGTTCTAGCAACTGTTTCCGCATCAACTGTATTTATAACTTTAGATGCTATTACATATGCGTTATATGGAATAGTTTTATGTAGTACACCAGCTACAATATTTACCACACAGCGTCCTAATATATCGACAGTTTCGTCGGCACTTATCCATAGGTACTGATTTGAAAGATGTCTTCTAATGCATTCTACTGTTTTCGTGACGCACTTAGAAACATAACATTTGCGTAAGGTGGATTCATCAGGAACATGTCAACCAGTATATTTTTGGAGAAATGTTTTGAAAGTGGGATTGCCAAGTTTCTTTAATGGGATATTAGCCGCCATTAAAGCTTCACAGAGTTCTTCGTTAAAATTGTCAGCTTTCAACGGGTCCAATTTCTGTGTATGTTTTAGCGATGCTAAGTGACGTTGTACGTTCGATTTTTTGGCATTCTGTAACGATATTTTACAGACTTTGCAATAAATATCGGAATCACTGACAATGGACATACAATCAGTAGACCCTCAATCCAACTCGCCATTGTTTCACGATGTATTTCTCGACGTTCTTCCATATCATATCTGAAAAAGTAACATAAACAATGTTCTAGATCTAAATAAACGATAACTAAAAGTTTTAATCTTAATCTTAACAAAATCCAATTAACACTTACGTCGATATAAATGGAAGAAGTAGATTCAATGAACCGGCAGGAACTATTACAAAAATTACGAAGTACGTAATTAACAGTTAAAACAATGAAACAAGGAAACTAACGTAAGGTATAAATGAAAATTTTATTTCTCTTGGAAATATAACGTAAATATAATAAATTTTAAACACTCCTGACGCCGTTATCTACGCCCGTGTATAAAGAATTTTACCTCATAAATTCCTTATTTTATTGCCCTTTTTTCTCTGATTCTCGGTCTTTTGTCGAGCGTAAACAGATGTTGCAGTTCGCCCTATGAATTAGTGCTATTCAGATATAATGTAAACAACACGCAGTTGTTTACATTATTTCTGTGTGGCTCCGTGGTAGTTTAGCTCGCTCGATTCCGCTCCCTAGATATGACACATTTAAGTGAGAAACAACGCATTGAAATATTAATTATGTATAGACAAAGAGATAGAAGATACACTTAAAATGAAGTATGTGATGTATTTAATGATATCTATACGAATTCTCCTGTTTCTCAAAGACCAGTTGCTCAGGTAATTAAAAAAAACTGGTCGTTTTAAGAACCTATCAGGCAAATCAGTAACAAACGTGGATAATGTTATAAATGTCGTATTAGCAATTGTTAATAAAAGAATTAGCAGAAAATATGGAGATTAACCATATATCCGTGCATTGCATTTTAAAGAAAGAAAAACTCCTCCCCTAGAAACTTGAGTTAAAAAACAAAAATTGAATCAAAACGATTTTGTCAGGAGGGTGGAATTTTGTTAGCAGATGATGGAAATAATCAATGAAGATGACAATTTTAATTTTAATATTGTGTTCCCTGATAAACCGACATTTATGCTAAATGGAACTTTAAATAGACATAATTGTCGGTATTGATCGTGAACAAACTCGCACTGAGTGGAACGACAAACAGTATCCGCAAAAGGTTAATAATGTAAGGTGCAGGCATTATACGAGGACATATCATAGGACCTTTTTTTTCCTTTGAGAAACCCTAAACGCTGATATATACCTTCAGTTGCTGAAAATCAGATTATATCTGCCATTGTCGTACTGACAACAGAATTTTCTTACATCATATTTCGCAAGACATGTTAGGGATGTACAAAAATAACTTTTTCCCAAACGGATCGATTCGGCAGAAGGTGAATCATTGAGTGGCCTGCCAGATCCCCAGATTTGTCACCGCTGGACTCATTAAAAACAACGTATACAAAGAAATACCACATAATGAATATTTAAAGTTGCGAATAAGTGCGATATGCGCAGAATGCCTGTAGAAATATTACAGAGGTCTGCAATCAATTTTAAAGACGTATTAGTTTATTGATTGACAGTCAAGGGCCCAATTTGAATTTAAACATTTGCTTTAGTAAAGTAATTTTTACTTTTATTGTATATTATATCAAGTTCTATAAACCTCATTTAAATCACGAGCGAAAGGTAGCGGAGCGAGTGTTTAGTGAAATGAATGACTAACCAGTTTATAATCCAGCTCTAAATACTTTTGATAAATCTTTATAGAGTGCATAATTTATGATATATTTACAATAAATTGCTATTCGATAAACGTAAAAGTGTTAATTCCGATCTGAATTTTGACATTTTTTTGATACAAAGAGTATTTAAAATTAAGTTTTAAATACTTTTATGCACATTTGTATTTGACTTGTAAAATATTCGCAAGAAGTCAATTTTCGATAAAAGTAAAAGATCTACTTCCGGTAGGAATTTCAAAAAAATCTTCGACAAAAAAAATCAAATTTACTTTTCAGTACATACTTTCTAGAAATTTGTGTAAGCTTAGTAATTAACGACATATTGAAGTAAACAACTACTTCCGGTCTAACGATTTGCTAATATTGAAACGCAGTCTTAACATTTTATGACCTTTATATCCTAAAGGTACTTTGTTTAATATACAAGTATAAATTCTAATTTTCCATAATTAGAACTAGTCATACATGTGATACACGTAATAATGATTATTAGTTAGCTGCTCCACACACAAAAAAAAAGTGTATTTCAGAAAAGTCTATATTTATTGATTGTGAATTTTATTTATTATTATTTTTATAAACCGCATTTTAATCACTAGTTTTATAAATCACGAGCGAAGCGTAGCGGAGCGAGTGTTTGATAAAACGAGTTTCATGCTGTACTTTTTTGACGACAGTAAATAAACAAAATAATACATAATTATTTGGCTGTTGCCGCGCCATTAAGGTTCGTTTGACAGGTTGATGGCAAGTGTTAAGCAATTTAACTAAGTTTCAATTGATTTTTGCAATTAAAAAACCTTCGTCACCCTGTGACTACAGCACACGAAGTTACAGCTTGTCAAGGTGTATTTAAAATATAACTTAGCGTCATGGAAACATACATGATAAATGACATTTAAAGATGGGAGTAGACAGTAGTATGTATATTATGTATCAAGATTTATAAGCCTCATTTTAGTCTCAAGTTTTAATGATTGAAGCGTATCGGAGTGTCTTTAGCAAAACGTGTCACTAATGAGTTTTATACGATATTTTTTCTACTCACGAAGTCACAGCTTGTCGAGGTGTTTTTAAAAGAACACTTACAGTCATGGAAACATACAGTAAATTAAATTCTAAAGATGGAAGCAGAGAAAAGTATTTTTCTGTATTCGTCGTTGTTGTCACTTTTCCAATAAGGGTTAGTTTCTTCTTATTTTCATAATGACACAATGTCATTATGAATATGCTTATTTCAAAATCGCAAAAAAAGATTAATTCTGCATTTATAGACACAGATGGTTGCCAATGCAACAAAAGAAATGAAGATATGAACAGGAAGAAATATATCAAAAAAAAGTCTACAAATATGCACAATAATAAACCAAACAACTTTTATCTAAAACATTTATTCATAACTTTTCGAAATAAAAAGTTAACATTCATTGTTTAGTACTTATATTACGTATGTTGCACCAGTATAATTACCGCATTTTATTTTACAAAAAAAAATGGCGATTAGCATTATATTTAGTCTACGACAAGGTGAATCGTCTAGACTGGTTAATCATATTTTAAGCTAATAACATGTTTACATTTTTTAATGATAAACATTCTTTTTGTTTTCTGAAATTATTGCAAAAAATGATTTGTTGAAAATCCTACGAAATCTCTGAAAATAGTTTGTTACACTTTTATTAATAGTTTGTTCATATTTTAATGTTTAATTAGTTAATGTTTACTAATTGACAAAGATAATATGTATATTATCGAAGAGTTTTAATTTTTATTTTGCTAAACTTCGACAAGGAATTGTTTTATCAAACGGCTAAGGAAAGATCGTGTTTATACAGTGCGTTCATGATGAAAGGAACAAATTCGTTTAAAATTCAAGTAATTATTTTGCAGAAAAACGCTCGGACAGGTCGATTAGTATTTTTAGTTGTGAATTTTTTGACATAAGAAAATTCTATACAGGTGTCTAAAGAAGAACATATGCAGCAATCATTGTTCTTTTTAAATTAGTACTAGAACGCGCGTTAAAATATAATATTAAATTTAACAAGGAAAAAATTCAATTTAAGTCAAAACAAGTCAAATTTTTAGGACAAGTATTTTCTAAAGAAGGAATTAATACTAATGAATCTTATGTTAAGGCTATAGTTGACATGCAAAAACCAATGAATAAAAGTGATTTATTGAGACTGCTGGGCATGGCTAAGTATTTGGGAAAATTTGTACCAAACATGTCCAAGGTGACAGCTCCTTTAAGACATTTAACACGTAATGATGTTGAGTGGAGTTGGGATCAGTCTCAAGACAGTGCGCTTGTACGGTTGAAACACTTACTGACAAATGCACCAGTTTTATAATTTTTTAACCCATCACTACAGATAGAAATAGAAACAGATGCTTCTAAAGATGGCCTGGGAGCATGTATTTTACAAAATGGTCATCCGGTCGCATTTGCTTCTCGTACGTTGACAAAAAGCGAAATTAGGTACGCGCAAATAGAAAAAGAGCTCCTCGCTATTGTATTTAGTTGTGAAAAGTTTCATTATTTTATATATGGCATGAAGAATGTTAAGGTTTGCTCAGATCACAAACCATTAGAATCCATTTTTAAAAAGAGTCTAGCAACTGTACCTCCGCGACTACAACGAATGTTGCTGAAAGTATTACATTATGATTTAAAGGTAACATATAAACCTGGAAAATATCTGTATATTGCAGATACCTTATCACGTGCGTTTGTGAATGAACATGTACATGATGATCCAGAAATAGTATTTGCTGTACATTCACTAGCTAGATACCTACCAATGTCTGACGAAAAGAAGTCGTCATTTAAAGAAGCAACTGCAAAAGACCCTGAGCTTCAAACAATAATTAATTTTGTGGAGTCTGAATGGCCTAGAAATAAAAACCACATTCCAATATTCGCACGTCATTTTTACAAGTTGAAGGATTATCTTTTCATTTCAGATGGCCTCTTGTTTTACAACAATAAACTAGTTGTACCACTTGAGCTAAGAAATGATATGTTAATCAAGTTACATGAGGGTCATATGGGTATGGAAAAAATGAAATGCCATGCTAGACAAATTTTTTATTGGCCATTACTGAATCAAGATATCGAGGATTTTGTTAAGAGGTGTCGTATATGCGAGCGTTTCGCTAGAAGGAATCCCAAAGAGACGTTATTACCATACTTGATTCCAGAGAGACCATGGGAAAGAATAGCCGCAGATATATTTACATATGCAGCTCGTTCGTACCTTGTGGTAATGGATTCATACTCAAATTGGCTCGAATTTGTTTCCTTGCGTAACAAGTCAGCTGTAGAAATTATTATTAAGTTAAAATCTATCTTTTCTAAGTATGGCTGTCCAGATACTTTAATTTGTGATAATATTCCTTTTAGTAGCTTTTCATTTAAAGAATTTGCCAGGGAATGGAATTTCAATATTACAACACGAAGCCCTAACTATCCAAAGTCGAATGGTTTAGCTGAAAAAGCTGTGGGTATTGCTAAAAATTTACTTAAAAAATCATTAGAGGAGGGTAAAGAGATATTTGAGGCATTGTTGCAGTATCGAAATTCTCCTTTAAAATATATAGGTTATTCACCAGCACAGTTACTTATGGGTCGAATTTGTAAGACCAAACTACCAATCTGTGCAGATCTATTAAAGCCCATGTTATGTGAAAATGTATCAGAAAAGTTAAAATTTAGACAAAGTCAATATAAGCATTACTATAATAAGGCTGCATCAGATCTGAAACATTTAGAACCTGAGCATAATGTTACTGTTTATAATCATGTTGAAAATGTATGGGAACCCGCAAAGGTTTTAAATCTTGACAGAACGCAGATCTTATAAAGTTTTAAATAAGTCTGGTAATATTATAAGACGAAACCGAGTGGATTTGAGGGAATCTCTGAATCAGCCTAATGTAGAGCATAATATTAGTTGTGACAGGTTTGCGTTTGAGAGTGACACTTGTCATGATAAAGTTATAAGTAACAAAACTCATACTGAGTTGGAGAACTCCCTTAAATGTTCTCAGCCTAGTATAGAAACTAGTAATGTATCTGATGATGTGTGTGTGACTTCATCTAGATCCAGATATGGACGGTTGGTTAAGAAACCAATTAAATTAAATTTGTAAGTTTTATGTTAGAAGGGGGGATGTGTAATAATGTATTGTAGTTGGCAATAATGCAACACTAAGTCACGTGATGACGCGATGCATGATATACAACATGTCGAATAAAGATGTACACAAAGTACATTGTGGATTTTATTTTATATTTATATTTATTTGGTATTAAAATAACACAGAACATACTGTATATTATGCCATATTTGAATTGTATAGTAAATTCTCAACCCCTTTTTGTGTAACATACCATATCCCCAAAATCAGCGGTTTTCGGAATAATGACGTTTGAAATGTGATAAATTAAAAAAATACATGAAAATCGATTAATTTGAAGTAGAGTTTTTTGTTGAAGATAAAATTTGCAATACCAGGTTCTTTTTGTTGGCTTTTAAAAAAATGTTCAAGGTGTCCTTGTTCAATTTAAACATTTTATTTCACTACTTACGTGTATTTTAATTTATCACGAAACTCATTATTCCGAAAACCGCTGATTTTGGGGATATGGTATGTTACACAAAAATGTGTTTAATGTGTTTAGAATTCACCTTAAAATTCAAAAATGGCATAATATATAGGATGTTCCATTAAAAAAAAACCAATGATTGCTGCATATGTTCTTCTTTAGACACCTTGTATATAATTTTCTTATGTCAAAAAATTCAAAACTAAAAATACTAATCGACCTGTCCGAGCGTTTTTCTGCAAAATAATTACCTGAATTTTAAACGAATTTGTTCCTTTAATCATGAACGCACTGTATATAGTATATATAACACTGGTTAAACATGTAATATTCTCTAAACTCATACTTTCATTTTATTTTGGCACATAATTGATGTACTTTTTTTCACTTTGGCACTCTTACAGTTTGTTATGTTTGCTACTTACTGTGTTGGTGTTGTCTGTTCCAAATCTTTTGAATTTCTATGTACACATTCAAGATAGACTAAAATTTGCTTCGACACTAATTGTCTTCTTGTTGGCACTTTTCAACTTTACGACGATAACAAGGTGCATTATTGGTAATAATACTTATAGCATCTTTATTTATCCAGCAGATATAAGTCTAATTATAGAACAAAAATTGACAATGTTGAAATATTCATAACATACCTCTTCTTCACCATGAACGCACAGTATATATCTATACATACATGTATACGATATACCGCATGTGTAAAAACATATTGGGGATAGGATATCTGTATACTAGGCACACCAGCAACAACGCCCAATCGTGGCCGTAGTCATGGTACAAGGAAACAAGGTATGCTTTTGTGCATCCCTGGATGACGCGCATTTTTCCAAAAAAAATGTCACTGGACAACTCTGACAAAAGTCACTGACTGAACTCACTGACAGAAGTAACTGACAGAAAGAATTTTTCAAGACTCCCTTTAACAACTAAAATTGTATTTGGAGATCGTGTCGAACAGCGTCGTTCTGTGTTTATGAGAGGAGGTGTCAATGGTAACAATGCCTCGCTACACACCAGAAGAAAAACTGCAAATTATTAAATGGTACTATTGTGGTCATTCTGCAAAGGAGTGCATAAATTTATTTCCGCAGATATTTGCAGACAGACCCGTACCCTGTGAGCAAAGCATATTACATATTTTATATAGCTTTGAAAAATGTCTTGTCTGAGGAACGAGAAGAGCGGGATATAATGATTTGTAGCACTCTCGAATTAGAGGATACGCTATCTACTATCTACCAGAAGTGTTGCTGAGGAATTGGGTGTGAGTAATAAAACCGTCGCGAACATATGGAAGCAAAATAAATTAAAATGTTTCAAATACTCGAAAGCGCAAGAAATATTTCTCGATGACAATTTTAGAAGAATGGAGTTTTGTGAAACCGTAATGGAAAAGACAAATGAAAATGAGAATTTCATCGCAAATATTGTATTCACAGATGAATCGTCATTTCCATTAAATGGAAAGCACATCCTTGTGTTGTTCGATTTTGGGCTCGGGAAAATCAGCACAGATATTTTGTTAAACACCCCAATATCCCCAGAAAGTGAATGTCTGGGCAGGTATTTTGAGTGACCATTTGCTTGATCCATTTTTTATTGATGGTACGTTAAATGCGGACAAATACCTCGATATGCTACAGAATCAGATACTTCCCGCTATTGATAATACCGGAATAGATCGGGATATTATTTGGTTCCAACAAGACGGTTATCCTGCTCATAATGTGGTCAGAGTAAAGCATTTTTTAATGAATACTTTTCCTGATCGTCTCATTAGTGGAACAGGAAACATTCGTTAGCCTCCGCGATCTCCTGATCTATTACCAAATGATTCCTTTTTGTGGGGATACATCAAAATTAAAAGAACAGTGCACAAGTTGGCAGGCTAGAAAACTTAGATATTTTGTGAAGGCTAATCATAGAGGCTTTTGAATCCGTAACAGTCGATGTGAAACGTAATGTGCGAGAAAATTTTTTGACAATGCCTTGCTGCTGAAGGGGGCATTTTTGAACCTATGCAATAACATTTTATTTTTTAGTATTGTTTAGAGTATATTTTTTAGTTTCATTAGAATTCCGTTCTTCATAAATTTATATAATAATTTACTAAGAATTAATGTTTAATTAGAATTGTGCTTTTATTTTCTTACAGTGTTTTATTGTATTTCTGTTAAAAAGGACTTTATTGAAATAGTGTCCTGTGAATTCACAACTTTATTGAACTGGTATTACTAGAGGTCGAATGCGCGTCATATAGAGATGCGCAAAAGCATACCTAGTTTCCTTGTACCATGACTACGGCCACGATTGGGCGTTGTTGCCGGTGTGCCTAGTATACATATTCCTATCCCCAATATGATTTTACACATGCGGTATACTTTTTTTCACATTGTTACGTTGGGATAGCGACCATACTTCGACACATAATTACTATTGATTACATATAGACACATATAGAACATATACAAAATCTAAAAGGCTGTATTACACTTACCAATTTCTTCACCAAGTTTTTAGGTGAATTAGTAGTACCAATGGTGCAACAGTACGAAATAAGAAAATTAAAATTTTACCGAAGATTTGTGTTTGATATTGAATGTAAAAATAACTGCACAAGAAATGCAAAAGAAAATAAATAATTTACGCACACAGTTCTTTCAAGAAGTATCAAATTAACATGTCATTTTTAACGGTATTCTAAAATGGAATTTGTGTTTACATTTTACACCGTTGGTAAAAAACTTTATAACATGAATTTTACTAGAAATCACTAAAAACTTGATCAAGTTGAGAAGGAAAATAGAACATGTTCTAATTCAACAGGTTCTTGGTCAAGAAATTGATAAGTGTAATACAGACATTTCTTTATATATATTTGTTGGAACACAATCAACCCATAAATTGGTTTTGTTTGTGACATAAAAGCACTCATAAACATCTTTTGTGTAATTCAAATGTTATTCATTACTATGTTTCAGTTTTACACATATCACATCCGCTTACGTATGCATTTTAATATCTTCTCCACGATTATTTTGTTTTCAGTTCATTTTGTCGACTTTGTGTATGTGCATATACACAAAAGGTGTTTTCGGAAATTAAACCCGGTCATTGGGGTTACAACACGGTTAGCACGAATGCGTTCGTTAATTCAATCGGGTAAAAACAACCTTGTTCGTAAAATCTAAAAAGTAACAGGGTTCAACAACCCGGTTCGATTTTCATAACCCTGGTAAGTGAGTAGGGTAATGCAGGTTGTTTTACCCCCTCACCGGTCCATTTCTTCTGTCGTAGTGATGTTGATTTCAGTTACTTTTCAATACTTGTAACTATTCGTTACTTTCGAATTCAATATCCGTTACTTTAGTCGTTACCGAGTACTCGTTCAAATGTGCGGTGCGGGAATATGTATAGTTAATACATGGTACAAACAAAATGTCCACTTATATTCTAATATTAATATATATTACGTTAAATAAATAAAATTCGTTAAAAGTAAGTATCACACAAAACATTTCAACTCAAAATTAAAAGTAAAATGCCAAAGCCTATAGTATTTTTAAGGAGCCATTTCATTTACGATAGGACGAGTAGTTACATTAGAAGGTCAGATTTTATTACATAAATTAAATTAGATTAATAAGAAGAAATCAACATATTGCTGTGACTCTTACAAATTGATATTCATGTAAATTAAATTTAAATTATTCAATTAATGTGTAAGTGAGAATCAAGCACGCATCCTAGTGCTAGACCTTATGCTAGACTAGGATACAATGAATTTTCTGCTGAATAGTAGGTTAAGCAAAATTTTTACATACAACTAGCTCAGTTTAAAATAAATAATTCTCTCAGGGGCAGAAAATATGAATAGATTCTCCAATCAATTTTAATGCTCTTTAATCATCTCCAGGTCAGGTAAAGAAAATAAAATGCAAAAAAAATAAATCTTAACATCTAATTTATTAAAATAAATTTAAACGAATTCAAAATTTTAAATTATACAGATATATATATATATATATATATTTACAAACAAAGTATCAATATCTCAAACATCATTCAAATCTATACATCATAATTAACAAAAAACATTATAAGAAATAAAGTAAATGAAAGCATAACGTCATGGAAAACTTATGTCTTAAAAAAAAATGTGAACGTGATTATTATGATTTATATTTGCCATAGATACATGTAAACAATCAACATCTTTAAATAAAATAAAATATTATTACACATGATGAATTTGTACTGGAATATAAATAACCAAAAAATTACACGATTTACCATTTGCGAACAAAATATAAACATTAAGGAAATGGCTTTGCCCTAATTAGTCCTGTCCGGCGCCTTTTCTCGCTCCCAACACAGTACCATCAGATAGCAAATTCACACAGATGGGTACCCCAAAGTTCCACCCTACGAGTATGTCTTTTCAACTCGTCGGACACAACCCGAACATACACCACAATGTGCTCACTCCTTAAGGTATATATATATTTTAAATTAAATAAATAAAAATGAAAATAAAATAATGCCTTTGCGCATCCAATTAATTAACTCAGCCCTGATTAGTTCTGCCTGGTGCCTTTTCTCGCTCCCAAACGCAGTACCACCAAGACTAATTCGTGTCTTTCAAATTCACCAGGACTCCATGCTATGAATTAAATAACGACTTAATTCATTTCACACATCCCTGATGTATTATCCAACACGTTAACATTGAACACACAAGTACAACAAAAATATACTTGATATACATACAAGAAAAATATATACATTAAAATAAACTTTACCTTCTTGTGAAATTCCAATACAAAACACCACCACAAACAAAGAATTTGGTACACCACTATACACACATTTATAACAAATATTATCTAATCACCTTAACTCTTTGTACATAATTTCAAACTCATCCATGATAAAAATCCAAAAAACTTGTTCACTTATGAATTCTATATATACATAAAACAAAATTATTAATTTCAAATCCTTTTGTATGATAAATAAAGTTGAAAGGAAAAAGTAAATTATACTAAAATAAAATGATTATGCTATCCAAAGTAGTCATTACAATCACTAGAATGTTTTGTCATAATGTATGGCATAATGCCCCTACATGCAAAACAAAAACACTCCAGAAAAAGAAAATAGAAATGAAATTAAATAAATTCAAAATCCGAATTCATAAATAAAATTATCCCATACATAAAAAATTATTCAAGAATAACTACAAATCTCAATGTAAAACACGTTGCATGTTATCACAGAAAATATTACAAGTGTTGAATCTTGTTAAAAATTTTTATAAGTGTCGAAAAATTTCAAAAATATTCTAAGTTCGAATTTTAAGAATAATCCTTTTAAAAGAGGAGGGAGTGGTTTATCACCTACTTTCGAAGCTTCTAAGTCAGCGGTTTGCACCAGCTGTCCCGGAAATTTTGTCCGTCAGCCCTTTTATGCCTAAATTTCTTTATAAAAACGTACGGTAATTCTCGGCATGTACGATTCCACTTCCAAAACCGCATATCGACGGTGCTGCTCTTATCGGTCACTCGACGTACTTTACATTGCTGCAGTGCTGCACCACTCAGGAAAGCAGTGTATTAACGATTTTTAAAAAGGTAAACAAATATGTAAATATAAACTTGTTTACATATCCATGACTCATCTATGCATCTGGTGAATAATATTGTTTTTCACCGGCCACACGGTCGATCTTTGCCGGTGCCAGTATTCTTCGTGCGGGAAACACTTGCTCGTTCTTTTTCACGTAACATTTAATGCGTAATTTAATATTATGACTTTTATAAAATTTATACTAAGATTCTTTTATTATTTTACTTAAATAAAAATAAATTTTTGGCAAATTATTAACATAGTGAATATTTATATACACATTATGATAAAAATAAATAAAATAAAAATTAATTTAAATAAAACCTTGAAGTGATCTTGATTATACTTATTTATAATTTACAACCCAACTCAAGATCACTGCATAAATATCCCTATGGGAATATCTGCGATTTATAAGCGAGAATCGCTAATGCTAATGGTATAAATCCAAGATTTCCCATAAATACCAATTAACTTAATCATACATTATTTACAACATTATTAATATAAAGCATAGAGACATGAAAGTTCCCTATAATATGCTCATTCTATATTTATATGCAAATCAGAGGTAAGTTCAATCCATTCTTACATACTACGTGGTTTTCACGGGTTCGCATCCTCAAATGTTTTATAACCTCTTGTTTCCATCTTTTTCCCTGCCATATTACTCAGGGTCGAGTTCAAAACTATATGCAAAACTCTTGGAGTTTATTTTAAACTTTACTCCTTTCATAACAATAAAGTTTAAACAAATAACATTTAAAACACCTAAATTAATTATACTACCTATCAATATATATACAAAAGTGTATTTAAATTCTTTAAATTTAACACCTTTCATAGGTATTACAAATATTGTAATTGTATTATTGAGTTCCCTTAAAATGAAGTGGCAATTGTAGTCCACTATTTTGGGAAAACTTCGTAACATTTTTAAATATCTGGGCTGTGGGTACTTTTCAACTGCATCCAAAACCTCTATTCTCTCATGGGTCCATTTAAATTTCACACCCATTCCTAAATTCATTCTATCATTCACATGATGTGACACATTTTCATCATGTGGGTTTAATATGTGTTGTATGGGCTTTACAGACCCATAATGTAAAATATTTTGTTCCTTATGAACAATTTTATTTAAATTCACTAATAAATTTACCACTATTGGATATAATTTTATGAAACATTTATATAGCTGTACCAACCAAAGAGAATTAACATTTACAAACCACTTTGCATTAGTACTTATTAAAAATAATGTTTCTATTAACTTGGGGAGTTGTAGCTGTTGTTTTATTGATTTAAATTTACACAAACTTGATTTATTATTCTTAATGTTTTCTAAATAATCTAAATATTTCTTAATTACTATAGTGATGGGGTTTATTAGGTTATATACTAATTTTTCTGTAATATCATCTTTTAACAGATTTTTAATTTTAAACTTGACACTTAATTTCTGCTTATGGGAAAATGGATGAGTCGTTTCTGTTTTAATACAACTAATATAGCCTACTGCTAAATCTATATTACTATTAAATAATTTAATATCTTTTGTCAAAGGATCTCTCACATTATCATTATTATTCTGTTTGTTGCAAATCAAATTTTTGTCACCCATAATAAAATTTCGGCGTGCACATTTATTTTCTATGTCACCCATATTAATCGTGGCGTCTTTCTTCTGAAGACCCTCCACATGGTGTGTACATCTATATTTTGTGTCACCCGTAACAAACATGGACTCTTCCCTTTGAAGATCATCCACATGGCGTGAACATTTATCCTTGTCAATCAAACTATCATTATTTATTTTTAAAGTGAGGTCCCTATCAAAATTATCAATCATTGAATTATTAGCTAAAATTTTATCATCTTGAGCACCTTTGTCCCAAGATATGTTTACTTTACTATTGTGAAGGGTTCTATTTTCCCTTTCCAATTTTGATGTATATAGACTCAAAAAATCCATCCCAAGTACGCAGCAATATTTTAATCTTGGTGTAACAATAAATTGTGTTTCAAGTTCTACATCATCCATCTCTATATTTATACAAAATACATTGTCTTGCTTGTAAAAACCTAATTTTTCAAACCTTTTATCAAATAATCCCCCATCTAAAAGTGACAATTCTAATTCAGTATCTATTACAGCTACCCCATATACATCCCCTACTTTAACATCTACCAGTGGAAATTCAGTGGTTATATTACTTAAATCTATAAAATTTCTCTTGTTTCGTTGTTTCTTCTTTTTCCCTTTGGTTGGACCTACCAAAAATCCAGGTCCTTAAATTCTTCAATTATAGGAACATTCCTTATTTCCTTCTTTATTGCTCCTCTTGACTCGTCTCTCATTGCAGTTTCTCCTCTATCTTCTTTTCTTTCTATCATCACATTATTAACTCCTCTGGCATTTTCTGTTTCATTTTTTCCATATTTCTTTCCTGCATGACCCTCCTGTTTCCAATTATTATTATCATTGCTACTACTACTACTAATATTCTTGTTGTTTCCATTTTCCACTCTTCCTCTCTGATAACTATTATTTTGATACCGGTTGCCATTGTATCTTTGTTGATTATTGTAGTAATTACCATTATACCTTTGCTGAGCATTATAGTGATTACCATTATTACCTGCTTTATACCCATTTCTATTTTGAGATACACTCCTATCTTCCACGTCGTCCAGACGCTTTACCAATTCCAAGAGTTGCTCAACGGTGTCTATACCCTGTAAAGCAACTGCTTGTACTACCTCATGCTCGAAATAATTGGCTAATTGTGTAACAATGTCACACTCCTGGATCACAGGTTGTATGTGCTTCAAGAAAGAATATTTCCGAATAACATAATTCTCCCTAGACGTAATAGAACGATATTTTCCAAAGGTAAGGTCATGTCTGATGCGCCTTTGCTGAGTTTGTCCCCAGTACTGTCTGATAAACATATTTTCTAATTCTTCGTACGTCTGTACCTCATCAATTACCATATCGTACCATAGTAATGCATAATCTCTAAGACACCCTCTCATGAAATGTAATTTTGACATATCATCATTAATACCACGAATATATGTCTTAATGGTTTTAAGAAATGCCATTGGGTTATCTTTATTATATCCAGAAAATTTTGGTATATTTTCTGTACCAAGTGATATCTGTTGCGGTACAACACAAGGTGTAATTGTACCTTGTTCAACTCTTGTCTTCAAACTCTTTATCGTATCTTGACAATTTAATGTCATATCCTGTAATTTTAAAAGAGAGTCTGTACATGTCCCATATTTAACTTTACAGTCCTCAAACTTGCTTGTTAAATTTTGAACATCTTTCTGAACTGACATGGCACTACTGTCCACCTTCAGTTCCAAGAATTGTATTTTTTCATCTTGTCCTCCAATCCTTTCTTCTATTTGTTTAAAATTTTCTCTTGCTACCCTAGCTCTCTGGTTCATTTCATCTATTAAGAATTCACTGCTATTCTTACACTTCTTTTCATTTGCTTCAATTTTTTCATTGATCTGTGTAACACTTTGTTTCATATCTTCATTTATTTTATTGTTCATTGCAGACATTTCCATTCTACAAGCTTTAATTCTTTCATCAATCTTCTCATTCATCGACTTTACTACAGCTTGTATCTCTAATTTATTCTCATCCAATTTCTTGTTTATATCTTCTTTATTTTCTTTAAACTTCTCATCAAACTTTTTATTCATCTCAGTTTTATTTTCATCTAACTTCTTATTCATCTCTATCTTGTCACATTCCAACTTACAGAAAAGTTTTTCAAATAGGAAATCGAATCTGTCTCCGCCTGGCATTTCTTTCGTTTCAATTTTTACATTTTCAGTTATATTTTCATCCTCATCAAGAGGTAGAGTCTTTTCCGAGTCTGTCACAGAGGAAATACCTTGTGGTTCCCTGTACGTTTCAAGTAAATATTTGGTATCCGTACCACTTTCAGGATTTTCACCCTCACCTTTATTCTCAGACATATTTACTTTATCTGTCCTGGCACTTAAAGAGACTTATTTGTGGAGAAAAATAAATCAAAACTTAACAAAATTTATTTGTGAATTATACTTATTAATTATTCAAATGCACTTAAAGGTGAAAATACCTCCCTTTAATTACACAGCTATTTGAATATTAAATAATTAATTAATTTTTATCTAATCAGTATAAAAATGTAAAAAATTTTGCCCCACGACGTTGGTCGCCATATATATGCTGTGACTCTTACAAATTGATATTCATGTAAATTAAATTTAAATTATTCAATTAATGTGTAAGTGAGAATCAAGCACGCATCCTAGTGCTAGACCTTATGCTAGACTAGGATACAATGAATTTTCTGCTGAATAGTAGGTTAAGCAAAATTTTTACATACAACTAGCTCAGTTTAAAATAAATAATTCTCTCAGGGGCAGAAAATATGAATAGATTCTCCAATCAATTTTAATGCTCTTTAATCATCTCCAGGTCAGGTAAAGAAAATAAAATGCAAAAAAAATAAATCTTAACATCTAATTTACTAAAATAAATTTAAACGAATTCAAAATTTTAAATTATACAGATATATATATATATATATATTTACAAACAAAGTATCAATATCTCAAACATCATTCAAATCTATACATCATAATTAACAAAAAACATTATAAGAAATAAAGTAAATGAAAGCATAACGTCATGGAAAACTTATGTCTTAAAAAAAAAATGTGAACGTGATTATTATGATTTATATTTGCCATAGATACATGTAAACAATCAACATCTTTAAATAAAATAAAATATTATTACACATGATGAATTTGTACTGGAATATAAATAACCAAAAAATTACACGATTTACCATTTGCGAACAAAATATAAACATTAAGGAAATGGCTTTGCCCTAATTAGTCCTGTCAGGCGCCTTTTCTCGCTCCCAACACAGTACCATCAGATAGCAAATTCACACAGATGGGTACCCCAAAGTTCCACCCTACGAGTATGTCTTTTCAACTCGTCGGACACAACCCGAACATACACCACAATGTGCTCACTCCTTAAGGTATATATATATTTTAAATTAAATAAATAAAAATGAATATAAAATAATGCCTTTGCGCATCCAATTAATTAACTCAGCCCTGATTAGTTCTGCCTGGTGCCTTTTCTCGCTCCCAAACGCAGTACCACCAAGACTAATTCGTGTCTTTCAAATTCACCAGGACTCCATGCTATGAATTAAATAACGACTTAATTCATTTCACACATCCCTGATGTATTATCCAACACGTTAACATTGAACACACAAGTACAACAAAAATATACTTGATATACATACAAGAAAAATATATACATTAAAATAAACTTTACCTTCTTGTGAAATTCCAATACAAAACACCACCACAAACAAAGAATTTGGTACACCACTATACACACATTTATAACAAATATTATCTAATCACCTTAACTCTTCGTACATAATTTCAAACTCATCCATGATAAAAATCCAAAAAACTTGTTCACTTATGAATTCTATATATACATAAAACAAAATTATTAATTTCAAATCCTTTTGTATGATAAATAAAGTTGAAAAGAAAAAGTAAATTATACTAAAATAAAATGATTATGCTATCCAAAGTAGTCATTACAATCACTAGAATGTTTTGTCATAATGTATGGCATAATGCCCCTACATGCAAAACAAAAACACTCCAGAAAAATAAAATAGAAATGAAATTAAATAAATTCAAAATCCGAATTCATAAATAAAATTATCCCATACATAAATAATTATTCAAGAATAACTACAAATCTCAATGTAAAACACGTTGCATGTTATCACAGAAAATATTACAAGTGTTGAATCTTGTTAAAAATTTTTATAAGTGTCGAAAAATTTCAAAAATATTCTAAGTTCGGATTTTAAGAATAATCCTTTTAAAAGAGGAGGGAGTGGTTTATCACCTACTTTCGAAGCTTCTAAGTCAGCGGTTTGCACCAGCTGTCCCGGAAATTTTGTCCGTCAGCCCTTTTATGCCTAAATTTCTTTATAAAAACGTACGGTAATTCTCGGCATGTACGATTCCACTTCCAAAACCGCATATCGACGGTGCTGCTATTATCGGTCACTCGACGTACTTTACATTGCTGCAGTGCTGCACCACTCAGGAAAGCAGTGTATTAACGATTTTTAAAAAGGTAAACAAATATGTAAATATAAACTTGTTTACATATCCATGACTCATCTATGCATCTGGTGAATAATATTGTTTTTCACCGGCCACACGGTCGATCTTTGCCGGTGCCAGTATTCTTCGTGCGGGAAACACTTGCTCGTTCTTTTTCACGTAACATTTAATGCGTAATTTAATATTATGACTTTTATAAAATTTATACTAAGATTCTTTTATTATTTTACTTAAATAAAAATAAATTTTTGGCAAATTATTAACATAGTGAATATTTATATACACATTATGATAAAAATAAATAAAATAAAAATTAATTTAAATAAAACCTTGAAGTGATCTTGATTATACTTATTTATAATTTACAACCCAACTCAAGATCACTGCAATATGTTTGTATAGGTTGTATAATATTGATTTATTTTAACTGCATACAGAGTTATTTGAAATAAGGTTACAAAAAAATAAACAAATACACATGTATTTAAAATAATTCTTGATTACAATGTGTCGTTACACAACTAAACGACTACGTTTTTCAGAAATTAATTTGCCTGCTTTGGAAAATAATCTTTCACACGGGACCGAGGTGGCTACTACAGATAGATATTTTTTTGGTAATTTGGATAATCTTGGATATAGCAATTCTCTTTGTTTCCACCATTCTAGTGGATTTTCTTTCCGGGTCAAAAATACGTCTGCTATATAAGTTTTTATTTCTGTAATTGCTGCAGCTTTTGACTGTTTCATTGACTTGTCAAACTCTTGCCAAATTAGACATGTTTCTGATACGTCAATAATTTCTAAATCAGCACTTTCAAAAGTACCAATTTCGGTATCTATGACAGCAGAAGTGGATGTTTCGGCCTCTTTTCCTTTGTTAATTAAAGTAATGATTTCCTGTTGAATTTCCTCTTTAACACGCTTAAGTGCCTCGTTAGAATTAAAAGGTTAATTTTGAACCTTGGACCTAAGAAGGAGGCTTTTGCAAAAATATCATTAAATTCAATATTTCCAAATCTTGTTGACATGGATGCCATCAAAGTATCTATTAAGCTGCGTCCTGTGAAATATTAGTCCTAATCTGATCTAGTACAGAACGAAGACCATTTACAATAATAATAACTTTTGATAAGGTGACTGATTTTTCAGCACTCATCTCTGCCGTAATTTGCTCAAATGGTTGTAATATTTTACATATTTCTTTTAAAGTAATCCGTTCAACCTCAGAGAGCAACACAACTGGATTGTGTAATAGACCGACTGTAGCAGTAAGAGGCTCTTGTAATTTAACTATTCGTTCAAACATGTAGAATGTTGTGTAACGACTTCTTGTTTCAGTTTTAATGGCAATGAGTTTGGTTCCATTTGTTTCTGGATTGAAAAAAATTTAGTTTTTGCTTGTGTGCTTGTATTAAAGTTTTCCACTATGGCTCTTACTTTATTACGGATAGAATCAATTTCTGCAAGACCGGTTTTAATAATTAAATTAAGCGTGTGAGCAAAACAAGGAATATGAGCCCATCCAGAAATTTTTATGGCACTAATCATATTGGCTGTACTATCGGTTATACAAGCATATATTTTATGAGTTAAGTTCCATTCTGCTATAATACGCTGCAACTCATTAGATAAATTTAGCGACGTATGATTGGCCTCGCAACAAAAGCATTCTAACACAAATGAATGGCAATTCCATTTGCTGGTAATGAAATGAGTTGTAACACCTATTTAACTTTCATTTGCTACAGACGTCCAAGCGTCTGTAGTTGTGGCTACAAAGTCTGCAGTTTCTAAAATATATTTAAGTTTTTTGACGACCGTCTCGTATGTTGATGGTAACAGTGAATTTGTTAATGTAAAACGACTAGGGATTTTATAACATGGTTCAAGTTCGAGAAGCAGTTCTTTGAAACCGATATCTTCTACAACAGAAAATTGTTGCAAATCTTTGGCAATTATATTTAATACCAAATTATTAATTTTCTGTTGTCTAGGCAAGGATATTGGCCGAGAAACATAACTTACTAATGACATTTGCTTCCTTTTTCTCGTTTTTTGGACTTGAGATATCCCAGCAGTAGAAGTTGCAGTAGAGAGAAATATCGAATCTTCAGGAAATTAAGACGCTGTTGATATGGATGCAATTGCGTGTGAAGATAAAGGGACGGTCTGCGTAAGCTTAATGGTGTCTGATGATATTTCTTCAAATATCACAGTTGGATGCCTTGACTGTAGGTGCTTTCTCAAATTGGAAGTTGTTCCTCCTTTGTATGAATATTCCGAATTGCACAAGTTACGTTTCGCCTTGTATTCGGAGATGCGCCTAAATTGTTTCCAAATAGTGCTTCTTTGTTGTCGAAAAGATTGCGAAGTTTCTGACATGTCTGGATGTTATCAAACATTGAATACAAAATACAAGTGTGGAAGAATAAGTATATTTGATAATAGCTGTGCATTATATTTAAAATAATACCTACTTTAGAGCATCTAATCAACAATATTGAAAGCCTTTAGTTAGTTATATATGGTACAAACAAAATGTTCACTTATATACTAATATTAATTTAAATATATAAAATTCCTTAAAAGACTCACCCAAACATTCAAACTCAAAATCACAAGTAAAATGCCAAGCCTAAAGTATATTTTAAGGAGTCCGCATTTTATTTACGATAGGCCAGATATTCTATCATAAAACCATAAAAATCCCGGACTCCGACATTAAATCACACAAATAAATGTAGAATGCAGTACAAGGCACACAATTTATTTTATATTGCTTCAATACAATAAGTTCATACAAAATTTTTGTAATGAAATCGACCTAGGCAAATACAAGTAATACTAACAATTGGTTAAATTCAAATATTTTGTCGAAAGTTATTTACTCCAAATTATATTTTTTAATAAAATATTTCAGATAAGAATATGCATTCTAAAAGTTATATATTATGAGAGTAACTGAAAGAGTAACGATTATTTGAAACCAGTATTCGTTACTTCGGATCTTATTGAGTAACGAATACTTTAGTAACGAATAGTTACATTTGCAACACCACTATTCTGTCGTATTGTCAGTACAGCTAAGTTATGTTATGAAGATAGCTATTTATAAGGTTATATGCAGACGTTTACGTTACGTTACTCAACGTGACCGCAATTGCGTTCGGAAATGTTTCATTTAACCGGGTAGAGTTACTGAACCTGTTAGGTACTTTCTAACCGGGTCAGGTTAATGCTATACATTTTCCGAAAATGTCTAAAGTCGCACACTGACACACACACACACACACAGACATTTTTTAAAAACCACTTTTTCGGTATCAGGGGACTTCAAAACGTGGACATCTGCAAAAATCTCGAGGTCGAAAATTTTCATCATCACAATACTTCCTTATACTACGTATAAGAAAGTAAAAGTATCTGTTTCGTCACATGCCATGCTAAAAGATAAGACTGCATGAAATAAAGTAAACGTTGGATAAACAAAATCTTACCTTAAAAAAAAAAGAAAGTACCAAGGTATCACCAATTATGAACAAACCAGAAAAATTAAGTTTTAAAACACAACCACCAAACCGACTTACTTATAGAAATTATAGGAAATTGTATTCTGCCCACAATCAAATTAGTAATATAAACTGTAAATAGATATGATAAACATATTAATATCAAATCAAATTAATTTCATATTTAGGTAAAACTAATAAAGATCCGAAATGGAAATATCCTATAAAAAAATATGTTATATAAATATGTAATGAATATCTGTTTTAGTTAATATGTTCATACTAATTAAACTGATAATTAAATAAAGCATTTCAGATCCAAACCTACTATTTCCTAGTCGTTATCATGATATATCGTGATAATGAATCATTTTTTATTATGAGTTTATTAGTAGTTATGTATTGACCAGTGTTGGCGATGTTGTTAGTACTGTGAATTATTAGAAATTAAAATTGATTTTTTTTTTATTGAAATGAGTTATGCATCAGAAGTAGCGTTACTAGTTACTTAACACACTCATTTAACATTAGAAGGGCTGTTTACCCATATGTTTCTCAGGAACTACTGGACCAATTTTTTTTATTATTAATGACCGATGAGGCGAGTCTAGGATATCCGTCAAAATAGGGTTCGCGAAACCAAAATTTGCATAAAAAGTTGACCCTCTTGAGCAAATTGTCAATTTTTACGGTAGAAGGCTGGAATTTTGCATATAGTGATATTACAACGTGTCCTGAAAATTATGCTTTTTCTGTTTTGAAAAATTTTCATTAGAAGTGATTTTATTCAAATTATTCGGAACGTCAGTAGTGTAAAGTCGCCTAATATAGTATGTTCATCTTTTTTCTGCCCCCTTCGGAGCATTTTCTGCATTAGGTAGTATATCTTATATTCTATTTAAAGTTCCCTTCACATTTAATATTTTGGTTTCTGCACATATACCGGGTGTCCCAGGGAAACTGTCAAGTCCATTAATAATACCTAATGATGTAGATAGCGAAAATTTTTTTATACAAAAACTGTAGATAATAGCCCCTTAAGAGATGACTTACGTGGTTACTCACCTAAAAAAAATCATACATGTGTGGAAGATGAAAGCATAAATTCGACGGAAGAAAGTAGGTATTTTTAAATACTACAATTTTAGTACTTTTCAGTGGCATATAAATATAGAAAGTGTTGCTCTATTTTATTTTAGAATTGTTAAATACAAATGGTATGTAATTCTACAGAACATAATAATATGTTGAAATATCGAAATAAACATTATTTTCACATACTTAAATGATATCTTCAGTAAACAAAGTCATGTCAGTGTATTCAGCTATTAAAGGGCTTTCAAATATCTTCTTAATAGATCTTTGCGTAAAAGTCTTACTTTCGATCCGAGTTTTAAAATTTCATTTATACCAAGATTGTACCAAATCGAGCTCTAAATACTTTTTTGTACTCACCGCTTGTAAAGTGACATTTGGCGCATGTGTAGCTCGACTGGGAAAGAGGTTTTCCCGGTCGAGGCGACTGTAAAAATTGAAAAAAACACTGGCACTTTGGGACATTTAAAAAAAAATCTAACTTGGTAGTAATAAAATTTAGTCTATAAAATACTACTTCCCTCCACTATTCTTTACTAAAAGTTGGAGAAATAGGAGTAATAATTAAAAATTCTTCCAAAAAATTTGTGGCGCCCTCTATTTGACGACATTTTAAGCGACATCTTAAACGACGTTCAAGCGTCATCTATTTGATCACATCGACATTCATATTGGCAGTTCGGATTTTTTTGTATTTATACCAAAAACGCAATAAATGTACTATAAATTTATAAATATAAGAATAAATACCTCATCTTTGCCATGTGGAAGAATATATTAACTTAATTTTAGGGAAAGGTGAGTAATAGTTATGTACATGAAATGCTTAAATTAATTAGGTAATCTATCTGAGGTTAGGTATGATACTAATGACATTAATCAATAATATTTTTCTAATTTAATGTTCGTACAAAAAATATTGTACATACCACTTGCGTGAAGACATCTTCCACGCATTCGCGCAATTAAAAACACTCGCTTCCTGCGGTCGCTCGTGCTTACAAAGTGCGCTCTTGCGGGAAAATAGTCTTTCCCCACTTGGTTCGTAAAGAACTATTGTAGTGCTAATGAATGTATATAAAATTCATAATTTGCGAGATATTTGTAAAAAAAACTGCTGTAAGACTGAAAATGTTATGTCCGGTACGAATATTGAATTGTTTTAATAAAAAAGTTATTCAAAATCAAGTTCTTCTTTCATACTTTTAATATACTTACCTGTTTAGAAAGCATAACTTTCAAGATATTCGCAAAAACAAATCAATAGGAGTATAAGACCTACTCCGATAGGAATATTGAAAAGCTTTATGAATAACATTTTTCTCAAATTAACTTTTGAGTACATTTCCTTATATACTTGTTTAATTTGATTTTTTCCCTGAGGTAAAGTAATAATTCCGGTCTACCGTTTTTAGTGAAAATATAACCAGATCTCAAAACGGAGCTTATAATAATAATAATAATAACAATACTCGTAAATATAAAATTTGATATTGATAGCTTTAGCCGTTTGGTCGCTCTCGTGGTCATTGAGAAAGAGAGATTTAAAAAAAAACGCATTTTCAGTATCAAGGAACTTCAAGACTGAAAAAATCTGGAGGTCGAAAATTTTCTTCATCACAATACTTCCTTATACTACGTATAAGAAAGTAAAAATGCGTAGCAGCAAGGTTGTCAACTGAAAGTCTTGAGTAATTCTTAAAATATTGTAGAATTTAGAATGCAATTTTAGTTATGTAATGTACTTATTCCTAGTGATGGATTATAACATGATGCTATGATACTTGAAAATAGTAAACTATATTATGCTTTTCAAGATACTTATTTTTCTGTAAAGTAAATTTAACTACTTGTACTGACGGTTTTGCTTTTTCAATTAAAGTTATAAACATAAGTTTGGTGTTTTGACAACTTTTTAATATTACAGTGTATCAAAAAGTTGCGATATTTTCAAGCTATGCGTATTTCCTGAAGTATCAAGTTTGTAGCTACTAAAGTTTTATAAATTTAAGAGGGGCGTTTACCTATCGAAAGTTAAGGCATCGCAAAAGGCATAAATTTATAATGTCAAGGTCAGTTTTTGTACTAATTTATTTTCTTAAGAAAGTTATGTGTTTTAGAAATAACCACAAAAATTCATGAATTTGATTAATGTCCACTAACTAAGGCTGATACACAAAAGAAAAAAAAACGACCTCTACGCGCCAGCTGCACATTTGATGTACGATATAAAGAAAAAATCAAATTTATGTAATTATTTTTAATGATAAAAAACAGTAAACATTGTCACACACATTTTACACGAGGTTTTTCCAAGCTAATCGCGTCGTCTATCCCCACTTTACGGTATCTCTACCGGTCCTAGCGAAGACGAAAATCTATCGAAATCGGTCGGCTATTGCAGACTTAAATGCGAGTGATCGTTTAATTACAAACTGTCACTCGCATTTAAATGTCATATATACCTATAATATTCGAGTGTATAATAATATAACAGTTATGGGCAAGCGAAAATTGGCTAATTATAAAACATCAACAACATCAACAGTTCCGTAAGTACTAATTCTTTAAACATTATGTTTCCCATCTACCTTTATCTATGACAGAATTGTAAATAAAATCGAAGCGCTGTGACAGAACCGAATATCGTCTACCTCCACCTACTCACACCCCCCTTGCGTCTACCCGTCTCGCGAGTAATATAAGTTGCATAAGTTTCTATTCGTTGGTAAACGCCGCTCTTAATAAAAGTTATTTATTTATAAAAGGAACATTTTATAAGTAACTTTTGTCGATTAATTTTAGTGTTGCTATGTGTAATGCATGCCATGGCAACACATATTTAAATTAATAATTCGTAATTAGGTTTATTCTGATATAATAATCTACAACTTTTGTAATATCGCTCACAGACGTAAGAAAGTAGGTATTTTTCAATAGTAAATTTTTATAAACTTTTCAGTGGCAACTAAATACATAGGATGTTCCATTTAATTTTTTTTTAGAATCCCTAACCTTAACGAATAGTTTAATTTTAAAGAACATGCCTTGAATATCGAAATAAATACTAAATTCACGTATTAAAATATATTCCATAAAGATTTATTATAAGTGCAAAATTATGTAGAGCTAGATTTGGTACAATTTTTGTATAAAAGATATGTTAAAATGTGTACTGGAATTAATATTTCTACTCTTATCAAATAGTAGGTTTTTGGAAATAGTGATAACAAACATTTCCAAAACAAGTGTTCGCCGAATTCTCCATGACCATTTGGATATGAATAAAATTAGTGCTAGATGGGTACCGTGACCTCTTTCTGCTCTCCAACATGAACGTCGAGTCGAATATGCGCAGTCGTTTTTAAACATGTGTGGAGACGACCGAAACCCGATTTCAGAGTCCATTGTCACAGGGGATGAAACAATGGTTCTGTTTTACGATCATCTATCGAAAAAGGAGTCCATGGAATGGCGGCGACCTGATGAACCTCCTCCCAGAAAGGCGAAAGTCGTTCAATCAACGAAAAAGGTGATGGCCACAATATTCTGGGATTGTGAGGACATTTTGCTAATTGACTTTAAAGAGCGGAATACAAGTGTGAACGGCACATATTATGCTCCTTTATTGCATAAATTAAGGGACAGTATTCGTGCAAAACGTCGTGGAAAATTGACAAAAGGTGTGCGATTATTGCACAACAATGCTCCCGTTCATATATACTGCCGCCATTTTACAAGCTGCCATCCGCGAATTCGGCTTTCAAGAATTGTAACATCCACCGTATAGTCCGGATATGGCTCCTTCTGATTTTTTTCCATTTTCTAATTTAAGAGAATGCCTTAGGGGACGTACTTTTAAGGACGACACTGAGTTATAAGCAGTTATTATAGAACATTTTGACGGAAGGACAAGAAATCCCTATTTCATCCTATCAGCAATAGCAGGGCGGCCTATCTACATGTATTCAAGCTTCCAATAATTCTAATGTAACAATTAATTTTATTTATTTACAACCATACGCGTAATGTTGGCATTTCTGACTTTTTAAAAGTTGGGAAGTGTGACTTTGTTCACGTTTACTTCCCGCCCTCTTATTACTGCCCTCATTTACTTCCCGCCCTCTATTACTGCCCTCGTTTCTTAACCTCAATGTCAATCACAAAACTCTCAACTCCATATGTCAAAACCTTATTGGAATTTTTATCACAAATAATTATTAATTGTATGGTTGTAAATAAAATTAATTGTTACATTAGAATTATTGGAAACTTGAATACATGTAGATAGGCCGCCCTGCTATTCCTGATATGATGAAATAGAGATTTCTTGTCCTTCTCCATTCGAGCCAAGATATCTGGATTGATACGGGAGGACAGTTTCCCTCAGTTCAAGTGGAGTGCAGACCTTGAAGGCTTTACTACTCAACATTTCTTTTATAATCTATTCACCGAAAAAAAGTGGCGTATATTTATTTGACATTTACGCTAGATAATCACAAATCTGACAACTCAATATGACAAAACTTTTACCGGAATTTTTATCAAATAAATATAATTATGGTTGTAAATAAAATAGTATACAAACCTCGGTGAAAAGTTTCATTCCTGTCTCGAAATAAAGTTAACCTCGACGCTTCGCGTCTCGGTTAACTACCTAATCTCTCGACAGTAATGAAACACTTTCCACATCGGTATGTAATATACTATTACAACCATACAATTTATAATTATTTGTGATAAAAATTCCGATAAGGTTTTGATATATCGAGTTGACAGTTTTGTGATTGACATTGAGGTTGGGAAATGAGGGCAGTAATAGAGGGCGGGAAGTAAACATGAACAAAGTCACGCTTCCAAACTTTTAAAAAGTCAGAAATGCCAACATTACGCGTATGGTTCTAAATAAAACTATTTATCGACGACTAAACAAAAAAGTAGGCAGTATTATTATTGACCAATAGTGATTAATATAATACCTACTTTTTTGTTTAGTCGTAGATAAACTACTAATATATTAGCATTATTAAGACTACTATTATCTACGGTCGAAGCACTATTGTCACTCAGCACATTGCGCTGTTTAATAACTGAATCAACAACAAAAAAACTCATTAAGCATAACCGCCAGCTCATCAGCATTCTCAATAACGCGTTTGGATACTTCATTTACAGATCTTTCCGAAAGACGACCGCTTTACTTCATTGCTAATTATACGCCAAGGAGTTTTGCATTGCGTGATATAGCCAGTATGTTATCATAATGTGTTTGTTTTTCATTCGCAACTAATGGCATGCTCTTGTTTTCTAATTTTATACATATCCTAGAGATTCGTATTATAAGTACGAAAATTTCCACAAATTATACAGTTCTCTTAATCTATTCGCTTCCTCCCGCAACCTGACATTATACCATTATTCTTAATCTTGTTAATCCGGCGTTTAATCAAAGGAAAGCACACATTGAAGTAATGCAATATTGACTCGCAGAAAGCTTTGAAGTTAAGCAACAATTTGGTGGTAATCATAGCTTCGAAGGTTACAAGGTATTGGAAGAGTACCTAACTCAAGGACTGTGAGAAAGATTTTTTGGCAGGAATATGATGCAACTTACTGGTATTGGACATTGGATGAACACGTAAGTGTATACATATCAATTTGTAATTTGTGCTGTGTAATGCAGTAAAATTGTCTATTTAGGTGTCTATCTACAAAAACTGTTTGCTAAATTGGAACTAATTGAAAAGGCCCACAATAAGTGAAAATAATAAGACCATAATATTGTAACATTTCCAGACCTTACATCCCTCCCAAAAGTTTTGATATATATAAATAGGTTCTACATCGATTATCTTCATTCGATAAGTCGAGAGTGATTTAAGAAAGTGATTAAAAATATTAAGTGATATCAGTTATATTCTAAAAATGAAGTTCTTAACGTTGGTAAGAATATATATGTAATTTAAATTAATCATTGTTAATATGATATTTCATCAATATGTTTTTACAAATACGCAAAGATAAGAAGATTTGCTCAAGATTGTTTAAAAAATTTCTTCAAAGTCTTCTTACAATTGTAACAATATAATTTTTACTTGTCTTTTGCAGTTATTTCTTTCGTTCGCCATATTCTTATACGCTCAGGCAAAACCTACAGACAGCAGTAATCAAGATACTTCTCAAGTAACTCTTACCCAAAGCGACATTGCTGTGATATATGATATTTTGGAAGCTGCTGAACAGAGAAGACCTCGCTTCCCATTCAAGCGGTTAGCTAAGAAATTTAAATTTCCAGCGATCCCTTAGTTTCCAAGATATAATTAATTGAAATTATAGATACTACTTTATTTATTGAAAGAAGAATGTTCCTGAATTACCTATTTATTTATTAAGCTAGTCAAAATACAAATGTTTTAAGTGTTATAGAATAACTTATTTATTTTATAAAATTACCTACTAATAATTAAAATAAATTATTTATTTCTGTTAAGTTTCTGTGTGATTTATCTTTTATTCCTTTCAAGTACCTGCGTGACATGCTTACTTGTTCAATAGGCAACCTCAATACAGCTAGAAAGAATATGTAATGCAAACACCAGTAAAAAGGTATCGCCAATGATGAACAAACCAAGAAGAATTACGTTACAAAACACAACCACCAAAACAACTTACGTATAGAAATTATAGGAAATTGTATTCTTCCGCTCACAGTCAAATTAGTAATATAAACTGTAAATAGATATGATAAACATATAATATTAAATCAAATCAATTTCATATTTTGGTAAAACTGATAAAGCTCCGAAATGGAAATATCTTGTAAGAAAATATATTATATAAATATAAAATGAATGTCTTTTTTAATTAATATGTTCATACTAATTAAGCTGATAATTAAATACAGTAGTTCAGATCCGAACTTACTATTTCCTAGTCGCTATCAAGATATAGGTACCGTGATAATGAATATTTTTTTTATTATGAATTTATTAGTTGTTAAATATTGACTGAGTGTTGGCGATGTTGTTTGTACTGTGAATTATAAATAATTAAAATTGATTATTTCTTTTTTTTTATTGAAATGAGTTATGCATATATCTTATATATTCTATTTGAAGTGCCTTTCACATTTAATATCTTGGTTTCTATACACAAAAACTGTAGATAATCGTGAGTTCAACAATTTAAAAACATTTTCAGGAATACAAAATGTTTGACAACGACAAACTTATGTCTTTTTTTTTAATATTACAGTGCATCAAAAAAATGCCATATTTGCAAATTATGCATATTTTCCGAAATATCAAGCTTGTTACTACCAAAGTTTTAAAAATTTAATGAAAATAACTTATTTGTAAAAAGAACATTTTATAAGCAATTTTTGTCGATTGGTTAAATATTTAAAGTAATAATTCGTAAGTACCCTTATTCAGATATAACATTCTATAACTTTTGCAAAACTTTGGTTATCACCATTTTTTGGGTGAAATTGAAAATAAGCAAGTTATTCAATAAATAAATTTTACCCCCTATGTCGGGTCTTAATCGAAAAATGTCGATCCTAGGGAAAATATGATAAGGACCAAAATTGTACGAAATTTTATTACAAGCAACTTTTGTTATTACTATTTTTTGTGTGAAATTGAAAATAACAAGAAGAATGAGTGTGCTTAAAACCACACGGCGGAAGTGTAAACTTCATCAAGGCGAGGTTAATAACACCGTAGATAATATGAAATACACGCATATAATATTCAGTAACGTATTAAATAAAACATATTCGCACATTTATTACATTTACGCGAGCGTCCGTGTCGGTTCAGACGTATGTGTATGTATAAATAGACGATATAAATACTTGCTTACGGTCCCTCGCTTGGTCTGATGGTAACGTATCGGCTTCATAACCGTGCGGTCTCGGAATCTAATCTGTTCTGGGACATGAATTTATTTATTCATTTAAATTTCAATTTAATTGAAATTAAATACCTCTATATGATATATTTATTTATCTTGTTCCCTTAGCCGACTTTACTCGAAGAGCGTTACATATCCGAGCGTTGCAGGTCAGTCTTATTCACTGCCTACAATCAGCGTAACACGCCTTAAGAAGTTTACACTTCAATAAAAAAAAATATTATTGGTTAATGTCATTGGTATCATACCTAACCTAAGATAGATTATCTAATTAATTTTAACATTTCATGTACGTAACTATTACTCACCTTTCCGTAAAATTAAGTTATTATATTCTTACACATGGCAGACATGAGGTATTTATTCTTATATTTATAAATTTATAGTACATTTATTGCGTTTTTTGGTTTAAATACAAACAATTCCGGACTGCCAATATGAATGTCGATGTGGTTCAAATAGATGGCGCTTGAATCTTGCTTAAGGTGTCGCTTAAAATGTCGTCAAATAGAGGGCGCCACAATTCTTTTGGAAGAATTATTAATTATTACTCCTATTTCCCCAACTTTTGGTAAAAAATAGTGGAGGGAAGTAGTATTTTATAGACTAAATTTTATTACTACCAAGTTAGATTTTTTTTAAATGTGCCAAAGTGCCAGTGTTTTTTTTTTCAATTTTTACAGTCGCCTCAACCGGGAAAACGTATTTCCCAGTCGAGCTACACATGCGCCAAATGTCACTTTACAGGCGGTGAGTACAAAAAAACTTTAACGTACTCGAGATTGTCTTGCCTCGGCCGCAAGCATTATTAAGGAGATTTTAGGACGCATGTATATATATAAATAGGCTTCATAACCGTACGGTCTCGCGATCGAACCTGTTCTGGGACATGAATTTATATTATTCATTTGAATTTCAATTTATTTGAAATTAAAGAATAATAAAATTGTTCCCTTGGTCGACTCGAGCCGACATTACCCGAACGAGCGTTACATATCCGAGCGTGACGGGCCAGTCTTGTTCACTGCCTACAATCAGCGCAACGCGCCTAAAGAAGTTTACACTTCAAAAATCGTGGTGCTTTAATACGTCCTTCACAAGATGTCCAAGTACACCATATTCTTGTACAAAACTTCCTGTAGAGGCAGTGTTTTTTGGGCTATTTGTACATTCAATTTCTATTACCTTGTTAGTAGAAAATAAGTCCTTTGTATCCTTAGATACACATATGTTTGATTCATCTATTTTACATGAAAGTCACGTTTCTCTTTTAATTAAGCATGTTGTGCGATGCACAGAGATGCAAAGAAACAAACAGAAGTAGAACGTGGGAAACTTCTAAGAAAACAGCTCTCCAAATTAATACTTTTTGATAACTAGTAAATATTTCAAAGGAATGTATTATTTTTTTGAGTGTTTTTTTAAATTTCCCTTAATAAATAAGTATTTCATTATCTTCAGATGCAGATTTCAATTTTAAAGTTCATGTTCTCTGAAATACTTTTCAAAGATTTTAGGCATTTCAAATTAGCGCGTTTATTTTATGTTATTGCGCATGTGCGTCAGCCCCGTGCGCAGTTCGTATTTGATCACATTTTTTAACATGCTATTGCTTATCCATTTATATTATACAAATCATTGTTACATTCTTATCCTTATTTATCACGTTTTTTTATACATATCCATTTACTACGTACATTATAATTATAGGTTACTATATCAATCCATATTAATACCACAATAATACTGAATTATTTGTTATTTTACCATTTGACAGATACCCACATAATGGCTGATTTAGTTTCTATTCATCTCCTATCTCGTGCCATCACTCTAATTATGAAGCACTCTGTGGTGTTCGTGACCCCTCCCAACGATTCTCGAAAGAAAATCGCTACTTTCAACTTTTTCCAGGTCAACCCCTTTTTTGGTCGAATTCGACTAGACTGCTAAACCCGTGACTAAAACACACGAAGTCGCAGCTTGTCAAGGTATATTTAACCCTACAAAGATAACCATTCGTAAATTTTACGCAACGTAAACTGTGTTGAGCAACAGACATCTAGTTTCTGCTGTATCGATAGCACATTCGTAATTATCACGAAAGTTTAGTCAAAGAAAAGACGTGTGACAACCAATTATTATGAGATGTGCAAACGTCCATTTTGCGCCTAACACCGAGCAAGTATTACCTCTCATACGTCTGGTACTGAACATTACAAACATACTTTTTCATTAAATGTCTGATGTGGTCTTCTTGGCGACAATCTCATCGGTCCCTTATTTTTGCCACCTAGACTTTCAGGAATATCCTATTGGCATTTTTTGCAAAACAATCTTGATGAGTTCTAGAAGATATTCCACTTGTCAATTTACACGGGGTTTCGTTTATGCATGATGGTGCTCCAGCTCACTATTCTCGTTTTGTCGTTGATTATTTAAACACGACATATGGTAACCGATGGGTTGGTCGAAACGGACCTCTTCAATGGCCACCACGATCACCCTACCTAATGCCCTGATTTTTTTTTTGTGGGGCTGAATAAAGTCTATGGTTTATTTTTCGTCTATTGACACACAAGAAAAGCTTAGGATTCGGATCGTGGAAGTCGCATCAACTATCAAAAATCGTCCTGATGCTATACGAAGTCCAAAGAAGCATGGATTCGACGTTTTGATTGCTGCCTTCAACAAAACGGTGGCACTTTGAACAGTTTCTTTAAATGTTGCATTGTTAAATAAATATCTTTATGCTCCAATATCTTAGTAATAAATTAATTTGAGACATATGTTTATATGGACTTTTTTGTTTATTTTATGCTAGAGAATACATACCTACAATAGCGCCGTGCAATTCCGAAACATCCGGTATAGTATAAAAATAATAATTTCCATTAAAGCAACTAAACTGATAAATCATATATTCTACTTTAATAAATAAAGTAAACCACCATTAATTAAGGGATAATTTTGCTGGTTAAATTAAGTGTTAAAAACGATAAGACTCTTACTTTATTTTTTTCACGCATACCACAAGACTGCCTTAAACCAGCACTAACTAATGTGATTTTCATACAAAATACTTATTGTTTAACTATTTTGTTAACCTCTAATAAGTTTGTTTGTGCATGTGTTATACATATGATCTTGTAAATATAATATAACAAGTGTTCAAAGTAATTCCGAATATGTAAATAAGCACAATGAATTGCTAACCTTTCTGTGATATAGAATTGAAGTTCTAATCATTCTAACATTCTAATATTACATAGAAATATATTTTTTTCTGTTTGTTTTATTATACATATAACAAATAAACGTCTATCAATAGCTACTTTTTCCACAAACTGTATAAAGTTCAGTGGAATACTATCTCAGGAAAATATCTATAAGTATACCTAACTACGCATTTTTATTTTGCGACGTTTATTTTTTAACAAAATAATGTATATAAACCGTATTCAAAGAATATGTAATAATTGCAAATGCTTACAGTATCGTAGAAATCATGGCCATAGAAAACTTACTGATGATCATCGCTTCAAATATTTTAAATATTTTCCAAGCCTATCATCCCTTCCAAAACTCTTGCGTATATATGCAGTTTTTCTAATGGTTGTTCTCATTCTCATACGATAACTATAGTGATTTAAGAACGTCATTAAAAGTATTTAATTACTACATTAACTAACTTAAAAATTATATTCCAAAAATGAAATTCCTCATTCTAGTAAGTGTATTCTTTTAAAATTGTTCGATAATTTAAGTATTGATAATTTTCCTTTATTTTTGATAGGTTCTTACCCTGTTTACCTTATTCTTATATACTCACACTAAACCTGTAAACGTCAACAGTCAAGAATTTACTACAGCATCCATGAAGGAAAGCAGTATTGTTGAGGTGGATGATACCCCAATTACTGAAAATATTTTGGATGTTGCTGAACAGAGATTTGCATGGCCTTTCAGGTGTTGGGCTACAGATTATCAGTTTCCCGCAGTACCCTAGTATTGCATCTGCATTCATGTGCAAGATTGTGATTAATGTATGTACTACCCAAAGAGATTGGAATATACTAGAGGAAGTATCAAGCTGCAATGTTTGACCGCAACAACTGCAGGTGGAGTAAGGGGAATTGATACATTGCCAAGCGATTATAGTCCTTAAGGAAATCCGACTGCGTGCTGTCATTGGTCGAAATGTCGTGCTCGTACTTGGTTCGTATGATTTCGTTAAATTCTACACGCATTTGTTTTAAAAGTGTTTATGCATTGTGATATGTAATAACGCGAATTAAGCACTTTTAATGCGAAACACATAGTAAAAATGGTGCGATTGTGCTATTTGTGTAAACGTCGATACGAAAAGGCATTCACTCGATGATATCATAGGTAAGTTGGTCAAGAATTCAACTTTACGTGTTTAACATGGTTTAAATATAGAGCGCTGATTGGATGTGCTCGAGTGGATGGCTTTTCGTATCGACGTTTACACAAATAACACAATTTCACCATTTTTACTATGTATTTCGCATTAAAAGTGCTTAATTCGCATTATTACACATCACAAAGCACAAACACTTTTAAAAGAATTTAACGAAATCATAGGAACCAAACACGAGCACGACATTTCGACCAATGACAGCACGCCGTCCGATTTTCTTAAGGACTATTATCGCTTGGTAATGTATCAATTCCCCTTACGCCACCTGCAGTTGTTGCGACCACTTACCTCGCCTACACAAACTGCAGTCAAGCTTCCTCTAGTATATTCCAATGTCTTTGGTACTACCGGTACTACAAACGAACCTTCTCCGTAGTTCAAAAAAAATGTTTCAAATTACTGTTAATAACGCACTTATTGTTAGATACCATCTATAACTAATTAAAATAAATTATTTATATGTTAGTCTTATCATAGTTTTCTCTGGTAAAAAATGATTATCTCACATGAATACCGTCATACTATAACGGGGTATATATAGATATGTGATATATATACCGGGTGTCCCAGCGTAGCGGTAAAGTTCGTTGTTAGTATCTAATAATGTAGATAGCGAATAATTTTTAAGACAAAAATTGTAGAGAATCATAAGCTCTACAATTTAAAAATATTTTCATTTATACATGAACTTGTATTTGTCGATTTTCAACTGTTTCTGAGATATGGCGATTTTTCGTTAAAAATTGTACAACATTTGAACAGTTGCTCTGAAATAACATTGATGATTACCCACTTGGCAAAATCACAATTTTATAGAAGGATGAAAATACGTATCTGCTATAGTCTATTCTTAAAATAGCGAGACAAATTTCTGAACAGACCACTTAGACAGAGAAATCTCATTGGTTGAAAGCACAGTATAGAGCTGTATAGACACAGTAGTTTCTCTCGCCGTCGGCATCTTTGATGTTCGTGTCCCAAAATAGTACTGCGCATTCACGCACGCGCAACCAGAGGCGTAGTAAATTTTTCTATTCAGGAATAAGCCAGTGACGCAGAACCAAATCATTTATGAGATAATTATGTTAATCTATTTTTAAAATTATGAAAAAGCTATATCAATAATACAAAAAACGATGATAAAACACTGCTTTTTATTAAGTACATATTACACACGCATTTAAAATGTAATACATTATACGTACAACACAAAAAAAGGCTCCTCTAACCTAAAGATTACGTAAATTTCTTGACACAATTCATCAATGGTGTTATAAAATTGTTATTTTATTTGAATTGCCACTAACTTTGAAATTTCTATTGCAAAATTTCAAAGTATAAAAAATTCTTACACGAATAAATAACTTTATCAAAAATTCAGTAGGAAAATTTTCGCAGGGATGTTTATATGATATCTCCTCCAACTTCTGTTTTAATTTAAAGCTAACATTTGGTTCGAAGGAAAATGAAGAAAAAAATTCACAGAAGGCTTTTTCCTAATGCGGTATTTATACCGGGTGTCCACACGAAAACTTTATATTGAATTATTTCTGGTGTTTTTGAAAACAAAAACTTGAAATTTTAGGTGGTTGTTCAGGATATAGGGGGACAATGAATAGTGTATTTCATACCGCCCCATCGGGTCACCCGCCGCCGCCGGCCACCCCCACTCCAATATTTTAAATGACACCCTGTATTTTTTTTTGGTGGTTTTGAAAGAACACAATTTTCTTGATATTCCTATGTGAAAAAACTAGTAACACACATTATGACATTTATGAGATATTTAAATTTAAAAGTTTCAGATATCAGAAGTTATTAACTCCGAAAAATCATAAGTTAGTCATGGAAATACTTAAAACAAGATTTATTCACAACATTTTAGTTAAATTAAATGCTCAAATTGTTCACCGTTTACATTTAAACATAAATAAAGTCTATTTTCAAAAGCATTTCTAACATTTTCGAACACTTGTGGCGTTAAATTTCGACATTCCTCTGTTATTCTATTACGTAAATCAGCTATTGATTGTGGCGGTGTCTTATAAACAACAGACTTCAAATGTCCCCACAAAAAGAAATCTAGGGGAGTTAAATCGGGGGAGCGAGCTGGCCATTCAATAGAGCCCCTACGTCCAATCCAATGTCCTGGGAAAATATTATCCAAATAAGTAATTCCTAACGTCTAAACAGTAATGTGGCCCAGCTCCATCTTGTTGAAAATATAATTGCTCCTCCTCTATTTCATTCAAGTTTTCTTCTAGACACTGTATGATAAGAGGATGTATTAGCTCTTCCAAAAATTGTAAGTACTTAGGTCCATTTAAATTTTCCTGGAAGAATATCGGGCCAATTACTTGGTTATTAAGAATTCCAGCCCATACATTAATTTTTTGGGGATATTGTGTGTTGCCTCCTCGGAAAAAATGGGGTTTTACGTCGCTCCAATATCGACAGTTGTGTCTATTCACAAGACCATTTAAGTAAAAGTAACTTTCATCACTAAAGTAAATACTTCGCAAAACATTTCCATTTTGCCGAATCATATCTGTCATTATTTCACAAAATTCGACTCTTCTGTCGAAATCACCGTCACCCAACTCTTGGTGAAGTTGAATTTTATAAGGGTGCATTTTGTTTAATTTTAATATCTTATGGCAGGTTGATTTTGGCACTCCCGAAACTTCGGATAATTTTCTCAACGAAAGCACTGGGTCTAAATTAATATGCCCAAGAACTGCTAGTTGCATAGCTTCATTTAGTACACCACAATTATTCGTATTCCGTTTTTTATTATTTACAGATCCAGTTTGCAAAAATTTTTCTATTAGCGTTCTGACATAAGCAACAGATACGTTTCTGTTTGGATGGTTTTCATTGAATAACGTCGCCGCTTGGGAATAATTTTTGTTTGCAATCCCATACAAAATCACTATTTCAGTTCTCTCTTCAAGAGTATAAACCATTTCAGCGAAAAAGCCGAAACTTTAAGAACAATTTTACAAGTATTAATATTAATGAAACACAAAAGTCACAATTTTGACAATTCTAATTTAAAGCAAACTATTTCCGTGACTAACTTATGATTTTTCGGAGTTAATAATTTCTGATATCTGAAACTTTTAAATTTAAATATCTCATAAATGTCATAATGTGTGTTACTAGTTTTTTCACATAGGAATATCAAGAAAATTGTGTTCTTTCAAAACCACCAAAAAAAATACAGGGTGTCATTTAAAATATTGGAGTGGGGTTGGCCGGCGGCGGCGGGTGACCCGATGGGGCGGTATGAATTACACTATTCATTGTCCCCCTATATCCTGAACAACCACCCAAAATTTCAAGTTTTTGTCTTCAAAAACACCAGAAATAATTCAATATAAAGTTTTCGTGTGGACACCCGGTATATAGGTATACTGAAGTTATGGTCGGGCGTTGCCAAATTAGTAAAGCTGTTTCACAAAGTTAGGGCATGCCTTAAAATAAGTGTAAAATTTGAATTCATTCATTTCTTGTGTTTTAAACGTATAATTGTTGGAAAACTATGCTTTTCAAAACATTTGTGTCCCAAATAACCTATAAAATAAGTGAAGGCATTTTGTTCAGTTATATTTTCCCATTGTCGGTAATCAATCTTCGAAAATTAAATTTTGCGTTGGTGGTGGTGAATTTGTCATGAAGTTTGAGTAATTACTCACAACTACAATACACAATATGCACATTTTAACAGTTGAGGACATTTTAATGCGCCTGGGGATCTTACCGCATTGGTTCTTTCGGATACCTGAAAAAGCTTAATTTAGAATTGTTCGAACTATTCTTGCACCGAGGTGTACAACAATAATGGGGCATTTTTGTTCCAAGTATTCGCGAAAGGAAACACTACAATTATTGATAAAACGTTATGCTGCGTGCACACTAATTATAAAAAACAATGTGTTTGTCAAAAATGTTGGAAGTACGTCAGCATCCATTAAATTATATGGAAATGTTTCAAGGAAATGCACAATAATCAAACAAAAATTTTTGACACACATTTTAAACACAAATTCTAAATTAATAATGTGTTAATAAATTTATTTGACGTTAATTATAAATGCCAAAAGAATGTATAATGTAGTTTTACAAATGCCTTGTTTAATCTGTGTACTACTACCCATTAATTTGTAAAATTAGTGTTTATAATAAATTGTTTGTCAAACATTTTGTATAATTGGTGTACAGCCTAACTTATATTAACGGCCATTCACAAATCGCATGCCCAGTTGCCCAGCAGTCGCATCAAATAATCCCGCCAACTCAACAGCTGATGACTGACTACTGCGCATTCAGAAATTTTCACGCACGCGTCGGTTCAAGGTCGTCGGTAGGAGGACAATTATTTCCCTCGAGAGTAAGAGAAACTACTGTTTCTATTACATAGCTATATACTGTGTTGAAAGCAAGGCAAATGACACCGTATCAATCTTGCTCGGATTCTGTCAACTGACATTGTTTATCGTTAAGCCGTATTGTTGTTTCTATTATTTCTCCGTTATTTCATTATATACTTTACCAGTTCTTTTCAGAGCTCGCAAGTAATAGTTATCAGATATACTCGTAAGTTTGTTTTCAAGATTTTCGTGCATGTAATTTGGGACAGGGGTATGTTCAGAAATTCGTCTCGCTACTTTAAAAATAGACTATAATGTAGAACAAGTGAGCATATAGAGATTTTCCCAAGTGGGTAAATACCTATTATGGGCTCAATTAGTGGAGACATCTTTTCAGTACGTGAAATTAATGTTTATTTCGACATATCTACGTTCCAGTTGATAATTCTAAAAAATTAAATGGAATACCCTGTATATTTAAGTACATAAAATTTACGACTTAAAAATATGAGTTGCATGTATGTCAAAAATTGTTTAAGACGAGCGTTTACGTATCGAAAACTAAGGCATCGCCGTTTCGCGTTTTTTGAATTTATTTTGTAATTTTAGAATCTCAAATTTGGGTTAAAAAGGCAAATCAATTTATAATGTCAAGGTCAGTTTTTGTACTAATTTATTTTCTTAAAAAAATGATGTGTCTTAGAAATAACGACAAAAATGCATGAATTTAATTAATGTCTACTAACTAAGGCTGATACACAAAAGAAAAAAACAACCTCCACGCGCCAGCTGCACATTAGATGAACGATATAAAAAAAAAACTTTCGGTAATTATTTTTGAACATAAAAAACATTAGATATTGCTTTCATTCAGCAGACGAATCGGGAACCGATCCCGCTCCAACCGTTCACTTCACAACAGTGGAGTGTTCGCTGGACAGGACCGCTCACCCCATCGTCTGTCATCTGGTACTTTTCATTGCTGCAATATGTTAAAATTATAGAGATTAAACCGAATAAACAATAATAATAAATTGTTTTTCTGCATTAAGTTTTGTAGTAGTTTTTAGTGGAAGGGCTGGTTTTTCCAACCCCGAATAAAATACTGGATGAACTCCAATATTTTAATACATTTATTTCTGCACAATACCTTTAATTTGCTGTATCTTACTTTTCCAGTAATTTCTTCAAAATTATGTATTACGTTGGTCTTGGAATGCATCAATGGCGCATGCGTACAAAATACGCTCACTAAGTGAGCGTAGAATTTTTCCGCTCACAAAAATGGCGGCCGCTCCTGAACATGTTCAGAGTGAGCGCTCGTCTACTGGACATGATCACTGAACAGTTGCGCAACTGTTGTGTCTGCTGAATGAAAGTATTGTCACACACATTTCACACGAAGTTTTTTCAAGCTATTGAGTCGTCTATCCCCACTTTACGGTATCTCTACCGGTCCTAGCGAAGACGAAAATCTATCGGAATCAGTCGGCTATTCCAGACTTAAGTCAGAGTGACAGTTTGTAATTAAAAATAAATGTCATATATACCTATAATATTCGAGTGTTTAATAATATAAGTTATGGGCAAGTGAAAATTGGCTTATTATAAAACATCAACAACATCAACAGTTCCGTAAATACTCATTCTTTATACATTATGTTTCCTATCTATAGTATTCCTTTATCTATGACAGAATCTGTGAATAAAACCGAAGCGCTGTGACAGAACCGAATATCGTCTACCTCCACCTATTCACACCCCTTGCGTCTACCCGTCCCGCGAGTAATATGTATAAGTTGCATAAGGTTCTATTTGTTAGTAAACACCCCTCTTGAACCTTAAACTTAGATTTATAGCTTCAGTTTAAAGGGATGTAAGTACATGAATTTACGTTATGTGCGAAATGAAATATGTATTTAAAATTGGAATTAATAGATATGATGTATGTTTTGGGGAAAGTGATTGTTTGCTGGCACAAAGATATACAACCTAAAATATCCAAATATGGGACTGCCATCGATGAGTGCTTTTCAAAATTGTTTACGATTTGACGAAACTTGCAGTATTCCGTATGAAAAAGGAGCCGTATTACTACTGCCGTAGAAAACGCGGATGAAGAGGTTCTTTTGTTATGTGTTCAAGAAAATCCTCATACAAGTGTGCGTAAACTTTCTACAGCCCTTGATGTTAGCAAAAATTTTATTAAGAGAACCTTAAAGAAGATTTTTTAATTTGTTATATGATAACTTATAATTACTGTGATGCTTGAAAATAGTAACTTGTACATTCTTCATGATATTGCGAAAGTTATAGAAGTCTTCGATAAAATACATTTAAATAGGTACTTGTATTGACGATTTGCTTTTCAGTGAAGCTATAAATCTAAGTATGACTTCTCTGATATTTTAACTATCGTTAATTCATGAACTTCACTATAGCACAACTTAAAGTGAGCGTAGAATTTTTCCGCTGGCAATAATAGCGACCGCTCCACAAGTTCAGAGCAGAGAAATAGAGTAGGGGAGAACGCGCTTAAAGATGCGCCAACTAAGTTAAATTGAATTCCGCCATTTTGAAGGTTATATTTATACCTAGCTCAACAATTCGCATGTAAAGTTCATTGACTTAGAAAAATGTAAACAAACTTACGTGTGAAAAGAAATGCCTTCCTGCAAAATGGCGACCACTATAGCGTTTGCTTAAAACTGGATGCGCACTCGTCGAAGCGCGTTCTCCCCTACTCTATTTCTCTGGTTCAGAGTGAGCGTACATCTTTTGAGCCCAATAACTGAACTGTTACACAACTGTTGTGTCTGGTGAATGCGACCATTTTAATTGGCAAAAAGGGAGAATAAGCAGAAGTTAATGTTATTGAATTAATGTTTTATTTTAGAATAGAGTCCAAAGTCAAATCTAATATACATTTATTAACGTTTAATGCCTTATAAAATAATAAATGTACCGAATAAAATAAGATTATTTCTGTCATTGTGTTAGCTCTTGTAACGTTTTTCGAAAATCGCGGATGTTCTAAGTGCGCACTGAACGTAATAGCGTAATAGTATAACATCTAGAGGTGTACTCAGTACTCGCTTATGGCAAAATCACGGACCATGATAATCAGTTTCGGTGACCCGTCGTTATATTGTTGTATATTATAACATGTATGTTATTAATTAAAGTCACGAGATTAATTATTATTCAATAATTGAAATATTGAACTAGGTATCAATCACGCCCGTACATTTTCTTGTTTTTTAATTTGTTTGTCCATTGTGTGATGAATGTGATTATAATATAGAAATCTAAAATATTCATTTTAATTTAGCACCAAAAATTTGTAAGGGAAAGGGATTTTTCTTTTGTCAAGTTAAATCGGTTAACTTAAATCCAATCATTCAAATTTTCAAAGCCCTGATTAGGTTATGGTTTTATGTTTTTCTGAGTCTGTGTTTTCTGTTTTAAATGATATATTTTGGTGTATAGTATTTATGATTTTCGGTGTTCTGGTTGTATGTTACATTATATTCTTGTGTCGCATTATAGTTTTAAACTGCGTTTTTTTTAATTGTATTTAGTAGACAAATTTGATCCCGCTTTTATTCAATTCTGTCTCATTTTAAGAGAAATTAAAAAAAATTGTAAAGTATTTTAAGTGATTGAGATTGAATCATAAATTATGGAGCATAAGACGCCGAAGGTAGCTGTTAAGGTCTCTTTTGTAAGGCCCAATGAATGTACAAATGAGACAGACTGTTCGAAAGATATGATGAAAGCATTTGAGGTATGTCAGCAATCATGTAAATTTTATTAACTCCAAATGTAAAAGGTAAATTTTTAGATGTGTACACAAAATTTGATGGATGTTCGATGGATAAACGAAAAATCTTTAAATCCAGATGAAATGCAAAAAAATGAGTTTGTTGTATTTCAGGCATTTAAAGGAGAAGTGTTTGAAAAAGTTAAAGCTACTAATTCCATGTAAGTGTCATATCTATTTAAGGGTTGCAGTAAGTCCAATATGAATATAAATAATAGACTTCATATATTATATGTTTCAGTAGAATTATAGGGCCCTTATGCTTACTTAATTGTTTGTCAGAAGGACGTCCCATTCCAAACGGGACTTGGCCGATATACAACATGGCAATGGCTGATTGTTGTGTTACATGTTCTCATTTACCCAAAAATATGAAAGAGGACATAAAAGTGAAAGTACAAAAAATGGGTGGTATTTGTACTGACTCTATTCATCAAATTTGTACGCATTTGGTAACTGGCAGTGTAAAATCTGAGAAATATTTGGTAATACTCTTTAAAATGATAGAATTTTCATTTTAAATTTCATTTTTTTTATTATTATAGAAAGCTGCTGAAAATGGGATAAAAATAATGTTGCCAGCATGGGTTGATTCAGTTTGGACGTCTAGTCAGTCATCTGGTGTTCATTGTAATGATGAACAATTTAAGAGTTACCAGTGTTTACCTTTGCAAAATCTAATTATTTGCATTACAGGATTCCCTGTCGTTGAAGAACGAAAAAAAATTCAAAAACTAATACAAGAAAATGGAGGAACTTACTCAGGTCAAATGAACTTAAATAAAACTGACATCTTGATTTGTAAAGAGTATGAACTATAATGACCATAAAGTAGCTTAATACATGTACGTGTATGTTTTTAGAAATACTACCAGCGAAAAATTAAGAGCTGCAATGAAATCGACAAATGTAAAATGCCTTACGTTAGATTGGATAACGGATAGTATTGAAAAAGGCTACGCTCTTCCTGATACTAATTATCTTGCTAAGAGAGGAACGTCAACTCCAACAAAAAATGAAGACTTTGTTAATCCCAATTTCTCATTAATGAGTGCTATTAGCAACAGTACGCATTTATCAGTTGAGCGAAGTGTTTTACAAGAAACAATTAATATGACAAATATTCCATATACAACAGACAACAAGAAACGAAAAAGCGAGTACAGTTTTTTTTATACAGAGAGATTAAAAAAGATTATCTATCCCTCTTCAATTATAAATTGCTAGGAATAATATGATGTAATTTATGATTATGATATAAGTTTCTAGACACCTTATTTAATGATATCTCTTATTTTGACGACTCGGAACATACCCAAAATGTATATCAACCAGGCAATTTAGACAATCTTTGTAAACATAATTTTTTTTAATTACCTTGTAATATTTTGAATTTTATTATTAAAATTAACATTATTTTATTTATTACTTTCCTTTTGTAGGTGGGTCAATGGATGATGGAAGTGATGTAATTGATAAGATTGACTTGAAGAGAGTTAAGAAGGCGGGAAGTTTCCTTGATGGTTGCTCAGTATGTAAATCAAATAGACTTATATTTCTTAAAACTCAAGCAATTATGAATAGTATATGTAATTCACAGACTGTAGTGGTAAATGGTTGAAATCAAGTGATTTGTATAAAAAACACATGTTTTGCTTTTCTTGTCAACCAGGAATTGATATTTTCTAGTATTTCAAAATTTGATAAATTAAGCATAATGCAAATGATGATAATGCTGATTTGACAGGGTCTGAGGGGAAAACTGGCAGGGTAGCCAGTGTATTTGAATAAAAATTTATGATTTTAAGTTTATAGTTTTCTAAATGAGTGTTAGGGCCGGTTTTTCCAACACCGATTAAAATGCTTGGTTAACTAATCATTGATTAAGTCTAATAATTGATGATCTCTAACCGCCGATTATCTAAACAGTGCTTAAGGATTTATTGTTCAAAGTTGGCACAACATATTTGCTAGATTTTGTGATCTAAATTAGTACATTTTGCTCTAATAATATTGGCGTCATTTTCTACATTTGAATTTGTTCTTTGTGCTTTTTGTCCTTATTTGATTGTTTGAAGATTATATTCTATATAATTAGAAATTTCATTTAATTAAATAAACTGTAGGCATTTATTTTGTGAATACTGTATATGAGAATTTCTATCTACATTGCTTATATTTATAATTTCCATTATGAAATAAATAACAAGGTGCAACAAACTTGAGTGATATTGAAACAAATGTATGTATTACTTACTGCTATTTAAAAATACAAAAATGTGAAAATGAAAAAAGTAATACAATATACATACATATATTTCTATGTTGATGCCAAAAATATGCAAAATATATGACTTGTAACAAAATCATACAAATAGGAATAGTTTGTTAAAAACGAAAAGTCTGCATACAGGGTCTTAAGCTAGATTATCAATCACATTCCAATGGTATATGCACTTTCCATTGCCTTATCTGAGACAAATTAATTTGCACCAAATTCCTGTAGGATGAATAAAGCATGATACTTCTTCTGAAAGATCATATACACTCGAACCTCTATATATCAAACTGGAAGGTTCCTTTAAAAAAATTTGATATATAGAAATATGGAGACATTTTTCATCATTTTCAAACTAAAATACAGTTAATTTTTTTAGAGTTAAAGAGAAAATAAACAGTGGAATAAATTTATTTTAAAAATAGTACTACATACATATGGAATATGTACATTATGTGGGTATTTAAAATTTTTTTACAAATAAATATAGAATACATATAATATGTATATCATCTAAAAATTTACATACAAAAAATGGTGTGACCGCGGTTTCAACCAACATGGCCATTAACGAACACAGTGTTGAATGAGACACAAAACTATGTTAAACTTAGTGTAAGGCAGTAATTATGAAGTAGAGGGGAAATAAATGGGATAATACACAATACATTATAACAGTTATTAGTTAATTATAGGGAAAACCAGAAATTAGAAATATGAGGTAAATTAAAAATCTAAGTACAGCAGGTAAACAGAGGTGTATATATCAAATCGGTCTGGTCGTTAAGTAAATGACATTCGAAATTGCGGGAGGCTTTGAATATTTCGAGGGACTCTAGTAGGTTTAATTTCTCACCTTTCTCGGTGAAGTGTAAGATTTTTACAAAATTATTAGTTATTGTATGATTGTACTCCTTTATATGGGCCGCAAACGCAGACTTAGGGCATTCATTGTCAACTTCTTTTATATGCTCTTTAACTCTAATATTAAAACTACGACCAGTCTGTCCGATATATACCCCTTTACAATCAGAACATTCAAGCTTATAAACACCAGATTTGTTTAAAGGGTTTATTTTCGTTTTACAATTAAACAGAATATTAGAGATCTTTGTGTGAGGTTTGAATGCTACTTTAATATCATATTTGGAAATAATTTTAGCGATTTCATTACTAACATTGCCAAAATAGGTTAAGGAGATACAGGGTGTCCCACCGGGAACCAAATCGATCTATATATGGAAAACCACACATAGGAAAATTTTTAAAATTTCGGGGCGTGCGAAAGTCGATGGGGGCAACTCGGCTAAAATATTTTCAAGATGGCGGCACTTCCGGTTATACAGGAAGTAGATGTCAACTTTCTTATTTCAAATGGAACACCCTGTGTATTATTGCATTTTTGGAATCTACACAAGATTCTAGGCTAATTTTATGTATCACGTCCTATACCTAAGTCTAACTGTTTTTGACTTATTTAATTTTTTACGTGAAAAATGACGTTTGCAGCATCTAAAATAATTAATATTTTTTCCCATAAGGAAGCCCTTATTATTCAATTTGGACTAGAGTCCTTGTTGAGAAAGACCTACTGAAATAGTTTTTTTATAATATTTTGAAAACTTTTAGTACAGGGTGTTTAAAAAATATGATTAAAAATGAAATTGAAAAAAATGCCAAAAATCAATTTTTTCAAATGGAAACCCCCAATTTTTATAATTTTATTTAATTTAGCATTAAAAAATAGTGTAAGTTTGTGTAAGGTTATCTATGCAAAAAATTTTTAGTTTTCGAAATATTGCCAATTTAATATTTCTATTCGGAAATTTTGCTGCGTGAATTTTAAATTCAGTTTCTCTTAGTTGGCTTTGGCGGCATTGACAATCAAATGCTAAAGAAATGTATGACGCTGTCATTATTTGAGAAGTATTATTAATTATTATGCCAGGGCGCTTAAATTACACAAACGAAGATTATTTAAACCTAATTATTATTTATGGAGAATGTAACAAAGTTATATCAAGAACATGTGACACATTTTCTATTCGATATCCGCAAAAACAGAAGCCATCACAATGTACCGTTAAACAAATTATAGAAAATTTCAAGAACTTTGGATCCGTCAAAGCAATGGTGCAAAGAAATAAACCTCTCGTTAATAATGAAAATATCGAAATTGCTATTTTGGGATATTTCGTCGCTAATCCAACAATGTCTGTAAGACAAGCTGCATTGGAGTCAGGATTATCAAAATCAACAGTTCACAGAATATTACGCAAACATAAATTTCGTCCATATGCATTTTCCATAGTCCACCATCTAAAAGAAACTGATTTTCCAAGACGAGTGGCGTTCTGTGAGTTTATTACAACTTGGGCGCAAGGAAACAATTTTTTTTTGGACAATATCATTTGGACAGACGAAGCGAAATTTACAAAAAACGGTGCATTTAATCGACATAATTCCCATTATTGGAGTGATTCGAATATACACGTGTTTAGAGAGCAGAATTTTCAAGATTCCTGGCAATTTAATGTTTATTGTGCGATAAGAAACGATGGCGTCGTGGCACTACACTTTTATCAAGAAAATTTAAATGGTAAGTTAGAAATTTTAGAATATTTCTAGGTAAAAATGTGCTTATTAACTTACAGGTGAGGGCTACTTGAACATTTTACAGAATTTAGAAACCGACTATTTGGACAATTTGCCGCTCGCCGTTCGTAGAAACCTCTTTTACCAACATGATGGCTCACCTCCACATGGCAGCTACCTCATTGACAATTTTTTGCAAAATGCTTTTGTTGATCGATGGATAGCCAACAACGGTCCTTTCCTTTGGCCAGCCCGCTCCCCAGATCTTGCAGTGCTCGATTTTTTTATTTGGGGTACAATCAAAAATCGAGTGTATAACACTCCCATAACAACCATGGAAGATTGTATGCAGCGCGTGAGGCATGAATTTGCAAGTTTAACACCCGAGTCAATAAGGAAAGCGACTCATGAACAACTGTTGCTTAGATGCCAAAAGTGTCTGGAAGTTCAAGGACGTCAGTTTGAACATTTATTGAAAAAATAATTATGCTGTTCTCTTTAAATTAAACAATAATAATATTCTGTGAACTGTTGATTTTGATAATCCTGACTCCAATGCAGCTTGTCTTACAGACATTGTTGGATTAGCGACGAAATATCCCAAAATAGCAATTTCGATATTTTCATTATTAACGAGAGGTTTATTTCTTTGCACCATTGCTTTGACGGATCCAAAGTTCTTGAAATTTTCTATAATTTGTTTAACGGTACATTGTGATGGCTTCTGTTTTTGCGGATATCGAATAGAAAATGTGTCACATGTTCTTGATATAACTTTGTTACATTCTCCATAAATAATAATTAGGTTTAAATAATCTTCGTTTGTGTAATTTAAGCGCCCTGGTATAATAATTAATAATACTTCTCAAATAATGACAGCGTCATACATTTCTTTAGCATTTGATTGTCAATGCCGCCAAAGCCAACTAAGAGAAACTGAATTTAAAATTCACGCAGCAAAATTTCCGAATAGAAATATTAAATTGGCAATATTTCGAAAACTAAAATTTTTTTGCATAGATAACCTTACACAAACTTACACTATTTTTTAATGCTAAATTAAATAAAATTATAAAAATTGGGGGTTTCCATTTGAAAAAATTGATTTTTGGCATTTTTTTCAATTTCATTTTTAATCATATTTTTTAAACACCCTGTACTAAAAGTTTTCAAAATATTATAAAAAAACTATTTCAGTAGGTCTTTCTCAACAAGGACTCTAGTCCAAATTGAATAATAAGGGCTTCCTTATTAATTAAATATTAATTATTTTAGATGCTGCAAACGTCATTTTTCACGTAAAAAATTAAATAAGTCAAAAACAGTTAGACTTAGGTATAGGACGTGATACATAAAATTAGCCTAGAATCTTGTGTAGATTCCAAAAATGCAATAATACACAGGGTGTTCCATTTGAAATAAGAAAGTTGACATCTACTTCCTGTATAACCGGAAGTGCCGCCATCTTGAAAATATTTTAGCCGAGTTGCCCCCATCGACTTTCGCATGCCCCCAAATTTTAAAAATTTTCCTATGTGTGGTTTTCCATATATAGATCGATTTGGTTCCCGGTGGGACACCCTGTATATTGAGGTGATTCTAATTTATTATGAGGGTATACTGAGTTCAAGGCCAATTTAGTTCGTTTTTTATTTAATATGTTATCTATGATTTTGGGGGGATAACCATTATTATATGCAATTTGTTTAATAACATCAATTTCTTGGTTGAAATTTTGTGTTGATAACGGCAATGATACCGCCCTATGTATCATAGAGTGGAAAGCTGCTAGTTTGTGGCTTAAGGGATGTTGTGAATTGCTCGGTATGCAAGCATCTGAAAAGGTAGGTTTCCTAAAAATATTGAAGCTAAGCTGGGTATCAGATTTGGTAATTTTAAGATCCAAAAAATTTATGCAATTATTTTCTTCCATTTCAACTGTGAATTTAATCTTAGGGTGTACTGAATCTAAAGCAGACTATAATAGTAAAATTTTAGATTTTATAAACAACGAAAATCTTGCAGTAATGAAAACAGACCCCACCAAACGATTTCAGTTAGATATTAAAAACAAACTTAAGGATTATAATGGCCTTTTTACTGATTGGGAAAAAACAAACTGATTACAATGAATACAAAACCCCCTCGTTTGTATGGTCTAATGAAATTACATAAAGATACTATCCCTATTAGACCAGTGGTCTCATACATAGGTTGCCCTAGTAGATTACTTGCCATTAAACTTAATTCTATATTCAGTCACTATACAAAATTTAAGGATAAACGCTCTGTTAAAAACTCAATCGAACTGGCCAATACATTAAAAAACACTACAATTCCGAACAATGCAAAACTTATATCAGTAGACGTCACTAATATGTTTGCGAATATACCACCTAAAGAATGTATAACACTAATGGAAAACATCCTAGTAGATAATAAAGTGAATGCCATCATTAAACAAGAAATCGTAGATCTAATGGAGATAGTACTAAACCAAAATTATTTTGAATTTGATTCGAAAATTTATAAACAAACAGAAGGGTTGGCAATGGGATCACCCATTAGCCCTCTTCTAGCGAAAATTTTTATGTCTAATATTGTGAATATCATTTTAAATTCCCATTTAGGTAAAAAACATATTCTTTTCTGGTATCGGTATGTGGACGACGTGCTTACTTGTTTCAATGGAACAACTAGACAATTACAAACCTTTATACATTACATTAATTCAGTACACCCTAAGATCAAATTCACAGTTGAAATGGAAGAAAATAATTGCATAAATTTTTTGGATCTTAAAATTACCAAATCTGATACCCAGCTTAGCTTCAATATTTTTAGGAAACCTACCTTTTCAGATGCTTGCATACCGAGCAATTCACAACATCCCTTAAGCTACAAACTAGCAGCTTTCCACTCTATGATACATAGGGCGGTATCATTGCCGTTATCAACACAAAATTTCAACCAAGAAATTGATGTTATTAAACAAATTGCATATAATAATGGTTATCCCCCCAAAATCATAGATAACATATTAAATAAAAAACGAACTAAATTGGCCTTGAACTCAGTATACCCTCATAATAAATTAGAATCACCTCAATATATCTCCTTAACCTATTTTGGCAATGTTAGTAATGATATCGCTAAAATTATTTCCAAATATGATATTAAAGTAGCATTCAAACCTCACACAAAGATCTCTAATATTCTGTTTAATTGTAAAACGAAAATAAACCCTTTAAACAAATCTGGTGTTTATAAGCTTGAATGTTCTGATTGTAAAGGGGTATATATCGGACAGACTGGTCGTAGTTTTAATATTAGAATTAAAGAGCATATAAAAGAAGTTGACAATGAATGCCCTAAGTCTGCGTTTGCGGCCCATATAAAGGAGTACAATCATACAATAACTAATAATTTTGTAAAAATCTTACACTTCACCGAGAAAGGTTAGAAATTAAACCTACTAGAGTCCCTCGAAATATTCAAAGCCTCCCGCAATTTCGAATGTCATTTACTTAACGACCAGACCGATTTGATATATACACCTCTGTTTACCTGCTGTACTTAGATTTTTAATTTACCTCATATTTCTAATTTCTGGTTTTCCCTATAATTAACTAATAACTGTTATAATGTATTGTGTATTATCCCATTTATTTCCCCTCTACTTCATAATTACTGCCTTACACTAAGTTTAACATAGTTTTGTGTCTCATTCAACACTGTGTTCGTTAATGGCCATGTTGGTCGAAACCGCGGTCACACCATTTGTTTAATATAGTGATACAACAAAGTAAATGTGTTTTTATTGTTTAAATATCAAGCTGTTTCGGATAGTTGCCAATGCTTAATTGTTTTCTAGATGGTTTTTCAATTACAAATTCATCTTCGTTGTCATCGTCATCGTTGGGTTCGTCTTCATCAAAGCAGTCGTCCAATATTTCCTAATTGCTGGGGTAATCAGCCACAATTAATTTGTCGTCCACGTATAGAAATTGCGCGAATTCAATTCCGTCATTTACTTTTCCTAATGATTCGTGTTGTTTCCATGCTTCTTTTTTATTTTCGGTATCTGTGTGCTCTTCATCTTCTGTTGTTTCTTGATCTTCTTTGGGACTTTCTTCTACAAAACCAGCCTTAGCAGAACAGTTTTTTTATCGTAGTGGGTAAGACATCATTTTCCCATACTTTGGCCAATGCGCTTATACAAAATCAGAGATTTATAAGTTTTTCTATAGAATTGTCATTTTTTAATGCGGAGATCAAGCGCTTGAAAATTCGTTTCCGGTAATGAAGTTTCAAATTTTTTATTACGCCTTGGTCCATGGGTTGTAATTTGGCGGGAAGGAAACGAGCTTAACGTTAGTCAATTTTTTTTGTACTGAACTAGGATGGGCCGGGCAATTGTCCACGAAGAGAACTACATTTCTTTTTGCTTGATCATCTGTTTATCAAAGTTAGTTACCCACTACCCACTTATCAAGAATTGCTCCAGTCATCCACGATTTTTTGTTAAAATCAGCGGCTGTTTACGTTTTCCTATCACAAGAAGCTTTGATTTCTGCTTACCGGTCATGTTCGTACAAATGACAACCTTGATTCGATCTTTACTAAGCTTTCCTCCGAAGCATTTATCGTCTTTGAAAGTCAGAGTTTTATAGGGCAAACATTTGAAACACACCCGTTTCATCCATGTTGAACACATTGTCGAGCTGAAATTCTTTTAAAATGGTTTGTGGACATGTGTTTTGACATTCAGAACATTGCGCGTCCGAAACACTAGCACTTTCACCCGATATTATTTTTAAATTTATCGAGCCACCCAAAGCTGGCGTGGAAATTGAAAATTTTTAACATAGCAGCAAATTCAATCGCTTTCAACTTAATGAGCTGTCACAGGCATGTTCTTTTCTCTTATCATTTTTACCCATTTCAATACTGCTTGATCGATCTTGTCAAATTTTAAGGATTTAAATCGTTTCCGATGTCTTCCAACACTTTCAAACGTTTTTTAACCGAATCACGTTTTTTTATAATTGTTGATACCATACTTGTCGAAGTTTCATACTTTTTTTTGCCATGACTTATTCTTCATCCCGTGTCTTTTATTAATTCGAACTTCTCTTTCACTCTTAATGATTTCCGCTTCGGGCCATGCTCACAGTACGATAGATAAAGCTAAACAGAATGTAAACAAACATCTTGCTTCAAGCACAGTATAGAGCTGTAGAGATACACTAGTTTCAATCACTTTCGGCACCTTTGATGTTTGTGTCCCAAAATGGTACTGCGCACCTCACGCCCGCGCAACCAATTCTTCTATTCAGGAATAAACCAATGGCGTCAGAACCAAATCGTTTATGAGAAAATTATGTTAATCATTTTTAAAATTATGAAAAAGCTACATATATCAATAATACAAAAAAAGAGGATAAAACTTGCTTTTTATTAAGTACATATTACACACGCATTTAAAATGTAGTACATTATACGTACAACACAAAATAATCCCGCCACGACTCAACAGCTGATGGCTGACTACTGCGCACTCACGCACGCGTCGGTTTGACGGAGGACAATTATTTCCCTCTATTGAAACTACTGTTTCTATTACATAGCTATATACTGTGCTTTAAGTTAGAGAAGGGAATTCCCAGAAAAAAAAGCAATGCTTTTCGTAAACAAGCGTGTGGTTTTCCCCGAATATCTGTTGCCGTATGAATCGGTTAACATCCTTTTTTCTTATTAAAGTCATATGTACTTCTTCTTATGAACGAAATCTATTGTTCTCCCAATAATTTACTTTGCAAATGCAAAAATTTTTGTTCGATATATAGAAATTTTATTCGATATACAGAAACTTTTTTTCTAATAAAAATTCAAGGTTCCTGCAGAAAGTTTGATTTTCGATATATAGAAGTTCGATATGTGGAAGTTCGATTGTATCAGCGGTATATTAAAAACAATACATTCTAACTAACATTATGTCCTTTAAACACACAAGGTTGATTGAGAAAACCTCGTTTCCAAATTGGTTTACACGATATCAACGTAAAAAATGTTATATTCTGGAGGAATTAAAGTGAATTTGACAGTGCCAGTAATAATTGCTAATGTAAAATTGAACTGCACATCAACATTACAAGCATGCACATTATTTATCCACACCCAGTTCATCCAGAACGTTCTTAAATTATCTGCATTAGCTCTCAACATAAACCTGTCGCTTCTTTAGAATTTCTTCAATGTTTCAATTTCATTTGTACTTTTTCAATATAGTTTAATATGTTAATGACATTTTTAGAGTCCAATATATGTTCGATTAATATGATATCTTAATCCGCAATGACAAAGAGGAAAAGAGCAACTGCACGCATAAATTGCCACAAGAATCTTAGAATCTCCACGAATTGAGATAAAGTCCCTCAATCATTTTCATCAGAAAAGATGATGCATTTGTGGTTATTAATTAATTTTATCGCCAACCGTCAGTAAAGTGATGCGTTACCATAGCGTTTTACGGAGGTAAACAAACACTTTATCGTACTGTACAATAAAGTACTTTACCTGCCGCTAATATCTGTCAACGTAGCCATGACTGATGACTTTAAACATAAATCGTTTGTCACTGTCATAAACTGTCATAAGTTATTATATCTTTCTTTTTAAAATTAACAATTTTCACGGTTGGCGATAAAATTTTGTATGCACCACGTCAGTAAAGTACCTTTATCGAACTCGTCTTTTACTCGCCGCGCTCGCTTGGCTCGTAAATCAGACTCGTTCGATAAAGTATCACTTTACTGACTTGGTACATAAATAACTATTATTTCTGTAGTAAGCTAAAAGTTACACATATTCAATATTATATTATTTTTATATTTAATTATACTGTTCATTTCATTTATAGAAGAAGCAATACAATTACTAAACCACTGATGAAAATAATTATTAACTAATTCCAAAAAATACTTTATACAGCATACAAACGCATAAATGCGGTGAATAATACGTAATAAAAATTCAAATTTCTTAGGTTATGCGCATGTGTATGTAAAGTCTGTATTACACTTACAAAGTTCTTGACCAAGAACTTGATCAAGTTAAAATTGACGACAAGTCGTGTATTACACTTGTCAAGTCGACTTGGTCAATTTCTTGGCCAAGAACTTGGTGGCTTAGAACATGTTCTATTTTTCTTCTCAACTTGATCAAGTTTTTAGTGATTTCTAGTAATATTCATGTTATAAAGTTTTTTTCCAACTGTGTTAAATGTAAACACAAATTCCATTTTAGAATATCGTTAAAAATTACATGTTAATTTCATACTTCTTGAAAGAATTGTATGCGTAAATTATTTATTTTCTTTTGTATCTCTTGTGCAGTTATTTTTACATTCAATATCAAACACATATCTTCGATAACTTTATTAATTTTCTTATTTCGTACTTTTGCACTATTGGTACTGCTAATTCACCTAAAAACTTGGTGAAGAAATTGATAAGTATAAAACAGCCAAGGTCAACAATAACTTGATCAAGAACTTGCCGACAATTTCTTGGTCAAGAACTTGATAAGTGTAATACGGTCTTAACCCTAATCACTGTTTAATATTTTATCAGGGGTGCGTTTAGAAAAAGAAAGAATGTTATCCAAGTGTCATTCCAATTTCACACTTGCCGTTCAGAAACAAAAAGATGTCCCAAAATTATGACGTCATTGCCGTTCAGAAATGATTGGTGCGACACTCGGAGTGTTCCTTCTATCACCCACCTATTTGTGATGGTTAGTAGCGGCCGATTCATGCGCATTCGGGTCGGGGTATTTAAAGCGCGGTTCTGAGTGTTTTTAAGGCTATAATTATAATTTCATGCCATTTCATATCATATGGTCATATGTGTGTTTCTTGGAGTCTGAAATAACCAATATTTGTTTTAGTCACTCGTGGTTAAAATTTGTAATTATATTAAAAATAGTTCAAATGCAGCACTTTGAAATCTGTTTGTTTTTTAACTGGTGGAAAGCTTACTGTTCTTATAAAGTAGGTTTTTGAACCGTAAACCCTAGATATTTTGACTCTGAACATGACGGTGTATTTAATGTAATTTTCAAAGTAACTCTACTCCTCAAAAAAATTATTTCGAAACCAATAAGATTGACCACAAATTAATCAGTGATAGAAGGGCAGATAGGAAACACACAATCAAGCCATTTATTTGCAGTTTTGTCGTGTCCTAAGACCAGTGATATGGTAGGGTATGCCTGTGTTCCATTTAAAAAACTATAACTATGGTCAGCCACTAAGTTATTCATAATACAGAATAATTTTAAAACGCGCTACTAATGAGTGGCTATCATTGAAAGAAAACCGCTTCGAAATATCTTTTCACACAATGTTACAATCTACCTTCCCCGCGGAGATGACACCCTGTATATTAATCATCATGAAAATATTGCACCAAATTTAGATATATTAGATTTTTGGGGAAAAAAATGAAAGTAAATTTTCTCGGTTATTTAAACTTGATAAATATGTAGTAGCCCTACTTGCTACAAATACGTCCAGTGGAAGTATATTCCCTATTGCAGGACGAACATTATTAGCAAGGCGGTGGAGTCAACTGAGTCCACATAATCACAAAATTCTATTTTTGAAAGTCAATAGGACTTAATAGTAATTATAATAGTCCTTTATGTAACTATTATGTTTTATTTTTGCATACTAGGAATAAGGAATTGTACATGCGCTTAAATACGATATATGTTTGAATTTTATATATTGAAAACTCTTACAGTCTATGTTACATATTTATTTCCATTATTTTGTGAAAAGGTGTTTAAACGAAGAAAATTTCTTGAAATTGCTTCTAACATAAATGTTAAGTGTATAAAACCATTTTGCTGTAAAAGGTAAAGAATTGGCCTTCTTTTCACTTGTGTGTAAGACTTATAGATACATACGAGGTGTGGCAATTAAAAAACGAGAATTCTTGTAAACGCTGACGATGTTGTTATGACTGAATACTGAAATTCCACATTTTATGCGCATGTCTGTAACAATTCAACGTCGTAGGACGCGTTTTACATATTGTAGACAGTTTCTTCAGGCCATGTAACATTAAATTATAACAATACCTAATAGTTCTAGTAATACTCTCGCTTCATTATGTTATGTATGCGGTTGAACGCAGATTATTTACAAGCTACAGCTTGGTCAAAGCAATGTAATTTGTCAATATTAATTATAACATAAGAGACGTTGTTCATGACTCAACTCATCTATATAAGTACATATAGTATGACAATTAACCGATTCTAGCGTCTTATTAAACAAGAGGCTTTATGATAAATAATTTCAGATCTACCTTGCTGGTTTTGAATCAGAGCAAAGAGAAAAGTTGTGCAAAATATTGAATTTTAGTGGTGCGACCAGATACGAAGAATTGTCTGATAGACTCACGCACATTATTGTTGGCGATGCGACATGCCAAGAACTTAAATCAATACAGTCGAAAGGATATCTAGTACCTGTTGTTAGTGTGCAATGGCTGAGTGATTGCGTTGACCAAGAAAAGATGATACCTGAAGAAAATTATCTTGTCAAAAGCAGTCCCTCAAAGGAATGTGGCTCACCTCTTTCCAAAAAGGTAAAAAAAAACTTTTATTACATTTTGTAATTACTCACGGCTATAACATCTGTACATATATCATTAAGCGATAGTAAACGTGTTGAGTACTGTACGGCAAAGTATTGTGCATGAACTACTGCATACTGTATGTAACATAAAGATGCGTATGCGCAGAGATATGTTGGTCTACTCATAACCATAAAAATGAGTTGTTGTGTGTATCTATGGTGGGATCACGTTAGGAATAAATCAGTAAAAGAAAACTTCAGTGTTTTATTACAGTCAAACATACTGTAATTGACTTCCGCATTGTGATTTATGGATTTTTATATTATTAAACGACAACTTGGTAACGCCTTCCTTCATTTTTTTTTACCGCCAGTGGTGCGTAAATATTTAATTTACAATACAAACATCATTTTATAATCATAGTATGATCATGCTTTATGCAATTATTACATTGGCTATATTCAACCGGACACATCGCTGGTAGCGCTAACCTATCAATAAGCGAAATGGGAGGAAGCTTCAAAATTTGAAATTAAAAAATCTGTATTACAGAGCATAAGCTTAGCAACGAAAAATTAACATGGATTGAAATAATAAATGTTTACCATATGTCGCATTGCAAATTAAAACGAAGAATATTAGTTCTGTAATCAAATGTTTTGAATTTTTGAGCTATAAGTTCCGTGCCTTCAAATACATTCCTTATTAGAGTAGTCTGTTTTCTAAGTTATTTAAGTAATCAGTGTTGGTGTACATGCTAAGCTTTTGAAAACTTCAAATTCTGACAGTTGTCATACTTAAATTCATATTATAAAAGCCTATTATTATTTACATGAAAACCTAAACTATCAAACAATGATCTAATACAATCCTCTACTAGATGCACTGTACGCTATGTCTTGCTTATTAGAAAGTGACCCACACCATAAGAGAAAGAAGGAAAATATATGAGCGTCGAAAGTTTGACAAGGATGAACGAAATTGACCGTTTTAAGTGAGCAAAATTTCAAATATATTGCTTAGCTTGTAATGGCTTATAATGTTTAAAAGCATTATTTTGTTAAAAATATGTTAAATTAAGAGGAAATTAAAGGTATTGCAACTTTAATAATCATCATGAATGCACAGTAGTCTTTATATTCATATAATCAAAATTGAGAAAGTTTATATACAAAACCATGTATTGGCGCTTTGTTTCGCCCACAACTAACGGTTTTGTATATCTATCTCCTTTGTATGTAGAGGTCAATTCCTCTCTTTACAGTACATCTAATTAGTTCCACAGACTAAACAACCCAGACCGGCAACTACTTGAAAAAAAAATATCCAAGATCTTCTATCCTTGTCACACATCAGTGAACTTGGTACGAAGATGGCGCTAGCAGCATATTGGCGCGAAATTTTAAATGAGCTTGTTTTTAGAATACGCTTATTCAATAGGTTATTTATGTAACAGAAACATACACAAAAGTTACTAAAACTATGGTAATAAATAGGTATTACTTACTGTAACAATTATAGCCATAGTTTGAGCATCTTATGTGTAATTTTGTAGTGTTACATATTAAATATGTGATATATAAATATTAATCTTTTACTTACATGCATTATAACATCCCTCTTACGGTTACCTATTAGACACAATAAACTACTACTCTATTTAAGATTAAGAGAAATATAATAATCTAATAAGTGAAAACTGTCAAGGAAAACATAGGTATATAATAATAATAGTTTTTATTGAAACATATACTTATGCAATAAAACATAATAAAATTAAATTACACAACCAGTAATGAGTAATTTATACTCACTTGTCGAGATTTGCAGGAAACCTGTGCATTTTGTCAACTACACCCCGCCCAAACCCGCACACTAAACACTTGGACATCATATTTGTATCAACATATAATTAATACGTACGACAAAGGATTGCAAAAATATGTCACACGTGTCAAATTTGAAATGTAGTTTTGAATGACATATAACCACAGCATAACATACATTTCAATTGACGCTAGCGCCATCTCATCTCCAAGTTCAGTGAATCTGACAAAGAGGGTAGAGTATTGAAATTTACGTTTGCTAAACAAGGATGAGTAGTCTGGATAAAATCTAGGACTAAGTTTCCGGTCTGGGTTGTTTAGTCTGTGCAGTTCTATATTATTAGATCATTACTATCAAAATTATGCACCGTCACCAACCATTAAAAAAAAGCATGGCCGTCTCTAATGAGGAAAGTATTTGAAGACACGGTATTATTATATTGATTATTACCTTAATAATTTTTACTTATATGTACTTTGCAATATTGAATTTCTTTTGTTTTAATAGATAAATTCCATTAATGTATACCAAATTCAATGGTTTAAGTTGCAATTTGATATCACCACAGAGGATTTTCTTATTTCGTTATGGGCGAAACGATAATACTGCAAAACGTCAAACTACATTGAATATGCGTCAGCGCGAATATTATTTATACATCATTCAGTACGACTAGTTGATTAGTTTAAGCTGTTAATTTTCAAAATCACGTCTAAAAGAACCTTTAAACTGCGCTTACGGGATTCTAATGTCAAATTTGACAGTTAATTTAAATTCACGCAGGGGTGGTAATTGTAAAACGTAAAAATCGCTAAAATGCAAATGACGGCGGCGTAAATCAATTACAGCTATACCTACTCTATTTTTAAAGTAGCGAGACGAATTTCTGAACAGATCACTTTGACAGTGAAATCTCATAGGTTGAAAGCAAGGCCAAATGATACCGTATCCAATCATGCTCAGATTCTGTCAACTGACATTGTTTATGGTTAAGCCTTGTTGTTGTTTCTATTATTTCTCCGTTATTTCATTATATATTTTAACAGTTCTTTTCAGAGCTCGACAGTAATAGTTATCAAATATACTCGTAAGTAATATATGAGATTTTCGTGCATGTGATTTGGGACAGGGGTATGTCCAGAAATTCATCTCGCTATTTTAAAAATAGAGTATGCATTATATTTATCACTCTGATCATCAAATTTAAAGAAAAGAGATTTTTGTGAGTTGTATCTGCATACTCTTTGTTTTAGGGGTTACAATTACTACGAAATAACCCGTCCGTGGCAGAAACCAGTGGAGATGAACAACAAGAAAATATACCGGCTATAGAGAGCGATATAAATTCAGAAATTATGATGCAATATCTGAAGCCAGCTTTAACAAGTAAGAAAATTATTTTATAGTATAAGTTTGTGTCAAAAGTAATGAGAATTAGTATTGAAATAATGCATCAGCGTGGCAGAGAATAATAAGTTGAGCAACAGTGCTGCCAACTTAACGGCTTCACCATTAGATCTAGCAGTTTTGACTTCGTAATTGCGAAAATATACAATTTAACATTGATGGGATTTTTGTTTAAAATTCTAGCGATGAAAATCATATACAAAACAGACTGAGTATACATATTAGTGAAATAACAGAAAGACTAATATATTTTTTTTAAATTGAAACTTTGAACACATTATATTATAAAACAAAATATAAATTAGAAGTTAATTCTAAAAAATTATCAATGATCTCGAGTTAACATAAAATATGTAATACATTATTAAACTACCATATTTCTATACTAAAACGCACGAAATATCCACCTTCGTCATCAAAATCCATGACGTAATAGTTTTAGTAGGTCTGTACAGCAGACCGATTTTCATGTGGCCGGTTAGAAATACCTCTATCTCTGTCTCTCTATCTAACACTGACCCTTACTTGATGCACGTACAAATTCTCCCACCGGCCACATGAAAATCGGTCTGCTGTATGAACATTGTGATCGGCGGAAAAAATTTTGCTATATGTAAATTTTACTGTAACTGAATGCTGTAAATCTACCGTGAAATGATTCATTAACGAAGTTTCATGAACGCCAACATCCGATGTTAATATTTCTAATAAAACTGGTTGAATAAACGCCAACATTATTATTTTTAATTAATATTAATGATTAAAATAATCCTGTAATTATTATTATATACATATAATATACTATCATATCAAAAACTAAATTGGTCAATGTTGGTCATGGAATGTAAAACGCTTGTCTTAGTTTAAATCATCCTTTTGAAATAATTCAATCATTGTCAAGCTACACTGACATTATCAATAACCTACAAAGGTGTTACCTACTTAGTTCAGCTGTAAAATAATAATGAACTACAAATTATGAAATAAATAACGTTTTTATTAACCAGAAAAACTAAATTACAATAATTGTTGAAAATGTCCCCCGTTTTGTTCAATGCACAAGTTTAACCGTGCAGGATTAGAAAACTTCAACACAATAACTTTACAGATTTTGACATTCAAAAAATGCACGCTACGACAATAATTTTAAAATCCATGATCACCATTGACCAATTTAATTGTTGATATCCCGGTACTTTACGTTAAGGCAATAAATTTAGTAAAAAACGTCATTATTTTTGATTTATGGCGAAAGTGGATTGCTTCTTGCGTTCTACTATAATGTTATTTGTGTTATTTATTAATTGCCTTTAATTTGATTGATAAAAACATTGGCGGTTTCCAGCGGTTGTAAATAAATTGTGAGAAATATGACCTGTTGGCAACACTGATTTTGAAAACAGTTGCAGCAGACGATCATATAAATATGTGCTAGTAAGCACATACATATCGTGCCTTCAAATACTTTCCTCATTTGAGACGGCCATGCTTATTTTTAATGGTTGGTGACAGTGCAAGGAAAGGCATAATTTTTATAGTCGGAATTTCAAGTTTTCAAAAGCTTCGCATGTGCACCAACACATGTTTGATTTACACATTTCTATATTATATATCTTTGACACATTGTCAGTATTATTTGTGTGTTTGACCTGGTCGTTCGCTTAAGATAGATCTAAGTCTTCTAATCCCGTCATCTAAAATGTCTGCATCAGTAGGGTATTCAGCAATTGCTATTTCTTCGTCTATTCCGAGAAAGTCTTCAAGTTCTGTGTCTTTAGAAATATGATTGCAATCCCGAAGTCTCGCCCATTTCCTTTTTAAGTCGAACAGTTGCAATTCGTCCTCCTCCACCCACTGAAGAGAATCCAGCTTTTGAGAAGCAATTTCTAATTGATTTTTCGGTAACCACATGTCCACACTCTTGCCAATATGGAAATGCATTCACGCAAATTGATGGGAATATTGTCTGCGGGCTCGTTTTTTTTCAATTTCACTAATAATGTTATTCAATATCCGCTTACGATAATGAAATTTTATATTTTTTGGATGCCTTAGTCCATAGGCTGCAGCTTCGACGTCATATTTGGCGGAAAAAATATCAGCTGAATGCGTTTTAGCTTAGGTTGCAAACTGTGAGAAGATGTGTAAGCCAATTATCAACAATTAGTGCTATTTTCTATGTTGCTTTGTTATTGATTTGTCTAGTTTTACCAACCATTGTTTAAAACTTTCACTCGTCATCCATGCTTTTTTTTCTTATTGAAGTTGTCTACTTACAACGACTTCACGCCTTTGAAGCATCTTGGATTTTTACTCTTGGCAATTACCAGAAGATGTAGTTTTTCCGTTCGTCATATTTGCGCCAACCATAACTGTGATTTCTTCTTTGCTGTTTTCCCCCCGATGCAGCTGTCACATTTCAATGACGTTTTCTCTGGTAAGTACTTAAAAAACAGCCCAGTTTCGTCTGCGTTAAAAACATCTTTAGGATCATAAATATCCAAAATGTTTTTTAACACTGCTTTTCTCCAACGATGACAGTCTGTTTCACTAACATCGGCACTTTTTCTATCATACCGTGTCTCTTCTTAAATTTGTCTAGCCAGCAGGTGTTTGCTTTAAATTCTGAATATCCCATAAATTTTGAACACATATTCTAATACCTTTTCCTTAATTAGCGAACCTGATATTGGTATATTTTTCTCACGGAGCATTTTCACCCATTTTAAAACGGCTTCATCCAAATCTTTGTATAAGCAGAGTTTTTATCCGATTTCTGCCGGAATCAAATGCCTCGCTTTGTTTTAAAATTAAATCGCGATTTTTTAAAGTTGTTAAACTGTTAACAGGTATGCTAAATTTAATTGCGATATCTTTTTTCTTAAACCCCTGGTCAACATCTTGTAACATTTTAACTTCTTCCGCAATACTTAAACATTTTCGTTTGCTCTTTGCTCTTGCATGTAGGAAGACTCAAAAATCACAAGTAGAACTGAAGCAAATGTACCTACTGAACAACGAGATTTTTACGGGTGTATTCATGAACAAAAGATAACCGTCCAAAAGAACGGTTTCCAAAAATTTTATATATACAGTGCCCGCGGAAAAGTCTGCACCATATGGAAAAAAAATTTACTCTTTTAATTTTTAAAATTATTTTTTTGTAGTTTGTTTTTGCATAATTAGAAACCAAAAACTAACCTAAAATATTTAACATATCGCATTTGCTTCAATGCGTAAATGTCATTTAAAAATTACCAACGTCCAAACGTGCCATTATTTGTCAAAATATAAGAAGATGCCATAAGAAAAAGTTGTTTGTACTTTCGCGGACATCCTAAATCCAAAGTTTCGTACAAAAATTTTAATTTTAATTTTTTTTTCATAATTTTGTAAAAAAACGCCTGTATATTTTTTAAGTGTATTTTTCTCTCGAATTATGATAAAAACCTATGTTACCATGTAATAAACAAAAAAAAAACAATTTGTATTTCAGAATAAGGTATACTTTTTTTAAATAAAAGATTTCGTTAAGAAAAGTGGAGGACATTCTTGGACTATTTTCATATTTTCGTATATTAAAAATGTTTATTTTTCAAACATAATGGTCAAAAAACCTAGAAAATAACACTAGTTGTAAGATTAGAACATGTTATGTACCTAGCCTTGTTTGTTTTAAGCAAAATTTCCTTTAGTATCTCTAAAGCAGGAAATAACAAGCTTATTCTTAAACTTCGATAAATTCACAAGTAGGCCTAGAAAATAATTGCAAATTCTAGACATAAACAACTAAATAAATGTCAGTTTTGTGTATTTCTCTAATAGATTTATTTTAAAATGTTATCCATGGAAGAAAAAATAGAAATCATTTTAATTCACGGAGAAAATAGAACCAACAGGGATACGGCAAATATTTTTAATCAAAGACACCCTAACAAATTCGTTTCGCACTCTACTGTTGGTCGTATTGTAGATAAGTTCAAGTCATCCGGTTCAGTTCTAAATGATTTTAAGAAGCCACATGTAAACTGGCAAGTTCAGCAGCATGAAGAACATGTATTATTAGATGTAGTAGAGCATAAAACTACATCAATTGCTGCTATTTCCAACAGAACTAGGGCAAAAGAGACTACAGTGAGAAAAATTTTAAAGAAACATAAGTACCGTCCATTTAAGCCAAAATATGTCCATATACTAAAAGAACGAGATTTTAACGCAAGATTTGATTTTTGTATGTGGTTTCAAGGAGAGCTCGAAGAAAACCGTCGTTTCCCCAAAGAAATCATGTTCTCGGACGAAGCAACGTTCTCTTCCAATGGAACGGTGAGTTCGCAGAACTGCAGATGGTGGGCTGATGAAAACCCTAACTTTATCATCGAATGCAGGGACCAATATTCTTTTAAAACAAATATTTGGTGTGGTATTTTTTATGGTAGATTGATTGGACCCTATTTTTTCCACGAAAATTTAAATTCGCAAAGGTACTTGAACTTTCTCATGACCGAAATAACCGATTTAATTGATGATATGGTATTGGAAGAAAGATCTGTCCTATGGTTTCAGCAAGACGGCGCATCTATACATAGTACACTGGCGGTGAGGAGTTATTTAAATCAATTATTTGGGGACAAATGGATTGGCAGATATTCAGCGTATCCATGGCCAGCGAGATCCCCTGACCTAACTCCGTTAGATTTTTCCTTGTGGGGGTATCTAAAAGAGAAAGTGTACCGCAAACGACCATTTCGAAACATTGAACATCTAGAAAACACAATACGTGACGTTTGCCTAGAAATTCCGGCCACATATTTTGTAAACATTACAAGAGAGTTCTCTAGAAGGATCATCAAATGTATTGCAAGAGAAGGGAGACATACAGAAATGTAGTATTGTTAACATTTTTTTATTCATTTAGTTTAACTGTATAGTAACGGTATTTTTGTAAAATTGGAATTGTTGACTACGCTTACTTGTGAATTTATTTAATTTTAAGAATTAGAATTGTTTTTTTTGAAATTAACTTTGTTAGTTGAAATAAAATTACTTTTTTTTCTCATTTTTAAAAGGTTATTTTCTAGCTTTTTTGACCATTATGTTTTTTAATTTATTTTTAATGGTACATACGAAAATATGAAAATAGTCCAAGAATGTCCTCCACTTTTCTTAACGAAATCATTTATTTAAAAAAAATATACCTTATTCTGAAATACAAATTTTTTTTTGTTTATTACATGGTAACATAGGTTTTTATCAGAATTCGAGAGAAAAATACACTTAAAAAATATACAGGCGTTTTTTTACAAAATTATGAAAAAAAAATTAAAATTAAAATTTTTGTACGAAACTTTGGATTAGGATGTCCGCGAAAGTACAAACAACTTTTTCTTATGGCATCTTCTTATATTTTGACAAATACTGGCACGTTTGGACGTTGGCAATTTTTAAATGACATTTACGCATTGAAGCAAATGCGATATGTTAAATATTTTAGGTTAGTTTTTGGTTTCTAATTATGCAAAAACAAACTACAAAAAAATAATTTTAAAAATTTAAAGAGTAAATTTTTTTTCCATATGGTGCAGACTTTTCCGCGGGCACTGTATATATCAAATTTTGAGAAATATTTCTTTGTGGGGAAAAATGTGATGGTAAATAAAAAACTTCGCAATAAAGAAATTTTGTTCGTTAAGTAGAAGTTAAAATACAGGCAATGCGGGTATTTTCTGTTGACTTTACTATTTTCCTAGGATACTTCTTTTTAACGCGTGTAAAGTACATATATGGAGTTAAACAAGACACTATTTCGAAGTAATTTTTATAAGTTTTGTACATAGATTGACCTTTTTGGTGTTAGGTGTGATATTTAAAAGGTATTCTAACGATTCATTATAGTTTAACACATAAAATACTTGTATTTTTAGATTTATAGACAAACAGTAACTGTTTTTTCTGAACGATTTTTTTGGTAGTAAGTAGTAAAGGCTGAATATTAAAACACTATTAATAGAATAAATTTTAGCGCATTTAGCAGCCATATTATTCTGTAAATAAAATAAAGTAAATTTAGTTAGTTCATTATTCTGTTGTAAATCTTTATGAACTTGCAAGTTTAACTACATACAGCACGTGTTAATTTTCATTAGCCATAGGCGATTAATTCATGCAATACGTGACAACATGGCACCCCACCTTTCCTCTTCAATGCGAGCGCGAGACCGATACAAGCTCAAGTTAGCAGTAGCTGTTGGACTATTGACTAGGGTGTTTGTACTGCGCTCAGAAATAATATTTACGCATTGCAAGGATTTTTCTTTTTCTTTTCAGTAAATGCAGAGAATTAATTATTAAGCTGCGTTCACGCTGCATGTCACAAACAAAAGCGTAATTCTAATAAAATTAAAAATAAGGTAAATAAGAAAGGATTCTGAAAATAATAATAAACTACTACATCGCGGCGGCCATTTGATGATGACGGCTTTTATTGCAGACTAGATCGCAAAATTCGCAACGTGTTCGCAGCTAAACATTTAATGTAGAAGTGGGAAGATCGGAGAAAGTCGTTGTGATGTCGATTGTTGTCGGGATTGGTGACGGATAGTAGGGGTGACACACGTTGCCACATATTATTTGTATACGTATAAATCGCATGTAAACATTGAATCCATATACCTAATGAAAATTGACACATACGGTATATCAATAATACAAAGCATATACTTCAAGGAAAGAAACAATATTTAAATTGTATCCAGCATAGAAAGTTATTTTGATAAAGGTTTTGCATATACAAATAGTAAAATTCTTTGATAATTATAATTTCATGTTTTTTTTTTGAAGAATCTAAATGTGAAATGATTAAATGACTTACTAGGTAGGTATAAATAAAATCTTTCCGAAAAAACAGCCACACTTTGTTGTAAACACAATATTGTATTGTCTATAAATCTGAAAATACAAGTATTTTCTGTGTTAAACTATAGTAAAGTATTAGAACACATTTCACACATCATACCTATCACTAAATAAGTCAATTTATGTAGGCACTCTTTATTAAAATACTATGAACCTTGACCAGTCTCAATAATGACATCAGAGAATTTTCGCCCACTGTATTCTGAAGTTCAATGTGCACGTGAAAAAATCGTTAAATAGAAAAATTCGATAAAAGGTGTTCGTAATATAAAAGTTCGATGTATATATAGTCACGTCTTGAATACTTACCAGTGCGGAGAGGTTAAGGGGGGCACTAAATTGAAAATAAAATCGATAAAAATGTTATATCAGTCTCATTACTTGCATACAACATATCTTTTGACATCCAAACGTTTAATATCTAAAGACGCATAATCTAATATATTCTATTAATTTCGTATGTGTATTCTTTTTGTAATTTAGATAAAGAAGATGATACACTCGCGCAATTACTCAATGACGGAAGTAATTTCTTTAACAGAGAGAATGACCCTAAACAATCTTCAAAGCATCAACAGCTTGGTGTTCCCCCAAATGCAACATCAGAGACCACCGCATATTCATTCTCTACACAAGAAGAAACGACCGAATTAAATCCGATATTTAAGGGGTTGAAACTGATGCTCGAGAATTTCGACGAAGAAGCGTACGTGGAGCTCAAAGACAGCGTCGAGGCCATCGGTGGTGAAGTCGTGTCGAAATCGTACAAGGGGATCCCCGATTACGCAGTTATACCAGCTTTTAGTTCGGACTTTGCCCGCGCAGCTAACGAAATAGTCACCGATTATTGGCTGATGGAGTGCTGGAAAGATAATGAATTGAAGGAGATTCAATATTATCATAGACCTGTCGAAGTAAGAAATGACAACGCATTGAAGGGATGCGTTGTGACAATATCAGGCTATACAGGTTCAGAGAGACTGTTTTTAAACGATTTAATTAAAGAACTTGGAGGAATATCTCAAGAACAGCTTTGTAGAGTAGACAAAAATGGCATTTTGGCATCTACGCACTTGTTAAGTGCGGTTGCAAGTGGATCGAAGTATAACGCAGCGTTGAAATGGGGGCAGCCTATTGTTAGTAAAGATTGGTTATTCGAATGTGCAAAGGTGGGAAAGTTGGTTTCAGAAGAAAAATACTTGATTAACAGAATCAAAGGTATGAATATTCATTTACTTTAAACATGTTTTACAATTTATTGTAAAATTATTTTAATATATACAGAGTGAGTCATTTCTGTGGAGAAGGTAGATTGTATTTTTATAAATAAGGATTTTTCGAAGCGTTTTTTCCCCTGTGATGGTCACGCATTGGGAGCACCTTTTAAATTAAGTATTAGGATAAGTGCATAGCTGACCGTAGTTATAGTTTTTTAAATGGAACATCCTATACCGGGTGCTGTAATAGTACATTGGCGGAGCTTAGCATGAGAACTAATAACGTTGTAGCAATGAGATTTTACGTACGTATGTAGTATGCTACTGTGGATTTTTTTTTATTTACAAGTATACAGGGTGTTCGAAATTTCCGCAACCACCTTCAACTTTTTTGTTTTAAATAGATTGCTATACTTTCTAGCTATTATGATGATAGCCGACCAAATTATCTTTGCAATGATATATGTATATGTGCACTTACAACTGTAACAATCTTAACAGTTGCAGCACCTAACATTTTAAGTCTTAGTCTGAAATTGGTTACAGTGCCTCACGTAACTCTTGTGTTACTAATTTATGGACTAACACGTTGTTTGTTTTGAGGTTCAAGAACGTGATTATATATATACAGGGCGTTTAATATGTCGTGTCTAAGTTATCAATTTTTATTGGCTATTTTCTCGTTTTATTTAAATCGAATCTATAATTTTTTTAGTAGTCAGCACATTCCCTGCAAAATTGCCGTTAAAATGGTACCAATAACATAGTACTTATGTCTTGTATTTTTAAAGTTATAACCCTTTAATGGGATATACCTATGTTTATAATATATATACTGGAGACGCGTTAAGTTCAGTTGCACGTCATCGATGACGTTTACATGTTGTCATAACTGTATTAGAGAAACTAAAAAAGTTACATTGTTAAATTATGCTTCAGGGCATTTATTTCATTAGCTTAAATAGAAGATTTATAAATTGATCGTAATATACGCATTCATGGCAAATAAACACATAATTTCCGTTTCAATATTAAATTTCTTTATTACATATTTTTAATAGACTAATAGTTCATTTCGGTGTTGACAGATAAATCATATCTGTCAAAAAGACGTGCGTTGTGTATATTCTTCCTGTCAAATTTTTCATGTTTATTTTTGCTTTAATATAAATTGTTTAAAAACAGTGCTTCTTAGAAGTGTATTTATTAATTATTTGCGTGCATTGAATATAATGCCGAAAGGTTTCTCTAACAGTCGATGCTTTTTACAAACTTTTCTATAATCGGTTGTTAAATTTAATGTGAATAGCGTAAGTAATGCTTATTTTAAAGTATATTATGGATACGTAATGAAACATTTAAGGTTTTTCGACAATCTAAATCAATATAATAAATAAGTTGAGAAAGACTGAAGTCTTAGAGCATTTCAATTACAAAATATATTACGTCATAGTTATTGTATAGTGAATAATTTTTTTCTTTGGTTATATCAAATGTCACTGACAGAAATAAAAATAGATCCGGCAACATATACAAGGCGAATCGTCATGGATCTATTATGACGTGCAACGGAACTTAACGCGCCTCGACCATAATATGCTGAGCATCTAATAGTTGGTTGGCCATGAAATGATATAAAACATAGTAACTTTTACAAACGCCTGTTTTTCAATTCTTTATTATTATTTTTAGAAGTACAATTTGTAATTTTTCTATAATAAAACAATCTTATTTTAAAATGTCTTCAAATATGTCTCCGTTCTGGGGCCCCGATTCTCGAGTCGAGAGAACAATGGAGACGATTCTCTTGAAATGTAAAAAATCGTATTCTTGTACTTGAGAGATAGATCCCTTCTCTCAAGAGTTGTGAGAATTTGCATCTATCGGTTCAAGTCAAGCGAACATATTAATAGTTAAGAAAAGCATGCGCGATGAATGCATGCATATAGAAGAATAGTATAGGTTATGGCATAGGTAGTCATAAGAAGTACAGTAGAAACGAAAAGATGGTACTATATGTGCATTATCACAGCATCATACATTTTTGGAGTAACATGGATGAAGAAGAGATTTTTGTAGTGAATCATGTACTAATCGATGTTGCTGAGGCAGAGGAACTCTATCAACGTCCTCGGTGTCGATTTTATATGCGGGAAAATGCGTTTAACTTATCTGATATACAATTTAGAAAATTATTTCGTTTAAACAAAGAAACAACAAGATATATCATTGATATTATTTCTGAATATGCTGAACAACTATCCCGAACGTTCGCTATTAACATAAAATGACAAATATAGAAACATATTCGCTGTACTGAAACATTTTAACATTATTATAATATTTCAAATTTACTAACACAAAATTGTCTTGTTTTCCAAGCCTTCATGGGGTGCAAATGCAAGCTTAAACCAGTATTCCACAATGCGTTGATACTTTAATGTAAATATATATATTATTGTATTATATTGAAATAATATTAAACATGTATGACATGTAGAAAACTTAATAATAGTTTACACTTCGATGTTTAGCCTAACACTTTCCGAAAAAACCTTTTTAACATTATTTAAAAGAAATTTGTTTTGATATTACATATTACCTAATATACACTGTTCTATACAACAATTGTCCTAATCTGCCTTCATTTTCAACCTGGCAACATTGTACTGCTATTTCCTACACGATCGACACACATCCCTACTTAAGCATAGCTATTCTTGAAGTTAGGAGAACAAGGGATGGGAATGTGATCTATCGTTTCTCTCAATAGAACGTTCACGTCTCATAAGTTCGAGAATCTGGCCTCTGCTCTACACATGCTCTCAACTGCCTCTATATCGACAGACTTACATTCTGAGCCAAGTTATTCTCACTTAATTGAAGAAAAGCGTGTCTTATTCGTTGCTGCATGTACTCTGCCGTTGTAGGAGATGTTGCGTAAACATGGCTTTTTTGCATTTGGCCACAGAAAGAAATCACAAGGTGTGAGATCTGCTGATCGCTGTGAATAACCTATCTAAATGTGCTCTTGCAGCAGCATCATAATGTGCTGGTGCACCATCATGTTGGTATCACAATCTCCTTATGACGTTATCTGGTAGGCCTTCTAATAGCAATGGCAAATTATTTTGTGGGAAATTTCTGTAGCTTATTAAATTTAAAGTATTATTAAAAAAGAATCGACCAATAATAGTGTTTCATATGATGCCTCCCCATGTGTTAACACATGGGTTGCATAAAATGAGGGTTTTTTAGTGTCATAATAACGAAAAATTTGTTTGTTTGTTCCACAATTAGCACATGTTGCTTCATCTCTGAAAAGCATATGATCTAGAAAAGTTATATCTTGTCGTAATTGTCAAAGTACCCATTTACAGTAAACTAGTCTCCTTTCAAAATCCGTTTGTAATAAGCCTTGATGATTTTGAATTTGCAAGGGTGAAATTTATGTTTTTTGAAAATCAGCAGTGATTTCTGTCCCGTGTTGTTTCGAAATTATCCTTGTGGACTGGACGACTGTCACTTCATTATCTTCTGTAACCATAGCCTTACTTCTTTCATGTTTAACTTAATTCACTGGACCCGTTTTCAAACGTTTTACTATCCGGTGCTCTTCGGTCGGCATGACATCTGTTCTTGATGCTAAAAGTGGATTTCTATTGCTAGCGCCAAGAGCAAGTACTATGTCTATGAGCTCCTCTTTCGAAAAATTTAATTTAAAGCAAAAACAATTAAAGGGAACAATAAACTATTATGGTATGTAAATAAAAAATAACGTCAACAAAACGATATAACTAACAACAAGGTAAATGCAACACGTGGCAACTACTAACAAACAAACAAAAATTGATAATTAACTAGGCAAACTTAAATTATAACAATAAAACGCTATTACTGCACAGAGAAAATACATAAAACAGCTTTATATGGAATTTTGAAGTAGAGATTTTGCGTTTGGTTGCACAGCAATTTTTTTTAAAATACCAGGGCCAGCCAACTATTAGATGCCCCATATTGTATATCATAAACATAGGTATATCCAATTAAGGGGTTATAACTTTGAAAGTACTAGAAATAAGTACTATGTTATTGTTACCATTTTAACGGCAATTTTACAGGGAATGTGTTGACTAATACAAAAATTATAGGTTCGATTTAAAAAAAAACGAGAGAATAGCCAATAATGATCGATAACTTAGGCATGACATATTTAACGCCCTGTATATGTATTCTCGTTGTTCAACCTCAAAACAAATAAATGCTAGATGCTGCAACTGTCAAAAATTTAACAAAATTATCAGTAAAACTAAAACTAACATTTGTAACTGCACATATTCATATATCATTGCAAAGATAATTTGGGCGGCTATCATCATAATAGCTAGAAAGTATAACAACTTATTTAAAATAAAAAAGCTGAAGGTGGTTGCGGAAATTTGGAACAACCTGTACATTTGTAAATAAAAATAAAAAATGTACAGTAACATACTACATACTTACGTAAAGTCTCACTGCTACAACGTTATCAGTAAGTACTCATGCTAACCTCCGCCGACACACCATTGCCGCACTCGGTAGAGTATTGCATGTTTGTATTCCCTGTACAATTCTTGTCAAAAAGATCTAAAATCAAAATTTTTCGGTTTATTACAATTTTTTTGAAAAATTGAGTGTATTCTCGACAACAACGTATTTTGTGGACACAATATTCGGTAGTGTTGTTCATAGTAAAGCGACCTAATGCAGGCATAATTTATTTTCAACTTCTGATTGCACATTCAGAAAACTGTATTAAATTTAAATGACACATTTTCACTAAAAGTTAATACCCAGGCATTTCAAGTAGAATACATCGTTGTAAACAGAGCTAGTGTCGAAACTTGTTGATAATCTTTAGTATAGTTTATTCTTCGTAGAAAATAAGTAACTAGCAGTGACGCATATGACGTTACCAAAGTTAGATTGAAGCTGGGTGGGAAATGTCAAAGTATTATTATTTCATGATGTTTGTAAATGGAGACTTAAAACATTTATCTATTTTTGCTACACGCTTTTCGTGGTTGTATTGCAACTTATAACTGGTCTTTTCTTAATTTTTAGAACCCGAAAAAGTAGAAAAGATTCTCGAAAAAACTGTAACTAATCAAGAATCTGACCATAGCAGTGCATCAGAACCCAACGGAACGCAATCCAACTATTTAAAAGGAAGTACCCAGACGGCCTCAGAATCAGTGAATACTAAAACCATAACTCCGAAGAAAGCGACCACCGTTGATAAACATGACACACCATCGTCTTCGAAATGTTTGGACGAACAACATTTACTAGGTATTATCCCGATTTTCATGAAACGATTCTATTCTATCACATATTAACTGTTATTGTGTGTTCATGCTTGAAAAGTAGTATGCAGTGGCAATATATGAGGTTGTCCAGAATGAGTGACTTCTACTTGCAAATATGGCCGCCTCTAACAATGTAGGCATAGTAATTATTTGTTTTATCTCGTTCCCTACTATCTTATCTGCAGTATTTTCATATCCAACATCTTGTATTGAGAAATACATTAATTTTCCACGTTAGTATATGTTTTTTTAAAGTGAATTTTACATATGAAAAGTGTTATCAAGTCGTTTTAAAAGAAATGTAAATATCTATTATGCCCATAATCTGAAAATATGGGCATTGGAACAAGATATGAAGATAAAATTATTAGTATTAGTAATTGGATGTGTTTTCCCTTGCATTTTGTTGTCAACAAAATCACAAACTATTTCCAAGCGCTTGTTCTAAGCCCTATCTTTTACATTGTTCCTGTATTAGACTGAATAAAGTATAGCAAAAATTAGTATTTTTTCAGCAAAACAATATTTTAAGTAACTATGTACGTGGATAAGAAATTAATTAAATAAAAAATACTGAAATAAATTACAATTCCATTAATAATATATAATTCACCTAACTTCAAAATAATATAATGATAAATTATTTATTCTAAATAGAATTTGAATTTGTAGCCTTAGGCCGTTCGTCCACCGAGAAAACCAATATATGGCAACCAGACGCCATATTTTTTTGAATCTGACAGTGGTTTTGTTTCTGACACTTGTCATAGTTACTTCTAGTGTGCCGCAGGAATCCAGTCTTGGGTCTTTTCTATTCTTATTATTCATTAATGATCTTGTGGGGCGAATAGATTGCAATATATAAATATTCGCTGAATACGTTAAGTTATATATATCTACACATTCATTGAAAGATTGTATCCTACCTACAAATGTGGTAGTTGTGCTGGTAATCATTTGACAAACAAATGTGATAGCCTAATTATTATGTAAGTGTAAGAACAATTGATAAATTTAAAGTGGATATTGACACTAATCACAAGCGTTTAATACAAATTTTATAAACTACAAACGAATGGTAGATAATCAAAAATCGAAATTTAAATATATGTAGCAATTAGATAGTATGTAGGATTGATTCAGGGTAATGATTAAATTGAAGTTTTTTAAGTGTTAAGAACTTTAGAATATTTGAACAATTAGTCAATAAATATATTATAGAAAAAGTATTAGTTTTATGTAATATATTTGTATATTTTAATAGGAATTGCTACATAAAGATGATTATTACCTATTATTTATTCACTTGCCTTATTATTGAGTTAAATTGTTGGGTAGTAAGTAATTTATTTATTATTTATATGAAACGAATTTCATGAGTTAATTCATTAACGAGTACGATACCTAAATTTTTTTGGATCTACGAAATTTATTTGCGTAAAATGTATATGATATAGAACGTGAATGTTAAATTACAGCTTTTACACCTCCAAACAAGCCAGTTGACAGTGATGGATCGCCGGTTTTCGTCAGTCAAGTTACTCCGGTAAACAAGATAATGAATCAATTTCGCAGTAATTTTATGCTTGGTATAAGTCCGTCCACTCCTCCCCTTCCCGAAAGATGGGGCGACGTGGATACACCGAAAACTCCGTATGGAGCTTTCATCAGACCCAATCCATCGCCGCATTTGAGGAAAGAAATGTTAAAATGGATAAATAAATTTCCGGAGAAAACCAGAAGAGATAGTACGGTATGTTAGTAGTTTATTATTTTAATCTTTCGATTGTTCCGTAGTTTATTATATTAATTAAATAAAGAACGTTTGAATTATGAGAGCTTTAATACAGGATTTGAACAGGATAACATAGTTTCATTGTTTTACACAATATGTTAATAGATTGGGTATATATTTAATTCTCTCAATACCATTAGATATTAATATGTAAATAACACTTAAATGTTGAAAGGATCCTGTTTAAATTATCATGCATTGATCATGTTTTTTATGTTCGACTGTAGTATAAACAGACACTTTTTTTGATATTTTTTGTGACTGTACAGCGATACTTTCGTTTACTATACTCCATTCACTGAACATATAGAGTAATCACGAGCTGTTCACGACTGTTTCACGTGCACAGCTCATTTACAATAGAAAACTTATATTAACAATAAACTGTTATAAAATCTTTTGATTACATATTTAAATTTTCAAAAACAACAACTTATTAGTTTATATAAAATACCGACCCGATTTAAATTTACAGAAAATGCATGTTTTGTCTTTTTAGATAACTAAAATACGTAAATCTCAAACATAACCTATATCAACAAAACATTCGTAAATTGCTTAAAATACACCACTTAATAAGTGGATAAATATTAATTAACTTAACAAAAAAATACACAAATGCGTATTTTGTAAACAATTTAAGATAATTTAATATGCATTTGTCAAATTCAATATGAGGCATTTTAACACATAATACAAAACCAATATAAGTATTTAAAAATGAAACAAATTGTTACGCTGTAAAATTCATTTCTTTTTTTTTTTTATTCAAATTCACTTTTCATTCAACGCTTGTTTTATTGTATTACCTAATTTCACAATTTAATATTTCTTACAAAAAAAATTAACCATTCAACACATAAACTTTAATTAAATTTTGTTACATTACGTACTACCTTTTCTTTTATTTCTTTTACCTCTGCATACCTCAAATTTTATTGTGACAAGCACGTACATAAATAAGGTAACCCGCTGGAGGGACACAGCCAGTGGTAGCTCGTAGGAGGCGCAGGTAGGTTATCTGTAAGATAGCATAGTGTCCTGGTGCCCGGACAACGTCGCTAGCGTCGTTGCCGACCGACGCTCTACTTTTGGTGTTCTTATTTTCCTGAACCGTCACGCCGTCTGCGACAGAGTTAGCTCGGCCCTGCGTTATCCGGTTTAACATCCCCTATTGCGATTCTCCGTTTCATTCCCTAATTCAGCCCGTTATCTTAATGCGACGTAGATCCGGTAGCAAAAATTTGGCGCCCAAACGTCTGGGCCTTTCTTTCTGGTAATAAGGGAAAAATTTGGCGCTCTAACATTTTGGGGCCTTTCGTTCTAGTAGAGTGAACAAATTTTAGTGCCTTAACGTCTGGCTTTTCCTTCTGGAAATAAGGTAACAAATTTTGGCACCAACGTTTCGGCCAACTTTCCGCCATCTTCAATATTTTTTTTTATTATTATCTTTGTGTCAACCAAGTTTCGGCCAATTTTCCGCCATTTTCAAAATTTCTTTTCCTGCCCCTAACCTTTAGACAAGTTTTCTCCCCCTTCCGTACAAATTTGGTGCACTAACGCTTTAGAACTTTCTTTTGGAAATAATATTAACAAATTGTTGGCCAACGTTTCTGCCCTCTTTTCGCCATCTTCCGGAATAAAATTTTCCTTTGTTACCCAACGCTCCAACGAAGTTTTCGCTACCTCCTTAACAATTTGATGCCACCGTTGTGGGCCTAACGAACAACATTTCGCACCTAACGTTTCGGCTAAGTTTTCGCCGCCCTCAAATTTTCTTTTTCTCTTGTGTGTCATCCATCGACTCATAAGTTGACACCGAACGTTTCGACCTAGTTTTCACCATCTTCAGGGAAATTTCTCGTCTTTTCCAATTTTCCTTGGTCTTGGTTGCTTTGACGAGACAACGTGTCGTTGCCCAACGTTTCGGACAAGTTTTCTCCACCTTCCGGAATATTTTCCTTACCTTTAAGTATTTCAGCCACTAACATTTCGTCGTACCGCACAGTGGTGCTATACTTTGGAGAAGCTACTTGTTTCGTATCAACGTTTCGGTCCTGACCATCTTCAGGAACAAATTTCGTAATTTTCTCGATTTAGGCTTTTTCTCGACTTGTGTGAGTGGCTACTAAGTGGAGCACTCTTATCGCACTGTTTTCTTTGGTCTTGCCTATATCTATATATATTTTTTTCGACTACCTTCTAGGCAAGTCTTAGCGTGCGTTTGACTTTTCATAGTTTTGCAATCAATCAAGATTTTTCTTTTGTTACCTGGTACGAACTATTTAAGTAATCGACAGGTACACATTTGTGTCTTGTGACCATTTCAAGACCTAGTTTATCGCTGTAATTTTTCCTAAATAATTTTCTTTTTTTTCTCTTCTATACAATGGAGCCAGTTCGGTTTAAAGTTCTCATCGACCAACTTTCATTTGAGGATATGGAAAATTTTCTTGCTATTGCTGGTGACAAGCTAAAGCCAGGGTGTACGCTGGAGTCGGCGCAGTTGGAGTGCTACTTTGTTCTAAAATCGTGGAAGCTTATACCCGACGATATAACGTTTGACCCTCCTTTTCCTTATGCGGAGGACGCTGAGGCGATCTGGTTAAAAATCTCTCTCCTAGAGTCTCTTATCTCTCAACTTGCAAGTACGTCAACGGTCACGGAATATCGGAGAATATCTTCCACTCTAGCTTTTGTCGCTGGCCGCATTGTAAGGGCGCGACCGCGAACTGAGGATGAGAAGAGCGAATGTAGCTGGTTTTCTATGCGTAGCTTTGAATTGGCAGCCAAGTTTCTCTCGAGATTTCGGGCGTTCGGAAACGTCACAACTCACGATCTTCTTGATACCTCTCGTTGTACCGCTATTGAGGAGTATAAGGCATGGAAGGCCGAAGAGTATATGAGTGACGACGAGGATCGTTGGAATGGCGACATAGAGATTGTGTTTGGCGACGAGGATTATATGAGTGACGACGAGGATGACATGGGTGACGATGAAGATATTGGCCAACCTTCTCCGTCAGTTAGTGTCATGCCAGATCCGACTCTTTCTCCAATAGTTACCTCCCCACCTATGATAGTCTCAGTTGCCTTCACGGACTTGTATACTTCCGAGGACCCAGTCAGATCTGTGTCAGAAGTCTCTCCCGTATTAGAAACTTCCGAGCTCGTGGATAGTACAATTCCTGATGTATCTCCTGACTTACAGCTTACCTATGATTCAGATACTGATGTATCTCCTGACGTAAAGTTTACCTATGATACGATTTCTGACGTACCTCCCGACTTAGAGCTTACTCATAATTCAATTTCTAATGTCTCTTCCGATTTCGTGCTTAACTATAATACAGATTCTGTTTCCTCATCTGACTTGGAGCTTTTTGTACGCCCTAATAATTCCGATTCTGTCACTTCTTCCGAGCTAGAGGTTCTTGTATGCGCAAATAACGCAGATTCCGATGTCTCTCTGAACTTGGAGCTTTTCGAACCGACAGAAGTCACAGCTCCATGCGTATCTTTAAACCTGCATATATCTGATTTAGCTTATGATAAAAACGCTGTTGTTTCTTCGGCTTTGGATTTCTCTGTTCCGTCGAGTGAAGCGGATCCATTCATTTCGTTGGACATGGGATCTCTTGAAGTTGATGAAGATATTTCTTTGAACCTCTATCGAGAGCGTACCTCTAAAATAAAAATTTCTCGGACTTCTTCCGTTTATCTTAGCCCGGCTATGGTCTTGTTTGTGGGTTACGTTTTGCAGTGGTACCTTGTTAATCTACCTTCTTCCGCCATTTGGTCAATGTTACCTGACAAATTGCGAAACAGACTTCAGACGACAAACATCGACATTCGTCTGTTGAATAAATTAGTTTGTCTCCTATCTCGCTTACGTTTTCGCTATGTGTTGCTTCGTGCCTTGTCTTATCGCTAACTCCTTCCATCATGGCCTGTAGAGAGTGCCTTGGCTTGCAGCCGTAACACCAGAATTTCTCTACCGTGTACCTCGCGTGATGTAGGAGGCATCTAAAGGGGCTTTATGGCCTGTAGCGAGGGCTGGAAGAATTCTCCTACCGTGAACCTGCGTGAAGTAAAAGTCTTCTAAAGGGACCCTGACTTCTATTGTTCCTCTACCACCTTAGGACAAACATTTTCTTTTATCGACCTTTCGTTAGTGTGTTTACCGGCCCCATTGCACAGCTTGTATCTGTGATTCCGTCTATGCATTTATCTTCCCGTATCTTTATCGCTTCCGTATGTTTCGTATCTACCGTGTTTTGCATATATGGAGTGGCAACCTTGCTAGGGGAGTCCACACTACATTTCCTTTATCTTATCGGACATGACTTACCTTTAAGCTAACTTATGTTGGTTTTGCTTAATTACCGGATTTGACTTATCTTCAGGTCGTGTCCTGGCGACCTTTTGCTTTTCTTACGTTCAAAATGTTACCTCCAGGAATCGGATATGACTTCAGCCTTTATGGTTTATCGTTGCCTTCAGCATTTTAGTCGGGACAACGCCGGTCCAGACTTTAAACTTTTGCTCCCTATTATCTCTTTTTGTTTGGCGATCTTTTCTCGTTTTGTTGTTACCGGATGTTATGGTTGTCGAAACGGCATATCCGTACCTCTGAGCAGTTGCACCATTTTTCTTTTGTTTCTTTTTCGTTACTTTCCCGTACCGGCCGAATGCCGAAGGGCCACGTGGTGGTTTTGGCCAAGCTGCTTGGTGTTACTGTGACTGAGTGTGGATATGTGCGTTCGTGTAGTGGACAACGTCCGTTTTAGAGCTCTCGCTTACCCTTTTCACTATCTTTTTTAGTCAGCTATGTTCTCGGTGCAAGAAATTGCTCTGCGATCAATTTCTTTTCGCTGGAAAGGGGGGAATTTGTTACGCTGTAAAATTTACTTTGGTTGTAGTTCTTGAAAGATTGTGTGCCTTTGTCTAAATACGTGGAATTTTGTATTAGTTCGTGACTTTTTGAGCGTACCCTGTACATTGTTTGTTTCACCGGCTACTAAGACTGCCTGACGTATACCTGCGTGTGTACTAAACCTACTCTTGAGCCCTCACCGCCCTTAATCACGTACCGCGAATTTGACAGATTCATTTTGTGTAAGATCGGGCATTTACACCCTATTTTTGTGGAAGCCTCTATATCTGAGTAACTAATTCTAATTATCTTAGCTCTAGCTTATTCTACCCTACCTGTAGTTTCGTATTTTCTGCATTTGCAGTTACTTTTTACGCTTTGCTTAAGTTTTTTTAAAAATATCTACTTATTTATTACGTCCGATCTCTACATAATGCATTTATTTGTGGCTTGGAAATGCTCCGAGACGACAGTCAGGTTGTTGTGTCGACTGTTTCACATGTTTTTGCGTATTGCCGAACACAGTATCTCGAGCAGGCCCGATTATTATTGTTATTTTCCTTTTCCTTCGCAGACGTCCCACTAAAAATGTAAGAAGTATTAATTAAGGAAATGCTTGGGACAGTGGGCATACTATTAATTGGTTGCCGAACACTTGTGGCCTTCCTTCGTTTTTCTAAGTATTAGGCATCTTCTGTGGTTCATCCTGGGACTTCCAGTAGGGGTTATGGACGTTAATATTCTGAAACATATAGTCAGATCGGTTTCTCCAACCGTCTTCCGCAGCGTTTTGATATTAGAGCTTTGATATTTCGTTAATTACCTGCAGAAATTCTGTTCTTTCGCCTAATAAAATGGAAACTACGTGTGGAAGTTTGTTTTGTTTATTTCTGTCAAACGTGGTCAATACGTTGCCATGTAATGGGTGTTACACACGGATTGCCAACGTCTAGCATGAAATACCCTCTCGTGCTGCCGACTTTATATTTTCTACTTACAATTGTTGAGTATTTCGCTTATGTTCTTCCGTCTAAGATATGTGTAGGGTTACGTTTAATTGTGTTTAAGTCACGATGTCGTCTCCCTTTATTGTCAGATTAGTTGTGTGTTTATTATGTTTATTTGAAAACTCCCGCCTTTAGTTTGAATCCTTTCCAGTGCGATGCATTGAGCGTGCGTGTTCTTGGTTTGTAACGTATCTTCCGAAAAGGTCACGGTTGGGTCACTTTCGAAGTCAAGCTTGTTATAAGTGCATGGGCACGATATGCTTATTTTCTTTTGGTGAATTTATCACTATGTCTAAAGTTAGACTAACGCTTAGGCGGCTTTAATGAAATAAGTTTAAGTTATCGATACCTTAATTAGGTGTTTATCGTAAATTATTTTTATCGCAATATCGCTATCTAGTTTACGAATGCCACGAGGTGGATTTTGAATTATTTTCGTGCTATGTGGAACTCCTGAGTCCTTACCGCGGGATCTCCATCTTTTTGGGGTAAGTGTTTGGAACTTTGTGTTAATTTTCGGGATTTTACTTTTGGTTCTTTCTTCTCTAAATTTTAATAGGATTCTTATGTCGGGCGCAAAAGCCCTCAGAAGCCGTTAGGATTCCTTTGACGGCCATTTAAGCCCTCCGAAGCCTTATTTTTGGTGGTTTCGCCCCGCAATTCTACCGAAGAGCGTGGTGATTCTTTATCGATGCATCAGTAGTTGCTTCTTAACATCCTGCCCACCTGTTGAAGTGGAATTTTCCAAAAAGGGAGTCGCCGCCATTTTGGATTCCCACAGCGTTCTTCCGGCGTCCATTTTACCAGATGAGAGCAGCTAAGGTTGTAGTTTTACTTCATATTTTCCGTCCGAATTTTCGACGTCTTTACGTCTGATTGCAAGACTTTATTTTGCCTAGATTTTGACCAAGAATTTCGAGTGGCTTAATAACTATCGCACCTCTTAGTTAACTGCGAGGTCACAATTTATTCCGTATTAAATTACCGCTGCTCCTTTTGTTTTTTTTTTATGTAATTCTTTGATTAATTAATATATTTCGGGTATGTCACTACCGTAAATTTTGAAGCCCTATGACGAGGCAATTATTTGATTAAAACTAATTTTAGTAAATTCATTATTTTTCACTATATCCTTTGGGAGATGTTATTTAATTAGTAATATACCTAGTGATTTTCTCTACCGTTAAAATAGTTGTATGTTACATGATGTGTTGCATCTTAAATCTAATATTTGTTAATAATTTTGCACGTTTTTTTGTAAGCTAGCAAATTTGTTTTTCACGTTGATCAATTAATTTACCTGAGCTAGATAATTTCATTTCTGTAGAAGCAAACTTTGGTTCCCGAACCTCAGTGTTTTTTGGTATATTATAAAATTTCTTTTCTAATTTTACCTTTAACTATTTGACTTTGCTAATAAATAACCTTCATTTAATTTAATTTAGTTCATGTATTCGAACCTGGCGATGTTTTTTTTGCGAATTTTACACATTTTAGACTAAGTCTTATATACTGACTTATTAGTTTCCTTGCGTTTATAAATAAATATTTACACCTTTGTATTAACATTGCCGTTGTGGCGTGTACTTGATAACATTTGTATTCTTAATGTGAGGTGATGAAACGTTTCTGCTACCAACCAACTACTGCTGAAGCGCAGAGATTATAATTTTGTATTAAGGCTTGTTTGTTTTTTTAAAAAAATTTCTATTACTATAACTTAACGCTTAGTGTTCAAAATTTTACAACTGTCTAGCTTCATTTCTTTTTTTTTTTATTCAAATTCACTTTTCATTCAACGCTTGTTTTATTGTATTACCTAATTTCACAATTTAATATTTCTTACAAAAAAAATTAACCATTCAACACATAAACTTTAATTAAATTTTGTTACATTACGTACTACCTTTTCTTTTATTTCTTTTACCTCTGCATACCTCAAATTTTATTGTGACAAGCACGTACATAAGATTAGGTGCTACGAATATACAGGGAGTTCAATAGGTAACCCGCTGGAGGGACACAGCCAGTGGTAGCTCGTAGGAGGCGCAGGTAGGTTATCTGTAAGATAGCATAGTGTCCTGGTGCCCGGACAACGTCGCTAGCGTCGTTGCCGACCGACGCTCTACTTTTGGTGTTCTTATTTTCCTGAACCGTCACGCCGTCTGCGACAGAGTTAGCTCGGCCCTGCGTTATCCGGTTTAACATCCCCTATTGCGATTCTCCGTTTCATTCCCTAATTCAGCCCGTTATCTTAATGCGACGTAGATCCGGTAGCAAAATATATTAAAGACTTTATTCACATGTGTATATAATATAAATTACAAGTTTAAATAGGGCATAGGTAGTTACTTTATTGTGAATTTATAAATAAAAAATAAAATACCTTTATACGTGTATAGATAGAGTACATACATAGTAAACATATATAAATTAAATGCATACACAATATACTTTATTTTCAAAAAATATATAGAAGAAAGAGCGAAAGAAACTATGAATGTAATCATATATTTTAAATTTTTCTGTGTTGACAATTAAAATTATTCCTGAATGTCACTGTGACAGTGACATTCAGGAATAATTTTAATTGTCAACGTGACGTAATTGTTGAAAATTTACAAGAGAGTTTCATAATTAATTTGGAAAGTTCTGAAAGTAGTGAATGTGGCATTCACTACTTTCAGAACTTTCTAAATTAATTATGAAACTCTCTTGTAAATTTTCAACAATTACGTCTAACTCCCACATATTCTTCACTACTTCCTTAACATGTTTGATGGCATTTAACCAGTTCTATTTTGTAACATTGTTCAATTATGTGTGTAACAGCTCTTTGACTTCCTTAATTTAAATGTAGTGTTTTTCCTTGCAATTTCTCCTTTAACTTGGGCCCATATTAATTCAATCGGCTTCAGTTCGCAATGATGTGATGGTAGTCTTTCACATTTTTCCTTTAAAAAACCATTACGAGCTCTTTTTTTGAAAGAGAAATTCACTTCCACACTGTTGTACGTTTGAGGTTTGGCAAGTTCTCATCTTCATTTATTTTCAATAAAATCTTATCCACTCTCGGCACCTCATTTTTATAGAAAAATGAGTGTACTATACGTCTAATAATATTGCGCATATCATCATCAATATTATCCAGGACAGATCGTCCTCTTGTATACGTCTTTGGAGGTTTCGCATCTTGTGCATTGTGTTCTCGTAAAATATTAAAAACACTTGCAGAGCAGATACCTGCAGCTTCGGCTGTAAAGTCAACAATTCGTGTCTTAGAGTCAGCTGGGCATTCTTGTTGCCGTTTGGTAAATATATTCAGTACAGTCTCTTTTTCTAGCACTGTAAAATGTCTCTTTACTCGTTTCTTCTGTTCTGGCTGCATTTTGCACAGTACTGTATAAACAGGTAAAAACAGTAACTTAAATTCAACACTTCTGAAAAGCTGAAACATAATTAACCTATAAAGCATTTGCTTTGTTTACGATTTATAGATCTTACCTTCAATAAATCTTTAATCATTAATAGAGTCTTTAAAAATACTGAGATTAATAATAATAACAACTTAAACAAATACAAAAAGCGCAAACACAAGGAACAATTCAAAATACTATATAGAAAAAGCAAAAAGTATACATACAGTGAGCTCAAAAAGGTTGGAATAAATTCATTTAAAATTCAACCTTTAATTTTTTTAAAAAACACTGGGACCCGTCAATTTTTATTTTTAGATGGGCATTTTTTAAACTAATTTTTGTTTATACAGGGTGACTCAAAAAAAAGATTTCATTTGACACTTCAATTTTTTTTAATTGAAACACCCATTTTTTATTTTATTTTCGAAATATACGTAAAATTTCAATGACATTTCATGTATTATAACCTAAGTCTAAGTTAAGTTAGCTTATTTCTTTTCATTTAAACTGTACATAAACATAATCAAATTTACTGAAACTGTAAACATTTAAACATTAATACCATTTTTATCTGTTACCTAGGTTATTTAACATTGACGTTGAAGTTCATTCCCTGTCAAAAGTATTTAAACATTTGTATAAAAGTTCTAATAAAAGTAGTTTTTTTTAACTGTAAAATGGCACGAGTAAATGAAAGGGAGCGCATAGAAATACTAATGATGATTGGCTATGGAGATAGGATGCGTACCCAACTGGAAGTTTCCGAGCTGTTCAACAATAAATACCCAAACAGAGCGCCTATATCTCAATCAACTATTAGTAAAATTGAAAAAAAATATAGGGATTTGGGGCATGTGAGAGATAATTATGTAAAAGGCCGGCCCACTATCTCAGAAGATGTGCAGTTGAATGTGCTATTATCCGTTGAAGAGAACAACCATAAAGTTAGTCGCGCTATTGCTGACGAGAACAAAATTAGTCAAGGATCTGTATTAAACTATTTACATAAAATTAAATGGCATCCTTATAAAGTTCAGTTAGTTCATGAACTAAATGAGGACGATCCAGATAGAAGAATGCAATTTTGTGAAATAATGATGGAGAGATGTATTGATGATCCTCAATTTTCACGAAGAATTGTGTTCTCGGATGAAGCAACGTTTTGCCTAAACGGAACCGTGAATAGGCAAAATTTCCGTTATTGGGCTACAGAAAACCCGCATTGGATTATGGAGTGTCACACACAATACCCTCAAAAAGTAAATGTTTGGGCTGGGATTATTGGAAACAGAATTTTGGGTCCCTTCTTCTTTGACGGCACTTTGACTGGAGAAAGATATCTAGAATTTCTAGAATTCGATTTGATACCTGCGCTTGCTGTAGTGTATCCAAATCCAGAAGATCCTGACATTCCCAATGATAGCTTATGGTATCAACAGGATGGAGCACCAGCCCATTTTACTCGCCCGGTGCGTGAATATTTAGATAGTGTTTTTCCTGGACGGTGGATTGGTCGACGAGGCCCAATAGAATGGCCGGCCAGATTCCCTGATTTGACCCCGTTAGACTATTATCTGTGGGGCTACCTAAAATCTAAAGTGTATATCAACAGACCGAACAATATTGACGAACTTAAATCCCGAATAAGACAAGAAATGAGACTGATAGAACCTCAAATAGTGCACAATGTTTTGCAAGAATTCGAAGATCGCCTCGGATATTGCCAGGATGTTGGTGGTGGCCAATTTCAACATTTATTAAATTAATATTTCACAATTTAATTACGAATCATTGAGACATTTATTATTTAGAATTAAATATTTTTTTTTTTTAAATTACATTGATTATTTTAGAAAAGAACTTAACTTTGACTTAGGTTATAATACATGAAATGTGATCAAAATTTTACGTTGAATCCGAAAATAAAATAAAAAATGGGTGTTTCAATTAAAAAAAATTGAAGTGTCAAATGAAATCGTTTTTTTTTGTCACCCTGTATAAACAAAAATTAGTTTAAAAAATGCCCATCTAAAAATAAAAATTGACGGGTCCCAGTGTTTTTTAAAAAAATTAAAGGTTGAATTTTAAATGAATTTATTCCAACCTTTTTGAGCTCACTGTATATAACATATACCACGCGATCATTTAAATTCTAAATTATAGCAGGCGGGATTTTTTTTATTAGGTTGTCCAGAATGTCAATTATTGATTAATTAACATTGTGAAACGTCACTTTGACAATTCAAATTGTAAATTAGTACTTATATACCAACTTAATTTAAATTTCACAGCCTGCTCTAATTTAGAATTTAAATCATCGCACGGTATTTCAAAATAACAGACAATGTTATTTATCCCTACTAGCACACTATATGCTCACTTGTTCTACATTAGCAAATACGTATTTTCATCCTTCTCTAAAATTGTGATTTTGCTGCATGGGTATAGTCACAATCATGTGACATAATCACAGAAAGCAGATGATTTATATCGTGTGTTTTAGGATTTTTATGTAACTCTCAGAGCCAATAGAAAGGCAGTATTAAAAATCATGTGTTGTTCACGCGTTTTTTGCTACTCTATTGGTTCGGTGAATATAGTATAGTAAAATAAAAGTTAATAGTCAAAAATCAATATAATTATATATGACGATCTTGTAATTACTTCTTAGAATTCATTCATTTTAAAACTAGTATTACTAATTATAATAATAATAATAATAATATATCTTTATTGCATTATACAGGTTGCGGCAGAACCAGTTAAGCAGTTTTGAGGAGTTATAAAAAAGAAATCAGGGTTCTTCTTCTCCTTCTTCTTTTAATAGGCGTATCGCCTGTTTAGTTCCGGTTTCTTTGCAATGGTGATTCTTGCGATTTTGATTGCCAGCTGTCACGCCATCGCTTTGGTGGTCGTCCTATAGGTCTTCTTCCATGAGGTGTGTATTTCGAACTATCCTGACCATTCTGTCGGGGATCATTCGGCTAACATGGTGGTTCCATTCTCTTCTTCTCTTCCTCGACCATCTGACCACGTCGTCCGTTAGGCACTTCTCTCTTATGTCTGTGTTTCTCTGCCTATCCTTCAATGTATGTCCCGTTATAGTTCTTAAGGTCTTCATTTCAGTTGCCCTTAGTAATCTCTTTGTTATCGTTGTTTCCGCTCTCGTCTCAGCACCATATGTCATCACTGGTCGTACGCATGCTTTGTATATTCTTGATTTGCATTCTGTACTTAGGTGTTTGTTTCTCCATATTGGATATCTAAGATGTCCCGATATTGCTGCTGCTTTGTTAACTTGTTTCCTCACCTCGTCCCCCAGGAAGCCGGCGCTTGTAATTTTGCATCCATCCAAGGTATTCGATTGACATGGTTTGGTCAATGACATTATCTTCTATTGCCAATTTGCAGCGCAGAGGTTCCTTTGCTATGGTCATGCATTTCGTTTTGGTTGTGGAGATTTTCATATTAAGTTTTCCTGCCTGCTTGTTGAATGGAGGTCAAAGAGAGAGAAATCAGGGTTGATAGAGAAAAAAGGATTTTATATTCGAAGTGTTACATACCATTTCATTTTTATTTAGTTTTGAAAATAATGTCCTTAATATGGCGCCCGTTAGCAGCAATAGACTGTTGTAGACGATCTCTGAAGTTTTGAAAAGCTCTTTGACACATATCACGGGGTATAGCGTTCACTTCCTCCATAATCCGCTCTCTTAGCTCCGCCCTCGTACCCTAGGGCGATAGCCTACAACAATGGTTATAACCCAGACATTATTCACAATATCCTCAATAAACATTGTTATAAGAAAGCTATTAATTTAGTATATCCTACAGAGAAAGTTGATACAAATACGAAATATAGCACAATAATTTATACGGGGAATTTTACATACAAAATTTAAAAAATCCTGTCTAAGAATAACCATAACATAGCCTTCACAACTAACAATTCTTTAAGTTCAATTATTAAATAAAAACAATAAACAAAAAACAGACAAAAATAATAAGTCAGGAGTTTACACACTAGTTTGCAGTTCTTGCCCTAAATTTAACATAGGCCAGACAGGTAGATCTTTTTCTAAAAGAATAAAGGAACACGAAGGAAGCTATATTAATAATAAAGATGATTCACATTATGCTATACATTTGAGAGAGGAAACTCATATCTTTAATCATAATTTTGAAATTTTACACACAGTAAATAAATCTCAAAAATTAAATTTGTTAGAAACTATGAAAATTTTGAAACATAACAATACACAATTTTTACTTAATAATCAAATAGAACTTGGGAGTTCTCCGCTATTAATTTTATTCCTCAACTAAACGTTTACTTGTTTTCCCGTAGTGACGTCATATTACCTAGGTATTTGAAAATACTCGGGGGGTAGGTCATAAATTATCCATTATTAAATTATTTCTTAAATATTTTTTAATGACTGTGTTTCATTTACAATTTAGTTTAGTTTGTAACACAACCTCATCTGAAGAAAACACTGTGTGTCGAAACGATCGTCATGATATTTTACTAATAAAGTGGGAATTTAATTGATTTTTACTATCAGTTTTATTTACTTTCAACATTATGAATTTCCATCAAGTAAAGGCTACATTGATCCAAACTAAATTATAACTTAAAGTTGTAAAGTAAATGTGTCATTTATTTAAAAGAAATTGTTATGTAAGGTACCAATTTTTATACATCACCGTTTCACCAATTAGAAAATCTATTAAAAGCTGCAAAAAAATAGTGGGGGTTGTCGTATAAAAAAAATTATAATGACGTTGTTGTGCAAAAAAAAATTCCACCAACTATATCGCATGCTTTTATTAATTTTGTTCCAAAGTTTATGTATGTTTTTCATTTGGATAATATACTTCAATAATATTAGGTTTGTTCAAACCTCCAGTTCTGAACGGTTCTAGAACTAGTGCGCATGTCATTTAAAAAAAGACAGTTTGGGACCATGCAGTTCTGGAACTACAAATTCTGAGAACTAGTAGTTCAGTGTTCGGTCTTTCAGAACGCGTAATTCAAGAACCGTTCTGAATTACGAGTTCTGAAGAACCAAACATTGAAGCTTGTCTTTTTTTAAATGACATGCGCACTAGTTCTAGAACCGTTCAGAACTGGAGGTTTGAACAAACCTATAGATTCTTATATTTTTTATAGGTCTAGTATAAACATACTTCCCATTTAGAAATATCTTCTTTCGACAACTAAATATATTATATTAAAACTTTAAAAGAAAAACTTCAGTGTGTCCTTATAAAAATAAAAAAGTGTTTAATATTATATTAAGTTTGTTTACATAACAAATGGGCATATGCAGCTGTATATTTTTGTCCCAAACGGTATTCGTAGACGATTTTATTATATTCTATTTCAGTGACAAGTTAAGATGTGGTGGTTAATATACTTTGGGACAACCGGAATTTCTATACATATTATATCTTGTGCATTTCTGTATTCACGTATACCGTGCCTTCAATTAAATTTTCCTTTAGAGTAGCCTATGATTGCAGTATTAACTTGGGAACACTGTGAAACAGTAAGGTTTTTTATCGACGACTAACTATAAAGTAGGTATTATATTAATCACTATTGGTTAATAATAGGACTTATAATACCCGGACGGAATAATAAAGTGCGACCGTGGAATAATGAAACATAACGTTACCATTATTCCCTGCAATATGTCAATAAGAACATAACTTTGTCGTAGTAACGATAGACAAGTCCGGCCATTTTACTAACTGCCAAACCGTCAAACGTCATATCGATAGAGTAATCTAACATTTTCGTTTAATTATTTTGATTTTTTTAGTAATCTTCAGTTAGTCTTAGATAAAGTAGTGTATACTAACTCGCAATAATGACTATTATACCCTCGAGCCGAGTTACTCCCTCGTTTCGTAAATTCGCCTCTCGGGAATAATAGCTGTCATTATTGACTCGTTGTATGAACTACTATTATTTTGACAACTGTCATAGTTAAGTCAATTTATTATTAGATTAGTTTTTATCATGTTAGGAGTACAACACAAAGTTTTTACTGTTATAAAGTTATTTTAGAACTGGTAGATTAGTAAATGGACGTGGTTTAATGCAATTAATCAATGTATAGAGGATTTTCGACAACGGTTCCCTAATCTTGCAATCACTAGCACTACTAAATTATAATCTGTCATCTGACATAATAAGAAAATTTGACTGTCGAAAACCATTACTCTTTCACAGTGTTCACAAGTTAAGAGGGGCGTTTACTAACAAATAGAAACTTATGCAACTTATATTACTCGCGGGATGGGTAGACGCAAGGGGTGTGAGTAGGTAGAGGTAAACGATATTCGGTTTCCTTCACAGCGCTTCGGTTTTATTCACAGATTCTGTCATAGATAAAGAAATACTATAGATGGGAAACTTAATGTATAAAGAATGAGTACTTACGGAACTGTTGATGTTGTTGATGCTTTATAATAAGCCAATTTTCGCTTGCCCATAACTGTTATATTATTATACACTCGAATATTATAGGTATTATTAATTAAACTGTCACTCGCATTTAAGTCTGCAATAGCCGACCGATTCCGATAGATTTTCGTCTTCGCTAGGACCGGTAGAGATACCGTAAAGTGGGGATAGACGACGCGATTAGCTTGGAAAAACCTCGTCTAAAATGTGTGTGACAATGTTTACTGTTTAATGTTTTTTATCTTTAAAAATAATTACATAAATTTGATTTTTTCTTTATATCGTACATCAAATGTGCAGCTGGCGCGTAGAGGTCGTTTTTTTTCTTTTATGTACCAGCCTTAGTTAGTAGACATTAATCAAATTCATGCATTTTTGTGGTTATTTCTAAAACACATAACTTTCTTAAGAAAATAAATTACATGACATTATAAATTGATGCCTTTTGCATTACTAACCCAAATTCGAGATTCTAAAATTACAAAATAAGTTTAAAAAACGCGAAACGTCGATGCCTTAATTTTCGATAGGTAAACGCTCCTCTTAATATTGAAATAGTAAGCTACTCTAAAATAAAAATTACTTGAAGGCACGGTATATAACTTGTCTATTTTACAGCCACTGTCGGAGCTTAAGAAACGATTGTGGAACAAAATATGCCCATCAAAAGATGGTCAAACTCCACCGGCACAACCAAATTTTGATCAATCAAGTGCTGATGAAAGTATGAAGGAAGAACCAGGATCTAGTGAAAGCATTGCGTCCAAGACGACAAATAAACAAACTACACCCGTAAGTCCTGAATATAGTGATAAAATTAAAATATTATTCGATATAATTAAATCTCTGATACATGTATTACGTTTAAAGAACACCGCATATGATATCGCGCAATTTTATAGGAAACCCCACAAAATATAATGTTACGAAGTAATATTCAGCAATTAAAAGAAATGTTGTCGTCGAGTGGAGGTACTCGTAAGGTCATGAAGAAGAGAGAATCTACAGTACCTGCTGTTGAAGGTACCCACTATACATTTATGACAAATATAATGTTTTCTTTAATGATGAATATCAATTTTAGCAGAATTAAAAAACTCCCAAGCGTGCACAGTGGGATGGGAATATGGTGAGAGTGATACTGGTTCTCGACAAGCTCCTGTCTTTATGTTGTCCGGTATCAGTTCAGAAGAACGAGGAGAAATGGCTAAGCAGTTAGAGAGTTTGGGAGCGACTGTTTCTGAAGTAAGCAACTATGATCCACAAAGTACGCATCTAATTACAAATCGACCATCGCGGAATGAGAAGATACTTTCGTCCATGGCTGGGGGAAAATGGATACTGCACACCGATTATCTTAAAAACTCCATAAAAGCCGGAAAATTGTTGAAGGTAAATGTATTTCCTTGTAAAGCATTATTAAATCTAACAGAGAAAAATTATATGATTTAAGAATATCTAGTTTCCTCTTCGTTAAATTACACTTCTCTATCATTTCCGGTATATCTGCTATAAATACAGAGTGCGGCAGAATAGATGTGATTTAAAATTAGCGCCAGAAGATGGCATAGTGTTTTTGTCGTTAGTTTTGTTTTGTTTTAGTTTTCATTTAGAGAAAACACATGACGTCACTGTGCGATATACGAATTTAGAAATGACCCTTTAGTGGTTTACGCAACTTTTTGTGACATTCCCTAAATGAACGAACTCTACAACAAGTTAGTTGCAATGTAGTGTTAGTCTAGCATCATAAATAAATGTTATTTATGATGCTAGACTATTCATTTAAATCTTTTAAGTGTAACGTACCGGGTGACCCAAGTTCCACCGCCAAAATGGATCTTATTTTTAAAGAAAAAAGAATCAAATTTTGTGTGAAGTTAGATTGAAATGTAGATTACATACTAAAATAAAAAAAAAACTGCAAAATGTGTCAGTGGCAGCAAAAAAAAACAAAACATTAAATTTTCATTTTTGGTATCGACTTTTTTTCATTCAGATATTTTTTGAAATATATTCATCTTAAAAAATTCAAAAATTTAGCTCAGTTTTCCTTAAATTTGAAGTTTAGTGTATAATTTACAACCTGCCTGCATTAATTGACACGGCCGCAACCCAAGTTTTACCGCCACCGGCAAAATAACCCTTATTTGTAAAATTAATTTTTCTATGTTTTGTGAGTACTTATCACCTCTGCGAGAGAAAAATTTGATTAACAATATCTACTCAGACACACATTTAGAATACTAATTTAAGACCATTAAATTCTTTATAATATATTTAATTCTTTTCCTGGGATTAAAAATATCAAAACATTTTTTATTAACAAGTTATTTGCACTTAATTTTTTAAACATTGACGTTTATGGCGATTGGCAAAGTTTCTAGTTGGAGTTCATAAATTTAGGCGACAATGGTTATGCAGACTAGCTTCCTATTCCGGATTTATTGCATGTTGTAACATGCCACGCGCCAGCTGTGCAGCAACTTAAAAAAAGTCAAAATCAATATTAGTTTATTCTAACAAATTATAGAAAACAATCATTACATCAGGTGTTCGAAATGGTCTATGCAAGGACGTAGACGTTTTTTAAAATTATTTTGCACTGTCGGAGCAACATTTAAATCATTTAATTGCTGGAAAGCATTATCAATACATCCTCGCATATCTCTTGTTGTGGTTACTTCTCTGTAGATCATTTGTTTGATCGTGTCCCACCAAAAAAAAAAAAACTGGTGGTGTTAAACCCGGGGACCCCATTGGCCAGAGAATGGATCCTCCTCCATCTTTCTCCAAATTGTTCTTGATGTTCCGCAATAGCAATTTGGCTAAAATGCAGGAGTGCCCCATCCTGTTCGAACCACAGTTTATTTCTGATGTTGAGGGGTATATCTTCCAATAAAATTCGAACTTTATCTGGTAAGAAATGTTTGTCCATTTAATGCACAGTCAAATGAAAGGGTCCAATTACACAGGATGTTTTATTTTTGATAAGTGGTTTCATATAATTTTGATGCACTGATTCCAATTTTTATGTATCACGCCAGATATTTTTGCAAATGTGTTGCTAATTTGTTGCTATACAAATTGTTTAAAGTAATAAATTGTTAAATGATTATTTTTCCAATCAGCAACGGTACTGGATGCGAGAAAAGAGTGATTAGCCCAGCGGCACAGTCCACATCCAGTATCCCAGGGTCGTTTAATACTTATTATGCAATGGAACTTATATTACTAATAATTGAACTAACAGAGTGAATGTGTACATTTAATTTAATGACAAAACTCACATACCTTAATTGTATCAAGCCTTATGCTCTACAATTCCAGTCAGTGGATCCTCGGGCAACAGGTGTTGGTCCTCTTAGATGGCTAATTGTTTACTTGGATGATCTTGTGATTATTTACTAAGTTATTGTCAGGCGCCACTTACTTTGAATTACTTAGCAGCTTTGTTTTTATTATCACTAGAATCAGCATATCGTGGCTTTACGTTTATTAGTGAGAGGAAGTAAGAAACATTCACTGAGCTCGTCGAGTCACCACAAGGAACGAGGAATAATTAATTTATAACACAAGTGCCGTAAACTTAACAATATTTATTACATAAAATAATTTAGGAATGTATAAAGCACATATAATAATTCACAAAAGATTCTTTCAAAGTTCAAACTATATAAACATTCAATAACAAAAGAAAGGTTAGTTTCAATAGGCTATATCAAGTTACACAATTCTCAGGTCGATAATTTGACCAGACGGAAATGTAATTATTCGAGAAGCATTAACTATATACGGTATTATAATTTCAGACTTGAATATACAAACATTAAACTAAGATCAAACATCACATTAAGATCATGACATAATAACCAGTGCAAGTATTATTATAACAAGATAAATAAATGTTACGGTAACTTTAAAATACTAGATTAAGATTATGGTATGATAAGTAATGCGAACAAAGATCATGATGATTAATTCTAAATTAATATTATTGTTTAACAATACTGTGCTTATGCAAATTATAAACAAAGGAAGTGAATAGCCAATATATGTATCCTAATTGTGATTATTCAGATAACAATGTGAATAAAGAAATATGGATTAATTTTCAAAGCGAGGCCGATGTTTCCCGACGGAACTTGCCGTTACAGAGCCGGAAAGAATGGCTTTCGATTCAACTTTGGCGACGGTAAAATAATTTTCAAGCGCTCTGAGACACAAACAATATTTAAATTACCTGGAGTTGTGCAGACAATACAGTTACAGTGGAGGCCGAGGTCGGAGTCGGATGACCTTCTGGTTTCCGCGAAGAACAGGTAGACTTCTTCGGTAGCTTGATTAAAAACGTTTTCCGGCGGCAGCGGTTTAACCCAGTGAAAGATTGCTTCAGATCCCACACGTGGAGAATTATCGGATTTGGCAAATCTTCCCTTAAAGTGGACTAAAGATCCCTCCGATAATTTAAACCACTAGGCACTTTAAATCGTCACGTAACGAGCTTGGCACAGCTATATTTAAGTACTCTAGTGTAATACAACCTTGGTGGTTTATTTCGGTACCGTACTATTTATCAAGCATCTCCAAAACCCTAATGCTCATCCGACTGGACTAACGGTCCACACTTAAAATACTTTGATGTGTCGACTGTCACTATGCGGTTAATAATAATCATATTTTCCAACGTTCTTCCCCTTTTATCGTCCGCCTATCGAGAGTGGGAATACGGAAACGCTACGTCACGTCCACCCTTCTAGAATCTTCGAGAGTTGTTTAAGAAGCAATTTTGCACACGGCGTACACGATGCGATAAATTCAATTTTGTTCTATGGCCTTTATGAGCTACGGTGCCTATCAGACGCACAAAAAAAACTATGCGAACATACGAAACATTCCATTCCCATCGTCCTTACAAAGGGGTATTTGAGAAAAATAGATGTACGTGACTCTAATATTTACTTTATAAAAAGAATTTTACTTTAATTTATGAACGTTGTTGTACAGCGTTATTTTTAAGAAATAACTACGTATTTGAAAATAAGATATAACAGATGATCTCATCAAGGAAATTCAACAAGCTTGGCTGTGGTACTTATAATATATGCGTTTTTAAATTTTGAATATATTTTGCGTATCAAAATAATAAATAGTGTACAGTAAGGGCCAAAAGAATGATATTACAATTAATTTGGAATTCTTAAGTAATTTAGTAATTGCTAACTCAAGTAAACAGATATTATTTAACATTTTGAAATTAAATTACTCATTTCTTGTGAAGTGCCAAAAGCACGCAACAAATCACAAAATAAAATAAATACAAACATTAAAATATAAATTATTAAATTAAAATTTATTTAATTAACAAAATTATCAGCAGTGCTTCAAATATAAAAAACTGCGTATTTTTAGTGCTTAACTCAATGGAATCTTCGCCTTTTTGTTAGAGAACTCCGTTTTGTGGAATTTTATGCGGATTATCACTTTGTAACGTCCAACATTAGTCAGCGATCATCGATACACTCCATCGACCTTGGTAACGCCATTCCATATCTTTAATGTTCTGGTGGAAACGTTCTCCTTGCTTCTCACTAACTGCTCTAAGGTTTTCTGGAAATTGTTCTAGATGTGCGAATTGAAAGTGTACCTTTTCAAACTCATGTTGCAGCCTAACAAACGAAAATTTTCCAACATTTTGCTGACTAAGTTCTCATAGTCTGGATCCTTTTTATTTTCTAAGAACATCTCAATAACTTCTTTAAAGGAACCCCAGGCATCCTTTTCAATAGGCGTCATAGAATTCTGAAAGCCTTCGTCTCTACAATATCCTATAAGCCTATCGTCTCTACAATATACACAAGTCCTAATATCGGGACCTATAAAAACTCCCTCTTTTATTTGGGCATCAGACAACTTAGGAAATTGTTTGCAAATATATTTAAAACATTCTCCGTTTTTGTCGAAGTTTTCACGAACTGTTTCATCAAAATTCTTATGAAATATGAAATCTTACTAAGATCTTGGCTTCTGAAAAATTGGTAGGTGATAGGTCAAAACTAAGGTCAAAGGGGGTCAAAATTACAGATGTTGGTTTAAAAACATCAATTTTATTGTAGACCTGTGTTATTTATTGTTGATAACAACGCCCCAACAATTTAAAGACCAGTAATTCTGAATCACGTTTTAACGTATCCAATGTGAATTTTCCGTAGCCCAGATATGCATGTTGTGTTTTTTTATGTGTCTGTTGTTTTTAAAGGTGCACTCTTCCGTGAACAACACGTTAATTCCAAAGTGCTATTTGAAATATGTATGTGAAATTGACTTGAATTTTGCTATGCCGAATACCTCCATATACTACTTGTGAGCATCTAAAGGCATACAGCAATACAAAAAAATAACCTACACTAAATATTTTTACTTTAGTACTGAAATCACCACCAAAGAAGCCGAGCACCATGGTGCAGTATATAATGCTTTTGCTGTCTTTATAAACTTTCCTAAATGTAAGAGTGAACCAAATATTCTTGTTTTTCTTTTTTTTACCGGCTAAATGCACTACACTGAAGGAAAACGAGACACGCTGTCTCGTTTTCTTTGATATTTATTTGTGTTACTTTTCGTTAATAACAATAAGGGTAATATGCAGATTATTATCCATTCTAACAAAAATTTTAATATTGTCAGAATTTTTAAGAAACTACTAACCTTAAAACGTCAAAATAAACAAACAAAATACCACAATAGTGCCTGCGTCAGTCTTTATGTTCTATGTTAGTTTATGTTCATTGTGAACAGTAATTAAATTTTTTGTATTCACCGCCTGTAAAGTGACATTTGGCGCATGTGTCGCTCGACCAGGAAAGAGTATTTCCCGGTCGAGGCGATTGTAAAAATTGAAAAAAACACTGGCACTTTGGGACATTTAAAAGAAAATCTAACTTGATAGTAATAAAATTTAGTTTATAAAATACTACTTCCCTCGACTATTCATCACCAAAAGTTGGAGAAATAGGAGTAATAATTAAAAATTCACAATATATTTGTGGCGCCATCTATTTGACGACATTTTAAGCGACATTCAAGCGCCATCTATTATTGATATTCATATTGGCAGTTCATATAATATTGTAATTGAACCAAAGAAAACGCAATAAATGTACTATAAATTTATAAATATAAGAATAAATACCTCATGTTTGCCATGTTTAAGAATATAATAACTTAATTTTAGGGAAAGGTGAGTAATAGTTACGTACATGAAATGCTTAAATTAATTAGGTAATCTATCTTAGGTTAGGTATGATACTAATGACATTAATCAATATTTTTTAATTTAATGTTCGTACAAAAAATATTGTACAAACCACTTGCGTGAAGACATCTTCCACGCATGCGCGCAATTAAAAGCACTCGCTTCCTGCGGTCGCACGTGCTTACAATGTGCGCTCATGCGGGAAAATAGTCTTTCCGCACTTGGTTCGTAAATAACTATTACGCTTTATGTATCTCATGTGTATATTACGTGTTATGTTTTTTTTATGTCCAATGTGAACAACGTTTTGCAGATTTTTTTTAAAAAAGTATGTATATAGTCATTTCAATCTAACTTAACACAAAATTTAATTCTCTTTTCTTTATAAATAAGCACAATTGTGGCGGTGGCGGTAAATCTTGGGTTTCGCGGTACACTCAAAGACTTAAATGATTGTGCGACTATGATTGATTTGTATTACGAATGATAACAAATTTAATAAATTACCTAAAACGCTAACAACACATTGAAAGTAGAAATAGATATTGATTTTGACCCGCAGAAAACAGAATAAGATCAATTTCGGTGTCGAAATACAAAGTTTGTCCCTACTACATTGTTAGTTGTCTTGATGCTTGTACGACATTATAAATTGCGCTATATGTTCTTGTAGTGAACCCTAATGAGTAATATGCTTTAATTCATAAGTATTTTACGTAGGAAGATGAATTTGAATATGGAAATCCCAACTTTTCAAAGGACATAAATCTTCAGTTCGATAAAGATGCTGAAATACGCGCAAACGCCATCTACTACTGGAGGAAAGAAATAACAAAACGAGGGTATGGAGCCTTTCACGATATGCGAGCCATAGTTGCTTCACCCAAGAAGGAACCTATTATAAGAGTGATCGAAGCCGGCGGAGGCATGGCTATAAATGTTGAGTAAGTAAACTAGTAATTTGTTATTCCAAAATAATTATTGAAATTGACATTTTAGACCCCCATTTAATGACGAAATATACGCTACGCACTGCCTTCTCGATCCTAAATTCACACACAACATGGCGGATTATATTCCATTGGCTCAACAAGGAATATACGTTTTTAGTACGTTATATATAAGCGATTTTTTACACAGAACTATCAGGGACGAAAAGGAGTGTATTTTGCCCGCTTTCCTGAAGTATTACGATTAGAATGTGATACAGATATATATTTACGTTTTGATATTGTTACATATCGTTTTCCAACAATTTTTAAAATGTTTCAGTGTTCTTTATGTTTATTTATTTATATAAGTATATGAGTAAAATTGGTTTCTTATTTCTCTTGATAAGCTAAAGTGCAATATTAGTAAAAAATGCTGGGTAGACATCCAAGAAGGTATGTATTGATATAAATTTTCAGAGAACGAGAGAGAGGGATGGGGAGAGAGAGAGAGAGGATTAAATGGCAAGCCCATTACAAAGTTTGAATGAGAGAGCCAGGAATTAAATTTTGTCAAACGTGTCACATACGTAGTAAGTATGAGACTTCTGACAAGTCATAGACACAAACAGCTCTTCCCCAAATAACAAACAAATAAGATTATAATTTTTATATAGGCACGTGTGTCATACCTTCATACAACTTATTTTAGAAATAACTTTGAGAAAACATTAAAAACTGGAAATGCATGGAAATAAACACTGGCTTATATTTTTGTCTGTATACATTTTCTTGTATAGTATTACAATTAGCACTACGCATTTTTAAAGATTAAATTCTTTCTTTCAAAACAGCGATAAGGTAATAAAATACTTCATACAAATATCCAGTTTTAAATTTCTTATTTATATTTTTAAATATATAATATTTTTATTTATAATTAATACTCGACCAGTTCCATGATTATTAGGTTAATTCTCTTGTTAGGGTAGTAAATATAAATCCCGGCTTCTATGAATGCTCAGGTAAAAAGGCAGCCTCTGTGCGAAATCTCTCATTACTCTATTATGCGATTATCTGTGCTCTTTTGTTTCTCATTTTCTTCAGCTAGTATGCATTACCAATCGACGTCCGTCGACACGCGTGAATTCTGTCCACAATTACTTTTCTTATTTACTTTTTGAAGTTTAATTTTTAACTGACTTGTATCTAATCCCTAATAGTAATTGAAATAATAAGGAATCAAAAACAGACTTCATAAAAATATAGTATTTTATATGCAAACAGTCATAATACGTTTTGGAACATGTTCTATTTTGTTACTACGTGGCATGTCTATGTCTTAAGCATGCGTATACAGTGTGCTTACTGGCGACCTGCGTATAGGGCTTACTGTGAGATAAAACGACGACACCGAGAGTTTGTATGAGTTAGTACGAAAAAGCAATATACAAACTGCTCCTTGGTCGAGTGTAGTGTTGGAAAAGAGGGGATTCAGTAGATTTACGCTGAGGCTAGAACGGGCTAGGCTGACTCTCCGTTTAAGCAGAGCAACGAGGATAGATAGCGCAGCTGTACTGCAGCTTGTATATTGCTTTCTCGTACTAACTCATACAAACTCTCGGTGTCGTCGTTTTATCTTACAGTAAGCCCTATACGCAGGTCGCCTGCAAGCACATGGTATAAAGTTTCTGCAATCCATTTTACATGATGCACAGAGAATTTTGTCCGCGAACAGTCAGACCGGTCCGCAATATATCGGACCATGAGAAGCCATTCTTGTTTTAGATTTGTCAATTATTTGATGAATTAATTCGTGAACAAAAATTGATGAATGTAATACAAGAATCGACATCAATTCGAATTCATGAATTAATTAATGACCAAATTCATAAATTAGAATATGCTCTAAAATATCGTGAATTCTCTAGTAAGCTTTAGTAATTTTTACATTTGTATGTTAGGTACCAACCGGTTGCACTGACCAATCAGAACTCACTATTTATTTAGGTACATGCGTGTTATGCGTATTAAGACAATTTAATTGACTTTTACTGTTACGGTTGATATTCATGAACAAATTCATGAATTTATTGTTAAGTGTAAAATGTAGATCATCAATTTATTTGTATATACCGGATGTCCCAACGTAGCGGTAAAGTCCAGTATTGGTATGAAAAAATATCTAATAATGTATACTGGAGACGCGGTAAGTTCAGTTGCACGTCATCGATGACGTTTACATGTTGTCATAACTGTATTAGAGAAACTAAAAAAGTTACTTTGTTAAATTATACTTGAGGGCATTTATTTCATTAGCTTAAATAGAAGATTTATAAATTGATCGTAATATACGCATTCATGGCAAATAAACACATAATTTCCGTTACAATATTAAATTTCTTTATTACATATTTTTAATAGACTAATAGTTCAATTCGGTGTTGACAGATAAATCATAGCTGTCAAAAAGACGTGCGTTGTGTATATTCTTCCTGTCAAATTTTTCATGCTTATTTTTGCTTTAATAGAAATTGTTTAAAAACAGTGCTCCTTAGAAGTGTATTTATTATTTATTTGCGTCCATTGAATATAATGCCGAAAAATTTCTGTAAACAGTCGAGGCTTTTTACAAACTTGTCTATAATCATGTGTTAAATTTAATGTGAATAGCGTAAGTATTGCTTATTTTAAATTATATTATGGACACGTAATAAAACATTTAAGGTTTCTTGACAATCTAAATCAATATAATAAATAAGTTGAGAAAGACTGAAGTCTTAGAGCATTTCAATTACTAAATATATTACGTTATAGTTATTGTATTGTGAATAATTTTTTTCTTTGGTTATATCAAATGTCACTGACAGAAATAAAAATAGATCCGGCAACATATACAAGGCGAGTCGTCATGGATCTAGTATGACGTGCAACTGAATGTAACGCGTTTCCACCATACATAGCAAATAATTTTTCATACAAAAATTGTAGATAATCATAAACTCTACAATTTAAAAATATTGTCATTTATACAGAGTGTTCGACAACGACGAACCAACACAAAACTATGTTTTTTTTAAATGGAATGCTATGAATATCTTTTTTCACTTTTTATGCTAGCCCTTGAAGAGCTGATTAAACTCACATCAACTTGTATTGGTCGATTTTCAACTGTGTCTGAGATATGGCGATTTTCGTTAAAAATTGTACAACATTTGAAAAGTTGCTATGAAATAACGATTGATGATGAAATACTTATTATGGGCTCAATTAATAGAGATATCTTTTCAGTACGTTAAATTAATGTTCATTTCGACATATCTACGCATGTTCTTTAGAATTACATACCATTCGCTAAAGTTAAAAATTCTAAAAAAATTAAATGGAACAGCCTGTATAGTTATATGTCATTGAAAAGCATTTAAAACTTGCTAATTAAAAATACCTTCTAGTGCCTGTGGGCGATATTTCAAAAGTTATAGGATATTATATCTGAATAAACCCGATTACGATTTATAAATATAGGTTGCCTCGACTTAATTACAAATAGCATAACTAAAATTAGTCGAAAAGAGTTACTTCTAATATTTTCGTTTTACAAATAAGTACTTTTTATTAAAGTTTTAAAACTCTTAAAATGAGAAGTTTGGAAATTAATGAATTAGCAATAGTTAAAATATCGCAGTCGCTCTGTGCCATAAAAGTATTTATCGTCATACTTAGACTAAACTTTAAATTACTTTAAAACTAACGAAGTCATACTTACATTTATAACTTCACTTGAAAACGAAACCGTCAATACAAGTATTTAAATGTACGTTATTGAAAACATCTATAACTTTCGCAATATCTTGAGAACATAAGTACCGCGCGATCATTTAAATTCTAAATTAGAGCAGGCTGTGAAATTTAAATTAAGTTGGTATATAAGTACTAATTTACAATTTGAATTGTCAAAGTGACGTTTCACAATGTTAATTAATCAATAATTGACATTCTGGACAACCTAATAAAAAAAAATCCCGCCTGCTATAATTTAGAATTTAAATGATCGCGTGGTATATGTTACTATTTTCAAGCATTACAGTAATTATTAACCCAGATAAAGCTGATTTTTTTTTTCTTAAATTTTTGTTAAATTTTGCTGTAGTTTGCATGTATACAACTAATTAAACTTGTTAATTCATATCTTTCATCTCTCACATCCGTACTATGTGAACTTCTGGCATTCCTTCCAGAAGGATATCAGCTGTATATACTACATATAGGTACCTACATGGACATTTTATTTCAATTAGTTACCTAGATAATATTTCTATGCAAATACATTTACCAATTAGTAAGAATAAAGAAGTAAAGGTTTTTAAAAAATTTATTTCGTATGATAATTTATAAAACATGATACGTGGAGTGGTAAATTATATTTTACACAATTTGTGGTCGTTTTCTTATGGCACAGGCGGCAATGAAGTTGTTTCTTTTTACCAGTTATATCATCCGTTGGTAAATCGGACACATAGTGCTCTATTCTGTCATAACGTGAGTCGATCTTAGAGTGGCTTGATGGTCTTCCCCTATTAGATTTGACTCGTCGATTGGATTCCAAAATTGCTGTAACAATTCGTCTGCGGAATGCTAAATGATCTAGTTTTCCACCGCCATGTCGATATAGTTGCCAAGCATTTTGTTCAGCTACATCGATCATATGGGCTATGATAGGGAAGTACCATTTCTTTCCCCTTATCGATACCCGATAAAGCGAAATATTCTGGTCCGCCCTGTCGATTCCCCCGATATTAATATTATAATGTCGAATAAGACGAGGTTGTTGAACTTGTATTTTCTTCTTTTGTGCTTGCGAATAACGTGAGACTCCACAAGTCGGATGTACAGCATCAAAATTACTTGCTATGGTAACAACACTGTTATCATTCCATGTACAAATAAGTAGGCGTTTTGATTCATCACTTCTGAAGTCAAATTCACCTCTTGGTCTTTTTTTCAGAACATCGCTTTTGATAATATTACAATCCATAATTCTATTAGATCTAATAGTACCGGTAGCTCTTATATTCTGTAGATTTAAGTCTTCCAATAGATGTATAGATGTAAAGAAATTATCGAAATAAATTTCATATGGAAGATCTTTTGGCAATAAATCGGCATATGTCATTACAACACTATAACCAAGACCTTTACCGTCATATGATCCAGGTAATGTTCCAGCTCCTTGATATGGCTCTAACCAAGCTAAATATCCAGTGCTGGTACCGCCACACCAAAATTTATAGCCGTATCGTATCGGCTTACCTTTGATGAACTGCTTGGTGCCATGCTTTCCAAAGTAAGGGACCATGCTTTCATCTACCGAATGTGCTTGAGTGTGAGAAATGTTGTCAATGCACTTTTGATTGATATTTTTTATTAGTTTACGAACTTTAGCGAATTTATCATTTGTATTTAGCTTTGTGTTATCACAGACATGTAAATTTGTCATAATAAATTTAAATCGATCTCTCGATATTGCTTCCGAAACCATAGTATTCTGTGTGTCAACAGACGTTTCCCAGTACAATTCTTTTCTTGGTACCACTACATATCCACTCAGTAACAAAACAGCAATAAAACATTGCATTTCGTCTTCTGAAGTATCACCATTTCTGTTGCGCTGATTTGCATATCTGTTGGTATATTTTACCATCATTTGTATCATTTCAGAGTCAAAGAACAATTGAAAATACTCTAAAGGCGTTCGTTCTTTATATTTCGCGGTGTGATATAACGGCCAAACGGAATTTGTTTGCGCAAGATCAGCTTTTCTCCACTGATATTCCTTTCTACGTCTGATACTTGTCGTTTTACTTTTTTTCGTAAAAGTTTCAGAGCTGGCGTTATCGCGTTCTGGATCAGGTCCGTTATCAAGTGTGGCTATGAAAGCAGGAGCATTCAACTGACTACCTGGGACATTGTCAATGCGAGGATTTTCCTCATCACCGCTGTCTTCATCAGTAATGTCATCCGTCGCATTAGTAGGTGGCATTATATTTACCTTTACACCGCTGTATGGAAGAGCATCCTCATTCCCATCAATAAAATCTAGAATCTGTGACAACGTTACTTGTTTTCTAGAACAAAATATAAAACTATACTACTTTGACTTATTTTGGGGGTTATAAGTTATTATATTCAGATAATATGACTCTAACCAATTGTATTTCTTAGCAAAATTGTAAGTACCCACCAATAGCACACAACGGACCTTATTACAACTGACGTCCTTCTAGAAGGATACAGGAAAGTAAAGGTATATCAAAGTTAACATGTTGAAATATGTTCAATTTTGTAATATGAGGTTAGAAGAATAAGTATTCAGCAATGTAATACAATTGTTTAGAAAGTCATAAATACTACTAAAAGCAAAATATTCTTACCCATCCACTAGAAGGTCTACTGGTTCAGTCATTTTACGCACAAGGTAGTTTTCACGTTCACTCACGCCATAAACACAAAAAGATACTAGATCAACTATGTTGTTATTATGAAAAGTATCTGTGTTTTTAGCGAAACAATATAGCGCCATCTTATATACATCAGCAAAACTAAATTAATTTGCTTTTAAAAAACTGCATATAAAATATCCTTCTAGAAGGACGTTAGTCTTATCTGGGTTAAGTTATCATATAACAAATTTAAAAATCCTCTTTAAGGTTCTCTTAATTATTAAGTTTTGGCTAACATTAAGGATTCTAGAAGGTTTACGCCTGCTTTTATGAGGATTTTCTTGAACGCATAACACAAGAACCTTTTGTGCATCTGCTTTTTCTACGACAGCAGTAACAGGGCTCCTTTTTCATATGGAATACTGTCAGTTTCTAAAAATTCTTAACAATTTTTGAAAAGCACTCATCGATGGCAGTCCCATATTTGGATATTTTTGGTTGCAAACAATCACTTTCCCCAAAAACATAGACCATATCTCTGGACCTGAGTCTTAAAAAGGCCAATATCCATTTACAGTGTTCTGAGATATTAATTGCGAAACATTTAAAAGCAATATGACTATGATTTTAAGTGTGTGAATAATTATTTTCAAGTAATTAATATCGACAAAACACTTCAAAATAATGTATATTTTTTTAAAATTATGTTGTTGATTAAAAAAAAAAAATTTATGATTTAGATGGCGATTGGCCCTTTTATTCATTATTGTCATGGGAAATAGTACCCACTTTTTTAGTTTCTTTTATGAAGTGGGGTAAAAGAATAACTAAAAAAATTACAAAACTGTCTCTATTTAATAGGTAAACTTTTAAATTTATTTGAACTAATTATAAAATTTAGTAGAAAAAATAAACGAAACTTAATTCTATATTATTATAAACCTGAAAAAAAGTTTCGGAGCATTCCAGACATTTTTACAATTAACAAAACTTTAAAATTCATTGTCTGAAGCAGTGAAATCTTCAGGATTCATAGTAGACGAACGTTGAAGGTTTTGATAAAATGGCTTATTGTAATCACTAACAAGGCAAAAGGTTTGGTAAATTATTATACTTTTTAAATCAGCTATCGGTAATGGTTGATCGTGCAGAGGTTTCAATTCAAAATCACTGTGGTTTTGTCGAGTTCTTAACGATCCTCTTCTTAAATCAACTTTTTTAAATTCCCCATCGCTGAAGTCTGTTTTATAAGAAAACTGAAGTTTTTGATCTTGTTGAAATTTCATCCACTTAATTTTAAACCATGGGATTGCGTTTCTTTCATCATCTTTTTTTTATGGACTAGAGAAGATTTAAGGAAAGTCCCATAATTTATAAACTCATTTTGAGACATCTCAATCACGCTCATAGGCATTTTTCTATACACAGATGTTTTAATAAAATTAATCCAATCATGTGGAACTTCTATATACATTGTTGTCTTCTTCTTGGCTCGTTCAATAACGGCATGAATGGTGTCAACCTCCATGTGAGTGTGGCCTGGTTCCATAAACTTATGATTTATCTCAGCAATTGTACTGGTTGATGGAAGTTCCTTTAAAATGTAACAAAGCATTATGGCCATATAAATATTTCTATTTTGGCCTGAACAAGAGCCGCTGTAAAAATTCAAAGGTTGAATTTTCTTTGAATACAAGGACAATATAAATTTTCTTATGCAGGAAGCAATTTCTTGTCCGCCACGACCCCCTATCGTTTCGTTCCACAAAATGCTGGTTGCCTCATTGCCATCTGTATCTGTTTTGTATGCTGTCTTTTGTGTTTCTTAAATATGGTGTTGGAAGACATTTTTCCAAATCGAAAGAAGTTGTTACAAAACTAGGATCTACTTTGCTTTTCTGTTTATCCTCAGCCTAACATTTATATGGTTTTTCGGCCAAATTTGTGTTCTTTTTTTTAATTGTATCCTCTCCTTTTCTTTATTTTATTCCTCTGCTGGATTTGTACAGCTGTCAATTGATTTAATTGTCAGATTACAGAGTACAAGATAATGTAATATTCATAACAATAGGTAATACCAAAATATTATAGCTACTACTTTTTTTTATTATGCAACTTACCTTTGAGTTTTCTTCTCACCACAATTAAATAAAGATAGAAGTCTTTTGGTATATTCAGAATACATTTTAATAAAAAGTCAAAAACGGCACCGAACGTCATGTGGTACACAAATTTTTAAGTTAGGTTTAATCAAGGGGCCAATCTCCATTCATTATTTTGTTGCGGTTGTTGCTAATTATTGTGTGAGAAGGGCCAATCTCCACATCGGTTGGACATTGGCCATTTTAGTTCTTAACGGTTTTGGATATAAGCCCTACACTTAAAATGGTATATCATGTAGGTACCCTTAGCAACAGAAGACTGGACTTTTTTATATCGACAGAAATGAACTCGGGAAAGTTAGTGCTGGAGATATCTCAAAATCGATGAAAGTGGAGATTGGCCTTTTTAAGACTCAGGTCCAGATCTATTAATTCCAATTTTAAATAAATTCATGTACTTACTTCCCTTTAAACTGAAGCTATAAATCCTCGTATAAATCTAAGTTCAACGTTTAAACAATTTTTTGACACACAGCGTCTGCGATATTTTTTATATTATTCGTGAACATCCAAACTTTTCATGAGTTTGAAAATGTTAATAAAAAATACTTATTTGCAAAGGGAAAATAGAAGTAACTCGTTTCGATTAATTTTAGTTATAGTCGTAGTGCAAGTCATGGCAACTCATATTTTTAAATCGTAATCGTGTTTATTCAAATATAATATCCTATAACTTTTGCAATATCGCCCACAGGTGGAACAAAGTAGACAATTTTAATTGGTACCTTTTGAGTACTTTTCAATGACATATAAATATACAGGGTGTTCCATTTAATTTTTTTTAGAATTTTCAACTTTAGCGAATGGTATGTAATTCTAAAGAAAATTCGTAGATATGCCGAAATAAACATCAATTTCACGTACTGAAAAGATATCTCTACTAACTGAGCGCATAACAGATATTTCATCATCAATCGTTATTTCATAGCAACTTTTCAAATATGGTACAATTTCTAACGAAAAATCGCGATATCTCAGAAACAGCTGAAAATCGGCAAATAGAAATTGATGTCAATTTAGTCAGCCTTTCAAGGGCTATCATAAAATGTTAAAATACTTCCTTATACTACGTATAAGAAAGTAAAATGCATTGCATTCCGTAAAAAAAACACAAGTTTGTGTTGGCTCGTCGTTGTCGAGCACTCTGTATAAATGAAAATATTTTTAAATTGTAGAGCTTATGATTAATTCATGAATTAATTGACAAATGTAAAACATTTTTAACTTATTATGTACCCTATGTGTATATAGTGGTAAATAGAAACGAAAACACTATCCAATTTCGTAATCAAAATACATCTTCTACCTATCGCCACACTGTATACAGATAAAATATGTGATAAATTCGAACGTTATCTTTTATTGATATTTTCGTTTTCATGTCATTCTAAATGATTGTATCTCTAAAGTCAGCGTATTTGTTAGTAAATACGACGAATCATGGTCATTAATTCAGTTCGATCATGCGAAGTTGTTGTGTAAATGTTATGTAATAAGTACTGTGATGAGTAATTGTGTACTAAATGATCTGATAGAAAGATAATTGCGTTAATTAAATATAATCTCTTGAGTAAATAACCACTTTACTGGTTTAATTCAGATTTGATTAATAAATGATACAACTTTATATAAAATTATCTTTTTTCTATTTTATTTTGTTTGCGCTAATTTGATGCTACGATAAAAGATAGTGAAACTTGTAAAAACTGCTATCTCTACTGGTCTGTACATATCTCACTGTTAGATGAACGGTATTGGGTATATGAGCACGTATGTATAATTAATTCCCTTCTTTTGAAATGACCGGTCTACATTAAAAATCCATCCGCAAGTATTTGTATGGTCGGTCACAATCTAATGTTCGATTTGTTTAATGCGAAGTCTAGAACGAATATATACAGGTGTCCAGAAACTCTCCTGACAAACGAAGACCGGAGATTCCTCAAATAATTTTAAGACAATTTAACCCAATTCACCCTAGTCCGAAAATGCTTCCTAAGGGAGCTAGAGCTCTTTGAAGATGGCGCCTTGTAATTAGTTTTTTTTTTAAATATCTACCGAACGCTTTTATTTAGAAAAACAAAAACTGGTATGCTTATTTATCCTCCAGAGATGAATCGATTCCATCAATTGCGAATTTCTAGTACAGGTCATAGGCGTCCGTTTTGGGTAGGTAAACGGTTATTTTAACGCATAACTTTTTTGTCTTTAACTTTTAAGCATTTGTGACACTAGATTATTAAATTTTCAGGTATTCTAGTACTAAAAGGTACTCTTACTTTAAGTCGGTAGGATACACCGTTTTCTAGAAAAATCGATTTGAAAATTTTTCGTTTTTTCGTCATTAAAATACAATTTATTATTTTTTGCACCAGTTCGCTCTGAACTGCCAACAGAAATAAAACCTACGTTTTTAATTGTCAAATTGTTGTCAGTTCGCGAAGTTTATCTTTTAATTTTTTACTTTGTAGCATTCAAACACAACGATTTCAATTTAAAAAAAATGGTTTTTACTAATGAAGAATACGCCGATATGCATTTAGTTTATGGCGAAATGAGGTGTAACGCTCGAGCAGCGCAACGTAGATACGCTGAAAAATTTCCCAACCGTCAGCATCCCACTCACTCAACATTTACAGCTCTTCATCAACGATTAAGAGAAACAGGTTCAGTGGTCCCAAAAAAAAATGAAACAGGGAGACATGATGATGTAACAGCAGAACATGAAGATGTTATTTTAATGGAAGTTGAGGAAAATCCAGAAATTAGCGTTCGAAGACTATCTGCATGTACCCCACAATTTCAAAATCTTCCGTAGGAAATATCTTACACAAAGAAAATTTATATCCTTTTCATTTTACAAAGGTGCTAGCACTGCTAGAAGGAGATTTTCCTGCTCGTGTAGAATTCGCTAGATGGTTACAAAATCAGATAAATCAAGATGAAGATTTTTTCAGGTACATTTTGTTTGGTGACGAAGCTTCATTCTCAAAAAATGGAATTTTTAATGTACATAATGCACATTATTCGTACGTTGGTGACAATCCCCACGTTGTTCAAGAATTTAAGCATCAGCATAGGTTTAACATAAACGTCAGGATTGGAGTAGTTGACGATTATCTACTTGGACCTGTGGAATTACCTGCTCGTTTAAATGGTGTTGATTACTTACATTTCCTGCAAAATATTTTACCTGATTTGTTAGATGAGGTGCGTTTAAATATTCGGCAAAACTTATGGTTTCTACAGGACGGCTGTCCGGCCCACTTTAGTAGGAATGTAAGAGACCTTCTAGATAATAACTACAAAGACCATTGGATTGGAAGAGGCGGTCCAGTTGCTTGGCCAGCAAGGTCGCCGGATTTGAATCCTTGCGATTATTGTGTTTGGGGATACATAAAAGCATTTGTTTATTCCGTTCCGATACAAAATCGTGCACAACTCTAGCTAAGGATACAAGATGCTTGCATCAAATTTAGAAATAACTTTGGAATTTTTGCAAAAATTCGGCGTTCTCTAAGCAAAAGGGTAAATTTATGCATAGAGACTAATGGCCATCACATCTTGTTCTTTTTTTGTTAGTTTCGTTCCATTGTAATAAATACTTTGTTTTTAAAAACCTTCAGCTAAAATTTTGTTTCAAATTGATATTTGCTTCTTTTCCCAAACTTTTTTTACGAATTGTGTGCTGCATTTATTGAAACAAAAGATGATTTATTAAATTAATTTTCGTCCATGCCTTGATAGTCCTAGCCAACTTCGTCGCTAAAAATAAGTAGGTACATAATAAATTGAATTTTAATGACGAAAAAACGAAAAATTTTCAAATCGATTTTTCTAGAAAACGGTGTATCCTACCGACTTAAAGTAAGAGTAGCTTTTAGTACTAGAATACCTGAAAATTTAATAATCTAGTGTCACAAATGCTTAAACGTTAAAGACAAAAAAGTTATGCGTTAAAATAACCGTTTACCTACCCAAAACGGACGCCTATGACCGGTACTAGAAATTCGCAATTGATGGAATCGATTGATCTCTGGAGGATAAATAAGCATACCAGTTTTTGTTTTTCTAAATAGAAGCGTTCGGGAGATATTAAAAAAAACTAATTACAAGGCGCCATCTTCAAAGAGCTCTAGCTCCCTTAGGAAGCATTTTCGGACTAGGGTGAATTGGGTTAAATTGTCTTAAAATTATCTGAGGAATCTCCGGTCTTCGTTTGTCAGGAGAGTTTCTGGACAGCCTGTACATGTCATATATACCGTGCGTTTTTTTAACTGTTGCCATAGGGAATTGCATAGTAAAAATTATACCCCCTGTTAACTTATGATGCGATGCAGATTTGGTGCTAATTTTTCTTTTAGTAATAAATCACCAATAAGACTACAGAATGCATACTCTTTGAACAACCACAAGCAGTTTTATTTGACTAATTTTACTCTTCAAACTTGAAAGTAATGAACATACATAATTTGACAAAAAACTTAGTAATCAAGATCAGAACAACAATTTACAAATGTCATTTTATTGACAAGTTCTGCCAAATACCCGGTTATTGTGAACAATTGTCTAAAAATGTCTGTTTTCACAACTAAAGAACGTGTTGAACTTGTAACAGCATTCATTAAAGGTATGTCCAGTAGAGAAATCAGCAAAGAATTTTGCTGCTGCATATCCCGATCGCCCTATTCCGAATAAAACTATAGTACGACCAAACCAATTTGGCCGGCGGAAAAAATGTGAACTACTACCAAAAACACCTTGCTCCTCACCTCCCTGTCCCATATGCTGTGCTAGTACAGTCAGATAAATTGACAAGTTTGTTTGAGTTTGTGACATTTAGTGTTTCGGACGAAAAGATTTCCGAGTTTAAGGTTAGTAAAACTTGTTAAAATAATACATTGAGATTGGTTACATCACAAACGTCAAACTTCAACAACTCTAGAATTTTTACTCGGAGTATACCTTTCAAAACGACTGTGCTGCTCGAGCGGTCATATCGGACTGGTTGGACTATATAATACTGTAACGTTTTCGGGTTCCAATAAACAACTCGTGCAATTATTTATTTAAAACAGTCTGTATATTTATATACTCAAAATTATATAACAATATAAAATATAAAACTAACTTATCACACTTAAACTACTACAATTTAATTATCACAGGTATTTATTTACTACTACTAACATCTCTGTCCGTATTTATTTATATAACAGTTCTATTTATATAAGACGGCACTACTATATTTATTTATTTGGCTACCACTATTTAAGACCACTCGAGACTACCGAATTACTCCGCGATTATCCCGTAATGAATTGAATCCCGTTGACTCAGTCGCCTTATATACCATGCATGAAATGTTCTTGAACAGTACTAGTAAATTCGGCAATATACTGGAGGTAATCTAGACCCTTCGTTGCTTACGTCGCACATCTGTGAGATGACTCACTGCATTTACGATATTTACCAGCCGAGAGAGATAATTTATGGTCTCTTTTTTGTGCGTGTGACAATTTCGTTTTTATCGCGCCGAGAAATCTGATTTTTTTATTTAATGTAAACACATTTCGTTACAATACTCAAGTATTACAATGTTACATCGAATTTTGTTTATAATGTAGACTGTTTTATGCAATAAATTATTTCAAATTATTAACAAAAGGGACGAAATAGTTAATTACACGCCCCCAGAGATTCGCAAAATAGCAGAAGACAATTTACAAACCTTTCGCCAACAAAGTCTCGACATATTTATTAAAAACAATACCAGCACTTTTAAGTTGGTGTAAAGGAAATAATATAGCGAATATTACCGTACGTGTCAGTCAATGCAAAGCAACAGGAATTCAGACAAAACGTAGTACCAAAATCTGCCTGGAATATCTATTAATGCACACGAATCTTTTAGTGTTATAGTAAACTTTTATAACCGTTGTCCTATTCAACATGGGAAGTAAATTTCAATAGTAGCATTAGAAAACTGATCATACAACTCTGCTTAACAATTTATATTGTTAATTACTAAATAAAATGTCAAAGTGTGTGTTTTTTATTCTTTGTACAAATTCTATTGCACATGTTTGTTACATTAAAAGCTAATTGACATTTAAATTGATTTGGTTCCATTTTTTTTGTAGAATTTGCGTGTGATAAAGATTTTTTTCTGACGCGTGAGCATTAACCCTCGCGTAAAGAATGCTAGGCTGAAAGGAAAGGGAATATTTTAACTGAGAAAAAAGCATATATTCGGTGATCGTATTCAAACAGATAAAAGTGTTTATACGTGGTAATACTTTTTAATTTAAAATTCTGTCCTTCCACAGATATAGAAAATTTTATTTTTCTATTTCGGTGCTATAAAGTTCATTTTACGACACCCGTTTTGGTTGCATTTATTACTTTATTATCACCCGAGAGAAAACAAGTTTGATGATAGCCATTTTTTCGATAACTATCAAGGGAAAGGAAGAAAAGCGAAAAACCAGTTTCAACCTCCAAATTTTTGTCTACTACAATTCATACGTGATAAATATATTTCTTAAACATGGTTATTTGTGTGTATGATTTACATATGATATTTCTTCATTTGTTCTTGTGAAGTTTAATTATTTTTCCACATTTAACACAAATATTAATTGCCAAGGAGTGTGTCGATTTTTAAACTATTTATGCTTGTTTGGTGATTCACAAATAGACCTAAACTAAAATAATAATATATGGCGCATGTGCAGTTTTGACCGGGTCACAGGACGACGGCATAGAATTATGTTTTCTATTTTACTTCGTTTAAGTGAAATTACCCTTGTCTACACGCAACATAGTAGTATTATACCGTAGTCGACAAATTATAATTTCGGTTTATACTTGTATCCCATGCAGAAGATGACCTTATAATATGCAGCGATGCCTGCTTGCTAACAGTGGTGGGAGAGCAACGAAGTGTCGAGGGATCCTCACTCCTTAGATTTCATAGGAGACGTTTGTCGCGTGTACTGTCTTGGCAGCCTCGCTATATCTTTAGTTTATTTCGTCGCGCTCTTTTCCTCTTTCTACTTTCGAATCAGAAATTAAAATATGTCGACTACGGTATATAAATATATATATGCAAATATCGCATAGCAAATACGTCTGTGTCACTTTGTTACATTGCATAAATTTCTAGAGTTCATTTTCAATATTCAAGCTCTAGTATATTTATAACATTTAAGTAAAACGCTAAAATCCTATTTGCGGCAGCACAGTACGTGCAAAATTTGCTCGGGTACGATATTTTTGCCAAATAATACTCTGATATACAGTTTGATTTTTTTTTTATTAATAATGATTAAAAAAATAAATATAAATGTTCGTTTAACAATAATATAAACGATTAACTTTATACGGTATTATAGAAAGATATATGTACTTTTATACATAAAATTATGAATTCTTCTGCGGTACTGCAGTTACAACGTTTTTGACTTCTGTATATTGACTTAAACCGTATTCACCCATTTCTCTGCCAATACCAGAATCTTTAAAACCGCCAAATGGTCCTTGAGCCCCGAATGCATTATAGCAATTGACCCAAACAGTACCAGCTCGAATGCCTTGGCTCAAATAATTAATTTTGTCCACGTCTTTGCTGAAAATTCCAGCAGCTAAACCGTAATTTGTGTCGTTTGCTCTCTCGATAATTTCATCCAAACTGTCAAATCTGATCAACTGTTGCACTGGACCAAAAATCTGGAAATGAAAGAAGAAAAATTTGCGATACAAAACATTATATTTAAAGATATTACTTCTTCTCGAGCGATTGTGTGATTATCCTGTACATTGGCGAATACCGTAGGTTGAACAAAGAAACCTCGATCTCCGAATCTTTGACCGCCAGTCATAAGAGTAGCGCCCTCTTTGACACCGCAACTGATTAAATTTAAAATTTTGTCCATTTGAGTTTTGTCTATTTGTGGTCCTTGTTCAGTGTTGATGTCAAATGGATCTCCAACAACACGAGTCTTTGCTCTTTCAGTGGATCTAAAGTGTATGGTCATATAATTATAGGTTTTGCATTGTAATTGATGGACATTTAATTCACCTTTCAACAAATTCATCATATATTTTGCCTTCTATGTATGTTCTCGAACCGGCACAGCACACTTGCCCTTGATTGAAGAAAAGTGCTTGATGAGCTGTTTCAACTGCCAAAGGAACATCCACGTCTGCCAAGATAATATTAGGACTTTTTCCTCCAAGTTCTAAAGTCGTTCGCTTCAAGTTTCCGATTCCAGACGATTGTTGTATTAATTTTCCAACTTCAGTTGAGCCGGTGAATGCAATTTTATCCACCTAAAACGTTTATCTGTTAGGATTTTTGAGTATATATTATATAATTATTAATAAATATTTACTTTCTGATTTTGACATAAAGCCTGCCCAGCATCTCCGTAACCTGGTACAACATTGACAACACCTGGAGGAAATCCGGCTTCCTTAACTAGTTCTGCACAATGCAATGCTGTTAATGGAGTTTGTTCAGCTGGCTTTATAACAACTGTATTTCCCATGGCTGTTGCTGGTGCCAATTTCCAAGCAAACATAACTAACGGTCCATTCCACGGAATGATTTGTCCACAAACACCAACAGGTTCATGCCTTGTATAACAAAAGAAATCTCCATCCATTGGAATAGTTTTACCATGATTTTTATCTGCCCAACCAGCATAGTACCTAATAGCTTTTACTGCCATGGGAACAAAACCCATAACCGCAGCCGTGTAGGGTAAACCATTGTCGATAGTCTCTAAACTCTAATATAAAAAAAATGTAAGCATAATATGCTAGAATTATGAACATATGTGATACCAACCGCTAAAAGGGCAGCATCTCGTTCGACGAGATCTGCAAATCTGTTCAGTAATCTGCCCCTTTCCGATGCATCCATTCTTCTCCATGGCGATCCAAATTTGAAAGCATTATTTGCTGATTCTACTGCGGCGTCTATGTCTGCCTTTTTGCCTCTTTGTATGTTAGCGATAACTTCACCAGTAGATGGATTTATTGTTTCAAAAGTTTCGCAGTCTTTCGACTTATGCCATTCATTATTATAAAATATCTAAAAAAAATAAAAAGATTTATGTTATAGGTATCTTACACGATTTTTTGACAAGAAGTTGACAAGGCGAAAATTAACGACAAGTTTTCTTAGACCTGTCAACACCGTTTGGCCAATTTCTTGGCGAAGAAGTTGTTGGCTTAGAACATGGTCTATTATTTAGGAGTAAGCTAATATGTACACGTGGGTTTGGTTTGCTTCTCCCCAACCCTCACCTCAAACCCGACTCGCGCATGAATGTAGGAAGTAGATTTAAAAGATGACTCAAATTTAATTAATAAACGTATAAATTGGAGTTTAATGTTGTGTAATGAACTAAAACAAACATCAATTATTGTGATTTTCATTATTTCATGCTTTGCATGAGAGATATAATTCAGAATATAACTTGGAAAGAAATAGTTTTTTGAGTATTTATCTCTTTGTATACTCTCAGCGATTGTATTTAAGCTACGGTTTCCTAAGAAAGCGGTGCCGCTATGAAGCGGCCGTAATATGACGTGGAGCGGCGGACGTAATAAAACGGTCGTCCAGAGATGTAAACTTAGAAAAGACGGCAACGGACAAGTGAGCCGACTGCGGTGAAAAATGGTCGATCTAGATATAGCACTATTAGTATATTTGGAAGATGAAGAGTCATCGGATGACGAAAAGTCTCGTTTGGAAGAGAGTGATATTTTTAAAAATCGTGCCACAGAGGGTGCATTTGAAATTTTAGTGCGTCGACATCTGCACTGCAATGAAGAAAAATTCAGACAATATTTTCGCTTAACACCAGTGTTGTTTGATTATGTACTAAATTACATAAGAGATAACTTAACTTCAAAACCATATAATAAACACCAACAGCCAATATGCCCAGCAGAAAAGTTATGTATATTTCTAAGGTAAGCACAAACAACATAATAATATCATTATAATATTAATTATTTTAATATTAATATCTATTATTGTTACATATTGAAACAAATTTGTCCATCATCATTTAAGACGAATGCGCGCTTTTGATTTGATGCTGGGGCAAGTAATAATTCTGAACCATTATTACTGGTAGTGCTTGGTGGCGAGCTCGGTCTTGATAACTCGTTGGTTTGACGAGATTCGTTTGAAGTAGACATACTTGTGTCTGAAACGTAATACAATTGTCGCTGGTGACTTGTTTCATTAGTTATTGGAGAAATTATGTTAACTGGAAAGCTAGTGTTTTGTGCTGACCTCGGTGTTGATGATTAATCGGTTTGCCTTGACGCATTTAATTCAGCATTACCAACCAACGATGAAATTTGCATCCTCAATTGAATTTGTTCATACCGAGGAAGTTGTTTTACAATTTTTGCAATAGATTTGAAGAACAAGTCTGTTTCATCAAATTCGTATTGGGCAGCAGTTGCATTTCGCTGAGCTATTCCTTTCAGTAGCTGGAGTCGTTCTTCAGAGTTGGAAATTTTTTTCTTTTTCTTTTCTCTCACAAATTCATCATTACTGACATCCCCTTTGTTATTATCATTGTCATCAAGATTGGATGTTGTCTTATTTTCTGTATTATCAATGTGAGATATGTCTTCTTCAATGTCAGCACGTGTATGTTCCGTGATTTCAGTTTCTTGAAGGTCATCTCCAGCAACATTGGTAATTGAGCTTCTTTGTGATGAAGGTGTGCTATCCAAGAATGATAGGAGTTCAGACCTCTTCTTCGCTGCTTCTCCTCCTGAACCAGTACCAGGTTTTCCTTTACGCCGGATGTAATAATCCCTTACGTACGACCATCTTTTACAGCATTCAACATCTGAAAAAATAAATACAATAACCTAATGATTTTATTTCTATTTTAGGCATTTGGCCACGGGAGAGTCTTTTCGATCACTTGCTTTCCAGTATCGAGTAAGCCATTCATGGATAAGTGTCATTGTAAGAGAAGTTGCCGACGCGATTATCAGAAGACTGTTCGAGTTAGTTATACCGACACCCACTGCCAATCAACTCCAAAAAATCAGTACTCAGTTTTTTCAAAATGGAATTTTCCCAACTGCGTCGGCGCGATAGATGGGAAACATATAAGGATAAAGGCCCCCCGAAATAGTGGATCATTATTTTACAACTATAAAAAATATTACTCAATAGCTTTGTTGGCAGTTGTTGATGCGGATTGTAAATTTACAGCAATTGATGTCGGTTCTTATGGTAGAGAAGGAGATGCTGGTATCTACCTAAAAAGCAATATAGGAAAAAATATAATAAATAATACATTTAATATACCGGCCCCAAAAACTCTACCCGGAACGGATAGTGTTGTACCACATGTGATTGTAGGTGATGAAGCTTTTGCTCTACATGATAACTTGATGAAACCTTACCCAAGACAGCATTCTCAACAGGATCTATCAAAAGCTGTATATAACTATCGACTATCTCGCGCTCGAAGAACAACCGAAAATGCTTTTGGAATTCTATGTGGTTATTTCAGAATTTTTTTCCAACCTATTGCTACTGACCCAAATACTACAGACAATTTGATTATATGTGCCTGCATATTACATAACATTTTAAGGGAAGCAAAAGTACTTGCTCCAGGACAAAAACATGTTGATGATGCTCTTCCACTACCTACTGAAAATTTAATCCCTATTGCAGCACACAATGTCCGTGCTAGAATGAATTACACTCATATTCGAGAAATATTTAAAAATTACTTTAACGGGCCAGGGACTGTAGAATGGCAACATAATTCTGCAGCACAACATTAACTCACTATTGTAGGTATAATATATTATTAATTTCAACATAATGTGTAACAAAATAATAAAAATTACAAAATAAATACAAACCTGATTTTTCAAGTGCATTTCCGATACTATTCCACAGATTTTGTTTCATTTGCGCCTTTCTGTAATCTTTACTTTTAATATTATATAAGGATTCATTACTTTTTACAAAATCAATTAAAATTTTATCCTCCTCGCTGGTCCAAACGGCAGCAGTTGCACTTTTATCACTCATTTTTGTGTAGAAATGATGTTTTCTTTTAAAAAAAACGTTCACCGTCTCAGAAGAAAACGTTGACCAACTGTTTGCCACCGCTATGACGGCCGTAAATCCAAATGGCGGTACTGCTATTTTACGGCCAACGCCTCTAGGAAACCAACGCCATCTGGCTTTAATGACAATGTTTTTGTGACGTCACACACCGCTACATTACGGCCGCTAGATAGCGCCACCGCTTTCTTAGGAAACCGTAGCTTTAGGGGAGTCGCTACGCAATTTACTTATGGGAAATTCCGTACAAATGTCCCCCACAATATCTCGCATGCCGATAGAGTTACCGAAAAAGGGATTGCACATCTTGAATCTTTACAGCATACTCTACAAATTTTACATATCAGAACTTATGAAATTCGTTGGTATTAATTGTAATTTAATAGTGGAATAAACGAAAACTTTAATTCAAATAATCGTTTTCGATTGAAGAAGATTTATTCAAACAGCGATTGACGAAAATGGGATTTCAATTTGATTAAAAATAACGAAGTTAGAACAACGGAATGATTCGAATCAAAAACGTTCTCCATTACGTCATGATATACTTCTTGTTGTACTTGTTCTAGTAGAACAATATTGCTTTGGAGAAAGAAATCATAAAAAGTTATCGGTGCCCGGCCTGTTTACACAATGCAGTCTCGTTTCCAAATAATTTATATACACGTATTATTACGCTAAATGTCATATCAGCAAATCTGAATGTATTCAGATTAGCCAACTAAGGTGGAAAAACCTTACCGGGAACTCACATCTGTCGTCGTACAAAATTCGGACTAGAGGAAACACTTTTACTCGTATCGAATAGCATTTTTTTCCAAATATCTCACAAATTATGCATTCTATATAAACGTACGTACTAGAAGTGCAAAAGTATTTAGAGCTGGATTTGAAACCATTTTTGTAGACAAATATTTTCAAAATTGGAACCGGAAGTAACACTTCTATCGAATATCAGTTTTCTGAGAATATCTCCAAAGTCATACTTTCTAGACAGATGTATCGAGAGTATGAAAATTATTTAAAACTTGAATTTGAATAATTTTTTATAAAGAAATTCCAAAGTCCGGACCGAAAGCAGCACGCATACTATTATATAATAGGAGTTTTTTGCAAATATCTAGCAAATTATGGATTCTATATAGATTTATTAGTACAAAGTATTTGAAACTTAATTTAGAACAATTTTTGTATAACAAATTCAGAAAGCAGAAACGTATAAGAAAGCCGTGTGGTGTTCACATCTCTTTTTTTTTTAATATGTAGGCAGTACAGGTTGATGTGTTATGAACTGTTCATATTTACAATTTTATGTTAAATCAAACAATTATTTTGACGAGACGAGATAACTTACACTATATATATGTTCAGTAAGAATATTTTAAGAATTTAAACTGTAAACTGGGGCAAATATGTATAAAATATTAATCTCTATTACCTATATAGTTTTATAAAATAAATAAGCCGGTTGTTTTTATTAAAATTTTAACATAGGAGAGGCTAACGGTTAAAAAAAAGTAGCATGTAATTTATAAATTCTTCAGTTCAAGGACACGTTTATTTATAGTTATTTAACCACATGTTATTTGGGAAGAGGAAATAGTATAATTGATTAATAAAATTATTTTTTACACGGAAAAAACTTCTTTATATTATTTAATAAAGGCAGTGGATATTCGTCCGACTGTCGGAGGAATAAATTATTGTCTTAAAATTCCGATGATCGGACAAATAGTAATTGTGATTATTGTTCCGAAGGTAATTACTAACGATGACTTAAAAAAAATTAGTGAGAAAATCAAGTACCTATTTACAATAACTAGTCGGCAGTAATATATAAATATAATAATTATTATTTTATTAACACAACGCAAAATGTTAAATATTTTGTTGAATATCATATATATTTTTAACCACAAACTTTTACAGAAAAAAGGCTGTATGGTTTTATTTTGCCCTTAATTTGTTATATACATCATACATATATTGTCCTTACAAAAACAACAATTATGAATTGATATTCATATTCAATTTAGGCTCTTTAAAACATACTGACTTTAAAAAAATTATATTTTACTACATAATATAGGTATGTATAACTTACCCCAGTTTTTGTTATTGCGGGAGATATTACCGGATTCGGTAAACCCGGTGCACTATAAAAACGTTTTTGTATTCCTATCGCAGCACGAGTTAATCGTGACATGACTACGTTGACACCACAACAACCAGATTACAACTGTTACCTGTATTAGACGATATTAACACGCACTCATGCAACTGTTCGAATTATTTGTAGACAAGGTGTGAAAATTCTCCGGTTTTATAAGGCAAAAATGAAGCTGAATCTGCATTACTATGACATTTTCGTATCAACAACTATACAAGGTGTGTATAAATTGGCGGACCCGCTACACGTGGCGACATTCTTGGTCAAATTTTGAGTTAAAAGTCCTAATCCTAAAACGATGTATCAGGCTTCCTTTGTCTTCAGAATGAATTTGAAAGAAACATACATTTGGCAACATTGAACACGCATGTGCTAGTTATAATCTTCGGAACATTTTTACACGTCGTCATGTGAACCTTACATTTTAAATTTAAAAAAGAAACAAACGAAATAAAATTGGTTTCTTAGATTACATATTTATTACGAAAATATTACAAAGTTTAAAAAATTTTTGATAATATTGACTAATTTTTGTACATCTTCTTGATAGAAATCAATGTAATTATTACCTACATAATTGTTCGAATTGAAATCCATCAGTTTGTAGACATAGCTGCAATCTTTGTGGTATCGTTTGTACTATTCGCTCAAGTCTTTCTGGTGTGATTTCTAATACTGCGGCTTCAATTCAGGCTCTAACTTCGTCAGCGTCCTGTAGAGGTGTAGCGTAAACTTTACCTTTAATGAAGCCCCAAACAAAAAAATCTAATGGATTGAGATCGGGGGATCTCGCAGGCCACAAAAGGGGACCGCCACGACCAATCCATCTGTCTGGGAAGTGTTCAGTCAACCAGTCTCTTATATTACGAGCAAAGTGCGCAGGAGCTTCATCATGCATGTAAATCATATTACGGCGTACGTTCAGCGGTATCTCATCAATAACTTGTTCTAAAACATTTAAATATTCACCGGCATCTAGGCGATTTGGTAAGTAAATTGGTCCAACTACCCTGTGGTTTATTATACCCAGCCAAACGTTAACAGAAAACCTTCTTTGGTGACCGTATTCGCGAAATTCATGTGGATTTTCATCTGCCCAATGATGAAAATTATGAGTATTAAACACACCATCTCTGGTAAACATGCACTCATCACTCCAAAGAATACGTCTTAAAAAGTCACCTTCTTCCTGAATTCTATTTAAGATTGTATTGCAATAATTGATTCGAAATAAGTTATCATTTCCGTAAAAAGGCTGAACTTTAGAAACATGGTATGGATGAAGCAAGTTTTCTCGTAGAACCAAATGAACAGTCTTATTACTGGGAATATTTAGTGTAGAAGCTAATTGACGGGTACTCGCAGAGGGATCTTCCTGTATTGTGACTAGAACTTGCTCTTCTAGTTGCACGGTACGCCTTTGCCTTGGTCGACCTGCGTTCCCATTTCTTGGAATAAACGAACCTGTTTCACGAAGTCGTTGGTCCAGCCTTCGAAATACATTTTTACTTGGATGCCTCCGATTTGGAAAACGCACTCGATATTCCTGCCCTGCCATGCTAGCATTTCCACGACAAAAACCGTATATCATGTACAATTGCTTTCTTTTGAAATGGCCGGTGTAAATTAGATCCCCAAGTTCTACAATAGTAACATTCTAATGTTCGAGTTAAGAACGGGACAAGCAAAAAAACATGCGTCGTAAATCTTATATAGCATGAATAAGCCATTGTACTTAATAGGAGTGTGGTTTATATTTTCTCAAGTTTTTAAATACTTTATTTTCTACAATCTGCACGAAATATACATATCTATATAGTAACGAACGAAACATATTTTGAATGCCTTGCTTTTAAAATGATATATAATTAAATGTTAAATACAATTAAAAGAAAAAAATTGTATTACGTTATGTATTAAATTGCTTTGTAAAAGAAACTACATCGGCCATATACTATAAGCCAATATATTTGAAATATTTGTGTTTATTCATAATAATTTATTGTCTGATAACGTTCATGCTACGTACTTTATTAGAAAAAATCATTTTTATGTTCCTCATTATCTTTCTGGCTTTTATTTTATTCTTTAGCCTTTTATTTTAATTTCTACAGGCAGATCCACTGTTTTTCATTCAAATCTTGGTTTTATGGAACTTTGGACTTGTTACTATATTCTTTCTGGGAGTGATTTGTATTTATTTTAGATGTTGAAGCTTATTATTTAAAATAACAACGTTTAACTGAAAACTAAAATAATACTTAAACAATTTGGTATTATAACAATCCATGTTTTTCTTATAGAAAGTAAAAATTGTTATATTCTCTAATGAGGGAATGTTTAGAATTATTAAAAATTATATTTTTCCGATCAACACTGATATTTTGAATTAGTTTACTTCACTAAAAAAATCAAAATTTACTAATACGTCGTCAACTACTAAGTTTAGAGAAATTTCTAAAGAATACAAAAGTACTAAAATGTGAATTTTAGAAAGACTATTTTTTGAAATTTCTACCGGAAGTATTCATATTTTAGCAAAAACCGGTTTCTAGCAAATATCTGCCCGAATTGGAACAACTTTTATATAAAAGAAATTTGAAAATTCGGACCGGACGTAAGACTTTACTCTTATCGAATAGCAGTTTTTTTATACATTTTATATACATGTATTATAAGTGCAAAAGTAATTAGAGCTACATTTGGAAGAATTTTTCTATAAAAGAAATTTTAAAATTTGGACCGGAAGTAATGCTTCTACTCAACAAATAGCGGTTTTTTGGAAAATCTCACAAATTTTGTATTTTAGTCAGATTTATTAAGAACACAAAATTGTTTGAGCCACATTTGGAATAATTTTTATATAAAGAAAATCAAAATTCGGACCGGAAGTAACACTCTTACTTTCTTTTATTTTTTTTTATTTATTTAACGAAAATAACGTAGAAGTATTTGATTGGGCGGCAAAATCTCCATATCCGAATCCCATTAAAAATATGTGAAGTGCTATGGTGCCGAATAGGAATGCTAATAATGATAGAGTTCAACTTAATATAGAAAATATTATTAAATATGAACAATCTATATGGGAGCATTTCAGAGGAAGAAACTTATGTGAAACTTTAACAAATTGCTGCAATTTTTGTTTTAATTTATTCTGGTAAAGGTTAGAGGAATTAATTTTACAATCCTAATTAAATTTTATTACATGATTACCCATTAATTGCATAGTTCCAACTACACCAGACTTTAATTTTATATAATCAAATTTTGTCTAAGGTATTCTTACTTTCAATAAAATTTTCGATAAAAGACGTATGATTATTAATTTCACGATATAATATTTACGATTGCAGCGATTTCTTTAATGAATATCATTCTTTAAAAGAACTATTTATTTTGGCTAATCATTTGTAGAAAAAATTTGCGATGCTACTAATGATATACTTTCACATGTGCAGTGCACAAACATCCTGGATATTCATCATGTTACAAATTGTGACGTGACCGCACATTTTCTTCACAATTTTATTAAATGTCCTCTCCCGTCTACTTTAATTTTATTTTGAATTAAAACTTTTCGTTTTGAGAGTTTGTGAGAAATTGAACACAGAAGTTCAAGTATGGGCCCCCTTGTATGTATATATGTATTATTTTTTGTTATAAACTTGTAAGAATAAGTTTATAATATCACTACATCCATTAAATCATGTTATAATGTAATAATTAATACGAAATGCAAAATTTTGCTGTTTTAGAATATATTTTAATTTTTTTAGAGAGCTATAATCAAAAAATGAGGTGTGGTCACCATACGACTTTTATACGTATGTGACTCCGAAATGTGTATACAAAAGTTGTTCCAAATGAAATTTTAAGATGCATTCTTTATAAAATAAACCTCTGATTAAAAGTGTATCTTCCGGTCCGAATTTTGGACAATTTTTTTTTATACAGAAATTATAGCAAATCCAACTCTAAATATTTTTATTCTCTTAATAAATCTCTATAGAATGCATAATTGCGAAATATTGGCAAAATACTTGCTATTCGATAAAAGCAAGAGTGTTACTTCCGGTCCGAATTTTGAAATTTCTTTTATACAAAAATTGTTCCAATTCGGCCTCTAATTATTTTTGTATTCTAAATAAGTCTGTACAAAATGAATAATTTGTAAGAAATTTGCTTAAAACCGCTTTTCGCGGTAGGTAGAAAGACCTACTTCCACTAGAAATGTCCAAAAAAGTCTTTCTAAAATTCACATCTTAGTACTTTTGTATTCTTTAGAAATTAGTTTAAACGTAGTTGACGACGTATTAGTAAATTTTGATTTTTTTTAGTGAAGTAAACTAGGTACTGCTTCCGGTCTACCGATTTTACTCAAAATCTAATCTGATCTCAAGAGGGAGATTATTAAAGTTTGGTATTGATAGCTGTAGCCGTTTAGGCACTAAGCCAGAGACAGACAGACACACATACACACACAGAGAGAGACACACAGAGAGAGAGAGGGGGGGGGGGGGCGTTTGCCAAAAACCACTTTTTCGGTATCAGGCGACCTTAAAACGTGGACATCTGCATCATAATTCCTTTCTAGGTATAAGAAAGTAAAAAGGCAAATATTGCTTTAATTAATAAACCACAAGGCAAGGTGTTAAACTCATTATTTTTATTTTCTTATACGTAGTATGTAGTATAAGGATGTATTGTGATGATGGAAATTTCAATATAATCTCCCTCTTGAGATTTGATTAGATTTTCAGTAAAATCGGCAGACCGGAAGTAGTAGTTTACTTCAGTGAGGAAATCGAATTTTGCCAATTATTCGTCAACTACTAAGTTTAAACAAATTTGTAAAGAATTCATATATACTCAAAATTAAATTTGAGAAGAATTTTATTAAAAGTTTTTCGAAATTCCTACCGGAAGTAGGTCTTTTACTCTTATCGAAAATCAGTTTTTTGCGAATATTTCGTAAGTCATGATTTTTAGACAGGTACCTTACGAGTATAAAAGTATTTAAAACTTAATTTTCAATACCTTTTGTATAAGAAAAATTTTAAAATTCGGACCGGAAGTAACACTTTTACTCTTATCGAATAGCGATTATTGCAAATATTTCCTAAATTATGCATTCTATATATGTATATTTATCAAGAGTATAACAGTATTTAGAATTGGATTTGAAATATTTTTTGTATAAATGAAAATTCAAAATTCCGACCGGAAATAATACTTTTACTCTTAGCGAGTAGCATTTTTTTGCAAATATCTCACAAAGTATGTATCCTGTAGAGATTTACTAAGAGACTGCAAGTACTTAGAATAGGATTTTGTATAATTTTTGTATAAAATAATTTTTAAAATTGTATAATTTGAAACGCTCATACATATAAGAAAGTCGTGTGGCCACCACACGACTTTCGTTTTTATTTGAATTAATTTAAAAATAAGGTATGAGTTATAATAATAAAACTAAGGATATTTTTCAAAAGCATTTGGGTATATTATCTGTTTAACTAAGCAAATAGAAATAAATTTAGTAAATCATGGTCAACCTGTTATTTAAATTATTTTAGGAAGCTAAACTAGTTCGTTTTATAATCCAGAATATATTTTAAGAAATAATATAGAAGTGGAGGAAAGGAATGTAAATAAGAAATTATACAATGAGCAGCATTCAAACAAATATAAATATTCTGTGGAGATATTTATTTAGTGTGTTTTAAGACCAGACATCAATACAATTAGAATGTGACTGTCGCCAGATACGCGCAGCGTTTTTAAACTCACACCGGTCATTTCTAAAGAAAGCAATTGTACATATCGGCATATTCGTTGAACCTAAAATTCATAATAAACAAACAGAACAACTAGTAAACACGAAAACCCGAAAACTGATTAAAACTATACAAATAAACACGAAAAATAGGCAAGTCGAATGAAATAGGTAGATTACAAAGTGTCAAAATTTGACAGTAGTAATGTATTTGACTATACTCCATTCAGTCTAAGAATAAAGTAGATGGCGCTACAATTTGAGCACAGTTTACACACGATGAACTTTGTATTTTGAAAACAAGTAAAACATATGTTTACTGTCAGATGGATAGCAGGGATATACATATCTGATATCATTATATTTTGACATTTACGTACATTTTTGTACAAGTTGGTAAGTCATTCCTCAAGAAAAAATGAGGTGTGGCCACCACACGACTTTCTTATACGTATGAAAGTGCTACTTCCGGTCCGAATTTTGAAATTTCATTTATACAAAAAATATTCCATATCCAACTCTAAATACTTTTGTACTCTTGATAAATATATATAGAATGCATAACTTACGACATATTTGCAAAAAATCGCTACTCGATAGGAGTAAAAGTGGTACTTCCGGTCTGAATTTTGAAATTTTTTTTATATAAAAGATATTGAAAATTATGTTCTAAATACTTTTATACTCGTAACGTACTTGTCTTAAAAGCATGAATTGCGAGATATTCGCAAAAAACTGATTTTCGATAAGAGTAAAAGACCTACTTCCGGTAGGAATTTCGAAAAACTTTTTTAAGACAATTTGTTTCAAACTTAATTCTAAGTACATATGAGTTCTTTATAAATTTGTTTAAACTTAGTAATTGACGAAATATTTGCAAATTTCGATTTTTTCACTGAAGTAAACTACTACTTCCGGTCGGCCGATTTTGCTCAAAATCTAATCAGTTCTCAAGAGGCAGATTACACACGTAAATACAAAATTTGGAATTGATATCTACAGCGGTTTGACCGCTATCGTGGTCACACACACACACACAGAGAGAGAGAGAGACACACAGACATTTTTTAAAAACCACTTTTTTGGTATCAGGGGACCTCAAAACGTGGACATCTGCAAAAATCTCGAGGTCGAAAATTTTCATCATCACAATACTTCCTTATACTACGTATAAGAAAGTAAAAGGAATGCACATGTCGTCTAATTGTACTTTTTTGTGCTTCATCCAATTTATTGTAAGTATGACGATAATTTCTTTTTCTTGGAGGAGAAATTGGAACTCCATATAATTCCATTTCTTTAATAATGCAGTACATTGTATTCCTATTAATACCCACTTCCTCTGCTGTTTGATTGACTGCAGCTGTTTTAGACATATTGTCTTTATGCTTAATGTACACATTATAAGCCATTTGCCTTTGTCCAGATCTTATGTGTTTCCCTTTACGATTTTTTGAAGGACCTGGTAAAATGCTTCCGCGGTACTATAGAATATTAGCGATTACGAAATAACGAAATTGATAAAATACCTTAACAAATGAATATTTCACTTGCGAGTTCTAAGAAGAACTATTTTTTAAGAATATTAACAACAAATAACTATGTAAAATACGGAAATCGACAAAATCTTTGAACAAAACTGTCAGTAAACAAATTTTTGACAGAACGAGCTGAATGCGATTATTTTGCCGGTGTAAATGCACACTCGATTTCAACCAATCACAAACGTTTATTTTAAGCCCTATCTTTCCCAATGCTTTATTCTTAGACTGAATGGAGTATAGAACAACATTAGGCTGCCTACTTATTGTTTTACAATGTTGTCAGATGTGTTTTTCGTCAAAATAAGTTAATAAACAAATATTAAAACAAACTTTAAAATCAAAAAGAAAACTTTAACGAAAGGATAATAACAACAATTCTTCTTTCTTCTAAATTGTAGCTCTTTCTGTCAACAAATATCACGTAATAATGCTTATTTCAAGACTGAAAGTCCGAACTTTAGGAACCTCGTGCAAAGATATGGAGCATGGTACAACATTTTCGTATTAGGATTTTGGACTCCGAATTTAACGAAGAACATCGCCGCGTGTAGTGGGTCCGCCAATTTATACACACCTTGTATATTCATTCGCTTGTCACGTAAATATATTATTACTGTGTTGAGATAATGGTGTACAACTGTATAATAATAAATGTATATATAAGCAGGCCTCTCCTTTTTATTACGAAATATTAAAAAATATATCTTCGGTGAATTATAAATATTACAGCGATCTCGAACACGTTTCGCTAGTTTTTATTTGTACGGTTTGTATGCGTTGTTTTTGTATTTACTTGGAAAAAATCAAAGTATGACAGCATTATAGTTATTTACGAACCAAGTGCGGGAAGACTATTTTCCCGCATGAGAGCACATTGTAAGCACGAGCGACCGCAGGAAGCGAGTGCTTTTAATTGCGCGAATGCGTGGAAGATGTCTTCACGCAAGTGGTTTGTACAATATTTTTTGTACGAACATTAAATTAAAAAAATATTATTGATTAATGTCATTGGTATCATACCTAACCTAAGATAGATTACCTAATTAATTTAAGCATTTCATGTATGTAACTATTACTCACCTTTCCCTAAAATTAAGTTATTATATTCTTAGACATGGCAAACATGAGGTATTTATTCTTATATTTATAAATTTATAGTACATTTATTGCGTTTTTTGGTTTAAATACAAACAATTCCGAACTGCCAATATAAATGTCGATGTGGTTCAAATAGATGGCGCTTGAATCATTGTTAATATGTCACTTAATATATCGTCAAATAGATGGCGCCACAATTTTTTTGGAAGGATTTTTAATTATTACTCCTATTTCTCCAACTTTTAGTGAAGAATAGTGGAGGGAAGTAGTATTTTATAGACTAAATTTTATTACTACCAAGTACCACATGCGCCAAATATCACTTTACAGGCGGTGAGTACAAAAAATTAATTTAACAAATCTACTAATACTTTTACATTTATACAAACCGACTAAATTATTAAATCCTATTTGCCGCAGCACAGTACGTGCAAAATTTGCTCGGGTACGATATTTGTGCCAAATAATACTCTGATATACAGTTTGATTTTTTTTATTAATAACAATTAAAAAAATAAATATAAATGTTCGCTTAACAATAATATAAACGATTAATTTCATACGGTATTATAGAAAGATATATGTACTTTTATACATAAAATTATGAATTCTGCGGTACGGCAATTACAACGTTTTTGACTTCTGTATATTGACTTAAACCATATTCACCCATTTCTCTGCCGATACCAGAATCTTTAAAACCGCCAAATGGTCCTTGAGCCCCGAATGCATTATAGCAATTGACCCAAACAGTACCAGCTCGAATTCCTTGGCTCAAATAATTAATTTTGTCCACGTCTTTGCTGAAAATTCCAGCAGCTAAACCGTAATTTGTGTCGTTTGCTCTCTCGATAATTTCATCCAAACTGTCAAATCTGATCAACTGTTGCACTGGTCCAAAAATCTGGAAATGAAAAGAGATAAATTTGCAATACAAAACATTATATTTAAAGATATTACTTCTTCTCGAGCGATTGTGTGATTATCTTGTACATTGGCGAATACCGTAGGTTGAACAAAGAAACCTCGATCTCCGAATCTTTGACCGCCAGTCATAAGCGTGGCGCCCTCTTTGACTCCGCTACTGATTAAATTTAAAATTTTGTCCATTTGAGTTTTGTCTATTTGTGGTCCTTGTTCAGTTTTGATGTCAAATGGATCTCCAACAACACGATTCTTTGCTCTTTCAGTGGATCTAAAGTGTATGGTCATATAATTATAGATTTTGCATTGTAATTGATAGACATCTAATTCACCTTTCAACAAATTCATCATATATTTTGCCTTCTATGTATGTTCTCGAACCGGCACAGCACGCTTGCCCTTGATTGCTTGGTGAGCTGTTTCGACTGCCGAAGGAACATCCACGTCTGCCAAGATAATATTAGGACTTTTTCCTCCAAGTTCTAAAGTCGTTCTCTTTAAGTTTCCGATTCCAGACGATTGTTGAATTAATTTTCCAACTTCAGTTGAGCCGGTGAATGCAATTTTATCCACCTAAAACGTTTATCTGTTAGGATTTTTGAGTATATATTATATAATTATTAATAAATATTTACTTTCTGATTTTGGCATAAAGCCTGCCCAGCATCTCCGTAACCTGGTACAACATTGACAACACCTGGAGGAAATCCGGCTTCCTTAACTAGTTCTGCACAATGCAATGCTGTTAATGGAGTTTGTTCAGCTGGCTTTATAACAACTGTATTTCCCATGGCTGTTGCTGGTGCCAATTTCCAAGCAAACATAAGTAACGGCCCATTCCACGGAATGATTTGTCCACAAACTCCAACAGGTTCATGCCTTGTATAACAAAAGAAATCTCCATCCATTGGAATAGTTTTACCATGATTTTTATCTGCCCAACCAGCATAGTACCTAATAGCTTTTACTGCCATGGGAACAAAACCCATAACCGCAGCCGTGTAGGGTAAACCATTGTCGATAGTCTCTAAACTCTAATATAAAAAAAATGTAAGCATAATATGCTAGAATTATGAACATATGTGATACTAACCGCTAAAAGGGCAGCGTCTCGTTCGACGAAATCTGCAAATCTGTTCAGTAATCTGCCCCTTTCCGATGCATCCATTCTTCTCCATGGCGATCCAAATTTGAAAGCATTACTTGCTGCTTCTACTGCAGCGTCTATGTCTGCCTTTTTGCCTCTTTGTATGTTAGCGATAACTTCACCAGTAGACGGATTTATTGTTTCAAAAGTTTCGCCGTCTTTGGACTTATGCCATTCATTATTATAAAATATCTAAAAAAAGAAAAAGATTTATTTTATAGCTCCTTTACACAATTTTTTGACCAGAAGTTGGTAAGTCGAAAATTGACAAGTTTTCTTAGACCTGTCAACACCATTTGGGCAATTTCTTGGCGAAGAGGTTGTTGGCTTAAAACATAAGTCTATTATTTAGGAGCAAGTTAAATATATTAGTACACGTGGGTTTGGTTTGCTTTTCCCCAACCCCCACCTCAAACCCGACTCGCGCATGAAAGTAGGAAGTAGATTTAAAAGGTGGCTGAAATTTAATTAAAAAACGTGTAAATTTGAGTTTAATGTTGTGTAATAAAGTAAAACAAACATCAATTACTGTGATTTTCATTACTTCAGTGCTTTGCATAAGAGATATAATTCAGAATGAAACTTGGAAAGAAATAGTTTTTTGAGTATTTATCTCTTTGTATACTCTCAGCGATTGTATTTAAGGCGAGTCGCTACGCAATTTTCTTATTTGGAATTCCGTACAAATGTCCCCCACTATATGTTGCCTGCCGATAGAGTTACCGAAAAAAGGATTGCACATCTTGAATCTTTACTCTACAAGTCTTACATCTCAGAACTGACGAAATTGGTTGGTATCAATAGTAAATTAATATTGTATAATAAACAAAACTAATTCAAATAATTGTTTTCGATTGAAGAAGACTTATTCAAACAGCGATTGGCGAAAAGAGGATTTCAATTGGATTAAAAATAATGGAGTTAGAACAACGGAATGATTCGAATCAAAAACTTTCTCCATTACGTCATGATGTACTTCTAGTCGTACTTGTACCAGTAGGACAATATTGCTTTAAAGAAATCATAAAAAGTTTATCGGTGCCCGGCCTGTTTACACAATGCAGTCCCCTTTCCAAATAATTTACACGTAATATTTCCCTAAACGTCATATCAGCAAATCTGAATGGATTCAGATTAGTTTCACTCTCTATCAATGCAACTAAGCTGGAAAATATTAGCGGAAACTCACTCCCGTCGTCGTACAAAATTCAGACTAGAGGAAACACTTTTACTCTTATCGAATAGCAGTTTTTTGCAAATATCTCGCAAATTATGCATTCTATATAGACTTAGGTACTACAAGTGCAAAACTATCTAGAGCTGGATTTGAAATCATTTTTGTAGACAAATATTATAAAAATTCTAACCGGAAGTAACACTTTTATCGAATATCATTTTTGTGCGAATATCTCCTAAGTCATGCTTTCTAGACAAATGTATTGAATAAAACTTGAATTTGAATAATTGTTTATAAAGAAATTCTAAAATTTGGACCGGAAGTAGCACTTTTACTATTATACAAGGTGTCTCTAAAAGGTCTTTAAACAACTCTACCACGTATTTTTCGGACCAAAATAAACCGATTTAGCAAAACTTGGCTTAGTCAAAGTTGCTTAGTTTGTGCGCAATACGGTCCTGAAGTTCTGAAGTTGCAGTTGGAAAATTGTTTTTTTGTTATAAATTTGAAACGGCTGGAGCGATTGCGCTAAATTTTGTCACGTTTACTACTAGTTATCAATTCAAAAACGACGTCAAAAGCAGGGCAACGGGGCATTGCCCCCCCCCCCCCCGTGACAAATTTCTTTTAACAGATACATTAATTATAAATACCTAATTTGTATGTAATTTTTCTGATTTGTTTGATGACAAATAATATGTTTTCGGAAGTAACAGTCCGTCTTTTCAGCGCGTTTAAAAATCGCAGTCTGACGTAGACTCCGGGGCATCTCGCGCGACTGCCCCGTCTGTATTAGAAATCGAGCGATGAAACTGGCGCAGGGAGCGCGCGTATATACGTAGGCGGCGGGGCACTACTCTATGGTGCCGGGCACTGCCGGGTCCGGGTGACGGTCCAGTATGTAATATACAGCGGTGAGTGTATGTAGTAATTTTTATCGGTGCAAATGCAACTATGAATTGCGTTAGGAACATTAAGACAGAATTAAAAAATCTAGGTCTCCCTAGACCAGATTTATTGATTAAACTAGATGATCACAATTTGAAAACTAATAAAACCGTGACGAGAAAATTCAACAGAGCTCTTACAGTTTATCAGACTGGTTGTGTGGGTGTAATGTGCAAAATGCTTTTTTCTATTCCGGTGCTATAAAGTTCACTTTACGACACCCGTTTTGGTTGCATAAAGTATTACTTTATCGCACGCTAATTTTATTTTTTTGAAGTTGGTAATAAAAAAAATGGAACCAAATCGTATTTAAATGTCAAAATATAAGCCTTTAAAGTAACAAAAATGTGCAATAAAATTGTACAAAGAATAAAAAGCACACATGCTAACATTTCACTTACTAATGAGCAATATAAATTGTTAAGCAGTGTTGGATGATAAGTTTTCGGATGCTACTAGCTACTATTGACATTTACTTAGCATGTTGAATAGTACAACTGTTATAAAAGTTTGTTTTGATAAATATATAGAGTGTTTGTGGACGAAAGATTTTGTAAATTGTCTTCTGCTATTTTGCGAATCTCTGGGGGCGTACAGTTATTTATTTCGTCCTTTTTGTTGATAATTTGAAATAATTTATTGTATAAATCAGTCTGAATTTTAAACACAATTACATATAGCACCACCGATATTCAAATATTTAAAACGTTCTACTTAAAAATCAGAGTAACCAACTTCAAAAAAGCAAAATTTCTAAAATATTCGAACAAAACATGTCTCTTATTTTAAACTTTTTTTGAACTTTTAATAACCGAAATAGAAAAAATAGTATAAAATACACGTTTCATAAGACATTTTGCGCACTTGTTCTTTAGAAAACTCGCCTAGCGGCTCGTTTTCTAAACTTGAACGCGTGCGCAAAAATCGTGTCTTATGAAACTTGTATTTTAATATACTATTTTTCTATTTCGGTGCTATAAAGTTCACTTTACGACATCCGTTTTGGTTGCAAAAGTATTTCTTTATCGCACGCTAATTTTGTTGTTTTGACGTTGGTAACAAAAAAAAAATGGAACCAAATTATATTTAAATGTAACAACCATGTGCAATAGATAATATAGTGTAAATAATAAATCTTCTTAGAACCTTATATGAAATTTTATTTACTCTAGTGCATGTTTCGCCCGACGGGCATCCTCAGCTAGAATAGTCAGTACATCCACAAAATTTGACAATTATGTTCATCAAAAATGATGAATTAAATATGTTACATTTCAACACTTTAAAATATTTAATATTTGTATAAATTCATAAAATTATGCGAGAGTATTGTTTAAAATATGGATTGGAGAAAGGAATGGTTATTTTTGGATTCTATGTTAAAATTTTTAAAAAAGGAAGTAAAATGGAGTAGGGAGTCTAAAAAGGTAATACGTATTACTCGGTCGATAGATGTATATCGACGAGAAATAAAATTTCATATAAGGTTCTAAGAGGATTTATTATTTACATTATATTATCAAATACCTTAATAAATGGATTTTCTACATTTAACAGTGCAATAGAAGTTGTACAAAAAATAAAAAGCACACATGCTAACATTTTATTTACTAATTAACAATATAAATTGTTAAGCAGAGTTGGATGATAAGTTTTCTGATGCTACTATTGTAATTTACTTCCAAGGTTGAATAGTACAACTGTTATAAAAGTTTGTTATTGATAATATGTCGAGACTATGTTGGCGAAAGATTTTGTAAATTGTCTTCTGCTATTTTGCGAATCTCTGGGGGCGTACAAAATAGAAAAAATCAAGTGAACGGTGTTTTTCTACTTTGAAGAGAATAAAAACATTTTCTAGAAATACCATGCGGGAAAGCAGACTATGCGCCTTAGCAATGTGTTCCATTCAAAAACAATTACTGACATCAACACCAAACTTCAATGAATGAGTTATTAATCATTTTGCTGATCGTAAGGAACGGCGGATGGATTTTATTTTCAAACAAGTTCATTAAATAGCATATTGAGTTTATTTTTTGTCTGTACTTAATTTTTGATACTAAACACTCAGACACCCGGTGCCCTCCCGTCCCAAAAAATCACGGGCCGCCACTGGTCAAAAGACGTGTACATAGTTTAAAGAGACGTCTAAACGGCCTAAGACACGTGTACACGGCTTAAAGATACATGTACATGGAGCACACAGTATGCGCTGCCGTCCTCTAGTTAATGTTCTCAAATCTTAAAATGCGATTTTTGAGAAAACGATGCAATTTTTCGAGTCTTACCAAGAGTACCTTTTTTCTTGTACTTAAGACACTTAATCTAAATTTTATAGACAAACTCTTTTTTATCCATTGGCGTAGAAAATGGAAATGTTTTAATATTTATAAACGCAGGTTCTCCGCCTATGGATTGATTACTATCACAATTTTGATACAGAATTTCTTGACTCATAAAACTATGTAAACGTGACAAAATTTAGCGCAATCGCTCCAGCCGTTTCAGATTTATAACAAAAAAACAATTTTCCAACTGCAACTTCAGGACCGTATTGCGCACAAACTAAGCAACTTTGACTAAGCCAAGTTTTGCTAAATCGGTTCATTTTGGTCCGAAAAATACGTGGTAGAGTTGTTTAAAGACCTTTTAGAGACACCTTGTATAATAGCAGTTTATTGCAATTATCTTGGATGGATTCTATATAGATTTATTACAAGTTCACAAGCATGTAGAACTGGATTTGGAACAATTTTTGTATAAAAAATTCAAAATTCGGACCGGAAGTAATATATTTACTCTTGTCGAATAGCAGTTTTTTTGCATATATCTCGCAACTTATGGATTCTATATAATAATATGTTTATTCCAAGTGCAAATGCATTTGGACCTGGATTTGAAGAACAAAATTCATAATTCGGGCCGGAATTTAACACTTTTACTCTTATCGGATACCAGTTTTTCGCAAATTTCTCGACAATTATGCAACAAATTCAGAAAGCAGAATCGTATAAGAAAGTCGTGTGGTGCTCACACCTCATTTTTTTTAAAATATACAGGCAGTATAGGGTGATGTTTTATGAAATGTTCATATTTCCAATTTTATGATAAAGCAATCAATTCTTTTATATAAAGAGGAGATATTCCACACTGACTATTTTTATTAAGAATATTTTAAGAATTTAAAGTGTAAAGTTGGTCAAATATTTAAATTTTAACACAAGAGATAATTAATGCTTTACAAGAAAATAACTTAAGGCTAACGGTCTAAAAAAAAGTAGCATGTAATTTATAAATTCTTCAGTTCAAGGACACATTTATTTATTGTTATTTAACCACATGTTATTTGGGAAAAGGAAATAGTGTAATTGATTAATGAAATAATTTTTTACACGAAAAAAACTTCTTTATATTTCTTAATAAATTAATTAATAAATTGAGTAAATCAAGTACCTACTAGGTATTACAATAACTAGTCGGCAGTAATATATAAATATTATAAATGTGGTTTATCATAAATTATCATAATTATTTTGTTAACACAACGCAAAAAGTAAAAATATTCTGTTGAATATCATATATATTTTTAACCACAAACTTTTACAGAAAAAAAGCTGTATGGTTTTATTTTGCCCTTAATTTGATATATACATCATAACAAAAACAACAATAGGTATATATTATGAATTAATATTCATATTCAATTTAGGCTCTTTAAAACATATTGACTTTAAAGAATTATATTTTACTACATAATATATAACTTACCCCAGTTTTTGTTATTGCGGGAGATATTACCGGATACGGTAAATCCAGTGCACTATAAAAACGTTTTTGTATACCTATCGCAGCACGAGTTAATCGTGACATGACTACGTTGATAACACAACAACCAGATTACAACTGTTACATGTATTTGATATCCTTTATTAACAGGCACTCATGCAACTATTCGAATTATTTGTGGACAGGTGCGAAAATTCTCCGGTTTTATAAGGCAAAAATGAAGCTGAATCTGCATTACTATGACATTTTCTTATCAACAACTATATATTCATTCGCTTATCACGTAAATATATTATTGCTGTGTTGAGATAATGGTGTATAACTGTATAATATAAATGTATATAGAAGCAGGTCTCCCGTTTTTATTACTAATTATTAAAAAATATATCTTCGGTGAATTATAAATATTACAGCGAACTCGAACACGTTTCGCTAGTTTTTATTTGTACGGTTTGTATGTGTTGTTTCTGTATATACTTTGAAAAAATCAAGGTATGACAGCATTAAATTAACTTAACAAATCTACAGTCGAAAGCAAAAAAAAGTAGACCAGAGATCTGATACTTTGTAAACCTGGCTTTATTTACTTGTCATTAGTGTCAAGTCATTATTCTATGAGATATCAAATAATTATTAAAACATCTTTTATTGGATTAATACGAATCAAAATAATAATTATAAAACATAATGAAGAAATATATTTTATATATTTAATATCTGGTTATAGAGAGAGCCGTTTTTGTTTAAAATTTCTTGCAATCTATTTGGAATAGAGTTTTAAAAGTTTGTACAAATATTTTGATTTACATCCTCCCATGCTGTGTGAACTATTTCCATCAGTTCTTGTCTATTTTGAAGTCTTCTATTTAATTTCTTTATTTCTTTGATCATCAACTCCCACACATTTTCGATAATATTTAAATCAGGACTTCTTGGTGAAAAATCCAACACATTGATGCAGTGGCGGCTCGGGGTGGTTCACATAGGGAGTGCATAATTTCAAAATTAAAAAATGAGGTGTGGCCACCACACGACTTTCTTATACGTATGAAAGTGTTACTTCCGGTCCGAATTTTGAAATTTCATTTATACAAAAAGTATTCCAAATCCAACTCTAAATACTTTTGTACTCTTCATAAATATATATAGAATGCATAATTTACGACATATTTTGCAAAAAATCGTTATTCGGTAAGAGTAAAAGTGTTACTTCCGGTCCGAATTTTGAAATTTTTTTTATACAAAAGATATTTAAAAATACGTTCTAAATACTTTTATACTGATAATTTACCTGCCTAGAAAGCATGACTTGCGTGATATTCGCAAAAAACTGATTTTCGATAAGAGTAAAAGACCTACTTCTGGTCGGAATTTCGAAAAACTTTATTAATACAATTTTTCTCAAATTTAATTTTGAGTACATTTGAATTCCTTATAAATTTGTTTAAACTTAGTAATTGACAAAATATTTGCAAAATTCGATTTTTTCACTGAAGTAAACTACTACTTCCGGTATGCCGATTTTGCTCAAAATCTAATCAGTTCTCAAGAGGAAGATTATATTCGTAAATACCAAATTTGAAATTGATATCTGTAGCGGTTTGATCGCTATCGTGGTCACACACACACACACACACACACACACAGAGAGAGAGAGAGAGAGAGAGAGAGAGAGAGAGAGAGAGATTTTTTAAAAACCACTTTTTTGGTATCAGGGGACCTCAAAACGTGGACATCTGCAAAAATCTCGAGGTCGAAAATTTTCATCATCACAATACTTCCTTATACTACGTATAAGAAAGTAAAAGTATAATACAAGAACGCTTACCCAATCTTTATAAGTTTCACCGACATACTGTTCCAGACAGGTACTGTTCATTGTACAGTTTGTTTTGAGGGAATAATAAATATAACACTACAGTTTGATTACATCTGACGATAAACGAAGTCCATTTTGCGTGTCTTTGACTTGCAGAACAGTTCTATCACTTTTTCATTAAAATTTGGGAAATCATTTATAAATTCAATTAAAAACCGGTGCTGCTTCGATGTGATCTCTGAGCGATTTATCTAATTTTGCCGTAAAATTTATCAATTCCCGAAAAATGCCCTTGGTATTCGACGTTTGCCGTTCATCATGACCCCGAAGTGCCAGTTCAAACGCGCCACAAAATCTAATGCAATTTATTATTAAATTTAACACATGCCTATTTTTTGTTACCTGTTCATTGTGTTGTTGAACTGCTTTTCTATATGATGATCTAAAACATTCTGAATGTTATTTTTTCCTAACATTCTTAGACTAAATATATTTTTCAAATGCCCTTCGGAATTTTCATGTTTCGTAATTTTAGCACTAAGATGAATTAAGTCTTTTATTCCGTTCTTTGACCAAGACGGTTCACCACCAAACAAAAGACACGGAAACAAAACAAAGTATTTTTAATTTCACACCCACAAATCCAGTCATTTTTCTGATAATTATTCATTTTGAATTTTCTTATAACGTCTTTACCTTTAACAGATTGTTTATTTCCTAAACATAATTGAGGCATCGGCCGTTTAAGATTTTTATTGCGATTTTTTCATCATACGTTAACCGCGAAAACGTGTTATTATGCATCGCAGACACGAAATTCATCTTACAACAGCGTTGAGCCGACGGGAATCTTGCTCACATGCTATGTATTATACGATATGGAGAACAAAATACAGTTCTCCCCACCTTCAATGTAATGTTTAATGGCTTAACGCAGCAACAGTAGCGCTTGCACATGGGTATGTTTCTCTCGGTGGAAGGGGTCTTTACACAGTGTTGCGATATCTAGGGAAATTTCCCTAGATCTAAGGAATTTTATGTTCATTTAGGGAAATGGGGAATTTTAATAGAAATCTAGGGAAATCTACGTTTTTATTTTAAAATTATTATTCACCCGATAATTTATTACAACCGTCTGTATTTAAGCTACCTAATTCATTTTAAAACGTTTTAAACTTAAACCACTGACTACTTGATTTTTTTAAAGAGTAGTATGCAATCTTATGGCAAGTAGAAAATTTAAGGGTTAACATAATCTGCATACATTCCGAATCGGTGCTCTATCGCTTTTTGCTATCAAATGACTACAGTATAATAAAATAAGTAAATCCCTTGGAAAACCTTCCTACTCTCATGTTAAAACAGCTTTTTTATATTATTTTTCACATTTGAAATCAAGCTTTCGTGGAGTGAATCGTTGTGAACGTATGTATAATGTGTATATGTATAGGACGTAAATATTTGAATTTCGTAATTCATTGATAAGTTTAGATTTATCGGTTCGTTTAATAAGTTGCACCTTTCTAACTACAGCTTAGTTATATCTATTTAATGTAAGCATATATAGATACAAAATTACATTTTTTTATTGCCAAGGTTTAGTTAGATTCTTACTTTCAGTTTTCGGCTGTTTCTTATTTATTAAGGATTTTTTTGAATAAAAAATAGATGAGATTTGAAATGAATTTTGTTATCGTTCAATACTAAAAAAAAATATCATCTATATTTTGTATTTTGCTCAATAGGTGTCTTTGAAACAAAGATGGAAAATATTAAAAATAGGCTATATAATTCAATAAATACAAATTTAAAATATAGTGCACGGAAGTTAATGCAGAACAGAGAAAACATAACCCATAATTCGTGCCTTCCAGTTTCTGTATTTTTATTTTTCAGTTAATAATTAATGTTTTTGAATAATAAAAAAAAATATATTAGGAGAATCGAATTAAGTTGTCTAATAGTTTAATACTAAAGAATACCAATTTATATATTTTTAAAATTATGGACATCAAGGCAGTTCAAGGTAATTTAGGGAAATCTAGGGAAATTTTAACAAGAAATCTAGGGAAATAAAAAGAAATCATCTCGCAACCCTGTCTTTACATCCGTGCGCTGTTAGTCTTAGTCGTCATTATATCTATGACTACGATCGGTGCATGTAGGTTGTTTCGCGTGCCGTACACGCCACGTTCCTGTTCAATAACAATGAATACGTAATAAATAAATACTTTCACAGTTAGTCGCCGCTTGGTTTGTTTTGTTTCAAAATTCCAGGGGGTGCAATTGCTCACTTGCTCTCATTAAAGAGCCGCCACTGCATTGATGTTATTTTCTCTGAACCAAGTTTTCACTCTATCCGATGTATGGATGCGGCAGTTATCCTGTTGTATTATAAAATTGCGATTTGGAAAAAATAGCTCCATTGAAGCCAACATCACAATACTTAGAATGTTGATATATGTCTCTGAATTTTAAGTTTTCATCTATTTCCCATAACATACATGAATTGAAATCCAACCCCAAAAGTTTACTTTGAAATTTTCTAGATACACATTATTAATAAAGTTTTCGTCAAATCGGGTACCTCTTGGTCGGTGTCACATGAATCGGTCCATTTTTCTTGCTTTGAAATAATTTTTCATCTGTAAAAATTACAGCTTCCCAAAAGCGCCTGTTATTTACCAAATGTTCAAGTGCATATCCTACACGAGTTCCTTTGTGGGACGCATTCAAATTAAGTTTTGCGCTAATTTTATGGCACCCACAAATTAGTTTCTCTAACTCTTCGTCGGGCAGTAAAAACAGAACGCGGAAAGTTACTTACATCAGCTGCAATCACTACTGAAGAAAATGGATTTTCAATAAGCACATTTGTGAGATGGTGGTCTTGCTCAGCTGTTGAAATTCTTTTGCGGCCAGAACCAGAAATTCTACAAATTCTATGGTGATCTCGCAATTTTTTAATAATTTTAAAAGCCGTGCTTTTATTTATATTATTTCTTTCCGCAATTTCACGTATTTTGAAGCCGTTACTCAAATCTGCAATAACTTTGACTTTAATATCTTCATTTATGGAAGGCATTTTTGTAATAGTTTAATATCAACCATAGATAAAAGAGAGTACAAATGGCCTACTCTCTCACTAAAAAGTGAACCAAACATCAGCACCATCTGTAATTCCCTTCCGGGTACTTTTGATAAAATTACCGTAGGAATCTGTAGAGAATGATAACTCTTTAATGAGCGGGAACTTTGAAATTTCTTGATTGCAAATTATTAATGTATGAAATTAATGTAAAAATTTGCTTCAATATTTTTTGGCGTTATATTTGCTGGAACATTAACATGTGTCTGCAACATTAAACGTCAAAATATTTTATGCTAATTATACATGAAAAACAAAGTAGTATACATAAATAGTGAAGTATCGTAAAATCTTTTCTGTATCTAAGTGCTACTGATGAAACAGATTAAAACAAATGTATTTTTATCTATAAGTATTATATATATTTAGTAAATCATATACAAAAAATAACATTATACCTTATAACTGCAATATATTAAATATGATTAAGAAACTGTTACATTTTTAATACTATAAATGACACTTACAAATACATGACACATACTGAATTTCTGGGCTTTCACTGGGACTTGCTTGTGAGGTGGATGGTAACGCCTGTACATGCATATTTTCTAAATTAGTATCATCGGTTTGATGATTCGAAATGCACTTGTGGAGAAGAACTATCGTATTTAACAATGACAGTTACTCACAATATTGCAAATGGCGGGGAAAAATCACATAACAACAACAACTCTAACAAAATTCACCAACGTAGCCAACTATATTGAGAGTTATGTTTTCGATCCTGTATAAAGTGCTGCCCTCTAAGAAACCCTCCCTTAACCAAAACACTGATAAGGTGTAGTAAATGAAGTGCACTACAATATCAACTGTGAGGTTGTCAATTTTGATAGATAACGAAATTTTGACAAGTAACTTTGAAGCCGCTATTACACTAATCATTTTGAGAAAGTCTATGACAGGAACCTGTATTTTTGTTTACTTTTTTTTGCTTTCGACTGTACTAATACTTTTACATTTATATAAACCGACTAAATTATTCATATATTGCTGCAGGGAAAGTACAAATGTCAGTGATTCACCCTGCCCGAAAATAAAAATTAATATACCTAATCATATGTGACATATGGGGCGGCATGATCAGATGGAAGCAAAATGAAAATCTGTTTAAGAAAGAGCAATGCATTTTGCATTTTTTTATATTTATCATTCTCATTAGAAGCTCACGCGCTCGAGCATTAGATTTGAAGAAAATAATGAAATATTGTATAGTAGAATCGCTCTAGTAACAGACAGGCGTCAATAAATTAAAATGGCATCAAATTTTTTATTTTGCAAAATTTTATCTGCCAATAGTGATATTCATAGAGTTGTACAAGATGCTGTCAAACTAAAATCAATATTGCCGCTTGTAGCCATGCTATAAAAAATCCTGTATGCAATATACTTATTGATCCACTTTTTAGCAATACTTCTATTCTACAGTAATGTGAATATTAATTCATTAGATTGTGCTTTACTTGCTTGTCGTAAATAAACGCGTTTTCACCTGTTTTGGTGCTGTGTTGTAAATTGTGAAATTACTAGTAATCCCGATGTTATAAAATTATTCAAAATATGAAGAAAGCTTTCCATATAAAGTAGATTTAAAAGAACCTGCAAAATCAAAAACTTCAGAAATGAATACATATAATAATCGAAAAGAATCAAGCTTTACTTAGTAAAACTATTTGGGAATCGTTATATATGTAAATACTTTTTAATTTAATTTTAGTATATTTATTTTATATTTTTATTATAATAATAAATATACATTAATAAATTATTAGATTATATTAACACTCATTTTTTGCAATTAATTATGACATAACTGATATAGAGATTTTCACAATTTATTGCTATATATCACAATACGCAACACAATATAACAATTGATTAGCAAGCACCGTGACTTCATTACATACATATCTATGAAAATTGCTCCTACATACAAACGCATAAAAATTAATTCGTACCATGCCATTTTCAATACATTCACAATTTGTTCTTTCCGAGGTTCTTTCATAATCATGTACAAATCTTTATAACATATTTGTATAATCTGAAAGTATTGTCAGCCTACAATTTCCAGCATTAATAATTAGAGCTCGGAATATATGCACGTAAAAATCAACAAAATATGCGCATTTATATGCACATATTTTGACAAAAATATGCACAAATTATTAAAAAATATGCTCCAATATATGCAAAATATGCATCAATATGCAAAATTTTAATTAACAGAAAATACATCGTATTCAATGAAAACAAAAGTTTATTTTACATTTTAAGTCATTTAAAACATAATGCTCGTATAACATTGGTATATTATTGTCTATAACGTTATAAATTATAATACTTACATTTTATAATTTTTATATTTTATATATTATATTATAATTTATTATACATAATAATATGCTGTTTAAAAAAATAACTTAACATAATAATAAATATTTCATTACTTAAGTAGTAATACCTATCTAAGTACCTATGTACAACTATTTACTTATCGTCTATCTACTTATGCTAGTTATTATTATAAAAATTGACAATTAAGTGCTTTTCTAAATTCTCCATTTTAAATGAATGTCGTCTGTCATCTCACAAGTGTTTGAATGTCGAAAAAGATCGTTCTACGTCGACGGAAGTAATTGGAGCATTTTTTAAATTGGCTACAATATTAGGGTCTAATTCAATGCCCTCTACAAATTCCCCATTTAAAATATTAGAAACTTTTGAAAGAATTTTAAATCCTTCATTTTTCTCTAATACTGAATTTAGCTTTTTAAAAATTATTTCTCCGGTTCCCGTAACAGTTGCCAATGCTTTGTGACATTTATTTACTAAATTTACTGAGTCAGTTTAGGGTAATTCTCTTGATTCTAATATCAAAATTGTTTCTGCTATTATAGAAAAATGTGTTGCAATAAATGCCAACTGATTTGGTATTATATTATTTTTTAAGGACTTTTTAGCTTCTTTTATAGCATTTGAATCATCAGATAATTCGAAAATAAAATTTTTAATACTTTGATAGTTTTTTGAGTAAAAAATTGCGGCATTTATCCACGTTCCCCATCTAGTAATTACTGGTTGTGGAGGTAATGGTAAATTGGGAAACGATTCCTTGTAAAACTGAACTCGCAATGGCGCTTTTAAAAAAATCTTTTTTATATTACTAATTAATTCATTCACAAGAGGGAATTGGTTTCTGATTTCTTCGGCAACTCTATTAATACCATGAGCCAAACAAGTAGTATGAATCAAATTAGGAAAAAATATTTTTAAATTAACTGAGGCTTTACACATGTAAGAGGCAGCATCGGACAACATTAATATTATTTTTTCTTGTGGTATTGAATTGGGCAGAAAAAAATTTGTTAATCCGTCGTGAATAAAACGAGTTATTGTAGAATTATTGGTTTTATCTAACTGCTTAGAACTTATTAAATATGATTTACTACTGTTTCCATTCAAACAACCAATTAATAAATTAGCAATATATCGACCGGCAGAATCTGTGGTTTCATCCACTACAAAATAAATGAAGTTGTTACCAATCAACGTGCGAATCTCGGATATTACTTCGGTGTATATTTGGTCCACATAATTCTTCCTCAAGGTACTCTCATCGGGAACATGATGTTTGGAATATTTTTCAAGAACACTTTTTAATTTTGGTTTTTGTAGTTTCGCCAGTGGAATATTGGAGCTTAGGAATGCCTCGCACAAATCCTTGGAGAATTCTTGTTGAGCGGTTTTTTTGTGTGCATTTTCAAATGATTCAAAAAGGCGACTTTGAGAACCATTCCCAGAGTTAAGCTTTTTTACTTTATCTTGATGTAATGCAGTACCCACGTGCTGCATAATTAAAAATTTCTTTTCACATGACACCTAAAACGTAAAACCACATTATATTTATACTACAGATATTGTTGCAAACAAAAAAACTTTTATAGGCTTCTCAATAAAACAAACATCAAAAATATTACATAATTATAGGTATACTTACATTTTTTCCACAAGCTCTACAAAATATCTCGTTTTGTAAACTCTGGTCGAATACCAATTCTGGATAATTTTTTATCCAGGAATACACTAAACTTTGTACTTTCGGCATATCGCAGGTTACGAAGTGCACACAACGAACGAAAGGAAACAAATTAATTATTTTCTTTCAAACATTTCATTTTAAAGGCTTGTTATTGAAACCTATATGACATACGCTCAAATAATAAGAAAAATAAATGTTTACGGAAAAACCCAGATTTTTAAAATATAAAATAAAGGTCCTGTTGTTAGCAAATATGTTGCTTCAATAAATAAAAAGAAACTAAACTGCGTAGTTACTAAAGAAATATAAAACCTCCTTTATGGACGAAATTAAAGAAAGCTTTGTATTTTTATATTATATTATTTGAAAATGGAGTTAATTATTTTATGACCGGCAATAATGCGTCTTAACGGCAGTAATGCTTCTTTTTTAGGAGGAAATTTATAATTTGATGGAAATATGCACAAATATGCAATATTTCATAAAATATGCATCAAGTAGCAAAAATATGCTAAATATGCATTTTTTAATAAGCTCATTTTAATCAAAAAACATTAGATACAGCCAAAATACTCAAAATTTTGTTGATATATCTTTAAATAACAAATATGCATTTTGCATATAATCCGAGCTCTATTAATAATATATATTAATAATAAATAGAAACGATGAGATACAACCAGTTTTCCATTTTCACATTCTGTACTTAACAGAGATATTTGCATTTCTTTTAAACGACTCAATATGACTGTATATTTGTAAAGTTCACTTTTAAAAATATTTAGTATCGTAGACAGTTAATCTATTACAGATATATTAGTAATAAACGCGATAATATGAATAATTTGTAGGTATATCTACATATGCCTACATGGCTACAAGCAGCCATATTTGTTAATCGATGTGACTTATTCTATACTTACAACTCTGTACACCTTTTGACATTTATCATAATTACATTTTGATTATAATTGTCATGAAAGGAATACTAATTTGTTAGTAATGCTTGCTACAGAAAATAGTCAAGTATTACATAAAATATTGGTATAGAAAAGTAATACTTAATACCTAACTTTATAATATTTAGTTTGTAACTGGCTTTCATGTAATAGTATTTTAGTAGCGGAAGTTACATATCTTAAAGTACGAGGCATGTTTTTTAAGTAAGTACCGTTTTGAAATTAAAAAAAGACGTGCAAAGATATATCAATAATTTTATTTTTACATGAAAGCCTGTACCTTAATCTACTTTTCAACGTAATTTCCTTCAATATTGAGGCACTTGTCATAACGTTGTACCAGTTTATGAATACCCTCCTCATAGAAGTCTGCCGCCTGACTTGTTAACCACTGCATCATGACTGTTTTGTCTTCGTCATCGTCTTGAAGACGCTGACCACCCAGGTGTCTCTTCAAGTGCAGGAACAGATGGTAGTCACTGGGCGCCAGGTCAGGGTTGTACGGAGGATGATCTAGAGTTTACCATTTAAAAGATGTGATGAGATCTTTGGTCTGATTATCCACATGCGGACGGGCATTGTCATGCAGCAAAACGATGCCCTTGCTCAACTGGCCTCGTCTTTTGTTCTGGGTTGAACGGCGCAGATTTTTCAAGGTCTCAGAATAAGCTGCTGCATTGATTGTCTCATTACGAGGCAGAAATTCCACAAGCAATACTCCTTTTCTGTCCCAAAAAACTGTGCACATGATTTTACGGGCAGAAATTGTTTGCTTAAACTTCACTTTTCCTGGTGAATCTGAATGTTGCTTTGATTCTGGTGTGGCGTAGGTCACCCATGTTTCATCGCCCGTAACAATTTGGCTTAAGAAATCATCACCGTCGTTGCGGTACCGCTCAAGGAAAGTCAATGCATTGCCTAAACGTTTGGTTTTGTGCACATCCGTCAACATTTTCGGTACCCAACGTGAGCACAATTTTCGGTAATTCAAGCGCTCGCTCACAATGCCATACAAAACACTACGCGAAACATTGGGAAAGCCATCACACAAAGAGGACATCGTAAAGCGTCTGTTTTCTCTCACCTTATTGTCCACTTCCTGCACCAAACTTTCATTAACGACCGAAGAACGCCCACTCCGTTGTTCATCATGCACATTTGTGCGGCCATCTTTAAATGCTCTCACCCACTTTCTTACCATTCCATCACTCATTATGTTTTGTCCGTAAACTGAACAAATTTCATGATGAATATCGATCGCTTTTAGATCTTTAGCACTAAGAAATCTTATAACAGCCCGCACTTCACAGTCGGCGGGACTTACGATTATCGGTGGCATCTTAAACACTCAGTAAACAACGTAAACAAGGTAGAATCAGACTGTAATGGCGTCAGTGCGTAGGCAAGAGATGTACTTAGGTCCCCAGTGCACATACGCAGAACGCCGACCGCAGCGCTGCGGTCGCGGTGTGGAAAAACGGTACTTACTTAAAAAAACATGCCTCGTATTATTGAATAGGTAGTGTAATTTATTTGTTTTACAATTGTTCTTTACACTTTATACTCTATACAATTTATAGTTCGTATTTTGGCCGTCTTAGTCGGCCACATATAATAATGGATGGAGACTGTGGCAAAAAAATCTGAAACAAAATGCAAAAGGAAAAATCCCTTACCACAAAAATTAAAAAGATATAAAAAAATGTATATACAGCTAAAGCCAAAAAAAAGCGGGAAATGCCAAAAAAATGTGATAGGTTTTTTCAATGTTTGTATAGTGTGAATATGTTTTATTAAAAATAGGTTAAAATACGTTGACGGCATGTCTGTATAAAAATAAATAGGTTAAATTTGGACAAATAATATTTTAGAAATAGTAACAAACTTAACAAATTAATATTTAATCAAAGCTCCGTTCTTCTCTGTGAGGGATGTTAATCGTCTAGGCATAGACGCAATCAGGTTTTGGCAATACTCTCGTGTTAAATTTTGCCATACCTGATTTATGTTATTTATAAGCTTTTGCCTGTTTTGGGGGCGAAAATTTGTCCGGCGCATCCTATTTACCATTAAGCTCTATACATTTTCTATGGAGTTAACATCTGGGCTTCTCGAAGGCCACGGCAAAACATTAATATAATTTGTTGTGAACCAGTTTTGTGCAAGTCCTGATGTGTGTATTGAGCAATTGTCTTGTTGGAATATAAAATTATTGTCAGGAAAGAACGCAACAACTGATGGTAACATAACAACCTTTCTTCCACAATACATAGTACCCCAGACCTAGCGCACTAAAGCAACCCCATACATTAACTGAAAAACGTTTAGAGTTACATTGTTGAGTATATTTTTCTTCAAAACGTGTGTTTCTAGGTCTATAGACTTTTACTCTACCGTCTTTATTAGATTTGAAAGTTTTTTCATCAGAAAATACTATCATATTCAAGAAATTTTCTCTTTCAAGAAATTCTAAAGCAAATCCTACCCTGTTCTTTATAGAAATCGGTAAGGAAAGGTTTCATGGCTGCATAATAGTTGTTCAATTCAGTAGAACGAATTCGTTAACGTGCAGTGCTTTGTGATGCTGGAAAATTCGTTAGATTAATTGCTTCTACAGCAGTGGCCATAGGCCTTTCTATCAAAAAATTAACTAAGTCCTCATTTTCTTGATCATTTGTAGTTTTAGGCCGACCCGAACCCACCTTTCGTTTTACAGTCCTCTCGTTTTCCCATTTTCTTTTAATTCTCCAGATACTACTTATTCCCACTCCAAAATCTACCGCTAAATTCATAATTGTCCTACCATTTTCCAGGTGAGAGACGATTCTGGCTCTATCTACTACATTTAAATGAGGCATTACACAAGTTGGTATAAATTTAATGACATTGATTTAAATATTTTTGACAGGTATTGTCAAGTAGGCAATTGACAAATGGAACCCAATTTAAAATAGGATAGATTTCATTTCCCGATTTTTTTGCCTTTAGCTCTACGTATGTCGGCAACTACAGTAGGAACCTGTAGACAAACAGAAAAAAGTGTTAACGTAGTGTTTTTATTGTTTTGAGTATAAACGTTTAAGGTAATAATTATGAATTGATTTATTTTTATTTTTTGCTGAGAAAATGTTAATAGGTATATAAAAAAAATAGAAAAAAGTATTCATTAATAAAAATATATAAAGAGGACAAATCAATTATACAAAATTTGAAATAGCATAAATAATATATACAATACATTGATAAATACAGACAATGTATTAAGAATACATTTTATGAATTCTTCTGGGGTACAGCAATCACAACATTTTTAACTTCTGTATATTGATTTAAACCGTATTCGCCCATTTCTCGTCCGATTCCAGAATCTTTAAAACCACCGAATGGTCCTTGAGACCCAACTGCACCATAACAATTAACCCAAACTGTACCAGCCCTAATACCTTGACTCAAATAATTAATTTTGTCCACATCTTTGCTGAAAATTCCAGCCGCTAAGCCGTAATTTGTATTATTCGCTCTTTCGATGATTTCTTCCAAGCTGTCGAATCTGATTAACTGTTGAACTGGTCCGAATATCTAAAAATAAGAAATGAAATCCGAAAGGGGTATAAATAGAAATATGCTGAGATATTACTTCTTCTCTTGCAATTGTGTGATGATCTTGTACATTGGCAAATACTGTCGGCTGCACAAAGAATCCTCGATTACCAATCCTTTGTCCACCGGTCATAAGGGAAGCGCCCTCTTTAACACCGGATTTGATTAAACCTAAAATTTTATCCATTTGGGTTTTATCTATTTGTGGTCCATGTTCAGTTTTAAAATCGAATGGATCTCCAACAACACGATTTTTTGCTCGTTCAATAGATCTAAAATGTATGGTCATATATAATTTTAAATTTGGCATTGTAACTAATTTCCCTTTTACCTTTCAACAAATTCATCATATATAGTGCTTTCTATGAATGTCCTGGAACCGGCAGCACAGACTTGTCCTTGATTAAAGAACAATGCTTGATGAGATGCTTCTACTGCCGAAGGAATATCTACGTCAGCTAAAATAATATTAGGACTTTTACCACCCAATTCTAAAGTGGTTCTCTTTAAGTTGCCCTTTCCTGCTGCTTGCTGAATTAATTTTCCAACCTCAGTTGAACCGGTGAAAGCAATTTTATCTACCTAAAATATAGTAGATTCTGATGTTCGTAAAGAATTAAAATCGAATTGCTTATTTATATATTTTATACTCGTAATAATATATGAACTGGTATAAAAGCAATAGCAACAATGTATAATAACTAAAAAGTGTTTACTTTCTGACTCTGACATAACGCCTCGCCAGCATCGCCAAATCCCGGGACCACATTAACCACACCAGATGGAAATCCGGCTTCCTTGACTAGTTCAGCACAATGTAATGCTGTTAACGGGGTTTGTTCTGCTGGCTTTATAACAACCGTATTTCCCATTGCAATTGCTGGTGCCAATTTCCAAGCGAACATAATTATTGGTGCGTTCCAAGGTATGATTTGTCCACAAACACCAACAGGTTCGTGCCTGGTATAACAAAAGAAATCTCCATCCATTGGAATAGTTTTACCATGATTCTTATCAGCCCATCCGGCATAATATCTAATAGCTTTTACTGCCATGGGAACAAAACCCATAGCGGCAGCCGTGAAGGGTAAACCATTGTCGATAGTCTCTAAACTCTAATATAAAAAAAAATGTAAGCATAATATGCTAGAATTATGAACATACGCAATACTAACTGCTAAAAGGGCAGCATCTCGTTCGACGAGATCTGCAAATCTGTTCAGTAATCTGCCCCTTTCCGATGCATCCATTCTTCTCCATGGCGATCCAAATTTGAAAGCATTATTTGCTGCTTCTACTGCGGCGTCTATGTCTGCCTTCTTGCCTCTTTGTATGTTAGCGATAACTTCACCAGTGGTTGGATTTATTGTTTCAAAAGTTTCGCCGTCTTTCGACTTATGCCATTCGTTATTATAAAATATCTAGAAAGAAAAGATTCATGTTATAGCTATATTATACGTATCAGTTTCTTGACCAATTTATTAACCAAGAAGTTGATCAATTGGAAATTGACCATAAGCACAAAGTTGTCGAATTGTGTATTTAGCTTTTTGTGCACTAATTTGCGCTTGATGTTTCAGTTTATTCAATGTTTTATGAAATACTGAGTATCGCTGCTATCTATTTGCATGCTCCCTACGATTGTATTTTACTCAGTTGGAATAGTTAGTTACGTATCAAGGGAGTAAAGTAATATTTTACAGTCGAGACGTGGATTTTGCCTAACCACGTCGAGACTGTAATATTACTTTGCTCTCGTGTTGCGTACAACATTCTTTCATTTTTACTTAAAAAAATTACATTAGTACTAAATAATTGTGTTATTTACAACTTTTTAAGGTTTTGATAGTCACTGATGTTTTGTCAACTGTCAAATACCCATGTAAAAAGCAAATTTTCTTGGGCGTCCACCCAGACCCCCCCATCATAAAAACGAGAGGGGAACACAGGACACTATTTCAATAAGGTCCTTTTTAACAGAAATACAATACAACACAGTAAGAAAATAAAAGCACAATTCTAATTAAACATTAATTCTTAGTAAATTATTATATAAATTTATTAAGAACGGATTTCTAATGCAAATAAAAAATATACTCTAAACAATACTAAAAAATAAGATATTATTGCATAGGTTCAAAAATGCCTGCTTAAGCAGCAAGGCATTGTCCGAGCCTATCAAAAATTTTCTCGCACATTACGAATCACATCGACTGTTACGGATTCAAAAGCCTCTATGATTAGCCTTCTCAAAATATCTAAGTTTTCTAGCCTGCCAACCAGTGGCGGCTGCTGCAGGGAGGGCAACGGGGCACTGCCCCCCTGTGACAAATTTCTTTTAACAGATAAATTAATTATAATTACCTAATTTGTATGTAATTTTTCTGATTTGTTTGATAAAAAATAATATGTTTTCGGAAGTAACAGTCCGTCTTTTCAGCGCGTTTAAAAATCGCAGTCTGACGTAGGCTCCGGGGCATCTCGCGCGACTGCCTCGTGAGGCCCCGTTTGTATTAGAAATCAAGCGATGAAACTGTCGCGGGTAGCGCGCAGATATACGTCAGCGGTGGGGCACTCCTCTATGGTGCCGCGTGGCGGTCCAGTATGTAATATATAGCGGTGAGTGTATGTTGCACGTATGTTGTAATTTCTATCGATGCAAATGCAACTATGAATTGCATTAGTAACATAATCGAAATGATAGAAAATAACACACTGAGCTATGACATTAAGATAGAAAACTAATAAAACCGTGACGAGAAAATTCAATAGAAACTCTTACAGTTTATCAGACTGGTTGTGTGGATGTAATGTGCAAAATGTTTTTTGCTATTTCGGTGCTATAAAGTTCACTTTACAACACCCGTTGTGGTTGCAAAAGTATTACTTTATCGCACGCTAATTTTGTTGTTTTGACGTCGGTAAAAAAAAATGGAACTAAATTATATTTAAATGTCAACATGTAAGCCTTTAATGTAACAAACATATGCAATAGAAGTTGTACAAAGAATAAAAAGCACACATGCTAACATTTTATTTACTAATTAACAATATAAATTGTTAAGCAGAGTTAATGAAGTTTTCTGATGCTACTATTGAAATTTACTTCCAATGTTGAATAGTACGACTGTTATAAAAGTTTGTTTTTGATAATATGTCGAGACTATGTTGGCGAAAGAGTTTGTAAATTGCCTTTTGCTATTTTGGGAATCTCTAGGGGTGTGCAATTATTTATTTCGTCCTTTTTGTTGATAATTTGAAATAATTTATTGCATAAATCAGTCTGAATTTTGATTTTAAGCCTTTTTGAACTTTTAATAACCAAAATAGAAAAATTAGTATAAAATACACGTTTCATAACACATTTTGCACACTTGTTCTTGTTCTTAACTTAAACGCGTGCGCAAAAATCGTGTGTTATGAAACTTGTAGTTTAATATACTATCTTTTGTTATGTGTGCTTAATTAGGAATTCTCCACAAAGCGACCCTGTCTGGTCTTCTAATTGTATTAGGGATTTAAAACACTTTGGTGAGAAAGTAAAAAGACATAAAGTAAGTGAAAAATATCTTAGTAACATGTTAGAATATTCAGTTTTGGGAAAGGTAAATACCTATAATGTGCCAGCTGAACACTGCATATAGATTAAATATAATTCAGCACAATGAAAACGTCAGTAAAAACAGACATACTCTTCGAAAATTAATAGACTGCATTAAGTTTTGTGTCATGTTTGAAATCGCTTTAAGGGGCCATGACGAAACACAGTGCGAATCCGGGGATTTTTTCTTGGATTGGTTAATTTATTGGTAGGAATTGACAGCACCCTGAAGGACCACATCCACAAGTCTAATAATAGAGTGTTTATGGGTTTGTCAAAAACCATTCAAAATGAATTGCTGGACAGTATCTACGACGTTTCTTGCACTTTATTCTAGACGAAATTAAAAAAGGCCATTATATCGCTATACAAGCAGACGAGACGACAGATTCGGCTACATTCTCCCAGTTAGCTTTTATAGTTCGATACGAATTGGTAGTTTTGTATAATAGACCAGATTTTGGAACTGCTTCATCTGCTCTAATATTACTGTAATGTTTCTATGAAAATAATTTAACAACTACATTTGCCGCATCTGTGAAGCTATTGAAAATAATTTGCACCATACCGATGACAACAGCTGAAAGTGAACGGTGTTTTTTTACTTTGAAGAGAATAAAGATATGTTCTAGAAATACCATGCGGGAAAGCAGACTATGTACCTTAGCAATGTGGTCCATTGAAAAACAATTACTGACATCAACACCAAACTTCAATGAATTAGTTATTAATAATTTTGCTGATCGTAAGGAACGGCGGATGGATTTCATTTTCAAACAAGTTAATTAAATAGCATATCGAGTTTATTTTTTGTCTGTACTTAATTTTTGATATTAAACACTCAGACCCCCCGGTGCCCTCCCGTCCCAAAAAATCACGAGCCGCCACTGCTGCCAACTTGTGAACTGTATATTTTATTTTTGATGTATCCCCACAAAAAGAAATCATTTGGCGATAGATCAGGAGATCGCTGAGGCCAACGAATGTTTCCTGTTCCACTAATGAGACGATCAGGAAAAGTATTCATTAAAAAATGCTTTACTCTGACCGCATTATGTGCAGGGCAACCGTCCTATTGGAACCAAATAATATCCCGATCTATTCCGGTATTATCAATAGCGGGAAGTATCCGATTCTGTAGCATATCGAGGTATTTGTCCGCATTTAACGCACCATCAATAAAAAATGGACCAAGCAAATGGTCACTCAAAATACCTGCCCAGACATTCACTTTCTATGGATATTGGGTGTGTTTAACAAAATATCTGTGCTGATTTTCCCGAGCCCAATATCGAACAACAGAAGGATTGTGCTTTCATTTAATGGAAATGACGATTCATCTGTGAATACAATATTTGCGAGGAAATTCTCATTTTCATTTGTCTTTTCCATTACGGTTTCACAAAACTCCATTCTTCTAAAATTGTCGTCGAGAAATATTTTTTTCCGTTTTCGAGTATTTGAAACATTTTAATTTATTTCGCTTCCATACGTTCGCGACGGTTTTATTATTCACACCCAATTACTCAGCAACACTTCTGGTAGATAGCGTATCCTCTACTTCGAGAGTGCTACAAATCATTATATCCCGCTCTTCTCGTTCCTCAGCTTTTAGTGGATTTACCTCTCTAGGATTACACTTTGTGCTATTATTTAAACAAAGACATTTTTCAAAGCTATTCAAAATATGTATATGCTTTGCTCACAGAGTACGGGTCTGTCTGCAAATATTTGCGGAAATAAATTTATGAAATCCTTTGCAGAATGACCACTATAGTATCATTTAATAATTTGCAGTTTTTCTTCTGGTGTGTAGCGAGGCATTGTTACCATTGACCCCTCCTCTCACAAACACAGAACGACGCTGTTCGACACGATCTCCAGGTACAATTTTAGGTGTTAAAGGGAGTCTTGGAAAATGCTTTCTGTCAGTTACTTCTGTCAGTGAGTTCAGTCAGTGACTTCTGACAGAGTTGTCAAGTGAAATTTTTTTCGATAAATGCGCGTTATCCAGAGATGCGCATAAGCATACCTTGTTTCCTTGTACCATGACTAGTATACGAGTACATATATCCTATCCCCAATATGATTTTACACATGCGGTATATACGTGAAGTTCGGAATTCGTACTTACATACGTCGAACTTGAACAGTTCGGACGTACGGATACACGTGTAGTTCGAAACACGTATAAAAACGGTAGCTCTAATTTAAACCTTGATTTTGAATAATTTTTCTTTAAAAAAAATTCAAAATTCAGACCGGAAGTATCACGCATACTATTACTTAATAGCAGTTTATTTTTAAATATCTCTACATAATATTTATAACTTACCCCAGTTTTTGTTATTGTGGGAGATATTACCGGATTCGGAAAACCGGGTGTACCATAAAAACGCTTTTGTATTCCTGTAGCAACACGATGAGTTAATCGTGACATGGCTACTTTCCCAGCACAACAACCAGATTACAGTTGTTAGCTGTATTTGATATCCTTTATTGATATGCTCTCATGCAACTGTTTGAATTATTTGTGAACAAGGTGTGAAAATTCACCGGTTTTATAAGGTAAGATAAAACTAAATCTGCAATTTCCTATCAAGAACTATATTCACTCGCTTATCACGTAAATATATTACTGTGTTGAAATAATAGTGTATAATTGTATAATATAAATGTACCGCGAGATCTTAAATTATATTGATAAAGGTTTGCCATGGAATGTCAAACGTCCATCTTTAGGTGTATTCTTTTCAGATAATTCTGATTAAATTTTCAGGTTAACTGTCATACTGACATTTGACTGACATAAAATTAAAATTAAATTAATTAAAATGATTTACATGTTTGAATAACATTTTATTAAAAGTTAATAAACAAATTACAACCAAGGTTCAAAATGACCCGCTTTGTTCGATGCACCCGTTTACGCGCCTTTTCATGCTATCAAAAGCATTTTGCAATATTTGTGACGTTATGGTTGCACATCAATAATCTTTTGTTGCAGTTCTTGCAAATTATGTACAGGAGTTCTGATAATTCTATTTTTGCAGTAAGGGAGCACAAAGTAGTCCGTAATAGTCAAACCAGGTGACCTCGGAGGAAACTCAACTTGCGTATGCAAACTTATAAGTCGATCATCAAAAAACTCACGGAGAAAGACTATAGTTTCTCGTGTCGTATGTGCTGTTGCGCCGTCATGTTGGAAATAACCATTAGGAAGTTATCGTCGTGTAGTTGTTGAACAAATTCATTCAAAATGTTATTTATGTACCTCTCTGCATTTATGGTGAATTTGAGAAAAACGGCCCAATTATCCTTCTACGAGAGACTGCCATCCAAACCCCAATTTTTTGAGAATGTGGTGGAGATTCAACAAAAAAAAATGCGGTTTAGTGCTCCACATTCTCATATTTTGAGAATTTACGTACCCCGAAAGATGAAAGCATGCCTCATCGGAAAAAAATGTTAAGTTTAACAAGTCGTTATTCATTAAATTGTTGACGAACCATTGGCAATACGCAAGACGCCTAGGGTGGTCTGTTGGCAAAAAAGCTTGATATTGTAACGAAATGTGTTTACATTAAATAAAAGAATCAGATCTCTCGGCGCGATAAAAACGAAATTGTCACACGCACAAAAAAAGACCATAAATCATCTCTCTCGCTGCTGGTAAATATCGTAAATGCAGTGAGTCATCTCACAGATGTCCGACGTATGTTCTGGCAAATATCGAGAGAAAGATAGAATGTTCCCGAGTATTACGAGAGTCTTGTGTGCCGGTATAAAAAGCAGCCGATACAGAGAAAGGGAATTCATTACGGGATTCATTGCGGAGAAGTAATCGCGGAGTAATTCGGTAGTCTCGAGTGGTATCGTGGGAACAGTGGAAATAAATAGTGGTAGCCAAATAAATAAATATAGTAGTGCCGTCTTATATAAATAGAACTGTTATGTAAATAAATACGGACAGAGATATTAGTAATAGACATAAATAAATACCTGTGATAATTAAATTGTAGTAGTTTAAGTGTGTTACGTTAGTTTTTATATTTTTATATTGTTATATAATTTTAAGTATATAAATATACAGACTGTTTTAAATAAATAATTGCACGAGTTGTTTATTGGAACCCGAAAACGTTACAATATGATTGCATCTCATATGGATGTATGTCCAAGTTCTCCTTTACAATGTTTCGTCATGTTCCATAAGAAACTCCAATTTCTTGCGATAGACGTCTCAAAGATTTTGTGGGGTCCTGTTCCATACGATTACGAACGTCAATAATCACTTCTTCTGTACGAATAGTTGGCCTACCTTTTTTTATGAGTAACAGATCCAGTTTCGCGAAATACGCCAACACTATGTGCGAGGCAGATATAAAAATCTTTCTCTACTACGGCAAAATTTAGGAAATGTTCACGAAAATTATCCAAACGCTTATATACTGTATTCCCAAATACCATTAACTAGCACACCCGTTCTAAAATACGCTTCAATCATATAAGTTTTGTTTGCTGTGGTGTAAACCATAATTGAAAAACTACAAGATGTCAGAGAGAAAATATAATGACAAATATTAATGACAATATGACACTTAATGATATAACTTAAGACAGACATTTTACATTCCATCGCAAACCTTTATCAATATAATTTTTGATCTCGCGGTATATCTAACCAAGTCTTTCGTTTTTATTATTAGTACATAAAAGGTTAGAATAATTTTCGGTAAATTATCAGTAGGGAACGGAATCGAGCGAGTCATGACTCATCGCCCATGGGCGCGCTATTGAAATGTATTTTTAAAGGTTTTAATTTTATTTATATAATTGAATAAGAAGTGGCTGGTGATTATAAAATACAAAATACCCTACTATTTGTTCATTTTCTCTTCTGTAAGACTTGTTCTCTTTGAATTAAGTACATCCTTGTAGATAGAAAACGTCTTTTCTACATCGCAACTGGTTATATTTACGTAATGGAAACATTCTTTTATTTCAGCGTATTTAGCATACACAATTGCCGCAATGTTATTAAACCTGGATTTCTATTAAAAACTGCGTCTAAGTCACTTGGAATTATTAATATCCACATGTGCTTCCTTATACGTAGTATAAGGAAGTAATGTGAAATTTTCGACTTCGAGATTTTTGCAGATGTCCACGTTTTGAAGTCCCCTGATACCGAAAAAGATGTTTTTAAAAAATGTCTGTGTGTCTCTATGTGACCACGATAACCGCTGTAGATATCAATTCCAAATTTTGTATTTACGTGTCTAATCTCCCTCTTGAGATCTGAGTAGTTTTTCAATAAAATCGGTAGACCGGAAGTAGCAGTTTACTTCAGTGAAAAAATTAAATTTTGCCAATATTTCGTCAACTACTAAATTTAAACAAATTTATAAAGAATTCATATGTACTTGAAATTTAAATTGAGAACAATTTTATTTAAAAAGTTTTTCGAAGCTGCCACCGGAAGTAGGTCTTTTACTCCTATCGAAAATCAGTTTTTTGCGAATATTTCGCATGTCATGCTTTTTAGACAGGTACGTTACGGGTATAAAAGTATTTAAAACGTAATTTTCAATATCTTTTGAACAAAAACAATTTCAAAATTCAGACCGGAATTACCACTTTTACTCTTATCGAATAGCGATTTTTTGCGAATATGTCGTAAATTATGCATTCTATATGTATTTATCAAGAATACAAAAGTATTTAGTGCTAGTTTGCAATATTTTTTGAATATAAGAAATTTCAAAATTCGAACCGGAAGTAACACTTTTACTCTTAGGGAGTAGTCCTTTTTTCGAATATCTTGCTAAGTATGCATTCTATAGCGATTTATTAAGAGAACCGAAGTACTTAGAATAGGATTTTGAATAATTTTTGTGTAAAAAAAATATAGTATTGTTTGAAACGCTCATACGTATAAGAAAGTCGTGTAGTGGCCACACCTCATTTTTTAATTTGAGATTCGATTTTCAAAATATGTCATTAGTTTAGGCAAATTTCCAAAGTGTTCCTGAAGGAATAACAACTGATTTTTTAAATTTGGGATTTGTGTTAGTTCCTTGCACTCAGAAATACTTCGAGCATCGTCATTTAAACATGTAACGAAATTTTGTAAACTATCGAAATTCTCTGCATAAAAACTATTTCTGTGTATGTTTTAGCAAAGCTAAGTGACGATATTTTACAGACTTTGCAATAAATTTCGGAATCACTGACAATTAATTTTTATCTCAGAAAAAGTAACATAAACAACGTTCTAGATCTAAATAAATGATAACTAAAAATGTACGCGTATGTTATTGAAACATACATATTATATTGCGAAATATAAGGTAAATATAATAAATTTTAAAAACTCGTCACCCTTGTACCTACGCCGATGAAGAAAGGATTTTATTCATATAATTCCTTATTTTATGGCAGTTTTTTCTCTGATTCTCGGGCGTAAACAGATGTTGCAGTTCGCCCTATGAATTAGTGCTATTCAGATATAATGTAAACAACATGCAGTTGTTTACATTATTTCTTTTCACGGTTGTGGCTCCGTGGTAGTTTAGCTCGCTCGATTCCGCTCCCTAATTATAAGTATTATATAGTTAAGTCCCCGCTTTAATAAAAATGGTGTCAAATTTCAGTATATTACCCGTCAAGTAATATAACCTTCAAAAGCTATTTCAGGCTGCCATAAATAATGATATAATAATGTCATATATATATATAGCTTTTGATGTCGTTTAAAAGAGGAATATAATAATAACGAGGGAAAGTCGGGCACACCAGGTATATTAATAAAATATACAAGCTATACACGTAGGGTAACCATTCGTCCTGAACTTTCCGGGACAGTCCCGGATTAAAGCCCCGTGTCTCGTATTAATATGTCCCGGAAAATGTCCCGAATTACATAATTCATGATATTATAATATTCCATTGTATTTTATTCGCGCGTCTTTGCTCTTTGCGTTCTACGTGCATGCGTATGTTTACAGTCACATTTTTGGACATCGGAAAAATCACAACTGCATGTAGACACAGTAAATGATAAGGAAGTGCAATTTTCAGTACAATAGTTGTGAAGATTTTAAAAAAGAAGTAGAACATTGTGATGCGTTTCTTCTAAAACAAATTCACTTTGTGAGTAAAAGTTTTGGTTTCTTCACCTTTCCTAAAGCTTTTTCTTATAACTTTGTATTCTTTTTTATATTAAACAGTGTTTACTATTTATATAAATATTATATAATATGAATGTTTTTTAATAAATTTTAGATTTAAATTAAAATGACACCTTACAGGATTTTTCCAAATTTCCACGCGCACGTATTTACGTGTGCTTCCCACCAGTGGCGTACCCAGAGGGGCGGGGGGTTTGGGGGTTAGAACCCCCCCCCCCATCGTAAAAAAAGAAAAGAAAAATTGGGTGATTAAGTACTTGTTAATTTTAAAAGTCTTGACAAATGTATTATTTTAACACACTCTGATGGAAAGAAATAGTAACACTATCAGTACTGACACATGCGAAAGAAGAACGGGTTCGAAAAATGGACGATCGTGGCATATCTTTGATGTGACCCCCCCCCCGCCCCCATGGTTGAGGTCTAGTTACGCCTATGCTTCCCACGCAATGAACGCTCTCTGTCCCGCAATATGTTACGATAAAAATAAATGGTTACGTATATATATGTGCATAATACAGTAATAGTAATTGTAATTATTACGTTCGTTTTATTTGAAATATATACCTACATATTTCCTTTTAGTTAGAAACAGACTTGCGTTGTAATATGTATTAATTAAGAAAGTGCAGAGTCATATAGTAAGATAATGTGTCATCTGCAAAGGGATGCTTCCCAATCAAGTAATATTTGGAATGATTGTATAACTTCCTAAATCAGTAGTTCAATGTCATTTTTATTTATATGAGCTTGATGATTTAGCAAGAATAACAATCTGAACATCATCCATGTTAATCACGAGCTAGTCCAAATTTGTTGTATGGAAATATTGTATGTATTTATGTTCAATTGGAAGAATGAGCATACGAATTACAAGAACGTACTTATATTTAATCACATAAGATACTTCAAGATAGTAAATGTTATGAAAAACAAAGTTGTCAAGGAAAGTACAAAATTTATTAATGTGTTTAATCAATTAATACAACATATATAGATGACTATTACAACTGATAAATATTAAAAAAATGATGAAATATGTTAGTGAAGTTTTGTTCTAAATTAAAATAGTGTTTATAATTGACTATATCCATACTTATTTTGTATTCTAACATGTCTCATAGACGAATTAGATTTGTAGCGGTCGCGTACGATACCTTTTACTTTCTTATACGTAGTATAAGGAAGTATTGTGAGGACGAACATTTTCGACCTCGAGATTTTTGCAGATGTCCACGTTTTGAAGTCCCCTGATACCGAAGAAGTGGTTTTAACAAATGTCTGTGTGACCACGATAGCGGTCAAACCGCTATAGCTATTAATTCCAAATTTTGTAGTTACGATCTCCCTGGGAAGTTTTTTCAAATTCCTACCGGAAGTAGATCTTTTACTCTTATCGAAAATAAGTTTTTTGCTAATATTTCGCAAGTCATGCTTTTCGGTCAGGTACGTTACGAGTACAAAAGTATTTAGAACTTAATTTTCAATACCTTATGTTTAAAAAAAATTCTAAATTTGGACCAGAAGTAACACTTTTACTCTTATCGAATAGTAATTTTTTGCAAATATATCCTAAATTATGCATTCTCTATATATTTATCAAGAGTGCAAAAGTATTTAATAATAATAATAATAATAATAATATAATTTATTTCAGAGACATGTGTACATACACATAAAAACATACATGTGTGAAAACGTCAAAAATAAAATCTACAAATATAGGTAACAAATCATTAATTCAAAAAGTCCTCACAGGAGTAACAATTTAAAGTTAATAGTAACTCCTTAACCTTGTGTTTAAATTTCTTTAAACCTTTCCGTTTTATTTCAGATGGAAGTTTATTGTATAGTTTACAACCATTATAAAGAAGATTTCTTTGAAAAAGTGCTGTTTTATGCTGAAATGGCAACAGGTAATTATTTTGCCGTGTGTTGTATTTATGGTCTATACTGGTGGTGAAAGATGACCTGTTTTCATGTACAAATAACACTACTTCCAATATGTATATGTCAAAGAAGGTCAGAATTTTTTCTTTTCTAAAAGCAGGTCTACAAGACTCTTGAAATCTCAGGTTATATATGTACCTTACAGCTTTTTTTTGCATCAAAAATACCCTCTGGGCATCTCTGCAATGACCCCAATGAATTATACCATATCGAATCCTGGAAAATATATTCGAGTAGTAGTATGTCTTCAACACTTCGAAACTGCAAGAATTGCGCAGATTATATAACGCATAGCAAGCCCTACTCAGCTCACCACACAAAACATCAATATGGGCGGACCAAGTCAAAGACTCATCCAACACAACCCCCAATACCCTGCATGAACTAACAAGGTCCACAGAAGTTTGATGTAGGTTAATTTTCGTTTCCCTAAACTTTAATTGATTTTTAAACAAAATACAATTGGTTTTTGAATCATTGACTAATAGCTTATTGACTGACATCCAATCCTTTATGAGTGTGTAGATCCTGTCTGCTTTAGATTTTAGATCTAATAAGTCATCAGCATCAACGATTATATTAATATCATCCGCATAGAGAGAGACTGCGGCCAATGGTTTTATAAGTTTTGGCAGATCATTAATGTAAATCAAGAACAACATGGGACCCATCACTGAGCCTTGTGGGACCCCCATTGTTATCTCTCTTTCAACTGATATTTCTCCATAACATGTAACCCGCTGCCATCTGTCCCGGAGATAAGACTCAAACCATTTGTTCACCATACCGCGAACACCATACCTATGCAGTTTATAAAGAAGAATCGTGTGATTTATACAATCAAAAGCCTTTGACAAATCAATACACATTGCCAAGCATGGCAAATTAGAATCTACACTAGTAATGGCCCTCGCAAGGCATCGAAATAAGGCAGTATTCGTAGAATAACTAGGACGAAATCCATGCTGATCGTCAGAAAATAAATCAAAGTGTTTAAAGTATTCAGTTAATTTAGTAGTAACAATTATTTCAAAAATCTTTGAAAAGACCGACGCAACACTTATTGGTCTATAATTTGAAAAATCATTACAGTCTCCCTTCTTATAAAGTGGTTTTATCAATGCTACTTTTAGAGTTGATGGAAAGATCCCATGATTAATCGACAAATTTAATGAGTATATAAGCGGCTCAATAATTAGCCAATAACAATATTTAATTATACGGGGTGAGATATGATCGTATCCCGCTGACGAATCTGCATTTAATTTACCAACTGCAATTTCAATGTCATGTCTGTCTATATTCGGCATAAAAAACGAGTTATTAACCAGGTCAATATATGTGTCAATTGAATTGAATTCAATATCTGTTTGATTAAAATTTGTATTAACTAGATTGGAAGCCAATGTTGCAAAATAATTGTTGAAATATGTAGAAGTATTTTCTCGATACATACTATAATCCGGAAGAACTGTTTTTTGTTGATGTGTTGGGCATTTATTTTTTATCAGCGTCCAAACGGCTTTGTTTTTATTTTTAGATTGCAGTATAAAACGATTATTATATTGTTTTTCTTTGTCAATGATAAATTGTTTATAAAATTTTTCATATTTGAGAAAATCAGCCTTAAATATAGGGAATTTTTTACTCATATCACTTAAGAATGTAAGTTTATTCTTTGCATCCAAGACTTCTTGATCAATCCACCCATTTCCCGTGCCATGACCAACATGGCACTTAACCAACGGAAAACATATACTCATATAATAAGCAAATATCTCTAGGAAGGTTGAAAAACTAGTATCTGGACACGAACATTGGTATACTGGTAACCAAGTTTCTTTTTCCAGGTAATCATTGAACAAAATTAAGGAATTACTAGAAACTTTCCGTTTATAAATATAATCAGCAGCATTTGATTTTAGATCCGATTTAACATTCAAAAATTGACTAAAATGATCGGACAAACAGTTATCCAAACAAGAAGAACTATAATAGTCAAGCGGCAAATTTGTTACAAAATTAACAATACAAGAGGACGATGTATTACAAACTCTAGTGGGTACATCAATTGTTGCATGCAAACTAAAACTATTCACAACATCATTAAAAGCTCGCAAGTTCGCCGATGCCACAGCAAAGTTTACGTTAAAATCTCCACCTAAAACTATGTACTTATTTTCACTAGAAATCAAGTCAAGCAAACTCGCGAGTCTCCCAACAAACATATCAAAGTCAGCCTGAGGTGGGCGATAAATTGCAACTACAATGATGTTAATTTCAGATTGAATTTCAACCGCGCAAAGTTCAAAAATATTCACAATCGATAGACATGTAATGTCATCTCTGGGATTCAGTTGCAATGAATTATTTGCAAAAATCGCAACACCCCCATGCCGACGCTGAGGACGGCAATTGAAGCTTTTTAAATAAAAATTATTAATTGAAAGTTGCTTTAGTTGATACTCCGATTGCCAATGCTCAGTTAACATTAAAAGATCAACCTTATATGTATTAATTACAATTTCGAGTTGCTGTATCTTATTACTAACACAACAGATGTTTTGATGCATAATGTTAATACCCTTAGATGTGCAATTTAAACCTTGTTGGAAAGGCGATCTAAAAAACGGTTAACACAGACATTTTCAGGCCAAGTATCTGGATTTTTTATTATATCTAACGATTTTGATGATACAGAGACTTTAAAAGAGGAATATCGATCCGGGTGTTTACTCTGCATGGGGGTACAGATGGCATCTTCTATATTTTTAGATTTAAGAAATTCCGTGAGTTTATCGATTGATAAATTTGGTTGAAGGTTGTAAATGTGAAAATGGTAATACCTTGTAGCTCCTTTAATTGAAGAGGCTGCAACATCACTCCCACGAATAACTTCCATTTTTCTTGATTTCTTAGGTCCTACTGTTTTCCATTCTAAGGAATTTTTGTCATTATTTTGTGTAGCCGCAATCTTTATATCAGCATCATTTATTTTCGGTTTATTCATTCCAACTTTTTGTTTGGTGGATTTCGTAGTATTTACAAGAGAAACAATATCTTTTTCTTGTATCTTTTTATCATGAGTACTTTTTTCTTGATTATTTGTAACGTTTTGTATATTCCCTGCATTCATATTTGTAAGCAGGTGAATTAAATCAATATTAGAATTAGAATCCTTCAAGATCTGTACTTCGTTTCTTAAAAGGCAAATTTCATTTTTCATTTCTATTAATACCTTATGGTTTTTGTCCAATTCTTTACGTATAATTATTGACACTATTTCAGCGAACTCACTGCTTTCAAAAAACTGCACAACTTTTTCCATTTTTTCTATACCAGAACGAGTATCTGGCGGCATTATTATTATTTACAGTTTATTAAATATTTGTATTTACAAATAATCACATATAAAACTTAAACACAAACTGCCAAACACGGTAGACACGTCTGTCCCGTGGCAGCTCTCACTAGCCAATGTGTATTTAGAGCTGGATTTGCAAAATTTTTTGTATACCTGAAATGTCAAAATTCGCACACATTTACTCTTAACGAGTATCACTTTTTTTTGAATATCTTACAAAATATGCATTCTATAGAGATTTATTAAGAGAATAGACGTACTTAGAATAGGATTTTGAATAATTTTTTTAACAGCTTTTTTAGGAATATCTTCTTTTATTTATTATTTACAACAATATATAAGTAACATACATTAAACAGAATATAAAATTTGAAAACAATTTTTTTAAAAAAATCTCATTTTTCAAAAAATTACTCGTTTTCGCCATCTTCATATAGTGTATACTTAGCCATTCGCAAAGTTAGTTTTTTTTTCAATTGGAAAATGAAAGCAACTTTTATTTCCAATGTATTGCTTAGCAAGAATTAACCCGTTGATTGTATCCGTACTTAGCTTGTTTCTCTATTTAGTTTTTAAGTTGTTGACCGTAGAAAAAATTCTTTCAACATTGGCCGAAGAATGCGGCAAACAAAGTAAATTAAAAACAAGTTTTGTAAGACAAATGTACGTGGTCCGTCGCCGAATGTCGTCGTTTCTACTTTTTGCCAAAATAATTCTACATTATCAGAAAAAGAGTTAATTTCGTTAGTATTTCTTAAAATACACCATTCATTGTCCAAAATCTGAAGGTCGGAATTGTACAGAAAATCCTGGAAAATAAGTGCTATGTCGGTAATAGATTGAATTGATCCTGATTTTACAACTACTGGATCTAAAAACTGAATTTTTTCCAAAGCATTATTCTTTAAAGGAAACCGTTTAATTATTTGATCACATCCTTCTACATAAAAATCCAAGCATCTTAGTCTAAAAAAGGATAATTGTTCTTTGGTAAGTCAATCTGCAGGTAATGTCTAGGATTTTTAAAATCTACGTCTGCCACTGAAATACCTAGAAGGTAATCCCTCTTTATGAAACAATCGAATAACGTTTTTATAATAGTAAGTATGTTTTTATATAGACAATGTATTTTAGGGTGTTCAGATTGCATTTCCTTATTCAAGTTATTAAAAAAGTTCTAAAAATTGTAAAAATAACTTTGTAGCAGGATCATTTAACGTTTTCAGTTAAGGGGGGGTTTTACTTGATCGGCGTATGCCACAAAATGGTCAAATTCAACGCAAAAAATCGCAAAAATCAAGGCACTTGAAAAAGTTGCCGCTACGTGAACGAAATAATGAATATTTGTTCTAGCGACTGACGATTCAAATTTGCAATTATATTAAAAAATAGTTAAAATACAGCACTTTGAATTTTTTTCGTATTATAGCGATATAAAGCTTACTCTGTTTAAAAAGTACTTTTTTGAATCGTGAGCACCTAGATATTTTTATTCTGAACTCGACAATGTATTTACTTTACTTTCAAAATAACCCTGGTCTCCAAAAAATTACTTTGAAACCAATGAGAATGATCACAAAGTCCGCACTAATAAATGGCAAATAGGCAACACATAATTCAACCTCTTACTCACACTTTCGTAATGTCTAAGACCAGCTATATGGAAGGTATACCTGGTCGACTGTATTAAGCCGAACATCATATAAAGAGAGAGATCTTCACCTTTTTTATTACCTTAGGTAAACGAATGCTTCATTCAGATATCGGCTTTATTTTCTAATTATTTTAATGATATTTGGGAGAATGTATTAGAATTCTTCGTCTGGAATAAATATATGTTGTTATTATTATGAAATTTAACTTGTTACTTAATTTCTGGCGGTGATATTTTGCTTTAGATGTTGAAGGTTTTTAATCTTAATAATATGAGCAATGTTGTAGTCAACTAAAATATTACAAAAACAATTCTGTGCTGTAACAGTAACAGTGCCTGTTTTGTTTTTTAATAAAATGTAAATATATATATTTTATAATAATCAGATGTTTTGGATTGTTGAATATTATAGTCTTCCCAAACGGCATTGATGGAGTTGATTAGCAAAATTAAATTATACAACATTTTGTCACAGGGAAGATTCGAACTAAATTTTATCACCAAATAAAGTTGTATTCATTATTTCATACATAAGTTTGAGTATACATTAAACATATTTGTAAAAGAAAATACGTGCGGTTGATATATACAAGCAAATTTTAATATATTTCAGATATTTGTCGGTGTTCATTTATGATTGATTACGTGATAACATTGATGTGTCTACTTTATTAGACTCTTTTTCTGTTCCTTGATATTCTTCTCGCTTTCAAAATGTATTTTATTTTTCAAGGACAAGGTTTCGGCTTTATGGAATTTCAGAAATGCAGTTTTCTTCGGCAATAAATATACATTATTATTATTAATTATGAAGTTGCACGACTTATTGTTATTTTTAATGTTGAAGCTTTTTAATAATATGAACAATGTTTGTAGAAAACTAAAATCTGACAAAAACAACTTTATGTCATTGTAAGATACGAAATTTAGAGATTTTCCGGACTCTTCAAACTAAAATGCATTGCTTTTAGAGAGCAAGTTACACAAATTTCAGTTTTCTAGATGGTAAAAGCATTTATTTAAATATCTGAGTTTGTTGTGCCTTCATGTTTTTGTTTTATTTGTACTTTGTATTTTGACCACAGGACAGTTTTTAGATTTTTTTTTTGTATATGTGAATAAGTAAAAGAGCATGGGCCAAACGAGCGCATAAGCCTAATTACAGCAGTTTATCAGGAGTGACAGCAATTGTTTAATGGCCAGCGAAAAAAATGTTGTATGTAGGCGTAAAAAACAAATTTTGTTTAATTTGTGCAAAATATGGTGAATCTAAAAATCACGTATGCTACAAAAGTTGGTCTTCGTCGTCAACAGCCATGGAGTCGCCAATTATTCCAAGGTTTTCGACATTCTGGTGAAATGCACGGTGTAATTTATGGTAGATTAATAGGGGACTGTGATAGCAGCGTTCTTAGAAAACTACGTGAGATGGCTCCTTACGGTCCCCAAAAAATTATTGAAAAAATTGAGTGCCGAAATCATATATTATGTAATAAATAAAATTAGCGACTGTTTGAAAAAACCTAAATTCAGTTCGGACATAGGACAATTAATAACAAAAAATTTACTTAGATTCAGAGCGGCCTTGACAAAAGCAATTGAACATTACAAAAGTTCGAACTTAACAATAACAAACCAGATTGTGAAACTGCAACGTCATATTATAAATGGATCAAGACATATTTTTGGTGATCACTCGGATTGTGCTTCTTACTTTTGTCAAGGATCTAATGAAGGTGAGATCAATATGTTTAAAAATTTCAGAATTTTAATATGTATGATAACTTTATTAAAGCCTAATAGCCTAATAGTAGATCTTTAATAGGAAACGTAGATGCCAACATTGTAGAATATTTTAATTCAGTCATTGCAAAATTTGTAGGAGGTAAAAAGATTGTATTATATTCAACGTAATTCTTACAGCGCACATTGCAAAGCGGCAGCAGTTTGATTTAATTGTAAGGGCAAATATCACTCAAAGCTTCAGACCAAATATGGATGTATACGACAGTGTATGAAAAAAACGGTATGAGAAGAAAAATTTTTTATAGGAAACAAAAAATACATTCAGGAACTACGGATGATCGCGACTATGGGCCGGAGGCAAATGCATATTTTATTGAAGATATAAATAATCATAACAATACCAGTGTCGACTGTGAAGAATATAATTTTCAATAATTTAAAACATGTGCTATTTAGAGAATATAAATTTTTACATTTTGTAAGAAACACCGGCACTGTTTTTTTAGCAGATTTTAGTTTTCTCTAAAACATTACTCATATTATTACAAAGCCTCAACATGTAAAGTAAATACAAATCATGGTGAGAAATAATAAGAAGTACAACTTAAATAATTGTTAATCATAAATAATAATAATTAAGTTATATATTTATTGCAGAATAAAACTTAATATCTAATTAATTTCGGCAAATATCATTAAAATAATTACAAATTACATAAATCGGGAGTCTTAATAAAACTAAATAAATACAGCCCAGGAGAATACTCAGAAACAGCAAAAACAAATTTCGAAGAAAATAGCCGCACCAATATTTTCATGCAATAAATGCAGGAGGCAAATATCCCAAATTTATTTGCGTTGACCAGGCATATCCCTTCATATTGCTAGCCGGTATCTGCATCGTGTACAAGATGCAGGCATTTTAAACTCGGTAAATATATTCAATTTATTTCAGGCAACCCGACATACGGCTATGTACGGATAATCATCGGGTTCGACATGGGCGTAAAATTTTATGGATTTTTGTATTACAAAATACTTGAAACTCGGCATATTCGCTAATTCGTTTGGGACTATGAGCAAAGTAATTATAGATTCATTTTGCAATAAAGTCATTACTGAGCGATGCTGTCCTGCCATAACATTTGCCCCATCAGATGCAAAACCTTTTATACGGAATTTCGTGTATTTCAAAAAAAGTGACAATATGGTTTATATACCGAGGTCGTCATATTTTAATTTCTGATAGGAAAGTAGTAAGTGGAAAAGAGCGCGACGAATTAAACTAAAGATAGACATAAGCGAGGCTGCCACACTGGACATTTGTAAGGCGTGGGGGTCCCCCGCTACTCCGTTGCTCTCCCTCCACTGTTAGCAAGCAGGCATCGCTGCATATGTATAAGATCATCTTCTGCATATGATAGAAGTGCAAACCGAAATTAAAATTTGACGCGGTATACTTATAGACTCCCGATTTATTGTTCTGATTAGTTTTTCCTTTATTGTTCTTCATGAATACTATATACAGCGTTAGTAAAAAGTTCCGGAACGGTCGAATAACTTTGTTATTTGAAAATTATGATTTCTGAAATTTGGTATGGGGGTATAGTTAATATAAATGCATTTTATGCAATACAGTTAATATTTTTTTCACTTCCGGTTTAATCAGCAATACGTCCAACTTTTTTTTTTTTAAATGGACCAGATTTTTTTAACACTTTTGAATGCAAAATAAAAAACTACGTTCAGGAAGTATTAAGATGTTTATTTAATTTCGTGTATTTCAAAAAAAGTGACAATATGGTTTATATATACTTATAGACTCCCGATTTATTGTTCTGATTAGTTTTTCCTTTATTGTTCTTCATGAATACTATATACAGCGTTAGTAAAAAGTCCCGGAACGGTCGAATAACTTTGTTATTTGAAAATTATGATTTCTGAAATTTGGTATGGGGGTACAGTTAATATAAATGCATTTTATGCAATACAGTTAATATTTTTTTCACTTCCGGTTTAATCAGCAATACGTCCAACTTTTTTTTTTTTAAATGGAACGCCCAGATTTTTTTTAACACTTTTGAATGCAAAATAAAAAACTACGTTCAGGAAGTATTAAGATGTTTATTTTTATTCACAAGAAAACAGTTAAAAAATTAAAAAAGTGTCCTAATACAGAAAAATCAAGGTACCTTTGAAAAAAGTTGTTGTTTAGTGTTTGCATTCTTTTTGCCGTCACATTTGACAATTTTAAAAGCGTTTTAACTTTTGCATCGCTATAAATTTACTTATTTTAGACATTGACACATTTGAAAATGGCAGTAAAACTTACTGAATCAGAACGAATTGAGATATTAATGATGCGTGGGTACGGTGATAGTCAACGTTCTTTTGAAGAGGTTCGTATTTTGTATGTACTGTTTATCCGGATCGTCACATTAGTAAAAGTACGGTATGCCGAACAATTCAAAAGTTTGAAGTCTTTCGTCAAGTGAAGGATTTACCTAGAAGGGGACGTCCATTAACAGCAACAGATGAAGAAACTAGTTTGAATGTGTTACTTACAGTGGAAGAAAATCATCACGTGTCCACAACAGAATTAGGTCAAATTCATGAGATCTCTCAAAAATCTGCTCATAATATTCTTAAATCAGCAAGAATGAAAGCCTATAAAATGTATCCCGTCCATGAGTTAACTGAAGATGATCCAGATCGTAGACTACAATTTTGCGAAACAATGACGGAATTGATCGAGCAGCAGCCTAATGTTTTAGATCACATCATTTTTTTCAGATGAGGCAACGTTTTGTCTCAACGGCACTGTGAACAGACATAATTGTCGCTACTGGTCAATTGAAAATCCGCATTGGATTGGAGAAGTCCATACACAGCGTCCTCAAAAGGTGAATGTCTGGGCTGGTCTTGTTGGAAACAATATCATAGGACCATTTTTTTATAAGAGGAAATTTAACTGGCAACGTCTACTTAAATTTATTGCGAAATGAGGTTGTTCCAGCACTTGCGGCCCTCTTTCCAAATGCAAACATAGGTGATCACCCTAATGCACATTTTTGGTTTCAACTAGATGGAGCTCCCCCCCATTTTGCCCATAATGTCCGCGATTATTTGAATGAAATTTTTCCGGGACGTTGGATCGGACGTAGACGAGCAATCGAATGGCCAGCACGTTCGCCAGATCTCTCGCCATTAGATTTTTTCTTTTGGGGTCACTTGAAATGTCAAGTGTACAAAAATCGTCCCCATAATCTTGAACAATTGGAAGAGAGAGTAGTTCAAGAAGCCAATCGCATCACTCCAGAACAAATACAAAATTCAATAAGAAATTTTACTGACCGTTTACATTATTGTCAAATTGTAAATGGAGAGCATTTTGAACAATTATTGTAATCGCAACCTGAATAGACAGGTATCTTGATTTTTCTGTATTAGGACACTTTTTTAATTTTTTAACTGTTTTCTTGTGAATAAAAATAAACATCTTAATACTTCCTGAACGTAGTTTTTTATTTTTCATTCAAAAGTGTTAAAAAAATCTGTGCGTTCCATTTAAAAAAAAAAAGTTGGACGTATTGCCGATTAAACCGGAAGTGAAAAAAATATTAACTGTATTGCATAAAATGCATTTATATTAACTATACCCCCATACCAAATTTCAGAAATCATAATTTTCAAATAACAAAGTTATTCGACCGTTCCGGGACTTTTTACTAACCCTGTATAATAATAGTATAAATTTCTTAGATCTTACGTTAAAAAGAGTCAATAACCAAGTACAATTTTCAATTTACCACAAAGAGTCACATACTGACATAACCAATCACAACAAATCCAACCATCCATACCAACATAAATTAGCGGCTTACCACAGACAGTATGATCCACAGATTGATTAGTACACCAATGTCCACTTCAGACTATAGTAAAGAATATCACATTATTATACAAATTGCCTATAACAATGGGTACGACCCAAATTTAATACATAAATTAATTTCTGAGAGATTATTCAACAAAACGTTACAAGAAATTTATCCAGTTACTAAAGAGACTACAATTAAAAACATTAAATCTTTCACTTACTTAGGGGAGGACCAAGTAAAGCTAACAAAATTACTTAGAAAAGAGAAAATTAATATTGCATACAATACAAACAATAACCTTGCGAAATACATCAAGAACAATAAAGGAAAAACTAATCACAACAATAAATCGGGAGTCTATAAGTCAACCTGTGGCACATGTACTATAAAGGATATATAGGTCAAACAGGAAGAGCGTTTAAAACAGGAAGAGCGTTTAAAACACGGATCGCCAATCATTACTCCTCTTACATAAACCAAAAAAATGGTTCGACTTAGCCGAATCATTTGATAGATAATAATCAGAGTTTTAATAAATATTTTGATATTCTTCACGTTGAAAATAAAAGTATTAAACTAGATTTGCTAGAGACATTAGAAATATATAAACATTCAGACAACTTATTAAACGATAAAGTGGACCTATAAAATCTATTCAGTTAGTAATACAGTTTCCCTAATTTCACACATAACATCTGTTAGCAATATATTTAGTTACACGTACTTTTTGTATACTTTTAGACAAGAAATTGTTCTTTATATATTACTTCTAAGAATTCCTAATAACCGCACACTACCTATATATAAGAGTGTAGCGAAGCAGCTGTCGTCTGTGTAAATCTTAAATATTTGTTTGTTTTATTTCACATTGAAAATGGATTTACATCAAGTAAAGACCAACTAAATTCACGATCTGAGTAACTCACTTTGTTTTCACAGTTGTGCGGACTTCATGGGTAAATGATCGTTTTTTTTTAAATAAATATATTTTATCGCCAACCGTCAGTAAAGTGATGCGTTACCATAGCGTTTTGCGGAGGTAAAGAAACACTTTATCGTACTGTACAATAAAGTACTTTACCTGCCGCTAATATCTGTCAGCGTAGCATGACTGATGACTTTTAAAAATAAATCGTTTGTCACTGTCATAAACTGTCAAAAGTTATTATATCTTTATTTCTTAAATTAACAATTTTAACGGTTGGCGATAAAATTTTGTATGCACCACGTCAGTAAAGTACCTTTACCGAACTCGTCTGTTACTCGCCGCGCTCGCTTCACTCGCTTGGCTCGTAAACCAGACTCGTTCGGTAAAGTATCACTTTACTGACTTGTTACATAAATAACTATTATTATTATTATATTAATAACAATGTTTGATCCATATTATTACACACACATATGCAACAGAGCTCAATGTAGCTTAGAAACTCGGCGATATTACCACAGACTAAACAACCCAGACCGGCAACTTAATCCTAGATTTTATCCAGAGTACTCATCCTTGTTTAGCAAACGTAAATTTCAATACTCTACCATCTTTTTCAGTTTCACTGAACTTGGAGATGAGATGGCGCTAGCGTCAATTGAAATGTTTGTTATGCTGTGGTTATATGTCATTCAAAACTACATTTCAAGTTTGACACGTTTGACATATTTTTGCAATCCTTTGTCGTACATCGTATTAATTATATGTTGATACAAATATGGTGTCCAAGTGTTTGGTGTGTGGCTTTGGGCACGATGAAGTTAACAAAATGCACAGGTTTTCTGCAAATATCGACTAGTGAGTATAAATATTGTAAAGTTGTGCTTTATATATGCATATTACAAAATTTCTTAGTCATCATATTATATTATATTACAAGATTTGTATTATTTTTGTCTTCTCGTTACTGGTTGTGTAATTTAATTTTACTATGTATTGTATAAGTATATGTATCAATAAAAACTATTATTATTATATCTCTATGTTTTCCTTGACAGTTTTCACTTCATTATTATATTTCTTTTAATCCTAGTAATTTATTGTGTTTAATAGGTCACCGTAAGAGCGATGTTATAATACATGTAAGCAAAAGATTAATATTTATGTTTCGTATCACATATTTAATATGTAACACCACAAAATTACACATAAGATGCTCAAACTATGGCTATAATTGTTACAGTAAGTAATATTTATTACCATAGTTTTAGTAACTTTTGTGTATGTTTCTGTTACATAAATAACGTATTTAATAAGGGTATTCTAAAAACAAGTTCATTTCAAATTCTGCGCCAATATGCTGCTAGCGCCATCTTCGTACCAAGTTCACTGATGTGTGACAAGGATAGAAGATCTTGGATATTTTTTTTCAAGTAGTTGCCGGTCTGGGTTGTTTAGTCTGTGATATTACTAACACGTCAAAGTATGACATTACAGGTGTTACACGGAAGGATTTCTCAAAAATTCTACCGCTTTACGATTTAAGAATATTTACATATGTTCAAAGCCTGTGCCAGAGCTGAATTACGATTATTTAAAATATGCAATCTACCGATATCTTGAAAATCGGATACTTTGAGTATATAGATCCAAGTACTACTATGTTAGTCCCAGAAAAAGTGACAGACTATTCGGTCATCAATTTTAATGACATCCCTACGGTGGACCCAAAATGCTACGTTGATATTTTTAATTTTATGTTATCTAGTTTGATATTGCCAGTTGAAACCAAAAAATAAACAGGTAAATGTTACCCCACTGGCAATTTGGTGAAGACAAGATCTTCAATGGCTTCACATTACCGACAGATGCTACGTTTAACATTGCTTTCTTTTCTTGATTTTTGGTTTTCTGAGTTGTCTGAGCCTAAAAATAAATTGAAGAGTATTATACCACTAGTGATTTGCTAAAGAGTATATCATGAAAATGTTACGTTTATCACTGTTATGAATTTCTTATTGTGTGTTTTATTATTACCCGAAGGTGTACGGTATTATTCAGCACAAGGACCGGTAAGTTATGCCGTAAGTATTTAGTTTTCTTTTGTGTTGAGGACTTGAGTACCCAACGTGAAACACCCAATATCAATTTTATTATTAACTCTAACAAACTCTATATCTTTGTCTACTGCTTAATGAGGTGTGATATCGATTCTTTACAAAAAATGTTACACCATGTCCTATAGCTAGTCTAAAAAAGAATTAAATCATAATTTTCAATGACAGGTTAGTGAGATTCATTTCAAATAACTGATGAGGAAGAAATTAAATTTTTCTCATTTGTTTCTTATTGTGAATTTTTCCCGAAACCACAGTCGAATATCTGGTCAATCTCCAGGTAGTAATTAAAGTGATAATGAAGATAAGGTGTTTTTTGGCTGTTCTTCATTTTTAATTGGCCCTGTATAGTCGTATCTATTTCTTGAAATCAGAATTCGAATATTGTTTATTTTTGTGATCTTTGGTGCTACCTGAAAACTAATTATCGAGAACCCTTTTCTTTCCTTTTTGATTCTGACTTTCCTTAATTGACGTTCTGTTTAAGTTGATAGTTCTAGCCTTAGTTCACTTTCTGTTTGCCGTTTTACTTTTGTATTTTGTAATTTATGCATTCGTTTCATTCCGATTATCTTTTTTTATCTGCAACTGCATGTTTAGTGGTTGGGTTGTCTCTTTTTGATTAATAACTGTGTCAGTTAATGCACGAGACTTTTATCTCACAAGTTTTAAGCTGTGCTAAATTAAATTATGTTTTGGAATTTGGCTTGAAAATTCAAGGATGAAAATGCACTGTTTAATATTTTATATAGTTTAATTAGAAAATTGATGTGTCTTGGTTATCGTTTGCGCGGATGATCAAAGATTGACATGAAGATATTCTAGTACACGGTCGAGAATACCCTCTCGTGTACGTTCAAATTTGATATATCTCGAGTACACGTTTATGTTTACTCGATACTGTTCGTAACTCCATTCGTTCCGAGTCGCTAGTTGCCATCATTACATATTGCGTTGTCTGACTTTGCCATGGTCCTACACGCAGCGGCCTTGAGAATGGTGACCGGCTGTCTACAATACAATGTGTTGTGAAGGTAGGCTGTTATGGGTATATCTATTTTCCAAGTGCGATTTGAAAACAATAAATTCTGTGCCAAATTTCACGTATAAATTAGGGTTTAATTCACAGAATTTTTATGTATAAATTGAAGCTTACTTAACAGAATTTTCTTGCATAAATTGGGGTTTAATTGGGATTATGTTTGGAATTAATCAATAGTTCAAATGTCACTATAAATTTCCTATGCCATGTGTTAAAATATTTGTAACTTGTATCTTTCGTTTATAAAACGTATTCATTAGTGAATTTTAATTTTGTTTTTCATCTATGCTGTTGACAGATTTATTCTGTGTCGGTTTGCATTTTTGGCACTTAGTTCTATTTTAATTTAAAATTTAATTTGTAGTAATCGAAGATATAACTTCTGTATATTCCCGATGCGAGTTTGGGTCACGTTTAATAGTTGTTTTACCCTATTTAACTGTGCACATACTGGGTGGTTAACACTACATCTGCTATGACCCATTATATAGATAATTTTGTATGATCTTATGTGCGACTTAAGAGATCTCCATCTTATCACGCATTACATCCAATTGTCAAGAATCATTTGGTGTTATTTTAATTTGCGAATACTGTTCATTACTTTCTGTGTATTTTGAACTTTTAAATCGTCTAGTGACAATTCGAATTATTCTTTTAAATTAATTACTTAATGCAATGAACGAACCTCTAGATTTTATTTTAAATGCCTCGTTTTTGATAATTAGTACCCAACTGGAGATACGAGTACTAGATCTTAACTTAAATATTCTTAATTGTTATTACTGGCCTTTATTTACACCGTTAAGAAACTTGTTGACTGGTTTATGATTGTTTTTTCTGGTAAATTCTCTTGCTTATTGTTCCCGGATTACCTCTCGATGAGGTGTCAAGCCAGTGTCTTATTATTTAAGGGAGGTGGCGCCTTACTTACTCCATCGCCTAATTTGATCTGTTAGGCCTACGCCCTTCTGCACTGAGCAAAGCGGTGACAGAATTCCCTGTATTATCTACCAAAGAGTAGACGAGAGGTTTCAGGTAAGATAATAAATAATTTGTATGAGGGGTATCTATTGTTAAAAACAATCTGAAATATAGTTTATTTTATTGACTTAAATTATTAATCGTAACAAAAATTGATCAATAAATACATATTATTTTCATTCTTTTACATACAAAATATCCTAACGCTCGGGAAGATTTTCATTTCCGCCAATACTGTGCGAATTTATGCAGCTGCTCAACGAAGGCGGCCATAACGGCCGTCACGGAAACGTCGATCAAACCTTGCAAATAATGTACGGCCTCTTCGTCTCCTATATCTAACCTCAATTTATCTTGAACTTTTCTCACAGCTTTATCAGGTTCCAAAGCAATATCTGGCACACTGGCGTCTACCATCAGCGAAAATAGATTGAGCATTAAGTTCGCGTGCCTAAAAAATGTGTAATCGTAAGCAAAATGTCATTTTAATTGACAAATTAACTACTGGTACAGTTGAAGATCATCCGAAGGAAGAAGAAAATAGGTGATAATAAAAATTTATAGGAAATAGGCTTTAACAATCACTTTAATGTAAAGTAAAAACGCTTCAGCATAAAAGAGGCAGAAAGGCTGATCGACCCCTGGGGAATGGGAAGTGCTTGGTGGGGGCAACGCGCAACACCAGGCTTTGGCTGCGTCTAGTGCAACAAGCAGCTTACTTTTTTACATTAAAAACGGAGGAATATAAAAAAAAAAGTCGATAGTTAGCATTGCGTATCTGTAGTTTTGTATGCGTGTGTAGTCTTGGGGTCGCCAGTCCGTGCATTTCCCATTCCATGGCTTTTCGAATTTTCTAATAGGAAAGGTTTGTTACGTACTTTAGTAAGCCCCATTAATTTTGATAATTCATACTGAATATAATTTTCATCCCTAATATCCAAGATCGTTCGTTGAAATCTAGAACTTTTAAAGCGAAAGGAAGCAGTGATTATAGTAACAATCAGCACGATAAAAGCATCAAACCATCCAACTTAAAGTGCCAGTTTGACAAACCACAATCAGTACGAAGATAAACCGATCGATGAAAACAAACTTAAGCAATTAAATCAGTCTCGAAAAGTAATACGGGGGTTTAGCAGAAGGCGACAATCATAAAATCCTAGAAGCTTTCTATCACGTGTCGGTTTTAATTGCGAAATGCAGTGCAACGGGAACGATTGGCGGAACTTTAATCAAGTTTGCGGCCAAAATAATGACAGAAGTAATGATAGAAGATATATTATAAATATTTCAACATTGTCAATATTTGTTCTATAATTATGTAGACTTATGTATATCTGCTGGATAAATAAAGATGCTATAAGTATTATTTAAATGCTGTAATTATTACCAATAATGCACCTTGTTATCGTCGTAAAGTTGAAAAGTGCCAACAAGAAGACAATTAGTGCCGAAGCAAATTTTTAGTCTATATTGAATGTGTACATGGAAATTCAAAAGATTTGGTACAGGCAACACCAACACTGTAAGTAACAAACTGTAACAGTGCCAAAGCGAAAAAAAGGACAAAATAAAATGAAAGTATGAGTTTAGAGAATATTACATTTTTAAGCAGTGTTATTTGGAAATGTTCTATAAATAAGTACATCAGCAGTGTTTTCACATGTTAGGCTTCAAGGAAGTGCACATGGTACTACCAATGCAATGCCGGAGCAGCTCCATACGATAGGAGGCAAATACTGCTATGTAGAATAGTAAAAGCTTCAAAATCTTCAAATATAGTTGACAGCGTCAATTACGTTAACATTTTGATAATTCAAGAAGTCGTCCACAAAATCAAAACAAACACTTTACCTTTACAACATAGCTGATCCCCAATTGGTTTTACCTTTTGAACTAATAGAAAAAAAGGACATGTAAGAAAAAATGTTATTCCTGAAACTACCCAGCAACTTAATTTTCAGCAAAACTTTTTAAATTTTATTTGTTCTGTTTCATTATTTGAGAATTATTAATATTAATTATTGTAAAGTTAATGTTTAAAGTGTTACTTTAACATTTATTTGAACAAATATTCTAAAATCATTCTTTTTGGGTTTATTATTCTACTAATAGATGGCGTTACATAAGGGTCGATATTTTGAGGTTAGCAAAATCAATTTGAACAATGTAAATCGAAGTTCGAGGTTGACCGAATGCCATCGTGTAAAGATTATCCCATCAAAGCATTTTCCTGAAAAATAAAAGCATTATGACTTTAAGTCATCATTTTCCAAGATATACAAATATATGATTTTAATCGGTCATGATACCAACCAATCATATAATTTGATAGTACAGTCCTACGTCACACATCATCATAAACCCCACCCACAAGGCAAAGTATTAAAAGATACAGAAGGAGGTAACATTGGATGAATTTTATCTACAAGCTTCCCGATAACGTACCGGTAGAAGTAGCAGTTTCGACCTTAGTTTTGCGTACAGTAGAGGTGGTCTATACTTAAGCTTCCATTTATCTAGAACTAGCATATTTTATGGAAAACACGAAAGATGAAGACAATTTAATTTCAATTTGATGCTCTATAATGCCATGACACTGACAAGATATTTCTGAGAATAGGCTCAAATTACTTCTACTGCCCCACTGAACAACCCCTACAAGTTTGCCATTCTTATTCAGAAACAACCTGTTTGAAAAAAAATGTATACCCAACTATTTAATACTAACCTTCGCAAGTGAAGGAATGCGGTATAACACAGTTTTTTGAATTCCTGGTAATGTTCAGAATTAATTCCTCCCATTCCTTCAACCATTTCCTTACTTAATTTCATGGGCGGAGGTAACGGTTTGGGATCTCTGCCCAGTATATAACCAAAATCAATATGGAACAACTTTCCAGTTGTCGTAATCAGTAGATTATCTAAATGCCGATCTCCGACACCTAACAAGTAGGTGATGACACAGTAGCCGGCGCACGATCTGACGTAAGTATCCAACACTTCAGGTGCGACTCCATACGGAGCATTTTCTTGAGGATGGTGTTTCCTAAAAAAATTTAATATTGTCCCTTCCATATTGATAGCCTCCGCTACGGTGACCGAGTCTATGAATTGAACAAAACCATGTTTGGTGCTTATGGCCAAGACCTTGTATGGAGTTAGCTTCAAATCCAGATTTTCCCGCCTTAGAAGTTTATCCATAAGTGTTATCATCTGCAGAATCAATTGATCTTGCCTCAAGTCATCTCCATGCTTAAATATTGCTACGTATTCTGTGTTATCTGTTGTGACGAAATGGATCTTCGACGGCATCAAGGCGGATTTAAATAAGCTAGCTTTTTCCGGGATGATACCTTTTATTTGTACCTCTGGGTCTAGAGGGAATGGAAACGGATCAAAATTAGCAAAATTAATTTTATGAGCATCAGGATCCGCTAACAATTGCTGTAATTTTTCAGTCTTCTTTTTTCTATTACAGCTCTCGCCAGATATTTTCTTCATCAGTTTTACGAGTTTCTCAATAAATTTGTGCTGTCTCGCCAAGAACTCACGTCGTTTTTGCATTTCCGGTGATCCTCTGGCTAACGTTTGAGAGAACGTCTTCATGACTGTTAAGTACATTTCTTTAACTAATCCCTGAAAATATCAAACATTATATCATTTCAAGATCGATATAATTTAATATAAATAAAAATAAAAAACATTTAATTTGTTATTTATAGACTCGCAAACTACATAACCGATTTTGATCAAATTTTGTGTGTGTGTTCCTTATGTTGTGTAGAAGATTGTGATCATATTTTTTTTATCGGGAAATATCAAAAAATTAACAATATATGAAATTACATGAATTTCTAAACTACTCAAAAATGAATAAGGAATTTTTACTTTTTTGTATTTTTTCGAAAATATGGGTAAATATTTGTAGTGTATTATATTAGATACATAATTTTACACAACAATTTAAAATTTTCAAGTATATTTATTCAGAAAAATCGTTAGATTATTAAGAAATGATCAATTATGAAATAAGCAACTTTTTTTATTAATAGCTAAAATTAACATTTTTCTGTAACAATTAATTCTAATATCGTGTATAATGGCCGGGGACATCTCTCACAGCTGTACATCTTCGGGGCATACTCATAATGCAATTATTAATGTGTTCTTGTGTCTCTCTTCTCCAACACAGCGGTAAAATTTCCCGGAAGTGTTGCACGTTAACTGGGGGTGGATTATGTTCGTTGAGCTGTTCTTGAAGTCTGTCCCAAATGTGCTCAATTGGATTCAAGTCGGGAGACGTTGGTGGTAAAGGTAGATGGTTAATATGGAGGTCATTTATTGCTTGCATTACAATTTGTGCACGATGAGGTCGTGCATTATCATCAATAAAAACCATGTTTTCATCAACAGCCTCACGAAAGTCGACCACATATTGCTGAATAATGTCATCTCTGTATATGTGTCCATTGACATTGTTTTCAAAGAGATGGAGGTTCGAACGTTCATTCAAACTAATGCCCGCCCACACCATGATACCACCGCCGCCAAAAGGCACCACAGCTTTTGTAAACTCGCGTCAGTTTCCTCGAGTTCTCCAGACCCTTACTCTACGATTATCACTAAATAAGCAGAATCTGGATTCATCGGTGTATAAACCATACTCCTATTGTAAATTTTCTGCTAATCGTTGGTTAACCCAAGCTCCTCTAGCCATTCTGTTGGCATTAGTTAATTTTGGGCGTCTCGCAGGCCTGCAGCTATGAAGATCCATTTCCCTCAGACGGTTTCTGATGGTTTGATCCGAAACTCTAACTCCAGTGGCTGCACGTAACTGTGTTTGCCACCATACAGCACTTCTAAACGGATTCATCCTTGCCTGAATTCGTATGAAGCGGTCTTGTCTCTGATTTGTTTTCCTCTCAGATCCACTACCAGGTCTTCTCCTTGCAGATCCTGTCTGTTGGAATCTTCTTAGAGCCCTACTAACAACACTTGGAGACACATAAAAAAATGCGGCAATTTCTGCTCCAGATTGCCTTCGCCGATGCAATAACGCAATTAAATCAAAAGTTTCTTTATTTAAATGACGTCTTGGCATCGTGAAAATGTGAAATGACGTTTAAAATGAATAATATTTGTCAAAAAATGCGATTTTTATAATTTTGTATTCTAAATTAATTTAAGGTTAAAATACAAGGTTCAATATTTTATCACACAGAAAAGACATTTACCAAATATAATGTCCACAAACGACTGTGGGCCTTCTAATTTATCTATAGTTTGAGAAAATACGTTAAATTTAATCGAATTAATTAGATCTCTTAAAAAAAGATCTAATTCCTTATTCATTTTTGAGTAGTTTATATTGCTATACAGATCACCGGCTGTGTGTATGAATGTATTTTTATATTATTTCATTGTTCCATCCAACAGCGGACCTGTTAACTATTGAGAGAATGAATAATTCTGAGAAAAAAAATTGTGTAAATTTTACATTGGTTCATTTGCATTTTGATATGGGCGAACAACGCCGGGCTACGGGCAACTAGTTAAATATAAATAACAAAATATCTTACATCCTGTTTGATGCTGTGGTCTTGATCCTCGCATTCTATGAGCAAATACCAGTAAAAATAATTAGCCAAGGATGAGTTTTTACATGCTCTTTTGATTAGGAAAGAAGCTAAATCCTGCGCCTCTTCTTCTTTTAGTTCGCTTTGCAGAGTATCTGTATTACCGGAATCTGTGTTAATATTGATGTTATGTAATAAGTTTTCTGGTACCGTGATTGCTCTTTGCATGGAATCAAATTCGATAACGCTGTTAACATTCGACGCTGCTAGATGATCCGCTTGATTGTAGCTAAGAGATCTGTTAATTATGGGTTCATTAGTAATGGTACTGTTGCTCTCTCTACTGTCCTTCTTTTCTAATACTGCTTCTTTTTCTTCATGCGACACTAACACTTCTCTTGATGGAGATATTCTTCTAAACCCTTGAAATTGAAATAAGATTTTTATACTAATTACTGCTTTCACTCAAACAAAAAAAATCTTATATACAAGCAATATTATTAATATGGTTGAGTCACTCTCGCAACCGACATGCGCCACTAAATTAAAATAGTGCAAAATTTTATCTCTCAAGTAACATAACCTACAACAGCCATTTTAGAACTGTAACAATATAAATGTTTCAACAATGCTTGCGGTTACACAGAATAGCCAAGGATTTAATAAAATATAGGTATAGAAAAGTAATATTTACTACCTTTATCTAAAATATTCAATTTGTAACTATACTTCATTCACGTTATGAATGCAGTAGATAGCGCAACAATCGGCGTCTGTATAACACTGGCACAATCATAGAAATAAACAATGGCGGGTGGTTTGAAATATAAATGTCAATTTTATTTTCTTAACCTCAAACTTCCACTTCAAATTATTTATTTGTAAAATAACTACAACAAATTCAAAATATGTTTTCAAATAATGTACCTATAGCTTCCTATAGTTGAATAATAATAAATAATTCTAACCTCACATTCGTTCTCGTATAGAAATGCAGACTAAAAAAATTAATGTAATTTACGTTATATATAATTGTCCAGGCACAACAAGGAAATACGTATTATAATATATAATAGCGCACAGACCTCTGTTGTATTTTTAATAATCACGTATGTAATCAGATAATATTATTTATCGCCAACCGTCAGTAAAGTGATGCGTTACCATAGCGTTATACGGAGGTAAAGAAACACTTTATCGTACTGTACAATAAAGTACTTTACCTGCCGCTAATATCTGTCAGCGTAGCCATGACTGATGACTTTAAAAATAAATCGTTTGTCACTGTCATAAACTGTCATAAGTTATTATATCTTTATTTCTTAAATTGACAATTTTCACGGTTGGCGATAAAATTTTGTATGCACCACGTCAGTAAAGTACCTTTACCGAACTCGTCTGTTACTCGCCGCGCTCGCTTCACTCGCTTGGCTCGTAAATCAGACTCGTTCGATAAAGTATCACTTTACTGACTTGTTACATAAATAACTATTTGCTTATGTGTATGGAAATCATACTTAATCTTGCTTAAAATTTGTCTGTTTCATATAGTTCGCACATTTTTTTAATGTAAATCGGTCGCGCGTAACAGCCAATCACAGTTCGGGAAATGTTCTCCTATCTAATCCAACGCTGCATTCACAACGTGAATGAAGTATAGCTGGCATGTAATAGTATTTTGCTAGCGGAAGCTATATATCCTATAATATTAATTAATTAGTTTAATTTTATTGTTCTGAAATTGCTCCGGTCGATGAGAATTTGTATTTGCATTGAAACGTCGTGTTTAGTTCGTACTTTGGCAATATCCGTTGCCAAAACGATTCAACTATATGAGTTATCGTACTCGTAAGTTTATTCATATTTTATTTAATCGTCTTCATAGCAACAGTAATCTTTTTTTACACAATATAACCATTATTTAAAACATTGAAATGCCATGTTTTACAATTTATAGTACTCAAATTATGACATAACCTTTAAATATTACACGGGTGACGTTTATCAATAACTGGAAACATGGCAACAGCTAAAAAACGAAAAAAAAGATTTATGATCCAGTCGAGTCGTTCTGGCAACCGACACGGCCAAAGTACGAACTAAAGACGACTATTCAATACCACTACAAATTTCGATCGGCAGGAACAATTTCAAAACATTAAATTTACACTAATTAATTAATATTTCAGGATATATACCTTCCCATAGTAAAATACTATTACATGAAAGCCAGTTACAAACTAATATTATAAATAAAGCTATTAAATATTAGTTTTTCTACACCTGTATTTTATATAACATTTGGCTATACTGTTTAGGAGGTAAGCATTGTAGACAAACTTAAAATGTTTAGATGACAATTATAACAAACGTTAAGATAATTATGACAAATGTCTAAAGGTGTATGAATATTATTACTTATGATAGTCCTGAAATGGCTTCTGTAGGTTACATTACTTGGCAGGAAAATTTTGCAACATCTCAAATTTGACGCCATTTTAATATAGTGGCGTATGTCGGTTGCGAGAGCGACTCAATATATTCAATCATATAATATCACAACGTTAATATATTCTCTTCACACAGCTAATAGAGCCAGTGTAGAAAGTGGAACATGCAATAATAATGGCTTAATTTAAACAGGTCAAGTCACAATAATAGCACTTCTTCAACGAGAGACATATAAGGTGCTTTCGTTCGTACCCGTGATTCATAATCACACGATCAGTTTAGACAACGCACGTGTTCGATTGCAATGGTCACTTTCCCCCCACTTGTGAAACAAGTAATCACGATTAGCAAACGCCTTACCCCGCTGAATCAGACAATTTTTGTGTTCACTGTGATTATGATGATTGTGATTAGTTTACATAACAGCAACATAACCTTTAAAAAAGGCATCTGGTCTTGTGGTCGCATCTGTGGAAAAGATGGAAAGAAGTTTGCAAGGTGGAAGTAGTGATAATTCACATTGTTCAACAATGTTCAACTTTCTAATTTAAGCTTTGCGCATTTGGCGCCATCTATGCATCCAACTTTTGCATGTTCGTTTATAGTGAACACGATCCGGGTATGATTACTTGATCATATGTTCATGTTCAGTAATACGTGATCACTATGATTAATACGAACGAAAGCAGCAATAAAGAGGGCCAAAATTTTTCGGGCGACCATCGTAAATTTAATTATGTATTTAAAATTTAAGATTAAAAAACATTGTTGAGTAATTTATTGTTTTAGTCTAAAAAAAAGTAGAAAATTTCACAAGGTTATTGAAAATAACTATACGAGACACACATATACATGAAGTTAGAGATGGCCATTACAGTGTTTTACAGTTAGCTATTTCAACCATACCTCCTCTTTTGATCAAAGTGAGATTATTCTACTAACATTGTTTTGAATGGTGGAAATTTGCGTATTACGTTTTTTATTTGGACTCAAATACAAATCATAATTCCAAAACTAACAATGCGCGACAATTCTCATACGTTATTATTGACAGTGGTCAAGGTTCACAATTCAAACAAACCGCACAGTAGTCCTTAGCCCACGTAAATTATATGGTGTGAAATAAGTATTTCTAAGCAATTTTAATAAAAAGTTTGTACACTCAGTGGCAAAAAAAGTTTCCTAAAATTTCGTGTATCACCGCTCCAATCTGGTAAGTGGAAACTTTTTTTGCAACTAAGTGTACATAAACTGACCTTTTTTCAGTGATATGTATGATGTATGAAAAGCGTTCTAATGATTTACTATAGTTTAATACACAAAAACTAGTATTTTCAGATTTTAAGAAAATATATCTTGACACTATCTTTATTTTTGTGGAGAATTTTATTTGTAGTAATTAATCAGTAATTTTCAGATTGCGATTCATTAAAAATTCGTTAAATTCTAATTATCAAACAGTACTACTGAATTTGTATATGCAAAACCTTTAATTAAACACGGCTGACGTTTATCAAAAAGTGTAAACATAGTAGCACAACGTTAATATATTCTCTTCACACAGATAATAGAGCCAGTGTAGAAAGTGGAACATGTAATAATAATAATGGCTTTATTTAAACAGATAAAGTCACTATAATAGCACATCTTCAAGGAGAGGCACATATAAGAGAGGGGGGTCCAAAAGCTTTTCGGACGACCATTGTATAACAGAACATTTAATTATTTAAAAAAAGAATGTTGTGTAATTTACTGTTTTAGTTTAAAAATTAAAAAATTTTAAATTATACCAAAAATGAAATACAAAATTACACAATTTCAACAAGATTATTAAAATAAATATACCGTGCGATCATTTAAATTCTAAATTAGAGCAGGCTGAGAAATTTAAATTAAGTTGGTATATAAGTACTAATTTACAATTTGAATTGTCAAAGTGACGTTTCAAAATGTTAATTAATCAATAATTGACATTCTGGACAACCTAATAAAAAAAATCCCGCCTGCTATAATTTAGAATTTAAATGATCGCGTGGTACTAGATACACATATACATGAAGTTATGAATGACCATTAGCTAACTGTACCTTGCAGTGTTTTACAGTTAGTTATTTCAGTAAAAGAAGAAGTAAAATAGCAGCATAAGCCACACCTCTTCTATTGATTAAAACGGCTGGAAAATTATTCTATTAACCTTGACATTTCCCGCTTTATTTTATTTCCCTTCATTTTGGATGGTCGATATTTGCGTATTCCGTATTGAATTTTGATTTGTATTTGTGTCCAAATAAAAAACCATAATTCCAAAACTAACAATGCGCGACAATTCTCTGACGTCATTATCGAGAATGGTCAAGGTTCACAATTCAAACAAACAGCACAGTAGTTTTTATTTCACGTAAATTAAATGGTGTGAAAATAAGAAGTATGTCTCAGTAATTTTAATAAAAAGTGTGTACATATATCTTTTTTAATGGTAGGTATGATGTATGAAATGTGTTCCAATGATTTATATAATTTAACACACAAAGTACTTGTATTTTCAGAATCTAAGATTTAATTTATTATTTATTTTTTTAATTCCTTGAAGTGTATTATCTCGTATTATTCATATACTTAAACTGGAAAATTCATAAAGATTTTCAACATAATAAGTAACTAAAACTACTTTATTTTATTTCCAAAAAAAATATGGCTGCTTAGCATTTTATACAATTATCAGTACTGGTTAATTTCTTTCATAGTAAACAGCTACAAAGTGGTGAAAATGCTGTAGAAAGTGGGCATATTGTAGAACTAGCTCTAAACCAAACAGCAGCACTTCTAAGAGAGGAAAGCAGTGCCAATAATGAGAAATAAAGTATAAGATGTTGAGGTAAAATAAGGTTATACCAAAACAAACGTTATCAATTCAAAATATTTATTTTTCAGATACATATTGATAAAGAGGATGGAATAATTGCAGTAAATTATGCATCTCCTAGAGAACGTGTATTCATATGACAGCATTGTGTATTTATGTACCTGATAATATTATAGTTACTGATATATAATGCTTATGGAACGTGCCAAAAAAAAAGTTGATGAGTGCATTACTAAAACTGACAGATTTATATTTGCCAAGAGAAATCTATGTAGATTGTAAAGCAGAGGCGTTGGATGCTATAGAATAATTAAAAAGAGTTCTTCTACATTTGATAAAGCTGCTGGTTTCACGTGGATTTTGAGTCCAGAACCACCAATCCGAAACACCTGATTTTTAAAGCTTAAGTTGAGAAAGACTGAAGTCTTAGAGCATTTCAATTACTAAATATATTACGTTATAGTTATTGTACTGTGAATATTGGAACGTATATCATATTCAGATGAATGTATAAAATGTAATAAGAAGGTGGAACATTTCCAAACGGTTGCTAAAATGTCTGATGAAGAATTTATGAAGATGATTGAAGCAACAACAGGGCAGTCATCAAATCCAAATTGGTTAATCATTAGAAAACACCGTTTAACAGCCAGTCAATTTGGAAAAGTATTATGTGCTAGTAAAAGAAACAGATATCCAAAATCAATTATTTAAGTCTTTGCTAAATGAGTATAACTTACAAGGATTAAAGCCGTATAATTCGGCAATTAAAATGAGCCTTTAGCTCTTCAATATTTAACAATACTCGTATCGTTAACATGTGGACTGACACCTGTACTTATTTAGGTTCATCTCCATATGGGCTACTTGAAATATATGGTATTGGTGAAGCCAAGTGTCCCTAGAAGTATAGATCCTTAAGCTTGAAGAATTTCATCAAAACAGAGGAAACTATATTATCTATATATACAGGGTGTCTCTAAAAGGTGCGGAAAAAACGCTACCACACATCCAATTCAAACCCAGAACACACTTTTCCGTGTTCGTGCAGGTCGGTCCAACGAAAACATTGCAGTAGTTAGTGACAGTGTTGACCTGAATCCTTCCACCTCGATTCGCCATCGTTCTCAGCAGTTGAGAATTTCACAAAGCAATTTACAGCGAATTTTGACTAAAGATCTGCATTTGCATGTTTACAAGATTCAGCTGACACACCATTTGAAGCCACAAGACCATGCACAGCACCGAACGTTCACAAAATAGATCTTAGAGCAACAACAAGTGATGGTGATTTTTCAAATAAAATCATCTTCTCTGATGAGATGCAGTTTCAACTTGATAGCTATGTTAGTAAAGAGAATTGTCGCATTTGGGGAGCTGAGAATCCAAGAGTGATCCTTCAACGTCCCATACACCCACCACGAGCTACTGTTTAGTACACATATTGGGCTGGCGAAGTGATTGGCTATTCGTCTTCGAAAATGCGGCTGGCAATGCGATCACCGTTAACGACTCTCATTACCGTGATCTGATAAACAACTTCTTCTAGCCACAAATTGGTGTAATGCATCTCGTAGATATGTGGTTTCAACAGGACGGCGCAACCTGCCACACAGCGAATGCAACAATAGAATTGTTGTCAACGAAATTTGAAGGGAGAGTTATCTCGCCCAGCGATGTGAATTGACCATCAAGATCGTGCGATCTGACGCCATTAGATTTCTCTCTTTGGGGTTTTTTGAGAGAAAAAGTGTATGTCAATAATCCAAGAACCATTCCTGAACTGAAAAACGAGATGCGATGCGCCATTGATTAAATTCAGCCGGCACTATGCCAAACTGTTATCGAAATTTTGTCAAAAAGACCGAGTGCCATCAGTCACTAGGCGGACATTTACGAGGTGTGTAAATTAACTAACGAGACTGATTTTTTCTAATTTTTTTATTGAAATAAAATTACAAATTCACATTGTCTCCTGCAAAGTAACTACCTTGGGAAGCCACACAGCGCTGGAGACGATTCTTCCATTCCTCACACCACTGCTGGAACTCGGATACTGGAATAGCTTTCAGTTGGTCGGTTACGGCTGTTTGAATATTCTCCAGTGTCCCAAAATGACGTCCTTTGATGTGAATCTTCAATCTTGGGAACAGAAAGAAATCACATGGACTCAAGTCGGGTGAATAAGGAGACTGAGGAGCCACAGGAATGTTTTTACTGGCCAAAAACTCATTGATAGAAATCGTGGTGTGACAAGGAGAATTGTCGTGATGCAACACCCACATGTTTCTGATGGTTGGTCTCACACACATGATCCTTTTCGAAGTGCCTCAAGAACTTCTCGGTAAAAATGTTGATTAACCATTTGGCCTTGAGACACAAACTCTTTGTGAATGATTTCTTGCCTATCAAAAAAGCAAATCAGCATGCATTTGATTTTTGACTTCTCATTCTTCCTTCTTTTGGCCTTGGAGAGGTTGAAGTGTGCCACTCCATGCTTTGGCGCTTGGTTTCCGGGTCATACTGAAACACCCAAGTCTCGTCACCTGTAATGACTCGTTGCAGATAATGAGGATCGTTTTCAATTGTTCCCAAAAAGTCACACCTTTCCTTTCTGATGTCGTTTTTGCTCATGTGAAAGATTTTTCGGAAAAAATGTTTGCACAGATTTTTCTCATCCCCAATTCATTGGTCAAAATTTGATGAACGGTTCTGTGAGTCAAATTTAACTCTTCACCGATCATTCGGACTGTCAAACGACGATCTGAACGCACGAGATCGCAGAATCGGCCAACATTTCCATTGTTTCTTGAAAATGAAGGCCTTCCTCTGCGAGGCTCGTCTTCAATTGAATCTCTTCCTTCTGAAAATGTCTTACACTACCTAAAAAACCGGGACTCTCGACAAAACACTGTCTCCATAGGCTTGACGCAGTTTTCCAAATGTTTCCGTTGCACTGTGTCCAAGTTTGAAGCAGAACTTGATAGCACCACGTTGTTCGAAATTGATGTCACTCATTTTTAGAACGCACTAAAAAAACCTTTCTCACAAAAAAATTCACTACGAACAACGCAACAACTCTAGCGTGTTCAAACTTGTACTAGACTCGTATCAGATGTTTATCTGCCTGCCCCTTCTACGTCCCGCGTCCCCAGTGTTGCCAAATCGAACATTAGAAAATCAGTCTCATTACTTAATTTACACATTCTTGTGTTCCAACTTTATTACAATAAGAACCTCAGAACTTTTCAAGTAAACACTGGGTTTTTTCAAATTTCAGAGTATTGGGTCTTAATGAGACAGCCTTTACGAAAATATTTATTGAATGTTTAATAATCCAGTAATTTTATTTGCTACATTATTTTAACAAGAGCTCTAAACTCTGTCAATCTAAAATTACCCCCGATATTAAGTGTGATATTTTATGATGTTTCTTTATTTTTTTTTCAATTATTTTGAGACTTTTAATCTTGATAAATTGAGCACTTGTGAATTTTAAACAATTAATTAGAAAGAAAAAAGTTTTTCTTTATAATTAATTTTGAGACTTTCTTTATGTCTAAACGTTTCTTGAGAATGAAGTGTTTTGAAACGTATTCTCAGTTCCTACGGTGCTTCGCCGGTTTCTGTGCGGGTAATAGAATTTCCTTTATATGTAAAGATTTTCAGTTTATATAATTTATAAAATGTAAAATTATTTTAAATATGAATGTTTGGAAAATCAATTTTTAATTATCCCGTATGTGTCAATTTTCATTAGGTATAGGGATTCAATGTTTACGTGCGATTTATACGTATACAAATAATACGTGGCAACGTGTCACCCCCTACTGTCCGTCACCAATCCCGGCAACAATCGACATTACAACGATTTTCTTCGATCTCCCCACCAGATTTTACATTCAATCTTTAGCTGCGAACACGTTGCAATCTAGTCTGCAATAAAAGCCGTCTTATTACTGGAACGGGAAACATCAAATGGCCGCCGCGATTTGATCTAGTAGTTTATTATTATTTTCAGAATCCTTTTTTGTTTACCTTATTTTTAATTTTATTAGAATTACGCTTTTGTTTGTGTCATGCAGCGTGAACGCAGCTTAATAATTATCTGCATTTACTGAAAGGAAAAAGAAAAACAAATCCTTGCAACGCGTAAATATTATTTCTGAACGCATTACAAACACCCAATTCAGTGGTCCAACAGTTACTGCTAACTTGAGCTTGTATCGGTCGCGCTGGCATTGGAGAGGAAAGTAGGGGTGCCATGTTGTCACGTATTGCATGAATTAATCGCCTATGGCTAATGAAAATTGACACATGCTGTATGTACTTATTGACACACACACACACAAACATATTAAATAGAAGGATATTGGGTAAATTCCGCTGTAGAGCAAGCGTAGAGAGTTTCTAACTCATTGGTCATCATCAGTATGTTGTAGCCAAGGAATAATGTGGGATAACCTTGGAGATGCATCCCACCTTAGTCCTTGGCTACACCGTTCATTTTTTAAATACTATTATTCCTATCGAGAAAAAAACAAACTAAAAGAAAGGTGTAAGATGCATGAAGACGGTAGCGACATAGTGGAGATAACACGCAAGTTTATAAGTTTATGCAGGAATTTTCCTGTCCTAGAGGTACAAACAAATTCGTTGCGGCTACGTAATTCTAGGAGAAAGGAAATTGGAATTGTGAAAGTAATTGTAAAAAAAATGTAAATGTAATTTGTAATTGCAATTACTAATTACTAAAGTAATTTGTAGTTGTTAATACCTTTTTGAAACTAATTGCCCTCCCACTTATAATTACTATTATTATTAATCATACATCGGCGACATATTTTAAGTAACTTAACAAGTATTAATAAAAAAAAAATTAAAAGATTTACCTTCTTTAATTTCATCAAAATTTTCATATTTCAATGCTTGCACCAGTTGTAATAAATACAGCATCAAATCCTCATCTGGAGCCTCGCGTAACCTCAATATCGCGTATCTTCTCACGCCGGCGTGGGTAAAATTAGGACTAAGCAATTCCAGGGCATCTTCTACGTCCATTGGAAGCCAGCTTTCCAACATAGCCATAGCCTGTTTGACTTCCCCGCTCTGAGTCCAATTCACGCATTTCAAAAATTTAGTTAGGGCCTTCTTCTGATTACTCAAATAGAAGCGGAAACGCCAGACGTGATCTTGTTCTTCGTTTGACAATTGCGTTGTCGGAGGATACGCGACAATATTGTTTAGGATATCGCGAACGTTAGCGTTTGGTTTAGCATCTTTGTCTGAATGGCCGCTTCGCAACGAGCGAGCTAACTTGTGATGTTTTCCTTCGACGAGGTTTTCCTGATTTCGTTTGGAAAAAATGATTTTAATAGAGACTCGAAACACATGTTAGAAGAACTACTTACTACAAAGAAATACGTTTAGTATAACGAAACACGGCCAGTAGAAAATAATGGGAAACCCTACATTCGCAATTACAATATGTAATGGGATAGGCGGTTTAAAATTTACCTTAATCTGATAGGTTATTGACATGCAAGTCTTAATTCACCCTACTTTTGTTCAATTAATGTATGTTATCTTCATTTTTTTTAAATAAACCAACTGATTCTTCATACATAACATAAATTAACAAAATAAAAGCTATTTTAAACCACATTAAAGAAAATAATGTTTGCTACTAAAGAAATTGGATTGCAGAGAAAAAAACGTATTATATCTTCAAATAACTACTTTTACCAGAAATATCTTTATTAGGAAATGTGAAGAAAAAAACATGAGAGTAAATAGCCACTAATGTCACTTACTTTTAAAATTTCTTGATCAGGAACAGTAACAATCTCGGCTTGCGCCCTGAATTGGTATACCTCATCTCCATCTTGTTCAAAATAAACAACATAATGAGGTACTCCATCAACATAGATAGTAGGAAACTCCACCATTAAATATAAATAATCTGAAGATCTTTTCTCCTTTTCATTGATGAGTTCTAACTCCCTAAATGTAAGACGATCTAGCCAATCTACCTGCAATTTTTGCTTTTTTATATTTGCAATAAGAAGTGTACAATTTTGATATCATACCTTTGTAATGTGACCATTTCGGTGTTTCTTTGCAAGTTTCGCAAGTCTTTGCATTTGTTCTTTTCCATTATCACAGGCTTTTCCTAGTGTTTTGCTCGGGCAACTTCCATCTGCTATACAACCTGGCCAAACACGTAAATCTAACATACCCTATAGTGAGAAATTTTTTTTTTTGAAAGGAAGTACTTGTAATATATGATTTACCTGTCTAAAAACACCATATTTACTAAATAGAGATATAGTGGTTCCACCAACAGAAACACATTTATTAGGACCACCACAATCATAAATGGTAAGTGCTAACTGAGCAGTTCTCGGTAAATCATTAAATTGTACAGGCAACGTCACCCATTCATTCCAACTAGAATCGATATTTTATTTTATTCTTTTTTAATATAGTAATTTAATTTCTACTTACTTCCATCTTGAAGAGAATGCCTTGTATGATGTTGTAGTTGGCAGAGCTAATGGTTCATTTTGGTCAAACACTTGACACTGCACCATCAAATCTGAACATCCTTCCTTATATAGTCCTGAATACTTTAGCAAAGGATCTTCTAATAATTGATCATATTCAGGTTTTTGTCTTTGTCCTTCTAAAACACCACTGCAAATCATATGTGAAAGAACTGAAATAAAAGTGCATACCACAACTTACATTTTTATCTGAACTCTATTTGTTAACGACGAACTGTAAACATAGTAGAATTTATCACTCAATTCTTCCATTATAGAGTGCAATTAATTATCATTTTACTATCTTTATATGCCCAAAAAATAACACACAATCAAATATAAACACAAATCAGCTGGTAGTATTTGACAAATCATAGACCAGTTACATGTAACAGGTCTATGCAGGATATAACAGGCTAACAGGTCCCCAAGTAGCAAAATCACAATTTTAGAGAAGGATGAAAATACGTATTTGCTAATGTAGAACAAGTGAGCATATAGTGATTTTGCCAAGTGGGAATACGCCTGGTATAAAATTTGTAATTTAAAATTCAGGATTTGTGACACGTTGAAACTGGGAGAGGGGTAGGTAATAACACTAATGTGGGCTAATAATTATACATGGGCAAGATAGGGGAATACGGTTCAGGTCAGTCAGACTAGACAGACTCGTGTTTTGTCGGCTCTCTGGCACCGGATTACCTACCAGTTTCCCCAAGTCGACAAAACACGAGTCGGTCTAGTCTGAATGAAACTCAACCGTATTCCCCTATCTCGCCCATGTATACTAATAATACATTATATGAAACTAATAATTCAAGTTCGAATGTTTATTTTTATCATAATTTAAATAAATTATATATTTTGACACATCAGTACAGAATAACTATGTACAAACAATATATCGATTATTTACAATTTGGTAAAAATGCTATTGAGGTGGTTTTTTTTGGATGGTGCACTTGTGAAAAGGCTTCCTGCAAAATATAATACAATACAATATTGTATCTAATTTAGTTCTTTTAATTTTACCTATAAACATTTTTCTAGAAGACTCTGGCTCATTAGATATAATTTTACAATTTTCTATCTCATAGATTTGAAAATCTAAGCATCTGAATTTTTCATCAGTTTCATATAAATTATGTGAACCTGAGGCAAAATAAGGACGACCTGAAAATGGATTTATAAAATCAGCCCAGTAACCTCCACTTCTTAGTTTATGGCAAACGTTCTTGGCAGCCAAAACAAACTAAAACATAGTAATTAATATTTTTTTTAATGAAAAATAAAAAACAATACTATCTGCGCCTGTTTTTCTGTTTCTATTTCTTTATTTTTTCGGTAATGCTTAATATCTGGCTTAAGTGATATTGTAATAACTGACAATTCAGAAGATTCCAAATTTCGATGAGGAAAAAGATCGTAAACAGTTTGCCTTAACACTTTCGGACAATCCTGTGCTCTACAAACTATACTTGCATTAGTATCCTAAAAATAAATAATTACTTAAACATTAACATGTTAGTCTTGTTAGTTTGTTACACTATCTAATTCTTCCATGACAAACGATCCTTCATTATTAATTGTAGTATAAACGTCGTACCAAGCTGGTCCAACATTACCAGGCATGAAAAACGGAAAGCTTGGGGATGCGAGTATATCGAAATTAGGATCCCTCCATGCTAAGTGAATGTTATCTAACAAGAAACAAAATATTTTACCATAGAGGTTATATTGTGCTTGAGTTTCATACTACCTTTTTGCTGAGGTTTTCGTGACTTTACAACTTTATAAGGACCCTCTACATTTACGCTTTTACGAGAAAAATTTCGTACTAGATTAATGTATCCAAAATTTTTGGTTACAATTTTTCTAAACGTTAATAAACCTTGGTTTGACATATTCTGTACTTGACATTTCGCCTGATTTACAAAGGTCGTCCTTCATAATCAAAACTTTTTGATTTTTATGGAAATTAAAATATAGATCAACAAATCTGTATTTCTTTAAAAAAAAAAAAAAGATAAGCGTAAGTGAAACGCTTACAGTTACAGTATTTTAAAAAGAATTTATTACGAAGTTATAATTGAAGGAATGACTTTTCAGAAAGACACATTTTGAGTATGTGGCACAACCACAGGCACAACAGATTATATATATAGAATACAGAACCAAATTTGATAAGGTTTTTCGTCTTTTATATCAGAACAGGGTTGCGATATTTAGGGAAATTTCCCTAGATCTACGGAATTTTATGTTCGTTTAGGGAAAAAGGGAATTTTAATATAAATAGGTCAAAATCTAGGGAAAATTTAATACAACCGTCTGTATTTAAGCTACCTATATTGTATCACAATTCATTTTAAAAAGTTTTAAACTTAAACCACAGATAAGGGAGATTACAGATAGCCGGTGTAATGGCTATTATTGGCAACACATTTTGGAGACGACCGCTAGAACCTAGCGGTCGTCTCTAAAATGTGTTGCCAATAATAGCCATTACATCGGCTATCTGTAATCTCCCTTATCTGTGCTTAAACCACTGATTACATATTTTTTTAAATAGTAGTCCGCCATCTTATGGCTAGTAGGAAATTCAAAGGTTAATAACGCGATAACATCTATACACATTCCGAACCGGTGCTCTACCGATTTTAAATTTTAAGCACGTTTGCAAATCGATCAAATTACTACAATATAATAAAATAAGGTAAATCCCTTGGAAAAAGTCCCTGCTCTGAAGTATAACTATAACAGCTTGTGCTGTTTTTTATTTTTCACATTTTAATTCAAGCTTTCGAGAAGTAAATGTGAATGAATTTTTTAATTCACTAATAAGTTTAGTTTTATCTGTACAGCTTAGTTATATCTATTTAATGTAAGTATATGTAGATACAAAATTACTTTTGTTTTATTAACGAGGTTTAGTTTATCTGATTCTTACTTAAAGTGTTCGGTTGTTTCTCATTTATTAATGAATTTTTTTGAATGAAAAATAGATAACGAGATTCGAAATGAATTTTGTAATCCTTCAATACTAAAAAAATATTTTGTATTTTTCTCAATGTAGTGGGTGTCATTGAAACGAAGATGTAAAATATTAAAAATAGGCTATAAACGCACATCGAAAATATAGTGTTCGCAAGTTCATACAGACAGTTTGAAAAAAAAAACAGGTAATTCTTGACTAAGTAGTTAATATAATTCGTAATCACCTTTGTTGGAAGTTTCGAAATGCACTAAACTTTATTTTTATTGATCAGTGATACACACAAGCTTACTCATATTATTAAATATTTTTGTGACCGTGATGACTTAATTTTTTTTCTACCGTCTGCATGAACATAACAGCATTATTTTAAAAACATGCATGCGGTTGCAAAACTTAAGGCCGAGTTTTAATTTAGGAGATGCCTACTTTCAGTTTTCTTTTTGATTTAATGTTTTTGAATAAAAAAATAGATTGCGAGAATCGAATTAAGTTTTGTAATAGTTTAATACTGAATAATATCAACTTCAATTTATATATTTTTAAAATAATATCTCGTACCATGTCATTTACCGACAGTGGGTATTTGAGTTATTGCATTATATTATTCTAAAAAGATATAAATTCGAGATGGAATTCATAAATATTATACTATAGCAAAACTTAATGTGACTGCCGTGATTTATTATTTTTATTTCAAAGTCGTTAACTATTAAATAAAAAAAAGCAGAAAACTGAAAGTAGGAAACTGCTAAATTAAACCACGGCCTTAATTCGAATTTCGTGATGTATTTGTTATTCAAAAACAGACAAAAACTAAAAGCACGAATCTGCTGAACTCAAACTCTGTCTTAAACGATTTAAATTTTACCATTGCCCTTCTATTTCTCTTTACAATAGAAAATTTCAAAATGTCATCTCCACGACCTTCAACGTCCAAGGACCATTCAGATTCACCATCTTCATCAGCAGAAGGTCAAGTTTCTAAAAAGAGGAAAAAGAGAGACAACAAAAGGTACGCTCAAAAATATAATATCCAATGGGAGGAAGATCTCCAATTTAAAGGTTGGCTGCAAAGAAGCAAAAAGGGAACCAACTTCGCCAATTGTAAAGTTTGCAATAAAGACATTGTTTGCGGTAAATCTGAGATCATCAAACATTCTCAAGGAAAATTGCATAATAAATTAGTTAAGTCAGTTCATACCCAACAATCCTTAACGGATATGTCTTCGTTTACACAAAAAATAGTTTTAGAAAAGAAAATTAAAAATGCTGAAATCAGAATAGCTGCATTTGCTGTAGAACATAATATTGCTTTCAATACTTTGGATCATTTATCAGAAGTCATTAGAGTATCATTCACAGATTCTGAAATAGCACAAAAAATTACGTGTAGTCGAAAGAAAGCCACATCTATTGTAAATAATGTTATAGGATCCTACAGTTTTCAAAAAACAATAGAATTATTAAACTGTAAAAAGTTTTCTTTAATTGCAGATGAGTCGACCGATAAAGGAACCATAAAGCATTTAGCTTTAGTAGCTAGAGTATTTGATGGATATAAAGTAAATGATATATTCTTGGGTTTATTGCAAATGCCAAGCGGTACTGCTGATGCCCTTTATAATACAATTATTGAATACTTTTTACAACATAACATTAATTACAAAACTAATTTAATAGGTTTTGCTTCTGATGGGGCAAGTGCCATGATGGGGATTCATAATTCTCTATCAACAAAATTAATAAATGATATTCCTGATTTATTTATTATGAAATGTGTATGTCATTCATTTAACCTATGTGCAAATTATGCTTGCGAAAAGTTACCCCAGATGATTGAAGATCTTATCAGGGAAGTACATACATTTTTGCAGTTTAGTTTCAAAAGGCAATCAGAATTTTCAGAATTTCAGGAATTTTTGAACATCAAACCTCATAAAATTCTGTATCTGTCGCAAACGAGGTGGCTTTCGTTGTTGTCTGTCACAAAACGATTTTTGGAACAATACAATGCTTTAGTTTTATACTTTACCAATGCTCATTTAGTAGAAAAAAATTTGCAGGGTGAAAATATTTTGAATAGACTTCGAAATCCTTGTGTTAAATTATATTTACATTTTTTGGATTTCGTGTTACCTTTTTTCAATAATTTAAACCTTGAAATGCAGTCTGAAGATATCAAAATTCACACGTTATACAATAAAGTAACATCTGTTCTAAGAACCATTAGACTGCTATATCAAAAAAGAATATTTAGATACAACACAATTAGAAAATGTAGAATATAGAAATCCCTATTATTTTGTTGAAATTGAGAAAATTTATTTAGGTGCATTTGTCATGGGAACTATTAGTAATAAATCGCATGGGTTAAACGAACAGGAGCTACTAGATTTCAGGAGAAGATGTTTATATTTTTTCATCGAAGGTTGCGCACAAATATATAAAAGATTTGACAACAAAAATAAAACAACAATGATTCTGAAAGAGTTATCTGTCATTTCACCATTGCAAGTTATTTCTGGGAATCACTTATCTATAGGACCTTTAGCCCTTAATTTTCCCTCTCTTATAACGCACAATCAATTAAATGAAGTCGACAGAGAATGGCGAATCCTCAGAAATGTCGATCTTTCAGAATTTAAGGACTTAAACATTGTAGTATTTTGGGTCAAAGTGTCTCTTCTAAAATTTGGTGACAATTCTCCAATGTGTTCCAATTTATGTAATTTTGTTTTTAATTTGTTGAGTTTGCCCCATTCTAGTGCAACAGTAGAACGCATTTTTTCGCAAATCAATTTAAACAAAACAAAAATTAGAAACAAACTGTCAACAACCACTTTAAGTGGTATCCTACATTCCAAAAATTTAATGAAAGCAAGCAATTGCCACAACTTTGAGATACACTCCGACATGTTGAAGCGGTTTGATGGAAACATCTATAATACAAAAAAACGATAATAATTAATCTAATACAAACTATTCGATGTAAATAAAATATGTACTTAATTAGTATTAGGTAACTTCAAAGAGAAATTATTTTTTAATTTACCTAACACATTATATTACCTACTTTGATGAACTTTTCTCATGTACTTGTTTTTGTATTTTGTATGCTGTTTCAAAATAAAATTTTACCTTTACTTAGGTGTGTTTTTATGTATTCTTTTCTCAGCAAAGATATGAGTTTGCTTGCGTGGAACATTGTTAAATAACACGGGTATTTCCCTATATCACCATATACTTCAAAATTACAGCTTTATTGTTTTTTTTTTTATAAGTTATACAAATATTTCCTCTCTGGTTTAAATGTTATAAAGCCACTTAAGTGTGCTGTTAGAGCCATTGCTACTAGCTTGGATGTAGAAGACATTATTCTGGTATTTAAAAAACATAATTATACCTATCTAAAATTTTGTATTTGTGGAAGGCGACGACAATGATCCACTTCAAATAAGACAAGTACTACTATTTTCAATCAACGATACTTCAAATTCATACACGTTATCGGTTTCATAATCCTTCAGCAAAATACCTACGTGTATTTTCCATTTTTAGCAAATAAGATGTATTTGTTTCATATAACTGATAACTTTCATCGATTAGGTAGGCACTATTCACTTGAATCAACATCGTTTGAATAATATTTCGAGTTCTCTGTCATATCTTTATCAAAACGTCATTGTGATAAACGACTTGTCACTTTACTTTTAACGCTAGTGTTAAAAGTTAATTACTTTTAACACTTGTTAAGATATTTCATTTTTAATTGAAGTATGATGTGTTAAAAATTGAGTTTTTAATAGTGTTTGTAGAAACAAAAAAACAATATTATACACTTCGGGGAAATCTAGGGACATTTTGACTAGAAATCTAGGGAAATAAAAAAAAATCCGATCGCAACCCTGTATCAGAATATAATACCCTCGTAATGTTATTAACTTATTACCCTTTGAATATGAATTAAATGAAAAGCCTGTGCAATTTTTGCTTTAATAGGCCATACACAGATATGATTAAAAAAACCTAATAAAATTAATAAATTGTAGGTATTTCAACTTCAACATTCCAACGGATTGGCTCTTTGCTTAAAATTTTGGTGTTGGTAATAACTCTGTTTTCTAGACGCTGTTGCGCAACTGACAATTCGTTGATTTGTTTAAATTTTTGTCAAGATGTTTGTGCAAACGCAAAGGGATCTTATAAAACAAAATGAAATGTTGTGACAGTGGCAATAATTTAAACATATAGCGAAGAAGTTACTTTTCTATGGAAGGAGTTAGAGAATGCAGATACTAAATCAGCTGGAAGCCATCTTGTAGTGTAATGTTGTGGAAGTTAAAATGTAAACATGGAATTTGATTTCCACAATTTCCAAATTCTTGTTATGAAATATAATCAGTGATTATGTGAAAAATAAATATACGTGAGTTAAATGCACAAAATATAATCACATTTATTCTTGTCTGAAAATGCAGATGTACAACTAATATGGCTTCAATTATTGGCGCCAATTCCTGTTATTTCAAACTGAACCTACTTTTTAATAAAGTTCATTATTTTATGATTTATTCAAAAATTTGCAGTCCCTATTTTATTTTTGACCTTATTATTTTAGGTAAGCAATTATGGCTGATACAGAGGGTGTAGATCAATTGTTTACTGGGTGGTCTTCTGTTGTACACAGACCAAGTGAAGATCCTGAACCTTCAGATTTACCAAGTACAGTAGATATGAATGCAGTATTTAATGCTGAAGTGAATGCAACTCCAGCTACCAATGTGCAGGATGATGAATCTTCTGATTCAGATAGTGATTCCGATTCTGATTCTAATGTATAATAGGTAATATTAAATCAAATCAACATTTATTTATTAGTATTATTTTAGAATTCTGGTAGTGATGAATCTGGAACTTGTAGTCAATCTGATTCATCTGATTCAGACAGCTCTAGCTCTAGCCAAGATTCAAATTCAAGACCAGCATCACCAGAGTTTTCAGTCCTTAGTTCCCAAACCAATGGTTTGAGGTTAACCATACAGACTGTAAGAAAATCTTGTAACAGTCCCACTGAGAAACAAGCAAAGCCTAGTTCTGATACAAAACCTAATGTAAAATGCAGCAACTTGAGTTCTAGTTCTAGTGAAAGTGATACAGAAGGTGACAATGAATCTGAACCTAAAAGTGATGGTTCTAAAAGTGGTAGTAAAAGTGTCAAAGAAAGTACTAAGAAACTATCAAAGAAAGTGCGAAATAAAGTTGTCGAAAAGAAAAATGAAAAGAAAATACTGCGAAAAGATACTACCGTACCCAGTAAAGATGTAGGAAGGAAGCAAAAAGGGAAAAAAAACACAAAGGTAAGGATTTTAAACTTTGGCAGAGCATTATTTATTGGCTAGAACTGGTTTTGTGATTTATTTTGATGCATCAGGGTTTTACTATATTACTATGGCAACAATATTGATCAATAAATTGCGAATTGTAAAACATGCTTTAATAATAATAGGTGCATACAATTTGCTGAGATAATTTGAATAACTAGAATTTTTTTTTGGTTTACAAATTGAAGATTTCAATTTTGAAGTACACCTTAATATATAATTATTTTTTATTGTGATTGATGCAATACAATAATGAAATATGTATTACAATAAATAATTATTTGTACATTGTAATCTCCCAGCATTAAATTTTTCACTTTTTTGAGACTAATGCAGTATATTATTTGTACAGCACATAAAAATATATAATTTGTATGAATATTAAATGATATGTTTTAGTTGCACAGTTACATGTCTAAGCAAGAAAGATTTTATTTTATAGGGCATACATGATTATGTAATTTAACAAAGTCAATTAACAACTTCAAAAGGGTTGTTTTTTGTGTAAGTTCTGTTTTCTAGGTTATGTTCTATCAATATACTCAATATAATATGTCTGAAATAAACATGGGTGAGATAGGGGAATACTGTTGTTTCACTCTGACTAGACCGAGTCGTGTTTTGTCGGCTGCCGCCGTTACCATTTCAGTGATTTTTACGTTTTACAATTTTCACGACTGTGTGAATTCAAATTAATTGTCATATTTGACATTAGAATCTCATAAACACAGTTAAAAGGCTTTTATAGCAATGGTTTTGAAAATTATCGACACAAACTGATCAACCTTAACAATGTATGAATTCGTAGTTACAGGTTATGTTATAGTTGCACGTATGCAAGATCATATGATTATAGAGTGATGTTTATTTTGGAAATTAAATATTAATGCACAACACTGGCGGTAGAATAAATCTAGACGTTTCCAAGTTGCCGATTTAAGAACATTAAAATGTTTTAAGTCAATTAGACACCCATTATATTAATTCTTTAATGCTGTATTACGGATTACTTCACTTACCTGCATTAACCACTAGACCAGATATTAGATATGAGCTGCTTTTCTTTCGCAACTGAGTTGATAGAATCTCATTTCAAGTAATGGTAAGAAATAAATAATAAATATTGATTTTATAGCACTACATGATTGTTTTACCATAGCATGGCTTCAGCAAGTGGGTGAAAACTAATATTTTAAATACAAACTGAGAATTTATCTGTTTAAATTATCAAGAGGAGTTATTTAAATCTAATTGGTCATTTAGAACTAAGCATAAATAATTTTTTCAAATTTCTGTTTAATCTGATTTAATTCTAAACAATGATTTATCACGCAAGATTCGATTCATCAAGAAACTGCGATTTTGTACCGGGTTGTTTCCGAGTCGAATCACTAGTAAAATTCGATAGATGCAGACGTGATGAAACTATTTACATCTCATTCTACCCGACATTCCATCCTTCTTAGTTTTTTACATAGTTTGTTATGCCGGAATCCGTAATGATTTCTAATTTGAATTATGAAAAATTACTATATAAAAGTAATTGTATATATTCAATTTAAATGAGGAAATATTTAAAAATATGTTATTCCTTGAGTAAACACACTTTTTAATCTTCATAACTTCATCTTAGAGGGTACTGAATAAAACTAGTACATGCAAATCATAAGCCACTTGCCTTTTATTTATAAGTAATTATCTAATGTCATTTTGTGACTATAGAGCGTCTCAACCTTAGTATTTAGTTAGGGTCTCTTATGGGATATATACCTCTTTTACTACCTTAAACATTTTATAATAAACTGTCTTTTTTTTATGTCAAGGCAATGTTGTCAGTTCGATTTATTATGTTTATGGTTGGTATTGTCGATGTGGTGAAAGTATCACAACATAATCATCTTGTCAAGTGGCAAATTAATAATATAATATAATGATATGTATGAATAATATCCTAACGAACAAGTAATTAAAATGCTGTGCCATTATAATGAGTTACTACCTTAACCTGTCATTGTCGAACTGACAACTATGTTGTCTGGCTGCATAAGACACATACTGAATACTAAAGTTGAGACGCTCTATAGCAATATAATTTATTTTCTGACAAATAAGCTTTTTACTTAGTAAACAGTACTACTAACTAATGCATACATTGCAAGAAAATATTTTTATTGTTGAAGCATATTTCCGAAGTGCACAAATTCTTAATGGAGAATGCCAATATTCTTACGCGGAATGTAAGCGACAGTTTAGTTTTAGATAATACCGCTTTACATCACACTCGCCTAGTCGTGGAGTAGTTTCGGGCTCAGGATCTGTGTTAAAAGGCAGAAGTTCTGGTAGACCACGTACACAGGAAAATATTGTTGACCACGTACAAAACCTTGTTGGAGAAAACCCACATACATCACTTCGTCGTTTATCACTTTAAACGAACGTATCTTACCTAGAGATCACGTTAGTAGGTTTAATGTTTGCAATTTCTTTCAAGAAAACTTTAATAATGCCGAAATTCTAGATCCAAGTTTTTTTTTACTGATGAAGCTTGGTTTCATTTAAGCAGGTTTGTAAAGAAACAAAATTACATACATGATCTATAAATAATCCAAACAATCGCATCGAAGTTTCTTTACATCTTGTTAAAGTCGGAGTATGCTTAGCTCATGGTACAAATATATAATGTATGTTCTAGCGCAGCTTCCTTATGACGTCAAATGGATACACCTACGTCATTACCACTGATATTAAGAAAAGAAAGATTGCTTTTGAATAACCACAGATGTAATAGTATATAGATTGCTATATAAAGAACAATAAAATAAACATAATACATGGCACAGTTGTTTATGAATGTGTAACTAAAATAAATTTTTTTTACAAATTACCTGTTTAAAAACTCATGAAGCAAAATAATAAGGTTGTATTAATGAAAAAGCTCCCACTGGATATTGTGTGGCACTTTGGTTTACGAAACCTGTTTTGGTCGTTTGATAGTATTCTACAATTTGTAATTAATTTACTGACAAAGTAATTATCACAAAAATAAATTTATGACTTGAAAATGCGCATTTTTTCTAGTATATTGCTTTAAATTACTGATACCAATGAATATCGCAAAGGTTGAAAGTTTAATACATAGTAAGGAAACTATTGGTTTAATATAGGATTTTCGTTTATTAATTGTTAATTTACAGGTAATAAATAAAACAACAGATATGGTTGCTTTTTTACTGGTATATTTAATCTTTTTCTTGTTGATTTTTATTTTTTTGTTGATATATATTTTTATTTATCTCTTTGATACATATATAAGTTCACACTCTTACATATGCTTGTATAATTTCTTCCAGTAAGTCCATTTTAATATTTTTCACCAAACGTTTTAATATGTTGATTTTCTTATTTATAGAAAACCTCTTCGAGAATACCTGGTTTCAATTCCAATTTTGTCACACATTTTCTTAATGTTGACAAGTCTGCCAGTGGATATTGTCTTCTTAAATATCTGTAGGCTTTAGGGCTTATGCTTCGAACCAAAATTGCTGAGGAAATACCCTCGGCTGTCCATTTTAAACATATATAATATATATTAGGTTCACTTCTTTATTTTTTGAAATTAGTAAAAGTGGTGATACATGAACTATGTATTACAGATTAACTTTCTTCCTCAGCAACATCGGACTTTGTATAGTAAATAATTCAAAATAAAGTACTCGTATGCATAATATTATATTTGTTATGTTAGTCTTGATGGTTGTAAAGTCAAGTTATGAACAGCAGCCTCACTATGTGCCTGCAATGTGGGAACAGCTGTCTTATGAAGCATCTGGGTAGATTTTACCGGATACTTATATTTGTCTCTCATCTGTCGATTATTTAAGTACTAGTCCTCATATGCATCTCTTGCAAAATTAACTGAACATATAATATCTGTAAATAATAACCATTAAAAGGTATACAAATACATCCAAATATAAAACTTACAATTTCTTGTGTTTTTTATCATCTTACCACAGGTTTGTATCCACTGCTGAGATAAGTTTTGATCTTGAGGAAAACGGAAATATCTAATATTCCTTCCTCGAGTGTTTCCTGACCTGCTTTTGTAGTTTAAGACACAGCAGCTTACCATATTAGATGAGCTAAAGGTAGAGGCAAATCTATTGCATTATAATACAATATTTAATAAACTCAAACACCTTCTACATTATAACCTCCTCTTAAGTTCGTTTACTCATAAATCAAATTAAAAGTCTTTGGCTTAACAAAAATATTTACAAAACTTAATAACTGCACTAAGTACATGAAATAATAACTATAATTAAAAACTTCTTCGAAATCTAAATATAAACAAAACACAAACTACAAACATATGATGGATGACGTAACTGTAGCCAACGCAGAAATAGACGAATTTGAGTCAAAGTTGTAGCATACCTTATGTATTTGTACCATCGGTTAGCTGTATCTCGTCGTAGAATAGTAGGACCAATATTTTTCACAATAACATTGATACCGAGACCAGTTATTAACACTATTTTTAACTCAAGTGCAACAGGACGAATTCAATGGGGTTACTTCCAGCAGTATGGGGCTACTGCACATACAGTGTGATCAATCTCAAGTGAAGGTTGTTTGGCCTAAATTTTTAAGTTGGCAGCATTGACTGGTTGGTAATATTCAGAAATACTTATGTAAAGGCCTTGTGTGTAGCCATAACAATGAGTACATATGGTTTGACAAACATGGTATGTTATATTTATAGGGATTTTTAAGATCCCACGACTCTTCACTTAAGAATGATGTCATTGTACAACTCGTGAAAATTTAGCGCTTCTAAACTTCTAGAACATTCCTTCCCTCATCGAGTTATAAGCAAGAGGTGTTGGCCAACGCGATCACCAGACCTTACTCCGTTAGATTTTTTTATTTTCGGACAAGAATTAATAACTTAAATGACCTGATGAATACAATTACAATTACATGTAATGAAATAACACCAAATGTATTGTAGAATATTTGTGACAACATGAAACGTCTTATTGCATTATGCAATCAACAGAATGGTGACCACTTTAAACACTTTATAAATTATAATTAACTAAAATTTCTACAAATCAGTTATTTACCTTAGTTGTTTGATTAATATCCCATCTTTAAAGTTATCTTATTAAATACATTAATAATCCAATTGTGTTTGTTATTAATTTCATCATCATATGGTTCGATGATCAATTTTGACAGTGACAGGTGGATGATAACCTTTATACTATTTAATATATACCCGTATTTCAAGAATGCGGAGGATCATAATTAATAGGAGAAATTTACGGACAAATAGATGAAGTTCTTTTTGAAACACGTTATACGTTAAAATACTATCTGTCCATCGGATCTTTTGGGTCACGTCATCACTTGCGTGGCGTTATCAAGGTCATCGGCACCTAGAGTGTATATATTTTCATTTCTTTCCAATCTCAATGACTAAATAAGGATAGAAATTTTGAACTTTAACGTGGGGTTGTTTTTCCCGTAAGAGTAATAAATAGACAGAGATAAAATACCGCCATGACACTCTGTTACTGCGTTAGTCAACCTATATGTTGTAAGATGAATGAATGACAGACCCGTAAATTTTGTTCATAACCAGCGGTTATTATTGTTTTATTAAATTTCATTATAATAGATATAGCTAGTTTTAAGCAATGAATAAAACATGTTATAAAATATAGAAAATATTAGATTGTAAAGGTACCCCTTTTTTGAAACTTAAAACGCAATTAAAATGCCCCAAAGTTGGGCAACATAATGAACAGGAACCTCTATATCTAAATTAATATATTTAATGTAAAGTTTAAATTCTAAAATAAAATGTAAAATAAATTGTTTTGCCAGCTCAGTTCGGATTCTCTCAGGGCGATTCGGATTACTAGAAATGATTAATTAAAAGGTTCCTAAATCATTAAAAAAAGATACCATTTAAAATTTTAATAAGACATATTCAAAATCAATGAATTTTATATACTTTTACAGATAAAGAGAAATCTCATACAAACAACAAGAAAAACAAAACACATTAAAAGACAATTTCAATACACTTTTGCAAATGATAAATGGATACAAATATTTATGTATATTATTCGTTATGTTAAAACGTAAACAATAAAGGCAAGAGTGTACGACGTACGCTACATACAAGATTTATGTATGATTATATATATATACCACGATGCCGAAACATATTAAATTACATTGTACTTTATAGTATGGAGACGATGTTTATTTAACATTTACATTTACTTATTTAGTTCGTCTCTATTTCAAATTTGTTTTACAATCTTTAATTCTTTATTATAAAAAATACATTCACCATACAATAATCTTTTATCATTTTAAAAATACCGTATAATAACGATTCTTCTATCTTCCCTCTTCTATACTGCTTCCAGCGGGAATTTCTTCTTTGTTCTGCGCTGCTCAAAGCCCGAAACTCGGCTTACTCTGCCATTCAGAGCACAATATCTTTATTACAAAATTTAACACTTTTCACATTTACTATGTATGTGTCACTTTAATCACTTTTTACTATTTTTTTTCAAATAATAACAATTCTTATGATTGTTACCGACTATCCCAGTAGTCTATTGTCTGGAGTTCACCTTTCGATATCAAGTCTCGCACTCGACTTGATCTAGCTTTCGACTCATTTCTTTTGAACGTGTATTTTCTTTTTATATGAGAATGTCTGTGAATCCCCGCTTTCTACATAGTCCGGGTGTTTCCGTTCACATTTCACATGCACACGTTCCTTTAGCTGTGAGAATGTTTATCACTATAGTAGCGTTTAGCGCATTAATGTCAACTTTTGGCACCACAATTCTTATTCATAAATACATACTAAACTTATGACTAATTGCAACTTAATATTACAATAATACATTCATTGATTTTAAATACTTTTTTAAAATATTAATAAAGAATATGCTTAATTAAATTCTTTAAAATAATAAAAATATAAAATTAATATATAGAAATGGGCGGTACCATTACAAGATATAAGAATCATAAGCTCTCTATTTTTAAATATTTAATTCTATTTTGTAAGTAATGAATTTGAGCCAGAAGTGTTGATTTAATTCATATGGATGAAAATCAATGGCGTAAGCCAAAAGATCCGACGGACAGATAGTAGTTTTATATTATAAATAGAAATTTTATTTCCATTTTATTTATTTGGTAATAGTAAAGTTAAAGGATATGAAATAAAACACAGAAAATGTAAAATTGAGTAGGTAATTTCACGATCAGCTATGATCAGCATGAGTGCATTTGAATAAGACGCTTTTTACACTTCACAGTTTCGCTGCAGATGTCACTCACCACATTGTCAGTATTAGTTATCCTGCATTGAATTATTCGTAAATGCATCGAGCGTGTCATTACTCTTATTGAATACATTAAAATACCCAAAATCCTCTGTATGCAAAGCTTTATAAATACATATTTTTTTAACGTTGTATGTAGTAATTTCAAGGTAAAAAAATTGAGGTCATTTAAACAGGATATTTTAGACGATTTGTAATTGTTAAAATTACATCGCGGTGACATTTGACAAAACACGTAATTGAATAGGTTGACTATTCACCATACTTTTTCATGTAAAAATAAGTAAACAAATGATTAGGCAAATTTGATTCTATATTGTACACATTTTATAAAAATTAAAAATTGGCGTTCTGATTAATTAACCATTTTATCATAACACATTTATCATTTATTTTTCAATAATGGGATGTAAAATATACATGTTTAGCAGAATCAGTCTTTTCTAGCAAAATATAAATTTTATATATTTTTGTACATATTCGATTCTTGTATTAAATGATGTTGTTATGTAATTAAAGTAATATGATTATTATTAAAACATAATATATATTCGCGAAAGTATGTATAGTAATTCGCATATTTTCCACACGCCAAATATTCTTTTCACACTATAGTCATCTAATATATGTACTAAAATTTGCTTCAGCTACGAAAATTGTTAGAAATCCAAAACTTATGTCTACTTGATCTAAATGTGCGATTTCTCCACTATACAAGAAAGTAAAATAAGTAAAATCTCTACTTGCGATTAAAGTTTAATTATATCTACATATTGCATAGAGGTTGCATTTTACTTTCCTAGACGCGTAGTATAAGGAGTATTGTTACGAAAATTTTCAACTGCGCGATTTTTGCAGATGTCCACCTTTTGAAGTCCCCTGATTTCTCTCTGTGTCTGTCTCTCCTGTGAGACCACGGTAGCGGCCAAACGGCAAAAGCTATCAATAACAAATTTTATGAATGCAATCTCTCTCTTGATATCTGATTAGATTTTCGATAAAATTGGACTGGAGGTAGTACTGCGTGTCCTTAAATGTTTGTACGTCAATTAAGTTGGTAGTATGGATTTTATTTTTCTAAAGTTGGTGAAATCCAGTGGCGGAGTATAGAAGCACGGCATGACCATGTTGTTCTGAATAATGACAAGCTCTAAAGCACAATGAGGTTATATTGTACAGACTTGTTAATAGACACATTAAAAACGCTATTATTAAATAAAATAATACTGATAAGTAGAAAATAAGTTTATATATAAAAATTGTTGAAAATGTTCTCCATTTACTTGTAGACACAACATTATTCGTCGTTTCATGTTTTCAAATACATGGCAAAGCAGTTCTTGTGTTGTGTTATGTTTTGAATTTCATGCCTAATCGCTTGTTGAAGTTCATCCAAATTGTGCAGCGGTTTTTATAGACATCATTCTTTACCTGTCCAGAAAGAAAATAGATTGGTGGTGTTAAATCTGGACTCCTCGGTTGTCACAGGCCTTGGCCTATAATACGATTTTCATAACATTGTTGCAAATAATCTATGGTGGTCCGTGCAGGATGAGCAGTGGTTCCGTCTTGTTGGAAAAAGCCCCTTGTTATTTCATCATCATGCAGTTGATTAATAAATTCTCTCAAAATGATAGTTTGATATCACTCTGTATTAATTGATTCATTAAAGAATATTGGCCCTATTATCCTTCGTCTTGAAATTGCAATTCCAACTTTTAATGGATGCAAATCTTTTTCAACGAAATTGTGGGGTTCTCCGTAGCCCGGGTTCGGTAATTCTGGCTATTTACATAATCAGATAAATAGAACTATGCTTCGTCAGTGAAGAAGATTCAGTAAATCAATATTATTAAGGTGTTCGTTAAACCATTGACAGTACAGTATACGTTGTTGATAATCACGTGGGTACAATTGCTGCATAACTGAAACTCGATAGGGATTCATATGTAAATTTTTATGTAGAGCTTCTGCACAGCTCTATTAATACCTGAAAAAACACATAATTAAGGACTTGCGCTTATTTAAATACTCTAGCTCGTGTACCTGACTGATAGCCTTTGTAGTAATTTGTTGGTGCTTTGATATTCATTCGTTCTTCAAGACGATTAACAGCTTCAGTTAATATTGTAGGTCTTCCGATTGCTTTATCCTTACAAATACAATTTTTTTCTCAAAACGCTTTACAATCTCACGCTTGTGATGGCCGAACACCTTATTGTTGACATTTTCAATAAGAAACGCTTCTACAGACTGATCGAAGCTGGACTGCAACCTGTACAACCAAGTTCCATCCTGATTGCGAATTGCACTTCGAAAGTGGGCCATAAGAATGTGTGCGTCTTGTTCAGGCGTAAAAATTGTTGGCTTTTCAGTCAATACTGAAAAAAAGTTAAAATAGTGGTTATTGAAAGACAAGTTGCATTTCATATTAAATTACTACTTACCTACAACTTACAAACGATAATTATTGAGCTCTGAAAAGAACTGTTCGCAATTAAAGGTATAAATATGAAGAATTCACAGCAAATAATTTTTGCAAGACCGACGATAACAACTGACAATACAATTAATGACAATTTATTTATTTACGTCTATGTACCCAGCTCAAGCGGCAGAGTTATCATTAAACCTTGATATAATTGCAGGCGTACCAACTTAATTGATGTACAAACATTAACAGACACATTGTAGTTTACTTCAGTGAAAAAATCAGGTTTTATCAATATTTTGTCAACTACTAACTTTAAACAAATTTATAAAGAAATCAAATGTACTGAGAAGTGAATTTGAGAAGCATTTTATTAAAAAAGTTTTTCGAAATCTCTACCGGAAATAGGTCTTTAACTCGTATCGAGAAATAGTTCTTTACGAATATACAGGATGTCCGGGAAAATGTGGGAAATTTCTTGGATGCAGATAGCACATGAACAAATAAGATGACAAGTTCCTATAAAAAAAAATCCTACAGGCCCCTCCTACGGAGATATGCGTCCCCGAAGGACGCCGCTGGAAATCGGTTCTTATTGAATTTCTTTTAAAGTAATTAATATTGTTTAATAAAAATTTAATGTGATGGACACTATAGTCCGTCTCAACCTTATTATGCAGTACAGGTCTTATGGGAATTGATTTCATGGTTGCCAAATCGTCTCATTGTATAATGTCGTTACAGTTCCGGTTCAATGTCTGACATTTTTTGTAATCAAAACATAACCTATATGACTGTTTGTCATTCAATTGATGCATACTGCATACACAACATTAATAGTAATTTGAAACACTAAAAGGGGAGAATATATGTGAAGATGGATTAGTTAAAATATTTGTAGTAATGTAATCCTTTGGGATTGTTCTGTAAAAAATTATTTAAAATCTAACTGAATATAGTAAGCCAGAGTAAATGAATTAATATTTCAAAGAAACACTTAAGGCTGGCGTCTCGTACGCTGGCACCGGACAATATTCACGTTGAAAACATGCTCACATTTTTTTGATAAGAAATGGAAACTATTAATGTAATTGTTATAAAAAATACACAGTTATGTTAAGGAAACTTGATTCGAGGTCGTAGGGGGTTTTTAAATGTCTAATTGGGCTGTTTTTACACTATATACTGTGAATAAAATACCCCTTTTAGAGGTAAAAATAAATATTTTTTATCTGTAATTTTCAAATAAAGTATAGCATTCTTGCACCCCCCTTGACCTCAAAAAATTAGTTTTCATTGTAACAAAAAATACTGCAACGAAAATAATATCTTCGTTTGTAAATGGTATCCAAAATAAAAATGCGTGGACATTATATGAAATTAGGGTTACAATTCAACTATAGTGTGGAGAAAAACCGTCAAGATGCAGAATTATCACGTCAGGAAGTTGAATATTAGTGTAGCTTCTGGGCATTAGGGGGCACTGAAAATTAGGCGTATATATGTACCTATTATTAATTAAAAATGTCTAAAAGATAGGTACTTTTATTTATGCAAAAGTACAATTGCTCACAATACTTCGTCTAATAATAAAAACAGTTATATATTATTATTATTATTATATATTCAACAGTTTAACACTTTGCGGAATGTAATATAAAATATATACCTATAAAAAACAAAAACGATAATAAATTTGCTATAGGTATAATAATCTTACACATTGTTTACTTTCGAGCGATGTATATTTATAGCAATTTTTGAATGTTTGACATTATTTGAAATATGTATGTTGTGATAACTGGACGAAAAGGGAAAACCTTTCTTGATTTAATATATGATATAATTAACTTCTTATAATGTTATCTAATTACGATTACATGTGTATTGTATTGTACTGAAATAAGTAAATCTGCAGCTTATATCTTGATAATCTCGAAGACTTAAACAATGCTTCTACTCGTACTATTATCAGAATATAATATCCAAACAAACACATAAACATGGATAAACTAGAAGATGGTATACCAACTCTAGGTATATTTTATTTAGTCTACTTCAGAAAATTAAATATTCTTGATGCACAAATTTATTGAATTCTGCGACGGGACTACAAAGGCATTTTGATACCTATAAATATATATAGGTACATTTTTTACTTATTCAATAAATTTTGAGATTTACCGGTACTTAACGCAAATTATAATTGTATACATTACTCTAAATAAATACTAATTCATTTATTCATAGTGTATGATTAAATAATTAAAAAATATGTACCTATGTATTTATTAATAAGAGTCTATTTGAAATACATATGTACAATAGCTTGAATTACATCAATAACTTACGAAAGTAATTTTTATATTATACACGTACATACAAACAAAGAAGCTGCAAGTTTTACTATTGCAGAGCATAACAAAATCTATATTATTCCTACTAATAATATTTATACGTCTAATTTGCTATGATTCCGATTGATAATTGGTAGAAAGGATTAAATATAATACCTATACACGATAAATATAACAAGCTTTTTTGAAAACTTTTTGCCTTATGAGCCACCATCTGAAAAAACCGCTAAATTTTTGCACTATACATACCAGTTTTTACAAAATATCTTCCAAAGTATTCCAATACTTCCCGAGATAGACCTCCTTGAATTTAGAGATTTTTTCTTAAAAATGTAAAAATCACAAATTTTTAGTTGGTTTTTGCTCGATAGTAAGTATATAGTGAATCCTACGCTAAAGTTTGACACTGCATTTATAGTAGAGGTAAATAGCTAAAGTTCCGAAGCTCCAAATGTGGCTTGTCGTCCAGACACATTTTGTCTTATATAACAAAATATCACCATTTGGTTCTTATAATGTAAAGTTGTGGTATATCTGACACTTTTGTTGATGAAACTTATGTAGTATATAATTTATTTATAATTATTTATCAATTATTTATTGACTTACAAATTTATTGATATATAATTCACAGACCTATTGAATATATGAGATATACAAACTTAGAATAAATGAACTTTTTTTTTTATTTTTAATAAATAGATACATTAATTTTGTCAGTATTAAGTTATTGCGTAACGTATCTTCAAACTACAAAAATATTCAAAAGAGAGTATCATAGTCTAAACGAGCTAGAAGAATCAGTTTGGTCTTAAACTTTAGCTACCTACCTCTACTATAAATGCTATGTCAGACTTTAGCGGAGAATACACCATTTACTTACTATCGAGCAAAAACCGATTATAAATCTTTATTTTGACATTTTTAAAAAAAATTCTCTAATTTCAAAGAGGTCTATCTTGGGAAGTATTGAAGCTAAATATTCCGTTTTTGTATTAAATTGTAGAAAAGTTTCTCTAGTTTAATAAGAACGTAAACGGGTTTTTTGCTCAAACTAATACTTTAGGAGATATTTTGTAAAAAGAGGCTAAAACATTTAGCGGTTTTTTCAAGATGGCGGCGTCTGTGGTAGTGGGGAAAATAAGAAAACTTGGGACTTTGCAACAGTGTACCAATCCATACACCATATCAAAAAATCAAAAGTACCCTAATTAATGTAACCATGCGAGATTTTTTGGTATAGTTTGACTGGGCTATATGTATATTCTCCAAGGATATTACATCGGTGGTGTTTCTATCACAGAAAGTTAATATTCTACGTTTTAGATATCTCTTGAAGGTACTAGATTTGGTAGACCATATAAAAATATGGCACAATAGGCTTAAATTATGTGTTCTGCATGTTCAACCGTTTCGTCAGTTTGGTTCTTTTTCGGTGGTTTATACCAAAAATTCTTTATGTTGTCATTAATAGTAAAATATTAGGTAAGTCTATTAAAAGAATATAATAGTAGATATGTCATCTTTTTATAATATGAAAAATCTAAACCTTATTTTGGCAAACTTACTTCAGTTCGGTAAAATATATTTAGGTACGTTTAACAACTAAAATAATTACTTTCACTTCTGAATGTTGCGCATCTCCAATATTATTTAAGAAGATAATAAAATATGACTAATGTTAAGTACAGAAGCGCAGTTGATTTTTGCCAAAAACACTAGTGTCACCTATAGAGAACTTATAATTAAACAGATTTAGTATGAAAATTAATTGTGGACTAAAATACAAACGTAAGTAATTAATACCTATTGATCTTTTCTGGTTACATTCTGAATCATATCTCCTAAACACACAGTTAAAGTTACGAAAATCGCAATATAAGCTGTATGTTTTAGTTCATATGTTCAGAGACCGGACACGAGCGGCCGATGACTCATCACCCACGCGCACTATTGAAATTTTGTATTTTTAAAAAGTTTTTAATTTTATTTATATAATTGGATAACAAGTGGGTGGTGATCTATAAAATACAAAATACGTTATTATTTGTTTATATTGTAGTTCAAATCGAGTAAATTCTCCGTACTTCATTAATCTCACGAAATATAAGGTAGGTAAATAGAAGAAAGGAATTTAACATTAAAATCAACTTTTTTGCTGTCCGTTTTCTCGACGAAACCAGATGTTGCATCACCATACGAATAGTGCTATTCAATAACTGCGTGATGTTATACATTATTTCTTTTGTCATTCATTACACAATGTTTAGAATAAAACTGCAGTCTATGGTCGACTGTTCTACATTTTCTACCCTTTGTAACACATCACACAAAATGTCACTTATAAATATTTTATTTTCATTAGTTTTTAACAGTTTTTGTGCGGCAGTAGAAGCTTGATGGCATTGTCCATCATTCTTTTTACAATGACCCATTTTTAAATCCAAAATTCATTAAACACATTACAAATTAAGCGAGAAAGAATACTTCAAACTGACTTGTTCTTTACCATGTTTATAGTCACATGAATTACTAAATATTGTTATTATTATTACTTCAAAAAATGTTTTTTCCAAACATGAATCGTTTTATTCCTATTTATTTTATAAGGTGTACCTACTTGAAATTTTATAAATTGCTATAAATGAATGCTTGTATTTATTCATGCTTAACTGTTGAGATTATTTCTATATAGTCAGGTTCGTAATAAATACTAGCATAAATTTAAAATACTATGGAGACAAAAACGTGTTGAAAGCGTTTCTTTAATAATTTTTTGTGCGTGTTAGTTTTTTGTCTGTCTATGTTCGAGTTCATTTAAAAGCCCCAGATATAAATTTGTTGCTGTAATAGCAATCTACATTTCTATTGCTTCATCTCTCATCCTCAATTAAGTTCGACTATTTGCCAACATGAACCGCCACATTACCGACACCTAATCCTACCCCCCCACATTATATTCTTCATCACCACCAAACTGAAAACTAAACGCCAGCCTTAAGGTATACAATTTTCTTCGTTACTGAATATTGACATCTTAATCAACTATCCACTATAAATTCAGATCAAGACAAAGTTAATCACAAGTTTATTTTTCATAAAAAACTTTTCTATTTATAAAAACAACTTAAATAATACATATTTATGAAAAGTATAACAATAACCACACACAACATGTACTTTTATTTTTTAATATGTTACATGACTTAAATAGCCTTATTGAATATTAATATGTTAACCTACATTGCGTTATACACATTTAAAGACACAAATTCCTCACAAATTCATTTTGCAAAAACATATTTTCCCATTTATAAGAACAAGTACATGATAACATTTATGAAAAAACTAACCATGACCATACAAAGGAGTAGGTACACATATTGTTTCATTTTTCTTCATCACTTAAAGAATCTTGATCTGATGATGAATGTGTGACGTTAATTATAAACTCTTCAACATCGTCTTGCAAGTTGGCAAGGTGGCCAATGTAATTCCGCCAGTTGTTCACTGTTACATTCTGATAACCCTTCACAATTAATTGTTCAATATCTCTTTGTTTGAATGTCGTATTGTGGATTTCAACGTAGTGCTTAACTTGTGCCCACACCATTTCAATTGGGTTTAATTCACAATGATAAGGTGAAAGCCGAAGAACATAATGCCCTTTATTCTTTGCAAATTCATCAATTTTGTTTCTCTCATACTGAGACCTAACCTCTGACACACAAGCCAGTAAATCTCTTTTTAACATGTCATTATCAAGTGGAATATTTTTCTTAGTGAGCCATTCAATAATTTGGTCTTCTTCGTGCTACTGCTGGAAACTTTTCTAATTTTCTCGTGTGATATGAGGCATTATCGAGACCAACAACCGAGTTCTCTAGTATATTTGGAAGCAATTTATTCTTGAATCAATCTCCATATGTATCTGCATCCATTTCGCTATGAACATCAGCAGTATTTTTCTTACAAAACCTTGCTCGGCTCCAGCAAGAATTAATGGAAATCGAGGCCCAAGACCATTTGGTGATTTTAAACCAGTGCTGAGTCCTTACGTAAAAGCTTGTCGACTGCTTTGAACAGTAACGTCAGTCCACTTTTTATTTACCGAGTGCCCTGCATTCACTCATGATTCATCAGTATATATTATAGTTCTACCTAAAAATAAAACAATCACAATCAAACACAAGCAAATAATAAATTGCGTAATGAACATAAAAGTATAACAAATTAAATGATAAACTATACCTTCGTCTCTGAATTTTCTGATGTCTCGTAAGTATTTATGTCTCCACCTAATGATGTCATCTCTTTCAATAAGAATACTCTTTCGTCCCACTTTTTAAAATTCAAAACTCATATCATGTAGCAATCTGTAAAAAGTATATGTATATGTATATAGGTTATCACGTTAATCAGAATTATAGATCTAGGTATGCATACTTACTTTTAAATGTTTGATAAAGATAATATGCTTGCTAAAAAGAACGATTTAACAGAAATTATATATAGATAAATTAAAGACAATATAAAAGTTTACACACTACGGCAAAAACTGACAATTGACAGCAACGATATTACTCATATACCCATCATATACTTTGCATAATAGAACTTGCAACAAGGCAACCGGATATAAAGATGGCGTTATTAAGAGACTACTAAAGAGAATAAGAGATGCAATATCCCTATTAAACCTGTACTGCATAATAGGGTTGAGACGGACTATAGTAAGGACCTCTTAAGATAGTGTCCTTGAAACATATTTAGCTTTTGTAGTTTACCAGGGGCGGGCTAATCTTTACAACTTAATGCCTAAATTTTTAAAACCCTGTATGATAAAGACTTTAAAAATATTAAACTGGATAGCTTGAACCATAGATTTTAAAAAAGGTACTTATTGTCGTTAAAATGAACTGTTTACGAGAAAAAGTTTGCAAAAAAATGTGCGTTTTAGTTTTTATCAGCACCAAGAAAACCTATTGCTGTTGCAAACGTTACTATGGTACGAAATAAATAAAATATCCGGCATTTTAGAACTTGTCATCACATCGTTGACACATTGAATTTATTCGAAGTATGGAATACACGTTTATTGAGTATGCAGATATGCATCTGATGTATGGTTTTGCGTCTTGCAATGCTTTAGAAGCGAGAAGATTATATCACGCAAGATTACCTAATCGTGAGAATGGTGGGCGATTCCAGTTAATACAGTCTTTTTCTTTTGGTTTTCCCCTTTTGTCAATTGTGTTTCACAATTTGTCAAATGACTTTCCCAATTCCTGTCATATTAACATATATGTCAAATTAAATTCTTTTTTTGTCAAATCTCTTTCACTTTATATCAATTACTTTTCCCATGTATGTAAATTATATGTTTTGCTTAATAACTACTTACCAAGCTGTGCATCATTTTCATTTAGTTATTGACGTACCCTTGAAAATAAAGTGTACATTTGAAATTTTAAGTTATCTAATTTATTCTTGTGTAATGTACATAGAAATTGATAAAAACATACATGTATGCAAAACATTTTCAAATATGCACAGTACAAACTATCGAAATATATAAATGAAGAAACAATTAATTTAATATTTCATTTTGTTCTAAACAATCACCCAGATATGCTTCCATATTCTGAACATAATGAAGACAATTATCTGCAGTTATTTGTTCAGAAGCATTGTGTATTGCTGCATATAATTCATCCTCATTTGTCGGCTGAGTTCTCTTTATTATGTGTTTCCATTGATTAAATAATTCCTCTACTCTATAGGATTTAAAAATGGACTGTAAGCAGGTAAAAAAACTTCAAAATGCTCATAACTTCTAATGAGATTGACAACTTCTTCATTTGTATGAAATCTAACATTATCCATAACAAAAAAGGCGCCTTGTATGTTATCATTATGTAAATGATTAATTAGAGTTGTAAATTCACAGAAATGAACTGTATTGAATGGTCTATCTTGGATTTGGAACAAATATAGTGAATTTATATTCATTGCTGCAGCCACAGAATAATTACGCCCTCTTAGTTGAGCTTTTATTTTCGTTGCTCGAGTATTTTTAACTGATCTTCCATATGAAGTTCGAGAATTAACTTGAATTCCATATTCATCAATGAAAAAAATCTTTTCCCTTTCGAACATGATTCTATTGTACCGGATAGCATATTCAAAGCGAGTCTGTATGATTTGTGGAGTATTTCTTCTTTCGGGAACGAAAGAGATTCTCTTAAACGAATAATGGAAAGTTTTATGTGCTCTGTTAATCGTCGATAGCGATATTTGATGAAGTGGCCACTGCGTCAAACATCTTTCTTTTAACTGACGAAGTGATAAACTGCAATCTTCATCAATCCAATAGCAAATTTCATTTATCTGTAACACAGATAATTTTTTTAGTCGGTGACCAGCACTTCTTTTATGAATATTAGCGGTTCTCCGGTATGTGGAATAAATCTTTCTTACTGTATTGGGTAAAATTCCAAATTGCTCTCCAATATTATTTGCCGTGAGCCCGTTGTTCATAGAACGAATTATTAAAGCTCTTAAATCATTACTTATTTTACTATTAATTCGACGATTCTCGATAATAGATGAATATAAAATGATTAACACGCTTCGTGAAAGTCAATTGACATATAGTGAAACACATTTGACAAATAAGGAAATTATTTGACACATCGCCGCCATATTATAATAAATGGGAAAGTCATTTGACAAATTGTGAAAGACAATTGACAAAAGGGGAAAACCAAAAGAAAAAGACTGTAAGGTAATACATGTTATTGACTATCTTCATAATTTTATGAAAGTTTGGAAAAAGTAGTACTGATGCTGCTGTGAGAAGAATCGTACGTATGCCGCGATTAGAGGAACGTATTTTAAATGCTATAGATGACAATCTATCAACGAGCACTCGACAATTATCAGCACAGTTTAATACATCGAAAACAATAATACATAACGTTCTTCATGAACAGCTGTTATATCCATATCATTTGCAAAAGATACATGAACTGATTCCTGAAGATTTTCCTCGTAGAATGCAGTTTGCAAACTGGGTATTGGATCAGCAACGTAATAATGTTAACTTCATGAGCATAATTCTTTTCACGGATGAAGCAAGGTTTACCAAAATTGGTATCACTAATTTACACAATTCGCATGTATGGGCTGATCAAAATCCTCATGCCACTATTGTTTCGCATTATCAACATCAGTTCCAATCACTTAATATTTGGGCAGGAATCAGAAATTCAATAAAAAACGATTTCCAGCGGCGTCCTTCAGGGACGCATATCTCCGTAGGAGGGGCCTGAAGAAAAATTTTTATAGGAGCTTGTCATCTTATTTGTTCATGTTCTGTCTGCATCCAAGAGCTTTCCCATATTTTTCGGACATCCTGTATATTATGCTTTTTAAACAGATATATTAAGGCTGGGGTTCGCCCGTGTTATATGTCCATAAGGAATATCGGTACCATTTTAACGAAAAGTTGTAAATCAAGAACAATGAAATGTTCACACAGTAAATGTTAAAACACACTCATCAGGTTGAGTTATTTTGAAAATCCTAGTGCCCTTAGTTTTTTCAAAAAAAATCATAAAATTAGTAAATTTGGAAGAAACAGAACGAAATTAACTCAATTTATAAAAGGCACTATGCTGATCCGAAAAAAAAATTGAATTTTGATTTTTGGTTTCGCCTAAAATGGTACCGAAAAAATCCATTAGATGGTTGTTTTAATTCGAATTTAGGAACACTTTCTGTATTAATTTTTGTTGTATTATTATCTTTATTATAAATATTTTTCTGTTTGTTTCTCTATTGATCAAGGGTTATAATAAAAACTGCAAAAAATCCATTACAATCACAGCTCCATCTATGGATCCCCGTTAGGGTTAGGCATCGAAGACCGCATCGTTAAGAGTATGAAACAATTTAAAGCTTGATTTTGAATATTTTTTGAAGTGTAATCTTCTTTGGGCGCGTTGCGTTGATTGTGGGCACTGAACAAGACTGAGCCGTTACGCTCGGCTATGTAACGCTCGTTCGGGTAAAGTCGGCTCGAGTCGACTAAGGGAACGAGAGATATATATCATATAGAGGTATTTAATTTCAATTAAATTGGAATTTAAATGAATAAATAAATTCATGTCTCCGAGCAGATTCGATCCCGAGCCGCACGGGTGAGAAGCCGGCACGTTAGCATTAGACCAGCGCGGGACTCGTAAGTGAGTATTTATATTGTCTATTTATATATATATATATATATATATATATATATACATGCGTCCGAACCGACTCAGAAGCGTATCGGAAAATCTCTCCGTCGAGGAACCCTTTAAAGTTGTCCGTACACCCACGCGAAATTGTATTTCGTGGACTGTGTTGCGTTCGCTAATTGGTAACTTCGCGGACGGTTAACCAAAAAATTTGTTGTGTGTGTATGAGACTTTATCTCTATAATAATATAATATAATATTTCGCGCTCAGGTAAGTTTTAGCATTTTTATTAAAATGATATGGATGACTCGGAAACTGATCAGTATATTCCGGGTGTTAAATAACGCCCACACGCATTTACTATAATTTGTATACCAATGCAAAACAGAAACGTTGAGAATAGAGCATTGCTTTAATTGCTCATTATATACGAATTTATAAGCATTTAATTCTTTTCTGTTACACAGGATGGACGAAGAAAATCAAATCGATGACAAATTAAAACGAAAAAGGGAATTGTCTAATGCGCGCGTGAAGAAATATCGTCAAAAGAAGCACACTAAATCTCAGCAACTGAATTCGTCGATGCAGGATGACCCTAATCTAATATAGAACGAAAAAAAAACTTGGATTTCGTATTATTAACCTCGCCTTGATGAAGTTTTCACTTCTGCCGTGTGGTTTTAAGCACACCCATTTTCTTACTTTATAAAAGATATTTCAAAATTCGGTCCGGAAGTAGCAACGAGTGGAAGCACTCTTATTTAATAGCAGTTTTTTGCAAATATCTCGCAAATTATGCGTTCTACATAGATTTATTAACTACTAAGTTTAGAGAAATCTATAAAGAATACAAAAGTACTAAAAGTCAAATTTAGAATGATTTTATAGAAAGAGTTTTTCGAAAGTAGGTCTTTTGTATTTATCGAAAAATATTTTTTGCAATTATCTCTAGTTTTGCATTCTATATAGATTTAGTGAAAGTATTCTGCATTTCGAATAATTTTTGTTTAAAAAAATGGTCAAAATTCGCACAGGAAGTAACACTTACTCAGAGGTTTATTTCATTAAGAAGATACATAATTTAAAACTTAGTTTGGAACAACTTTTATATACACATTTCGGAACGCACATACGTATAATAAGAAAGTCGTGTGGTGCTCACACGTCATTTTTTTAAAAAATTCTCGAAACGAGATATACCAGACATAAATTGCTAAACAGGAATACAGGTTTACAAAGTACCGACATTAGTCATTCAACTACTTGATGTTTCGCCAAGATCGTATGAACAATGGGGGAACTTTACGTCAAATAAACAAGCAAGTAACCACCACTCTCTTTCAGTTAAGAGTCTAGACAATAACACAGCACTCCGGAACCAGCAGTTCGCCCATCCATTAAGTAAATTAGTCCCGGGTTTGATTCGAGACAAACACACGTTTAGTCCATGTTTATGTAATGATACTTTTGTTTGCTATGTTTTCATAACTATTATTAGCTATCAGGAAACAAACATTACAAATATATATGCCTCGTATAATTGTTATTATGCAAATTGAATTAAGTATAATGAGAATGTCGTGATTTTTTTATAATTTGCAATAAATATCATTAAATTTTTACATAAGCGTCACAAAATACAAATGCTTGCTTGGTGATTATAACTTTTATATGCGCTTCTCATTTTTGTACTTAGTTGTCAAAACTAGGTACTCTTTAAATTTCTAAAGTAAAAACGATTCGCAGCACATTGGAGAATTTATATTTTTGAAAATGTGGGCGGTTATGAATTCGGCACTATATACCTGCCCTTTAATCTCGACACATGAATTCGACACCAGACCATGGATTAGAGTTTAGACAATTTTCAAGCACTCAAACTGGGCACCGCTGATCTTTATTGTCTTTAGGGAATACATTAAAAATGAAACAAAAAAAGATTTTAAACTAAATTTATTTACAATAGACAACAAGAATTCATTGCATATAAAAATATCCTAATCATTTTACAAATTGTAGTTTTTCTTTCTATTTACAAAATAGACGGCGATTATTTGTTTTAAAAATGCCTGTCTTCTTTTTGTTTTAGGATCCTTGCATCGCATAGGTTCTTGAACACTATTTAATTTAATATAAGTCTCTCTTTGAAAATTGTTTAAAATATTAATAAATACAAATAACGATGGATGCGTTTCATAAAAACATTCATTAAATTTTGAATGAAATGATTCAGAACAGTTATTTATTCTAGTGATAGAAGTAGTGCAACTAGCCGAAATTTTAGAAGGAAAGATAGCTTCTTCATCTATGTAATTTTCAAGTAAGTAATCTGAAAACTCGGTCACTCTGGATTAAAAACTAAATGTATATCATTACCCTTTTATTTAATAATTTCAAATGTTTCAATATAAACTGAAGTACTTTGACTTGGTAAAATACAATATACAATACAATATCCAATTAAAATTTGTTTCGGAATAAATTAATAAATATATTTTTGCACTGCATTCGTGTTTTAGTGGCGTTTAAAATTTTTCGTGGATAAAAAAAGCTTACTACACTTATACAATCAATAACTATTATCTACAAATCTATTTTCCTGTTTAGCGCCTTCGTATGTTTGGAATGTGTATGTTCTAATTCACTTCTTGATATTAGTTTTTCAGGGCCGACAGTCCACACTTTTGCTTCGGTTTTCAACGAAAGGAGCTTATTAATAGGATGTGGATAAGTATTAGGTATTAGGTGCCCAATTCATGTATCTGGTCCAGGTAAAGAAGGGGTACAGATAGTTGGAGATTATAATAGTGCCGAATTCATGCACGCCCGAAAATGTTGTATATATTTAAAATCATAAAGATATTAATCCAACATTTTCCTTAAACGAGGTCATAAAAAACAATGGAAAAATGTGAACTCCCAATTCTAACATTTTAATGTAATTGTCTAGCAATGACAAACAATTATATTGTCGAGTAATTATTTGTTAAATATGTTTCCATAAAGAACAACATTAATCGGATTCTCAGAATATATTTTGTTATGAATTTATATTCGGTTTTATCATATTGAGGGCAAGTTTTTTCAACTCCTCTTGAAATAGTCTCTTAACTACCAATTTAGTGCGTATAGTAAACACAATACATGCGGAAATGTTCCTTGATCGCTTACCGATGATATTTACTCATTCTGAGCATGTTGTGGAGTGGTCGCCATTTTTTATTAAGCAGAAAAATGAGCAATATGCACATTAACGCTTTCCAACATGAACTTAACACAAAGTGTTGAGAGTACTACTTATATACCTTGTCCTAATAACTTGGAGTGATTTAAGCATTGCGCCAAAATAGTACGTATTTGTGATATTTCGCTGGTCCTTGCGAAGGCAAATTGTATATGAAAAAATAATAACGCGATATCCATATTTTATAACATAACTTGTGAACATTGTCTTAAATTTTTGCTTTGGTTTATAATATTTTCTGATTTCTTAAATATAATCTGCTTTTAAGAACATAAACATGAAGGAATATTAGTGATTTGCCAGATCTAAGCAAACTATTAAATTCATCACCCAAACAGTGTCAACAACATGTTTTTGCCACAAAAATGGGTAAAAACAGTAATTGTAAATGATCATATGCAAAACATTAAGTAAGATAAAGGTATCATTTAAATGGCAATATATTATAAAGAATGTATGTATTATAGAGCAGGCAAAATCAACTGTATATCGCTTACTTAAAGAATATAAAGGAACAAGCGAATTAAGACCTCCTAAAAAAAGAATCTGCAAGAGAAATTAATGAATTTTTTTAAAATACTATACGACAGATGATGCAATTTCTTTTTTGAAAACGAACATCTTCGAAGGAAGAAAAAAAGTTGCCTACTATGATGATATGAATGGCTATATTTTTGACGAATGGTTTGAACAAGTATTACATAAATTGGCAGATAAATGCTCTGCATTCTAAGCTATCAAGGAGACGCTTTATATTCAATTGTACGTCACTGATGACGTTTACATGTTGTCATAACTGTATTAGAAAAACTAAAAAAGTTACTTTGTTAAATTCTATTTGAAGGCTTTCATTTCATTATTTTTAATAGAAAATGTACAAATTGATGTTAATATACGCATTCATGGCAAATAAACATATAATTTCCGTTTCACTATTAAAATTCTCTCTTGCATGTTTTTAATAGACTAATAGTTCAATTCGGTGTTGGCAGATATATCATATATGACAAAAAGGCGTGTGTTGTGTATATTTTTCCTGTAAAATTTCCGTGTTTATTTTAGCTTTGATACACCTTTGATATAAATTGTATAAAAACAGTTCTACTCTTAGAGTATTTCAATTACTAAATATATTAAGTTATAGTTATTGTATTGTGAATATTTTTTTTGTTCTATCAAATGTCACTGACAGAAATAAAAATAGATCCGGCAACATAAACAATACGTGTAGTCATGAATGTAGTATGACGTACATTTGAATGTAACGCGCATCCTCTGTATGTGTTCCGAGTTTTGATAGGGTATTAAATCACTCCCTCTTCTGATACAGGGTATAAAGTATATAGAGATTTCGATCATATAGTGTAATAAATTTGTGATCATTATATTATCAGGTGCAACTCCTAAAGAAGATTATATACAGCAATCGTGGCGTTAGTTATAGAATATTGTGGGTTGATCGAAATAGGTTCTTCTAGATGGTTGATGGCTACAGATATTCTGGTATAATGTCCATGAATATATTGACAAAATATATCAGTTTATCTGCATTCGGGTAGAATTTTTGAACTTCCTCTGACACGCGAAAAAGAGCATATGGAAATATGTAATATGCGTCATACTAGTGTATGTTTAAGAGCCGACCAAGCGTCTTCATATATGCATCTATCACAAATAATAACGCTTTTTCTTTATTTTTATCGTGCTTTTCACCCCACAGCGATTTTAAACACGATGTTACGTTATGTGATATGGATTCTGCATTAGTTCTTTCGAGTCTCTTAGTGCAAGAAGATGTGTAAACGTTTCCGTGTCCTTGTCCGTCATCCCACCAAACATTTGCAATATTGCGTCCTTTAACATCAGTAGTTTCATGTACTGCCGAAAACTGCTTTCTGCCGTTCATAAACAGTTACAATAATACATGCTTTATGTCTGTCCGAGCAAAAGCCCGCCCTTCTACGTCACCTAATTTGCCGTGATAGATGGAACTGCTTTTATACCGGGGTCGACATATTTCAATTTCTGATACGAAACTAGAAGGAGGAAAAGAGCGCGACGAATTAAACTAAAGATAAACATAAGCGAGGCTGCCGAGAGTACACTCGCGTGAGAGTCCCCCGACATCGACACTACGTTGCTCTCCCACCACTGTTAGCAAGCAGGCATCGCTGCATATTATAAAGTGATATTCTGCATGCGATAGAAGTGTAAACCGAAATTAAAACTTGACGACTACGGTATATACATATCGTAACTTGTAAACATCGTTATTGAAGGCAAGGTGGGCGAACCAATTGCGTTGCCTTGACGAACCCGAGTTAAAAAAATTCGTTCAATATGTACATTTGAACATTACAGATATAATATAAAGCTTATTGAGTATTATTGCATTAATGCTATTAGTATGCTCAATTTCGAATTATGTTATTCATTTAAGTCCAGCCTTGAAATGTATTTCTGCCGATACCTAATTATAACAAACAGTAAAAATAGTACAAATATCATCTTTACAGTCTTGAAGTAAGTTATATTGCGTGATGGGTAAAATTTTACAATGCTAAACGATACTGATATACAGGGTGAGTCATCTCCGCGGGTAAGGCCGATTGTGCCTTTACGAGTAAAGATATTTCAAAGCGTTTTTCTCTTGTGATAGTTGCTCATTAGGAGCACATTCTAGAAATATTTTGTATTATACGGAGTATTCCATAACTTGGTGGCTGACCATAGTTTTTTAAATGGAACACTATATATTATTACATGTTTGTATTCCCGGTATAATTTTTAGTCAAAAAGTGATAAGATAGTATAGGCTTAAAGTGTAAAGTTTTCCACTTATTGCCATTTTTCTGAAAAATTTGATGTTTGTATAAAATTATATTTCTCGAAAACGACGTATTAGATGGACACAATTTTTTGTAGTATTGTTCATAATAAGAGGTCATAATAGAAGCATATTTTATTTTTTCTTCAGTTACTAATTGCATGTGCAGAAGACTGGATTAAAATTACATGACCCGTTTTTTGTATAAAAGTCATTAAATAAAGCAATTCAAAAATGAACTGTTATACGGGGTATTCCATTTGAAAAAATTGACTTTTATACAAAAACGTGTCATGTAATTTGAATCCAGTTTCTGCACATACAATTAGTAACTGAAGAAAAAATATGCTTCTATTAAGACCTCTTATTATAAAATTGTGTCCATCTAATACATAGTTTTCGAGAAATATAATTTTATACAAACATCGAATTTTTCAGAAAAATGGGAATAAGTCGAAAACTTTAGACTTTAGGCCTATACTATCTTATTACTTTTTGCCTAAAAATTATACGGGGAATACAAACATGTAATAATATATAGGGTGTTCCATTTATAAAACCGTAACTATGGTAAGCTACCAAGTTATGGAACACTCTGTATAATACAAAATATTTTTAGAATGTGCTCCTAATTAGTAGCTACCACAAGAAAAAAACAGCTTTGAAATATCTTTACTCGTAAAGGCACAATCGGCCTTACCCGCGGAGATGACTCACCCTGTATATCTGAAATCATACAAGATGAGCAAAGAACTAAACACTCGTTCGTATTACGTATAGCATATCTGATAAATATTTGATGTTAAAAATTCAAAATGCGTAAATTAATCCGACGGTATGTTGTTGTTCGACTTGCGTTTGATCGCAGGGGTAACCAATAATCCTTAATTTGAACATTCTTTGTTGAAGAACGAAATCATTGCGCAATTATTTCCGTCTCTCTGTTTATGTTCTTCATTCATTCTAGAACGTACGAGTAAAAAGGGGGTACGATCGAACAGGCCGTGGAAGGTCTTTAGTTGGTATTTTTACTATGCGGGATACGCACTGCTATCTCTCTCGTGTGTCTCTTTACGCCTTCTCTTCGCTTGTTTTCTTTTTCGTACGCCGGCAATCGTCGGTAAGCCGGCTATTTTACCTTTTCAATCGCGAACCGGCTTTTGCTCCGAGCGCTTCGTTTAATGTGCTTTAGGAATTGATATTTTCTGGTAGTCTGGCAATAGTGCCGGTTACCACACTGACTGCTTAACTAAATGGTGATTATATTGGACGAAAAGACAACAATGGTGAGGCACGTGGATATCTGTGGGAGTTCTTGTGACAGTGGTGCTCTTGCCGAAGGTGTATGGGAGTACGTTAATCATCTTGTCAAGTCTTATCACTGCCAAAATGATTTTGGTCAATATCAGGTATTAAATAATGTGATGATGATCTCGGTCATTAATAATAATTACTTTATTGTTTAAAATGAGATTAGTTTGTATTATTGTTCTTTACGTATGACACCTAATGCAGTGCATTTAAACGTTTTGCTAATATTTTTAATTTTTTATTAACGTAATGTATTTATTTCCCTAAAATTGTAAACAATAAGATAAACTTAAGATTAAATCTGTTATAACACAATATATAGTAAATATATTATATACAGTGTGAAAAAATAAATAAAAATAAATAATATTTTTATTCGGTTTTAAGTGATTATTAAATGATTTTCACCGACCACCATTCTCCTATTTTTTTCTTCATTAATACAAAATGTCCTTAAATCTGCTATTAAATTTTGTGTATATTTACATTTCTAAAGTACAGTAAGTAATTTATGTTCAATGATATTGTTTATTATTTGGTTTTGTTATAAGCCACTCGATAAAATGGAAAAGGCTTATGCATAATGTTTATGAAATGAATGAAATGTTCCATGTCTATATATATCTTATTGTTTACTCTCAATAAATATTTCACCTAGATTTTGTTAAAAATAAATTGTCTTCCGGATACTATTACCTACTTGGAAAGCATCCAACTCAATTGAAAATAAGGATGTTTTTTTTGTAATTTTCCACTTGAAGGAGAAAACTATTACAAATTAACCTAACATGACTTGTCTTAAAAACTACAAACTGTCGAATAATCATATTATATGTATAAAACGCCATGTTGAGATTTGTTTATAAATATTGTATTTCAAATTTGTTATACATCCCATAAATGATTAACGCATTTTAATTAGAGATCCCAGTATTTGAGGTAATAAAACTTGCATGTACACTTTGAAATATATTCTTACTGTCTTAAGGTGCGAATCCACAATGAGAATATCTCATGAGATTTTTGTCTCATGCAATAAAAATGGCAGGATACTTCAATTTTATTGGTGGAAATCATCATGACATTGAAGTTATCTTGCGATTTTTATTGCATGAGACAAAAATCTCATGAGATATTCTCATTGTGAATTCGCACCTTTAGACGTAGTATAAGAAAGTATTCGAGATTTTTACAGATGTCTACGTTTTGAAGTCCCGTGATACCGAAAAAGTGGTTTTTGCACGCACGTCTGTGAAAGTTTGTCTTATCTCTCTTTGTGTGACCACGATAGCGGCTACAGCTATCAATACCAAACTTTATATTTACGAGTATAATCTTCCTATTGAGATCTGATTAGATTTTCAGTCAAATCGATAGACCGGAAGTGTAGTAGTTTATGTCAATAAACAAATTAAAATTTGCTAATAAATCGTCAACCACTAAGTTTAGACAAATTTCTAAATAGTACAGGCGTACTAAAAAAAGAAGTTTAAAATGATTTTTTTAAAAAAAAAATTAATTCTTGCCGGAAGTACCTAGTTCTTTTTGTCTTAGCGAATAACAGTTTTTTGCAAAATATCTTGCAAATTATGCATTCTATACAGATTTATCTGGAATACAAAGATATTTAGAACCCGAATTGAAACAATTTTTGTTCATACAGAATTTCAAAATTAGGATCGCAACTAACACACTATTATCGAATAGCAGTTTTTTCTATCTCAAATTATGCATTTATTAAGAGAATAAAAGTACTTTGGCCGGGATTTGGAATCAATTCATATAAAAAATGGTCAAAATTCGCACAGGAAGTAACACTTACTCCGAGGTTTATTTCATTAAGAAGATACAGAATTTAAAACTTAATTTGGAACAAGTTTTATAAAAACATTTTGGGATGCACATACGTATATGAAAGGAGTTTGGAGCCCACATCTCATTGTTTTCAATGTATTAGGCTAAACAAGATGTAGATTAAATTATTCTAGCAACGAGCAGCCCCTTCGTCTCTTCACTACGATATTCCTGGTGCTCCTACTTACCAATCTAAATGGTTTCCTAACTCTTTTTATGATATGGTATCTACTAATCTTGTTTTTGAAGTGAATCTCTTTCCTACGGTTTTGACAATTACATCATTTGTTTTATACTATGTTTTGACTCTCGTGGTTTCAAGGTATTATCTTAGGAATATATAGATTGTCTCAGAATGCGTGATTCAAATATCACGCCAAAATGGTACATGAATATTTTTAAATGATTTTATTGATTCTTGCGTAGACAAATTTATTACGGTAAAATAACTACTCGAGATTGGCCATATTTTGAAACATTATCTTACCTTTTTCTTTTGGTTTTTTACATCTTACTCTATTAGTATTCAGCCAGATCTAAGCAAACCGCTAGATTCACCACCCAAACAGCGTCAAGGATTAGTGCACCTAAAGCCTCAAAATACAGATTTAAATATGTGCGAAGTGGTAACGTTGCAAACTCCAGAAATGGGAACAATAGTAATTGTAATGAAAATCTCCAAGACAACATTATTTCATTGACAAAATATATAGATTTATTATATAGGGTCGACAAAATCAAGTGTATATCGCATTATTAAAGAATATAAAGAAACTAAGCCCTAAAGAACGTATGGGCTGACATTTGGGCATCGTTATGCAAAAATCTACCAACCCACAATCTGACTAAAACTGAGTTGAACATACCACAAGATTTTATACACCGCATTCTTCGATCTGCAGAAACCTATGAGCAGATACATACAACCATAACCGCACAGTCGTGCTATCAACCAACCCACAATGTGGTTTTAAACATACTTATATTTTTCAGACACCATCCAACCTACTTATTAGTCTTATATATTAACCACCCACTATATTAACAAAATTCTTTACAATGTGCAGTACTCGTGCAGCCAAAATAATTGATAACCTGGATTTTGAAATAGACAGATATTAGTTTTTATACCTATTTAACTTTTGCTTTGCCAGTAAAAATAAATTAGTGAAACAAAATGTACTGACTTTGAATTTGTAGAATGCATCTAACCCACACAAAAAAAGAATATTGAAAAAAAAAATGTATAAATTGACAGTGTGGTGACAGACTGGTCGCAGAATTAATATAAATTTTTTGTAAATGATGGATAAAAATTGTATCCAGATTGACTTTAATTTAAATTATTTTAAATTTCAAACCTTACTTTAAATATTTCTCAGTTTTTGATTCGTGACAGTTGATAGGTTTCTGCATAACTTGATGAATCTGTCAAAAGTTCTGTACGACAGAGTGGTATACAGTTTGTTTTCTTTTTAAATGAACGTCTTCGAATGTAGTAAAACGGCTGACTACACAGATGAAATGAATTTTTGAAGAATGGTTTGAAAAAGTATTAACATAAATTTTCAGATAATGCTGTAACAGTCACTATATCACGTAGAGTGAAAAAATGAGGTGTGGCCACCACACGACTTTCTTATACGTATGAGCGTTTCAAACTAAACAATTTTAAAAATTCTTTTATACAAAACTTATTCAAATTCCTATTCTAAGTACTTTCATTCTCTTAATAAATCGCTATAGAATGCATACTTTGCAAGATATTCGAAAAAAAGTGCTACTCGCTAAGAGTAAAAGTGCTACTTCCGGTCCGAATTTTGAAATTTCATATATACAAAAAATATTGCAAATCCAGTTCTAAATACTTTTGTACTCTTGATAAATATATATACAATGCATAACTTACGACATACATATTTGCAAGAAATCGCTATTGGATAAGAGTAAACGTGGTACTTCCGGTCTGAATTTTGAAATTTTTTTTGTACAAAAGATATTGAAAATTATGCTTTAAATAGTTTTATACTCGTAAAGTACTTGTCTAAAAAGCATGACTTGCGAAATATTCGCAAAAAACTGATTTTCGATAAGAGTAAAAGACCTACTTCTGGTAGGAATTTCGAAAAACTTTATAAATAAAATTATTCTCAATTTTAATTCTAAGTACATATGAATTCTTTATAAATTTGTTTAAACTTAGTAGTTGACGAAATATTGGCAAAATTCGATTTTTCACTGAAATAAACTGCTACTTCCGGTCTACCGATTTTACTGAAAAACTAATTAGATCTCAAGAGGGAGATTATACACGTAAATATAAAATTTGAAATTGATATTTACAGCGGTTTGACCGCTATCGTGGTCACACAGAGACACACGCAGAGACATTTTTTAAAAACGACTTTTTCGGTATCAGGGGACTTCAAAACGTGGCCATATGCAAAAATCTCGAGGTCGAAAATTTTCGTCATCACAATACTTCCTTATACTACGTATGCGAAAGTAAAAAGAATGTGGAATGGATTAATGGATGATATCGTGTATACACATTTGTTGTGTTTGAAATAGTGATGGTAAAAGTGACTTATTGTCCAGCGAATCATGGTAATTTTTGTATATTTATTATTATAATCTTAGTTATTGTATTTTTGAGATACTTTCATAATAAATTTTAAAAGTAGCGTATATTTTACTTTAAATATTACTTTAATATTTAAAAGAAAATTTTATGAATATTTATATTGTTTTCCAGAATAGATTATGTTAGATATCGCATTCAGTCCTTATTTTGAGTAGATTTTACTACATGTTAATTCAAGAAGTCGCTTTTCTACATAATCATTATGTTAATATAAATTCTGTATACTTTTTGCTCTGAGTTTTGGCGGGATATTTGAATAATTTCTTCTTTGAAACAATATAGTATATTATCTATCAATTTTATAAACCTCATTATAGTCACGGGTTTTATTAATCACGAGCGAAGTGTAGCGGGGCGAGTGTTTACTAAAACAAGTAATTCACTAGTTTATAAAACAAGTGAATACTACACTTTTTCTATGACAGCCACAAATCAAAACGTATCAAATAAACATCCACTGTCGTTTAGGTTCATTTTTTGCCAAAAGGGCACTTTATTATTTTTAATTGAAGTGCCAATTGAGTCAATATCTGTATAAATATTGTAATAGTACGGATTTAAATAATATAAAATAATATAAACTTAAATTTAATAGTGAAATTAAATTGAATAAAACTGATTTATTGATGAAATGAATAAACTTAATGAACACTCCTCGTACTTTAGCTCAGTTAAATAGTTCGGTTTAGCATAAGACTCTTAATTTCAAGACGGTTCAGGTATTTAGACACTAAGATTATTGTCCTGCATGTACTATTACTTCTATTTTATATTCCAAATTTCTTATAGTAAGGTAGACAAATAATACGCAAAAGAATATTTAAACATTATTAATATATTGATTAAAAACACCATCAACACAGATCAGGTTACAAACAAAGGTTATAGAAACAAAATACAATTCAAATGGTACAACACACTACAAATTACGCATTAATTACAACATGGGCAAATATAATTAACAACAATGCAATGACGCTTTACCTATACAGTATACCATGGATTTAATTAGATGCTAATCGAATTGTTTTATAAAAAAAACATGCATGATATAGGCCTTTAATTCAAACAACGTTGGGTACCTGATACGATGCTTTGACGCCGCTGGACCGGTATTTTCACGGGCAGCTTTCCCAGGGTAGACTGAAATCGTCGTCTTCTTTGTCTGGAGATACGGCACACACTTAATTATTAATAGCACTTTTACTTCCCTTGACCCACGATTTGTTTTATTGAAACTTATAACAGTTTTCTCACTAGGCTTTTTCTTTTACTTTTTCTTAGTGCGTAGAATTACTTGCATTCGCACTGTTAGCCTGTGAGAGTTCGTTCCCTTTTCTTGGGTGCGGTCTAGTGTTATTCTACTTAACACGACCTGCGAACCTATTCATGCGCCGGCTAGGGAACGTCTGCTTGCCCGCTCCTTGCTTAAGGCAGGTCACACCGTATTCTTGCTCGGGGTTTCCCTGGGCCACCTATGTACTTTACATTTCTTCATCACATTCAAGGTTCCACGTGTCGGTTGCACACAAACGGTTTCTTATCTATGTCGCATAGCTTCCTGGCTTACTCCGATATCATTGCAATAATATTGACGCCACTTGTGTTTTTCTTCCTTTCATACCGATACACCTACGCACTATTTCTCTTTTACATATACAGAATTTATATAGAAACATTTTAGACAGGAATATAATAATTTAATACAAATAAATGAATAATACATGTTTCCTGATCTGTGTTGATTTATTATTTACCTTAATATAAATATTTTAGATGTTATATTATATTTATATTTTATTCATTATATACAGGGCCTACCGTTACAATATTCATAAAGGATTATTCTCGTATTTATACCTCACTACTGCAAATAAATAATATAGAATTATTACAACATCGTCCAATTAACATAATGATAAGATGCTGCAATGTCTGATACGTTCTGTATTATAAGTACGAAAGTAATACATGTTTATCCTTAGAAAAAACTACGCTGTTTCACCACGATTATGTATGTGGTGCACACACATACACATATATAAATATAAAATCGGGGTCGTCCCGATGATGGTCCGAGATAAGTAAACGTGGGGCATTAATGAAGGAAGTGCCGGCGTCTCGGCTCTCCGTTTCCGAGACTAATTGCCGACTCCCATAATCGAATGTAACTCGATTGCGTTGCCGCAATATTACCAATGTTCTCAGACGCGCTACGAACGTTTTCAAGGTCAATGTTATAAGACAAAAATGGAGTGTAACTACACTAACTACTCGGTATGTGTTGTACAACATACATACATACATACAACGTATAAACTGGTATGTAAGTATGTATGCTTATATGTGTGTGTTCAAACATGTACGGGGCGACTAATAATGTCGTGACAGGTAAGAATGCGGCATGTGTCAACATAGATTATGTTACGTTGTGTTTATTTGTCTCCTAAATAGCTTGTTTTGTATACATATTGAGTAAGGTAAACTTGAAACTATATATATAATATAGTAGGCCATATGTTTGTGATGAGATGATGTGCTTTGATACGTTCCAATTTGGTTCAAACATTAAACTATATACAGCTTGTGTATAAGGTAAGGATCAATGATGTTGGAGCCTATGAAGAACAAGTTTTAATGAAAGCTTTTCAATTAAATATATTCTATAAGCGTGTGTCATGGAATTTGTATTGGTTGCAATCTCTTTCCATCATATCACTTCATCGGTCTTATTTCATATGGAAACCTATACTTTTACTTTTGACATCTGTCATAGTTATATTTTGACGTTTGTTATAATTGTCATCTAAACATTTTAAATTGTCAACAATGCTTGCCTGCTAAACATTATAGCCAAATGTTATATAAAATATATGTAGAAAAATAATATTTAATAGCTTTATTTATAATATTTAATTTGTAACTGGCTTTCATGTAAACTATGGAAAGGTATATATCCTGAAATATTAATTAATTAGTTTAATTTTATTGTTTTGAAATTGTTCCGGCCGATCGAAATTTGTATTGGTATTGAATCGTCGTCTTTAGTTCGTACTTTGGCCGTGTCGTTGCCAAAACGACCCGACTATACTTGTATATAGTATTTTATTTACAACCATACGCGTAATGTTGGCATTTTGTGTCACTTTGTTCACATTTACTTCCCGCCCTCATTTCCCAACCTCAGTTTCAATCAAATATTAGTTTATTTTTATTTTTGATAATACAGTTACGGACAGAAAAAAGTGGGTCAACTCTTATATAAAATTTTGCTTTATTTTAGTTGTTACTGCTGGCTTTTAAAATTTTACCGATAGAACACAGTAGTTCCAACTTCATAAATGTCATCAATTTGTTAATATTGTTAATAAGGCAAGAATAATTGCTAATGCAAAATGGCTAAAACTATTGAGTTGTATTATTCAAAGAAGAAAAGTTCGACCACAAAATGTGCAAGACGTACTGGAAACAATTAATAACGCGTAGGATGATAATTCGGACCAATACTGTTTAAGTTTATTTAATTCTATGCCGCGCAGATGTTATAAATCGAAATGGTGCAATGGCTAAATATTAACAAAATAAAATACTTAAGAGACAATGTGATTTTGAATAAACTATTGTTAGTCCATTTCCATCTTGCTTTGTGTTTTTTGACAATAACTTAACCAATTTTTCTGACATCATTTATTGACGTTTGTTTTTCAAAATCCCAGCACATTAGGCAAATAAACTGTCCCACTTTTATTTGTCCGTAACTGTACATTAGAAAAGGCTTCCAACCACATTTTAATTAAGAAGACGAACAAAAACATTTGTTAAAATTAATTGTTACATTCGAATTATTAGAAGCGTGAATCCATATAGATAGGCAGGCCGCCCTAGTATTACTGATCTGGTGAAATAGTGATTTCTTGTCCTCGCTTGCTACAGGAGGACTGTTTCCCTCAGTTTCAGTGGAGTGCAGTTTTTGAAGGCTTTACTACTCGACATTTCTTTTATAATCTATTCACCGAAAAAACTGGCGTTCATTTATTTGACGTTTACGCTAGAACATCACAAATCTGATAACTCGATACGTCAAAATTACAGGAATTTTTATCACAAATTATTATTAATCGTATGGTTGTAAATAAAATGGTATACAAACGTCGGTGAAAAGTTTCATTCCTGTCTCGAGATAAAGTTACTTAAACTATAGTCTGTTCACTCAACATATAGAGTAATCACGAGCTGTCCACGACCGTAACACGTGCACAGCCCAATTTACAATAGAGTGCTTATATTAACAATGAAGTTTATAAAATCTTTTAATTACATGTTCAAATTTTGGAAAACAACAATTTACTAGTTTATATAGAATACTAAACCGATTTAAATATACAAAAAATGCATGTTTTGTCTTTTTAGATAACTAAAATAAGCAAATCTCAAACATAACCCATATCAACAAAATATTCGTAAATAGGGCAATTCAACGACCTGTTAAATCAAATTCAATATGGCCGTTGTTGGTAAACAAACAGATTTGTATAATTAAAATTTGACTATAAGTGCTCTTATTAAACAATTATCTTATTAAATTAACTTGCTAAGGTCTAAGGTCATTATTTAGTTATCAAAGGCAAAAACTTATAATTATGTGACCAGAACGTTCTGTATTGCAGTATGCTTGAAAGAAGTGTTTCAAGAAAAAAACAGCTGTAATTATTGCCTGCTTTGAAGTTTTCATTGGAAAACCAGATAATAATTTAGTTCAGCAGCAGTACTGTTCTATTTATAAGCACGATAGAAATTTTAATAGCAATAACTCCTCAGGGAAGTATGTGCTACATTAGTGAAACTCGGGATGACATACATCTGAAAAATGAATGGAAGAAGTAATTTTTGCAACAATATTAACCCAGGATATGTTCTAGGAGAAAGATCATTTTTAATAAAGGAAGCATTAGGAATTCTGCAAGAGAATTTTAGTTATTCCAGCTTTTACTAATGGAAGAACTCGTTAGCACCTTAAAATATCTCATTCCAGTATCGTGTTAAAAAAGTGTAATAATATGCAAAAATTAAACAGTGTAGATAAAATTGTGATTCTATTTAATGTTCTAATTAAAATATGTAAGTCATAAATGATTTTGTATTTATAATTATTTATGGCACTATATAATCTTAATTTATTCCTGTACAACGTGGCCATTATTTTAGAATTTAAATAGGCATTTCCTTACAGACAAAACACAAAACTTTAATAATCAGTTAAATTTATTTATTAATATATTTGAAATCTATTTACATTTTCTTAAGTCCTACACTGTTATACATTGTACGCTAAATATTTATAATAAACTTTTATAATCTTACACATAATATTTCTGTATGATAGTGATAGTAATAAGAAAATAAGTTTATTTTCTTATTACTATTTATTAACTATTGCTTCTATAATAATTAAGTGAAACTATTTTAATAAATAAATCTTGTAAAACAAACCTCTGATAGTTTTGTAAAGGTATTGTAAGTTTAAAGGCAAGTTTAAATAATTAATCCTTAATCAGTGCATGACTGGCTTTGTTTTTCTTCGTATACTGAGATAATAATGCACCAACATAACTAAAATGTTCGGCTGTTATCAGCCATGCATGTAGAGTGAGCCAAAAGTATTGATTCACATTTCACAATAATGCACTACACATCCATTGGTTTTTAATTAACTTCTTATAAATGTTTCACCTAATCAAAAACGTACTTTTCCACATAAAATAAATAACTTGTTAAGAAATGTAAGCGGTGAGACTCTTGAACACTGTCATTCGGTCCTTAGTGTAATAAATATGTATTAAAACCAAATATACAATAATAACCGTACTTGGCACAGGTGGAATACCATCTATTAAATTGTGTAATTTCAAGAATGAATGGATTCATCTTTGGTGGTTTCACATCTTTTGCATTGTGTTCTTGCAAAATATTAAAAAGATTTGCAGAGCAGATACTTGCAGCTTCGGCTGTGAAGTCAACTGTCTTAGAGTCAGCTGGGCATTCTTGTTGATGTTTGCTAAATATATTCAGTACACTCTTTTTCTAGCACTGTAAAATTTCTCTTTACTCGTTTCTTCGTCAGTTCTGGCTGCTTTTTGCACAGTACTGTATAAACAGGTGAACACAGTAACTTAAATTCAACACTTCTAGAAAGCTGAAACATAATTAACCTATAAACCATTTGCTTTGTCTACGATTTATAAATCTTACCTTCAATAAATCTTTAATCATTAATAGACTCTTTAAAAATACTGAGAATAATAATAATAACAACTTAAACAAATACAAAAAGCGCAAACACAAGGAACAATACAAAATACAATATAACAAAGCAAAAAGTATACATATATAACGAATATTTTAAAATTACAGGCAGTTATTTATCTCAACTAGCACACTATATGCTCACTTGTTCTACATTAGCAAATACGTACTTTAACCTTCTCTAAAATTGTGATTTTGCTGCATGGGTATAGTCACAATCATGTGACATAATCACAGAAAGCAGATGATTTATATCGTGTGTTTTAGGATTTGTATGTAACTCTCAGAGCCAATCGAAAGGCAGTATTAAAAATCACGTGTTGTTCACGCGTTTTTTGCTACTCTATTGGTTCGGTGAATATAGTATACTTAATCTCTTGACAGTGATGAAACACTCGGTACGTAATATACTATTTCAATTTCGCGTTAATACTATAGTTTACCATTCAAAATTAATCGTCTTGGTCATAACTCAAGTAATAAGTACATACTTGAGTATTCATGTTAGAATTAATGATTAATTTACTCACTAATCGACTAACAAATGCCTATTTTTCCTACTTCAAGGAATTATAATTATTAAAACTCTTATTTTTTAACAACACCATGTATAAGAAGTAAATGTTAGTATTACAATATTAATTGCGTGGTTGTGAATATTTATATCGCCATTAATCGAGATGGACGACGTGTGTCCAGGATATGTTTAACCTGAATTATCCGTAATATTTCTTGTATCGGTGCTGTACGTTAGACTTCCACGTCTTTTCGGTCGCCTCCCACTGCTACAGAAGGATACGACTAATTTGACAAATTAAAGCCGGGATATTTTAACCAATCGAAAATGCTCGACCACAGACTCGAACAACAAACTTAAGAATTATGTTTGTAGTAATCGATCAACGGACTCTGGCGGTTTTTTTCCCTCTTCGGACAACGAATGAGTTCAATGAATGCGGCAGAGAAGTTCGCCGAAAGAAAAAAACGGTTCAGCGCAATTTTTTTCGCTGCTCTTGCCCGAAACCTTGTAGGTGTCATTAAACGAAAAGTTTTCGACCTCTGGATTCCATAAGTCAAAGTAATAAATCTACCTTATGACGCGCTCTGGAATTGATGATAAACTAGTAATTTATTATGTTTTTTCTTTCTGTTCTTTTATTTTTTGAATATCGCATTATCTAGATCGTACTAAATTTTAATAATCTTTTATATTACAGTCTGTAGAGAAAAAAAAATATGGTAATTCAATTTAAACTACTTTTATACTTTTAACATATTCCATTGTGGTCTAAATAATGTACTTAATTCAATTATTTATACAATTTATACTAATTGCTAATTATTATACATATATTTAGGAAATAACGTCGAAGAATCCATAAATCCATTAATGTCGATTTACAACAGACCACGTTTGCTAAAATTTAAATTTTGAGGCCAACAACATCTAAAAAAGAATCTTGTTAATAGTTTATAAACAAACAACATTATTCATTCACTAAATGAATATCTTCACGTAACCTTTAACTTGATTAGGACTATTTCATATAATTTTGAATGTTGTATATATAAATTTTGTTTTTATCATTCGAATTTTAATGTCCATGTTTTCCAGTATTTTTAAATTAGGTCCATTTTTTAATAAGAAGAAAATTACTCTAAATATTATTAGAATATTTTTTTTTGTTCAAACATTTGTCATACCGTTCAACAAGATTTTGAATTCCATTGTCAAAGAAATCTGCCGCCGGTGAAGACGTCGAACCTTTGACCACCAAGGAACTCCTTTAAGTACTGACACAAGTGAAACGCACTGGGTGTAAGGTCTGGACTGTAAACTGGATGATCCAGTTGTTCCTATCATCCAAAACAGCTGATTACATTTTTTGTCTACAAAAGCATATTGACTTGCATTGTCATGGTGCAACATCACACCGGAAGATAGTGGGCTACGCCGCTTGTTTTGTACGGTACGCCGGAGTTTTTCAAGATTCCAAGATCTCACAATACGAATTAGAATGTTGTGCCTAGAGAATACAATCCCGGGATTAGACTATGTGGTTTCTAATTGGGCTCAAATGAAAAAGAAACTTAATTAATTTCTTTAAAATTTGTTGCACAACACAATACACAATAACTTATATAAGGGAACAAAAAAGACAATACAAAAAACTACTTAGTATTTCGAAAATACAATCGCAGAAATATCAAAGCATCCAATGTTTGATTTCCAAGCCTGTTTCGTAGTTTATTGCTAACATAAGCAGCAGCTGAAAACGCTCGCTCAGGTTCTACACTGGTTGGAGGAATAGACAAGAGATATTTATATGCTATTTCTAAGTGATATCCACGAACTCCTCCATTTTCGAACAGGCTCATTTCGCGTCTAATACTATTTACCAAACCCGATTCATTGTGTTGTTCAGGATCTGGGAATACCATGTTCTTATTAATTTCTAGCTGTAACTTTTCCTTTAGTGTCAATTGGGGTTGGGAGGCTTGTTGCCTTGGCTACTGACTATTTAGTCTTTTAACAATACTCTTTATTTGCTTCCTCACTAAAGCCTGTGTGGGAACTGGAAATAAGTCGAGCCATTCCAAATCCGATAATAACTGATTTTCATCATCTTTTCGTGGATTTTGTACATAATTCAACACACCAGTTAAATCATCACTTCGTCGTTGCTTTATACGTTCTACTAAGGATGTTTTCATTTTCTTGGCGAGTGCTGAGTTTTTGCTAGACAATTGTTTTTTAAGAAATTTCAATGCGGCATCAGCTGTGCATAAATTAGCATCTCGCCGACAGATTGCTTCTACTGTTAATTTAATTGGGGTCAGCACATCAACAATTTTATTTACTAAGTCAAAATCAGCATCTTCTAAACGAATTGGATGATTGAGATCTATAAGAGCTTTTTGAATGCAGGTTTTTAAAAGAAAAAATCGTTCCAGCATGGTTAAAAGACTATTCCACCTGGTTTTACAGTCCAAAAGAAGTGACAGCTCTTTTTCATGTTCAATCTGCACATATTTTTGAAGTACTGTTTCATTTTTCAATCGTGATCTTTTGAAATACATTACAACTTTGCGGATTTTCTTTATTAGCTCATTAATGTTTTCATCTTTTGTGAACTCTGGTATGTGTTCTCGCTCGGAATCAAAAAACGGCCGAGATCCCGGGATTCGAGATACCGGGATTATATTCTCTAGTTTTGCCTCTCGCCATATAATCCGCTAACAAAATCCCTTTCATATCCCACACAGTTGCGACGATGTGCATCGCCTTTCCATTGACTCTTGCTTGGACTCAGGTGTCATGTGAGTCACCCAAGTCTCATGACTCCTGAGTCCAAGCAAGAGTCAATGGAATGGCGTCCACACATCGTCGCAGTTGCGTTTTGAGATAGGAAGTGAGACACCCAAATATCATATGTAACGATGTGTTCCAAAAAAAATTCATCTCCTTTCTGATCGTCGTCAGATGGCAGTCTTGGAAGCCACCGGCAACACATATTTTGATATTTCCGTGTCTCTGAAACAATGGTGTACAAAACTGACATTGAAATCTGTCGAAAATCAATCGTATATCGTCGGTCCTCTGGAATTTTGTTGTCCACATCACGAATAAATTTTTCAGAAATCAGAGGTCTCCCAGGTCGTGGCGTGGCTGTTCATGCACATTGATCGGTCCTTGAACATTCTCATCCACTTTGGAACTTTACTGGCACTGATTTTGGCACTCAATAATCGGTTTACAGATCGTATCTCATAGTCGGGCGACTCAATTTTCTGAAAAATATCCCTCCTACATATGAGGTGTAAGAAAAAGTATATGGTACAATAATCGTAAATGAACTTACGGTGCATAATAGTTATTTATGTACCAAGTCAGTAAAGTGATACTTTATCGAACGAGTCTGATTTACGAGGCAAGCGAGTGAAGCGAGCGCGGCGAGTAAAAGACGAGTTCGATAAAGGTACTTTACTGACGCGGTGCATACAAAATTTTATGGCCAACCGTGAAGATTGTTAATTTTAAAAATAAAAATATAATAACTTATGACAGTTTATGACAGTGACAAACGATTTATGTTTGAAGTCATCAGTCATGGCTACATTGACAGATATTAGCGGCAGGTAAAGTACTTTGTTGTACACCATGGTAACGCATCGCTTTACTGACGGTTGGCGATAAGAATTATAGCAAATCAAAAAATGCGTTTTCTTTGACATGTATTTATTTCCGATTTCATTAGAATTTTAATAGTTTATTTTACAAACTCATTATTTGTAACTTACATGATTATGCTGTAATACTAAAATTAAATACTGCATAAGCCCGTTTACTTCAAAAATTATATTTTTTTGTAACAATAAAAAAAAGCGCTCTGATTATATCTTGCTAAATGAAGATGAACACCGCAAGTCTAATACCTGATTGTCATTTTTAATTTAAACATCCTAGTCAGCTCTTTTATTAATTCTTTTCTCCCTTGGCACAAAATATGTTTTTCCTCTTTGACGTTGAAAAACCTCTATCGTTTATGGATGGAAATATTTCTTTATATTGTCGAGATACCTGAAAATAGGACTACTTTTTATTCATTATGTTTAAATGAAGCTATTTCACGTTAATTTTAACATACTGATGTTTGTTTTTCTAACAAAAAATATTGAAAAAGGATGAGAGAATGTTTAAAAATAATTTTCTTTTCAACAATTAACACAGTGGTAGTGAAGATTTTAGAATTATTGGCTTACAATTATTTGTATTATTAACTTCTTCTAATATGTATGTTTAAGTATTTCGTGACATTGATACTTAACGTATTTGCTGAACGAATTAATCAATTTAATATACATGACATATCAATCTTACTTAATTCATCGACATTCATCTTTTATTATTTATTATGAACAGTTCTTCAGCGATAGGTTAGTTGGTTTCAAAATAGGTTTGTCAAATAAATTGAATGTGAAAATGATCGAATTGTTTATTTACATATTATCTACATTCAAACACATGAAGAATATACTTTTTAAATTTAAGGATACACGAATATGCACAAGTAGTATTTCCTTTTATTGAAGAAAAAAAATGGGTGTGTTTAAGACCACACGGCAGAAGTGAAAACTTCATCAAGGCGTGGTTAATAATTCGAAATACAACTTTTTTTTTCGTTGTATATTCATTTACATTTACATTTTCCATTTTTGTTCTGTATTACCTACATTTAAAAAATATATATTTATTATTATTGTCTATACATTATTCTAGTACATTTCGCTCGGTCTGATCACGTTTTCACTTCAAAAATTTATACGTACGCATGTATATATACAAACAGACGATATGATAATTCTCATACGAGTACCCGCGCTGGTCTAATAGTAACGTGCCGGCCTTACACCCGGGCGGCTCGGGATCGCATCTGCACGCGGACAAGAATTTTTCAGAAAATAAAAATACAATATTTCGCGTATTTATTCCAAATTTCAATTTAATTGAAATTAAATACCGCTAGTCTCTCGCTCCCTTAGTCGACTCGACTCAACAATCAATGCATCAACGCGCCCATAGAAGTTTTCACTTCAAAAAAACTTTTTCGTACTTGTTTACATAGGCCAAAGTTTGATTGAAACGAGTTTTGCTCTTCAAAATCCCATAAATTTCCACAACAGAGCTGTCATTTCATTAATTCAAATTTCTCCCAACGTTAGCTGTTCATCGTATTTTTCGACCCTATTTGCTCTCATTGTATAGTATGGTGTTGGTACTATATGATAGGAGTGTTATATGTTGTCATTTGTGTATCATCTTTTGTAAAGTTAATTTTAGTCTGAAAAACGTGTCTGCGATTGTACTACATCCAGAAGTTTCCAATAATTTATTTTTAATTTACACATTTCTCCGTTATCATATTTGAAGATTTGTGGGGGTCCATTAATGCGAAAGTTGACATTGTCTACCCTGTGGTGAAGTAGGTTGATGTTCGCAATAAATAAATAGTTTTCTAACAGGAAGAACTCTACAAATGGCCGCCTGTTGACCTGTTTTTGTTATTACTTTGCTGTGATTGTCTATGAAGCCACTAAGGTAGGATGACATTTTAGATTACATATTTACTTTTATACGTTTCTGTTATTGACTACGAATAATTTAATGTTTATAATATATAGTCTATGCACACGTTAAGGCTTTTAACTCTCCTATTTTGTATTCTGGCTAATCCTGTCAGTAGGTAGTCAGAAGCGCATTCCATTCAGAAGATTCGATTCTATCAAAGAATGGTACGATGGAGCTTTTTAAGTATGCTTTCGTAAAACATGTTTTATCTTTGACTGAAAATTACGCCAAAACTGCGTCCTTTACCTCTTCATTGCTCCTAAATTTCTTCCCATGCAGCTCTTTTCTCATTTCAGGGAACAGGTAAAAATCGCTAAAAACCAGGTTTGGACTATACGGGAGCATTGTCGTGCACATTTCGTCAAGGCTCGCCGTCTTTTTTCTTTAATGACGTTTTTAACCACTCTAAGATTGAAGCGTAATATTCTCCAGTTATGGAAACGCATTTATCTTTGTAAGCAATTAATAGCAGTCCTTCTGAGTCCGACTGTGTCATCTTAAATTCTTGGGTGGCGGAGTGTCTTTTTTGTACCACGAGAGGGTGCGTGGAGTCTTGCTTGGAGTCAGGTTCATAATATAATGATGAACCCAAGTTTCATCCCGAACAATTCGACTCCATCCCTGCCGTTATTACAGAGATCCAAAAACACACTTAAAGTGGCTGTGCCACTGAAAAACCTTAGTTTTTCCGCGGCAAAAAGCTCCTTAAACCGATGACATCTCTTTCTTTATGGTATTAACAGACTTTTGTTTTGTAAGGAACTTCATAACAGGACGATACTCGATTTTCTTCATATTTCATACATTCTTCCCGCTTAAGTTGCTTAGTCGATGATAGTTTAAAGCAGTTTAAAGTTTTAACACAATCGTGTCAGTAAGATTGTGTTAAAACTTTATATTTATACTAATAATGAGTCACTGCATACGTTGCGACACGAAAGAGCTCTCCCACTACTAGTCAACCCCTTCCATTCCGCGAATTTAAAAACCCTCTCTCGTAAATTAACAACACGTGACTGGTGGGAACATAACTTTTAATATGACGGAAACATCCCATAAAAACACAAAAAATGATGATCAATGATTACACCCAGATATGTTTTATTACAGATTCCATCCAGTGTTATTGTCGTTAATTATCATTTATGTATTAAAAACGCGGTTATTAATAATATTAATATCAATTTTAGGTAGTTGATATCCGTATTTTGACCGCATAAAGTCTCTTTACATAAAAGCAACATGATTAGCTAAATAAGTATAGTATTATGCCACTTATTCACTACCTACGCTGATAGTTAAAAAGAGCATAAACAGTCTAATGATCTAATTCACAAATGGAATATAAAAACAATAAACAAACATTACCTATCTGTCTGGGCTACTTGATTAGGATTTTATAGACCAATAAACATTAAATACGGTAGGAAAACACATCAAATTATAGTAAACGTCTTGAGAGAATGCTCAACGTCATTACATAATTCACAAATGCAAATCGTAAAGGAATCAGTTTGTTGTAGCTACCCAGATATTCGCTCGGCTCCACTTATTGTAATGAATATGGCGAAATGTCAAAATGAAGTAATTCTGTTTGATATAAGCCAGCGGCGAAAGGTCAACATTACGAGAAAAGAACCAATTATACCGACGATTACCTATACAAATATGGAAAGTGAATATTTTCCGTAAGATCGCATACTTAAGCAAAGTAATAGAACTTATATCTGACAATTGAATTAATTCACTTGTGTATTGATATAATTAAGATATAAGATGTACAAAGCAAAGGAAAAGATGGAAAAACGAAGGTAAATTGTTGGTTTGTTAAACATTACACCAAGTCTAAGGTAAAGAAAAAGTTTATGTCCGAAATTATTGATTATGGTGAACAGCTGGATGTGATATATTTGGACATTCAATATGTTTTTGTGTGTATCGATCATTACTTTCTACTGCATAAATTCCACACATGGTTTTTATGATTCTCTAATCGCTTTACTGTAGTCTCACCTAACTGAAAGAAAATTCCTTGTCTGATATCGAAACTACGTTCCCAGCTCTTACAACAGGCATCGTGAATGCCTCAGGGATCAAATTTGGAACAGCTTTTATTTTTGATTTGTATTAAGACATTTTGAATTTGATAGACTGTGAGACGTTATTGTTTGCTTACTACAGTAAGCTCTTTTCAGACATCGGCTGTTTGGACTGATTGCTGCTACTGTATAGTATCTCCGACTGGTTGTAAATGCACAGTAGTAATCTCTAAAAAGATCCTACCAATTGCTTATGCTTATGGAGCTTCTGATATTGTTTTTTTTTTCAAGATAAGGGTTGACGGGGATTTGAATGTTTGTTTAATGAAATTTTACCGAAACGTTGCATTGGTCATTTTCAGGACTTCAGATCATCAATCTTTTTGAGTAGATATGGCATTTTACTTTCTTATACGTAGTATAAGGAAGTATTGTGATGATGAAAAATTTCGACCTCGAGATTTTAACAGATGTCCACGTTTTGAAGTCCGCTGATACCGAAAAAGTGGTTTTTAAAAAATGTCTGCCTCTCTCTGTGTGGCCACGATAGCGGTCAAACCGCTATAGTTATCAATTCCAAATGTTGTATTTACGACTATAATCTCCCTCGTGAGATCTGATTGGATTTCCAGTAAAGTCGGCAGACCGGAAGTAGTAGTTTACTTCAGTGAAAAAATCGAATTTCGCCAATATTTTGTCAACTACTAAGTTTAAACAAATTTATATAGAATTTATATGTACTCAAAATTAAATTTGAGAAGAATTTTATCATGAAAGTTTTTCGAAATTCTTACCGGAAAAAGGTCTTTTACTCTTATCGAAAATCGGTTTTTTGCTAATATTTCGCAAGTCATACTTTTTGGACAGGTACGTTACGAGTATAAAAGTATTTAGAACTTCATTTTCAATACATTTATGTAGAAAAAGAATACAGGAAGTAACAGTTTTATCGAACAGCGATTTTTTGCAAAAATGTTGTAAATGTATTCTATATATATTTATTAAGAGTACAAGAGTATTTAGAGCTGGATTTGGAATATTTTTTGTATAAATGAAATTTCAAAATTCGGACCGGAAGTGACACTTTTAGCGAGTAGCACTTTTTTTCGAATATCTCCCAAAGTATGCATTCTATAGAGATTTATTAGGAGAATAGAAGTATGTACTTATAATAAGATTTTGAATAATTTTTATATAAAAGAATTCTTAAAATTTGGCTAATTTTTCTAAGATTATAAAACTATTTCAAACAATTTAGAACAATTTTGTATAATTTGAAACGCTCATACGTATAAGAAAGTCGTGTGGTGCCCACACTTCATTTTTTCTATTCTAATCTGTCCATATGTTATTTTGTAGCATATTAGAAATTAGCAATTGGAAAGTCCAATTCTGCGCACTATTTTTACAGTTAATTCTACGAACTCAAATCGCATTACTCCAGTGATTGGAGCAGTAACACACAACGACGCCAACGGTCTTACCGTGAGAATAAACCAAAATGCATTTCCGTCTTTTTTGGATTATTAAATGACAATTACTTGCAAATGTTATAAATTTTAGAACATCAAATTCCTTAATAAGTGATTTGCATTATGCACAAACATTCTAAAATGCATGCATGTTGTTTTATTTAGCGCAATATAAACTAAAACTATATCCTTTGGTCAACTACTAAAAAAGAAAATATAGCAATTTTATTTAATAATCAAATAAGCAAAATACGCCCTGAAATATACAAAATTAATTATTTTTTGTCTTTATGACGGCGACATAACATAACGTATTTTAAGATGACAAAACAAATCTAGCTATCTTCGCGCATTTATATTGATTCTGTTTCTTTGTTTCTCTTTCTTTTTTTTTACTACTACATCTCCGCCGGCCGTCCACAGCGATATCATCTACACGTACAGATGCAGACGAATTTTCGCACATTCGATCGAAATCCATCATCATCGCAGGGGAGCGCGCAGCGCATACGAAGAATACGTCGGCCGCGGACGCGCAAGATCGCTCTCCACTCAAATCTCGCGCCTCTTCACGGCATAAAGTCAAGGTCGACCGCTTACATTGTTGTCTCCGTCGACCCATCACGGGAGGCACGGCCCCGCGGATAGCTCCTCTTCTCGATCGCGGACCATTGCTCTTTCATTATCCCGCCTAAATTAATTGATCCCCACGGTTGTCGTCTTCGTTACGCGCGCACTCCACAACTCACACACACACACACTTTCGCCTTTTCGTTTACATTCCAACGAGAGAATTTATGAGATAACTAGAATTTATAAGGATAGACACGTAATCGATCTATTTTTACCAGTATTTATTGTGTAATGTTAATTTAAAAGGGTTATTTAAAAAAAAATGTTGGTTATTCAAGTAATTATGTTCACGATATTTTACTACCAACACTTTACTATAATGAAATACAAAATTATAAATTCATAAATTAGAAAGTTAGGGACGAGATATTCGATCTAAAAGTAGAAAGTTACACAATAATGTAGGTAGTAAGTACATACATACATCATAGAAAGTTAGCATAGTGTAGAGACTCACTGATTTAGAACAATTGAAATCTCGAACAATGTGGACTTCACGACTAAATCGTAACATGCCGATAGGTGCCTAATTCAATTTTTAACAAGAAAACTAATCACTGTATATTTTATATTATTATTACTAGTAGGACTGAAATCTATTTCATCAAATACAAGTTTTATATCTAATTTAATGTGCGATTTACATAGAAAAGATTCATGTTAGTAGCAATGATATTCTTTAGTTGAAAATAATTTTAGATTGTGCATATACCTGCCACAACGAAAAGAATTTTCAAATCTTTTACAGTTTTCCATATAGAGACCACATCGCTTAGGTCGAATCAACCTGTATATCAGTGCATAAACGTTCTGCATGTTTTGACACAATATTTGAATTCCATGTAAGCAAGTACCCTCATAATGTCAATGTACTATCTATTTCGGTAAGCAAGTAAGTGCTGGATATTAACCAAACCATCTTTGCAAGGACCTTAAAATTAAATAAATACCATCCGTAATGACTAAATTTAAATATTGAGTTAGGCACCCATCATTTTAAGCTAGAAGAGTGTTCTACCAAGGGGAAATAACTTAAATGGATGCCCGAGCAATTCTTTACAATAGTGTGTTATTTTCGAATGAAGCGGGTTTCCATAGTAAAGCAATAGTTAACGAAAGATATTTTCATTACTGTTCAAATGAAAACCCCTGCTTCACTAATAATAAATGGATTATTATTATTATAGGTACAGCATAAATGTATGGGGACGCATTCTTGATCATTGGCATTTCTCAGAAGGTACTATTGACGGGGAAGCTTATGAGTAATTTCTATCAATCAATTTAGTGGAATTATTGGAATATATCCTGCTAAATTTACGATGAGATATAGATACAACAAGACGGTGAATCCCCATATTCTATGCTAACAACGCGAAATATTTTAAATAAAATGTTTCCGGGGAAGTCGCTAGCCCAGAAAGAAGTTATGAGGGAACATATTCGACAAATATTTAGAAAGTACTCAACGCCTTACTGATGTCGATTTATCATTTTGGAAGCATGTTCAAAAACGTTTAAAAGTGGATTTGAACACTTTTAATTTCTACCTATCTTAATCTTAATGTTTTTATTTATTATTATTATATACACCGTGTTTCATGTAACTAGCACATTAGAAGTTTTTGTGCTTACAACGCGAATTTTTTCCAGAAGTTTTGCCTTCTCACATAATTGACCGCAATCTTTCAAGTTAAAATATTTTTAAACTCGTGCAACTTCCGGTTGCACCGGAAGTAGGCGCCATCTTTGTTATTTTAAATGTGACACCCTGTATTTTATTCGAGATTTGAATTGCTTATTTAAATAGAAGAACAGAGATACCGGGTTGGATTATGTCAAAGTCAACCGTTTCGGAGTTATTCAACTGTTTTCCATTTTTAGGGCACTTGAACGTAAATCTTAAAAGTTCTTTATCTGAGACATGAAAAAATATAAACAATTGAAATTTGTTCCTGAGATAGTCAAAGTATTGTCCTATTCGAATATCACCAGGTTTTGCAATAATATTACACAGGGTGTTCTCTAATTAATTTACAATTATACACATTTCAAATGCAAGAAACTCAATTTTTTCAAATGAAACACCCTGTATATTTTTGCCTTTTCTGAAGCAGAAAAAAATTGTCTTTCGATCCACTATTACATTCCCTATACCTATCTCTAGAGGTTTTTGAGTTATTGGGGAGATCAGCCTGAAGGCCCGATATTTTGCCAAATAAAACTGAAAAAATAATAGATTAAGTATAGGAGGAGTGGATTAATAGTCATTTGTAAGCATGTTATGGGCATGGAAAAAGTCTTCTAGTTCAAAACCAAAAATGTATTAATTGCGAAAACATTTTTGATCTCACGGTATAAGTCAAACAAAGAAAACAAAAACAAATCTAAAACCAAATCACAGCAAGTGCTCAATATGTCCACCGCCTACTTCAATGCATTTATTTAACCTTGTTTGGAGCTGGTCAGTCGTTGCACGTTCAATCATTTGAACTTCAATTTGGTCAAATGCTCTTCGCACCCTATCCTCTAGTTCTTGCCTGGAGCTAACTGGTGTTGCATAGACCTCTTTTTTTATGTAACTCCATAAAAAAAAGTCAACTGGAGTTAAATCCGTAGATCTAACAGGTCAAAGACATGGTCCATTTGGACCAATCCACCTATCCTCAAATAGCTGGGTCTACTCTTGATATACAGCATGAGTAGAGTGGGCTGGAGCTCCATCCAGTTGAAACCAATAATAGTTTTGGTGTGGCATGTCATTGACTATGTTTGCCACCACTTCCCTAATGATTCGCAAATATCTTTCGGACGTTAGCCTTTCATCATAAATATGATAAAATACCCTTCCCCACCCTATTATGGCGAATACATTAAAACTAAATTGATATTGAAAATGGCTTACTCGTGAAAAGTGGGGATTTTCATCTGCCCAAAAATGACAATTTTTATTATTTACAACGCCTTGCCTGGTAAACTTGGATTCATCCGACCATAAAATCTTTCGTAACATGTCCGGATCTTCCTGTTTACGAATAGTTAGCCACTCACAAAAATCAATTCTTCTCTGAGCGTCTCCATTTCTCAGTTCGTGGACTTTCCTTTGTGCATATGGGTGCCATTTGTTCTTTGCTAGCACGCGTTGAATTGACGTCATACTAATATCTAAATCCACCTTTGCTTTACGTATCGAAGCATGCGGATGAGCTGTGAAATATCCCAGAATATTAATTTCGTTGTTTTCTTCACCTGTTACTGGCTTAGTACAATTTCTTTTTGTGTTCATATTCCAATGTCGCAAAAAATGTGTTTCAATTTTTGCAAATTTGAATCGATTCATCGGAGGCAAATTAGGGCATCTCTGATTGAACACACGGCAAGTTCTACTTATTATGCGATTACATTCTCCGTGTATGTAAAATAAATTAAGGATACTTTCATTTGGATAATTATTATTATAGCCTTCCATTATTCACTAATCAAATCATTCAGTAAAGTACAAAAAATATCCAAGCATCAAATTAATAACACTGACAGCGAACGAAATTTTGACAACTAAACATTTTGTTACTTCCAAGGCATTCTTGAAATTGTGTGTGATAAATGGCAAAATATCGGGCCTTCAGGCTGATCTCCCCAATAACTCAAAAACCTCTAGAGATAGGTATAGGGAATGTAATAGTGGATCGAAAGACAATTTTTTTCTGCTTCAGAAATGGCGAAAATATACAGGGTGTTTCATTTGAAAAAATTCAGTTTCTTGCATTTGAAATGTGTATAATTGTAAATTAATTAGAGAACACCCTGTGTAATATTATTGCAAACCCTGGTGATATTCGAATAGGACAATACTTTGACTATCTCAGGAACAAATTTCAATTGTTTATCTTTTTTCATGTCTCAGATAAAGAACTTTTAAAATTTACGTTCAAGTGCCCTAAAAATGGAAAACAGTTGAATAACTCCAAAACGGTTGACTTTGACATAATCCAACCCGGTATCTCTGTTCTTCTATTTAAATAAGCAATTCAAATCTCGAATAAAATACAGGGTGTCACATTTAAAATAACAAAGATGGCGCCTACTTCTGGTGCAACCGGAAGTTGCACGAGTTTAAAAATATTTTAACTTGAAAGATTGCGGTCAATTATGTGAGAAGGCAAAACTTCTGGAAAAAATTCGCGTTGTAAGCACAAAAACTTCTAATGTGCTACTTACATGAAACACGGTGTATATTGTTATTACGCGAAATTTAGTTCGCAATTCAAAAATGAACCGATATACAGGCTGGTCCATTTGGAAAAAAATCACTTTTAGACAAAAATATGTCACGTAACTTTAATCCAGTTTTCTGCAAATTCAATTAGTAATTGCAAAAGAATAAAATATGCTTGTATGAGGACATTTTATTATGAACAACGCTACCAAAAATTATGTCCATCTAATACATCTTTTTCGAGAAATATAATTTTATAAAAACATCGAATTTTTCAGAAAAATTGTAATAAGTCGAAAACTTTAAAATTTAGGATACTATCTTATCACTTTCTGACTAAGAATTATACGGGGAATACGAAAGTGTAATACTATACATGGTGTTTTAATTATAGAAACTCTAAGTATGGGCTACCAAATTGTTGAACACTTATAATACAAAATAATTTTAAAAGGTGCTCCTAATAAGTGACTATCATAGGGAAACAACCATTTGAAATATCTTTTCTCATAAAGTTACAATTTGCCTGCCCCGCGGAGATGACTCACCCTGTATATGTAATAAATACCCTTCACATTGCCTATATAAAAAAAACATTTTGTTTAGTTTAAACACTAGATGCCGCAAGACATCACATGTTGTCTGGGACAAACGTATACATTGCTTCCAGTTTGCAAATTAACGGATTTCTTACACAAGAAGAGGTCGCTCTGCAAAAGTCAAGTAAACAAGTAAATGAATAAGCTTCGATTTGGTTTCGCAATATTATCAGTTAAAATTGCTATTTATAATTATTTATTTCACAAAGAATGCTTTTGTAAAATTATATAAATAAAGTACTTTAAGGCGGTAATTATTTGGCACCCAACGTGGGGGGTTAATATAACATTTAAAGTGTTGTAATAAATATATTTTTATAACCGCGGTTACAAGTTTCTTGATATTACACAATTGCAGTTTGGAATGTAGTACCTACTCGTGTACATACTTTACATAAGTTTTGCATGTTTTTCATACAGCAGATCCTCCGGCTAATTCACTTAACGCACTTAAGAACACGATTACGACCGCTCATCATCCGTCTATTGAAAATAATATAGTGTTAAAGTACGATCAATTATGGATAAATTTACGCGTGGAAAGTTGTTATAACGTATACGGTATGACTTATTTTCTGTTTGTTTTTTTTCTATTAATTTGTGAGGGTACTTTTGTTAGTTTTTTTATGTACAATCCTTTTAAATAATTCTTTAATGATGGGTAGGTACAAGAAATCGTCTAGTTCCATGTAATAACTAGTCATCACATTGACTTATAACTACGCATGTGAACTTTGAAAGGAAAAATATCTAAATAAAAAAATGATGCATTTGAAACCGAGTTTTTAATTTTTGCAATGATTCAGCATACAGGTTACGGACAAGTAACAATTTTTTCGGTGTTTTTGCTAACGGCAGTATGTGCGCGTGATAAGAACAGACAAGCGCTGGCAGTCAACATTCGAACATTTCTCAATGTAGTAGATTCGATCGGGTAGATAAGAAAAATCAGCTGTTACTGCCTCGTTTGTTGAGGAATGAAACCAACAATTATTCCCTGGAACAGCATTGAGGTCAAGGAACAAAGTTGTGAAACACTACATATTGGTTATATCAAAATCTTAATATCTTAATTATACTTAAGACCCATGAGTGGGCTGCACATTATAGGAGAGAACTATTGCCTCTAATGTGCTACATTTTATTTATTTTGCTATAATATTGTCATAGGGTTTTACCTATAAATAAAATATAACAATAAAATAAAAATAACATAAGCTGGTGGACTCAATAAAACTGAGACACACTGCATCACTTATCCCGCTTACACGCTACATAATAATAGTTATACGTTGATTTAATTTTTCTCAATGGATTTGACGTATAATTATGCTTTTTTAATATAAACTAGTATAAATGAGCTTTTAAAATACACAACAGAATTTTGAAACATAAATTTTGAATTACGTCATGATACTAATCGATAACATAGCTTGTTTATGTGGCCATTAATCACTAGCAATATACAGAGTGGTTGGATTTTCATTGTACACTCAATATTTTCATTGAGAGTATAATATTTAAAAAAAAAAACAAAATGTGTCTGATACTATTTTTTGCCCTCTTTCTAATCCTGTGAAATAGGATAATGTCGTTTGAAAAACAAAAGATAATCTAATTTTTTTTTTAAATTGAACAGCCTGTATATTATTGGATATTTTGATAGCTTATTCAATTCTGAATATAATATTATTTTTTTTTTTCGTTGGGCAATGAATAACGCCATAATAACAAAAAATAAAAAAGGAAAAGTATGCTTTGAAAATATGGCCGGGTAAAAAACAAAATATTACTTAAATGTCAGTTCGCATACCAGTTGATGAGGTGACACAGTTTAGTGATTAGTGAATCATTAGTGATACTTTCTCTAGATTATTTATTAAAAATCCTCGTAGGATTCAGCAAACTCGATGCCAAATATGTTTTTCTACAAATGTCTGGATAGGTGTGATAGAGGATCAGTTATTAGGACCCTATTTTTATAACGGCACACTTACTCAAAATAGATATTTAAACTTTCTTGAAACTGAATTTCAAGAATATTTAGACAATCTGCCTTTAGCTATCCGGACACAAATGTGGTTCCAACATGACGGCGCACCACCGCATAATGCACAATCAGTGACGAATTTTCTACAATTAGAATTTGAAAATAGGTGGATTGGGAATAAAGGGCCACATTTATGGCCTCCGAGATCACCTGACCTCTCAATATTAGATTTTTTTGTCTGGGGATTTATAAAAAATAAGGTATATTGCACTCTGTCGAATACCCTAGAAGAACTGAAAAATAAAATACAATTGGCAGCACAGGAAATTACCCCGGATATGTTAAGAAAATCCAAAAATAATTTATTGCACCGAGCTCAGATATGTATCAACCAAAATGGTGGCCATTTTGAACAATTTCTTCAATAGGATATTTGCTTTTTTGTGTTATTTTTTTTCCATTGTTTTTTTTTAACCAATACATAATGTGTTTTTTATTTTTTGTTATTATGGCGTTATTCATTGCCCAACGAACAAAAAAATAAATGATATATTCAGAATTGAATAAGCTATCAAAGTATCCAATAATATACAGGGTGTTCAATTTAAAAAAAAAATTAGATTATCTTTTGTTTTTCAAACGACATTATCCTATTTCACAGGATTAGAAAGAGGGCAAAAAATAGTATCAGACACATTTTGTTTTTTTTTAAATATCATACTCTCAATGAAAATATTGAGTGTACAATGAAAATCCAGCCACTCTGTATACAGTGTGTAAATAAAGTAAGGAATAATATTCATATTTTGTGTATTATCGCTGTTTGGGAGAATAGCTCGGACAGGTCATTTTTATTTTGTACCTCCGCATTTTATGGATGTCAATTTTTTTTTCTTTGGTTTACTACTCTGGGACCTATGACGTCATCGACTTCTTTTTCAAATGGAACCTCCATATTTTTTTGCTAGAAATAAAAAGTATATTTTTTTCTGAATTCAGCAATACCCCATATGTGGTATTTAAAATCAATAGTTTTAGAGTATTAAGCGTGCTAATAATGACAATTGACATGTCAGAGTGCAGAAATATCGACCAAGAAATGAGAGATAATGTTTTGGAAGAATTTCAACTCCGACCTTATCATTGCCAAGAAACAAATGGGTGGCAATTTCAACATTTATTAATGTAAAATTTTTTAATCTTCCCAAGAATAAATTATTACTATTTGCTCTTTTGATTTCCAAGTTTAATTATTGTTGTCATTTTAATACCTATGATCCTCCGTATCTCTAATACTACTAATTTTAAATACAACATATGCGGTATTGCTGAATTCAGAAAAAAATGTACTTTTTATTTCTAGCAAAAAAATAAGGAGGAGGTTCCATTTGAAAAAGAAGTCGTTGACGTCATAGGTCCCAGAGTAGTAAACCAAAGAAAAAAAATTGACATCCATAAAATCCGGAGGAAGAAAATAAAATTGACCTGTCCGAGCTTTTCTCCCAAACAGCGATAATAAACAAAATATGAATGTTATTCCTTACTTTATTTACACACTGTATATAATATTTACATATATCTAAATCGGTAATAGAATATGTGACTAATTACTTCAAAGTGTGCAAATTTCTATGAATATGAGAGAATTTTTTTTCACAATAAAAAACCAAACTTTATAACCGTGAGAAGTTAAATCTAGACCTGGGTGAATACTCTTTGGATTTGGATTCAGTTAACGAAACCTTCTTATTGCACTTTTGGGAAAAAGTACACTCTGCTTCCTGTATATTTGCTATGCCTCAGATGAAGGCATTGAAAAGTTTCTTGTATGTAAGTAATGATAAGGATCGGCAGTCAGGGGTACATTAATTAAAATTAGGTTCTAGATTTTACAGTATTTGAATTAATAATAATAATAATAATATTTATCGCCAACCGTCAGTAAACTGATGCGTTACCATAGCGTTTTACGGACATAAAGAAACACTTTATCGTACTGTACAATAAAATAGTATATTATTCAACAAGCGTGTAATGATGGCTATTACCCACGAAGATGAAATTGCAACACGAGCCGTCAGGCGAGTGTTGTAACATCTGAGTGGGTAATAGCCATTATACGCGAGTTAAATACTATACTTTATCCACAACTTAAATGTTGTTCAAAAAATACGAAAGATAAAGAACAATATTTCTTTCTACAAACACTGTCAGAAGTTGACATTTTGACACGGCAAACAAAAAATGCGATTTATGTATACCGCATATTCACAACTATATAATATGTTTGTTCAAAAATACAAAAGATAAAGAGATAAAGGAACAACATTATTTATTAATAGTGACGTTTCTAATACACAAAAAATTAATTTTTATAATAATTATTAATCGTTACATTACAGTTGCTTAAATTCATATATATATATATACGTATATTTATGAAATGTCAAATTTGACACAACGGTGGAGTAATAAATATTATTCCATCGAAGTGTCATTATTATTCAACAGTATTTAGTAATGCATGGCATTACTTGATAGAAATCGCGTATTTAATACATATATTACTTAATAGTTGTGGATAAATAAATATTATTCCATCGAAGTGTCATTATTATTCAACAGTATTTAATAATGCATGGCATTACTTGATAGAAATCGCGTATTTAATACATATATTACTTAATAGTTGTGGATAAAGTACTTTTTCTATTCCGGTGCTATAAAGTTCACTTTACGACACCCGTTTTGGTTGCATAAAGTATTACTTTATCGCACGCTAATTTTATTTTTTTGAAGTTGGTGACAAAAGAAAATGGAACCAAATCGTATTTAAATGTCAAAATATAGGCCTTTAAAGTAACAAAAATGTGCAATAAAATTGTACAAAGAATAAAAAGCACACATGTTGACATTTCACTTACTAATTAGCAATATAAATTGTTAAGCAGAGTTGGATGATAAGTTTTCGGATGCTACTATTGACATTTACTTACTATGTTGAATAGTACAACTGTTATAAAAGTTTGTTTTGATAAATATGTAGAGAGTTCGTGGACGAAAGATTTTGTAAATTGTCTTCTGCTATTTTGCGAATCTCTGGGGGCGTACAGTTATTTATTTCGTCCTTTTTGTTGATAATTTGAAATAATTTATTGTATAAATCAGTCTGAATTTTAAACACAATTACATATAGCACCACCTATATTCAAATATTTAAAACGTTCTACTTAAAAATCAGAGTAATCAACTTCAAAAAAGCAAAATTTCTAAAATATTCGAACAAAACATGTCTCTTATTTTAAGCTTTTTTGAACTTTTAATAACCGAAATAGAAAAAATAGTATAAAATACACGTTTCATAAGACATTTTGCGCACTTGTTCTTTAGAAAACTCGCCTAGCGGCTCGTTTTCTAAAATTGAACGCGTGCGCAAAAATCGTGTCTTATGAAACTTGTATTTTAATATACTATTACCTGCCGCTAATATCTGTCAGCGTAGCCATGACTGATGACTTGAAAAATAAATCGTATGTCACTGTCATAAACTGTCAAAAGTTATTATATCTTTATTTCTTAAATTAACAATTTTCACGGTTGGCGATAAAATTTTGTATGCACCACGTCAGTAAAGTACCTTTACCGAACTCGTCTGTTACTCGCCGCGCTCGCTTCACTCGCTTGGCTCGTAAATCAGACTCGTTCGATAAAGTATCACTTTACTGACTTGTTACATAAATAACTATTATCGACGACTAAACATTAAAGTAGGTATTATATTAATCACTACTGGTTAATAATAACACGCCTAATATCCGGAGGGAATAATGAAATGCGACCGGGGAATAATGAGACATAACGTTACCATTATTCCCTGCATTCCGCCAATAAGAACATAACGTTACCAACGTTGTCGTAGTAACAATAGACAAGTTCGGCCATTTTACTGTCTAACCGTCAAACGTCGTATCGATATAGTAATCTGACATTTTCGTTTAATTATTTGCTTTTTTTAATAATCTTCAGTTAGTCGTAGATAAAGTAGTGTATACTAACTCTCAATAATGACTATTAATTCCCTCGAGCCGAGTTACTCCCTCGCCGCTTCACGGCTCGGTTCGTAAATTCGGCTCTCGGGAATACTAACTGTCATTATTGACTCGTTGTATAACCTACTACCGTGCGAGCATTTAAATTCTAAATTACAGGAGGCTGTGAAATTTAAATTAAGTTGGTATATAAGTACTAATTTACAATTTGAATTGTCATAGTGACGTTTCAAAATGTTAATTAATCAATAATTGACATTCTGGACAACCTAATAAAAAAAATCCCGCCTGCTATAATTTAGAATTTAAATGATCGCGTGGCATTATATCAGTAATGGATTTTCGTAAGCATATACCTGCACAGTTAATAAAAAGTACAAATATTATTTACTTAAATACGATAATAAGACACATCTAAAGTAAAAACGTATTAGATTTATAAAAGTGTATAAATATACGTACACAAATATACAGTGCGTGTCTCTAAATCTCCCCTCCCCCGTTTTTTTTTAAACGAAATGGAATAAAACGATGAAACAAAACTAAAACAAAACCAGTATAAAAATGCTAACTTTATGACCATGTCTCACTTTAAAATTTTGACAGATGGCTTTATCAACTTAAAAATTTTAAATGGCAAAGGGAGTCGAGTGACCCCTCATTTGAAAGGTGTTTGGAAGATCTATTCAAAATTTATATTTCTTTTAAATATTCTTCATTTGTTAAAAAAAAAATCGAATTTCACGGGTAGGATAATTACATCATTCTTTTGCAATCGGTTGCCCTACTGCCAGGAGGTTGAGAATGCTCATATTGAACATTTAATTTAAAATTAGTGATGTGTTCAGGATCATTTGTTTTTTTCAATTTTAGTATTTTTTTATTTGCTACCCGTGAAATATGGCGGTTTTTTTTTTATGAAGGAATTTCTATTTTGATATAGCCTACAGCTGTCAACATTTTAAAATGATACATGGTCATAAAGTTCGTATTTTCTCAAACATTTGTATTTTTAAAAAATTCCGCAAACGAGTAGTACCACTTCGGTGGCAAAAAGTGCCGATAGTACACCTTAAAATGGTCATGGTTGCTTATGTCATGCACTACAGTATAGAGAACAATCTATATATTTTTGCGCAGGAATATAGAGGCTAGCTGGCGGTTTCTGTGCTTTATAAAGTAAATATTATTTTGTCGAGTACTGTAAACATGCACTGCCTTTCTAAATAAGTTGATATTACATTTTATAAAAACTGGAGCTTTAAATATATAAATAGATGGGAAAGTCATTACTGAGTCTTCAGTAAATAAAGACCTGGATGATTCTCGCAACACGTTCAAGGATCAAACGCAGTACTCGTTTCTGTGGGACCAGTACCCTCACATAATTCATAGCCTTTTCCCAAATCTCAACATTAAACGGCATCACGGAATAAACCGATGCGTAGTAAACGTTAATCAAGTAAGCCAAATTAAAACTGTTTGAGCTGAAGCAGCGCGAAATATTGTTTATTAATTTTCTTGGAGGCGGTATTTACTTGTTGCTTAAATTTCAGTGTATTGTCAACAAGTGTTCCGAGAAATGTGACTGTTCTAGCACACGAAATATTTTCAGTTAGCATATTCGTTCCACGGTGTGCAAAGTGAACATAAACGGTTTTGTCGCGATTTAAAACTAGCCGACTTTTATTACACCAAGTTGAAAAGTCATAATGTTCCTTAAATTACTATGATAACTCTCAGTTGGTCTGAAGAATCGGCACTCACTACAATGATCGTATCGTCAGCATACATTGTTAAATGTCCACTTTTTATATTGGACGACAAGTCGTTTGCAAATAATAAAAAAAATAGAGGAGCGAGAATAGAACTCTGGGGCACACCCAAGTTATTTTTTTAGAGCTATTAATGATTTTAAGTTGTGAGCTTTACTGATTATTCTTTAGCATAAACATATAGTAATAGTCGCTTAATCCACTTTACCTAGGGTTAGACATATTAAAAGTTAGTCTAAATAATATACATATTATATATGTATATTCGAGTAAACAAAAACGCTATCATAATGTAAAGATTCAGAATTCTTAAAGATAACTTATAATATAGTTTAATGTCAAGAATCAGCATTTTTTTTTATATTTTGACAATTAGCGATAACGACTCAAAAAGATCTGAAGTATTATTTGACAGTGGGTACCGATGAATGAATTGAAGAGAATTTTCATTCTAATATTAAGGACGACAGTACTCTAGCACAAAAATTTAATAATTTAGATTCATTCATCGAATAAACGGTACACACCGGTGAAGTACGACAGCAAAAAAAAAACTTTGCTTGCCAAACAAAAAGTTATGTCAATTTATCTACCGAATGAAATGTTCAAAAGTATAGTCTACTTGCGTATCCTTTTGATAATTTTCGAAATTTGCAAGTTCTTCTTATTTGTTTATTTATAATTTTAGAGTAATAATGTATTAATATTTTTAATAATAATATATGCTTTATTTTAGTTCTTGATACTATGCATAATATCACAAACATAGAATCTTATATCTGTAGAACTAAAAATCAGGGTGATAGTTCAAGGTTAGATATTAACCCGTGATCTTCCACTATCACCCTGAAACACAAAGAAAATCTATCAATAAAAAAAAAGAACAATGTTTTTGCCTAATTCTAACTTAAAGTAACTTAACCTAATGTGATGCGCAATAAGACAACCAAAATAAAATTAAAACATACATATCTTATCCAAAACCTATACATTTGTAAAATCTGATCAATATCCATCCAGAATAGAAAAAAGAAAGAAGAAGAAGAAGAAAAAATAAGTGAAATATAAAAATAAGTGAAAAATAAATGAATGAATAAATGATCGGAAGATTACTTATCCTATATATCAAATACGTATGCGCGATATCGAGCGGCAAATGTACTGAATGAGCTATCCCTGATGTCTACCGGTATTGAGTTGTACACCCTGGCAACCTGGCACGAAAAGCCACGCTCACACAACGCTGTCCTACGCGCGGGCGGTGTAATGGCACCCGAGAAAATCTCAAGTTTAAGTGGTGCACATCTGTGCGAAATGATATTAGTTCGTACAGATATGCAGGTTGCTTGGTATTAACTATTGTATAATACAACTTGGAAGATTGCAAGAGTCTGCGGTTACGCATATTGAGCCATTTCAATTCAGATAGTTTGTGCGAGACTCTGTCAAATTTGCGTATTCCAAATATTAATCTTAGACAAGATTTCTGGACCCGCTGTATACGGTTACTCAAGTCTAGTGTTAAGCATGGTCCATACACTGGAGCACAGTAGGAAAATTGTGAAAGCACAAGTGCCTCACATAACAAAGACTTCATATATGTAGACAAGTAGTGCCTGTGAGGATAAATGAGCTTTATGTTAGCATAAACTCTCTGTATGTAGTGTTATATTTGTGTATTATATCTAAAAGAGTTGTCCAAAAACAATCCCAGACTTTTAGCTTCGTCTTTGACTGGTATAATGTCATTGAATATCTGCAGCCTAACATCCTTCTTCAATTTATCAATCTGATTTTTACTACCGAAGGTCAATGTAACAGAATGTTACAATGTTATCTAGATCCTCATTAATGTCCCGTATAGCTTGTCTGCACTCACTAAAGTCAAAGGAATGGTATATTTGGGTATCATCCGCGTACATATGCGTACTACAGTTACTCACACACAAATGCATGCCTGATGTATACAATGTAAATAGAAGGGGTCCCAGTATAGAACCCTGTGGGATGCCTCGTTCTATGCTCTTGCAAGAAGAAGAATTACCATTAAGACGTACGTACTGTACGCGTCCGGTCAAATAACTTTCCATAAATACCAGAGCAGACCCAGACAGTCCGGAGGAATTAAGTACAGCTAAGAGAGTTTTATGACAGACTGTATCGAAAGCTTTACTGAAATCTAAAAGTGCTAAGATGGTAACCATATTCCTGTCTCTAGCATTGATGATGTCGTCTGTTACTTTTAGCAGGGTAGTGGTGCAACTATGCCCTTTCCGCAACCCAGACTGATTAGTGGGCAAAATACCAGCGCAGCGATGTAGCAACCCAACTGTTCATTGATAACCTTTTCCAGCAATTTTAAGCACACTGGTAAAATACTTATCGGTCGCAAATCTTTGTACTCATTAGCCGATCTTGTCTTGGCCACCGGAACAACAACAGCTTTCTTCCAAGAAGTTGGAAACACATTCGTGGTTATACAGGAGTTGATGCACAATATTATTTCATTTTAGATTATTTTAGAATATATATGTATATACAGGGTGTCTCTAAAAGATGCGGAAAAAACGCTACCACACATTTCTGAGGGCGATCTAACCCAACTTACCTCAGTCCAAAAGTGGATGCACCATTGCATTGAATTGCCACAAGAATAACACCCAAATTACAGAAGCATATGTGTCCATATACGGAATGAATTTTTTATATCCAGATTACTCATAAACGGCTGCTCCAATCAACTCCTACCAAGTATACCTTTCCTAGGTAAAAAACATTGGAGAATAAGAATTTTTATTTAAAAGTTAAATACAGTGTGTCTCAAAAAAGTTATTACGTTTTAAATGGATACAATATGCCGCAGGTGGCGCCCTCTACATTTTGCAATGAAAATGAGAGCAGATTTAAATTTTTTACCCCACGAAACCCCCCCTACCCAAATATTGTGACAATATACCAATTATTACAGAAATTATTTATAAAAAACTAAAACCAAATTGAACTTTTGACACTCTGTATCTCTGAAAGCATCCACTTTTGGACTGAGGTAAGTTGGGTTAGATCGTCATATTTTGCCCTCAGAAATGTGTGGTAGCGTTTTTTCCGCACCTTTTAGAGACACCCCAGTATAAACATAGAGGATGTTCCATTCAAGAAAACTGTGTTTTTGTAAGTTGGAAATGAAATATTCAATTATTTTCTGTTTACATCATCTCAATTAAAACGAAATATGTTATAATATTGCTAATTTAACCAACTTTATTTAATTTATTGTCTTCCGATGAATTTCATATAAGCTTAAAATAATACCTTTTCTGCAGTTTTTCTCTGTAATATTAATTGATCAATAAGCCATTGAGGATTAAAACATTAATATTTTCAGTATAGTAATATGAAAAATGTTTGCCATTTTTAACAATGTTAGATACAATCATCTTTAAGGTGCCAGTCCACAATGAGAATATCTCATGAGATTTGTGTCTCATGCAATAAAAATCGCAGGACAACTCCAATTTCATTGGTCTTTCAACCGTTTCCACAATGAAATTGAAGCGATTTTTATTGCATGAGACACAAATCTCATGAGATATTCTCATTGTGGACTGGCACCTTTATATACATATTAGAGAGAATAAGAAATTATTGCGGATACATAAAATATCAGAAAAAGAAAAATATTGGGTATAATCCGCTGTAGAGCAACCGTAGACACGTGTTTCTGACTAATTGGTCGTCATCAGTACGGTGTACCCAAGGAATTAGGTGGGATAACCTTGGAGATGTAAGCTAAACGGAAGACCATCAGGTGACAGACCACCATTTGCAGCTTCAGCTAGAAGATCCTCGGTTTTGAGAACAACAACTAACGTCGTCACGAGGAAGACAATGTCAACCTGCGTGCCATCCGAGACCCAGGAAATATAAATGAAAGAATAAGAAATTATTGCGGATACATAAAATATCAGAAAAAGAAAAATATTGGGTATAATCCGCTGTAGAGCAACCGTAGACACGTGTTTCTGACTAATTGGTCGTCATCAGTACGGTGTACCCAAGGAATTAGGTGGGATAACCTTGGAGATGTAAGCTAAACGGAAGACCATCAGGTGACAGACCACCATTTGCAGCTTCAGCTAGAAGATCCTCGGTTTTGAGGACAACAACTAACGTCGCCACGAGGAAGACAATGTCAACCTGCGTGCCAATATTTTTCTTTTTCTGATATTTTATGTATCCGCAATAATTTCTTATTCTTTCATTTATATTTCCTGGGTCTCGGATGGCACGCAGGTTGACATTGTCTTCCTCGTGGCGACGTTAGTTGTTGTCCTCAAAACCGAGTATCTTCTAGCTGAAGCTGCAAATGGTGGTCTGTCACCTGATGGTCTTCCGTTTAGCTTACATCTCCAAGGTTATCCTACCTAATTCCTTGGGTACACCGTACTGATGACGACCAATTAGTCAGAAACACGTGTCTACGGTTGCTCTACAGCGGATTATACCCAATATTTTTCTTTTTCTCATATTAGAGAGTATATACAGTGAGGACGCGCGGGTTGGAATAAATTCATTTAAAATTTTGGTTTTGTTTTATGGAAAAACGCTCGGATAGGTCGATTTTTATTTTTAGCTGCGGTTTTTAGATGGTAAATTGATGTACAGTTCTGTGCAATAAATTGGCGTACACTTAATATACCCTTATGTAAATATGACTTTTGTTTGAATACCTGTCATGTATGACAAATTGAATTGACGCTATAATTCCATTTGTCAACTTAACTTAAGCTATTTTCACAATGGCAAAATAATGTCAAAATTAGCAATAAGACGTGTACGCGAATTTATTGCACAAAACTGTACAAAGGTGGTCCAAAAATAAGTTACGACCATAATTTTTTTTTCTAATGGAAACATATGTTTTTTATTTAATTTATTAATTCTGCATCGAATTCTAAGTATGTTACATGTACCATGTCCTATACCCAAACTCAACAGTTATCGAGAAATTATAACCGAAATACAACAAATTAAGCCGCATACGTTAACTGCAGTGTTACTAGAAACTTATTTTCGGCTTCCCTATTGTTAGGAAGTTAGTGGTCAACAGTTTGAACATTTAATTTGAGTTGATTTTCTGTTTTTTTTTTAATAAATCGGTGGTTTTCAGACAAGAGGGTGAAATAAATTTTGTAGGATACGGTCTCAGTTATTGATATGTTCAATTGTAGTTATTGATATGTTCAATTGTAAATTTCTCGATAACTGTTGAGTTTGGGTATTGGACATGGGACATGAAACTTACTTAGAATTCGATGCAGAATTAACAAATTAAATAAAAAAAACATGTTTCCATTTGAAAAAAAAAATTTTGATGGTTGTAACTTACTTTTGGACCAGCCTTTGTACATCAATTTACAATCAGAAAAACCGCAGCTAAAATTAAAAATCGACCTATCCGAGCGTTTTTCTATAAACATAACCAGAAATTTTAAATGAATTTATTCCAACCCGCGCGTCCTCACTGTATGTCCTTTGACTATAGTTACTTTGTTCTACTTACTTTGGAAATCTGGCAAGTATGTATAAAAATTTTTTCATTTTATGTGACATTTTGTTACTAATTGTTGTCAAAATATTAAAGATAAATTATTACTTATGCTACTTTTTCTTGGGTCAAATTTGCATGTTCTAATAAATAATTCGTTTTCAAACAGACTGACATTGAAAAGCAGAAATGATTTTTGCGACCATGCAGGTGGTGTTAGTTGGGAATACAAATAACTGCGTGCTTTCGATTCGATGCAAGTTTATCCGGCGTTTTTCGCCTTTTCCCCCGTTCATGACGACGCACGCAAATCAATCCGAGCATCTGGTGTTGAATTATTCATCCGGCAACATTCGCTACGGCAAATTGATTCGCATTCTTTGACTTGAACAGAGTACATACCTACCCTACACTTGTCTTCTCATCTCACATATGCGTACAGTCACAGTAATAAATGGAACCCACAGATATATTAAAAAAGCGAATATACCATAGACATAGATTTTCAAAGTATATAGAATTATTGTATTTTTCTTAATGTTTTTCATTTTTACAGAACTAAAATGCGTTTTAAGGAAATATAGTATTTCTGAGAAAGCATTTATATGTATTAATGACAGGATATAAGTTTCTTTAAAATACTCGGTTAACTAATCATTGATTAAACCTAATCGTCGATTATCTCGAACCTGTTACAGCTGTTATCTAAGGATTTATTGTACAAAGTTGGCAGCATATTTCCTAGTACAATTGATCTAAATTAGTATATTTTGTTCTGATAATATTGGCACCATTTTCTACATTTAAATTTGTTCTTTGTGCTTTTTGCGCTTATTTCTTGTTAATTATATTCTGTACATATTATTATAAATTTTATTTTTGTAAATAATCTGTAGGAATTTATTTTGTGATATATACTGAAACAGATTTATTGATTACTTATTGCTATTGAGAAATACCAAAGTATTGTGAAAAATGAAAAAAACAATACAATATACATACTTATACAGGGTGAGTCATCTCCGCGGTGTGCCTTTACGCGTAAAGATATTTCGAAGCGTTTTTTTCTTGGGTAGCTACTCATTAGGAACACATTTTAAAAATATTTTGTATTATACAGAGTGTTTCATATCTAAAGTTCTTGACTTATTCCCATTTTTCTGAAAAATTGAAAGTTTTTATAAAATTATATTTCTCGAAAACGACGTATTAGATGTCTTAATAGAAGCATATTTTTTTCAGTTACTAATTGCATGTGCAGAAAACTGGAACATGACACGGTTTTGTATAAAAGTCGTTTTTCAAATGGAACAGCCTTTATATCAGTTCATTTTTGAATTGCTTATTTAATTTCACATTAAAAACATGTAAGACGTTCAAAGTGGCTATTACAGAGCTATTGTCGTTTTTTAATATAATTTTGCCAACTTCATGTTTTTTATTTGAATACGATATAGTGAGCCATGACATTTGTTGCAAAAAATATGCTTCTATTAAGAACAATACTACAAAAAATTGTGTCCATCTATCACGTCGTTTTTGAGAAATGTAATAAGTAATAAAACATTGAATTTTTCAGAAAAATGGGAATAAGTCGAAATCTTTAGACTTTGGGCCTATACTATCTTATAACTTTTTGACTAAAAATTATACGGGAAATGTAATAATATATAGGGTGTTCCATTTAAAAAACTATAACTATGGTCAGCCACCTTGTTATGGAACACTCTGTATAACACAAAACATTTTTGAAATATGATCCTAATGAGCAGATATCACAAGAAAAAACCGCTTTAAAATATCTTTACCCGTAAAGGCACAATCGGCCTTCCCCGCGGAGATTACTCACCCTGTATATATTTATATAAAATTAACAGTTATCTAAAAATATGTAAAATATATGGCAGATAAAAAAATCATAAAAGTAGGAATAGTTTGTTGAAAACAAAAAGTCTACATCTGCGGTCTTAAGCTGAATTATCAAACACATTCTAACGGTATAAGATATTACACTTTCCATTACCATATCTGAGACGATCTAACTTGCACCAAATCTCTGTACGATGAAGGAGGCCAAATTCTTTTACTGAAAAATCGACCATCAGGTGTTTATAAAAAACAATACGCGGGATCATAAAGCGGGACATGTCTTATAATCAAATGCTCTGTTATTTTCGTATTATAAATTGGACGTACTTTTTGGCAGTTATTAATTGTCATGTCAATTTCTTGTCAAGTAATTAATACTAGTTAAGCCATGTTTAATCACATTAATGAAAATACACGAGTAAGAAAGTTAGATAATAATTTATGTATTACAAAATACATCCTTTGTATTAATTAAATTACACTTACATGTTATATATGTATGGCCAAATGTACCAAATGTTGCACAATTTTCTTGGCTACAAGCACCATCAAAGTTAATGTTTTTACTTTTAAAACCAATGTGAAAATGATTTTTTTCTTAACACATGTTTTGGTCAAATATTTTCAAAAAAAAATTAATAACTCAAAAACTATTGGCTCAATTTTGAAAAAGAAAAAAAGTTGAACAGAATTTAAATCAGTACAAGAAAATCTAAAAATATATAGGGTGAGTCATCTAAAAAAAGTAAGTTCCGTGCAATTCCGGTGAAACCGGAAGTGCGGCAAAGCTTAAGGTATTTTTACAATATGCGCCACAAGCAACCATGGATCATCCACTAATTGATTTTTCTTTTATTTAAAACACAAAAGAGCAATCGAAGAAGCGGCTACTAATGACTTACCCTGTATAGAGTGAGTTCAAAATATGTTTGACTAAAATGATATTTTCACAAGCTGCTGTTAGGAAAGGAGCAATGCAAACAGAAATTGCCACAGAGATAAAGTCTCAGAATTGTAGTAGCATTAAAAATCTCTCAAAACTGAATCGTTCTTATCAGAAAAGATAATGTATTCGTTGTTACCAGTTAATTATTTTCTGTAGTAAGCTAAGCTAAGTTGCACATATTTTCATTTCATTTATAGAAGAAGCAATACAATCACTAAATCACGTACGAAAATAATTTTTAATTAATTCCAAACAAATACTCTCATACATCAAACACATGCATATGAAAACATAACCGCTGTCAATACTGCGCATGTGTAAGATATCTTAATCACTGTTTAATATTTAAAACGAAAATGAAAAGTGTGAACACATGGATGTTAAAACTAACATCAAGCAGTAAATAATTACTGTGACTTACATATATACCTTTATACGTAAAACGTATATGCATATATGCATGTGTTTGAGATACACACATACATTAAGTGCTATTGTCGACAATCGAACGCACAGACACCGGTGTTTCGACCTATGAGGTCTCATCACTGTGCGTGGAGATTCTCGACAATAGCTTCAAGACTTAAATCGCTGCTTATGTCATTTTAGCGTGTTAAATGCAGTGAGAGTATCACAGCGATGGCTTCTGACGGCATGTTCTGCTATACAGAGGCCTGTATGTTAATAGCTTTGTTCTGTGTCATCTTTTGGGTGTTAGATGTCGTTGTGATACTCTCACTGCATTTAACACGCTAAAATGACATAAGCAGCGATTTAAGTCTTGAAGCTATTGTCGAGAATCTCCACGCACACTGATGAGACCTCATAGGTCGAAACACCGGTGTCTGTGCGTTCGATTGTCGACAATAGCACTTAATGTATGTGTGTATCTCAAACACATGCATATATGCATATACGTTTTACGTATAAAGGTATATATGTAAGTCACAGTAATTGTTTAATATTTGTTCAGGTACTCGAAATACCAGTTAAAATTCGTTCGATTAGCGACGTTCTTAATCAATGATTAGCGCTAACCGGTATTGAAAAAAGGCAAATTTGTACTAACCGGTGTTTTAATGAATGATTAGGCTAGCGGGCATTTTAATCGGAGTTGGAAAAAACGGACCTAAATTGAATAAAATACATAGTAGCATTAATCTCACAAAAAGTTAGTAAGTTAAGTAAGTGAGAAGTGTTTCCTGCGTAATCCTTGAACAAGCGTTGGTGATTCGCTCAATCATGTTTTCCCTCGTTGTTGGCATTTCTGTATAAACTTCAGACATTAAGTGGCCCCACAAAAGAAGTCAGATAAAGTAAGATCTGGCGATCTTGCAGGCCAAGACACTGGACCACCTCTTCCGATCCATCGATGATTGTAGGCTCGATCTAATACTTCTCGTGCTATTCTTGAATAATGTGCTGGACAACCGTCATTTTGGAACCACATTGTTTGTCGTACGTCCAAGGGAAGGTCTTCAAGTAACACTACACTCTTCTGCAAGATGTTTCGATATCTTTCACCATTTAAGTTTCCATCGATAAAATATGGACCAATAAGCTTATTGCCAATTATTCCACACCAAACATTTGCGTTCCAAGGATGTTGATGTTCAACTTGGCGCAACCAATGGGGATTTTCGATACTCCAGTAATGCATGTTGTGCCGATTCATCGTACCGTGATTTGTGAATGTCACCTAGTCAGAAAATAATACTCGAGCAAAAGAATTGGGATTATCTTGTATCCGTTGAAGCGTCCATTGACAAAATTGCACTCGATTTTGAAAATCATCGCCATGAAGTTCTTGATGCAAGGAAACTCTAAATGGATGATATTTCCAACGCTTCAATATTTGGCAGATAGTGGACTGAGAAATTCCTGATCCGCGAGCTATTTCTCGAGTACTAATGTGCGGATTATTAGCTACTGCAGCTAATACCGCGATTTCATTATTTTCTCCAGCAATTGTTTTTCGCTGATTACGTTTTCTTGGCTGTACAGTTCCTTCGCTAGAGAACTGTTCAACGACTCGGTAAAAAGAAGCGCGCGATCGCACCTAGTCGGGAAAACGTTGTGAATAAAGATTAACAGCATCATCGATATTCCTACCACTCTCTCCATAGATGTAAGTCATTTCAATTTTCTCTTGTAATGTTATAGCCTCCATTATTGTACAAATATTCAACACTAAGTAATTTGTATTGCATTAATAATTAATAATCTAAATGGGGATTGGACAATGTGTAAGTACACACAAAATCATGTTTGCTTGCTTCTCTTTTTTGTGTATTTGCTCTAGACGTTCACAATCATGTTTTTTGTGATTACAGCGCAATCCGTAACGAATAGAAAAAAAGTTTCAAACAAAACGTACATACTTGATGGCGTAGAATTCGAATCTGTAATACAATATGGGAGTTCCCATTTAAGATTTCAAAGTTGTCCCCCCCCTCCCACTCTGGGGGCGGGTGAGGTGGGGGATTGAGTTCGGCACCATTCAGTGAGCCCCTTACATTATAACAAATCTTATTAAGATCTTCTTTTGATTTTATGCGGTGTTTTAGAGATATTCCGTTGTTTCAAGATAAAAAAAACTCACCCAGTATATGGGCAGATCGTGGGAATCAAACATGCGAAACCACTAACTAACTATTACAAGTACTTAACTATTTATTTGCATTAATCTATCGAAATACTAGACTTAAACCATGCTACCCGAATATTCCCATAATAATAACTATTCGATAGGGTTATAGTCAGGATTTTTGAGCAACTATTTCCTGAATGAAAAGATATCTCATTAGAAAAACTTTTGTACAATTTCAGTAATATTTTTAGGATCGTCGAGTCTTTCCATCTTCAACAATATCTGGTGATCGATGTGGGCGGGACATATTTACACAGTAGAACATATGTAACTAGTAAAAGTAAATGATAGATCGACCCGCTATACACAGCGCTTACGATTTAACTAAAATACTTTCGGAGCAAAAGCCCGCCATTTCACGTCCCCTACATTTGCTGTGATGGATGCAACTACTTTTATATATACGTATCGTAAGTTGTAAACATCTTGACAAATGTACATTAAAACATTACATACATAATGTACAGCGTCTTATGCATTACTGCTATTACATTTCGAATTACATTATTTTTTGAAGTCCAGTCCTGGAATGTAAACCTGACATCCGATCCATAGTAATAATATCTCACTTACATTTAATGCTATAAAACATATCCTTTTATTTGCATTATCAGTGTTTTGTCGTTTTTAAAACACGATAATCATTTAATTACCGCGTTAAGGTTCTGTTATATAAAACGAATAACATATTCTTAGAGTAACAGACGTAAATGTAGTCGATGGTTTTTAAAAGATTTAGATAAGTAGAGACCTGTCGCCAATTTAAATTAACCACGCGTTAAATCAAGCCGTCAACGGCGAAAGAGGAATTGATCCGGCGCAAATGTCCCTGCAGCAGTGCCATAAACGGCCTAATGACGACCTCATCAGGGCGTTTATTGTCGTAACGACTTCGGCAACAAAGAACCACACTCAATTATCGCCCGATCTCGTCGTAAACGTTGTACTTATGTTCGTACTTACTTACGTGTGTACAGTCATGAAAAAAAGTAATGCCTCTCGTAAAGGCATTTGAGAATCATGTACCGTAACGTTGAAGAAAAAAGTGAGTACTATTAAACCTATCACAGTGCTTTTTTGTAATGGGTAGGTCTCACAATTTACCGCAGTCGACTTTCATCATTCATGACATAAGTTTCAGCACTCGCCGTAGTACTATGTCGAAATATTCTTTAAAAATGTGTTGCTCTTATATTTCCTGCGAAATGCTACATTATACTTCGTTGATTCGACTTTTCAAAATGATGATCCGTAGTATTAATAAGTATAATAACACAGATCTGTAGCCGCAGTGCAGCGTGCGATGCGTACTCGCTGTCAAATCCCGCTTGTATTGGATTCGTATACAAGCATGAGAAAATTTGATTGAAAATTTGCCAGACGACGCAGTGTTTTTTTTTCAGCGACAAGGCGCATTTCTATCTTTCCGGTTGCGTTAATAAGCAGAACATGCGTTATTGAGATGATGTAAACCCTAGACAGTGTCAAGAGAGGCTCTTACATATTGACAGGGTAACAGTGGGGTGTGCAGTCAGCACTGAAGGTATCGTCAGACCCTACTTTCTTGAAGACCATGATCGTGTGGTTTCCATAACATCTGAACAGTATGTGAGCATGATACAAGATTTTTTTGCACCACATCTTGAACAATTGCATATGGGGCATGTCTGGTTTCAACAGGATGGGGCTACGGCCCATACAGCCCGTAGTTTAATGGCTGTTGTGAGAGAAATGTTCCCCATCCGCTTGATCTCCAGGTTCGCTGACATTTCATGGCCCGCTACCTCAAAGCTGAAGTCTACAAACATCGCTCTAACAACCTATAAGTTTTGAAAAAGGCAATATGCCAGGAAATAGCATATCGCGAGACCACCTAACCTGTCTAAATTTTGTGTTTTTTTTATTGTCACTAAACCAACATATATTGTGAACCTGAGTCATGTTGGTCTGTAAATTTAGAATTTGTTTATAACTTGACTTCAGCGCCACCTATTGAATGTTTTAATAGCATATTTTACGCGCATTGACGATATAAATATGGTCTTAGAATATCAAGAAGATTGGTTGAACCATTAAAAAGTTATTGAATAACGAACAGACACACCAACGATGGATAAGAAACAATTTGTTGTAATAACTCCCGAGAAAGGAAGTAATTTTAGCGAAAGCCTTTAAGTTTTAGCTTAGAAAAATATACAGGTCTTTATCCAGTCGTTTTACTTTCTTATACGTAGTATAAGGAAGTATTGTGATGATGCAAATTTTCGACCTCGAGATTTTTGCAGATGTCCACGTTTTGAACTCCCCTGATACCGAAAAAGTGGTTTTTAAAAAATGTCTCTCTGTGTGTGTGCCCGTGTGTATGTGACCACGATAGCGGTCAAACCGCTATAGCTAGCAATTCCAAATTTTGTATTGACGAGTATAATCTCCCTCTTGAGAACTGATTAGATTTTCAGTAAAATCGGCAGACCGGAAGTAGTAGTTTACTTCAGTAAAAAATCAAATTTTTCCAATATTTCGTCAACTACTAAGTTTAGGCAAATTTATAAAGAATTTATATGTACTCAAAATTAAGTTTGAGAAGAATTTTATTATGAAAGTTTTTCAAAATTCCTACCGGAAGTAGGTCTTTTACTCTTATCGAAAAGCAGTTTTTTGCCAATATTTTGCAAGTCATGCTTTTTAGGCAGGTACGTTACGAGTATAAAAGTATTTAGAACTTAATTTTCAATACCTTTTGTGTACAAAAAATTTCAAAATTCGGACCGGAAGTACCACTTTTACTCTTACCGAATAGCGATTTTTTGCAAATATATGGTAGGTATATTATGCATTCTATATACAGGGCTGTTCACCGGGAACTGAATCGATCGATTGTGGAAAAACTATAGCTAGGAATGATCTGAAATTTTGACTTTATACTAAAGTCGATGGGGGCCATTTGCCTAAAATATTTTCAAGATGGCGGCACTTCGGGCTATGGCGGAAGTAGACACCAACTTCCTAATTTTAAATAGAATACCCTGTATATTGTCAGGTTTTCAGATTCTACGTGAAATTCTAAATATATTTCATGTATAATGTCATATATCTAAGTGCACCCCTTTTTGACTTATTGAAATTCTTATGTTAAATTTGACGTTTGCAGGCAGAAAATCAATACCACTTTTTCCATATAAGGATGAATTTATTATTTAATTTGAAGTAAATTCTCTCAAATAGATGGTCTAATTAAATACTATTTGTATAAAATTGTTACAATTATTAATACAGAGTGTACGAATTATACGCATTTTTTAAATGGGAAGCGGCAACTTTTATAATTTTATCTTATTCTGCATTAAAAATAAAGATCACTTTGTATAAATATGTCTATTATAAAAATAGGAAGTTTTCGAAATATTAGCAAGTTAGTGTTTTTATCTTTTAGAATACATACTGTTTGCATTAGTTTTTTTTCAATAGTTAGCCATGACAGTGTTTACAAAATTATAAATTGTCATTCGTTGAAGAAAAGTTATGCCGGGGCGCTTAAATTATACAAACGATGATTATTTAAATTTAATTATTATTTATGGGGAATGTAATAAAGTTATGTCAAGAACATGTGATACATTTGCAACTCGATATCTACAAAAACGGAAACCATCTACCAATATCGTTAAACATATTATAGGAAACTTCAGAAACTTTGGATCCGTGAGGGCAAAGATTCAGGAAAATAAACCAGTTATTAATAACGATAATAATGTAATGCAAATGTATCACATGTTGTTGACATAACTTTATTACATTCCCCAAATAAATAAATTTAAATAATCATAAGGTATATGACTTCTTTTCAACAAATGACAATTTGTAAACACTGTCATGGCTAACTAATGAAAAAAGAGCTAATGCAAATAAATAGTATGTATAGTAGAAGATAAAAACACTAACTTGCTAATATTTCGAAAACTACCAATTTTTATAACAGACATTTATACAAAGTGATCCTTATTTTTAATGCAGAATAAGATAAAATTGTAAAAGTTGCCGCTTCCCATTTAAAAAAATTGTCATTTGGCAATTTTTCCAAATTCGTTTTCAGGCGTATAATTCGCACACTCTGTATTAGTAATTCTAACAATTTTATACAAATAGTATTTAATTAGACCATCTATTTGAGAGAATTTATTTTAAATTAAATAAAAAATTCATCTTTATATGGAAAGAGTGCTACTGAGAATTTCAATAAGTCAAAAAGGGTTACACTTAGATATATGACATTATACATGAAATATATTTAGAATTTCACGTAGAATCTAAAAACCTGACAATATACAAGGTATTCTATTTAAAATTAGGAAGTTGGTGCCTACTTCCGGCATAGCCCGAAGTGCCGCCATCTTGAAAATATTTTAGGCGAATGACCTCCATCGACTTTAGTATAATGTCAAAATTTCAGATCATTCCTAGCTACAGTTTTTCCGCAATCGATCGATTCAGTTCCCGATGAACCACCCTGTATATCTATCAAGGGTACAAAAGTATTTAGAGCTGGATTTGCAATATTCTTTATATACATGAAATTTCAAAATTCGTACCGGAAGTAACACATTTACTCTTAGCGAGTAGCACTTTTTTTCGAATATCTTGCAAAATATGCATTCTATAGAGATTTATTAAGACAATGGAATTACTTAGAATAGGATTTTGAATAACTCTTGTATAATTGTTTTTTAAAAATTGTATAGTTTGAAACGTTCATACGTATAAGAAAGTCGTGTGGTGGCCACACCTCATTTTTTTCTCACAGTACTATTTCATTAACTTTAGCGAGCTAATATAACTAATCCCGGAAATGACTGACTTTTATACATATGTAATATAAATTTAATTAAAAAACATTGTTACAAATATGCTGTTGAAATAAAAAGAAAACGATAAGATTACATACTATTTTGCATAATAAAACAAATAGTAATACCTTTAGCAAGTTTATTTCATGAAAACTAATGTATGTAAATGCATTCGTATTCATTAAAAAAACACAATTTATTTCTCATAACACACAGTCGTACATCAGACTAAAAATGTTTCCATTTATAATGCCGGCTCGTACAAAACGAGTTCTTATTCAATTATACATTTTCAAGGATGTTTTTTGTTCATTTGCTGTTAATTTGCAAGTCGTTGATCTGAATCTCTCCCACAAACGAATCAATACCAGTTCATCTTAGGTTTTTTTTTTGCTGCATACACTCATGGTCAAAGAACGAGAAAATGCGAGTAATGCCCCGTACAGAAAAATCGCTGGAGAATAAAGGATTTTTTTTTAATGTAATTTTGAATTAATAATGATATGTTGTTTGTAATGATTATTATAATAATAAAATGTTATGTATGTAAATATCTTAGCTCCTTTTTCGTTGTAAAACTATCCTTACTACATACCAAATTATTGACAGGAGTATGCTATAATTTGTGGTTGCTTTTGCTTTCAAGTTTTTGAATTTGAAACTAAAACAGAATTTAGGTTTTTTCCTTTTTATTTTTGATTGGAAAGGAAAAGTGTGCTCCTAGATGGGCATCCACATTTAACGAAATTAACGAGTAATAATTACGAGAAAGGCAGAATATGGGAAGATTTTCAGTAATAACAAAGCATCTACCTCCGCACATGTTATTTATATACGAGGTGTGGCAATTAAATAACCGAGCTGGTGCTGCTACCGGAAAACAGCGAGCGGTAGCTGGTTTGAACATGTCTGTGCTTGTTGATACATCCCCCATCCTAAGATAGATGAGCACGGTTGTACATAGCTCAGTTTCTCTGTACCAATCGCCCGTTCAGGCCCATACGCTAGCTTCTTGTCGAAAGAATGCAAAGTGTTCAATGAAGCAAGGCGTTTCTTTAAAAATTATGGAAAACTGCTACAGCAGCTAATGCCAAATTAAAGGAAGAGTACGGCTGTGGCTCTTATCTATGATATAGCGTACACAAGTTTTTCAGTGAACTAAGATGTTCAAGGAGAGATGTGAAACGACCGAAGACGACCCTGGACGACCCTCGACATCAAAAACGGACGACAACAACCAGAAAATTGGTAAATTGATCCGTGAAAGTCGTCGTCTGAGTGTCTGTGAGGTTTTGGCTGCCTTTCGTGAATGAGTGAGGAGACGAAGATCCGATTTGTGGAAGCCCAAGTCCTGGATGCTTCAGCCAGACAATATGCCAGCACAATTCCGCCATATCTGTGAAGGTGTTCTTTGCGAAATACAGCATCTTTGTGTTGGACCACCCACCATACTCAATCGACCCAGCCTGTGACTCTTTTTTTATTTCCTAAGGTCAAGTGGGAGCTTAAGGGAACAAGATGTAACACTGTGGAATCTGACAGAAACGGCCTTAAACAATATAAAATTCGTATGGAGTGTTATATGATCGGCAAGGAGAGTACTTTGAAGACGATACACTTTCTAATGTAATTATTGACCATAAAATGTTTTGTAGTACCAGTCCAGTTAATTAATTACCAGATTTCGTATTTTCGATGATATGCCTTTTAGTTTCTTGAGGGATAGTTTGGTAATGTATGGTGATGATAGCAGTTTCGCGCGAGGCGTGGCTAAAATATGTATCATGTGCGTTAAAAACATCGCTATCGAAAGCAATACACTACGATAGACAATAGACAATAAGTATATTTAAATGTCAAAAGACTTCATTTGTTCATTTTAAATAAATTATAGAAATCATCATTTTATTTTAGTTTTGTATATCGCCGTCTTATAAAGAAACAAAATGTACTTGCTTAAATATATGATTTGCTTTGAATTATTAGGTTAGCATAACAAGTAAGTTTCTATTTACATAGAAACTAACAATATATTTTTGTTTTATATATTATGTATATGCTTTGGAATTTTGCCAGTAAAGCTGATATATAAAACATGTTATTAATTTTGTCGATAATTAACACTTGCGTTTGTAATGTTGGTTTAAATATGTTGTTTATTTATATTTATACCTAGGTGATTATGCTTATTTCACAGCTACTCAAAAAATTGTTGATTTTGGCTCTATTAAAGTACTACTTTCGAAGTTTTTTAAATGTGATCAGCGTTTTTTAACAATTTGAATGCTGACAATTTACAAGAGAGATGCAAATATAATAAAATAAAAACAGTAAGAAATTTGTGGCAAGAACAATTATCAACAAATCTTTTTATTTTTTTTTAATTGTCTTTGTTTCAACACATCAACAGATAACAACTTTGTACGTATAAATTTATTATAGAATTATTATTTTAAATAAACATTAGGTATATACCTATTTAAAATAAAAACAAGAAAAAACAAGTAAATTTTATTCGCACTATTATGGCATCAGAAAACCCCACTGAATTTTTGATGCCGTCATCATTTCTTCTGCAAGGGTGGAATTAAACATGACGTGTTCTATGTGAATAACACTTGCATGAGGCGCCGGTCGGGGTGAGTAACACCTTATCACGTACGTAAAAATCACCACGCTAAAAGCAAACACAATTATCCGTGGCGGCAACGACAAAGCCGCCGTATTTCTTTCCTTCTTTTGGCATTCTTTTTCACACGATAATGAATATAATGGGGATTTTTTATTCCAAACTGGAGAACTGCTTGTGTTTGTGATAAAACCTCTCAATACTGTTTATATTACAGGATCATAATTCTGCTTACTGTCATGTTAAACTGTACAAATAGATATGGTAATTATTGTGGAAGTTTGCGATACTACATAATAGGACTTCTGTTTGTTAAACTAAACAGTCGTAATGAAATTCAAGATGGCCGTTGTGGGCAAACAAACAGATTTGTATAATTAAAATTTGACTATAAGTGCTCTTATTAAACAATTATCTTATTAAAGTAACTTACTAAGGTCATTATTTAGTTATCTATGTATGGTGTTGTGTATCAAAGGCTAAAACTTATAATTATGTGACCAGAACGTTCTGTATTGCAGTATGTTTGAAAGAAGTGTTTCAAGAAAAAAACAGCTGTAATTATTGCCTGCTTTGAAGTTTTCATTGGAAAACCAGATAATAATTTAGCTCAGCAGCAGTACTGTTCTAATTATAAACACGATAGAAATTTTAATAGTAATAACTCCTCAGAGAAGTAAATGCTATATTAGTGAAGCTCGGGTTGACATACATCTGAAAAATGAATGAAAGAAGTAATTTTTGCAACAATCTTAACCCAGAATATGTTGTTCTAGGAGAAAGAGCATTTTTAATAAAGGAAGCTCTAGGAATTCTGCAAGTGAATTTTAGTTATTCCAGCTTTTACTAAAGGAAGAACTTGTTAGCACCATAAAATATTTCATTCCAGTATCATGTTAAAAAAGTGTAATAATATGCAAAAATTAAACAGTGTAGATAAAATTGTAATTGAATTTAATACTCTAATTAACATATGTAAGTTCTAAATGATTTTGTATTTATAATTATTTATGGCACTATATAATCTTAATTTATTTCTGTACAATGTGGCCATTATTTTAGAATTTAAATAAGCATTTTGTTACAGACAAAACACAAAACCTTAATAATAAGTTAAATTTATTTATTAATATATTTGAAATCTATTTACATTTTTTTAAGTCCTAAACTATTTATATATTGTACGCTAAGTATTTATAATAAACTTTTATAATCTTACACATAATATTTCTATAGGATTAAACTTATTTCCTTATTACTATTTATTAACTATTGCTTCTATAATAACTAAGTGAAACTATTTGAATAAATAAATCTTATTAAACAATCCTCTGAATTATTTTGTCAGGTTTTGTAAATTTAAATAATTAATCCTTAATCAGTGTATGAGTGGCTTTGTTTTTCTTCGTATACTAGAAATAATAATGCACCAACATAACTACAATGTTCGGCTGTTATCTGATAGCTACCAAACAATACATTCTCACACGAATAATTATTTTCCATGATGATTTCAACAAAATGTTACTCCAACTTCTGGATTTTCAGTTAAGAACGTCTTCAGGTGATCACTCTGCATTATCATGTTTATAAACTCAGCACACACGAAAAGTAAAACCATATTAAAACTAATAATGATGGCATACCAAACTAAAGTTCATTCATTGTTTGCCCACAGACGCCATATTAGATCACGTGATTTGGATTCCCTAATTATTCTTTCCAAGATCTTTTAATACATACGAGGTTAAATCAGAAAACACTGGGATTTTCGTTATTTTCACTTATAATTATATGAGATCTTTCTTTTTTCCGGATAAATTTTCAGTTTTTAATGAAAATTTTTGTTGCTGGGTAACTGTACGAAACAAATTGCCTTCGGACTCGTCGTTTTATCAAGGAGGCAATTTGTTGAATTTAGTTACCATTTAGCAACTAAATTTGAGTTTCAAAATCGAAAATGTATTCGGAAATAAAAAGGAAGCTCGAATGTAATTCGGTAAGATAATTTACTAAATGTGTAAACAATTACTGAAAAATTTATTCTCGTAGTAATTATATTATTTAAAAATACAGTTTTTAAAACGCTTTTTAAATATCACTTACAATGAGTTTGCAGATTTTATGTCATAACAACACTTTACACCGAACACTATGATGATAAAATAAACAAATTGATGTCGGGTCTACCAAAGACAGTACGCGAAGCTTGCGGTTGCGTCGACTTTGACAATGAGTTCGTTGATTTTATGACATAACAAGAAAACACATTGTTAACGGGTCAACCAAAGGTAAACAACTTTTATGCCGATGTTAAACTAAACTTTTACCACTGTCAAAGTGACAAAACAATCCCGACTTATGGTTTTTTTTTACACATCATGCATTAAATTACCAGAAATTTTTTTTTGTTTATTAATATTAATTTTTCCGTCTTCAAACTTGTCTCCACCAGATATAATATACAGCTACCAGGGCTTTTTCTTTTAATTGAATCACTCCTGGAACGCAATTTTTGATATGGCGATTACATGCATACATGCTATAGCGTTTTTATCATCATAACGATGACCTTTTTGACAAAAAACAAGAAGTGAGTGTAAGGAATTGCCATGAATTGTTTCACCACAATTTTTTTTTTTTGATTGCTCCAGGCATACCGCGCGGGTGGTACTCCATATTAGCTCTATGATCTGACGCCAAGAAGTGTGCCGTGAGCAAAACCTTCATATTCTTCTTGACAAGCTTTTTTTTTGTTTTGACTTATCAGAAAACTTCCATAGGGACGATTGAATCTTTGTTTCGATGTCATTCATATCCATATCTTTATTTTGCGTCAGCAGTTATGTCCTTTGAGCAATTTTGGATCGTCCTTGATTTTATACAGGATTCCTGAGCTTGTCAATTTAGCATTGTTTTTGGTCGAAATTTTACAACAATTTCGTAACAAATTTTGCTGGCTCATACCTAAACCACTCGAATAAACTTGGTTGACGTGAACCAAATTATATGCCAAAATCATCAGTAACGTCTGTATTAGTGATTCGGGGATTGTGTATAATTATATTATTTATCTACTCTTTAACATCGCTGACATACTGAGGCGTCTAGGACGTCACATTTAGCTTAGCTTATTCACGACCTTCATAGAAATGGTTGTAGCAATTACGTGTTTTATTCTATTCTAAATGAAAATGTATTTTCGTTTATTTCCACAATTAAGAAATTGCGGAAGGCTTCATATCACGTATAAATCTTTTCGATAGCCAGCAATAAAACAATATGTCTACCAATTTCAAGATACGTCAGTGCCATATAATTAAAACTGTGAAAAAAAAAGTGATAATTAGACTAATATAGTAGAGAAATACAGAAAATTCTCTCCATCAACAACCCAGTCACAGCTGAGAACCGAAAAGCAATGCTTAAAGCTCTAAATCCCAAAAAAAGCTCCTGGCATAGACAAAATTACCAACAGATCACTACAAAATCTCCCCCCCCCCCCCCCAAAGTAATATGTCAATTCTAGCAATAGCAAACTCCATTATCAGACTCCAAACATTCCCAAAGATATGGAAACATGCCAAAGTAATAGTTGGAAAACCACTCAAACCAAAATCTTAAAAGAGCACTCACATACGATGGAAAAGAAAACTTCAAACACAAAAGACCTAAAATGGTTCTACTTTAATACCCTTCCCTAAATCTTAATCAAAATAAAGATAAACAATAGCTAATCAAACTCAACTCCAACATTCAAAGATTCACCGCACTCAGATGAAGAGTAAAAGACTAAATAGTCTAACTCAAAGCCACAATAAAGAATACGAAAAATTTCTCTTACTTTTTGATCAATGTTTGTACAAAGTGTAAAATATACAGTTTTAAGCTCGTTTTACATATATCAGTTTTAAGTTCAATTTCTGGAACTTAGTCAAAATTGAAGTCCAAATCAGGCATTTACATCGCGTTGTGTCAGTTTCTAGTTCAATTAAAATTTCTGATAATTCACAAGTGTAAAACGCTCTAGTTTACATTATCAGTGCAAGGTCTTGGTGCCCTTCAATTTTAAGTTCATTTAATAGTTTTTTTGTTTTGCAAATATCTCGCAAATTATGTAGTGTCTACAGAGTTATTAAGACTATAAAAATATATAGAGCTTTGATTTCAAAAAATATTAATATTGGAACTAGATTAACATTTTAACTTAACTAGAATTTTACAGATTTATTAAGTTATTTATAGTTTATTTTTTTACTAGCCAGAGATGAATGTTTTCTATTTTTCTTGAGCAAAACCTTAAAGCTTTGTCTACACTATCAATTATATTTCCTAAAGAAGTTTGAAGATAGTCCAGGCTGTGATGACAGCGTCCAAAACAATCATCACTAAAATTTACATTTGGAAAATGATCTTTGAAAAATTGGACAACAGTTTTTTGTATTTCATACACAAAGGTTACGTCATGTTCTAAATCGTCACACACAAACGTGAAACCACTATATTTTCTAAATCTTCAGAGCGAATACGAGTGTAGATAACTACTGGTTGAACTGAACAGCTATCTCGAGTCGAGTGGTAGCCTCGGACTTCGTCTTGAATTACATAAGAATCGCTAAAATCTTCTTTTCTATTTAAAAACGAGGAAGAATGAAAATATAGATTTTAACACAAAAGCTTTGTTAAAATCTATATTTTCATTCTTTCTTGTTTTTAAATACTGCGATAGTGCCTTTGATATGAATGAATGAGGTATTATAGCCTCAAGACTGCTGTCTCTAAATATTCCTCCATAGAAACTGGGAGTTTATTTTTTTTTAAATCTCATTAAGCTTTTTACACATTGTAATTACATCATACTTCGAGGAATATTAAAAAGAAGTTCACTTGATAACTACACTCACTGCCCCACCCACCTTCCATATCTAATTTTGAAAAACTCGTGTTTCTTTAACTAAATATTTTGTTTATTATGGTACAAAAATATTCATAATTCACTAAGTTCTTGGTTAGCTACACAGCTGTCGCCAAGTGTGAAGAACGGCTAAAACGCACTTTTCCCATAAATTTTGAACCCCAATATCTTGGAAATTACTTAGGCCCGGTTGTTCAATGTTAGTTTAGGGTAGGTTTATTGTTGAACTTGGCTTAATAACAAGTCATGCGTTGTACAATTCCAGCTCAAGCGCAAAACCAAGTTCAATACGTAGCTCAAGTAAGCGACCGATTTTGTTGGTTTAAGGTTAGTTCAATACAGGTTCAGTAATATTTTGTTTATGTTATGAGAATTATAACCTCAATTACGAACACTATTATTTTAATATTGATATAAAATGGCAGGAAATATTAGCACTAATGTAGTAAGACAAGCATTGATTCATGAATATTTTAATGGACTTCTATAGAATAATTAAAAAAATATAATTGTCTTTATTATTTATGTATTAAAAAAATAAATGCTGTAAAATAAAAATATGTGTTCTTTTGATGTACAATGTACAATAAAAAAAACATTCTAAACAGTAATAAAAAAATATATACTTAGTACTAATAAATACAAAACAGAAAAAGCATTCTAAATGACCTATTATAACTTTCCTTGAATTTCATTTAACTAATTTTTAGCAGATAATTGTAGATGACATACCATAAGAATGATGAGATGCACCTTGTGTACTTGTACCTGCGACTAAAAATATTGTGTTTCAAAATCAATAAAATTGTTTGTGTAATACCTATACAAATTACCATTTACTTCACTCCCTTCGTTATCGTTAAATAAGGCACAAGGTGCATCTTCAGCTTCACATGTGTATTCTATTAATTAGAACAATTGTCATAACAAATTTTAGAGCACTGTACTATACTATACGGTGTCTTTGAACTTATCAATTTCAATAACAATTGAAACAATACTTTGCTGTGCATCCCCATCAAACTCTGAAGACATCCCTTGAATTCGGGATCCAAGCACTGGCTATTGCTGTAAGAGATGACCCCATTTCCGGTCCACATCCTGTACCTAGCACATATATTTTTTCATCAGCAAATTTCTTTTTTGTCCTTTTTTTAATATTTTCATACTTTTTTCTTAAAACAGAATGGCATCTAAACACTCCTCCGCTTTCACTGTTAAATTGTTTTTTAATGCCGAGCCAGCACAATTTCTTTTTCTTATTAGAGTCGGTGTTACTCAATTTGCATTCCAATATATCCGAATATTTTTTAACCAATAATATTAATAAATTTTCTTCGTTGAGGGCAAAATTAGCTGATCTCTTCTGTTCGTCGGTCATTGTTATTATTCTATTACGATATGTAAGTCTTGAGGACTGTAGTGTAGCACATTTATTTTTGTATATCTTTGTATTGTGGTTATAGGTTAAGATTAAAATTTCGAAATATATGTAACAGGCGCATGCGTGACCATTACCAACTGTAGGATATTATGAAATTTCACGGCTTTCTTAAACTTATACTAAACTGCACTTGTACAACACGGAGAGAAATTAAAGCAAGGTTCACTTGAACTGGCGTTCAACAGAACCCGAAATTGAACTAAACTTGAACAACCGGACCTTAGGCCAATAAAATTGTATGGTTCCATAACATAGTCAAACCAACTGGTAAAAAGAAAGTATAATTATCTAAAATGGTGGGTGACATGCACTTCAGAATCTAAAATTTACTGCAAATATACAAATTATCGAATTCAATTTTTGAGAAATATAAATTACTCATACCATTCTATTACTTTAAAATTCCTACACATACATGTTTAGTGTGTTACTAATGCTTGTCTATTAAATGTTTTATATTTATTGACAGGTGCAACATTATACATCTACCCGACGGAAATACCTCTGTTAGAGGTTCATTACAAATGCAAATTCAAATTCAACTTAAATTCGGTTAGTCATCTTACATAAGACGCAAGACGTAACTCTTGATTGGTCATTTCGCGCCGACTGCTTCAACAAAATCTGCAATCCAGCTGTTTAATTGATGTCACAGCAGTATTTCTCATTTTTAGTACGGAACTGCCTCAGCAGCTTAGTGCTTTCCTTTGCCGTTGCACTTAAAAAGTTAATTGCTTAATGCGTTGTTTTTAACATGTCTGGTATATAATGTGTGCCGTTTCATTTTCAAACGACGACACCTGGCAGTGTGTACATCTTTATGTATACTCGAAACCCTTGCCCGTCGTCTGGCGTTCGGTTCCCCTTTTTACGGCGTGATCCAGGGTGTGTGGAAAGCGGCAGTGCACTTCTAATTCACTCCCCCTTTTTTTTGCTGTACATTGCCAATGTGTGCTGTACGTTGTACGTAAGTTGAGTTTTCCGCTTCCATTTCGTATTAGTTTTAGAAATACACACGTTACCAACACGAGAGTTTTAATGTAAGCAACACTGCGCCGTATTTAAAGTTCGCGTCAATGTGTGTGTGTGTGTGAGTGCGTGGTGATTCACGTGACGCTTATTGATCGAAATATGCAAATGTAACGACGGGTCCAGGTAGTAAAGTGGACATTAGTGACCTTTCCGGGAAAGTTGGGGTGGTGACCGGACTCCCGGAATGATCTAAGCTTTCAGGTGCGTCGCACATCCTAGGTTATGTGTACGGAAATGGCGGGAAAACGGTTAACGATCCTACGTAGCGTATCATTTTCGACTGCAGTCGGTCTTTTTGAATGTCAATGGAGAGGATTCGATGGAATCGGATAGTGAATAATACGGGTATTTCCAAATAGTCGTTTTATCTAATACAGTGTGAACATAAGATAATCATTTACATACACACACTTAACAAATCATGAGTATAAATGTAAATAATTCGCTTTTGAATTTGTTGAGTATATATACAAAGCTTGCTTTCTGTCATCTTATTAAATACCTAATAAATACAATAGATGGCCGCCAATGAATTGAAAATCAGACGATATAGTAAAAGTGTTAGAATATGTATATGCTATAATTTTAAGGAATTATCAATTTTAAATAATACTGCCTTTCGTTTTTATTACCTTTGCTATACGCAGTTTATCCAATAAGACATTTAGATATTTATAAATTTGCGTAATTTATATTTATCTACATCGATCTCAGGTAGAGAGTAAGACAATTTATTGTATTTTATCGATGATAAATTAGGAATTTTAAATGTCAATAAAATGAATTTGAAGTAATACCTAAATGTCATTGGATGAACTATATACAGTCCCTGGCAATTAAAGTCCCTAGATATATAAAGTACCGCAATTACCTCCATTTTGGCGCCAAAGAAGCGGCAAATTTAAAAATCTGTCAGTTTTTTTTTAACTTTACAAAAATACAATAGTTGTCAAACAATATGTCAAAAATGTATTCTTATTGATTTCTTGACAAAATACGAGAGTTTTCTAATTAAAATTTAGATAAATATAATTGTGATTGTGATCGTGTCGTTAGCTAAAGAGGACCAATCGAAAAGCAGCAAGCTAGTGTATATGTGTGCATGATTTTTATTATTTATTACTCAACAGAAAATCCAAGTATAGAATAAATGTACAATAGAAAAGACAAAAAATATATATTAAGAAGGTAATACATATAAATAACAAAATATAGAACTAAAACTAAGAGTAGATACATATAAATATTATATTTCCTCGAGGTTGCTAATTTGTTTTTTCATAGCTAAAATTTGTACTTTAGCTGCTTTTAATTTATTTTGTAGACATTTCAACTGATCATTTTCATTTTGCTCAATATAGTTGTTCGATGATGTACCTGAAATAATATAGGAGTTTAATAATTTTATCATCATTTTTTACTGGATAAATTTCAGCAGAAAATACGAATTACTAAATAAGTACTTGCATGTGTTGCATTTAACTATAGATGAACAGTGTCTGTAGTATTAATTATTATGATGCTTAATATTCTACTAACCAGAGTGTAGTGCAGAATTTGTTTCTAAATGTTTTTGATCCTGATTGGTAACAATTGGAGAAGTTGTTTAGCAGTCGGGTCTGCAACATTTGCAATTAGATATGATTAACAATTGGAACAGGACAAAAGGCATCTTAGCTAATAGTTTTCGTTTGATTCCTTGATTTCGTGGAAAGTCAGCTATTGCAATAGTTGGAATTGCACTTTTTTTTAACAACTTCCGATTATCCAACCTGTTTAATTCGAATTGGGCAAGTTCGAAGTGTGCCTGAAAATTGCAAAAAAAAACATCTTCACATTAGGTAACATTCTGCAAGTGAACAAGAATATGCAAGAATTGCGCAAATATAGGATACTTACCTCACATAACAAAGCTTGTTCAGGCAAGTCAACTCGATTGATAAATGCAATTCATGCTTTACGCCGATCATTATTTGATGTTAGTATTCGGAAATCCGTTCTCGCCACGGTTTCGACATCCACTCAAACAACAACTGGGCATGGTTCCAACACGCGTAATGTAATAATGTAATAACCTTACTCTTTATGTCATTATGTCAACAGCGATCAGCTGATTACTCCGCGTGGCCAGATACTACCAACTTAATCACTAAAGTCCGCAAAAGTCACCAAATCGCCGCCATTTTGACGCCGTTATAATGGGACAAACCAATTGCGATACTTTATTATCTAGGGACTTTACTGGCAATTGAATTAGAGCGCCACCTTGTGATTTTGATATTTTTCATATTTATCAGATAAACAAAAACAACAGACAGATATTACTAAAGGCTGTATTACACTTACCAAGTTCTTGGCCAAGAAATTGTCGGCAAGTTCTTGATCAAGTTATTGTTGACCTTGCCTGTTTTACACTTACCAATTTCTTTACCAAATTTTAGGTGAATTAGAAGTACCAATAGTGCAAAAGTACGAAATAAAAAAATTAATAAAGTTACCGAAGATTTGTGTTTGATATTGAATGTAAAAATAACTGCACAAGAGATACAAAAGAAAATAAATAATTTACGCATACAATTCTTTCAAGAAGTATCAAATTAACATGTCATTTTTAACAGTATTCTAAAATGGAATTTGTGTATACATTTTACACAGTTGGCGAAAAACTTTATAACATGAATATTACTAGAAATCACTAAAAACTTGACCAAGTTAAGAAGAAAAATAGAACATGTTCTAAGCCACCAAGTTCGTGGCCAAGAAATTGACCCAAGTCGACTTGACAAGTGTAATACACGACTTGTCGTCAATTTTACCTTGATCAAGTTCTTGGCCAATAACTTGGTCAAGAACTTGGTAAGTGTAATACAGCCTTAATATATACAAAATGTTTAATTATGCTTTATAGAGTATTTTACATTCACATTTTGTTAATCCTTCTTTGGCTTTCATGACAGCATTAATTCTATGTGGCATACTGGAAATACAAGTGTTTACCACTTTTTGCAGTTTTGCGTTCTCTTACCAGTGTCTCCGAATATTATCTTTCAGAAGTGCTACTGTTGGGTTGGGAATGAGTACGTACACTTTTTCAATATGCTCCATACATTTTCAGTTGGATTTACAACGGGTGAATTTCCGGGTCAGGGCAAAAGGTGATCATATGCTTTTGAAACAGTTTTTTCGATTTTGCTATATGACACCGTGATCTATCCTGCATAAAGGTATATGGTTCTTTTTCATTTAGTGAATTTAGGAAAGGCAAAATATGGTAAAATACTATAACGGTCCGCGGTTCTTCTTCTAACGAAATTAACACCTCTCTGACATTGCTGAAGATCATTTGTTGCAAAGAGAATGACTTGAAAAAATGAATTTATCATTTACCTTTTTCTAACATTCAGCCATAAAATTTCTGTGCATTTTGCCTATTGCTGCAGGCGTGCTTTCTTCATTTTTGGTATTAGCTTAGGCTTCTTGGCTGGTCTGCGACATTTAATTCCGAAGAGACATCAAATGCAATCAACTGCAGAAAGACTAAACGATTATTATTACCAACAATATGCTTCTCCAAAGAAAAGCACTATTTTAGAAAAAGAGACGCAAATCGAAAAGCACTGAAAAATTCATATTTTGAAGCAATCGTAATGGATTATCAAAAAAACCTCCCACTGCCGAAAATGAGGACCAATGATGTATAGTATAAAAGGCAGCTCTGTTTTATTCGTTTATTCGACAAAGGAATCAGCATTTTATATTTATTTTTATTTCTTCGCCGTTTTATTTTCAAGATTTATGCTCAGAGAGATTTTGCATTATTGCAATTTGTGAATTCGAATGCATGCCTGTTCTTAATAAAGTCTCTGTTCTAATTTTATCCGTGTTACTAATACATTTCATCTAAAATTGGATATAATTCGTTGTGCTTTCACAAATTTCCTTATCTCTGTTTAGACCCTAATAGCTATTACCTGACTCAAAAACCTGTTTTTTCTGGGAATAGATACTTTTTGAAAAACTAAATCCGTTTACATTGGAAAATTTCAAATATATTTAAATACAAACGGCTTGCATTAAAAAATTCTTGATATGCAAGGGTGGCTTTAATTCAATTCCTTGGTACTGTATAAGGATATATAGTATATACGTGATTCAATAGTATTAAAAAAGGAGGATAAACAGAATTGAATCATTCATGGCTGTTCATAATCGCGATTAATAACACGAATAATAAGCTGGCCTCTGAACACTTTTAGCTATTTAATACACATTTTATTCCATTTATGATTTATCACAAACATAACTATTACTGTGAATAATCACATGTAAGCTCAAACATCAAAATATCAGCTTGGGTTGTCGGGAACATTATCGGTGCAAGGGGAAGTGAAAATATCACTTCAGATGAAAATGAAATGTAATGCGCAGTTTGTGAATTGAACGGATATCAGATATCTGGTGTAGGAGAATGGAGGACTATAATATTACGAGGAAATCATATAGATGAGATGATACGACGGAGCAAAGAAATAATGTGAAGAGCAGGCAATACTGAATAGCACTATTCATATGGTGAACTGCTGCAACATCTGTTTACGCCCGAAAATGAGAGCAAAAGAAGTCCATTTAACTCGTAAATTTTCTATCTTCATCGGCGTAGATAGTAGTGTGATGGGTTTTTAAAATTTATTATATTTCGTAAGATAAATAAAGTATGGAAAGTTTACTCGATTTGAATTACAAAATAAACAAATAATAATGTATTTTGTATTTTATAGATCAGCACCCACTTGTTATCCAATTATATAAATAAAATCAAACACTTTTTAGAAATACAAAATTTCAATAGGTAGTGCGTCCGTGGGCGATGAGTCATCAACCTTTCGTGTCCGCTCTGTAGTTATAATACTAACAGAAGTCGTAACACTATACACATCGTTTCTATCATTCATTATCATTACGCTATATCCCATCAATATTTCCCTAAATATTTAGTTGAATATGTGTTTGGTGATTGTTTTAGTTTTATTTTTAAATTAATCCAACAATTTTCAATTTGTTCAAGATCGGGAAAATGTACGGAACGTGGAGATAAACAAGTATTTGCTACCGTTGGAAACGTTTCTACTCATTTAGCCAGTGGCGGCTGCTGCAGGGAGGGCAACGGGGCACTGTCCCCCCCCCCCCCCCCGTGACAAATTTCTTTTAACAGATAAATTAATTATAAATACCTAATTTGCATGTAATTTTTCTGATTTGTTTGATGACAAATAATATGTTTTCGGAAGTAACAGTCCGTCTTTTCAGCGCATTTAAAAATCGCAGTCTGACGTAGGCTCCGGGGCATCTCGCGCGACTGCCCCGTCTCACCCGTCTGTATTAGAAATCGAGCGATGAAACTGGCGCGGGTAGCGGGCGTATATATGTAGGCGGCGGGGCACTACTCTATGGTGCCGGGTCCGGGTGGCGGTCCAGTATGTAATATACAGCGGGGAGTGTATGTTGTAATTTCTATCGGTGCAAATGCAGCTGTGAATTGCGTTAGTAACATTAAGACAGAATTAAAAAATCTAGGTCTCCCTAGACCAGATTTATTGATTAAACTAGAAGATCCCAATTTGAAAACTAATAAAACCGTGACGAGAAAATTCAACAGAAGCTCTTACAGTTTATCAGACTGGTTGTGTGGGTGTAATGTGCAAAATGCTTTTTTCTATTTCGGTACTATAAAGTTCACTTTACGACATTCGTTTTGGTTGCAAAAGTATTTCTTTATCGCACCCTAATTTTCTTGTTTTGACGTTGGTAACAAAAAGAAAATGGAACCAAATTATATTTAAATGTCAAAATGTAGGCCTTTAATGTAACAAACATGTGCAATAGAAGTTGTACAAAGAATAAAAAGCACACATGCTAACATTTTATTTACTAATTAACAATATAAATTGTTAAGCAGAGTTGGATGATAATGTTACGTTTTCGGGTTCGCAATAAACAACTCGTGCAATTTATTTATTTAAAACAGTCTGTATATTCATACACTTAAAATTAATTACAATATAAAAATGTAAAACTAATGTATCGCACTTAAACTACTACGATTTAAATTAACACAGGTAATTATTTCTATTACTAATATTATTCTTTTTAGTCTTTATTACACTATATTTATGTTTATTCTTCGGCTACCACTCAAAGAACTATTTATTTATTTCTTATATTTATTTTTTACTTTGGTCTGTTCCGCGCGACTACTACTTAAGGACTTTCTTATTCCGGAATTACTCATCCATCGGTGACCTAGCCGTCTTATATACACATACGAAACATCTGGAAGCATTCGCGTAAACTCCATCTTCCCCTCGATGTTTGTAGAACTTTCGATAGACATTCTGTCTCTTCTCAGTACATGTGATTTATTGCTGTTTGTAAACAAGAGCATTTTTATACGTCGCCTAGAGGTCGGCTTCTTTTTTTTTTTAATATAACCTCGTTTCGTTAAAATAAGTTTTCTGATGCTACTATTGTAATTTACTTCCAAGGTTGAATAGTACAACTGTTATAAAAGTTTGAAGAGAATAAAAACATTTTCTAGAAATACCATGCGGGAAAGCAGACTTATGTGCCTTAGCAATGTGTTCCATTGAAAAATAATTACTGACATCAACACCAAACTTCAATGAATGAGTTATTAATCATTTTGCTGATCGTAAGGAACGGCGGATGGATTTTATTTTCAAACAAGTTAATTAAATAGCATATTGAGTTTATTTTTTGTCTGTACTTAATTTTTGATATTAAACACTCAGACCCCGGTGCCCTCCCGTCCCAAAAAATCACGGGCCGCCACTGCATTTAGCATCATGATTTGAGAAGCTTTGCTAATACTCCAAATACATGTAAATTGAAAAACAATTGCTATATGTATAGCCTTTAATTTCGTTTCTGTGATAAAGTCGACCGGACCTAAACATTTCTGCAAAAATGCGTGAATATAAGACTCCTAACACTTTTCGCCAAACATTATGTTTTATGGTTTTTGTTTTCTGCTAAAGGAAATTTATAACTAAAATATGATTAACGAAATAAATTCCTCAAACCACTTGTGCTAACGTTTTGATTTGTATAAATATAAAACTTCTCCATATCGCTTACGACTTTGTTACATAATTTTATTTCACATATATAAAAAAAAATAGAAAGAAAACGGTCATAATGAGCCTCTTCGATCTAACCAAAGCTTTCAATACCGTAGACCACGGTATTTTATTAGACAAATTGGAAGGATATGGAGTGAGAGGGCCACCTTTACAACTAATTGGGTCTTACTTATCAGGTAGAGCACAAGTAGTAAATTGGAAAGGGCACAACTCTTCAGTGGGTTCTACAACACTAGGAGTACCCCAAGGCTCAATTTTAGGCCCGCTTATGTTTACTATCTATATCAATGACCTGCCGTATTCTCTTCCAGGAGTAGAAATGTGCTTGTATGCTGATGACACGACGATTCTTGTCAAGCATCAAAGCATGGAGGAAGCTATAGCAAAAACAAATATAGCCGTGCAACAAAGTGAGTCATGGTTCAAAAGTAATAAACTAAAATTGAACACCGCTAAAACGCAAACCCTTACGATTCAGACACGTTCCGAAGAAGAAAATCAGGTTAAGCTATTGGGTTTGTATATAGATACAGGTTTGAGCTGGACACGGCATATTGACCACCTGGCAAAGAAATTGTCGTCAGGAATCTTCGCAATCCGCCGTATAAATGCCACAGCCACGTACGAGGCGGCCACAATTGCCTACCATGCAGTACTTCATTGCCACCTTTCCTACGGTATCCTCCCTGTGGGGTACCTCGAATGCGGCAGACAGAATTTTTGTCCTGCAAAAGAAAGCCATTAGAGTATTGCATAATTTAGGATATAGAGACTCGTGCAGAGGCTACTTCAAGCAAACAAGACGTTAAAATATATTCATGAACACCATAAAGAATACCAGCTAAATGGAGAAGCACATGAGTATACATAGTACTCGCGAACGTGAGAGTTTGTGAGTTCCGAGGCATAGAATATCAAAGACACAGGATAACATGCACTACTGGGGTGTAAAGCTTTACAACTACCTACCGCACGGAGTGAAAAGGTTAAACTTGACGCAATTTACATATACTGTCAAGAAGCACCTTGTAGGGAAAGAATATTACACCATCGAAGATTACCTGGCAGATAGATGGTGACTCACTGTTCTCTGGCCGCTATAATTATACACCAATTTTTTTCTCTTTGTTAGGTTTGTTTTGACTGTCATTTCTGGTATTCATTGTCTGTTGTCTTTTACATTTTTTTTATATGGCATAATTTGACAAAGATTGTATTGTTAAATACTACTGAATAAAATTCTATTCTATTACTTACTTCAAATTAAACACCAGGGTGTCACGTCGTAAGAACGGTAACCACTAGCAACGAACTTCGAAGGTTGTCTGGTGTAATGTATTCAAATTATACACATCTGTATTTTAGGAAGTTAGTATCTCACCTGTTAACTTTAACTGTTATCATCAATTCTTAGTTCTTCTTTCCAACGGCGTTGAAGTAAAGTAACTTACTCAACCCATGGAACACTTTACAGAGAGAGAGAGAGGGGGGGGGGGAAATTAAACAAAATATGCCTTTAGTAACCCCTACAAACTTCATTATAACCTTAAAACCAATAGGTATGTCGCATAATACATAAAACATCAATAAATTACCAATGTAGCTATGCCCTGTTGTTTCAATTCAATAGCAAATTACTTCTAAATCATCATTTTATAGACTCGACAACTTAGATCTTTCCAGCTAACCGTATGTAATTGTCTATCATCTCCTAGGTCATTAGATACCTTTTTCTTCTTCGAGTAGATATTGAAATATGCTGTTATTAATATTAGTACGTTGTATTTGTGGCAATTTGTAGTAATTAAGATGTAATATTGACAAAATACTTGAAAGATTTGAGCTGATAAGAACGACCAATTTTTGAAGCTATTTTAATTTAAAATTTGTCTAATCTACATTGTTTACTTAAATTGGAGAGACATCTAGACAATATTAAGTAGGAATGTAATTTCAACACCAGTGCCCCTGTTATTGATACCATTTTAAAGGCGATTTTACAAGGAATATGCTGACTTATAAAAATATTATAGGTTAAATTTTAAAAAAAACGAGAAAATAACCAATAAAGATCGATAACTTAGACACGACATATTTAACACCCTGTATATTTATTCACTTTGTTCAACCTCAAAACAAATAACGTGTTAGTCCATAAATTAGTAACACAAGAGTTACGTGAGGCATTCTACCCATTTACAGACTACAGCTTAAAATGTTAGATGCTGCAACTGTCAAGATTTTAACAATATTATCAATAAAATCAAAACGAACAGTCTGAAGTGCACATATCCATGTATCATTGCAAAGATAATTTGAATGGCTATCATTATAATATCTAGAAAGTATAGCAATGTATTTAAAATAAAAAAGTTGAATGTGGTTGCGAAAATTTGGAACACCCTGTATATTTGTAAATAAAATTAGAAAATGCACAGTCGCATACTACATACGTACGTAAAGTCTCATTGCTGCAGCGTTATTAGTTTTCACACTAAGCTCCGCCGACACACTATTACAGCTCGCACAGATAACTTGAGCGGTGAAGATCATATGCGCAAAGGACAAGGGGGAGAGTGGTAGTAGCGGGGTGTACACGCATGCATTTGTTACAGATGTATCCATCTCTATCGTGCATTCTTCATCTGCGTTGATGATCGCTCAACTTATATGTGTTGAGCTGTACCTGAATATGTTGCGCTTGTGAGAGATGTCGCTCTTATAGATATGGACTGTACAAGTCAACAGATAGACAAATATAAATCTGCGAGGAATCTTGTTTTAAATGTAGCCTATCATTTACTTCATAAATTATAGTAATTTAGTATGCTGTGCAAATTAATATTTATATGCCTTTGCTTTTTGTGAATATTGCTTAGTGATTATGGTGAAAATATTTTATGGGTTGTACTGGATGTAAATTTTAAATTGGGCTTCACAGTTCTTTTGCATTGTGTAATAAACATCTAATTTTAAAATGTAATAATGAAAGCAATAGTTGAGAATGAAAGAGTTCAATAATCCTATAATAAGTTAAAAAGATTAAATAAAGATTACTTTTAAAAAGTCTTGAAAACTACAAACATACATATATGGAATTTATCTGACTTAAACAACAATTGATCATAAGCAATTCTTTTGTTTGTATCAGTACTCATTAACTGTTTTACCATAAAATAAAAGTCAACAACTCATTAACTATAGATATATTGTCTTTTTTATTATTATATACACATATAAGAATGTAATTAACACAGTTCAAAATCAGCAAACAAACCTCATTATTTTGAAAACGTACTTTATTTCAAATTGTTAATATTATATCATATACCGTACGTGTCAATTTTCATTAGCTATAGGGATTCAATTTTTACATGCGATTTATACGTATACAAATAATACGTGGCAACGTGTCCGTCACCAATCCCGGCAACAATCGACATACAACGATTTTGTCCGATGTCCCCACCAGATTTTACATTCAATCTTTAGTTGCGAACACGTTGCGATCTAGTCTGCGAAAGCCGTCTTATTACTGGAACGGGAAACATCAAATGGCCGCCGCGATCTCCCGATCTAGTAATATATTATTATTTTCAGAATCCTTTTTTATTTACCTTATTTTTAATTTTATTAGAATTACGCTTTTGTTTGTGTCATGCAGCGTGAACGCAGCTTAATAATTCTCTGCATTTACTGAAAGGAAAAAGGAAAATAAATCCTTGCAACTCGTAAATATTATTTCTCAACGCATTACAAACATCCAAGACGTTGGTCGAATAGGTACATTAGGTACTGCTAACTCTAACTTGAGCTTGTATCGGTCGCGCTGGCATTAGAGAGGAAAGTAGGGATGCCATGTTGTCACGTATTGCATGAATTAATCGCCTATGGCTAACGATAATTGACACATGCTGTATATATATCTATATATATAATAATTAGATATGGATATACATTATTCTGCTATTGTATTTTAACATTTAAAAATTATCGACATGAAATTTTTGTTATTTACAGATGGCTTCTCTGCCGATATCGCGCGGTTCTACTTGTTCAAGTTCCGATTCAGACAATTCAGATACAGACAGTGCTATGTTGGCCACATGCAGTCTGCAAGAAATCAACCAAGAAGATCTTGCCGCCATCTTACCTGATCAACAGGAGATAGACACTTTCGGCGAATTCGAATGTCGTAATGATAAGAATTATTCACAAAACGGTAATTATTTTGTTAACCAATCATAAAGATTCACTTTTAATTCGCAAAAATACAAATTGCAGGTGATGCTTCCGGATCCGATATGGAACTTCCACAACAGGCTGTAAATGCTTTAATCCAGCGAACTACCGAAAGTTCGAGCGAATGTGAATCCCAAGAGCCTCCAAATCCTAACTCTTTATGTGCGAACAGTCTTCTGCAGCAATTTTTTACGCAAACGCCAAACCTTAACGCAACATCTGCTACGCCTCCAGCCGCCAACGGTGAACAACCGACAAGCAATAGTATAACTACGATTTCAGATAATAATCAGAATCATCAACCTACTGCTGACGTGGAAGCAACTAAGAGGAAGAGAGGAAGACCGAAGAAAATGCATAAATCCGCATCTGCTGATAATGTCAAGAAAACAACGACAGTAAATAAGGACAATGTTGACTACACAGCCGATCCTAATGTGTCGCCTGATTCGGGAATCCAAAATAGTCCAGATCATGTGTCCAGTCCTGAAGCAAGTCCATTGCCAACTAGTAAAACTAAAACTAATCAAGAGAAGAAAGTAGATAAGGCGAAAAACGAAGGAAAACCTGAAATCAAACCTACAAAAAATAATTTATTGAATAACAAGTTGAAAGAACAAAACAAATTACCTGTAACTTCAAATCGCTTCGATCGAGTCTTGTATGGTAATACGGATAGAGTGTTATATCCGCCACGAAGAAAAGTTGGGAGACCTCCGATACATCGTAAGGGACCAGGGAGACCACCTAAACTTAAACAGCCACTGGAAGCAACAGTCGAAGTCAAAACGGAAGAAACAAAATCCAAAATTTCAGTTAAACAGGAAAAAATCGAAACAAAATCCAGGAAAAAACAACATAAAGTGCAAGATAAAGAAATACTACAGCTTACAACCAACACGAGTAGTCTCACCATCTGTAAAAATGTCGAAATTGAAAAGAATAAACCTAAGGAAGTGGCAGCGTCGAAGAAACCAAAAACATTCGTTATAAGTCAAATCTGCGAGCGCGTCAGTAAACGTCTGGAACAAAGTGGGAAGATGCCGCAAAAAACTGAGAAAAACAATAAGAGCCGAAATCAAAAGAATGCCTGTAAAATATCTGTGTTAGCTAAGGGAAAAGTAGATAAGTTACGTAGTAAATATACAACTTTAAAGAATGCAAAATTAATGCACAGTCATCACAAGCACAAAAAACACAAAAAGTATAAATTTCGAATATTGAAACCTCCAACGACACCCCATCCAGATCCAAAAATAAATGCGGAAATTGAAAAGTTAGTGCAGGACTTTGTGAAATTGTGTAACATAAGTCCAAAACCGGTAAAGGAAGTTATACCGGAAATAGCAAAGGTGTTTAAAAAGGCTTCCAAGAAACGAAAAGCTTCCGATCATAGCGAGCGCAAAAAGAAGAAACAGAACACAACAAATTCCATAAATAAAGAAACCTCCAACGAGCAAAGATTACCTTTAAAGAAGCGACATTATCATTTAAATGCTAATAATGACAGTAAGCAAGAGAATGACGTAGTTTCAATTGTAACAGTCGAGAGTGATAAAAACGATAAGAAACTGAAAGAAAATAAACTTCCACAAATAGTTTCCAAAGTCGTTGAAAAGAAAGTTGAATTGGCTAAAAGTCCTGTCAATAAAACTCCTCCAAATAAGAATAGCGCATCTCCAAAAGCTTCTGGGATTAATAATAATGAGTACGAAGTTGGTACACATATTGATGAAGCGATCGAAGCTTGTATAAACAAGTATTCAAAAGACGGTACCAAGGTCAAGGACAGTCCCGAAGAAAAAACAAGCGTATCAATGACAACTCCGAAGAAACGACATCTATTGGAAATCGCCAATAATAACAGTGCACAACAACTTACACCGATGAAAACGAATTTGATGGATGCTTTGCAATCTGATGATATAGAAAAGAAACCTGTAAAATCTATAGAAAATGTTGTAACCGAAATAAAGTTGAAGAGGATGTCTCCGAAATTTACGGAGACGAAAAAGGAAAGTGTAGTTCAAATGATAACCAGAAAGAAAAATAGATTAGAGGACCTTACTCTAAGTTTAGTCTCCAAAATGAATACTTCACCTAATGATGATCAGAAGAAGAAACCAGTAAGACATGATGAGTTATTAAATAGAGCATCGGTCATCAAATATCCAGTCTGCAAAAAGGTAAAACCTGCGGAAACTGAAAAACTAGATTTGGTAGTCGATGCTAAACCAACGGGAATTTTTACACCAACTGTTGATTTAGAATTGCTTATACCAGAACCACCTTCTGTAACACAAAAAGAAACAGCTATAAAAGAAGAAAAAGTCGAAAGCTCCAAAGAACAAGAACCTGTGAAGAGTACAATTCCTGAAGTTGTTAAAATTAAAAACACCGATAACCACAGGAAAAGAATCAGAAAACGTCGAGCAATCAATAGGACCGGTTTTCCCACAGTCAAGAAAAAGAAGAAGAAAATATTAGTGGAAAGCACAGTGGAAACAGTAAAAGAAGAAAATAAGGAATGTGATAGAGTACCTAAAGAAGGTGAAGAATATTCTACCTTTGTACAACGCACCGAATGTCAAGTGTCACTGATTGCTTTAGAAAAATTACCACCGCCACCGCTTGCCGTGGACTCGGAGGATACTATTGCTAAGTGGGAAGTGTTAAGTGAATGTGATAGTCTTCCCCAAGATGAAAGAACGGAATTCGAAGATTTAAAACCCGAAAAGAAAAGAGACATTTCACCGGCAACATCGATCGAAACCAGAACCAGCGATCGGATAAAAAAGCGCCGGGAATTTACACCTGATGGTCAAACTGACGACGACATTATGCTGGAAGCTAGATTAAGGAGAAGCAAGAAATTCTCAAGGAAACACAGGACTCTGAGGGAGTTGAGAGGGAAGGGCAGGTTTAAACTGAGAGTTGAAGGAGACTTCATGAAGCGGAAACTTAGGGATGTGTCGCCTGCCAGTAGTATAGAACCGACTGCCGAGAAAAGACTCAAGGATGATCGAGGATCGGCCTCTGGTGACGATAAAAAGAATAAAAAGGCCCCCAGGTGGAGGAAGAAATACTTGGTAGCTGGACTGTTTTCGGATTATTATAAGGAAGATGAGTAAGTATTAAATTGTGAGATTGGAACCTAATTATTTATATTTCACAATAAGCTTTCTTTGGTTTTAATTATGTCAATCACCGAATTGCGAAACTTCTCACGTTTGTTGAACAAAATCTCTGCGCCACAGGAAGCATTGATTGCATGATCTATTAGCTTGAATTACTCATTGAATGTATAACTTTTGACAACAACGTATTTTTATTTCGCGTTATTGTCGTATCTAAGTACATAAGAAAGTACCCCTTCTACCAAGTAAATGATAATAATTATTTCCAAAAGTCAATGGAATTATCTTTATTGTATTGCTAATGAGACTACATCAACATATTTAATATTAATTCCCGGCTTTTAGTTTCCAAACATAATATCAATAAAATAGTACTTCTATCCGTATTACATCAGTACTTCTATCAGAAGAAAATATGATCAAAATCTTTTCGACACTTATTTGTTCCCGTGATTGAACGTATCATGTGCTCCTTAGGATAGGCGCCTTATAAATACCTTGTAATTGGAGGCTGTGGCTATATATTTGCAATCACATCAGGCTATTTTGCCGGTAGACTACCCTAGACGTCTTGTTTATTACTAGGGCGCGGACATGACCGAGTTAAACTACGACGGAGTTACAATGGAGCAAAGAAATAATGTAAACAACACACATTTACTGAATAGCACTAGTTCATATGGTGAACTGCAACATCTGTTTACGCTCGAGAAGAGCCAGAGAATGAGAGCAAAAAATGGCCATAAAATAAGGAATTTATGAGTAAAATTCTTTCTACATCGGCGTAGATAGCCTGAGGGGTTTTTAAAATTTATTATATTTACCTTATATTTCGCAAGAGAAATAATGTAAATATGTACAGGGTGTTTCATCGGTTGGGGTATCGCGAATTAAAGTGCCTAAATATAAAAATATCGACTTCAAATTTTAACCACTTATAGAGCTTTTAAACCGCTACCAGCAGGTTAGGTTGTTTTTGATAATATTATTTTAATTAATGCGTAAATTAAAAAAAAACGTATTATCAAAAATTAAAAGTGCTCAAAAAATGTTCAAATTTGAATGGTGATACGTGGAAATATCACCCATATTAACTTCACAATCAGAATTTTTATAAACGAAACCGTTTGTCAAATAAAGTCAATATTAAATAATGTCGTTTTTCTTACGACAGATTTATGGTACTTAACTTTCTAATTGTGCTGTCCGCAAACAGGTAGTCCTTTTAAATTTATGACGGATAATAAATAAAAATTTATGACGGATAATATTCAACCCTGAAGCCTTCAGTTGTTGTTGTAGTTCTACTAATCGGGAAGCGTTTCCAAGGGCATTCTGAACTTACATTTAGGTACTTTGTGATGTTAGTTGTGATTCTATTTTCACGGAGTCAACTTCATTTGTTTAAGCTGTGTTTTGCTAGTGTTTTCTGTTTTCAAAATGCCGTTGAATATTATCCGTCATAAATTTTTATTTATTATCCGTCATAAATTTAAAAGGACTACCTGTTTGCGGACAGCACAATTAGAAAGTTAAGTACCATAAATCTGTCGTAAGAAAAACGACATTATTTAATATTGACTTTATTTGACAAACGGTTTCGTTTATAAAAATTCTGATTGTGAAGTTAATATGGGTGATATTTCCACGTATCACCATTCAAATTTGAACATTTTTTGAGCACTTTTAATTTTTGATAATACGTTTTTTTTTAATTTACGCATTAATTAAAATAATATTATCAAAAACAACCTAACCTGCTGGTAGCGGTTTAAAAGCTCTATAAGTGGTTAAAATTTGAAGTCGATATTTTTATATTTAGGCACTTTAATTCGCGATACCCCAACCGATGAAACACCCTGTATATACTTACTGTTATTTAGTTTCAATAACATACGCGTACATTTTTAGTTATCATTTATTTAGTTCTAGAACTTTGTTTATGTTACTTTTTCTAATATGAAAATGAATTGTCAGTGATTCCGAAATTTATAACAAAGTCTGTAAAATATCGTTACAGAATGCCAAAATATCGCACGTTCGTCACTTAGCTTTGTTAAAACATACACATAAATAGTTTTTATGCAGAGAATTTCGATAGTTTACAAAATTTCGTTACATGTTTAAATGACGATGCTCGAAGTATTTCTGAGTGCAAGGAACTAACACAAATCCCAAATTTAAAAAATCGGTTGTTATTCCTACAGGAACACTGGAAATTTGCCTAAACTAATCACATATTTTGAAAATCGAAATCTCAAATTGAAAGACGAATTAACCACATTAGATGTGGGTAGTAATAATTTCAAAAGTATTCCAAGTGACTTCGGATGTGGCCATCGGCAAAAGTTAGACGCAGTTTTTAATATAAATCCAGATTTAATAACATTGCGGCAATTGTGTATGCTAAATACGCTGAAATAAAAGAATATTTCCAGTACGCACCTATAACGATGTAGAAAGGACGTTTTCTATCTACAAGGATGTACTTAATTCAAAGAGAACAAGTCTTACAGAAGAGAAAATGAACAAATAATAAGGTATTTTGTATTTTATAGATCACCAGCCACTTGTTATCCAATTATATAAATAAAATTAAAACCTCTTTAATAATACAACATCTCAATAGTGCGCCCATGGGCGATGAGTCATGACTTGCTCGTGTCCGCGCCCTACTTATTACCAGTGGTTTGCAAATAATTTAATGCAAGATAATGCGTTGTTTCATCTTTTGGAGTACGTAATTCCCAAAATACTCGGATGTGGAGTAGTGAAAATCCAATATGGTTACTTCCAGCAATGAATGGTGCACACAATACAAGAAAATATTGCTCTGCTTCGCGAGTTTTTTTTACGATCGGATTATAAGCTTTACATACGGAAGTTGAATTTCCTCCATAATCACCTTGTTTGACAACTATGGACTTTTTCGTGTCTCCTCACCTAAAGAATAGAATATTTAAAACTCCTGTTACTAATTTGTAAGATCTGCAGCAAAGAATTATTGAAGAATATGCATTAATAACGCCCGCAATTCTGCAAAATGCCTTTAACAGCATGATAAGGCGTATAAGCTTGGAAATTGAAAATAATGCTCAACAATTTCAACAGTTACTTTAATTTGGCCTTTTTATTGATAAAATCATGAATACCAGCTGAGCTTGTTGTTTTATTGTAGCTTCAAATCAAATGACATATTTATTGATGTCACAATGACACCGTCAAAATAATTTTCAAAAGTGTGAAGGTTGTGTTACCAGTATGATAATATGGCTTAAATTCAGACATATTGCTGTAACTCTTGCAAATTAATGATTGTATGAAAATAATTTAATTTATTGAATTAATAAATAAGAACAGAATCAAGCATATATCTTAGTACTAGATCTTATGCTAGACTAAGATTTCATAATTTTCTGCATATAGTAGGTTTAGCAACTTCACAATTCACAAGCTCAGTATTTTTTTTATAACACATGATATCTTCTTCTCAGGGGCAGAAAGAAAAAATATATAGCAATATAACAATACTCCTTCTCCAAAGTGATTACCTCCAAGTTGTCCCAGGTCAGATAAAACAAATAAAAATACAAGAAAACCTTATAATATAATTTATTAACAATAAATCAAATATTAAAAAAAATAACGAGCATCTACAAAAATATATATAATATATATTCTAGGCATTAACAAAAAAATCTTTTATGTTATGATAAAAGAAAAATTAATGAAGTAATTAATTTTAATAATAATATATGTATATAAAAAAAAAATTCCACTAAGCATTCATTACCTACTGATTCATGAGTATCTTATGAATTTTAAAACAATCAACAAATCGCAAATTTACAGACGTCGTGATCTGTACTGATATTCATATATAAATTATGTTGAACTTTCCCCGAATCAAACAATACATTACATCAACAAATGGACTCTGTCCTGACGTATATATTGCCCAGCGCCTTTGCTCGCTCCCAAGCAATATCGCCAAAAACCAAACTGAATACACGCAAAATCGATAAACCAGGGCTCCGTTCTATGAGTACATCCTTCGAGTCATAGCACACATCCCCAATGGATACGACTACGTGTCCAGCCCTAATGCAATATATTTATCAAATTACTACAATGTGCTTAAAATGTTTCAAAACGTTGACTTTATTCTGATTAGTTCTGCCCAGCGCCTTTGCTCGCTGCCAAACAGAACCACCAAAACCACTTCGTGTTTTCAGGATTAATCAAGGCTCCATGCTATGAATTAATCATCTACTTAATTCATTGCACACATCCCTGACCGATTACCCAACACGTCAAATTTTAATACACAAGCACAAATAAAAATAAAACTATAAATTTGATTGTAAAACCATATACATAATAATAAAAATAAAATTGAAATTATCAACCTCGTACAAAATTCCAGCAGAAATCACCACACAATAACTTACTTAACACTAGATACATAATTATCAATTTTTTTTTAAAACGTTAACTAACTACCTTAGTTCCTCATAAAGGCTTTCAAACTCTTCCATCTTCACAAATTTCAATATGTCCTCTAAATAACACAATATTCTACAAGCAAAGAAATGTTTAACTAAATTAAAAAAAAAATATTGTCAAGTGTCTATACTTATATAAAAGAGAAAAAAATTTAAATAAATCCTTTCACAATTTTTTTAAATTAAATTAATACAATTACTAAGAATGTTTCACCATAACGCTTAGTATGAAACCACCACGTGTAAGAAAAAAACATCCTAGTTTCAAAAAGAAATTATTCTAAGTTCAAAAATAAAATGAATTTATTTTAAATATTGACAAAACTTAATTCATAGCCAAATGTTCTAAAGCCTAAGTTCAAAATATAAAGTTAAATCATGAATATTTCTAAGTATAAACACCTGTGTTTAAAAGGAAGAAGAGGTTTCCACCTACTTCTAGATGTTTTCTTTAGAAAGCGGTTTTTACCAGCCGCCTGTCTCAAAAATTTACATGTTGTTCCTTATATTAATCTTTTCTTAACAGAAACGTACGGTTATCCTCGGCACGATACCGATTCCACCTCTCCAATTACATTTTTACAGTGCCGCACCACTCGGTAAAGTGGTGTATTACTAGCCTTTCAAAAACGTAAACAAACATCTATTGGAAAATTGATTTGTACATCCGTGATCGTTAATCGCATCCAGCGGAGAATATTGTTTCGCCGAGCCTATCTGTCGCACGGTATGGGTCATAATATCTTTTTCCCGCTGAAGCTTGCAGAAATCCTTTCTTGTGAATATTCACTTGATATACCAGGCTTATTTTAATATTAGCTTCTTGAATAAAATTACAATAACATTCTTATATTATTTTACTTAAATTAATTACATTTGCCAAAATACTAACTTAATAAACATTTATATACACTGATCATGATAAAAAATAAAATAGTATTTAATTAAATTAAATCTAGAAGTGATCTTGATAATGCTTATTTATAATTTACCACCAAACTCAAGATCACTGCAATATGTTTTCTATTTCAATGCCATCTTGTCCTAGAAACTATGATATCACGGTAGCTTATTTTTATATTTGTACCATAGGTATTATCATGTATTAAGAATAATGCTAAAACTTAATTTGTTTCTTTTTCTAGCGAAACTGCACGACAGAAGAGAGCAGAATTAGTTTCTAATAAGTCTCGCTTAGTCTACAATCCTGAAGAACATCCATATGGTTTGCTACCAGCACCGTATCATTGCGGCAAATACTTACGTTGTCGAAAAATTCCCTTCCAGTTGCCGTACGACCTCTGGTGGCAGAATACACATTCACTATTACCCGGTCGCGATACAGTTCCCTCTTGGAATTACAGAAAAGTCAGAACCAACGTTTACAACGTTAAACTCACAACGACTGGTGCTTGCGAACCTCAATCTTGTAATTGCAGTCCCACATCAAGTTGCGGAGACGATTGCATAAATCGATTAGTTCTGGTAGAGTGCCCGGCGAGCCACAAGTGTCAAAATCAGAGAATACAGAAGCACGAGTGGGCTCCTGGTTTGGAAAAATTCATGACCGAATCGAAGGGCTGGGGTGTACGTACTAATTTGTCGATTAAAAGCGGCGAATTTATACTGGAATACGTCGGTGAAGTCGTATCAGATCAAGAATTTAAAGAACGCATGGCTACTAGATACGTTCACGATACTCATCACTATTGTTTGCATTTAGATTGCGGCCTCGTTATAGATGGTCATAGGATGGGCGGCGATGGACGCTTCGTAAATCACTCTTGCCAGCCGAATTGCGAAATGCAGAAGTGGTCCGTTAACGGCCAATCCAGGATGGCCTTGTTCGCATTGAGAAATATAGAAGCAGGCGAAGAATTAACATACGATTACAATTTTTCGTTGTTTAATCCTGCAGAAGGACAAGAATGTAAATGTGGCAGCGATAATTGCAGAGGTGTGATTGGTGGAAAATCCCAGAGGGTTAGACAGTCAACTGCCCCGCCTCCCGTTAGTACAGGATCGGGAAGAGTGGGACGACCTAGAAAAAATCAGGCGAAGAAAGCGTTGAGTGGACCTAAGGATAAGGAGACACCTCCTCCTCCGGCACCTCCACCAGTTGTTCCCATGCCACAGCTGAAGCCTTTAACGCACGCGCAAAAATTATTCATTCAAGAACATCACTGTTTCTTATTACGGAATTTTTATAAGGTATGTTTTTTTTTCCTTAAATATATAATTCTAAATTAAATAAGAGTTTACAGTAACTTACTATGATTATAATTATAAATGAAGAAACAACATTTTGCTTTTTAATACTTCAATATTTATTAGAGGATAATTTTACATTTATGACTTTTTAGGCCATTTTCAAGACTAATACAAAATGAATACTAAAGATAAAATATTACAACTCTCGGTATTTAAACAAGCCATCCAGTGACCATAGTTTTATTACACCAAATGTTGGAATTTTCCACTGTCTAAATTAAAGATAAATTCTGAGAACAATGTCAACAGTATATTAAGAAAACAAGTGACAAACGAAATTGCCTTAATATAACTATTATGTATATGTATTTAGAAAATTTTGTCATTTGTTGTATGGGTGAATTGTTTTGGCAACCGACATGGTCAAAACTACAAAATTTGCATCGACCTGAACAATTTGAAAACAATGAAATTAAACTAATTACTTAATATTTCAGGATATATAGCTTCCCTTCCACTTACAAATGGGATATTGTAAATAAAGTTTTTATTAAATATTACTTTTCTGTGACTATATTTTATTTAATAATTGGCTATTCTGTTTAGTAGACAAGCATTGTTGACAATTTTTTATTATTTGGATGAGAGTTATAACAAACGCCGAAATGTAATTATGACATATGATAAAGTCTGGAACAAAATTAATATTTCTGTTATCTTCGGTTTGATGGAAAAACCCTGAACAGGTCGATTTTGTTTTTATCCCGTGCACTTTATAATATCGTGAATTTAATTCTGTCATCTGGTTGCGCGCGGGCGTGACGTCATTAGTTTTTTCAAATGGTAACCCGCCACATTTATTACCCCTTGTCGTTAGGTATTCCGTTGTGCATGCAACGGTATAAAAAGTTTGGTACCTTACATAACAATTTTTGGGAGAAAAATGCTTGCGAATTTCAAAAAATTAAAATTTTATTTCTAATGAAAAACTAATCAAAAATTATTTTAAAAAATCAGATAAATTATAATCCGAGGTTTATCTTAGATTGTCCTCAAACAAGACACCAAAAAAATGTCAACGGAAGTGTTCAAATTGTCCGCCATTGGCCATTTGACACTGGCCGAGACGGACGTACACGCTTTCTACGATACGTCGTATTGTCTCTGCACCAATATTTCGCATTTCCTCGCGGATACGATGTTTCAGATCATCCAAGTTATTTGGCTTATTGGTGTACACCTTTGATTTCACTTGACCCCATAGAAAAAAATCAAGTGGTGTGAGATCTGGCGAACGGGCAGGCCATTCAATTGTTCCCCTTCGTCCGATCCATCTCCCGGGGAAAATTTCGTCGAGGTAACTCCGAACACGCCAGCCAAAATGTGGAGGTGCTCCATCTTGTTGAAATCAGATTCTGGGGTGAGGCTTGTCGGGGGTGTTTTCATCCGGAAATAATTCTACCAATGTTGGCACTAGCGTAAATCTTAGGAAATGTAAGTATGTTTCAGCGTTTAAATTTCTGTCCAGAAAGAAAGGCCCCACAATGCGATCTCCCACTATTCCCGCCCATACATTAACTTTTTGCCGGTGTTGGGTGTGCTCCTCTCGAACCCATCGAGGATTTTCGCCCGACCAGTACCTACAATTGTGGCGATTCACTTCACCGTTCAAGGTAAATGTTGCTTCGTCACTAAAAACCACATTGTCGACAAATCCGGGATTCTCATCGCACCGTAGCATGATTTGTTCACAGAACTCGAGTCGGCGGTCGAACTCATCTTCATTCAGTTGCTGAACCCGATTGATTTTGTACGGATGAAGTTTTTCCTTCTTCAGCAATTTGGCTACTGTGGTAAAATCGACTGCATGATCCCTGGCAATGTTCCTTGTTGAAGTGTGGGGGTTGTCCTGAAGTTCCAAGAGAATATTGACCCTTCTATCTTCCTCAATTCTTGGTCGACTTTGACGAGCCCTGTCTTACACTACCAGTTTCAGCAAATTTTGCGACAATTTTGCTCACCGTTGACCGCGAAATCGGTGCGCGGTTTGGATTTTCTGCATTGAAAAACTGACAGGCTTCTTTATGGCTACGTATTTTATCACCACAACCAACAATAATGAGAATTTGAATCCGCTCTTTTTCGCTCAAATTCGCCATTTTCGCAATGCACTTTCAACACTACCAATGGGGCAAGTATTGTGAATGGATAAGTTCAAACACCAAGTAATGAACTGTCAATATGACGTGTCGTAGAAAGCGTGTACGTCCGTCTCGGCCAGTGTCAAATGGCCAATGGCGGACAATTTGAACACTTCCCTTGACATTTTTTTGGTGTCTTGTTTGACGACAATCCAAGATAAACCTCGGATTATAATTTATCTGATTTTTTAAAATAATTTTTGATTAGTTTTTCATTAGAAATAAAATTTTAATTTTTTGAAATTCGAAAGCATTTTTCTCCCAAAAATTGTTATGTAAGGTACCAAAAATTTTTATACCGTTGCATGCACAATGGAATACCTAACGACAAGGGGTAATAAATGTGGCGGGTTACCATTTGAAAAAACTAATGACGTCACGCCCGCGCGCAACCAGATGACGACAGAATTAAATTCACGATGTTATAAAGTGCACGGGATAAAAACAAAATCGACCTGTTTCAGGGTTTTTCCATCAAACCGAAGATAACAGAAATATTAATTTTGTTCCAGACTTTATCTACACCCTGTATATGAAAAGGTGTATGAATATTACTATTTATGAAAGTTCTGAAATGATTTTTGTAGGTTATATTACATGAAAAAATTTTTGTAACGTCTTATCGGATGGCGATTTTTTAAAAATATGACGTAAATTATGCATTCTATATAATTTATCAAGAGTAGAAAAGTATTTTCAGCTAGATTTGCAATATTTTTCGTATACATGAAATTTTAAAATTCGGAGCGGTAGTAACGAGTAGCACTCTTTTTCGAATATCTTACAAAGTATGCATTCTATAGAGATTTTGAATAAAAAAAATCTTAAAAAATTGTATAATTTGAAACTCTCATACATATAAGAAAGTCGTGTGGTGATCACACCTTATTTTTAAACTTGAAAAAAGTAGTTGTTTGTGCCAAAGCAGTAAACATCACAACAAAATATAAACGATGTGCGTTTGTTTATGAAACATTAGATAATATCTTTCAAATCATATGGTGTTATTCTGTAAATTATCTAAAACCCCTAGTAGGGTTAATTACACTTTATTTAATACCAACGGTATCATTTATTATGTAAATGTGCAATGCTGAAAAAACAAATAACTTCCTGTTTGTGTATTTGAGAGAATACAACATTTTAATTCTTACGAACAACTTTTTGATATAACTTGTGGACACTCACAGCACTAATATTGCTCATTATTTTGAATAATATGTTGGAAACTGATTCTCCAGTTGAAGATAAAGATTATCATTCTAACTAGACTAACGGGAGACAAACCAGTGACAGTTTAGCCAACCGTTTGGCTAGACAGACGATCATGCGGTAATGACGACACCAAACAACCACGCTAGTTCCGCCTACGAAGAAACAGGACCTCGCTTTTTAACATCTTTGTCGCTTTTCTATGGTCGTTGTTCTTTCGTGTAACTATAGTCAACAGCAGTAGCATATTTTAGAAATAATTGCGTTTATCTTCTCATGCATGTTTGTGTAAACATTAAACTGGTTTTAAGTATCTTTCAAAGAAAGATATGTAAATTTAAAGGGCCTATGTTAAAATATAAACTACAAGTGAAGTTTTGACAGGCTGGAGTCTGCACTATGTATGTGTTACAGGAGATGTAATAATACTATTTTGACCACTGACATAAATGTAGATTTTTTAAAAGAAACAGCCAATAAATCAATATTAATAGAACTTTGGAAGAGTTATCACATGCATTGCAGAAATAATGATTTTACTAAGTATAACATAACACCATCAATGTTAGATTATGTAATTAGTAGCACACCAACTGAAAACTATACTAAGAGGGTAGAGAATTTAGTTGTGGCCGATCACATGGCAAATATTGCTGATATTAATGTAATCGGTGGGGGGAGGACAGGAAGAGGCAAGCTTGGCAAGGGAAAGGATGTTTAATCAGTTGAATATGGGTTTGTTTTACAATAGTATTGCGAATAAGGATTTTTTTTCTATTTTTAATACATAATTCAATTATTCAATAATTGGAAAACAGATTTCCAATAGTTGATAAATACTTTAATCATAGTCAAAAGAATTTGGTTACAAATGGAACTACTTACAGCATGATTAGGCACTGTTAAATGAATTTAATGTACAATAATAGCAGAAACGCAGGATAGTATCCGAGATTATTTTTGTGTACGTATGAAGTAAAGTAAAGTGGTTTATTTTTGCAAATCAGTACATGAAAAACAGATAGCGAATGTCACAATAATTGAAATATGATAAATACAACAGTAAATAATAGTAATAACTAACTTTATCGAAACCTTGTTGGGCACTTGGTCAAACATCTTACAGTAATAAATGTACGTAGAAGATAAAACACTTTGGTTAATTTGTTTTGCTAGCTTAATTAGAAAATGACACTTGGACATTTATTTCGAACTTTGCAGTTCATTATTAAGGAAATCTACTTAAACATAAATAAGTACAATAATTAAAGTGGTGTAATTTTTTTTAATTACAAATGTGTACGCAAAATAGTGGGATAATGGATAAAAGTTTTCCCAACAACTATTAATGTAACTGCTTTAATCAGCGCACATACGGGTATTTGAGCATTCTACGCGGCCAAAATTTTTTATGCTTAGATTGCTTCTAAACGGTATAAAGGATACAACAATAGTGTTTGTAAATATATATATCTACATTTATTTTATGAAAAATATGGTTTAGGAAGGAAAAAATTACAAATTAATCTTCTTCAGAAATAAATTCCCCTTCGTCGTTTTCAGATGGAAGAACCATTCGCTTTGGCTGTGCTGGCAGAAGCATATTGATGGTTTCAAAAAGAAACGAAGTAAATTTTCTTTTTTTAAAAGTGGCTCTACTACTGAGCATGGAATCTGAGCTCAAGAGGGGATGTATCTTTATTACAGGACTCTCTAGAAAATGTCCTTGAAAATTCTTGGCGATATGTCATAAAATGCTTGTTGCGCGCTTCTGCTGCCTCCTCAGATAATTGACCAATAGGTAGCAATGCATTTTTTATTATGACTGCTCAGTGAATTAGTATCTTGTACATTGTTGGTGTCATTGGATGCCAAGGGTACAATTCGACATTTAAACGAACAGTCTCCAGTGCATATTTGTCGTATTTTTCTACATCTATCAAGAATCCGCATGAAATGGTTTCCAGTATGACTATCAACCTATAAATTAAGTCGTAACTGATATCTCTAATCTCTTAAGCTAATTTCGGATCCTCAAAAAAATCTTCTACTCGTGTTGCCATCATTCGTATTACCGAAATTTGTTTTTGACATATTCACTAACATACCAGTTTCTTTGCAAAATTTGTCCTATATTTCTGTTTTCCTCTCTTTTTCCATTTGTGTTTCCTCTTCTGTTTTTCTTTTTCTGTATTTCTTTACGGGCAATTTGTATGCCAAATGGAGAATGCTGTCGAATAATCTTACCCTGGCATGTAAAATCGACAGCCCAAATTCAATAGCTTCAAGATATTTGTTTTTTATTATCCAGTTGGTTGAAGTCTTTGGACGTCGCACCACAGATGTAGCAACGATTCGTAGATGTTGTGCCAGTAACTGCGTTGCAGACTTTTCCGTCAACCATTGTCATTATGAACAGATGTTTGACGAAAAACTTTTTTCCATCAATATCAACCTCAGCTGCTATTAAAGAGTTTATGGAATTTTGGACGTACTTCATCTCTTCATATGTGATATCAGTATTATCTTTCACAAAACGGAATCTAATTGGCCGGCAGAACAGTGGAGAAGAAGGTGTTGGATTTTTCCCCAATACTCTTTCAGAGTCTTTGGTTTTCACAAACTAATCGCACAGGTACAAAGCAGCTTTTCCTCGTAAAATTTTTGCTTGAACTGGGATTGCTGCGACCCATCGCATCCCCATTAACATATAATTTTTAACGTATCCCTTTCTTGCTCTAGTATTGTTGATAACACCTCTTCAAGGAATTCAGATAAGCGTTTAACGGTAATATCGATTAAAGATTGCAATTGGCTTTCGGCGTTGGTACTCGTCACTGTGCATGCTTCTCGGAGCGGATAACACTTTTTTTGCTTGCTGTATTAAACAACACGGGAAGAACTTTTTATTAGTATTTCGAATTACTTCATATTGTCCTCGTGTTAAATCAGCATCTATAAACATTTTCAATGTTTGGAACGGTGTCAGACGCAAAGCGTTTTCATTTTTGGAAGTGGCATATGCTCTTTTGTATTTTGTTGCTCGTGTTGGGGTGCAAGTAATATCTTGTAGTACATCGGAAGCATTTTTTTTCCAGATTTACTTAACTCAACTTGTGCTGCGTGACCAATAATATCGTCTTCTAAAGTAGAACGAAGCTCCTCTGTTTTCCTTCTTTTACTCGTTTCACTGGACCCTCCAAACGATATTCGAGGCCGACCTGGTTGAAATTGCGTAACCACCGGAATTTCAAATGTTCCTTCTAACCACAGGTGATTGTTTTTGAGAAAAAGGTCTTCCTTTTTATGTGTTTTGGTCCATCTTGATTTCACTTCGGATTTGAAATGTGCGAAACTGCGTTTAAATTTTTTGTATTGGTCTTCAGTGAATTCTTCACGCGACAAAAGTTGGTCTTTTAAAGCAATTTAGTTTTTGTTCGAAATTTGACTTGCTATAAGTTTTTATGAGGTCGAATAAGTATTTGCGGGTCACTAACCGTACTCCCGAAGTACCCACTGCTCCTGAAATAAGCAAAATGTTGCTTTGTAGTACATGCAACATCATTCACATATTCAGACATTTTCGTAGGAAAAAAAATAAGTACTGAGATTTTGCTTATCGGCGCTTTTCCGCGGCAAACTTTTTGATTATCTACTGCTCAATACTCTAAAGTTCTAATATTAATTAAAAAAAGGCCACCGGATCTATCCCGATACTGTAAGTAATACGTTGATGAACATAAACTTCTCTGAAAAATCATGCTTATTATAGATGTTACATTTACGTCATCAAAAGAGTACATTTATAGAATAAAATTGAAAAAGCCATATTGCAGTAAAATAGAAAATTACCTGTAGAATCAGAATCCATCACTTTTCCGTACAAAATTAAGGTAGAAAAATAATTATTCACTTTAAAAATTAATGTTTTCACAAAATCGCCGAGAACAGTCACGTATGCTAGGTTTGATGACCAAATTTCTAATGACGCTGTCAGCATAGCGTGCACGGGAAAAGGGTGGGAGTTGCTGCGCATTATTCGCTGGAATGTCCCCTGACTCAGGTAGTTGATTTAAGATGGTTTTTCCATTTTTGTGAAATTCACTTTTGGCCGCCTAGAATGCTCAAATACCCGTCTGTGCAGCGGCTATAAGAAGAACTTTGCTTGCTCAATATTTAACGATTTATTTTTCCCTTTTGAAACTTCTGTTGTTCCTAATAATTAAATCTTTTAGCTTTTGTGACTGAATGTAATACTTCAAAATTGTCTAATGAGATCATGTCATGATTATCAATACAATGTTTTGAAATCCCCTAACACTTCCTGGATTTTAAATATTATGTTCATCTGTTCATTTACGAAAATTTCTTTGTAAAAAATGTTGTTTTGATACCATTTTAATTTATTGACACATTTGCCAAAGCAACTCAACCGTAAGTGAGTTATTTATCATGGTTTTTTATCAATTTCATATAAATACTGTTCTAGCAGATTTAAACGTTTACTCTTTCTTTCACTATGTAATTGTTTAATATTGTCTCTATTTATGAAATGGTTATTTTCTATGCAATGCGGGGCAATTCCTGTTTTTTAATGATATATAGAATATAATTTCAGTGTTATTTTAATCTTGTTTAAATATCTCCACTAGTTTTTCCAATATAAATAGCTTCACAATCTTTACATTTAACGCTATGTACATCAGACTTGTCATCTTTACAGATCTTGTCTTTTTATTATCTAATATAGTAGAATCGTTTTAATAACCAAGACGGCCAAAGTACGAACTATAAATATTTTATTTCTAGACCAACTATATTTTGGATTAAAAATGGGGAAGAATTTAAAATGGATCAACATCTAAGCAACCTAGTAAAAAAAAAAGCGACAATACTAGATTAGAGACAAAATAAGAACCATAATACCTAAAAATATGGAAAACCCGTTATGCGCTCGTTGATGGTCAGGTGGTTATTTTAACACCGATCTTCTATTGTACCCAGATCTTTTTCTTCAAACAAATTAATTAATGGTTATACCTTATTCCAGAAAGAGACGAAATTCTGAACCGACTCCTAGTCCAAATTACAACCTGTAACTGGGGAAATCAATTTTGGGCGGTAAAATTAAATTTAAATATCTAAAATATGAAATCCGTATCAAATTAAATTGTATATACACTCACCAGCAAAATAATCCATCCACTCAAAAAATTGATGAAGTTTGTTCGTTAATAAGTTTGTTATTTTAAATTCGATTTTATTCATTTTTTTTGCATATTGTAGGTAAATTTAATTGTAATCTATCACATCTTTGGAATTTTAAGAAAATTTGGCGTACATCATTTTATACAGGGTGACACAAAGTCTGTTTTTTTAAATCAACTTTAAAACCACATATGGATTGTCAAAGTTGCTCCACCTTGTATTTTCTTATTTTGTTAACAAGACACATCATTTCTTTACATTTTTTTTTTTATTTGTTACAATAGCTTAATTTTTGTAAAAGATACAAGGGTTTAAGAAAAATCTTACATTTTTACATTTTTCCTATGGTACTAACAATAAGTTTACGAATTTATCGTTTTTGCATAGAGGGCTATTGAAATACTGTCAGTTGTGAAATCTAAAACTTGTCGATTACGTTTTTGAACGTGTTTCTTGTCGAATAGTAATTTAAAATATGGATCTTTCTGTAACCGACGCAGCGAGAGCTGTTGCTTTGATTCAGAATGGTAGGTCACAGTATTATGTGGCCAGAGTGTTGGGAGTTTCAAGATGTAAAGTTCAAAGAGCTGTTAAAGGGTTTAATGAATTTGGTGTATACATAAGAAGAAATCATTGTGGTCGAAAGAAATCTACTAGTGATCGAGATAATCGCTTTATAACGTTAAATGTTTTGAGGGACAGAAAAGTTACTTCTGTGCAAATGAAAAACAAATTAGAGGACGTAAGGCAAGTTCAAGTAAGTGATAGAACAATAATAAGGCGGCTGTTTGATATTGGACTGCGTTCTAGGAGACCTGCAACTGGTCTAGAGTTATTGAGACACCATCGAGTTGAACGCCTTAGATTTGCTAGGGAACATGTAAATTGGGGTAACGAAGAATGGAGCAACATCCTATTCACGGATGAGTCAAGATTTTGTCTTAGAACACCAGATGGACGTGAAAGAATTTACAGGAGAACTGGTGAACGTTTCTTTCAAAACCATTTTTTGCCTAGAGTAAGTTATGGAGGCGGTTCGGTAATGGTGTGGGGTGGCATAAATTTTGAAGCTCGGATGGACTTGGCTATAATGAACGGGGGAGCCATGACAGCCGATAGATACATAAGAGAAGTTTTAGAGCCACATATTGTTCCTTTTGCACCGTTCATCGGAGATGATTTCATGCTGATGCATGATAATGCCCGACCGCATGTTTCCAGAATTATACGCGAGTATTTAGCCGAGGGTGAAATCCCAGTAGTAAATTGGCCTGCTCTAAGCCCAGACCTAAACCCAATTGAGCATGTTTGGGATGCACTTGGGAGGAAAATACGATCTCGTGTACCAACGCCTGCAAATTTACAGCAGCTTAGTGACGTTCTAACTGAAGAATGGAATCAAATCAACCAAGCTTACATTCAAAACTTAATTGAGAGCCTGCCAAGACGAATTGCAGCTGTTGTCCGTGAACGTGGAGGAAACACTTCGTATTAAGTCTTTTATGTTTTTCATTTTCTTTTCATTATATTCGGTGTTAAGTTAAATTCGTAAACTTATTGTTAGTACCATAGGAAAAATGTAAAAATGTAAGATTTTTCTTAAACCCTTGTATCTTTTACAAAAATTAAGCTATTGTAATAAATAAAAGAAGAAATGGTAAAGAAATGATGTGTCTTGTTAACAAAATAAGAAAATACAAATACAACTTTGACAATCCATGTGTGGTTTTAAAAGTTGATTTAAAAAAACAGACTTTGTGTCACCCTGTATAAAATGATGTACGCCAAATTTTCTTAAAATTCCAAAGATGTGATAGATCACATTTAAATTTACCTACAATATGCAAAAAAAATTAATTAAATCGAATTTAAAATAACAAACTTATTAACGAACAAACTTCATCAATTTTTTGAGTGGATCGATTATTTTGCCGGTGAGTGTAGATTCTTCAGAGATAAATCCACAGATAAGGCAACAGAATGGTAAATGTAGTAATCACAACACATGAAAGTCAATAGGCGCTTTCCTTTTGAGACAAATCTCAGATAATATCACCTCACTTTAGCTGAGATTATATTTTGACGCGTTCCTTTTGTAATCAGCTGACTGAGACGAAGTGAGGTTGGTCAGAACCTTCCTCACTTCAAGTGAGACACTCACATCACTTTAGCTCAGCTCAGATCTCTAGTAAAAGGAAAGCGCCTATTAAATTTGTTTAGAAAACAAACAATGTCAAATATGTCAAAATATTTTACAATTGATAGCAAAAGGCGAATGTAGTATAGTGTTATTTCGCCTTACTGTCAACCAATAAGAAATAACTCTCACTTGGGGCTGTTCAGAATTTCGTCTCTCTTTTCGGAACAAGGAATAAAAATATACAACGTGAGCATTTTGAACTGTCCTCAGTTGGCCACACTGATTTTAATATAGGAACAGAGTGTAATTGGCAAGCCTTTTCTATTTATTTTTGTGATTAGGTTTACTATTTAAAATTTTCCTGTGATAAATGTCAATCAAATAGGGTTAGTTTTAAGTTGAATTATATGAAAGAATTTTTTAGAAATATAGTAATTGCACTTTATTTTTTACATTTTGATTTTGACATTTGACATGCAAATTTAGTATGGACAATTCACGGAAGTAAATTTAATATTTTCTAGTTTTTGATAATACTGGGACTTTTTTGTTTCCAACCCAGGACAGTTCAAAATGCTCACGTAGTATAACATTTGTCAAAGTAGTTCTACTGCATTTACAAATTGAATATCATAAAGTTTTTAAATATTACTTTTCTATACCTATATTTTGTTTAATACTTGGCTATTCTATTTAGTATGCAAGTACTTTTGACAAATTTGTATTGTTTGGATGGCTACTATAACAAACGTCAAAAGATAATTGTGACAAATGTCATATGAGTATTACGGCAATCCTGAAGTGGCGTTTGTAGGTTATATTTCTTTACAGTAAAAAATTTAAATTTGACGCCATTTTTATTTATTGGCGCTAGTTCGTTCCGAAAACGATTCTGCTATGTATTTCCTAAATTACATTTATCTACAAAATTGATAATTGTGACAGATTAATTATGATATTCTGAGTATATTTTGACCCAAAATGTAATAGAAACCATACAGAAGCCCTTGTTTTTCTCATCACCTCTTATCATTTTATCTTCTAATATGAAACTTTTATTAGGTCCGCAGATGCAAGGTGGCCGGATCACCTACTGTCGCCAGAGTCCAAACATCCACACCAACAGAAACTAATGCAAGTACAACCTTAATAAATCACATAAATGCACTCAGACAGCCTAGAAACATTAAGACACGTCGTTTAGCACAAGTCGAGGATGATCCCGAGCTTCACAAAACTGCTAAACTAGCTAACTTATTACGAGATCTGTGGAATGTCGTCACGAAATATAAAGACGAGAAAGGACTACAGCTTTGCGCGCCATTCCTTAGCTTGCCTTCGAAGCGCAAAGTTCCCGAATATTACCAACGGATACAAAATCCAATCGATTTCACCATGATCGAGCAGAACGTAACTTCTGGGGTTTACAGAGTTGCCGAGAGTTTTGACTTCGACATGAACAAGTTGTTCGCTAATGCTATTAAGTATTACGGAAGAACGTCTGAGTTGGGTATAGCGGCGACCCGGTTGAAAAAGATATATGCGGAAGCTAAACAGCAAAACGCGCATAAATTTAAAGATATGCTCGGAGAGAAGCCTTCGCTGAACTTTATATCGAATAAGAATAAAGGTAATTAATGTACTTATTTTATATTTATTATTTTTGTTAACGTTGATTTGTAGTTTTACAAATGTTTGCCTAAGAAAAAGTTTTGTTGTTCCATTGATAACATTTTTTACTCTCTTATAACAATCGTTTTAGTAACCTACACGGCCAAATTCCGAACTACAAATGACAATCTATTGCCACTACAAATTGACCTCAACTGGAATAATTTCAGAACGAAGATATTGTACAGTCTTCCTCGTTTGAAAGATGTGAAAAGATTTGGTGTTTTAAGGTGTTTTTTAATTATATAACTTCACTTCATAGTTATATATAACTTCATGTATACTACAAAAAAGTGAACGAGATGTGCATATGTGTAGGTATGTTGCATTGGGCAATGAAGCTAACATAATAAAAACTTCCTGTAAGCAAGTTGAGATTCAAAAAATAAAAAAATAGTGTAGGGGGTTTACATTTACAACACATACTCCATTCATTGCTATTTGGGAAAAACATATTAAGGTATTGCAGTAATTTCATTTAATAATCCCCAAAGGAAAAAATGGCAATAAAATTATCTTTTGTAAAATTAAGCCCTACAGTGCGTTTAGTAAATTCATAAATTAAGGCGTCTCTGGAATCAACAAAGTGGATACGTTCATCATCACAATTTTCATTATTATAATAATACATAAAAACCCTGTCTTTATCACACCTGCAAATTTTCAAAATCCTTGGTTATTAAATGTGTGGGGAGGAATAGTGGGTAGTTATATAATTGGACCTTATTTTTTTGATGAGTATGTCTGTTTTCTACGGACGGATTTTCAACACTTTTCGAAGACATGAACATTAAAATCAGAAAAGCGTTAGTACTTCGAAAAACAGAATACTCACGTGCATTGCACAAAGTTGTGATTATATTGAACATGTTCTTTAATGAATTCTTTTTTCTAACTTTTGATTGTTACGTTGCTCAAAAGTTTTAGGTTATTTAAATTGCGTTATTTTGTTGCTAAATTCTTTTTTCCATCAAAGTTTTAAGACATCAATTTATAATTTTCAAACACTACAGCCAACTCTTATCAAGAGCTTCAACAATGAAAGAATAAGAGCAATTAGGCAAATTAAATTGAAGATAGCAGCATTGTTTCATACACCTTTTAGTGGGGCGACATCTTCAAATATGTCAGTAAACAGAACCTTTATTTTATTTCGTTGTTAACCAACAGTGTAAAAAATTAAATACTGCAACTGGACATTGCCGGATTTAAAAAATTAAAATGCGATGTTCTTCATTCTGTAAAATTATTATTTTTGGGATAGTTGGATTTAACCTTGACTTTGCTTGATAGTTGACTAAGGAAGTCGGACGCCATTTGTGCCTTCCATTGGTTGAACGAATATTTGGATGCATAGAACAACAGTGCTCGTAGTTCTTTAATTGACCGCTAATTGCTCCTATAGTGATTATCTCAGAAATTACAAAGGATAGGTATAGGACATTGTTAACAAAAATGAAAGGGAATAAAAAGAGAAACAAAATGCATCAATAAAATACTGGGTGTTCTACTCAAAAAAATAAGTTTTTGGTATGTCAAAATTTCGGGAAGTAGGCTTTAAAAAACAAAGTTTTTTGAGATATTGTCGAGTCCAACACATACCAAATGATGTAGAATTTTTTTGTCTACAAGCACCATTAAAGTTAATGTTTTTGCTTTTAAGAACAATATGAAAATGTTTTTTTACTGAACACGTGTTTTGGTGAAATATTTTCAAAAAAAAATTAATAACTCAAAAACTATTGGCTCAATTTTGAAAAAAAGAGAAACAGTTGAATAGATAATTTAAAGGAGTACTAGAACATCCAAAAATATATAGGGTGAGTCATTTAAAAAAATTAAGTTCGGGGCATTTGCGGTGAAACTGGAAGTGCGTCAGAGCTTAAAGTATTTTTACAATATACGCCACAAGCAACCATGAATCTTTCATTAATTGTTTTTTCTTTTATTTAAAACACGAGAGCAATCGAAGAAGCGGCTGCTAATGACACCCTGTATATATAAAGATTTAGTGGGAGTATATTTTAAAAAAAATATTTCCTTTTTATGTAAAGTATTTTATTATCGTACTATTCATTTTACAGGTGAAGAAAGGCAAATTAATTTATTTATTAAGTTCATTTTTAATTAGTTTTGTATTATAGTTTTAATATATTTAAAATAGAAAGACTGTTCTAATTTCTCAAACTGACTGTTTTTGAATTTTGGTGGTTAAAGTTGTAATGTAGCACCACGGGGAGATAATACCGTTAATTATATGCAAACTTAAATTAGAATTCTAACAAAATCCTTTAAACAAAAAATAAATTATGTGTGTACCAACAATATAGAAGAAATGATACCTGATGTCTTCACCAGTAACCATATTTTCTCAGTTCATCAATCGTTTTTTTTTTTGGCATATCACAAATTTTATTCTTAGTTTTTTGAAAAAGTAATTTAATAGTAACTCTTTAGCGTGTACCGTGCCTTCAAATACTTTCCGCATTAGAGACGGCCATGCTTTTTTTTAATGGTTGGTGACAGTGCATAATTTTAATAGTTTGGTTATATCATGTAAAAATAATAATAGGCGTCTATGGTGGAAACGCGTTACATTCAGTTGCACGTCATACTAGATCCATAACGACTCGCCTTGTATATGTTGCCGGATCTAATTTTATTTCTGTCACTGACTTTTGATATAACCAAAGAAACAAATTATTCACAATACAATAACTATACCGTAATATATTTAGTAATTGAAATGCTCTAAGACTTCAGTCTCAACTTATTTATTATATTGATTTAGATTGTCGAAAAACCTTAAATGTTTCATTACGTATCCATAATATAATTTAAAATAAGCATTACTTACGCTATTCACATTAAATTTAACACATGATTATAGCAAAGTTTGTAAAAAGCCTCGACTGTTTACAGAAACCTTTCGGCATTATATTCAATGGACGCAAATAAATAATAAATACACTTCTAACAGCACTGTTTTTAAACAATTATATCAAAGCAAAAATAAACATGAAAAATTTGACAGGAAGAATATACACAACGCACGTCTTTTTGACAGCTATGATTTATCTGTCAACACCGAATTGAACTATTAGTCTATTAAAAATATGTAATAAAGAAATTTAATATTGTAACGGAAATTATGTGTTGATTTGCCATGAATGCGTATATTACGATCAATTTATAAATCTTCTATTTAAGCTAATGAAATAAATGCCCTCAAGTATAATTTAACAAAGTAACTTTTTTAGTGTCTCTAATAGTTATGACAACATGTAAACGTCATCGATGACGTGCAACTGAACTTAACGCGTCTCCAGTATACAGCATGTGTCAATTTTTCCATAGGCGATTAATCCATACAGTATGTGGCAACATAATACCCCTTCTTTTCTTTCCAATGCCAGCACGACCGATGCATGCTCGTAAGTAAATACAAGTTGGCGTGGTTAGCAGTAACTCTTCGACCACCGGCTTGGGTGTATGTAGTGCGTTCAGAAATAATATTTACGAGTTGCAAGGATTTGTTTTTTTTCCTTTCAGTAAATGCAGAGAATTATTAAGCTGCGTTCACGCTGCATGACACAAACAAAAGCGTAATTCTAATAAAATTAAAAATAAGGTAAATAAGAAAAAAAGGATTCTGAAAATAATAATAAATTACTAGATCAGGAGATCGCGGCGGCCATTTGATGTTTCCCGTTCCAGTAATAACTGCAGACTAAATCGCAACGTGTTCGCAGCTAAGCATTGATGCATTGAATGTAAAATCTGGTCGGGAGAAGTGGGAAGATCGGAGAAAGTCGTTGTGATGTCGATTGTTGCCGGGATTGGTGACGGACGGCGTGAAGTGGCACGTTGCCACATATTACTTGTATACGTATAAATCGCATGTAAACATTGAATCTCTATACCTAATGAAAATTGACACATACGGTATAATTTGAATTTAAGTATGACAACTGTCAGAATTTGAAGTTTTCAAAAAATTAGCATGTACACCAACATTGATTACTTAAAAACTTCAAAAACAGCCTGCTCTAATGCGGAAAGTATTTGAAGGCACGGTATCTTTATATCAATACCTTGATGAGATTATTTTTTTCCAAATATCCATTAGTATTAGTATTTTATTTATGTGTGAACTGGTACCACAAAAATTTGTTGACCTGCAAGATTTTCTTATTGTGGCCTAATCCGCGTACTATGGACCAGAGGAACAATCGATTTTTGATTTCTCATTGGCTTGTTTTTTGAATGTTTTAATAATTATGTAAGAAAGAATATTTAAAACTGAACTTAGCATGTTTTGAACAGGAGAGGAAGAGGATGTAATTAGGTGCATCTGTGGCATGTACCGCGACGAGGGCCTTATGATACAGTGCGAAAGATGTTTGGTGTGGCAACATTGCGAATGCGTCAAGGCGGATGCAGCTGCAGCAAGCTATCATTGTGAACGTTGCGTACCTAGAGACGTCGACTACGAAATTCCATTAGATGAATACACGGAACACGGCTACAGGTAAATGAATATTTAACATATAATAATATCAAACAGTTGCTGATGAGCTATTTTCAGATATTACATGACTCTGATGCGGGGATCCCTCCAATTACGTCAGGGCGACACCGTCTATGTTCTTCGAGATATTCCAATACCGGGTTCGAACAAAAAGCATACCTACGATACTGTTGGATCTGTAAATTACGCCGATCTGGATATATTTAGAATCGAGAGATTATGGAAAGATTTTAAAGGACAGAGAATAGCTTATGGGCATCATTATTTAAGGCCACATGAGACATACCATGAACCTACAAGAAAGTAAGTAAACTGTAAAGTCCAAATTTCATGATGGTATTACTCCACACCTGTGTTTGTTTAGATTTTTCCCTAATGAAGTAATGCGTGTTCCTCTGTACGAGGCCGTACCCGTCGAACTTGTCATCGAACACTGTTGGGTCATGGATCTGAACACTTATTGCAAGGGAAGACCAATAGGTGCTCCGGAGGAACACATCTACATATGCGAATATCGCGTTGACAAGACGGCACGCCTCTTCAGCAAGGTGTCCAAGTCTAAATTCCCTATATGCGTTAAAAATTACTCGTTCGAGCGCTTCGATGTACGTTTGAAAATTAGCAGAACTTATACACCTCACGATCTAGATCCCGCACATATCAAACCTAGGGGACGCAAACCACAAGATGCGGAGGAAGGCGAAAGGCGAGAGGTTCAACCTATATCTTCTGTACATATACCTATAGTTAGGGTAAGTATACGGTGGCTTCAAACAAATGTTAGCATTCATGTAGACCTATTTTGGGTATGCGACCAATATTGCCAGTGGCGAATATAGATTATAATTGATGTTGCCCTTAGGAAACACACCTTGCGCAAGTGCTTGGGATATTTCCGTAGCAACATTAATTTCGTATAGAAATCGGGAAAATATATCGGATTATACGAAAGCGCGCTTGTAATATTATTACTGAGTATGTCGATTTCCAACAAAAGATTTTTTCCACCATCTTTTAACGTATCTCTATTAAAATTGCTTGACCTTTGCGATCCATTTTGAGCCGATGTAACGTGTCAAAAAATGTTTATTGTCGGTTTGCTTCTAAAATCAAGCTATACTACTTTTACTTTCTTATACGTAGTATAAGGAAGTATGTATAGTGATGACGAAAATTTTCGACCACGAGATTTTTGCAGATGTTCAAAAAAGTGTTTTTTGAAAAATATCTGTGTGTTTGTGTTTGACCACGATAGCAGTCAAACCGCTGGAGATATCAATTCCAAATTTTGTATTTACGTGTATAATCTCCCTCTTGAGATCTGATTAGTTTTTCAGTTATATCGGTAGACCGGAAGTAGTAGTTTACTTCAATAGAATTTTGCTAATTTTTCGTCAACTACTAAGTTTAAACAAATGTGTAAAGAATTCATATGTAATTAAAATTGAGAACAACTTTATTTAAAATGTTTTTCGAAATTCCTACCGGAAGTAGGTCTTTTACTTTTATCCAAAATCATCTAAAAAGCATGACTTGCGAAATATTCGCAAGTCATGCTGTTTTATACAGGTACGTTATAAAAATATTTAGAACTTGATTTTCAACACCTTCTCTATAAAAAATTTTTCAAAATTCGGACCGGAAGTACCACTTTTACTCTTACCGAATAGCGATTTTTTGCAAATATGTCGAAAATTATGCATTCTATAAATATTTATAAAGAGTACAAAAGTATTTAGGGCTGTATTTGCAAGATTTTTTGTATACATGAAATTTCAAAATTCAGACCGGATGTAACACTTTTACTCTTAGGGAGTAGCACTTTTTTTCGAATATCTTGCGAAGTATGCATTCTCTAGCGATTTATTAAGAGAATGGAAGTACTTAGAACAGGATTTTGATTTTTTTTTAAAGTTGTGTAGTTTGAAACGCTCATACGTATAAGAGTCGTGTGGTGGCCACACTTCATCTTTTTACTTTCTTATACGTAGTATAAGGAAGTATTGTGATGATGAAAATTTTCGACCTCGAGATTTTTGCAGATGTCCACGTTTTGAGATCCCCTGATACCAAAAAAGTGGTTTTTAAAAAATGTCTGTGTGTCTGTCTGTCTGTGACCACGATAGTGGTCAAACCGCTACAGATATCAATTCCTAATTTTGTATTTACGAATATAATCTCCCTCTTGAGAAATGATTAGATTTTGAGCAAAATCGGCAGACCGGAAGTAGTAGTTTACGTTAGTGAAAAAATCGAATTTTGCCAGTATTTCGTCAACTACTAAGTTTAGACTAATTTATAAAGAATTCATAAGTATTTAGAACTTAATTTCCAATATCTTTTGTATAAAAAAAATTTAAAAATTCGGACCGGAAGTGTCACTTTTACTCTTACCGAATAACGATTTTTTGCAAATATGTCGTAAATTATGCATTCTATATATATTTATGAAGAGTACAAAAGTATTTAGACTTAGATTTGGAATATTTTTTGTATACATGAAATTTCAAAATTCGGACCGGAAGTAACACTTTCATACGTATAAGAAAGTCGTATGGTGGCCACACCTCATTTTTTACTTTCTTATACGTAGTATAAGGAAGTATTGTGATGATGAAAATTTTCGACCTCGAGATTTTTGCAGATGTCCACGTTTTGAGATCCCCTGATACCAAAAAAGTGGTTTTTAAAAAATGTCTGTGTGTCTGTCTGTCTGTGACCACGATAGTGGTCAAACCGCTACAGATATCAATTCCTAATTTTGTATTTACGAATATAATCTCCCTCTTGAGAAATGATTAGATTTTGAGCAAAATCGGCAGACCGGAAGTAGTAGTTTACGTCAGTGAAAAAATCGAATTTTGCCAGTATTTCGTCAACTACTAAGTTTAGACTAATTTATAAAGAATTCATAAGTATTTAGAACTTAATTTCCAATATCTTTTGTATAAAAAAAATTTCAAAATTCGGACCGGAAGTGTCACTTTTACTCTTACCGAATAAAGATTTTTTGCAAATATGTCGTAAATTATGCATTCTACATATATTTATGAAGAGTACAAAAGTATTTAGCCTTAGATTTGGAATATTTTTTGTATATATGAAATTTCAAAATTCGGACCGGAAGTAACACTTTCATACGTATAAGAAAGTCGTGTGGTGGCCACACCTCATTTTTTACTTTCTTATACGTAGTATAAGGAAGTATTGTGATGATGAAAATTTTCGTCTGTCAGTGTGTATGTGACCAGGATAGCAGTCAAACCGCTATAGCTATCAATTCCAAATTTTGTATTTACGAGTATAATATCCCTCTTGAGATCTGATTAGTGTTTCAGTAAAATCGGTAGACCGGAAGTAGTAGTTTACTTCAATAAAAAAATCGAATTTTGTCAATATTTCGTCAATTACTAAGTTTAAACAAATTTATAAAGAATTGAAATGTACTCAAAATTAAATTTGAGAAAAACTGTATAAAAAATTTTTCGAAATTCCTACCGGAAGTAGGTCTTTTACTCTTATCGATAACCAGATTTTGCGAATATTTTGCAAATCATGCTTTTTAGACATGTACATTACGAGTATAAAAGTATATAAAAGTAATTTTCAATGCCTTTTGTATAAAAATAATTTCAAAATTCGGACCGGCCAGTAACATTTTACTCTTAGCGAGTAGAATTTTTTTTCGAATATCTTGCAAAGTATGCATCTATAGCGATTTATTAAGAGTATAGAAGTACTTAGAATGGGATTTTGAATAATTTTTGTATAAAGAATTCTTAGAACTCTTATAATTTGAAGCGCTCATACGTATAAGAAAGTCGTGTGGTGGCCACACCTCATTTTTTTATTGTATATGTACAATAAGCGCAGCAATAACGACACTGAACGGACAATAGAGCAAGGTCAGCACGCTCAAAACGTCTGTGTTGCCGGGACAGGCTACTACGCAATTTTTCTACATTCTATAACTTCGTAAATATTTAGTATTTCGGTCTGAAATTTTTGCAGTGTATTCTCAATATATTTTATTTTAGAAATACATAAGAAGAAACTGAACCGTATTCCCCTATCTCGCCCATGTATAGTATTATACCGTATGTGTCAATTTTCATTAGGTATAGGGATTCAATGTTTACGTGCGATTTATACGTATACAAGTAATGCGTGGCAACATTGCACCTCTACTGTCCATCACCAATCCCGGCAACAATCGACATCACAACGATTTTTTCCGATCTTCCCACTTCTACATTCAATGTTTAACTGCGAACACGTTGCGATCTAGTCTGCAATAAAAGCCGTCTTATTACTGGAACGGGAAAAATCAAATGGCGATCTCCTGATCTAGTAGTTTATTATTATTTTCAGAATCGTTTTTTATTTACCTTATTTTTAATTTTATTAGAATTACGCTTTTGTTTGCGTCATGCAGCGTGAACGCAGCTTAATAATTTTCTGCATTTACTGAAAGGAAAAAGAAAAACAAATCCTTGCAACTCGTAAATATTATTTCTGAACGCATTACAAACACCCAAGCCGGTGGTCGAATAGTTACTGCTAACCACGCTAACTTGTATTTACGAACATGCATCGGTCGGGCTGGCATTGGAAAGGAAAGAAGGGTTACTATGTTGCCACGTACTGTATGGATTAATCTCCTATGGCTAATGAAAATTGACACATGCTGTATATTCAGATATGCAGAATAGAATTAAAAAAAAAAACATGAAAAACATGATTTAATATTGTCAGTCTATTTAAGGTTGCTTTATTTTTAATTCTTAATATTTATGTTATATAAGGAAATTTTTATTACAGACTCGAAGTGAGCAAAAAGCTCGACTGAACAAGATCTTAGTGAATCTTTTGGGGAAATTACCAACAAAACAACCATTGGACGTTTCTTATTTGCTAGAGGGTGGTAGAAGAAGAAAGAAGACCACTTGATATTTGGAGTAAATTATAGAGAAAAATTGGGTGATATAACTGCGTATTTACTTTGTAACTTGATAAATTTCCTGCGAATGTCCATATACACAATACATAATTATTATACTTGTTATATTTAAAACAAAGTTAAAACAATACATATACATCACTGTTTATAAACTAGTCATAGTTTTGTTGTTGATTTTATTAATTATTGCCTATTTCTCATATAATAATTATTTATTTGTATATAGCTGTAAATTGTAAGTAATTGTTTTTAGCGATATATAAGATGACAGATCTTGCTATTTTTACAATTAAGACGATCATGTATTATTGTCTATTGTTAGTACTTATTACGTTTTAAGATGTTATTTAAACATGATTTCTACCTGATTTTCATTATACATCTTAAAAATCATGAAATCTCGAGTTGTATTTTTTAACATAAATTATATATACACACACGACCTACATTAAAATGTATAAAACTAGTTTTTATGGCTCATCAATATAATAATACGCACTATCCAGTATTTTTTAGAGATATATTTTTCTACATTAATTTTTTTGTCATTATAATAGTTAGGTTATATATTTTTTTGCACATTTAGTACCAGTGATTTTAAAATTATAATAAATACATGCTGTTTTTTCTTCTTAATTATATACATCTTTGTAATGAATGATTTACCAACAGTTTACTTTTGTAAAACATAAATTAATTTATTTTACTTTTTTATTTATTTATATATTATTTTTTGGCAAGTTCGTATATTGTCTTATTTCTAACCTTGCATTTCTCATTGGTATATTTTTTATTAATAAAGTTGTTACATTTGTATATGACTTTTATTGAAATACATCCTTGCTCATACGTATTGACAAACCGGATATTCATACATACATAAAAACACTAGAGGGCTGATGGATAGGTGCCCAATTCATCGACTCACCACCCATCGAGGGTGTATGTTTTTAAATTTTTCTTGATATTAAGAGGCCTCTGTACAACAGCATATGCATTTACATATGAATGAGCGCCAAAATATCTCATTATCCAACGAACCTGTACAATAGTTATTTATGTAACAAGTCAGTAAAGTGATATTTTATAGAACGAGTCTGATTTACGAGCGAAGCGAGCGCGGCGAGTAACAGACGAGTTCGGTAAAGGTACTTTACTGACGTGGTGCATACAAAATTTTATCGCCAACCGTGAAAATTGTTAATTTAAGAAATAAAGATATAATAATTTATGACAGTGACAAACGATTTATGTTTTAAAGTCATCAGTCATGGCTACTCTGACAGATATTAGCGGCAGGTAAAGTACTTTATTGTACAGTACGATAAAGTGTTTCTTTACCTCCGTAAAACGCTATGGCACAGATAAATATCCAGATGGCCCATGATTAACAAATTTTTGTAGCCCTAAAATGGTTACGAACACCAGGCTACGCCACCGTCGCCGGGTTACTACCACCAGAGGCGCTGAATATGATAAATTTATATAATCTGCAGTTTAGTTGTAATTTAAGAGATTGAAACCTACAATTGGTATTCTAGTTAACGACAGATGACGCTCCTAAAAAAATTATTATTTTAGGTAATTTATTTCGGTACTGAATAAGTTACTTTACATATATTTTTTTCTGTTATTTGAAAGTATTATAATTATTTTTGTCTAATAATTGACAAAACCATTTTTACTAAATATAGGATTCAAAATTTCATTTAATTTCTACCCATATGATAATAAGACTTAAGGTCTATAGTTGCTTGCAATCATTTCTGCACAAAAAACTGTTACATCAACTATGCAGACAAAGTTACCTTGGGCGTACTTTTTTTTTCTATTTATATGATTTATTGACTATAAATTCCAAGAGCTCCTTCTTTGAGTAAGATTAATGTTTGGGGGAATATTATTATAAAAATACAATCTAGGAAGAGGATTGATTTTAGTGAACAAGCTGGAAAATATCCTAATGTAAACACTTATATAGGTATAGCACAGATAATATACAGGCTGGCGCACCACATTTCCGTCGATTTATATATACGAAGTGACAAAATGTTTTAACAATTTGCCACATTACGGGCACGTTTTAAAATTGTTTTGAAATATACAGAGTGATTCAATAAAAGTTGCGTACCAACGTTATGAAAATTTAAATGGAACACTTGTATATTATGGCATATTTTGATACTATAGGCTAAATGAAGGCTACTTACTGTTATACTCCCTATACATAACTTAACAGAGACATTTAACTATTTCTGTCTTATATATTATTATTTTAAATTGTATTTATTGTTTACTCAAAGCATCAGACTCTAAGATAAGTTAAAGTTGAAATCTAAAAATTATACAGAGTGTTTAAAAACAATATTATTATTATTACTTCAAACAGATACATTATTTACTATTATTACTAAAAACTATATTAGTAATTTAGGATTTTCAATTTCAAACTTTAAGGCTGTATTACACTTACCAAGTTCTTGACCAAGTTATTGGCCAAGAACTTGATCAAGTTAAAATTGACGACAAGTCGCGTATTACACTTGTCAAGTCGACTTGGTCAATTTCTTGGCCAAGAACTTGGTGGCTTAGAACATGTTCTATTTTTCTTCTCAACTTGATCAAGTTTTTAGTGATTTCTAGTAATATTCATGTCAGGGATCAGGAAGGAGAAGATTGGAAACACCGCAACTACCGCGATACTAGCGTAACCTTTAAACTCAAATGTTAACTAAAGGAACCCAGTTGGCTTAGTTGTGAAGGTTTGGCCCGATAGAGTTCGCTTTTTGTATTAGTTCATTAGTTGTTTGAAAGGTTGTTTGCCATTGTTCATTCGTTCGCACATGTCGTTTGTTACTTCCTATAAGTGTATAAGTAGTTATTAACATAGCGTATTGGTGTTTTATAATCATTTGTTTTGCATTGTATTTACAATAAAAAAGTGTTTTCCGTTTTTTCTTCGTGAAAAGGGAAAAATGAGTCGAGGTTCTTATTGTATTAGTTTTTCATGTTACATGAACAAGTTTGATAATCCCGAAGTTGCGTTTTTTAACTTGCCAAAAGATCCTGTACTGTAACTTATATACCGGTAAGTTTTCGGGTGAAGCAACGACAGAGGACTGTCCAAGTCCCCACTATCACTCGCTACAGTTATCGTATTCCCCGACGCGAACGGCTGTTACCCAAGCGTCTCACTGTATTGAAATGAAATGAGTCGATACTATTACGCTTCGAGGGGAGTACATATACGTAGTCGTTCAGTTGTGGGGACTGATACATGCGCTATACAATCGTTGCGTTACCAGAAAACCTACCGGTATAGATATACAAACATGTATAATAAAGTACCCTTTTTTTATAGAGCCAAACAGTGGATTGAAATTTGAAATCATTGACAGGACAGATTTGTTATTGGATGATAAATATTTGAAATGTCATTATCAAATATGCAGTAAACATTTTTCGTGCAATGACTTTAAAAAAACGTATCCAAGAATTATTTTAAAACCAGGAGTAGTGCCACTTAGTAGTACTGTTCTTGAAAATAGTATAAATACTGTAAATATTGCTAGTGAACACCATTATAGCAGATTAACTATAGCTGGAAATGAAAATGAAAATATTCAAAAATTGGTTAATAATGTCTCAATGTTGGATGAAAATGCCATTTATTATATTTCGGGATATTTTTGTAGAAAATTTTTAAAACTACATAAATGTGACATTTGCAGAGCCATTGTTTTGGATAAAGAAAAACTCGTGGTTGGAGAACATCAGCTTTTTACTTATTTTCGCCAGAGTGATATGCTAGACTATATTAACGAAGGTTTATTGTTCCCTTCAAATGAAGTTTACAACTTTATAAAAATTATTGAAGTTGTACACAATACATATTTCAAAACATTATTAAAAAGTAACTCCTTAACTGGAGATTTTATTAATATTATTCGTGGTCTACCCAATGTTCCCATTATTAATTTATGTAGCAAAGATATGTTTGATATATTTTTATCATCATTTTTAAAAATGCGGCACGATTGGGGTGCACGATTAGAAAATAGAAACAAAAATCCTAAGATCTACAGTACTAATCAAAAACTAAAAAATATTTCCCATATATAATGATAGTTTGTAATAAGTACCAATAAATGATTAACGTCACTACTTTGTGTTTAAATATATATAATCACATTCATTCATTCATTCATTCATTCATTCATTCAATAAAAAGAAAAAAGAAAAATTGTAGATAAAAGGAATTATTCTGCAGTTATCACGGGGGAAAAATACTATTTTAAACTTCCCGCGTTGTAAATTTTTAAAATTTGATTAGAGCGCCACATGTGCTTCAAATGTTAACTACATAAAACTTGGTCGCCTTTTTGTACAGGTTACTTATGGACGTTTCCTATCTTCCTGTTAGTGATCTGTGATTCATGTTATAAACTTTTTTGCCAACTGCCTAAAATGTAAATACAAATTCCATTTTAGAAAATCGTTAAAAATGACATGTTAACTTGATACTTCTTGAAAGAATTGTATGCGTAAATTATTTATTTTCTTTTGCATCTCTTGTGCAGTTATTTTTACATTCAATATCAAACGCAAATCTTCGGTAACTTTATTAATTTTTTTGTTTCGTACTTTTGCACTATTGGTACTGCTAATTCATCTAAAAACTTGGCCAAGAAATTGATAGGTGTAAAACAGTCAAGGTCAACAATAACTTGATCAAGAACTTGCCGACAATTTCTTGGCCAATAACTTGGTCAAGAACTTGGTAAGTGTAATACAGCCTTTAGTTTCGTGCAATTCATTTTTTAAATGGCTAATATTTATTAACCTAACGGTTTGATTGGTTTTGTTTCACAATAATTAAAAAGCGTCATAACTAGGTAAACAACAAATACATAGGTACTTTATTAAACAAATAACAAACTTAAGTAGTAAAAGAAAACTAATGTTTTAACAAGTGCTCAAAATGATGTCCTTATTTTTCAATACATAAACGAATTTTCTCTTGAAAGGACTGTTTAACTCTTGTTAAAATACTTGGTGTTAAAGAACGAAACGCTATTCTTATTCTGTCTCTCATATCGTCTGGTGTAGTTGGTGGTGTATCATAGACAATATTTTTGAAATATTTCCATAAAAAAAAAACAGAAGTCGTTAGGTCTGGAGAATTTGCTGGCCAATTGAGTGGACCGCCGCGTCCTGTCCACCTATTGGGATATTGCCTATTGTAACGGTAGGCCCTGTATATAATGAATAAAATATAAATATAATATAACATCCAAAGTATTTATATTAAGGTAATGTATATTATGAAATTAAGATAGATAATAAATCAACACAGATCAGGAAACATGTATTATTCATTTATTTGTATTAAATTATTATATTCCTGTTTAAAATGTTTCTATATAAATTCTGAATATGTAAGAAAGAAATAGTGCGTAGGTGTATCGGTGTGAAAGAATGAAAAACACAAGTGGCGTCAATATTATCGCAGCCAGCCAGGAAGTTATGCGACATAAATAAGAAACAGTGTGTGTGCAACCGACACGTGGAACCTTGAATGTGATGCAGAAAAGTAAAGCACATAGGTGGCTCGGGGAATTCCCTGGAAGAATACGGCGTGGCGTGCCTTAAGCAAGGAGTAGGCAAGCAGACGTTCCCTAACCGGCGCATGAATAGGTTCGCAGGTCGTGTTAAGTAGAATAACACTAGACCGCACCCAAGAAAAGGGAACGATTCTCACAGGCTAACAGTGCGAATACAAGTAATTCTACGCACTAGAAAAAAGTAAAAGAAAAAACCTAGTGAGAAAACTGTTATAAGTTTTAATAAAACAAATAGTGGGTCAAGTGAAGTAAAAGTTCTATTAATAATTAAGTGTGTGCCGTATCTCTAGACAAAGAAGACGACGATTTCAGTCTACCCTGGGAAAGCGGCCCAGCGGCGTCAAAGCATCGTATCAGGTACCCAACGTTGTTTGAATTAAAGGCCTATATCATGCATGTTTTTTTTTATAAAACAATTCAATTAGCATCTAATTAAATCCATGGTATACTGTATAGGTAAAGCGTCATTGCATTGTTGTTAATTATATTTGCCCATGTTGTAATTAATGCGTAATTTGTATTGTGTTGTACCAGTTGAATTATATTTTGTTTCTATAACCTTTGTTTGTAACTTGATCTGTGTTGATGGTGTTTTTAATCAATATATTAATAATGTTTAAATATTCTTTTGCGTATTATTTGTCTACCTTACTATAAGAAATTTGGAATATAAAATAGAAGTAATAGTACGTGCAGAACAATAACCTTAGTGTCTAAATACCTGAACCGTCTTGAAATTAAGAGTCTTATGCTAAACCGAACTATTTAACTGAGCTAAAGTACGAGGAGTGTTCATTAAGTTTATTCATTTCATCAATAAATCAGTTTTATTCAATTTAATTTCACTATTAAATTTAAGTTTATATTATTTATATATATATTATATTTTTACATATGTCACCCAACTAAAGGGGCGTTACTATTACATATGGCGACCAACTGAAGGGGCCCTACTATTACACTATCCAATTCATTTCTAACATTTACTTGAAAATGCTCTGGTGCACCGTCTAGTTGTAACCACATTCTTTGTTAGTTACCATCGAAAAAGAACGTATCACTAGCGTTCCAATTATTCCACCCTACACATTGACACAACATCTGTGTTGCCTCCGAGAGTTCTAAAAAAATGGGAATTTTCGTCACTGTAGTGGTGAAAATTATGTCTATTAACTAATCCGTTATTGTGGAATGATGACTCGTCCGTAAAAAGTACAAAATCCAAATGAAATTCATCTTTATTAAACTTCTCTAGAACCCATAAACAAAATACGAGTTGACGATCGTAATCTACTTCCAAAAGTGCTTGGTATAATTGAATACAATACGGGAAAAAGCTGTGCCTTTTTATAATTTTTCCGATGCTCCGCCTGCTTAATTATTCCACTGGCTTCACTTATTTTTCGCTGACTTGTATGCAGCTTTTCTACAAGAGATTCGATAACAACAAAATCATTTTCTTCATCTCCCATAATTGGTCTTTGCCTTTCTGCTTTCTGATAACACTTGCAATAAACTTTCTAATGGCCGCCTGTCAGGGCGATGACGCGTGTTAGGATATTTTTGAGCATAAACTCTTGATGCTAGCAAGTAATTTTCGTCAAACTCTCTAATTACTAAAATCATATCCACCTTTTCGCTTTGAGAATCGGTTCTCATTTTAAATAATTGAAATTATTGAAACGACGTTGAACGGCGATGACGTCTTAACTAATATGTACTGTAACTGTCAAATAATTTATCTGGCTGAAGTAATAATAATTCCGCCTACTTTTGAGAAATAAATTGCAAGGAATTAGTGTTTGTAATTGATAATCCTAAATTACTAAAGAACTGAAAACTCTTATAGCTGCGACCATCATCTGACTAAAAACGTGAACAGAGAATTTTACACTCACTTTTTGAAAGGAACTGGGTGGTATATGCGCATTTGTTATTTTTGTTAGTGCTCTGCTCTTCTTGTTTTTCTGATCAATACTATACTACTATACTACTCCTCCTTTATGTCACTGAAAGAAATAATTTTATTACCTATACATAACTGCCATTTAATAAATTATTTCGAAAACTCATAAATAAATGAGGTGCAAATCTTTCACCGGCACTTCGACACACTCTTTGACGGCAGTTATTTGGACTCTTGATGTAAAACCTCGACTCGATCATCAGTAATAGGGATATTGCCTCATTTTCATATAACAAAAATTCTGTGATATGAATGTCTAATAAAGCTACTAAGTTGATGTAAACATTTTTTGTTATAATCTGCTAAATAGGTAACCGAATAACATTATTATGTTTCAGTGAAAGGACAATAATTACAGATTCAGAATAATCTAAGAAATTGTGATTATGATCGACGGACTTCAGTGAAATCATTCCGGGCTCTTTTTATGCTTCATTCAAAGCGAGATTGTAGATGGTGATACCATTAAGCAATTTATAGGGCAACGTATGAAAATGATTCTTAATATTCTAATACTGGGATTTATTTTATATTCAATTTTCTTATGGCATGTAAATGTTTTATTGTAAAGTGACTCAGCGTTAAAAGTAAAATGACGATCCTCATAACTAAGAAAAAACATCTCTCTCAACTCTATTTGGTTTATTTTCTAATATAAAATCTCACTCGGAAAACCTAAAATAATGTTTGAATGTCTTTCATCTGAAATTCAAGAATTCGTAATTTATATTGATAACTATGGTGTGTTTACATATGTATATGTTTTTTGTCGTTCACTAACAAAAGTGAATTGGTTTTTTGTCGTTAACTCAAGGCCACGGCTCAAGGCTAAATATGTTTGGGATGAGATGAATAAGGGGATTGTATTCTTGGTAAATATTAAAAATAGAAAATAGATCTTAATTCAAGTTCCCCAATATCGTCATCTGGTGTCGGTTAGTTAAACTTAAAAGGTAACTTATAACAAATCTTAATTTCATTTTTCCAGCAAACATGTGGTTCAAATATAAAATAATGGTAAATTCTAAATCGTAGTGTCCTCTATTTTCCTTAAATGAACTAAAACTGAAGGGCTACAATAAAGCCTATCTTATGGGCTCTTTGCTTCTTTCTCTGTGGCTATGGTAACGCATCACTTTACTGACGGTTCACGATAAAATGTATTGTATGATTTTAAAAATATGCATTGTTAGGTACAATCCACCCCGCCTTGTTTTTTATATTCACTTTCGTTTACAATTAGATATCAGAGTGGAACGGTAATCAGCATAATCAATGTCTCATTTGAATCACCTTTTAAATAATTAAAAACACATTTACTCTGGTCAGAGTAGCAATTTATAAATGAACAACAAGGACATTTACATACTCTAATATTTTGGCGCTTCTGAAATGTGCATTTTCCCACTATACAGTGGTGCCTTCTGCCGGGCAGTTGAACAATATGTAAAGAAATGAAATGGAGGTAGATGGTGCCTACTTCCTTTGTCCAGATTCGTCAAAAATTGTATGAGACTGTTAGACGCAAGTTTGAAAGATTAATTTATGACCGAGAAAAAAATTACTCTCAAACAATCCGGTGGTGTTCCGACGGTTATAAAAAGATTTCATGTAAACAAGGAATTGTTCGGAAAGGATATCTTTTACCCAAATACTCTTGATGTTATCGTAAATAAAAAACAGATAAAAACAGAACTTATTATTTTACAGATGTAGATACATAATAATAATGAGTAAACATTAAACTTTATAAATGAATTAATCTATACGTAATAATAAAACAATGAAATTCGATTCATTGCCGTACATAGACAAGACTGATTCGTTTATTATCGGTGATATACATTCAGATGCCTAGTATATCACCGATAATAAACGAATAAGGCTTGTCTACGTAAGTGCACCGCCAAAACGTACTCACCAGCCGCCACTGCTGAGTCATCACCCCGTGGAAAGCTGATTGTGAGTTTATGAGAAAAGATAAAGGTTGAAGCTCATCTAAGTGGCCCGCATCGGCTCGGACCAGTACGGAAAAATTCGTGAGCGGAAGAGACCGCGCACACTTGTCCTGCCGGAATCGGCTCTATCGTCAAATAATTAAGTACCTACATAATATCAACACCGTGGTATACAGTTGTTGAACCAACACAAATATGGAAACAAGTAGCTCTGAAGAAGATTTACTTCTGTCGTTATTAGCAGACGTAGATGCTTCAGAAAAAAAAAGCGAAGAAAGTGGGTTCACAATATTAATACAAAACGCGAGGTGCGAACTACTTTGGTCATATAGTTCTTTATAGTCTTGAACAAAAATTATTAATTTCTCCTCTATTATGTTTTAAACATTATTAGTTAAATAAAACCATTACCAAGTCAATGTCGCACCCCGAACAAGTAGGAGTAGGTATACACAATATTTAAAAACATCCAATGTATGCTGGAAGTACAAACGCACACTTGTTCGGTCGGAATCGGCCCGCAAAGAAGTTTTGCCGGTGAATGCTGGTTCGAGCATTCCCTCCCGAATTTCCGAAGATCGTTAATTACGGTCCGATTCCGGCCGGTCTAGTGTGCGGTGTTCGTATTGAATACTATAAACTAGATTTACCGGAATTTTTCCGTGCCGGTCCGAGCCGATGTGGGCCGGTTAGGTGTGCTTCAACCTTAAGCAAAGCGGTTTTCTTTCTAAGATACCCACGCAGTAGGAGCACTTTCTACATTTACTTTTTGTACAGTGTTCCATAACTTCCCACTAAACATGTAATATTACAAAGTATTTATGTAATATTTATTTGTCTATATGAAAGTAATATTTTGAAATAATGTTTTTGTATCATTACCACCTAAACATCAAATATTCCAAAATATGTATGTAATATTTATTTTTGTATATGAAAGTAACATTTAAAATAATGTTCTTGCATCATAACACACCTACGAAACATAAAATATCACAAAATATTTAAGTATTATCTATTATTATATGTGAAAGTAATATTTGTATTATTACTATAGTGAGGAACTTATTGCAGTAAATATTTCTGTATCATTATCACAAAATGGTAATGTTTTATATACATATCTACGCATGAAGAACCTTTTACAGTACGCCGCGCCGGCGCCAACATGTTAAATCGTGCTGCACTCAGCACTGACTTGACTCGCAATGACTCGCATTTCCGCACATTCCGTCAGACGTCAGTAATAAGTGCATCTGTATCTGTAATAATCTGTATTATCTAATTGGATACTGTACCTTACTGCGGTATATATTAATCTATATATTACTATGGAATCGCCCGAAGTAAGTAAATACTATTTTAACTAGATATAATAATACAAAAATAAATATTCAAATAATATGTTTACGTAGTTACATGACGCTTCTCGTGGTTTAACGTATGCATGTGTAATTATTTGAAAATTAGTATTTTCAAGATGACGACATAAATACTTTATATACTATAAATTGTGATTATGATTACGAGAGATATATATTATTTAAATTATCGTTAATATTACTAGTAAAGCCAAACTGCGTTGTTGCGTGATGTGAAAGAGTATCGTGTGCTAATGCTCATTCTGCGAGTGAGATACAGCATTCGATCTTTATTATCAATCTTAATGGCGATATAAAATTTCTGTGGAAACAGGGATTATTTCTTATGAGAAAATAATGTAATATGTTTTGATTATGTATTACCCTTAATGTATTGTATGGAATTGTATAGTTGCTGCAAAAAGTTTTGTCGGGACCTAAGACCACCGAAATGGAAACTACAATGGATTTTAACACCATATAAAGAGGCATTGTTTGAATTCGATTCTTTTATACACAGGTTTCGGGATGCATATATATTATACTGAATTGTAGAAGAAACTACGTCTGGCTTATACGATCAGCGAATATACTTCAAATATAAATGTGTTCATTCATAGTTTATTCCCGGATAACAATGATGCTACTTTATTTTAAAATCTTTTTTCTTTACTGAATATCCTTTTGGCTTTTGGAATGCATTTTATTTTCAAGGGGGAGATCCAATGTTTATTAATATATCGGTTTTATGGAATTTTACGACTTGTTACTTATTATTTCTGGCCATGTTTTGTGTTTTCTTAAGATCTTGATGCTTTTAATTGTAATAAGAACATTTTACAAAAAAAATTAAAATATGACTAAGACAAATTGGTCTAACAATCTGCTTTTTTTTTTATAAAATATAAAAATATTTATATTCTCTAGTAAGGGGTTGTTAGAATTATTGAAAATTATATTCTTCCCATTTGACACTGGTATTTTTAATTACTGAAATCAAATTATAAAAATTTCGTATCCTGTAATGTTCGAACATCAATTTCTTAATACAATTTAAGCGGTTAAAAATGAATCGTATTTATTAAATTATCCCCATGGAAGTACATTACATTGAAAGTTATATTTATATATGCGAACGATGACAAGCCTGAACTCACAGCTTCGCGATATTGTCATTTGTAGGGAATCTGTAATATTTTATATCTCTTTCGTTTCCCTTTCTAGAATAGTGATTACAGAACGGACGATGGCAGTAACGAACATTAAAGGCTGCCATACACGTTACGGTCCACCGGAGAGGTCTACCTGTGCAGGTACGCCTGCGCAGGTAGACCTGAGATGAACCTGAGCGTGTGTGGGACATTTTTTGAACCTGCACAGGCGACCGGTGAAAGAATTGATTTTCGATTCTTCACCGGTCGCCTGCGCAGGTTCAAAAAATGTCCCACACACGCTCAGGTTCATCTCAGGTCTACCTGCGCGGGCGTACCTGCACAGGTAGACCTCTCCGGTGGACCGTAACGTGTATGGCAGCCATAAAGACATCGTTCAAATATGTTCCCCGCATGAGGTCATCAGCTGAACGTTTGCAAAACATGATTCTTTCATAGCACACCATATTTTATGCATACCACGCGTAGTTCTAATTATAAATAAATAACAAAAAAAAAAGAAATAGGTGACAAGCTGTTATTAACATAAATATTAATAAGAAAAATAGCCATTCTATTATTGTCGAATACTTTTATTCATTTGTATAATTTTGGTGAACAGCATTTCTTCCTGCTTTACAATCGCACCTGCCAACTAGTGTTTGCAATTACCAAGCCACAGTTTGGATTAAGTTGACATTGTTTTTTGAATACTCTAGTTATTGATATATTATTTTTGATATTTTCGTTTTTTATTTGAAGAGAAAACGTCGAAAGCCTTTATCCCAAATGAGTTCTAGACACCAACGAAAAATTCTTGCAGTCAGCTTAAAAGATGAAATCAACAATTTTAAAACGAGGGTTAGACAAAACAATTATGAAAGTACTATGCAAGAAGCTAGTGCAAGTAATGTTGATGTAAACTGTTCTGATGAGCAATGTTCAAGTACAAACACTACCAAATGCTGTAAAGGAACACCAGACAAATATTTCCATTTCCAAATAAGTAATTCTCATTTACCAACCAATACATTTCGCGGTCCACAATTGCGAGATAAGTTAGCAAGTTGGGCGTCTAAATATAAAATATCTCACACAGCCATTAATGACTTACTACAAATTTTTCTGGAAGAGAAACATAACGACATACCGAGTGATGCTAGAATGTTATTAAAGACAAAACGTGACCAGGAAGTGATAAATATGGGTGAAGGAAGTTATTTTCATTTTGGGTTGCAAAATGGCATTAAACATATTTTAAAATTTTGTGATGTTAATGCTATTAATGACTTTCTAAAATTTTATATTAATATTGATGGCCTTCCTCTGGTAAAAAGGCTTAATAGCCAATTTTGGCCTATATTAGGTTCTTTGAATTTAAAACACTATACTGAACCGTTTGTAATTGGAGTTTTTCACGGAAAATCCAAGCCACCAAATCCAGAAATATATTTAAGACCTTTTGTAAATGAATATAAAGATATTCAAAAAGAAGGAATTAAAATTAAAAACAAGACAGTTCACCTCGAGTTATATAAAATATTATGTGATGTGTTGGATCAGTGTGGTTTATGTTAAAGTCCCTAGATATATAAAGTACCGCAATTACCTCCATTTTGGCGCCAAAGAAGCGGCAAATTTAAAAATCTGTCAGTTTTTTTTTTAACTTTGCAAAAATACAATAGTTGTCAAACAATATGTCAAAAATGTATTGAAATTGTAAAATAGCCTATTGATTTCTTGACAAAATACGAGTTTTCTAATTAAAATTTAGAAATATATAATTGTGATTGTGATCGTGTCGTTAGCTAAAGAGGACCAATCGAAAAGCAGCAAGCTAGTGTATATGTGTGTGCATGATTTTTATTATTTATTACCTACTCAACAGAAAATCCAAGTATAGAATAAATGTAGAATAGAAAAGACAAAAAATATATATTAAAAAGGTAATACATATAAATAACGAAATATAGAACTAAAAATAAGAGTAGATACATATAAATATTATATATTAATAAGTTTAAGTATTTGTTATTCATTATTAAAGTAAAGATTTACAGCACGGTTTCTTGTCATCCTTCATTCATTTAACAAATTATGATCTGCCATAATATATCTTACTGGCACATCTTCATGGACTATTTATTCATTTAATGGAATATCTGCAATTAAACACATGTTATGTAATACAGAACATGCATTTACAGTAGTGCCCATAAATTCGGGGTTATACCTGGAGCTCTTCTCCTTTAATGAGCATCGAAATCGGATTTTCAACAAACCAATACAGCATTCAATACAATTCCTAGCTGAACTGTGAGCTCTATTATACCTTTCTTCAGGAGAATTTGGTAGAGCATCTGGCACAGGTGTTAACAAATACGGTTGTAGAGGATATCCAGAGTCACCTAACAACCAAGAAGTTTGTTTGATTGATGGTAGAGGAAATTTTTGTCTGATAAGTTCTTCATAACCTTTACTTCCACATGCCATGTACAGCTTCAGTGATTTTTGTATAGTTTCATTTGACCATTCTTTTCCGCGGTGATTGCCATATGTTAATAAATGAATTTGATCCTCCGAAAAAAGAATGTTGCAGTTTTCCTCAAGGTTGCTATTTGTTTTTTCATAGCTAAAATTTGTACTTTAGCTTAATTCATTTTGTAGACATTTCAATTGATCATTTTCATTTTGCTCAATATAGTACGTAATAACGTAATAACCTTACTCTTTATGTCATTATGTCAACAGCGATCAGCTGATTGCTCCGCGTGTCCAGAAACTACCAACTCAATCACTAAAGACCGCAAAAGTCACCAAACACCGCCATTTTGGCGCCGTTATAATGGTCAAACCCAAGGATTGTATAAGAACATAGGATAGCCAGATCCCTATGCCGGCAGTGTTGTTCGCATCGAGCCGTGACTCCGCCTCCTGTGACGTCACAAACGGACCAGTCGCACCTTAAAGTAAAGTGTTTTAATTTAGTTTTCGCCGTTACCCTTTGTAAATTAGCGAAATGCCGGGACGTAGTTGTGCGGTAGTTGGCTGTAATAACAGTCGTATTTCTACGAAAATTACCAATAGAAAAATCGTTTATCACAACTTTCCAAAGGCGACAAACTTCGTATCCGATACTGTCCGTAAAGAATGGATAAGGCGCTGCAAACGAGCAGATAAGTGGAATCCAAATACTAGCCAAATTTGCTCAATCCACTTTAATGCAAACGATTATGAACGTGATATGCGCAACGAATTATTAGGTAATAAATGTATTTATACGTTATGAGATAAATTATTCTAATACATAGTAATTATTGCTAGGGTTACCTGTACGAAAACAGCTTAAATACACTGCTGTGCTTAATGTAAATCTTCCACAAATGTCCAAAGATATAAAGAATGTTGCGACAAGAGGGGAAGCATATTTAAAAAGAAAATGAAATGAAAGAAGAAGTAAATAGATTGATTGCCGAACAATCGATAGCTTCATGTTTAGCGGCAAGTGAGCTGTCAACAGCGTCTTCAACAGCAGAATTTAAAACCGATAAGCCTTTAACTGTCCCAGCAGAAAATATATTATCTAAACATTATGCGGAGCTTCGTGAAAGTCATACTAAATTATCTACAGAGATGGAAATTATGAAACGCAAATTGAATTTGCAGAGAAAACAAGTTTTATACTATAGAAGAAAGAACAAGCAAGATAAACCTGCACAAAAACAGGAAACGGTAAAAATACTGAGAAAACTCTTAACAGAAAATCAAATTTCTATTCTTCTAAACAAAATTTTTGCTTTGTTATTATAAAATTATTTTGTAAATTAAGAACTGTTATCCGTATGAATTATTTAAATACAAAAAGAACCCTTGACAATGCTAAAAAATCGAGTAAACGTAAGCTTTCTACTAGTACACCGTCAGACACTCAACGAACACTAGCTAAAAAAATGCGAAAAACCACTACTTGATTCATTTTTATTTAATTACTGCGTAATAAAACATTGCTATATACTGACTCTTTTAATTGAAAAATATATATTTTTTGCTTTGTATAGAGAATACATGCTCATCGGCTTTATTTATGTTTATGTACCTAATAAATGTGTTTATTTGAAGTTGGAAAAGTTTTTTTTTTAAATTATAACCCAAAGTATAACCTTATGGCAATAAAAACGTGTATTATATTTATAACAGTACACTGACGGATATGTTATTATCTAATGAAATATTATATACCATAATAATAGCACTAATATAACTCGATAATTAATTGTTGTAGTAGCTAAACACATTTTATAAGGTGCTTTACAGTAGTGAACGCGTTCAACCTGGTCCGTTTGTGACGTCATGGCTCCCCACTACGCGGCGAAAATATTGCGGGATCGAGCAATCCTATGTTCTTATACAATCCTTGGGTCAAACCCAAGGATTGTATAAGAACACAGGATAGCCAGATCCCTATACCGGCAGTGTTGTTCGCATCGAGCCGTGACTCCGCCTCTTGTGACGTCACAAACGGACCAGTCGCACCTTAAAGTAAAGTGTTTTAATTTAGTTTTCGCCGTTACCCTTTGTAAATTAGCGACTGAAATGCCGGGACGTCGTTGTGCGGTAGTTGGCTGTAATAACAGACGTATTTCTACGAAAATTACCAATAGAGAAATCGTTTATCACAACTTTCCAAAGGCGACAAACTTCGTATCCGTAAAGAATGGATAAGGCGCTGCAAACGAGCAGATAAGTGGAATCCAAATATTAGCCAAATTTGCTCAATCCACTTTAATGCAAACGATTATGAACGTGATATGCGCAACGAATTATTAGGTAATAAATGTATTTATACGTTATGAGATAAATTATTCTAATACATAGTAATTATTGCTAGGGTTACCTGTACGAAAACAGCTTAAATACACTGCTGTGCCTAATGTAAATCTTCCACAAATGTCCAAAGATATAAAGAAAGTTGCGACAAGAGGGGAAGCATATTTAAAAAGAAAAAAGGAAAATGAAAGGAAAGAAGAAGTAAATAGATTGATTGCCGAACAATCGATAGCTTCATGTTTAGCGGCAAGTGAGCTGTCAACAGCGTCTTCAACAGCAGAATTTAAAGCCGATAAGCCTTTAACTGTCCCAGCAGAAAATATATTATCTAAACAATATGCGGAGCTTCGTGAATGTCACACTAAATTATCTACAGAGAATGAAATTATGAAACGCAAATTGAATTTGCAGAGAAAACAACTTTTATACTATAGAAGAAAGAGCAAGCAAGATAAACCTGCACAAAAACAGGAAACGGTAAAAATACTGAGAAAAATCTTAACAGAAAATCAAATTTCTATTCTAAACAAAAAGGAACGCGTTAATTGGACTACTGAAGAGATTGCAGTTGCTTTTACTATTCGTTACCTCTGCAAGAAATTCTATATATTTTTGCGAACTAAACTTAATTTTCCGTTGCCAGCGTTGTCATCTTTGAGAAAGTGGGCATCAAAAATCAGAATAACGCCGGGAGTTTTAGAAGATGTACTTTTCTAAAGGTAGCAGGAGAAAATATGTGTGTAAGAGAGAAAACTGTAGTCATTTCTTTTGATGAAGTCAAAGTTAAAACCACTTTAGAGTATTGTGTTGGTGAAGATCAGGTGCTAGGTCCTTACAATTTAATGCAAGTCTGTATGGTTAGAAGCTTATTTTCTACTTGGAAACAGCCTATCTATCTAGACTTTGACAAAAAGATGACAAAGGATGTGTTAATGGATCTGATCACCCAATTGCATAAAATATCATATAACTGTGTTGCAATTGTAAGTGATTGCGGAAGCAGTAATGTTGGTCTCTGGAAAGCGTTGTCCGTTGACATAAATAAGACCTATTTCGAGCATCCGCAAACCAAGAAAAATGTTTATGTTTTCGCAGATGCTCCCCATTTACTGAAACTTCTCCGTAATTGGTTTTTGGACACAGGATTTATATTGAGAAGTGCTGGAAACAAAGAGATAAGAAAAGAACCTTTAGAAAGTTTGATAGAATTAACCAATGTAGAAGTAAATTCCTGTTATAACATTTCTGAAAAGCATATAACAGTTGAAAAGAGTAAAAGACAAAATGTAAGACTAGCGGCTGAATTGTTATCACATAAGACCGCCCAGGCATTATTACGATACAAACCAGGCCCTGATAAAAAAACTTGCTGAAGATGTCGGGATGTTCATAGACAATATTAATTCTTGGTTTGATATTTTTAATAGCCCTGTGAATAGATCTCCTGGCCCTGACCCTATGAAAGCCCCTTTTGGAATTAATTTACAGGACCAAGAACAACACTTAAATAAAGTTAGAGATTTAATATTTGACATGAGAGCTGAAGGAAAAAACACTTTGCAAATTTTTCAGAAAGGAATAATAATTTCTATAGAATCGTTGAAAATACTTTTACGAGATATGAAGACCGAATTTGAAGATGTACATTATATATGTACTCATAAACTTAATCAGGATTGTTTGGAGAATTTTTTCTTCCAGCTTAGATGTCGAGGGCCGAATGAACATCCATCTTCATTGGAAGCCATCAAAAGAATAAGAATGATTATTCTTGGGAAGAATCCTGGTATTTTAGAAGCACAGGTACATAAAATGTGTTTTTTAATTCCCTACATATTCCTAGTATTACATAGGTACCTATCTACATAGCTATACTTTTTTTAAAGGTGAACACACAAGAAGCTGTTCCTGAAGAATATATAGTGGCCACAGTTTTGGAACAAGCGAAAGTTTCACTTGAATTACCGGAAGAGAAGTTTGACAGTAATGCAACTCAAAGTAGCAATGGAAGCTCCTTTTCATCATCAGGGATTTCAGAAATATCTGATGCAAAATCACCAGAAACAACGGACGATGCATTTGAGTACATTGCTGGTTTTATAGCGAAGAAATTTAAAAATAGTCATCCCCAACTCGGCGATTATACTTATAAAATTAAAGCCGATCACGCCTACAATTTACCCTCATGGGTACAACAGCTCACCTTTGGTGGTCTTATTAAGCCCTCAACAGATTTCTTAAGTACCATTAAACAGTGGAACAAATATTTTGAGATATATCATGGCGATAATAAACTACGGAAAGAAACATTGGTTATTAAAAGACTAGCTTTAAAAATTAAAAAGCGAGAAAATTTTTGCTTTGTTATTATAAAATTATTTTGTAAATTAAGAACTGTTATCCGTATGAATTATTTAAATACAAAAAGAACCCTTGACAATGCTAAAAAATCGAGTAAACGTAAGCTTTCTACTATACTCCGTCTCAACCTTATTATGCAGTACAGGTCTTATGGGAATTGATTTCATGGTTGCCAAATCGTCTCATTGTATAATGTCGTTACAGTTCCGGTTCAATATCTGACATTTTTTGTAATCAAAACATAACCTATACGACGAAATTATATATAGATAAATTAAAGACAATATAAAAGTTTACACACTACGGCAAAAACTGACAATTGACAGCAACGATTACTCATATATCCATCATATACTTTGCATAATATAACTTGCAACAAGGCAACCGGATATAAAGATGTCGTTATTAAGAGACTACTAAAGATAATAAGAGATGCAATATCCCTATTAAACCTGTACTGCATAATAGGGTTGAGACGGACTATAGTACACCGTCAGACACTCAACGAACACTAGCTAAAAAAATGCGAAAAACCACTACTTGATTCGTTTTTATTTAATTACTGCGTAATAAAACATTGCTATATACTGACTCTTTTAATTGAAAAATATATATTTTTTGCTTTGTATAGAGAATACATGCTCATCGGCTTTCTTTATTTATGTTTATGTACCTAATAAATGTGTTTATTTGAAGTTGGAAAAGTTTTTTTTTTAAATTATAACCCAAAGTATAACCTTATGGCAATAAAAACGTGTATTATATTTATAACAATACACTGACGGATATGTTATTATCTAATGAAATATTATATACCATAATAATAGCACTAATATAACTCGATAATTAATTGTTGTAGTAGCTAAACACATTTTATAAGGTGCTTTACAGTAGTGAACGCGTTCAACCTGGTCCGTTTGTGACGTCATGGCTCCCCACTACGCGGCGAAAATATTGCGGGATCGAGCAATCCTATGTTCTTATACAATCCTTGGGTCAAACCAATTGCGGTACTTTATTATCTAGGGACTTTAGTTTATGTGGTGCAGTTACGCCATCTAGGATGGGCAAGTGACACTAGAGCATTGATTATATATAAGGAGATATATCAACGAGCACTTTTTCACAAAAATTGTAAATATTCTCAATAGGTGTCGGAGCAAACCAGAAATTACCATCTTATGCAGTTTTTCCCACAATTTGGGAATTGTAGATTTAGCGCTTTCTGGTATTTATTGGAAGTACTAAAATTTGGTTCACAGCCTGCTTTGTAAATATGTAATAAATCCTACTGATTTGACACTTTGTTTACATTTGTATAAATCGACATAATATAGGGCCAAAAAATCATCCTCTATTTTTTTTTCTAAATGCTCCTTTGTATTATTACGGAAAATGAATATAAATAGGGAAGTTGCTTGAAATAAATGAAAGAAACAGTATTTCCTGCTTTTCTCACCTCACATAATTGTTTTAGATATATATTGTGATATTTTTATTATTTGTTTTGACTTGTCATGCTTTCTAAATATATACATACGTCTGTATGTGCAATATATTGAAGACCAAAATTCTTATTTTCCTACCTTTAGTGACTTAATAAGTTCCTACACAAGCCCCATAAGGTATTTTAAGTTTCAATAAAAACATATTAAGATTTCGATGACCATGCAAATGCACAATATTTTTTCTCAGTTTTTGTTCAATGTGTGTGTATATGATCCCTGTTTTTATAATATACTTATATAAACAAGGATATGATGAATGTTACTAAAATAGATAATGAATGTATCTATAATGATGTGTCCTATCAAAACAATTATTGAAGAAATGTAAACGAAATGTTTTAATTAGGATCGCTAATATAATCGCAGGAATAAGAAGAACGGCTAACGGCAGACAAATATTCCACGTTGTGCGCATGCGTCGGAGATGTCAATGAGGTATAGGAATGTGTAGGAATTTATTTCGTTTAAAATGCCGATTAATTGTTTGGAATGTGAAAAAGTATATTCTACACGGTTTAATTTAAATAAACATATGAGAACAGTGCATAATAAAGAACCTGAATATATAGAATGTGCTTCGAAAAAAAAGTATATGTGTGCTACTTGTAAAGTTTATTTCCAGTTCAATAATGATTTACGGAAACATTTAATGGATAAACATGACGTCGAAAATATCGTAGAAGAATTGGGTTTTGATTCTTTCAGTGGTAGGTAAAATTTGTATCTGTTGACTAAGTAGTTTAATTTTTTAGCATTTAGTCAGTGGTTATCTGTATAAATTACAGTGTGCTCTATATAAATATGTGATTAGTTATTCATGTGACATTGTACATTTTTTACTCATTAAATTAACTTTTGAAATAATATATTATACGCCCCTTTTTATGTATTTCCTACTATTTAATGAATTATTGTATCATAAGTTTATATAAATATTTGATAATAAATTTATAAACATAAAATATGGCTGCACATTTTATTTTAATTTAAAAACAAATTTAGAAACTTCTGTTAATTGTATCCGGTGCCATTCAAACCAACATGCATTTCAATCTTTGTTAAAAGAAAGAAAGAAATTTTTATTAGTATTACAGAGATAATGTTTGCTCAAAATTCTAATGAATGTGTAAGGCACAAATTAAATGAAGTGTAAATAAAACTATTGTTATATAAAGAAAAAGACAAGAATTTTATAAGATTCTATTTTTGAGAAACATCCAAAAGAAAATTAAAATAATCACTGAAAAACAGTCGTAGATTTTCTCCAATTAGTGTTGAATTAAATTGTTACGTCCTTATTCTTCTTCAGATAACCACTGACTAAATGCTAAAAAATTATTAAAATTAAACTACTTAGTCAACAGATACAAATTTTACCTACCACTGAAAGAATCAAAACCCAATTCTTCTACGATATTTTCGACGTCATGTTTATCCATTAAATGTTTCCGTAAATCATTATTGAACTGGAAATAAACTTTACAAGTAGCACACATATACTTTTTTTTCGAAGCACATTCTATATATTCAGGTTCTTTATTATGCACTGTTCTCATATGTTTATTTAAATTAAACCGTGTATATTGCTCGGAATTCAAACAAACGTCTAGCGACTGTTATGACAGTCATGTTAATAATTATTACTCAGGGGGGATGTAAAATAAGCACATGTCTCAATGTGAAATCAGTTTTATTAGATAATTTAATCGTGAATGACATATATAATACATGACCATGTACTATCGCGGACAAAATATTTTAGTCGAATTTCCGACGCATGCGCACAACGTGGAATATTTGTCTGCCGTTAGCCGCTCCTGGAATAAGATAATCTCTGTGTATTGGAATTGAGCCAGTGAATTCTAAGTTAGCCGTTTGTAAAGTGTAAGTAGGTTGGCTATTGTTGGACAACTCAGTATATTTATCTATCTGAATCTGAACTATCTTTGTTTTCTTTGTTATTTAATTCCTGCCTTACTTTCTTATTTTCTGGCCATAATTAAAACTATTCGTGTGCTTACTGTATAGGGGTGATTTACTCTATTATTCATTAAGTATATCGCGTTCGCTATTTAGAGGGATGCTTTCTGTCTGTATGTATTAGGAAGTGAAAATATTTATTACAGTTAATAGAAAATCTGTTTGACATAGGTGTTACATTACATACATAGGTACTCAGGTACTTTCCAATGTTTTACAAAAATTGATTTATTCCAAATGTATAATTTTACATATTATTAAGGATAAAACAAGAGACATGCTTGAAATTACTTTATTTGATTTTTTACATAGATTTTTTTATAATAAATAGCACAGAAATCAATAGAAATAACCAAAAATTTATAGATTCTTCACCTTTTTTAATTTCAAGCTTTCTTTGCCAATTACATGCTTAGAAGAAGTAAATTTACATCTCTTAAAAATGACACATGTTATGCAACGTTCTAATAGTTGCACCTTATGTTGTTTACAAGGTTCGTCAGTTAAAAACGATGTTCTTTCCAGATTTTTTGTAACTTTGTTTAATATCCTTTTGCGTAGTTTCTTCTTATGTTTTGTACAATCAAAATATTTTTCAAATGTATCTAAAGTCAATTTAATTGCTTCACATAGCTGATCTGTTGGTGCTAATAAACTAAATGCACCTTCTTCAATATATCCATACATTTTATTTAATATGAGTAATTCATTTTTATTGGAAAGTGTAGAGGTAGTATTATCCTTTTAATGCGGAGGATGAATAATGAATGAATATCCATAAAAGGTGCCACTTGTTATATTTTTAAAATGATGTTAGTTTTAAAAAATGTTGTATTAGCTAGCTCTAATGGTGAATTACGTAAAAGAAAGAAACACAAAATATATAATAAGAAAATAAAACAAATGTAAGATTATTATATTTATTTTCCTGTAAAGAATTGTAATTAGTACATAAAGAAAAAAAAATTAAGGGAAATAAAACGACAAGAGTGTCCTTAAGTTCTTTAATTAATTATTAAAATAAAACACAATAACACAAATATTGGTTCACGTAAGGAGTAGGTGAGATAGAAAGGGAGAGAGTGAGAGGGAACGAGTGGGTCGTTCGAATGATTGTTAGTTAGGCAGGTATTATCGGTACGGGGGTTCGATAATCTCACACCGTAAATGATTTTTAGATATATTTTGAGAATGTATAAAGTAAAATTTAATGTAGCGGTTGTAAGAGAAAATTTAGAATTAAAGTAATAGATAAGGATAAGGAATACTTTACTTTTGTGGTGTCCTTGTTGTCCTAGGGTCCCGTAAGTCTGGAGTCGAGCGTTGATTAATCGGCGAATCAAAATAGGGGTCTGACGAGTACGCGAACGATTAAACAAACACGCGAAAGGGGTCGCGGATTGTACTTGACTTTGTTATGTTGAAGTACTAGGGGCACTAAAACAAACGTGACTTAGAACTGGGAGGGACGCGAACTTGGAACGATGTAAAGCTGTAGATGCGTAAGAGGGAAAGAAGTTAAGAGAGAGATCTTTTTTCAGGTTGTGACTTATATAGGGTCGCGGTAAAAGAAACGGCAGACGGCAGGGTAGGGATGGTAAGGCGCGAACTGTTTTTAAGAGAATAAGAGAACATAATTCGCGGGACAATCAATCAATAAATACAAAAAAAAAAAAAAAACATTATAATCAGATTCGTTATTAAATATAGAAAAGAATGACACCTGACTCGAGGTGGTTTGTCTAAGAAATTACTGCAGGTATGTACGTTTGTGGGGCACCTACATAACAGGTAGTAAAAGACATTACGAAAGATGAGTCACAATAGGGTTCCTTCTATAGTATTATGAGTATTTAATGCGATTGTAAAGCAGTGATGAAGAAATACATTACACCTTATATTAATACAATTAAATAAGAACAAATATTGAATAACTCGTAAATCTTTGATCGGAGAGTTATAGGTTTCGAATGGGAAACAAAAGGGCGATTAAGACACATCGTGACGGGGGATCTGTTGTCGTCTGATAATTAGATCGCGAGAAAATTAATAATTAAGAAACTGCAATGTTAAGTATTTTGTGTTCAAAATAAGCGAAAAGGCTTCATTTAGGTAAACGGTTAGGGATGACCTTCTGAGAAAGGACCGTTCAAACGTGACCTTAACAAAGCAATTTTTATTTTAGAAATCTCTCCTGTCGTAAAGCCAAAGTTGTTGATGTACGGAAGAAGCGATGAGTAATTCTTTAGGCGCGAAAATGTATTACATGACTAAAATAGATAAATTAATAATAATAGAAAAAAAATCGAATTAAAGAAATTACGCGCTTCTTTTGTACATGAGGTTGTTAACAGTAGTATCAACAAAAGAGTGGTAGCAAATTTTACATTTTGATTGCTCAAACGATGTTCTAGCCAGGTAGCCGGCGAAATATGTAATACTGCATTCTTGTAATGTAGTTTCGGTTTTTGTAGGTGTTTCAACAGTCCCTCCTGATAAAATATCACAAGAAGATGTGGAGAAGCTACTGGAAGAGTGCAGTATTTCTTGCGCTGTAGAATCTAAAGAAATTGGCTCCAATAGATCTATTTCAGTCTCTATTTCTCTTGATTGATGTTCACAGTTTGATGCCTCCGAAGGTGTTAAAAGAGAATTTATTGCATATGAACGGAAAGTGGTTCTGAATGTTCGCGCGCTTGGATTAGGGTTGTATCCTCCTTTTTGACGGAAAATGGAAAATAAATTTTCAATAACATCCTGGTTGGTTTTTCTAGTAAGAATATATGCATCAGGATGTTTGGTTGTTTCACTGTCATACAACATTAATATTCCTCGACTTGTTTGTAGGAGTCCATCAAAACATGGTGGTCTTGATGGTGCTCTTGTTTGGTTATTTTTTTTTAAATTTTGAATAAAGACTAAACTTTCTTTTAATGTTGTTCTTACTAGCGGATGGCTATGATGTAAACTACATTTGTATGGGTTAGGATCATGAAATGTGCTGCTATTGAGTGTATCAAAAAGATTATTTATCGTAGATATAAAATTTGCAGTGTGTAAAGATGTATTTGATCTTAGTTCTCCTGTTGCTACACAAGTCCGAATACAACTTGCCACGGAGTGACTGAAAATTTGTGTAGCTAACTTCACTGACATTGTTTGAAATCCTTTGGGATTTATATGTTTTTCCGTGATTTTTGGCATTGCTCTGCAAGGTTTTGTGCTGTCAATATGATAGGCTTTACGTATATCTTGAAAACTAATAACGGTGTTATTTGAAATAATAAAATCGGCCTTTAGTAGATTATTGCGAAAATTCTTTATTAGATGTGGCACATCATAGACTGCTACAATGGGGTGATTTTGAATATTAAAGAAGGGCTTTTTCTCAGTCACTCCCAATTTTTTGTAAGTGCTTTGATTCGAAGCACCTTGATCGCAAACTGTTGCATAAGGGAGTAATCCATTCTCTAAACATCTTTCTATTATATCTTGCAGTAGTACTACAAGCTTGTTTGCAGGCACGCCAGAATGACTAAGGAAGTATGCCAGTGACAACTTCCATCTTGAAAACAACCCTCTAGCAAGAAAGACTAACGCATACCTTGCTGGTCGGCTAGTTCTTCCAAGATGTCCCAAATCCTCAAAACCTTCTATAAGATCCAGATGTTTGTTGTATTCACTTATTTCCTTAAGTCACATTTCATCGAAGCTTATCACGCAAGCTCTCTCTACAATGCTCCAACTTTCTATCTTTCTGCTAATTTGCCAAAAGAGCTTTTGGCTAAGTCCTGGTAAAAAGCTAGACCCACTAATCCATCGTTTTATTGTACTAGGTGCTGGTAGTACAATTTTTTCAAACAAGAACTTATACGCTGTGGGTAATTTATAATATAATGCCAACGCAAAATTTTTCTGATCTAATGGCCACTTTCTTACACTATTTTGTCCTAATTGCATATTCACTAATGTTTTGCTACATTGTTTTTTAAATGAATATGTATTCAGTTGATGATGTAAATTTGAGAATCTCACTTTTTTTTTTAATTTGGATATTTGTGCTCGTTTTCGTAAAAGCAATTTACTTTGACTCTTAATATTGCTCTTTAATTTTTTTTCACGAGATGTATTTCTTCCAGATATAGTTGAAACTTCTGCAACAGGAAGATTTGTGATATCACGCAGCCAATCCATATCCGCTGATTCATCCATTAATTCTACCTCTTCTTCCCCTTCGTCTTCTTCCAAAGTTATATTTTCATCGCTTCGTATTTTTCTTTCATACGTTGTTATAATTTTAGACGGGCCTGGTTGCGGCTCAGATATTTCCCGGTTTCTTTTAGAATCGTATGGTCGGGGAACTGCTGATTTTGTTAAACGATTCTTCAGTATTTGATTAACAAAACTGTCACTCTCGAAATGTCTTTGGCAAATTTGATACCTTTTTAGGTCTTCCAGGGGTGTGGTGGCTAAGGAAGAGTTTCCTATAAACCAAAGAAATTTACATTTATAGATTTGGAGATGAATTAATACCAATTTTCACTTAAATAGTATTTTATTACTTTATTAACTATAATTATTAATTAAAATGTTTATTATGTGAAAAATCCGTACTCTATCATCATTAATACTTGTTTGTTTAATACCTTTTGCTTTACAAAATAATGTAATTTATTAATTAACTTGATCTTATACCAACATTTTTTTGAAAGTCTTGTTGTGTTAGTATTGGTAATTTTTTATACAATGATAAACACAATATTCAGAAACCTTGCAAATTAGCACAGAAAGTTGAGGGTTGCGATTTTTAATTTTATCTCAAATAACTAGTACTTTACTCTTGATATAATTTTACGTTTCCTTAATTTTTAAACATCCTTTACGTTATACCGACATTCTGGTTATAGCTATCGACTTTTCAGAACAAGCGAAACTCTTTATGAAGAATGACTTTCTCAAAAAATAAGAAATAAAAGATTTTAGGGGTATAGTTAGGTCAATCCGGGGCACACTGTATATATAGGTCTAAGTTAATATAATAATCCTGAATAAAAAATTGTTTAAACTCTGTCATTTAAATGTAAAAGATATTTGAAATTATATATGTATGTACTACCTATAAATAAAAATTTATGGCTTAGTGAGTTAACATATGTATGTCAACATACATATATCCTTATTATCTGCATATAGAGATATCTACCTATGTGTAAAATACTGTTCTTAAAATTAGGGCAATATAAAGGAGAACTTTAAATATTTAAATATAAGTACATCATAATTCGAGCTGAGGGATTTTGCGGGGTGCCAGGATAGTATTCAGGTAAACGCACGAATATAATGGACCTTGTTTCGATCGGTGATGCATGCGTGATTTTATTGCTTTACATGCATTCGGTATTTATATCACTTAGGTATGTCAGTTATGTCGTTATAAAGTTTATATTTAGAGAAATACTAAGCAAAAAAAATTAAATTCTTAACATACATAACATAATTTTTTACAAAAAAAAAGACAATTTCTCGGTCGTACGTATATTTTAGTAACTATGTGTACATTTTAAAAAAGAAGTCTATGCCTACATGTTTATACAAAAAATAAATAAAATTTGAGTTTATAATTAAATAATATATTCAGGTGAACGTATTTTCTACATAATTTAAATTGCACTGAAAAATAAAACAATCCTTATATTCAGCAGAAACACCATAAAAAGATCTATCGACAAAGCACAATGTCGCCTATTCATACATTTATACATAAACTCGATGCCGCTCTAGTACATAATGTATTATGTAAACATAATACATGCCGCTCTAGTACATAATGTATTATGTAAACATAATACATTATGTACTAGAGCCGCATCGAGTTTATGTATAAATGTATGAATAGGCGACATTGTGCTTTGTCAATAGATCTTTTTATGGTGTTTCTGCTTAATATAAGGATTGTTTTATTTTTCAGTGCAATTTAAATTATGTAGAAAATACGTTCACCTGAATATATTATTTAATTATAAACTCAAATTTTATTTATTTTTTGTATAAACATATAGGCATAGACTTCTTTTTTAAAATGTACACATAGTTACTAAAATATACGTACGACCGAGAAATTGTCTTTTTTGTAGAAAATTATGTTATGTATGTTAAGAATTTAATTTTTTTTGCTTAGTATTTCTCTAAATATAAACTTTATAACGACATAACTGACATACCTAAGTGATATAAATAGGGAATGCATGTAAAGCAATAAAATCACGCATGCATCACCGATCGAAACAAGGTCATTATATTCGTGCGTTTACCTGAATACTATCCTGGCACCCCTCAAAATCCCTCAGCTCTTCATAATTATTAGGGTAATAAATAATGAAAATATTAACGCAAAATTCCAGTTCTGTTATCTCTTTCTAACCTTAAAGAGACAAGGTAGGTATTTCATGGATGTTAAAAATTAGAGGCCCTTAACTGATATATTATGTAAACACACTTATCAATAGCTGTTTCTGTTCTAGCCCATCTGGTTTCAAATATGCTTAGGCTTTTTCCTTGAATTCTGATATGGATGTATCTCTAATACATAATTTCAAATAATTTTATTTCTGGGAATATATCTATTTTGTAATGACAGCAGTTAACAGATTTCGGAATATATTTTATAATTCAAATTAGTAAATAATAGAGTAATAGACAATGAAGAAAATATATGTACTTATATATTTAAAATAAGGACAATTATGGTTATTATTATTGTTAGTGTTATTTCTGTGTCTGTCTAATTTCCGCTGTCTATAAAGGGTAAAATTTCTTCCTGCAGTAAGGTGAATATATTTATTATTAAACCCAAAAGGTAAATATTTGATATTAAATATGAAACTTACCTGAATTTAATATCCATTGCTTTACACGTTCCAAATCTTGCACAGGAAATGAGAACATACTTAGATTCGGAACAGTTCTTCGGTTGTTCTCACATTTAAAATACTGACACTTATTACCAGCCATATTTTTCGTTTGAAAAGAAAATATGCAAATTCAACTACACTGGCTTCGTTGGCGCCCAGAAAATTAAAAAAATATTTTTCTATTATACCTACTTACGATAGTTCTGTCATCTAGCGTTGAAAAGTATAATTATAGGCAGCATTTTACTGGATGTTCTACCTTTTCAATTTGATATACATATATATATTGGGATGTAGGAACACTAGCGACTTTAAGCGGCCTCATCCCGAAACTGAGTTTTAAGCGTAGCCGATTTTCTTATTGCGTTGATATATCTCCTTATATATAATCAATGCACTAGAGACAGACAGTGGACAAGCGCGAAGGGTAGATCGTCCGGCGTCAAGAGATCAATATAAATGTTATGTATAATATGTAAGATTAAGAAATAAATAGTGTTTGAATAAACGAGTGTTTATTCTTTTCTCATAGAAGCACGCTAACTAAACATGGTGGCAGCGGTAAATTCATAAAAAGAAGGAATAAATAAATGGAATTGGTAAATAAAACCAGGAAACAAAAAAGGAATTAAGCAATCAAAGAAAATGGCGGACGAAAACGCAGGAAATACGACAGGGTCCTCAGTTATTGGAAATACTGGGCTTTGTTTAAACGTAGCAACTCCAGAGAAATTCAATTTCTCCTCGCCAGGTTTGTGGCCACAGTGGAGGAAGAGATTTACTCGATACATGGCTGTATCAGGACTAAATTCCAAAAGTGAAGAAGAAAAGTGTGATATCCTTTTATACATTATGGGGGAGGAAAGTGAGCAAATTGTTATGCAGTGGCATACGAAACCAAATACATACCAGGAGGCACTGGATAAATTTGATGCATACTTTATACCTCGAAGAAATATTATTTTCGAGAGATACAAATTTAACTCTCGAGTTCAGCTTCAGAGCGAGTCAGCTGATGCTTTTATAATGTCCTTACATTCATTGGCTGAGTATTGTGAATATGGTACTCTGAAGGATGAACTGATTCGGGATCGAATTGTTGTTGGAATGCTAGACAAGAAAACTAGTGAACGTCTTCAACTACAAGCAAATTTGACATTGGGGGATGCTGTAAATGCTGTTAAGCAGGCTGAATTATTGTCCAAACAAGGAGTTATTTTGAGGCAAGGACATCCAACGGGTGAGCTCATGGCAGTCTGGGGAAAACTGGGAAGAAAACCGAGTAAACCGGGTTATCAAGAAAGAAAATACAGTACAACTCAAGGAACAAGCAATTGCCACTACTGCGGGAAAGAATTACACCCTAGAGAGAAGTGTCCAGCAAGGAAGTCTACATGTTCAAAGTGTAAAAAGATTGGACACTGGAATAAAGTATGTAGGGCCAAAAATATTAAAACTGTAGAGTGTATCAAGAATCAAGAAGGTATAAGCAATGATCATTTTATCGGTTTAGTTTTAGGTAACATATTAGATGTGAACGAGACATCTCAGTGGTATTGTTTATTAAAGATTGATACCATTGATAGTCCTGTTAAGTTTCTTATTGATTCTGGAGCTGATATCACTTGTTTGCCATACAGCTTGTTATCTGAAGAAATGAAAACTCAGTTACAGAAGTGTCATGATGTGATATCAGGCCCAGATGGTAGAAAGCTGGATGTGATTGGTAAAATACACACTGGAATATCATATCGAGCTGAAACTCTTTATACTGAGGTATTTGTGTTGAAACATTTGCAGATGCCTATCTTGGGAAGACCAGGTATTGTGCGTTTAAAAATACTTAAACTTGCAGGTAATGTAAGTAGAACTGAGATACAGGGTGGGTCTCAGGTTCATCCCTTTACAGAGTTTCCTTCACTTTTTGGGGAAATTGGGCAATTTCACGATGAAATTGAAATTAAAATAAAAAGGGATGCACAACCTTTTGTGCAAGCAGCTCCGCGGGTTGTTCCTTTACCACTTTTACCGAAATTGAAGAGTGAGTTGGATAGGTTACAAAAACTTAAAATTATAGAATCTGTAGAAGAACCTACAGTATGGGTGGCACCTATAGTTGTAGTTCCTAAGGGAGAAACGGTGCGGATATGCTGTGATTATACCAGACTTAATAAAAGCGTGTTGAGGTCACATTTTCCGATCCCTAAAGTTGAATCAGCTTTGGCACAGTTAAGGGGATCCAAAATATTTTCTAAGTTAGACGCGAATTCAGGATTTTACCAGATTAAAATAAAAAAGGAATGTCAAAAATTAACTACATTCATTACGCCATTTGGGAAATTTAAATTTACCAGACTTCCATTCGGGATTTCATGTGCACCTGAATACTTTAGTATAAAATTTACAAAAATTTTGCAAGGCGTAAATGGAATAATTACTCATATCGATGATATTTTGGTTCACGGTAGTACAGAGGAAGAGCATGATAAAACACTTTGCGAGGTTTTGCGCAGATTAAATCGGGAAGGAATTACTTTAAATAAGAAAAAATGCGTTTTTGGGGTTCGGAAAATCAACTTTTTGGGACACATTGTTTCCGAGCATGGGGTGCAAATTGATCCAGACCAAGTTAGGGCTATTTCGGAATTTAGTATACCAAGTAATAAGAAAGAACTGATGCGATGGTTGGGAATGGTGAATTTCGCCGCTCGATTTATACCGAATCGTTCGGAAATTTTAGGACCATTGAATTACCTTTTAAAAAATGATGTAGCTTTTGTCTGGGGTGATACTCAACAACGTGCATTTGAAAGGGTGGTCGATTTATTGAAAGGTTCTTCATGCCTTTCTCATTATGATCCGCATAAAACAATAATTGTTAGTGCTGATTCTTCTTCATACGGAATTGGGGCCACTTTAATGGCACAGGGCCGCACGCAGCACCGTGAAATTATTGCTTATACATCACGCACCCTAACTGATGCGGAAAAGCGATATGCGCAAATCGAGAAAGAAGCGTTGGCATTAACGTGGGCATGTGATCGTTTTTCTGAATATGTTATAGGTCTAGAACACGTCGTTCTGGAAACCGACCATAAGCCGTTAATACAAATATTAATGACTAAAACTTTGGATGATTTGACTCCAAGGTTACAGAGATTTAGGGTAAGGCTTATGAGGTATAATTATACAGTAACATACACTCCTGGTAAAGACTTAGTTGTTGCGGATGCTCTTAGTAGAAGTCCGATTAAAAGTTCGGGTTCGGGAGAATTAGCTTGGGAAGCGGACGCATATGTAGCTTCAATTATTAAAAATTTACCAATCAAAGATAGATTTTTGTGTGAAATTGCGGCAGAACAAAATAAAGATCCAATATGTAAAAAGATAATGGAATATAGCTTATCACTATGGCCAGAGAAAAATAAATTACCAGTAGAATTGCATTCGTACTATCAATATAGAACCGACTTTTCGGTTAATGAACATTTTTTACTCAAAGGATCAAGAATAGTAATTCCTCCATCATTACAAATGAGGGTATTGGAATTTTTACATTTGGGACGTCAAGGGATATCTAAAACAAGAGAACGGGCAAAAATGTCAGTGTGGTGGCTAGGTTTATCCACACAGTTGGAAAATATGATTAGAAACTGTCCTAATTGTATAGAGGAACGAGTAAACTATAAGGAAACATTTTATAGGGATGAATCTGCAACTCGTGCTTGGCAAAAAGTGTCTGCAGATTTATTCAAATGCAAGGGTGGTTGGTTTTTGATAATAACAGATTATTACTCGAGATTTTTTGCGATATTCCCGTTATCGGATATGTCACAAACTTCAGTAATTCGAAGGTTTAAGGAGGTTTTCTCTCGTTATGGTATTCCAGAAGTAGTCAGGTCTGACAATGGGCCACAATTTCAGTCCGAGTTCGGGCGATTTGCCAAGGAATTTAACTTTGTTCATACTACATCTAGCCCACATTACGCGCAATCAAATGGGGGAGTAGAGACCGCGGTTAAAGTTGCGAAGTCGCTTATAAAAAAGAATGACGATATTTATACAGCTTTATTAGCATACCGAACAACACCTTTGGCAAATGGCTTTAGTCCGGGGGAATTGCTTATGGCTAGGAAGTTGAGAAGCTCTTTGCCTATTCTTCCAAGTAAATTAAGTGATCTGATAAACACCCGATCTTCGATTCTCGGAGAGGATGTTAGGAAGGAAAGGCAAAGGGAAAATTATGATAACCGTCACAGAGCAAAAGACCTTTCTGAATTGTCAGAAGGTGACGGCGTTTGGATAACAGATGTTCGGTGTTATGGCAAAATTGTTGGGAAACTGGATGAACCAAGATCGTACGCGGTACAGACTAATAGAGGCTTGTATAGGAGAAATAGATGGTTTTTAATTCCGGCTCCTTATGTTAATATTCACTTGTTTGAAAATACTCAAACATCATCACTAGCGCCTAGTGTGTCTGAGCCTAATAATGTAGATAGCAATGTTTCGGATCTCGGTTCTGATAGTGATTCAGTAGGGTTGCCAGAGGCAGCTATTTCGGATTCTGTTGTTAAACTAGAGGGTGCTCAAACAAATGGAGAACAGTTCCTAGAAAGCAGTCAAAACATGACATGCGAAAATGACATTCGTAAATCGGGCCGTACCATAAACAGACCGAAATGGTTGTCTGATTATATTACCTCCTAGCTTACCTTTGTGTGTTTGGAAGAGGGGGGATGTTGGATCAGTGTGGTTTATGTGGTGCAGTTACGCCATCTAGGATGGGCAAGTGACACTAGAGACACACAGTGGACAAGCGCGAAGGGTAGATCGTCCGGCGTCAAGAGATCAATATAAATGTTATGTATAATATGTAAGATTAAGAAATAAATAGTGTTTGAATAAACGAGTGTTTATTCTTTTCTCATAGAAGCACGCTAACTAAACATGATGCACCAGCAAAATCATTTGTTTTGGGAATTAAGTCTTTTAATTCTTACTTTGGATGTAGGAAATGTATTGTAGAAGGTGACTTTATAAACGGCAGAGTTTGTTTCCTAGAAAATAATTCATGTTTGCGATCTGATATGGATTTTCAAAATAGAAAATATGAGGACCAACAATATTACAAAACCTCCACGCCATTAACAGACTTACGTATAGGTTTAGTATCCCAAGTGCCGTTAGACTACATGCATCTAATTTGTTTAGGTGTAATGAAACGTATGATACAATTTTGGATACACGGTAATAAAACCGTAAGGCTATATACCGACGATATAAAAAATATATCTAAACAATTGCATGATTTTAGAAAAGTAATTCCGTCCGAATTTGCACGGTTACCGAGACCGCTAGAAGAAGTAGATAGGTGGAAAGCAACAGAACTGCGACAATTTTTGTTATACACAGCTCCATTAGTATTGAAAAACAATGTTTCAAAACATGTTTATAGACATTTTCTGAAACTACATTGTGCTGTAAGAATATTAGTGTCACCCTTACTATGTATATCATTGAACACTCTTGCAAGACAGTGTATGTTAGATTTTGTTAATGAATATAAAATTATTTATGGTCCGGAATATATAAACCATAATGTCCATAATTTAATACATATTTGTGATGATGTTCTAAAATATGGAAATTTAGACAACTTTAGTGCGTTTAAATTTGAAAATAATATGCACTATTAAATCAGTATTGAAAACTAGTAGATATCCATTGATACAATTTGTAAATAGAACATCTGACGCTAGAAAGTATCAATTTCGTACCCACAAAGGCAGTTGCCCCATCCTTTTGAGAGAATTGAGTAAACAGAACTGTAAAAGTTATTTTGCAGGTGTGCAATTAGAAAACTTTCGTGTTGATCTTACCGAAAAGAATAGATACTGTATAGCAAATAACAAGTTTGTTATGGTGACACAAATATTTACAGTATCGAATGATACTTATATTTATAGAGTGTAGAGAAGTCAATATTGCAGCTTCATATTTCAAACAGCCAGTAAAATCAGAAACTTTCAACTGTATTCGCATAAGAGATATTACTGAAGAATCGTTAGTTATTAGTATAGACAAGATAGAATGGAAATGTATAAAATATAACGAATATTTGATTTCAATAATTCATTGTGATTGACCTTTTGTAACTCTAGCTTTTATTTATAAACGTATTTTGGTAAGTTGCATAAGACCATATATTATTTTCTACTTTACGTTATCATCCTTTCTTTCAGATATTTACTTTAGTAGAATTTGAGGCGACAAAGCCAAACGAAAAAAATAGTATTGGAGTAGTTCCTGCTACTTGGATAGTGAAAAGTAATGAGATTTATTACTGTAAGTGGCCCAAAAAAATCATACATCATATATTGAAAAACAAAAATCTCCCGAGGAAGGATGGCAGCAGTTTCAAGTGAAAATCATAGGAAAATTTGGTAAGATTAGTATGAATATACATTACTTTTATATACATTCAAAAATAATTTTGTTATGTTTTTATGCAGCCACATTTGAGGAAGCTAAAAGAAGAGAAAAACAATATGCAGAAACATCGGATTCGGAAACACTTCTTTGCTATGGAAAAGGTCAACGTAAAAGAAAATTAACAAAAAAAGCAAAGAACGAATGTAGTACTGATTCAGATTCTACTGATTCTAATATTAGCAGTGAAAGAGGTGTCAACAAAAAAATGTATCGAGTGAAAACTTTGAAAAATTGATGCAAAGTAAGTAATGTTATTTATAATTTAACAATCGCTTTTAGCATAGCTACTTCTACAACATTTTAGAATTTTGCGATGTGAATGACCACGAAAGAACAGTTAGATGTGAGAGCGATTTAGAGGCGGTCAAAATTATTGAAAGTACTTCATGTAATAAAGATGTATCTATTGAAAAAGGAACTTCGGGTAAGAAAATAATATTTGTATGACTTTTGTATAAATACATATATTAAAAACTTGAATTAGATGTATATTAGTGACTCCATCTGTTCTTAAAAATTCCGATATTGCAGCATTGTAAGAAGTACTTAAATTATGAATTTCTATTTCCATAAATTATTAATATTAAGAATTATTGATATTTCAGGAACTATTTGTTTTTATAATATTTTTAATATGTAATTGTAGTTATTATGAGTCATACATATTTGTTTATACATATAATTCTCTTTTTCTTTATTATTGTTACTTTATTAGACCAGTTATATAACATTTTATCTATACATAAATTCCTTATAAATTTCATATCTTAATAACAAATGTTACATAAAAATAATTTTATATTTACCAACATACTTATGTGGTAACATAATTTTAGAAGTGGGAGTAGATTTAACACACACAATTTTGAAAAATGTACTGAAGATTTTAACAGAACTGCAGATTTTAAGTGAAAGATTTACTCGATTAGAGCGCTACATATTGAAAGATGTCGTGGACACTCCAATTACAGAGGAGGCAAAGAAAATGCTATTAGATCTTCCCCTACAAACCTATGAACAATTGAAAAAATTTGAAGAACACTTAACAGAAAATGATTGTAATAAATATGCATTCGTCCAGTTCATTAGTCGAATTGGTGGAACTGAAAAAAAATATTGTGTGCGAAGAGCACATAAAAGCGTTTTCACAAATTGTTTAGCAATGAAATGTTCGTGGACTGGCCAAAAAAATAATATTAAACTGAAAGATTACAATACAATCATTTATATTAAAGGTAAGAACAAAGTAATGGTGTATGAATTTCTACTACTTACTGTTATGGATATTGTTTGCTTTTAGAAGGGATAAGGACAAATGTGAATATCACTGACCAAGAATTTGAAAGTATATTGATGGAATGGTTCCGGTATGCAAAACTTAGGCAAGAAAGGGGATCTAAATAAATACTCATAATATACGTCTATTTTGTTTTTCGTTATATGTATAAAGAAATGTTATTTAAGTTACAACAAGAAGGTTGAAAGTATAAAGTACTTATAGACAATTAAATATGTGCATCATTTTTCTAATATTAATTACAATCAGTGCTATGTACATTTTTTCAAAAATAATATATAGTGTACTAGGTCTATGCGGAAATTTTCAATTTTTGCATTGTATAAGTCTACCAATTGGTAGAAAAAATATAAGTTAATTAGTGCTTTCCATATTGTAGTTAAAAGCAATACTACATATAGGTAGGTACTGAGAAACATTTGATAAATGTTATGCTAATATTTCTATGTCATTATGTAATATTTCGTTACATATATACGGTGTTGTAAAAGTAACGTAACGGCGACTGTTCTATGTCCGCCTAAGCGATATTACGTATATATTGATGTCACACCCGCAGAAATTATAGAAATAATCTCCTCGCTAAAAAACACAAAAAGTACGGGAATTGATTGTATTCATGTAAGTGCTATTAAAGCAGTCCGCGAAATCATAGCCGGTCCTCTCACGAAAATATTAAATCTCTCAGTATACTCCGGCATTTTTCCATCTTTATTGAAGATTTCGCGAATTATACCAGTTCATAAGAAGAATGATCCTACTATCATATCAAATTATAGGCCAATTGCATTACAAAGTGTGTTTTCAAAGATTTTTGAGACGGCAATTTATAGGAGGCTATCAGCATTCCTAGAGAATTATAAATTATTTTCAGAATCTCAGCATGGTTTTCGGTCGGGCAGGTCAACTGAAACAGCAACGATTCATTTTTTCAGATATATATATGATGCACTTGAGGCCGGAAAATATGTGGCAGGTCTTTTTTTTGATCTCTCTCGCGCATTCGATAGTCTTGATATTGACTATGTTGTAGATAAATTATACTGTCTCGGTATACGGGATCCATTATTGCAATGGATAAAATCATACTTAAGTAATAGAAAAATAGTCGTATCGTTATCCGGCCACCAATCGGAGGAGGTTACGAATGGTATGGGAGTACCACAAGGGTCAATCTTGGGCCCTTTACTATTCTTAATATTTATAAATGACTTGCCAAAGCACATAAAAAATGGTCTTGTAGTGATGTACGCTGACGATACATCGGTCGCACTTTCTGCAAATAATCGGGATGATCTGCAAAATTTAATACGATCGGTGATTGATCAATTCCAATCGTGGTGCAGGAGAAACAGATTAATGATGAATAGTGACAAGACAGTTTGCATATTTTTTTCTCAACGTAGACTTATTACTTGCGATACGGATCTGTCTAATATAGTATCTAATTCTACGGTGTTTTTAGGAGTCACGGTTGATGCTGCCCTCACTTTTGAGGGTCATGCTGACTCTGTGTGTAAAAAATTAAACAAATCATACTATGCGATATTAAAGCTGAAATCATGCTTAGATACTGACGGCCTATTAAATATGTACTATGCTCTTGTTTATTCTACACTTTCTTATAGCGTTCTGATATGGGGTCGATCAGTGGGATGGAAACGCGTATTTACTGCTCAAAAAAGGATTATACGATTAATATTTGATTTAACACCAACTTGCACTTGTAGGAACACATTTCAAAGTAGTAAGATCCTTACGTTCCCATGCATTTATATATATAAAGCAGCAATGTATGTTAAAACAAATATACAAAATTACGATTCCTTATCACACATTTACGAAACAAGATCGACTAACGTTATAAGATTGAAGCATCACACCTCGAACATATATGAAAAGTCACCGGACTATTCCTTTGCCAAAATCTTTAATAAGTTACCCAACAACATCAGAGATGTTAGCGGTACAGGAATGTTTAAAAGGGCACTTAAAGAATTTCTTTTGGGAAAAGCCTTTTATTCGCTTCAAAACTACCTTGACGGTTCTCTGTGATTGTTATTGTGTCATTTGTTTAATATAATTTTTTTTTAATGCTGTTTATTATATCTTGTTTGTATATTTTTACAATTGTACATTTTCATGACAATGTCGATATCGTATTTGCGATCAATGACAATAAAGTTATTATTATTATTATTATTATTATTAATGTTTCTTTCAGATGTAGATGTAATATTCAAAAGAAAAGTTACTGTGATATTTCATTGAAACATCTACGGCATAATACTAGAATGATGTTGTTAAGATATTACAAAGTAACATTTAAGATATATCGTATAGTAATATTTCGGCAACATTATTTTAGAAAAGGTATTGTAACATTTCAATGAAACATTTATAAAATATTACAATATGTGATCTCTTATATGTTACATTGTCATATCTTAACAACATTATTCTAGTATTATGCCGTAAATATTTCAATGACATGTAAGAGTAACTTTTTTTTTGAATATTACATTTACATTTGAAAGAAACATTACTTTGTAATATCGCTTAGGCGGACATAGAACAATCGCCGTAACGTTACTTTTACAGCACCGTACACATGTAACGAAATATTACATGTGACATAGAAATATTAGCATAACATTTATTAAATGTTTTTTTGTTTAGTGGGTTGGTGGCTGACCACAGTTATAGTTTTAAATAGAACACCTGTATATTATTACATAAGTTTGTATTCTCCAGTAATTCTTAGTCAACACGTATGTTATAAGATAGTATTGGCCCAGAATCTAATTTTTTTTGATTTATTACCATTTCTATGAAAAATTCAACGTTTTATATATATATATCGAAAACGAAGTATCAGATGACCACTATTTTTGATAATTTTGTTCATAACTAGCTCTAACGTCCGCTTACAGCGGGTCCTCCGCTTACAGTGGGTCCTCCGCTTCCAGCGGGTCCTCCGCTTCCACGGGTCCGACAATCTCTTTTAGTTTGCTTTAGTTTCGCTTTTATAGCGTCCGTTTACAGCTTCTTCATAGTTTCCTGTAAAAAGCAATCACTATCATGACGCATTTTAGAATGTCCGTTTTTATTAACTGTTGACGCACCCCTGTATATACATATATTTCATGAAGCCAATAGCATATTTTATTTAAAAGTCTTCTCGAACGGTTTTTTACACAAACCGGTACATACTCCAGAGCGATAAAGGTAAATTAATGTTAAACATAAGTCATGTTAAAGTATCCATAGAAACAATGAGCTTAAAGAGCACAACATTTTCATCGAGACAGTTTACAATACTATTTTGATGTGATAGTGGAAAAGCATGTCAACATTTTCGAAGTCTACTCTCGTTAAGAAAAAAGCACAAAATAATAATAAAAGTAAAAAGCCCAAGTTTTAATGCTAAGCCCTATTGAAGCCCTTTTCTGTAAAAAACGCTTTTTAGAATGTCCACTTTTATAAACTTTTGAAGCACCCCCGTATATACACATATTTTGTTCAGCCAATAGGATATCTTATTTAAAATTCTTCTCGAACTGTTTTTGACATAAACCGGTACACTCTCAAGAGCGGGAAAGGTGATTTAATGGTTGCATTCAGCAGAAGCACATGCTCCGCTCCATCGGTAGCGTACGCTACATCGACAACAGTTGAGTGAAATTCAAAATTTAATGTTATGTTGTTGGATGTGCTACTTGCTAACACACTTGACAGAAGTCAGCTGATCAGTTCTTGTTTATTTGAAAAATTAAGAGAAAAGTCATAAATGAAATTGGAAATAAGTAGTTTCTGAACCGAAATTAAGAAATCCGAAAATAATAATTACTGGTGTTGAAGAAGATGTTATTGATCAAAACAATGAAAAAGTGTACGGGACTATTATACAAAATGATTAACATATGTAGACAAGGATTTCTCAGCTAAACTTAAAATAGAAAAAAAATACTCATACAAGAAAAAGAAGAACTCAACAAACTATATTAGTAAAATAAAAAATTGGTTTACTAATATAGTTCGTTGGAAGAACTATGGAAATATTACATTATATGGTCAACTAGAGATGTATTCCAGCATCATAGACAGGGCACAAATGAATGTAGGATGAAAAAGATATAAGGTGTATGAAGACCTACAAATAGATGTTATAAATGTGCAGGGTAGAATCATTTTGCTAAAGAATGTAAAAATGGAGAAACGTGGTAATTGTGCTGCAAGTGTGGGCTTTGTGCTAGTAGTCATTTAACAAACAAATGTAATAGCTTAATTATACTTGTATACAAGTGTATAAATATGTAAGAACAAATGATAAATTTAAAGTGGATATTGACACTAATCACAGTGCTTGATAGAAATTGTATAAACTACAAACGAATAATAGGTAAACAAGAATGGAAATTTAAATATATGTAGCAATTAGATAGTAAGTAGGGTTGATTCACTTAGTAGTGATTAAATTGTAGTTTTTTAAGTGTTAAGAACATTAGAATATTGAAGAACTAGTCCGTAAGTATATTATAGAAAAAGTTTTAGTTTGTAAGTAATATATTTGTATACATATTTTAATAGCAACTGCGAAATAAAGGTTATTTTATTATTATTATTATTTGTTTTGATTAGTCTTGGCTGTTGACTGTTGTCAGTTGTTGTCACCATTGGTGATACACTACATTCAAAAGAACATTTACGTTGTATGTAATGCGCAAAATATTCTTCATCTGTAAAAGCTAGTAGTAATTAAGTTTTACATAAAATTACCTTCGATAAAACAACTACCCGACGCTAATCTATTGTGAATCTCATCCACATCTGTAATTTCATACAATTAATTTTTAAATTCATATAGTTAGCGCCATCTTACTCAACGTGTTACCGATACGGAGCGGTAATAGAATGCGCTACAAAAGATGGCCGTCCGCTCCGTAAAGTAGTCGATGTAATCGTGACGTAATTCGATGTAGCGCAAATGTAGCGTATGCATCCAGCAGACGTTTCCTCAACAGTTGCGTCTGCTGAATGGGACCAATGTTAAACATAAGTCATTTTAAAATATTCAAAGACACAATGAGATCAAAAAGCCCAACATTTTTATTAAGACAGTTTACAATACTATTTTGATGTGAAAGTGTAAAAGCCTGTCAACCGTTTCAAAATCCACTATCGTTAATAAAGGAGCACAAAATAATAATAGAAGTAAGAAGCCCTAGATTTAAATTGAAGCGCCTTGCCTGTAAAAGGCGATAACTGGCATGACACTTTTTAGAATGTCAACTTTTATAAACTTTTGAAACACCCCTGTGCATACATACATTTTGTGAAGTCAATAGTATATTAAAATTTTTCTTGAGCTGTTTTTGACACAAACCGGTACACAATCAAGAGCGAGAAAGGTAATTTAATGTTAAAGTATTCAAAGACACAATAAGATCAAAAAGGTCAACATTTTTATCAAGACAGTTTAGAATACTATTTTGATGCGAAAGTGTAAAACCCTTTCAACCTCTTCGAAGTCCACTATCGTTAATAAAAGAGCACAAAACAATAATATAAATAGAAAGCCCGAGTTTTAAATGTAAGCCCTATTAGAGCGCCTCTACTGTAAAAGGCGATCACTGAAATGACGCTTTTTAGAAAGTCATCTTTTATAAACTTTTGAAGCACCGCTGTATATACATATATTTTGTTAAGGCAATTGGATATTTTATTTAAAATTCTTCTCGAACTGTTTTTAACACAAACCGGTACACACTCAAGAGCGAGAAAGGTAATTTAATTTTAAACATAAGTCATGTTAAGGTATAGACACAATGTGATCAAAAAGCCCAACATGTTCATTAAGACAGTTTACAATACTATTTTGAAGTGAAAGTGTAAAAGCCTGTCAACCTTTTCAAAATCCACTAACGTTGATAAAGGAGCACAAAATAATAATAGAAGTAAAATGCCCTAGATTTAAATTGAAGCCCTATTGAAGCGTCTTGCCTGTAAAAGGCGATAACTGGCATGACACTTTTTAGAATGTCCACTTTCATAAACTCTTGAAACACCCCTGTACATACATAAATTTTGTGAAGTCAATAGTATATTAAAATTTTTCTTGAGCTGTTTTTGACACAAACCGGTACAAACTCAAGAGCGAGAAAGGTAATTTAATGTTAAAGTATTCAAAGACACAATAAGATCAAAAAGGTCAACATTTTTATCAAGACAGTTTAGAATACTATTTTGATGCGAAAGTGTAAAAGCCTTTCAACCTCTTTGAAGTCCACTAACGTTAATAAAAGAGCACAAAACAATAATATAAATAGAAGCCCGAGTTTTAAATGTAAGCCCTATTAACGCGCCTCTACTGTAAAAGGCGATCATTGGAATGACGCTTTTTAGAAAGTCATCTTTTATAAACTTTCGAAGCACCGCTGTATATACATATATTTTGTTTAGGCAATTGGATATTTTATTTAAAATTCTTCTCGAACTGTTTTTAACACAAACCGGTACACACTCAAGAGCGAGAAAGGTAATTTAATTTTAAACATAAGTCATGTTAAGGTATCCAAAGACACAATGAGATCAAAAAGCCCAACATGTTCATTAAGACAGTTTACAATACTATTCTGATATGAAAGTGTAAGAGACATTTGAATTAAGAGTTGCAGTGAAATTGTGAAAACTTTTCTGGTCAACTTTTCTGTACCTACATGGTCGTTGACCAGTATATAATGTAGATAATAATGTATTAAGTGTAATGTAATAATACTAATAATTGTGCTTATTCTCATTTCTTAAAATGTACATTATTGTCATATAATTTTATTACAGTATTTCTCTATAAAATTCCGCTGTTGTAATATTTCTCTGTATCGCCTCCAAAACGGTTATTTGCTTATTTATATTGTTATCATAGGCGTAACTAGACCTCAACCATGGGGGGGGGGGTCACTTTAAAAATATGTCATGATCGTCCATTTTTCGGATCCGTTTTCTTTCGCATTTGGTCAGTACGAGTAGTCGTTCTATTTCATTCCGTTAGAATATTATGTTAAAATAATAAATTTGTCAAGACTTTTGAAATTAATTCTTGCATTCCATAATTTGGAAAATATTAAATTAAACTGCCAATTTTTAAATGTTTCGATGTCAAAATTTTATAAAACCAAATCTTAAAATACAATTAAAACATATTTATTTTTGATGTACAAATAATGTCGCAAGGCATAACTTTTACTATAACTAATTTATCATATTTATTATATTACTAATTTACTAACTATAGCTAATCTACATTTAGTTCAGGTTAATCTAAATTCGAGACGGCGAGGAGAATTCGCCAGTTCGTTTAAAACTTCGTCAGCAGAAAGGTTTATTTCGCGGTATATATTCAACATTGCTAGGCCATTAAGCCTCTGTTGCCCTGTAGTATTTCTTAGGTACGTCTTCAATCTTCGAAGAGTCGAGAAAGATCTCTCACTGGTGCTCGTTGAAACAGGCAGTGTTACTAAAATTTTTAGTAGAACACTTATTGTAGGGAAAACGTTTTTATTGCAATTAAGATAAAAATTCATTGCATTTTTGTTACTTATTTTCAAATCCTTCAGGCGTTCGTACCATGAGTGAAGTTCGCCAATAACGGCGACGTCACTACACTGAACATCTTGATAGAATGTAAGCAATTTTTTTAGTTGTTCCTCCGATGGTATAAGGCACATAAAGCTGCCGAGAACATCTTGATGTTTTAAAAAACGAGCATTTAGTTGACTTATAAAATTATCGAAAAATGGCAAAAATATGGCTACTCTGAAGTACGTGGCAGGAGAATTTGTTTGTGTGTTGCATCGCTGTTTGCTTCCCACATATTCGTGGAGTGACAATATTCGAACCACATAATTCAGCTATTTTGCTCTCGGCGGAATGATAAATTATATTAAATTCTATTTCAGCGTTTGTTCTTAATGCCTGAATACTATTTTTAAGGTTATTTACCATGTTGATAGCCGCTAGAAGATCAATGTTCTCAAGCTGCAAAGCTCGACAGAGTGGTAAGCTTAAAGAGAACACTTTTGCTAACACATTCAGACAAATAATGAACGTTGAATTTTCGATGGCACACTTCAGTTGTACTGCTGACGATGATGTTTCAGCATCTTCCCAAGCCGAGATTTCATTTAGAGCACCATGAATAGCAGTCAGCATTTCATCAAAAAGAATGATAGCGTCATGACGCTCTACTCAACGAGTTGGACATAACTGCTTTAGCCTCGTGGCTTTTGCTTCAGGAAACTGGTTTGCAATTGTTTGTTTCAACACTTCGGATCGTTTTGGCGTGTTAAAAAATGCATACACTTTTGTAGCCGTACCACAACAATTTCTAATATCAGCAACAGAGCATGAACTACTAATTGCTAAATTCAAGCTGTGTGAAGCACAGTGCACGTACATGGCTGAAGGGTGTTTTTCTTGTACATATGTCTGCGCTCCAATAAATTTGCCGCTCATCGCTGAGGCACCATCATAACCTTGTCCCCTCAAATATTTGGTTTTCACACCAAACGTTTCCAAGGATTTTAAAATCATGCTGGCCAGACCTTTACCAGTAAGGTCGTATACAGGTACAAACTGGAGGAAGTCTTCCCTTATTTGCTCTTCTGAGATGTATCTAACACCAATCGACAACTGTTCATGCGTTGATACGTCCATCGTTTCATCTGCCAGCACGGTGAAACATTCTGCAGAATTTATCATGGTTACTAATTTATTTAACATGATATCGTTGCATGCAGTTATTATCTCATTTTGTGTTTTTGGTGATAAGTATAGGGCATTTTTTGAACCTGTATCTAAATGTTTTTTTAGAACATCGTCTCCAGAAGTGGCTCGGTACCTCAAAAGTGTTCGAAAATTTCCTTCATTTTCTATGGGAAATTGATTTAAATCAAGACACCCATGGTCCCTGTGTGCTCGGAGTGCTATTCCTTGGCGGCCACAAAATATGATGGTCTCAATAATAGGAAGAACTGCATTTCTGTTATCTAATATTTGTTGTTGAAGGGCGGAATTTTGGAGAAGTTCAACGCTAGGTTGTTTCCCTTTTTCAATACTTAACCAATCTTCTGCCTTCAGTGTGCAATTTTTATGGTAAGTAGTTTTCATGGTAATTGAATTGCTCAATTGTGTCTTTCCATCGATTGAATGACTTCTTCACCAAAATACCCAAAGTCTGGGATCCTCTTCCACCACCAGTAGATGAAAATAGCGCACAGTATTTACAAAAAGCGCCATCCTCAGCTTTGGAATAGAGCAGCCAATTCCATCTTGCCATCCACTGGTGCTGAAATTTTAGATTTCTTTTTCCAGACGCAGGAAATTTAAAAGTAGGATTGGGCTTCCAGGGATGCTTAATGATTTGTCTCATTTCTTCATCTCCAATCTAAAAAAAAAAATAATTGTAGTAAGAATAAAACTAAATTATGTAAGTAGAGAGATTATGCTAAAGGCGAGCTTCAAAATGGACTGGTTATATGTTTTACTTAACATGTTCACTTAGTACTCATTGGTATATATTTGCATAGAATATTTGCGTCTTTTCTCTCTCTCTTTTTTAGTCTGTTCTCTCTACTTTTTACATGACAATACATACGTTCTACAAAACACAAAATAAGAATTCAAAAATAGTCAATTTTCGTAGCGTACCTTTTCTTTCATCATAACGAGTCTAATATATTCTCTTAATAAATCTCTATAGAATGCACACTTTGCAAGATATTCGAAGAAAAGTGCTTATAGATATGCATATTTTTTAGTTTTTCAAGCAATTCTTCTTTAATTGTCCTTGATAAAACATTTTTTAGATTTAGATATTTCAACAATGTGGTCTATAGAAGTAAAATTTAAATTATGTAGAGCTACTAATAAACTAAATCTTATTTCAGCTATAACTGAATCTTTATCAGTTTTAACTAATGGGAATACATCAGAAATCTTTTTAATTGTTTTTTGGTTTGAATATTTTTTGTATGTCTTTGGCATAGGGAATGTCTCACAAGATCACTCTTTTTGCTTCCAAGAATTACGTCGCATATCATACACTTAGCTTTCGTCCTATCTTCTAATTGCTCAACCATCCAGAAAATCGTTGATCATTCAACCAACTGTCCGAAAATAGTTGCTTTCGTGATTTTTTTGGATATTTGCAATTCACCCTTATAGGCTCTTTCAGCTGTTGGTGTAGCTGCAGTACATATATACCTGCCATATCAACGCCACTTAATCCGCTTTCGCTGGCCATATTACCTATAGAATGCAATGATTGCTTTATATTCCTATACTAAAGTAAATGTACAGAACATGCACATTATTAAGGACTTACTGTTTGCCGTATATTTGCACTTTTTCTTTTAATTATTACTACATGTCGTACACAACTGCACTAACTCAAGAATTTTATGGTGAAATTCTCTTCTGCACACACAGCGATATCGCTATATGTGCTTAATAAGGTTTATAAAGTTTCTGTATGATCACGTTTAAGTAATACAAATATTGGTGCTTTCAACTAGTTGGAACTGACGAGCTGATTAAATGCTACAGCAGTTCTGTTCTAAATGTTGGTGTAGATTCTTCTAGTCATTCCTTGGCATGTTGAATATAAATAAATAAATTGTGATAATCCAGTTAAAACAAGATGTAATAAAAGTAAATGGCAACAAAAAAGAAAGAAACACAATAAACAGCCAAGGTGTACATTAATATTGTCTATATAAACACATACATCATATATATATAATGTCCTGTAAACAAAGGATTTTAAGTCATCTAGAGAGAATAATATAACACAATGCTCAGTGGAGCCAGGGATGTTGGAGACACTGCGCTGCTGTTGCACGTAACTCAGGATCAAAGTCAAGCATCGGTTTCAAAAAGGCAGCAAGTTCTTCAGCATCTTTTCTACTCCACTCATACTTCTCTGCAAGAACATCTTCAAGACACCATGGCTTCAACCCTGTAATATGGCGCAGCTCCGACTTTTTATTAAAGAATAATCTAGAATTCTTGCCTTGAGCAGTAATTCTGCATGGTATTTCTCCTAATAATTCAATTATATAAGCCAAGTGATCTTCATCCCTACTGTAATCTTCTCCAGAATGAGGCTCAAATAAATAATCACCTGTGGCTAACTCAAATGCCATACAAGCTGTACTCCAAATATCAGCTGATGGATACATCATTTGTAGGTGATTTAGAAGTGAAAATTGCTGATTTAGGTAATGCTTGCTGGGTTGATAAAACATTTTACTGAAGATATCCAGACTTGCCAATATCGATCATTAGAAGTGTTATTAGGAGCTGCAAATAAATAATCACCTCTGGCCAACTCAAATGCCATACAAGCTGTACTCCAACTATCAGCTGATGGATACATCAGCGCGATATTTGGAGTACAGCTCAAGCTGTACTCCAAAATCAGCTGATGGATACATCGGCTGATATTTGGAGTACAGCATGTATGGCATTAGAGTTGGCCAGAGGTGATTATTTATTTGCAGCTCCTAATAACACTTCCAATGATCGATATTGCTGATTATCTTCAGTAAAATGTTTATCAAGCATTACCTAAATCAGCAATTTTCACTGCCAAATCACAATCTACGAATGCAGGATCAATTTAATTCTATGTTGACGCATTTCAGCAGCTTCACAGGCTAAGCTCCGAATATATTCTTCGCTTACGCATATTAAAACATTTTCAGGTTTTATGTCAGTGTGGATTATTTTACACTTTGAATGTAAGTAATCTAATCCTTCAAGGACTTGTCTAAAATAATGAATAATGCGAACATTTGCACGTGGAATGCCACGATAGTTTGATTTCCCGGGTAGAAAGTTAAATATATCAAATTTAACGCGCTGTGTAGGTCTCTATATCAAATTTAACGCGCAGGCGTGCATTAATAACCAATGAAGATTCGACTTTGTGCGTCCGTCAATTAAAGAATTTTTAGGTTATTATTGAACTTTATTATTGTTAATTGTTTATAGTTTGAGTAGGTAGTTCTGCCGTTAATTGTGTGCTTATTAGTTTTGTTTTATTATGATGCTGATGTCGAGTAACCCGAAACGGTGTTGTGTGACAGACTGTACCGACATGGGTAACCGCAGACACCGTTTTCCTAAACATAATATAGAACTTTTTGAAGTTTGGGTACAACGTGTAAACTATCCACGCTTTCCTAAAATAACAAGAGACCAAATTTATACACTTATGTAATTTATGAACGACATTTCGAAGAAAAGTATGTAGTACCTGGTACAAGAAAGGGTATTTCACAAATAGCTGTTCCAACGTTACATTTACCCAGTAAGATTCATATATATCTCCAATTGTTTTTATTACTATTTATGTTATAGATTTTGCAACTGCTCTTGAGCAGTCATTGACCAATATTGTTGAGACAAATATATTACAAGAGGCAAATCCAACATTACATTTACCAGGTAAGAAATAGAAAGTGTATTGTGAAATAAATTTTATCAATTCTTTATTTTAGATTTTGAAAGTAATATAGTACAGTTAAGCTCCATTATGCCTGGTACTTCTAGAGGTAAGATATAGTTTTATAAAACATTTGAAAATAGTTAATATACGTAACATGTTTGTTTCATTATTGTTCCAGATTGTATTGCACAAACTCCTACATCGACATTTTCAGACTTGCATAAAAGAAATAAATACATAAGCAAAGGTAAGGATAATTACATGGACAAGAGATCATAATCTAAAAATTTATGGTAAATATAGGTGTACGGAGAAAATTAATTCTAAATGAGGTTAATGTTACTTCTCAAGCACATCTAACACCAAAAGCAAGAAAATGCAATTGCTATTTTGAAGGAAAGGTTAATCTTGCTGTACATATCAAAAATGTACACAAAGCACGACCTGTGAAACAAAAAGAAAAAAGACTGTTGTGTCCATTTAATGAATGTACACATAAATTTTTGAAATATATTCATTTACACACTCATATCCAAAAAATTCATAATCACGGTATTAAAGAAGAAATTTACTCTTTTAAAAATATAAGAGGTTAGTTGAGAGTTGGTAGTTTACAAATTTATTTCACAAATTGATTTACATCTTTTCTGATTTACAGATTTTTATAAGTGAAAAACTGAAATAGAACAACAAGGAAAATCTTCATATGTTAAAGATTCTGGTGACAAACGCTTGAAAGGCGGAAAAATTAGGACTTACTATGCTTGCCATAGATCATATGTCAAGCGAAAAGTTCACAAGCCCCAAAGAAATTCAAAAAATTGTGGGTCAAATAAAATAGGTTGTGCTTGCCCATCAATTTTGATACTTACAAAATCTGCTGAGCAAGTAAATGTAAAATTTTATTCTACCCATGTTGGACATGACCACAATATTGCACGTTTGAGATTACCATGTGATGATAGAAATAAATTGGCAGGTACTTTCGTTTTTTATATGTAACATGTAAGTTTTTACCAAAGTTATATTTAATAACATGCAATAATTTTATCATTTCCAGGAAAACTGGCTGAAGGTGTTACTATCCAACGAATAATTAGTGATGTAAGAGATAGTGCATCGTTAAATAATATGGAGAGAATACATTTGGTTGAAAAAAAGGATTTGCATAACATTAAAAGACATGAAAATGATGCCCTAAATATCAAATTATGGGTAGAAGAAATGAAAGTTCAAACCTACAATCCCATTTTATTTTATAAAGAACAAGGTGAGAGTTCTGAACTTGATACTTTTGACAAAAATGATTTTGTATTGATAGTCATGACTAAAGGGCGGAATATATGCAAAGTGCATATATTTGCATATTTTGCATATTTTAACAAATTTCACAAAAAATTGCATATTTCGGCAAAAATAAAATTTGTGTGCATATTTTTATGTTTTTCGTTTTATGAAAAGATTAAGTGCGACCCTGTTTAGGAATTTCCAAGTAATCAGCTTGCCTAATGGAGAGCAGATGTGGTCTATTCTTTTATATTTATATTGTATAGTTTTTATTATTATATGGTTTATTGCCGGCATTTATTGGGTGTTTAGGTATTTCCAAGTAATCAGCTTGCCTAATGGAGAGCAGATGTGGTCTATTCTTTTATATTTATATTGTATAGTTTTTATTATTATATGGTTTATTGCCGGCATTTATTGGGTGTTTAGGAATTTCCAAGTAATCAGCTTGCCTAATGGAGAGCAGATGTGGTCTATTCTTTTATATTTATATTGTATAGTTTAGTTTGTCGATAGATTCCAGTGTGAAAAGAGTGATTTCGAAAATATTTTATTTCAAACGCCTAAAATGCCGAAAGCCGCTTCGTGGATTAAAAATTTTCCTGAGTTGGAGTTTAGTGGGGATAAAGTGTTTTGCAAAGTTTGTGCCAAAATCATTGTTTGTGAAAAGAAGTTCCAAATTGATCAACACTTGAAAACAGCTATGCATAAAGCTAAGTTGCAGAAAAATAAATCAGTGCCTGTTCAGCAGTGTGTGCAAACCGCATTTGAAAATGTCAAACCAAAGAGTGAAAAGGAGGTGTTTCATCAAGACTTATGCAACGCTTTAGTCGCAGCAAATATACCTTTGAAGAAACGGCAAAATACACAATTTAGAGATTTTTTGCAAAAATATTGTAATCAAAACATCCCTGACGAATCCACACTTAGAAAGAAGAATGTGCAAACAGTATATGAAACCGTAATGGGAGAAATTAAAGTTACACTGGGCGATGAACATTTTTATATTATTGTTGATGAAAGCACAGACTCATGTGGTCGATATATCGCACATCTTATGATTGGAGGGCTTCAAGAAAATGAGCCAGGGAAACCATATTTAATATCTTCTAAACAGTTAGACAAAACAAATAATGAGACCGTAACTCGATTTATTCAGCAGTCTCTATCAAATTTTTTTTTACCAAATCCAGTTCCAGTAGAGAAGTTTTTAGTGTTTTTGTCTGACGCAGCGCCGTATATGGTTAAAGTAGGCCAAAACTTAAAAATATTTTATCCCAATATGGTACATGTCACTTGTCTTTTACACGGGATAAACAGAGTTGCAGAAATTATTAGAACAGCATATCCCTTGGTGAACAAATTAATTTCAAATGTAAAGAAAGTGTTTTTGAAAGCACCTCTAATAGTGCAGATCTATAGAGAGAAATTGCCAGGAGTTTGTTTACCTCCAGAGCCCGTAATTACTCGATGGGGAACATGGATTAAGGCCGCGATATTCTACGCAGACCATTTTGAAGCCATTAAAGACATAGTTTTAGATTTAGAAGACAATTCACAGTGTGTAGTGCAAAGTCAAGCATTATTCAAAAATATAAATTTAGCTAAGGAACTTGTTTTTATTAAGGTTAATTTTAGTTTTGTACCAGATATAATAACTTCGTTAGAAAGTAGGAATATAAGTTTAAGAGAATCAATTAATATTGTTGAAACTTTTTCCGACAAATGCAAAAAAGTTCCCGGTGATGTAGGAAATCAAGTAAGAAGGAAACTCGAAGTTATTGTGGGAAAGAATGAAGGCTTTAAGTATTTAATGGAAGTCAAAAATATTTTTGATAGTAAACCATCCAACGAAGTAATACCTTGGCCTTTAACTTACTACCCAAATTAAAATATTGCCAGATCACATCGGTAGATGTTGAAAGAACTTTTTCTTTGTACAAACATATTTTTACAGACAGAAGGCAAACATTTTTATTGGAAAATTTTGAAAAATATATCGTTATAAATGCATTTTATACTATTTCAGGTTGAAAATTGTACCTATTATGTTTTTCTTTTAATTTTACTTAAAATAAATAATTTTTGTAAGAGTCGGCGTTTCTTTATTTCCATTTTTCCATGTTATATTCAAGGCATATAATTGCATATTTTGACAAATAAATGCATATTGCATATTTCAGAGAAAAACGATGCATACCTATATATGCGCATATTTTAACTGAATTGACGTGCATATATTCCGCCCTTTAGTCATGACAGAATTCCAAAGCATTCAGTTAAAGAAGTTTGGATATCAAAAAATATGCATCGATGGTACTCATGGCTTAAATGCTTATAAATTTGAACTTTTTATGTTAATGGTTGTAGATGATTATGGCAATGGCGTGCCAGTCGCATTTTGTTTTTCTAATAGATCAGATACTGGTCAGTTTGTAGTATATTTTCAGTGGTATTAAAGAAAAGGTTGGGGTTGTAGAAACATCAGTTTTTATGTCAGATGATTATCCAGCATTTTACAATGCCTGGGAAGTTGTGATGACAAAAGTGCCGAATCAATTGTCATGCTCCTGGCATGTTATCAGAAATTGGACAAAAAATCTAAATAAAATTACTAGGACTGAAAAAAGAGAATTGGTATCAAAAACATTAAAAGTAATTCATAAGGATATAATGGATGAAAGTGAGTTTTATAAAAGTTTAAATACCTTTATATGTGACCTTCAAAATGATGATGACACTAAAGAATTTGGAAATTATTTCGTAAAAACGTATTGTGGTAGATGTAAACAATGGGCATACTGTTTTAGAAAATATATAGGTATAAACACAAACATGTACCTTGAATCCCTACATAAAACTATTAAGCATTTTTATTTAGAAGGTAAACAATGTAAACGCTTGGATAAAACACTTCATGCCTTATTACATCTTGTTAGGGACAAGTTCTTTGAGCGTATTATAAAAATAGGAAAAAATAAAGCCGCAAGTAAAATACTTAAAATTAATCAAAGCCATAAAAAAAGCGTGGGAATAACAGAAGCTATGTTAGATTATGGACAGGAAAATGAATGGTTCATTCAATCCTCAAGAAACCATAAACAAAAATATGTTATTAGTAAAAATGGAGTAAACTGTACAAACAGTTGTCATTTGACGTGTAATGTCTGTAATATTTGCATACATGTTTTCAAATGTACATGTAGCGACAGTGTTATTAATTTTAATATATGTAAACATATCCATGCAGTTGTTAGAATTACAAAACTGAATCACAGTGTGCCATCAGGATTAGATGTATTGCATGAAGTTGACAACTGTACTTCTTCGGTGCACCTACAAAAAAATGATTCAAATACAACAATGCTTCAAATTCAGGCAAAGTTAGAAGTTTTGATTGGTTTAAACAAAAAAACTCAGCTTGATGAAAAAAGTGCAGCTGCTGTTTTAAAAAATCTTAACAGGGCTTTGGAGATAATGAATAACGATGGAAGTAACTTTATTACATCTGACGTTTCAAACGTGAAGAAGCGAATTGAGCCCCAAATTCGATTTGAAAAAAAGAAAAACATGTCTATTACGTCAGCAAGTGAATCCAATGTCATCAAAGAAGCACTTCTTCATGGACATAGTAATGTATTAAACATCAGCAAGGATTTTGATCATACCTATGTAAATTTTTCGAAGTATTTGTAAATAAACTACCTCGTTTTATTGAATTGTTTGATTCTTCTAACAAAAATAACTTCAAGTAGCTTAATCAATACGGCAAATACTGTTTTTTTTTCATCAAACTAAACGTCCTCAAAGAAGTTCAATTCCGCGCCACTATATAGTACTATTTTATGCAACCCACTATACACGGGTCCCATATTTTCTTACTATCATCACATGGTAACCTCAAACGTGCAATATTGTGGTCATGTCCAACATGGGTAGAATAAAATTTTACATTTACCTGCTCAGCAGATTTTGTAAGTATCAAAATTGATGGGCAAGCACGACCTATTTTATTTGACCCACAATTTTTTGAATTTCTTTGGGGCTTGTGAACTTTTCGCTGGACATATCGATGGTGTAGTGCACACATGTTGAAAGTACAAATTTGAGTAAAATTGAGTTAAGTGCATAGAAAGTTCTTTTCGAACGTAACAATTCTGTGTGCACACAAATGGTAAGTGTTTATTTAAAACCAAAACTAGTAGCGCCATCTACCAATTGTTGTAAGTGCATCAGATCGAAAACATTTATGCACATTAGTTGTATAGTCACTTACCACATTTGTGTTTTTCGTATTTGGTTAACTTCATGGATTAAGTTACACTTAGCACATTTGTGCTACGTAAAATTTAGGTTAGGTTTAATTTTGTTAAGTGCAGTGTGTGGTTTAAAAGATGTCTGGAAAACGATTTGAGATGCTTGCAAGGGGTGAAAAAATGGTGGCAATGGCACGAGCTGCTACAGCAATAAATGGTATGTATGATGTGAATATTGATACTCAGAAAATTTACCTATTTACATTTTTTTTAAATTTCTATTGATACATAACCTCTTTTGTAGATCAGGTTGATGAATCTGTGTCCGAACCGAATTCGTCGAAATCAGAACAGAATACAATGCTGGAAGTTGGAGCTGCAAGTTCGTCTAATATTTCATATCAAATTGAAGATTACACCAGTGATAATAGTGACTTAGTCGAGCCTTATGCAGACTCTAGCGAGTATTACTTGCTTTCAAATTCGAGCAGTGAGGATGAAGAAATAGCTGAAGAGGGTCCAAACGAACCACCAAGAGAGAAAAAGCGGAGAAAAAAAGCTGACAGAACTTTGTGGCATAGATCAGTTGTGAAGCAGAAAAGGCTCACTGGAATGAAATATGTAAACAGAAGCGGAAAGGAAGTTGCAGAAAAAAACCTTTACCTGTAGATTGTACTAAGTGTCGGTACAAGTGTACTGAAACTATTTGTGAAGAACAAAGGAACGTTCTTTGTCAAGAATACTGGCAATTGGCCGATTACGATAAGCAAAAGTTACATCAAAGTTCTTTAATTAGGAATATTCCAATAAAACGGAGAAATACGGGAACAGGGGAAATAAAACGCAAAACATCCAGACTTTTGAATTTGCGAGATTCAAATGGTGTGAGAGTAAGGGTGTGTTTAAATTTTTTTTGCAAAACATTTTCGATATCTCATCGTGTTGTCGAAACATGCATGAGAAATGTCAGTTGTAGCGGCATGTACATTGGGCATGACAAAAGAAAAGACATACGGCTTCATAATGCCACAAGTGAGGCAAATATAACACTTGTCAAAGAACACATAGATAGTTTTCCGCGAGTCGAATCGCATTACTGTAGACGTGATTCAAGTAAACAATATTTAGGATCCGATTTGAATATATCTGTTTTGTACAGACTTTACAAAGAAGAGTTCTGCGTAACCAGAAACATCACACCAGTGTCCCGGTTTGTTTACCAAAAGATATTCCACCAATACGAGCCAGCTTTAGATTTTTTTGTTCCAAAAAAGGATCAATGTTTCAGATGTAATCGGTACAACGCTGCTACAGACAAAGAACCGTTAGAAGAAGACTACAATAATCATAAGAAAAGAGAGAAACATGCGATGCAGATGAAAAAAGAAGACAAAGAAAAGGCTATTGCAGAAAAAGGTCATAGTTTTAGAGCAGCGACGTTCGATTTGCAAGCAATTTTATCAGTACCTTTTGCTGGAGATAATAAAATATTTTATAAGTTGAAGCTTAATGTCTACAATTTTACCATTTTTGATGCCGCAAATAAGGAAGGCCATTGCTATGTATGGGATGAGACCCATGGAAAAAAGGGCAGCACAGAAATTGGAACTTGTCTTCTAAAATACCTCAGTGGATTACCAGAAACCGTAACACATGTTTCGACATTTTGCGATACATGTGGTGGACAAAATAGGAACAAGTATGTCGTGGCTGCTATGTTATTTGCAGTCAACAACATAAAACATCTGAAAGTTATTGATTTGAAATTTATGGAGTCTGGTGGCCACTCATACTTGGAGGCCGACTCAATGCATGCAACGATTGAAAGAGCGAGCAAACACAAAAAAATTTACACCACAAGGGAGTGGTCTGTTTTGATATCAGCTGCAAGGGTGAAGCCTAAATCTTACTACGTTAATGATTTGACTTTCAATGACTTTTATGATCTTCAAAAACTTGTAGATACAATGAACCCCAACACAACAGTAAACACAAATAAGGAAAAAGTACAATGGCTAAAAATTAAATGGTTGAGGTTTGAAAAAGAAAATCCTTTTCTAATAAAATATAAATATGAGCTCTACGACAAAGCCTTTCTAGTGATTGATACTGCTGATAAAAGAAAGCTTAGAGGACGACCTCAGGAATGGGCTTCACTGGAATTGCCCAAAAAATACACGCAACTGTTACCAGTTTCGACTAAGAAAAAATCAGACCTTCTATCACTTCTGCGAGATGACATAATACCTGCCACATACAGCGAATACATTAATAGTATTCCTGAAAGTTCCGCACCACTGCCACCAGAAGATGATTAATAATTATTATTATTATTAATTCTTATTTTTTCAATGAGTAATTATTATTTTCAAAATCAGGACTCTTTTTCAGTTAGTTTAATACTTCGTTTTTCTTTAATAAATGGCATACGTATTAGGAGTATTATTTCTCTACTTCATTATTTCGATTAACACATAAAAACATTAAACTTTATAAAAAAATTATTGTTTTTTTCTTAAAAAATGGGCTCCTTTTTCCAGTTAACACATAAGACTTGTTAGGGTCGAATCTGGTAAGTATATGCACATATGTGTTAGGTACCTAAAAATAACAAAAAAAATAAAAATTGGCCGAAAGACAAAACAATTTTGAATTTTATCCATTGATCTGAAATAAGAAAACACACATGAATGCTATATAAGCACCAAAAAGTTTACTGAAATTTTGTAGATTTAATTATGCAGATGTAAACTTCAAACCCCATTTTCTCAAAAACGTTGTTTTTGCACTTGCGACATGTGTGCACTATACCATCGATATGATCTATGGCAAGCATAGTAAGTCCTAATTTTTCCGCCTTTCAAGCGTTTGTCACCAGAATCTTTAACATATGAAGATTTTCCTTGTTGTTCTATTTCAGTTTTCCACTTATAAAAATCTGTAAATCAGAAAAGATGTAAATCAATTTGTGAAATAAATTTGTAAACTACCAACTCTCAACTAACCTCTTATATTTTTAAAAGAGTAAATTTCTTCTTGAATACCGTGATTATGAATTTTTTGCTGTCAATATCTGGAATATAAAAATTAGTGTTTTACAATGGTATGTACAATTGCTTACAATAGCTTTCTTACTTTTACGGGTATATCTAAATCCGTTGCCTTTATTTTGGGTCGCATTAAAGGCTGCATTATTTCGATCAACAAATTACATAAATCTTTTGATAGGCGAAAAATATTTTTAAAAGTTCCACCATTTAATTCAATAAATGGATTTGCCACTCGAATGTTTACATTTTCGCGGTCATTTTCCTCTATTTCAGCCTCTTCTACATCATTTAACATATCGAGGAACAATAATTCATCCATTTTCTATAAAAATGCTATCGTGAAACACGGTTATTATTAGATAGGTTTTGTAGGTTATAACATAAGCTGTGGTTATAAGTTATACGGGCTATTTTAAATGTTCGTTTTGACTTTCGATAGGGTACAAAGCGCTCGTGTTCAAAACGATTGATATTTTCGAATACGGGTTCCTTTCGAAGGGTGGAGAATACGGTTTTTAAAAACGTATTCGAATGACGTCATAAAACGAACGTGAAAAGCGAATGCGAAGGCTTGAGAATAGCGCCCCAGGTATAATATGTAATATTACATTCGTAGTATGATCAGTTTTATAGTCAATCTTCGCCATGAAATGTTAAGTTGATTTATTTACTATATCCATAATTTTGTTACTTTCGAACTAAAACAATAATAGAAAAACAATAATTCAAGTTGTTCTTCTAGGTTCTATTGTTAAGGGCTATTATAAATGTTCATAGAAAATGGAGTAACTCCAATTGATAATTTAAGATTTAAATTTAACACTATGAAGAAATTGTTGTACAATATGTAATGTAATGTAAATATTACTTGCGTATTTTAGGAAGAATTCGAACAATTGCCACTACTTGTGCTGCTATAGAATAAACTCAAAATAAAAAAAAATACATTCAACACAATATATTTTTTGCTTGGAAATCTTGTCTTGTATGTCGCGATGTCGGTGAAAATACTGGGCTCATTAAAGTTGCACAGATGATAATCCATACTAAGTGTGCCAGAACTGTGATTCTGATAATGTAGATGTTTAATAATTACTTATTTAATTACAATAATTGAATAATTGCATTTATTTCATTAGTGACAAATTACCCCAAGCTTGCCCGTTTATTCAAGTACATATATCGGAAAAACGTCATTAACATACTCACGTCTTCCTACATTTGCTTTAAATATAATTCCTAGGATATAGAATCAGGTATACTCTTTCTATGTAACGTAAAAGAAAGTACATACCTCATAGAAATTGCAGAAACAACTTTGCGACAACCAGCCTAGATCTCCCCTACATAATGCTTAATATAGGTTTTGTCACATACTGAAGACTTTAAACCTTGACGTTTAATTGATTTGACAATACCTTACATACACTGGCATTTAGTAGTTTTTAGTGTGATGATGGGCAGTTTGCTTTGAAAAAAAACAAGAAACTCGTTGTCAATAGAGAGGTATTTATTTTATTTAGAAATATGTGAAACTGACATACAAATTTTATTCGCCACATGTCTATTTGGATATATTTACTCTGTTTTAAAAATTCCTTGTGATTATTATGTGTGGAAGTCGAAGTCGAAGTCGAGGGCGAAGCCGTCATCGTAGTAGCAGTGGCGGCAATGGGTGTAAGAACAAAAAATGGAAAAATCACTGTAAAACAAAATGCAGCAAAGGAAGATCAGGTAGTGGGAAACGACGAAAGAAGGGTGTTAAAGGAAAACCAAATAAGGGAGGTAAGATAACCAGAAACCCTTTCTTCAATTTTCTTCGGATATTTCGAGCAAAAAATAGAGGATGGGATGCCTGCAAAGTAGCAGTAGAAGGGGCAAGAGAATGGTGTTGCCTGTCCGACCGGGAGAAACAGAAATTTCGTACTCTCGCTTGCAGCGCGCCCAAGATGAAAAGACCAGGAGGGCGATCTTATAGCAAACGTCGAGGCCGTAGCCGTAGCCTTAGCAATGGAGGAAGTTGTGGCGGAAACCGTAAACGGAAACATAGCAAGAGTCGAAAACGTAGCAGAAGTCGGAAATGTAGTAGAGTAAGAAGAAGAGGTCAAAATCGAGGAAAGCGAAGCAGTCCTGAAAGAAGCGGATATAGGAGCCCCAGTCGTTGTTGGGGTAAATAGAGCTCCACTCTATTTACCACAACAACGACTGGGGCTCCTATATCCGCTTCTTTCAGGGCTGCTACTTCGCTCTCCTCGATTTTGACCTCTTCTTCTTACTTCAGAGAGCCTCACTCTATTTACCACAACAACGACTGGGGCTCCTATATCCGCTTCTTTCAGGACTACTGCTTCGGAGAGTAGGAGCAAATCTAAGAGAAGGTGGTTGCTCTACTCCAAGAAGTAAACCAAGAAGAAGAAGGAGAGAGGCTGCTTTTGTTTAATTAGTGATAGTTCCATCAATGCAGTATGTATGTGTCTTCAAAATTTCTCGTTTTCGAAATAAAATCCTGTAAATTGGTTAGGTAAATGTTTGATTGTCTTTGATAAGATTTACGCAGCTTTATGTTTGAAATACAAAGAAAAATATTCACATAATTTAATACTGGCATGTTTCTTTTTAAATCGCAAAATATACAAAATTATAACTGTCAAGGTAAAGACATGTCATTGCTGACAAGGTTCAAAATTATTCTTCAAACTATTTTTGTATGTTATATGCAAATTTGGATTATTCAAGTAACTATTATATGCACATTTTGGGTAGTATCAAGCTAAGTGCCTGGACACCAGAAAAAAACGCTGATAAAACTAACTTCAAATGAACATGCATTATTATTATACTGTGTGGTTGGTCATACGTCTGAACATATCCCATGTACATGAGAAATCATGTATATACATATTCCTGCTTCCCATTTTCACCGATACAAATTGTAATGACATAAGGTGAAAGAGAATAATAAACCGCGTCTTTTGGTACTAAAATCTTCTCTTAATACCTTCTAATTACTTCTTTATAAAGCAATTAATATTATAAATCCAGCTACTATAAAATATGGACAGCCGTGCTTACTTCGACACTATTTACAATCTATCAGATTTTGACAACTGGATAATAGATACATACAATACGTCAGTTGAAAGGGATTCCGTGTATACTATGGAAGAGAGGGTTTTTATTATAAAAAGTTTTTATGCGGGCAATAGTTTACGCAAAGGTAGGGACTTATTCATTGCTCGCGAGTGCAATACTAATCACGGAACAGTTTTGAAGATACTCAGAAGATACCATCCGTACAAAGCACAACGCCATCAAGAAATTTTGCCAATGGATGACGAAAGTAGACGAGCATTCTGCGAAGATTTGCAAGAAAGAGCAAATCAAGATCGTAACTTTCTCTCATCTATTTGTTTTACGGACGAATCAACGTTCATATTGAACAACAAACCTAATGCACAGAACACTAGGTACTGGTGCTAAGAAAATCCTAGGTTACAACTGTGCACTAGAACACAGTACCATCAGAAAGTTAATGTTTGGGCTGGGATTTTTAATAATAAAATAATTGGACCTTTCAAAATAGACGGAAATTTAAATTTATTATCTTATTTGGAGTTGCTAATAAATAATGTTGGCCCTGCATTGAATGAAGCAGCCAGGGATAATCAGGAAGTATGGTTTCAGCACGACGGATGTCCAGCCCACTTTGGAGTGGATGTGAGAACTTATTTAGACCAAACCTTTCCAAATCATTGGATTGGCCGCAGATATGACACCCTGCGACTTCTTTCTGTGGGGTCACCTTAAAAATAAAATTTATAAAAGACGCCACCCAAACATTAAATCTTTGTGGAATGCAATCAAAGAAGAATGTGCTCTCATCACAAACAGACAACTAGCGAATGTTGGAAGTTCTTTCTACAACAGACTTGGTTATTGTTTAATTGAAAACGGGGGGTTATTTGAATACTTATTATGAATTTAATTTATTATTTTTTTAATGTATTTATTTATTATTTATGTACGCAACAATAGTGTATTAAAATTGTACAAATTATTATGTATTTTCAATTTGAAATTTCTTACAAAGTTCTTACATACCGAGTAGATGGAATTCACCTTAAGTAACTTATTTTATGGTAGCTGGATTTTTAATATTAATTGCTTTATACGAAAGCAAAGACAAGATTTAAGAGATTTTAGTATCAAATGACGCGGTTTATTATTCTCTTTCATATGATGTCATTATAATATTTATCGGTGGAAATGAGGAACAGAAACATGGTTTACTATGTAAAAGGGATGTTCTCAGACGTAGGTATAACCAACCACTCGATATAAATGAAATCCATTTAAACTGAAGTATTATGGTACCAATTATCCAGTTGTCAAAATCTGATAGATTGCAACTTGTGCCGAAGAAAGCACGGCCGTCCATATTTTATAGTAGCTGGACTTATAATATTAATTGCTTTATAAAGAAGTAATTAGAAGGTATTAAGAGAAGATTTTAGTACCAAAAGATTACAATTTGTATCGGTGAAAATGGGGAGCAGGAATATGCATATACATGATTTCCCATGTAAAAGGGATATGTTCAGACGTATGACCAACCACACAGTATGTCATGTTAAAAGCATGTTGCATGATATTAATTTTAACAATGATGATAAACTGTGTTTTTATTTTGATGGTACTAAAGTCTACGTAGCTCTACTTGCGGCTTCTTTAAAATCTACTATTGAAGTAGCTTCATTTAAATTTATATTATCAACAATTTCATTAGTTTTATGGTAGGTATTATAATTATTAGTAAGAACATGCAAGTAGATACATACATGTTTAAAATATTTTGCTTTAGTCTATTTAGTGCTGGAAATTTTACGTTATTCTGTTATTCAGCATTTATAGAATCGCTATGGAACTTATACAGACCTAGGTATAAGAAACGCTTCGCGCAACCTCATAAAAGTAAACTTAAGGAAACCCGCACAGTAGCACTCACGAAATAGAAGGTTCCGATGATCGTGGCCAATTGATTGTGTGCTGCATTTATTGAAACAAAAGATGATTTGTAAACAAACAGTAATAATAATAGTGAAATGAAATAAAAATAAACTTCAGAACGCCATATTGCTGCTGTCAGAATGTGATTCTTCAGAAGTAGTAAAATTACGCATGCGCAAGCAACAATTTTCAAATTTACTACTGTGACCCGTTCAATGACTTCAGGCGCCAGCCACAAGCTCTAGCGGTATTCGCTTCCAGCGCCGTAACTCCCTGAACGCACGGAATGATAACAAACCCTATTTCCCGCGCACTCTGATTGAGTCCCAGCAATCTGCTTTTTGCTATTTGGTAACTTTTTTGTTCTGGGTCTGATTGGATTCTGTTTGTTTACCCTTTCTGTTGTATGTCTTCAGCATTGTTAGTCCTTACTAAGCTGGTGTGGACTTAAAACTTTATCGCTTGTTATCGCTTTTTCTTTAGCCACCTGGTAATATTTTGTTGGATACGAGTAGTCAAGCTTTTGGTTGACTCTTCGGTCTTGATTGTGGACAAGTCACCATTTCTACCTTCCCTTATATTTTCCCCACCCCTATCCACTTGCTTCCCTTACCGTGTAGTATTAAACCTGTTTTAGTTGTCCTTCTTTTTTTTGGTATTGAGTATTTTACCCCATCAGGGAAGATTGCTCCTTAACGCTGCGGGTTGCCGTTCGTCTTGCGGACTGTGACTCCGTAATGGGATTGGACTTCTACATTTAGCGCAGCTTTCTCTTCTTTCGCCGCTGGAAGTAATGCCCCCCCCCCCCCTTCCAGTCTGAGCTTTTTTCCATGCTATATGCATCTTTCTCTATGCCGACTTTTGGTATTCTTTGGGGCGCTAATGTATGAGTTGAAGACTGTTCGGTTTTGCTTTCTGCTTTTTGATGTATATTGCTCTGTTGTAAATGGTACCTATTTCAATCGAAATAATAACCGTACGTTCATTGAACGCTTGCTTGGCCCTCAGCCTCATTGTTATTTGGGGATTTTGGAATTTTTGGTGATTTCGTTATTGTTATTTGAGGATTTTGGAATTTTTGGGGATTTCATTATTGTTATTTGTGGATTTGGATTTTGAAACTTTAAAATATTAGTAGTTTGGGTATTTTGTATTGTTTCTTTTATTATTATTGTACGGGGATCTTGCCGTGTATTGTTTTTTTGTTTGTTTGGACAAAATAACGTAGGTAGAATTTCTTATAGCTAAATTATTGTAACGAAATATATAAAAAGGCTAAGCAAAAACGCGACGTATAAAAACGAAATGCAAATGGCCATAAATCATCTCGACGCGACTGGTAAACATCGTAAAGCAGTGAATCACCCATTTACGCATGGTACGGTGTCGGAACCAGAATGTCTATGGAATATTTTTCAAACATCGAGAGAAGGATGGAGTTTTACGCGAATGCTTCGAGATGTTTCGTATGTGTATATGAGGCGACTGGGTCACCGATGAAGGATTTAATTCCGGAATAAGAAAGTCCGTAAGAAGTATTCGTACGATACAAAATAAATATAGTGCAGTTTTTATTACCGTGTCATATAAATAGTAGTGATATAAATACGGCAGTGTGATTTAAATATACGGACATATAAATATTAGTAATAGAAATAAATACAAGTGTTAATTTTAATTAAATCGTAGTATTTTAAGTGTGATACTTTAGTTATATGTTTTTATATTGTTATATAATTTTAAGTATATAAATATACAGACTGTTTTAAATAAATAAATTGCACGAGTTGTTTATTGGAACCCGAAAACCCAACAATTTGGTGTCTGGTGTTTAGTGTGAAGAATAAGTGCAAAAGAAAATAAATAAAAATGTCTACCAAACGTTTGGAAGAATTAAAAGTCACCGAGTTAAAGGCAGAATTAGAAGAAAGGGACGCAGATACGTCCGGAAAAAAAATAATTCTTCAGGAGCGGCTCCGTGACATTTTAATAAATGAAGGTAAGGATCCCGAAAAATATTTGTTTCAAATACAGGCTGATCCAAGCTTAATAATAGATAAAATTGAAAATAATTCAAAAGCTTTAAAAGATGAAATTGCAAATAATTCAAAACAATTCGAGACTCTAAAAAATAAAATGGGGACTCTAAAAGATGAAATGGGGTCTTTAAAAGATGAAATGGCAAATAATTCAAAAGCTTTAAAAGATGAAATTGCAAATAATTCAAAAGCTTTAAAAGATGAAATTGCAAATAATTCAAAGCAATTCGAGACTACTATGGAGACCTTAAAAGATGAGATGTTACAATTCGAGATTACTATGGAGACTAAAAGATGAGATGTTAAGTAATTCAAAGATTTTGGAAAAAACTTTAAGAAATGAAATTGCAAGTAATTCAAAACAACTCGAGGAAGACATTCAGAAGAATTCGTCGAATTTAAGACAGGAACTTTCTGAGGCCATCGAAGCCGCAGAACAGAAATTTGAGGAACGCATGTCCAGAATGAGGGACGAATTTAAAGTTCAGCTTCAATTGCCAGCGACGAACGAATGCAGTCCCCATGACACCTCAAGCAGAAGCCTGGAGATCTGCCAAACAGCAAAGGCAAAGGTAAAACCACCCACCTTCGATGGAAAGACGTTATGGATGACGTACCTAAAACAATTCGAAGCCGCTGCAGGAGCAAATGGATGGACGTCCCCGTAGAAAACTACTGCCCTGATTGTGTCGTTAAGAGGAGAAGCCAGTGACGTTCTACAGACCTTACTTCCAGAAGAGTGTCAAGACTACCCTCAATTAATCAAGCGTCTTGAGATGAGATATGGGCATGCACACCTGGAGCAGGTTTATCACATACAATTGAAGAATCGTCTGCAGAAAAAGGGTGAAAGCCTCCAAGAATTCGAAGCGGATATCGCCAGTTTGGTTCGTCTGGCATATCCAACAGCTCCAGATAGCTTCTCGGAACAGTTGGCTGTGCAAACATTCATAGATGGTCTTCGAGATGGCGATACACGGCAAGCACTGAGGCTGGCAAGACCAAAAACCCTAATCGATGCTTTGGCACATAGTCTGGAGTTCGAAACCGCAAAGCTAGCCTCTCGAAACCCTGCAAGGGTATGTTCTGTCAGAGATCTACCAGAAGCCGAAGAATCCTTAGAACAGGTAGTCCGACGAATAATGAGTCAGGTGCAACCTAAGAAAAGAACGCTTCGATGCCGGAATTGTGGTGCAATGGGCCATGTTCGTAGCAAATGCAAGAAGGAGCCCCAGAAACCCATAGCGGCGCAGCAGGAAAACTCAATAGCGCAAATTGCATCTCTGCAACACCATGCCAATAACCTCTACGTAGATGTTATTCTGGAAGGAAGAACTTATGCCGGCCTATTGGACACTGGGTCGACGAAAACCATAGTGCGACCCGATGTGATTCAAAAGAAAAAGTCGTTAGTACACAGCAAATGGCAACTCAGAACAGCAACAGGCGAGGCGGCTACCGTAAAAGGAGAAGTTGATGTGAAGATCGGCATTGGACCAGTATCAATCCAACATCGCGTCCTGGTTGCGGACATAGAGGAAGAAGTTATTTTGGGAATGGATGTGATGAAGCTATATGGGTTCCAGTTGGACCTGAAATTGGGCGTCTTGAAGATAGGCAATGAGGAACTCGTCCTCCGTTCTATGAATAATCATTCCATACGCATTGTACTGGCAGAGGACACTGTCCTGGGTGAACGGGCTGAGATGATCCTGGAAGCTTGCATGGAAGGAGACCTGACTGAAGGGAAGGTTACGATGATGGAGCCAAAGGTTGATGATGAAGAAGTGGGCCGAGGAATAATGATTGCAAAGGCACTGGTAAGATCCCAGAGGACCGTGCCAGTAAGGGTAATGAACGTCAATTATTACCCCGTGACGTTAAAAAGAGGCACCGTATTGGGATGGTGTTGTCCCGTGTCGGCCATCGTTCATCAAGATGAAGTGGAGGCAGGCACGCCTACTGACGTTCCAGAAGAGCTCCGAAACGTCATCAATTTGGCTTGCCGAGGTCTGAACAAGAAGGAACAGCAGCAAGTTAAAGACCTGATATGCCGATATCGAGATGTCTTTGGAATAAAGGAGGGCGCCAAAGGAAGAACCAATGTAGTCACGCATAAGATCAATACAGGCGACGCACACCCAATTCGCCAAGCACCTAGAAGACTACCATTAGCAAAACGCCAAGAAGCCGAACAAATTGTACGAGACATGGAGAGTGAAGGTATAATTGAGCCTTCTAACAGTCCTTGGGCTTCGCCAGTGGTACTTGTGCGGAAGAAGGATGGGTCAACCAGATTCTGCGTAGACTACCGCCGACTCAACGAGGTAACGAAGAAAGACAGCTATCCTTTGCCACGAATAGACGACACATTGGACACTTTGGCTGGGACGAAATGGTTTTCCACCTTGGATTTGAAGAGTGGTTATTGGCAAGTGGGAATGGAGCCTAGCGATAAAGAAAAGACTGCGTTCACTATGGGGGCGGGCCTGTGGCATTTTACGGTCGTGCCTTTTGGGTTATGTAACGCGCCTGCTACCTTCGAGCGACTCATGGACACAGTACTAAAGGGACTCTCGTGGAACACTTGCCTGGTATACCTTGATGACGTAATTGTAGTTGGGAAAACCTTTCAAGATCACGTGAAGAATTTGGAGGAGGTATTCCGAAGGCCACGAGGTGCAAACCTGAAGTTGAGCCCTAAGAAGTGTCACCTTTTCCGCAAAGAAGTGAGTTACCTGGGGCATGTGGTATCTGGAAAAGGGATTGCTGTCGACCCAGAGAAGATAGAAGCCGTGCGAAAATGGCCGATCCCAAAGGACAAACATGAAGTGAGAAGTTTTCTGGGATTGTGCACGTACTATCGGCGATACGTCCCGGGGTTCGCCAACATTGCAAAGCTCCTGACTCGTCTGACAGAAAATGGGCCTTTCCACTGGAATAGTGAATGTCAAGCGTCTTTCGAAGTACTGAAGGAGACTCTGATAAGTGCATCAATCCTGAGCTATCCGTTGCCAGTTGGTAAATATATTCTGGACACTGATGCTAGCAATGTTCGGATTGGCGGCGTACTCTCCCAGGTACAAGAAGGGCAAGAGAAGGTAATTGGATATTTCAGCAAGACGCCTTCCAAGCCCGAGCGGAACTACTGCGTGACCAGACGTGAGCTACTAGCGGTGGTCAAGTCCATTGAACATTTTTACAAATACCTATATGGAAGGAGGTTCTCGATTAGAACAGATCATGCAGCGTTGAAGTGGCTCTTACATTTCAAGAACCCTGAAGGTCAGGTGGCCAGGTGGATTGAGAGACTGCAGGAATACGACTTCGACATCGAGCACCGAGCCGGCCTTAAACACCAAAACGCTGATGCTCTTTCAAGGAGACCATGTCCAGAAGACTGCAGGCATTGCAGCCGGGTAGAAGAAAAATCGGCCAACACACTCAGAACTACCGTGGTTGACGATCAGTGGCAACCTGACAATCTGAGGATCGATCAGGAAGCTGATGAAGACCTTGGTTCCTTGATGGTTTGGAAAGGTACTGGTCACAGACCAACTTGGCAAGAAGTAGCACCTCGTTCACAGGGGCTAAAATCCTACTGGGCTCAATGGGACTCCCTGAAGGTGGGGAATGGCCTACTTAAGCGTGTTGTTGAGAACCCAGATGGAGAAGGGCAAAAGATACAGGTGATCATCCCTAAGAAAAGGATACCTAATGTACTGCAACAGCTCCACGATGACAGCTGCGGAGGACATTTCGGCGTACATAAGACACTCGAGAAAGTGCGCCAACGATTTTATTGGGTAAATTGCACACGAGACGTGAAGGAATGGTGCCGAAAATGTGCAACTTGTGCCGCCAGCAATGGACCCCAAAAACGTCGACGTACCCCCATGAAGCAGTACAATGTAGGAAACCCGTTTGAAAGGATTGCCATAGATGCGGCTGGGTCATTTCCTGAGACTGACAGTGGGAATGAATACATAATTGTCGTAATGGATTACTTCACCAAGTGGGTCGAAGCTTATGCCTTGCTTAACCAAGAAGCCGCAACAGTCGCGGAAGTGCTCGTAAAGGAATTTATTAGTCGGTTTGGCGCCCCTTGGAACTTCATTCCGATCAAGGGAGGAATTTCGAATCAACTCTATTCCAGAATATTTGTGATCTTCTGGGTATTAGGAAAACGCGAACGACACCGCTGCATCCGCAGTCAGATGGAATCGTGGAACGCATGAACAGGACAATGCTCAAACACCTGTCCAAGGTAGTGGCAGACCATCAAAGAAACTGGGATGAACATCTACCCCTGTTCCTCATGGCTTACAGAGCTGCGGTCCACGAGACTACCGGTCAATCTCCAGCAAATTTGTTATTCGGAAGAGAGCTCTGGCTGCCGTGTGACCTGAAGTTCGGCTGTAAGCCTGGAGAAGACCTGGTAGGAGAAGACTACGTCAGCGGGCTTAGGCGGAGGTTGGAGGATGCCCACGAACGAGTACGCCTTCATATTCAGGATGCCAGCGACAGGATGAAGGATCGTTACGACGTGCAGGCCGAGAACATGTGTAAAAGGGCATACAGGGTAGTCTGCATGCACGAAATGTATTGAAGAAGAAGAATTTATTAATGGTCGTGTAACTTACCCAGGTCTGAATTCACCTTTACGAACAGATAATTCATTTACAAATAAAACCGACGAAGAGTACCATCAAGCTATCAGCCCATTAGAAAGATTGGATGTTGGTCTTGTCAGTCAAGTACCTTTGGACTACATGCACCTTGTGTGCTTAGGTGTTATGAAGCGGCTTGTGGGTTTTTGGAGTAAAGGTACTAAAAATGTAAGAATTATGGGCGCTGACAAACTATTACAATTTTCAAACCGGATGAAAAATATTTCAAAGAGTATACGGCAAGAATTCGCCAGAATTCCGCGAGATTTCAAGGAAGGAGATAGATTTAAAGCGACAGAATGTCGTCAGTTACTTTTATATACAGGTCCGGTTGTATTAAAAAATATTATTAGCAGTGATCAGTATAAACACTTTTTGGCACTGCATATTGCAATACGTATTCTCTGTTCCCCCGATTTATATTTAACATACAATGAAACATCCACAGCACTCTTACAGTATTTTGTGAGGAACTATGGTCCTCTATATCAGGGGTCTCCAAACTTTCCAGCCTTAGGGCCATACTGATTACTCCAGTAAGTTCCGAGGGCCAAAACCATATTATCATTGTTGCCGGTGGTAAAAAGTGAAATAGTCCACTGATGAAAAAAAGTCCGAAAAAGTACGCAACGTTTAAAAAAGGCTGCAAAACGGCAACACTGCATATTATTAATTTTCCTGTCATTATCTGTAATTTCTAGATTAGTCGTAGAGTACGAGCCATGAGGAGTAACGTGACACGACATCTGGTGGACACAAGCGGAAATAGGTAGTACCTTCTATCGCTAACAGATGGCGCTAATAGCACGTACAGAATAATCTCGTTGGTTCGAGAAAGTTCTGGTGTCTTCCACTCACTTCTAGGTGGCAGTAATTGGAATATATAAGAAGGCTAGTGGCGCAACCACAAGTCAGTTCCTATGACACTGTTGTGAAATAAAATAGTGCGTACCTCCTTAAAACGTGTTTGTCCGTGTTTAAGTTTAAGACATCTTTGTAACAGTATTTTGATTTGAATTGTTGCTTTTGTGTGTGATTTAGTAGTATGGAAAAGAAGCGAAAAATTGATAGTGAATGCAGAAAATTCAAAGATCAGTGGAACATTCAGTATTTCGTAATTGAGTCCAGTAAGAAGGCGCTATGTTTGATTTGCAATGAAAGCATAGCCGTTCTCAAAGAATATAACATTAAACGTCATTATGAAACAAAACGTTTTCAAAATTACTCAAAATATACAGGAAGTTTGCGGACAGAAAAATTCGAAGCTATGAAGCGCGGATTGAAATCGCAGCAATCTTCATTTACAAAACTCAAAACTGAACAAGAGGCTGCAACGCGCGCCAGCTTTCGTGTGGCTCTTGAAATTGCAAAACGTGGAAAACCATTCACCGATGGAGAAATGATCAAAGAATGCATAATTGCAGTAGCCGAAGAAATGTGCCCTGAAAAGGTAAATTTATTAAAAAGTGTCAGTGTTCGACAAAAATGGACATGTTGAGTGGTTTTCTTTGGCCTTGGATGAGTCAACGGATGTGTCAGATACTGCTCAGGTGTTGATTTATATTCTAGGAGTAGATAAAAGCTATGAAGTGCATGAAGAACTTCTTGATATGAATAGTATTCATGGCACAACTACTGGTACAGATATTTTTAAAGGAGTTGAAATGGCCATTAATCAAAAGAACTTTCGATGGAAAAACTTGAAATGTATTACAACTGATGGAGGCAAAAACATGAGTGGGAAAGATAAAGGAGTGGTCGCTCTTGTGTCAAAGGCTGTAGAAAATGACGGTGGTTTAAAACCATTAGTCTTACATTGTATCATTCATCAACAGTCTTTGTGCGGAAAATGTTTGGATATGTCTGAAGTTCTGAAACCAGTCATATCAACTGTTAATTTTATCAGATCTTTTGGGCTGAATCACCGACAATTCCGACAATTTATTGAAGAGATTGGAGAAAATGACTTACCTTATCATACTGCCGTACGTAGGCTTAGTTGTGGGAAAGTCCTTCAGCGCTTTTTTGAACTTCGAGCAGTGATCGAATTTTTTTTGAATGAAAAGCATCGCCCTCTTACTGAATTACAAAACAACGCATGGCTGTGGAAGTTAGCATTCTATGTTGATTTGACAAAACATGTGAACGAACTGAATTTGAGATTGCAAGGAGAAAACCAGCATCTTCCTGATTTATACACTAATATCAAATCATTCCGGAAGAAATTGATACTGTTTCAATCACAACTACGAAGTAAATGTTTTTCACATTTTAAAACATGTGAAATATTCAGCCACACTACTGAGACTGAGTTTCCTATCGATTTTGCAATCGAAACTTTGAGTGCTTTGAAAATAAATTTTGATACTCGTTTCTCGGACTTTGATGCCATTGCGAATCAAATTAAGATTTTTCAGAATCCTTTTGATACTGACATTGCTTTCATTCAGCAGACACAACAGTTGCGCAACTGTTCAGTGATCATGTCAAGTAGACGAGCGCTCACTGTGAACATGTTCAGGAGCGGTCGCCATTTTTGTGAGCGGAAAAATTCTATGCTCACTTAGTGAGCGTATTCTGTACGCATGCGCCATTGATTCATTCCAAGACCAACCTAATATACTTCTGAAGAAAGTTACTAGAAAAGTAAGATACAGCAAATTAAAGTTATTGTGCAGTATTAAATGTATTATAATATTGGAGTTCACTCAGTATTTTATTCGGGGTTGGAAAAACCAGTCCTTCCACTAAAAACTACGTCAAACCTTAATGCAGAAAAACAATTTATTATTATTGTTTATTCGGTTTAATCTCTATAATTTTAACATATGGCAGCAATGAAAAGTACCTGACGACAGACGATGACATAAAGGTGAGTGGTCCTGTCCAGCGAACACTCAACTGTTGTGAAGTGAACGGTTGGAGCGGGATCGGTTCCCGATCCGCCTGCTGAATGAAAGCATTGAAACCTTAGCCCCGGAACTTCAAATGGAAATAATTGATCTACAGTGCAGTGATATAATTAAGAACAAATATCAAAACTCATCTTTCTTGGAATTTTATAAGAGTCTTCCACTGACACAATTTGATAATTTGCATAAATTTGCTCGTGGGCTGTTTTCTGTTTTTGGTGCTACTTATTTGTGTGAGAAGACCTTCTCCAAAATGAAGTAGGTACACAAAAAATGTTTACAGATCTAAATTAACTGATGAGCATCTTAAATCTCTTTTAATAATTGGTACAAGTAAAATTAGTCCACAACTACAAACTATTGTCAGTGGAAAATCTCAATTACACAAATCTCATTAGTATTTCATATGTCATTATGCTTGTTATAAGTTATGTTTTTATTTAAAATGTATAAAATGTTAGTTGGATTCATTTCAATAATTTGTTAGTTATTATATACTGAAGTAAAATTTTCTGCATATTATACATGTCTTTACTCATTACAATTCTGTGTTTCTTTATCCAACTTATCACAAAAACAATAACAATAAGCCTACAACAATGTTATGAGTAGTTAGCCCATGACCATTTCAATGTAGATGTCATATTAATAATTATTCAACATAAATTAGAATACTTCAGTAAACTAAATTTAATTTGCTATAAAAAATATGTTCTCTAAAAGGAGTTTTCAAGTATGCTAGCTCTCCGCGGGCCGGACAAAATCTGTCCGCGGGCCGGATGTGGCCCTCGGGCCGTAGTTTGGAGACCCCTGCTCTATATGGTCACGAATTTATTTCCCATAATGTTCATGGTTTAGTACACTTACCTGCTGATTGTAAGCTACATGGTCCGTTGGATGAATTTAGCGCCTTTAAATTTGAAATTTTTTTATACAAAATAAAAAAGATGACAAAACTATCTCGTCATCCTCTTCAGCAGATTATAAAGAGACTGCAACAGAGCCAGATGCTAAGCACAAACTATGTAGAAGTATTTCCTAAATTAGAAAATGAAGTTGAAAATAGTACAGGGCTTAATGAAAATGTTATTTGTTTTAAAACATTTGCAATTATAATTGGGGGGAAAGATAATTGTGTACTTTTAAATGATAGAAGTTTTTTTTTGGTTGAAAGTATTTTTAAGGATAATAAGAATGATGTCTATATATTCGGTAAAAAATACTTAAATATTCTGCCGTTCTTTGATAACCCTTGTGATTCGCGACGATTGTTTAATATTGCAACAGTAAATAATTTATCACAAAATTCTGTAAAACTACCTTACACTTTCATAAAACAAAAGTGTGTTAAAATTCATGTATCTGATGAAACCGTCATTATACCACTGCTACATAATGAAATATTGGATACCGTCGCATGTCGTGATTAATTATGGAAATTGATCTAACGTATGAGAATCGTAATCACAGGGAATATTGGTCAAATAAAAAGCAATTACGTGCTCCAAAATTCATGTACGCGATGTCTTGAATGAAATTGAAATTTTATAAAAACGGTATTGCATTTTTACTTACGTTTCTCGTTCATATAGGTCACGAAACTCTTGTTCATACGTTGATTCCATTTTTACTATAACCTTTAAATATTATGACGTTTAGCAAGAAATGGAGATTTGGCAACGGCTAAAAAAATGACGTGCATTGCCAGATAAAAATTCCAAGTACCTAGGTATTAAGTATATGCATTTCAGACGCCGCTTGTATGTATACTATATAATTTTCTTATAAATAAAACTTAATCATATTAAAAACGGGATATAATTGCCATTTAATTACAATATAAGGTACTACATATTTGATTATTATTTGTTATATTCCCATTGGTCGATGCAAACAAAATATTTATTAATTAACACCAAACTTCTTCTCTGTTATGTACTTACATGTCTATATATTTTGAACTTACACTTTCTTGAATAGAAAGTGGTCATGCAGCCTAACTCAAATATCCTCTACACTGTGTAGCTTTTCATCTCGCAAGATTTTATAAAGTCACGAATACATTCGTCAGAATAGGTATTTATCTGATTAACTTAGATTTAAAAAATGACACACGGAACTGTTAGTGATAAATACAAAGACAATGTACAAATTTTGAAAGAATGGTTAGCGAAACAACCTCATTTACCACAGAATATAGGTAAGTTGACCTTTATTTTGTATAAATATAAGTGCGTCTGCAAATTGTTGAATCTAATATTTAAGACTATTTTCACCATAAATGTATTACCATTAAGAAATAGATGCTTACTCTTGTTATATGTCACTTAATAATGTAAAATATCATATAATATTAATTATTATTCATGATTAGAGTTCCTCTATTTAAAGCGATCGTTGCCTACATTATTTTAAAAAATAAATATTAATAGGTACATTAAAAATCGTGATTGACATACAATAACATAAGTTCTAACATTATTATGGTTCATTTATCATGTAATAAGGTCTACTGTGTATGGAATCTTGTAAATATTCGTGAAACATTTCTATGTTCCACATAATGTGGATATGAAATTACAACCGTATATTAACTATACCACCACTTCATAATTTCAATTCCATTATACAGGGTGTTTAAAAAAGATGCGGCAATATTAAAGGGGTTGATTGTCCAGGTCTTTTTGTACATAAAAGTTTATAATAAACAAGGTCCGCAAACGCTTCGTTACCGATCTACAGCGTGTTGAAGTTTAATTAAAAGAAACAGTAAAAATTAGATTTCTCCAAGACGGCATTAAAGATCATAATGAAATTTTAGGCGTGTTATTTTTCAAGAAAAAAATAGGACGCCGCTGATTTCTCTAAAAATAAAAATATGTTTCTATTCTTTGTTCAATTGTGAAGAAAAAAACTCTCTTAACTTTTCATCGTACGACGTAACGTTTTTTAGTAAAAAAAAAACACATTTTAGTGCATGTACATTTATCATGCTTACAAATATATTTTTAAACAGTCCTGTTTTATTCACTGACATATTGAATGACATATGATTAATAATTTTGTATGTGTCGAATTTGTTGAATTTCCTTATCATGAATAGCTATACAAATGCAGAGATGACCGACATGCACTACATTTATGGACTTGCTGAATGAAATGCATTAGAAGCTAGGCGGTTGTATACTGATAGATTTCCTGGCCGTATTGCTCCTGATAGAAAAACTTTCGAAAGTATTCATCGCCGTCTGTATGAAACAGGCACATTAAGACGAAATGGAGGAGCAGGAAGGCCAAGGACAGCAAGAACGGTAGAGCTGGAAGAGGATGTGCTAGACATGATTGAAGAAGATCGAGGTACTTCTACTCGAAAAATTGCTGACGCTTTGGATGTAAGTAATGGGACTATTTGGCACATTCTGAAGGAAAATTTGTTGTACCCATTCCATATACAACGCGTTCAAGCAATACTTCCTGCTGATTTTCCTCCTCGCATTGCATTCTGTCAATGGCTTTTGCAGAAAATGGTTCAAATCCCTCAATTCCTGAAGTTGATTCTGTTCACCGATGAAGCGAATTTTTCAAGAAATGCAATACGCAATTTTCATAATAACCATGTATGGTGTGACGAAAATCCACATGAAATAGTTGAAAATTGTTTTCAACATCAGTTTTCTTTGAACGTTTGGGATGGGATTGTGGGTGACTGCCTAATTGGACCGGTATTTTTACCAAGGAGACTAACCGGAGAGGTGCATCGCAACTTTTTGAAAAACACACTCCCTGGATTTCTGGAGGACGTACCATTAGCAATTAGAGATGCAATGTGGTATATGCACGATGGCGCACCAGCCCACTTTAGTCAAGTAACTCGTGATTTCTTAACACAAGCATACGGAAATCGCTGGATTGGCCGAGGTGGACCACACTTATGGCCTGCACGATCCCCGGACTTAAATCCCCTGGATTTTTTCCTGTGGGGCCATTGGAAGTCATTGGTGTACGCTACTCCATTGGAAAACGTAGAAGACTTAAGAAATCGAATCATTGCTGGGTGCAACTCAATTGAAACCGATCCTGTTGTTTTTGAGAGAGTTCGCCAGTCGATGAGGAGAAGATTGAATTCTTGCATCCGAGCTCGAGGTGGTCACTTTGCACAGTTATTGTAATTTTTGCTTGCTAAAATTGTTGGTATGGTAAAATATTTGTTTTTGCCCTTAAATAAAACCCTTGTTATTTTAAAAAAAATTTCTGTAATAAATGTACATGCACTAAAATGTGTTTTTTTACTAAAAAACGGTACGTCGTATGATAGAAAGTTAAGAGAGCTTTTTTCTTCACAATTAAACAAAGAATAGAAACATATTTTTATTTTTAGAGAAATCAGCGGCGTCCTATTTTTTTCTTGAAAAATAACACGCCTAAAATTTCATTATGATCTTTAATGCCGCCTTGGAGAAATCTTATTTTTACTGTTTCTTTTAATTAAACTTCAACACGCTGTAGATCGGTAACGAAGCGTTTGCGGACCTTGAACTTTTTTGTATAAAATGACCTGGCCAATCAACCCCTTTAATATTGCCGCATCTTTTTTAAACACCCTGTATAGAAACGCTTCTTAAACCCACCTTACAAAACATATAAAATATTTTTGGGGCGGAATTTTGTTTATTAGTTCGTTCATTCGTTACACGTTGTTAATTTATTTTGATAAAATAAGCAGACTTCGAATATTATTATTTTTATCGTATCATAATCTAAGTTCATTTTATGTTAAAGATTTATTTATAATTATTGAGACTATATTATTAGGGGAAGTACGGCTTTGATGGCATCCTTTTTTTTATAAATATGAGCAACTATGTTCATTTAAACCGCAATAGATATTTAACCGTGGCAAAATTCAAAGAATAGGAAGTAGTTTCATAAATAACCAATCTTTCCAAAATAATATATTTCTATAAAATATATATTTTGATTTTATTGCCAAGTGTGTCATCATATACCTATATAATGTTAATAATGGTACACCATATATGGTAATGATGGCATAGGTAGATAATAATTATTTACAATAGATAAAAAAATTAATGCAAGCAGGATTTTCATCAGAGTCATCTTGAAATTGTGGTGCATTTGGATCCAGATTTTTATAACTATCAACATCGAATTGAACGCTTTTCTTAATCTTCCTTGCGGACTTTTTCAGTTCTTTTGCTTTTTGGTCTGATTGATCTTTTGCGTTTTCTCTGTTTCAGTATTGAATCCATTTGGGGGACTGGTGATAATTCTTGTATAAAATCAGTCGCATTTGAAGAAGTCACTGAACTCTTTATTGATGACACGCTACTTACTTCAACTACAGAAGATTCTGATAAGTTTTTCTGACCTAAGCAGAAATTTCCTATCGCATTCATACAACAAACTACTGTGAAATGCTGACCTCTTTCAGCAGCAGTTAATGAGCCTACTTGATTCTTTCCTTTGCAGGCAAAATTTTTTTCAGAACGAGATTAGACAGTGGACAATCCAGATTAGTCCATTTTAAAAATTTGTTCAGGCATAAATTTGTATTGTTCAATTATTTATGTCAAATTTTATGCTTTGATATTTAGTCTATTGAATGCTTGAGCTCGTGCAAGAGAGATTGCTTCAGGAATTCGGAGACTTATGGAAGGATTTCTCTTTAGAAAGCTACGAAGCCAGTCCCACTAATTTTTTTGTGCTATTAAAGTTATGTTTTAGACCAAGTTGCAAAGCTAATTTTCTCACATCAGTACACGTTAATTCAAAGAACCTTAGTTCTAACATTTTTATATGGTCAACTATTTATTGTTCTCTTTCTTTATTAAGGATAGGTAATCTACCTCCCAAAAATCCTACATCATTACCTTTTAGCACCTTATTACTATCCGAAACCCTTCGCCGAAGTGTTCTTGTTGGAACATTAAATGTCTTCGAAGCGAGTTTCCATCTCATATGTTTCGAATTTATAGCATCTATAGCTTCTCCCATATTATCAGCTGACCATTGCTGGCTTTTGGAAGATTTTTCTTGCTTGTTATTCATGTCGTTTATGCTATAACAAATAGAAAATTATAATTTCTATCAACATTAAAACATTAATGTACTTATAAACATCTGCACATAGACATAGTAAACGTATGCCATCATGCCCGAAGTGTAAGACACGTCTTTGTGGGAATATGTGGCAAGTGTATTGTAACGTACGAACTAACTACCGGCCTTAATTTGATGTTTAATGTACATTTATATTTCAATCAATACAATATGTACTTATGTTTCTACTAATTGAATCAAAAAAAAAACGTACATTAGTAAAACCATAATAAAAATTTTACATACCTGCTAAGTTAAATTTGTGATATTGTACCAGAAATACCCAAGTAATTTAGCTGTAAATACACAAATAAGACGCTACCACTCTAATGTAATTGATGACTGCCTACTTTGCAACCATAGCAATCGAGATATCATAGAAAATCGTCATGTGCCATCATAGCCGTACTTCCCCTACTAGGTTATCTTGGTTACTCATAATACGTTAGATACAACAAAATTATAATTGTTGAAATTATTAAATGTAAAAGATTGTATGTGCGATCGCTAGATCTTCAGTTTCTTTTCTATTTTGCATATACCTAGAGAGCATTTCATTGATTCTTTAGTATTTGACACATTGCTTATTGAAACTTTCCCGCCTTGAAACTTTCGCGCAATTGAAACTTTCTTAATCAGGTTTTCTTCTAAATACCCTCTGGCAACTTTGCTTGACTCCCATCCACACAGTTCTTGCAAATCTAAAATGTTTCCACCAGCATTAACAAGCAAAGTTGCTGAAGATGACCGGTATACATAGTTGGATTTTCAAGGTTGAGAAATGAAGCGATTTTCTCGAGCATTTTAGAAAAGAAATGAATCCCACAAGAGTGAATCGTACACTTGCCATTTCTGTACGAGATAAACAGTTTATTTTGGTGACATGTTACAGCCGTAATGCTATTTCTTAAGTAACATCATCACAGGATTAATATTACCCACAGATACAAGGGCAAAAAATATTTTATCTTTGATTTTTTGAGTGAGAAATGGGAATGATAATTTGACTCTCTAAAATCTCAACATCGTTCATAGACATATTCACTAATTCATTACTTCAATAACCACCACCAACTCCAATCAAAAAAGCTATTTTCATCATTAAATATACCTCGTCGGGAGCTGTACACAATAGTTTATTAACTTGCTCTCTTGTGAATGTTTTAGACTCTGTTTTTAACTCTATATCCAACATTCTTCTTCTTGATAAATCTTGACATCTCTCAACATCGTCTATGATTTCTTTCAAAAGTGTGCAAACCAGTGCTAATTTTTACATATTTTGGGTAATTCGCTGAGGTATTGTGGTGTACATGTTTCAGGACTTAGTAGGTATTAGGGGGAATTATTAGGAATTATGAAGAAAATGTTGGGTATTACAAAAAATTGTGGGGCATGAAAAAGGAATTGGAGGGTATTATGAAAGAATTGTTAGGTATTGCTAGAAAATATGAGGTGTTATTTAGGAATTTTTCATAAGTTTTTCTATTGCGCCATTGTTACAAATTATTATCCTAATTTATTGAAATATAGGTGCCGTGGTGGGGGTGCCTATCTTTATTCCATTCAAACGCTTATATGATAGAAATGCAGCGTGCCCGTTTGAACTCGGTAGTCACAGTTTTCCGCCAGTCCTTACGCTTGCGTATTCGTTTAGTACCGTCACATGGGGATTTATGGGACATTTTTCTAGGTTTTTTTCAAATATCTTTAATAGCACACACTATTTAAGTAAATTTTTTTTACTAGGTTAAAGAAGTATGTTTTTGGCATAGATTGACATAGTGAAACATGCAAAAAACGATTTTTTTAATTTTTTTTTTTATATTTTTCGAGTGTCCCAAATTACCCAGGGTTTGGGGAAATAGGGACATAAACGATTTTTAACAGAAAACAGTGTAATTTTGCCACATAACCCAAATTCAACGCTTAGAATACCTTTATGGGACATCCATAATTGAAAAAAAAAACAGTTTAAAAAATAAGCTATTTCATATACAAATTCCAATTCTGCATATAAAAGCGTTTATTCGAATGGTTGTAACAAAATAAATATAAAATTCTTCTTATAAACTATTAAATAACAAAAATTATCAATTCTATGTAACAATAACAAGAAAAATATCATAAAAAAATACTGATTTATATCATTTAAGAGCGAAATCACATTAGTTCACGTCATCGTCGAAGATATGTTTACCACGGCAGATGGCTGGATTTGTCAAAATGAATTCAATTTGTTCCCAATTGACTGTACAAATATCTCTGACATTGGGAAAAACAAACTGATTTTTTTTTCTTTGAAGTTTCTCATGCAGTCTACTTTAATTTCTGGTCAGTCTTATAATTCTCTAGCACTTGAGCAACATATTTTTTCTCAGTTTGTTTTTTGGTTCCTGCATTGTAAATAAACTTTATGAGTACAAAGCTATTCTTAGCTATATTATCACAATTATTTTCAGGTCTGATGAATGTCGTACTTTGGCGTCTAGCAATAGGAACGGCGTTAAAACTGGAAGAAGTCCCTTCATTTTGTGTTTCTTCCATTTCTTGGATTTCTCCTTCTTCCATTTCTTGGGTTTCTCCTTCTTCTATTTCTTGGATGACCTCTTGTTGTGTATTAAAGTCAGAACATTTAACTGACTGTCCAGGTTCAACATTGATTTTCTTTTTTCGTTTGAGCGTGTGTTTCTCTTCTTTTCCAATTCGTGTTTCTATTATTTCAATAAATGATTGGGTTAACGCGTTATTATCGATGGGGTCGTCTGGTTTACCCAAAACCTTATTTAGCACTCTCTTCGGATCAACCGGAATGATTGAAGTTACTGCAAAGCCAGATTTTATGTTAACCGATAAATTTGACCTCAACATCACTAATAACTCTTTGAGCAGGCTCGGAAAGGTGGCTTTTGGGACAGTGCCTCTGTGCTTCAATTTCCACTTCCTTAAAATCTTACGCCATGCTATTTTCATAGGTCTGAACACGGCGACATCTAAGGGTTGGCACAGGTGAGTGCTGTTTGGCGGCAACAACACAAACAAGATATTATTTGCCTCACACGTTTGTATAATACGAACTGACATGGGGCTACTTAAATTGTCACCAATAAGCACTTTCACGCCTTCTTTTCGCCTTAGAAAAGGCAGTGCTATTTTATCAAACCAGTCTTCGAAAAGGACAGAATCAAACCACCCACTAGTTGACCGATTGTATACTGTGCCTTCCGGTCCATTTAGAATCCATTCTGGGTACAAATTCACAGCCTTATAGACAACGTAGGGTGGTAACAGCACCCCATCACCACTCGCTGCGAACATTACTGAGGTAGAACTTTTTGAACTATCTAGTATACGCGAGGCGCGTTTACTGCCTCTCCTGATAAATACCCGTTCTTTACCGGGATCATCCGTCAAATTGGACTCATCGTAATTTATTATATTTTCTGGGGGAACCCCCTCAAGTGTTACTTGGAGGTTATTGAAATATCTCTGCAGCACCTCAATTGATAAATCCGCGCGAGCCCGCTTTATGTTTTCAGAAAATCTGATTGAGAGCTCTTGATTTCTTGCTAAAAAATATTTTACCCAATCTGATCCCGGTAAATTGTTTGGAAATATTGTTTGACCACCTTTATTATTCACATAATGTTGGACAAACACCTTTAAGTCGTTTTCGGTAAAAGGATATTCAAAATTCGCCGCCGTGGTCAAAGCATTTGTAATTTGAAGTTCTTCACCTGGGTTTAAAACTGGTGGTCTTCCTAGTTTGTCCCCATTCATGCCATGGTATTTTCTGAATATCGTGTTCCGTGGGACATTAAATTGCTCTGATGCTTGCCGCAAAGACATATCATTTACAATAACAGCTTCCAGAGCTGCTTCCAGCTGGTCTTCTGAATACTGTCTACGCAGGGGTGCCCCCAGCTTTCTTTTATATTGGCGTGGCATCTGTCCCAAATTACCCAGAAAATTACATTATTTCATTAAATTAAACATTTTGTCAAACAGCAACAATATATGGCAAAACAAATTAATGCATTTTAAATGTAAGGTTATAAACAAATATTAGTTTCATTGAAGCACCATTCTAACTTTAACCGTTACGTCATACCAGAGGAGACTATTTGAGCAACAAAAATTTGTATAAAACTTACCTCAACTTTGTGATTTTTTTTCAAAAGATTCAGCTACTTTAGTAGCTGTTTGAGGTTAAACAGCACTTTCTTCGCGCTCTATCAAACCTAGGGAAATTTTTTCAGTCAAAAATCTTGTTGGTTGCACTTATGGCGGTAAATACAAACTAAATTTGTCATTTTGTCCCATATTACCCCTGGTGTCCCATAAATCCCCATGTGACGGAACTGAAACCTTTTTTTTTTGTTACCAGAAATAAATTAGAGCTTTGTTATTTATTATTTCAAATATTTTATTATCCACTTGTGTTTAACTTTTACTACTTCATACAATGATGTGAAATTTGTGTTAATAAAGTGTTTATATTGTTTTTTTTTGCAGTTTGAACTTCTTTTAACAGTTAACCCTTAGGTTTGTACAACCTGTTTGAAATAAAATGAATTTGTGAAATTTCGATATACTCTCCGCAAAAAAATTATGGAATCCACCTATTTTTTTTTGAATATTTTTTATTTTTTCAAAATTTTATGTTCTATAACTAAGTAGTAGGTACACAAACATATTAAAAATAAAACAACATGTAAAAGAAAAACCAAAGACCGGGTATTGACGAGATAATGAAGGAATTTTTAGGTATCACGGGGTATTTCAAGGAATTTAATGGGTACTAGTGGGTATTGCAAGGAATTTAATTTCAAGGTGGTGCAAGGTATTTAATGAGTATTACTGGGTGGGTATTGCAAGGAATTTAATGGGTATTACGGGGTATTGCATCGAATTTGAAGGGTATTAGTGTGAAATACATCGCATTTAGGAATCGGTGTACAAAATATTGTGAGCGAATTACCCCTCGTATTTTTGTTTATAAAAGTGACATTTGTTGATATGTTGTTTTGTTTTAGTCGTCCAAGATACGATAGAAATGTAGGAATTACACAGATTTTTAGTAAATCTAAAAATCTGTCCTTACACTTTTCGCTGCTTCAAAAATCAATAATAATCATAATAAAATTATTGATTTGTTTTTGTCTTTGATGATACGATAAAGCTTTGAATATAACTTGAACAATAAGAAATGTGTAAACTTTTCGATAAATGACCTTATTACTGGAGCGAAATAAACTCTAAGTCGCTCCGTAAAACCAGACGAGACAATATACATAGGTACATTTTATAAAGTAAAAAATTCTACGTACGAAATGGCTATTGACGACATTTTTCTGTGGTGCAGACCTTTTTTATATCGAAAAAACGTCAGAAATTCATAATTTATAAAAATCGTATTTTTTAACATTTACATCGTCATATCTGCCAATTTAATTAAGCTATCGACTTAATTTTTTTTTAAATTGAACCACATAAATAACCGCTTCTAGGAATATCATTTCCATGTCGAATATTGTATATTGACATTTGTTTAAATATCAGTTTACCTGTTACTTCGCTATGCACATTTTCACTAAGGCACACATTTTTGAAGTGAAAACTTCTATAGTCGCGTTGATTGTGGGCACTGGACGAGACTGAGCCGTCACGCTCGGCTATGTAACGCTCGTTCGGGTAAAGTCGGCTCGAGTCGACTAAGGGAGCGAGAGAAATATAGTCAACGCATCACTAGTTTGATACAAATCATGTTCAGACCGAGCGAAATGTACTAGAACAATGTATACACAATAATAATAAATATATATTTTTTAAATGTAATTTAGAACGAAAATGGAAAATGGAAAATGTAAATGTAAATGAATATAGAACGAAAAAAAAATTTGTATTTCGTATTATTAACCTCGCCTTGATGAAGTTTTCACTTCTGCCGTGTGGTCTTAAGCACACCCATTTTTCTTTTTATTTGTAGAAATTGTTATATACATGTTGTGAAGCAACTGTAGACAAAGTAAAGGGGACGTTTTTTGGGGGGGGGGGGGAATCGACACACAGTTTTTTAATAATTAGTATTTTTGTAACGAACAAAATTGGAACAACCCAACTCAACCACCAGAGGGTTTTTGGTAACCTCGAAAAGTTTGTGAATCGATTTTCCGCGTAAATGGCTAGTCGGACAAAAATTATCTCATGCATTCGCTGCGAGTACATGAGATAATTTTAATTTGCAGATAATATTGTCCTCTACAGTTTTTGTTAAAAAAAAAAAATTGTAGTCCGACAAACCATTTACGTGGTTAAAAGAGCAAAAAGCAGAGGGCACTGCAGTTTCCAAAAATGAGTTTTTACTATTTTTCGAAGTGAAAAAAACGTTTAGCGTTTTGATGCAAATATAAAAGTTGTAGAGAATGAAAACCCCCACAAAATCCTTACTAACCTTTTTCTTGTGCGATGCATTGTTGCGGAGTTGTAGCGTCTTCATTCTCGAACGTGCGCTATTTTAGAATAACTCTTCGAGTGCATTGAAAAATACAAGCTATAAATTTTTATTACGTCGGTGCATGGTGTAAGAAACAATTTGCAGAAAATGTACTTTTAAATTCGAAAAAAAGCGGTACTAATAGATTGGAAATGTAAAGAGGTTTTAGTTTGGGGAAAATATTTTTGGAAATAGAAATTTGCAAGAGATATTGAAACTGCAAGGATAAAAATTTATCGAAAACATTGCACTATAGGTTCATTGCAATTTTTTTGGGTCTCCCACTAGTTTTTCGTTTTTCCTCGGCGCTCAGCACGCTGATGCAGTTCTCCTCTTCACAGTACTTGCAAGCTACCCAGCAAACGAAGCCGGCATTTCGGCATCCACATGCTGAACCACATTTGTTGGTCTTGCATGCGCAGGTGATGTTCATGACGGTTGGTGGCGCTGGTTCCCTTGTGCTCGTTTCTGCTTCAAATGCTCGAGCCATCCTCTTCCAGCCCCAATACAAGGAATTCAAGTCATTGCCCAACCAAGCCTGCATTTGAACATATGCTCTTCGGCTAACGAGATTAGATGCTGCGGGCGAAGGCCATAAAGAAGAGAAATTCACTTTGCTTTTGGTCGCGGATTGCGTGAATTTCTTGAAGCGACGTTGACGCAATGTGTCAGCGGTTTATTGAAAATTTCTGCAGTGTTTCGCAAAATCTCAACATTTGTCTTGTACCGCACACTGCAATTAACTTTTCCGCGCTTTCGTTCCCACACAGTATTCATCGTCACCAGCATTTTCTTTCGCAAATGAAGCAACAAACGCTCGTTTTCGAGGAGCCAGAAAAATGACGTTTTAACGTAGCAACGATCGTCTCTCTACCGCCCTTCAGACAATTTAAGACAGATGTAAGAACCGGTTTCTACTACGTAGAACGCGTTTCCAAACAAGGGACAATAACAATATACCGCACTACAACTCCACAACAGTGCATCACACAAGATAAAAGTTATTTTTTTTTCACGTCGAAAAATAGAAGAAACTCATTTTTGGAAACTTGGCGCTCTCTGTGCGCAACGCAGTTTGTCCTCTACAATTTTGATTAAAAAAATTTTTGTTCGACCAACATTTACGCGGAAAATCGATTCAAAAAACTTTTGGGATTACCAAAAATCCTCAAAGGAGTGGGATCCAACTTTTTGGTTTCAGGCTTTGCGCATGCCCCACTAACGATTTATTGAATAAAATAACCTCGCGAACTTTTTTCCAATAATTTTACAGAATGACTGTACTATAAGTACCGGCGCTCGATCTAGTGGATCTTAAATAGTGCCAAATAATTATTTTTGATTTACTTATATACCTATAATGAAATGTACTTTGAAGTATGTATAATATTAACAATAACTGTAGTATATATAATATGTTAATGTGAAATAGCATACTTCCTTCTAATCTCAATCACTGTGATACTAAATTTAATCAAAAATGTTAACAACTACTACTGAAACTGAAGAGCTATATACCGCATGTGTCAAATATCGTTAGGTATAGGGATTCAATGTTTACGTGCGATCTATACGTATGAATATAATACGTGGTAATGTGGTACCCCTACTGTCCGTCACCAATGCCGACAACAACCGACATCACAACGATATCCTCCGATCTCGACCCAGATTTTGCATTCAATGTTTAGGTGGGGACACGTTGTGGTCCCTGGCCGTCTTATTACTGGAACGGATAACATCAAATGGCCTCCGCGATCTACTGATCTCTCTCCAAATGATTTTTTTTTGTGGGGATATTTAAAAAATATTGTTTATACCCATGAAGCTGGTAGAACAGAAAACATAGTTGCCTTGAGAGAAAAAATAATTGAGGCTGCTAATTCAGTAACTGCTCACATGTTAGAAAACCTAAGAGTAAATTTCTACGACCGTCTAGGACAGTGGTTCCCAAACTTATTTTGCCTACTGCCCACTTTGAGAATAAATTATTTTTTAGCGCCCCCATTTTTTCACCTACTCAAAAACCACTATAACTTCAAATTAAATTAATTATTGTGAGCTATATTAGCGGAGATTAAACATTCATTCTAAACGAGACTTTTACTATGGGTTATAGTAAAAGTCTCGTTTAGAATGAATGAGTTAACTTGAGACCTGAGCGTAGTAGGTAGTACACAACGGCGCTCAGGTCTCAAGTTAACTTTTACGGGCTACACCTGCCAATGAGAATGATTATTGAAACGCAACTTTATAGTATTCAGACAAAGTATCTTTTATTCAAAATTCAAAATAAAACAAACATAATCGATTCTAATATAAAAACTAATGTGAAGGATGAATCTGATGCTGTTTAATAAGTTTGTTGATATCAGGTTCCAATTTACTCAAGAACAGCCGCAAGTCACCACGTTCGGTAACATGCAAACGATTTCTCTTTTTAGTAAGCAGCGTTGCTACAGCACTAAATCCACGTTCACACAAATATGACGATGGGAATGCTATCAAGAATCGTTGAATGATTGACCACAATCCAGGGTACAATTGCGGGATCGGTTTTTGTAGCCAAAATTCTTGGTAGCCATTTTTGAACTTGATTTTTATTTCCTCGTTCGTTGTCAATTCTATAAGTTCTTCTTCCAGATGTGGTGATATTGCTGTGTTGACATTTGAAAACGGATCCAACACCCAGTCTGGTATTTCCAAGTTCAAAATATCCTGGTATCGTTCGGTGAAGTCAATGTGGAGCTTTTCCAAATGTTGGCAGTAGGCAAACAAGTCGTCGTTACTGCAGGATACTGATAAATTCGGAAAATTATGAAACTCACGTCTGCCCATATTCTTTTTGTGTAGAAGCAGTTTGGCTGCGAAAGCAGCAACGACATTTTTTGTTTTAATTAAATTTAGTTCATCGCCTTGCAGTTGGAGATTCATGTTGTTGAACAATTTATACAGGTCTGTCATGTAAGCTATATCATTTTTTGATGTAATGAGCTTGTTGCGCAATTCTGTATCTTTAGTTTCCAAAAACTCCATCACAGAGTCAAACAGGTTGTAAAATCGAGTCAGACAATTGCCTCTTGATAGCCAACGAACTTCGGTATGAAACAACAAGCGGTTGAAATCTTCGTCATTAGTAACACAAAGCTGATGAAATAATCTATCATTCAAAGAGCAGTTACGGATTTTATTGACTGCTTTGATGACATATTGCAGTGATTGAAATAGTCGTTCACTTAAATTTCTAGCAACCAAATGTTGTCTATGAATAACGCAATGTACAGCAAGGACATCTGGAATTTTATTTTTTACGTACGCTATGAAGCCTTTATGGCACCCTGTCATAGCCGGAGCGCCATCCGTAGCAACTGATATAATATTTTTCAAGGGAATCTCTTTCTCATCACAAAACTTTTCCAATGTATTGAATATGGTTTCGCCTTTTGTATCGGTCTCTAAATTTCTAGCAAACAATAGTTCTTCACATATTTTCTCATCTTTAATAAACCTCACGTAAGACAGCAACAATGCTTCATTAGTTGGTAAAGTGGACTCATCGAACTGAATTGAGAATTGACTAGTCCTCAGATGATTGCACAATGATTCTTCTATGTTTCCGGCCATTTCATCAATTCGTCTTTGCACAGAATTATTACTCAAAGGAATTTTTCCGATAATATCTGCGGCCGGTTTATGAAGCACAGTAGTTATTACTTCCTTTATTGCTGGCAAAATTAACACTTCTCCGATGTTGTGTGGTTTGCCTTTTTGAGCAATTAACAAAGAGATGTTGTACGAAGCTCGAAGTCCGTCGTCATCTTGCTTAGCAGCCGCCGAAAAGAGTTTTGCTACACTTGGCCGAGTATTATGCTTCTTCTCTAGGTCTTGAAAATATGCTACATTCTTGTCTTTCTTATCTGGATGCATTTTATTCAAATGATCTTGAAGTCTTGAAGGCTTCATTGCTTCATTCGAAAATGTTTTTAGGCATAGAAGGCACAAAGGCGACGATGGGTTTGTAGGATTTTCAATGAATCCGAATTTAATATATTCCGCACAGTATTGCCGTCTCTTCTTTTTTACTTCCGACATTGTTTTGTTTTGAGAAATACGTAAGTATAAGTGTTGAACTTAAGTACTGCTTATCTATTACGCGCGAAACCGCAAATGAAAATAAAATAAATATTACGTTGTTTATATAGGATTGCATAAGCAGCACGCACCGACAGGAATAAGACAAACATGCATAAACTCGTTTATCTCATTCGACGCTCAATCGTACTCAACAAGTAAGAACAAGTATTCTATGAACCAGCCGATTGATACAGTTGCCTTTTTATTTGTTTGTTTGTGTCTCTTTTCGTTTCGAAACGGAGCGACCGATTGATATGTTTTTTATTTTATTTATTCAATAAAACAGGACAGATATATGAACTACTCGGAGAGAAATATCGAACCGAGTTGGTTTGAGCAATCTCTTAATTAATATTAGTTGATGTTCACAAGCTGTAGTCGAGAGTAGGGATGGGACATCGGTGGGTAAACATCGATATCAAACATCGATGTTAACATCGTTGATCAACATCGATGGTTGCAAAATATCGACTACCAAACATCGATGTTTTTAAACATCGATAATTATATTTATAGATTTATTTTTTGGCAGTTTAACAAAAACTTTATTATAACTTAATTAATTTACGTCCTTAACAAAATGATATAAAAGATATCACTATTCAAAAAAAATAATAAAAGAAATATATACATTTATAATATGTAGTTAACTTTAGAAACTACTCAAAAAAAACTATATAAAAAAACAATATTATGCAATTACGCATGAAACAACCACATGACTTAAATCGTCTGATACTTAAAAAATATATACATTTACGTGTATCAAAGCTTTTTAAGAGAACGATTTTTATTTGGGATTTTATAGTCTTGCATTTTTTTTTGACTACGCTGGCAAATACCGAGATACATATGGATATGGTTTTATATTTCTGATGTGTCATCTTGCATTTAATACGTGTATCGTCGTGTATGATTGTACGCACTAGGGAATTTCCCGAAGAAGTATACATCGGTAATGTCTATCTCCCTTCTTTTTCTATGATAATACGTTTACCTCCTTCACTTATTCTGCATGCATACATAATTTAACTTTTATTCTGCACATTAAAAGTACTATAAATTTATGTATTTAATTATATATTATTTAAATATTTATACTGAGTAATATTTAAAAGAGCCTAAAATGAAATATTCGAATTTATATGATATAGCACTGTGTAATTTAAATACTTCTTTTATTCGTAGACAATTTTACATCCTCGTAGCCTGTATGTGAGCTGTTAATTTGGAAACATTTTTGTATTTGTCAACAGAGGACGCTGTTTTATTTTGTGATTAGTGCAAATACATTTTGTCAAGCTTAAAAGTTCGATGTTCACTATATTTCTTCTAACATCGATAGTTTATCGATAAATCTAAATTGCAAACATCGATGCAAAAACATCGAACATCGATCCTAAAATATCGATGTTCAATGAACATCGATGTTCATCGCCCATCCCTAGTCGAGAGTCGAGAGCTCAGTCGGTGTCTAAGAGTCCTCCTAGATTCTAGATGAAATTACAAATCGCCCCCTAAGCCTTTACACAACGCCCCCATTTTTTTTCTGGGTCTCTTACCGCCCCCCTTTAGACCTGCAGCGCCCACAAGGGGGCGTTATCGCCCACTTTGGGAACCTATGGTCTAGGATAATGTCTTGCCGTGCAGGGAGGAATCCTTTTTTATTTATTTTATTAGGGTTATCTTTTAATTTTATTAGAATTACGCTTTTGTTTGTGTCATGCAGCGTGAACGTAGCTTAATAATTCTCTGAATTTACTGAAAGGAAAAAGAAAAACAAATCCTTGCAACTCGTAAATATTATTTCTGAACGCATTAGAAACACACGAGTCGGTGGTCCAATGGTTACTGCTAAGTGCTAACTTGTATTTGCGAGCATGTGTTGGTTGTCGCGTCGCTGGCATTGGAAAGGAAAGTAGAGGTACCACGTTGCCACATATTGCATGGATTGATCGCCTATAGCTAATGAAAATTGACACATACGGTATATACAATAATGTTTATTTATGGATCTTGTCTTGTTTAAACCTTTTACCTATGTATAAGGGTAAAAGTATTGGTAGCTATATAGTCGCTTAGGTATTATAACTTAAGACTATTACACAAGATCTTTGAGAAACGCATTTGCTAACATCAACTTCTATACGTTAAATGTTGGACGAGCATTGCTTTTTCAACTACAATAATAAAACAAACGCCAATGTTAGCAGCTTGTGTTAGAATTATTATCAGTATACTCTGTGGTTGTACAATTAATGGGTGCCTGTAATTGACTTACCTTTTACGATTTAGAAATTCTTATGTTATTGAATTGTCGACTTGGGAATGTCTGGAAAAGTGTTCCTCAAAATCTTCACGGTGATGGCACCTTGTTGCTGGAACCACATTGCCTCTAACTCCAACACATCCAGTTTTTCGTTCAACATGGTCAGGTACCGTTCGCCAGTGATGGTTACTTCGTTTCCATTGGCATCTTCAAAAAAGTATGACCCAATCACATGTTCTGAGTAAACAGCGTACCATACGGTCACTTCTTTTGGATGGAGTGGTGGCCCAAACACGAGGATTGTCGGTTGTTCAAAACAGAGTATATTGTTTGTTTACATGTCTAGAGAGGTGGAAATGCGCCTCGTCGATCATCATCAGTTCAAATCAGACATTTCGTTATTCGGTTGCAACAACCTCTGACTGTACGCCACACGGGTTTCGTGGTCGGCTGGCAGCAGCATTGAACCATCTGGACTTTGTACGGAAACATCTTCAAATCCTAGGTCAAAATTCTTTGACGGGAGCGCCGAGAAATGCCCATTGCGTTGCGTGTTTCGCGTCGATGTTGACGGCTTCTCTTCAAATAGAGTGATACTTCTTGCGCCACTTAGTAAACCATCTATTAGTTTTGATACGCTAATCCGATTGTTTTTTTTTTCTAGATGAACCCAACTTATTAAAATTCCTTGCCAGTTGCAATAACAGCATCGAACAAACGAAAAATTTAATAGACGTTTGCTTCACTCTACGGTCACAAGCGCCGGAGATTTTTGCAAACAGAGATCCAGAAAGTGATGCATTAAAAAGAGCTTTTAATATCGTGTAAGATAGAAATATTATTTGTATATATGTATGTCATATGAGAACTAAACTATTTTTTTCTAGGGATTACGCTCCCTTACCGAAGAAAACCAGCAAAAATTATAAATTATTCCTATCCCGATTGCGGGATCCTAATCCGGATAACTTTGTTTATGCCGATGTTATGAAAGCTTTCTTTATGGTTGCCGATATAAGAATGTATACTGATTATGAAGAATCAGATGGGGAAATTCCGATTTTCGATATGGCGAATTACAGCTTGAAGCATCTGACTAAAATAAACTTGTCAATAGTTAGAAAGTACATGGCCTACACCCAAGTATATTTTATATTTAATTTCTATTATTTATCAATGTAAGTGTTCTTATTTTTATAGGAAGCACATCCGGTACGTCTTAAGGAAATTCACGTCGTTAACGTACCTCCATTTTTGGATAAATGTTTAACTTTAGTTAAACCGTTTTTGAAAAGTGAAGTTTCCAAAGTTGTAAGTAATACAAAAAATATTGTGTGTTGGATGCGTTAGCATTTTTTAATGTGACAATATGCTAATAATTAAATTAGTCTTCGTATCATAAATAAGTGAAAACAAGCAGTAAATATTTAAATATTCTGGCGAAATTTTTACTTTCTTATACGTAGTATAAGGAAGTATTGTGATGATGAAAATTTTCGACCTCGAGATTTTTGCAGATGTCTACGTTTTGAAGTACCCTGATACCGAAAAAGTGGTTTTTAAAAAAATCTCTCTCTCTCTCTCTCTCTCTCTCTCTCTCTCTCTCTCTCTCTCTCTCTCTGTGTGTGTGTGTGTGTGACTACGATAGCGGTCAAACCGCTATAGGTATCAATTCCAAATTTTATATTTACGAATATAATTTCTCTCTTGAGATCTGATTAGATTTTCAGTAAAATCGGCAGACCGGAAGTAGTAGTTTACTTCAGTGGATGAATCGAATTTTGCCAATATTTCGTCAACTACTAAGTTTAGACGAATTTATAAAGAATTCATAAGTATTTAAAACTTAATTTCCAATATCTTTTGTGTAAAAAAAATTTCAAAATTCGGACCGGAAGTATCACTTTTACTCTTACCGAATAACGATTTTTTGCAAACATGTCGTAAATTAGGCACTCTATATATATTTATGAAGAGTACAAAAGTATTTAGAGTTGGATTTGGAATATTTTTTGTATAAATGAAATTTCAAAACTCGGACCGGAAGTAACACTTTCATATATATAAGAAAGTCGTGTGGTGGCCACACCTCATTTTTTAGGATAGATTTATTTTATTCAAACCAAGAAACGACGAAGATTTAACAACATACAATCGATTAGTGGATTCAGCAACTGAATTTAAAGAACTTGAGGGTGTTGGGTACAAAAATTAAAATTAGTTCTTTCGGTTGAGGTTTTAATATCCTACAAATATATTGAATTTGTCATGTAATAGTAAAAATTCAAAAAAAACACACATATCCTGTACCTATGTCTGATACCTCCATGGCGTGTCATCTACGTCTTTTCTCATAAAAACAATTATTGACAGTAATTAAAAATCTTGAAAATTATTTTTTTTTTACGTAATGTATTAATTTAAAATGGTCATTTTTCATTTAAGAACATGCAGATCCAAGAGTAAATATTTTTCTTATATAAACATTTATTTATTCAAAATAATTTTCTAGTTCTAACTTACTGAAAAACAAAAATAAGGCACGTCCCTTAAGTGGCCATTCGTTTTAAAAAAGGCATGACCAATTACAAAAGCAATGATTATGTACTGCTAGTCGGCAATGGTTGCCCAAGTAGCACTATATTTGAGTTTTATTTTCAACTTAATACCATATTATACAGGCTGTCCCAGAAATAAAAAGACGGAGTAGCAGGTATGTAAAGTCCGAACAGAAACAGGCCCAAATATACCGCAATAACGAAGAAATTAAAAATTTAATTTTCTATGTTGTTTTTTAGATAAAAAATTACATTACGGACCTGGCACAGAATGTATGTTTATAAATAAATACACATAAGAATGCTCATTTGTAAATAGAAACGAACACGTATTCATAGAAAAATACGCTTTTATTTGTATAAAACGGGAAAAAAATCGTACTTATTCATATAAAACATATTTTTTGCCAGATGGGCGACCCACTTTATTGCAGACAATAAAAGATTGTTTTTATTTTGTTGCTCTTTAATGTGTTTGTAGTCGGAAACAGCTGATTATTATTATTTTAGAATATTCAGTATATCAAGAATGTAATTATTTTTTTCTAGCAGGTGTAAAATTAAAGTAATTAATGGTTTGATATTTATTATGAAGTATCTATTCCTCCTGCTTTTTTTTAACACAAGTAATATGGTGGTCCTGAAAAGGACCGATTGTGAAAGTGAAGCAGGTGGATATTTAGTCCAGGGTCGGCGTAATCCCAATTTAATTCTTCATTATTTTTTTTCTGCCGTCTGCGCACGAATAAAGACTTGATATTTTGAGGGTATGTTTTTACACAATCTAGCATACGATTTCTGCTACTCCGTCTTTTTATTTCTGGGACAGCCTGTATTCACAACTCTTGTTCTTTTGTGTTTTACTGATAATCGCAAAAAATCAGAATGAAAAATCCTATGATCCGTGTTTTTACCAACCCTTTGTCTTCCTCTAAGTACTTTATGCGATACGGTTATTGATTTGACTTCTACCCCCGGATATCGAAAGATTCAATTCGACAGGAAATGGTCATTTTGTATCGGATTGTATCACGAAACAGTTCCTATCGAAATTATTCGATTCATAAAATTCGATAGGTTCAGACGTGTCGCACTCTACCTTCTCTGTTTTTTTTAATACCTAGTATGTTGTGTATGTTAAGGGAAATTTATATTAATTATTTATATTATTAGAGGATTGACGGATATTAACACCATACTAAAGCAATTGCGTAATGCGACAAAGCATAAATATCCATATTTTTTTAAAATTCTTGTGCAAAATATATTATTTTTTTATGGAATTTATCTTGTTATAGAATTTTACTACTACTAAAAATGAGGAAAAAACACAATATTAAATTAAATATTAATAATTTGCAGCAGAGCTTGGCGTCTAATAATGCTATGATGTGTAATGCAATAAAGGATAAAAAAATTATATATATTTTTTTAGAATTCATGTATAAAATATAATAGGTATTCTGTATAGAAATTACTTGTTTATAGAATTTTAGGCTAATAAAAATAAGGGCAACATCACCAGCAATACTTAAAATCAAAGACACTCATTAAATCAAACGGTAGAAAACATAATTCTGATATAAGTGAAACAAGATGGACTTAGCTACGATTTCAGTGACTTAATTTTTTTTTTTAATGTTGCTGGATATCAACGGAAATTTCTAATTTAATTTCGATGAATTTTCGTGATTTCAATAGTCGAGTCGTATCGAATTGTATATCGAATCCGATACTAAGTTGTCGAGATTCCTGATCATACTGCTGTTAAAGCAACAGGTTGGTTAGTTTTATAGGTTAGGTGTGTGTGTTTCTCTATTTTACAAATATATCTAACGTTTTCAGTTAGTATTCAAGTTCGAAATAGATAAAGAACTAGGTAATTTTTCAAATATTCAGCCCTTTTCGTTCCTCACAAGTGTAAACATAACCTAGTTTCTGAGTTTATCAAAACAACCAGTATTTGAAAGTATTCACTTTAGTTGCAAAGAAATGTTACAATTTTCAGACAACCGTTTACTATTACTAACAGTTTTTTTAGGATAGTGACTTTCACGAAACGCCATATTCGTTAAAAATATTGGTACCAAAAGCAGTAAAATACAATGGATATCTTAATATTATTACAACGACAGTCAAAAGGTAACTAAATTAAACACGTATGATACCTCCTTATCGCGTCATATATACAAATATATAAGGTATGACTTATAATTTAAAAATGCCCCCAGTTCGCGCATATCCAAGACACATCGTATTCAACAACATTATTAATCTTAATGTGTACTTTTTTTTGGAATAGAATTTTTCTTTGAAACCTACTATAATATCGAAAACGCGTAATCAAGACCTGCGTGTGGACATACCTTATACAGCTTGTGTAATGGAACACTTGATATAGTAAGTCCAAAATACATCAGAATTGCAACGTCGAGTACTGTATCCCCGCTCTCGCTACGTTTAGCGGTGAAGCATCGTCTGGCAATATCACAGTTACCTCTACCCTCTCCTGTCTTTCGTCGCGCGCCCAGTACGGCCCCAGAATACGACGTTGCAATGTTTACTTGGTAATATCGAGTGTTTCATTACACAAGCTGTATACTTGTACCATGATGAAACATATGCCTATCTCCCTCGTTTCATACTGCGTACTTCTTTTTTTGTCGTAAAATTTTCTTCTGTACCATCAGTTCTTAACCGAACTCTATTTACCTACTCTTAGTAACTCCACACCAACGTTGAAAAACTTCGTCGCCATGTAAATCACACTCGAATAGTAAATATACCTCCTGCCAAAGCATACATGTTAACCCTATTTGAAATAGTAACTATTTTCTATGCAGATCTATTGAATATAGTACTATAAAAGATATATAATTACAGATACATTACCATACACCTAATTCGAACACATTATATGAATATATCCCACGAGATTTACTACCCGAAGAATATGGAGGCACACTTGGTAAAATAGATATTATATCATCGGCCTGGCGTAAGAAGATATATGACAATAGAGATTTTTACATGGACGATTCTAGATGGAAAGTTGATGAAACTAAACGATCCATTGGCACTTCAAGCATCAAGAAAACATGCGATCTTGAAGGTTCCTTTAGGTCTCTCAATATAGATTAGCAAACAAGATTTTTTTTATCTTATTTGATTATCGTTTTATTTTAATAAAACTATAAAAAATATATAAAAAGTTGTATTAATTTACTTAGTTTTTTAAAGAATTCTGAGTTTGGAAGCAAAGGTTTTATTGTTCTACCCGCTTTAATAAAAGAAAAGAAATTTCTTCTTCAGAAAGTATACCGTCAAAGTTCGTCTTTGTGCGTGTCATGTTTTTAAAATCATATACATTAAAGAATTAAAGAACATATTTTTAAACAATATGAACCACCAACATAATATCGAGTGTGACAATTTGGCGCCCAACGTGGGGCCTGTTTGTGACAATAGAAATTAATATAAACGAAAATTCCTGTTTTTTTTTTTGTTTTGTTATTTTATCCTATAACTATAGGTGATACATTTGGCGAGGGATTAACAAAATTTCTACAAATAGTTGTGGAAACCAGTTTACAAGTTTTTCATGTCATCAACAGATTAGATTTTAGTGAAATTTGTTTTGTATTCTTAATAGTGAGTAGATTTTCAGAGAAAATAAAGATTAAAAAAACTAATTATTTTAAAAAATTCTTCATATTACTTATATGTCAGTGCAATAATAAAGTTTATATGTGAAGAGAAACATAAGCCTTTTTTGACTTAATATCACCGTTCGGTAAAGGCGCATACTTTACATTTGGTCAATGGCGCCGATTGTGCTTGGCGCGGGCTTGTCTGTTGTCATGGTCAAGTATTCATTACATAGATGGGAAATCTCCATCATACAAATCATAATATGTGAGCACGTTTATTTAAAATTAATAAATATTTAGGGAACGGACTTTCTGATCTAAAACATTATATATTATATCTTTATAATATTTATTTACTATAAAATATGTTTTTTACTAAATAGGGGAAAGTGGGTAACAGTGAGACGCGGGTAACAATGACACATTTGACAAATTTTCCGTTATAATTACCTCAGACCGTATGAAGATTGTATTTGTAATAAAAAAAAACTCAGGAAAATAGATTTACTGATGTGACTTTTTCTCAACATTTAACTAACAAACTTCGTCGCTAGATGTCGGGATTTTTAAGCCATTTACTTTGGCATCAATTCCGCAGTAGATAGTTGGGTAACTCGTTACCCAGGAAAATCCATATCTACTTACGAAGTTGCTGTAGCTGAAGCGTATTTAAAATCAATAACAACAACAATAATAATAATAATAATACATTTATTTGCCCAACAGAATATTTCCAATTACAGGACAAAATATAAATAAACACATACGTTAATGCAGAAAAAAAAAGAAATGAACATGTAAAACAAAAGGACACAAAAAGAAAAATGTAACAGACGTCACTATTGGTTCCAGTATCCAGCGTAAATGTCTGAAAAGAAAAGTTCGGCATTCCGTGCCATGTGGTGCAAGGGCGACTTCCTGAGCACATTGGTCCTGGCCGTTGACAGATTGAAGAATGCTGCATGCCGAGCCGAGCATTGCGGAACGTAGAAAGGCACAGCACCAAGCAGCTGCGGACAGTCAATTCTACTGTTAATCAGCTTGTATAAAAATCTGGCACTATGCATGGAGCGTCGCACGGCCAAGGATTGGAGCTCCAACAGATGTGTGTAAGAAATGTTCCATTCCGGGTAGGCTCCAGTCAGTTTAAAAGACAAAAATCTTAGAAATCTTCGCTGAATACTATCAATAGGAAGTTGTTGTGAAGTGTAGAGGGGGTACTATATGCCCGAGGCAAACTCCAACCTACTGACTACCAACGCAAAGTAGAGGGACTTGAGGAGGCAGGGATCCGTGAAGTACCTCGAGATTCTCATCAGAAATCCCAACATCCTTGACGCTGCGGCACACATAGATGTTATATGTGGCGTGAACGTCAAGGACGTGTCAAATACAACGCCCAGGTCCCTGATCGACTGAACCCCACTGATCAGTTGCCCACAAATGGTGTAATTATAGTCCAGAGAAACGGATTTACGAGTAAATAACATCGAATTACATTTTTCGATATTTAGGACCAGGCCATTCGAGTGCGACCACGCAGTGACGGCATCAAGGTTTTGCTGCAATTTGATGGAATCATTTTCACAATGGACCGTTGTAAAAAATTTTAAGTCATCAGCATAAGCTAATGCCTGACAAGTCAGAAGAGGAAATATATCGTTAACGAAAATGTTAAACAGCACTGGTCCAAGATTGGAACCCTGGGGAACGCCACTGGTTGCACGGAAAGTAAAGGATCTGTATCAATGCTTTCAGGTAGGTAACATCATCAAGAAATACGGAATTTATCCTCATGAAAGGCCCATATTTGTAGTAGTGAATTTTTTACTTAGTTCTGTAACCAACACACTGATGGCTAAAGAAGTGAGACAACATAAAGTGGTAACAGTAAGCAGTCTCAGGGTTACCCTTCCGTTTCCCTATAATCTAGCTTTTGTATTTTTTATTACTCTATATTGTCTACATTGTGTTTGTGATAAAAAAAAACTAAGAAAAATGGAGCTACTGGCGTGATTTTCTTTGTCCACATTCAACTAACAAACTTCAGTCGCTAGATGTCGGGATTTTTAAGCCCGCAGTTGGGTAATTCATCACCCAGGAAAATCCATATCTATTTACAAAATTGCTTTCTGTGTGGCTGAAACTTATTTAAAATCAATTCTTTCAGATAACATCACTGCAGCCGTTTCCGTATAATCTTGCTTTGTTGTTTAAAATTGGTTCTTCGAAGACTGAACCAGCTGTTAAAAAGACTTCTAGAAATTGACATTGCCTGAAGACAGTAAGGCTATTTTCCTTTTAAACAACTGTAAAGTTCATTTAGAATTACTGTTTGGTAACATATCAGTAGCCTGTCCTATCCTTCCAATGTTACATCCTTGCTTCAACGCATGGGACAAGGGGTAAACTTCAAGTCATAGTATAGACGCTACTTTGTACAGAATGTACTCGCTTCGGATTGCAATGTGAACGATTTTTAATGGCAGTGTTCCATTAAAGACGTTAGGGGAAGAGAGGGCAAAGTGGAAAGAGCGGGCAAACTGGAAAGTCCAAGTTTCAACTCTTTCTAGGGAACTGCAAATAAATTGAATGCGTAATTCAAAAGTGCGTTTTCTTACCGCTAGATGTCGTATGAAATCAGTGTCTAGATAGCCACTCTTCCCACAGTACAACGCGGTTTGTGTTTTTGGTAGTAGTGTCAACGATATTTAAGGTGAGTTAAAAACTAATAATTTACCTTTTATAAGAATATTTTTCTGAGTATTGCTTTAGCAAAATTTGCCTTGAGATGTACTCAACAGTATAACATGTTCACAATCAGGTTTTGTTAAAGTTTTTATTAGCTTAACCACAAAATATGAAACGTTGCTAAAACGGGCAAAATGGAAACCTGAAAAAGAGGGTAAAGTGGAAAGGTTTCCGCTTTGCCCTGAGTAGTAAATTTCTCATTAAAAATAAGTTGTAAGTAATAATAGTGATGATAATATTAATATAAAACTTATAAATTGATGTTAATACATTGAACAGATAATTGTGTCGGTAAGGATTTGTTTGTTAAACCATATATTTTTACAGATGGTGAACAAATATCGAAGAAAAACTAATCATGGTTCATGGACAGAAGAAAATATGCGTTTAGCGATAGAAGAAGCAAAAAAAACCTCTTTAGCGCGTGCTTCTAGAATCTATGGAATTCCATTTGGAACTCTGCATCGTCATGTAAAAAGTGGTACACATGAGAAGAAACTTGGAAGATTTAGAAGTGTGTTTAGCCAAGATGAGGAGAAAGAATTGAGTGATCATGCTAGAGATCTTGATGACAGATTCTATGGCCTAACAAAAGAGGCCCTGAAAGAGCTTGCATTTAAGGTTGCTAACCAAAATGGCATAAAACATCCATTTAAAAATAATAATGCGGGTGAAGCATGGTTGAAAGGATTTATGGCACGAAATCCTGACTTGTCGTTTCGCACACCAGAACCAACCAGCATTGCACGATGTTCTGCATTCAACAAAAGACAGGTTGACCATTTTTACGATAACTTATGGACAGTTATAGAAAAATACCACCTACAAGAACGTCCAGATGACATATTTAACATGGACGAAACCGGTGTCAAAACATCCGCACAGAAACCTCCAAAAGTTCTTTCCGGAAAAGGAAAACGTCAAGTGGGAGTTATAAGTTCAGCCGAAAAGGGTCAGCTCACAACTGTTATATGCTGCTGTAGCGCTGCTGGGAGATTCATTCCGCCATGCTTGATATTTGGAAATAGAAAGAAAATTAATGAAAGGCTGCTTGATGGTGGGCCAATAGGTTCTAAAGCATGGTGTTCTGATTCTGGATGGATTAACAGCGATCTTTTTGTGAAATGGTTGCAATTTTTCATTGATTGTGTACGTCCAAGTAAAGAATCACCTGCATTACTAATTTTGGATAACCACATTTCACATCAAAATTTAGATGCTCTTAATTTAGCAAGATCATCTGGAGTGATACTCCTTTCTGTTCCACCTCATACAACACACAAGCTACAGCCACTTGACGTAGCTGTGTACAAACCCTTTAAGACTGCGTTTGAAATAGCTGTGGATAACTACCAAAAAAATAATCCTGGTAGACGGAAAACTCAGTTTGAAGTTGCACAACTTGTTAAAGTTGCATTTGAAAAAAGTGCTACTATTGAAACAGCATCAAATGGGTTTAGAAAAGCTGGTATTTTCCCTTACAACAGAGATATTTTTACAAGTCTTGATTTTGCTCCTGCAGAGGTTCATCATATTCCTTCAGAGGATGAAGCACACCAGCAGAGGAACACAGACTCTTCGGATGAGGATATCCCACTGTCATCTGTTAAAGAAAGGCACAAAATTTCTACTTCTACCGTAACCTGCAATGTTAAGTCTTATCATCAATCACCAAATCAACTTCAACCACGCAAGCACTGGTGCACTTTGAGCCTGAAGCTGGTCCTTCAGGTGTTTCTTCAAAAACATTAGCTTCGGATCCAAAGGTGACACCAATCAAGTTAGGTTCATTAAATGTAGACAAAAGTCCAGAAACATCTTACAGCAATTTACAGCCTACGTTTACAGCTGATTCAACTCCACCACCATTGAAAAATAAGAAGGTGGTGCGAATATCTCCAAAAGACATCTTGCCTCTACCTAAAGCAGCGCATGCTGCCAATGCAACTAGGAAAGCAAAATGCCAGAAATCAGAAATTCTTACGAGCTCGCCTTACAAGTTAATGGTTGAAGAGAAAGAAAAAAGGAAAAGGCCAAAATCATGCAATCTTTTATCGAAGATAGAAGGGGAAAATCATTCTAAGCCATGTAGGACTAATAAGGGGACCGCTATTAAGGGCACAGGAAAAGAACAAGACACGTTTTGCCTGGTTTGTGGTGAAGAATATATATTGCCTCCAACTGAAACTTGGATTCAGTGTGATAAATGTGGAGATTGGGCACATGAAATGTGTGCGGACCTTACTGGTATGGACGAACATTACTTTTGCGATAATTGTAAATGATCATTATTGTATTTGCAGTTAATAAAAGATTTTACTATCTTTCCGCTTTGCCTTTAATGTAGTTCCACTTTGCCCTTGTATAGAGGGTAAAGTGGAAAAATTCAAGCTTGTAGATTTTTATTTTTTTTTACAAACACCTCGTAAAATATCATTAAAAAAATGAACTCAGTAAGTAGCTAAGTCTATAGAAAACACAATCGGGATTTTTTTAATTTTTGAAAGGCCGACATAAAGGTCCTAGAGGGAAAATGGCTAAACCTTTCCACTTTGCCCCCTCTTCCCCTATCCTTGCTACTGCTTGGCTTGGGGCGAGGTAAAACAGGAAACTTAAAAAGTCCTGGGGAAAACTTTGGCCTGAAATGATGGACGAAAATGTCGAAATTACTGAAAGTAATGATGACTAGAAGTTGAAGTTGTGTTAGGTGATTTGTCTTGAGAGAATCCCATGTCAGAGCTGAATCGGGAACAGATAAGAGAATAGGTTGAAGATTCTATTGAGTCGACAGAAGAAATTCTGACAAATGAGGCCATCATACAGAGTATAATTAATACAACATTCCTTAAAGACGTGGTTCAAACGAAGATGATGTAGACGAGTCAAACAACATCATTTAGAATCAAGTTGAATACGTTTATCAAGTTTTCTAAACGCAGCAGTTCGTTCAATAATGCTGAAATTATGAAACTCCATATCACACAAAATTACTTCATAAATATACAAAAAGAAAAGTAAAAAACAAATCGATTTTCCATATTTCTTTAAAATGGTTTCTATCAAGAAGAACAATCCCAATCATGGGCTTAGATTACCCGTCTTGCTCAACTTCAAATTGTTTTTTTTTCTACTTAGCTATTTAAGTAATAAAAAACATGTTTTACTGTAATTATCTGTTTAATTCACGTTTTTTCCCGATATTTATCCTATAATCTGGAAAATTTCCTTATATCTGTATTTCTGTATTTTTATTTCAAGACATTTGATAGAAATATACCTATTGAAAACACCGATTAAATACTTAACAAGAACTTTTATTATTATTTTACTAACTATGCCGCATTAGACTTGACTTGTATTTCTTATTACATAGTAAGCAGTACTTAAAAGAGAAAAAAGTAACATAATTTTCACAGAAATTCTCTTATATGAATATATTATGCACAACATGCAAGATTATTGTACTTTCGTATGTAGAAAGTGTGTCCTGCGTTCAGTCAAAAGGAGATTTTCACTGGACAGTGTAATCTTTTCATCTCAAGATTTTATAGCGTACGGCAGGAATTCGTTTATCGAAGAGAGCATATATACCTACATGTTTACTTAAATAATAAATTAAGCCAAAAGATGACACAAGGAATTATTAGTGATAAATATAAACATAGTGTAAATACTTTAAAAGAATGGTTGACTAGTCAACCTCATTTACCCAAAAATATAGGTAAGTTGTTCTTTACTTATTTTGAATTAAAATCAATAATCCTCATTGAACTATCAAAATGAATATATCAATTTGAGCAGAATTACTGGCCGTACAATCGTTAGGAATATTAGACTAATATATATCTAATGAGAATTAGTAAAATCAAAAATAAAATTATATTCAAATAAAACAATTTTTTTTGAAACTCTTTAAGAAAGGTGAATTTTTATTTGAACGTTCTTCACCTTTGTCTATTTACACCCTAGTCATGTGCATTCAAATAATCCAAGCCAAATGAATATTTAAAATTATACATGTTTTTATTATTAAATAAAATCTTCGGGTACACACACACCACTTACATACTATTGAGGTATTATGCAATTTTAATCGTTATTATACAATATACATACAAGGTATAAACAAAAGTTTCACTTTTATAGCGGTCATGGCCAACTGTTAAATTGTAAAGGAAAATTAGTAAATTTAAAATTAGAGGCAAATGACTAAAAGACATCAAATGGAATTAGATATATTTTTAATGAGAAATAGTTGAAGGCGTCAATAGTCGATTAATTTAGTGTCAACTTGTCTATACTTTAGAGTTAAATGAATTGATTTCGGGTAGGTACATGTTAGGTATTTGGTATGCGTGTGTACTCGATGTTGTATTATTGTCGGAGAATTGAAAAAGAAAAAAATGACACTTTCTTATATGTATGTGCGTATTTTCTTTTAATATATAATAGTTATTTACTATAAGTGTTAAAAATGCGATTTTATATTGGGAGTGGAACAAATTACGAACAAAATAAATTAGCTTTTTAATACGTATATCGTACAATATTTTTTCTACAAATCTACAAATACAATTTTTGGTTATTTCAAAATTTTAATGAAAACTTTAATGATAATTTAATGCATGTGTAAAAAAACCCATAAGGCGGTATTGTTTTGTCACAAAAGTTTACTTTAACTTTTATATCGGCAAAAAAGTTGTTTAGCTTTGGGTGCCCCGACATTAATTTGCCTACTTTATCATCATAGTGTTCGTTGTGAAGTGTTGTTATGACAAAATTTGCAAACTGATTGTAAGTAATCTTCACAAAATGTATAAGAACTGTGTTTTTAATAATTGTATTTTTAAATAATATAATTACTAAGTAATACATTTTTCAGTAATTGTTTACACATTTAGTAAATTATCTTACAGAATTACATTCAAGCTTACTTTGTATTTCCCAATAAATTTTCCATTTTTAAACTCGAATTTAGTTGCTAAATGGTAACTGAACTCAACCGAAGGACTCGTCGTTTTATCGAGGAGGCAATTTGTTTCGTACAGTTTACCTAGCAACAAAAATTTTCGTTAAAAAGTGGAAATTTATCCTGAAAAAAGAAAGCTCTCGTGTAATTATAAGTGAAAATTGGTTGATAAAAATCTGACAGTTTATAACAGCTCATAGAAAATAATTCGATACAGTTTGACATAAAACAACAACGCGTTCTCAATGAATAAAAGTTTTGAAAGAAAGGCGTTAGATCAAACTACTTTCCCATTAGATATTGAAGAAGACAAGTAGAGCTTCCTTAAACTTGCTGCCATCGAAATCTAAACAGCAGTATGAAGTAGCATATAATCGATTTATTGAATGGTGTAAAATTAGGAATGTGTTTGGTAAATATCTTTGAACTGTATTGTTAGCGTATTTCGAAAAAAAGTCCAAAATTTGGAAGTCTTCTACCTTATGGACAAATTTTTCCATTATGCACCAAATCATGATATAAGAAAATATTATAAATTAATAGCATTTCTGAAAAGCATAGGGGAAGTCTATCGACCAAAAAAAATCAATTTTTTTTTATTCAAGTAGAAATTGACAGGTTGATAGTCGAAGCATCAGATAAAAAATATTCTCCTTTGCGTGTGCTATATTTGGTGGCTGCTGGCGGCACCACTCTCGAAATCGGAGGCTCCGAAAAGGGACCGCGGGCTTACGTAAATAAAAATCGGTGGTGGTGTGACAGAAAATAAAGAAAAAACACTTCAAAATCAAAAATTGTCAGATATGACAGAGACATCGGAAAGTTTCACGGTTCTCATTTTCATGAAAGAATTCAACGTTATCGAGGTTTCGCCTGCCCACGAAGGCTCAGACTACGAGAGAATGGACTTTTACCCAACGTTCGACAGCAATCTCCACTTTCCAAGTATGTACTTCTATAACGAAGGTACGGTTCATTTAAAGCCTCTCTGCAGGCGGATCCGGTAAAAAAATCTAGCTAGAAAAACTAGGCGACAGCTCGCGTCAATTCATACAAACACCATTCTGCGATGACAGTTTCATGTCTCGTCGTTTTCTAATAACAATAGGATGTTAATTTAAGAACAATGCGTGAAATGGTCATGCGTATCCAAACTGGTAATTATCAGGACGAATCGACATTTAGAACAAAGATAGGCAAAACGAACTCTGTCGTAAATTAAGGTGGAAAGAATTGATGCCACAAGGTCAGTGAACTAAACATGATCGTACAAGATTCAGAAATTACAGTCTCAAACGTTTGCAGGTTTCGTTCATTAAATACTGGAAATATCCGAATGGATTGAGAGAATCAAATGCGAAAGCACTAAAGAGACTAAGTGACATTAATTTCATCGATCACAGATTTAGCATTTATTCGAAGAAAGGTGAACTCAAGACCAGGAAATGATGCAGAAGAGATCCGTCTTTTGAATTTTTTGATATGCAGTCTTTAATTTGACTTGTTGATATGTAATTAAGCTTAAGTGTAAAAATATCTCCTAAACTAACGGGGGGAATTCCATCTGACGTTTGATTTGCGATGAAAATTCGATATGAACCGTCAATTAAATTAAATAACACTGTCAGTGGCTCATAAAATATAGCAGCGCAGTCCTTCACGAAAAACAGAAAACCAAGTAATTGATATTGACCAGATGTAATGTAATGTTTGCTTTAATTTTTGTAAAGCTTTGCAGTACTTCATTGGACGAGAACGGTTGAATAGTTAATTAACTCCAGTCAAAGTAGCATGATGAGCAACGGCAGACATCAGAAAAACCATGGGAAAACGCATTTGTAAGTATAATAATAACAATAACGAGTTTTTTGTATTATAAAAATGGTCCGTAATACAAAAGAAAATAACACACAATTGCTACATTTACTTATGTCGACAATGACATTCAATTTGACAATTAGGTCTCTCAATAGATTTTTGAAGTTTATAGGAACGAAACGTCAACTAACTTTTGACGCAATGACAGTTTGTGCAAAAGCTAAAATTAGACGTATATACAGAGGGCGTCAAAAGTTTAGAAAATCGGATATCATAAAAAGCATCATGGCAATGCTCGCGCTTTACAGGATATTGAAATAAAACTGTAAACGGAAACAAAAAATGCGAAGTCAATCTGGAAGAGATTAAAAAATCCAACTAGTTTTAATAATAAACGTACTAAGCCAAGTCATAGGAATAAATACATTCGAAAAAAATGCCTGCAGTTATAGCGGAATATTTGCAATTGTCAAATGCTGAATTATACACCGGCCATTGCTTCCGACGATCATCTGTCACCTTGTTAGCAGATTCTGGAGCAAATTTATCCACAATTAAGAGTCATGGAGAATGAAGGGACTCCAGTGTTACAGAAAGGTATATTGAGGACTCTTTAGAAAATAAAAAAATTGCTTCATCAATATTGTCAGGCAATACAAACATCGCTTCTCTAGAAAACATGAATCAAATTAATCTATCTGTTATTAACATTAACGTACGCGCATTGGTGCAAGGCATAAATATTACCAATTGCGCCAGTTGTACATTTAATATTAATATTTCTAAATATTTTAAATGTAGTTTAGTTTGTAGTATTAAGTGTTTGTAGAAAAAATGGTTTCAAATACTTCTAACCCTCTTAATAAACCCGTGAGTAAAAGTATTACTTCCGGTTCGAATTTTGAAATTGCTCTTATACAAAAATTTCTCCATATCCAACTCTAAATACTTTTATACTCGTAGTAAATCTGTACAGAATGCATAATTTGCCAGTTATTTGCAAAAAAAAACTGCTATTCGATAAGAGTAAAAGTGTTACTTCAGTTCCGAATTTTGAATTTTTTTATATGAAAATTGTACCAAATCGAGCTACACATACTTTTGTACTCTTTTTTACAAAAAATATATCAAATTTACTTTTGAGTCATTTTGTATTCTTTAGAAGTTTGTTTAAACTTAGTAGATCACGAAATATTATTGAAACTTATTTTTTCACGGAGTAAACTACTGCTTCCGGTATACCAATTTCGCTGAGAATGTAATCAGTTCTCAAGAAGATTATATTCGTAAGTATGAAGTTTCATGTTGATAAAATTAGCCGTTTAACCGCTATCGTAGTCACAGGCTAAAGTTTGAAGTCGAAAATATTCGTTATCACAATGCTTCATTATACTGCGTATAAGAAAGTAAAATGCAACGGCAAAACAAGTCGGTCACCATTTTCTTAGGTTGTAGGGGAAGGACGGGTAAGATGACGATGGTAAGCTTATTAATTTCTTTTTTCTGCGTGATTTCAATATAGCGTCTTGTTTTTTTATCTAAGAGTCATCATTCTATATTCAGATTCAAAACATATTTTCCTTACTTTAGTATTTCTAAATTTACCTATTTTTTTGTACCTTTCTAATTTAGATATCAAAATCATCATCTTACCCTCATGTGCGGGTAAGATGACTTTACTAGGTGGGTAAGATGACGAAAGAACAATAGAACTCTTAAAAATATACTTTATTATCTACTTGTCTTGACAAAAGTCACAAACATATGCTTTGCGTTTAGATTCAATTGAGGTCAGACCAGTACAGGCTGCATGCGCCCACTTCTTACACAAGAAACAGGCATACCAGACCTCATCTTTACCGAAATCATTGCAAATTATGCAAACGTCTTCCATATCCACCACATAATCGTTATCATCATCTTCTTCCATATAACTGATTGATAGGGAAGAATCAGAGGATTCCTTGTCATCATCAAACGTTATTTTTCTGACATGCTTCTGTTTTCGTCTCTTTAGGGTCTTGTTATTTTCTTGCTTTTCAGTTTTCTTCTTTTGGTTTTCTTCTCTTCTCTTTCGATTTTTCTCTTTCTTCTCTTCTGTGGTTTGTTTCTCAGCTTCTTTATTTTCTAAGGCATTCTTCACAGGAGTGCTAGTTATATGCAATGACGGTAGCTTCTTTCTTTGTATTTTTTTCCCTTTAGAAGCAGTAAGAGGCAAAGGAGGTAGACCAAATGATTTAACATAGACGGTCCAGCTGCCGCACTATCCAAGGTAGCCGAGAAAGTATTTTGAGATGTTTCAGCCACCTCGGTGTTCAGATTCGCTGAATGAACATCATGATGTGACTCTGATTCTTCAGTGGCTATAGTCGGCAATAATGTGATGTCATAAGACGATTCGGTTGTTTCTCTGTCTACGTTTGCCGAAGCTTCGAATGACTTCTCTGTAGTCATTGACGGCTCAAAGTCAGAATCATCAAATATTTGAGAATTCAGTGGAACTAGGCCACTTGCTTTAAAACCTTGTACAGCATTGTTTATTGTGGCAACCTTGCCACGTTAAATATTTTGGCTACATCTTTAATGGTAATGACTTGTCCTGGATGTTGCGACAAATAGTCATTGCATGCCCGGCTATAAGCGGTTTTAAAAGGTCCGTAAAAAGAAACATCCAGCGGTTGCATGCGATGGCTTGTGTGGGGAGGAAAACCCAACACAGTAATATAGTTTTCTCGACATAAATTCACTGCTCGTAGAGTAACGTGCGAAGAATGGTTGTCCATAAACAGCAAAATTGGTCTTTCCTTAGAAGGTCTTACATTTTTTATAAAATGTTGTAACCATTGGAGAAAAGACCCAGCGTCCATCCACCCTGACCCATTGCACACGCCCGAAGATCCCGGTGGTGCATCGTTTAAGAAATGCTGATGCCATCTGACTCTTGGAAAGAGGAAGAACGGAGGAACATAATGGCCAACAGCACTAAAACAGCACACCACACCCTTTTCAGCAGAAGATACTTTTATGACTCTACGGGTTCCTGTTGGACTTAGCACGTTCGGTGTCTTAGTTGGCACCGTAGGACAGCCAGTCTCATCTAGAAGATTTGATGAGGAGCGTAATTTATTTTGGCTAATATTTCTTCATATGTAACAAAAAATGATTCTATATTTGTTCTGTTAAAGGCTGCCAACCTCGCCGCCGAAGTAGATTCTGGCTTTCTCAATGAAAACTTACATCTTGTCATAAAACTTTGAATAAAATCTTTCCCCGCCTTTTTACTTTCATTATTAAAGCGGTGAGGAATCTTCAAAGTTTCGGCGTAATCATAAACAATCTTCGAAAACTGTTCTCGGGTTACACCAAACGCCCTTTTATTTAGATCCTCTACATATTGCTTTAAGTTGTTCACTTGCTCATCGGTAAATGTGCACCTGAATCTTCCGCTATTAATTGGCATGGTCTCCTCAGTATATTTCGTGACATAACGCCGCAAGGTAGCTTCCGGAAGATTGTATTGTTTGGCTGTACTATTCACCGACGCCCCACTCTTCACCTTCTCCACAGCCGCGGTCATTTTTTCCTTTGACCAACTTTGCCGGTTCGTCTTTCGTTGGTAAATTTTAACCATAATTATTCACTGCAAATTAAACATGACACTTTACGCTAAAATATAAAATAATATATACGTAATAAAATTAGGTATATACTTGTCGGGTAAGATGACGAGCTCGCCATCTTGTCCGCTTGTCGGGTTCGTCAACTTACCCTACACGACTACTTTTAAATAAATTTTACAACAGACAAAAATGTATACGTATTTTGAGAAGCGTCTATAAGCTATGGTCATACAATAATAATATCTTACATAAAATACTTACTGCGGAAAGAAAGCACTAATAACAAACAATCTACAGCTTGTTTTATAACGAACTAATTTTACAAGCGCACAGGGTCAAAACATTAATGGCGTCATCGCGCCACAAAACTATGACAAACTTTACTATCCTCGCACTGCAAAGTAAGAAACAATGTTGCCACACGAGATACTTCTAAGACGTGGCGCTATCTATTTACCTTTTCCGAAATGAAACAATTCGTCATCTTAGCCGATTCGTCATCTTACCCGCCCTTCCCCTACTTGTTTTTGATTTTCCTTTCCTATACGTACTTTTCGTTATCAGAACTCTTTCTATTCTGATGAAAATTTTCGACCTCGAGATTTTTGCAGATGTCCACGTTTTCAAGGCCCCTGACAATGAAAAATTGGCTTTTTCAAACATCTCTCTTTATGTTTCTCAATGTCTGTGATCTCTATAGCAGCCAAACGGTTGAAGTTATCAACATTAAATTTTATATTTAAGAGTATAATCTTCCTCACAAGATCCGATTAGATTTTCAGAGAAATTAGAATACCGGAAGTAATAGTTCACTTCAGTGAATAATTAAAATTTTACTAATATCTGGAGCAACGGATAAATTTCTAAAAAATACAAAAGTACCTAAAAGTGAATTTGAGAAGAATTTCATTAAAAAAAGTGTTTTTGTAAATATCTGATAAGTTATACATCTAACACAATTTTACAAAGAATTTGAAAATATCTAGAACCTAATTTGAAACATCTTTTGTACAAGAATATTTTTAAAATTCTGACCGGAAGATACAAGTTGTGCATTCGACACACTTTTATTGAGTATAAACGTTTTTATATCTTAATTTACAACAGGTTACGTATACCAACATTTTTAAAGTCGTTCTTCTGCGGTGAAATGGAAGATAATTGATGAAAGTGTTTTAATTCAATGCAAAACGAGGACAAAATGTACTCGCTGAAGCTTATTAATCAACAATTTCTTCATATATTTTAATACCTATGATAAATAGACAAGTTACTTTTATTAATAATTAATAGTTCATTTACATTGTACTTATAGTTATATTGTGGAATTTATTTTTCAGTTTATTTCCGGGCAATGTACGAATACCAAAACGAACACATTATTTATTCCAAGACTGTATATATACATATATCTCATATTAATCTTTTCTTTGCCGTGTAATTGTAATATATGTAGAATTTCTTAATTACTAAAAACCAAACAAAATTGTAAAGAGAAAGTGATTTTAAAATGTATAAAACACCTGCGCAGTTATCAATGTCCTAGTAGAAATTAATGATGTCCCCGACAAAATGAAATGTAAAAAAAAAATAAAAAATAACTAGAAATTTTTTTGAAAAAGGCTCGAAAGAAGCCAAAACGTTAAAATAAAATATTTTACATCAACATAAAAGGTGTTATATACAGGGTGAGTTTTTTTTTCATTATTTGTATGGGGATCTCGAAAACCATAAGAGATACGTATTAGGTTAAATGGATAAAGATTTGCATCTTTATAAGCCTCATCCAGATACGTTTTTGTCAATTTAAGAAAATGCATGGTTTACTAGATATTTGCAATAAATATTAATTCTCCAAAACCTTTTAAGTGCTATAACTCTTCTATTCTTAAAGTTAGAAAAAAAATGTTTGAATATTATTTTTAAGAAATTCAATTTCAAACAACGACATCTTCTTAAATTTTTAATTTTGCTTAGCATTTTTGGGTTAGCAAACAAAGTCTAATTTTTTTAAATGGAAACCATAGCTGGCTATGACATATTCTAATAGTGCATTTTTTCTGCTTGCAATGATGTAAGGGCTGTAGAACTTATTTTAATAAATAACAGCACAATACACTATTATTATGTTTAATAAAAATTATGTCTTGCCATGGAAAACGCGGTATTAATAATTGAAGCATTATGTTTACTTCATCATTGACAGTTCGTTCATTAGGGTGACTATAGTTGGTTTTGTTAGTGATTTAGTTACTTTACAAAGTTAGTTATGGTGTACACAAATCTTAAGAAACTTGATATGATGGAATGTTACATTATTTGTAACAAAAATAGTAAAGAAGCCGCCGAACGCTATTTTTAATTGTATTTTGATCACCCTCAACCATCGTTAGACACCTTCAAGAATTTATACAATAATTTAAAAGAGTATGGAAGTTTTGTTAAACCTAGAAATAAGGGTAATATTGGTGAAAACACGCAGATAAATGTTTTAGCTGCTGTTAATCAGAATCCATCAACATCAACGCGGCAAATTGCACAAGGCGCTGCTACCTCACAACGCACAGTAGTGAGAATTTTATCAAAACATAAGTACCATCCTTATAAAAAATTAGTTGGTCACACTCTACACCCTGGAGACGATGAAAGACGATTACATTTTTGTGCTTGGTTCGTAAATATGTGCCTTGAAAATAATAACTTTCCGATGCAGATCTTATGGACCGACGAAACACGTTTTACCAACTGCGGCATGTTCAATCGCCATAATGAACACATGTGGGTGCAAATAAATCCTTACTGTTTAGAAGAAAGGCGACCCCAGATTAGGTTTGGCTTCAATTTATGGTGTGGTGTTATTGGTTCGCAACTTGTTAGGCCATTTATTTTTAATGAAACTTTAACCGGAAATCGATATTTGCAATTTCTTAGGGAAGATTTCGACAATATCCTAGATGAATTAAATTTACAGACCCGTACAAATTTACGGTGGTTTCAACACGACGGTGCCCCGCCTCACTATCAGGCACAGGTCAAAAGATATTTAGATGAATTATTTCCAAACTCGTGGATCGGCAGAAATGGTCCTGTTTTATGGCCTGCACGTTCCCCAGATTTTTCACCGTTAGATTTCTTCGTCTTTGGAGCAATAAAAGATCTCGTATATGTGCGATCATATGCAACCTCAGAGGAGCTATTGGAAGCTGTTATTAATGTATTTGATAGCTTAGATGGGCGCAAAATTAGGAGAGCTATTAACTCAGTGTTAGCGATAATAATGGTGGGCATTTCGAACACTTAATGTAAATTTAGCGTGTTACGTGTTGTTAATAATTAATTCGTTTAGCGTTTTTATTGTTTCTTGTATTACATTGTATATTATAAGTTTCTTTTCGTTTCCATGGCAAGACATGATTTTTGTTAAACATAATAATAGTGTATTGTGCAGTTATTTATTAAAATAAGTGCTACAACCCTTAAATCATTGCAAGCAGAAAAAAATGCACTACTAGAATATGTCATAGCCAACTATAGTTTCCATTTAATAAGCAAAATTAAAAATTTGGGAAGTTGTCGTTGTTTGAAATTGAATTTCTTAAAAACAATATTCAAAAAGTTTTTTTCTAACTTTAAGAATAGAAGTGTTATAGCACTGAAAAGGTTTTGGAGAATTTTTATTTTTTTGCAAATATCTAGTAAACCATGCATTTTCTTAAATGAACAAAAACGTATCTGCATGAGGCTTATAAAGATGCAAATCTTTCTCCATTTAACCTAATGCGTATCTCTTATGGTTTTCGAGATCCCCATACAAATAATGAAAAAAAACTCACCCTGTATATTCGGATGTAAAGCCATTCAGACAGTTGATACGCACACTAGTACAGATTAAAGCAATATGAGTTTGAAATATAAAATGCAAAACGCTATTGAGTTTTTCCTACTACTAAAAATCAAATACAATTGTAAAGAGAAAGTGATTTTACAATGTTTAAAAAAACCTGTGCAGTATCAATTTTCTAGTAGAAGTTAATGATGTTCCCAACAAAATTGAAGTGTAAAAAAATGAAAAATACTATAAAATTTTTAAAAAAAGGCTCGAAAGAAGCCGAAACGTTAAAATAAAATATTTTACATCAACATAAAAAGTGTTTTATATTCGGACGTAATTGCCGATATAACTAAAAATTCTACATATAAGTATGCCATCATATATACATTTTGATAGACAAAGTATTAAGTTATTGTACCCAAATTAAATAAACTACATGTAAAACTTAATTCTACATTAATCTGACATTTATAATTATTAGTAAATAAATTTATTAACATATTAACAAAGAATTCGTCAAAAAGTATTTAAAAGTTTTCTCATATGCCACTTAAACAGCACTACTACTAAAATCTAATTAGTTTCATTATGAGTGGCGTTTACTAACAAATAGAAACTTATGCAACTTATATTACTCGCTTGACGGGTAGACGCAACGGGGTGTGAGTGGAGGTAGATGATATTCGGTTCAGTCACAGGGCTTCGGTTCTATTCACAGATTCTGTCATAGATAAAGGAATACCTACTATAGATGGGAAACATAATGTATAAAGAATGAGTACTTACGGAACTGTTGATGTTGTTGATATTTTATAATAAGCTAATTTTCGCTTGCCCATAACTGTTATATTATTATACACTCGAATATTATAGGTATATATGACATTTAAATGCGAGTGACAGTTTGTAATTAAACTGTCACTCGCATTTAAGTCTGCAATAGCCGACCGATTCCGATAGATTTTCGTCTTCGCTAGGACCGGTAGAGATACCGTAAAGTGGGGCTAGACGACGCGATTAGCTTGGAAAAACCTCGTGTAAAATGTGTGTTACAATGTTTACTGTTTAAAAAATTAGGTGTGGCCACCACACTACTTTCTTATACGTATGAGCGTTTCAAACTATACAATTTTAAGAATTTTTTTATACAAAACTTATTCAAAATCCTATTCTAAGTACTATTATTCTCTTAATAAATCGCTATAGAATGCATACTTTGCAAGATATTCGAAGAAAAGTGCTACTCGCTAAGAATAAAAGTGCTACTTCCGGTCCGAATTTTGAAATTTCATGTATACAAAAAATATTGCAAATCCAATTCTAAATATTTTTGTACTCTTAATAAATATATAGAATGTATAATTTACGACATATTTGCAAAAAATCGTTATTCGGTAAGAGTAAAAGTGATACTTCCGGTACGAATTTTGAAATTTTTTTTATACAAAAGGTATTGGAAATTAAGTTCTAAATACTTTTATATTCGTAGCGTACCTGTCTAAAAAGCATGACTTGCAAAATATTGGCAAAAAACTGATTTTCGATAAGAGTAAAAGACCTACTTCCGGTAGTAATTTCGAAAAACTTTTTAAATAAAATGGTTCTCAATTTTAATTGTAAGTACATATGAATTCTTTATAAATTTGCTTAAACTTAGTAGTTGACGAAATATTTGCAAAATTCGATTTTTTCACTAAAGTAAAGTACTACTTCCGGTCTACCGATTTTACTGAAAAACTAATCAGATCTCAAGAGGCAGATTATACACGTAAATACAAAATTTGGAATTGATATCTACAGCGGTTTGACCGCTATCGTGGTCACACACAGAGAGACACACACACACAGACACACACAGAGAGAGAGAGAGAGAGAGAGAGAGAAAGAGAGAGAGAGAGAGAGAGAGAGAGAGAGACATTTTTTAAAAACCACTTTTTTGGTATTAGGGGACTTCAAAACGTGGACATCTGCAAAAATCTCGAGGTCGAAAATTTTCATCATCACAATACTTCCTTATACTACGTATAGAAAGTAAAAAATGAGGTGTGGCCACCACACGACTTCTTATACGTATGAAAGTGTTACTTCCGGTCCGAATTTTGAAATTTCATTTATACAAAAAATATTCCATATCTAACTCTAAATACTTTTGTACTCTTGATAAATATATATAGAATGCATAACTTACGACATATTTGCAAAAAATCGCTATTCGATAAGAGTAAAAGTGGTACTTCCGGTCTGAATTTTGAAATTTTTTTTATATAAAAGATATTGAAAATGATGTTTTAAATACTTTTATACTCGTAACGTATTTGTCTTAAAAGCATGACTTGCGAGATATTCGCAAAAAACTGATTTTCGATAAGAGTAAAAGACCTACTTCCGGTTGGAATTTCGAAAAACTTTTTGAAGACAATTTGTTTCAAACTTAATTCTAAGTACATATGAATTCTTTATAATTTGTTTAAACTTAGTAATTGACGAAATATTTGCAAATTTCGATTTTTTCACTGAAGTAAACTACTACTTCCGGTCTGCCGATTTTGCTCAAAATCTAATCAGTTCTCAAGAGGCAGATTATACACGTAAATACAAAATTTGGAATTGATATCAACAGGGGTTTGACCGCTATCGTGGTCACACACACACACAGAGAGAGAGAGAGACAGACAGACACACACATAGAGAGAGAGAGAGAGAGAGAGAGAGAGAGAGAGAGAGAGAGAGAGAGAGACATTTTTTAAAAACAACTTTTTTGGTATCAGGGGACCTCAAAACGTGGACATCTGCAAAAATCTCGAAGTCGAAAATTTTCATCATCACAATAATTATACTTCCTTATACTACGTATAAGAAAGTAAAAGGACCGGTAAAGATACCGTAAAGTGGGGATAGACGACGCGAAAAACCTCGTGTAAAATGTGTGTGACAATGTTTTCTGTTTGATGTTTTTTATCTTTAAAAATAATTACATAAATTTGATTTTTTCTTTATAGCGTACATCAAATGTGCAGCTGGCGCGTAGAGGTCGTTTTACTTTCTTATACGTAGTATAAGGAAGTATTGTGATGATGAAAATTTTCGACATCGAGATTTTTGCAGATATCCACGTTTTGAGGTCCCCTGATACCAAAAAAGTGGTTTTAAAAAAAATGTCTCTCTCTCTCTCTCTCTCTCTCTCTGTCTGTCTGTCTGTCTGTCTGTCTGTCTGTGTGTGTGTGTGACCACGATAGCGGTCAAACCGCTGTAGATATCAATTCCAAATTTTGTATTTACGTTTTTAATCTACCTCTTGAGAGCTGATTAGATTTTGAGCAAAATCGGCCGACCGGAAGTAGTAGTTTACTTCAGTGAAAAAATTGAAATTTGCAAATATTTCGTCAATTACTAAGTTTAAACAAATTTATAAAGAATTCATATGTACTTAGAATAAAGTTTGAAATAAATTGTCTTAAAAAAGTTTTTCGAACTTCCTACCGGAAGTAGGTCTTTTACTCTTATCGAAAATCAGTTTTTTGCGAATATCTCGCCAATATTTTGCAAGTCATGCTTTTAAGACAAGTACGTTACGAGTATAAAAGTATTTAAAACATAATTTTCAATATCTTTTATATAAAAAAAATTTCTAAATTCAGACCGGAAGTACCACTTTTACTCCTATCGAATAGCGATTTTTTGCAAATATGTCGTAAGTTATGCATTCTATATATATTTATCAAGAGTACAAAAGTATTTAGAGTTGGATATGGAATATTTTTTGTATAAATGAAATTTCAAAATTCGGGCCGGAAGTAACACTTTCATACGTATAAGAAAGTCGTGTGGTGGCCACACCTCATTTTTTTTCTTTTATGTACCAGCCTTAGTAGACATTAATCAAATTCATGCATTTTTGTGGTTCTTTCTAAAACACATAACTTTCTTAAGAAAATAAATTAGTACAAAAACTGACCTTGATATTATAAATTTATGCCTTTTGCATCACTAACCCAAATTTGAGATTCTAAAATTACAAAATGAGTTTAAACAACGCGAAACGGCGATGCCTTAATTTTCGATAAGTAAACGCCCCTCTTAAGTTCCTTTGTTCATTTTAGGTAAGGTCTCATAGTTTCAGCATGCTAATTCGTTCCTTTTGCAGGTGATGGCTATCTATTAAAATTTCTAGCTAGTTGTAATAACAACATGGAACAGGCACAAAACTTAATAGACTTGTGCTTCACTTTGCGTTCAAAAATCCCGGAGCTCTTTGCAAACAGAGATCCCGAAAGTGATGGATTGAAAAGAGCTTTCAATATAGTGTAAGAATGAAAAACATTATTAAATCTTACTTGAAAATTAAGACACATTTTTCTAGAGATTATGTACCCCTGCCGAAGAAAACGGTTAAAAATTATAAAGTATTTGTCTTTCGACTACGAGATACTAACCCGGATAATTTCATCTACGTAGATGTTATGAAGGGATTCTTTATGGTTGCCGACTTTAGGATGTCGAATGACTATGATGACTATGATGGGGAAGTCCCTATTTTCGATATGGCAGGTTACAGTTTGAAACATTTGACTAAAATAAGCTTGTCAATCCTTAGGAAATATATGACTTACACTCAAGTAATTAATTTATTCAGCCCGTTTTTACTTAATTTTATTGCCTGTACTTTTATAGGAAGGGCATCCAGTACGTCTTCGAGAAATCCATGTTGTTAACGTACCGTCATTCTTGGACAAATGTTTGACATTACTTAAGCCGTTTTTGAAACGTGAAGTATCCAAAGCTGTAAGTACATAAGCATACAATTATTGTATCTTGACTTTCTTGATTGTATACAGTTTTTCCTACAAAGGACCAGGGCCCAGTATTTAAACAATCTTCTGAATAATAAATATTATATTTAGTGTGGAAACTACTTGTGGAATAATTTCGGTAACTTCCAAACTAATGACATTTGTCAAAAATGCTGAAACATGTCAATTTTGTTTCTAATAATGCTTATTGTAAACTTGCTTCACTTGTTCATGGGATCATCCATTTTGAACTATTGGATAGTACCAGGATAGTACTCTTAACAGTCTTTGTAAGAAATCCTACATAATATTTTTATCTGCAATAGTTTTTGCAACCATCACATTTTGTCCAACCAGAGAATATCTATTTACTGTAAGTAAACATCACAAAAAAGGACAACAATTTATTAAATAATTGGATTTCAAATCATTTTAGATTCGTTACTAAACTAGTAAATGTTCAAAATGTTCTCTATTCACTTGTTGGCAAACTCCTAATCTAAAATAAAACTCCTCTTTAACGTTGTTTAAAGTATCAGATGTAATATTTCTAATTTCCGTTCGGATCCGCTCTTTCAATCATGTAAATTGTTAGGTTTTGCTTTATAAACGTTACTCTTTTAATAACTTCATAGGTAGAAATCGAGCGAAGTTAAATCAGGCGATCTGGCTAGACATTCAATGAACCTCCTTCCAATCCATCTACTTGGAAAAGCTGGTGCTCCATTTCGCTGTATCCATGCCTAATGTGTTCCGAGGAATATCTGGATCTTGAGGATCTGGATATAAAACTGCTAAGGCTGGAACAAGTTCGTCCCTCAGAATATTTAGAAATTTTGCACCGGTAAGATTGCCATCAATGAAAAATATAAAATCATTGAGTATGTCTGCCCAAAGTCTACTTTTTCTGGGCGTTAGCTGTGATTTTCGCGCATCCAGTGAGGATTCGTGCAAGCCCAATATCTACAATTCTGGCGGTTCACTTCTCCATTTAAAGTAAATGTAGATTCTTCAGAAAACATTACGTTGTCTAAATAAATTTTATTTCTATCCAAAAAATCCATCATTTGCTCACAAAATTGAAGACGGCGGTCCGGATCATCTTCTGTTAACTCTTGAACGTATTGAAATCTATAAGGAAGCTTCTCATTTTTAAAACTTTTTAATATACCCTTTTCCAAAGTTACTTGGTGTAACGTAGATGTTGAATTTTCTGCAATACTGAGGAGAATGTCTATTTTGGTGTCGTCAGGTACGAAAGTAGGCTGTCTCTGCAAAAGTTTCACATGACCAAGATCTTGAAACTGTACCTCAATTTTGGATACGGTTCCTTGTGAAATGGGTGGTTGTTTGGGGTGCCCCTCTTGGAACAGTTGTACAACCTCGAAATGCTTTCATACATTTGTCTCCGTAAACGATCATCATCAAAATTTCAATTCTATGAGATTCCGTTAAGTATTTCATTTTTGTTACAAACTTTCAATCAAATGACGGACCGTCACTGATGACAGCAAGTTATTTAGCTGACAACGGTTTAAATATATCGCAAAAAGAATATTAAAAAGAAAAAATCAACACGAGAAAACTATGTGATAAATAACGACTTAATGCATCCTAACAAAAATATCAAAAAGAAGAAGTTAACAATAAAAAAAACTGTGTGATACTGATAAATAACGGCTTAAGTGTATAATATCTCACGAAAAATATCAAAAATAAAAAGTCCACAAGAAAAAACTGTGTCATAAAATTGATAACACCTGACAATAGTAGAAGATAGAATACAAGAAAAATAGTAATTTTACTTTGATCAAAAAACAATCAGTAGATTTTGACGTTTTTATAATTGTTGGTGTTGTTGATGTTGCGGTTGGAACGTACAAATGAAAAAATTATTTTAAAAAAATATAGCATTCCATTAAAAAAATGCGTATGACATCACAACTCTGAAGGATATGAAGTTACTAATAGGTGCAGTAAATTAAAACCAGCGTAATTTAAAATAAAAGTTGATCTGTTTTAGCGTTTTACAAAAATAGGTACCTATCATTCGTTTTGAAATAGTGAATTTATTCCTTATTCCATAAGTAGTTTCCGCGTTTCCACACTGTATATATGTGATCGCTATGATGTAATTAATATATTCTATCTATAAACATATGTAATTACAGATGCATTACCATACGCCAAATTCGAATACATTATATGAATACGTTCCTAGAGATTTGTTACCAGAAGAATATGGAGGCACCCTTGGTAAAATAGACCATTTTTCATCAATCTGGCGCAAGAAGATATTTGACAATAGAGATTTTTACTTAGACGATTTCAGATGGAAAGTTGATGAAGCTAAGCGTCCTACTGGGAATTCAAATATCAAGAGAACATGTAATCCAGAAGGTTCATTTAAATCTCTCAGTATAGATTAAGTGAAAAAATATTTTGTATTATGCTAACATGTTGTAATATGGTCATAATAAATAAATATCAGTTTAAGATATGGTTTACCACACCTTGTCGTTTTTTATATAAACATCTAAAACAATATTTCATATTTTAAATACAAGCAGAATTGAATTAAGTTTAATTAGCCATTTATTGATCAGTAGCTTACATTTATGTTTAGCGCCATGAAATACGACATGCGTTATCTAGCGCATGTGCTATTACTCTTTGGTTAAAAGTTTTGTGTATATATCTGTTTCCCTCTAAACATCTTTATCCGCCATTGCATAAGGCCTTGTGTGGCGTTTTATTTTCCAAATGTATTATTAGCGTCAAGAATGACCTATAATGTAAAATAGCAATTAAAAATTATAGTTACATTGAAAATAATGTAAGTACTAATTCATGAAACCACACAATAAACAATAGTCATCGAGACCAAACTGTGTCTAGGTTATTGTGAAAATATAAGATTTTGTTGTTGATATTTCTGTTTACAAGATTTTTATTAGAATTATTTTAAAATATAATACCTAAACTTAATGACAGTCTTTGAATTGACCCATTACACATTTACAGAACTTCTGAGAAAGGGAACAAATTGAAGAATAGCTGTTTCATTCATATTTACATATGATTGTGTGCTTCTGAATTAAAACCCAATAGAATGAGCAAGCGACGTAGAACTAGTTCTATTGCTAGTAGAGGACAAGAAGAAGACTCTCTTGATAGCATAGAAGCTACTACAAGTAGTGGGCCACCTAGAAAGCGTAGTAAAAAACAAGATCCTGTAGATATTTCTTATTACAAAATATTTCATCTAAATGTTTACTGACTTTTATTTTAGATGGAACTATGTCAGCAACTCTATGAATCTGTGAGAAATCATAAAAAGAATGACGGTTCATTACTATGTGACTCATTTATTCGTGTTCCCAAACGAAGACAAGAACCAGGTTATTATGATGTTGTGAGTAATCCTATTGACTTACTAAAAGTTCAACAGAAATTAAAAACTGATGAATACGATGATATAGAAGATTTACAGAATGACATTGAACTAATTGTAAGCAATGCTAAGGCTTTTTACAAAAGGAATACACAGGAGTATAAAGATGCCTGTGAATTATTAGACCTTTTTATCAGTAATAAGATTAAGTAAGTGATATTCTTATGGTTTTTGTGTTGTTCAAATAATAATTCCTATTTTTGTAGATTATTAGAAGGAAAAGAAGAAGAATCGGATACAAAAAGTAAAATCATATTGAAAGTTACCAAATTTGCAAGGAAAGCAGATGCTGAAGCTCATAAGCATGATATTGATCATTCTGAAGATACATCAGAAAGTTCAATAAATCAAGATGAAGATAACAATCCTTATGAGGACTTATTTATGGCTGTCATGAGTGCATCAGATAATGACAATCGTCCCTTATATACTGAATTTCAACTGTTGCCCTCAAAGAAGAAATATCCTGAATATTATGAGATTATTGAAAATCCAATTGATCTAAAATCAATAGCGACTAAGATTCAAAACAATGAATACATTAATCTGTCAGAAATGGAACGTGATCTGCTTATTATGACTAAAAATGCTTGCTTGTTTAATGAACCTGGATCTCAAATATACAGGAATGCAAAAACATTAAAAAAGGTAAATTTATCTATATAATAATAATAGGTGTTTATTAATAAACTCAAAGTTTAGCCGAAGCTATTTACGCTTAACCTTATTAGTATCAATCAATGTGCACAATAGCAACAAAAACATATACATGTGTGAACATATAATAGTATTTAATATAACAGAAACTGAGCTTGAGGTAAAAAATCAGTATTTTATAATTTTTGTATATACAGGCAATGAAAATAAAATCTATTTTAGATAAAATTTACTTCTAAATATTACTGAAAATAATAATTGGAGATTTGTTGTTGCTGTGTTTATTTCAATTCCTAGATTTGCCTTATTATAATTACAGATTTTGTTAGCTTAGATTGTAGTTCCTGAAATATATTATTATTATTATCTTATTACTACTACGTCATACATACATAAGATGATAGGTTTATTATCAATATACAGGCTGACTTGATAAGCACCAAACACCGGCAAGTTCTTTTATACATAAGAAGAAATAATTTAAAATTTATTATACCATTCTAATTTGTTTTTAGGTTAGAACGTGTTAACAATATTCACTGTAAACAGTTTTGTTGAATGAAATTGATTTAATATTTTAAGCTAGACATTTTGTAGCTTGTTCGTGAATATTAAACATTGCTTTTCTGATATCTTTTTTCTTTCATGTAACAGAGTAATTTGAAAATATCTATATTTTGATTATTCATTTGTATACTTGACTTTTCACCTAGTTGTAAAAGCAACTCTCTGGGTCTTTAGGAGATCTTGACATTCGGTTAACCACTATCAAATCTTAAAAGAATTGTAGGCCGAGATATTATGATTCGACAAGGAAAATATACAAGAACTCCATCACACTGATAGAGCTGAGCATTTTATTATATTTAAGAGAATCTCTTCTAACAACTCTAGTAAATAGCATTTTGAAATTATAAGTGTTGGTTTCCTTTAGGCGACTTTTAAAATTAAACAGTTGACATCGATGCTAATGAAAGAACACCTGAATAAATCTTAAATTAAAGGTAACAATTGCGGTGTTGTTGATACAGTCTGATACGAATGTTGATTCATTCATTGGGAAAATATACTCGCGGTTGCCATTTTCTGTTTATTTATTGCATACATTTTTGAGATGTAATTTAAAAACAATTAAAATCAGATTATGATTTTCTTTTTTTTAATCTTATAACAATATATTTATTGTTATTTAAAAGATTCCGGCAATTGGATTAATCAAAAATGTAAAATCTACTCCCAATAATAATAATAATAATAATTCTTTATTTTCCCAGCAGGTTATACCCAATAACAGAGAAAAATTACAACAGTTATGCAAAACACTAAATAAATACATACACATGAACATACATATATATACCCACACAATATTTCATTTCAAAATCCTCACACCCTCACAAGAATACACCTAACTCCATCCCATTACCCACCCTGGCAAGTAGATATGCTGGAGTCAGCTTCATTGCGTAGACCTCGTAAATGGCATTATAAACGTTGAGTTGTATCTCGATGTAACTTGTGGGACAACAAACAATAACCTTTCGAGCATAAAGGGGCAGTCAAGGTCGCCTCTGATGAGTTTATGCAATAATTTCTAGCAAACATCATCTCTTCTTGCTCGTAAAGATGCTAAATTGTGGCGTAATAGTAAATCCGCCTGGGGTGTGTCCCACTCTGGGTAAACACAATCGATTTTGAATGACAGGAATTTTAGAAACTTACGTTGAATACGATCCAGTGCCAGCGAGTTGTATGCATAAATGGGATTCCAGATAGGTGGTGCGTATTCAATTTTACTGAAGACGTAGGCCGAGTACAAGGATTTGAGCAATGCAATATTCGTAAAATATTTGGATACACGCATTATAAAGCCAAGTGATCTAAAGGCTCCAGAACAGATTGCCCCAATATGTGTAAAGTAAGAGTCGAAAATAACACCAAGGTCCATGATTTCGAATTTTCGTTCAAGGGCGGTATAATTTACCTGGTAACAGTAGTAGGAAAGTGTAGAGGAACGTGTATACGTAACCACACAGCATTTGTTGATATTTAACTTAAGCCTAAATCTCTCGCACCACATGGCCAACATGTCCAAACTTGTCTGAAGATTCTGCATATCTCTGGCTGTTGTAATTTGAGAAAATATTTTAATGTCATCCGCGTACGCAAGAACAGGACAGTTAATTTGGAGGAGTAAGCCATTAATATATAGTACAAATATTAACGGTCCCAAGTTGGATCCCTGAGGGATGCCAGACGTAAGAATAAAGTTGCTAGAAGAGTATCCGTTATAGCATTTTCTTTCAAAAAGATAAGTTCTCAGCAGATTAATCAAAATGGGTACCTACTATATATCATAGGTTAGTGTAGGCCTGACAGGTGTGGGATGACAGATTATGATTTTGAGTAGTCCGGACTAGGTGAGGCAGCCATATTGGTCCCACACTTAGCCCCACCCGCTCCCGTTTTGAGAGTACAGCAAAGATGCTTTACAGCGTCTCCATAGTATTTTTCCTGAATGGTTGCGATTCAACTAACGGCGGTCTGTAATGTGCTTACAGACCGCCGATGTGCGATGAAGAAATTTTTACGTTAATAAATCGGCAACTTGGAGACGTTTTTTTTTAATTTTTTTTACTGCCATTGTCGTTCCCAAACATTTAATTTCCTATATAAACATCATTCCATAATCATATAATAATGCTTATATGTAACTATAACATCGTGAATATGTTGAAATAGCACTAATAACCTGTAATTTAAAATTGATATTCTGTTGATATCGATAATTTTCAAAGTCACTAATAATAAAAAGCCTTTAATGGTCCTCGCTAGTGGATCTGTCAACAATGGAAAAATAACAGATTTTATATGCCAGATATTTTTTTTTGATTTTAAAGATGGAGAAAACCTTTCATCGTCAACTTATGAAGAATTTAGTAATCTACCCGGCTGAAGAATCAAATTTAGAAAAAAATTATCGGATTAAAGAAAATTAATTAATATATCAAATTATTAAAAACCAGTTTTCTCAAAAATCCTTCGGAGGAAATTTGTTTGCTTGGGTTCACGTTATATATTGAATAGAAAGCTACCTGGCTGTGCACTTATCTTTCGTTCAACTATTCTTTACATTGTTAAAAATGAATATAAAATAAATTAAAATTAGGCAACCCACATTACAATGAATTGTTATTCTGCTATAAATCTTTCCCGCGGTTACAAATGTGTAAATATTTGGTCATAAATGAATTTTTATTTGCTTAGATATTGAGTTATTATTTCAAATATTTATTATACCGCATGTGTAAAATCATATTGGGGATAGGATATATGTATACTAGGCACACCGGCAACAACGCCCAATCGTGGTCGTAGTCATGGTACAAGGAAACAAGGTATGCTTTTGCGCATCTCTGGATGACGCGCATTTATCGAAAAAAATGTCACCTGACAACTCTGACAGAAGTCACTGACTGAACTCATTGACAGAAAGCATTTTCCAAGACTCCCTTTAACAACTAAAATTGTATCTGGAGCTCGTGTTGAACAGCGTCGTTCTGTGTTTGTGAGAGGAGGGGCCAATGGTAACAATGCCTCGCTACACACCAGAAGAAAAACTGCAAATTATTAAATGGTACCATAGTGGTCATTCTGCAAAGGATTGCATAAATTTATTTCCGCAAATATTTGTAGACAGACCCGTATCCTGTGAGCAAAGCATATTACATAATAAGTGTAATCCTAGAGAGGTAAATCCACTATAAGCTGAAGAACAAGAAGAGCGGAATATAATGATTTTTAACACTCTCGAAGTAGAGGATACGCTATCTACCAGAAGTGTTGCTGAGGAATTGGGTGTGAGTAATAAAACCGTCGCAAACTTATGGAAGCGAAATAAATTAAAATGTTTCAAATACTCGAAAACGCAAGAAATATTTCTCGATGACAATTTTAGAAGAATGGAGTTTTGTGAAACCGTAATGGAAAAGACAAATGAAAATGAGAATTTCATCGCAAATATTGTATTCACAGATGAATCGTCATTTCCATTAAATGAAAAGCACAATACTTCTATTGTCCGATATTGGGCTCGGGAAAATTAGCACAGATATTTTGTTAAACACACCCAATATCCCCAGAAAGTGAATGTCTGGGCAGGTATTTTGAGTGACCATTTGCTTGGTCCATTTTTCATTGATGTTACGTTAAATGCGGACAAATACCTCGATATGCTACAGAATCGGATACTTCCCGCTATTGATAATACCGGAATAGATCGGGATATTATTTGGTTCCAACAGGACGGTTGTCCTGCACATAATGCGGTCAGAGTAAAGCATTTTTTAATGAATACTTTTCCTGATCGTCTCATTAGTGGAACAGGAAACATTCGTTGGCCTCCGCGATCTCCTGATCTATCGCCAAATGATTTCTTTTTGTGGGGATACAAGCTGGCAGGCTAGAAAACTTAGATATTTTGAGAAGGCTAATCATAGAGGCTTTTGAATCCGTAACAGTCGATGTGATTCGTAATGTGCGAGAATATTTTTATGATTGGCTCGGACAACGCCTTGCTGCTGAAGGAGGCATTTTTGAACCTATGCAATAACATTTTATTTTTTAGTATTGTTTAGAGTATATTTTTTATTCTCAATAGAATTCCGTTCTTAATAAATTTATATAATAATTTACTAGGAATGAATTGTGCTTTTATTTTCTTACTGTGTTGTATTGTATTTCTGTAAAAAAGGACTTAATTGAAATAGTGTCCTGTGAATTCACAACTTTATTGAACTGGTTGTACTAGGGGTCGAATGCGCGTCATCCACAGATGCGCAAAAGCATACCTTGTTTCCTTGTACCATGACTACGGCCACGATAGGGCGTTGTTGCCGGTGTGCCTAGTAAACATATATCCTATCCCCAATATGATTTTACACATGCGGTATATTCCCTATGTGTAATAAGTACTCGGACATCCTTGGCTTATTAAATTATGTGCTATGCAACCAATATTACATTTCCCATTCACTAGCAAAGACCCTTAAACTGTGTTTTTGGTATTCTAATGTCAAATTTGACAAGTAAATTGAATTGAAGTAGGGGTGGAAATTGGAATTGTATTAACGTAAAAGTCGTTAAATTGCAAATGGCTGCGGCAATTATGACACTTTATATACAGTGCGTGTGTAAAGTCTCTCCCCCCTCCTCCGTTATCTTTTAAACGAATTGGAATAAAACAAAACCACTATAAAAATACTTTATGAGCATTTAAAAATCTTAAATGGTAAAGGATATCGAGTGACTCCTCATTTGAAAGTTGCGTGGAAGAGCTATTCAATATTTAAGTTTTAACATTTCGGTGATTTGTTAAAAAAAAACACTGAATTTCACGGGTAGGTTACTTACATCATTGTTTTGCAATCAGTTGTTCTATTGCCAAGAGGTTGAGAGTGATCATTTTGAACATTTCATTTAAAATAACACTTATGTGTTCAGGATCATTTGTTTTTTTCAATTTTAGTAGTTTTTTTATTCTCTACCCGTGAAATTCGGCGGTTTTTTTAACAAATGACGGAAATTTAAAAAAATAAATTTTGAGTAGCTCTTCCAAGCATCTTTCAAATGAGGGGTTACTCGACCCCCCTTTCCCATTTAAAATTTTGAAGTTGATATAGCCTACAGCGCCATCTGTCAAAATTTTAATGTGAGACATGGCCATAAAGTTAGTATTACTTTCTTGTACGTATTGTGATGATGAAAATTTTCGACCTCGAGATTTTTGTAGATGTCCACTTTTTAATGTCCCCTGATACCGAAAAAGTGGTTTTTAAAAAATGTCTTGTGTGTCTGTCTGTCTGTGACCACGATAGCGGTCAAACCGCTATAGCTATCAATTCCAAATTTTGTATTTACGTCTGTAATCTCCCTCTTGAGATCTGATTAGTTTTTCAGTAAAATCGATAGACCGGAAGTAGCACTTTACTTCGGTGAAAAAATCGAATTTTGCCAATATTTCGTCAACTACTAAGTTTAAACAAATTTATAAAGAATTCATATGTACTTAAAATTAAGTTTGAGACAAATTGTCTTAAAAAAGGTTTTCGAAATTCCAACCGGAAGTAGGTCCTTTACTCTTATTGAAAATCAGTTTTTTGGGAATATCTTGCAAGTCATGCTTTTTAGACAAGTACGTTACGAATATAAAAGTTTTAAAACATAATTTTCAATATCTTTTGTATAAAAAAAATTTCAAAATTCAGGTCGAAAGTACCACTTTTACTCTTATCGAATAGCGATTTTTTGCAAATATGTCGTAATTTATGCATTCTATATATATTTATCAAAAGTACAAAAGTATTTAGAACTGGATTTGCAATATTTTTTGTATATACGAAACTTCAAAATTCGGACCGGAAGTAGCACTTTTACTCTTAGCGAGTAGCACTTCTTTTCGAATACCTTGCAAAGTATGCATTCTATAGCGATTTATTAAGAGAATGAAAGTACTTAGAATAGGATTTTGAATAATTTTGTATAAAAAAATTCTTAAAATTGTATAGTTTGAAACGCTCATACGTATAAGAAAGTCGTGTGATGGCCACACCTCATTTTTTATAGTGATTTTGTTTTATTTTTGTTTCAACGTTTTATTCCACTTGTTTAAAAGACACGCACTGTGTGTAGTATCTATGATCATATTATTTCTAAAGTTACGTCGTTTTACGCCTCGCATTAAGAAGAGTCGACAACATGTGAATTTTGAATGGCAGTTACTAATTTTATACACTCTTCAATTGCTTTTTGAACTATTTTTTGTGTGTAGTGATAGCATCCTAAAAAAAAGTGACTATTAAAATGCAAACTTCACATCCACAGTTCTTATAAAAAACATTACTGTGCCAATCTTCAACAAATATCTAAATCGTAACAACACCCAAAAGTTACCTTATCTTTTTTTTTTAGATAATTACCAGTAAGAGAATAGAAATTGAACATAATAAATCAAATGGAGGAAAAAGCAGCGAAAGAATACGAAACAAGCGTCTCAGAGGAAGTACCAGTTTATCTGCTGTTACCGCAGCGTTAAGAGACGAGGACTCCGACTTGGATTTGGACCTCGATGAATCGATGGAGGAGGAAGGCGTTCCTGTATATACTAGGCTATAATTGAATCTAATTGCTTCAATTAAGATTTGTCTTTTTAGAATAATGATCCAGTGGATACGGATAATCCTCAGTGGCAACTATTCGAAGCGGTCAGATCGGTAACTAACAACTCTGGTACACATTTAAGCGATCCGTTCTGGCGATTGCCCTCGAAGAGGTTTTATCCCGATTATTACAAGGAAATAAAAAATCCAGTCTCGTTGATGCAGATTAGGAGAAAGTTGGTGAACAAGTCATACGGTACAGTGAGTGAAGTCGCTGGTGATATGACCATTATGTTTGAAAATGCGAAAAAATACAATGTTCAGACGTCTAAATTATATAAAGTAAAAAGCACCTGTTGGCCTATACTTTCACTTTATGATTCGGATATTTGATTTTAGGATGCGGTAAAGTTGCAAAAGGTGATGCAAGCTAAAGTACAAGAACTACTTGACATAGATCAGGTAACAAACAGAGTCACTAACAAGCACCGAAAGGTATGATGCTAACGCACGCTCATCTATATAAAAATTTAAGGTCACAGATTTTATATGAGATGAAAAGAATTTAATTTTGTTTTAGTATCTCCTTAATAACAAGATTCTAAAATATGGATATTTTCTAGACAGAGCACAGAATACATAATCTGAAAAGTGATACATATTGCTGTGACTCTTGCAAATTGAAAATTATGTGATATTATTTAAAATGTTTTATTCTCAAATTCGGGTAGAATCAAGCACATATTCTAGTACTAGGCCTTATGCTAAACTAGGATCTTATAATTTCTGCAGAAAAGGCAAATTCGCACTTCACTTGCTCAGTTTAGGGTTACACTAATTATACTTTCTCTCAGGGGCAGAAAATAGAAAAATGTTCCTTTTCCAAAGTGGATGCTCATAAGTTCTCTCCGGGTCAGATAAAGTAAATAAAATACAGAAATATCTTATAACATAATTTATTAAAATACTAAAGAAAAACAAAACAGGTGTATGTACAAATAAAGAAATTTAATATACAAAATCAAATTATTGCATGTTATGATAATAAATAAAGAAAAACAGTGATACTGTAATTATAATTATAACAATACAAATAATCAAATCAAAAATATTCTACTGAACACTTTTGTATCAGGGTTATTTGTGAATACCTATGCTAAAGCAATCAACAGGTCAAAGTTTTATCGAATATCGTGACATACTGGATAATAAAATATATATATATATATATATATATATATATATATATATATATATATATATATATATATATTAAATTCCAACGGTTAAAAAAAACATTAAAACACGGACTCTGTTTTGACGTTAATACTGCCCAGCGCCTTTTCTCTTTCCCAAACAGTATCTTCAAAACAAATTCACGCAAATCGGTAAATCAGGGTTCTGTTCTACGAGTTCGTCTTTTGACTCGTTGGACACACCCCTAACGTACACAACAACGTGTCCAGGTCTAATGTAATATATATATATAATTATCATTACGTGCTTAAATTGTGCTTTTAAGTATTGACTTCGTTCTGATACTAATACTGCTCAGCGCTTTTTCTCGCTCCCAAATAGTACCACCAAAACAAATTCGTGCCTCTATGATTAATCAAGGCTCCATACTATGAATTAATCAATTACTTAATTCATTGTACACATCCCTGACCACCTCACCAACACGTCAAACCTCAATGCACAAGCACACACAAAAGAAATACAAATTATGTATATATATATTCATTAATAAAATAAAAAAAAAATTACCAACGTCGTTATATCCAGCATAAACCACCACATCAAAAAAAAAATTAAACACTTTATTCAAACGAAAAATAAATGTTAAAAAAAAACTTAAACTACCTCAACTCATCATAAAGTTGATCAAATTCCTCCATTTCCAAAACTAATTTATTAAATTGCCACAAACAAAAGAAAAATACTCCACAAAGAAAAATACGTAAATAAATCTTATACTTCTGAGCTTCTACATATATGCAAACATAATGTGTCTGTACTTATATCCAAATTTAAAATAAATCTTTTTATTTTATACAAAACAAAATTAATACAACTACCAAAATGTTTCACCGTAACGCATAGTGTTGGACCATCGCGTGTTAAAATAAAACATCCTGGTTCTCCAGTTTTATTTATCTCGCTTAAAATATTTATAAGTTTTACTTTATGAAAAATTATTCTAAGTCCCCATTAAATACTTCGTCAAATTTTATAAGAGATGATGGTTCATAGCTATGCTAGATCCGATAGATGGCACCGTAGCCGAATTAACAAATTCTATATTTATGGACCTAAATGACTCATATTCAGAATATGTTTGTTTAGTGCCAAAAAATAAAATTACATACTCTGGACCCGATAGATGGCGCTGTGGTCGAGTTCATGCCACCTACCGGAAAGGACAGAACAACGTTTGTCGGGTCAGCTAGTTTATTATTAAAAAGTACAATTTTATCTAACTACAATCTTTGGCCAAATTTTTAAAATTTCCCGTAAAATTGGTTAAAGAGGTCCGCAGAAATTCTATAAGATGTTGATTGGCTAACTGTGAACGATATTTTGTATGCAGGAGCTTCACTGTGAAGTACAAAGATTCTCAGCAATATGTTGCGCCAAAAAGCGAACATAGACGCCAAGCAGCTGTTTTTTAAGTTAAGGATATTTTGATTTGTTGTGCCCTCTTAAAAGAAATTGCGTCAAGACACTGCAGAGAAACTAAAGCGGCACAAATTGTAACTCCAAATGACGAAGGAAAAAAGAAATATCGCACGCCGTCTCGCGAGAGGTCAATCTACAGTAAACGCCAATGGCGCAAATGGTGTACAACAGCAATTGATTATCGTTTTTTGATAGTAAATTCTAAGCGATGTTGTATATTGGCATTTGTTAAAAATGACTTATTAAATGTGAGACAAGTTTATGTTAGTTCGAGAACGGTTAGACAAAGATTAATGAATGAAATTTACTTGATAAGTTCAGAAATAATCTCTTCAAAAATTTCTTTTGAAATTGGTTGATCAAATTTATAGTACGTAAAGGGGTTGTTTCCAATTTCAAATCAATCCGCGCACCATAACTGTCTCAATCTTTTTGTGCCAATAGCCTGTTCTTGTTTTTTCTCCATATCCATTTTGTTCAAATCATGAACTTCATCGAATGTGAAAATACATAGGCGATCAAGAATAATGAAATTAGAGGACTTTTTCTTTATTAGTATTATAACATTTTTAAAAATGAGGTGTGGCCACCACACGACTTTCTTATACGTATGAAAGTGTTACTTCCGGTCCGAATTTGGAAATTTCATTTATACAAAAAATATTCCAAATCCAACTCTAAATACTTTTGTACTCTTCATAAATATATATAGAATGCATAAATTACGACATATTTCCAAAAAATCGTTATTCGGTAAGAGTAAAAGTGTTACTTCCGGTCCGAATTTTGAAATTTTTTTATACAAAAGATATTTAAAAATACGTTCTAAATACTTTTATACTCATAATGTACCTGCCTAGAAAGCATGACTTGCGAGATATTCGCAAAAAACTATTTTTCAATAAGAGTAAAAGACCTACTTCCGGTAAGAATTTCGAAAAAAGTTTATTAATACAATTTTTCTCAAATTTAATTTTGAGTACATTTCAATTCTTTATAAATTTGTTTAAACTTAGTAATTGACGAAATATTTGCAAAATTCGATTTTTTTCACTGAAGTAAACTACTACTTCCGGTCTGCCGATTTTGCTGAAAATCTAATCAGTTCTCAAGAGGGAGATTATATTCGTAAATACAAAATTTGGAATTGTTATCTGTAGCGGTTTGACCGCTATCGTGGTCACATACAGACAGACACACAGAAATTTTTTTAAAAACCACTTCTTTGGTATCAGGGGACCTCAAAACGTGGACATCTGCAAAAATCTCGAGGTCGAAAATCTTCATCATCACAATACTTCGTTATACTACGTATAAGAAAGTAAAAAGCCATTCGTTGACATCAAAATTGCCAGCCAACTTCTTAATGAACCCTAATATTTTCCTCTGTGTTTAACAACTTTTACTTTCTTATACGTAGTATAAGGAAGTATTGTGAATGATGAAAATTTTCGACCTCGAGATTTTTGCAGATGTCCGTCCACGTTTTGAGGTCCCCTGATACCAAAAAAGTGGTTTTTAAAAAATGTCTGTGTGTGTGTGTGTGTGTGTCTGTCTGTCTGTCTGTGTGTGACCACGATAGTGGTCAAACCGCTGGAGATATCAATTTCAAATTTTGTATTTACGTGTATAATCTCCCTCTTGAGATCTGATTAGTTTTTCAGTAAAATCGGTAGACCGGAAGTAGCAGTTTACTTCAGTGAAAAAATCGAATTTTGCCAATATTTCGTCAAATACTAAGTTTATACAAATGTATAAAGAATTCATATGTACTTAAAATTAAAATTGAGAACAATTTTATTTAAAAAGTTTTTCGAAATTCCTACCGGAAGTAGGTCTTTTACTCTTATCGAAAATCGTTTTTTTGCGAATATTTCGCAAGTCAAGCTTTTTAGACAGGTACGTTACGTGTGTAAAAGTATTTAAAACATTGTTTTCAATATCTTTTGTATAAAAAAGATTTCAAAATTCGGACCGGAAATAACACTTTTACTCTTACCGAATAGCGATTTTTGGCAAATATGTCGTAAATTATGCATTCTATATATATTTATTAAGAGTACAAAAGTATTTAGAGTTATATTTGCAATATTTTTTGTATACATGAAATTTCAAAATTCGGACCGGAAGTAGCACTTTTACTCTTAGCGAGTAGCACTTTTTTTCGAATATCTTGCAAAGTATGCATTCTATAGCGATTTATTAAGAGAATAAAAGTACTTAGAATAGGATTTTGAATAAGTTTTGTATAAAAAAATTCTTAAGATTGTATAGTTTGAAACGCTCATACGTATAAGAAAGTCGTGTGGTGGCCACACCTCATTTTTTATTTGTCCTGGAGTAAACACTCTTGCTAAAAGAGTATTATATTTTTGGGAAGTTGAAGATTTAACTTCTTCGAGTTGCCTCGACGGATTTTCCTTCTGTAATTCCAATATGATTACTTTTTGTTTGAGCTGAACTAGTTCAAACTGATCCCCCCCGGAAAAATAAAATTAGTTTATATTAGATGAAACTCTACATAACGCTACTACAACAACGTTCTTCAATATAAAAATTTTGTAATATTGATTTTCAGATTTACTCAGAGTATTGGAATTAATTGTTGTTTGTCACTTTTGGGAAGCGTTGACTCCTCGGCAATTATTTCAATGTTATGTAAGTCTACTGTACAACTTGATATACTTGCTAATGACTTCAGCATATCGATGGATTTTTGACAAAACATCGTAAGCGACAAATTTGCCGAAAATGGAACTTGGCTACCAAACTGTTGCTTACGATGTTTTACATGTGATTCCGCATAAGATTTACACCTATCTTTGTTCTAAAAGTGGTCGAAATCGTTATCGTAAGCGCCGATTGTAACCCCATCAAAAGCCCAGTTACTGTTATTTTATCGTAAACGCCGTTCTGTTACTTACAAATAATCGTAAACGCCAAAAAATTTTGCCGGTTACGATACTGTTTCTGTCGTTTACGATAATATTTTGTTCCCATTATGACTGAATAGCAACTCAAAAACAAAGAGTGCAGTGCAGTCGTGAACTTGTCTGCGAGGGAAAATGATTATTAGTTAACCTAAAAAGTGCATGGTGTCACGCTGCGAATTGTTTAGGCAATTTCTTGACTTTTAAACAAATCGGGTGATTATTTTCATTTATAATTGTTGTGATTCGTTGCAAATAATCAAGCTTCTGGTAAGTTATGCACTTCAGTTTTTACTTTTGTTCTATTATTGTTGTTTCATCTTTACAGATGGATGTTTCAAGGGGACAACGTATAGCTTTAATGGCAATTAATAAGCAAAATGAAAGTTTACCGGAGAGTAATAAGATAGATAATATTTTGGTTTTACAGACAGTAAGTAATTCGGTAAACTGTTCCGAAATACTTACAAATACACAAGATGAATATAGTTTTCAAAATACGTCTACTATTTCAAAAACGGAAAAGCAATGTGGAGTACCACAAAGTTCATTAGACGCTTCATTGTTTGATATTAATAATATTCCAGTAATAATTGTTGAAGAAAATAAAGAACATGATCTAGGAGCAGTAATTCTTACTGAAACACTAGATCAATCATATTTGGATAACAGTGATATAAGGGAAGTAACCTCGGAAGAAAATCTAAATGCGACTAAAAGTACCATTGTTGAAAATGATATAATACATAACAAACTCGTTAATTATTCATCTAGTTCAGAATCTGAAAATCATAATGACAGAGAAAACAGTCTTCTTAAAAAGAAGAAATTGAAAAGATTTGATTCCGATTATTCGTTTTACGAGGAAAAAGATTCTGACTTTTTTTATTCGAGTTCAGACTCAGAGCAAATGATCGAAAATAGTACAAATACAGTAGGAGAGTCTGGTTTGAAAAAAACTAAAAAAGTGTCAAAGAAGAAAATTAAGAAAAGTGAAAAAACATTGGGTATTTTAAAAACAGTTCAAGAAAATCCATGCAAAAGCAAGCGTTGTCAAAATGCTTGTGCAAAAAAATTCACAGAGCAAGAGCGACACGATATTTTTGATTACTATTGGGGACTAGGCACTCATCAGAGACAGAGAGATTGGCTTTTGTCGTGTATTAAAGAAATAGACGTAAAACGAAGACGAATAAATACGGAAAACAGCAGAAGGAACCGAACTTTTAAATACTTTATTACATGGAATGGTAAAGAAAATGAAGTTTGTCAGCAATTTATTCTAAAAACACTTTGCATCTCACAAATGACTTTGAGGTATACAAAGAATAATGCAGGAGACAACATTTTTGCTAAATTAGATCAAAGAGGCAAACATGATCCTCCACACAAAACAAGCATTGAAGATAAAAACCGTGTTCATCAGTTTATCAAAAAACTACCTGCTGTTCCATCCCACTACTGCAGAGCGAGCACGACAAAAAAATACTTACCGAGTGAATTACGAAATGTATCGTTCTTATATAGAATTTTTGTGAGAGATCAATTAGAGTTCCATAAAATAAAGACCAAGGTATCCCTGAAAGTTTTCCGGCACATTTTTAATAACGATTTCAATATTGGCTTTCACCTTCCAAAAAAGGACAAATGTACTATTTGTGAATCTAGAAAGGATGAAGAAATAAAGTTCACTCAAATAGAAGAAATTACATATCAAAACCATATGAGAGACAAAGAAGAATGCAAACAGCTATTCCTCTCCGATCAAAATATTGCAAAAGAAGATAACAGTTTTGTATGCGCGAGTTTTGATCTCCAAAAGGTGCTCAACACTCCTCATGGAGACAACATGCTCCTCTATTATTCCCGCAAATACGCTTTCTATAATGAAACAGTTTACGAAAGTGGGACAAGAAATGTATATTGCTACCTGTGGGGTGAGACAGACGGCAATCGTGGCACAAATGAGATCTCTACCATTATTTATAAGTATTTAGAGGAAGTGGATGACCGTGTAAATGTAAAAACTGTATCACTGTATTGTGACAGCTGCGCTGGACAGAACAAAAACAGAGCAATGCTGGCAATGCTACACACATTTTTGAAGAAATCTAAAAATATTCACAATATTAAAATAACGTTTCTTCTTTCTGGTCACACATATATGCCCGTGGACGCAGTCCACGCTACAATTGAAAGATTTATTCGAAAAAGAGTGGTTTGGGCGCCATCGGAGTGGTCAACAATAATACGCAATGCTAGGATAAATCCTAAACCTTTTCACGTTGTAAATATGAAATATTCAGACTTCCTGTCTTGGAAAACGATGACACAAAGTGTGTTACCTAGCACTGTTAATAAAACTAAAGAGGGAAGAACTTTTCAAATAAGTAAACTGAGAACTGCCTTTTTAAAAAAAGGCGAGGACATGATAAAGATTAGATATTCCTATTCTAACTCAGCCGAGGAACTGATGTTGCCCGTGTTTTGTGGATTGGCAAAAGGTTTGTAAACTAAATTTTAATTTTTAATGCTTTATAAAGAAATTTACCTAACTGTAACTGTTTTGGTTGCAGGTAGGAGATCGAAAACTGTTGTAACAAGAGAGCCAGAAATTCTATATCCAAGCCCTTTGGAAATTTCCTCTTTGAAATTTGCAGATCTTATGGAACTATGCAATAAACATGTCATACCACAACAATTTGTTAATCAATATAGAAAGTTTGAAGGGAATAGTAACGTTCAGGATACATTAGCTGAAACAGATGCGGAAGACCAACAGAGTGATAGAGAACTTTCTTAATTATTTTATTGTGGTTCAATTAATGACAATTCTGAGTAAAAATTTTGTTTCGAATAAAGTCGGTTAAGCTTTGTTTTTGTTGCAATACCAGACCTGTTACTCACAAAATATCGTATGTATATCTTAAGCGACAGATCCAGAAAAAATAAAATTTCAACTGGTTTTGACAAACTATCGTATGCAACAATATTCAATGAAAATATAAAAATTTACTCAATTTTATTTTCATTAACGATTTTTTGACAAATAAATTTGCGTCCTACAAATTTTCACTGTACTCGAGTTGAAAATAAAATTGCTGTAAGAAAAAAACGCATCCTGTAAAATTTGACTTTTGTTGCTTACGATGTTTTGTCAAAAATCCATCGATATCTGCCACATCTTCTCTGCGTCTTTTATTGCAATCCTCAGTCATATTTCTTCAGCTTGCCGCTATTGAGCAGTATCTTATGAATCTCCAGGTAGATTTAAAGTAGGTACTGCATCAGCTTTGAAATGACGCGCATTTTTTGGGGAGTAATTCAAACGCCATTGTTTCAAAGCCATTTCAAAATATTTCTCTTCAAAATGTATTGAGCAAATCGTTGCTGAAACAAGTTACATTTACTTATTTTTGACTGCCATATAATCACAAAATATGCATTCTTTTTATGGTGTTCAATGCGATTTTTTCTCTAAATCTAGTTGGAGTACAGGGTTTGCGCAAACTGGATTTTGAGAAAAAAATTATCGGCAATAGAATCTTATAGTTACCTACTTATATTATGGTCTTTATATTGTCCTTCCTAAACATGACTCTCAGAATTAGTTCCAAACTTACCATTTCTCAAATTTGTCTGTTTCCCGGCAAGCGATTATCCATTGTTTTACCAATTTTTTTTGTTTGAAAAGCTAAAGTATTTTATACCAACACCTTTTGTACTTTGATTACAGTTTTACACTTAGCTACAGGACAATTCGACATTCTAAATTAATTGATCATACATCAACAATAAATTTAGATGTCTTAAGACACTCAAATTGTTAAAATATTCTCTCTGATCATGAAAATACATGTAAACAATGCATCAGCAAGTCAAATGGCGAGTCCCTTACCTCGCATATGACGTCACTGCGCGTGGCGGACAAAATTCGGTGCCAGTAGTGTCATACTGTGTGTATGTGTATCGTGACTTCAATTTTAATAACTCACCACAATTTTAAAATCTTGCATATTGTCGTTTTATTGTTGTCAGTCGTCAAAGTTGCCTATCATAAATAAATAATTTTTGCTAAACTTTGGTCGTAATAGAAAAATACATTTTTTGTAGTCGTTTTCTACATATTTTGTAAAATTACTGTTTCTAAATCGAAATTTATTAATTAAAACTCTACATTGAATTTTGTATTGGAAAAATGCAATATTCACAAAAAGTATACCAATAAGATTATCTATTGTTTTAGTCAATATTTTAGAATACTTATTTGGATATCAGTCTACAATAAATATAAACATCTGTGATTTTAAATGTATGTTATTAACAATTAATATAAAAGTTTGATTATCTTATTTAGGTTTCTTAGTAAATTTTGTAGTGAAAAGGTATTTTGTTTCATTTATTTATTATTACTAACTTCATTCGTCATCGCTTCTTTCAAATACATCATCTGCTTATTATTTTAATAGCATGACGCTTTTTAACAGCTTTGCTTTGCGTTTGCTGGAAAAACTTTGATGTATTCAGAATCAATTTGACTGGCGTATTTTAATTTTTTCAGGATACCGATAGTGATGCGGATTCAGAAGATTCAAAATTACTTATCAAAAGGAGACCAGGTGCTAAAGCAAAGAATACATTAGGTTACAGTCCTGGTAGGCCTGGTCGTCCACCTAAAGAAGTCATACCATTGAAGAAAAGATTACATACTTTTTCTAAATATTTGTTGGATTACACGGTATGTCCTTAAGTTCTAAAAAGTTGATCTACTATTAGCCATATATAAAAGCAAAATATCCTTTTAGCATTACTTGCTACTTTTCAATGTAATAAACACACTGGTACATGATAAGATACTGAATGTGAATAGAATACTTAACATGACACGAAATCTGCAACCTTTTAAGGATTTTCATAAACATACTATTGACATTCGGACTAGTTCGTGGAGAATGATCAAATGTTCGGCACATATGATCGTTCTTCTCAAACTAGTCCGAATGTGAATAGTACATTTATGAGAATCGCTAAAATGCTGTAGATTTGGTGTCGTGTCGAGCATTCGGAATCTCACTACTGATGCTGCCCAGGCCAAGCCAAATCTTATTAACACAGGTCTGCAAAAAAAATTTCATCTGTATGGAATAATTTTGGTACATTTTATGTTTTTTAGGGTGCTGAATCCAAAAATGACCTTTATTTTTCTTCATCACCTACAGTTTTTTTTACAAAACGGGGAGATTATATTAAAAAAAAGCACATGTGCAATGAAAAGATCAATATTTTATTACAATTAACTATGCATAATTAAACAACTATTTCTTCAACACTATATGTTTACTCTTTCTGCCTGTGAAACCTTTTCTTTTTCTCTTTGACGCTCCTCCTAACACGCTTTCGCTTTCGATCTTATTTTCCGCCTGAACATGAAACAGTGTCAGTTAGCATGTTGACGTCTTCATTGGTATGGTCTTTCGACATCACAGACATCCTGGTGAAATCTTTCACCCTGATCTTCACTATAGCCTATTAAGTTTTCGCGAAAGCAGTTAATATGATAGTGTTGGAAATTAACTTTTAGGCTCATCTTGATCTTCATACGCTATCAACATGCGTTGTACAATGGGTTTGTAGAGAGGATCTTTAGTATTCCCTAAAAACCAATGCACTACATCCTTAAAAGAGGCCAACGCTTCTGTTTATTTCCCCCCCCCCCCCCCCATTGTTTCTGAAAAGAGAAAATCGGATAACTGTTTTCTTATGTTGGGATCAATAAAAACTTGGTTTCGAACAGTTTTGGGAACTTGGAACACAGATATCTGAAGCATTCCTCATCTTTAGGCAGTGATAGTGATTTAATAAACTGCTTCATGTACTCTAATTTTATATGAAGAGGTGGTAATAAATAGGGCGCGGACATGAGCGAGTTAAACTACGACGAAGTTACAACGGAGCAAAGAAATAATGTAAACAACACACATTTACTGAATAGAATCAGAGCAAAAATGGCCATAAAATAAGGAATTTAAAATTCTTTCTACATCGGCGTAGATAGCCTGAGGGGGTTTTAAAATTTATTATATTTACCTTATATTTCGCAAGAGAAATAATGTAAATATGTATATACATACATACTTACTGTTATTTAGTTTCAATAACATACGCGTACATTTTTAGTTATCATTTATTTAGATATATAACGTTGTTTATTCTCCTTTTTCTAATATGAAAATGAATTGTCAGTGATTCCGAAATTTATTACAAAGTCTGTAAAATATCGTTACAGAATGCCAAAATATCGCACGTTCGTCACTTAGCTTTGCTAAAACATACACAGAAATAGTTTTTATGCAGAGAATTTCGATAGTTTAGAAAATTTCGTTACATGTTTAAATGACTATGTTCGAAGTATTTCTGAGTACAAGGAACTAACACAAATCCCAAATTTAAAAAATCAGTTGTTATTCCTTCAGGAACACTTTGGAAATTTGCCTAAACTAATCGCATATTTTGAAAATCGAATCTCAAATTAAAAAATGGATTAACCACATTAGACGTGGGCTATTAATAATTTCAAAAGTATTCCAAGTGACTTCGGATGTGGCCTTCGGCTAAAGGTAGACGCAGTTTTTAATAGAAATCCAGATTTAATAACATTGCGGCAATTGTGTATGCTAAATACGCTGAAATAAAAGAATATTTATTGTAAGACACCTATAACCAGTTGCGATGTAGAAAGGACGTTTTCTATCTACAAGGATGTACTTAATTCAAAGAGAACAAGTCTTACAGAAGAGAAAATGAACAAATAATAAGGTATTTTGTATTTTATAGATCACCAGCCACCTGTTATCCAATTATATAAATAAAATGAAAACCTCTTTAAAATACAACATTTCAATAGTGCGCCCATGGGCGATGAGTCATGACTCGCTCGTGTCCGCGCCATAGTAATAAAACCTTTTCAGGTGTTTACTAAAGCTGTTTTTCTGAATTTTTTTTACTTGTTGTTAAGGCACTTCGAAGTGACCAGTGAGTTTTGGTCTAACAAAGGTCTCAGGTTGTGGGAAGCAGAGGTATTTTATGTAACTGCTTCCTGACCCAACAACATGGATAGCATTTTGAAGTCTTCGCAAACCAATCCAAGATGTTCGTGATAGTTGATTTTCTCATGAAACATACATAAATTATTATAGTTTATGCAGTTCCAAATGCACCGAGTGTCCTAAGGGAAGCGATGCAAATGAATTACCATTATTCAGCAATACTGCTTTGAGGCTTGTTTTAGACCGAATTTATTATAGCGCCACTCAGATATATCATATTCTGTGTTAAAGCACTTCATTAGCTAGCTCTTCATTACAAAAAATGAGATTTTTCTCTGGAGAAAAACTGAGTGAATTCCTTTTCTGGGTGCCTGTACCAGCAGAATGGAGTTCCAGATGTCTGATAGATTTCTGTTTTTCAGTTTTGACCCTAGCAATTCATCTCCATTTTTAGAAAGGCCTGAATCTCTAACTAGATCATTAAGCTCGCTCTGAGAAAATGGTTGGGGTCCGACATCAACAAAAAATCTTAGCTAAATTCGTTCTGATGAGATAATGTGACTCCATCCTCAGCCTCACTCCTAATATTATCTAAAACTGAAGATGGACATGGAACTGATATTTCTGAGGTATGAGGTACTGGACGAATAGTTGAACTAAGGTTTGGGTTAGATATGTTCTTTTTATTTTTTGTATGAAAGCCTCTTACATCTTTCGAACAGAAATAGTAATCAGTAGTGTGGTTTTGTTTTTCACGCCACATCATAGGAATACCAAAACAAAATGAGTTTTTGTTTCCCTTAAACTACAACGAAGATCTTTTTCACATCTTCTACACACCCTGTGGGGAGCCTATGGGTTTTCTTTATTCCCTAGTTTCAACTTGAAGTAAGCAAAATATACTTTCTTCACAAAGTCACTTATGTTTCTCTGTTAACTTTTAACAGTGTATTCACCACAAATAAAACAAAAGTTGTCCAGAGAATTTACACAACCTCTTGGAGCAATACAAGTACTCAAACACGTGCAGAATCACGAATGAATGCAGAATGTGAACTGCGTTTTCGGCGTGAATAACTTTACCCCTACGAGGAAAGAATAGAACAGGACAGATAATAAAGTGGTGGGTTAATAGGTATTATTTAGACGGAAGTTACCACTTTAAGGCAGGTCAGTTATTGGTCAAATTGACTTCTTTAGTGCTTTTATAATGGTGAATTGTGTGACTTGTGGCCGTTCTAAAACAACAAAAAAGACAAATTTCAGTTTTTCTCTTCATCGGTAAAGTTAATTTCAAATTAGCATTCAACATAGGCAATAATAATTTAAAAAGTATGTATTTTGAATAACTTGTCATATATCTGACATGTTTGATTATGTTTTCGGTGGCGTATCATACATATCCTAGGCATGTTTTTTTTTAAATGTTTTCTTTAATACAGTTAGAATAAATGTTACTATATTAAAAAGAATAGGAGGATTGAAAAAATAATGCACTCGAGATATTTCTTTAATTATTATCGGACTAAGGACCTATTTTGAATGATTATCGAGAACATACGAAGTGTATGTACATATACCCTATGCAAAATATTTATGCACGCCTATGCATTGCGGCGGCCATATTGAGTTACCACTATGGACAAATATTATTATTAAGGAGACTCTCTCCTGTTCTATTCTTTCCTCGTAGCTTTACCTCCCTCATTGTGGTGCCTGATCTTTGCATGGTAGAAGATAGTTTTTGTAGAAGTATGTTGAAACATGCTGGAGACATTCTTATGCAGTTTTTATATTCTACAACATCTTCAACAGCAAGTGCTTTTAAAAGCATGCTCGAGGCCCCGTCTGTGTTTCTCCTAACTAGCCATTTTCTTACCCACAACTTTTTTGGATGATTTTGTTCTTGTTCCAAAATGTCTATCATCTCTTCACATAACATTTACACACATGTACTTATTGCTTTTTTTAGTTTTAAGGCCATCTCTTCACATAACATTTACACACATGTACTTATTGCTTTTTTTAGTTTTAAGGCACAAATGTCATTTTACTTGACAAAAAATTTGCGCTTTATAACCTCAAAGTTTCTTAAAATATAAACATCTACTCTACTGTCTTAATTTTTACTAGAATGTGTGTAGACGCTACTATCTTGCAAAATACTCTCTTCCAGTACTCGGTTTTAGTAACTCGGCCGAGTTATTGGCACCGTGTAAATTAGGCAATATAATTATTATTACATTTCAGTAGATGTTGCGTGAATAATAGTAGAAGCTTGAGTCTGTTGGTAACTGTTTTTGTTCGTTTTTCAAATTCTTCGCATTTTCTATTTGTAATTGAGTGTCACTTTTAGAAATAGGAAATTAATATATTACCCTTAATTAAACTAAAAACATGCGTTTTGCAAAAAACCTGGCGTGATGGATTTTTTATTTTTCCCGGTTTCAGCACAGTATATAGCTATGTAATAGAAACAGTAGTTTCTCTCGAGGGAAATAATTGTCCTCCTACCGACGACCTTGAACCGACGCGTGCGTGAAAATTTCTGAATGCGCAGTAGTCAGCCATCAGCTGTTGAGTTGGCGGGATTATTTGATGCGATTGCTGGGCATGCGATTTGTGAATGGCCGTTAATATAAGTTATGCTGTACACCAATTATACAAAATGTTTGACAAACAATTTATTATGAACACTAATTTTACAAAGTAATGGGTAGTTGTACACAGATTAAACAAGGCATTTGTAAAACTAAATTATACATTCTTTTGGCATTTATAATTAACGTCAAATAAATTTATTAACACATTATTAATTTAGAATTTGTGTTTAAAATGTGTGTCAAAAATTTTTGTTCGATTATTGTGCATTTCCTTGAAACATTTCCATATAATTTAATGGATGCTGACGTACTTCCAACATTTTTGACAAACAAATTGTTTTTTATAATTAGTGTGCACGCAGCATAACGTTTTATCAATAATTGTTGTGTTTCGTTTCGGGAATACTTGGAACAAAAATGCCCCATTATTGTTGTGCACTTCGGTGCAAGAATAGTTCGAACAATTCTAAATTAAGCTTTTTCAAGTTTCCGAAAGAACCAATGCGGTAAGATCCCCAGGCGCATTAAAATGTCCTCAACTGTTAAAATGTGCATATTGTGTATTGTAGTTGTGAATAATTACTCAAACTTCATGACAAATTCACCACCACCAACGCAAAATTTAATTTTCGAAGATTGATTACCGACAATGGGAAAATATAACTGAACAAAATGCCTTCACTTATTCTATAGGTTATTTGGGACACAAATGTTTTGAAAAGCATAGTTTTCCAACAATTATACGATTAAAACACAAGAAATGAATTCAAATTTTACACTTATTTTAAGGCATGTCCTAACTTTGTGAAACAGCTTTACTAATTTGGCAACGCCCGACCATAATTTCAGTATACCTATATATAAATACCGCATTAGGAAAAAGCCTTCTGTGAATTTTTTTCTTCATTTTCCTTCGAACCAAATGTTAGCTTTAAATTAAAACAGAAGTTGGAGGAGATATCATATAAACATCCCTGCGAAAATTTTCCTACTGAATTTTTGATAAAGCTATTTATTCGTGTAAAAATTTTTTATACTTTGAAATTTTGCAATAGAAATTTCAAAGTTAGTGGCAATTCAAATAAAATAACAATTTTACAACACCATTGATGAATTGTGTCAAGAAATTTAAGTAATCTTTAGGTTAGAGGAGCCTTTTTTTGTGTTATACGTATAATGTATTACATTTTAAATGCGTGTGTAATATGTACTTAATAAAAAGCAGTGTTTTATCATCGTTTTTTGTATTATTGATATAGCTTTTTCATAATTTTAAAAATAGATTAACATAATTATCTCATAAACGATTTGGTTCTGCGTCACTGGCTTATTCCTGAATAGAAAAATTTACTACGCCTCTGGTTGTGCGTGCGTGAATGCGCAGTACTATTTTGGGACACAAACATCAAAGGTGCCGACGGCGAGAGAAACTACTGTGTCTATACAGCTCTATACTGTGGTTTCAGTGAGTAAAAATCTAAAAGAAACAGTAAAAAAATATGGAGTTTTTTGGTTGCAGACCTGTGTAATTAGTTTTTTTCTTTGTGTATTTATTTAATAAATAGCAAAATTCATTGTGACTTCTGTTGAAAAATAATTGTAAGAATATTGTTAAATTTGTTAATCTTGTCGATTTTTCGTAGTCCCGCGTACAGATATACATTTTTAAGTCTTTATCGCTAGACTTTCCCACAAATTACAGTTGTGACCGGTTATTACAGGGGTTTATATTGACAGTTTATTACGGTCAATATGCAATCATAGCTTACCGTTTCAACAATGGACCTCTAGACATCGTTTCGGTAATGCAGAAGTAAAAATGAAATCATTTCTTGCTCTTTAAAATAGTGGTTTGAAGGGTGCGGACCGAAGTCTACATAGACGCGTTACCTATATATTTTTAATATGAGAACCAAGCGGACCACTTGGACCGGTAGTATTAGTGCTATTTCATCATATTGGCAATATTTATAGTTTCACCTAAGCATGATCATATAAAATTATGTTCGATTTATAAATTAAATATTCAGGTACGGCAGTGACAGTCAAAGAAATGAAGGAAGATGTTTTCAAGTTACTTATTTAATAATATTAAAATTTATAAATCGTAATGCGTTAAGTCAATTACGGCCAGCCACTAAATAGAACGCTGTATATAATAATAATAATAGACATTTATTCTCCAACAAGTATTTACAAATTTTGTATAATGTAGTATTTTCACTTATTTCCACTTAGTTTGCTGTAAGGAGAATCCTCAGGACAGTTTCAGAAAGCGGCACCCAAGGGTACCACACTGATTTTCAAACTTCCCTGAATAATGAGTCACATTAATTTTATAGCTTGCCTATACTAACTAAATCTAACTTAAATTAACTCTGTGAAATGATATCTAAGAATTAAGAAAGTGAATAAAGACAGTGAGAAATTAATCATACAAATGCAAAGCAAGTAATAGGTAATATATGAAATTATAGTAGCTAGTGGTACTCATATTTAAATTTAAATGTAAAAGTGAAAATAGGAATGCAAATAAAGAATTAATAGTAGTCCATCTGCACATGCACAAGAGACCCCACCAATGCAAACAGATCACTGATCATTAGGCCGAAACCTGCTGGCGAAAGAGCATCGAATGCAGCTGCCTTCTGAAACGTGGCGAACTTAAATTTTTCAAATCATTCGGCAATGAGTCGTAAAGTTTATAAATGTTGAAAGTGAATCCCCTCTCGTACATCGCAGTTCTATGAGCAGGAGGTGCAATAGCATATGTAAAATGGCGTAAATCACGACTATGTATGTTTTTCCGAAACTTTATGTGTTTATATAAATATCGCGGCATTCCAGTCAACAATATGCCGTGATATAGCATCCCCGACTGCAGAACTCGCCTGTTGTACATGTTTAACCATCTCAATGACTCAAACTGACCAGAAACATGCTCGAACTTCCTCAAGCCTGTGATGTACCGAATACACGAATTCTGGACACGTTGGATTCTAGCAGCCGTAGCCCTATCAATACACCAGCCAAGGAGAGTGGAACAGTGATTAAATTGGGACAAAACAAGAGAATCACACAACATCCTCTTAGTGTCAGCCCTTAAACATGCTCTATGCGGATATATAAGTCTCAGATTAGTGTAGGCCCTCCTAATACATTGCGATACATGATCCCTAAATCTCAGAGATGGATCCAAAATGACACCCAAATTCTTCGCTTCTCTCCACCACATTGATATCGGTGTTGTCGATCCTACAGGTTAAGTTATCTAGGATGTCACTGTAATGACCTTTATTACCAAATATTAAAGCAGCTGATTTATTTGGATTAACAAAGAGGGAATGCTTAATGGAGAAGTCATTTAGTTGAGCAAGATCATGATTGATTCGATCATTTGCTAAGCGAATTTCAGATGGAGGAAAGGAGAAATAAATTTGCGTATCATCAGCATACATGTGAATATTGCAATGCTTTAACACTTTATTGAAATCGGAGGTATAAATTGTAAACAGTAGGGGACCCAATATAGAACCCTGAGGAACGCCACTAGTAGTTTTACGCAAGCTCGAAGTTGTATCTGAGATTATTACCATCTGAGCACGATCCTGCAGGTAGCTGCCCAAGAAATCGATAGCATCCCTAGAGAAACCAACGTAATGAAGCTTAGATAGTAATGTGAGATGTGATATAGTATCGAAAGCCTTTGTATAATCCAAAAGTGTGAGAACCGTCATGTCACCTTTATCACCAGCCGTCACAATGTCATCCACTATATTCAAGAGAGCAGTAGCACAGCTATGTCCCGCTCTGAATCCAGATTGCGTTTCAGGCAGAACACTATTGATACTCAGGTGGCTTTTTATCTGCACGGCAATAATTTTCTCTAAGATCTTAGACATAACTGGCAGTATACTTATAGGTCTTAGGTCGGAGAAATTTGTTGGTTCCTTTTTTTTCGGAATAGGAATAACAACAGCAGTACGCCATACAAAAGGAAAATAGTTTTCGAGAATACAAGAGTTAACAATGTGCGTTATAAAGGGAATTATGTAAGGGGAGCTCAAAATGAGCATCCTAGTACTAATACGATCTGTCCCAACAGATTCGGATTTAATACTAAATAATAATCTAGACACATCGTCCTCAGTGACCGTAGTAAACCTAAGTTCCGATGTAATGCCGCCCATTAGATTGCTATCATAGTACAATATTAAGTCTTCGTTATTATGTGGTGCTGGGACCGCATCAACAAAAAAATTGTTAACCTCATCAGGTTTTTGCAAATCACTCGGCACCCCACCACGCTTATTTCTTAACAAATTTAGTGATTTTAATTTTTTCCACATTGTTCTTGAATCACATCGATTAAGGGAAAAATCAAAGTAAGCAGCCTTTTCTTGTTTGATACTGAATGTCGTGAGGTTTCTCAGACTTTTGTAATATTCCCAATGCGAATTTAGTCCAGTTTTTTTAAATTTAATCTTAGCCTTGTCCCTCAAGGACATCAACAGTCGAATAGTATCTGTTAACCAAGGTACCCTATCTTTTACAATTCTAACACTTTGGAGGGGAGCATGAACATTAAATAGTTCCAATAAATTCGAACATAAGAAAGTAATTTTATCATCAATGCTTTTCATGGAAAAAATTTTATGGAATGGTATAGATTTCAAACTATCCTGAAAGCACTGATAATTGAAATCCCTGAACGTTCGAACTATCTTGTGAACCGGTGCTACGACAGGTTTCTTTAAATTAAGAGTGCAGTAAGTCAAGTCATGGTCCGAAAGCGGAAAGCCACAAACTCTGCAGTCAGTGACAATTGAGATGTCAGAGCATAAAACAACGTCAAGTAAAGTTTGACTATTCTGAGTTACACGCGTAGGTTCATCAACAAGCTGCTCATACCCAAGAGAATCCAGCATATTCCTGAAATACAATGTGGCAGGTTTGTCCACATCCAACAAATCGATATTTATATCGCCCAAACAAAGTGTGTAATCCGACCGTGCGCCACAAATAGACAAGGATTCCTCCAATGCGTCAGTGAACTCCTTATATTTCAAACCATGCGGTCTATATACGACTCCAAAAGAAATACTATTATATAAACATTTAAAATTAACCCAAAGCTGCTCTATTGTATCGTCACACGACATTCGCTGCGGTCTAAGGGATGAGCGGATATATATGCAAACACCTCCGCCCCTAGAAACCGCTCTGTCCAGTCTGAACAATGTATATCCATTCAACCGAATATCAGAATACCCCACATCAGAAGTCAACCAGGTCTCCGATATAGCTATGGCATCAAGTCCATTCTCCCGCACACAGTCAGCAATCTCGCCCAGCTTCGGCACCAGTGACCGAACGTTCACGTGCGCAACCCTAAGCGAAGTCATGCATGTGCATATACTTTCATACAATCGACAAATAATTAATAAGTATAAATTATAAAGCACATAATAATCATAACTATATTACATACATAGGTAAATTATAAATGAAAGTTCATATCAAAATATAAAAACCCTAAGCGAAGTCATGCATGTGCATATACTTTCATACAATACCACAAATAATTAATAAGTATAAATTACAAAGCACATAATAATCATAACTATATTACATATGAAAGTTCATATCAAAATAAAAAAGTATAACTACATATCTGCTTACAAATAATAAAATCAATAAAAGAACTCACAGTCAAAAGAGCAAGAAAACAAACAAGTTTTTCCTTCAAATATATCCGTCCAAGCTGTATCTCAAGTGGTAGGCTCACTCGTATTCGACTTCATCCGGCCCCGTAGTAAAGTTATATCGTCTAGAGACTGCATTCTATGAATTGCATTTCCTACCTTACAAAATATTTTGCCATCATATAACTGAACATACTTTTATCAAAATGTGAAGAACTTAATTAGGAGCAATTAGCAATTGATTTTTTTCTTAGACAGTCGCAATTAGTAAGAAGACTCTTACTTAAATGGGGCACCTGTAGATTTTTACACATTTTATAATACACCATTTTGTGTGTGCTATTTAATTTCTTTTTATTTCATTTCAAGTGCGAAGACGGTAGGAAACCCTTGCTCGGTTTTATGGAGAAACCTTCAAAAAAACTGTATCCGGAATATTACGAAGTAATTTCAGAACCAATAGATTTCCTAGAAATAGAAAATAAGATCAGAAATGAACAGTATCGTAACGAACAAGAGCTAATACATGAATTTAAATTAATGTTCTCGAATTGCCGTCAATTCAATGAGGAGAATTCCACTATCTTTGAGGATGCGAATCTTTTAGAAAAAGTTATGAGTGAAAAGGCAACTCAACTTTTACCGACGCCCGAGAAGGAAAGGAAAAATTATGTTAGAGTGTATGTATACATATGTATAAAGGGTCTTTCAATAAGGACGCTCGATTTTTAAATGAAAATAAAACAAGTTGTGTGTGAAATATCCACTCATTTTTTTTTATTTGAAAGAAAATTTTATGGCATTAAGTATGAAATATAACTTCGTTCAAAAGTCCGCCGCGGCTTTGCTTGGTGATACGTAATCGGAAGGTCCAATTTTCGTCGATTCTGTTGCATAAATCTTGCTGGACGGCGTTTGTTACGTTGATTTTGAGGGCATCAACTGTTTACGGTTTATTCGGATAGAAGTCTAAAAGCGTTAAATCGCACGATCTCGGCCGTCAGCTCGCGTCGCCGCTGCGCGCGATAACCATGCCCTTAAATCGGTCCATCATAACTTGCTTTGTGTGGCATATAGCGCCATCTGTTGAAACCATGTGATTGGTATCCCTATCACCTAGTTTTGGCCATAAGAAGTTGCTTATAATCGATCTGTAGCGCTCGCCGTTGACGGTTATAGCATTGCCAGTTTTGTTTTCAAGTGCGGGCCGATGATTCCGCCAGTGTATCTCGTGTGGATTGGTATCGTCACAATCCGTCAATTTTGCTTGTTTACACATCCGTTGCAAAGCCCAATCAACGAAAACGCTATGCCGTATACCTATGGTCGTTTACCTTAAGTTCCTGGATCAGTTGAATTTTATACGGGTGTAGACCCAAGTCCCGACGCAAAATTCGCCAAGTTGGAAGTCACAGAAAGGCCAAGTTGTTATGAAGGACGAGAAGACTCACAGCAGCGATGTTTTCAGCAGACCTTGCGTTTCGACGACGTACAAGTGTTGGCTGATTCTTTATCGAACCGGTTGTTTTAAATTTGGCCACCAAACGTCGAATAATCGGCAGGACGGTTGTGGCGAGGATAAAAATCACGTAAAGTGCGGAACGTTCCTCAAACGGAACACTGACTTTGAAAATAAAATTTAATGATTTGCCATACACTACTGAACAATTCACAACAAATTTGCCAGATGTTGCTTTAACAATATGGCTGCTATAATATAACAAACTTCGAGCGTCCGTATTGAAAGACCTGATATATATCAAAAGATACATCGCAGTCGTATCTTGTTATACGTTTATATTTCATTTTTAGATCGAAACCTAGGAGAATTTTATCGCCAACTGAAAAGAATTGTAGAATTTTGTATGATACCATTAGAGATTATAGAGAGCCAAAAGCAAATAGACAATTAGCGTTAATATTTATGAAATTGCCATCAAAAAATGTAAGTTGCATTTCAATGAAAGTGTAGTATTAAGAAATATTAGAAATTTATGGTAATAAGCATTTTGTGAAAATTCATGCACTTAACCGACTTTGTGGTAATCCATATTAACTAATGATATAAATTAAAAATGTTTTGTATTGTATGTTTGTATGTTTTTTACCACTGTTATTTTTGCACTGTCCACGACTATACTCAAATCGCTAAACAGATTCAGTGATCACACCTAAGTCGTATGCACACAGGCACATAAAATCATTCAAGGATCAATGCCTGTTTACCTAATCGTCTAATGTAAACGATCTTTGCCGCCAAGCGTTTTTATGCATAGGATGTCTTGATCACGTTGTGATCACGCACTTTTATTACTGAATCTCTTCGGCTATTCTAGTATAGTGTGAATTGTGGGGGACGTAATACTTAAATCGTTTTGGCAACTGATATGCCCCATTAATTTAAAATGGCGTCAAATTGGAGATGTTGCAAAATATTATCCGTCAAGTAATATAACCTACAAAAGCCACTTCAGGACCGTCACTAATAATAATATTTGTATAATTTTCGACATTTGTCATAATTATCTTTTGATGTTTGTCATAATTTTTATTCAAGCAATGTAAATTGATCAGCAATGCTTGCCTACTATACCTTATTCTAAAAAGAGAGAGACGAAATTCCGAACAGACCCCCAGTCCAAATTACAACCTGTAACTGGTGAAATCAATTCTAGGCGGTAAAATTAATTTTAAATATCTGCCTGAAATATAAAATCTGTACAGCTCACAGAGCGAGAGTTGACCAGTGAGATGCCCCTCCCAAAAGGTGCGCAGTGGATTCTTATAATATTACGATAAGCACGAGCAATCTCGAAAAGATTGTCAAGCGTTACGCATCGAAGTGCAGTGTGTTTCCTGTATATGTATCTCTTTTCAGTATATTAAAATTTCTTATCTACATTTACTCCTTCGTTCGGCTAATGTACGCGATAGTAAACAAATGTTATCATTTCTTTTTTCCGAATACTTTCTCTGCCTGACACTGACCCATACTTTGCGCAGCCAATATTTCTCCCACCGGCCAACTCTCGCTCTCTGAGCTGTACCAAATTAAATTGTATATAGATTCTTCAGAGATAAATACACAGTTAAGGCGACAGAATGGTAATCACAACACAAAAAATAAACAAATTCGCTAGAAAACAAATATTGTGACATCTTTGACATATGTCACAATATTTGACAATTGATAGCAAAAAGCGAATGTAGTATGGTGTTATTTCGCCTTACTGCCAACCAGTAAGAAATAACTCTCACTTGGGTCTGTTCAGAATTTCGTCTCTCTCTTTTTAGAACAAGGTATAAACAGAATAGCCAAATATTAAATAAAATATAGAAGGTACAAAGAAGTAACATTTAACAACTTTATTTACAATATTCAATTTGTAACTGGATTTCACGTAATAGTATTTACTAGCGAAGGCTATATATCCTGAAAAATTAATTAATTAGTTTAATTTCATTGTGCTGATATTGTTTCGGCCGATGGGAATTTCTAGTCGCATCGAATCGTCGCCTTTAGTTTGTACTTTACCGTGTTGGTTGCCAAAACGACTCAACTATATTGGCATAGATTAGTCGACTGCTATAAAAATACAACTATAGTAAAAAAATGTTTTATTTGTATCATTAGTTAATTTGGTGACTGTTTTAGTCTAGGTTAATTTCTTGTTGCAATGAAATGTATGCTACCCTCCATAAATTTAAACGCATTTAAGTAAAAGTATATGGTAACGAACATGAAGAACTATTCAGCTAAATAACGAGGGCGAACTTATACTTTCCGTTTTTCAGAACCAACGTCTTAAAGGAATGTTGCACCTCATCATATGTTATGCATATGTACTTTTTATTTATGCGTGTAAGAATATGGATAGTAGTATAATTATTTTTGAATAGTCGCCTAAAACAACTTCGACATTTCTAGGATTACCCAGATTATTATGAAGTGATAAAAAATCCGATCGACATGGAACGAATATCCCACAAGTTGAAAAGCAGCGGATACGAAACTTTAGACGATCTCGTTTCAGATTTTATCCTAATGTTTGATAATGCTTGCAAGTACAATGAACCAGATTCTCAAATTTACAAGGATGCGTTGGTTTTACAACGTGTCTGCTTGCAGACGAAGCTGCAACTTAAAGAAGATGATGATACCGTACCTGATGTTCCGGCTGCCATACAAGACTTATTGTTGAATTTATTCACCAACGTTTACAACCATCAAGATGTCGACGAAAGGTGTTACTCGGATTCGATGTCAGATTTACCCGAACACGACGAAATTGAAGGCAAGAAGTACGTAAAATAATTCTTATACTAATAAAGAGATTTAAGTTTCAAATTACTCACTTAATACTTCAACTAGAGCAATATACAGGGTGAGTCAACGATCTGACAAAGTAAATTTACTCTTTATTGCTTAATGTAATTAAAAATGGGTATACTGTAGTTGATAAGGTTGTCATTGCTTCACAATTTGAAAGTATATAGGCTTACACAGGAGCATAAAGATTTGTTTTTTAAATTTAACAGCCTATACATAAATTTAAATTTGAATTTCGCGTTAAAATAGAAATAGTTTTTATTAAGAGTAATTATTCGTTAGAGTTAATAAATTTCGAGTTATTTATGAATGAAGTAAAAGAGTGACGTTTACAGCTGTCTTTTCAATTGCCTATAATTCAAGAGTGTCTTGATAGAAGCTTGGGGTTCCAAGTGATACTTATATGTAGAACTTGTTTTAATTTGTACTGGGTGTTCACGAAGGAACGCCCAATATTTTTTTACATAGTCATATTAAGCCCTTCAAGAGTCACTTTTTTTTTATTAAATATGTTGTACACTTACCTTCGATATTTTAGAAGATACGAACTTTTTAAAATCTCATTCATGACTCAGTAAAAATAATAGTAGCCATGGAAAAACATTGTAACCACAATATCACATTGGTAAGATATATTATACTTTTATAAAACTGCCTGTTAATAGTAGTTTATACAACGAGTCAATAATGACAGTTATTATTTCCGAGAGCCGAATTTATGAACCGAGCCGCGAACCGGCGAGGGAGTAACTCGGCTCGAGGGATGAATAGTCATTATTGCGAGTTAGTATACATTACTTTATCTACGACTAACTGAAGATTACTAAAAAAAATCAGAAAATGTCAAATTACTATATTAATATGACGTTTGACAGTTAGTAAAATGGCCGAATTTGACTATCGTTACTACGACAACGTTGGGAACGTTATGTTCTTATTGGCGGAATGCAGGAAATAATGGTAACGTTATGTCTCATTATTCCCCGGCCGCATTTCATTGCTTTCATTCAGCAGCGGATCGGGAACCGATCCCGCTCCAACCGTTCACTTCACAACAGTTGAGTGTTCGCTGGACAGGACCACTCACCTTTATGTCATCGTCTGTCATCTGCTACTTTTCATTGCTGCCATATGTTAAAATTATAGAGATTAAACCGAATAAACTATAATAATAAATTGTTTTTCTGCATTAAGGTTTGACGTAGTTTTTAGTGGAAGGGCTGGTTTTTCCAACCCCGAATAAAATACTGAGTGAACTCCAATATTATAATACATTTATTTCTGCACATACCTTTAATATGTTGTATATTACTTTTCTAGTAACTTTCTTCAAAACTATATATTAGGTTGGTCTTGGAATGCATCGATGGCGCATGCGTACAGAATACGCTCACTAAGTGAGCATAGAATTTTTCCGCTCACAAAAATGGCGACCGCTCCTGAACATGTTCAGAGTGAGCGCTCGTCTACTGGACATGATTACTGAACAGTTGCGCAACTGTTGTGCCTGCTGAATGAAAGCATTGTTCCCTCTGGGTATTATCAGTCCTATTATTAACCAATAGTGGTTAATATAATACCTACTTTATTGTTTAGTCGTCGATAAATATTATTATTGATCTCTAAACGTATTATTACTGTTATTATTGTTTTTTTTTGCCTTATGTTTTATTTCTAAAATATATTGGTAGTACTGGAGTTTTCTGGCCTATCAAATCTACTCTATGCTTCATCACTTTTTATGATGAGTTAAGGTCTCACTTTTTGTCCAATCTTTCTAATTTGTGATTTATCTAAATTTTATATTTAGTTTGTCCTGACAAAGTATTGGCTTTTCAAAATGGAATGTAACATGAAGTCTACATTATTTGGAAAGAAATAGGAATTCAGTACTTTTGAAACAGGCAGTATTATGTCAATTTTGCATAAAAATTGTATTTTTTGTCGGAAAAAATGAAGAGCATACATAGTACCTAGTAAAATTGAAATTTTACAAATTTCTGAAGAATAGAAAAATAGTCAATAGTGAATTTGAGAACTTTTGAAAAACTTCTTTTATAACGTTATAATATTGCTCATATATGTGTATAATTTGTGAGATATTAGGTAAAAAACTGCTTTTCGATAAAAATAAATGACCTAGTTCCGGTAGGAATTTAGAAAAACTTTAATTGTAACTTTATATTAAAAGTTTTTCAAAATTCCTACCGGAAGTAGGTCTTTTACTGTATCAAAAAACAGTTTTATATCAAATATCTCACAAATTATATATTTAACGCAGAAATACTAAGATTATTAGAAGTATTTAGAACAACTTTTATAGAAGACAATTTTGAAAATTCCAGGACTTATTTTATCAATAACCAGTTTTTGTTGGAAATATCTCGCAAAGTGTGCAGTCTCTACAAAGGACAATGTACACCGCTTATGTGTTTCTAAAGATCACTCAAATGTGGATATTTCGATATCAATCGAGGCGTGTTAAAATAAGGATTATTTGATATCATTGCGCCAAAACGCTAACATAACAAATAAAGCGGTAATTTCTAATTGAAAATTAAAATTTTCCATGTACTTTATATTGGTGAGAAAGAGCGCGGTAGATGCCATTTGTTGAGCAAGTCGGGCATCTACCGCGGTCTTTCCCACTAATATAAAGTAAATGGAACATTTTAATGTTCAATTAGAAATTACCGCTTTATTTGTTAAGTTAGCGTTTTGGCACAACGATATCAAAATATCCACATTTGAGTGGTCTTTGGAAACACTTAAGCGGTGTACGTAGTCCTTTATTAAGAATATAACAGTATTTAGAAAAAAAATTTGAAGAAAAAAAAATAAATTCGTGCCGGAGGAACATGTTCTCTCTCATGAAAAAACATTTATTTTTGCAAATATCAGGAGAGACGATAGGGGTATTAAAAAATTTAACCTTCATATACAAAATTTTAACCACACGTACCTAACAGGTATCTGTAGTTGATTTACTTATCAGCTATTTCCATTTTAGCGAAATTTACGTTTTACCACGATACACTTATACCGGTATGCTCACTCTAGCTGTCAATGACGTCATTGCGGAGCAAGTCAGATTGACAGTTCTCATATGGGCTACATTTTGACGCAGTTTGAAGTTGTTTTATCGTTTTTTTAAAGTAATATTCTATTTAATATGCCTGGTTGTGTTGTATATGGTTGTTGTGAATACAATTGAAAAAGTAGAGATAGTCAGATTAAGTATTACAGGTTTCCCAAAGAAGAGGCGGTACAAAATGTGTGGTTAATTACATGTAAAAGGCAGGATTTAATAAATTTGGAAAATGGTATTTCCAGAAATCTGATTTTATCATTGTTCATAATAAAAAAAAATATTTTAGCATGTATCTGTTCCGTTCATTTTAAGCCATCATGTTTTCATACATTACTCCAACAAGAATTACTGGAATTTTCCAATAAATCATGCAGAGATTGAAATTCAGATGCAATTCTCAGATTTAAAGAAAACACAACTTGAAGCAATAAACAATGAGTTGAAAATCTTTAAAAAGTAAAAAATAGATGCTTTGGTAAAACATAATACAGATCCTCAAAGTACTTTAGGATCGATCAAACAGTAAAATGTGTGAAGCATCGACATAGACTAATTTTGAAGCTTTAAAGTGTCCAGTGCTTACTAATCATATATGAAAGCCGATTATTTGATTCAATAATTTTTCCAAGATTGTCACTTTAAGAGCAACATGTTTGTATATCTGCAAACATTTATAAAGTATTTTGAGGAATTCTATACATCGTAGCAACACACTTAGTTTTTTTTGCTTATTGAGAATTTCTAAATTATTGTTACCTAATTTAGTTTGCTTTTCATTAATATATGGCAAGGATATAGTAAGAATAGTATTTGGATTTCAATTTGATACAAAATTTCTTTAGTAGTGTTAAAAACATTGACTTTTACTGAATTGAAATAAACTTCTTGAACTATCAAAGTTATTATTTATATTATCAACCATAATTAAAATTCCTACCTTTTACAAACATTTGTCCATAACCTCCATGGTATCTTTCTTAAGGAACATATAATACATTATCTGCCTGTTATAAATATTTGTGATTTGTTCAAATAGTGTTTTTATCAAACACAAAAACCCAATAGTGTCTTCAAATTAAAAAAAACTATAAGGCAGGAAAAAGATGAAATAAAAGTTATATTTGGCAGTTTTATTTTAACTTAATATTATTGTAATACAAAGCTTCTTAAAATTCTGAAATACGTCAGTACTGTTATTGTTTAATCTAAAAACAAGATTAATTTATGGCTTGAAATCATGGAGTCAGTTTTATGCTCTTGTATTTCGGTGGGTAATTTATAATTATTGTAAACATAGCAAACTCCAGCCAAGTTGTATTTGCTTCATTCAAATCTTGGTTTATCTTCTCTTCAATTGCCTGAGACCCTTCTATTAAAAGAGATGTAGCTGTACATTACCAATATTGAATGCTTCAGACTATGCGATTCACTAAATAGGATTTACATCTGTTCAAAAGAAAGTATTATAATCCTCAAAATATATGTTAAATAAATATCTTTATTTACATTTTGGCAATGATTTTATTCACTAAATGAAAGATTTATCAATTACAATTTTCAGATTTACAGACCATTAATTCATAACTGTAGCCTCTAGATAGTACAGTACACACACACAAATGAATTCACAGAATAAACTATTTTGCATTGTGTATTGAAAATGTAGTTAAAACACATGCAAAAAAAAGTGAAACATCTTACGTAGTTATGATAGCATTTTAAAATACCACTTTGCCTGAGTACTTCATTAATTGCTTATATTATTTAATAAAGCACTATAATCAGAAACTACTATTAAATTGGGTAATTTGTATTTCTGTAATTACCATTTTTCAAATTTATTGAGTCCTGCCTTTTACACGCAATTAACCACAAATTTCGTACCGTGTCTTCTTTGGGAAACCTGTAATATTTAATGTGGCTATCTCTACTTTTTCGACTCTAATTACGGCACCCTTATACAGCACAACCTGGCATATTAAATAGAGTATTACTTAAATAAAACGATAAAACAACTTCAAACTGCGTCAAAATATAGCCCATATGAGAACTATCAATCTGACTTGCTCCGCAATGACGTCATTGACAGCTAAAGTGAGCATACCGGTATTAGTGTATCGTGCGTCTTACAATTTTTGTCCTTTTTTTGAATGCATCATAATTGTTAAATTTGATCTTATAATTCCATAAGCGCGGTTTAAAGGGATTTTTGGCAATGTTTTTGGAAATTAACTAATCAACTTTAACAGAATATGCATTTAAAATTAGAGGTTTAATGGTATTTCATCATATTATTATAAAATGATGTTTATTTTGCAAATTATATTTAGGCATGACACTGGCGGTAGAACAAAAGAAGCAATACGTTGTCAAGTTGCCGATTTAATAACATGAACGTTTCTAAATCGCGTTGTCTAATTTTTTAGATAGAGAAAATCGTGACTTGAAAGTGATTGCAACGTACGATTTTGACTTTAAGTTTGTCTCATATTTTTCACAGCATCTCCTCATCAGTAAGTTAAGCAAGAAAAATACAGCCTAAAACATCCTTCGTGTTATATTTATTAATTATTGTCAAATTTTGAGGTTAAGTCTTATACCATGAAGGATGTATTTTCGGTTTGCATGGAATTAACACCTTGTTTAATTAACTTAACAAATATAATGCGAATTATACAGTGAGCTCAAAAAGGTTGGAATAAATTCATTTAAAATTCAACCTTTAATTTTTTTAAAAAACACTGGGACCCGTCAATTTTTATTTTTAGATGGGCATTTTTTAAACTAATTTTTGTTTATACAGGCTGACTCAAAAAAAATATTTCATTTGACACTTCAATTTTTTTTAATTGAAACACCCATTTTTTATTTTATTTTCGAAATATACGTAAAATTTCAATTACATTTCATGTATTATAACCTAAGTCTAAGTTAATTTAGCTTATTTCTTTTCATTTAAACTGTACATATTAGGAGTTAAACATAATCAAATTTACTGAAACTGTAAACATTTAAACATTAATACCATTTTTATCAGTTACCTAGGTTATTTAACATTGACGTTGAAGTTCATTCCCTGTCAAAAGTATTTAAACATTTGTATAAAAGTTCTAATAAAACTAGTTTTTTTTAACTGTAAAATGGCACGAGTAAATGAAAGGGAGCGCATAGAAATACTAATGATGATTGGCTATGGAGATGATAGGATGCGTACCCAACTGGAAGTTTCCGAACTGTTCCACAATAAATACCCAAACAGAGCGCCTATATCTCAATCAACTATTAGTAAAATTGAAAAAATATATAGGGAGTGGGGGCATGTGAGAGATAATTATGTAAAAGGCCGGCCCACTATCTCAGAAGATGTGCAGTTGAATGTGCTATTATCCGTTGAAGAGAACAACCATAAAGTTAGTCGCGCTATTGCTGACGAGAACAAAATTAGTCAAGGATCTGTATTAAACTATTTACATAAAAATAAATGGCATCCTTATAAAGTTCAGTTAGTTCATGAACTAAATGAGGACGATCCAGATAGAAGAATGCAATTTTATGAAATAATGATGGAGAGATGTATTGATGATCCTCAATTTTCACGAAGAATTGTGTTCTCGGATGAAGCAACGTTTTGCCTAAACGGAACCGTGAATAGGCAAAATTTCCGTTATTGGGCTACAGAAAACCCGCATTGGATTATGGAGTGTCACACACAATACCCTCAAAAAGTAAATGTTTGGGCTGGGATTATTGGAAACAGAATTTTGGGTCCCTTCTTCTTTGACGGCACTTTGACTAGAGAAAGATATCTAGAATTTCTAGAATTCGATTTGATACCTGCGCTTGCTGTAGTGTATCCAAATCCAGAAGATCCTGACATTCCCAATGATAGCTTATGGTATCAACAGGATGGAGCACCAGCCCATTTTACTCGCCCGGTGTGTGAATATTTAGATAGTGTTTTTCCTGGAAGGTGGATTGGTCGACGGGGCCCAATAGAATGGCCGGCCAGATCCCCTGATTTGACCCCGTTAGACTATTATCTGTGGGGCTACCTAAAATCTAAAGTGTATATCAACAGACCGAACAATATTGACGAACTTAAATCCCGAATAAGACAAGAAATGAGAGTGATAGAATCTCAAACAGTGCACAATGTTTTGCAAGAATTCGAAGATCGCCTCGGATATTGCCAGGATGTTGGTGGTGGCCAATTTCAACATTTATTAAATTAATATTTCACAATTTAATTACAAATCATTGAGACATTTATTATTTAGAATTAAATATTTTTTTTTTAATTACATTGATTATTTTAGAAAAGAACTTAACTTAGACTTAGGTTATAATACATGAAATGTGATCAAAATTTTACATAGAATCCGAAAATAAAATAAAAAATGGGTGTTTCAATTAAAAAAAATTGAAGTGTCAAATGAAATCTTTTTTTTGAGTCAGCCTGTATAAACAAAAATTAGTTTAAAAAATGCCCATCTAAAAATAAAAATTGACGGGTCCCAGTGTTTTTTAAAAAAATTAAAGGTTGAATTTTAAATGAATTTATTCCAACCTTTTTGAGCTCACTGTATAATCTCTGAATTAAGAAATATAATGTCAGAAAAATGATGGAAATTAAGTTTAGACATTTTAGTTTGATGTAAATTCTGATTATAAAATTGAAAAGAAAACATATTAATTATACCAAATTCATATTTAATCAATAGAATATTTTTATTACTTCCTTCAAAACCGCAATTCATGCTTAGTCGCTTTTAAAAAAGTTATTTTTTTTTCAGAGTTCGTGCTCTTTCGTTAGACCTAATTAAAAGAAGATTAGACAAAGGACTATATAGAAGATTAGATACTTTTCAAGATGATTTTTTTGCCTGCCTAGATCGCGCCAGACGCTTATCCCGTTCCGATTCTCAGGTTTTCGAAGATTCCATAGAATTACAGAGTTATTTCATCAAGCAACGCGACGAAATCTGCAAACTCGGCGAACTACTCCATTCCCCAGCTCTGAGCTACACCCTGATGCACTTGACGGCAACCGCAGAATCCCTACGTCAAAGTAAAATCCTCCAGGAATCACTCGAAGACGAAAGTGAAACACGAAGTTCGGACGATTCAATAATAAAAGATACTACCGTCAGCGTGGGTGAATCCATGACGTGTAATCAGCAGACCTATAAAGTGGGCGAATTCGTTTATTTGGATGCTAAAGAAAAAGGTTGTGAACCTCATATACTATTAATAGAAAGGCTGTGGACAAATAACGGCCAACAAATGCTATACGGAAATTATTTTTTGCGACCTATTGAAACTTACCATGTACAAACGAGAAAATTTCTAGAAAAAGAGGTATTTAAGTCTGATTCGCATGTTGCTGTTCCGCTAGAAGAGGTTAAAGAGAGATGTTGCGTTATGAATGTGAAACAATATTTTACGATGAAACCCGAAGGTAATTTTATAAATATTTTGCAATCTGAACTTAATTTCTTTCACAGCTCTAATAAGTTAGGTTGTAAGGAAGGATAGAGATGTGTTATAAACGCATTTTATAAAAGTCTCACCTTTACTAACAATCAAGAGTCTAAATTTCGAAGTTCACAACGAAAATCCGAAAACCAAAGGATTAAAAAATGCAACAATTTGAAGTGAAGTATTCGATCGTTTATCTTGTCGTATCTATAGCAATCTGACTTAAATTCAATTCTATCTCTTCACCTACAATTGAGGTAACTTATTGCATCCGAGTAAAATTGTTTCAAGTAAAAGTGCCTAAGGCCCAGATTTATAAATCATGCTCAAGGCGCTGCAGATGCTCAAGTACGTAAATACGACACATTTGCGTTTTATATAACAACCTCAAGCACCGGCCTGTGCTCAAGGCGACGAAAACAAGACCTCAGCCGTAAGGTTGTGTTTGACCAGGCTTGAGCATGCGATTGACAGATTCATTTGAAAACATAACCTTCCTACAAATATATGTTTGAAGATTTACATAGTAGTTTATAGAGTATTAAATAATGACATCTATTATGAAATTGTGATTATATTTAAAACAAAATATTTCATCAATATGAATTCCTAATTTTTTATCGTTTCCATGATATTTGATTGCAGTACTTTTAAAAATAATGGTAAAAATATGCTTACTGATAAAGGACTGGTATGTGCATGTTGAAATTAAATATGTCCAGTATTACAAGTAGGTATAGTTGTTATTCATAGCAACTTATAATTGGCCAAACATGTGTTACAGTATAAACAAAAAAAAGTGAGACATACAAGAACATGCAATGTTATTAATATATTATTTGTAACCTCGAAGGGAGAATATCCAATAATGTTTATAAACATCACCAAAAACTATACCTGTGATGCTGAAAGGACATTTTTGAAAGTATTTAAATGATATTTTACATATGTAATAGTTATTCAGTATGTTCTTGTAACATCAACAATTACATTATATTTAAACAATAAATAAAAACCTCAGAAAGAGAATGTTTTTACAAATCTTGACTGCATTCTATTTTATTTGACGGTTACTTTTTAATGAAAAATATTTTAATAATTTGTTGTGATCAATATTAGCACATTGGACATAACCTTAGCAAATATATATTTCTCTTAAAAACAGCAAGCTTACAAATCTATTAGTACAATAATTACACACACATTAAAAGAAAATTTTATTCTTTTTTTTTACAATTACAAATTGTAATAAAGTAGTTCAGATATTAGTAAATAATTAAAGTATGTGAATAATATTTTCACTCAACCATATAAGTAATTTAATGGAGAAAACCTACATATATGCTTGAAAGACAATTGAACGTATTTTTAAAACTAAAATATGTACACACATTGTTGCTGATGTGTCAATTTTCTTTGAATACATTCATTAAAAAAGTAAATGACCATTTTGTTATATGTAAATTAATATTTTCCTTTGGTTTCTCTATTTCCAATTAAAGTATGTCCTGAGAATAAAATTATAAAGTTCTGTTCTTCTTCATATTTTTCTAGAGTAAAAGTAATAACTGAAATTAATATTTATAAATTATAAATCCCTACAGAATGGATATGAAGAAATCAACATTCCTAAATATTCGTTTACCATGTGCTTCAATATGCAAACATGTATACTTGGAGGTAGAATGCCATATGTGTTTAGTAATCCCTCGTAATTCCATGTGTCTATAGTATTTTACCAAATTTTAAGTGACCCCAATTAACTGGTTTTGGTAAGACACAGAAATGGACAATGCATTCGTTTCATCTTCAAAAGCAACTGTTTCATATTTAAATGGCTATAATATACTCCAGATATTGCATTTTTCTTAATTTAGAATTACTTTCCACGTAATAACTCATCGACATTTGCTGTCAAAAAAAAAACGTCTTATTAGGCTATTGTTATTAATTAGTATAGTTTCAGTTTTATTATTTCCATTGCATTTATCTGAAAATACAAATTGTTTAATTACTTACATGCAGATGTATAGATTTGAATGTTAAGCAATAACTCATAAAAATAGCTATAATTCAATATTGCATTTAAGATGTTTCATTTTCAACTTACTTTAAAAAAATAAATACTATTACTACTACTAATTATTTCTCGGTTTTACTCATATTTTTCTTTTTAAAATTGTTGGTTATAACAGCTGATCGATGTTTGCAACCAATAGTTACTAAAATTCCCTAACGTTGCGTGCTCAAGGTCCCCCGTTCACGAGAATTCCCGAAGTATGTTTTATAGAATCAAACGCCTGCTTGAGGCGACGATACCGAAATCCCGTGCTTTCGTGAGTTTGTGGATTACATGAGCTGAGCTTCATCTATAAATACCGGCATAAGGGAAAATATTGGAAATTATTTACGAGTTAATAATTTGTCCACTAGTTGGCGTAACAGTCATGATCAAGGCTAAAATTAAGAATTTATTCGTGTTTTGACTAATTGAGACGTATCAAAAATATCTGCATTTTATTTCTTACACATTTCTTAACTTGTATTAAAGATTTTTACTATCTAGTAAAATAAAATGGTGGGGTAATCCAACTCCCATTTTTAATAGTAATAGTATATATTTGTCCTAAGATTCATACAGAATGTTGACAATCATCAGGTGCAAGTATTACATAAAATATATTTACATACATACAAACATAACGCAAAAACAACTGAGTGTGAGAACTATTCTTTTAGCTGGGCACCATGTCCAATTATACACATAGATATACTCATACTAAGATTACATAATATTCTCTCCCCCCATTGAAGAAGTCATCACTGAAGAATTCATCAACGGAGTATATCGCGCTTGCGCATAAATATTTTTTTCAGCACAGACTATATTGAGTGCTTGGTAACATTTTCAAGTTATGCGGAAATTGATTATATTATTTTTTTAAAGCTTACACTTTTTATATTTAATGGCAAATTTTTGGATTTAAATAAGTATTAACAATAATTTTGGTGTCTTAAACATGAAGTAACGAAATGTGTGACTCAAAATTATTACATTTTGTAAAAAAAAGGTCAGTAAAAGAGAAGAATTCATACATTTTCATTTATTTTGGTTAATATCTCTTAAAGCAGGTTGCAATATAGAAATAGATATTTATAGAAAGGAAACCAATGTAAGCAGATTTATTACAGCAGATTCTAATCATTGTTTGCCACAAAAATTGTCTTCATTCCATTTTCTAATCCATCGCTTGTTAAACTTCCCACTTACAAGAGATAGATACGAGAAAGAATTACGCCTTATAAAAGGTATTGCTGAATAAAATGGTTTCCAGTCAGACATACTTGACAATATCTTAAGAAAAATGAAGCGTAAGAATGTAATTCTAAATTCCACAACTTTGCTACCTCAAAATGATATAGATAAGAAAGTTGTTGTCCTACCTTTTCATAATATTTCGAGAAACTTAAATAATATTTTTAAAAATGTTGGTTTGCAAGTCGCGTTTAAATCATGTAATTCGTTGAAAAGTCTTTTGAGCAGTACTAAAGATAAAATTGAGGTAGAACAAAAATCTGGAATTTATGAAATTAATTGTAATAAATGCGAGAAAAAATATAGCGGCCAAACTAGACGTTCGATTGCAACTCACTATAAAGAGCACATTGCTCATTTTCGGTTTAATAGGACAGAGAAGTCTAGTGTAGCTCGACATATTTTGGACACAGGTCATGATATTCCAGCGAGCGGCCTCAAACTTATAAAACAAGTGCATAATTATAGAGACTAGATAGTTACGAGAGTATATACATTCAGAAAAATAAAATAAATTAATGAATTCAGATAACGGGCCAATTCCCCAATCTTGTTTATATAAGTTTGTGGTGTAAACAATACCCTTTTATATACCGTTAGTTTTTCATAGTACATTAGATTTAAAGGATAGAATTATAGTATTAAGCATGACGAATTTAACGATACAGCGATCAGGTACTGTTAATGATGTAGTTAATGGTTTAGGTAAAAATATATAAACCATCCCTGTAAATTGGAAATTATATTGTTAGTTTTTCATAGAATATTAGAATTAAAGGATAGGATTAGAATAGTAAGTATGACGAATTAAACGGTACAACGATCAGGTATTGTTCATGAAGTAGTTAATAGCCTAGGTAAAAGTATAAATAAACCATCCCTGTAAATTGGAAATCAGTGTTGTTCTGTTACGCTACGGTGTGTAGACAGCGCGATTTTTAATCAGTGCTACTGATGATGACAACTTAATTGTTGAAATACGTATTTAGCCATTTTTGTGCTTTAGTGTGTTGAAGCTGTTTTAGTGTTTTTGTGTAATATCTCCTGTTCTAAAAAAAGAAAGAAATTTGATTTTTGTTTTTACCGAGGTGTTGACACTTTTATTATTTATTAGGATATATGAAAAGAAACATGATTGCATTTAACATTTTCAAGAAAAATACTAATACTTGCTTACATTTTAGTTAACGCCATCTATTGGCGATAGCAAAATTCAAAGATACAAAAACAAAAGCGCAGTTTGTATGACAAATAAAGCTTTTTTTGAAGAAACCAAGCTTGCCCCCACCACTTTATTTTACTAAATAATCAAAAAATGTAAGACAAAAAATATTATGAAATGTGTAAGAATTAAAATGCAGATACTTTCGATACCTCACAATTAGTCAAAACACGAAGAAATTCTTATTTTTAGCATTGACCATCACACTTACGCCCCCTAGTAGACATTTACAAATTCGAAAAATAATTTCCAGCATTTTCCCTTGGGCACTTTCAAAGAATTTTACCCGGATGCAGTATGGCTATTAATTTCTAACATATAACAGGCGGTCAGTCTTAGCCGGCCACTCGGTACATATTTGTGTTGAATATACATATGTATCTATGTCCAGTTCTTTCAGAAATGTTGTCAGTCTACGCGTGCCCGGGCGAATTTAAGAACGATCTTTTTTATCTTTAGGCCATAGCTATCGTTTATTCATAAACAATGTTGTCCGACCTACTTTTCAAGCAACATATGATACAGTATTTGCATGTCAGTTAGATTTATTGTATGATAACTTTGTTGTTTTCTTTTTTTTTAAAACGCTGAGACACGTCAATCATAGTTTTTAAAAAGATTATGATTAACACAGTAAAAAAAATTTTAGCTTTTGAACTGTGGCATATTTTACTTTTTTCCCCTTTCAAGGGGACAAAGGAAAGAAAAAGAATTGCTTGATATATCTCCTGTACAACAGTTTCTTGAACCATCCACAGATTTTAAAACAATTGTCTATCCCGCTTGAGCAAAACATGACACATACTAGATACGTGCGCCACCTTTTTCATATATTATAGAGAAATGTCGATAAGTAAGATACTCTTTTGGATTGCCTTGTAATTAATAATAGATGGGGATCAGAGGTCAGGGGTACATAACGTCTGGCAGGGACGCATCGAGGTTATCATGAATCCCGATTTGATATTTTTGACATGGGAATTAAAATACGTATAGTGAAAAAGGTACTTAGTAAGAGTAAATACATCTCCAGAAATATTATTGCAGGGTTTATAAAACATATCACACATCCTGATGGTTCAGTATTCATATTGAGTTCAAATGAAAGTAAATCACCATTAATTATTATCATGACATCCCTGAAATGACTTTTATAGGTTATATTACTTGACAGGTGATATTTTGCAGCATATCGAATTTGCCTCAATTCTAATATATTGGCTTATGTCGGTTGCTAAACCGATTCTACTATAATGTGTCTACAATTAATTTACGTCGTCGCCCTTTACGTTTTAGTGTCTTTTACGTTTCACAATTTCCACCCCTACTTGAATTGAAATTGATCATCAAATTTGACATTAGAATCCCATAAGCGCAGTGTAAAGGATTTTCTAACAGTCAGGTTGAAAATTATCGACATAAACTAGTCTCCTTTAACATAATATGAATTCGAAATTATAGGTTATTAATGATAATTCATCATATTGGAAATGTTATAGTTGCACGATCATATGATTATAAAGTTATGTTTATTTTGGACATTGGTTGTAGAATAAACGAAGGAAGACGTTTCGAAGTTGCTGATTTAATAACATGAAAATTTCTAAATCGCAAGGCTTATGTCAATTCCAGACATTCATTATATTCAGTCGTCTTCTCGTTCATTGCCGAACTCTGTCAAAAACACCGCAGTTGTGTCTTATTGCGGAACACCCATCAGTTTTCCAATTTCTCAAATCTTTTCCAGTGGAGTACTCTACACTAAGCCTTCTAATGGCCGCATATGTAAAGAAAATTATTTTACCTTGAAGTAGCTATTATTTAGTTTATTCCTTATTTCTACCACCGAATTTTCAGTAAATTACAGACCGTTTCTTTCGTTAGGGTAAATTTAATACGATCATTCTACCTGAATACCTAATAAAACTACATTGTATTTTATCCTTACAGGTTTTGACGAAAAAGATGTGTACGTATGTGAATCAAGGTATAGCACGAGGACGCGAAGTTTTAAGAAAATAAAAATTTACCCAGAAAATCCAGCATTGGTGGTTGTACCCCGTGACGTGCCAATCGAACCAAAGCGAGTCATGTCCGTGTTTAGAGAGCGCGTTGAAAAGCATAAGGATGAATTAGCTGAGCTTCAGGAGCAAGAAAAACTAATTGAAAAAGAAAAACCAGTAAGAATTCTATTTTGATTACTAATGCCGTTTTTAAACATCTCTTTTACTAGTTTTTTTTCGTTTACATTTTTATTATTTCATATATATTTTTTTTTTGATTATAGAATGTTGTGGCATTTTCGAACATGGATATAGATGATGGCAATACTTATTACGAACAGTACAATACAATTTGTAGTGGTATAGTGAAAACCGGTGATTTTGTGTATGTAGCGGCCGAAGGAGGTCGACAAATGATTGCTCAAATCGACAGCATCTGGGATACTAAAGAGTAAGTTTACACTAATTGTGTTTAATTATTTATTACAAGTGTTTTTACCTTCTTTTCTAGTGGAAAGTGCTATTTTCGTGGACCATGGTTCGTCACTCCATCTGAGGTACCTCACATGCCCAATCGTACGTTCTACAAGAACGAATTATTCCTTTCAACGCTCGAAGATACAAACCCTTTAGTAGGGATTGTAGGAAAATGTGCAGTTTTAGATTATAATGAATATATTTCCAGTAAGTTTGCATACTCGAATAATACGTATTTTATAAATATTCGAAAAATATACAAATATTAGGAAGGCCAAAAAATGCGCTTGTATACATTTTCTATGTATTTTTTAACGCATAACTCATGTACGTAAATTTCGAACCGTGTATTGGGTTTTTATTGAACGCTGAAATTCACGTGATCGTGTATACACTAAAAAAAGTGATTTTTGTAAACCTGGCATGCGAATTGAACCTAATTATTGCGCGATGAGAGTTCATATTGCTTCGATGCAATTGTGATTCAAGGTTTAGTTCTTCAGTGTACTTGTTTACATTGAATTATGAGTGATTTATTGCCCGTTTGTTATTAGACTTGTGTCGAATTTTCCCGAGTAATCTAGTAAGTTTTATAGAATTATAAAAGAAGATCGTTTGACCTCAGCGAGTCAGTTTTTATGTGAAATTCAATAACAGTAGTCTAGAGCAGGGGTCTCCAAACTACGGCCCGAGGGCCACATCCGGCCCGCGGACCGATTTTGTCCGGCCCGCGGAGAGCTAGCATACTTGAAAACTCCTTTTAGAGAACATATTTTTTATAGCAAATTAAATTTAGTTTACTGAAGTATTCTAATCTTATGTTGAATAATTATTAATATGACATCTACATTGATATGGTCATGGGCTAACTACTCATAACATTGTTGTAGGCTTATTGTTATTGTTTTTGTGATAAGTTGGATAAAGAAACACAGAATTGTAATGAGTAAAGACATGTATAATATGCAGAAAATTTTACTTCAGTATATAATAACTAACAAATTATTGAAATGAATCCAACTAACATTTTATACATTTTAAATAAAAACATAACTTATAACAAGCATAATGACATGAAATACTAATGAGATTTGTGTAATTGAGATTTTCCACTGACAATAGTTTGTAGTTGTGGACTAATTTTACTTGTACCAATTATTAAAAGAGATTTAAGATGCTCATCAGTTAATTTAGATCTGTAAACATTTTTTGTGTACTTCATTTTGGAGAAGGTCTTCTCACACAAATAAGTAGCACCAAAAACAGAAAACAGCCCACGAGCAAATTTATGCAAATTATCAAATTGTGTCAGTGGAAGAATCTTATAAAATTCCAACAAAGATGAGTTTTGATATTTGTTCTTAATTATATCACTGCACCGTAGATCAATTATTTCCATTTGAAGTTCCGGGGCTAGGGTTTCAATGTCAGTATCAAAAGGATTCTGAAAAATCGATAGGAAACTCAGTCTCAGTAGTGTGGCTGAATATTTCACATGTTTTAAAATGTGAAAAACATTTACTTCGTAGTTGTGATTGAAACAGTATCAATTTCTTCCGGAATGATTTGATATTAGTGTATAAATCAGGAAGATGCTGGTTTTCTCCTTGCAATCTCAAATTCAGTTCGTTCACATGTTTTGTCAAATCAACATAGAATGCTAACTTCCACAGCCATGCGTTGTTTTGTAATTCAGTAAGAGGGCGATGCTTTTCATTCAAAAAAATTTCGATCACTGCTCGAAGTTCAAAAAAGCGCTGAAGGACTTTCCCACAACTAAGCCAAAGTACGGCAGTATGATAAGGTAAGTCATTTTCTCCAATCTCTTCAATAAATTGTCGGAATTGTCGGTGATTCAGCCCAAAAGATCTGATAAAATTAACTGTTGATATGACTGGTTTCAGAACTTCAGACATATCCAAACATTTTACTAATGGTTTTAAACCACCGTCATTTTCTACAGCCTTTGACACAAGAGCGACCACTCCTTTATCTTTCCCACTCATGTTTTTGCCTCCATCAGTTATAATACATTTCAAGTTTTTCCATCGAAGGTTCTTTTGATTAATGGCCATTTCAACTCCTTTAAAAATATCTGTACCAGTAGTTGTGCCATGAATACTATTCATATCAAGAAGTTCTTCATGCACTTCATAGCTTTTATCTACTCCTCGAATATAAATCAACACCTGAGCAGTATCTGACACATCCGTTGACTCATCCAAGGCCACTCAACATGTCCATTTTTGTCGAACAGTTGAGAGGATATATTTTCAGCGATGTTTTCTACCCTTCGAGCCACAGTGTTTGCTGACATACTGACACTTTTTAATAAATTTACCTTTTCAGGGCACATTTCTTCGGCTACTGCAATTATGCATTCTTTGATCATTTCTCCATCGGTGAATGGTTTTCCACGTTTTGCAATTTCAAGAGCCACACGAAAGCTGGCACGCGTTGCAGCCTCTTGTTCAGTTTTGAGTTTTGTAAATGAAGATTGCTGCGATTTCAATCCGCGCTTCATAGCTTCGAATTTTTCTGTCCGCAAACTTCCTGTATATTTTGAGTAATTTTGAAAATGTTTTGTTTCATAATGACGTTTAATGTTATATTCTTTGAGAACGGCTATGCTTTCATTGCAAATCAAACATAGCGCCTTCTTACTGGACTCAATTACGAAATACTGAATGTTCCACTGATCTTTGAATTTTCTGCATTCACTATCAATTTTTCGCTTCTTTTCCATATTACTAAATCACACACAAAAGCAACAATTCAAATCAAAATACTGTTACAAAGATGTCTTAAACTTAAACACGCACAAACACGTTTTAAGGAGGTACGCACTATTTTATTTCACAACAGTGTCATAGGAACTGACTTGTGGTTGCGCCACTAGCCTTCTTATATATTCCAATTACTGCCATCTAGAAGTTAGTGGAAGACACCAGAACTTTCTCGAACCAACGAGATTATTCTGTACGTGCTATTAGCGCCATCTGTTAGCGATAGAAGGTACTACCTATTTCCGCTTGTGTCCACCAGATGTCGTGTCACGTTACTCCTCATGGCTCGTACTCTACGACTAATCTAGAAATTACAGATAATGACAGGAAAATTAATAATATGCAGTGTTGCCGTTTTGCAGCCTTTTTTAAACGTTGCGTACTTTTTCGGACTTTTTTTCATCAGTGGACTATTTCACTTTTTACCACCGGCAACAATGATAATATGGTTTTGGCCCTCGGAACTTACTGGAGTAATCAGTATGGCCCTAAGGCTGGAAAGTTTGGAGACCCCTGGTCTAGAGCGACAGTTTTACAAGCGTGTTTGGAATGATATACTTAAATGTAGTTAGTCAACAAGCAAGCGGTGCAAGTAATATTAGTAGTGTTTTATCTATTGCTACACAATTAAGCAAGGGTCTAGGTGGCAGTATATTTACGGCTTGCGAAATGAAAATTGTATTCTCAATGAATCCAAAAATTGTTTCAAAAATCTAAATCCACTTACCTGGTAGTATACTTCTTATTCAGGCTGCCGCCGACTCGAGGGCGTAATAGATGTTAAATACGCCATCACAAATTTAAAGCCCGTCGAAGTATAGGTTGTGAGACCGATGTAATTCTGTGGTAGTTTAAGCGAATATAGAGAATTAAAAAAAAATAAGATAAATAATAAAAAAATCCCTCTGTATATTAAATATGTCATATATCATTTAATGTCAAACGACATTTGCGCCCGTAGCTATTATTTATTTCTAATCTTCTATTATAAATTATTTGGTTGACATGAAATTCTGACTTATTTCAATCAATTGTGACTTAAATTTTGGAACACATCGAAATACGTTTTTTCTCATTTTTCCTTTGTTTACACATTTCCAATAGCTTTTCACAAATTCACAAAACGATCACAAACACTTTTATTGAAATTTGGACAGGACAGCGTCTTTCGGACATAGAAATAGAGTAGGGAGAACGCGTTTCCAGTATGCGCGTTGGTGGTAGAATTGAAAGCCGCCATTTTGATGGTTGTAATGTCAGTTTATAGACAAATATATGCATACCGTTAAGTGTTCACATGTAATAAAATTTATTAAATTATTTAAATTCGAATATTATTATTTTTTAAACTGTTTTTAATTAAATTTACTTCTCTAATAATTATACATTGAAAAAACAAATTATAGATTTTTTTGAAAATAAATATTTGCTAGTGCCCACGAGTTACTAGTAAACTTTCAATACATAATTGAAGTAAAAATGTTATTTAAAGTTGCCTTTCAGAACAATTAATAGTTCTGCAAGCATAGAAATGTGTGTCATTCAACTGTATTGTTTACTAATTATTCCTCTATGTAAAACTGAAATTAATAATTAAAAATGTTTGTACGTACTTAGGTTAGCACTAGTATAAACAACTTACACATCAACAAATTTATATACATATATATTTATTAGTAATATATCTACATACTTCAACATTTAACTAGTGGCTTGAATTTACATATACCTATGAGGTTTTATTTTATGATTTTATTTACAATATAATAATATATAAAAGCTTTTCGTCAAGTTCTTATGGCTCTCTTGATGGAAGATTTGATTCACTCTCACTCGCTGCTACAAATATTTAATAAACAAATCCACCGTAACCATAGAAAATGATGCACTTGCTTCACAATTTATGTTTGTATAGCACTTCACTAAGGTATAGAGTAGTTAGAGTATGTTTATAATGGCAATTCTTCCCAAAATGAGACCAAAGTATACTATACTATTTTCCTTTGGAACACAATTTGGCCTATCCGTTTTCTTTAACCGCAGATTCCTTCTAATGGGCTCTTTTTGTATCCTATAATCAATAATTTTCAATGTTAAAAGATTTATATTCACCAAATTTTGGATGATATTAATAACTTTATGTACCTACCTACAATCGTGGAAAGATAATTTTCCTTTTCTATGCCTCTAATTGCCTTGCACTCTTCTTGCTAATCCAATTCGTGCAATGAAAAGCGGCGCATCAACCCATATTAAATACTAAGTACTAAATTAAAGATAAGACGGCTAAATCCTTAGTTTTTTAGGAAGATGTTTTCATGTTTCCTTAAAAAAAATTAGTAAACAAAAAATTAATGTGTGGACAATTATAACTACACAAATTTCATCAAACAGCAGTTACTCATTCAAGTAATAAATACCTCAGTTTTCTTTTAGGGGTCTCCTTTCACGTTCTTCTAATGATGATTCGACCAATAAACTCCCTGACAAAACTGTATGCTGCGTAACATCTTTGTTCGTGCTTGGTTGTGACATGCTTGTGGCAATTTCAAGTGGTTGTCCAATGAAAGGGACTGCATTTATCTTTAATGTTCTTTTGTCACCTCTAATAATAAAATCCTCTTCCTTGAAATGTTTAGAACAAACCACCATGCTCTTCGACCAAGTAAAATCACTGGAAGGTTTACCTAATGCATCTAACCATTTGTGCAGTAGTTCACTCCGGGGAAAACTACAAGCGTATTTTCGTTAAATAATATTGTAAACTTGCTAAAACGAATAATGCATTGTCTTATCATGTTACTTACGTATGAAATGAAACACTTTCAGGTTTAAACCTTCGGGCATTAGAGCAGCCTGGAACAGAACAAGACATGCTTTAAAGTCTTTAAAAACAATACAAATCCATAACAAAACACGAAACACTCGTCGAAATAAAATGACACTTCTACCAGGTTACCGCGTTCGACAATACAACCATCAAAATGGCTGCCACTACTGAACCCCGCTAAAAGAGGATGCGCAGTCGTCGAAGCGCATTCTCCCCACTCTATTTCTATGCTTTCGGATCAGCTAATTATAAATATTTTAAAACATTAGTATATACAAGAAAGTGTAATTTTTTGAGAAATACCTCAATATTAGAACAAAATCAAGACTATTGACGCTTCTAAGAATTTTTCCACGTAGATTTTGAAATCGTGTGCCAAAAACTTGAGGTATAATGTTAAAATCAAAGTTCAAGCTTCCTAGTAATCTTGTAATTATTTTTTGGAACATGTATATTATACAGGGTGTCCAAAAACTCTCCTGACAAACGAAGACAGGAGATTCCTCAGATAATTTTAAGACAATTTAACCCAATCACCCTAGTCCGAAAATGCTTCCTAAGGTCATAGGCGTCCGTTTTGGGTAGGTAAACGGTTACTTTAACGCATAACTTTTTTGTCTTTAACTTTTAAGCATTTGCGACACTAGATTATTAAATTTTCAGGTATTCTAGTACTAAAAGATACTCTTATTTTAAGTCGGTAGGATACACCGTTTTCTAGAAAAATCGATTTGAAAATTTTTCGTTTTTTCGTAATTAAAATTCAATTTATTATTTTTTGGACTAGTTCGCTCTGAACTGTCGACAGAAATAAAACCTACGTTTTTAATTGCCAAATTGTTGTCAGTTCGCGAAGTTGAAATGACGAAAGATGAAATGACGAAAAAACGAAAAATTTTCAAATCGATTTTTCTAGAAAACGGTGTATCCTACCGACTTAAAGTAAGAGTACCTTTTAGTACTAGAATACCCGAAAATTTAATAATCTAGTGTCACAAATGCTTAAAAGTTAAAGACAAAAAAGTTGTGCGTTAAAATAACCGTTTACCTACCCAAAACGGGCGCCTATGACCGGTACTAGAAATTCGCAATTGATGGAATCGATTCATCTCTGGAGGATAAATAAGCATACCAGTTTTTGTTTTTCTAAATAGAAGCGTTCGGGAGATATTAAAAAAAACTAATTACAAGGCGCCATCTTCAAAGAGCTCTAGCTCTCTTAGGAAGCATTTTCGGACTAGGGTGAATTGGGTTAAATTGTCTTAAAATTATCTGAGGAATCTCCGGTCTTCGTTTGTCAGGAGAGTTTCTGGACACCCTGTATGTATCATAATCATCATTATTCTACAGTAAAACATGAGAATTGCATCAGCATAATAAATGTATTAATGCATTCTACATATTTCAAAATCTTTTACCGCCGGGCTGTTTTCTAAAAAACTTCCAGTTGTACAAGAAAAACAAAATTTCCTAGAGTATGAATACCAAATTACATCCTGTGCGTAATTTTGACTGCCGATTCCTAGTAATAACCGTACATATATGACAAAAATAATTACATGCAACGACAGTTTTAATTGAAATAATTAAAACTGACAATAAACGTTATAATACAAGCTTAATAATTTTGAGGAGAATTTCAAATCAACCGCTTTTTTTTTGTCAAATAGGAACTTTAACGTAGTAAACCTTGTTAAAGGCAAACAAAAAACGCATTACTTTAGCAAAAACGCCACACACCATGCGGCGCTGGTGTAGATTTCGTCTTCACAGTTTGCTACTTGAGAAGGCTGTGTGCTTGGTCAGTGTCAGGCAGTGAATAGTTTTCACTTTGAGCATCTAAATTCATTTGCTATTTACGTTTCGTTTTCATTCATAAATAAAAATCATGTTTTTACGTCTGTCTCTCAAAAATTATCTTAGAGATTGTATCAAACTTATTGTTTTCATTTTGACAGTTAATACACAAAATCACAACAACAAAATATTGATGTTCCATGCTATGCGATACGAATCGGTTAATATCAATATCGAATTATGGAAAAGTCATATTATTAAAATTACAAGAAAGATTTTACAATTATTGCGGCATACAGGATCATTCACTGTTATCGCCTATATGGCATGTCACGTCTTTGCCTTTAAAAAAAGCATCACTTTGAGAATTTTTGCGAACTTAATGCATAATAACGATCAATAACATATATTTAATTTCTTTGCAGGTCGACCTACAGAAATTCCTGAGCAAGATGTTTATATTTGTAATTCAATGTACGACGAAATTAATAGGCAGGTGCGAAAACTGCCCCCTGAGGGACTCAAGAAGTTTACTCATAGCAACGCTGTCACCGATGATGAAATCTACTACTTTCCAAAGCTCATTAATCCTCCAAAAGTGAGTACTACCGATTTATTACCATGATTGCATACATCATATCTTCTTGTGCTTATTTCATAATTTCACTTCGAAAATATATAAAACGTTCTTGTTTTTAGATACTTTTTATCGATCTAGTAGATTAGACAAATGGTATACTATTTTTAGTACTTCTTAAAAACTGTTTTCTTCATTTGCATTCTATTTTTCATTCTCGATTTTTAAATCTATTTGATCAATTCTGTGGACGTACACATCATACACCCTTGGAATAATTATAAAGGATGTGTGTGGAGCTGTGGTCTGCATTTTATATTAATAGTATGTGTTTTCATTTTGTTTTGCTCTGCTTGACATCGAATTTAACATTTCAAGCTTTTTATATTTTTTCGTAGCTTGTAGTTTGCTTAGTATTTAATAATTCTGTTTGAGTTATATTAAACTGAAGATAAAATACTATGTGAAAGTACAGTAGATGTAATTTAAAGGTGCATACATTATTATTAATTTTAAGAGAAATATGTAATAAATCTAAAGTAGTACACAGAGATAAAAAGGATAAAGTTACATGAAATACATGGACACTAACGAATTTTAAATAATTAGTTTTCCCACAAGTCTTTTAAGTCATAGTGAATCCTATCAAGTACAAGATGTTAAGAAGTGGGCAGTCTAACGTATTCACTAAATTACGTAATTTTAAAGTTAGTTTTTATGTGTTTGAAGTATCTAATTATAATTTTCTGATTAGCACTGATTATTTAATTAGCTAAATTTTGTTTTAAACATGTACTCGTGGGTGAGATTCGAATCCACGACCACCTCATCGCTAGTCAGGTGCACTTGTCTCCGAGCTTCCGAAGGTGACGAAAGTTCGAGTTTTTTAAGTAATACTGAATCATATCAAGTAACAGATATTAAGAAGCCGACAATCCGACGTATTTAGTAAATTTAATTTAGAATTTTTTTTCTTAATGGTTGAAAATTATAATTATCGGCTTGGCATTAATTATTTAATTCGATAAATTGAATTATAAAAATTTAGCAGTCGTGGGTGAGCAAAGCTCTCTCAAGAAGTTCAGTTGTCATTGCGAACATGTCATACTATTTTAAAAAATGAGGTGTGGCCACCACTCAACTTTCTCATACGTGTGTGCGTTTCAAATTATGCAAAAGTTGTTCTAAATTAAGATTTAAATACTTTTATCTTCTGACAAAAATAAACCTGTGAGAGAAACTTGTTACTTCCGGTCCGAATTTTGAAATTATTTTATACAAAACATATTGAAAATTAAGTTCTAAATACTTTTATACTCGTAACGTACCCGTCTAAGAAGCATGAAGTGAAATATTCGATAAAAGACCTAGTTCCGGTAGGAATTTCAAAAAACTTTCATAATAAAATCAGACTGCAAGAGGGAGATTATACTCGTAAATACAACATTTGGAATTGATAGCTATAGCGGTTTGACCGCTATCGTGGTCACACACATCGAGAGAGAGAGAGAAATTTTTTAAAAACCACTTTTTCGGTATCAGGGGACTTCAAAACGTGTACATCTGCAAAAATCTCGAGGTCGAAAATTTTCATCATCACAATATGTACTTCCTTATACTACGTATAAGAAAGTAAAAAAATAAGGTGTGGCCACCACACGACTTTCTTTTACGTATGAGTGTTACAAATTATACAATTTTAAGAATTTTTGTATACAAAAATTATTCAAAATCGTATTCTAAGTACTTCTATTCTCTTAAATCTCTGTAGAATGTATACTATGCAAGATATTGAAAACAGTGCTACTCCCTAAGAGAAAAAGTGTTACTTTCTGTCTGAATTTTAATTTTTTTTTTTTTATACAATAGGTTTGGAAACTTATGTTTTAAATACTTTTGTACTCGTAATGTACCTGCCTAGAGCATGCTTTGCGAGATATTCGAAAAAGACTGACTTTTGATAAGAGTAAAAAACCTACTTCTGGTAGGAATTTCGAAAAACTGTTTTAATAAAAAAAATCAAATTTAATTTTGAGTACATTTGAATTCTTTATAAATTTGTTTAAACTTAGTCGTTGACGAAATATTGGCAAAATTCGATTTTTTTCACTAAAGTAAACTACTGCTTCGGGTCTAGCGATTTTAATGAAAATTCAGTCAGATCCCAAGAGGGAGATAATACTCGTAAATACAAAATTTGAAATTGATATGTATAGCCGTTTGACCGATATCGTGGTCACACACACACACACACTGACATTTTTTTTAAACTACATTGACTTTTTTTTGTAATTAATGATATTTATTTTTACATTTCCACATATTGTTTTGTTTTCGTTTATGTTAACTCGCTTTGTATGGTTTTTGTATTATAATTTGTATGTATTGCTTTTGTTCTATAATTGGGAAAACCTTGGACAATAAAGTATATTATTATTATTATTATTATAGAAGTTCATAAATAGTTATTTACGAACCAAGTGCGTGAAATCATATTTCGCGAATGAGTGACCAGTTTAAAGCGCGAGCCGAAAGGCGAGCGCTTTATGGACACGAATTCGCAAAATGTTTCACGCACGAAGTTTGTACAATATTTTTTGTACGAGAACTATAATAATAATACATATTGTTAAATACGTTATCGTTTATGACACACTACTAATCTCTTGATATTAATTAAAAAAAATTGAATTGGCAGTATTGATTATTTGAAGTGACATTTAATTTAAAATTATCAAATTCAAAAAATTCTATTTCATTTCCTTTTATTTTCATAGAAAAACAACGAACTGGGTAGCATATTATTAAGGTTAGGAATTTATGATTTTAAAATGTCACTAAATTAATCAAGTTCTAGGAAGTACCAACTTTACTTTTACGCACTCGTGTTTAAAGTGACTTTTTACGCACGCAAATCGAATCGTGAAATGACAGGTTTTGATAAGCGAGTACAAAAAATACTTTACATTTTTTACATCTATTGTACTTTTACGAAATCAGTTTATGTTCTTAACAGTAAAACTACTTCACGAATATGTACGTTGCATGTTCGCTAACATGAAAATTATTTGTGCATGGCGCTTCTTTTTAAGTTCGCTAACTGTGTGTCTGGCATGTACTCACTGTGTTCCAGGTGGGCAGTCAAGTTGCCCAACAACCAGAACCTCCAAAGCAACCGAACCCACCACCGGTAGAAGTAGTGAGTACCTTGAATGTTTTTTCTTTACTTTTCTTGTAGGATTTGTACGTTCAACATTTTCATACAATAAATGATTTTATGATTATGGCAGTACTGTTATAACTGCGACCGATATAAAATTATTTTCCGTCGAAATTATCGACTTCAAAACTTACTTAAACGAACAAGATCGATAAATTATTTGAACCTCAACTAAGCCGTTTACTTTTAAATTGTATTTAAAAGTTTAAATCAGCAGTAAAAAAATAAATAAGAAAACACACTAGAGAGTTCATAAAGATATATTAATACGACGATTGTTTCGCTCTATTATAGCTTCATCAGGTGATAAAAGGTATAATACAAAATGCAATACCAGGGATTACACAATTAAGATAAAATAAGAAAATTAACAAGCATGGGAAATGCATGTTTTCATAATTTACGAAATTAAGGATAAACTGTAATGACAATCGTAGTGAAAAGTTAGTCAATTCTCAATAAATAGCAGGACTTTTTTTTTTACTTAAACATGAAAAGCGATGCGAAGTGGTTTATTTGGTGGATGTTGAAATATATCGCACATCGGCAGCAACACTGTCATATGTCAGGAAAATTCATTATTTAGGTTTTTAGTGTATTAAATGGGCATTTGAACATGTTTTAATCCAGCAATACTGTATTAAAGATAGTTATCATTTAGCCACTATAGGACGATTTATGTCTATAAGTTATTTACATTTTTTTAATCGATCTGTTCAGCAACACCGTCATAAGTAATTTGTGACAGTGTTTCACTCGAAATAAACATTTTTTTAATGTATCCGTGAATAATTGTATTGTTATGGTAGGTCATACATGGTAGGATTTGACAACACAGCCACGACTGTTATCATAGTTTGCTAACAGTTTAGTGTGGTGCCGCGTTTTCGGTTGATTATAAACTTATATTTTGTTAATTTTAAGATACAGTTTGTGTTTTAAAATGAGTAGTGTTTCAAAATACATGTTATAATTTGCAGCAACGAAAGCTGTTTATTTAAAAAATGGTGATAGAGATATTATTTTCGCGAATTTTTAGAAACAATTTTAATATTTTATTTTTCCGTCCTAAGAAACACCTGTGGCATATGTGAACAGTATAATAATGCAAGTAATAAGACCAATTTACAGAAAAAGTATGGCAAGCAGTTCTCCGAACTTCTTGCGCTGGTATTAATACATTTTATTTATAACTTTGCCATATTTGATTTGGGAAGATTGAATGGTTTCTGCTATGTTTGGCACGAAGGAAAATGTAGGTGTGGTGAGCTATACAGTACTGAGGATATTCTATTTTGCTTCTTTTCACTCAGTGATGGTATACGGCATAATAGCATGGGGATCATCACCAGGCATGATTCGCGTTTTTAGAATGCAGAAGAGAGCATTGAGAATTATGTCGAAAGTATCTGCAGGGACTAGTTGTAGGGATTTGTTCAGGGAGCACAGGATTATGACGCTGCCGTGCGTCTATATTTGGCGGCTGCTGTTGTATGCTGCAGAAAATTTAAACAAGTGGCCGAAATTAAATAAGAACAGTTTCTGCACTCGAAATGGTTGCACGCTCGAGATTCCTCGACATAGACTAAGTTTTACCGAAAAAAGTCCCAGATATATGGCCATTAAAGTATATAATAGATTGCCAAGAAAATTTAAATCAATGTCTGACGATCAATTCAAAAAGGCAACTAGGGAATTACTAATTGAAAGGGGTTACTACTCAGTAAATGAATACTTAGGAGATACACTTTTGTAATGGATAATGTGTTTTATTTTCATGTGTATTTGACTTTCATTTGTGTGTGTAATAGTGGGCTTTGTATTTTATGTTATACATATTTATTATATTCATATATATATATACATGTATTATATTTACATTGTTATGACGTTTCCCATACTCTTTTGAGTCGCGTGGAATAAAGATTATTATTATTATTATTATTATTAATCGTGGATCTAATGAATGGGTTCATGTTTATATTCATTTTTAGAAAATGAATGTTCTAAAGGTATTCCTGTAGTGTTATACTGTGATAATTGCTGTGGTCAAAATAAAAACAACCTCTTTACTTCTTTATGCATTAAGTAAACTAAATATTCCCTCTATCACTTTAAAATTTCTGTTGGCCGGCCACACGCAAGATGAAGGGGACAACATGCAGTCTTTGATTGGAAAACTAAAGAGTCGTGTGCTAAGATCTAGTCCCATTTATACTCCATCACAGTGGATTTCCGTAATTTATAGCGCGAAAAAAACAAGTACTCTGTACAAAATTAAAGAAACGAACTTCACAGTTTTTTTTTCACACAAAACATTTGCACGAGAAAATGGGAAAACATTTTGTTCTAAAAACCGACGCACAGTGGAGCAGAAAGTCCTGAAAGTTGGCATCAATTCAACGGCTTAAGTAAGAACGCTGAATGTTGGTACATTGACAAAAGTAGCATCTACATAAAATTTCATAAGTATAGTAATCATCACATATAAATTTTCGCGTGATGAAGCTTTTATTGGCATCTAATTACAGACCTCATATTTTTTATTTCAAAATAATATATATACAGTTTTATAAATGTTAATAAAAGCAGCTAAAACAAGTGTATGTTCTCTATAATTGTGACGTTCTCCGAGAAAAGGGACCTAGTGTGTCAAATAATAGGTTTTGACTGAAGAGTGGATTTTGGTACCTAAAAGTGTGTAGAATAACATGAAGTGAGTTAAATTTGTGATAAAAAATTATTTATATTATAAAAACGTAAAAAACAAAGTTAAGAAATACAAAAATGAGAAAAAATCACCAAAACGTCAATTTTGTTTTTTTTTCTCAAAACTTTATTTTCGCACACTAGGCCCCTTTTCTCGGAGAACGTCACATATATTATTTATTAAATAAAACAAATAATAAGTTAAACATATTTTTTTCTTTCCAAATGTTTGTTGTGTTTCTGTCTTGAAATTAAAAATTAACAAATTACATGTTCAGAATAGAAGGTTTCTTCGTCTTCAATTGATTCGTCGTCGTCATTATCTTCGACGTCAACTTGACCAGATGGTGATTTTAAGAGCTCTAATTCCTCTTTCGGTAGAGCTTGCAGATTTTTCTTTGGACTTATTCTTTTATCCACCACCACATGGTCTGAGCTTAGCAGAAGCATATTAAAAGTGTCATACTTTTTTCTCTGCCGCACTTTATTGAGTTGTGTTCCCTAAACCGTTTGAAGTCCTTGTTCCGTGCTTCTTAGAAGTTTGTGATTGTCCTGCTGCCTTAAGACTCATTTGTGCGGCATAACTTAAAACAGCAATAGAAGTGGATTCTCTAAGTAAGTTTGTTTTTAGCCGCTTAGTTCGTTCTGCACCAGTTTCGAAAGGAACTTGAAGGCGACCTCTACGTTTCCGTTGCCGTTTTTCTGCAGGAAGCGATATTGATGTATTCAGCAAATCTTTATTTTGTAAGAGAAACCTTTCCTTCATTCTAGAGGCCTTCGTCCAACGTGCTCTAAACTGTGAGAAGAAGTGGGCTAAAGTTTTATTTAAAACTTTTACATCCTCTTCCCGACAATTAGTTCGAATTTTCATTTCTACTCGCAAAAGCTTGAACACTCTTCATTTTCAGTATTGGTGCAACTTGTCATGATGTCGAATAGTTCTTGTCGACTTAAAAAAGTTTGGTTGAGGTCGTTCCTGTAAATAAAAATTAATAAATAGTTACATATCTAAAATTGTGTTAACTTTCGCAAAATACAATATCTGCAAAAAATTTAAATATTCTCGAAATGTGCAAAAATGTGCAAGAAATGTTAACGTATGAATAATATATAGAGTCCAATTATTATTATAAAACTAAAACGTGATCTAACTTGATACATAACTATTTTCATGCATACTTTTTGCAAATATGTACCGGGTGTTTTTTTATCTTTGATATCATTTTGATCACCTGCAACTTTCTTGTTTTTAAAAATATCAGAATGAAGCAAAAATCATTTTGCATAGGTATCTATGAAGTTTTTTACGTTTTAAAAAATAAAACAAAACACTAACGTTTTTCCAAGATATTAACCTAACTTATATTTTTTTAAATGGAAAGCCCTAAATATTTTCGGATATTTCGATTTTACATGAAATTTCAAATATATTTTATAAAGCATACCCCATACCTATCTTCAACGGTTTGCGAGAAAACGGCGTTTAAACATGCCATTTTTAGAATAATTTAATTTTGTAAAATTGTTTTTTTTAATAATTTGTTACTTTGTTAATCGTTAATCTTTTGTTTTATTAAAAATAAACTTTCTAAATAATTATGAAAAATGATTTCTGTTTGATTTCGACATCTTTAAGAACAGGGTTACAAAACTAAATTTTTCTTTGTTGCATGTTTAACCGCCGTTTTTTCGCAAACCGTTGAAGATAGGTATGGGGTATGCTTTATAAAATATACTTGAAATTTCATGTAAAAGCGAAATATCCGAAAATATTTAGGGCTTTCCATTTAAAAAAATATAAGTTAGGTTAATATCTTGGAAAAACGTTAGTGTTTTGTTTTATTTTTTAAAACGTAAAAAACTTCATAGATACCTATGCAAAATGATTTTTGCTTCATTCTGATATTTTTAAAAACAAAAAAGTTGCAGGTAAACAAAATGATATCAAAGATAAAAAAACACCCGGTACAGCTCAGTATACATTTACATAAGCCATTATTTATAACAATTTATATAATCTAAATGATTTTTATGGCAATAAATGTTTGTGATCTATAAATACATACCTGATATTGAAGGCTCCATAGCAAAAAACTCAAATATTATAAAAAGTTTTACTACAATAAATTCACAAACACAGAGCAAATATAGTACAATTACGTCGACGTCTACATTCTTAAGCAGTTAGCGAGAACTAGAGCTGTACCGTTGAGTACAGGTAAATATAAAATACCCCTAATCCTGCTCTCTAATAATGCATAAGATAGTGGTCATTAAGAAAATAATTGCATGGAGGGTAAAGACGACATTTCATGTTTTGATTTTTTGCCAGGTAGAAACCCTGTTTGCCCCACTGTGCGACAGGGAGAAAGTCTTATGGTATGTTATTGTCATGTTGAAAGTATTTAAAGATGTTTTTTTTTTATTATATAGACTTCTTACAGTGAAAGCAATTTCAAAAAAAAAGTCTATCGAAAAACAGCCTGCAGAAATTCAAAATCTTTAGCTGATGATATTGAATTTACAGCTGTATGATACCCCACTGAAACTTCCTCAAAATAAATTAGATGCCTTGAGTTTTTTGGGCAATAAAAATCATACAATTCTTAAATATGATAATTTTTACCGACCATTAGGATGTAAAATAGACACCGCTGTTACTATGTATTAACAAGAGTCTCCATAAAATGGGTATAGATAGTGTTTGTATTTTCAAATAAAAATTGTAATTTCATCTATACATACTTAGTTTTTTTTTACTAAATTTATTGAACGCTGCATTAATATATAGTTATTATAATCGCATTTTTACGTAAGTCCCAATTTCCATTCCATCGTATTAGCGACACACATAGGGGTATTTGAGCGATCTACGCGGCCAAAATTATTATTTTATCTATATCGATTTTAACTGCTGTTGTTGATACGAAAATCAAGAATACTTTTGGTAAATGAATGTTTACGTATTTGTTTCCGCTTTGGTTATAATTTTGGCAGCGTTTTTATTTCCGTTTTGGTTCTGATTGTGATAGGTATACAAAAGGTTACATGGGTGATTAAGAGTGTACTCCATATGAATGTTATACGTAAACTAACAGCTATTACTAAATAAAACAGGTTTTATTGTTTGGGTAATCTATATTTAATGAGAACAAAAATTAAACAAACTGTTAAATAATATTATTCAGACAAATGTTCATCTTCGCTTTCTGAAGACTGTCCAGATACATTCTGCTTTGCAGGCATATGCATAGCAATTGTTTCTGGCAAAAAAGATTTAAAATTTCTTCTTTTGTGGATCCTCATGCTACTTAAGAGGGGTGTCTGAATTTAGAAGTAGCCGATTAAAAATATCTCTGTTGCAATCCTCTCTCGAGAATTTTCGCGCGAAGTCTTGACGGTATGAACGGATATATTTGTTTGAACTGGGATAGCTGAGTTCCGTCGCAACCCCATTTATAAATCAACTTCAGACTATCTCGTTCTTGTTCTTAAGCAGGACCTCTTCTAAGAATGTTGGCAGGCGCACATCGGTAAGGTCAACCAAAGCCTGCAAATCGCTTTCCGCGCAGGTACTAGTTACTCTGCACGAGTCTGTGGGCGGATAACATTCTTTTTTTGCCTTTTGTAGAAGGTTATAACAGGGGAAATATTTTTGGTTCGTATTTCTAATTACTTCATACTGTCGACGAGTTAAATCAGCTTCTACGAACATTGCCAATGCTTGTGATGGTGTAAGAGAGCACCTTTCTTTCTTCATTGAGTCCGAGACTACTCTTTTAAATTCCTTTGCACGTGTCGGATTATTGGTGATTTCTTTAAGTATATCGGAAGCATCTCGTTCTCCCGCTTTACGCAAAACCCCCTGGGCAACATGAACTATTACTTCTTTATCTGAAGTAGATCGAATACCCTCAGTTTTCCTTCTTCTGCTTCTTTCACTTGACCCTTCAAATAACTTATGTGGTCAGGCCGGCCGATTTTGTTTCACTACAGGAATGTCAAAGGTGAATTGTATTTGCCATGAAGAATTGTATTTGCGAAATACTTCTTCCTTCTTATGGGCTTTAGACCACCTTTGCTTAATTTGGAATTTAAAATATGAATAGCTGTGTTTCAAACACTTAATTTGGTCATCTGTGGATCCTTCGCACGACAAAAGTTCATTTTTTAAGGCATCTATTTTTTCCTCCAAACTAGATAAACTAAAATTCAGCACGCGATCGAACAAATATTTACGGGTCACAATTTTTACTCCCGAGGGTCCTTGTGAACCTAAAACACAAAGTAATTATTTAAGAATATTTTAAACATCTATTCTAATTTTTAAAGTTTTTCGTCAAAAAAATTTAGAAGTGCCGATATAGTAATTATCCGCGATTTTCCGCGGATATTTTTTTAATTACATGCTGGTCAAAGCTCACAAGTTTCGACTAGAATTTAAAAAATTACAGGATCTAACTTGGAAGTATAACATATTCATTAATAAACACAATAGTAAGAAATATTTTAAAATGTATCCCTTTTAATACACTAAAACTAAACCTTCTAAAAGATAAAAATAATCAAAATTATATTTGAACTAATGTCTTCTTACCTACTGTATCAAGATCCATCACTTGCTCTTCAGAGATTAACGTAATACAATTAATATTCACTATTTACTTTAATGGTTGCACACGAACGCCAGGAACAGGCACATACACCAACTAGGATGATCGAATTCCGACTGACAGGGGAGAAGGGACTATGAGCGATGAAAGGTGGGAATAGCTGGATATGGTTACCCAACTTGTTCCCTTACCCTAGTAGCATGGTACAAATATATAAGGTATGTTCTAGCGCAGCTTCCTTATGACGTCAATTGGATGCAATTTCGTCATACCACTGATATTAAGAAAAGAAAGATTACTCTTGAATAACCACAGATGTAATAGTATATAGATAGCTATATAAAGAATAATAAAATAGACATAATATATAGCACAGTTGTTTACGAATGTGTAACTAAATTAAATTTCTTTACAAATTACCTGTTTAAAAACTCATAAAGCAAAATAATAAGATTGTATTATTGAAAAATCTCCCACTGGATATTATGTAGCACTTTGGTTTACGAAACCTGTTTTAGTCGTTTGATAATACAATTTGTAATTACTTTACTGACAAAGTAATTTATCACAAAATAAATTTATGACTTGAAATTGTGCATTTTATGTAGTATATTGCTTTAAATTACTGATACCAATGAATATTGCAAAAGTTGAAAGTATTATAGTAAGAAAACTATTGGTTTAATATTGGATTTTCGTTTATTAATTGTTAATTGACAGGTAATAAATAAAACAACAGATATGGTTACTTTTTTTTATTGGTAAATTTTATTGTTTTTTTTTGTAATTTTCTTTTTTGTTGATAATTATTTTTATACGTATGTAAGTTCTTACTCTAATATATGATTCCACAACTTCTTGTGGCAAACTAGTCTTAATATTTTGTACCAAACGCTTTATTATGTTGGTATTTTTGTTAATCGATTTCTTATGGAATTCATTAAACATTTGTTCAGCGTCTTCTGCCATTTTCTTCATAATAGCATTCGGCTGACGTAGACACCGCCTGGAGACTAATCCAATCCAGTTGCTTTCTGGGGATTCAATCTGAGTATCATCATGTAACGAGTATTTGCTTCTGAACTTATGTGCTATATATCCCGCTATATAGTATAAGCCTTGCTTCGCAATATCCCCGGTAGCAGAGGTTGCGGAATGGATTCTTTCGAATTCCGTCAGCAAGTCCATAAATTCCTCATTTATGTCATCCTCAGACACCCTGACAACATTTTCTTCAAAATCTCCAGTTTCTTGCACAAAAGGTTCCAAAACTGTAGTTAAGTTAAGTGTTGCGTCTGTAGTTAGTAACTCTACTACAGACGTATCTTCCTGTGTGTTGACATTTTCTGAAAACACAACAGATGAATGCTTCCCAAGAATGTACCATCTCAATCGATATTTGAATTGTAATGCACTAGGGTGGTCATTGGTGGATCCCATAGCTCGCATATATGAAAAAAAATTTTCTATTATATCTTGATTCAGACGTCTAGTAATTATGTACTCAATATTAAAGTTTGACCTTAAATATTGATATAAGTTTTTTAGAGAGCTGTTATTTTGTAGTATCGCTTTTTGAAAAAACATTAAACTTTTTCTTGTACCGACTCTTATATTTTGTATTAATTTAGTCATTTTTTCTATTTTATCCAGTTGGTTTTCAATATCAACACCATATGCATTGGCAGCAATATCAAATTTGGTTTGAGTATTGAACAAATCAAACCAATCGTTAATGATATTAATTATGTCACTAATTTCAGTGCATGCAATATCTGGCATTAAATTATGTTCACCACACCACCTTATCGCTAGCGCCACTGTACGTGAGAGACATTGCACAGCATATTTTACTTTCTGCCTTTGGTTGCCAATTACATCGATGTGAACCTGTGTAAGCTTATGGGCAAGTTTCAAGTCACCTTCCTGTAGGTCAACCAATTTCTGAAAGGGCTCCTTCGTGATCTTTGTATTATTTATGGTGAACCCATGATCAAAAAGATTATTTCTAATCAATTTGATTAAATGTGGCACATCAGCAAATACAAAAATCTTTTTCCCTTCATCAGATGGATGAGTGAAGGATTCACTTTCATCGACAGCTACACCAACCTTCATATTTTTCCATAATTTTCTGTTTCCAGGTCCTAGATCCGAAACAACAGCTACAACAGTGTACTGTATTACTTCTAATTTACATATAATATTTCGGAGGACTTCTACCGACATACCACAGTCGTAATCATAGTATATTACTTGCTTCCATGCCGAAAACAAGCCACGTACCATAACGGTTTGCACTGTTTTGTGCGGTCCTACAGCCTGTTCCCTTTTGCGATCGAAACATATTTCATTAGAGACGTACATCTCGTCAAAAGAAAGTACACACAATCTGTCGCGCTCGGTATACTCATTTGCCTTATATTTCATAATTAGTAAAACCTCTTCCAGAATACCTGGTTTCAATTCCAAACTTGTCGCCCACTTCCTTAAGGTTGATAAGCCTGGCAGTGGATATTCTCTGGTAGTTCTTAAATATCTGTAGGCTTTAGGACTTACGCTTCGAAGCGAAATTGCCGAGGAAATATCTTCAGCAGTCCATTTTGCCTTCATTTTTGTCTTTGATTTTATTAGTCGTATTTGCCCCGGTGTAAAATATTTCTCTAAAATTCTATTGAGGTGACATATTTCTTCAGTGAGGTAGGCCACCTTTTCCTGTAAGGTCTGTATTTTCCCTTGCGATAGAAAATATTGTTCCTTCCAATGTGATAGTGTGTCTTCAGGGTTTTCGGTTGAAGTAGATGGTCTGCATTATAAAATCAAAATTAGAAATGCTCAATACATAAATCATTCGTTATACTATCTTTCACAAACTTGATTTGTTTCATTTTTAAAAAAATGCATATTAAAATATATATTACAGAATTACTGTTTTTAGCATATTCAAATTATTTATTATACACCATAATCTTAATCAATAAAGTCTACAACATTATTACTTACATAACAGCTTATGGCCAAGCATTTCAGTAAAAATGGAACATAGGTATATAGTAATATGTATCAAATAAGAAGTATATAGAATAATTAAATAAGTAAGACTGATTTGTGTACTGTTCGGGCATATGAAAATAGGTATTAATGTGAAGGTAATGATTAAAATCGATAATTTTCTTTCTGTAATTCCTTAATATCATATGTAACAATGATCATTCTCCCTTACAGATTATATTACAGACAATGAATGCTATACTTTTTTAAGTAAAATATCAAAATTTTTACTGACAAAGAGTTTTTATTCAATCAATGAATATTTGAATAATAATTTTATTGATATACAATTTTAATTTGTTTGTCTGTATATTTTGACTTTTCATGTAATGATTTTATTACATTGAATAAATATTATTATTATTATTATTATTATTATTATTATAAATTACATCATTAATGATATATATATATATATATTTACTTAAATGAAAAAGCTCCAGGTTTTGTAAATGCTACTTCACAATATTTTTCTGTTTCGCATGTTTGGTTTCTTCTTTCCTCGGCAACAATAGAACAACTAGAACAAATTATTAAAATTAGAATGCTTTGTTTATTAAACATGGTAAGGTAGTATTGCTAACCTTATTTATTTGTTAAAAGTATGAAACAGCAATTTCTTTAAGTATTTTTACATTGCACACCACTTCAACATTACAAGACTATTTAAAACATTTTGAGCTTTTAATTTGACAGCTTATTTGAATACAACTCTTTTCATAATAACTATGCTTTGACAACTCCACTAACGAGTTAAATTTTTCCTTACCTTGTTGAGGAATCTTCTTTTGGCATAGAGAATGTTACTTCTGTATCTTCTACAGTTGGAGGTAACAGGTCCATTTCTTCCGATGGATTGATGGAATAACTGTAATAATTCATTAAATAGGTAATACTTTTTACATTGGCATATAATACATAGGTTATTATTAGGTTCATTGCTTCATACAAACAAATTTATTTGTATTTTTTTAAATACAGTATAAGTAGTGATTATATGAAGGTACGTATTACAGATTAACATTCTTCCTCTGCAACATCCTACTCTGTATACTAAATAATTTAAAAGTAAGTACACTCATGCGTTATTTCATATCTGTTACCTTGATGTTGATGGTTGTAAAGTCGAGTAATTTACAGCAGCTTCACTATGTGTATGTATATACAATGTGGGAACAGCTGTTTTATGAAGTATTTGGTACGATTTTATATATTTCTCTCTCATCTGTCGATTATCTAAATACCACTTCTCATATGCGTCTCTTGCAAAATGAAGTGAACATATATAATCTGTAAATAATAACATCATTAAAAGGTACACAAATACGTCCAAATACAAAACCTACGATTTCTTGTGTTTTTTATCCTTCTACCACAGGCTTGTATCCACTGCTGAGATAAGTTTCGATCTTTAGGAAAACGAAAATATTTAATATTCCTTCCTCGAGTGTTTTCTGACCTGCTTTTGCAGCTCAAGACACAGCAGCTTACCATATTAGATGAGCTAAAGGTAGAGGCAAATGTATTGCTTTATAATACAATATTTAATAAACTCATTACCTTCTATGTTATAACCTCTTCTTAAGTTCTAAATAAATCAAATTAAAAGTCTTTAGCTTAATGAAAATATTCACAAATCTTAATAACTACACTAAACATATAAAATAATAATTATAATGACACAAAATACGATATAATCGGATATAACTCTTCGAAATCTAAATATAAACAAAGCACAAACTCAAAACTACAAACATGTGATGGATGACGCAACACATATGACGAAATTGCATCCAGCGCAGAAATAGACGAATTTGAGTCAAAGTTGTAGCATACCTTATATATTTGTACCATGCCTAGTAGTTGTTTTTTTAGCAGGGTTGCATTTTGTAAAATCGTATTATGGCCGCGTAGATCGCTCAAATACCCCTATGTGCGACACATCGTTAAAATATACCTAGGCATTGTCAACACCAAAGACACATCTATGCATAATTAGTGTTCTAATTATATTTTTGTAATGTAACATGGTAATAATTAATTAGCGTATACTACTCCTAATGACACAAAAATAAAAACATTATCTCTCAATTTATGAAAAAAATCGACTGTTAATTATTACGTAATAATTTTACACGCCATTTACTCACAAAACACAATTTTCGCCTTATGACAGTGTTGATGCGGGTGTGCTATATATTGTTATTATGGCAATGAAATTCAGTAATAAAAATAATTTACTGCGACGAGAGTCCTTTGCGGTCCCAGTATCAGCACTCACTGTATGTATAGTATTATCGGGAATTTGCGCCGCCCTGTAAGTCGCTTCGTTTATGGGGGGGGGGTCTACCTGATTGGCGTATGCCACATAATGGTCAACTTCCACGAAAAAAGTTAAGTAAGAAAAAATTGATACTACATGAACGACATAACCAATATTCTAGTGACTTACCGTTCAATTTTGTAATTATATTAAAAAATACTTTAAATACCGCACATTTTTTTCGGGTTTTAAGTACTTTTTGAACCGGGAGACCCTAGATACTTTCATTCTGAACACGACAAAGCAACTCCACTCTTCAAAAAATTCCTTTGAAACAATTGCGATTCATCCCAAATTGGACACTGATTAAATGACAAATAGGCAACACACTATTCGCAGTTTTGTCGTAACCTAAACAATGACCTGTATAATATAAATGGATGAGTAATAGCATAATAGCATGTTACAAATTGTGATCAAATACGAACTGCGCACGGGGCTGACGCACATGCGCAATAACATAAAATAAAGGCGCTAATTGGAAATGCCTAAAATCTCAGAAAAGTATGTAACAGAACATGAACTTTAAAATTAAAATCTGCCTCTGAAGATAATGAAATACTTATTTATTAAGCGAAATTAAAAAAAAATTCTCAAGAAAACTATACATTCCTTTTGAAATATTGATTGGTTATAAAAAAGTATTAATCTGGAGAGCTTTTTTCTTAGAAGTTCCCCACGTTCTACTTCTCTTTGTTTCTTTGCATCTCTGTGCATCGCACAAAATGCTTAATTAAAAGAGAAACGTGACTTCATAGATGAATCAAACATATGTGTATCTAAGGATACAAAGTACTTATTTTCTACTAACAAAGTAATAGAAATTGAACGTACTAGCTCAAAAAACACTGCCTCTCTGCAGGAAGTTTATTGTCGTTTTGTACAAGAATGTGACGTACTTGGGCTTCAACTATTTTACATACTTTGGTGACATCTTGTGAAGGACGTATTAATGCACCATGATTTTTTCTGTTCAAAAGATGAAAACTAGCAGTATCGATAGATGTTTGTGAGATTTCTTCTAGTACGCACACATTTAGCACACTTAACAATGCGCTTCAATTGTTTGACAAGAAAATCAGAAATAACAACATTTTGGGATAACAATGTCGGTGATGGTATGTCGGAAATTGCATAATTTGATCCTTTTCAATATCTTCCGCATTTTCCTTAATAAAAATACTCCAGAAATATAAACAAAAAGCTAGTACCCCTAGTAGCAAAATCACTATATGCACACTTGTTCTACATTAGCAAATATATATTTTCATCATTCTCTAAAATTGTGATTTTGCTGCTTGGGAGTCTATTGTAATCGGCGTTCGGAACTTTAGTGATTTCACATTCGAATGTCAAAACACCAGGGACTGCGCATACTCGTAAGCCCCGAGTTAAGTATTCAGTTTGGCAAAAGTTCCACGCGCATCCTATTGCATTGCTCATCCATTTATATTATACAGATCAGTGGACCTAAGACCAACGATATGAAAGATAGTCTTGGTCAACCGTAGTAAGTTTGAACATCAAATAAAGAGAGAGAGAGAGATTGTATTCAATTTTGTAATACCTAAGTGAGAGTATATATTAAACTGGTTTATTAAAGAAAATGTATCAGGCATATTCAAGCAAATATATTTCAAATTTTGTGTTTTTGATGATTTATAGCATAACATTGCTTTATTAGAGAAAAAAACTTTCTGCATTTCTTATCCTTTTGGCTTTCAGAATGTATTTTATTTTCCATGGGAAAATTATTTTGTAATTATTTCAATGATATTTGCGAGAAAGAATTTTTCTTCTGGAATAAATACATGTTATAATTATAAAAATTTTATATCACTTGTTACTTATTATTTCTCGCATTGATTTATATTTACTTTAGATGTTGAAGCTTTTAAATTGTAATAATATGAGCAATGTTTCCTAGACAAGTAAAATATGACAAAAATAATTTCGTCTTGTAACAGTAACAGTGTCTGTTTTTATATAAAATGTGTTTATGTTCTACTAAGCATATGTTCTGAATTATTGAATATTATATTCTTTGCAAACGACAATGATAATGTTAATTAGCGTAATTAAATTATAAAACAATTCTCCGCAGGCACGTGTTTGAAAAGTTTTGCAGGGAGAATGTGTCAAAAAGTAGCATATGCATTATAAGTTTTTCCGACGTTTGAAAGCAAAACATGTAAAATTTATGCTTTGAGCAAAAATATAATAGTTTAATCTCGCAAATTAGCTTAATCTATAAGCTTTCGTGTTACTAGTAAGGCAAATTCTACAAATTTGTTAAATTGAGTTAATTTACCCAGATAAAAGCCCAATAGATGTTTTACACTTATCAATTTCTGAACTAGGAAGTTGATCAATTGGAAATTAACTCCTGTACACTTGTCGAGTTGGCCATGACATTGCGCAACTGTTCAGTGATCATGTCCAGTAGACGTCCGCTCACTCTGAACATGTTGAGGAGCGGCCGCCATTTTTGTGAGCAGAAAAATTCTACGTTCACTGAGCTTATTCTGTACGCATGCGCCAATGAGGCATTCCAACACCAACGTAATACATAATTTTGAAGAACGTTACTAAAAAAGTAAGGTACGCCAATTAAAGGTATTGTGCAGAAATAAATGTATTATAATATTGGAGTTAACCCACTATTTTATTCGTGGTTGGAAAAACCAGGCCTTATACTAAAAACTATGCCAAAACGTAATGCAAGAAAACAATTTCTTATTATTGTTTATTCGGTTTAATTTGTACAGTTTTAACATATGGCAGCAATGAAAGTACCAGATGACAGACGGTCACATAAAGGTGAGCGGTTCTGTCCAGCGAACACTCAACTGTTGTGAAGTGAACAGTTGGAGCGGGAACGGTTACCGATCCGTCTGCCGAATGTAATCATTGTTGGCTTAGACCATGTTCTATATTTTTCATAAACTTTTTAGGTTTTTTGTTTTCTTTTGCCAATAATTTATAATGTAAACAAACATTTTATTTTAGAACCTTGTGTGTAAAGAGAGAGTTTACAGTATATTTCCTGTAGACAAGGAAAATTTCGCTCCAAGTGATATAGAAATAAAAAACAATCCGTTCTTATGTGCCCTGGTCAAAACTGAGCCAGTAGTGTTACAAATTATTCTGTTTAAGTTTGTGTCTTTATCACATAGATATATTATTATAAATATTTAATCAAAATTTGTAAATTATCAGACAAGCGTAGCGTAAATAGTTTTAAACTCGACACAGTCTTATGCATGAAGAAATATTATATGTAAACCTAAGACAATCTAACGAGCAGATTGAAGAAATCGACTTTTCGTTGTTGTGCGAATTGTGGTTATGTTGTAGTAAATTGAGTAAAACCCAAAGACGTTGCGTTGCAATACGGCTTATTTGTCTTTCTATGTGGATATTCTGCTAAGATATCAGGAGAAGAAAGCAATAATTTGTGACATAATTTCCAAAATCCAGAAAAGTGTTTGTAGATTCCTCAAAAATGTAGATACAGCAGATTTTGAAAAAAATTATTTTACTAGTCAAGAAAAATAAGTAAATAAATGTTTATTCATTGAGAAACATTACCAAAATTACCATACAAGATTGTAACTCACTCAGTAGGATATGGAAATAGATCAAGTAATGCATTAACACCACCTTCAGTAAATAAATGTTGAGCCCTTTTCGATATACGCGATAATATGCGTAAAGCAGTATGATGTGTCTATAATTGATTTACTGATCTACCATTTGTATTTTAGGGAATTTTACGTTTTACAGTTTCTACCCCTGCTTGAATTCAACATAATTACGTTATAATCTCATAAGCATTTAAAGGGTGTTTGAGCAATCATTTTGAAAATTATCTACATAATCAACCTTAATATAATATGAACAGAGTGCAGAAAATAATTCGTGAGAAATATAACAACGCTCTCTTTTTTCATTGTGCTTCACACAGACTTAACTTGGTGGTAAGCGACTTAAATAAAATCCAGGATGTACAAAATTCAGTAGCTACTACAAAAAAAGTCATTAACTTTTTCCGTGAAGGTCCATATCGGAGAAAATATGTACCCAAAATTCCTTTGTTTTGTGAAACTAGGTGGTCTGCTAAGTATAAGAAGTCTACTAGAATATTTTCGAAACATTTTGAGGACGCCGTAGAACATTTATCATATACGATAGAAATCAATACAGATCGAAATCCAACCAGTTGTTATGCGCAATTTCCACTCCTAAATTTATTATTTCACACTATACTGCTCTGCTAAGCGAAAGTGCGGTTATATGGAAAAATAGCCAAAATGAGATATTGGAATAATTGTTCTACTGCGAGCATTCTGCGCCCTTTATACCAAGCAAAAAATCGAATGTGTCATATATTCGGTGTTTATAAGACATATTCGGTGTTTTTGCTTGGTAAAAAATGAGGTGTGGCCACCACACGACTTTCTTATACGTATGAGCATATCAAACTATACAATTTTAAGAATTTTTTTATACAAAACTTATTCAAAATCCTATTCTAAGTACTTTCATTCTCTTAATAAATCGCTATAGAATGCATACTTTGCAAGATATCCGAAAAAAAGTGCTACTCGCTAAGAGTAAAAGTGCTACTTCCGGTCCGAATTTTGAAATTTCATATATACAAAAAATATTGCAAATCCAGTTCTAAATACTTTTGTACTCTTGATAAATATCTATAGAGTGCATAACTTACGACATATTTGCAAAAAATCGCTATTCGATAAGAGTAAAAGTGGCACTTCCGGTCTGAATTTTGAATTTCTTTTTATACAAAAGATATTGAAAATTATGTTTTAAATACTTTTATACTCGTAACGTACTTGTCTAAAAAGCATGACTTGCGAATATTTCCGGTAGGAATTTCGAAAAACTTTATAAAGAAAATTATTCTCAATTTTAATTTTAAGTACATATGAATTCTTTATAAATTTGTTTAAACTTAGTAGTTGACGAAATATTGGCAAAATTCGATTTTTTCATTGAAGTAAACTGCTACTTCCGGTCTACCGATTTTACTGAAAAACTAATCAGATCTCAAGAGGGAGATTATACACGTAAATACAAAATTTGGAATTGATACCTGTAGCGGTTTGACCGCTATCGTGGTCACACACACACATTTTTTTAAAACCACTTTTTCGGTATCAGGGGACCTCAAAACGTGCACATCTGCAAAAATCTCGGAAGTCGAAAATTTTCATCATCACAATACTTCCTTATACTACGTATAAGAAACTAAAAGGGCGCAGAATGCTCGTAGTATAACAATTATCCCAATATCTCATTTTTGCACATACGGCACTTTCGCTTAACAGGGCAGTATAGTGTTAAACTGTAGCCTGTTTGTAATATTTTACAAGCAAAAACACTAAATATAATTTATCTATTATGAAAGATCACACGGCTGATGCAGAGAATTACTTACTCTAAAGATATATTTCAAAAATGTGTATTGGACGGAAGAAAATTTGACATTGATATTAAAATACCTAGATTAGCTGCAACGCAAACACAAAGGGCTAACTACTCTACTGATAGTGCTGAAAATTATTTGGAATTTCTTTATTTACTCCATATTCGATTATACAGTCCATTGAAGTCCGATTTTCCCAAGAGACGGATAGTGGAAATATTTAGCTTGGTAAAATCAAACATTCATAACATCTCAAAACTGTATAAAACTGAAAATTTGAATTGTGAAGTCGAAACTTGGAAAGAAATGTGGTTTCAAAAGTTAAAAGTAACGCTGCTGACACTGAGCTCGAAGTTGTTGAATTAAAAGATAAACATCGCCAACCTGCCAGCCTGGTTGAGATCAACCATGCCTCAAGCGAGTCTTTCTGGTCTCTGTATGCTTAGCGTTCACAGAGAATATGTGCATAAAAGTAAAGACACATTTATTGATAAATGATGATATTTTTAATAATAAAGGTGTAATCTATTTTACTCTTCCGACGCCACTGGGTGGAAGATATTGTTGATCTAGTATAGTGGAGGCAATCCTTAAACCGTTGCACGTCATTACTCGTTAATGACGTCATATACTGCAGCGTAGTCAAGTCTGTTTGAAAAATCATATGATTTGCACGCCATTTTAATGTAAACAAATTTGACATATAAATATCTGAAAAATATAATTGTGTATTGTAAATTTTATAATTTTTTGGGTGGTACGGTTTTTAAAAAATGAATGACGTGCAACGGTTTAAGGATTGCCTCCACTATAGCAAAATTTGATCCAGATAGCGAAAGAAGCATAATCGTAATTCGCAGTCTTTGCAATACCACATTATGTTATAAGAACACTGTATCAGAAGAGGAAAAGAACCACTACAACACAATTAACTAAGTTCCTAACATAAGCAAAAAAGAATTAAATTTATGTTTTATGCATGTATATGTATACTTCTTAGGCATTCATTTTATTTTTGTATTACATTATTATCTATAAGAAAAATAAATTATTTTAATTAGTTGTTATTCATTATTTTCACTTTTAATTTGAGAAACGCACCATGCATAAATGTAAAGCAGACAGAGGGTGGTAAATGAATGTATAGCAGTATGTTAAGTGGACAGCCCGCTTAACGTAGGGTGGCAGTTCCTCAGTAAGTGCACATGTGCACGTGCACTCTCAAATTTAATGTGTATTCTTATCAGAAAAACATATTTAAATTTGAACATTCTTCATATAATTTTATAATAACAGTATAACATGCCTATTAATTTCAAAAACAATTCGTCAAATACGCAAAGATCAGAAATTAAAACACGAGATGTTGTTCCAACTATTATCCAAGCGCGCCTTTAATATCGGTCCACCGCGTCGCCTAATCGCTTCGTTCACTGCACATGTGAATATTAAATCTAATTGGTGGAACCTTTGCCGCCCGCACTCTTTGTTCCCCGCGACAGTCCGGCGACGTCCGATAATATAAGATGCTGCGTGTGCACATGTAATTAGTGCACTTCGGTCGGGAGTTCGGGTTATTTTGATTTCACGAATTGTAAGAATGGCGGAATTTTCGAACTCTGATAGTGTTACTTGGTTGTGCGGGTGTGGTGTTAGTAATAGCTTTTACTGTTTTCCTTGTTAATTATTTGGAAATGATGAGGCATCAGAATGGACAAAATCTGGCGATAAAGATTTAGTACATTTAACCGAAAAAATTAAAAAGCATCTTCATCATCTGCTGAATATTCAATCAAATACAACTTCATTCGTTCTTTATTAGAAGAAATAACATAAATTATTTGCAAGAGGTGTAATTTCTACCCGTCCTTGTAGGGTTTAAGATACGGACATCAACAAAAAGAGTTTGATTACGAATTATATAGCTATTGCATATACAAAAGAAATTCAAGTGTATCAGAGTAATTTTTTGTGCGCTTTGCTAGTGTATGAGTACAGATGGAGTTTGAAGTTTTTATTTCCATGAATGGATTAACCATCTTTAAATTTAAAAAAAAACAGAAATAATGAAATTTATCATATGATTTTTGGTTCAGTCAGAAAATTTCAATGATATTGATAAATACCATCACTTGTGTTAAGACATTCAAGTTAACTAAGTATGCAAATCACAGTGTATATTTCAATATGAAATTAAATACAAGTAAACAACAGGAATGTACTAAATTTTCTACATCGTTGCATACACAATATTATATTGAATAAAGTATGCGTACAAATATAAAAAATATTATTGCTTTTGTAAGTTTAAAAATTAATAAAAAAAATATATGTCGCAATATAAGGCGCCATGACATTTGAACTCTAATGCGATTGTATTTATAGAGTGTCAATTTATGTGTTTTGTTTAAGTTGAAATGAAACAATAGGTATTTATATTCAATAATATAATTTCACATATTCCAATAAGCACGTACAAATCAATTCAGTATGTACTTATAATTTTTCAAGTTTTTCTGTTAAAAATCCAATGGATTCATACTTCATATCGTTTGTTTGAGTCTTGTTGCGCTTTCTTGTTCTACATGGTATTTTCTGTATAAATCCTCAAATGCACCAACCAATGGGTGAAATCAAAACTTGACGAAATGCTGAATTCAATAAAATAGTATATTATGCAATGAGCATTTAATGATGGCCATTAAGACACGAGAATGAAAATTACAATACGAGCCGAAGGCGAGTATCGTAATGAATACGAGTGCCATTAAATGCGAGTTGCATACACTATTTTTTCTACGACCCCATAATAAAACATATTTTTTGAACAATCCATTTCATAAATTGAGCGTAAAATTTGCCGTACGTTTTTGCGAATTTAGCTGGTAATAAATTGTTCTTGGCTACTATGGCTTGTTCCATAATTTCTGGTGGAGTCAAATTTTACATTTTACTGTCATTATCCCTCATTTTTACCGTTTATATTTTCAAAAAAGCACAAATTTTAACTACTTACTAGTAAATTGCAGAGAACTGTCAAATTTAATTAATTTTTATATCTGTCAGATATGAAGTGGCCATATTGAATATTGATGAATATTGGAATGTCGCATTTCTATTGGATATAAACTTGTATCTTAATGAAAATCTTTATCTTAATGGACATCATTAAAGTACAGGTTCAGCATATCTAATAATACAATTGAAATATGGGAGTAGAAAAAAGAACTTTAAGCATGCTTTCTGTTATATTATGCTTATAGTTGTGAATTTAAATCAGAGGTGTTGTATTCATGTTTTGTATTTGGTAATTTGACCACCAATATTGCTGCATTTGCCAATAATTGGCTATTTCTGTTTTTTTTTTTTTTTTCAAAACCAGTCGCAATAAACTGAATCGCAGAGCAGCTCCCGAACTGCTTCCACAATATTTGTGGCATTATCACGTATCACTGCCAAGCATTTTCTCCTTTTATCCCATTCCGTCAAAAGGTTTCCAATTGTTTTTTTCAAATTATGTATGGTGTGTCGTTCCTCCTGTACTTCAGTGGTAATGTTCGACTTGGATTTTTTCTTGCACTTTCCATTTTTAGTTTTAACCCTTAACTTTAAATTTTCTTATGGAACGTCAAGTAGGCTTTGAAAGAATTGAACGTGTTTTTTTTTAATTCTCTTTACAATGATATAGCATATGTACTATTTATTTTTAAAAACATCAAAGGAAATAATAAAAAATGTATTTTATTATGAATTAATAGATAGGGACAACATAAAATATAGGAATTTCACAAAAATAGGAATATTAGTTGATAACAGTCGCGACTGTAGTTTAGTCCTTCACAGCACTGCAACAAATATGTTGTCACACTGAAGGGGGAAAACTGCAGAAAACACCTTATCACTGTGACTGAATATTTTTTTTCCTACTTTCTTCGAAGATTGAAATTTGCCGTGGATAAAAATGTGTTTTTCTTTCTAGAACCTTATAATATGGCGGATACAAATCATGTCCGTGCTGGTTAGCTCCACTTCTTTAAAGTGTTGTACTGTTCGTTAGTGAGATTTGCAGAAATTAGAAGTTTCTTCTAATGAATAACTTGACTGTTTCATTTTCTGGAGACTTCCAATTAATTAAAATTCACTTCGATCGTGAAGGGGTTGTTGTGGTCATTTTGTCGAGAAACTATGCTCCATCTGGATCACCACTTTCTCTTAGCTTCATTGATGTCGCAAAAGCTAATTCGACAATCGATGTACTTTTTCTTACCTTTTGGGTTTTTCGACGTTTAACTAGCACTGAAGCATCATCTTTCGATGGTCAGCTTCCGCTAGTAGAAGAAAGGCCAGGAATACAACGAAGGAAACTTTATTTCTTCTTGCAATCAGGCGCCAAATTTTGCCAAGAAGCGATTCTTTGTTCTTTTCGCACTTTTCCAATTTCAATAATAGGGAGAAAAAACGATTCTCTGGTAAGATCCAAAAGACTTATTGTTGCAGTTTCGTCACCATTTGTTTGAAAATGCTTCTCCGGGAAATCAAGAACTCGATTTCTTCGCAATTCCGTGAATTCTTCATGAAATTCCATAATCTTATAATGCAGGACCGACCATACATGTGATTGGCCGATTCATCATGGCCACAATACCGCAATTCGAAAAGAAAGACTCAAAAACACAAGAAACTAACAAAGTTTACAACTGGAAACACCAATCTAAAGTCTCATAAAAACATTTTATTTAACCATGACTCGCAAACTTTTATAAGCTCTAGCACCTTCACGGACAAGTAATGGGCAGGTCAATAAACTTTCTTTATATTTAAAACTCAAGGAGCAATAATATTTTGACCACATTCCGTCCTAAGTTGTTCTCCTTAATGATTCTTCGACTAATTACCTAATTCATATGAAAAATGCATATAATAGCAGATAGGGCTCTGAGCAAAGAAAAGATAATTTCTAATACCTTTTTTCTACTCCCATACTTTAATTGTATTATTAAATATGCCGAACCTGTACTTTCATGATGTCCATTAAGATACAGATTTTCATTAAGATACAAGTGATAATGACAGTGAAATGTAAAATTTGACTCCACCAGAAATTATGGAACAAGCCTTAGTAGCCACGAACAATTTATTACCAGCTAAATTCGCAAAGATGTACGGAAAATTTTACGCTCAATTTATGAAATGGAATGTTCAAAAAATAATGTTTTATTATGGGGTCGTAGAAAAAATAGTGTATACTACTCGTATTTTCTTACTCGTGTCTTAATAGCTATCATTAAATGCTCATTGCATAATATACTATAATGTGATATTATATCACAATATTGCTGCGATTGGGAAAAGTTGAAATTGTTGGTTTCGATCGCATAAACAGGCCTATACGGTTTTTATTAATCAGTGCTACTGATAATGACAGCGTAATTGTCGAAATGCATATCTAGCTTTATGTGTGTGCATTATTGTGGTTAAGGTGTTTTTTAAGTTAATTTGTTTAGATCAACCCAACAGTCTCCAATTAGGTTAGTTACTGCCATTAATAAATACAAAATTATTGTAAAAAATTAAAAAAACTAATACATATGCGTACATACATTCATATGAAATTAACAGTTACCTAAAAATATGTAAAATATATGACATGTAACAAAACCATAAAAGTAGGAAGAGTTTGTAGAAAAAGGAAAAGTCTGAAGTTGCGGTCTTAAGCAAGAGTTCAGGGCTGCACAACATACTGCCTGCGAAGAGTTTGGTGAAAATTCATAATATTATAAAGTAAAAAGAGGAGTATAATCTTTGACGGCATTTTGATTCTAAACATCCTAATTTGTCAAAATTGTCCAGAACGAAAAATCCATTAAATCAGCGAATCTATCGAAAACCCTTACTGAAAAGCAGACATATTTCATGAAAAAGAGTAGTGACAATGAGACTACTGCTAAGATAAGCTTTTATATTTCAAGGGAAATTGCTCATGCTGGAAAATCCTGTACTGAAGGCGACTTTGTAAAGAAGTGCATGCTGATTGCTACTTCTAAATTATGTGCGGAAAAAGCAAAATTATTTGAAAATATCAGTTTCTCGCGAATGACAGTGCAAAGACGAATAACTGATATTTCCACCAATCTTCAAGAACAATTAATGCAGATAGCTTGTGAATTTTCTTTTTATTCTCTTGCTATGGACGAAAGCACAGATAAGAAAGACACCGCCCAACTTCTTTATTATCAATAGAGGTATTGACAAAAACTGTAAAATTACCGAAGACCTCGCTGGAATATGCTTCATGTCAGTCGCACAGTCGAACAAAATATCTTCAGTGAAGTGATACAGTGCCTGAAAGATAAGTTAGGATTATATTTTATAAACAGTGGCCATTTGTGGTAGCAGTTACGCTTCTTGAAAATTTTATCGGAAAGGAATTAACAAAATCATTCCATTACTTTTTCAGTCTCTGTGTAGCAAACTGTTGCATTTAGAACACGTATGTCGGTTGGTGTCGCAATAGTCAAGTATATAAGATCAAGAGGACGCAAACATAGGACTTTGCAAGTTTCTTCTAATGATATAGCCGCCGACCACAGAGACGTACTATACTATAGCATGCAAAAGTGAGGTGGTTAAGCCGAGGGAAAGTGCTTCAGCGATTCGTTGCTTTAAAGAAGGAAATATCTAAATTCCTGCGAGACGAAGAAATAGAATTCCCTGAGCTTCAAAACAAATCCTGGAATCAAGACCTCTTCTTCTTGTGTGATATTACAACACAACTCAATTGTTCTAACGTTCAACTGGAAGGCAAACAGCAATTTTATTTGAAATGTTTGCAGTAATAAAACTTTCAAACTCAAACCCCAGTTACTAAAAGGTGAAATGAGTCACTTGTGCGCAGCATATTCCTCAGGACAAGCACGTCGTATGGGAAAAATTTGGAAATAAAATTATTCTTTTGATAGCAGGATTTGATTAAAGACTTACTTTATCTAAAAAAGACGAAATTCAGTCTAAACTAATAGAAGATTCATTTTCTGTGAATCCCGAGAACATACTAATTGAATTACAGCTAGAGGTTATCGGACTACAAGTTTCGGCAATTTACCGAAGCAAGCACACAGAGAGATCAGCCTGTAGGATTTCTACAAAAATCTGGAGTGTGAGAATCACATAGAATCTTTACGAAGTTATACTAAAAACTTTTACTGCATTTGGAACCAACTATGTATATATGCGACATATTGGTATACATACACGATATCAACTTAAATAATGTTATGTTCTGAAGAAATTGGAGTGAGCTTTACAGTACCGGAAATAATTATTAGTGTAAAATTTAATTGCACGTCAACTTTACAATAGGGTGGGCCGAAAAAACATTTTTTTTCGGAAACAGCTAGTTGAAAAGAGTTGTTACACTTACACATAAGAAAAACCGTAAAAAATTGTGCAAAATAATGCCTTCCGATCGCGCATTCACTTCAAAGTTTTGAAAAAAATAAGAAAATGAACTTTTCTTTTCCAATTTTTTGAAACCCTCAAACGTTTGAAATTTGAAAAGCGCTATTTTAGGTTGTATAGGCTACAGCTAATAGTACGTGAAAAAAAAACCTCTGATTATTCAATATTAACCGATCGCGCGTTGCCTTAAAAAACTAACGTAAAAGCCATATTTTGAATGACTGAAATAAGGCCACTGACTGTCTATGGGAGAAGAGTAACATCTGCTCGCCACCCTCACCCCCTCCCTTCGCTTTTTTTTCTTTTGACCCTTCCGTGATTGGATAGTGAATGACTCGTGACACGCGTCTTTGGATTTTGCAACTCGAGAACCAAGTCCATTAGTACATGCACGATGGGTAACAGCAGCAAATAAATTACTCAGACTATGTTAGTGAAGAAAACTCATCAGATGAACTGAAGCAGCTGGTGTACTTCATTTTGCACTGTTACATACCACTATGGTTCCAGATCAAAGCAAGTAGGTTATTTTTCTGAAGGATCTAAGATTGTGTTTGAGACAATCAGATTAACATGAAACCTTCCTGAACATTTACGAAAAATAGTCGAACTCATAACTCATATTTTGCACACCACGAAAATATAATTGTGGCTGTGGTTATGGACGAAAGACAGCATGTGAGAGAACCGGAAATTACGTCGATTTCAGACTTCAATAGATTGATGTCACACTCAAATTCTGGAGCGTTGCGTCAAACTTATCGTCGAGGCCAAAGTGTGTGCGGTACTGAAACTAGAGATGGCTACATAAGAGGCACCTGTTGCAAGGTCATTTATGCTGCAATTTTCTTCAAAAGCTGCCTTCAATGAGTTCAACAATCTATAATGTGGCATACTAGAAGCGACGAAAATAAAAAGTGCAGTAAAAACAGCATTTGCAGCAATCTTAATGAAAATACGTTCTTTTTTTTACGTACTTTTGAATGTTTTTTTGTACAATAAATGTTTTAAACATGTTTCCCTGTCTTTTAAGGATATACGCCCGGCCTCGAAATCGTTTTTCCCATTTCCTAATCGTAGTTTTCATGAAAACCTTACCGAATTTACACGCTAATTTCAGAAAAAAATGCCTTTCAATTGATAAATCGTAATTTCTTCGAAATTGTCCAAAGGGCCCTAAATAAAAATTAAAATTAAGAAATTTCAAAAAACAAGCCTTTATTTAAAATTATGTAACACTCAACAGCAATACATAAATTTTATTTTTTCTTAATTTTTAAAAATAAGGTCACGAAACGGAAAACAAATTTTTCAACAAAAAATTTTGAAATTTGGGCGAAATTCACTGAAATCAAATAGAGTATGTGGTACGCTCGCACATGGTGTCGAGAGGTAGCTCCGCCTACCATTTCGGGCAGTTTCTACGCAGTTTGTAAAATACTTCTGAGATCGGTGTATGTTAAGAAAGTAATCGTTACTCGGACATTATTTTATCGAAACCGTTGATATTTTCTTTACAATAGGTCGAAAATTTTCAGCGTCACAATACTTCCTTATACTACGTATCAGAAAGTAAAAGCAATATCTCTTCCCGTCCTTAACGGTATACCTGCTAGAAGCGCATGCTAGGATTCACACGGCTGGCGCGCAGTATTATAATTATTATATTTGACTCGCAATAATTTGCTTCTGAAACGATCTAGAAATTTATTTCTTGCACAAAAAATAATTTTGGAATGTTGGCTTTATTTTGTTTCACATATATATGGGTAAATTCTGAAAAATAAGATTAGTTACTCGATAGCTGAAAAATATCTTACACAAATTGGTGGTCTACTAAAACTTTTTTTTTTATATAAAATTTACACACCATAAAGAAAAATCGAAAACACTAGTATCATCCAAATACTTTAGGGTATAACCTTAAAAAAAACAGATCCCTAGCTCTCTGCATTGCTGAGATATCACGAGATAAGTATTAATAATTGAAGAAAATGAAAATTTTAAAATTTACACAAAAAAACGATTTTTCGACCTTTTTGCGATTTCGATTTTATTTTCCAACTCAAAATTTGAATCCGGCAGGTGATTTTACATATCCAGCTTCACTTTTTTTGTGTGTTTGAGAAAATATAGATTGTATAATTTAGGGGCGGTTGCTTCCCGACTGGCAAACATGTGGGCCAACCGGCGATTATCTGAGACCATAACGCAGCCATAAATTACAGGCAGATTAGATTAGGTGACAAGTTCTTTTCTCTATCTTTTTCCTCAGCATAAGACAGAGCACGCGGACCCTTAAACATTTGTCTTTTATTTACATTTGCACGAAAAGCAGTGGTACGCCTATTTCAAATCGAACTCAGCTTGAAGCGGGCGTCCAGCCTTAACACCCTTTTATTATACATTGCGAACTATTGCATTTGAAATGCATTATATCAGAGCTTTTCAAAAAACTGCTGAAGAAAATTATTTTCTTATTTTTTTCAATATTTCAAAGTCCGTTCGCGATCGGAAGATTTTTTTTCACAATTTTTTTTTACGCTTTTCGAATCTATATGTGTAACAACTTTTTTCAACTAGCCGTTTCCGAAAAAATAAAAAAATATATTTTTGGCCCACCCTGCTACAAGCATGATGGCACACTATTCATTCAAACCCGGTTCAGCCAATGTGTCTGCATAAGCAGTCGACGTGAACCTGTCAGCTTTTTTAGAATTTCGTCGATATTTTTAATTTCATATGTAATTTTTCAGTATACTTTAATATGTTAATGACATATATAGAGTTCAAAATATGTTCGTCTAACTAAAATTATGTTTAAGTGCTCTTAAATGCATTTACAAACAGGAAAGAGGCAAATGCAAGCATACATTGCCACAGAATATTTAGGATCTTCACTAATTCATATAATTTCCCAGAATTGAAGTAGAATTAAAAAGAATCCAAAAGCTGAATCGTCTTCATCAGAAAAGATGTATTTGTGGTTATTAATTATACTTCTGTAGTAAGCTAAGAGTTGCACATATTCAATATTATGTTAATTTTATTTTTAATTATATTGTTCATTTTATTTATAGAAGAAGCAATATAATTACTAAATTACCGGTGAAATTAATTATTAATTAATTCCAAAACATATATATGCATACAGACTCGTGTTTTACATTTAAGGATTTTGTCATAGTAATACGATAAAATCGCCTTGATTTATAGTTAAATTAAATGAATCGATTTATTGATCAATTTTCTTGCAGTGGTAATAAATATTAACAGTAAAATCGCGGAGGTGAAATGCATTGCCTCTGGAATGGGCAATGCAGTGGCGGCTCTTTAATGAGAGCAAGTGAGCAATTGCACCCCCTGGAATTTTGAAACAAAACAAACCAAGCGGCGACTAACTGTGAAAGTATTTATTTATTACGTATTCATAGTTATTGAACAGGAACGTGGCGTGTACGGCATGCGAAACAACCTACATGCACCTATCGTAGTCATAGATATAATGACGACTAACAGCGCACGGATGTAAAGACCCCTTCCACCGAGAAAAACATACCCATGAGCAAAGCGCTACTGTTGCTGCGTTAAGCCATTAAACATTACATTGAAGGTGGGGAGAACTGTATTTTGTTCTAGTTCCATATCGTATAATACATAGCATGTGAGCAAGATTCCCGTCTGCTCAACGCTGTTGTAAGATGAATTTCGTGTCTGCGATGCAGAATAACACGTTTTCGCGGTTAACGTATGATGAAAAAATCGCAATAAAAATCTTAAACGGCCGATGCCTCAATTATGTTTAGAAAATAAACAATCTGTTAAAGGTAAAGACGTTATAAGAAAATTCAAAATGAATATTTATCAGAAAAATGAATGGATTTGTGGGTGTGAAATTAAAAATACTTTGTTTTGTTTTCCGTGTCTTTTGTTTGGTGGTGAACCGTCTTGGTCAAAGAACGGAATAAAAGACTTAATTCATCTTAGTGCTAAAATTACGAAACATGAAAATTCCGAAGGGCATTTGAAAAATATATTTAGTCTAAGAATGTTAGGAAAAAATAACATTCAGAATGTTTTAGATCACCATATAGAAAAGCAGTTCAACAACACAATGAACAGGTAACAAAAAATAGGCATGTGTTAAATTTAATAATAAATTGCATTAGATTTTGTGGCGCGTTTGAACTGGCACTTCGGGGTCATGATGAACGGCAAACGTCGAATACCAAGGGCATTTTTCGGGAATTGATAAATTTTACGGCACAATTAGATAAATCGCTCAGAGATCACATCGAAGCAGCACCGGTTTTTAATTGAATTTATAAATGATTTCCCAAATGTTAATGAAAAAGTGATAGAACTGTTCTGCAAGTCAAAGACACGCAAAATGGACTTCGTTTATCGTCAGATGTAATCAAACTGTAGTGTTATATTTATTATTCCCTCAAAACAAACTGTACAATGAACAGTACCTGTCTGGAACAGTATGTCGGTGAAACTTATAAAGATTGGGTAAGCGTTCTTGTATTATACTTTTTAATTTTGAAATTATGCACTCCCTATGTGAACCACCCCGAGCCGCCACTGGCATACAGACTCGTGTTTTACATTTCAGGATTTTGTCATAGTAATACGATAAAATCGCCTTGATTTATAGTTAAATTAAATTAATCGATTTATTGATCAATTTTCTTGCAGTGGTAATAAATATTAACAGTAAAATCGCGGAGGTGAAATGCATTGCCTCTGGAATGGGCAATGCATTTCACCTCCGACTCCGACTTAAATGCAGCAAACATGTTCAGATTCTGTACAAGACATTTTCGACGAGTGGCATGAAAACAAAAAACTAAAGCAGCCATAAATTCATTATTCAAAAAATGTTATCTACCTTTTGAACATTGTTGCGATAACAATATTAATTCGTTGTAAATAACATGCCATCGAAAAAAATCATAATTGGAGTAGACCGTGAAATTTAAATATACTTTAGCCACTTCCACATAATGACATTTATTATTTGACATTTTCATTGTAAAGAAGTTTATAGCATCGAAATGACCCTGCAACAAAAAATGAAATAATTCATTTAATATCGAAATCATAATCAATATTTACATAAAACTTTTACGTCTAAACACAATCCAACTTTTCGTAATCCAGCAAAAACTTTATGCATCATTTGCGGTGAGTTGTTGATTTGTTCACACTTTTCTGTTATGGGAATTCTCAGTTGTTTCATATTATGAATTGGCGTTGAATAAATCGAATTTTTAATGTAAGCCCATACGAAAAAATCGCAGATGTTTAAATCGCAAGACCTAGTTGGAAATTGGCTTTCAGTATTCCTGCTCATTCTGTAATTAAACAAATGAGGTGTGGCCAACACACGACTTTCTTTATAAGTGTTATTTCCGGTCCGAATTTTGAAATTTCATTTATACAAACAATATTCCAAATCCAACTCTAAATACTTTTGTACTCCTCATAAATATATATAGAATGCATAATTTACGACATATTTGCAAAAAATCGTTATTCGGTAAGAGTAAAAGTGGTACTTCCAGTCTGAATTTAAACATTTTTTTTATACAAAAGATATTGAAAATTATGTTTTAAATACTTTTATACCCGTAACGTACTTGTCTAAAAAGCATGACTTGCAAAATATTTGCAAAAAACTGATTTTCGATAAGAGTAAAAAACCTCCTTCCGGTAGGAATTTCGAAAAACTTTTTAAATAAAGTTGTTCACAATTTCAATTTTAAGTACATATGAACTCTTTATAAATTTGTCTAAACTCAGTAGTTGACGAAATATTGGCAAAATTCGATTTTTCACTGAAGTGAACTACTACTTCCGTCTGCCGATTTTGCTCAAAATCTAATCAGTTCTCAAGAGGGAGATTATACTACTAAATGCAAAATTTGGAATAGATAGCTATAGCGGTTTGACCGCTATCGTGGTCACACACAGACAGACACACAGAAATTTTTTTCTCTGTTTCGGTGTTAGAATAACGTTACTCTAGCAGCCATTTTGATGTTAGAATGGACTCCATTCTAACACCGATTTTTGGTAACTTTTTATTTTAGTAGAAATAGGTTGGTGGCATAAATTTTTCATAATCTTTTTCATACTTGCTTTTCGATTTACCTGGTAGTAAATTATTTCTGGCGTTGGAGGCCTCGTCCCGCAATTCTAGTGCCGCAGAATGACGCTCTTCGTCTGACATTCCGCCCACAGATAATATGAGACTTTTTTCTAATTTAAGCAAACTTTTCAATTCAAATAATTCTTACAAAAGTCAACTGTCAAATATAAATGTAAATCATTGCTACCAATCGACAACGTCACGTTATCAAAAGTTCCCTTAATGAATATTTTGAACAATTTTTCTATAAATAAATAATATAAATACAATCCGAAACAGAGAAAATAGTGTAAAATACTCGTAACAGAAGGCCATTCCACATTCTTTCCTTCGGCCACTCGCGCTGCGCGCTCGTGTCCGAATTTGGAAATCATGCTGGAATGAAAGGCCTTCTGTTACTTGTATTTTAATATACTATAAAAAACACTTTTCTCTGTTTCGGTGTTAGAATAACATTATTCTAGCAGCCATTTTGATGTTAGAATGGACTCCATTCTAACACCGATTTTTGGTAACTTTTTATTTTAGTAGAAATAGGTTGGTGGCATAAATTTTTCATTCTTGCTTTTCGATTTACCTGGTAGTAAATTATTTATGGTGTTGGAGGCCCCGTCCCGCAATTCTAGTGCCGCAGATTGACGCTCTTTGTCTGACATTCCGCCTACAGATAATATGCGACTTTTTTCAAATTTAAGCAAACTTTTCAATTCAAATAATTCTTACAAAAGTCAACTGTCAAATATAAATGTAAATCATTGCTACCAATCGACTACGTCACGTTATTAAAATTTCCCTTAATGAATATTTTTAACAATTTTTCTATAAATAAATAATACAAATACAATCCGAAACAGAGAAAATAGTGTAAAATACTCGTAACAGAAGGTCATTCCAGCATTCTTTCCCATGGAAATCATGCTGGAATGAAAGGCCTTCTGTTACTTGTATTTTAATATACTATTTTGGTATCAGGGGACTTCAAAACGTGGACATCTGCAAAAATCTCGAAGTCGTAAATTTTCATCATCACAATACTTCCTTATACTACGTATAAGAAAGTAAAATTCTCTAAGATATTCAAGTGTTTCTCCGGTCGTATGTGCTGTTGCACCACCTTGTTGGAAATTATCCATTTTGTAATTCCTCATCATTCAGTTGATTTATGAATGAGTCGAGTATCTTATTGCGATATCGTGCAGCAGTAAGTGTACCATCGAAAAAATGGGACCCACCAATATTCTTCGACATATTCCAACCCAAACACCAACTTTTTGGGGATGCAGTGGTTTTTCAACAACAAACAATGAGGATTTTCAGATGACCACCACCACCTCATTTTCTGTGAATTAACATATCCAGAAAGATAAAACTAAGCCTCATCCGAGAAAAAAACTGTGTTAAGGACATCCTCATTGTTTAGATTATTTTGGAACCATTGACAAAATTCCACTGGTCTTAAATAATCCAATGGAAAAAGCTCATGAAAACGTTGCAGCTTATATGCATGACAATGTAAGTTTTTTTTAGAATGAGTTGGCATGTACCATAAGACAAATTTGTATGTTGGGCCGCTACTGAAATAGATTTTTCGATTTTCATCAGTAATATGCCGAAGGGCTACAATATTCTCAGCTGTACGTTTAGATGGCCGTCCACTTCTTGTTTTTCGACTGATATGTACCTGTCTCTCTGAATAACTGTACAGAATTTGTCAAAACATTTTAAAAGCCATTGCAATCAAACACTAATTCAGAATATACTGTAACATCCGATAATTTTTGGCTTTTGTTGTATGTTGAATACCATTTTTTAAATTAAATTTTCTTTATTAATGTTTTGAAAACGTTCAGCTTCAATGTCAATTAATAAATGTCATTATGTGGAAGTGGCTAAAGTAAATTTAAATTTCACAGTCTACTTCAATTATAATTTTTTTCGATGGCATGATATATTTATTTGCATTTTGGACAAAAATTTCCCGAAAATACGTTACCGTCATATTTGCATTAATATACAATCAGCTACAGAATTACTTACAAGTCTTCTGAGGGAACGTAGTACTACCGTACTACCTTTCTTCATATATGTAATTAAGGGTGCTTACGCAGAGGTGCCCAATAACTGCCGTGAGGTAGGACGTAAGGGGGTGGCACCATATGCGCTAATGCAAATTCTGGACTTTAGAAGGTTTCCTTCAAGCAGTACTACCGCTTTTACATACGAAATATCAAAACGAAATTTAAAACACAAATAAACAAAGGCTCAATGCATGTTCCAGTGGAATTAGTTTTTAAAATAGAGTTTCTGAAACTGTGTGATGATGTTGTAAATTTTGCCAACTTTGAGACTGAAATGTAGGAGTAAATAATTTTAATTATAAGAAAGCACTCCCAGCAAAACCTTAATTAACCCTTTATATTCAATTTAATGCAAAAACATAATAAGAAAAACAAAAATGTCTGCTGTTTGTTTCACTTGAACGGATAGCTTACAACGGCGAAATTTGCAGTAGCGCATATGGTGCCAACCCCTTACGTCCTACCTCACAGCAGTTAGTCGGCACCTCTGCGTAAACCCCCTTAATAAACAAGTTTTCCTGATAGTTCCAAAAAGTTGTTACCGTTAGTTTTCCTGCATAAAGAGTGACCGTACACTTGTTGGGTGCACATGACATGCCACTGTATTTAATAGTTTCGATACAGGATCATAATGATGAATCCATGTTTCACAAATCAATATATTCGTTAGAACCGATTTGTATTGCAGAACTCTACCGTAGTTTTCAAAACTCCTTATACGTGCTGGTAGACACTTTTTCAGTCTTGAATTCTCCATTACTAAAAATTTGATTTTTGAACATTCGAAATGACCACGTCAACAAAATTAAGACTGGACAGTTATTATCTAATGCTTCTCAACCACGTGTAAACATATCTGCTGAACACTGGCAAGTTGACATCATTGGCTTGGAAGGAAAATCATTCATGCCAAATTTGTTCAAGAAATATTTTAGTCTTTCTTTGTGTTGTATAGAATTTTATAATAACTCTGTAGGTTTTCGATTTTATTCATTTTGATAAATACACAATTCCACAGTTAATGAGTTTATTTATTGGCATTAGGGACACGCAAGACAGAGGAAAACGACTAATACGAGTACCTTTTCATGAAACTAAACTGACTCACGTTTGTTTTCTCTCGGGGAAAGCTGTGGACAGGTTAATCGAGAGTCGGCATAACACTAGTCTGTTTAGTCGCATTAAAAAGTAATCGTATTCCCCTATCTTCCCCATCACTAATCAGCCTACAAACTACCACGGTATATGTCAGGAAAACAATAGAATATTTTACCAAATCGAAAACTGGCTATCGTTTATAAATAATGAAAATATCATTGGAAATAGTAAAATAGGTTCAGGTCTTATTCGCCAAACTTATCCGATATATAAAATAGCAATAGGTACCTTCTTATATTTATAGAATACCGATTCTTTTGTTCTCTACATGTATGTATGTAAGTTCTCTTTTATAACTTACCATGCGGACAATTTTAGGTTTTATAGAATATTAACTTTTTTGTAGCACCCCGTAAGTTATATCGGCCATTTTGTTGTGTTTGTGGAAAAAGTCTCTAATTGATTTTAAAGAGTTCAATTAAGTTAATGAGTTTTTATTTTCTTAAATATTATATTTTAATTATGCTAATCAACTAACAATTTCAACTTTAATAATTGCAACTGCTTAAACAAAATATTCGGTTTTAAGTAAATACATATACCTACGTTATTCTAGAAGAAAAATTACTTGCAAGTAAATTTATAAATAGCTCTGTTAATATTTTCAGTCACGTCTTCGTAAGTGAATGATTTATATTTACCTGAAAATAGTATAGTGCCGATGAATCGGTAAACGAAAAGCAGTTATCGATTTTTATTTCGTACATTTTTTGTTAAATCGATGTTTAAAAAATGAATTCGCGAACGCCGTTGTCTTTTGTTTTTACGTTCTCCCGATTCTAGGATATTGCAAATCGAATCAGACAACTTTCCAATTGCCGTTACATTTTTCTACATTTTACCCGTTATAATAAAGCATATTGCAGTTTGTGAACGAAGTGAACGCCAAACAAAGAAGCCGAATCTCAAAAAGTCCATGCTGGAAAATTAAAAATAGACTTGTTTAGGTGTTTTGATATAATTTTATCTGCTGCGCTGATGTAACACTAGTTTTGTGATATTCACGGCAGAAGAAAGTGTTACGGTTGCATCTACAAATCTGCAAGTTCTGCATTTCCTTGAGAACAAACGGTCTGGCGTTGTTGATATTTTTATTTAATCCAACACCCAATTGATAATAAATACACTACAATGTTTTGAGGTTATGTCACTGTCGTATAAATGTGAAAAGAATTTACGGTCTGGCAGCTGAAAACCCGACAATTTTATCAACAGGAGGGGTGATAGTGATTTTGTTGTCGCGTCCCAGTGAATTCTTATCAAAATTTGACGGAAAATTCATGATAAAAGTTGTTTGCTGAAATTGCTAGAAATCGCCTTAAATAGTGTCTGCTCTTCTTCTATTTATCTTGGTGTAACATGTAAATATTTTAACTGTGTTTATAACTGTGTACTTAATTATGGAATACACAACTTTGGTAGGTTTTATAAGATGTTTATTTTTGTCCCATAATAGTTAATCTTTTAAGTGTCGATTACATTCCATGAGTCTTCGAATAGTTTCTCATCCTCACACATATATTATCTTAGTTTTTTTTTTTATTAAACTTATTATAATGTTGCAGTTTTTAGTAATGTTACATGTTACTTTTAACTTGTATGATTTTTTGAGATTTGTGTTTGAGACATATCGAAGAACTTTACATTAATTTGTAGTATAGGTATAATATTATCTCAGTGCTGTTTCCTAGAAAGATGTAGGTTTTTATGTCAACTGAATGTTTTAATATAAATATATGCTTAGAAACTGTATATTCTGACATAGATTTATATTAGAATGTATTTCTATTTTATTCTAGCACAAACAGTTTTAATTGAAAGGAAATTATAAAGTTTGCAGTCTTACATTCTCACTTATAGATGCAAGTTTATATATATATATATATATTTCATATTATTACTTTTATATATTAATGTAAAATATAAATATTAGAAAGTTAATTTTAATATCTAATCACAAAATGAAAATGCTTGTATTTAAGAGATTTAGATATGAACTTTACGTTTATTGTAGGAACACCACTATTCTTTAATATATTTATAAAGACTAAAGTTATTATTTGCTTGTTTTAAATTTGTAGGAGGCATCTCCTGTCGTTCTTACAAAGATGACTGACGTAGACATGCTTATGGAAGATTCTTTGGATGGTGGGCCCCCATCAGTTGGATCTGGTGAGATACCAACAGTTGTGCCTACAGTGGCAACTACAAGTAGTACTACAACAACTCCAGTAACCACAAAAAAGGTATTTATTATTGTATTTTTTCTATATCTTAAATTGCTTTATATATGTACCTATACTAAATCTAATTATTACAATTGCTTTTAAAAATCAGATTTTTCTTGGAGTTGAATTAATATCTTTATTTATTACATATTTTCCTATTCGGCACTTGCATATAATAGCAAAGACATGTTTCTTATCTTGTAAGTTTACGCTCAAAAAGTTTTATTATTAATTTTTCCATGACGATGTTGGTAGAGGTTAATTAAAAAATCAAAAATTCTTTGTGTTTTCGTAATGTAGATAATTTTACAAAAAAAAACTGTTTTATACGTATTGCTGTAGATTTTTTGTGTACTAATTAAACTTGAATTAGGACAAATGCAGGCCAGTCAGTATTACCTCTACGCAAAATTAATTTTTCACGGAAAAACATTCTTAACATTCTTACTGCCTCTAAAGCTTCATTCGCAGTATGACTTGTGCCGCCATCCTGCTCGAAACATGTTTGTAATGCAGGTCCTCCAAAATTGCGGATCATCGAAGAATATTGATTGATTGTCGTTGATTATTCTCAAAAAAATACGACTAATAATATCTCTTGAAGACATTGCTGTCCATAGAGTTACTTTAGGAGTTTTGCGCGACTGCATGTTTTTCTCATGGGTTTGTCGTAGACCAGTACCGACAATTCTGTCTGTTCACGTAGGTACCCGTGTAAAAGAAAATATGTTTCGTTACTAAAAAGAATACATATTATCAAAATCATTAAACACCTGCATGAAAGTAGCAAAATTAAGACGGCTACGGTGATCATCATTCTTCAAAGCTTGAACCAACTGGGTCTTATAAGGATGGTAATGTAAATCCTTCTTCAAAATTCTTTGAGCACTACGGTTTAAATGTAAAGCAAAGGCATGTTTTCTTATCGAACGATGTGTTTTTTGACGTAAAGCGACACTTACAACTCCTATATTGATTTTATTTCTAACACATCTTTTGTGGCCACTGGGTTTAGAACAAACTGTATTTATTTGAAATTTGTGTATCCGTTGCTTAATTAAATTAGCAGATACACTTTGTTGAGCATACCGCAAATTGATGATGTATTTTTCTTGGTAGCTTCTTGTGTCTATGTAGACTCTAATTATATAGAATAGCTATACAGTAAATTCAACATACAAATATGTGGGTTATTAAAGTTCAAATAAATTTAAGAATTTCTCTGTTGTATAATAATAGTAATAATAATATTGCCCATAAGTTAGTGTTATTAAAATAAATATGTTTAGTATATAAAAATAAACTATTTTTTATGTTTGGATCTATTCATTCCATTTTCTGCGTAATTCAGTTAATTGAAAAATATTACGTTTTTCGTAAAATTTATAAATCTAGCGTTTGTTCCATGTTAAGAGATAATTAGCATTTGAAAAACAAACCTTAAGCGTACTGGAATTGGCAAAATTGCTGAAGTCATTGGAGAAGTAAATAAAGCACAATAAAATGACCCAACTTTTAATGCTATCTCATAAAAGGACTTTTCTTCATCAGGTGTTTTATGAGATGTAATAAGTGTATTAAATATTACTTTTCTCTAAATATATTTTATTAACAGCTTGGCTGTTCTGTGCAGTAGGCAAACACTGTTTGCAAAATCAAAAGGTGTATGAATAATATTATAACAGTGTTGAAATAGCTTCTGTAGGTTATATTATTTAACAGATCAAATACTTTGCAACATCTCAAACTCAACGCCATCGTTATTTTTTGGCGCATGTCGGTTGCTGTAATGATTCTAACAATTCCACAAAAGACAAAAGCCGGTAGAAGTAGTGCTTGTCAGACATTTCTGGCATTAATTTACTAGTCCACAGCAATACCATAAATACGAGGTAGGCGCCATAAATTCTCGGCCTGACAGGCTTATACATGTTCAATATGTTCAAACTCCGTCACGTCATGCATGCACGTACGCGAGGTGTACACTATAAATATGATGGTTCGAAGGCTAGTAGTTTTTAGTAACCAGCCAACCAACGTGACTAGCGCACTAAGATGTCTGAAGTAACGAAAATTGAGTATGTACCGCGCGGTCATTAAATTTTTAACAAAAGAAGGACATACAACTTATCACATTAAACAACGTTTAGACGGCGTTTACGGTTATTCATCTCCTTCGTATTCAACTGTAAAAAAGTGTGTAAAATGTTTCCGTTTGGGACAGGAATCCCTGGAAGATGCTGATCGGTCGAGTCGACCAATTGAAGTGATAACGCCTACAACGCCTCAACAATTTTCAATTATTGAACATTTAGTGCTAGAATATCGCCGTTTGAAAGTGAATTAATTAGCAATGATAAGAAGCATTTCCGAAACAAGTATTCGCCGAATTCTCCATGACCATTTGTATATGAATAAAATTAGAGCTAGATGGGTACCGCGACTTCTTTCTGCTCTGCAACGTGAACGTCGAGTCGAATGTGCGCAGTCGTTTTTAAACATGCGTGGAGACGATCGAAAACCGATTTCGGAGTACATTGTCACAGGGGATGAAACAATGGTTCTGTTTTACAATCCTCTATCGAAAAAGGAGTTCAGGGAATGTCGGCGACCTGATGAACCTCGTCCCAGAAAGGCGAAAGTCGTTCAATCAACGAAAAAGGTGATGGCCACAATATTCTGAGATTGTGAGGGCATTTTGCTAATTGACTTTAAAGAGCGCAATACAAGTGTGAACGGCACATATTATGCGTCTTTATTGCGTAAATTAAGGGACAGTATTCGTGCAAATCGTGGAAAATTGACAAAAGGTGTGCGATTATTGCACGACAATGCTCCCGTCCATACTGCCGCCATTTTACAAGCTGCCATCCGCGAATGCGGCTTTCAAGAATTGGAACATCCACCGTAGAGTTCGGATATGGCTATTTGTGATTTTTTTTGTTTTCTAATTTAAAAAAGACCTTAGGAGACGTAGTTTTAATGACGACAGTGAGTTGCAAGCAGCTGCTATAAAACATTTTGACGGAAAAACTACAGATTATTTTTACAAAGGTATCGAATTATTAATTAATCGTTGTAATAAATGTATAGAAGCCGAGAATTTATGGCGCCTACCTCGTAAGTATAACAAGATAAAATGCCAGCTTCTATTATAAGCATCGACATATACTTTATATATTTTACGAGTGGTTTTCCGACTTAATTTCTTCTGATATTACATTTATTCTACAAGTTCCCTCTTTAGAACTTACCAAAAAGAAAATTGTTTCGGAAATGTAGAAAAAAATTTTCTTTTTTTGATAAAAATTATGAAGATTATAATATTAGTAGGTGATGCATAAAGAACGTTTTAAATTATAATGGCAAAAAGATCGTGCTGACGCAAAGCCATTGCTCGCTAATATCGACGATAAGTCTGAAGTTGGTTAAGTACAATTTAAGAGAGAAGCAGATTTATTATGAATATATCAAAATTGGCAATTTGATCATGTAATTAGATTTATTTATGTTGGACCAATAAAAATATACTACTATTAAATTTAGAATACCTGAAGCATATATTGAAATGTCTGCACTTGACCTAATTAAGCAACTATAATTACTATTAAATTGTAAAAATTCCAAAGCGGAATTAAGTACACCAATAATAGGGAGAAATAATGAACATACTTCGTTAATAATGTATGTGCATCAGTTTATCCAAATATAAACTTATTGGAGCAAAATTATGTATCAATCGACTTTCCAATTTTTCTTTACAGTTCTCATTTGATTTATATGCATACGAATCAAATCGGCATTTTCTAGTTAACTTCCATACTGAATCACTGAGAAAGACGAGCGAACTTTTAGCATTGATTTGAATTTATTTGTAAATTGTCTAAATAGTTTGACGTAACTTCAATAAAATGTTGATTGAAATATTAATTACGTTATCTCAGCTTTCTGTTAAATATGTTTTACGTGCTAAAAATACGGATAAACTTGAAAGTATTTGCAAGTCCTAAATGTCAATTTTGACATTTCATGCAAAAAAGTACACGTTTGTTGATTATGGTATTATTTCCGCACTATGACAGATCCAAGTGAAACAAAACAAGTTACGATTGTTTAAATATCTTTAATCTCTTTTTAACTGCTATGAAAAGTAAACTGCATTTCGATACTTATTTCATACGCTAAATAGACAGAAGTTTTTAATTAGTATATGTGTTCATCCTTCTGTCTTGAATTTAAGTTATATGAGATGGGTTAAGCAAGCGAATTGTATATTATAGTTAACGGAAAAATGGCAGAGAAAAATTGGACAGACAATACATATAAACATAACCCTAACATAAATTTGTCTTGGGTACTTCGCTCCTTCAAACAGTAGATGAAGCGAGTACAGTTTTTTCATATTATGCAGATAAAAAACATGTACATATTTATCTACTGGAAAGCACAATGTAAGAATGTGTGAGAAACTTGGGGTTTTTACCCTCTTTTAGTTTACAATTACTAAAGATAATTACGTTATCTCAGGTATTAAGGTACCATCAAGTGGTTAGTAAGTGTAATTATTGTCATGTTACTGTTATCCATTCGCAGATTTGTTTATAGTTTATAGTTAATTAAGATGTTATAGTTGTGAGTGATAATTATATAACATATGTAAAACTAAATTATACATTCATTTGGCATTTATAAGTAATGTAAAATAAATTTATTAATACATTATTAATTAAGAATTTCCCACAAATATGTTAAAATGTTTGTCAAACAACTTGATATATTAATGTACCTACACTATGTTTCTAATTAAATGGGAATGTGAAAACATTTTTAGCAGCAACCCGCATATCACCCGTGTATTGTGTGTGGTATCGATAAGTATACAGAGTTATTTAAATACAAATATGTATTTTTTAATGATTGCATTGTAAATATCAAAACAAATAAGGAAAATATATTCAATTCAAATGTGAATACGTATATTTCAGGAATGATTCATATAAGCAAGTTTATCTTTTAAAGTGGAACGTCCACGAAGTACTACTATTATATATGACTGAAATATTTGTATTTAAAAAACTCTGTATACTTATCGATACCACACACAATACACCGGTGATGTGCGGGCTGCTGTTAAAAATGTTTTCCCATTCCAGTCCTATAAAAGAGTGCTGCTACATCGATTCGCGAAAGAAAGAATTAGATTGAAATAATAAATAGTAGTTAGTACAATTTCGATTCTTTATTAGTATATAAATTAATACGAGTTTGTCACCTGCACTTAGAGACTCAAGCATTGTTATTGTTACTACTTATAAGGATTCTTTTGTATTGTTGACTATACAGTTTACTTTTTCATGTATTTTATTTATTAACAATTAGTGCTGCCAAGCTTTTTTACATGTTACTAATTTTACATGAGCAGGGTTTGATAATTACGCATAGATGCGTTTTTTGTTTATTGCTTTCTAGAGTTGCAGCTGTGTATCGCTGAAGTTCATTTGAATTTATCGCTAAATTACACAACTTCTTTTTTCCAACACCAGAGGCGCTCAATTTCGGTTTGAACTACAGTGCCTTTATAATCAGAGTGCACTGATTAGTTCTGATAGGTTGACGCAAATTGTACACACATAATGGCGTCTTGAACAAAAATGTATTTTACAGTTATATTCTTATCTTTATTTATCAAGTTTTTTTAAATACATATATACCTTTTAATTTTAATGGCCGATTTGGTTTCTATTGATTTCCTATCTCGTTCATCACTTGCATTCTAAAGGCACTCTAGTTTGAACTAGAATGCTTTATAATGAGAGTAGTGACAAGAAATAGAAAATTAATAGAAACCAAATCGGCCATTATGTGGTTACATGTGGGTATCTGTCTAATGGTATAATAAACCTGTATTCAGTATTATTAATTAAATATAGATTGTTATAATAACCTACAATTTGCGTGTATTAAATGGATATGTATTTTAAAAAAAGTGATATAAAGGCACTCTAGTTTGAACCGAATGCACATGCGTCAACTATCTGTGATTTGTGGACATTTATGGCACAAATACTTATAGTAAACACACACATTGTTCCGTTGGTGGATATAAAAAATTTCATTTCATATTGCGTAATTAGAGACGTCTGGTGGTCATGTTACGCTATATAGAACTTATTCGGTCGCCATGGCAGTCTCTCTTCGGCAATATAAGTTGGCGCGCTATCTTGTTATACTTATGTGCAAGACTCACACTGCAATATCGTAACGTGTGTCTCGTTTCCTATATACGAATATGTTGTTGTACTCAACATTAGGATATTAAATGGATGGTTATGAATTTGTTAGATATATTTAATTTTATATACATTTTTTGCGCAACTGTTATATGAATGTATTTCAAACTAGGGGTGGGTAGTTCGCAAACGACCGATTCAAAAAACCGATTCTTCTCATAGAACTAAATGAACTAGTTCGCAATTTCCAAGCGAACTGGTTCTCTGCGAACAACTTTTCGGTCAGACAAATTTAGTGTGCGAGGTTATAAATTCATTCCTTGTAGACCTGTATCGAAAATATTACTAAAATTGAAAATATATATTATAAATAATATTTTTTATTTATATGACAAATACATAATGTTCTGTGCATTTCTAAAAACATTATTATTTAGATAAAGTGATAATAATTTATTATTTCAACAAAATGTCATATTAGCGCAACATAAATAATAAAAACAACGTCAATGGATGAACTTAAGAAGTGAATTATAAATTATGATAAGAAACATGATTTCTTTAAATTTTTCGCTTGTGAGTCTGGTTCTTTTTTCGAATAGCACTTGACCCGCTTTAGAAAAAATTCTTTGGCAGGAACACACAATCTTTTTTTTACCAATTCAAAAACTCCTAGTTAAACTTTTTCACGTTCCCTCCCCCACAACAACGGGCGCTTTACTAAAATAAAAAAAATTTGAAGTATGAGGGAATTAAAGGGAACTTGTAGATTTACTAATTATAAAGAATCATTTTGTATTATCAAGCCTTTACGTAGGCAGTAATATATATGGATGAGAACTCTTGTACAATAATTTAATTTTTTACAATACTTATAATATGGTGATTATTGGTTGTTAGTTTAGAAATATTATTGTAAAATACTAAATGAGGCTACCTATAGTTTTCTCACAAATATACGGATTTACAATTGATATTTCAAGCGATGAAGAATACTGTGTTACAAAACAAAGCATATATACTGCTGATCTTTAGAAGTTACAAGTAGTTCTTCACGAACTAGTCATACGAACTAGTTTTTCCATGTCAATTAGTTCGCATGAACTAGTTCATCGATTCGAACTATTATGCCCATCACTATTACTCTAAATGTGATTTCTATCTATTTCAGAAGTCAAACAAAAACAAAGTAGTTACGGGATACATTCTATATTCGCGAGAAGTACGTAAATCCGTGGTACAAAATAATCCCGACTCTAACTTCGGTGAAATCAGTAAAATTGTTGGTAACGAATGGAGGTCCTTATCCTCCGGGGAGAAACAAGCGTGGGAGGAGAAGGCGTCGAAATTAAATGAAGAAACCAAAGCATTGTTATTGGAAGAACAATGCGCCAGCCCGGCAACTGCAAATCCAGATCATGTAATCACGAATATTGTTTTTTCAACTTTCGATCTTAACTCACGCAACGTTAATAATCATTTTCAGATATACGAATGCCTTTGGGACAATTGCGATTTCCAGTTTGAAGAGATACAGGATTGCATCGAACATTGCGTTAAGGATAAGGACAGCCAAGGTCACATTCAAGGATATTTTCAGGCGAATCCCGATTCTGAACTGAACTGTCAATGGAAGAACTGTTTGAGAAACAACAAGAAAAATGTACAGCCTTTCCCGAACCTAGCGCGATTGGCTAGGCACGTTAGAGATATGCACATTAACAAAGGAAACGGCAGAATTGTTCCGGCTCAAGAACGAAGCAAGTAAGTCATAATCGTTTAGTTTACAAATACTGTGTTGCCACATCAAATACATAATTTAAAAATAAAAAAAAATTTTTAAAGAAATTGTTAAAAAGAATTTCCTGACTGTTTCAGTAATATTTGTTGTCCCATAGAACAAAAAAATTCAATTCTTTAAAAGATTTTCATAATCGCAATTTATTAATATACATGTCCCAAAATTCGCGGAACAGCTCCACACTACGATTTGAAGTAGTGATAAAGGAACACGGAAAAAATATTTAAAAATATCCACATTGTTCATTCTAGAAGATATTCGCCTTTTTGTAAAAGTAAACTTGGTAAAACATTTGATTTATCCTAATAATGGATAAGGTACTAGAGTTGCCTGTATCCATGGGAATAAGAGACAATAATGTATTAAAAAATTTTAATGTCAATGACAAATACAATAAATGTCAAAAGAGTCGACGAGATGAAATTATAATAATAAATGGTCAAAATTATGTCCGTGCTGATCTCTGCAAGTTTCCGCTCTACTAATCATGTTCCCTTGCACCCTTTTTAGCATTTGTCCATCTATTGAACGAGCTGCTTCAAATATACGCCTGGTGTTCTGTACACCAATTGATTAATGTGATCCCAAAAGAAAAAGTCCAAAGGGGTAAGATCGAGGAATCTAGCTAGCCAACTCCACCTCTTCCTATCCTTTCGGCAAATTGCACATTTAACCAGTTTCTCACCGGTGCCTCATGATGAGCGGGAGCACCATAAATTTGTAGCCACATATTATTGATTACCGCTAATGGAACTTCATCTACCAAATTTTGAAAACCATTTACCAAGAATTCTAAAAAGTTGTCCCCTGTCAACCTGTTAGGAATAATGACTGACCCGATTAACAGATTCTCGGTAATACCTGCCCAGACATTTACGCTAAACCTATGCTGTTGGTTAGCTAGTCTAAATACCTGAGGTTTTCCAAAGACTACAAATGTGAATTTCGCTGACTGTAAAATCTATTTCGTGAAAAATTAGCTTCGTCCGTCCACAAGATATTTCTGCGAAATTGAGAATTTCTTTGTATTTGTTCTAAAAACCAGTTACAAAAAACCTCACGACGTAGAAAATCTTCAGGTAATAAAGCTTGAGCTTTTCTGTAATGATAAGGGTGAAACAGCTCATCCTTAATAATTCGGCCAACTGAACTGTGTGACGTCTAGTATATTACAGAGTTCACCGAGTTGATATCTTCTACTACAGGGGTCCTTGTAGTTTTTGGACGACCTCTATCCCGATAAAAGGCACCTGTTGGTAGGTGATACACTTCCTGTTTCTTTTATTCTTCGGTCTAAACGTCTACAGACATTAGTGCTAGGATGTCTTCTCAGAGGATACCTTTTGCGATAAACTGTAGCAGCAGCAGCAGCAGGATTGTTCCCCCAGGACGAAATTTCACATTTCACGATAGACTGTAGTAGCAGCAGCAGCATTGTTTCCGCATTCCCGCATAACCAAATGCCATCTCTGCATATTCATTGTTTGAAAACATTTTAAAATAAATTAAAAAAGAACACCAACACATGACAACAGAACTCGAATATTAGCATAAACACTAAAGAACTAATCAACGGAAAATACAGCTAAGAACTTGAACATCCAAAATGCAACGAAAATTAATAAGGTAGTAATAGGGTTGAAATAACAGGATAATTTGACAACGTTAAAATGACAATTGCAAAAATGCAATTCTGATTTCGATATTTTTTTACGTTAAAGCGGTTTAAGTGTAAATTCAGGACAACGTTGCCATATGTTTTTTCAGGTAAAATTAGGGTAAAATGTTTTTCTGGAAATGGTTTAGAAGAGTGATTAATTACAAACCTGATTATAGTTGTTCAAAATTGTTATCCAATTGACCATATCAATACTAATCTTTATAATGTTTTACAGTAATTTAGACAAACGACATCTAAGGTGTTAACTTTGAATATTAATTTCTTTGAAATTAACAGCAATGGAATTTTTTTCATATTTTTCTTATGATCCTTGGTCCTTACATATTAACGTACCATCCAGGTGTTCCGCGAATTTTGAGACACGTCCTATACATATGTATTGTGAAGTTTATTGCATATAATTGCATTAAGTATATATTAATATAGATACAGCTTTAGTAAAAAGTCCCGGAACGGTCGAATAACTTTGTTATTTGAAAATTATGATTTCTGAAATTTGGTATGGGGGTATAGTTAATATAAATGCATTTTATGCAATACAGTTAATATTTTTTTCACTTCCGGTTTAATCGGCAATACGTCCAACTTTTTTTTTTTAAATGGAACGCCCAGATTTTTTTAACACTTTTGAATGCAAAATAAGAAACTACGTTCAGGAAGTATTAAGATGTTTATTTTTATTCACAAGAAAACAGTTAAAAAATTAAAAAAGTGTCCTAATACAGAAAAATCAAGGTACCTTTGAAAAAAGTTGTGTTTAGTGTTTGCATTCTTTTTGCCGTCACATTTGACAATTTTAAAAGCGTTTTAACTTTTGCATCGCTATAAATTTACTTATTTTAGACATTGACACATTTGAAAATGGCAGTAAAACTTACTGAATCAGAACGAATTGAGATATTAATGATGCGTGGGTACGGTGATCGTCAACGTTCTTTTGAAGAGGTTCGTATTTTGTTTAATACTGTTTATCCGGATCGTCATATTAGTAAAAGGACGGTATGCCGAACAATTCAAAAGTTTGAAGTCTTTCGTCAGGTGAAGGATTTACCTAGAAGGGGACGTCCATTAACAGCAACAGATGAAGAAACTAGTTTGAATGTGTTACTTACAGTGGAAGAAAATCATCACGTGTCCACAACAGAATTAGGTCAAATTCATGAGATCTCTCAAAAATCTGCTCATAATATTCTTAAATCAGCAAGAATGAAAGCCTATAAAATGTATCCCGTCCATGAGTTAACTGAAGATGATCCAGATCGTAGACTACAATTTTGCGAAACAATGACGGAATTGATCGAGCAGCAGCCTAATGTTTTAGATCACATCATTTTTTTCAGATGAGGCAACGTTTTGTCTCAACGGCACTGTGAACAGACATAATTGTCGCTACTGGTCAATTGAAAATCCGCATTGAATTGAAGAAGTCCATACACAGCGTCCTCAAAAGGTGAATGTCTGGGCTGGTCTTGTTGGAAACAACATCATAGGACCATTTTTTATAAGAGGAAATTTAACTGGCAACGTCTACTTAAATTTATTGCGAAATGAGGTTGTTCCAGCACTTGCAGCCCTCGTTCCAAATGCAAACATAGGTGATCACCCTAATGCACATTTTTGGTTTCAACTAGATGGAGCTCCCCACCATTTTGCCCATAATGTCCGCGATTATTTGAATGAAAATTTTCCGGGACGTTGGATCGGACGTAGAGGAGCAATCGAATGGCCAGCACGTTCGCCAGATCTCTCGCCATTAGATTTTTTCTTTTGGGGTCACTTGAAATGTCAAGTGTACAAAAATCGTCCCCATAATCTTGAACAATTGGAAGAGAGAATAGTTCAAGAAGCCAATCGCATCACTCCAGAACAAATACAAAATTCAATAAGAAATTTTACTGACCGTTTACATTTTTGTCAAATTGTAAATGGAGAGCATTTTGAACAATTATTGTAATCGCAACCTGAACAGACAGGTATCTTGATTTTTCTGTATTAGGACACTTTTTAATTTTTTAACTGTTTTCTTAAAAATAAACATCTTAATACTTCCTGAATGTAGTTTTTTATTTTGCATTCAAAAGTGTTAAAAAAATCTGGGCGTTCCATTTAAAAAAAAAGTTGGACGTATTGCCGATTAAACCGGAAGTGAAAAAAATATTAACTGTATTGCATAAAATGCATTTATATTAACTATACCCCCATACCAAATTTCAGAAATCATAATTTTCAAATAACAAAGTTATTCGACCGTTCCGGGACTTTTTACTAACCCTGTATGTATATTCCTACAGATGAAATTGATCCAAAGCATGTATGTACGAGGTAAGCGCCATAAATTCTCGGCCTGATATACAAAAAAGAAACTTGGAACATCATAAAAAATTTTATTTTTCAATGTAATCTTCCCTAACTTCTATACATTTATTACAACGATTAATTAATAATTCGATACCCTTGTTAAAATAATCTGAAGTTTTTCCGTCAAAATGTTCTATAACAGCTGCTTACAACTCACTGTCGTGCTTAAAACTTCGTCCCCTGAGGTCTTTTTTAAATTAGAAAACAAAAAAAAAACACAAAGAGCCATATCCGGATTATATACGGTGGATGTTCCAATTCATGAAAGCCGCATTCGCGGATGGCAGCTTTTGAAATGGCGGCAATATGGACGAGAGCATTGTCGTGCAATAATCGCACACCTTTTGTCAATTTTCCACGACGTTTTGCACGAATACTGTCCCTTAATTTATGCAATAAAGACGCATAATATGTGCCGTTCACACTTGTATTACGCTCTTTACAGTCAATTAGCGAAATGCCCTCACAATCCCAGAATATTGTGGCCATCACCTTTTTCGTTGATTGAACGACTTTCGCCTTTCTGGGAAGAGTTTCGTTAGGTCGTCGCCATTCCATGGACTCCCTTTTCGATAGAGGATCGTAAGATAGAACCATTGTTTCATCCTCTGTGACAATGGACTCCAAAATCGGTTTTATGTCGCCTCCACACAAATTTAAAAACGACTGCGCTCATTCGACTTGACTTTCACATTGGAGAGCAGAAAGAAGTCGCTGTACCCATCTAGCACTAATTTTATTCATACCCAAATGGTCATGGAGAATTCGGCGAACACTTGTTTCGGAAATGTTTGTTATCACTGCTAATTCCTTCACTTTCAAACAGCGATCTTCTAGCACTAAATGTTCAATAATTGAAATTTGTTGAGGCGTTATCACTTCAATTGGTCGACTCGACCGGTCAGCATCTTCCGGGGATTCTTGTCCCAAATGGAAACATTTTGCCTACTTTTTTTACGGTTGAATACGAAGGAGATGAATCACCGTAAACGTTGTTTAATGTGATAAGGTGTACGTCCTTCTTTTATTACAATTTTTTTTTGTTACTTCAGACATTTTCGTGCGCTAGTCACGTTGGTTGGCTGGTTACTAAAAACTACTAGGCTTCGAACCGTCATATTTATAGTGTACACCTCGCGCTCGCGCATGTGCATGCACGATGTGACGGAGTTGGAACACATTTAAACTTGTATAAACCTGTCAAGCCGAGAATTTATGGCGCCTACCTCGTACTTAAACGACGTCTGTACAACGAAACATAAGTCCTGTCAAATAGTTAAGTTAATAGTACAAAAGTAATCTGTCTGAAACTATTGTGGATGGTCAGAATGGCAATTCTCAATAACAAAAGTGGTTTTAAATATACCCATTTAATGCTTTGTGTTACAAACAAAGTGCGATTAAAAGTAGGCCATGGTACAAATAAATATATCAGATATGTTCTGACGCAGCTTTTGATAACATTGTTGCCGACGTAGATGTCGTCAACGCGAATATTTACAAAAGAAAGGTAGATTACTGATCGGAAGAACCAATGAAGACACAATTACGGGAGGAAATTACAACAAAGCTCCAGGAGAAAAAACAGCAAAAGAACATAGTGGACGAATGGAATTCCTGATTTGGCAAAGAATGTGAAGCACTAATGAAAAAGAAGGGAGCAGCTAGACTTAAATGGATAAATTCTAACGATGAATAAGACCTACAAGGTGATAATAACGAACCTGAAATTAAATAAATATCCGGGAATAGATGGATTAAATATTAAAACAGGGATGTGAAGAACTACATATCAAATTATTTCAACTAGTAATCGATGTTTGGGAACACGAAACAATGCCAAATATGTGGAAATTAGGACTACTAGCACCAATATTAAAAAAGGAAAGTCTACCATCGACGCAATTCATATTTGAAACTAGATACTGGAAAAATGCAATGAATAAGACATCACCTTACATTTGCTATTTATCATCTGACTGCCTAAACAGAGAAGTCATACTGAAAGATGCGACAGATATAACAGTACCAAAACAACTCATTAGACTTGGGAAAACGACATTGACTCATGGATAAGCAGCGATCATGACACAAGAAGGAACATCAGACTGCTTTGAAATAAACAAAGGAGTTAGTTATACTAAAACACAGGAAACAATCCACTTTCATCATCAAAATCCATGACGTAATAGTTATAGTACATCTATGAGAGCATTGTGATCGACGAATAAAATTTACGTTTTGTAAAATTTTGTACAAGCGAAGGCTCTGAAAATTGACTGTCAAAAATGATTCACTAGCGAAGTGTAAACGATGTTCCATGTACGCCAACATCCGATGTTAATATTTCTAACAAAACTGTTTGAAATAACACCAACATCATTATTTTAATACTCTTAATCATTAGAACAATCCTGTACTTATTATTATATACATATAATATATTCTACATTAATGAAATTATAAATTTAATAATATATAACGTAATTATTTATGAGAATGGCAATAGAGAAGTTATTATTTTTCATTTATAACTAGGGAGCGGACACGAAAGGTTGATGACTCATCGCCCATGGGGACTATTGAAATGTTGTATTTTTAAAGAGGTTTTAATTTTATTTATATAATTGCATAACAAGTGGCTGGTGATCTATAAAATACAAAATACCTTATTATTTGTTCATTTTGTAGTTCAAGTCGAGTAAAAGAGTATTAATATTTCTCAAAGTTCTCTTCTCTAGGATTTGTTCTCTTTGAATGAATCCTTGTAGATAGAAAACGTCCTTTCTACATCGCAACTGGTTGAAGGTGTCAAGCGATGGTTGAGGGCGATCAAAATACAATAAAAAATAGCGTTCGGCAGCTTGTTTACTATTTTTGTTACAAATAATGTAACATTCGATCATATCAAGTTTCTCAAGATTTGTATACACCATAACTAACTTTGTAAAGCAACTAAATCACTAACAAAACCAACTATAGTCACCCTAATGAACGAACTGTCAATGATGAAGTAAACATTATGCTTCAATTATTAATATCCCGTTTTCCATGGCAAGACGTGATTTTTGTTAAACATAATAATAGTGTATTGTGATGTTATTTGTTAAAATAAGTGCTACAACCCTTACATCATTGCAAGCAGAAAAAAATGCGCTATTAGAATATGCCATAGCCATCTATGGTTTCCATTAAAAAAATTAAGACTTGCTAACTGAAAAATGCTAAGCAAAATTAAAAATTTAAGATGTCGTGTTGTTTGAAATTGAATTTCTTAAAAACAAAATTCAAAAAAAAATTTCTACTTTTACAATAATCAACTTAAACAATAATAAGTCTGCCGAAACGACACACCGCATACAGACAGGGAATAAAATGTATTATAGTTACATACGGGAAGCTACTACCAAACAGAATTTTATACCAAAATGAAAATCAATCTACAGGCAGAGACGATGGTACTCACAAGAAGAGGCGGGGGGAAAATTAAGAATATTTGATTGGAAATTAGTAGGAACAATGTATGACCCAAAACGACAAAGAGATGAAATGGGAAGACTAATGAACCACGAAATCGATCAACTAGTGACAGGAAAAAATATAGTGTGACATATAAAAGCTCAAAGAATACGATGGCATGGACACATCCACAAAGCAGACCTAAGAGCAACAAAATACACAGCATTACCCAGTGGACACCAATGGATAAGAGAACAAGAGGAATATCAAGAATTAGATGGAAGCAATAAGTGATACAGAACATGAACAAACTGGAGAATGAAAACAGAATAGAAACGAATGGGGACAAATAGTAGAAATGGCAACGCCACACAATCAATAACTTTTAAATATGTGTCTAGAGTCTATAATTGATTTACGCATTTCGATTTAGAAATTTTCATGTTATTAAATCGCCAACTTGGAAACATCTTCTTTCATTTCTTCCACCGCCAGTGTCGTGCATAAAATTTAATTTACAATATGAACATCATTTTATAACGACAAGATCATACAATATAAGGGTATATTGGATGTTAAATACATAGCCTTTACGCGTGGAAACATATACTGTTTCCTTATACAATGGAAAATTTCATAAAAGTATTTTTTTCGAAATGATAAATACAGAATTTGTATAATAGATATGTTTTAAAATACCTGTTTTTATAGAGTAACAGAGTCTACCAACAATTTGTATGCTGATATTATCACGTATACAAGATGTGATTTGACTTTTAAAATGATGAAATGTATTAAAACAATATTAAAAATAAATAGCTGTGTATTAATTGCACTGTATTACATAAAAATTTGAATATATGGATCAATAACATCTGTGTATCAAATGGGCAATCGTGTTTGTTTAATGTGATTCTTAAAAATAGGTATTTTAGTGAATGTATTGAAAAAACTATGTAATGAAATTTCAACGTCACTATTAAGAATGATGACGTGTCAGAAAAACACTACAAAATTGACGATAAAATTGCTACCTTTTGTTTTGTGATAATAAATCTAATTTTTGTGTTTGATGTGCCATACATTTTATTTTAACAGAAATTTTGTGGGTAATCGGATGCCGGTATTGCAGCCGTGTGTCTCGACAACATCCGAAATTATAGCTGGTTCGTTCTATTACCATAACCTTAAAAGATTGTAGCATGTGCTTTGTTTATTGGACACATTTGTAGGCTTGTGTCCGAAATTTATATAGTCGGAATTGCAACAATCTACCTTTAATTTATACTGCATTTAACATCCCTTTTTATTTAGAATTATATGTAATTTTGGATTTACATCAGTGTTACTTTAATATTATTGTTTTTATTATACAGGGCTACTATAAAAGATTCATTTATTTTCAAAACGCTATATCTACACGAAGAAATATGAGTGTTATATCAAAATCATCGCAAATGCACCAACTCACGCTACAAATGTTCTTCTATGTGCGCCTCCTGGGTCACACGAATCCAAGCGGTAGTTGAACTTGTTTCCCCGCCCGCCCTTGTTGGAAAACAAAATCTCTGGAATCAGCAGCCAGTTGCAGAAAAAACCATCACTGCAATATATCCAGGTAACAAGCACCAGTTCACAGTCCTCTCACAGGAAAAACCGTCCATACACCTTTGTGCGTGAAATTGGACAAAAAAACATAATTATGACGGTTCACCTTTCCGGATACATGGAATGCAGGTTCATCGCTGGATATCAACTTCGCGGCAAATGGTCATCCTTCAATGCTCTCTGTATTTCGAGGCAAAATTTCAGTCGACGGACATGATCCTCCGGCGTTATCCGTTGCAGCAGTTGCACACGGTACAATTTCAAATGTAAGCATCGCCGTCGTCGCAGAATCTTCCACACAATTTACTGCGGTGTTCCAAGTTCACGGCTTGCTCGGACCGTTGATTTCTATGGACAACGCCCGAAACTATGACTCCTCTACACTATTTCGTCGAGGACTTTTGGTTGACCGGTGCTTTTACCTTTACACAAAAATCCAGTCTCCTTGAATAGCCGATACCACCGCAAAATGCTTTGTTTACAAACCTGTACTTTTTCGTATACTCTACTGAAAGCGCTTCGCACTGCTATAACAGACGAATATCTCGCATATTCTAACACACACACTATTTGCTTGCTTTGCCTCCATTTAGGGAGATACTGACAGGTACTGAACTCGTGCTGCCACCTGGTGTACACAATACAAACTTGGTGAGTTTGTGGTTATTTTCATATTTCTCTCTCATATTTGTACGGTGTAATACTTTTGAATGTACATTGTTTTCAAAATTAATGAATCTTTTAACCCTGTATTTTTAAGTTCGTGTAGTATGTAGATTTGTATTTTTTTTTAATTTTGATGATGTAGGAACTACAAGCCCTCCAGTAAAGTATCTGTTGCTCGGCCAACACCTGCTGCAACTCCTACTCCTCGTGAGTTTATTTTTTTATTTTTATTTTGTTTTTAAAACGTAAAGCTTTGATGCGTTTGTTTTGTGTTGCATTTAAAATAAGCATGTATTAACGTCGAGTGTGTGTTTTACGTTAAGAATGGACAGTGAATTATTCTGGTACATGATGTTTTCTAAGCATGCTTTATGATATTATCAACGTACATATTGTTTTCTTTTGATGATATTAAACTAGTGATGTAAAATAGCGTGCTATTTATTTTTTTGATATTTATCGTGATATTTAGCAAGATATTTATCAACAGTAAATGCTATAAATAAAAAAATTTAGTTTTTTGTTTTGGTATTCTACGTGTTTAATTTTTCAAATTAATACGGTACATACCATGGACATGTAAACAAGAAATTGCTTAATTATTAAAATTGATAAAATTTTAGACATTTTAGTTGTAATTTCATTTATTTAAAGTTTAGTATGAAGTCAAAAACAGAAAAATAAACATTCATAAAATAAAAATAACAATAATAAAAATATAATATCAATATCTATAAATTTTAATTTTATAAAATAAAAATAAAAAATAAATTCAAACAAAACAATTTTTTTTTACTTCATAATTAGAAAATTTGGTACAAAAAGTATTTTTTTTGTTGCATTTTCATTTTTCTCATTTTCGGCATTATCAATTTCTTCATAATCAGTCTCTTGATTATTATTAATATTAATAGAAAAATATTCATCTTCTTCATCTTCGAGATGGGGTTCTGAGGCATCTAAACCGTGACATGATTCCTCGTCTTCACTATGCATTTTCACATCTACTAAAGATCCTGCGTCAGAACGACTGTATTCTGTATCTTCTTCCTCTTCATCATACTCAAGAAGAGTAGTACTATGACTAGAAAACCTTTCAGTCTTCACGTTTTTTTTTAAACTCATACCACTTGGACCTGCAACTCCATCATCTGTTTCCATGTGTTCAGAGATATCATTCAGGTTATTAGTTGACTCTTTTGGCAAAGGATTTGCATTAGGAGGGGCACTCTGAACCGTAAAAAAATCTTCTGGTTCCAAAAGATCTAAATTAAACTTTATAAATACAAGTTTATGAGTTCGGTCAATAGTCAGTCTGTTCCTCTTTTTTGTCTTAATTAAAGAATAATCTTTCCAGTTCCTCTCACAGCTTGCGGCAGTTGCTGGAAAGTTGAGAATTTTTACAGCTACTTTTGTCAGTTCCTTCTTTTCAAAAAATGCTTTCCACCACTGTGTGGGCTCAGTGTTATCAGCTGTTTTCCAAACAGTTTGATTCCTCCATGTATTCGTTTTTAATTTATATTCGGAATATTCACCAAATATTTTTACTGAATCCAAATTTCTAAGTTCAGCAAACTCAGAAATAAAATTCAAAGCTTCATAAACCTCATCTTCACTTAGAGCTGCTCCCATTTCTTTAGGGTCTAATAAATTTGCTGCTAAATGAATAGGATGCTTCATGAATTGTTTTCTGTGTTCAAATGCTTCCTGGACTTTCTGTATTTCTGCCTGTGGGAGAAAATCTATTTTATCAGAATAAAAATGCTCTTGCAGATCGTGTAGGTAACGGTGTACTTTTGACAATAACGGCTTGTCCCCTTCGAGATTCGTTATCATGTCAGCTATGGGACTTGTAAGCTCTATTATATCCATAATCTTTGGCCAGAAATCATCATCATCTAGTATATAACGTCGAAGGCGTGCGTTTATTAGAGGTTTAACCGACTTATGTAAAACGGTTTCTTGCAGAAAGTCTTTATTTTTTGAGAGGCTTTTAAGTGAAGCAACTACAGAACCCCATCTTGTGTCAACACATGTTATGAGTGCAATTTCTTTATTGATTTCTTTCAGTTGGACTTCCTTCAGCACTTGTTTTGGGATATGCTTATTTTTGTAGAATTTAATTATATCTTTTGCCATTGCTGCATACTTTGACAAACTATTCAAACGAAACAAGTCTTTAAGTAGTAGGTTTAAGCCATGAGCTATGCAACCATATGAGACAAGTTTTGGATATTTGTTTTTCAGTAAATTCCACGCAGAGACCATCTTCCTAGCATTATCTGTTACGATTCCTTCAACTTTGTCTGCTCCGATGTCTTCTATACATTCCTCTATTATTTTTGACATATATTCTCCCGTGTGGCTGACGGTTTTGCTGTCTATTGTTTTATAGAAAATGGGTACGGGACTAAATAATATGATATTGATAAGCGATATCCCATTTACATCAGTCCATCCATCAGTCAAAATTACGATTGATGAAGCCTTTGCAATCTTGGTTCGTACTACACTTTCCACTAACTGATACTCCTTCTCTAGAAGACCATGAGACATTTTGTAACGTGATGGGAGCTTGTATGACGGTCTAATTCTCAACATAAACTGTTTAAAAAAATTATTTTCCACCAATGCAAATGGGGATGCACTAGAATAAATTGCTCGTGCTAACAGAGTATCAAATTCCTCTTGTTCAGTATCTGTTATTCGATCAAGAAAATTGTCCAAAAATGATGAGATTTGAGTGATCTGACTGATCTGAGTGACGTTGCTGCCATCAGGATCACTTGATGTAGCTGCTTCAGATGGTTTGAGTATTGTTGTTTTTTGAGTTCTTTGTTCCTACATATAAAAGTTGTAGTAACATTAAGTCGTTATAAACGAAGTAGTCTTACCGAAAGGGATTTTCCATTTTTATTTTTGTCACAAAAGCCTTGCTTAAGTGAAATTGGCGCTTTAATACACTCCAATAAATGTTTTTTTGCCGCTTGGGATTGGCAATAAATGATTTGTTACAATAAATACAATCCCCGTGCATGTATTTGCCACGGCGGTATCTTTTAAAGTATTTCCATATTTCAAATTGTTGAGGCATTTTAGAACTTAACTAAACCCACAACGTGTAACAACCGTAACAACTTGTTGATTAGTTGATTGCAAAAGTGTTAGGTTATGTTCGGCGTTCGGCGTCGTTGAAAAAATGTGGAAACGAAAAGCGATAAATATGCTATTTTCATTTTAACGTAGCTGATAAATTCAATAACACGATATATATCATGACGATATTTATCACCACTCACATCACTATATTAAACTATAACGCATTGGCATTAAAGAATGGAAAGTCACTACTTTTGCATTATAAATGCATTTTTAAATAACAAGAAGTTAATTTAATATTATCCTCGAATAATGTAAGGCACTTCTACTATTCATGGACATTTGGCTTGGTATTGCTACCAACGTAAAATAAGAAAATATTCTCTCAACTAACAACTTAAATTTTAACTCTAATCAAGCTTTTGTCATATTCAACTTAGAATATGCTATAGATCGTCTCAACCTTAGTACTCAGTATGTGTTTTATGGAGAGAGACAGCATAAGGCGTTTTCGGAAAATGTATAGCATTAACCTGGACCGGTTAGAAAGTACCTAACAGGTTCAGTAACTTTACCCGGTTAAATGATACATTTCCGAACGCAATTGCGGTCACGTTGAGTAACGTAACGAAAACGTCTGCATATAACCTTATAAATAGCTATCTTCATAACATAATTTAGCTGTACTGGCAATACGACAGAAGAAATGGACCGGGGAGGGGGTAAAACAACCTGCATTACCCTACTCACTTACCAGAGTTATGAAAATCGAACCGGGTTGTTGAACCCGGTTACTTTTAAGATTTTACGAAAAAGGTTCCTTTTAGCTGAGTGAATTAACGAACGCATTCGTGCTAACCGTGTTGTAACCCCAATGACCGGGTTTAATTTCCGAAAACACCTATAGTTGTCAGTTCGACAATGACAGGTTAGGTTGGTAACTCATTATAATGCTTTCATTTAGCAGACACACCAGTTGCGCAACTGTTCAATGATCATGTCCAGTAGACGAGCGCTCACTCTGAACATGTTCAGGAGCGGCCGCCATTTTTGTGAGCGGAAAAATTCTACGCTCACTTAGTGAGTGTATTCTGAACGCATGCGCCATTGATGCATTCCAAGACCAACCTAATACATAATTTTGAAGAAAGTTACTAGAAAAGTAAGATACAGCAAATTGAAAGTATTGTCCTTAGAAATAAATGTACTAAAATATTGGAGTTCGGGGTTGGAAAAACCAGCCCTTCCACTAAAAACTACGCCAAAACTTAATGCAGAAAAACAATTTATTATTATTGTTTATTCGGTTTAATCTCTATAATTTTTAACATATGGCAGCAATGAAAAGTACCAGATGACAGACGATGACATAAAGATGAGCGGTCCTGTCCAGCAAACACTCAACTGTTGTGAAGTGAACGGTTGGAGCGGGATTGGTTCCCGATCCGTCTGCAGAATGAAAGCAATGACACGACATTTTAAATACTTGTTGGTTAGGATATTATTCTATATTATTATATTATAATATTAATTTGACACTTGACAGAAAGGTTATGTTGTGATACTTACATCACACCGATAATACCAAACGTAAACATAACAAATCAAACTGACAACATTGCCTTGAAATAAAAAAAGACACTTTATTACAAATTGCTTACGGTAGTAATAGAGGTATATATCCCATAAGAGACTGTACTGAATACTGAGGTTGAGGCGATCTATAATATCTCTTATTTCCCCCATAGTTACAACTTAGAACATATTCGGAGCAGATTTTTGAATTTTTAAGAGAATAATCACTTACAATATTTATTGCTCTTAGCTGCTTTCAGAAGTGTATCATTGCAAGATCTAATGTATTAAGAGGAATCTCTACTCCCAGCCGCTGAGGCCATTGTAGACAGTTTGATTTCCCCATAAAATTAACCGTAAATATTAATCAATTTTTAATTTTTTTATACCAAATGAAAGAGAAATCGAATATCTATGTACGCCTAGTAATATTTTTTCTAAAAATATTTTAGAAATTGTCATAATTAGTAGCAAAAGTAGGTCAATATTAGACATTTTGTCGAATTTATTTTGAAATATATAAAAAGAAATTCAAAATTTTAATACTAAGCGTACGTACGTAAATTTGAGTTTTCTCTACAAATTGATGTAATTATTTATAGCATTGGTTGAAATTTGAGCTTAATTTTAAGGGGAAATCGAAACCCCTGCAGTGATAATGTTTATGATTTTTGTACATTGTCAAATGGACTGGCCCGTCCAGTAGAGATCCCTCTTAATGTGTGTTCCTGTTAATGTGTCGTTTTGCAAATTAGGATGTATTTTTCCGAGTTACTTAATTTTTTTATATAACAAAAATACATATCTACTTTATATTCATACTGTTATTGTTTTAATTATCGCTGTATAGTGACTTTTGCTTTGCATTGTCTTCATATTGGCCTTGTAATTGGACATTAAAAATCCAATTATTATTATAGACGATTTTAGGTCAGAATCTGGGAAATATCTCCTGTCACCATTGTCACTATTGGGCAACCGAGATATCGATCTACTGTTAACACCGCCCTACAATATTTGACTTCATATGAGAGTGCATCATGACGTATAAAATGGCAACAGAGCAAATTTTTCAAATAAAACAAAAGAACATAACCATTATACATATTAAGCTTTGAGGACAGTATTTGATGTATTAAAAAAATCAGTGATATTATAAAAGTAAGTTTTATGAGGGATGCTTATAATTCATAAATTTCGGAAGATACAGCTTCTTTTTGAAAGTCACAAAATCTATGGATGGTAATAGACACATGGACTTATTTTGTTTGGAAGAATTTAACTATGTTGCCAAAAGTGTTAGTCCTCATCACGTAACACCAGTGTTTTATGTGAATGCAGACTCTCTGTCCAAATACTATATACAATACATCATAAAGAAAACAATTAATATGTACTAAAATAGTTCCTTTATAGTTTTGTGTGTATGTGTGTATTGTTATGTACGTGTATTAACATCATACTGTGACGACTAACTATTGTGTCTTTTTCAAATTTGCTTGGATAGCTGCTAGTAATTCATTTAATTCGACCGCTGGAAACTTTACGACATCAACTAGTTCAGGTAATCATTATTATTATGTTGGTAGTTATTTGTCAACTAATTTTTAAAAAACGTACATTCATGAACTAGTTGATTAAATAATTATGAGCACCCATCTACATTTAACACAATTGTAATGAAACATGTTCACAAATTTGCTTTGCTTTGGGTGCACAAACATTTGTTTTTGATAAAGTTATTAATGTTAATGTGTGTATATAGCTAACACAATAGTTGCTCCACCACCTCCAAAGCAACAGGAACCATTATTTATCACCGTGCCACCTAGACCACAGCGAGTACTTCATTCTGAAGCCTATATAAAGTGAGACAATGCATATTATTTATATATTATTGTATAAAACACACATCTTTGTAGATATATTGAAGGATTAAATGCAGAAAATAGATATATAAGTCCCTGGGAGAAGACTTTGAATGTGACTCAGGACAGTGTACCTGCTCCAGATCCGGAAAAACTCACCTCAGTTACTACTTGGCTAGGTTCAAAAGTGAATCAACAAGAAAACGTACTCAACGCCCTATGGGCTTTAAGGAATCAACTGCTTAAGGATACTTTAAGTTTACAAAAAACTCTGTAATTTCTCATTTAATGACTATGCATATAAATAAGTATATTTATAGGAATTTCGAGGCGTTTATGAAAGGAATAAGAAAATAATATTAGTATTATTTTACTGTGACTATTATATTTAGGATTTTTTTTATATAAATAAATTATAAGAGAGAAATTAGTTGTTTTTTTTTCCTAAAAGTAATTTATCCAGATATAGACTCAACATTTTTCTCAGTCTTCTTTCTTCTTAATTATCCCTATATCATATAATACTTTCATTGTCTTCTGTGTCATTACGGAATGAAATATTGAGTAGTTTTATTTATTAAGGTGCAGGACTGCTTATTAGACTTTCCACAATATCATTACCAGATATTAATTGATCACTCAGTACAATTATTTTGGATCCCGTTAGCGATTCTAACAAATTGCAAGCTGCCACTTCTGCGTACGTGATTCCTCCTACTACGCACAGCAGTATAACTCTTGTGGTTAGCGGAAAAGCGCCATCATTTTTTATAGTTAATGGACCAAATGCTTCCAACTTACTTTCAATTTCTTTGATTGGCGTTGAACTAAGGATTAGGCTCAGAATTTGTCCTACTAACGGGATGTAACATCCTCCGAATACGTAACTCATACAAGTAGGTGATTTTACGTCAACGTTTTCGGATTGATTAGGTATTTGTTTTAATTTGTTACAGTTTGCGTAGAAATTATTGGCGAAAATGTTAGGTAGTTTTATCAATTTTCCTTGTAACGTAGGTTCCGGCGTGAAGAAGCCCATTTTTAAAAGGTTATTGTACAAAAATCCGTAATTATATCCAAATTCTTGGCAAAATTTCGTTACAAAGGTTTTTATATCATTTTCTGAAAGCTTCTGTGTAACGCATAAAAGACAAAGAAGTCTTAGTGACAACAATTTATCGTTTTCAAATAATGTTTCTTCTAAATATGAATAGTTACTGCTTTTGTTCTTATTCTGCATGATGTATTCTTCAACTTCCTGCTGTTTTTCGAACCTAATTAAATAAAGTCATAATATAATTTTTTCTACTATAATACGAAGTTTTAATTGATAAAAACATTGTTAGACAATGGGAATCCTCCGTTCATATGTTCCACACGCGACAATAAAATTTCGTTGAGAGTGTTCTGGGATTAAAACAAAAAATATTTGAATTAATTTATACGGTACTCTTCAAAAAAAAAGAAACCAGCATCTATTATGTCTCACAAATTCAAATAGAAAAATAACTATGTACAAAATTGCAATTTTTAATAATACATTTTTTGATATCCTTGGCAGTAAATCTGCTCACTAAGGTTAAAGGGGTGCTATTTATGGAACCCCAACAATACAAATGATGGACGTATAATGAACGGTACTAGTTTACAAACAATCCAATCACGGCACAGGAGCGGTTGTAGAATGGAGATATTATTAAGCCAGGTAAAACACCCAGCGGATTATGAAAAATCATTGATTAGTCTGCCCGAGAAAACGACTTAATGACTCACCGACAGTTGGGTAACCAACTATAAAAGGCGTTATGAACTGCAGATCAAAACTGATTAAATACCTAAAGAAGTTATTGTAATAGAATCGTTTTAGCAACCGACACGGCCAAAGTACGAAGCACAGATTACGATTAATATCACTACAAATTTACAATGACCGGAAGATTTTCCGAAAAATAAACTAATTAATATTCAGGATATACCGGTTGTGTCAAATAGCATTAACCATAGAAAATCAATGTATACGTATATACGTCGGGTTGGCATACATATACATACGTATATATCGTACATACCGTAGTCGACATATTTTAATTTCTGATACGAAAGTAGAAAGAGGAAAAGAGCGCGACGAAATAAACTAAAGGTAAACATAAGCGAGGCTGCCAAGACAGTACACTCGACAAACGTTTCTTATGAAATGTAAGGCGTGAGGGTCCCCCGACACTGCGTTCTCTCTCACCACTGTTAGCAAGCAGGCATCGCTGCATATTATAAGGTCATCTTCTGCATGGTATAGAAGTATAAACCGAAATTAAAATTTGACGACTACGGTATACTGGTTAAGTTCAGTTGCACGTCATCGTTGACGTTTACATGTTGTCATAACTGTATTAGAGAAACTAAAGAAGTTACTTTATTAAATTATACTTGAGGGCATTTATTTCATTAGCTTAAATAGATTTATAAATTGATCGTAATATACGCATTCATGGCAAATAAACACATAAGGTTTGTTCCAACATACAGTTCTGAACGGTTCTAGAACTAGCGCGCATGTAATTTAAAAAAAGACAAGGTTCAATGTTCGGTTCTTCAGAACGGTTCTTGAATTACGCGTTCTGAAAGACCGAAGACTGAACTACTAGTTCTCAGAATTTGTAGTTTCAGAACTGCATGGTCCGAACAGTCTTTTTCTTAAATGACATGCGCACTAGTTCTAGAACCGTTCAGAACTGTATGTTGGAACAAACCTATAATTTGCGTTTCAATATTAAATTTCTTTATTACATATTTTTAATAGACTAATTAGTTCAATTCGGTGTTGACATAAATCATATCTGTCATAAGACGTGCGTTGTGTATAATCTTCCTGTCAAATTTTTCATGTTTATTTGCTTTGATATAAATTGTTTAAAAACAGTGCTTCTTAGAAGTATATTTATTATTTATTTGCGTCCATTGAATATAACGCCGAAAGGTTTCTGTAAACAGTCGAGGCTTTTTACAAACTTTTCTATAATCATGTAATGCGAATTGCGTAAGTATTGCTTATTTTAAATTATATTATGGATACGTAATGAAACATTTAAGGTTTTTCGATAATCTAAATCAATATAATAAATAAGTTGAGAAAGACTGAAGTCTTAGAGCATTTCAATTACTAAATATATTACGTTATAGTTATTGTATTGTGAATAATTTTTTTCTTTGGTTATATCAAATGTCGCTTACAGAAATAAAAATAGATCCGGCAACATATACAAGGCGAGTCGTCATGGATCTAGTATGACGTGCAACTGAATGTAACGCGTTTCCACATACGTATGCATGAGAGTTCCTATGGCTAATGCTTGTTCATACAACCGGTATAGCTTCCGCCAGTAAAATACTATTATATGAAAGCTTGTTACAAATTGAACATGATATATATAAAGATATTTTATTATTTATTGCAGTCGCGAAATGACAATTGTGGGTTATATCACTTGACAGGGGAAAAAATTGCCATTCTAATATATACTCATGTTACTTTCTAAACCGAATCTACTATAATAAAGTGGCACACCATACTATGGCACTATTAGGAGAGGGAACTAGGTGCTAAGTTCTCGACTAATCTAATTGGACATAACACAAATGACATTAATATTATTACTGTTTTGGTTCCATTAGCATAAATATAACGTGGTCATTGGTTAGCGAATCCTGGTGTAAGTTATATGAACTAAAGGAGGAAATCAGATTGAATGTGATCTGCATATGTGAACTGAGAGGAGAATTACTTCAGGAAGGCGCATCAAGTATAAACTACTGAAGGTGGTATAAAAAGAGCATGATACCTAAGAAAAATTCAAATCACAACAAAGCTAATGACGTGACTACCTAATTAAGACTAAAAATAACCAACAACTAATAATCTGGTACTTAATAGACAAACTGGTAGCAGTAATTACTCGCGCTAACAATACAAAGAATAAAGTATTTAAACAATATAAATTCAAGTCTGATTTAAACGCATGCGTTTTTTGGCGATATTAGTTGTAAAACCTAAAGATCCATATTATATATGCCTAAGCGGTGTTAAAACTTTCGCCCTGCTACTAATTACAAATAGGGAAAGGTGAACAACCATTCAGAAAAAACTACAAATGACATTCCATTTCTAATTATATTTCGTGGGCATGAGAACATGTGTATAACGAAATATTAGGAATTTTTTAAGATGCTGTTTTCTTTTGCACAGTAGTGTATGGTATATGTTAGGAACATAATACACTAAATGTAAATTAAGATTTTTTTTATACATACTTATCTGTATTTTAACAACAATATCTGTAAATTTTAATTTCAATTCATGAAAGTAGCTACTCATAAGGCTAGTATAGGCCAATCAAGTAATGGAACTTTTAAGTCTCCAGCGGTCAATAAGAATTTTGAGGAAGAATACAAAAGTCGTATGATTCACCAGAATTCATTGGTCGAGCAGTACATAAATATGTCAGGTTTTGATAAGACGGACACCTTTTATATAATTAGTTACTACTTTTATAATCTGTTCTCTTCAGGAATGCAAATTTTGTCGGCTTGTATTCGATAATAAGCTAAGTAAGTATGTAAGTACACAGAAAATGGTCAATAGTGGCTTTGTGGAAAATAAAGAAAAATAGAAATGCTAGGATCCAATGGGGGCGCTGTGGTCATGTTATTAACAAATTCTATATTTATGGGCCAAAATAAGTCATGTTCATAAAATATATTGGTTTAGTGCCAGAAAAATCTGGACCTGATAGGTGTTGCTGTGGTCGAGTTATTAATAAATTTTATATTTATAAACCGACATGATTTATATATACACAATATACTTGGGCGGTTTACAAAATCGTTTTGGTATATGCTGTCGTCCGATAGATGGCGCTATTTTTGGTTGCGTACTAATCTCGCCACCTACCGGAAAGGGCAGAACAATGACTGCCGGGCCAGCTAGTATTTAATACTACTGAATTATAGGTTATTATATCATTTGACACATACCCACATAATGCCCGATTTGGTTTCTATTGATTTCCTATCTTATCACTCATTATAAAGACACTCTAGCCTACATGGCTACAGGCAGCCATATTAGTTGGTAGAAGTCACTCATTCTGGACAACTCTATTAGTATGACAATTCTGAAATGGATTTTGTGGGTTATATTACTTCAAAGGAAAAATTTTCCAACATCTCGAAAATAATGCCATTAAAATTTATTGGCGCACGATTCAGAAGATAACTGAAGCTGAAATTCATCCTCCTAACAACAACAAATAACAAACACTTTGAGTATCCCTATATCTACACTCATGTCTGGTGTACTTACTAAAAATGAGTGTAGCTAACATGAACGAAAATTTAGTAATGGCGGAAAAATACAACGTAGATTAACTGTATAACGAGTACATTATTTGTTATCGAACAATTCAATTGTAGCACTTAGTATAATATATACTAATAGTGCAACTCGTGTAGAAGCAATTAACAACCTATTGAATATAAAATAAGGAATTGCATGACAATTGTTAAGTTCATTCACGTTAACAGACGAGATGGGGTGTAATTGACCATGTTGCCAAATTTCACTTATTTATGTATTTGTCAAACCGCTTTATTTTTAGGTTAGATGGCAAATATCCGTCTTACTGATGTGAAGGTTAATTAGCCTTTTCTAACATTACATACAACTGATTTTATAACAATATGTATAGCAGACACAAACGCAAAGATACCGAAAACACAAAATAACCTAACGACAGCTGACAAAGACAGACTAAAGACACCAAAACACATTAGGCAACTCGGCGCATATCAATGCTGGTAGTATAATAGTATTAGATCATTGGCGCATATTCCATACAGTCCATCCAACATAAGTCTAAGAAACGCTGATAATGCTTAGGTATTTTTGTAATTCAATATTCCTAGGTCCGAAATTCTAGAATATCTGTTACCGTGAATGAACTATTATATATCAAGCACATTAGCTACGTTAGATTACGTCACTAACAGTAGTGATCAGGCAAACTTAAGGAAACCGTTAAATTCACCACCCAAACAACGACTGGTACACTTAAGACGACGAAAAACAGTTTTAAATATGTATAAAATATTAACGCGGCATACTCCGAAAATGGAAACTACAGTGAGCATCCAAGACACTAAATAAGATATAGGTATTACTCAAATTACAACAAACTTTTTAGAATATGAAGTGAAGAATAAAATACTTCGAACATCTTATTTAATATACCTACTCTACATAGTAAAGCTCCTAGAGAAAATGATCTGCTGATAATAATTAAATGCAATTAAAAAACTAAAGTTAATAATTATTTTTAGATCATTTTAAACAACTCTTTATAAATAAACATATCTTCAAAATATGATTTCATTTGCTTTAGTGAAGTTCTAACTTCGGTTTGCTGACAGATGTGTAAATTTCAAGATATGATATCAATTCTTTCCTAAACATAACAGCGATTGTGACACTCTTAAAGCAAACAGATTATAGTCATGTAGTTATAAAAATATGATATTTCATATGGGACTTATAATAATAACATCTTTCAAATATTCTAAGAGAATAAATAGGTCAATTTAAAATTATCCTTTAATCTTACAGTAATTAAAACAAAATATTCCAACCTGTGACCCATTATGTTGATGATTGTTTCCGCAGCACTTAGGTGGTTGGCAATTAGTGCTTTTTTTGAAGTGACCTCCTTCAATTGTGTCTTAACATAACGTTTTAAGTCATCTAAAGCCATATCCTTCGAGGAATCCTTTTCTGAACGCAGTTGTTTAGTCAATGAACTTAAAATAGAAATCACTTCAGTGAAGTACCGATTCTTAATATTATTGTAGATGCGATCTTGCCGGCTATCGAAGTTCAATTGTACTGGATTTTTCTTCACAATCAAATTGTACTTTTCATCATAAATGTCTGTGTTTACATCTTTTTCATCACATACTCCACATTTTACTTTATAAATATCTTTTAGTAAAGCCGTGTAGGTTCTTGGAGTTAACAAAGTTGATGGATAATCTATTGTGCGATCTAATATAAACAAACAGCCAAATTCACTATCTATTTTATCAGTTTCATTCCCTTCATGTAGCATATTTAAATGTTTCACAACATTATTTGCGTGCTGACCTAATGCTATAGTAAGTTTTGGTTTTCCAGTTATAAAATATAGATACCATAAGCTTTTTGAATAGACTGGTAATAAAGATAAATCTTGTTGTACAAATATATTCTGAAACATGTTTGGTATTTCTAAACTTAATATACCACGATCAATATGTATAGGTTGCCATTGTAGAGAATATAATTTAACAATATCCTCATACAATCCAAACTCTTCTAAAAGTTGTTCATAAATATATAAAACTTTTGGAATGCATATTATATGATACTTATTTTTTGGTCTGTTTTCTGGTCCTAATTGTGATTGTATTACATTTATAACATGTTTAAATGTTTGAATGTTCGAATATATTATGTAGAATTGCAGGTTGTCCCGTTTAGGAGAAGTAGCCTCTAATTTAAATATCTTTTCAATACCATTACTCCTAAAAAGAATCAATAACTTAAAATTTACCAATTTTAACAACTCACTTTAGCCACGAAACGCCGCAGATTCTTTCTAAAGGTCTTATCACATCAGGTTCAATAATTAAGTCTTTAATACCAGGTAAAAAGTTCAAAACTTTCGATAACTGTGTTTTCGATATTTCTGATAAAGATGATATTTTTTTATAAAAGTTATCATCATCCATTTTTGGTAAAAATATCTTAATTTTCTGAAATATAAATAATTATACCACTAATCAAGAAACGTAAATGAAAATTTCAACAAACCCAACCTCTAATCAATATTTGATTACATTTTTCAGTTTTGAAAATCACTGATGACTTGTTTTGTAATAGGGTAATAAATACCAAGCAGTTAGCAACAAAATCACTAGTTTGGAAAAGGATGAAAACATAAATGTGGAACAAGTGTACATATAGTGATTTTAACACATGGTTTCATATTTATTATATTTATCGGTCAGAAACGAGACAGAAGCTTTTTGTTTTTATGCTGAGACTTGTGGCTGAAATTGAAAATCATCTGGTCTTAATACCATGCTAGGCAGAGAGCCTGAACTGACTTTAAATTTCCCAGATTTCGAGGCTCAGAGGTCACAGACTTATACCCACTTGGCAAAACCACAATTTTAGAGAAGGATGAAAATACATATTTGCTAATGTAGAACAAGTGAGCATATAGTGATTTTTCCAAGTGGGTAAAGAACATTACTGAGGTATTTTGATTGATCTAGCGCTTGATGTTCGAGCGCTTTAACTACTGAACGTTAGGAATGCTAATTTAATTTTGGAACTTCAAATTTAAACTTGTTTAAACTTTCAATTCATTACGTTCATGTTTTATATTAATTAACTTGTAATAAGAAAACGCACAACGGCATGATTTCCAATTATTTATTGAAACACCACAAAGAAGATTTAATTACTATTTTACAAGACCAAGATGATTCTAAACATTTTTCGATAAACATTAAGTGTGTTTAATTATATTTTAAGTGATATTTATATTTACCATAGATTTTAGGCTTGACCGACTATTACAGGATGATTCTTCTTTGGCTAATAATCTCTTGAAGGAATTTGATTTATTATTAAGAGAGTGCAATGAATCTGCTATTATTGCACAGAATATTGTTTTAGAAGAATCAGAAGAGGAAAATTTAATACTAAAAAATAATGTACACGTAAGGCTATATAATTTTCCTCCTTGTCCTGAATTAGTTAGAACAGTGTTACCAAAAAATCAGGATGTAGGTTCTTTTTTGGAAGTCTCTGGTATGCTTTAAAATTATCCATAGTTTATTCTTTATAGTAAATTTTTACTTGCAGGCACAATAGTAAGAATAACTGCAGTCAAACTATTAGAGTATCGTAGACGTTACAAATGCAAAAAATGTAAAGAGACTGTAGTGGTGAAAGCAGATTTTGAACAGTCATACTTAATGATACCGCCTAGTTATTGTAAAAATTCTGAATGTAATGGGGCTACTTTCGAAGCTGAAACTGGTATAGATAGGGAAAATTCTAAAGATTACCAGGAAATAAAAATACAGGAACAGATATCTCATTTAACAATTGGTCTATTACCTAACTCTTTATGGGTGATTTTAGAAGATGATTTGGTTGATTCTTGCAAACCAGGTGATAATGTAACAATATGGTAAATAATTTTTTTTATTATTTTTTTGTATTGGTTATATACTTTTGATATTGCAGTGGTATTGTTAGAAGAAGATGGAGATTACCTGCACAGGGAAAGAAAATTCAAGTAGAAATTGTTATTAAAGCGAATCATGTTTATGTTAACAATGATATAACATCCATCACTATTATAACTCCTGAAATAAAAGATTATTTTTCATTATTTTGGCACAAGCATAAAAACGATCCTATAAAAGGCAGAGATTTTATAGTAAAATCTTTTTCTCCACAAGTAATGTTTAGCACATTCATTTGATTTGATTTACTTTCTATAAAAATATTTATAGGTATATGGCTTGTTCATGGTTAAATTAGCCATAATGGTAACTTTAGCTGGAGGAAGTCAATTTCATGGTGTTGATGATACTAGAATTAAAACTCGTTCGGAGCCGCATATATTGCTGGTGGGTGATCCTGGGACTGGAAAGTCACAGTTGTTGAGATTCGCTTCGAAAATTATATCTCGATCAGTTTTTACAACTGGTGTTGGTTCTACATCTGCTGGTCTTACAGTAACAGCCATTAATGTAAGCTTGCTAACCTATCCTTGTACCCTATTGAACATAGTGAAAAAAATTAATGTAATGAAAATTATTATTCTTTTCACTTGACTTTGATACATTTACTTAGTGAAATTAAGCTCTTGAATCAATACGATTCTATAATGTATGCTTAACTTTTTAAAGATTCACTAGTAAATATCAGTAATTGTACAGGAAAATGGAGAATGGCAACTAGAAGCAGGAGCTCTAGTACTTTCCGATGGTGGTGTTTGTTGCATAGACGAGTTCAATTCAATGAAAGAACATGATCGTACAAGTATACATGAGGCGATGGAGCAACAAACTATTAGTGTGGCTAAGGTGGATTAGAATTTTATATACCCGCAAATTGCATTATTAGTTCTTTGCTTAAAGGCCAGCATAGTTTGCAAGTTAAACACTCGGTGCTCAATACTAGCAGCAACAAATCCAAAAGGAAGCCTGGATTCCTCACAAACTTTAAGTTTAAACATTGCACTTCCCAGTCCGTTATTAAGTAGATTTGACTTGGTACTTATCTTGAAAGATAGTGTAGATGAGAATTGGGATGGCTTAGTTGCAGATTATATTTTAAATGGCTGTATTGAAGACGAAAAAGAAGAATTATTTTGGGATACACAAATGCTACAAGTAAGTTAATTTCTTAACTTTGTGTAAGGGGTTTTAATTCTAGCAAAAAAGTATTTAAATTATGTAATATTAATATTAAAATGTTATACAATGTATTTGGTGCTATTTCAATTATGTATAATGTAAAAAAATTCTATATTTTAGGCATATGTAATTTACATTAAGAAAATTCAACCAATATTAACAGAAGATACAACTAGAATTTTAAGTGCTTATTATCAGTGCCAAAGAAAAGCAGAATTAAGAAATAAAGCAAGAACAACTGTTAGGCTTTTAGACAGTTTGGTCAGGTATGAGATAGTAATCCATATACAAAATAATTTACATTTAACTTTGTGTTCTTTTTTTGTAAAAGACTATCACAAGGTCATGCAAAACTGATGTGCCATAATGAAGTAGAAATAGTTGATGCTGTAATGGCAGTTATATTGGTTGAAGCTTCAATGCATGGAGATACCCCTGTTTTAGGATTGGAATTCGATCTCTTATCCTCAAATCCAGATAATCCAGCAGAATCTTGTGTTCAATTGATACGAGCAACTCTTAGTAAATTAGAACTCTTCGATTTGCTAGAGAAGGAATTGTGCAACCTTGAGGAAAGGAAAAAGCAAAGAGTAGTAAATGAGGAAGAGGATAATACATTTGAAGAATCTAATTATTACAAAAAGATATTTAAAAAAAAGTCTTCAAGCAATGGAAATGTTGTTGTATCAAAGCGAAATAATGATGAAACCTTTGACAATTATAATCCAAACAAAAAGACTAAATTAAACTCATCTTGTGATGCACAAATAAGTTTTGAACATGAAGCAAGTGCAAGTGGACTAAATTTAAATGCTACATTGAATTTATCTGCAACTGAAAGTTCATATGTAGAAACACAAAGGAATTTGGTGAAATTAAATATTGAAAATCAAAACTTCAATAGTGACTGTGTTGGTAATGAGTTGTCACAAAATTCAAGAAACAAAAAAATAGTCAATCAGTTTCGATTTAAATCAAATAGAAAATTATCAATGAATCGTTCATTTTCTAATGATCTTCAAAAATTGGACAGTAATAACTCAAATCAAGGAAAGAATCTCAATATGTCACAAGAAGCTAGTGAACGTTTGGAATTAAATACAGAAATTCTGAATTGTACTCTTGATCAAAATAATAAAGTTAACTCAGAGTCAATTGATGAAGAGTTAGATATAACGTGTATTAAAGATGACCTTAAAATTAATAAACCACCGCAAAAGATTCGAAGCTTTCTCAATCAATTTCGCTTTAAACCAAAAGATGATGATACCTCTTTGAAGAATTTTCAAGAAATAAATCTGAATGAAAATAATGCAATCAAGAAAAATGTTGTAGTTGATCAACATTTGAAAAACACTACAGATGAACATATGGAATTAAATAATGCATCCCTTGAGAAGTGCTACATCGACAAGCAAAATAATAAGGAAACAGAAAACTTGAATTCTGAAGACATGCCTCAAAATTCAAGAAATAAAAATTGTATAAACCAATTTGGTTGTAAATATAAAGCACACGTAACCCCTAAAAATAATAATGATGAGACTGAAAAAGATGTAGGTACCTCTCAGAAAAATTATTCACAATCTATTTTTGATATGCCAGAGGATTATAATGATTTAGATTTAGAAATATGAATTCATTTAACAATTTTTTTTCACTTGTGAAGTTATATTATTGTTTAAGAGGGTTCTTTCTGAACAAAAGATTTAAATTTAATTATTGTTATTGTTGTTTTAAAAGTATAAATTCGTATTTTATAATTTCAAACAAATACATTCAATATATTTTTGAAAATTATCCAGGGACTTTTTGTTTTAATCTTATTCATGTTTTCTGTACTTTAAGGCCCGGATATAGTGTTACCGACGAGTCTGTTTTGTACTAAATTCTTATTTTATGCTTTTTGTGAAAATAAGAATATGAATAATAAAATTTAAAAAGTGGAATGATGTATAATTAAGTAGTGATTAGTCTAAAGCAATTGTTATAAATCGTAATCAACTAATTCTAAAAATAAAGAAATATAACCAAGGGCATAAGGATAGCATTAGGATAGTGTACGCATGTTTTGCGAAAAGATAGTGCAAACAGACATAAAAAATATGTTTTTATTTGCCTAAAAACAAAAAATACGTATGATAAACAAGAAGAATGAGTGTGCTTAAAACCACACGGCGGAAGTGTAAACTGCATCAATGCGAGGTTAATAATACCGTAGACAATACGAAATACACGCATATAATATTCAGTAACGTATTAAATAAAACATATTCGCACATTTATTACATTTACGCGAGCGTCCGTTTTGTTTGGTCGGTTCGGACGTATGTGTATGTATAAATAGACGATGATGGTAGCGTATCGGCTTCATAACCGTGCGGTCTCGGGATCGAATCTGTTCTGGGACATGAATTTATTTATTCATTTAAATTTCAATTTAATTGAAATTAAATACCTCTATATGATATACGAGGTGTGTCTCAGAATTAATGAGAATGAATTATTTGCGCTAAATGTGACAACGACTGCAACCGACTGGACTCGACTACATGTGAGTGGAGAGGCTAACAACGCAAACAGAACAGGTGCAGGCCATTTAATCTAGTGTTAGTGGAGTGAGTGCGAGTTGTTTACCGTTAAGTTTTAGTATTACGTTACATGTAAAATGCAGGCAAATACCGAGCAGCGATATGCAATTAAATTTTGCGTGAAACTGGGAAGAACTGCTTCAGAGACACTACAAATATTAAAAACAGCATATGGAGATGCTGTTTTGTCGTCAGCACAGGTTTTCAGATGGTACAAGGTTTTCAAAGATGGCCGCGATACCATTGACGATAACTATCGCTTCGGGCAGCCGTCCACGTCAAAAACCGATGAAAGTGTGGCAAAGGTGAGTTGTGTGTTAGCACGAGACAGATGGTTGACACTCAGGATGATGGCATATGAGGTCGGCATGAGTAAGGATACTGTTCATCGAATTGTGATAAAGGAACTAGGCATGCGGAAAATTTGTGCAAAGCTGGTGCCCAAGAACTTGTCGGATGAACAAAAGGAAAATCGCTTCTCCATTAGCCAAGAACTGCTGGATCGCTTAACAACCGAACCTAACTTCATGCACACAGTGATAACAGGTGACAAATCATAGGTATTTGAATATGTTCCAGAACCAAAGCGCGGAGTGGCACACACCTGCATCACCGCGGCCGAAAAAAGCTCGCATGAGCAAATCCCGAATAAATTCCATGCTTGTCGTGTTTTTTGATTCGCGTGGAATTGTCCACAAAGAATTCGTACCGCCAGGCCAGACAGTGAATCAAACTATTTATCGCGAGGTCCTTGAACGTTTGCGGAAAAGTGTTGCGTGTGCGTCCTGACATTGCCAGCTCGTGGATCTTGCATCACGATAATGCCCCCGGTCACAGTTCATTGTCAGTTGGAGAATATTTGGCAGAGAAAAACATTCCAGTACTACCACACCCTCCCTACAGTCCAGACGGGACTCCATGTGATTTTTTTCTTTTTCCGGCGCTTAAACGGCAACTGAAAGGCTCCCATTACGGAACAATAAACAACATACAAAAGTCGCGACGCAGGTTCTAAACAGTCTAATGGAACAAGACTTCCAGAATTGTTACCAAGAATGGAAAACTCGCAGGAGACGCTGTGTGCATTCCCAAGGAGCATACTTTGAAGGGGACAATATTGATTTGTAGATACATTTAATAAAACACTTTAAAACTAATCATTCTCATTACTTCTGAGACATACCTCGTATTATTTATCTTGTTCCCTTAGCCGACTTTACCCGAAGAGCGTTACATATCCGAGCGTTGCAGGTCAGTCTTGTTCACTGCCTACAATCAGCGCAACGCGCCTAAAGAAGTTTACACTTCAATAAAAAAAACATTGATTAATGTCATTGGTATCATATCTAACCTAAGATAGATTACCTAAATAATTTTAGCATTTCATGTACGTAACTATTACTCACCTTTCCGTAAAACTAAGTTATTATATTCTTACACATGGCAAACATTAGGTATTTATTCCTATATTTATAAATTTATAGTACTTTTATTGCGTTTTTTGGTTTAAATACAAACAATTTCGAACTGCCAATATGAATGTCGATGTGATTCAAATAGATGGCGCTTGAATCTTGCTTAAGGTGTCGCTTAAACTGTCGTCAAATAGATGCCGCCACAATTTTTTTGGAAGAATTATTAATTATTACTCCTATTTCCGCAACTTTTAGTGAAGAATAGTGGAGGGAAGTAGTATTTTATAGACTAAATTTTATTACTACCAAGTGCCAGTGTTTTTTCAATGTTTACAGTCGCCTCAACCGGGAAAACGTATTTCCCAGTCGAGCTACACATGCGCCAAATGTCACTTTACAGGCGGTGAGTACAAAAAAACTTTAACGTACTCGAGATTGTCTTGCCTCGGCCACAAGCATTATTAAGGAGATTTTAGGACGCATGTATATATATAAATAGACGATATTAATACTTGCTTACTGTCCCTCTTGGTCTAATGGTAACGTATCGGCTTCATAACCGTGCGGTCTCGGGATCGAACCTGTTGTGGGATATGAATTTATTTATTCATTTAAATTTCAATTTAATTGAAATTAAATAATAATAAAATTGTTCCCTTAGTCGACTCGAGCCGACATTACCCGAACGAGCGTTACATATCCGAGCGTGACGGGTCAGTCTCGTTCACTGCCTACAATCAGCGCAACGCGCCTAAAGAAGTTTACACTTCAATAAAAAACATATGCGTTCTGTAAAACGCTGCTTACTGAAAGTTTGTACATTATCTCATAGATAGCACCACTAGATAAAATATCAGAAAATAATATGGGAGGGGGATGGAAACTTTATAAATACGCTCGTTTAGTAAATACGTCACAACGCCAAATTGTTAAACACGGTGATAAGATAAGTCAGTGAAGTGGATGCAAACAACGATCATATGGTAAATACGTCACAATAGATAGGTCTGTTTAACTGGATGCAAACAGAATTTGATGACGCGCACTAAATGAGCGTATACCGTTTCCTTATTATATAAAATAAACACAAATTACAAATACTTATGATACTTTTATACTAAACTTGAGAGGTAACACAATTTATTAGTTTGTGTACAAATAATTTATTTTTTATCTAACTGATAATAAAGTTGGCCATAAATACGAACGTTGCCCATACATTTTCAAATTGCAAGCGTTTAGCGCATCCTTAGTTAGCAAATATAAAATGTAAATTAGGATACGTAACCATTTGTTGCATCATGTTGAATATCGTAAGCGCCAACAACAGGAAGGAACTTCTATCGTCAATTTTAGTAAAAGAAAAATATCGAGAAGCAATGGTCACTGCTGCTTTGGAGTCAGTTATGGCGGCACGCAAAAATATGTTTTTGAGGTAAAGAATAGACAATTTTTTATTCTTTATTTCAAAAATAACACATTTTTTATATGAAGGAAATACAGCAAGAAAATCTATAAACTACAAGATATATAATACATGGTATAAAATATTTTTTTATCATGCGCAATATAACTCAACCAATACGGAAACTTGTATAAGTAATGTAGAGAAAATAGAAATATATGCAACTGCATATGTTGTACACCAAGAGAAATAAGTAACCGTACACTTCGCGGAGATATAAAGTGGTATAGGATTGTTCGCCGTATACTAATGCATAATAAACACGCCCATACCACCTTATATCTCCGCGCGCAGTGTACGATTACTTATTTCTTTTGGTGAACCTGCCTATTAGAGAAAACATTTTATTAACAAAGTATAAACAGTATAAAGACTGTAGACCTATAGTATTAATATATATAGGGAGAGAGATACTTCAAAAACCACTATTTCGGCATCAGGGGACTTCAAATCGTGGTCATCTGCAAAAATCTGGAGGCGAAAAATTGTCGTCATCGTAATACTTATACTACGTATAAGAAAGTAAAAAGATATACCTACACTTAAAACTTAATGCAAGTATATATGTACAGGGTGTTTCATCGGTTGGGGTATCGCGAATTAAAGTGCCTAAATATAAAAATGTCGACTTCAAATTTTAACCACTTATAGAACTTTTAAACCGCTACCAGCAGGTTAGGTTGTTTTTGATAATATTATTTTATTTAATGCGTAAATAAAAAAAAACCTTCGTTCAAAAAATCAAAAGTACTCAGATTTTATTGAAATTCAGGTGTTAAAAAGATATGTCTATAAAATCAACTATGCAATTGAAAAAAAAATTAAAACTTAATCAATTATTGAATATTTTACAATAATTTCAAAATTAAAGGCAAGACGTTGAAGAATTTATGGGTTTTTTATTACAGTGTTGTGTGTTGAGTTTATAAGCGATTCAAGGTAAGAAAGTTAATATAAATTAGGAAAAATTAGGTATTACCCAGCTTTTTTTGGCGCTAGCTGTAAATTCCACTAATTCAGATCAACATGACACTGTCACTGTGCGGATGTCAAGTGAATGGGTAATACCAGGTAGTAGAAAGTAAATATTTATAACAAATGTTCAAAATGGTGACCTTCTTGCTGCACACACAGTTCTAACCGACGCGTGAAGGAATTAAGAACTGTAGCGCCTCTGTTTAGCTGGTTAAGGCGTTCAAACGCATTTGTTATTCTTGCCCTCATATCCTCGGCGGTAGTTGGCGGTTGTTGGTACACCATCTCCTTCACAGCACCCCATGTGAAAAAATCCATCGGTGTTAAGTCGGGTGATCTGGCTGGCCATGGAACTGGCCCACCACGTCCGATCCAGCGTGCAGGGAACTGATTATCCATAACCTGACGAGCCCTTAGTGCGTAGTGCGGAGGAGCCCCATCTTGCTGCAGCCACAAGTGTTGGCGAACATTTAACGGCACATTTTCTAATAAATTGTAAAGATCATTTTCCAGAAAATTTGCGTAAAGCTCGCCGTTTAAATGCTGGTCAAAAAAGAAGGGGCCGATTAAATGGTTATCAATGATTCCCCCCCAAACATTGACCGTCCACCTATTCTGAATGCGTTCTTCACGCATCCAATGAGGGTTCACTGGTGCCCAATAGTGTATGTTATGTCTGTTGACATGTCCACTGCTTCTAAAAGAGCATTCGTCAGTAAACAAAACATGTCTAAAAAAGTGCTCATTTTCTTCTAATTGTCTTTGTGCCCATTCACAAAATGCAACTCGATTTGCAAAATCATCCCCGTGAAGTTCTTGGTGAAGCTCGATATGATATGGGTGGTAAGTGTGTTTGTTGATTATCCGCCACACCGATGTCTTGCTGATTCCAGTCGCAACACTGATTTCTTTAGTGCTTATCTGAGGGTTATTGTCCACCATATTTAAAACAATTGATTCAGTTCATTGGTGACAGGTGGATTATTCACACTTCGATTTTTTGACGCAAGTGATCCCGTTTGCCTCAAGTTATCCACTAATCTTTTGAAAGTTCGACTTTCTGGGTGGATCCTATCCGGAAAACGTTCCGCATAAATCTGCTCAGCAACCGCGGCATTTTGTAGAGCTTCCCCATAAACAAGTATCATGTCAACTTTTTCGTCGGCAGAGAAAGTGAACGGCATTTTGAAAACAGAAAACACTAGCAAAACACAGCTTAAACAAATGAAGTTGACTCCGTGAAAATAGAATCACATCTAACATCACAAAGTACCTAAATGTAAGTTCAGAATGCCCTTGGAAACGCTTCCCGATTAGTTGAACTACAACAACAACTGAAGGCTTCAGGGTTGAATATTATCCGTCATAAATTTTTATTTATTATCCGTCATAAATTTAAAAGGACTACCTGTTTGCGGACAGCACAATTAGAAAGTTAAGTACCATAAATCTGTCGTAAGAAAAACGACATTATTTAATATTGACTTTATTTGACAAACGGTTTCGTTTATAAAAATTCTGATTGTGAAGTTAATATGGGTGATATTTCCACGTATCACCATTCAAATTTGAACATTTTTTGAGCACTTTTAATTTTTGATAATACGTTTTTTTTAATTTACGCATTAATTAAAATAATATTATCAAAAACAACCTAACCTGCTGGTAGCGGTTTAAAAGCTCTATAAGTGGTTAAAATTTGAAGTCGATATTTTTATATTTAGGCACTTTAATTCGCGATACCCCAACCGATGAAACACCCTGTACAGTGTGGAAATAAAGTAACGGATAGAGGCATTAACTTCGTTAATATTCAGTTTTTAAAAAAATCTCGAAGGGGTATAGCGATTTTAACTAAAGGGAATATTTATTTTTGGTCGTTATTTTTATACGCAATTAAGTAAAAAATAAAACGGATAAAAAATAACGTAAATCATCTATTGATTTTTAAATAAAATTGTTTTTGTGAGCAAGCTCCTCACTTCCAGAACACGTGTTTGCACACGTTTAACTTAATGATGCATTCCGATTTTAAAATAAATTTTAATAACTCTACGCCACGATTATTTAATGGGTCATCATTGACAATATGTTCACCAAACGTGGAAAGAATATTTTCAGGTAGATTTTGGAATGTTCTATGAATTAATAGTGTCATAGGACTTTTGTCTGTACAATTTTTCGCTACGCATTGGTTAAACCGAAGGTATTTTTCAGCAACTTTGCAAATATTGTTAGTAAAAGGAGAAGCTGTCTGTTTTATTATACAATGCAAAACTATTTATATTCTCTAATAAGCAGATGTGCTGAATTATTGAATATTATATTCTTCTCATACAACACTGATAGTGTTGATTAGCGAAATTAAATTATAAAAATTTCACTGTATAGATAAGATACGAACATAGAGGTTTGCCGTACTCTTCGAACTTGCCAACTAGTTCACAGCGGAGACATAAGAACGAATCATTTTTAACGTCTTAAATTCTATTAAACTCGCGTTTAAATATTAGTACATCCATTTCGGTTCCAATCTACGATTCTAGTTTTTCCAGGTTTTTGTAAACACATTTTTTGTGAAAAACATGGATTACCGCAGTAGGCGTAATCTATGTTTTCTTACAAAAATGTGTTGTTAAATGGCATACCATGAAAAAAACCACGGTTTACATTCTACCTCTAAAATGGCTCGGAAATGAGTGCATTTGACGTTTTGTCTGCCACATACTTAACGTCTTGGATTGAGTTGGTCTTTACTTGATGTAAATCCATTTTCAATGTGAAATAAAACAAACAAATGTTTAAGATTTACACTGTATTTAATAACGACAGCTGTTTCGCTACACTGTAGCTTCGTCAGGTTAACATATACAATAATAACTATCTACATACACTTGACTCTTATATATAGTGTGTGGATATTAGGAATTCTAAGAACTGATATGTAAAGAACAATTTCTTGTCAGCGTGCTATTAAGTTATACTATCTTCTAGTATAGTGATCTGTGGGTTATATCAGTTGGATTTCCGGAAAGTGTTAGGCTAAACATCGAAATGTGAACATTGTTTTCTACATATGATACATGTAGAAATAATATAACATATAACATAAGTAATAAAAATAATAAAATAAAATAAAACACCTTTTTCACAAAATTAGTTTAATAACTATTTAAACATATTACCTACGAGACATTTTATAATAAGAAAAATACATGTTATACAGACAAATTTTAAAGGTAGGGTGAAAAAACGATTAATGCAAAATTACAACGAATATTAACAGTATAGAATTCTGAGAATTAGTTCAATGGGAAAAACAAAATATTAATGAGAAAAAACGGGTAAAACTAACGGTGACAGAATTACGGATTACAATTCTAAATAGGATATTAATGAAAAGTTTAATATATAATTATTTAAACCTATTATCTACGAGACATTTTATAATAAAAATACATGTTATACACAACAATTTTAAAGGTAGTTGAAAAACGATGAAAGCAAAATTACAACGGATATTAACAATATATCATTCTGTGAATTAGTTCAATGGAAAATACAAAATATTTCTGAGAAAGACAACGGGTTAATTTAACAGTGACAGGATTATGGATTAACAATTCTAAATAAAATATTACTCAAAAGTTTAATACATATTTCAAGAGTGTCTTAAGTGTTAACCGATGTCGGTATACAAGATAACAGTTTGTTATTAAGGGGAGAAATATTATTCAGGAGCTAATTTTTATGTTTTTTCATGTATCTTCCCACATATCTAAGTTTCTATTGTTGCTTTGTTTAACTAAACTAACATTTTCTAGGCTGAAGTTGTGACCTGTATCAATATGATGGTACTCCAAAAATGTGTGATAATTTAATGCACGTATAGTATACCTATTCTACTGTACTGTCGACCACTGTCGACTAGTTATACCATATAACCCGTGGTGGGAAGATAAAGGTGTGCTGGTCCCGAGGCTCAAATTCGACCGGTTTGCGCAGCTACGTCACGCTAGTAACAAATGCGGTCGAGCGCGTATAGTTATACACTGATTTGTATTTTAAATGGTGCAATTAATTTCAAAAAACGAATAAACAAGCATTAAATAAATCGTCTAATTAACGCTCCACAATTACAATGCCAGCGAACTTAATATTGCTTCGTTAGTAAGCCTGTACAAATACTTATAAGAAATGTACCAAATCAAATGCATACTTACCTACTGATTAGATCAAAACATTCAGCAACTGCTTTCACCCTAAATAAAAACACTGAAGAAGGTGTCGAAGAGAGAAATATTTGGAATCAGAAAATGAAGCTTGCTTTTTCGGAAGTTTGTTACGGAATGTTATTGCTCAATTAATTCCAGATGAAAATGTTCCTACAGACGAACTTCAAATACCCTACTCTTTCATAGAACCAGAATATAATGAATATGTCGATAGCAATACAATCTGTAGAAATTCCATGTGAATATCAAGACCTTTTGACTCAATTTGAACTGTTCAATTTTAAAGATACTGTGCACTCAGAAGGTTTGAAATATATTGCTGGATACGTGGCATGTCGTTTTAGAAATAAATATAGTTTAAGAACTCCCTGTGATATGGCCAGTAAAGATATGATTGGATTCAACATATCACAAGGGGTTCCCTTTTGCATTCGAACAGTTCATTAATAAACGCGGCAACAATTTTAAATTTAATACAATGCATGGCGCTTTATTATGAAAAGAAAAAATCATTTTTAATATTATAATAACCGACAGGACATGCGAAATGTTGAAAGACCAAAAATTAATTTTCCAAATTTGCCAGAAGAGATTAAATCGGAAGATGAGAAAGTTTACCAATAATAAAAAATAAAACCGAAAGAGAGTGAGTATTGTTGTATATCTATCTACCAAATGAATTGCAACGGTAACTTATAGCATATATTTTCCATTAATTAATAATGTATTTATGACAAAAATCATATTAGTTGTAATAAATAGTGTTATTCCTAAAGTAATTTGACTATCTAATTACTCCTGATTCCAAAATTCGTAAAATAAATTGATTGTAGTATGGTATACTTCTCGTGTATGGCTACCGCTCTGTTACTTACTTGACGTCACGCCCGAGAGACATAGCTAGAATGAGATAACGAAATGCGCACTATCACACCTTTATCTTCCCACCACGATATAACCTATATTACTCTTCTGTATCATCAACATTGATCGCTGTCACATGTACAAAATTTAAGTCGATATGCGCATGTTTCTCTTAACTTTTAATATGTTCGCTTGACTTGAACCGATAGATCGAGATGGCGCAGTCAAGCCAAAATTTTTATCCGCGGTTTGTATTGCGTGAAGGCCGATATAGACGGCGCTGGCATCAAAAAATTACAGTTTTCAATAACACTAAGCAAATAGCGGGCGATTCAAAATGTATTTGGTAGCGGGAAATTCAAAATTAAGTTTATTAAAAATTAGGGTTTAATACCGCGAGATCAAAAATATATTGATAAAGGTTTGCCATGGAATGTAAAAATCTTCTAATGCAGTGTGACACTTAATGATATAACTTAAGACAGACTTGTACATTCCATAGCAAACCTTTTTCAATATAATTTTTGATCTCACGGTACATGATCACAACACTGTCATCAAATTGCATACTATTTACTAGTTCCCGTAGTAATGAGAACTCATTGCTAAGGAAAACAGTATGCAGTACGATATTCAATTACAATGCTGTAACCACACAATAACGTTTTAAAGAAAAGAATTACTTAAATAATTACACTTTAATATTGCTACGTAGAAAAGGTACAAAGTACATTTATGAATATTAATAACTAACATCTAACACGTATGTTTTAGTTAAATTACCAGTACAAAAATAAAGTAACGAAGAATAGCATAATCTACCAAAAGTAGAATATTCGACTAACAAACATATTTTTAACATTAAGATAGAATTTCTGTTGAAAAAGCACAAGTACTTACTCAAAATACTACAAAGTAGAAAAGCTATAAAGTACATTTATGATTACTATTGAAAAATTATAACTAACATCCAACATGTGTTTTAGTTAAATTACCAGTACAAAAATAAATTAACGAACAATAGCATAATCTACCAAAAGTAGAATATTCGACTAACAAATATATTTTTATTAATAGAATAAAACACCTTTTTCACAAAAAATAGTTTAATAACTAGATGTCACATTTTGTGTGCACTGCACACATCGTCATGATCGTCAGTAATAACAGTTACTACTGACGATGCGTGCAGTGCACACGAAATGTGACTTCTAGTTATTAAACTATATTTTGTGAAAAAGGTGTTTTATTGTATTACTATTTCTATATTTCACAAGTGTTCAACATATATTACTACAAAGATAGTTTTAACAATAAGATAGAATTGCTGTTGAAAAGTACAAGTACCTACTCAAAATACTACAAAGTAGGTAATTAAACCCGATAGATACACAATGACTTAAGCCCATGTTTACTACCACCATTTACAAAATCTTGTATTACATAAATGATGAACATAAAATAAGGTGACATAAATAAAAATATGGATACATAAGATACCTAACAAATTTAGTAGACATCTTTTCATCAATATATAATTAAAAGAGTGACAATTAGGGCTTAAAAACTAAATAATGTTAATTACATGGCTATAGAAGAAAACAAAAAAATTAAACCTGCAATAACTAACACCAAATTGGTTAATTTATTGTTGTCGTAAAACAAATGAGACTTCCAATGATATGGCTGCCTTAAGCTCCGTGGGTGGCCTCATGGGATGGAGTGTCGGCACTGCATTTCTGTTGAGGTGTACTGAATGAGGGTGTGCATAGTATGTTGTGTCAAAATGTAGACTGCAAAGTTTCTTATTACATGTTGTACTGGCATCTAGCACAGGTTTCATGCCCATTTGCTGTTGCCAAGTTTCGCTCCTGAATAATAAAATATAATAATTACAACTGTATACTAACAAATACCAACGATAGTATAAAGGCACATTTTCATTATAGGAAACTGCACAGGAAAATCATTAGGAAAAACCATAAATGCTTCTGTACCAAGAAATCTGAAGTTTCTATTAACACCGCTAAACATGGATTGATTGCTTGTGAAAAAACATAATATAGAAACTTAAAAACAAGTAGTAAGTTTTTCATGTAGTTTAAAGGCTTTCTTATACACCCATAGGGTTAAACTGCAGTTGAGGTGTTGGGCGACTAGTGTACCTTATAGAGAACCTCTAATTGAACACCTTTTTCTTATAAAATTATCAATGCAAACATAGAGAAATGGAAATAAAAAATAAATTAGGTACTGACCAAGTCAATTTTGCAGGTTACATCTCTTGTAAGGTATCCCATATAGATCATTGAAATCATGAAAATCACTATAATTGATGTTTATTTCACATAATCACACACAATTTAGGTCAATTTGTATGTTTTCTTATGACTTCTGCGATTTTAAAAGCACCATCAAATGTCAACAAAAACAGCTGATATCATGTGATCTCGTACTTACAATTTTGCTAAAATTCAATCAAAGAACGTGGAAATCAAAGGTAACTGTTGTGTTGTGAGCTTAAATAAACATCATTTATTGCGATTTTCATTATTTCAATGCTCTATATGGGATATCTCACATGGGCTGTAACCTGCAAGATTAACTCGGTGAGTACCTAATTTATTTTTTTATCTCAATTTCCCTACATTTGCATTGATAATTTTGTAAGAAAAAGTTGTTCAATTAGAGGTCCTTTATAATGTATACTAATCATTTTGTCAAAAATCGCCTGACATCTCAACTACAATTATTCTCACTTATATTATACTCCTAATAATTGCAAACTTTAATTGGTGTAATCGGAAACCAACAAAATCCTTGCTACAACCAGGTGGTCTTTGTTGCACTTAGAATCAGAACTACAAACAAAAAATCTCCAGCTCACCTTCGGGTTATATGTCAACTGTTAGTGCCATTAGTTACTTGTTCGCATTCTCGGAAAATATGCATCGCTCTTGCTTGTACGGCGCACATACAATGCACCAGCTTCTATCCATATTTTAAGTCTAAAAATGCATTATGTCAACTTAATAAAATTATCATATTACTCTTTACAGAACTTACAGTACAGACTCTGAACGTTTTGTGTCACAAGTCTGGGAGTCACATAACTTGCAATTTATTATAATTTTCATGACGAAACAGGCTGGTACAAACACATACATATAATAGATTGTTCGGATATCTAATATGTTGATATCACAAATTCCCTTTATTTCTCTGAAGTCTCAAGGGGGACACATCGAACCAAAAATTATAAATTTAGCTTATTAAATACTATTTTGTCTAAGTTTAACAAATATGTCAGTTTCTCTACGAATATATGATAATTATAAATTCACTTTTCACATGTTCGCAAGTTCCTATAATTGTACCATTACATTCACTTCATTCTTAGAGGAAGAATCACTTGCTAGACTCAAGAACATGGTAGTCAATGAAGTAATTTCTAAAACAATAAACCACCATTTGAAGAAATTAATGTTTAGTCACATACTTATAGCTGTTTACTTTGGCTATTACAAAATTGATATAATAGGTGTGAATAAAACTGTAAAAAAAATTAAAAATAGGTTTGATGAACCGAATCACACCAATACTCTAATAATATCACAAAATAAAATAAAAAACAGATAGGTACTTGAACGACAACTTAAAAACTAACCTACAACAACTCCAAACTCTGAAGTTCAACATAAACACGATAAACATAACCAGAAAAATGCGAAAGCTGATACGAATGACAATTACGCATGCTCCGAATTTATCAGAATTTCAAATACTAGCCCATCATCGAGAACTGTTAGAACCGTTCCGAACGGTTCTTGAATTACTATGTTTTTCCAAAATAGAGTTGTAGTGCCTTCATCACTAAAAAAGTTCATTTTAACATTGTTGCATGAATCTCATTTGGGAATTACCAAAACTCAAGCCAGAGCTAAACAAATTGTTTATTGGCCAAACATAAACAATGATATCAAGGCTGTAATCATGAGTTGCAAAATTTGTGAACGATTTAGAAAGGCAAACACTAAAGAACCACTCATTCCTCACACAATACCTGATTTACCGTTTAATAAAATTGCGTCTGACATATTGGAATTTAAAAATAATAACTATGTTGTAGTACAAGATTATTATAGTAAGTGGTTAGAAATTGTACCAATTAATAACAAAACTGCTGATGAGATAATTAGGGTATTTAAAAACATCTTTTCAACACACGGCATTCCGAAAACTTTAATATCAGATAATATGCCATATAATTCCTATTCATTTAGAAATTTCGCGTCTGATTGGAATTTTGAGATTGTAACCAGTTCACCGAACTATCCTCGTAGTAATGGATTGGCAGAGAGAGCAGTCCAAACTGCCAAGCAAATGTTGAAAAAGTGTTTTTATGATAATAAGGATTTAGATATTTGTTTATTAGAATATAGAAATTCACCAATAGCTGGGCTTGACGCTACACCATCGCAATTATTAATGTCACGAATTACAAGAACTAAAATTCCTGTAACCGAATCAGTGTTGAAACCAAAAATTGAAAATAATGTTGAACCTAAGCTTCTTAAAAATCAAAAAACGTACAAAATGTACCATGATCAACATGTTAAAAAAAGGGATTCCTTTAAACCGGGACAAAATATTACGGTTAATAATGGTGATGGTTGGGAGTCGGGTAAGGTTTTGGGACCTGCTGACACGCCAAGGTCATACAAGATTTTAAATGAAAAAGCATGGTACAAATATATAAGGTATGTTCTAGCGCAGCTTCCTTATGACGTCAATTGGATGCAATTTCGTCATACCACTGATATTAAGAAAAGAAAGATTACTCTTGAATAACCACAGATGTAATAGTATATAGATAGCTATATAAAGAATAATAAAATAGACATAATATATAGCACAGTTGTTTACGAATGTGTAACTAAATTAAATTTCTTTACAAATTACCTGTTTAAAAACTCATAAAGCAAAATAATAAGATTGTATTATTGAAAAATCTCCCACTGGATATTATGTAGCACTTTGGTTTACGAAACCTGTTTTAGTCGTTTGATAATACAATTTGTAATTACTTTACTGACAAAGTAATTTATCACAAAATAAATTTATGACTTGAAATTGTGCATTTTATGTAGTATATTGCTTTAAATTACTGATACCAATGAATATTGCAAAAGTTGAAAGTATTATAGTAAGAAAACTATTGGTTTAATATTGGATTTTCGTTTATTAATTGTTAATTGACAGGTAATAAATAAAACAACAGATATGGTTACTTTTTTTTATTGGTAAATTTTATTGTTTTTTTTTGTAATTTTCTTTTTTGTTGATAATTATTTTTATTTATCTCTTTTATACGTATGTAAGTTCTTACTCTAATATATGATTCCACAACTTCTTGTGGCAAACTAGTCTTAATATTTTGTACCAAACGCTTTATTATGTTGGTATTTTTGTTAATCGATTTCTTATGGAATTCATTAAACATTTGTTCAGCGTCTTCTGCCATTTTCTTCATAATAGCATTCGGCTGACGTAGACACCGCCTGGAGACTAATCCAATCCAGTTGCTTTCTGGGGATTCAATCTGAGTATCATCATGTAACGAGTATTTGCTTCTGAACTTATGTGCTATATATCCCGCTATATAGTATAAGCCTTGCTTCGCAATATCCCCGGTAGCAGAGGTTGCGGAATGGATTCTTTCGAATTCCGTCAGCAAGTCCATAAATTCCTCATTTATGTCATCCTCAGACACCCTGACAACATTTTCTTCAAAATCTCCAGTTTCTTGCACAAAAGGTTCCAAAACTGTAGTTAAGTTAAGTGTTGCGTCTGTAGTTAGTAACTCTACTACAGACGTATCTTCCTGTGTGTTGACATTTTCTGAAAACACAACAGATGAATGCTTCCCAAGAATGTACCATCTCAATCGATATTTGAATTGTAATGCACTAGGGTGGTCATTGGTGGATCCCATAGCTCGCATATATGAAAAAAAATTTTCTATTATATCTTGATTCAGACGTCTAGTAATTATGTACTCAATATTAAAGTTTGACCTTAAATATTGATATAAGTTTTTTAGAGAGCTGTTATTTTGTAGTATCGCTTTTTGAAAAAACATTAAACTTTTTCTTGTACCGACTCTTATATTTTGTATTAATTTAGTCATTTTTTCTATTTTATCCAGTTGGTTTTCAATATCAACACCATATGCATTGGCAGCAATATCAAATTTGGTTTGAGTATTGAACAAATCAAACCAATCGTTAATGATATTAATTATGTCACTAATTTCAGTGCATGCAATATCTGGCATTAAATTATGTTCACCACACCACCTTATCGCTAGCGCCACTGTACGTGAGAGACATTGCACAGCATATTTTACTTTCTGCCTTTGGTTGCCAATTACATCGATGTGAACCTGTGTAAGCTTATGGGCAAGTTTCAAGTCACCTTCCTGTAGGTCAACCAATTTCTGAAAGGGCTCCTTCGTGATCTTTGTATTATTTATGGTGAACCCATGATCAAAAAGATTATTTCTAATCAATTTGATTAAATGTGGCACATCAGCAAATACAAAAATCTTTTTCCCTTCATCAGATGGATGAGTGAAGGATTCACTTTCATCGACAGCTACACCAACCTTCATATTTTTCCATAATTTTCTGTTTCCAGGTCCTAGATCCGAAACAACAGCTACAACAGTGTACTGTATTACTTCTAATTTACATATAATATTTCGGAGGACTTCTACCGACATACCACAGTCGTAATCATAGTATATTACTTGCTTCCATGCCGAAAACAAGCCACGTACCATAACGGTTTGCACTGTTTTGTGCGGTCCTACAGCCTGTTCCCTTTTGCGATCGAAACATATTTCATTAGAGACGTACATCTCGTCAAAAGAAAGTACACACAATCTGTCGCGCTCGGTATACTCATTTGCCTTATATTTCATAATTAGTAAAACCTCTTCCAGAATACCTGGTTTCAATTCCAAACTTGTCGCCCACTTCCTTAAGGTTGATAAGCCTGGCAGTGGATATTCTCTGGTAGTTCTTAAATATCTGTAGGCTTTAGGACTTACGCTTCGAAGCGAAATTGCCGAGGAAATATCTTCAGCAGTCCATTTTGCCTTCATTTTTGTCTTTGATTTTATTAGTCGTATTTGCCCCGGTGTAAAATATTTCTCTAAAATTCTATTGAGGTGACATATTTCTTCAGTGAGGTAGGCCACCTTTTCCTGTAAGGTCTGTATTTTCCCTTGCGATAGAAAATATTGTTCCTTCCAATGTGATAGTGTGTCTTCAGGGTTTTCGGTTGAAGTAGATGGTCTGCATTATAAAATCAAAATTAGAAATGCTCAATACATAAATCATTCGTTATACTATCTTTCACAAACTTGATTTGTTTCATTTTTAAAAAAATGCATATTAAAATATATATTACAGAATTACTGTTTTTAGCATATTCAAATTATTTATTATACACCATAATCTTAATCAATAAAGTCTACAACATTATTACTTACATAACAGCTTATGGCCAAGCATTTCAGTAAAAATGGAACATAGGTATATAGTAATATGTATCAAATAAGAAGTATATAGAATAATTAAATAAGTAAGACTGATTTGTGTACTGTTCGGGCATATGAAAATAGGTATTAATGTGAAGGTAATGATTAAAATCGATAATTTTCTTTCTGTAATTCCTTAATATCATATGTAACAATGATCATTCTCCCTTACAGATTATATTACAGACAATGAATACTATACTTTTTTAAGTAAAATATCAAAATTTTTACTGACAAAAAGTTTTTATTCAATCAATGAATATTTGAATACCTAATAATTTTATTGATATACAATTTTAATTTGTTTGTCTGTATATTTTGACTTTTCATGTAATGATTTTATTACATTGAATAAATATTATTATTATTATAAATTACATCATTAATGATATATATATATATATATATATATTTACTTAAATGAAAAAGCTCCAGGTTTTGTAAATGCTACTTCACAATATTATTCTGTTTCGCATGTTTGGTTTCTTCTTTCCTCGGGAACAATAGAACAACTAGAACAAATTATTAAAATTAGAATGCTTTGTTTATTAAACATGGTAAGGTAGTATTGCTAACCTTATTTATTTGTTAAAAGTATGAAACAGCAATTTCTTTAAGTATTTTTACATTGCACACCACTTCAACATTACAAGACTATTTAAAACATTTTGAGCTTTTAATTTGACAGCTTATTTGAATACAACTCTTTTCATAATAACTATGCTTTGACAACTCCACTAACGAGTTAAATTTTTCCTTACCTTGTTGAGGAATCTTCTTTTGGCATAGAGAATGTTACTTCTGTATCTTCTACAGTTGGAGGTAACAGGTCGATTTCTTCCGATGGATTGATGGAATAACTGTAATAATTCATTAAATAGGTAATACTTTTTACATTGGCATATAATACATAGGTTATTATTAGGTTCATTGCTTCATACAAACAAATTTATTTGTATTTTTTTAAATACAGTATAAGTAGTGATTATATGAAGGTACGTATTACAGATTAACATTCTTCCTCTGCAACATCCTACTCTGTATACTAAATAATTTAAAAGTAAGTACACTCATGTGTTATTTCATATCTGTTACCTTGATGTTGATGGTTGTAAAGTCGAGTAATTTACAGCAGCTTCACTATGTGTATGTATATACAATGTGGGAACAGCTGTTTTATGAAGTATTTGGTACGATTTTATATATTTCTCTCTCATCTGTCGATTATCTAAATACCACTTCTCATATGCGTCTCTTGCAAAATGAAGTGAACATATATAATCTGTAAATAATAACATCATTAAAAGGTACACAAATACGTCCAAATACAAAACCTACGATTTCTTGTGTTTTTTATCCTTCTACCACAGGCTTGTATCCACTGCTGAGATAAGTTTCGATCTTTAGGAAAACGAAAATATTTAATATTCCTTCCTCGAGTGTTTTCTGACCTGCTTTTGCAGCTCAAGACACAGCAGCTTACCATATTAGATGAGCTAAAGGTAGAGGCAAATGTATTGCTTTATAATACAATATTTAATAAACTCATTACCTTCTATGTTATAACCTCTTCTTAAGTTCTAAATAAATCAAATTAAAAGTCTTTGGCTTAATGAAAATATTCACAAATCTTAATAACTACACTAAACATATAAAATAATAATTATAATGACACAAAATACGATATAATCGGATATAACTCTTCGAAATCTAAATATAAACAAAGCACAAACTCAAAACTACAAACATGTGATGGATGACGCAACACATATGACGAAATTGCATCCAGCGCAGAAATAGGCGAATTTGAGTCAAAGTTGTAGCATACCTTATATATTTGTACCATGGAATTCCATAAGAAATCGATTAACAAAAATACCAACATAATAAAGCGTTTGGTACAAAATATTAAGACTAGTTTGCCACAAGAAGTTGTGGAATCATATATTAGAGTAAGAACTTACATACGTATAAAAGAGATAAATAAAAATAATTATCAACAAAAAAGAAAATTACAAAAAAAAACAATAAAATTTACCAATAAAAAAAAGTAACCATATCTGTTGTTTTATTTATTACCTGTCAATTAACAATTAATAAACGAAAATCCAATATTAAACCAATAGTTTTCTTACTATAATACTTTCAACTTTTGCAATATTCATTGGTATCAGTAATTTAAAGCAATATACTACATAAAATGCACAATTTCAAGTCATAAATTTATTTTGTGATAAATTACTTTGTCAGTAAAGTAATTACAAATTGTATTATCAAACGACTAAAACAGGTTTCGTAAACCAAAGTGCTACATAATATCCAGTGGGAGATTTTTCAATAATACAATCTTATTATTTTGCTTTATGAGTTTTTAAACAGGTAATTTGTAAAGAAATTTAATTTAGTTACACATTCGTAAACAACTGTGCTATATATTATGTCTATTTTATTATTCTTTATATAGCTATCTATATACTATTACATCTGTGGTTATTCAAGAGTAATCTTTCTTTTCTTAATATCAGTGGTATGACGAAATTGCATCCAATTGACGTCATAAGGAAGCTGCGCTAGAACATACCTTATATATTTGTACCATGTGGAATTCATTAAACATTTGTTCAGCGTCTTCTGCCATTTTCTTCATAATAGCATTCGGCTGACGTAGACACCGCCTGGAGACTAATCCAATCCAGTTGCTTTCTGGGGATTCAATCTGAGTATCATCATGTAACGAGTATTTGCTTCTGAACTTATGTGCTATATATCCCGCTATATAGTATAAGCCTTGCTTCGCAATATCCCCGGTAGCAGAGGTTGCGGAATGGATTCTTTCGAATTCCGTCAGCAAGTCCATAAATTCCTCATTTATGTCATCCTCAGACACTCTGACAACATTTTCTTCAAAATCTCCAGTTTCTTGCACAAAAGGTTCCAAAACTGTAGTTAAGTTAAGTGTTGCGTCTGTAGTTAGTAACTCTACTACAGACGTATCTTCCTGTGTGTTGACATTTTCTGAAAACACAACAGATGAATGCTTCCCAAGAATGTACCATCTCAATCGATATTTGAATTGTAATGCACTAGGGTGGTCATTGGTGGATCCCATAGCTCGCATATATGAAAAAAAAATTTCTATTATATCTTGATTCAGACGTCTAGTAATTATGTACTCAATATTAAAGTTTGACCTTAAATATTGATATAAGTTTTTTAGAGAGCTGTTATTTTGTAGTATCGCTTTTTGAAAAAACATTAAACTTTTTCTTGTACCGACTCTTATATTTTGTATTAATTTAGTCATTTTTTCTATTTTATCCAGTTGGTTTTCAATATCAACACCATATGCATTGGCAGCAATATCAAATTTGGTTTGAGTATTGAACAAATCAAACCAATCGTTAATGATATTAATTATGTCACTAATTTCAGTGCATGCAATATCTGGCATTAAATTATGTTCACCACACCACCTTATCGCTAGCGCCACTGTACGTGAGAGACATTGCACAGCATATTTTACTTTCTGCCTTTGGTTGCCAATTACATCGATGTGAACCTGTGTAAGCTTATGGGCAAGTTTCAAGTCACCTTCCTGTAGGTCAACCAATTTCTGAAAGGGCTCCTTCGTGATCTTTGTATTATTTATGGTGAACCCATGATCAAAAAGATTATTTCTAATCAATTTGATTAAATGTGGCACATCAGCAAATACAAAAATCTTTTTCCCTTCATCAGATGGATGAGTGAAGGATTCACTTTCATCGACAGCTACACCAACCTTCATATTTTTCCATAATTTTCTGTTTCCAGGTCCTAGATCCGAAACAACAGCTACAACAGTGTACTGTATTACTTCTAATTTACATATAATATTTCGGAGGACTTCTACCGACATACCACAGTCGTAATCATAGTATATTACTTGCTTCCATGCCGAAAACAAGCCACGTACCATAACGGTTTGCACTGTTTTGTGCGGTCCTACAGCCTGTTCCCTTTTGCGATCGAAACATATTTCATTAGAGACGTACATCTCGTCAAAAGAAAGTACACACAATCTGTCGCGCTCGGTATACTCATTTGCCTTATATTTCATAATTAGTAAAACCTCTTCCAGAATACCTGGTTTCAATTCCAAACTTGTCGCCCACTTCCTTAAGGTTGATAAGCCTGGCAGTGGATATTCTCTGGTAGTTCTTAAATATCTGTAGGCTTTAGGACTTACGCTTCGAAGCGAAATTGCCGAGGAAATATCTTCAGCAGTCCATTTTGCCTTCATTTTTGTCTTTGATTTTATTAGTCGTATTTGCCCCGGTGTAAAATATTTCTCTAAAATTCTATTGAGGTGACATATTTCTTCAGTGAGGTAGGCCACCTTTTCCTGTAAGGTCTGTATTTTCCCTTGCGATAGAAAATATTGTTCCTTCCAATGTGATAGTGTGTCTTCAGGGTTTTCGGTTGAAGTAGATGGTCTGCATTATAAAATCAAAATTAGAAATGCTCAATACATAAATCATTCGTTATACTATCTTTCACAAACTTGATTTGTTTCATTTTTAAAAAAATGCATATTAAAATATATATTACAGAATTACTGTTTTTAGCATATTCAAATTATTTATTATACACCATAATCTTAATCAATAAAGTCTACAACATTATTACTTACATAACAGCTTATGGCCAAGCATTTCAGTAAAAATGGAACATAGGTATATAGTAATATGTATCAAATAAGAAGTATATAGAATAATTAAATAAGTAAGACTGATTTGTGTACTGTTCGGGCATATGAAAATAGGTATTAATGTGAAGGTAATGATTAAAATCGATAATTTTCTTTCTGTAATTCCTTAATATCATATGTAACAATGATCATTCTCCCTTACAGATTATATTACAGACAATGAATGCTATACTTTTTTTAGTAAAATATCAAAATTTTTACTGACAAAAAGTTTTTATTCAATCAATGAATATTTGAATACCTAATAATTTTATTGATATACAATTTTAATTTGTTTGTCTGTATATTTTGACTTTTCATGTAATGATTTTATTACATTGAATAAATATTATTATTATTATAAATTACATCATTAATGATATATATATATATATATATATTTACTTAAATGAAAAAGCTCCAGGTTTTGTAAATGCTACTTCACAATATTATTCTGTTTCGCATGTTTGGTTTCTTCTTTCCTCGGGAACAATAGAACAACTAGAACAAATTATTAAAATTAGAATGCTTTGTTTATTAAACATGGTAAGGTAGTATTGCTAACCTTATTTATTTGTTAAAAGTATGAAACAGCAATTTCTTTAAGTATTTTTACATTGCACACCACTTCAACATTACAAGACTATTTAAAACATTTTGAGCTTTTAATTTGACAGCTTATTTGAATACAACTCTTTTCATAATAACTATGCTTTGACAACTCCACTAACGAGTTAAATTTTTCCTTACCTTGTTGAGGAATCTTCTTTTGGCATAGAGAATGTTACTTCTGTATCTTCTACAGTTGGAGGTAACAGGTCAATTTCTTCCGATGGATTGATGGAATAACTGTAATAATTCATTAAATAGGTAATACTTTTTACATTGGCATATAATACATAGGTTATTATTAGGTTCATTGCTTCATACAAACAAATTTATTTGTATTTTTTTAAATACAGTATAAGTAGTGATTATATGAAGGTACGTATTACAGATTAACATTCTTCCTCTGCAACATCCTACTCTGTATACTAAATAATTTAAAAGTAAGTACACTCATGCGTTATTTCATATCTGTTACCTTGATGTTGATGGTTGTAAAGTCGAGTAATTTACAGCAGCTTCACTATGTGTATGTATATACAATGTGGGAACAGCTGTTTTATGAAGTATTTGGTACGATTTTATATATTTCTCTCTCATCTGTCGATTATCTAAATACCACTTCTCATATGCGTCTCTTGCAAAATGAAGTGAACATATATAATCTGTAAATAATAACATCATTAAAAGGTACACAAATACGTCCAAATACAAAACCTACGATTTCTTGTGTTTTTATCCTTCTACCACAGGCTTGTATCCACTGCTGAGATAAGTTTCGATCTTTAGGAAAACGAAAATATTTAATATTCCTTCCTCGAGTGTTTTCTGACCTGCTTTTGCAGCTCAAGACACAGCAGCTTACCATATTAGATGAGCTAAAGGTAGAGGCAAATGTATTGCTTTATAATACAATATTTAATAAACTCATTACCTTCTATGTTATAACCTCTTCTTAAGTTCTAAATAAATCAAATTAAAAGTCTTTGGCTTAATGAAAATATTCACAAATCTTAATAACTACACTAAACATATAAAATAATAATTATAATGACACAAAATACGATATAATCGGATATAACTCTTCGAAATCTAAATATAAACAAAGCACAAACTCAAAACTACAAACATGTGATGGATGACGCAACACATATGACGAAATTGCATCCAGCGCAGAAATAGGCGAATTTGAGTCAAAGTTGTAGCATACCTTATATATTTGTACCATGATTTGTACCATGTGAAAAAGGGAGAGAAGTGCGTAGGAATTCGCTACATATAAGAAAGTCACTAAATCAATACTCGCCAAAGGCAGATGGTAACGATTGTGATTTGGATGTTGCTCAAAATGCGTATGAGAGTCACAAGTCTTTGGATGACAATTTATCTGTAACGAATTACACAACGCGAAGTGGTAGAACCATAAAGCGACCGCAAAAATATGATGACTGTTTAGAAAAGGGAGATCATATGAGTAACTAAATAAGAGGATTCTTTTCTCTGTCTTTCATGGGAAGCACGACTCAACTAGCGCCATCTAACGTTCCATATGTAAACAAATAGCAACTACATTGCCCTATGCGTTTTTGGTTTGAGACAAATATAACTCAAAAACTGTACAATAGATGTCACTCCCAAACAATCTTCAATACCCAGCAGTTGGCGGTAAATTTAAATATGCCACAATTTTTATAGTACAACATATATATATGGGATAAAATTCATAATCATTGACTACAAATTTTCGTAAAAAAATACAAGTTCTAATATAAAAATTGACCTGATTTTTTACAAAATTTCGTAGTCAATAAATAATGAATTTTATTTCATATAAGTTACACAATAATGGTATTAGAGATAGAATTTTTTAATATATCCATTTAGCTATAATTGGTTTCACATTTTAAGCAATGACTAAAAATTGTAAGAAGCAGTAGTTGTTTTTTAAATGCTTTATTCTGTTGTAAATAGGAAAATATAATCACTAGTAATTAATATTGATTAATATGACAAACATACTTACCTTTATCTGTCTTTATGAAAAATATTATTGTTAGATACATTTGTTTCGAACTATATTGGTTCTCGTCAGTACGATGTACTACTGATTATTATTTTCAGTGAAAGTTTAAGTAAGTACTCATAGTAACAGTATGAGTTAGAAAAATCAGTAGAATCGTAGACATATGTATCTACCATTGCTTAAAAAAACTATTTATATCCATTAAAAAATCAAAAACAATGTACGCAATTTCTTCAGTAAATAATCACCGAAATAAACATATATTTGGCACAAAACCGGTATAAAAGCGAATGGAATCGATAAATATGCCAAGTAATGCATATTCTGTCATTACTTTAAAATAAAATTTAACATTCTTTAAACAAATTAACAAAATATAAACTCTAAAAACAATTAACAACGGTTGCATATACTTAAATAATTGTTTTCAATCTTTAATCAAACTTTAGATTGACAAAGGATTTTCATTTTTCTTTGAATTGCCTTTCTGCGAGTGTGACTTTTAAAATTACTATTGATATCGTCAAAATGTTTTCTTATTATTAATAATGAAGAGGTATCTAATAATTGACTTTTAATCTGATGAAAATGTTCTGAACATGAAAACCATGAAAAATCTATTTGACTTAATACGGATAACAATTTTGTTCGTAATGAACTGATATGACCAAATGAGTTTAAGAAATTTATTGTTGCATCATGTATGTTAATAACATAAATTACCAAATTTCGAGTAACGTAGTTCAGACGACGGGAATCATCAAATTCCTTAAACATGGTTAAAATATGTTGTGGTTCTAAATTTTCTGTTAGTAAACACTTTTTACAATAAATACATTCTGATAATCTAATTTTTTTTATTAAAAATCCACAAACATATGCAACGGCTTGAGTATCAAATTTTTCATCGGAAATGTCTGATTCTAAAACTACTGGAACAACAAAATTTTTAAATTCTTCATTTTCATTATTATTATTTATAGTACTACTACTCTCAGGATCGTTTACAAAAAACTTCTGAAGGTTTTCCAAAAGGGTTGCCCCGTCTTCTTCACAATTTGAACCTCTATTTTGGTTACTTACTAAATTATTAACAATACATGTTTTTAAGGCTGAAATAAACTGCGAAGGAGTTGGGTTATCATTGAATCCACCGCACTGCCGAACAGAACTAAATAAATTTTCTACAGGGTCTTGATTTAAATATCTCGTTCGTAAATAGGTGAAGCCATGTTTCTCTGAACATTCTTTCCAAATTTTCTGAATACCCTTTATCGTAAAAATCCAACCAGATTTTACAGGAAGAATGTTTTTAATTTTATTATTTTCAACTGATTCAAATTGCCAAGAATTAATTTTCTCTAACATGCTACTCCAAAATTTCATATGTCCTGAGTTTTTAGTGACGCAAGATTTTAAAGAACTATTTTTATTTAATTGAATTAACCGAGAATTTAAACTATCAAAAAGATTGTTGATATCATTAGCAAATTCTGCTGTATGAATAGCCTCAGCAGGTATACCGGTACTGGGATTACTAACCATTGACTCAATCTCATGAGCTACAGAGGCACTTAATGTTTGTGCTGCAATTTTAACTTTCATTTTAATGTTACTACGACTGAGATCAAAATAATGGTCATGTAACTTTCGTAAACCTTGGAAACGTTTCGATTTATCTATTTCATAACATTGAACAATATGATTAAATTTAGCCGTCTTATTCTGTGAAAATTTTATATTATATTTATATAAAGCATTTCTGGTATTTTTTAATAAATGAGGAACATCAAAAATAGGAATAATTTCTTGACCATTAACATTAAAAGTAGATTTATTTTGCGAGTCTAAAAGTAACTGTCTGATGGCTGATCTATTAGTGGAACCCTGATCACAAACTGTGCAAATTACTGTTAATCCACAAGATTGTAAAGCTGAAATTATTTCAGGCAATAACACTTTTAAATCATGTGTTTTTACCACATCTTTAGTAAAATAGTATGCAATAGGTTGCTTCCAATGTTTACTAATACCTTGCACCAAAAACACCAAAGCGTGATTTGCTACTTCATTTTGTCTACCCAGAGATCCAAGATCTACATATCCGATTACTTGATCTTTAGAAATATTATAATTTAAACCAGCAGACAAAGCTATTTCATCAAATACTAAACAACAAACCCGGTCCCTTGGATACATTTTCTTTACACGTTCTGATAATTTGGATAAAAATTTTTTATTGATTCCTACTTCTAAAGGTATTTGGCCTAAATATTTTCTAATGGAAGATTTAGAAGGTAGTATGAAAAATTTCTGTAAAAATCGATAGCACCTTGGACCCCGTTTATAAATGGCTAAAGCAAGTGCTTTATTTTCTGAGTTATATATAGGACGTCTCTTTTTACAGTTGTTAATTTGTGATTCAATAAATTTTACTCCGATAGGATCGATACGTTGAGATAAATTTGTGAATAAATTGGAATAAGCGATATTACGAACATTGAACAAATTATTTCTACACTTTAATAATTTTGTTTTTAATTTTAAAATCTGATTTTTTTGTTTACGGTCTAAATAATAAAACTTTTTAAGATCTTTTGAAAGGTGAGACCCTCTTTTTACATTGAGAGATTGCAAAAGTGTTTGTTGCTGTCTTGTATTCGACTTAAAAGTAGAGTTTTGACAAAATGAAGTATTAGGTGAAGTACTTACACAACCAGTATTTGATTCTGCTTCATCCGGCATGGTGTCGTCAACAATAACAGTACTAGTACTCGCAGTGGTATTTACAGATGGCAATTTGGAATAAGTGTATTTTGGCTTTTTAAATGGTGGTTCTGAAAAATCATCTGAAACTGATGTTTGGCATTTATTAATTTCAGCATTCTTTAATGTTTCACTAACAAACTGTTTAACTGACTCTACAGTATTTTTCAAGCAAATGTTACCATTAAGAGAATTAACGGATGTTGAGCTAATGTTTGATTCACAAAATATTGTTGGCACTGCATTTTTGTTGAGACTATTCTTCTTAGTATTTTTAAAACATTTTAATTCAAAGTGGTCTTCGCAAAAGAAACTATTTTTGCTCGGGAGGTTAAAATCAGCTTTACAAAATTTGCGAACTGATTCTATCCAAATCATTTCCCTGTTTGCAGTAACTTGAAAAAAGTGTTTATTTCTGTAAGAAGTATCTGTAATATATAAATAATATACATTCTTGCAATTTGGTGCGCAACAGTGATGTGTATTCCTCCCAGTCATTTTATATGGAAAAGTAAAACAAGCAAAAACAGTAAGACAATTCAAATCACTGATTCTATAATTATAATTAACTTTTCGCGTTACATTAAATTTTAGTCTAAACCAGAAAACAATTATTGGAAAGCACTAGCGCGATAACTTACCTATTTCGTCACATTGCAACTAAAATAAATAATAAAATAATAATAAATTCTAACCTGAAACCTTATTTTAAACGTTAGTGAACTCTATAGGTTCTTTTACTAACATTGCTTTTCTCTTAAGTTATGTGTTACAGTTTTCGATATATAATTTTCGCGATCAATAGCAGTGTTATACATATGCTTCATGAGATGGCGCCACTTATACGCGATTCTTGTCTTCCTATCCTTTTGACGCGTCTTATGAGGGAGATGTAATAGTAGTGACATCTGACGGGCAGTTGAACTACTACAAGTGTAAGTTAAGGCATTAGAGACATGTAAAAAGCATGTATTCATAAAAATAATAAATAGTGATTAAAGAACCTCTAGTGGTTATTATTTATGATTATGTTATAATTATCTTCACCTGCTACCTACACAAACCATATTACAAAAATATTTTGAATTAAGGGATATGATAAGTCTACTGACACTAATTTTTCAAATTCCAAAAATAAGTGATGATGTGATTGTGGATGTTAAATGTTATTCTAAAACACATATTGCAAGACGATATAAGGAAGAAATGTCATTTTTCCTATATATTTTATCTTATAATTGACAATGGATATTGCAGAACAAGCTGGAAAAGGTTCAAAGTACTAACCTTTAATAAAATCTTTGCTTGGTTATGAATTAGTTTGTTTGTATAACTTGTTGGGTATGTACTATCCTCAACAATAATTGATGATTATTCATTCAGACTTGTATCATGGCAGTTGTTGTTACGATTCAGGCCTAGATAAAATAAAAGTAACTAGAACCATAATAAAATAAGTAATGTCAAAGCCGAGTACATTTAAGTGTGTATCTAATTAATTTTTATGAAGTGATATACCTTACATCAACCAGTAGGAAGGCTAAAATTCTACATATATAACGCAATAAAATCCATGAAGATTTCAAACAATTGCAATTAAACGTGGGTGAAAGAAAAATTAAATAGTAGAAATATAAGTAAGCTAGTTTAATAATGACATGTAATGTCGAAACTGCAGTCACATAGTGATTAAAATAAAGTGAAGTTATTCAAATTTAATTGAGTGTTTTATTTTACTTATATCCAGTATCATGAATCTTCACAAAGTAACAGCCGAAAGTGTTATATATTTTAAACTAGTTTTGTTTGATAACCCCAACGTAACTTCAATTATTAGGAATTACTATTATTGAAAGCAATTTTTAAAATCGCAGGTAAATACAAATTGAAGAAACGTCCATATACAGACCATGTGTAGGCAGTACTTACTATATTGATAATTACCAAGAATGTAAATGTATAATGAAAGTTGCTGCGACTTCCCTGACGAGCTGAGGTATTGTGGGTGTAAAAGCAGGATTAATTATAACACTTCTACAGTAAGAAGGATAGTGTTTCTATTATAATAGTAAATTTATTATATCAATAATAAGATATACATACAGTTTACACAATAGCACATCAAGCAAAAATGTAATGATAACATCAACACAGGGCTAATTTATGTCATTGACATTGTAGAATGCTTCTTGAAGGAGAATGTCCTTTATTTTCTCTTTAGATACGATAGTAGAAGGATGTCTACACATAAGTTTGATTTTGTTAAATAATTACCAGTGACGTGTTGTACTGAAGTGGCTTTTGTCCTATATAATGCGGGATGTGCAGCAAATGGTGATGAGGGGTGGAGACTTCTGTAATCTCACCCCTAGTCATGAGGTGTGACAGCTTTTTCAAAGCCCTCCTTAGTTGTTGCTGAATATGTGTCTAGGCTAATGGACTTATCATAAGTTATCTGAAGAGAGGTTTGCAGCGAATAGTTTGTGAAACACAGACAATTGCTCGAACAGCCTTCTTCTGCAGGATGAACACCTTTTCTACATAGGCCTACTTACCCCATATTGGTTAAACATTGTTGATATGTGATTTGATAGTCCATAGTATATCGTTATTCCAGTAGACTATCAGTTATAAATCTGATATGTCTAATTGCATAAGTAGCAGAAGATAAGTGTTTGACTAATTTAACTAATCTGCGGCTTCCATGTTAATCTTGTGTCTAGTCTAATATCAAGGAATTTTCAATTCGTAGAATATATGTTTGATCTATGTTTACTAGTAAAATAAATTGTCTCACATTTATCCTGGTTAAGTCATAAATGATTGGCTGTGAACCATTTAAATTTCTAAATTCTGAAGATACCAAAACCTTAAAATAATGTGGTGTTTATAATGCATTTTCTTTGTAAAATGTACTACATTACTGGTTTGAAAGCCTCACATAAACCAGTCAAGTTGATGAAACCATGCAAAGCAACTTAATAAATGTTGTGGTTCGGATAGCTTTTAATTACTTTTTCTTCTTTTACATAATACCTATATCTAGTCATACCAAATATATAGAAGACTGTTTTAGACATACCTGTTGAACACATAGAAAAAAATTAGAATAACCCCAAACTCTGAACCCGAAACAGACTGACATTTCATGTAGGTGAGTATTTAATAAAAATGCTGACTTTTTAATACCGTTTTCTTGTTTAGATTTATTTCTTTAAAAAACATGAATACGTTTTTTAAAAAGCCTTTTGTATGTCTTTTTTTTATTATGTTATAATATAAAAGGGTAATAATTGTGAGTATAATAAGAGAAAAAAATAGTAATCCTACGATTCTTCAATGAAACATTTACTTAAATCTACTTTATCACAGTTAAGCTATATAGGTTATGTTGATATGTAATTCAAGGGCAAACGATAGGCTTGTTCGGGTTTAATTTTGAACGGTTCTAGTCATGCGCGTTTATGTTCCCGTCATGCGCATTTACGAAATCTAAAACGATTTTGCAAACGCGCCTGACGGGAACTGTTCTGGAACCGTTCAAAATTAAACCCGAACAAACCTGATGTGAAAAGCAAATCAAACAAAATATACTCTTATGTAAAATTTAATAGAAAATATCAAAATATATTTACATTTTTTATAAACTTCCGGATTAAATTGTGGGAGTGGCGTTGAGAATATTTCGGCTGAGCACTTTCATTCATTCGTATTAATCAATTTGAAAGATATCAGAGGACGACACTTACTACATAAGAAATATTTACAGTTTTCTCTAGGTTGTATAACTATAGTATTTATAAACAAGGCTATTACGTACTTTCAAATAACTCGTAACATACTAAATTTTATAATTAGTAACCGAAAAAATTGTTGTTAATTATAATTTTAAATTATAATGAATATTTAAAGTATCGCATAACACACAACTAACCTCTAAATAATTGCTAATAATTGCAAGATAATAGCGCCATCTATATTATATGTGCTACACTGTTAGGCGACGTAAATGTAACAGATATCTGTAATGTATGTAAAGACCATGTCAAGCCTGTGGCACTTATATGGAAATACCAGAGAAATAGAGTAGGGGAGAACGCGCTTAAAGATGCGCCAACTAAGTTAAATTGAATTCCGCCATTTTGAAGGTTATATTTATACCTAGCTCAACAATTCGCATGTAAAGTTCATTGACTTAGAAAAATGTAAACAAACTTACGTGTGAAAAGAAATGCCTTCCTGCAAAATGGCGACCACTATAGCGTTTGCTTAAAACTGGATGCGCACTCGTCGAAGCGCGTTCTCCCCTACTCTATTTCTCTGGGAAATACACGATACATTGTAGTAGTCGTGTCACTCCAGTTCGGTAGATGGCGCAGAGTTATAAAAACAAGATAACTTTTAAATCGATTGAGTCAAACTAAGAAGAACCACAACAAACACAATCGCCGTTGCTTTGGCCACTTTTGCTGTTTACTGTTTTGTTGTAGTGTGTTTGAATTTTTAATTTTTTTCAAATATTTACTCAAACTGTTTTTTTTTAAACAACCATTTTATTGGGTGTAGTATACGGTAATAGGTGGGTACAATAATACATATAAAAGTGTAGCAAGAGGTGGTACATTATTTAATGTTTTAGTGTATCCCGTGAGTACCAGTATAACCTAAAAATATTACATACTTCAAATATGGGTTCTTACTGTGCTGTCTTCGGATGTATAGCTAAAAACCAAAGTAAAAACAGATTTCCAAACCCAGATAAATATCCTGTGCTATTTCAAAATTGGATTGTAGCTTGTGGAAGGACAGAACTCGTACATAAATCGCCAACAAGTATATATAATAGTTCTCGAGTTTGTCGGAAACATTTCACTGAAGACTGTTGTGGGCCAAATAATGTTCTTTTGAAAACTGCGATTCCAACCTTACACCTTCCAGGTATTGTACTTTCTATTTATTTTCAGGTATTGTTTATCATATTGAATTAATGTGTTTTACTCATTTAGAACCTTTGAGAATGAGTATGATACCTGGAGTGAAGAAAACTTTAAGTATCCAAGTTGCTCAAAAGGGGGATGAAACAGAACATAATCCATCAACATCAAAAGAACATATTCCATCAACATCAAGAGAAACGAATCCAATTAATTTATTAGTCCCTGAATGTATCGAAATTGCTCAAAAAAAGGATGACTTGGAACATTTACAAGGTCCTGGATGTAAGTTGTCATAATAATTGTAATTGTTATACCGGTAATTGATTTATTTTAAATAAGAATTAGTTCTGCATTAATATATTTGATATAATCCTGAACCTGCTTTCTGCTTTTTTAAGTTATAGGCTTGTGTTTCATGTAGATATATCAGCACCATCAACATCAAAATCTACAATTGAAATTCCAAAAACTCCTAGAAAAGGTAATCTAATACTTATATAAATATTATATAATAGTTAAGTTCATTAGAAATTATGTAAGAATTGTTTCAATGTTTAATAGATTAATCTTTAATGTAACTGGACTGGGAGCGTGGCGCACTCCTGTAATCCAGCAACTTGGAAGTCAGATGTAGTGAACAAGTATGGTGTGTTAGTTCTGGAGTAGAGAACAAGAGAAATTTAGTGGAAATGTTTAATTATTGAGAAATGTTATCAGTTATTTTTTAGGACAAAGAGATGAACTACTTTCATCTATTGGTATGCGGAAATTTAAAGACTTATCACCTAAGACAAAATATCTCTACACAAAGTTATGTAACTACAAAAGAAAGTTGTCTTCAGTAAAGAAAAGGCGCCAGAAATTTAGAGAAAGGTTACTATTAAAACAAGCAAGCCCTAGTTTGTTATCGCAAGGTAATTCTACTCTGGACCGTATAAGAGCAAGATTTTTTCAAAGTCAAGTGGATAATACAACCAGACCACCAACAGGCCATCGATTCACACTTGATGACAAAATTTTTGGTCTTGCCTTACAAAAGCAAAGTGGAAGTGGGTATAAATTCCTTTCCACCATTTTTAGTTTACCATCAAAAAGGACAATACAGAGATTGCTAGAAAAAGTTGACATTAAGCCAGGAATAAATCAAGCATGTTTTGAACTTTTTAAATCAACCAAATTTAAAAATGAGTTAGATAAATACTGTGTACTACTGTTTGATGAAATGAATATTGCACCTCATTTACAATATAATTATAAGAATGATACCATGGAGGGATTTGAAAATTTGGGATATCGAAGAACTCCAGACATTGCTAATCATGTACAGGTAAAAATTTAGAAAGGCAAGGAATACTGATGATTTAGTAATAGTATTTTGTTTTTTATTTTAGGTTTTTATGCTACGAGGAGTATTCCATAAGTGGAAACAGCCAGTGTACTATAACGCTGTTAGAGGTGCCACAAAATCAATAGATATTGTAAAAATTATAAAATTAATCGTTGCTGAAGCCCAGGCAGCTGGTTTGATTATTGTTGCTACTGTATGTGACCAAGGTACAAATAATGTTAGTGCAATAAAAACACTAATTGCTGAAACTCGAAAAAATATTCAAGAAGATGTGGTACGCACAGATCCAATTTTTGAAATATTGAATATGACCATAATACCTCTTTTTGATGTCCCACATTTGATGAAGGGTGTGCGCAATAACTTCTTAAAGAATGACCTATGTTTTGAAATTCATTCAGAAAAGAAGGTAGTCAGGGATGTTTGTGTATATATTTTAGCAAGCAATTATTTTATTTATTTTAGGTTGCCAAATGGGATCATATTTATACAGCATATAAAATGGACCCATACATCGGCAATGTGAGAAGCATGCCTAGAATTACAGATAACCATGTAAATCCCCTTGCAATCAAGAAGATGAAAGTATCCTGTTGCACCCAAGTATTTAGTAATTCAGTTGCAAAGGCAATTAACTTGATGGCATTTTCTGGTAATTAAAATTTGCAAATAGCTTTGAATATACTATCAACAGATTATTTACAGAAACTACTGTTAATACGGGCAGTGAAATATTGCACCTTCCAAAAGCTGCAATGCATACTGCCGAATTATGCGATTTTTTTGACCAGCTGTTTGATAGTCTAAATGGTAGTTCCATTGTGTCTGCAAAGAAATGGAGAAAAGGGGTATCGCAGAATTCTGGGCACATTGATTTCTGGACCAAAAGCCTTAAAACATTAAAGTCAATGTATTTTATATCAAGTACAGACCAAAAACTTAAACCACCATCTTTACAAAATTTTATTTCCACACTGGCCAATTTTAAAAGGTTATTTGACATGCTCCAAAAATGTGGCGTTGAATATATGATGCCCAGGACCTTTAATCAGGATCCTTTGGAGAATTTCTTTGGACAGATTCGACAAAGGTCATACAGATATACAAATCCAACAGTGTCATCTTTTAACTCATTATATAAAAGCATCTTATTTAAAAATTTAACTGGAAAGCACTCAATAGAAAGCAACTGTGAAGATGACGATTCAGATATGTTTTTTACATTAAAAAATTTAGTAAGCCAGGTAATTTTATTGAGTAATATTTTATTGTTATATTTTATTAATTTGTTTGTCTTTGTTCTGTTTTAGAATCAGCCAAATGTTGAACAAATGGTAATAAAACCATTCCACATATCAGTGTATGTAATCAGATCAAGTCTTTTCTTAAAGCAGGTATTAACATATATGGGTGGCTATATAATAAGAAAAATAAGATTTTGTACAATATAAATAAATAATAAAAATGAGTTCCTTACTGATGAAACCTCTGACATACATAGGCTTACAGTTTTAAAAGAATATAATAAAGATAGCAAAAGCTTAGTATATGTTAATGACCATATAGTAACAATTTTAACAAAAGCATATTATTTAATTCTACATATACTTAGACATCACATTCATGAAGCCAATCTTCGAAAACGGATTATAGCCACATTATATAGGTACATTAAATTTCATTTGCATTGTTCAAATCATGGCAAAAATATTAAATTCCAAATTTTCGAGGTATTAACAAGAACATTAATATATAATTACACAAAACAAATAAATAATATAATGTGTGGGAAAGATTTAAGAAAAATTAATGAATCTGATCCAAAGGTTTTTAAAGAAGCAAGAAATATTTATTTAAAACGAAGGAAGCACATATCCATATAATTTTAATATTTTCTTCTAGTTCTTCCTTAAATATTTTTTTTGTTTGAAATTTATACTATGTATCAATTTATCTTTGTAGTTTTTTTGTTGGTGTTAAAGTAAATATTGAAATTTATTTTTACTTACTTTTTTTATATATAGCTTTGTACCAATAAACATAGTTATTAGATTCTTTTGTACACGAAGTTTACTCATTAAAGTATTATTTCTATTACTGTTTTTTATTTTAATTAATATAAGTTTAATCATTCGTTATCCTTTTTTGTTTATTGTACTTTTATGGGTACAATAAGCAACATATGAGAACATAAACGAAAATGCAATTAAAAATACCTAAGGCATTTCTACGCGCTATATATCTATATTTATGAAGTAGTGTTATCACTCCACGCCTATAGATGTCGCTTTTACTCTGTTCACTTTTAGTATAAGGAAGTGCCGCTTCTATCTCTCTTGTTCTATGGACCATGTAAAGACCTACCAAAAATGTAAACAAATTTTATTTCATGGATCACTTAAAAAATTACACATATATTTAGCTACTGTTACTATTTTTACCTTCCAAATATAAATACCGAGTGTACTTCCTATATTACATATACATTTACCCTGTAATTTTTAAATGTAGCCATTTTTTCTAGTACTTGCAAAACCACTAACTTCCCATTTTATTTACGGCTTATATATTAACTTAATTTTAAAAAAAATACGACCGTTCACTTCGTATAACCTTTATCTTCATGCTTAATGCATAAAATTTACATGTTTTGATATCATACGCCTGAAAAAATGGAAATAAAAATGGTATTTTTCCGGTACATTTCTCTCCCGCCAAAACGTTATCAAACGCAGCCTTAAATAGCGTGTATAATGTTGAAAGGTTTTATGGGTTATATCAGTTGGATTTCCGGAAAGTGTTAGGCTAAACATCGAAATGTGAATATTGTTTTCTACGTATCATACATGTAGAAATAATGTAACATGTATTAAAGTAATAAAAATAATAAAATAAAATAAAACACCTTTTTCACAAAATTAGTTTAATAACTATTTAAACATATTACCTACCAGACATTTTATAATAAGTAAAATACATGTTATACAGACAAATTTTAAAGGGAGGGTGAAAAAACGATTAATGCAAAATTACAACGAATATTAACACTATAAAATTCTGAGAATTAGTTCAATGGGAAATACAAAATATTAATGAGAAAGAATGGGTAAAACTAACGCTGACAGGATTACGAATTACAATTCTAAATAAGATATTAATGAAAAGTTTAATATATAATTATGTATTTAAACCTATTATCTACGAGACATTTTATAATAAAAATACATGTTATACAGAACAATTTCAAAGGTAGCTGAAAAACGATTAAAGCAAAATTACAACGAATATTAACAATATATCATTCTGTGAATTGGTTCAATGGGAAATAAAAAATATTTCTGAGAAAGACAACGGGTTAATTTAACATTGACAGGATTATGGATTAACAATTCTAAATAAGATATTACTCAAAAGTTTAATACATATTTCAAGAGTGTCTTAAGTGTTATCCGATGTCGGTATACAAGATAACAAACCAGAAGAAACGTTCAAATACGATATAAAGAACACATGGTTCATGTCAAATTACACAATGTAGAAAAATCCGCATTAGCTCTACATCATATTGATACAAGTCACAACTTCAGCGTAGAAAATGTTAGTTTAGTTAAACAAAGCAACAATAGAAACTTAGATATGTGGGAAGTCATATACATGAAAAAACATAAAAATTATCTGCTGAATAATGATATTTCTCCCCTTAATAACAAGCATTGATCGGTCATATGTACAAAATTTAAGTCGATATGCGCATGCTTCTCTTAACTTTTAATATGTTCGCTTGACTTGAACCGATAGATGTAAATTCTCCCAACTCTTTAGGGAAGGGATCTATCTCTCAAGTTCAAGAATACGATTTTTAACATTTCAAGAGAATCCCCTCCATTATTCTCTCGAAATCTCTGTTCTCTCGACTCGAGAATCAGGCCCCTGGGGTAACAGATATATTTCTCAATAATGGAGATGTAATTGAAGGCCCTAGGTGAGAGATAACTAAAAATAATAATAATCTTAACAAAACTGGAAAAGCAAAGTTGTTTGTTACAAAGTCGCAAGCCTCACACTTAAAATCAAATTCTTTTAATGATTACTTTTTGTATGTACTTTTAAACTTCTTTTGTAGTTTGTTTCAAAGTCACAAGAGTCACACTTAAAATCACATTTTTTTAAATGTTTGGTTTTTGTATGTAGTTTTAAATGGTTTTTTGTGTTTGTTCTAAAGTCACAAGAGTCACACTGAAAATCAAATTCTTTTAAATGAATAGTTTTTATATACACTTGTAAATTACTTTTGTTGTTTGTTCCAAAGTTACAAGAGTCACACTTAAAATCAATTTTTTTTTAATGTTTGGCTTTTGTATGTACTTTTAAATGGTTTTTGCTGTTTGTTCGAAAGTCACAAGAGTCACACTTAAAATCAAATTCTTTTAAATGATTAGTTTTTATATGTGATTTTAAAGAACTCTTGCTGTTTGTTCCAAAGTCACAAGAGTCACACTTAAAATCAAATTCTTTTAAATGAATAGTTTTTATATGCACTTGTAAAAGATTTTTGTTGTTTGTTCCAAAGTCACAAGAGTCACACTTAAAATCAAATTCTTTTAAATGAATAGTTTTTATATGCACTTGTAAATGATTTTTGAGGTTTGTTTCAAAGTCACAAGAGTCACACTTAAAATCAAATTCTTTTAAATGAATAGTTTTTATATGCACTTGTAAATGATTTTTGTTGTTTGTTCCAAAGTCACAAGAGTCACACTGAAAATCAAATTCTTTTAAATGAATAGTTTTTATATACACTTGTAAATTACTTTTGTTGTTTGTTCCAAAGTTACAAGAGTCACACTTAAAATCAATTTTTTTTTAATGTTTGGCTTTTGTATGTACTTTTAAATGGTTTTTGCTGTTTGTTCGAAAGTCACAAGAGTCACACTTAAAATCAAATTCTTTTAAATGATTAGTTTTTATATGTGATTTTAAAGAACTCTTGCTGTTTGTTCCAAAGTCACAAGAGTCACACTTAAAATCAAATTCTTTTAAATGAATAGTTTTTATATGCACTTGTAAATGATTTTTGAGGTTTGTTTCAAAGTCACAAGAGTCACACTTAAAATCAAATTCTTTTAAATGAATAGTTTTTATATGCACTTGTAAATGATTTTTGTTGTTTGTTCCAAAGTCACAAGAGTCACACTTAAAATCAAATTCTTTTAAATGAATAGTTTTTATATGCACTTGTAAATGATTTTTGAGGTTTGTTTCAAAGTCACAAGAGTCACACTTAAAATCAAATTCTTTTAAATGAATAGTTTTTATATGCACTTGTAAATGATTTTTGTTGTTTGTTCCAAAGTCACAAGAGTCACACTTAAAATCAAATTCTTTTAAATGAATAGTTTTTATATGCACTTGTAAATGATTTTTGTTGTTTGTTCCAAAGTCACAAGAGTCACACTTAAAATCAAATTCTTTTAAATGAATAGTTTTTATATGCACTTGTAAATGATTTTTGAGGTTTGTTTCAAAGTCACAAGAGTCACACTTAAAATCAAATTCTTTTAAATGAATAGTTTTTATATGCACTTGTAAATGATTTTTGTTGTTTGTTCCAAAGTCACAAGAGTCACACTTAAAATCAAATTCTTTTAAATGAATAGTTTTTATATGCACTTGTAAAAGATTTTTGTTGTTTGTTCCAAAGTCACAAGAGTCACACTTAAAATCAAATTCTTTTAAATGAATAGTTTTTATATGCACTTGTAAATGATTTTTGAGGTTTGTTTGAAAGTCACAAGAGTCACACTTAAAATCAAATTCTTTTAAATGAATAGTTTTTATATGCACTTGTAAATGATTTTTGTTGTTTGTTCCAAAGTCACAAGAGTCACACTTAAAATCAAATTCTTTTAAATGATTAGTTTTTATATGTGATTTTAAAGAACTCTTGCTGTTTGTTCCAAAGTCACAAGAGTCACACTTAAAATCAAATTCTTTTAAATGATTAGTTTTTATATGTCTTTTTAAATTACTTTTGATGTTTGTTTCAAAGTCACAAGAGTCACACTTAAAATCAAATTCTTTTAAATGAATAGTTTTTATATGCACTTGTAAAAGATTTTTGTTGTTTGTTCCAAAGTTACAAGAGTCACACTTAAAATCAAATTCTTTTAAATGATTAGTTTTTATATGCACTTGTAAACGATTTTTGTTGTTTGTTCCAAAGTCACAAGAGTCACACTTAAAATCAAATTCTTTTAAATGATTAGTTTTTATATGTCTTTTTAAATTACTTTTGATGTTTGTTTCAAAGTCACAAGAGTCACACTTAAAATCAAATTCTTTTAAATGAATAGTTTTTATATGCACTTGTAAAAGATTTTTGTTGTTTGTTCCAAAGTTACAAGAGTCACACTTAAAATCAATTTTTTTTTAAATGTTTGGCTTTTGTATGTACTTTTAAATGGTTTTTTCTGTTTGTTCCAAAGTCACAAGAGTCACACTTAAAATCAAATTCTTTTAAATGAATAGTTTTTATATGCACTTGTAAATGATTTTTGTTGTTTGTTCCAAAGTCACAAGAGTCACACTTAAAATCAAATTCTTTTAAATGAATAGTTTTTATATGCACTTGTAAATGATTTTTGAGGTTTGTTTCAAAGTCACAAGAGTCACACTTAAAATCAAATTCTTTTAAATGAATAGTTTTTATATGCACTTGTAAATGATTTTTGTTGTTTGTTCCAAAGTTACAAGAGTCACACTTAAAATCAATTTTTTTTAAATGTTTGGCTTTTGTATGTACTTTTAAATGGTTTTTTATGTTTGTTCCAAAGTCACAAGAGTCACACTTAAAATCAAATTCTTTTAAATGAATAGTTTTTATATGCACTTGTAAATGATTTTTGAGGTTTGTTTCAAAGTCACAAGAGTCACACTTAAAATCAAATTCTTTTAAATGAATAGTTTTTATATGCACTTGTAAATGATTTTTGTTGTTTGTTCCAAAGTCACAAGAGTTACACTTAAAATCAAATTCTTTTAAATGATTAGTTTTTATATGTCTTTTTAAATTACTTTTCATGTTTGTTTCAAAGTCACAAGAGTCACACTTAAAATCAAATTCTTTTAAATGATTAGTTTTTATATGCACTTGTAAATGATTTTTCTTGTTTGTTCGAAAGTCACAAGAGTCACACTTAAAATCAAATTCTTTTAAATGATTAGTTTTTATATGTGATTTTAAAGAACTCTTGCTGTTTGTTCCAAAGTCACAAGAGTCACACTTAAAATCAAATTCTTTTAAATGATTAGTTTTTATATGTACTTTTAAATTACTTTTGATGTTTGTTTCAAAGTCACAAGAGTCACACTTAAAATCAAATTCTTTTAAATGATTAGTTTTTATATGTGATTTTAAAGAACTCTTGCTGTTTGTTCCAAAGTCACAAGAGTCACACTTAAAATCAAATTCTTTTAAATGATTAGTTTTTATATGTACTTTTAAATTACTTTTGATGTTTGTTTCAAAGTCACAAGAGTCACACTTAAAATCAAATTCTTTTAAATGATTAGTTTTTATATGCACTTGTAAATGATTTTTCTTGTTTGTTCGAAAGTCACAAGAGTCACACTTAAAATCAAATTCTTTTAAATGATTAGTTTTTATATGTGATTTTAAAGAACTCTTGCTGTTTGTTCCAAAGTCACAAGAGTCACACTTAAAATCAAATTCTTTTAAATGATTAGTTTTTATATGTACTTTTAAATTACTTTTGATGTTTGTTTCAAAGTCACAAGAGTCACACTTAAAATCAAATTCTTTTAAATGATTAATTTTGGTATGTCTTATCAAATATCTTTTATGTTTTGCTCGGAAACCACATAGGGAACATTTAAATGTTTTTGTTTGATCTGGTGAGTTTGATTGTGCCGGGTCTCCCTTTCCGCCAATAGAACTGTGCGTATTTTCCACGTGCAACCCCAGATATTCTGTTGTCTCGAATCGTCTATAACAAATCCCACATTTAAACTTTTTCAGTTTGAAGTGCTGGCTGTTGATGTGCTTCTTGAGATCTGCTTTATACTTTGTTCGGTACCTGCACTGCTGACACTTATACAATTGGCTGCGACGTCTCTTGCGTCCGTTTACCGCTGTCATTTGATAGCTTTGTGTTGGTGCATTACATTTTCTGAAAACAAATAAAAATATGTAACCTCATTCTCCAATACGACAGGCTTAACAACTACATTTGGTAAATAAGTTCAAATTCTTAATGTTGGTATTTATGAAATAACGTTTTGAGTAACATAATTATATTCAGCGTAAATTGTTCCAGCGATTTCTCAACATCTAAGCTCTTTGCACTTAGGGCCCTATTGAATTAAATGTGAGTATTATTAAATTATTTTTCGAACATCCTGTATATTGTTTCGTTTTAATAATAATAATACTTTATTGCGTACCCAACAGTAAAAAAAAAAAAAACATCATGGGAAACTGTAATTTACAATAGATGTGCGGATTACAAACAGTATAATACAATAAATTACACATAAATCATTCATTTAAGTTTGAGCTCCAAAAAAATCATTAAATACTTGTTTCCATTACGGCACATTTGATGTAGTGGACGTCTCAACATGATATTTCGCCTTCACGTGGAAGTAAAAAACGTAATTTGACTTCCGGCAGGGAGCCATGGCTCGATTCGTTGAAATGAATTACACCCAACAGATAGGGACAGTCAATCCTGCTATGCACTAAATCATGTTAAAAGTAAGGCCAGGAATCGAATATGAATAATTCAAATACCTATTCAAATTTTTGCCGATTTCCAAATTTTTATAAAAGTATTTTTCGAAATAATGTGTCTTTTACAATTATCGAAAAATATTTTTTCGATATCTCGCAAATCATGCGGACTAAATCATGCTATACGCACCTAATTAAGAAAATGAAAGAGATAGATTTAGAATAATTTTTGTATAAAAAGATATTCGAATTTCAGACCGGAAGTATCACTTTTAGTTTTATAACAGTCTTTTTGAAAATATATTGCAAACTATGCATTCTATACAGATTTATCAAGAGCACAAAAGTATTTACCGTATTTAGAGTTCGCCCTTTTTCCCGAAGTTCATGAATATTACGAGGGAGGATCAATAAATACCCGTGTTAGGAAAGAAGACGCAAGTTTTTCGCAATTTTTTTTTATTTTTCAACGTAATCACCTTTTAGTGCAATACCCTTTTCCTAACGTTTCTGCCATATCTTTAACCCCTCCAAAAAATACGATTTGTCAAACTCTGCCAAATACGCTTCTGTCTCGACGATAACCTCCTTGTTTGAGCTGAATCTTCTTCCCCCGAGCCACGTTTTCATGTTGGGGAACAGAAAGAAGTCGCAGGGAGCCAAGTCAGGCGAGTACGGTGGGTGCGGCAGCAATTCGTAGTGCAGTTCATGCAACTTTACCGCGACAATTCTGGATGAATGTGCTGGTGCATTATCGTGGTGAAACAGCACTTTTTTCTTAGCCAAATGGGGCCTTGTCTCCTTCAATTTTATATCGAATCGATCCAATAATTCACTGTAGTACTGCCCCGTGACCGTTCTTCCTTTCTGCAAAAAGTCCATGAGGATTATTCCGTTGGAATCCCAAAAAATCGTGGCCATGACCTTTCCGGCCGATGGGACCGTCTTTGCCTTCTTCGGAGCAGATTCACCCCGAAAAATCCATTGTTTTGACTGTCGCTTGGACTCTGGCGTATAATAATGGATCCAAGTTTCATCGACGGTGACGGCTCGACGCAAAAACTCCTGCGAATTTCTCTTAAAGAGGTCCAAACACTGCTTCAACATTGACAACCGTATCCGCTTGTTGTCCACCGTAAGCAATCACGGCACCCATCGGGCCGACACCTTTCTCAGCGATAACTTATCATGTAAAATATTAATTGCCGTTCCGTACGACACGCCTACGGCCTCTGCTACTTCGCGTACTTTCGTTCGGTGATCAGCGAGAGTCATGTCGTGGACCTTTTCAACAATTTCCTCAGTAACCACGTCTGCCGGGCGGCCTGGGCGCTCCTCATCAAAAACAGATGTACGACCACGTTTAAATTCGTTGAACCAATATCTTACGGTTGTCATAGATTGTGAAGGGTCCCCATAGACATCATCCAACTTCGCTTTTATTTCTTCGCATGTTTTTCCATCCAAAAATAAAAAGCGAATTACGGATCGATATTGCTCTTTTTCCATTTTATCAAGAAACACGAAACACGCGTGATACAACTGGCTGCCAAATAAAAACTAACCTATGAATCTGTCTGAAATTTATTATGGTGTTGTCTGACAGATGGTAGTACACGACGGTAATGCCAACTTCCCTCAGCAGCGCCACCTGTCTTCAAACACGGGTACTTACTGATCTTACCTCGTATAGCACCATCTGGCACCGTTGGAATTCAACATATTTTATGTTGAAACGTATACTGAACAACGTGAAGCATTGATCAGCGTATTATCTGACAGGGCAATAACAACAAGAGCTCAGGCAGGACATTTAATGTTAACTGAAGATGAGTGGACGATCATTGAAAATATTGTTCAAATATTGGAACCCTTCGAGTTGGCTACAATGTCTTTATTGTCATCAGAATCTCAACCGACGATTTCAATGATGATGCCCATTTTGCAATCTTTGATGGACAATTTCATTTCAAAGAACCAGAAGAGATAAAAGAAATAAAATCTGTTCTGCACGGGAATTTCAATCTAGGTTCACAAAAGTTGTTCCTAGTAATGTTTTTGCTAGCGTGCTTCACCAATTGGAATATTTGACATTAGTACTTTTCTTTCCTTCTTTTTAAACCTTGGATCTAGGTTTAAAAATAAGGAAAGATCTTGAAATCTTGAAAAACGAAGAGGAGTCATCAAATGAATTTGATGAAAGGAACATGAATCCAACAAAAAAACCGCTTTAGATATTTTGTTCCCCAATGAATAAGTAGATTGCGCCAGTGAAGTCGATATATATTCTTAGGAATGTTGTATACCAAAAAACATGTGCCCGTTACAATGGTGGAAAAACAATGAAAAATATACAAAGCTATCATAATATGCTAAACGATATCTCTGCGTCCCCGCCGATACCCTCAGAATGGGCTTTCTCTAAAGCCGGTAATATTGTAACGGTGAAACGTTCTTGCTTGAAGCAGGAAAATGTGTTTTCTTAGCGCATAATTTTGTAGTGTATTACTTTCTTATACGTAGTATAAGGAAGTATTGTGATGATCAAAATTTTCGACCTCGCGATTTTTACAGATAACCACGTTTTGAAGTCCCCTGATACCGAAAAAGTGGTTTTTAAAAAAATGTCTGTGTGTGTGTCTGTCTCTCTGTGTGTGACCACGATAGCGGTCAAACCGCTATAAGTATCAATTCCAAATTTTGTATTTACGGGTATAATCTCCCTCTTGAGATCTGATTAGATTTTCAGTAAAATCGACAGACCGGAAGTAGTAGTTTACTTCAGTGAAAAAATCGAATTTTGCAAATATTTCGGCAACTACTAAGTTTAACCAAATTTATAAAGAATTCATATGTACTTAAAATTAAAATTGAGAACAATTTTATTTGAAACGTTTTTCGAAATTCCTACCGGAAGTAGAAAGTAGCGAGAATCAAGAGAGGCACTAACATCTAGGGCGATACAAAGCAGATTATTCGTCGTTGAGCGAGTCACGAATCCATGCTGTATAGAAAAAATTCAATCACCTTTCTTCAGAACAGGGCTAATGCTAGCTTTCTTCCTTCTAGTTGGATAAACATTTTTGAGCAGCGCCAGTTTGAAAATAATTTTTAATGGGTGCACAAACACACCATACGGCTATACTTAATAAGATAGGCTCGTCACCAGCAGTGGGGGTTGATTTCAGATGATTGGCAACCCACTAAATATCCTCTTCGTTGAGAGATGTTATGGTTAAATAATCAGAAACTCTTAGCTGATTTTTAATGTCAGAACCAGTGGAATTTGAGTTTTTTCGGTAAACCTGGGAAACACATAAGAAAATCCCTCACTACGTAAATGGGCAGGGCCGTCACAGCTAAGGTGAATATAGCGCCAAAGTTGTTTTGGATCACTCATTAGTAGGGCGCGGACACGAGCGAGTCATGACTCATCGCCCATGGGCGCACTATTGAAATGTTGTATTTTTAAAGAGGTTTTAATTTTATTTATATAATTGGATAACAAGTGGCTGGTGATCTATAAAATACAAAATACCTTATTATTTGTTTATTTTCTCTTCTGTAAGACTTGTTCTCTTTGAATTAAGTACATCCTTGTAGGTAGAAAACGTCCTTTCTACATCGCAACTGGTTATATGTGCGTACTGGAAATATTCTTTTATTTCAGCGTATTTAGCATATACAATTGCCGCAATGTTATTAAATCTGGATTTCTATTAAAAATTGCGTCTAACTTTTGCCGAAGGCCACATCCGAAGTCACTTGGAATTATTAATAGCCACATCTAATGTGGTTAATCCATTTTTTAATTTGAGATTCAATTTTCAAAATATGTGATTAGTTTAGGCAAATTTCCAAAGTGTTCCTGAAGGAATAACAACTGATTTTTTAAATTTGGGATTTGTGTTAGTTCCTTGCACTCAGAACTACTTCGAGCATCGTCATTTAAACATTTAACGAAATTTTGTAAACTATCGAAATTCTCTGCATAAAAACTATATCTGTGTATGTTTTAGCAAAGCTAAGTGACGAACGTGCGATATTTTGGCATTCTGTAACGATATTTTACAGACTTTGTAATAAATTTCGGAATCACTGACAATTCATTTTCATATCAGAAAGAGTAATATAAACAATGTAGAAAGAATTTTACTCATAAATTCCTTATTTTATGGCCATTTTTTGTTCTCATTCTCGGGCTCTTCTCGAGCGTAAACACATGTTGCAGTTCACCATATGAATTAGTGCTATTCAGTAAATGTGTGTTGTTTACATTATTTCTTTGCTCCGTTGTAACTTCGTCGTAGTTTAACTCGGTCATGTCCGCCCCCTACTCATTAGGTTTAATTCAGCTTCATAGAAAAATCTCAAGTAAGACACATGAATCTGCTTTTTAGTGATAGTCTTAAGCCTACTGACCTCACGATAAAAATAAATCTCCTGGGTTGCTCTCCATCTGCGATGATAATAGATTTTAAGCTTAAGATTCTGTTTGATTTCATTAGTAAACCAATGTGGATAACAGTTATGAGAAGACGACTTACATAAAGGAACAGAGACTTATTAAGGACATTATATGGCTTTCTACAAAATATTTCAACGCACAAATCAACATCAAATGTACTTAATTCAGATCAGTCAATTGACAGGATATCATTATAAAGAGTTATATAATTAGCTTTAGGAAAGTTGTATCGAAAGTTGTTACAAGGAAATTCAGAGGCTTTATGAATTACTGAAATCTTAAAATATATAGAAAGTGCGGGATGATGAGAATCCTCGACAACAATTGGTGACGGTTCACGTTCTACTAACACTTTGGAAGCAGAATTTGAAAATATTAAGTCGAGAAATCTGTCATTAGCATTGTTGATATTATTGAATTGATTTAAATTGAGAATAGACACGAAGATAGTGAGCGTACTAACCCTAGGATCAGTAATATTTAAAGAACGGGACATTGAAATCGCCAACAAGAAGTATGTATTGCTCTAAGACAACCAACACGCCTCCACCGGTGGTGAGGTTTACCAAGTTGAATTTCTTGTCACTTCGATGAACAGAATATTTTTCTGTAGAGAGCTCATTGCTTGCAATGGAATCGTTGAGCCAAGTTTCAGTAAAAACAAATATATCAGAGCCAGAATTAAAGGTATTTACGTAGGCTTCATGGGTTTAAGTGCGTAACCTGCGAGTATTTTGGTAGTAGATGGACAAATCAAGAAAGCTATTACTGTTATCACTGTTGGGATTAACTAGTTTTTCTGGTTTGATTTTAAAATTGTTGGAATACCTAATCCGTGTTTAATAGACAGATTCTGCTCACCGTTTGCAATACGAGTTTTAAGTGTAGGATCAAACATGCCCAGTCGTACAGGTTGAGAGGTGACAAAAACGAGAGTACATCCCTAACTAGTGGAGTATCGAGAGTGAGTTGTCCCTTTGTTGGAAGGTGCCAGTTCGGGTGTGTTGGAGAAAATGATACTACATTTCCGCTTTTCACGTTCGGCCACTTCAAGAATAACTTTCTCCATGTCAATTGAAGAGGCAGTAGCGGGAGAAGAAGCTCTAATAAATTCCTTTAATGCAGTAACTTCATGTTGAAAGTTAATAATAAGAGATTTTAAAGAATTAAGACCCTACTCAAACCCTCACAGCCCTTGCAGGTTCAGGTAAATCCAGAATCCTGGCGAATATGCCTTGCAAGTGTAGCAGAAACTGACACGCAATCAATATCATTTTTACCACATATCGAACAACAAATAATTCTGTGCGATTCATTATCCTTTCCACAGCAACACAACTAACCATTTTATAAACAAAAATGATGGATAGAAATGGGAAGAAAAACATTTCACACCGCCGGGGTCCGTCGTGGTGACTAACACAGAAATAACAAATCAGACCACGGAAGGAAAACAATAGAGTACACAGGTTTGTTAAATTAATATAAGTTAAATAAATACACAGGCATAAACACCAACGAAAGAGTACTGCAACGTGACTGTTAAAAGAAAAAAGATATAAGAAATATTCGTGAAAAGAAAGGATCGCTTGTAAAATCCAAACTTACGTTTAAATAAAGTGTTGACAAAACTAGAATGTATCTCGGTAAAAATACTCAATTATAGAAAGGATTTGTGTACATAATACACATACCATTCGAAAGCACACATTTCAAACTATCTGCTGGTAGTAATTTTAAAATTTCTTGCAGTAAAAGAATGTTTATATCTTAATAAATAGTATGTATAATAAAACAACATTTTGTTGAGAAAATATATTTGTATCGATCACTACTTTTGCACAGCTAGATTATCAATTTCGATTTCCATAAGATAGGGGTTATATATTATTGTTGGATGAATTAAAAAAAAGAACGTAACAATTCGGCTGGGCAGAGTAAATTTAAAGTGTTAAGAGGACTGAAATATTGCCGTATATGAATATAATAATGTAACGAAACCAGCAGACATTCGAAATGAGTTTATATTAAATAAAGGAATCAGATCTCTCGGCGCGATAAAAAGGAAATTGTCACACGCAAAAAAAAGAGGCAGACCGGGCGAGCAATAAATCATATTCGGCGCGACTGGTAAACATCGTAAAGCGTGCCTATGGAATATTCTTCAAAACATCGGGAGAAGTATGGAATTTACAGGAATGCTCTAGTAATCTTCGCATGTGTATATAAGGCGACTGTGTCACCGATTCATGCATTACGGGATTCATTACGGAGAGTAATTGCGGAGTAATTCCCGAATAAGAAAGTCCGTAAGAAATAGCCGACGCGCCTAAAAAATAAATATAAGAGATAAATATAAGTCGTTCGGTAAAAAATAAATATAGTAGTGCCGTCTTATATAAATAGAACTGTTATATAAATAAATACGGACATATTAGTAGTAGTAAATAAATACAAGTGTTAATTTTTATTTATTAATAGTAGTTTAAGTGTGATACTTTAGTTATATATTTTTATATTGTTAAATAATTTTAAGTTACATAAATATACAGACTGTTTTAAATAAATAATTGCACGAGTTGTTTATTTCGAACCCGAAAACGCAACAATAAAATAAATAATTAATAATAATTCATTGTTTACTAAAACACACCATTAGTGTATGGTGCTACGTTGATAAAATTTTATGATAATGAATTATACCTGACATTTCTTTCAGAACAGTAGGCCAAATGGCGTTGCAAATATTCCTTTTGTTCAAAGTGGATTTTGCATATCGGGCACTGCATACATTCTGAAATCACAAGAAAAAAACATGCTGAAATACAATGAATAGTGACATTAAATTGTATTACAATTTCAAAATTGCCATGGCACTTCAAGACACTGTAAGGATTTTTCCAACTACGACTAAATACTCGGTTAACTAAACAGTGTTCAAGGATTAATTATACAAAGTGGGCAATATATTTTCTAGTGCATTTGATCTGAATTAGTATATTTTGTTCTAATAATATTGGCGCCATTTTCGACATTAGCATGAGATGGCAACTCTATATTTGGTTTAAAAATACTCCAAAATAGGCCACTAAGAATATGATATCCAAATTTTAATACTATACTAGAATCGCCGAAGAGATTCAGTGATAAAAGTGCGTGACCATAACGTGATCGAGGCAACCTATGCATAAAAACGGTCGGCGGCAAAGATCGTTTATATTAGGCGATTAGGTAAACTGTAATAGTATCACAGATCGCAGGTGTGTGAGAATTACTGCGTGCCATTTTATAAAGACAATACAGTTTTAATACGTTTTGATAGAAAAGATTTGAATATGCACAATTTCTTATATCAAATACTACGGCGATAACTATTTTACAGACATTGATCCTTGAATGATTTTATGTGCCTGTGTACATACCACTTTGGTGTGATCACGTGAACCCAACGTGATCACTGAATCTGTTCAGCGATTTGAGTATAGATATCATCGAGTTTGGTATATTTAAACACTGAAATAGCACTATCACACAAGATATGATGTTATTAAAAGGGAATCCCAGTTGTTCTTTGCGATGTTGGTAGACATAAACATAAACACATACACTACTTCTCCCAGCACATTTTTACTCCCTTATATTTAGTATAAGGAAGTATTGTGATGACGGAAATTTTCGAACTCGAGATTGTGTGTGTGTGTGGCCACGATTGTAAATATTTCGTCAACTATTAAGTTTAACATCACTCACAGGTTTAATTTTTCAAGATGATAAACTTATTTAAAACTTAATTTAGAACAACATCTGTATAATTTGAAAGCTCATACGTGCCCACACCTCATTCTTACCATTATTGTAAGTTATATTTATAATTTTGCAACAACATGCAGTTTACTTAATATTATGTATTTTTATAGGAATAAATCACGGACTTGTGTGAATTTATTGCATTTATCTCAAAAATTAAAGAGCATCTTGGAACAGATCTTATTCATTTTAATACCAATACATTATACACCTCCAACAAATAAATTACACGTGCAAATTACAATTTAGTAGATTAAAAAAAAAATACATGTGTTTCAAATACACCCTCGGGTTGAGCAGTTCCAAGTAGTATAAGGTAACACAAAACACTACAAACGCAAAAATCGGCATGTTTTGTAAAACATGAATGGCTGCCAGCGGAATTCAGAAAAAGACAAAAATTTAAAAGCAGTGTTTTTGGACTCTCTAATCATGTAGGAATCAACAAACAAAAAATCACGTATCATAAAAAGGTCAAGCGACCATCTTTGGATCACTTATGGAATGACACATAACTGCTGTTAATGTTTAATAGCAAAAATTCAAATCTCCTAGATTTTGCGCATGTGTAAGAAATCCTAATCACCGTTTAATATTTTATTAGGAAAAATTTCTTTAATTGGAGACGTCCTCAATCAATGATTAGCGGTAACCAGTGTTGAAAGAACGCAAATTTACATTAACCGTACTTGAACCAATGATTACGCTAACCGGCATTTTAGTTGGAGATGGAAAAACCGGACCCAAAATTCATATTCAATCATTGTTTTAAAGATCATAAAGTTGATGTTTTTATTAAATTACTTTCTTAAAATACTCATCAATTTAATGAAATGTATTCATTGAAGAACTAATTTAAAGGAGGGGAACTATACTAACATGCTTTTAGTAACTTTTTAAACATGTAAATAAAAATATCAAAATGGATTTAAATAAAGTGTATAAGCTTTGAAAGAGCTTTTAATTCCCAAATTTGATATACCTTGACATACCTTCAAATAAAAAGTTGCTACATGCATCTCCAGGGCAAATTGTTTTATGTTTGGCCAAATACGATTTCGAGCTGAATCCAAGACAGCAAAATGTGCAGGCAAATACACTCTTCATGATGTATTTCCTAGTGGGAATAAAATCTACTTCAACATTACCAATCTGGCTGTCTTCAAATTCTTCACCAAAATATACTAGTAATTCTTCACCACATTGAATTTGACGAGTGCTTTGATAATACAGATAATCTTCATGTTGAAAAACAATTAGGTTTCGTTCAGAAATATTTCTGGCAGTGTTAATGTACTGCATCCAATTTAAATACCCTGATGTATCCTTGTCAAATACAAGTTTTCCTCCTTTTATTTTCCAAGTACATTCTGTTCTACAAAGTCCAGAAAAAGGACCAAATGTTACACCTTCAGGAATAAATTTTAAAGCTAATATTTCGAACTGTCCAAGCAAATGTTGAATTTCTAAAATATCATTTGGTAATTCTTCTTGTGTTCTGTTACTGGGATTGTCTGGAGCATGCCTGTTCAAAATATGTACCAACATTCCACACTCGATACAGTAATCTTCATAATATGCCTGACAATGTTCACAATCTGGTGGACAAATTTAAATCAAGTAAAAACTATATTATACAATATTCACATATATGAAAAAGAAACGAAAGCTTATTTGGCCATTTAACCAAGCTAGGCTTTACTAATTTATATATAAATATAAATTTTGAAAATAAATATGTTATTATTTGGTTTATAATACAATGAAATAGTAATATTGAAAATTTAATTGCACTTTCAATAGAGTGGAAACAAGCCTAAAGAACCAACTGAGTAAGAAGTAATTAATAGTTATTTAGTAGTTCAAGTAGTTAATTTAGGCATTTACTTACATAGTAGTCCATTATCAAATTCGATTTTTATATTACTAGGATTGAATTCTTCCTCAATTTTAACATTGTCGTTTACTACGTTATACTGTACTTCAGATGATTCCATTTCCATCTTTATATTATCCAAAAAAGTGGCTGCTTCATATTCTTTTAACTTGTCATGCCATTTCAGGCGATCTTTTAAATCGAAATTGTTTACGGTAATAACAGTTTCAGAGACATCAACTTTATCATGTTCAAAATCGTCTTGTTCGTTGGTACTCGATGTATTTATAGAAAACAATGTGTTATTCACATCACAATTTTCAATTTGGTCAGCCATCACCACCACAATTACTAATTACAACTCTAATTTGTGCCCTTTTTTGTTGAAAGTTAATGGTTAACTGTAACTTCTGTGAAGTTTGAAGTTATTCATTCTTTGTTTTTGTGAGTTGCTAGGTCACGACCACAGACTACTGAGTATATTCACAGTATAGAGCATATATATAATACTACTATATCGCGTGTAGACAAGGAAAACTTCGCTCCAACATTGTGAAATAAAACATATCGTGCTATGCCGTTTAAGAGTCGCATTGTCCAAACTGCGCATGCGTTATAAATAATTTTTCAAATTTAGGTCTGTTTGTTTATCACATAGATTTATTACTATAAATATTTGATTAAAGTTTGTAAATCGTCAAACAAGCATAAATAGTTTTAAAATCGACAAACCTCTTTATAATTAATAATTGTGCCTTGTTAAATGTGGAAAAATAATTTAATTTCCCTTAATGAATGAAGAAATATCGTCGTGGCATCATGGGCAAATCATAGACAAACAAACGATCATACCCCGGAAATATATTTGTCAAAAATTGTAGGAATTGTGGTTATGTTATAGTAAAAATTGTAAACTAATTAACAAAAACTCGCAGTCAGTTCAATTGCATTGCAATTGTGTTTCTTTGAAGATAGAAAGAAAAACACATCTATAGGTACAATAATTTGTGATATAATAACAGCACTAAAATTATTCAACTCAATATGCAAGAATAATAAAGAATTAGATAATGTGGTATTCTTGTATTCTAGAATTACTGTCATCTACATCGGGGAAATGTACGCAAATAACAGTAAATTGTACTTGAATTAGGTAATTGTATTACTATGTTACATATTAAAATATTTGAATTGCTTATATGTAATAAATAGGCTTTTATTAAACCTTACAGAGTTGCACACCCATCTTTTTGCCATGACCTTCTAATTTTTTTGGTATATGTCTAATAGAACATACATGTGTTCATAGAAAGTTGAAGAATTTTGATATGTCCACCACGGAATCCACAGATCCCATATGATATGAGATAATAATATGCCGAAATTGGGTATTTTGGGCCGGTTATTGGAATTTATGCTATATTGCATCACTGATTGTGAAAATAACTTGAAGGATGAACACATTATTTATAAGATAGTGAAGTGATTTTTTTTAATTTGTACTTTGCTGAATATGTATCGTAATTTCTGTCACTAAATTATAATCAAGCACATATAAAATGTTGTATTTTATATTTAAATTTACAATAAAATATGTTTTAGTTTAAAACAACTTGTAGATGGTACAGTATAAAGATAATATTCATTTTGGAATTTGCCAAGACAATGTGTGATGAGTTCTTCTGAACTTTTCCCAACATTGTGGAAGTAAATACTGCAGTGTTATGAACTGCAAGGTAGGCACGGCATCAAACGGTATTCCTGTTTTTCTGATATTGTTACATTCTCCAAATCTTTTTTATCATTTTATAAATTTGTATGTATCTATTAATTCATACAAATATTTATATTTCATAATGATTTTTTGTTGTTTTAATTCCAAGAAAGTATAAACAAAATAAATTTGCGAACATAAATAAAATTTAATTTTTTACTTCGTAAGTAGAAATTGTACTTTGATGTAATTATTGAATCAAATACAACATCAACATACCTTTTTTTCAAGCAATAATATAAATTATTTGCAAGTCTGATTTCTACTCGTCTCAGTCTATGAGACATAGACATCAAGAAAAATGTATTGATTATTAATGTGCTATTAGACACACTACAGAAATTCAAGTGTATCAGAGTAATTGTTTGTTTATATTCTTTGCTACCATATGGGCGTAAATTAGGCTTCATAACGTTTTTATTTTCATGAATGGTTTAATCATTCTAAATTAAAAAAAAAAGTTAACAATAAAAATTATATCCAATCACAAAAATGTAATGCTGATTAATTCCACAACTTTTTCTAAAACATCCATGTTTCAGTGTACATCTCGACACACAATTAAATAAAGGAACACAACAGGAATTTAATTAGTTCTTTACATTGTTGATTACGCGACATTATATTGAATAATGTAGGTACGTAGACAAATATAAAATAGATGTTTTATTCTTATATATAGCCAAAATACTAAATACAGTAATTTAAGTAATTTTATTTGCATTCTTAAGCTTAAAATACATAGCAAAACTATATGTTGAAATATAATACAATCTGACTTATATAACATACCTGAATCTATTCGATTGTGTATGTAAATCATTAATTTATGCATTTTCTGCAAATCAAAATGAAAGAAGCAGTATTTATATTCAATAATTTCACATACACCAATAAGCATACACAAATCAATGTACACAAGATTTTCTGTTCAAAATCTTTTCAATAAGACGAAATGAAACGATCGGTATTTACATTTAATAATATAATTTCACATATACTAATAAACACGTACAAATCAATGTATTAGTTGTAAGTTCACAAGTTTTTCTGTTCAAAATCTTTTCTGATAATCAAAATGAAACGATCGGTATTTACATTTAATAATATAATTTCACATATTCCAGTAAGCACGTATAAATCAACGACGAAGTTATAACTTCACAAGTTTTTCTGTTAATAATTCACTGGAATCAGGCTTCATATCGTTTACACAAAAACACTAAAACACCTTACCCTTGTTTATTAATACTATAGTCCTTGTTTATAAATACTATAGTTATACAACCTAGAGAAAACTGTAAATATTTCTTATGTAGTAAAGTGTCGTCCTCTGATATCTTTCAAATGGATTAATACGAAAGAATGAAAGTGCTCAGCCAATGAAATATTCTCAACGCCACTCCCACAATTTAATCCGGAAGTTTATAAAAAATGTAAATATATTTTGATATTTTCTATTAAATTTTACATAAGAGTATATTTTGTTTGATTTGCTTTTCACATCGTTTGCCCTTGAATTACATATCAACATAACCTATATAGCTTAACTGTGATAAAGTAGATTTAAGTAAATGTTTTATTGAAGAATCGTAGGATTACTATTTTTTCCCTTATTATACTCACAATTACCCTTTTATAACATAATAAAAAAAAAGACATACAAAAGGCTTTTAAAAAACGTATTCATGTTTTTTAAAGAAATAAATCTAAACAAGGAAACGGTATTAAAAAGTCAGCATTTTTATTAAATATTCACCTACATGAAATGTCAGTCTGTTTCGGGTTCAGAGTTTGGGGTTATTCTAATTTTTTTCTATGTGTTCAACAGGTATGTCTAAAACAGTCTTCTATATATTTGGTATGACTAGATATAGGTATTATGTAAAAGAAGAAAACGTAATTAAAAGCTATCCGAACCACAACATTTATTAAGTTGCTTTGCATGGTTTCATCAACTTGACTGGTTTATGTGAGGCTTTCAAACCAGTAATGTAGTACGTTTTACAAAGAAAATGCATTATAAACACCACATTATTTTAAGGTTTTGGTATCTTCAGAATTTAGAAATTTAAATGGTTCACAGCCAATCATTTATCACTTAACCAGGATAAATGTGAGACAATTTATTTTACTAGTAAACATAGATCAAACATATATTCTACGAATTGAAAATTCCTTGATATTAGACTAGATACAAGATTAACATGGAAGCCGCAGATTAGTTAAATTAGTCAAACACTTATCTTCTGCTACTTATGCAATTAGACATATCAGATTTATAACTGATAGTCTACTGGAATAACGATATACTATGGACTATCAAATCACATATCAACAATGTTTAACCAATATGGGGTAAGTAGGCCTATGTAGAAAAGGTGTTCATCCTGCAGAAGAAGGCTGTTCGAGCAATTGTCTGTGTTTCACAAACTATTCGCTGCAAACCTCTCTTCAGAGAACTTATGATAAGTCCATTAGCCTAGACACATATTCTGCAACAACTAAGGAGGGCTTTGAAAAAGCTGTCACACCTCATGACTAGGGGTGAGATTACAGAAGTCTCCACCCCTCATAACCATTTGCTGCACATCCCGCATTACATAGGACAAAAGCCACTTCAGTACAACACGTCACTGGTAATTATTTAACAAAATCAAAGTTATGTGTAGACATCTTTCTACTTTCGTATCTAAAGAGAAAATAAAGGACATTCTCCTTCAAGAAGCATTCTACAATGTCAATGACATAAATTAGCCCTGTGTTGATGTTATCATTACATTTTTGCTTGATGTGCTATTGTGTAAACTGTATGTATATCTTATTATTGATATAATAAATTTATTATTATAATAGAAACACTATCCTTCTTACTGTAGAAGTGTTATAATTAATCCTGCTTTTACACCCACAATACCTCAGCTCGTCAGGGAAGTCGCAGCAACTTTCATTATACATTTACATTCTTGGTAATTATCAATATAGTAAGTACTGCCTACACATGGTCTGTATATGGACGTTTCTTCAATTTGTATTTACCTGCGATTTTAAAAATTGCTTTCAATAATAGTAATTCCTAATAATTGAAGTTACGTTGGGGTTATCAAACAAAACTAGTTTAAAATATGTAACACTTTCGGCTGTTACTTATACATAAGTAAAATAAAACACTCAATTAAATTTGAATAACTTCACTTTATTTTAATCACTATGTGACTGCAGTTTTGACATTACACGTCATTATCAAACTAGTTTACTTATATTTCTACTATTTAATTTTTCTTTCACCCACGTTTAATTGCAATTGTTTGAAATCTTCATGGATTTTATTGTGTTATATATGTAGAATTTTAGCCTTCATACTGGTTGAAGTGAGGTATATCACTTCATAAAAGTTAATTAGATACACACTTAAATGTACTTGGCTTTGACATTACTTATTTTATTATGGTTCTAGTTATTTTTATTTTATCTAGGCCTGAATCGTAACAACAATTGCCATGATACAAGTCTGAATGAATAATCATCAATTATTGTTGAGGATAGTACATACCCAACAAGTTATACAAACAAACTAATTCATAAGCAAGCAAAGATTTTATTAAAGGTTAGTACCTTGAACCTTTTTCAGCTTGTATAACTGCAATATCCATTGTCAATTATAAGATAAAATATATAGGAAAAATGACATTTCTTCGTTACATCGTCTTGCAATATGTATTTTAGAATAACATTTAACATCCACAATCACATCATCACTTATTTTTGGAATTTGAAAAATTAGTGTCAGTAGACTTATCATATCCCTTAATTCAAAATATTTTAAGATATTTAAATCTAAAGCAGAACGCCTACAAAATTGTAACAAACACGATTGGTGTAATTGGATAATTGCGTCACTTCCTTTAAGCTCCCATTGGCTTCTCTTTACTACTACGAGAAGACTGCTTTTACTACAACAAATTTAGCGGGAAAACTTAGGAATGGGCACATCCTACTGCCCAACCCCTCTGTTGGCTACCTACCCGAACTAACCTTCAGTTGTATAACTATAGTATTAATAAACAAGGCTATAGTTATACAACTGAAGGTTAGTTCGGGTAGGTAGCCAACAGAGGGGTTGGGCAGTAGGATGTGCCCATTCTCAGTTTTTCCCGCTAAATTTGTTATAGTAAAAGCAGTCTTGTCGTAGTAGTAAAGAGAAGCCAATGGGAGCTTAAAGGAAGTGACGCAATTATCCAATTACACCAATCGTATTTGTTACAATTTTGTAGGCGTTTTGCTTTAGATTTAAATATCCTAAAATATTTTGAATTAAGGGATATGATAAGTCTACTGACACTAATTTTTCAAATTCCAAAAATAAGTGATGATGTGATTGTGGATGTTAAATGTTATTCTAAAACACATATTGCAAGACGATATAAGGAAGAAATGTCATTTTTCCTATATATTTTATCTTATAATTGACAATAGATATTGCAGAACAAGCTGCAAAAGGTTCAAGGTACTAACCTTTAATAAAATCTTTGCTTGGTTATGAATTAGTTTGTTTGTATAACTTGTTGGGTATGTACTATCCTCAACAATAATTGATGATTATTCATTCAGACTTGTATCATGGCAGTTGTTGTTACGATTCAGGCCTAGATAAAATAAAAGTAACTAGAACCATAATAAAATAAGTAATGTCAAAGCCGAGTACATTTAAGTGTGTATCTAATTAATTTTTATGAAGTGATATACCTTACTTCAACCAGTATGAAGGCTAAAATTCTACATATATAACGCAATAAAATCCATGAAGATTTCAAACAATTGCAATTAAACGTGGGTGAAAGAAAAATTAAATAGTAGAAATATAAGTAAGCTAGTTTATAATGACATGTAATGTCGAAACTCCAGTTACATAGTGATTAAAATAAAGTGAAGTTATTCAAATTTAATTGAGTGTTTTATTTTACTTATATCCAGTATCATGAATCTTCACAAAGTAACAGCCGAAAGTGTTATATATTTTAAACTAGTTTTGTTTGATAACCCCAACGTAACTTCAATTATTAGGAATTACTATTATTGAAAGCAATTTTTAAAATCGCAGGTAAATATATACAAATTGAAGAAACGCCCATATACAGACCACGTGTAGGCAGTACTTACTATATTGATAATTACCAAGAATGTACATGTATAATGAAAGTTGCTGCGACTTCCCTGATGAGATGAAGTATTGTGGGTGTAAAAGCAGGATTAATTATAACACTTCTACAGTAAGAAGGATAGTGTTTCTATTATAATAATAAATTTATTATATCAATAATAAGATATACATACAGTTTACACAATAGCACATCAAGCAAAAATGTAATGATAACGTCAACACAGGGCTAATTTATGTCATTGACATTGTAGAATGCTTCTTGAAGGAGAATGTCCTTTATTTTCTCTTTAGATACGAAAGTAGAAAGATGTCTACACATAACTTTGATTTTGTTAAATAATTACCAGTGACGTGTTGTACTGAAGTGGCTTTTGTCCTATGTAATGCGGGATGTGCAGCAAATGGTTATGAGGGGTGGAGACTTCTGTAATCTCACCCCTAGTCATGAGGTGTGACAGCTTTTTCAAAGCCCTCCTTAGTTGTTGCAGAATATGTGTCTAGGCTAATGGACTTATCATAAGTTCTCTGAAGAGAGGTTTGCAGCGAATAGTTTGTGAAACACAGACAATTGCTCGAACAGCCTTCTTCTGCAGGATGAACACCTTTTCTACATAGGCCTACTTACCCCATATTGGTTAAACATTGTTGATATGTGATTTGATAGTCCATAGTATGTCGTTATTCCAGTAGACTATCAGTTATAAATCTGATACGTCTAATTGCATAAGTGGCAGAAGATAAGTGTTTGACTAATTCAACTATCTGCGGCTTCCATATTAATCTTGTGTCTAGTCTAATATCAAGGAATTTTCAATTCGTAGAATATATGTTTGATCTATGTTTACTAGTAAAATAAATTGTCTCACATTTATCCTGGTTAAGTGATAAATGATTGGCTGTGAACCATTTAAATTTCTAAATTCTGAAGATACCAAAACCTTAAAATAATGTAGTGTTTATAATGCATTTTCTTTGTAAAACGTACTACATTACTGGTTTGAAAGCCTCGCATAAACCAGTCAAGTTGATGAAACCATGCAAAGCTTAATAAATGTTGTGGTTCGGATAGCTTTTAATTACTTTTTCTTCTTTTACATAATATATCTAGTTATACCGAATTTATAGAAGACTGTTTTAGACATACCTGTTGAACACATAGAAACAAATTAGAATAACCCAAACTCTGAACCCGAAACAGACTGACATTTCATGTAGGTGAGTATGTATTTAATAAAAATGCTGACTTTTTAATACCGTTTTCTTGTTTAGATTTATTTCTTTAAAAAACATGAATACGTTTTTTAAAAAGCCTTTTGTATGTCTTTCTTTTATTATGTTATAAAAGGATAATTGTGAGTATAATAAGGGAAAAAAATAGTAATACTACGATTCTTCAATAAAACATTTACTTAAATCTACTTTATCACAGTTAAGCTATATAGGTTATGTTGATATGTAATTCAAGGGCAAACGATGTGAAAAGCAAATCAAACAAAATATACTCTTATGTAAAATTTAATAGAAAATATCAAAATATATTTACATTTTTTATAAACTTCCGGATTAAATTGTGGGAGTGGCGTTGAGAATATTTCATTGGCTGAGCACTTTCATTCATTCGTATTAATCCATTTGAAAGATATCAGAGGACGACACTTTACTACATAAGAAATATTTACAGTTTTCTCTAGGTTGTATAACTATAGTATTTATAAACAAGGACCTTACCACACTAAAGCACAAAAATGGCTAAATACGTATTTCAACAACTAAGTTGTCATCATCAGTAGCACTGATTAAAAATCGCGCTGTCTACACACCGTAGCGTACAGAGCAACACTGATTTCCAATTTACGGGGATGGTTTATTCTTTTACCTAGCCTATTAACTACTTCATTAAAAATACCTGATCGTTGTACCGTTAAATACGTCATACTTACTATTCTAATCCTATCCTTTAATTCTAATATTCTAAGAAAACCAACAATATAATTTCCTATAATAGGAAATTATATTGTTGGTTTTCTTAGAATTAAAGGATTCTAATATTCTAAGAAAACCAACAATATAATTTCCTATAATAGGAAATTATATTGTTGGTTTTCTTAGAATATTAGAATTAAAGGATAGGATTAGAATAGTAAGTATGACGTATTTAACGGTACAACGATCAGGTATTTTTCCTATAATAGGAAATTATATTGTTGGTTTTCTTAGAATTAAAGGATAGGATTAGAATAGTAAGTATGACGTATTTAACGGTACAACGATCAGGTATTTTTAATGAAGTAGTTAATAGGCTAGGTAAAAGAATAAACCATCCCCGTAAATTGGAAATCAGTGTTGCTCTGTACGCTACGGTGTGTAGACAGCGCGATTTTTAATCAGTGCTACTGATGATGACAACTTAGTTGTTGAAATACGTATTTAGCCATTTTTGTGCTTTAGTGTGGTAAGGTGTTTTAGTGTAGTTTCAAGCCACAGACTCCAAGTTTAGTTTCTTTCATATCGTTTATTTATTCTACCGCGTATTTTCTGGGTAATTCTACAAATTCACCGATGAACTAAACTTGCACAAAACTGAATTCAATAAAAAAAACAACCTTGCGTATGCTTTCAGTAATATATAGTTATAGATGTCAATTTAAATCAGAGGTTATAATTATATTTTCTGTTTATCTGTCATTTCGTAAATTTCAAAATGGACAGTTTGAGTTGACGCATGCGCAGAACACGCAAGGCGGCCAATTCTATCTCTCTTAGTTGGGACGAAAAATTACACATTATCAAGATACAACACACGCAATATAGTAGTATTATATATATGGTATAGAGCTGTATAGACACAGTAGTTTCTCTCGCCGTCGGCACCTTTGATGTTTGTGTCCGAAAATAGTACTGCGCAGTCACGCACGCGCAACCAGAGGCGTAGTAAATTTTTCTATTCAGGAATAAGCCAGTGACGCAGAACCAAATTGTTTATGAGATAATTATGTTAATCTATTTTTAAAATTATGAAAAAGCTATATCAATAATACAAAAAACGATGATAAAACACTGCTTTTTATTAAGTACATATTACACACGCATTTAAAATGTAATACATTATACGTACAACCCAAGAAAAGGCTCCTCTAACCTAAAGATTACTTAAATTTCTTGACACAATTCATCAATGGTGTTGTAAAATTGTTATTTTATTTGAATTGCCACTAACTTTGCTAACTTCTATTGCAAAATTTCAAAGTATAAAAAATTCTTACACGAATAAATAGCTTTATCAAAAATTCAGTAGGAAAATTTTCGCAGGGATGTTTATATGATATCTCCTCCAACTTCTGTTTTAATTTAAAGCTAACATTTGGTTCGAAGGAAAATGAAGAAAAAAATTCACAGAAGGCTTTTTCCTAATGCGGTATTTATATATAGGTATACTGAACATATGGTCAGGCCTTGCCAAATTAGTAAAGCTGTTTCACAAAGTTAGGACATGCCTTAAAATAAGTGTAAAATTTGAATTCATTCATTTCTTGTGTTTTAAACGTATAATTGTTGGAAAACTATGCTTTTCAAAACATTTGTGTCCCAAATAACCTATGAAATAAGTGAAGGTATTTTGTTCAGTTATATTTTCCCATTGTCGGTAATCAATCTTCGAAAATTAAATTTTGCGTTGGTGGTGGTGAATTTGTCATGAAGTTTGAGTAATTATTCACAACTACAATACACAATATGCACATTTTAACAGTTGAGGAAATTTTAATGCGCCTGGGGATCTTACCGCATTGGTTCTTTCGGAAACCTGAAAAAGCTTAATTTAGAATTGTTCGAACTATTCTGGTTGCACCGAGGTGCACAACAATAATGGGGCATTTTTGTTCCAAGTATTCGCGAAACGAAACACTACAATTGTTGATAAAACGTTATGCTGTGGCCACACTAATTATAAAAAAACAATTTGTTTGTCAAAAATGTTGGAAGTACGTCAGCATCCATTAAATTATATGGAAATGTTTCAAGGAAATGCACAATAATCAAACAAAAATTCTTGACACACATTTTAAACACAAATTCTAAATTAATAATGTGTTAATAAATTTATTTGACGTTAATTATTGTAGAACGTTATTCTCGAGATTTTCTCTTTGCGATTCTACTGGGGTAGAATATTCCATTCAAAATAAAAATGCAATTTTAACGATACAAAACTTTATTGTGTTGTTTTGTGTATCTTGGCGGTAATAATCATGTCTCTCTTTCTCCCTTTCCAGTGCTACCAAAATAAACTTTTCTTCAAGGAGTTGGCGGCAAATTTAAATTTATACTAAAGACCAAACATACCGCCGCCCTTGAAAGGCTCGACTTTCAAAACAGATAAAACAAGATAATAAAAGAACTCAAACATTTTGCAAATATCAGTAATTAATGAATATTCATATTAAAAATTGTTAGTGATAGTTGATTGGCAAAATACAAATATTTTGTATTGCACGTTTTACTGTTCCATTAGCAGTACGTATGCTCACAACACGCACTACACCGTCACTTCCTGGATAAACGTCTTCTATTCTTCCAATTTTCCACAACAGAGGAGGTAGGTTGTTTTCTTTCAATAGCACCATGGTTCCTACACCCAACTGTGTTGACGAGGACTTCTGCCACCGGGTACGTTGCTGCAAGGAAGTCAGATATTCGTGCGACCAGCGTCGCCAAAAATGTTGAACCATTTGCTGCAACTTTTGATAATGACGTAATCGATTTGTGGGCATTTGCACTTCTACTTCCGGTATCGCCATTAAGTAGTCTCCTATGAGGAAGTGAGAAGGGGATAGGGCTACTAGGTCATTAGGGTCGTTTGTCAAGGGAATTAAAGGTCGGGAATTCAAAACTGCCTCAATTTGAGTAATCACAGTACAAAAATCCTCATAATGTAATAAGGCCTTACCAATAACCCGCTTTATGTGAAATTTGGCGGACTTAATTGCTGCCTCCCAAAGACCCCCATGGTGTGGTGACCGCGCCGGAATAAATTGCCACGTAATTTGATTTTTACTCAAAAATGATTGAAAGTTGACGTCCGTCTTCATTAAGTGATTACAACTTTGCACTAGCTTATTATTAGCACCTACAAAATTAGTGGCGTTGTCTGAGTATAAAATTTTACAGATACCGCGTCGGGCCGTGAATCGCTTGAGCGCGTTAAGAAAAGACTCAGCAGTCAAATCACCAACCACCTCCATATGGACGGCTTTAGTGGAAAAACAAACAAACATACAAATGTATCCCTTAATGAGGCTACGATTTTTGAATCTTTTCTCTTTCAAATCAAATGGACCCGCGTAATCAACGCCCGTTACTAAAAATGGTCTTGTCATGCTAACTCGATTTTTTGGCAAATCACCCATTATTTGTTCAGCAGAATATGGATTTGCTCTAAAACAAGTGACGCAATTTCTTATGACGTTTCTAACCGCGTGCCTGCCATTTAATGGCCAGACTTTTAATCTAACGGCGGCCAATATTGCTTGTGCGCCCGCGTGCAAATGACGATGATGTTCATCTTTTATAATAAGTTTTGTTAAACTGTGTTTTTGAGGTAAAACGATTGGATGTTTTTTATCATATACAGCTGAGGCTTTACTAATTCGACCACCTACTCGTAATAAATCGTGATCATCCAAAAATACGTTCAATTGTGAAAGTTTACTCTTACGTGATATGGATTTCCCTTGTTTTAAGTTGTTAACCTCTTGCGAAAACTCCCGCTGTTGCACAATTCTTACTAATATTTCAGTTGCGTGATTTGTTTCTTCGCTAGTTAAGCAACCCGTTATACGATTTTCAGAAGACACCTTTGAATTATTTACAAATCTGAAACAATAAGCAACCACTCTTTTTAGTTTATAAAATGTTGAGTATCGATGAAAAATGTCAAAATCGGTGGTAATGTTTAAGTTAACTAATTTCGCTTTCCGTTTCTCGGGAACGTTGTCGATGACTCCGATAGGACGACACCCGGGCCACTTCTTTTCCTGTAAACACAACCAAGACGGTCCGTGAAACCATAGGTCAGATTTCAACAGTAAATGAGGTTCAATACCTCTAGAAATAATGTCAGCTGGATTATCCGCTGAGAAAACGTGTCTCCACTGCGAAACATTTGACAATTCCTGGATTTGCGATGTTCTATTAGAAACAAATGTCTGCCATGTAGACGGCTCTGCCATCAACCACGATAACACAATAGTCGAATCTGTCCAATAAAAAATGTCACTGATTTTCAAATCCAAGGCCTTAACAACACAGTGAATTAATTGTGCAAGCAAAAGTGCGCCACAAAGCTCCAAACGTGGAAGACTGATAGATTTCAAAGGAGCGACGCGAGATTTTGCGCATAAGAGACTTGCCTTTGTTTGATGATTGGCATCGATTGATACTACGTAAATACATGCCCCATAAGCTTGCACCGAAGCATCACAGAAACCGTGTAAACTAATTTTGTTGGCACCTCTTATTACACATTGTCTTTCGATGTTTAAATTGTTTAGTTCGGGAAGCCGATTGAAAAATCTTGAACATGCCGTGAATATGTCTAATGGAACTGACTCATCCCAATCTAGCTTTAGCTGCCAGAGTTTTTGCATTATTATCTTGGCTCTGATCGTTATCGGTCCAATTAGTCCCAATGGGTCAAAAATTTGAGCTATCATAGATAAAATGACGCGTTTGGTTAATCGTTTCGTGTATATATTACTGCTACTTATCTCAAATGACAATAAATCCGTTCCTGCATTCCATCTCATACCCAGAGTTTTTGTTTGGTCATTGTCGTTAATGTAATACTCTAACAATTCTGTTTTGTCAACTGTTGAATCTAATACTTTCTTTTCGTTTGATATCCATTTCCTTAGATGGAACCCGTAACTCTCCAGTAACTGTGTTAATTTGTCCTTTAAATATATCGCCTTTTCGATGGTTTCCGCGCCTGTGATTAGATCGTCCACATAAAAATCTTTCAAAATGACTTGTGCAACGTCTGGCTGTAAATGTTTTTTTTCGTGCGCTACTTGCTGCAATGCCCGTATTGCCAAGTACGATGCACTTGCCGATCCATAAGTAACAGTTGTTAGACGAAAATGTTGAATGTCTTCATCTGGATTTTTTCTCCAAAGTATCCTTTGCAAATCTTGCTGTTCTGGTGTTATTCTTATTTGTCGATACATTTTTTCGATATCTGCGGTGAGTACTAAATTATGTTTTCTAAATCTTAGTAGTATGTCAAATAGATCATCCTGTAACTTTGGGCCAGTTTTCAGCACGTCGTTTAATGATAAGTTGGAACTTGTTCTCGCCGAAGCATCAAAAACAACCCTTAACTTCGTTGTTAGGCTACTTTCTTTATATATTCCGTGATGTGGAATATAATACGTGAGTTTGCATTCGTTTTGTAACTCCTTTTCGCTTATTTTTTCCATGTGCCCTAGGCTTTCGTACTCGCTCATGAAATTGTTGTACTGTTCTTTCATGGTTGGGGTTTTGCTTAATTTGTTTTCTAGATTCAGAAAACGCCGTTTGGCATTTGTTTCCGATTCTCCTAGTTCTTTTAAATTTTCGCGCACTGGCAGTTTAACGACGAACCTACCAGATTCTTCTCGCTTGGTCGTTTCCAGAAATTCCTTTTCACATTCCCATTCTTCTTTGCTCATTTTTGGTGTATCGCTGGTTTCCTCTAATTTCCAAAAATTTTCTATTTGTTCGTGGAGACTTAAATTTGACACGACGCCATTTTCAATCTCATTCGATTTGTGACATACTATATTTATCGGTCCCGAAAGAATCCACCCAAATTTTGACTTTTGCAATATTGGTTGTCCAGGTCCCGTTTTGATTTGACCAGCGCATAACAATTCCCAAAAGATTCCTGCACCTAATAGAATATCAATTTTGCTCGGTATACTAAATGACGGATCTGCTAGTGATAAATTATCCGGGATATTTACTGAATTTGTGTTAAATGTAAAATTCGGTAAGTCGTTGGTTATTCGTGGTATAATTAAACAAAAAAGTTCTGTCTGGAAGTTATTATATATAGATTTTATTTTGATTCGCGTACTATTTGTGATTTCCATCGATGATTGGTTAATACCTGTCACCGGAAGGCATATTTCGTTCATGGGTAGTTTTAATTTTTGACATAACCGCTCCGAAATGAAATTGGATTGACTCCCTGAGTCCAAAAGCGCTCTCGCCTTATGATAAGCTCCGATATTATCCTGCACATAAACTAAAGCCGTTGAAAGCAATACGCGCGCTTCAGGTTTAATGCTGGTAACATGTGTGTTTACTGATGCTGAACCCTCGCTATTCGAAACAGGATTTGCCTGTTCGTCAACCCCTTTGTTGCTACACGCCTGGCTAATTCCCAAATTACCAATTTCCTCCGCGTTATTCATGTGTAATAATGAATTATGTCGCTTGTGACAATGTTTGCAACCCGATGCCTTACAATTTTGAGAAAAATGATTATTGCGCAAACAATTAATACATAATTTGATTCGCTTTACTTCCTCATATCGCTTTTTGACGGGAAGTTTTTTGAATTTTTCGCACTGATATATATAATGTGAGTTTTTGCAAAATTCGCATGTTATATTTGACGTTGCTAAATGCGTATGAGTGTGCTCGTAATACCGCTTTTTTTCATGTTTAAAGTTTGACGATTTATTTGGATTATTTGCCACCACGATCGTTTCTAACACTTGATATCGATTTGTTAAGAATGTAATTAAATCCGAAAATTTTGGTAATGTACTTTTTTCTTTAGAAATGGTAAACTCTTGCCATTCGCGTTTGGTTGTTATGTCCAATTTAGAAGTAAGTAAATGAATCAATAATCGATCCCATTGTTCGGTGGGTTCGCCTAATGCTTTTAAAGCCCTAATATGTTTACTAAAATCATCTATCGCTTTTCGTAATGAATTAGCGGATTCTTTATTCATAGATGGATACTCAAATAATGATTGAACATGTTTTTCAATTATAACTCGCTTATTTTCGAATCTTTGCTTTAATAATTCCCATGCGATTTGATAGTTATTGTTAGATATTTCTAATGATTGCAATATCTCGCCAGCCTCGCCTTTGAGACATCCCTTCAAATAATAAAACTTTTCGATATTGCTTAAGTTTGTATTGTTATCGATTAATGCTACAAAGGTATCGTGAAATTGAAGCCACTGATGATATTCACCATTAAATTCCGGTAAACTCATAGACGGTAACTTTAAAGTATCTTTTTTTACATTATGATTCCCGTTTTCAATATTCGTTTTCGTTTCGTATTGTACAAGAAATCCCTTCGCTTTTGCTTTGATTTGATAAAACATGTTTTCAAACGATTCACGCTCCGTTTCTTGCTGCTCACGTTCCCTGTCTTTTAATAACGCCTCTAAATTTGATTGTATTTCGTTAAATTCTAGGGATATTTGATTAAGAGTTTCATAACGTTCGATTAATTCTAAATATTTGTCTTCGTTATACGCGTTTAAAAATTTTGAGAACCGTGTAATTTTTCCCAAAACTTGTTCTCGCTGTTGTTTCAATTGTTTGGAGGTCATTGTAAGTCAGCCACAAAGTAAACAATTGACGGGATAATAATGAATTTGTATCTAAAGATTTTTTTTAATATCTTGAAACATGCAAGGACAATGAAAATGATTTTGTTTTTCGTGATTACTCAACTAAAAATTCGTTTTTCAAATAGGTAAAAAAGGATAGGACTTACTGTGAATTCACGTGCGTTGTCTGCGTTTCTGTGTTGCACTCCAAAACCGCTGTTACCGCTACCTTGCTTCCAATATCGATTAACTGGTTTTTTAGGTTAACTACTGCTTCTACGTTATTTTGCTTTTCGATGTGCGATTCTTCTTGATTTTCCTATACCAATGGAGTGATGTTTTCGCTGTTTCGTTGTACGATGAGTAATAAATGCCATATACTTGTATTCCTTTAGAAACTGAGTATATCCCTGTTACGTTCGTTTGCGATGCACGTGGTTAACCTCTACCGTCAACACTTTTTACGTGTCCTCGTTGACTTTTTCTTTTAATCCGATGCCGAAGGACCAATATGTAGAACGTTATTCTCGAGATTTTCTCTTTGCGATTCTACTGGGGTAGAATATTCCATTCAAAATAAAAATGCAATTTTAACGATACAAAACTTTATTGTGTTGTTTTGTGTATCTTGGCGGTAATAATCATGTCTCTCTTTCTCCCTTTCCAGTGCTACCAAAATAAACTTTTCTTCAAGGAGTTGGCGGCAAATTTAAATTTATACTAAAGACCAAACAATTATAAATGCCAAAAGAATGTATAATTTAGTTTTACAAATGCCTTGTTTAATCTGTGTACAACTACCCATTAATTTGTAAAATTAGTGTTCATAATAAATTGTTTGTCAAACATTTTGTATAATTGGTGTACAGCATAACTTATATTAACGATGATGGCTGACTACTGCGCATTCAGAAATTTTCACGCACGCGTCGGTTCAAGGTCGTCGGTAGGAGGACAATTATTTCCCTCCAGAGAAACTACTGTTTCTATTACATAGCTATATACTGTGGTATATTATACAGGCTTTTATACTATAGACCTTGTTTATTTATACTATAGTTATACAACCTACAGAAAACTGTAAATATTTCTTATGTAGTAAAGTGTCGTGAGGCCGTTGCTATGGCAGCGGCCGTTAAGTAAATACACATTTTGACATAATTAATCACACATTCTACGACTTATTTTGACAACTATCAAGTATTTGTAGCACATTTGTAGTTTATTATATTCGTCTCATTTCCATGATAACGCATGTAAAGCAAGTAAACCACTTTAATTTAGCACCTTTAGAACTAAATTAAATTAAATTGTCTCAATTTAAATTAAATCGTTTGAAAAATTTAACGGTTGCCCAAAAAATTGTTTGTATATCTTGTCCGCGAAAAACTTTAACGTGCTCGAGATTGTCTTGCCTCGGCCGCAAGCATTATTAAGGAGATTTTCGGACGCATATATATATATATATACAATATGTCTCACTAAGTTGGAACCATATGGAAAACTTTTTTATTATTAATTTTAGGAAAAAAAGTTATTCTTCATAAAAACTTCTGCATGTTCTAAAATCTAAAATACAATTATCAGATATTAAATTTTTTCAGTTGTATACTAGATATGTCAAAAATATTAATTTTATCCAAGAGTAAAGTACCTTTATATTTGACAATATCGAATAATGTTATTAAAAAAGTTGATTAGAACTGAACATTACGTTCAAATATGCAATTACATCCATTTATATGGAAAAATTCATTTTTTTCTATTTTTGCCTATAATAACAATGCAAATTTAACTGTAGTTGCATGGTATCTAGGATGCACTGACATACAAATGATTTGTTGTTTGCTAGAAATGTTTGATAGTGAATGTCAAAACGCGCTAGAATTTATATGACACATAAACATGGTAGGGTTATTAACTTGTGAAGAGAAAATAGAAATTATTTTGATTGTGGGAGAAAACTATAAAACAATTTCGCAATTTAAACACGTAATGAATGCATGTGCATTTATTTTGCAAATAAGAAAAAACAAAAAAATACTAAGTTGTGTAACTAATGTAATATTAATAATAGAAGTAAATAGAAATTTAATTTTCACTCATTCCACTAATGCCTCGACATATCCACCCTCTCGTTCAATACATTTAATCGTTCTTTTGGCAAATTGACGTAATACATTTTTTATCATTTCTGGAGAAATTTCCTGGCATGTTACTATAATTATCCTCTCCAAATGATTAACATCTTGAAACGGCCCTTCCTGGTAAACTTTTTGTTTCAAGTACCCCATAAGAAGTAATCAAGGGGGGTTAAGTCAGGGGATCTAGCAGGCCAATAAAGATTTGAGTATCTGTGAATAACATTTCCATGGAACATATGTTCAAGATAGTCCCTAACATTTAATGTACTGTGGCATGTGGCACCGTCTTGTTGGAACCAAAGACATTGACGTTCTTGTATGAGTAGTTCGTCCATGAAGTCATTAATGTAAGTTTGTAAAAACTGTAAATAACGTTCAGCATTCATTGGTTAGTGAAAAAAGAAAGGTCCTATTAATCTGTTCTTATAAATGCCACACCATACGTTCGTTTTAAATGAATATTGGTCATGAGACTTTATTATAAAATTGGGATTTTCTTTAGACCACCAGCGATAATGTTGTGACGAGACAGTTCCATTTGACGAAAATGTTGCTTCATCGGAAAAAATTATACGCCTCGTAAAGAAAGTGTCCTCTTCTAACTCTCCTTGGATCAGTGAGCAAAAATCAAAGCGCCTGTCATAAGTTTTTTTTAATACTTCCAGTACTCTTAAATTTATTTATTATTTTCGTAACAGTTGAATGCTTAATATTTTTATTGGGATATCTATTATTAAAAATAATTGCTGTTTCTCTATGCGTTTTATACTTTTCTCCCACAATCAAAACAATTTCTATTTTCTCTTCACAAGTTAATAACCCTACCATGTTTATGTGTCATATAAATTCTAACGCGTTTTGACATTCACTGTCAAACCGTTCTAGCAAACAACAAATCATTTGTATGTCAGTGCATCCTTGATAATATGTAACTACAGTTAAATTTGCATTGTTATTGTAGGCAAAAATAGAGAAAATGAATTTTTCCATATAAATGGATGTAATTGCATATTTGAACGTCATTTTTAGTTCTAATCAACTTTTTTTAATAACATTATTCGATATTGTCAAATATAAAGATACTTTACTCTTGGGTAAAATTAATATTTTTGACATACTTATCTAGTATACAACTGAAAAATTTAATATCTGATGATTGTATTTTAGATTTTAGAACATGCAGAAGTTTTTATGAAGAATAACTTTTTTCCCTAAAATTAATAATAAAAAAGTTTTCCATATGGTTCCAACTTAGTGAGACATATTGTATATAAATAGACGATATGAATACTGGCTTTCGACTCCCGCCCTTGGTCTAGTGGTTAAGTGCTGGCCTCTCACCCAGGCGGCTCCGGTTCACATCTGCTCTGGGACATGAATTTATTTATTCTTTTAAGTTTCAATTTAATTGAAATTAAATACCTCTATATGATATATTTATTTATCTTGTTCCCTTAGCCGACTTTACCCGAAGAGCGTTACATATACGAGCGTTGCAGGTCAGTTTTGTTCACTGCCTACAATCAGCGCAACGCGCCTAAAGAAGTTTACACTTCAAAAATGTAAATATATTTTGATATTTTCTATTAAATTTTACAGAAGAGTTTATTTTGTTTGATTTGCTTTTCACATCGTTTGCCCTTGAATTACATATCAACATAACCTATATAGTTATTGCTATGGAATAATTTAATCCTAAAATATAACTTTATTACATATTCCATTGGAAAATTTATACACTGATGTACAAAATTAATTGATTTACACAAATATGTTAGGTTTTCTAATATTATATTTTTGCTTAGTACATTTTCAAAATTATCTTGGAAGATCGCTTCTAATTTTGATATAAAATAAAGAAAATTATCATCTGGCATATTCAAATTCCCGAAGGATTAGATTAGCATTTTCGTATGCCTTAAAATAACAATATGAAGAAGAATCATCAAGGTCCTGATTATATATAATTTTTTCGCAAGTTGCATATTATTGGCGCCCATGTCGGTGACTACTGCACACACTTTCAAACTCACACTTTTCAGTTTCATTATTGTTTCCAATAGTATTTTTTTTAGCTTTTCACCAGGACATGTACTGTTACACAAATAAAAACTTACAGGTTGGCTCCATTTAGAATAAATGCCTCGTACCATCAGCACTGTTGCTGTTAGAGCTGGCTTAAAAACTCTTTCATTTTGTCCATCATCTTCAAGACCCACTATTCTGTCTTGACCAATATTGTAAAATAAATTGGCTTTCAAAGCCATTTCATCTATACATGTTACACAGAATTTATCTTCTTTAACATTCTGAACTTTCATATTCAACATATGAAAAAATTCTGGGTTTTCTATTCCAGTATTTATTTTTAAATTATACGTAAAACGATATAATGCAGATGGACTTGGAAGACAAAACAGCTCCCTCAACTTCTTCCTATAACACTTGGGACTTGTAAAATATAATGACATACAGTATTGTTTAAATTGCATTGTGTAACGCCTGCCTTTGGGAACCTTCTGCACTTGTTTCAATTGGGTATTTATAAAATTTGGTAGATCTGTAGATGGACAGAATTTATGGGTTAATTGCATGTATTCTTCTAATGTAATATTCTCCATAACATTCTCTTTAACTAAAACTAACACTGTTTCCAACTCTTCAATTTTATTTATAAGCTGATTGCATTGATTTTGTTTCAATTTAAGTGACTTTCTCAATTTATATTTACGAAGAGAATGTGTTGATAATTTCTGTGAAGTCTGTATACTGGTGTCTTGTGATAGTAGTATTTCTTCAGTAACTTCCCTCCTTTCGGCCAGAATATCAATATGGGAGATTTCATCTTGAGCACTATCATAAAATTCTGAAAATAGATGTATTACTTTCATTAATCTGCATTCTGAGTATTCATTGTATAGAAAAATAAAAACTAATCAACTATCAAAATTTATGAAATTACGTTAAAACTGCCTCAAAACAATACTTTAAAAGAAAGAAATGATGTTACAAACTACTGAAATTATTGGAAACTTTTTACACTCTGGTCTCCTGCTTAATTAGAATTGCGTTTTTATTACTTTGCAAATATCAAATTAAAAGTCAATTTACCTGTTTCAAGTAAAATATTCTGCACTACGTTCCTCTGTTTACTTTGTTGTTCGTTACCTGATTTACAGGTTTCTTGTTGCATCAATTCATCCACAGGAAGTGAAATATTATTTCCTACGAAAGTAACTTTATAATATCTAATACTAAATATTTTTCATCACACATTAAATTACCTGTTTGCTTTTCCATTTCAGTAGGAGAAGTGGAAGTACATAAGCTAAAAAGACTGTAACTGTGCTCCTTTAGTACTTGTGATGTTCCTTCTAGGAATGGAAATATTGTCGGTACTGCATGTGGATGTAGCCCGTTCTGAAGTTTATTCAAGAAGTGCTTATCTTCAAACTGTGCCGCACATATTTTATAACTTTTGTGAAGGTCTTGCAATCTATTAAGTAAATCCTCACGACCACTCGCAACAGCCAAGGTCCTTGCTCTAGAGATAATACAACATTCATATTGTTATACTTGTATTTATATAATGGATCGATTTATATTTGCAGAAAAAGATATATAGATATATCACTATTTAAAACACATTCAGGATATTTGAGACGACTTCTTGTGAATAAGATAATATACATATTGCTGTGACTTCTTCTATATTGGTTAATAACCAAAAATTGAATTAATAAATTAATGTACTTTAGTGATCTCAGGGTCTAAGTGTGAATTTATTATATTTTTATATCGGGTGATGTGTCGCAGCCTTGTACTTATTGTGAGTTCTAGCTGTGATTGTGATGTTTACTTTCCTTAGATCTCCCTGGGATGGGTATAAATAAGTAGATATAGAGTGTCAGCACAACTTATTTTATTTTATATAAAATTTTTACAAAACATTGTTAAATATCATTATTATGCAATACAATACATTATTTATTTCATTGTCATATCCAGTCTCTTTCATCCGCGGTACAAGCACCTTGCAATCCTTAATTCTCTATGAAATTGTTAATAATAAATAAAATAAAATTCACTGCTCTAGTCCTTCATGTATGCTCATGTTTCGAAATTACTGCTATTCAACTAAAGCGTTATGCCTCGTTGAGTCGCCCTGAACCAAGATTCGCACGTCAATCCAGGACTTACTCAAAGAAGAATTTATTTTTAATTATTTATGACAATATTCTAACTTTTATTGCTATCCGGAAAAATTTATTAATGCTTCGTTAAATCGCCTTGAATTAAGATTTGCACGTTAACCCAAGACATATTCAAAGAAGAATTTATTTTAATTCTTTAAATAAAATTCTAAATTGCGTTGATATCCGGAAAATTATTAATGCTTCGTTAAACCGCTCTGAATTAAGATTCACACGTTAATCCAAAGCATGTCCAAAGAAGAATTTATTTTAAATTATTTAAACAATATTCTAAATGTTATTGCTATCCGGAAAGTTTACTAATGCTTCGTTACACCGCTCTGAATTAAGATTCACACGTTAATCCAAAGCATGTCCAAAGAAGAATTTATTTTAAATTATTTAAACAATATTCCAAATGTTATTGCTATCCGGAAAGTTTACTAATGCTTCGTTAAACCGCTCTGAATTAAGATTCACACGTTAATCCAAAGCATGTCCAAAGAAGAATTTATTTTAAATTATTTAAACAATATTCTAAATTGCGTTGCCCGATAATTTATGAAACATTCATGAAGGTTCTTTCATTTATTTAGTTTAGAATTGCAAGATGGAGTTTATTTTATAGTGCTTGTACTCACTTTTCTTGGTTATATAACATCTCGAATTCCTCCTGGTAGTCCAATCCCTCCATTTTAATTAAATTTATTGTAGTAGCTTTTGTACGGTCCAACACTGGTATTTCGCGCCTTTATATGTATCTGGCGCGCAGTTATCGTTGCCGCCTTTTATGACTACGACGTTTGAATCTTAAGGCGTTTTATGCCTTTAGATCCTTTATTTCTTCGGCGCACTGGTTTAACTATTTTCTTTTTAAGTTTTGAAGAGAATCAGGACTTCCTATGGACTGCCTTATTTTCGCCTGTGTGCCCCTTTTTATAATGATAAACATCTGACAAACGACTTATTTTTGTTTTAAGTCGTTCCTTTCGTTTGAATTTTCGTCTGTCACGCCCTCCGTGTTAATTTCGATAACTATCGAAATTACGCAATCACGTGACCTTGTTTCCACCATGTTTGTTGTTGTTATTATTTACATACTTTATACTTTTATTCCATGAACATTTTGAATGATTTTATTTGTTGGTAAGTATTCTTTTATTGTTTTATTATATTTTTACTAATGCTTTATTTATTTATTTTTAGCCTAAATGTCTTGAAGCATTCGTACGTGAATAAATTATGTACTATCGTATATTTAGATGTACATTCAACAATGTCCTTTTATTTTGTGAATATCAGTGAATTTGCATAGCCAGCATAACGTTTTATTTTCAATGATAAACTAGGCCACAATATTTACATTCTGGATGCGTTAGTGTATATCGAGAACAGATAAATCATATACCTTTGTATGCGTTTTGGTGTCCCTACGGACGAAAATATAATTGATCTTGTGACCGTGAAATAAGTGGTATATATTTATTTATTTATGTATATAGACCTTTGTTTAATATTGTATTTTTGGTTTTAGCTTGGTCTTTCTTAGAATATATTCGTGTAGAGAAGAGAATAAACAAATCGTGCCCCTTACGTACACTCAATAATATTTTATACAGAAAATATAAGTGAAACGTGTATAGTGATACATAACATTTATTCTTGACAATGTTGGTGGTTATAATATTGATATTCTTGGTGATTAATTCCTATTTTTGAACCATTATCGCTGCTAAAAGAATGTATTGTCGGGTTGACCTACTTTCCTATTGACTGCTAGTAATACTGCTTTAGGCTATTATATCCTTTTATTAAACGGAGGTCAGTATTTGAATATTGTTTTATGGAATATTTAATTCCTGTGCACTAATTTATTTAAGTTGAGGTTAATATTTTTTAATTCTTACATTATTTTTAATTGTGTGCTATTCTTTTTACGGGTATGCAACCCATATTGCATTGACGTGTATACTACTGCCTAGTTATGAATTTTTGAGTAAACACTAAATATATACAATTTTGACTACATACATTTGTACTGATTAGTGGATTATACTGTATTTATTTGTCAAAATATTGAATTATAATTTATATTTAACATGTAAATTTTATATTTACTTAAAATAAACACAGTGATGTTTTATTTTCGTTGATTTTTTATTTATTTGGTTTCTTTATTTATCTATTCATTTATTTACAAGAAAATACCACAGCATATCCCAAGTTAAGAAACTGTCAATATGCCATAGTTGACTACGAAAAATATGGGCATATTGCAATTTCTTTACTTAATGGTATTTTTCTAAACTTTTACTTAGCTAATATCCTTACATCTAGATTTACTATATTTTTATGTGGGAACTATCCCTTTTTATTTCTTAAAGTCTATTTATTCTAACTTAAGTACTATAATCTTGGGAACTACCCCTTTAATTCCTTAATACCTATTTACATAACTTAAATAATATAATCCTGGGAGCTAACCCCTTTTTATTTCCTTAATATCTATTTATATACAACCTAAATAATATAATCTTGGAGCTATCCCTTTTTATTTTCTTAATATTTATTTATATACAACTTAAATAATATAGTTTTGGGAGCTATCCCTTTTTATTTCCTTAGTATTTATTTACATAGCTTAAATAATATAATCCTTAATACCTATTTACATAACTTAAATAATGTGTTCATGGGAGCTATCCCTTTTTACTTTAATGCCTTATTTATCTAACTTAAATAATATAATTCTGGGAACTATCCCTTTTTATTTTCTCAATATTTATTTACATTTCTTAAATAATATAATCTTGGGAGCTATCCCTTTTTATTTTTGTAATATTTATTTACATAACTTAAATAATGTAATCTTGGGAACTATCCCTCTTTGTTTTCGTAATATTTATTTGCGTAACTTAAATAATATTATCTTGGGAGCTGTCCCTTTTTATTCTCTTAATATTTATTCATATAACTTAAATAATATATTTTTGGAGCTATCCCTCTTTATTTTCTCATGGGTTCATATTTTTCATCGTGTGAGTTTTATATTTTTAACTTTACTCCCTTCATTTTTGTTTAAATTTTTACACCTTTCATTTACAATCGGAAAGTGATACTTAATTTATTTAAAGTGAAACATATACAAATATATAATAAATTGGAGATATCTTCTTCGTGTGGGTTCAATATCTTTTGTGTGGCGTCAATTAAGCCTACAATTGATATGCATGTATAAAACTTTACTGTCTTCCACATATCAGTCGGGGAATTTATCTTGAGTAAATAGTATTTTCCTTTTATTTTCTTAATGTTACCTGGTTCAAAAAGAATCTTTCAAAACTATCGTAGCAAACCACTTGGCATCTGTGTACTTCATTGATAATGTTTCTTTGAATCTTCTATATTTTCTCTGATAAAGTTCGACTCTGCTTTTCTATTATATTGTTCTTCAGCATTTCTTTTATTTCTAATTTCACTTAAATAATATTTACTGGGAATTGGATATGTTTTCACATAGAAGGGTTTCTTTTCATTTACCTCGAGCTTATGCTCGTAATTTCTTACCAAGCCAGGACTGTCATCAACTAGTCTCTTGTGCTTATTTTAAAGATTGCTCACATGATTTTTATACTTTTCATTGCAATTTATACTTGTACCATCCCCTTTTGATGTGAAGTCCTTATTCTTTGGATGCTTCACGAGATGCGTACATTTATTGTCATATGAATTGTTAATCATTTCTTGCGTGAGTTCCTTTTCTATTTCTACTACATATAATTTATTAATTAATTTTATTTATTTCTCTACCGGTGCTTCTTCGCTCCATGGAATTGTCATATTTCTTATGTGAAAAGTCTTGTCCTTCATATCCAGTCTTGTGCTATATTGACTTAAAAAGTCCATTCCCAATATGCAGTTGCAATTTAAATTATATACTACTACAAATTCTGTTAGTAGGTTTATTTTATTTATTTTACATTAACGCAGAAAACTTTATCAATGGTTATCAAAGGTTTTATTTTGCTGTAACTAAGTTAATCTTCTTTATAGGAATATATCGTCCTTGTTTCTCTAAAATTTTCATTTATAACGCTGTGGTCGAGTAGCTTTTATTTTATTTATTTTTCTTCCCCAATTCTGATTGATTGATATGTGTGGTAGTTCAGTGGTACTTTCATTGGATCTTCATATTTGTATATGTCTCGTGTTTCATTTTCCTTGATTGGGGTGTCATTGTTGAAATCAGCTAAGGTTAGAGTGGTGTCGCAACGCACCAACGGAGGTCCCCTTTTTATCCTCCGCCTTGCTCCTTGATTGGGGTGTCGTCGTTGGCTAAGGTAGGAGTAGGGTAGCCACGTCCCATCGGAGGTCCCCAATTTATCCTCCGCCGTGCTCCTTGATTGGGGTGTCGTCGTTGGCTAAGGTAGGAGTAGGGTAGCCACGTCCCATCGGAGGTCCCCAATTTATCCTCCGCCGTGCTCCTTGATTGGGGTGTCGTCGTTGGCTAGGTAGGAGTAGGGTAGCCATGTCCCATCGGAGGTCCCCAATTTATCCTCCGCCGTGCTCCTTGATTTATTGGGAATTTATTTTCCCAAAATCTTGAGGCGAAAGTCAATAATGTTCTTGTTATGCCGAAGTATATTCTCGAGGTACGTCGTTGGTGTTCTAAGTTCCCTATCTTCTTGGTTACTTGAACGTGTGTTTATTGAATGGTAAAGTGATACTTTATTTTCTTCATTTATTTCTGTGGCTATACTTATTCTTCCCTTTTCTATCAGTGCAACTTCTTCGGTCCCCCTCAGTGTGTTGACTTCTTTGTGTGTCATTATAACCTTTCCAATTTTTATACTAAGTGCCTGCCGTTTCCATGAGCCTGTATATTTTTCTGCTCCTATGAGTATTTCTAATGTTTGCCGTGAAATGTATAAATGTGAAATTTTGTTATCTTCTTCTTCATATAGCAACGTGTCCAACTGTGTTCTCAAAATTTTCTTATTGGAATCCATGTATTTGGTTCTTCTCCATGTATGTTTTATTGTGGAGGTTTCTTTGACTTTTGTTGCTGTTTGTGCATCATTTTCATGGGTTGGCATATTCCTCGTAATTTCTTCGTCGTTCGTTGTGTTGGTGTTTATTATTCCATTTTCTAATGATTCTTCTTCGTTGTTCGTTGCGTTGGTATTTATTATTTTATTTTCTAATGATTCTTCTTCGTCAAATCGTTCTATCGTTTCGTCCATTCTGTCATTTGTTCCGTTTATCAGTGATTTGTACGTATTCTCACACCTTCTTGTATTGTCCCTTATTACTTTCGTTAAACCTGACACAGACTCTGTTATTTTGTTTTCTAAATTGGCATTTATCTGACGCATTTCTGTTCTAAAATCTTGGAATCTCTTGTCAATTCCTAAGCTGATCTCCTCTAGATTTTCATTGTTTGCTTTGATTTCTTCTATATTTTCGTCCAATTTTTTATTTAATTTCTCATTGCTTTCTTTTATTTCTTCATTATATTGATCCAATTTTTTGTTTCGATCTTCATATTGATGTATTAGAGCTTGGAGCAAATTTTCAATTCTTTCTTCCCATGATTTTTCTCCTTTATTCTTCTTGTTTTCATCAGCCATTTTTTATTTTTGTTTTTATTCTATCTCTTATCCACCCTGTCCCAATAGGAGAATATTGTGTGCTTATGGCGTTATAAGGAAAGTAAATTCACACAGCCTTTTATCGTTGAGTGCCAAATCAAATGTTGACCAACGATAAGCCTACTACGTATGGGTGCCAAATTAAATCTTGGCCAATGATAAGCCCTTTTACGTTGTGTGCCAAATTTGATCTTGGCCAGCGATAAGCCTAGCAGGTTGGGCGCCAAAATAATGCTGTGACTTCTTCTATATTGGTTAATAACCAAAAATTGAATTAATAAATTAATGTACTTTAGTGATCTCAGGGTCTAAGTGTGAATTTATTATATTTTTATATCGGGTGATGTGTCGCAGCCTTGTACTTATTGTGAGTTCTAGCTGTGATTGTGATGTTTACTTTCCTTAGATCTCCCTGGGATGGGTATAAATAAGTAGATATAGAGTGTCAGCACAACTTATTTTATTTTATATAAAATTTTTACAAAACATTGTTAAATATCATTATTATGCAATACAATACATTATTTATTTCATTGTCATATCCAGTCTCTTTCATCCGCGGTACAAGCACCTTGCAATCCTTAATTCTCTATGAAATTGTTAATAATAAATAAAATAAAATTCACTGCTCTAGTCCTTCATGTATGCTCATGTTTCGAAATTACTGCTATTCAACTAAAGCGTTATGCCTCGTTGAGTCGCCCTGAACCAAGATTCGCACGTCAATCCAGGACTTACTCAAAGAAGAATTTATTTTTAATTATTTATGACAATATTCTAACTTTTATTGCTATCCGGAAAAATTTATTAATGCTTCGTTAAATCGCCTTGAATTAAGATTTGCACGTTAACCCAAGACATATTCAAAGAAGAATTTATTTTAATTCTTTAAATAAAATTCTAAATTGCGTTGATATCCGGAAAATTATTAATGCTTCGTTAAACCGCTCTGAATTAAGATTCACACGTTAATCCAAAGCATGTCCAAAGAAGAATTTATTTTAAATTATTTAAACAATATTCTAAATGTTATTGCTATCCGGAAAGTTTACTAATGCTTCGTTACACCGCTCTGAATTAAGATTCACACGTTAATCCAAAGCATGTCCAAAGAAGAATTTATTTTAAATTATTTAAACAATATTCCAAATGTTATTGCTATCCGGAAAGTTTACTAATGCTTCGTTAAACCGCTCTGAATTAAGATTCACACGTTAATCCAAAGCATGTCCAAAGAAGAATTTATTTTAAATTATTTAAACAATATTCTAAATTGCGTTGCCCGATAATTTATGAAACATTCATGAAGGTTCTTTCATTTATTTAGTTTAGAATTGCAAGATGGAGTTTATTTTATAGTGCTTGTACTCACTTTTCTTGGTTATATAACATCTCGAATTCCTCCTGGTAGTCCAATCCCTCCATTTTAATTAAATTTATTGTAGTAGCTTTTGTACGGTCCAACACTGGTATTTCGCGCCTTTATATGTATCTGGCGCGCAGTTATCGTTGCCGCCTTTTATGACTACGACGTTTGAATCTTAAGGCGTTTTATGCCTTTAGATCCTTTATTTCTTCGGCGCACTGGTTTAACTATTTTCTTTTTAAGTTTTGAAGAGAATCAGGACTTCCTATGGACTGCCTTATTTTCGCCTGTGTGCCCCTTTTTATAATGATAAACATCTGACAAACGACTTATTTTTGTTTTAAGTCGTTCCTTTCGTTTGAATTTTCGTCTGTCACGCCCTCCGTGTTAATTTCGATAACTATCGAAATTACGCAATCACGTGACCTTGTTTCCACCATGTTTGTTGTTGTTATTATTTACATACTTTATACTTTTATTCCATGAACATTTTGAATGATTTTATTTGTTGGTAAGTATTCTTTTATTGTTTTATTATATTTTTACTAATGCTTTATTTATTTATTTTTAGCCTAAATGTCTTGAAGCATTCGTACGTGAATAAATTATGTACTATCGTATATTTAGATGTACATTCAACAATGTCCTTTTATTTTGTGAATATCAGTGAATTTGCATAGCCAGCATAACGTTTTATTTTCAATGATAAACTAGGCCACAATATTTACATTCTGGATGCGTTAGTGTATATCGAGAACAGATAAATCATATACCTTTGTATGCGTTTTGGTGTCCCTACGGACGAAAATATAATTGATCTTGTGACCGTGAAATAAGTGGTATATATTTATTTATTTATGTATATAGACCTTTGTTTAATATTGTATTTTTGGTTTTAGCTTGGTCTTTCTTAGAATATATTCGTGTAGAGAAGAGAATAAACAAATCGTGCCCCTTACGTACACTCAATAATATTTTATACAGAAAATATAAGTGAAACGTGTATAGTGATACATAACATTTATTCTTGACAATGTTGGTGGTTATAATATTGATATTCTTGGTGATTAATTCCTATTTTTGAACCATTATCGCTGCTAAAAGAATGTATTGTCGGGTTGACCTACTTTCCTATTGACTGCTAGTAATACTGCTTTAGGCTATTATATCCTTTTATTAAACGGAGGTCAGTATTTGAATATTGTTTTATGGAATATTTAATTCCTGTGCACTAATTTATTTAAGTTGAGGTTAATATTTTTTAATTCTTACATTATTTTTAATTGTGTGCTATTCTTTTTACGGGTATGCAACCCATATTGCATTGACGTGTATACTACTGCCTAGTTATGAATTTTTGAGTAAACACTAAATATATACAATTTTGACTACATACATTTGTACTGATTAGTGGATTATACTGTATTTATTTGTCAAAATATTGAATTATAATTTATATTTAACATGTAAATTTTATATTTACTTAAAATAAACACAGTGATGTTTTATTTTCGTTGATTTTTTATTTATTTGGTTTCTTTATTTATCTGTTCATTTATTTACAAGAAAATACCACAGCAATATGTAAATACGTACCTTATAAGATCCTTTGGAAAACTGAAAAAACTCTGATGCAACAGCACAGTATAAACATATCCACAAGTCGCTGTCGGCACCTTTGATCTTTAGAAACCAAGTTGTATGTTCGCGCATTGTAATGCGCAATGTCGCATAGCGGAGAAATCGGAAAGTTATTTAATAAGCAGGTCCGGATCTAGCCCTATCTTAAAATAATCGGGGCCGGATTAACTAAATTTCTTAATAAATGAAAGTATTGAAATTAGTAATACTTAAACAATAATTATGTACGTTATGCATATCATTGTCTTAGATTTGTACCTATGGCCAATTTAACAAATCTACTAAATGGAATAAAATGATTTGGAAGAAAATTATACATTTTAATGTTGGTTTGAATATATGAGTTACATTTAAATGTTACAATATATGATATATTTTGTAAATGTTGCAAAATACCTTAAAATTAAAAACTATCTTGGAAAAAAAAGCCTAATAGATGGAATAAAATTATTTATTTTAATGCTAGTTACATTTAAATTTTACAATATTTGACATGTATTATAAATGTTGCAAAATAAGAATTTTCTTACTTTTTTATTTTGTGTTTTAAAGTTCCTATTTGCAAATTTAAGTGTATAGTAAATGCGAACTCTTATGTATAAGCAAAGTAAGTAATCGTGTGTAAATCTAAATTTTGATAATCAGTGGTATCCACTGCTAATACATTAATAAAAACCGTTTCTTCAGGAAAAAGTACATCTAACTTTTGAAAAGATGCAGTCTGCAAGTTTAGTAAAACTGAATCTAAATCATCAACACAATTGGATCCCACTGATAAATGAAAATAATTCAAAGTAAATAACTTTTTGAATGCTCGAGAAAACTGTATACATGTCGGATTAGTAGAGTTTCCTCCCTGTTGTCGAACAGTCCCAAAGAAATTTTCATTTGCATCTTGATTGAGTCTTCTGGTACACAAATATTTTAGATTAGATTAGGCGGCAAAACCCCTCATTTAAGTGAACCATCCGATAGATGTATATTCTCCCAACTCTTGAGAGAAGGGATCGTTCTCTCAAGTTCAAGAATACGATTTTTAACATATCAAGAGAATCCCCTCCATTGTTCTCTCGACTCGAGAATCGGGCCCGTGTAGACAAGCAAGCTCGCTGTACAAGTGAAACATAACACATAATCATATACCTACCGGGGGCCCGATTCTCGAACTTAAGAGAAGTGAACGTTCTATTGAGAGAAGTGATAGATCACACTCCCATCCCTGGTTCTCCTAACTTCAAGCAAGAATAGCTGTTTTTAGGTAGGGATGTGTGTCGATCGTGTAGGAAATAGCAGTGCAATGTTGCCAGATTGCAAATGAAGGCGGATTAGGACAATTGTTGTATAGAACAGTGTATATTAGGTAATATGTAATACGAAAACTATTTCTTTTAAATAGCGTGTGTAATGTTGAAAGGTTTTATGGGTTATATCAGTTGGATTTCCGGAAAGTGTTAGGCTAAACATCGAAATGTGAATATTGTTTTCTACGTATCATACATGTAGAAATAATGTAACATGTATTAAAGTAATAAAAATAATAAAATAAAATAAAACACCTTTTTCACAAAATTAGTTTAATAACTATTTAAACATATTACCTACCAGACATTTTATAATAAGTAAAATACATGTTATACAGACAAATTTTAAAGGGAGGGTGAAAAAACGATTAATGCAAAATTACAACGAATATTAACACTATAAAATTCTGAGAATTAGTTCAATGGGAAATACAAAATATTAATGAGAAAGAAAGGGTAAAACTAACGCTGACAGGATTACGAATTACAATTCTAAATAAGATATTAATGAAAAGTTTAATATATAATTATGTATTTAAACCTATTATCTACGAGACATTTTATAATAAAAATACATGTTATACAGAAGAATTTTAAAGGTAGCTGAAAAACGATTAAAGCAAAATTACAACGAATATTAACAATATATCATTCTGTGAATTAGTTCAATGGGAAATACAAAATATTTCTGAGAAAGACAACGGGTTAATTTAACAGTGACAGGATTATGGATTAACAATTCTAAATAAGATATTACTCAAAAGTTTAATACATATTTCAAGAGTGTCTTAAGTGTTATCCGATGTCGGTATACAAGATAACAAACCAGAAGAAACGTTCAAATACGATATAAAGAACACATGGTTCATGTCAAATTACACAATGTAGAAAAATCCGCATTAGCTCTACATCATATTGATACAAGTCACAACTTCAGCCTAGAAAATGTTAGTTTAGTTAAACAAAGCAACAATAGAAACTTAGATATGTGGGAAGTCATATACATGAAAAAACATAAAAATTATCTGCTGAATAATGATATTTCACCCCTTAATAACAAGCATTGATCGGCCATATGTACAAAATTTAAGTCGATATGCGCATGCTTCTCTTAACTTTTAATATGTTCGCTTGACTTGAACCGATAGATGTAAATTCTCCCAACTCTTTAGGGAAGGGATCTATCTTTCAAGTTCAAGAATACGATTTTTAACATTTCAAGAGAATCCCCTCCATTATTCTCTCGAAATCTCTGTTCTCTCGACTCGAGAATCAGGCCCCTGGGGTAACAGATATATTTCTCAATAATGGAGATGTAATTGAAGGCCCTAGGTGAGAGATAACTAAAAATAATAATAATCTTAACAAAACTGGAAAAGCAAAGTTGTTTGTTACAAAGTCGCAAGCCTCACACTTAAAATCAAATTCTTTTAATGATTACTTTTTATATGCACTTTTAAAAGATTTTTGTAGTTTGTTTCAAAGTCACAAGAGTCACACTTAAAATCAAATTTTTTTAAATGTTTGGTTTTTGTATGTAGTTTTAAATGGTTTTTTGTGTTTGTTCTAAAGTCACAAGAGTCACACTGAAAATCAAATTCTTTTAAATGAATAGTTTTTATATGCACTTGTAAATTACTTTTGTTGTTTGTTCCAAAGTTACAAGAGTCACACTTAAAATCAATTTTTTTTTAATGTTTGGCTTTTGTATGTACTTTTAAATGGTTTTTGCTGTTTGTTCCAAAGTCACAAGAGTCACACTTAAAATCAAATTCTTTTAAATGATTAGTTTTTATATGTGATTTTAAAGAACTCTTGCTGTTTGTTCCAAAGTCACAAGAGTCACACTTAAAATCAAATTCTTTTAAATGATTAGTTTTTATATGTCTTTTTAAATTACTTTTGATGTTTGTTTCAAAGTCACAAGAGTCACACTTAAAATCAAATTCTTTTAAATGAATAGTTTTTATATGCACTTGTAAATTACTTTTGTTGTTTGTTCCAAAGTTACAAGAGTCACACTTAAAATCAAATTCTTTTAAATGATTAGTTTTTATATGCACTTGTAAATGATTTTTGTTGTTTGTTCCAAAGTCACAAGAGTCACACTTAAAATCAAATTCTTTTAAATGATTAGTTTTTATATGTGATTTTAAATTACTTTTGATGTTTGTTTCAAAGTCACAAGAGTCACACTTAAAATCAAATTCTTTTAAATGAATAGTTTTTATATGCACTTGTAAAAGATTTTTGTTGTTTGTTCCAAAGTTACAAGAGTCACACTTAAAATCAAATTCTTTTAAATGATTAGTTTTTATATGCACTTGTAAATGATTTTTGTTGTTTGTTCCAAAGTCACAAGAGTCACACTTAAAATCAAATTCTTTTAAATGATTAGTTTTGATATGTCTTTTTAAATTACTTTTGATGTTTGTTTCAAAGTCACAAGAGTCACACTTAAAATCAAATTCTTTTAAATGAATAGTTTTTATATGCACTTGTAAAAGATTTTTCTTGTTTGTTCGAAAGTCACAAGAGTCACACTTAAAATCAAATTCTTTTAAATGATTAGTTTTTATATGTGATTTTAAAGAACTCTTGCTGTTTGTTCCAAAGTCACAAGAGTCACACTTAAAATCAAATTCTTTTAAATGAATAGTTTTTATATGCACTTGTAAATTACTTTTGTTGTTTGTTCCAAAGTTACAAGAGTCACACTTAAAATCAATTTTTTTTTAATGTTTGGCTTTTGTATGTACTTTTAAATGGTTTTTGCTGTTTGTTCCAAAGTCACAAGAGTCACACTTAAAATCAAATTCTTTTAAATGATTAGTTTTTATATGTGATTTTAAAGAACTCTTGCTGTTTGTTCCAAAGTCACAAGAGTCACACTTAAAATCAAATTCTTTTAAATGATTAGTTTTTATATGTCTTTTTAAATTACTTTTGATGTTTGTTTCAAAGTCACAAGAGTCACACTTAAAATCAAATTCTTTTAAATGAATAGTTTTTATATGCACTTGTAAATTACTTTTGTTGTTTGTTCCAAAGTTACAAGAGTCACACTTAAAATCAAATTCTTTTAAATGATTAGTTTTTATATGCACTTGTAAATGATTTTTGTTGTTTGTTCCAAAGTCACAAGAGTCACACTTAAAATCAAATTCTTTTAAATGATTAGTTTTTATATGTGATTTTAAATTACTTTTGATGTTTGTTTCAAAGTCACAAGAGTCACACTTAAAATCAAATTCTTTTAAATGAATAGTTTTTATATGCACTTGTAAAAGATTTTTGTTGTTTGTTCCAAAGTTACAAGAGTCACACTTAAAATCAAATTCTTTTAAATGATTAGTTTTTATATGCACTTGTAAATGATTTTTGTTGTTTGTTCCAAAGTCACAAGAGTCACACTTAAAATCAAATTCTTTTAAATGATTAGTTTTGATATGTCTTTTTAAATTACTTTTGATGTTTGTTTCAAAGTCACAAGAGTCACACTTAAAATCAAATTCTTTTAAATGAATAGTTTTTATATGCACTTGTAAAAGATTTCTGTTGTTTGTTCCAAAGTTACAAGAGTCACACTTAAAATCAAATTCTTTTAAATGAATAGTTTTTATATGCACTTGTAAAAGATTTTTCTTGTTTGTTCGAAAGTCACAAGAGTCACACTTAAAATCAAATTCTTTTAAATGATTAGTTTTTATATGTGATTTTAAAGAACTCTTGCTGTTTGTTCCAAAGTCACAAGAGTCACACTTAAAATCAAATTCTTTTAAATGATTAGTTTTTATATGCACTTGTAAAAGATTTCTGTTGTTTGTTCCAAAGTTACAAGAGTCACACTTAAAATCAAATTCTTTTAAATGAATAGTTTTTATATGCACTTGTAAAAGATTTTTCTTGTTTGTTCGAAAGTCACAAGAGTCACACTTAAAATCAAATTCTTTTAAATGATTAGTTTTTATATGTCTTTTTAAATTACTTTTGATGTTTGTTTCAAAGTCACAAGAGTCACACTTAAAATCAAATTCTTTTAAATGATTAATTTTGGTATGTCTTATCAAATATCTTTTATGTTTTGCTCGGAAACCACATAGGGAACATTTAAATGTTTTTGTTTGATTTGGTGAGTTTGATTGTGCCGGGTCTCCCTTTCCGCCAATAGAACTGTGCGTATTTTCCACGTGCAACCCCAGATATTCTGTTGTCTCGAATCGTCTATAACAAATCCCACATTTAAACTTTTTCAGTTTGAAGTGCTGGCTGTTGATGTGCTTCTTGAGATCTGCTTTATACCTTGTTCGGTACTTGCACTGCTGACACTTATACAATTGGCTGCGACGTCTCTTGCGTCCGTTTACCGCTGTCATTTGATAGCTTTGTGTTGGTGCATTACATTTTCTGAAAACAAATAAAAATATGTAACCTCATTCTCCAATACGACAGGCTTAACAACTACATTTCGTAAATAAGTTCAAATTCTTAATGTTGGTATTTATGAAATAACGTTTTGAGTAACATAATTATATTCAGCGTAAATTGTTCCAGCGATTTCTCAACATCTAAGCTCTTTGCACTTAGGGCCCTATTGAATTAAATGTGAGTATTATTAAATTATTTTTCGAACATCCTGTATATTGTTTCGTTTTAATAATAATAATACTTTATTGAGTACCCAATAGTAAAAAAAAAAAAAACATCATGGGAAACTGTAATTTACAATAGATGTGCGGATTACAAACAGTATAATACAATAAATTACACATAAATCATTCATTTAAGTTTGAGCTCCAAAAAAATCATTAAATACTTGTTTCCATTACGGCACATTTGATGTAGTGGACGTCTCAACATGATATTTCGCCTTCACGTGGAAGTAAAAAACGTAATTTGACTTCCGGCAGGGAGCCATGGCTCGATTCGTTGAAATGAATTACACCCAACAGATAGGGACAGTCAATCCTGCTATGCACTAAATCATGTTAAAAGTAAGGCCAGGAATCGAATATGAATAATTCAAATACCTATTCAAATTTTTGCCGATTTCCAAATTTTTATAAAAGTATTTTTCGAAATAATGTGTCTTTTACAATTATCGAAAAATATTTTTTCGATATCTCGCAAATCATGCGGACTAAATCATGCTATACGCACCTAATTAAGAAAATGAAAGAGATAGATTTAGAATAATTTTTGTATAAAAAGATATTCGAATTTCAGACCGGAAGTATCACTTTTAGTTTTATAACAGTCTTTTTGAAAATATATTGCAAACTATGCATTCTATACAGATTTATCAAGAGCACAAAAGTATTTACCGTATTTAGAGTTCGCCCTTTTTCCCGAAGTTCATGAATATTACGAGGGAGGATCAATAAATACCCGTGTTAGGAAAGAAGACGCAAGTTTTTCGCAATTTTTTTTTATTTTTCAACGTAATCACCTTTTAGTGCAATACCCTTTTCCCAACGTTTCTGCCATATCTTTAACCCCTCCAAAAAATACGATTTGTCAAACTCTGCCAAATACGCTTCTGTCTCGACGATAACCTCCTTGTTTGAGCTGAATCTTTTTCCCCCGAGCCACGTTTTCATGTTGGGGAACAGAAAGAAGTCGCAGGGAGCCAAGTCAGGCGAGTACGGTGGGTGCGGCAGCAATTCGTAGTGCAGTTCATGCAACTTTGCCGCGACAATTCTGGATGAATGTGCTGGTGCATTATCGTGGTGAAACAGCACTTTTTTCTTAGCCAAATGGGGCCCTGTCTCCTTCAATTTTATATCGAATCGATCCAATAATTCACTGTAGTACTGCCCCGTGACCGTTCTTCCTTTCTGCAAAAAGTCCATGAGGATTATTCCGTTGGAATCCCAAAAAATCGTGGCCATGACCTTTCCGGCCGATGGGACCGTCTTTGCCTTCTTCGGAGCAGATTCACCCCGAAAAATCCATTGTTTTGACTGTCGCTTGGACTCTGGCGTATAATAATGGATCCAAGTTTCATCGACGGTGACGGCTCGACGCAAAAACTCCTGCGAATTTCTCTTAAAGAGGTCCAAACACTGCTTCAACATTGACAACCGTATCCGCTTGTTGTCCACCGTAAGCAATCACGGCACCCATCGGGCCGACACCTTTCTCAGCGATAACTTATCATGTAAAATATTAATTGCCGTTCCGTACGACACGCCTACGGCCTCTGCTACTTCGCGTACTTTCGTTCGGCGATCAGCGAGAGTCATGTCGTGGACCTTTTCAACAATTTCCTCGGTAACCACGTCTGCCGGGCGGCCTGGGCGCTCCTCATCAAAAACAGATGTACGACCACGTTTAAATTCATTGAACCAATATCTTACGGTTGTCATAGATTGTGAAGGGTCCCCATAGACATCATCCAACTTCGCTTTTATTTCTTCGCATGTTTTTCCATCCAAAAATAAAAAGCGAATTACGGATCGATATTGCTCTTTTTCCATTTTATCAAGAAACACGAAACACGCGTGATACAACTGGCTGCCAAATAAAAACTAACCTATGAATCTGTCTGAAATTTATTATGGTGTTGTCTGACAGATGGTAGTACACGACGGTAATGCCAACTTCCCTCAGCAGCGTCACCTGTCTTCAAACACGGGTACTTACTGATCTTACCTCGTATAGCACCATCTGGCACCGTTGGAATTCAACATATTTTATGTTGAAACGTATACTGAACAACGTGAAGCATTGATCAGCGTATTATCTGACAGGGCAATAACAACAAGAGCTCAGGCAGGACATTTAATGTTAACTGAAGATGAGTGGACGATCATTGAAAATATTGTTCAAATATTGGAACCCTTCGAGTTGGCTACAATGTCTTTATTGTCATCAGAATCTCAACCGACGATTTCAATGATGATGCCCATTTTGCAATCTTTGATGGACAATTTCATTTCAAAGAACCAGAAGAGATAAAAGAAATAAAATCTGTTCTGCACGGGAATTTCAATCTAGGTTCACAAAAGTTGTTCCTAGTAATGTTTTTGCTAGCGTGCTTCACCAATTGGAATATTTGACATTAGTACTTTTCTTTCCTTCTTTTTAAACCTTGGATCTAGGTTTAAAAATAAGGAAAGATCTTGAAATCTTGAAAAACGAAGAGGAGTCATCAAATGAATTTGATGAAAGGAACATGAATCCAACAAAAAAACCGCTTTAGATATTTTGTTCCCCAATGAATAAGTAGATTGCGCCAGTGAAGTCGATATATATTCTTAGGAATGTTGTATACCAAAAAACATGTGCCCGTTACAATGGTGGAAAAACAATGAAAAATATACAAAGCTATCATAATATGCTAAACGATATCTCTGCGTCCCCGCCGATACCCTCAGAATGGGCTTTCTCTAAAGCCGGTAATATTGTAACGGTGAAACGTTCTTGCTTGAAGCAGGAAAATGTGTTTTCTTAGCGCATAATTTTGTAGTGTATTACTTTCTTATACGTAGTATAAGGAAGTATTGTGATGATCAAAATTTTCGACCTCGCGATTTTTACAGATAACCACGTTTTGAAGTCCCCTGATACCGAAAAAGTGGTTTTTAAAAAAATGTCTGTGTGTGTGTCTGTCTCTCTGTGTGTGACCACGATAGCGGTCAAACCGCTATAAGTATCAATTCCAAATTTTGTATTTACGGGTATAATCTCCCTCTTGAGATCTGATTAGATTTTCAGTAAAATCGACAGACCGGAAGTAGTAGTTTACTTCAGTGAAAAAATCGAATTTTGCAAATATTTCGGCAACTACTAAGTTTAACCAAATTTATAAAGAATTCATATGTACTTAAAATTAAAATTGAGAACAATTTTATTTGAAACGTTTTTCGAAATTCCTACCGGAAGTAGAAAGTAGCGAGAATCAAGAGAGGCACTAACATCTAGGGCGATACAAAGCAGATTATTCGTCGTTGAGCGAGTCACGAATCCATGCTGTATAGAAAAAATTCAATCACCTTTCTTCAGAACAGGGCTAATGCTAGCTTTCTTCCTTCTAGTTGGATAAACATTTTTGAGCAGCGCCAGTTTGAAAATAATTTTTAATGGGTGCACAAACACACCATACGGCTATACTTAATAAGATAGGCTCGTCACCAGCAGTGGGGGTTGATTTCAGATGATTGGCAACCCACTAAATATCCTCTTCGTTGAGAGATGTTATGGTTAAATAATCAGAAACTCTTAGCTGATTTTTAATGTCAGAACCAGTGGAATTTGAGTTTTTTCGGTAAACCTGGGAAACACATAAGAAAATCCCTCACTACGTAAATGGGCAGGGCCGTCACAGCTAAGGTGAATATAGCGCCAAAGTTGTTTTGGATCACTCATTAGTAGGGCGCGGACACGAGCGAGTCATGACTCATCGCCCATGGGCGCACTATTGAAATGTTGTATTTTTAAAGAGGTTTTAATTTTATTTATATAATTGGATAACAAGTGGCTGGTGATCTATAAAATACAAAATACCTTATTATTTGTTTATTTTCTCTTCTGTAAGACTTGTTCTCTTTGAATTAAGTACATCCTTGTAGGTAGAAAACGTCCTTTCTACATCGCAACTGGTTATATGTGCGTACTGGAAATATTCTTTTATTTCAGCGTATTTAGCATATACAATTGCCGCAATGTTATTAAATCTGGATTTCTATTAAAAATTGCGTCTAACTTTTGCCGAAGGCCACATCCGAAGTCACTTGGAATTATTAATAGCCACATCTAATGTGGTTAATCCATTTTTTAATTTGAGATTCAATTTTCAAAATATGTGATTAGTTTAGGCAAATTTCCAAAGTGTTCCTGAAGGAATAACAACTGATTTTTTAAATTTGGGATTTGTGTTAGTTCCTTGCACTCAGAACTACTTCGAGCATCGTCATTTAAACATTTAACGAAATTTTGTAAACTATCGAAATTCTCAGCATGAAAACTATTTCTGTGTATGTTTTAGCAAAGCTAAGTGACGAACGTGCGATATTTTGGCATTCTGTAACGATATTTTACAGACTTTGTAATAAATTTCGGAATCACTGACAATTCATTTTCATATCATAAAAAGTAATATAAACAATGTAGAAAGAATTTTACTCATAAATTCCTTATTTTATGGCCATTTTTTGTTCTCATTCTCGGGCCCTTCTCGAGCGTAAACACATGTTGCAGTTCACCATATGAATTAGTGCTATTCAGTAAATGTGTGTTGTTTACATTATTTCTTTGCTCCGTTGTAACTTCGTCGTAGTTTAACTCGGTCATGTCCGCCCCCTACTCATTAGGTTTAATTCAGCTTCATAGAAAAATCTCAAGTAAGACACATGAATCTGCTTTTTAGTGATAGTCTTAAGCCTACTGACCTCACGATAAAAATAAATCTCCTGGGTTGCTCTCCATCTGCGATGATAATAGATTTTAAGCTTAAGATTCTGTTTGATTTCATTAGTAAACCAATGTGGATAACAGTTATGAGAAGACGACTTACATAAAGGAACAGAGACTTATTAAGGACATTATATGGCTTTCTACAAAATATTTCAACGCACAAATCAACATCAAATGTACTTAATTCAGATCAGTCAATTGACAGGATATCATTATAAAGAGTTATATAATTAGCTTTAGGAAAGTTGTATCGAAAGTTGTTAGAAGGAAATTCAGAGGCTTTATGAATTACTGGAATCTTAAAATATATAGAAAGTGCGAGATGATGAGAATCCTCGACAACAATTGAGGAGTAGAAGTAACAAAGGGGTTAAGTCCCAAAAGTGTCAACTCGAGATATTAACAAAAAAACTTTTTCTTACACAAATACATATTTTTTATTGAAAGAAAAATGATGTAGTTTATTCTTTACCTTATGGCTGAATATGCTACTACATAAACTACGTAAAAAATACAAATGTAACAATAATATAAAAATTTAAAAAAGATATTTTGGGAAACGGGGTATGTGCCAATATATTATTTGGTCAAATTGACGTAAAAGTCTTGGTGTTTCTTATCTTGTAGATAAGGAATCATTGAGATTAAGTGCTTTTTTTTGTTATCACCGATCTTATTCACATCGGGAAGCTGGTGAATCGACATATTTTTTATGTCTTCCATGGTTTTTCCTTTTTTAAGTATCGGAGTTGCTTTCCACGGTGACACTTCAGCAAAACTGTCAGAGGTCAACACTATACCGGGCCGTTGGGAGTCGAGTTTTAATCGTACAACTTTGCCAATATTCACTTGCTTCAGATTTAACACCGTGTCTGCTGCAGATTGTATGTCAAAGAACTTTTTCTGAACCATGTCTACTATTTCGAATCGGCCTGTTTGAGTACTTGACAGTATTACGTCATGTAAGTTCTCAGGTACCTTTGGAGCACACTTGCGTTTTCTCTTCTCGATCAGGGCGAAGTCCCTGTCGCACTGAAGGAAGCTATGACCACTGACGAGGTACCTGTGTTCAATGGTATCGAAAACTCCACAACTCACCAGAAACATGTAAATGAACACAATCATTCTATTTTTATTTTGGGCGACGCAGTTGTCGCTCCAAATAACAATATTTCTTTTAACTGTAATGCCCATGTTAAGGACGCGTAATAAGCAAGAGGCGATCTCATTACCGCCTCGTCCAGCTACTCCTTCATGCCAGCAACACATGTAGGAGTGCTTGTTGTCTCCGAAGTTAATACCCAAGTTGTAACACGAGAGTTGACTTAGGTAAAACATGTCAGAATGAGTCAGTGTAGGTACAAACATGACTTGTTCTAAATCCATTGAAAACACACTTACGGTGCTATCTGGCATTTGCGATAATGCGATGTCCCTTTTCATCTGTACAGTGGCTGCTTCCGCCTTTCGATGATGCAACGCTAACTCCACCTTTGCAGCCCCACTTCTTTCGCCCTGAGCTTTTATTTCGCACTTTAACGAATCACATTTTCGACAGGTGTCACTTCTGGGTGCTCTAAATGAAACATGTGGAAATTCTTCCTTGAAAACTCTTCTGTAGAACTTATAAGTGACCAAGCTTTCCGGATGTTTCTGCAAGAACGCTTTGTGAAGCCGATTAATATTTAAATCGGGACTCATGTAATCCTTTGCACTTTTTGCGCGTGAATAATGCGATTCCTCTCGAGGTATACTACTTATATGTTCTTTAATAAGTCTTCTATCATCCTGTGTGAATGTGCCAGGAGCCGTACGAGTTCTCATGTCTTTGTAGATTACTGCGCCGCTTTTTTTCTTTTGAATAATAGTTTCCACGTGCTTTTTCGTCAAAGCAAATGTTTTCATAAAAGTGGATTTGCAAGCAATCACAATATTGCCCTCTCCATCTGGAATGCTATAATGGATAGTGGCTTGACGACGACTATCACTAGCTTCTTCATAGGAACCATGCCTCCTTCTCTTGACGCCAGTAATCTGTATTAAGCCCATGATATACGTTCCACGAACGTCAGGTCTGCTTTCATAATACTTTTCAAAAAGGGTTAGTCTTTGCGCGTAAGTCAAAGATTTGCAGTTCAATTTACATTTACATAGCACCTGCGGGAAACAATATACGTGTTGGGGTTCTGTGAAAATATTATTTACACAGTTAGCAACTTACTTCTAGGTTAGGTTTCTGTTGTTCAGACACTGTATTTCCCTTTCTGGTTTTGTATTGTTTTCCACTAGTTTTTAGTTGCCTCTGTTCGTCACTTAGTCTTCCTAATCCCTGTTTTCGACGTTCTGTACTCATATTAAACTGATAGTTATAACTTTTAGGGTATGTTATTTTGCAAAATAAATACTCAACAAAGCAGCGCAGCGCCTACTATGCACTTACCCCCTTTGTTGAAAAACTATCGTGGCACATGTAGGAAACGCCAACTTACACAGTAGATTTCTCTAGGAATTTTTGTCCGGGCACTTCGCCCGTTTGATAGGACATAGTCGATGGGACATAGAACCTATCTATAGGAATATCTAACTTTTCGGAAAAATGGCACTTAGCCCCTTTGTTACTTCTACTCCTCTAATTGGTGACGGTTCACGTTCTCCTAACACTTTGGAAGCAGAATTTGAAAATATTAAGTCGAGAAATCTGTCATTAGCATTGTTGATATTATTGAATTGATTTAAATTGAGAATAGACACGAAGATAGTGAGCGTACTAACCCTAGGATCAGTAATATTTAAAGAACGGGACATTGAAATCGCCAACAAGAAGTACAGGATAATCAAGTAATACAAGTTCAAGGAAGTACATAGTCAGTAAAGTGACATCTGCATACTAGGACATTAACCAAAGGAACGCTATGTGTGAGATAAGAAGTATGAATCACATAATACTTAATGTATTGCTCTAAGACAACCAACACGCCTCCACCGGTGGTGAGGTTTACCAAGTTGAATTTCTTGTCACTTCGATGAACAGAATATTTTTCTGTAGAGAGCTCATTGCTTGCAATGGAATCGTTGAGCCAAGTTTCAGTAAAAACAAATATATCAGAGCCAGAATTAAAGGTATTTACGTAGGCTTCATGGGTTTAAGTGCGTAACCTGCGAGTATTTTGGTAGTAGATGGACAAATCAAGAAAGCTATTACTGTTATCACTGTTGGGATTAACTAGTTTTTCTGGTTTGATTTTAAAATTGTTGGAATACCTAATCCGTGTTTAATAGACAGATTCTGCTCACCGTTTGCAATACGAGTTTTAAGTGTAGGATCAAACATGCCCAGTCGTACAGGTTGAGAGGTGACAAAAACGAGAGTACATCCCTAACTAGTGGAGTATCGAGAGTGAGTTGTCCCTTTGTTGGAAGGTGCCAGTTCGGGTGTGTTGGAGAAAATGATACTACATTTCCGCTTTTCACGTTCGGCCACTTCAAGAATAACTTTCTCCATGTCAATTGAAGAGGCAGTAGCGGGAGAAGAAGCTCTAATAAATTCCTTTAATGCAGTAACTTCATGTTGAAAGTTAATAATAAGAGATTTTAAAGAATTAAGACCCTACTCAAACCCTCACAGCCCTTGCAGGTTCAGGTAAATCCAGAATCCTGGCGAATATGCCTTGCAAGTGTAGCAGAAACTGACACGCAATCAATATCATTTTTACCACATATCGAACAACAAATAATTCTGTGCGATTCATTATCCTTTCCACAGCAACACAACTAACCATTTTATAAACAAAAATGATGGATAGAAATGGGAAGAAAAACATTTCACACCGCCGGGGTCCGTCGTGGTGACTAACACAGAAATAACAAATCAGACCACGGAAGGAAAACAATAGAGTACACAGGTTTGTTAAATTAATATAAGTTAAATAAATACACAGGCATAAACACCAACGAAAGAGTACTGCAACGTGACTGTTAAAAGAAAAAAGATATAAGAAATATTCGTGAAAAGAAAGGATCGCTTGTAAAATCCAAACTTACGTTTAAATAAAGTGTTGACAAAACTAGAATGTATCTCGGTAAAAATACTCAATTATAGAAAGGATTTGTGTACATAATACACATACCATTCGAAAGCACACATTTCAAACTATCTGCTGGTAGTAATTTTAAAATTTCTTGCAGTAAAAGAATGTTTATATCTTAATAAATAGTATGTATAATAAAACAACATTTTGTTGAGAAAATATATTTGTATCGATCACTACTTTTGCACAGCTAGATTATCAATTTCGATTTCCATAAGATAGGGGTTATATATTATTGTTGGATGAATTAAAAAAAAGAACGTAACAATTCGGCTGGGCAGAGTAAATTTAAAGTGTTAAGAGGACTGAAATATTGCCGTATATGAATATAATAATGTAACGAAACCAGCAGACATTCGAAATGAGTTTATATTAAATAAAGGAATCAGATCTCTCGGCGCGATAAAAAGGAAATTGTCACACGCAAAAAAAAGAGGCAGACCGGGCGAGCAATAAATCATATTCGGCGCGACTGGTAAACATCGTAAAGCGTGCCTATGGAATATTCTTCAAAACATCGGGAGAAGTATGGAATTTACAGGAATGCTCTAGTAATCTTCGCATGTGTATATAAGGCGACTGTGTCACCGATTCATGCATTACGGGATTCATTACGGAGAGTAATTGCGGAGTAATTCCCGAATAAGAAAGTCCGTAAGAAATAGCCGACGCGCCTAAAAAATAAATATAAGAGATAAATATAAGTCGTTCGGTAAAAAATAAATATAGTAGTGCCGTCTTATATAAATAGAACTGTTATATAAATAAATACGGACATATTAGTAGTAGTAAATAAATACAAGTGTTAATTTTTATTTATTAATAGTAGTTTAAGTGTGATACTTTAGTTATATATTTTTATATTGTTAAATAATTTTAAGTTACATAAATATACAGACTGTTTTAAATAAATAATTGCACGAGTTGTTTATTTCGAACCCGAAAACGCAACAATAAAATAAATAATTAATAATAATTCATTGTTTACTAAAACACACCATTAGTGTATGGTGCTACGTTGATAAAATTTTATGATAATGAATTATACCTGACATTTCTTTCAGAACAGTAGGCCAAATGGCGTTGCAAATATTCCTTTTGTTCAAAGTGGATTTTGCATATCGGGCACTGCATACATTCTGAAATCACAAGAAAAAAACATGCTGAAATACAATGAATAGTGACATTAAATTGTATTACAATTTCAAAATTGCCATGGCACTTCAAGACACTGTAAGGATTTTTCCAACTACGACTAAATACTCGGTTAACTAAACAGTGTTCAAGGATTAATTATACAAAGTGGGCAATATATTTTCTAGTGCATTTGATCTGAATTAGTATATTTTGTTCTAATAATATTGGCGCCATTTTCGACATTAGCATGAGATGGCAACTCTATATTTGGTTTAAAAATACTCCAAAATAGGCCACTAAGAATATGATATCCAAATTTTAATACTATACTAGAATCGCCGAAGAGATTCAGTGATAAAAGTGCGTGACCATAACGTGATCGAGGCAACCTATGCATAAAAACGGTCGGCGGCAAAGATCGTTTATATTAGGCGATTAGGTAAACTGTAATAGTATCACAGATCGCAGGTGTGTGAGAATTACTGCGTGCCATTTTATAAAGACAATACAGTTTTAATACGTTTTGATAGAAAAGATTTGAATATGCACAATTTCTTATATCAAATACTACGGCGATAACTATTTTACAGACATTGATCCTTGAATGATTTTATGTGCCTGTGTACATACCACTTTGGTGTGATCACGTGAACCCAACGTGATCACTGAATCTGTTCAGCGATTTGAGTATAGATATCATCGAGTTTGGTATATTTAAACACTGAAATAGCACTATCACCCAAGATATGACGTTATTAAAAGGGAATCCCAGTTGTTCTTTGCGATGTTGGTAGACATAAACATAAACACATACACTACTTCTCCCAGCACATTTTTACTCCCTTATATTTAGTATAAGGAAGTATTGTGATGACGGAAATTTTCGAACTCGAGATTGTGTGTGTGTGTGGCCACGATTGTAAATATTTCGTCAACTATTAAGTTTAACATCACTCACAGGTTTAATTTTTCAAGATGATAAACTTATTTAAAACTTAATTTAGAACAACATCTGTATAATTTGAAAGCTCATACGTGCCCACACCTCATTCTTACCATTATTGTAAGTTATATTTATAATTTTGCAACAACATGCAGTTTACTTAATATTATGTATTTTTATAGGAATAAATCACGGACTTGTGTGAATTTATTGCATTTATCTCAAAAATTAAAGAGCATCTTGGAACAGATCTTATTCATTTTAATACCAATACATTATACACCTCCAACAAATAAATTACACGTGCAAATTACAATTTAGTAGATTAAAAAAAAAATACATGTGTTTCAAATACACCCTCGGGTTGAGCAGTTCCAAGTAGTATAAGGTAACACAAAACACTACAAACGCAAAAATCGGCATGTTTTGTAAAACATGAATGGCTGCCAGCGGAATTCAGAAAAAGACAAAAATTTAAAAGCAGTGTTTTTGGACTCTCTAATCATGTAGGAATCAACAAACAAAAAATCACGTATCATAAAAAGGTCAAGCGACCATCTTTGGATCACTTATGGAATGACACATAACTGCTGTTAATGTTTAATAGCAAAAATTCAAATCTCCTAGATTTTGCGCATGTGTAAGAAATCCTAATCACCGTTTAATATTTTATTAGGAAAAATTTCTTTAATTGGAGACGTCCTCAATCAATGATTAGCGGTAACCAGTGTTGAAAGAACGCAAATTTACATTAACCGTACTTGAACCAATGATTACGCTAACCGGCATTTTAGTTGGAGATGGAAAAACCGGACCCAAAATTCATATTCAATCATTGTTTTAAAGATCATAAAGTTGATGTTTTTATTAAATTACTTTCTTAAAATACTCATCAATTTAATGAAATGTATTCATTGAAGAACTAATTTAAAGGAGGGGAACTATACTAACATGCTTTTAGTAACTTTTTAAACATGTAAATAAAAATATCAAAATGGATTTAAATAAAGTGTATAAGCTTTGAAAGAGCTTTTAATTCCCAAATTTGATATACCTTGACATACCTTCAAATAAAAAGTTGCTACATGCATCTCCAGGGCAAATTGTTTTATGTTTGGCCAAATACGATTTCGAGCTGAATCCAAGACAGCAAAATGTGCAGGCAAATACACTCTTCATGATGTATTTCCTAGTGGGAATAAAATCTACTTCAACATTACCAATCTGGCTGTCTTCAAATTCTTCACCAAAATATACTAGTAATTCTTCACCACATTGAATTTGACGAGTGCTTTGATAATACAGATAATCTTCATGTTGAAAAACAATTAGGTTTCGTTCAGAAATATTTCTGGCAGTGTTAATGTACTGCATCCAATTTAAATACCCTGATGTATCCTTGTCAAATACAAGTTTTCCTCCTTTTATTTTCCAAGTACATTCTGTTCTACAAAGTCCAGAAAAAGGACCAAATGTTACACCTTCAGGAATAAATTTTAAAGCTAATATTTCGAACTGTCCAAGCAAATGTTGAATTTCTAAAATATCATTTGGTAATTCTTCTTGTGTTCTGTTACTGGGATTGTCTGGAGCATGCCTGTTCAAAATATGTACCAACATTCCACACTCGATACAGTAATCTTCATAATATGCCTGACAATGTTCACAATCTGGTGGACAAATTTAAATCAAGTAAAAACTATATTATACAATATTCACATATATGAAAAAGAAACGAAAGCTTATTTGGCCATTTAACCAAGCTAGGCTTTACTAATTTATATATAAATATAAATTTTGAAAATAAATATGTTATTATTTGGTTTATAATACAATGAAATAGTAATATTGAAAATTTAATTGCACTTTCAATAGAGTGGAAACAAGCCTAAAGAACCAACTGAGTAAGAAGTAATTAATAGTTATTTAGTAGTTCAAGTAGTTAATTTAGGCATTTACTTACATAGTAGTCCATTATCAAATTCGATTTTTATATTACTAGGATTGAATTCTTCCTCAATTTTAACATTGTCGTTTACTACGTTATACTGTACTTCAGATGATTCCATTTCCATCTTTATATTATCCAAAAAAGTGGCTGCTTCATATTCTTTTAACTTGTCATGCCATTTCAGGCGATCTTTTAAATCGAAATTGTTTACGGTAATAACAGTTTCAGAGACATCAACTTTATCATGTTCAAAATCGTCTTGTTCGTTGGTACTCGATGTATTTATAGAAAACAATGTGTTATTCACATCACAATTTTCAATTTGGTCAGCCATCACCACCACAATTACTAATTACAACTCTAATTTGTGCCCTTTTTTGTTGAAAGTTAATGGTTAACTGTAACTTCTGTGAAGTTTGAAGTTATTCATTCTTTGTTTTTGTGAGTTGCTAGGTCACGACCACAGACTACTGAGTATATTCACAGTATAGAGCATATATATAATACTACTATATCGCGTGTAGACAAGGAAAACTTCGCTCCAACATTCCGTGCGTTCAGGGAGTTACGGCGCTGGAAGCGTATACCGCTAGAGCTTGTGGCCAGCGCCTGAAGTCATTGAACGGGTCATAGTAGTACATTTTAAAATTGTTGCTTGGACATGCGTACTTTTACTACTTCTGAAGTCTGACAGCGGCAATATGGCGTTCTGAAATTTATTATTATTTAATTTAATTATTATTATTATTGTTTGAAGTATGAAGACGAGACATACGTACTTTTAAAATCTAAACTAAAAATAAAGTCAACGTATTTGGTGTGTAACTAATATATGATAGCAATATAAATCCTTATTTTAGAATTGACAGAGAAGATGGTAAATTATTTATTATAATATAAAGTGTGTCTAAATATTTAATACTACATTTTACACTGTATTATAATATGGATTATGTGGAAGTTTTCGATGAAGTTGGTGTAATCTATTATCAATATTATATCAGCAGTTTTGGTTGATATATTTATCGGCACTGTGAACAGTATTCATTTCAATTTTAATTAGTTGATGAATTTTCTGAATGCTAATGTTGCAGTAAGAGTAGGTATAACCACAGAATTATAACGGATACATAAATTTATTACAAAGAAATAACTTTGTGTATTTATTTTATTACTTACCTATTGAACTTATTGAAATCTGATGTTAGCTAATTCGTTGGAATGTTTTGAGGTTTTAGTTGAAGATGATGTAACGATTAACACTATTATATTAGCAGTGTTGGTTGAGATACTTATCGGCACTGTGAATAATTTTAATTAATTGATGTATTTTCTGAATGCTGCTTTGTAATAAGTGTATAAATAAATCGCCTATCCTATTGATAAATAAATATGACATAAACTGATAATATTGTGTGGTTGTTTTATTGTTGTGGTTGAAGAAGCAATATTATTACAACATTTATCGTACTAGAATCTGATGGTAGATCTTGTGTAAAAGTCTTAAGTTACGTTACCTAATAGACTATGTAGCTATCTATACTTATGCATGCAATACTAATGTATTTTAGAACACGAAAATATAATAAGAAGATAAGGCCCAAAAACAAACAATATTACATAGCTCATTAGTTTCAGTAGCAGCTCTTAATATTTTTGATTAAATTTAGTGCCAAATTAGAAGGAATTATGCTGTTTGACATTACTTGTTAATTATATCTATTTCAAAATACATTTCAATACCTATATAAACATATTCACTTTATATGCAAACCGAATATAATAGTACTTATCAACATCTATTTTATATGATAAATTTACCTATAACTTTCGCATAACATTAAATATAACAACAAGTACAACAGCAACCGTAAAAATAATATTTACTACTACAATTAATAAATTAATATGTTTATTAATCCGTGGGTTTGAATTTTTAAATTCATATTTGAATATTCACCGCTTATCCCCACTTCTTTCTAGCGCCGCTAGGTCATCGAGCGAAATTTATTTTCGCTAGGCAAGATGGCGACCGCTAGCTCGAGCGCCGGCACTCAGCAGTCGCGTTCAGGACACCGCTCGACCTAGCACAGCTCAGCGCTAGCGGCGCCGTAACTCCCTGAACGCACGGATTGTGAAATAAAACATATCGTGCTATGCCGTTTAAGAGTCGCATTGTCCAAACTGCGCATGCGTTATAAATAATTTTTCAAATTTAGGTCTGTTTGTTTATCACATAGATTTATTACTATAAATATTTGATTAAAGTTTGTAAATCGTCAAACAAGCATAAATAGTTTTAAAATCGACAAACCTCTTTATAATTAATAATTGTGCCTTGTTAAATGTGGAAAAATAATTTAATTTCCCTTAATGAATGAAGAAATATCGTCGTGGCATCATGGGCAAATCATAGACAAACAAACGATCATACCCCGGAAATATATTTGTCAAAAATTGTAGGAATTGTGGTTATGTTATAGTAAAAATTGTAAACTAATTAACAAAAACTCGCAGTCAGTTCAATTGCATTGCAATTGTGTTTCTTTGAAGATAGAAAGAAAAACACATCTATAGGTACAATAATTTGTGATATAATAACAGCACTAAAATTATTCAACTCAATATGCAAGAATAATAAAGAATTAGATAATGTGGTATTCTTGTATTCTAGAATTACTGTCATCTACATCGGGGAAATGTACGCAAATAACAGTAAATTGTACTTGAATTAGGTAATTGTATTACTATGTTACATATTAAAATATTTGAATTGCTTATATGTAATAAATAGGCTTTTTGCACGACCCTTGCATAATAGGCACGTTCACTCCCTTAAATGAGGGAGTGAAGTGACTCTTTTACTCCCTTGGTATAAAAAACATAGCCAACTCAATTTATGAATTTAATCGTTTATTTAATATTAATATTGACATTAATGTTAGTACCACCATGATTTTTGCGTTCGACAACTGGAAACGTCATGTTGACAATTTTTAAAAAAAGTTAGATTTCTTCAATTAAAATCGTTTGGGTCGTGCAAAAAATAGTATATACACCTCGGGAGTGAATGAATTTCTCCTCGGTGCTTTGTAAAGCCCTCGGGCTTCGCCCTCGGGCTACAAACTGCACCTCGGAAAAAAACATCATTTCACTCCCTAGGTGTATAATATACTATTTATTAAACCTTACAGAGTTGCACACCCATCTTTTTGCCATGACCTTCTAATTTTTTTGGTATATGTCTAATAGAACATACATGTGTTCATAGAAAGTTGAAGAATTTTGATATGTCCACCACGGAATCCACAGATCCCATATGATATGAGATAATAATATGCCGAAATTGGGTATTTTGGGCCGGTTATTGGAATTTATGCTATATTGCATCACTGATTGTGAAAATAACTTGAAGGATGAACACATTATTTATAAGATAGTGAAGTGATTTTTTTTAATTTGTACTTTGCTGAATATGTATCGTAATTTCTGTCACTAAATTATAATCAAGCACATATAAAATGTTGTATTTTATATTTAAATTTACAATAAAATATGTTTTAGTTTAAAACAACTTGTAGATGGTACAGTATAAAGATAATATTCATTTTGGAATTTGCCAAGACAATGTGTGATGAGTTCTTCTGAACTTTTCCCAACATTGTGGAAGTAAATACTGCAGTGTTATGAACTGCAAGGTAGGCACGGCATCAAACGGTATTCCTGTTTTTCTGATATTGTTACATTCTCTAAATCTTTTTTATCATTTTATAAATTTGTATGTATCTATTAATTCATACAAATATTTATATTTCATAATGATTTTTTGTTGTTTTAATTCCAAGAAAGTATAAACAAAATAAATTTGCGAACATAAATAAAATTTAATTTTTTACTTCGTAAGTAGAAATTGTACTTTGATGTAATTATTGAATCAAATACAACATCAACATACCTTTTTTTCAAGCAATAATATAAATTATTTGCAAGTCTGATTTCTACTCGTCTCAGTCTATGAGACATAGACATCAAGAAAAATGTATTGATTATTAATGTGCTATTAGACACACTACAGAAATTCAAGTGTATCAGAGTAATTGTTTGTTTATATTCTTTGCTACCATATGGGCGTAAATTAGGCTTCATAACGTTTTTATTTTCATGAATGGTTTAATCATTCTAAATTAAAAAAAAAAGTTAACAATAAAAATTATATCCAATCACAAAAATGTAATGCTGATTAATTCCACAACTTTTTCTAAAACATCCATGTTTCAGTGTACATCTCGACACACAATTAAATAAAGGAACACAACAGGAATTTAATTAGTTCTTTACATTGTTGATTACGCGACATTATATTGAATAATGTAGGTACGTAGACAAATATAAAATAGATGTTTTATTCTTATATATAGCCAAAATACTAAATACAGTAATTTAAGTAATTTTATTTGCATTCTTAAGCTTAAAATACATAGCAAAACTATATGTTGAAATATAATACAATCTGACTTATATAACATACCTGAATCTATTCGATTGTGTATGTAAATCATTAATTTATGCATTTTCTGCAAATCAAAATGAAAGAAGCAGTATTTATATTCAATAATTTCACATACACCAATAAGCATACACAAATCAATGTACACAAGATTTTCTGTTCAAAATCTTTTCAATAAGACGAAATGAAACGATCGGTATTTACATTTAATAATATAATTTCACATATACTAATAAACACGTACAAATCAATGTATTAGTTGTAAGTTCACAAGTTTTTCTGTTCAAAATCTTTTCTGATAATCAAAATGAAACGATCGGTATTTACATTTAATAATATAATTTCACATATTCCAGTAAGCACGTATAAATCAACGACGAAGTTATAACTTCACAAGTTTTTCTGTTAATAATTCACTGGAATCAGGCTTCATATCGTTTACACAAAAACACTAAAACACCTTACCCTTGTTTATTAATACTATAGTCCTTGTTTATAAATACTATAGTTATACAACCTAGAGAAAACTGTAAATATTTCTTATGTAGTAAAGTGTCGTCCTCTGATATCTTTCAAATGGATTAATACGAAAGAATGAAAGTGCTCAGCCAATGAAATATTCTCAACGCCACTCCCACAATTTAATCCGGAAGTTTATAAAAAATGTAAATATATTTTGATATTTTCTATTAAATTTTACATAAGAGTATATTTTGTTTGATTTGCTTTTCACATCGTTTGCCCTTGAATTACATATCAACATAACCTATATAGCTTAACTGTGATAAAGTAGATTTAAGTAAATGTTTTATTGAAGAATCGTAGGATTACTATTTTTTCCCTTATTATACTCACAATTACCCTTTTATAACATAATAAAAAAAAAGACATACAAAAGGCTTTTAAAAAACGTATTCATGTTTTTTAAAGAAATAAATCTAAACAAGGAAACGGTATTAAAAAGTCAGCATTTTTATTAAATATTCACCTACATGAAATGTCAGTCTGTTTCGGGTTCAGAGTTTGGGGTTATTCTAATTTTTTTCTATGTGTTCAACAGGTATGTCTAAAACAGTCTTCTATATATTTGGTATGACTAGATATAGGTATTATGTAAAAGAAGAAAACGTAATTAAAAGCTATCCGAACCACAACATTTATTAAGTTGCTTTGCATGGTTTCATCAACTTGACTGGTTTATGTGAGGCTTTCAAACCAGTAATGTAGTACGTTTTACAAAGAAAATGCATTATAAACACCACATTATTTTAAGGTTTTGGTATCTTCAGAATTTAGAAATTTAAATGGTTCACAGCCAATCATTTATCACTTAACCAGGATAAATGTGAGACAATTTATTTTACTAGTAAACATAGATCAAACATATATTCTACGAATTGAAAATTCCTTGATATTAGACTAGATACAAGATTAACATGGAAGCCGCAGATTAGTTAAATTAGTCAAACACTTATCTTCTGCTACTTATGCAATTAGACATATCAGATTTATAACTGATAGTCTACTGGAATAACGATATACTATGGACTATCAAATCACATATCAACAATGTTTAACCAATATGGGGTAAGTAGGCCTATGTAGAAAAGGTGTTCATCCTGCAGAAGAAGGCTGTTCGAGCAATTGTCTGTGTTTCACAAACTATTCGCTGCAAACCTCTCTTCAGAGAACTTATGATAAGTCCATTAGCCTAGACACATATTCTGCAACAACTAAGGAGGGCTTTGAAAAAGCTGTCACACCTCATGACTAGGGGTGAGATTACAGAAGTCTCCACCCCTCATAACCATTTGCTGCACATCCCGCATTACATAGGACAAAAGCCACTTCAGTACAACACGTCACTGGTAATTATTTAACAAAATCAAAGTTATGTGTAGACATCTTTCTACTTTCGTATCTAAAGAGAAAATAAAGGACATTCTCCTTCAAGAAGCATTCTACAATGTCAATGACATAAATTAGCCCTGTGTTGATGTTATCATTACATTTTTGCTTGATGTGCTATTGTGTAAACTGTATGTATATCTTATTATTGATATAATAAATTTATTATTATAATAGAAACACTATCCTTCTTACTGTAGAAGTGTTATAATTAATCCTGCTTTTACACCCATAATACCTCAGCTCGTCAGGGAAGTCGCAGCAACTTTCATTATACATTTACATTCTTGGTAATTATCAATATAGTAAGTACTGCCTACACATGGTCTGTATATGGACGTTTCTTCAATTTGTATTTACCTGCGATTTTAAAAATTGCTTTCAATAATAGTAATTCCTAATAATTGAAGTTACGTTGGGGTTATCAAACAAAACTAGTTTAAAATATGTAACACTTTCGGCTGTTACTTATACATAAGTAAAATAAAACACTCAATTAAATTTGAATAACTTCACTTTATTTTAATCACTATGTGACTGCAGTTTTGACATTACACGTCATTATCAAACTAGTTTACTTATATTTCTACTATTTAATTTTTCTTTCACCCACGTTTAATTGCAATTGTTTGAAATCTTCATGGATTTTATTGTGTTATATATGTAGAATTTTAGCCTTCATACTGGTTGAAGTGAGGTATATCACTTCATAAAAGTTAATTAGATACACACTTAAATGTACTTGGCTTTGACATTACTTATTTTATTATGGTTCTAGTTATTTTTATTTTATCTAGGCCTGAATCGTAACAACAATTGCCATGATACAAGTCTGAATGAATAATCATCAATTATTGTTGAGGATAGTACATACCCAACAAGTTATACAAACAAACTAATTCATAAGCAAGCAAAGATTTTATTAAAGGTTAGTACCTTGAACCTTTTTCAGCTTGTATAACTGCAATATCCATTGTCAATTATAAGATAAAATATATAGGAAAAATGACATTTCTTCGTTACATCGTCTTGCAATATGTATTTTAGAATAACATTTAACATCCACAATCACATCATCACTTATTTTTGGAATTTGAAAAATTAGTGTCAGTAGACTTATCATATCCCTTAATTCAAAATATTTTAAGATATTTAAATCTAAAGCAGAACGCCTACAAAATTGTAACAAACACGATTGGTGTAATTGGATAATTGCGTCACTTCCTTTAAGCTCCCATTGGCTTCTCTTTACTACTACGAGAAGACTGCTTTTACTACAACAAATTTAGCGGGAAAACTTAGGAATGGGCACATCCTACTGCCCAACCCCTCTGTTGGCTACCTACCCGAACTAACCTTCAGTTGTATAACTATAGTATTAATAAACAAGGCTATAGTTATACAACTGAAGGTTAGTTCGGGTAGGTAGCCAACAGAGGGGTTGGGCAGTAGGATGTGCCCATTCTCAGTTTTTCCCGCTAAATTTGTTATAGTAAAAGCAGTCTTGTCGTAGTAGTAAAGAGAAGCCAATGGGAGCTTAAAGGAAGTGACGCAATTATCCAATTACACCAATCGTATTTGTTACAATTTTGTAGGCGTTTTGCTTTAGATTTAAATATCCTAAAATATTTTGAATTAAGGGATATGATAAGTCTACTGACACTAATTTTTCAAATTCCAAAAATAAGTGATGATGTGATTGTGGATGTTAAATGTTATTCTAAAACACATATTGCAAGACGATATAAGGAAGAAATGTCATTTTTCCTATATATTTTATCTTATAATTGACAATAGATATTGCAGAACAAGCTGCAAAAGGTTCAAGGTACTAACCTTTAATAAAATCTTTGCTTGGTTATGAATTAGTTTGTTTGTATAACTTGTTGGGTATGTACTATCCTCAACAATAATTGATGATTATTCATTCAGACTTGTATCATGGCAGTTGTTGTTACGATTCAGGCCTAGATAAAATAAAAGTAACTAGAACCATAATAAAATAAGTAATGTCAAAGCCGAGTACATTTAAGTGTGTATCTAATTAATTTTTATGAAGTGATATACCTTACTTCAACCAGTATGAAGGCTAAAATTCTACATATATAACGCAATAAAATCCATGAAGATTTCAAACAATTGCAATTAAACGTGGGTGAAAGAAAAATTAAATAGTAGAAATATAAGTAAGCTAGTTTATAATGACATGTAATGTCGAAACTCCAGTTACATAGTGATTAAAATAAAGTGAAGTTATTCAAATTTAATTGAGTGTTTTATTTTACTTATATCCAGTATCATGAATCTTCACAAAGTAACAGCCGAAAGTGTTATATATTTTAAACTAGTTTTGTTTGATAACCCCAACGTAACTTCAATTATTAGGAATTACTATTATTGAAAGCAATTTTTAAAATCGCAGGTAAATATATACAAATTGAAGAAACGCCCATATACAGACCACGTGTAGGCAGTACTTACTATATTGATAATTACCAAGAATGTACATGTATAATGAAAGTTGCTGCGACTTCCCTGATGAGATGAAGTATTGTGGGTGTAAAAGCAGGATTAATTATAACACTTCTACAGTAAGAAGGATAGTGTTTCTATTATAATAATAAATTTATTATATCAATAATAAGATATACATACAGTTTACACAATAGCACATCAAGCAAAAATGTAATGATAACGTCAACACAGGGCTAATTTATGTCATTGACATTGTAGAATGCTTCTTGAAGGAGAATGTCCTTTATTTTCTCTTTAGATACGAAAGTAGAAAGATGTCTACACATAACTTTGATTTTGTTAAATAATTACCAGTGACGTGTTGTACTGAAGTGGCTTTTGTCCTATGTAATGCGGGATGTGCAGCAAATGGTTATGAGGGGTGGAGACTTCTGTAATCTCACCCCTAGTCATGAGGTGTGACAGCTTTTTCAAAGCCCTCCTTAGTTGTTGCAGAATATGTGTCTAGGCTAATGGACTTATCATAAGTTCTCTGAAGAGAGGTTTGCAGCGAATAGTTTGTGAAACACAGACAATTGCTCGAACAGCCTTCTTCTGCAGGATGAACACCTTTTCTACATAGGCCTACTTACCCCATATTGGTTAAACATTGTTGATATGTGATTTGATAGTCCATAGTATGTCGTTATTCCAGTAGACTATCAGTTATAAATCTGATACGTCTAATTGCATAAGTGGCAGAAGATAAGTGTTTGACTAATTCAACTATCTGCGGCTTCCATATTAATCTTGTGTCTAGTCTAATATCAAGGAATTTTCAATTCGTAGAATATATGTTTGATCTATGTTTACTAGTAAAATAAATTGTCTCACATTTATCCTGGTTAAGTGATAAATGATTGGCTGTGAACCATTTAAATTTCTAAATTCTGAAGATACCAAAACCTTAAAATAATGTAGTGTTTATAATGCATTTTCTTTGTAAAACGTACTACATTACTGGTTTGAAAGCCTCGCATAAACCAGTCAAGTTGATGAAACCATGCAAAGCTTAATAAATGTTGTGGTTCGGATAGCTTTTAATTACTTTTTCTTCTTTTACATAATATATCTAGTTATACCGAATTTATAGAAGACTGTTTTAGACATACCTGTTGAACACATAGAAACAAATTAGAATAACCCAAACTCTGAACCCGAAACAGACTGACATTTCATGTAGGTGAGTATGTATTTAATAAAAATGCTGACTTTTTAATACCGTTTTCTTGTTTAGATTTATTTCTTTAAAAAACATGAATACGTTTTTTAAAAAGCCTTTTGTATGTCTTTCTTTTATTATGTTATAAAAGGATAATTGTGAGTATAATAAGGGAAAAAAATAGTAATACTACGATTCTTCAATAAAACATTTACTTAAATCTACTTTATCACAGTTAAGCTATATAGGTTATGTTGATATGTAATTCAAGGGCAAACGATGTGAAAAGCAAATCAAACAAAATATACTCTTATGTAAAATTTAATAGAAAATATCAAAATATATTTACATTTTTTATAAACTTCCGGATTAAATTGTGGGAGTGGCGTTGAGAATATTTCATTGGCTGAGCACTTTCATTCATTCGTATTAATCCATTTGAAAGATATCAGAGGACGACACTTTACTACATAAGAAATATTTACAGTTTTCTCTAGGTTGTATAACTATAGTATTTATAAACAAGGACCTTACCACACTAAAGCACAAAAATGGCTAAATACGTATTTCAACAACTAAGTTGTCATCATCAGTAGCACTGATTAAAAATCGCGCTGTCTACACACCGTAGCGTACAGAGCAACACTGATTTCCAATTTACGGGGATGGTTTATTCTTTTACCTAGCCTATTAACTACTTCATTAAAAATACCTGATCGTTGTACCGTTAAATACGTCATACTTACTATTCTAATCCTATCCTTTAATTCTAATATTCTAAGAAAACCAACAATATAATTTCCTATAATAGGAAATTATATTGTTGGTTTTCTTAGAATATTAGAATTAAAGGATAGGATTAGAATAGTAAGTATGACGTATTTAACGGTACAACGATCAGGTATTTTTCCTATAATAGGAAATTATATTGTTGGTTTTCTTAGAATTAAAGGATAGGATTAGAATAGTAAGTATGACGTATTTAACGGTACAACGATCAGGTATTTTTAATGAAGTAGTTAATAGGCTAGGTAAAAGAATAAACCATCCCCGTAAATTGGAAATCAGTGTTGCTCTGTACGCTACGGTGTGTAGACAGCGCGATTTTTAATCAGTGCTACTGATGATGACAACTTAGTTGTTGAAATACGTATAGTGTGGTAAGGTGTTTTAGTGTTTTTGTGTAGTTTCAAGCCACAGACTCCAAGTTTAGTTTCTTTCATATCGTTTATTTATTCTACCGCGTATTTTCTGGGTAATTCTACAAATTCACCGATGAACTAAACTTGCACAAAACTGAATTCAATAAAAAAAACAACCTTGCGTATGCTTTCAGTAATATATAGTTATAGATGTCAATTTAAATCAGAGGTTATAATTATATTTTCTGTTTATCTGTCATTTGGTAAATTTCAAAATGGACAGTTTGAGTTGACGCATGCGCAGAACACGCAAGGCGGCCAATTCTATCTCTCTTAGTTGGGACGAAAAATTACACATTATCAAGATACAACACACGCAATATAGTAGTATTATATATATGGTATAGAGCTGTATAGACACAGTAGTTTCTCTCGCCGTCGGCACCTTTGATGTTTGTGTCCGAAAATAGTACTGCGCAGTCACGCACGCGCAACCAGAGGCGTAGTAAATTTTTCTATTCAGGAATAAGCCAGTGACGCAGAACCAAATTGTTTATGAGATAATTATGTTAATCTATTTTTAAAATTATGAAAAAGCTATATCAATAATACAAAAAACGATGATAAAACACTGCTTTTTATTAAGTACATATTACACACGCATTTAAAATGTAATACATTATACGTACAACCCAAGAAAAGGCTCCTCTAACCTAAAGATTACTTAAATTTCTTGACACAATTCATCAATGGTGTTGTAAAATTGTTATTTTATTTGAATTGCCACTAACTTTGCTAACTTCTATTGCAAAATTTCAAAGTATAAAAAATTCTTACACGAATAAATAGCTTTATCAAAAATTCAGTAGGAAAATTTTCGCAGGGATGTTTATATGATATCTCCTCCAACTTCTGTTTTAATTTAAAGCTAACATTTGGTTCGAAGGAAAATGAAGAAAAAAATTCACAGAAGGCTTTTTCCTAATGCGGTATTTATATATAGGTATACTGAACATATGGTCAGGCCTTGCCAAATTAGTAAAGCTGTTTCACAAAGTTAGGACATGCCTTAAAATAAGTGTAAAATTTGAATTCATTCATTTCTTGTGTTTTAAACGTATAATTGTTGGAAAACTATGCTTTTCAAAACATTTGTGTCCCAAATAACCTATGAAATAAGTGAAGGTATTTTGTTCAGTTATATTTTCCCATTGTCGGTAATCAATCTTCGAAAATTAAATTTTGCGTTGGTGGTGGTGAATTTGTCATGAAGTTTGAGTAATTATTCACAACTACAATACACAATATGCACATTTTAACAGTTGAGGAAATTTTAATGCGCCTGGGGATCTTACCGCATTGGTTCTTTCGGAAACCTGAAAAAGCTTAATTTAGAATTGTTCGAACTATTCTGGTTGCACCGAGGTGCACAACAATAATGGGGCATTTTTGTTCCAAGTATTCGCGAAACGAAACACTACAATTGTTGATAAAACGTTATGCTGTGGCCACACTAATTATAAAAAAAACAATTTGTTTGTCAAAAATGTTGGAAGTACGTCAGCATCCATTAAATTATATGGAAATGTTTCAAGGAAATGCACAATAATCAAACAAAAATTCTTGACACACATTTTAAACACAAATTCTAAATTAATAATGTGTTAATAAATTTATTTGACGTTAATTATAAATGCCAAAAGAATGTATAATTTAGTTTTACAAATGCCTTGTTTAATCTGTGTACAACTACCCATTAATTTGTAAAATTAGTGTTCATAATAAATTGTTTGTCAAACATTTTGTATAATTGGTGTACAGCATAACCAGAGAAATAGAGTAGGGGAGAACGCGCTTCGACGAGTGCGCATCCAGTTTTAAGCAAACGCTATTGTGGTCGCCATTTTGCAGGGTAGTGTCGGGAAAAACTGCTATTTTTCGGTAGCAGTGACAAACTGTTACTGTGACACGGTAGTCACAGTGATATTTGATACGATATTTGATACGTTCGTGCGAACAGAGGATGGTAAATGAACATGTACGTATTAGCGGACGTACGTTAAGCAGGCTGTACGTTAAGCGAGCGCTGACTGTATATATTTGTGAAATATGCTACACACGAATAATGGTGACAGAGCTGTAACTGCTCTGCTTCAGTTACAGAACCGATCCAACTCAAACTGCTACTGAGAGAACTGCTACTTTAAAGCTGCTGTCACTGTTACTAACGGTGACTGACCAGTAGCAGTGACAAAGTAGCAGACTGCGATTTCACAACCCGCCTCTATTGCAGGGTAATTGGCACTTGTGTTGTTGTAATTGTCAAGCTTGGAGGTTATTTTTAATTAATTGTATTAAAAAGGACTTGTGTGTGTTATTAACATGTCGTGCTCTGTGTTGGGCTGCAGTAACAGTCGAAGATTTAAGCCGGAAGGCATTTCTTTTCACACGTAAGTTTGTTTACATTTTTCTAAGTCAATGAACTTTACATGCGAATTGTTGAGCTAGGTATAAATATTACCGTAATAGAATGAAAGAATTGCATCTTTAAGAGCGCGATTAATTCTGCACTATTTGTAGATTTCCACGGGGTGATTCATTGAAAATGTGGTTAGATGTGCTAGGAAAAAATGTTGAAACGTAATTCCCGCTTGTGAGCAACCTTCAAAATGGCGGAATTCAATTTAACTTAGTTGGCGCATCTTTAAGCGCGTTCTCCCCTACTCTATTTCTCTGATCTTTAAGCGCGTTCTCCCCTACTCTATTTCTCTGAGCATAACTTATATTAACGATGATGGCTGACTACTGCGCATTCAGAAATTTTCACGCACGCGTCGGTTCAAGGTCGTCGGTAGGAGGACAATTATTTCCCTCCAGAGAAACTACTGTTTCTATTACATAGCTATATACTGTGGTATATTATACAGGCTTTTATACTATAGACCTTGTTTATTTATACTATAGTTATACAACCTACAGAAAACTGTAAATATTTCTTATGTAGTAAAGTGTCGTGAGGCCGTTGCTATGGCAGCGGCCGTTAAGTAAATACACATTTTGACATAATTAATCACACATTCTACGACTTATTTTGACAACTATCAAGTATTTGTAGCACATTTGTAGTTTATTATATTCGTCTCATTTCCATGATAACGCATGTAAAGCAAGTAAACCACTTTAATTTAGCACCTTTAGAACTAAATTAAATTAAATTGTCTCAATTTAAATTAAATCGTTTGAAAAATTTAACGGTTGCCCAAAAAATTGTTTGTATATCTTGTCCGCGAAAAACTTTAACGTGCTCGAGATTGTCTTGCCTCGGCCGCAAGCATTATTAAGGAGATTTTCGGACGCATATATATATATATACAATATGTCTCACTAAGTTGGAACCATATGGAAAACTTTTTTATTATTAATTTTAGGAAAAAAAGTTATTCTTCATAAAAACTTCTGCATGTTCTAAAATCTAAAATACAATTATCAGATATTAAATTTTTTCAGTTGTATACTAGATATGTCAAAAATATTAATTTTATCCAAGAGTAAAGTACCTTTATATTTGACAATATCGAATAATGTTATTAAAAAAGTTGATTAGAACTGAACATTACGTTCAAATATGCAATTACATCCATTTATATGGAAAAATTCGTTTTTTTCTATTTTTGCCTATAATAACAATGCAAATTTAACTGTAGTTGCATGGTATCTAGGATGCACTGACATACAAATGATTTGTTGTTTGCTAGAAATGTTTGATAGTGAATGTCAAAACGCGCTAGAATTTATATGACACATAAACATGGTAGGGTTATTAACTTGTGAAGAGAAAATAGAAATTATTTTGATTGTGGGAGAAAACTATAAAACAATTTCGCAATTTAAACACGTAATGAATGCATGTGCATTTATTTTGCAAATAAGAAAAAACAAAAAAATACTAAGTTGTGTAACTAATGTAATATTAATAATAGAAGTAAATAGAAATTTAATTTTCACTCATTCCACTAATGCCTCGACATATCCACCCTCTCGTTCAATACATTTAATCGTTCTTTTGGCAAATTGACGTAATACATTTTTTATCATTTCTGGAGAAATTTCCTGGCATGTTACTATAATTATCCTCTCCAAATGATTAACATCTTGAAACGGCCCTTCCTGGTAAACTTTTTGTTTCAAGTACCCCATAAGAAGTAATCAAGGGGGGTTAAGTCAGGGGATCTAGCAGGCCAATAAAGATTTGAGTATCTGTGAATAACATTTCCATGGAACATATGTTCAAGATAGTCCCTAACATTTAATGTACTGTGGCATGTGGCACCGTCTTGTTGGAACCAAAGACATTGACGTTCTTGTATGAGTAGTTCGTCCATGAAGTCATTAATGTAAGTTTGTAAAAACTGTAAATAACGTTCAGCATTCATTGGTTAGTGAAAAAAGAAAGGTCCTATTAATCTGTTCTTATAAATGCCACACCATACGTTCGTTTTAAATGAATATTGGTCATGAGACTTTATTATAAAATTGGGATGTTCTTTAGACCACCAGCGATAATGTTGTGACGAGACAGTTCCATTTGACGAAAATGTTGCTTCATCGGAAAAAATTATACGCCTCGTAAAGAAAGTGTCCTCTTCTAACTCTCCTTGGATCAGTGAGCAAAAATCAAAGCGCCTGTCATAAGTTTTTTTTAATACTTCCAGTACTCTTAAATTTATTTATTATTTTCGTAACAGTTGAATGCTTAATATTTTTATTGGGATATCTATTATTAAAAATAATTGCTGTTTCTCTATGCGTTTTATACTTTTCTCCCACAATCAAAACAATTTCTATTTTCTCTTCACAAGTTAATAACCCTACCATGTTTATGTGTCATATAAATTCTAACGCGTTTTGACATTCACTGTCAAACCGTTCTAGCAAACAACAAATCATTTGTATGTCAGTGCATCCTTGATAATATGTAACTACAGTTAAATTTGCATTGTTATTGTAGGCAAAAATAGAGAAAATGAATTTTTCCATATAAATGGATGTAATTGCATATTTGAACGTCATTTTTAGTTCTAATCAACTTTTTTTAATAACATTATTCGATATTGTCAAATATAAAGATACTTTACTCTTGGGTAAAATTAATATTTTTGACATACTTATCTAGTATACAACTGAAAAATTTAATATCTGATGATTGTATTTTAGATTTTAGAACATGCAGAAGTTTTTATGAAGAATAACTTTTTTCCCTAAAATTAATAATAAAAAAGTTTTCCATATGGTTCCAACTTAGTGAGACATATTGTATATAAATAGACGATATGAATACTGGCTTTCGACTCCCGCCCTTGGTCTAGTGGTTAAGTGCTGGCCTCTCACCCAGGCGGCTCCGGTTCACATCTGCTCTGGGACATGAATTTATTTATTCTTTTAAGTTTCAATTTAATTGAAATTAAATACCTCTATATGATATATTTATTTATCTTGTTCCCTTAGCCGACTTTACCCGAAGAGCGTTACATATACGAGCGTTGCAGGTCAGTTTTGTTCACTGCCTACAATCAGCGCAACGCGCCTAAAGAAGTTTACACTTCAAAAATGTAAATATATTTTGATATTTTCTATTAAATTTTACAGAAGAGTTTATTTTGTTTGATTTGCTTTTCACATCGTTTGCCCTTGAATTACATATCAACATAACCTATATAGTTATTGCTATGGAATAATTTAATCCTAAAATATAACTTTATTACATATTCCATTGGAAAATTTATACACTGATGTACAAAATTAATTGATTTACACAAATATGTTAGGTTTTCTAATATTATATTTTTGCTTAGTACATTTTCAAAATTATCTTGGAAGATCGCTTCTAATTTTGATATAAAATAAAGAAAATTATCATCTGGCATATTCAAATTCCCGAAGGTGTCTAGATTAGCATTTTCGTATGCCTTAAAATAACAATATGAAGAAGAATCATCAAGGTCCTGATTATATATAATTTTTTCGCAAGTTGCATATTATTGGCGCCCATGTCGGTGACTACTGCACACACTTTCAAACTCACACTTTTCAGTTTCATTATTGTTTCCAATAGTATTCTTTTTAGCTTTTCACCAGGACATGTACTGTTACACAAATAAAAACTTACAGGTTGGCTCCATTTAGAATAAATGCCTCGTACCATCAGCACTGTTGCTGTTAGAGCTGGCTTAAAAACTCTTTCATTTTGTCCATCATCTTCAAGACCCACTATTCTGTCTTGACCAATATTGTAAAATAAATTGGCTTTCAAAGCCATTTCATCTATACATGTTACACAGAATTTATCTTCTTTAACATTCTGAACTTTCATATTCAACATATGAAAAAATTCTGGGTTTTCTATTCCAGTATTTATTTTTAAATTATACGTAAAACGATATAATGCAGATGGACTTGGAAGACAAAACAGCTCCCTCAACTTCTTCCTATAACACTTGGGACTTGTAAAATATAATGACATACAGTATTGTTTAAATTGCATTGTGTAACGCCTGCCTTTGGGAACCTTCTGCACTTGTTTCAATTGGGTATTTATAAAATTTGGTAGATCTGTAGATGGACAGAATTTATGGGTTAATTGCATGTATTCTTCTAATGTAATATTCTCCATAACATTCTCTTTAACTAAAACTAACACTGTTTCCAACTCTTCAATTTTATTTATAAGCTGATTGCATTGATTTTGTTTCAATTTAAGTGACTTTCTCAATTTATATTTACGAAGAGAATGTGTTGATAATTTCTGTGAAGTCTGTATACTGGTGTCTTGTGATAGTAGTATTTCTTCAGTAACTTCCCTCCTTTCGGCCAGAATATCAATATGGGAGATTTCATCTTGAGCACTATCATAAAATTCTGAAAATAGATGTATTACTTTCATTAATCTGCATTCTGAGTATTCATTGTATAGAAAAATAAAAACTAATCAACTATCAAAATTTATGAAATTATGTTAAAACTGCCTCAAAACAATACTTTAAAAGAAAGAAATGATGTTACAAACTACTGAAATTATTGGAAACTTTTTACACTCTGGTCTCCTGCTTAATTAGAATTGCGTTTTTATTACTTTGCAAATATCAAATTAAAAGTCAATTTACCTGTTTCAAGTAAAATATTCTGCACTACGTTCCTCTGTTTACTTTGTTGTTCGTTACCTGATTTACAGGTTTCTTGTTGCATCAATTCATCCACAGGAAGTGAAATATTATTTCCTACGAAAGTAACTTTATAATATCTAATACTAAATATTTTTCATCACACATTAAATTACCTGTTTGCTTTTCCATTTCAGTAGGAGAAGTGGAAGTACATAAGCTAAAAAGACTGTAACTGTGCTCCTTTAGTACTTGTGATGTTCCTTCTAGGAATGGAAATATTGTCGGTACTGCATGTGGATGTAGCCCGTTCTGAAGTTTATTCAAGAAGTGCTTATCTTCAAACTGTGCCGCACATATTTTATAACTTTTGTGAAGGTCTTGCAATCTATTAAGTAAATCCTCACGACCACTCGCAACAGCCAAGGTCCTTGCTCTAGAGATAATACAACATTCATATTGTTATACTTGTATTTATATAATGGATCGATTTATATTTGCAGAAAAAGATATATAGATATATCACTATTTAAAACACATTCAGGATATTTGAGACGACTTCTTGTGAATAAGATAATATACATATGTAAATACGTACCTTATAAGATCCTTTGGAAAACTGAAAAAACTCTGATGCAACAGCACAGTATAAACATATCCACAAGTCGCTGTCGGCACCTTTGATCTTTAGAAACCAAGTTGTATGTTCGCGCATTGTAATGCGCAATGTCGCATAGCGGCGAAATCGGAAAGTTATTTAATAAGCAGGTCCGGATCTAGCCCTATCTTAAAATAATCGGGGCCGGATTAACTAAATTTCTTAATAAATGAAAGTATTGAAATTAGTAATACTTAAACAATAATTATGTACGTTATGCATATCATTGTCTTAGATTTGTACCTATGGCCAATTTAACAAGTCTACTAAATGGAATAAAATGATTTGGAAGAAAATTATACATTTTAATGTTGGTTTGAATATATGAGTTACATTTAAATGTTACAATATATGATATATTTTGTAAATGTTGCAAAATACCTTAAAATTAAAAACTATCTTGGAAAAAAAAGCCTAATAGATGGAATAAAATTATTTATTTTAATGCTAGTTACATTTAAATTTTACAATATTTGACATGTATTATAAATGTTGCAAAATAAGAATTTTCTTACTTTTTTATTTTGTGTTTTAAAGTTCCTATTTGCAAATTTAAGTGTATAGTAAATGCGAACTCTTATGTATAAGCAAAGTAAGTAATCGTGTGTAAATCTAAATTTTGATAATCAGTGGTATCCACTGCTAATACATTAATAAAAACCGTTTCTTCAGGAAAAAGTACATCTAACTTTTGAAAAGATGCAGTCTGCAAGTTTAGTAAAACTGAATCTAAATCATCAACACAATTGGATCCCACTGATAAATGAAAATAATTCAAAGTAAATAACTTTTTGAATGCTCGAGAAAACTGTATACATGTCGGATTAGTAGAGTTTCCTCCCTGTTGTCGAACAGTCCCAAAGAAATTTTCATTTGCATCTTGATTGAGTCTTCTGGTACACAAATATTTTAGATTAGATTAGGCGGCAAAACCCCTCATTTAAGTGAACCATCCGATAGATGTATATTCTCCCAACTCTTGAGAGAAGGGATCGTTCTCTCAAGTTCAAGAATACGATTTTTAACATATCAAGAGAATCCCCTCCATTGTTCTCTCGACTCGAGAATCGGGCCCGTGTAGACAAGCAAGCTCGCTGTACAAGTGAAACATAACACATAATCATATACCTACCGGGGGCCCGATTCTCGAACTTAAGAGAAGTGAACGTTCTATTGAGAGAAGTGATAGATCACACTCCCATCCCTGGTTCTCCTAACTTCAAGCAAGAATAGCTGTTTTTAGGTAGGGATGTGTGTCGATCGTGTAGGAAATAGCAGTGCAATGTTGCCAGATTGCAAATGAAGGCGGATTAGGACAATTGTTGTATAGAACAGTGTATATTAGGTAATATGTAATACGAAAACTATTTCTTTTAAATAGCGTGTGTAATGTTGAAAGGTTTTATGGGTTATATCAGTTGGATTTCCGGAAAGTGTTAGGCTAAACATCGAAATGTGAATATTGTTTTCTACGTATAATACATGTAGAAATAATGTAACATGTATTAAAGTAATAAAAATAATAAAATAAAATAAAACACCTTTTTCACAAAATTAGTTTAATAACTATTTAAACATATTACCTACCAGACATTTTATAATAAGTAAAATACATGTTATACAGACAAATTTTAAAGGGAGGGTGAAAAAACGATTAATGCAAAATTACAACGAATATTAACACTATAAAATTCTGAGAATTAGTTCAATGGGAAATACAAAATATTAATGAGAAAGAACGGGTAAAACTAACGCTGACAGGATTACGAATTACAATTCTAAATAAGATATTAATGAAAAGTTTAATATATAATTATGTATTTAAACCTATTATCTACGAGACATTTTATAATAAAAATACATGTTATACAGAAGAATTTTAAAGGTAGCTGAAAAACGATTAAAGCAAAATTACAACGAATATTAACAATATATCATTCTGTGAATTAGTTCAATGGGAAATACAAAATATTTCTGAGAAAGACAACGGGTTAATTTAACAGTGACAGGATTATGGATTAACAATTCTAAATAAGATATTACTCAAAAGTTTAATACATATTTCAAGAGTGTCTTAAGTGTTATCCGATGTCGGTATACAAGATAACAAACCAGAAGAAACGTTCAAATACGATATAAAGAACACATGGTTCATGTCAAATTACACAATGTAGAAAAATCCGCATTAGCTCTACATCATATTGATACAAGTCACAACTTCAGCCTAGAAAATGTTAGTTTAGTTAAACAAAGCAACAATAGAAACTTAGATATGTGGGAAGTCATATACATGAAAAAACATAAAAATTATCTGCTGAATAATGATATTTTACCCCTTAATAACAAGCATTGATCGGCCATATGTACAAAATTTAAGTCGATATGCGCATGCTTCTCTTAACTTTTAATATGTTCGCTTGACTTGAACCGATAGATGTAAATTCTCCCAACTCTTTAGGGAAGGGATCTATCTTTCAAGTTCAAGAATACGATTTTTAACATTTCAAGAGAATCCCCTCCATTATTCTCTCGAAATCTCTGTTCTCTCGACTCGAGAATCAGGCCCCTGGGGTAACAGATATATTTCTCAATAATGGAGATGTAATTGAAGGCCCTAGGTGAGAGATAACTAAAAATAATAATAATCTTAACAAAACTGGAAAAGCAAAGTTGTTTGTTACAAAGTCGCAAGCCTCACACTTAAAATCAAATTCTTTTAATGATTACTTTTTATATGCACTTTTAAAAGATTTTTGTAGTTTGTTTCAAAGTCACAAGAGTCACACTTAAAATCAAATTTTTTTAAATGTTTGGTTTTTGTATGTAGTTTTAAATGGTTTTTTGTGTTTGTTCTAAAGTCACAAGAGTCACACTGAAAATCAAATTCTTTTAAATGAATAGTTTTTATATGCACTTGTAAATTACTTTTGTTGTTTGTTCCAAAGTTACAAGAGTCACACTTAAAATCAATTTTTTTTTAATGTTTGGCTTTTGTATGTACTTTTAAATGGTTTTTGCTGTTTGTTCCAAAGTCACAAGAGTCACACTTAAAATCAAATTCTTTTAAATGATTAGTTTTTATATGTGATTTTAAAGAACTCTTGCTGTTTGTTCCATAGTCACAAGAGTCACACTTAAAATCAAATTCTTTTAAATGATTAGTTTTTATATGTCTTTTTAAATTACTTTTGATGTTTGTTTCAAAGTCACAAGAGTCACACTTAAAATCAAATTCTTTTAAATGAATAGTTTTTATATGCACTTGTAAATTACTTTTGTTGTTTGTTCCAAAGTTACAAGAGTCACACTTAAAATCAAATTCTTTTAAATGATTAGTTTTTATATGCACTTGTAAATGATTTTTCTTGTTTGTTCGAAAGTCACAAGAGTCACACTTAAAATCAAATTCTTTTAAATGATTAGTTTTTATATGTGATTTTAAAGAACTCTTGCTGTTTGTTTCAAAGTCACAAGAGTCACACTTAAAATCAAATTCTTTTAAATGAATAGTTTTTATATGCACTTGTAAAAGATTTTTGTTGTTTGTTCCAAAGTTACAAGAGTCACACTTAAAATCAAATTCTTTTAAATGATTAGTTTTGATATGTCTTTTTAAATTACTTTTGATGTTTGTTTCAAAGTCACAAGAGTCACACTTAAAATCAAATTCTTTTAAATGAATAGTTTTTATATGCACTTGTAAATGATTTTTGTTGTTTGTTCCAAAGTCACAAGAGTCACACTTAAAATCAAATTCTTTTAAATGATTAGTTTTGATATGTCTTTTTAAATTACTTTTGATGTTTGTTTCAAAGTCACAAGAGTCACACTTAAAATCAAATTCTTTTAAATGAATAGTTTTTATATGCACTTGTAAAAGATTTCTGTTGTTTGTTCCAAAGTTACAAGAGTCACACTTAAAATCAAATTCTTTTAAATGATTAGTTTTTATATGTAATTTTAAAGAACTCTTGCTGTTTGTTCCAAAGTCACAAGAGTCACACTTAAAATCAAATTCTTTTAAATGATTAGTTTTTATATGTCTTTTTAAATTACTTTTGATGTTTGTTTCAAAGTCACAAGAGTCACACTTAAAATCAAATTCTTTTAAATGATTAGTTTTTATATGTGATTTTAAAGAACTCTTGCTGTTTGTTCCAAAGTCACAAGAGTCACACTTAAAATCAAATTCTTTTAAATGATTAATTTTGGTATGTCTTATCAAATATCTTTTATGTTTTGCTCGGAAACCACATAGGGAACATTTAAATGTTTTTGTTTGATCTGGTGAGTTTGATTGTGCCGGGTCTCCCTTTCCGCCAATAGAACTGTGCGTATTTTCCACGTGCAACCCCAGATATTCTGTTGTCTCGAATCGTCTATAACAAATCCCACATTTAAACTTTTTCAGTTTGAAGTGCTGGCTGTTGATGTGCTTCTTGAGATCTGCTTTATACCTTGTTCGGTACTTGCACTGCTGACACTTATACAATTGGCTGCGACGTCTCTTGCGTCCGTTTACCGCTGTCATTTGATAGCTTTGTGTTGGTGCATTACATTTTCTGAAAACAAATAAAAATATGTAACCTCATTCTCCAATACGACAGGCTTAACAACTACATTTGGTAAATAAGTTCAAATTCTTAATGTTGGTATTTATGAAATAACGTTTTGAGTAACATAATTATATTCAGCGTAAATTGTTCCAGCGATTTCTCAACATCTAAGCTCTTTGCACTTAGGGCCCTATTGAATTAAATGTGAGTATTATTAAATTATTTTTCGAACATCCTGTATATTGTTTCGTTTTAATAATAATAATACTTTATTGCGTACCCAATAGTAAAAAAAAAAAAAACATCATGGGAAACTGTAATTTACAATAGATGTGCGGATTACAAACAGTATAATACAATAAATTACACATAAATCATTCATTTAAGTTTGAGCTCCAAAAAAATCATTAAATACTTGTTTCCATTACGGCACATTTGATGTAGTGGACGTCTCAACATGATATTTCGCCTTCACGTGGAAGTAAAAAACGTAATTTGACTTCCGGCAGGGAGCCATGGCTCGATTCGTTGAAATGAATTACACCCAACAGATAGGGACAGTCAATCCTGCTATGCACTAAATCATGTTAAAAGTAAGGCCAGGAATCGAATATGAATAATTCAAATACCTATTCAAATTTTTGCCGATTTCCAAATTTTTATAAAAGTATTTTTCGAAATAATGTGTCTTTTACAATTATCGAAAAATATTCTTTCGATATCTCGCAAATCATGCGGACTAAATCATGCTATACGCACCTAATTAAGAAAATGAAAGAGATAGATTTAGAATAATTTTTGTATAAAAAGATATTCGAATTTCAGACCGGAAGTATCACTTTTAGTTTTATAACAGTCTTTTTGAAAATATATTGCAAACTATGCATTCTATACAGATTTATCAAGAGCACAAAAGTATTTACCGTATTTAGAGTTCGCCCTTTTTCCCGAAGTTCATGAATATTACGAGGGAGGATCAATAAATACCCGTGTTAGGAAAGAAGACGCAAGTTTTTCGCAATTTTTTTTTATTTTTCAACGTAATCACCTTTTAGTGCAATACCCTTTTCCCAACGTTTCTGCCATATCTTTAACCCCTCCAAAAAATACGATTTGTCAAACTCTGCCAAATACGCTTCTGTCTCGACGATAACCTCCTTGTTTGAGCTGAATCTTTTTCCCCCGAGCCACGTTTTCATGTTGGGGAACAGAAAGAAGTCGCAGGGAGCCAAGTCAGGCGAGTACGGTGGGTGCGGCAGCAATTCGTAGTGCAGTTCATGCAACTTTACCGCGACAATTCTGGATGAATGTGCTGGTGCATTATCGTGGTGAAACAGCACTTTTTTCTTAGCCAAATGGGGCCCTGTCTCCTTCAATTTTATATCGAATCGATCCAATAATTCACTGTAGTACTGCCCCGTGACCGTTCTTCCTTTCTGCAAAAAGTCTATGAGGATTATTCCGTTGGAATCCCAAAAAATCGTGGCCATGACCTTTCCGGCCGATGGGACCGTCTTTGCCTTCTTCGGAGCAGATTCACCCCGAAAAATCCATTGTTTTGACTGTCGCTTGGACTCTGGCGTATAATAATGGATCCAAGTTTCATCGACGGTGACGGCTCGACGCAAAAACTCCTGCGAATTTCTCTTAAAGAGGTCCAAACACTGCTTCAACATTGACAACCGTATCCGCTTGTTGTCCACCGTAAGCAATCACGGCACCCATCGGGCCGACACCTTTCTCAGCGATAATTTATCATGTAAAATATTAATTGCCGTTCCGTACGACACGCCTACGGCCTCTGCTACTTCGCGTACTTTCGTTCGGTGATCAGCGAGAGTCATGTCGTGGACCTTTTCAACAATTTCCTCGGTAACCACGTCTGCCGGGCGGCCTGGGCGCTCCTCATCAAAAACAGATGTACGACCACGTTTAAATTCGTTGAACCAATATCTTACGGTTGTCATAGATTGTGAAGGGTCCCCATAGACATCATCCAACTTCGCTTTTATTTCTTCGCATGTTTTTCCATCCAAAAATAAAAAGCGAATTACGGATCGATATTGCTCTTTTTCCATTTTATCAAGAAACACGAAACACGCGTGATACAACTGGCTGCCAAATAAAAACTAACCTATGAATCTGTCTGAAATTTATTATGGTGTTGTCTGACAGATGGTAGTACACGACGGTAATGCCAACTTCCCTCAGCAGCGTCACCTGTCTTCAAACACGGGTACTTACTGATCTTACCTCGTATAGCACCATCTGGCACCGTTGGAATTCAACATATTTTATGTTGAAACGTATACTGAACAACGTGAAGCATTGATCAGCGTATTATCTGACAGGGCAATAACAACAAGAGCTCAGGCAGGACATTTAATGTTAACTGAAGATGAGTGGACGATCATTGAAAATATTGTTCAAATATTGGAACCCTTCGAGTTGGCTACAATGTCTTTATTGTCATCAGAATCTCAACCGACGATTTCAATGATGATGCCCATTTTGCAATCTTTGATGGACAATTTCATTTCAAAGAACCAGAAGAGATAAAAGAAATAAAATCTGTTCTGCACGGGAATTTCAATCTAGGTTCACAAAAGTTGTTCCTAGTAATGTTTTTGCTAGCGTGCTTCACCAATTGGAATATTTGACATTAGTACTTTTCTTTCCTTCTTTTTAAACCTTGGATCTAGGTTTAAAAATAAGGAAAGATCTTGAAATCTTGAAAAACGAAGAGGAGTCATCAAATGAATTTGATGAAAGGAACATGAATCCAACAAAAAAACCGCTTTAGATATTTTGTTCCCCAATGAATAAGTAGATTGCGCCAGTGAAGTCGATATATATTCTTAGGAATGTTGTATACCAAAAAACATGTGCCCGTTACAATGGTGGAAAAACAATGAAAAATATACAAAGCTATCATAATATGCTAAACGATATCTCTGCGTCCCCGCCGATACCCTCAGAATGGGCTTTCTCTAAAGCCGGTAATATTGTAACGGTGAAACGTTCTTGCTTGAAGCAGGAAAATGTGTTTTCTTAGCGCATAATTTTGTAGTGTATTACTTTCTTATACGTAGTATAAGGAAGTATTGTGATGATCAAAATTTTCGACCTCGCGATTTTTACAGATAACCACGTTTTGAAGTCCCCTGATACCGAAAAAGTGGTTTTTAAAAAAATGTCTGTGTGTGTCTGTCTCTCTGTGTGTGACCACGATAGCGGTCAAACCGCTATAAGTATCAATTCCAAATTTTGTATTTACGGGTATAATCTCCCTCTTGAGATCTGATTAGATTTTCAGTAAAATCGACAGACCGGAAGTAGTAGTTTACTTCAGTGAAAAAATCGAATTTTGCAAATATTTCGGCAACTACTAAGTTTAACCAAATTTATAAAGAATTCATATGTACTTAAAATTAAAATTGAGAACAATTTTATTTGAAACGTTTTTCGAAATTCCTACCGGAAGTAGAAAGTAGCGAGAATCAAGAGAGGCACTAACATCTAGGGCGATACAAAGCAGATTATTCGTCGTTGAGCGAGTCACGAATCCATGCTGTATAGAAAAAATTCAATCACCTTTCTTCAGAACAGGGCTAATGCTAGCTTTCTTCCTTCTAGTTGGATAAACATTTTTGAGCAGCGCCAGTTTGAAAATAATTTTTAATGGGTGCACAAACACACCATACGGCTATACTTAATAAGATAGGCTCGTCACCAGCAGTGGGGGTTGATTTCAGATGATTGGCAACCCACTAAATATCCTCTTCGTTGAGAGATGTTATGGTTAAATAATCAGAAACTCTTAGCTGATTTTTAATGTCAGAACCAGTGGAATTTGAGTTTTTTCGGTAAACCTGGGAAACACATAAGAAAATCCCTCACTACGTAAATGGGCAGGGCCGTCACAGCTAAGGTGAATATAGCGCCAAAGTTGTTTTGGATCACTCATTAGTAGGGCGCGGACACGAGCGAGTCATGACTCATCGCCCATGGGCGCACTATTGAAATGTTGTATTTTTAAAGAGGTTTTAATTTTATTTATATAATTGGATAACAAGTGGCTGGTGATCTATAAAATACAAAATACCTTATTATTTGTTTATTTTCTCTTCTGTAAGACTTGTTCTCTTTGAATTAAGTACATCCTTGTAGGTAGAAAACGTCCTTTCTACATCGCAACTGGTTATATGTGCGTACTGGAAATATTCTTTTATTTCAGCGTATTTAGCATATACAATTGCCGCAATGTTATTAAATCTGGATTTCTATTAAAAATTGCGTCTAACTTTTGCCGAAGGCCACATCCGAAGTCACTTGGAATTATTAATAGCCACATCTAATGTGGTTAATCCATTTTTTAATTTGAGATTCAATTTTCAAAATATGTGATTAGTTTAGGCAAATTTCCAAAGTGTTCCTGAAGGAATAACAACTGATTTTTTAAATTTGGGATTTGTGTTAGTTCCTTGCACTCAGAACTACTTCGAGCATCGTCATTTAAACATTTAACGAAATTTTGTAAACTATCGAAATTCTCTGCATAAAAACTATATCTGTGTATGTTTTAGCAAAGCTAAGTGACGAACGTGCGATATTTTGGCATTCTGTAACGATATTTTACAGACTTTGTAATAAATTTCGGAATCACTGACAATTCATTTTCATATCAGAAAGAGTAATATAAACAATGTAGAAAGAATTTTACTCATAAATTCCTTATTTTATGGCCATTTTTTGTTCTCATTCTCGGGCCCTTCTCGAGCGTAAACACATGTTGCAGTTCACCATATGAATTAGTGCTATTCAGTAAATGTGTGTTGTTTACATTATTTCTTTGCTCCGTTGTAACTTCGTCGTAGTTTAACTCGGTCATGTCCGCCCCCTACTCATTAGGTTTAATTCAGCTTCATAGAAAAATCTCAAGTAAGACACATGAATCTGCTTTTTAGTGATAGTCTTAAGCCTACTGACCTCACGATAAAAATAAATCTCCTGGGTTGCTCTCCATCTGCGATGATAATAGATTTTAAGCTTAAGATTCTGTTTGATTTCATTAGTAAACCAATTTGGATAACAGTTATGAGAAGACGACTTACATAAAGGAACAGAGACTTATTAAGGACATTATATGGCTTTCTACAAAATATTTCAACGCACAAATCAACATCAAATGTACTTAATTCAGATCAGTCAATTGACAGGATATCATTATAAAGAGTTATATAATTAGCTTTAGGAAAGTTGTATCGAAAGTTGTTAGAAGGAAATTCAGAGGCTTTATGAATTACTGGAATCTTAAAATATATAGAAAGTGCGAGATGATGAGAATCCTCGACAACAATTGAGGAGTAGAAGTAACAAAGGGGTTAAGTCCCAAAAGTGTCAACTCGAGATATTAACAAAAAAACTTTTTCTTACACAAATACATATTTTTTATTGAAAGAAAAATGATGTAGTTTATTCTTTACCTTATGGCTGAATATGCTACTACATAAACTACGTAAAAAATACAAATGTAACAATAATATAAAAATTTAAAAAAGATATTTTGGGAAACGGGGTATGTGCCAATATATTATTTGGTCAAATTGACGTAAAAGTCTTGGTGTTTCTTATCTTGTAGATAAGGAATCATTGAGATTAAGTGCTTTTTTTTGTTATCACCGATCTTATTCACATCGGGAAGCTGGTGAATCGACATATTTTTTATGTCTTCCATGGTTTTTCCTTTTTTAAGTATCGGAGTTGCTTTCCACGGTGACACTTCAGCAAAACTGTCAGAGGTCAACACTATACCGGGCCGTTGGGAGTCGAGTTTTAATCGTACAACTTTGCCAATATTCACTTGCTTCAGATTTAACACCGTGTCTGCTGCAGATTGTATGTCAAAGAACTTTTTCTGAACCATGTCTACTATTTCGAATCGGCCTGTTTGAGTACTTGACAGTATTACGTCATGTAAGTTCTCAGGTACCTTTGGAGCACACTTGCGTTTTCTCTTCTCGATCAGGGCGAAGTCCCTGTCGCACTGAAGGAAGCTATGACCACTGACGAGGTACCTGTGTTCAATGGTATCGAAAACTCCACAACTCACCAGAAACATGTAAATGAACACAATCATTCTATTTTTATTTTGGGCGACGCAGTTGTCGCTCCAAATAACAATATTTCTTTTAACTGTAATGCCCATGTTAAGGACGCGTAATAAGCAAGAGGCGATCTCATTACCGCCTCGTCCAGCTACTCCTTCATGCCAGCAACACATGTAGGAGTGCTTGTTGTCTCCGAAGTTAATACCCAAGTTGTAACACGAGAGTTGACTTAGGTAAAACATGTCAGAATGAGTCAGTGTAGGTACAAACATGACTTGTTCTAAATCCATTGAAAACACACTTACGGTGCTATCTGGCATTTGCGATAATGCGATGTCCCTTTTCATCTGTACAGTGGCTGCTTCCGCCTTTCGATGATGCAACGCTAACTCCACCTTTGCAGCCCCACTTCTTTCGCCCTGAGCTTTTATTTCGCACTTTAACGAATCACATTTTCGACAGGTGTCACTTCTGGGTGCTCTAAATGAAACATGTGGAAATTCTTCCTTGAAAACTCTTCTGTAGAACTTATAAGTGACCAAGCTTTCCGGATGTTTCTGCAAGAACGCTTTGTGAAGCCGATTAATATTTAAATCGGGACTCATGTAATCCTTTGCACTTTTTGCGCGTGAATAATGCGATTCCTCTCGAGGTATACTACTTATATGTTCTTTAATAAGTCTTCTATCATCCTGTGTGAATGTGCCAGGAGCCGTACGAGTTCTCATGTCTTTGTAGATTACTGCGCCGCTTTTTTTCTTTTGAATAATAGTTTCCACGTGCTTTTTCGTCAAAGCAAATGTTTTCATAAAAGTGGATTTGCAAGCAATCACAATATTGCCCTCTCCATCTGGAATGCTATAATGGATAGTGGCTTGACGACGACTATCACTAGCTTCTTCATAGGAACCATGCCTCCTTCTCTTGACGCCAGTAATCTGTATTAAGCCCATGATATACGTTCCACGAACGTCAGGTCTGCTTTCATAATACTTTTCAAAAAGGGTTAGTCTTTGCGCGTAAGTCAAAGATTTGCAGTTCAATTTACATTTACATAGCACCTGCGGGAAACAATATACGTGTTGGGGTTCTGTGAAAATATTATTTACACAGTTAGCAACTTACTTCTAGGTTAGGTTTCTGTTGTTCAGACACTGTATTTCCCTTTCTGGTTTTGTATTGTTTTCCACTAGTTTTTAGTTGCCTCTGTTCGTCACTTAGTCTTCCTAATCCCTGTTTTCGACGTTCTGTACTCATATTAAACTGATAGTTATAACTTTTAGGGTATGTTATTTTGCAAAATAAATACTCAACAAAGCAGCGCAGCGCCTACTATGCACTTACCCCCTTTGTTGAAAAACTATCGTGGCACATGTAGGAAACGCCAACTTACACAGTAGATTTCTCTAGGAATTTTTGTCCGGGCACTTCGCCCGTTTGATAGGACATAGTCGATGGGACATAGAACCTATCTATAGGAATATCTAACTTTTCGGAAAAATGGCACTTAGCCCCTTTGTTACTTCTACTCCTCTAATTGGTGACGGTTCACGTTCTCCTAACACTTTGGAAGCAGAATTTGAAAATATTAAGTCGAGAAATCTGTCATTAGCATTGTTGATATTATTGAATTGATTTAAATTGAGAATAGACACGAAGATAGTGAGCGTACTAACCCTAGGATCAGTAATATTTAAAGAACGGGACATTGAAATCGCCAACAAGAAGTACAGGATAATCAAGTAATACAAGTTCAAGGAAGTACATAGTCAGTAAAGTGACATCTGCATACTAGGACATTAACCAAAGGAACGCTATGTGTGAGATAAGAAGTATGAATCACATAATACTTAATGTATTGCTCTAAGACAACCAACACGCCTCCACCGGTGGTGAGGTTTACCAAGTTGAATTTCTTGTCACTTCGATGAACAGAATATTTTTCTGTAGAGAGCTCATTGCTTGCAATGGAATCGTTGAGCCAAGTTTCAGTAAAAACAAATATATCAGAGCCAGAATTAAAGGTATTTACGTAGGCTTCATGGGTTTAAGTGCGTAACCTGCGAGTATTTTGGTAGTAGATGGACAAATCAAGAAAGCTATTACTGTTATCACTGTTGGGATTAACTAGTTTTTCTGGTTTGATTTTAAAATTGTTGGAATACCTAATCCGTGTTTAATAGACAGATTCTGCTCACCGTTTGCAATACGAGTTTTAAGTGTAGGATCAAACATGCCCAGTCGTACAGGTTGAGAGGTGACAAAAACGAGAGTACATCCCTAACTAGTGGAGTATCGAGAGTGAGTTGTCCCTTTGTTGGAAGGTGCCAGTTCGGGTGTGTTGGAGAAAATGATACTACATTTCCGCTTTTCACGTTCGGCCACTTCAAGAATAACTTTCTCCATGTCAATTGAAGAGGCAGTAGCGGGAGAAGAAGCTCTAATAAATTCCTTTAATGCAGTAACTTCATGTTGAAAGTTAATAATAAGAGATTTTAAAGAATTAAGACCCTACTCAAACCCTCACAGCCCTTGCAGGTTCAGGTAAATCCAGAATCCTGGCGAATATGCCTTGCAAGTGTAGCAGAAACTGACACGCAATCAATATCATTTTTACCACATATCGAACAACAAATAATTCTGTGCGATTCATTATCCTTTCCACAGCAACACAACTAACCATTTTATAAACAAAAATGATGGATAGAAATGGGAAGAAAAACATTTCACACCGCCGGGGTCCGTCGTGGTGACTAACACAGAAATAACAAATCAGACCACGGAAGGAAAACAATAGAGTACACAGGTTTGTTAAATTAATATAAGTTAAATAAATACACAGGCATAAACACCAACGAAAGAGTACTGCAACGTGACTGTTAAAAGAAAAAAGATATAAGAAATATTCGTGAAAAGAAAGGATCGCTTGTAAAATCCAAACTTACGTTTAAATAAAGTGTTGACAAAACTAGAATGTATCTCGGTAAAAATACTCAATTATAGAAAGGATTTGTGTACATAATACACATACCATTCGAAAGCACACATTTCAAACTATCTGCTGGTAGTAATTTTAAAATTTCTTGCAGTAAAAGAATGTTTATATCTTAATAAATAGTATGTATAATAAAACAACATTTTGTTGAGAAAATATATTTGTATCGATCACTACTTTTGCACAGCTAGATTATCAATTTCGATTTCCATAAGATAGGGGTTATATATTATTGTTGGATGAATTAAAAAAAAGAACGTAACAATTCGGCTGGGCAGAGTAAATTTAAAGTGTTAAGAGGACTGAAATATTGCCGTATATGAATATAATAATGTAACGAAACCAGCAGACATTCGAAATGAGTTTATATTAAATAAAGGAATCAGATCTCTCGGCGCGATAAAAAGGAAATTGTCACACGCAAAAAAAAGAGGCAGACCGGGCGAGCAATAAATCATATTCGGCGCGACTGGTAAACATCGTAAAGCGTGCCTATGGAATATTCTTCAAAACATCGGGAGAAGTATGGAATTTACAGGAATGCTCTAGTAATCTTCGCATGTGTATATAAGGCGACTGTGTCACCGATTCATGCATTACGGGATTCATTACGGAGAGTAATTGCGGAGTAATTCCCGAATAAGAAAGTCCGTAAGAAATAGCCGACGCGCCTAAAAAATAAATATAAGAGATAAATATAAGTCGTTCGGTAAAAAATAAATATAGTAGTGCCGTCTTATATAAATAGAACTGTTATATAAATAAATACGGACATATTAGTAGTAGTAAATAAATACAAGTGTTAATTTTTATTTATTAATAGTAGTTTAAGTGTGATACTTTAGTTATATATTTTTATATTGTTAAATAATTTTAAGTTACATAAATATACAGACTGTTTTAAATAAATAATTGCACGAGTTGTTTATTTCGAACCCGAAAACGCAACAATAAAATAAATAATTAATAATAATTCATTGTTTACTAAAACACACCATTAGTGTATGGTGCTACGTTGATAAAATTTTATGATAATGAATTATACCTGACATTTCTTTCAGAACAGTAGGCCAAATGGCGTTGCAAATATTCCTTTTGTTCAAAGTGGATTTTGCATATCGGGCACTGCATACATTCTGAAATCACAAGAAAAAAACATGCTGAAATACAATGAATAGTGACATTAAATTGTATTACAATTTCAAAATTGCCATGGCACTTCAAGACACTGTAAGGATTTTTCCAACTACGACTAAATACTCGGTTAACTAAACAGTGTTCAAGGATTAATTATACAAAGTGGGCAATATATTTTCTAGTGCATTTGATCTGAATTAGTATATTTTGTTCTAATAATATTGGCGCCATTTTCGACATTAGCATGAGATGGCAACTCTATATTTGGTTTAAAAATACTCCAAAATAGGCCACTAAGAATATGATATCCAAATTTTAATACTATACTAGAATCGCCGAAGAGATTCAGTGATAAAAGTGCGTGACCATAACGTGATCGAGGCAACCTATGCATAAAAACGGTCGGCGGCAAAGATCGTTTATATTAGGCGATTAGGTAAACTGTAATAGTATCACAGATCGCAGGTGTGTGAGAATTACTGCGTGCCATTTTATAAAGACAATACAGTTTTAATACGTTTTGATAGAAAAGATTTGAATATGCACAATTTCTTATATCAAATACTACGGCGATAACTATTTTACAGACATTGATCCTTGAATGATTTTATGTGCCTGTGTACATACCACTTTGGTGTGATCACGTGAACCCAACGTGATCACTGAATCTGTTCAGCGATTTGAGTATAGATATCATCGAGTTTGGTATATTTAAACACTGAAATAGCACTATCACCCAAGATATGACGTTATTAAAAGGGAATCCCAGTTGTTCTTTGCGATGTTGGTAGACATAAACATAAACACATACACTACTTCTCCCAGCACATTTTTACTCCCTTATATTTAGTATAAGGAAGTATTGTGATGACGGAAATTTTCGAACTCGAGATTGTGTGTGTGTGTGGCCACGATTGTAAATATTTCGTCAACTATTAAGTTTAACATCACTCACAGGTTTAATTTTTCAAGATGATAAACTTATTTAAAACTTAATTTAGAACAACATCTGTATAATTTGAAAGCTCATACGTGCCCACACCTCATTCTTACCATTATTGTAAGTTATATTTATAATTTTGCAACAACATGCAGTTTACTTAATATTATGTATTTTTATAGGAATAAATCACGGACTTGTGTGAATTTATTGCATTTATCTCAAAAATTAAAGAGCATCTTGGAACAGATCTTATTCATTTTAATACCAATACATTATACACCTCCAACAAATAAATTACACGTGCAAATTACAATTTAGTAGATTAAAAAAAAAATACATGTGTTTCAAATACACCCTCGGGTTGAGCAGTTCCAAGTAGTATAAGGTAACACAAAACACTACAAACGCAAAAATCGGCATGTTTTGTAAAACATGAATGGCTGCCAGCGGAATTCAGAAAAAGACAAAAATTTAAAAGCAGTGTTTTTGGACTCTCTAATCATGTAGGAATCAACAAACAAAAAATCACGTATCATAAAAAGGTCAAGCGACCATCTTTGGATCACTTATGGAATGACACATAACTGCTGTTAATGTTTAATAGCAAAAATTCAAATCTCCTAGATTTTGCGCATGTGTAAGAAATCCTAATCACCGTTTAATATTTTATTAGGAAAAATTTCTTTAATTGGAGACGTCCTCAATCAATGATTAGCGGTAACCAGTGTTGAAAGAACGCAAATTTACATTAACCGTACTTGAACCAATGATTACGCTAACCGGCATTTTAGTTGGAGATGGAAAAACCGGACCCAAAATTCATATTCAATCATTGTTTTAAAGATCATAAAGTTGATGTTTTTATTAAATTACTTTCTTAAAATACTCATCAATTTAATGAAATGTATTCATTGAAGAACTAATTTAAAGGAGGGGAACTATACTAACATGCTTTTAGTAACTTTTTAAACATGTAAATAAAAATATCAAAATGGATTTAAATAAAGTGTATAAGCTTTGAAAGAGCTTTTAATTCCCAAATTTGATATACCTTGACATACCTTCAAATAAAAAGTTGCTACATGCATCTCCAGGGCAAATTGTTTTATGTTTGGCCAAATACGATTTCGAGCTGAATCCAAGACAGCAAAATGTGCAGGCAAATACACTCTTCATGATGTATTTCCTAGTGGGAATAAAATCTACTTCAACATTACCAATCTGGCTGTCTTCAAATTCTTCACCAAAATATACTAGTAATTCTTCACCACATTGAATTTGACGAGTGCTTTGATAATACAGATAATCTTCATGTTGAAAAACAATTAGGTTTCGTTCAGAAATATTTCTGGCAGTGTTAATGTACTGCATCCAATTTAAATACCCTGATGTATCCTTGTCAAATACAAGTTTTCCTCCTTTTATTTTCCAAGTACATTCTGTTCTACAAAGTCCAGAAAAAGGACCAAATGTTACACCTTCAGGAATAAATTTTAAAGCTAATATTTCGAACTGTCCAAGCAAATGTTGAATTTCTAAAATATCATTTGGTAATTCTTCTTGTGTTCTGTTACTGGGATTGTCTGGAGCATGCCTGTTCAAAATATGTACCAACATTCCACACTCGATACAGTAATCTTCATAATATGCCCGACAATTTTCACAATCTGGTGGACAAATTTAAATCAAGTAAAAACTATGTTATACAATATTCACATATATGAAAAAGAAACGAAAGCTTATTTGGCCATTTAACCAAGCTAGGCTTTACTAATTTATATATAAATATAAATTTTGAAAATAAATATGTTATTATTTGGTTTATAATACAATGAAATAGTAATATTGAAAATTTAATTGCACTTTCAATAGAGTAGAAACAAGCCTAAAGAACCAACTGAGTAAGAAGTAATTAATAGTTATTTAGTAGTTCAAGTAGTTAATTTAGGCATTTACTTACATAGTAGTCCATTATCAAATTCGATTTTTATATTACTAGGATTGAATTCTTCCTCAATTTTAACATTGTCGTTTACTACGTTATACTGTACTTCAGATGATTCCATTTCCATCTTTATATTATCCAAAAAAGTGGCTGCTTCATATTCTTTTAACTTGTCATACCATTTCAGGCGATCTTTTAAATCGAAATTGTTTACGGTAATAACAGTTTCAGAGACATCAACTTTATCATGTTCAAAATCGTCTTGTTCGTTGGTACTCGATGTATTTATAGAAAACAATGTGTTATTCACATCACAATTTTCAATTTGGTCAGCCATCACCACCACAATTACTAATTACAACTCTAATTTGTGCCCTTTTGTTGAAAGTTAATGGTTAACTGTAACTTCTGTGAAGTTTGAAGTTATTCATTCTTTGTTTTTGTGAGTTGCTAGGTCACGACCACAGACTACTGAGTATATTCACAGTATAGAGTAGTGATGGGAGAACTCGAGTGAAAAATAACCGGGTACCCGATTATTCAAATAACCGGTGTAATTCGGTTTTTGAATCCGAGCGACGAGTGACGGGCGATCGGAGAACCGACACAATAACCGAGTTGCTGCAAATCGGAAATGCGAACTGGCCAGTTATTACTCGTACTTCATCACCCGTCACCTGGTAGTCGCCGCCTGCTTTGAAAAATCGCCTACCGGGTAATTCTTCACCTGGTAAGTAGTCGTCGCCTGCATTGAAATATCGTCCACCGAGTACCGGGTTGTTATCTTTCGCTCGCGTTGTCGCACACTACTTAGACACTGATTATATATTTACTGGGAATTGGAGTAGTATATGATGAGAGTATTAGCAAGTATTAAGTTAGTTAATATAATTAATATGTAATATAAAAAATATATAAATGAACAAAAATAAATAAAAACATATAAAGAACGTAAAAATTATCTAAATCTGCAATTTGTGTGTTTTTTGTAAATATATGTTATTTATTGATATTTACATATATTTTTTATGGATAATGAAGTAGAAATGCGACAACCTGAGTAAGGAAGAACCGGGTTGTCGGTGTTGCATATAAGGTAAGCGATAAATGAAATATGACTAATGAACTAGTTCGTAACTTAAATATACGATTTACGGCAACCAGCTTATCGTGTTCTTAAAGACCTGCCTACGAAATAAGCTTGAAAGTATTAGTGTTTTGTACAATTAAGAACTACATGAAAATGTATATTTATAATTTTGAAAGTACACTTTGCTTTTGTACGTCGTCTTTTTAAATAAAAATTAGTGGTTTTTTATGGAATACCAGAATATTATACAAGGAAAAGTCGTAGTACATTCTGCGGGTTGTATCATTTGCATTGTATACATTATACATGTTGGCCAGTTTAATAAATATTAGTATTATTGAATACAGGGCGATGATGCGAGTGAAAACTACTCGAGTGATAATTCGATTATCAAGATCACTCGAGTAGTGAGTAACCGGTTATTGAAATAATTCGATTTCGCCCATCACTAGTAGTGATGGGAGAACTCGAGTGAAAAATAACCGGGTACCCGATTATTCAAATAACCGGTGTAATTCGGTTTTTGAATCCGAGCGACGAGTGACGGGCGATCGGAGAACCGACACAATAACCGACTTACTGCAAATCGGAAATGCGAACTGACTTATTAGTCGTTAGTCGTACTTCATCACCCGTCACCTGGTAGTCGTCGCCTGCATTGAAAAATCGCCTACCGGGTAATTTTTCACCTGGTAAGTAGTCGTCGCCTGCATTGAGTAGCGGGTAGTTATCTTTCGCTCGCGTTGTCGCACTACTACTTGGACACTGATTATATATTTACTGGGAGTTGGAGAGGAGTATATGATGAGAGTATTAGCAAGTATTAAGTTGCTTTGTTAAATAGAGAACTCCAGGAAAATGTGCATCTTTAATTTAAAAATATATACAGTATTAATAAACAACATGTATTTATATAAATACTAACAATAGCGTTAGTTAATATAATTAATATGTAATAAAAAAGTAAATAAATGCACAAAAATAGATAAAAACATATAAAGAATGTAAAAATTATCAGTATGTTTAGGAAACAGTCTATATCTTCTTCAGTTGGTTAATTGACCGGTGACAAAATATAAGTACTTTAATGAAGGCAGCTTAAATCTGCATTTTGTGTGTTTTTTGTAAATATCTGTTATTTATTGATATATACATATATTGTTTATGGATAATGAAGTAGAAGTGCGACAACCTGAGCAAGGAAGAACCGGGTTGTCGGTGTTGCATGTAAGGTGAGCGATAAATGAAATATGACTAATGAATTAATTCGTAATTTAAATATACGATTTACGGCAACCAGCTTATCGTGTTCTTAAAAACCTATCTACGAAATAAGCTTGAAAGTATGTGTTTTGTTAAATGAAGAACTAACGTATGATCAAAAAGTCTTTATGGATCGCTATAGCCATGAAACGTAAAGCTATCTATAGAATTATTTACTTCTGTGGTTCTTGACTTTGAAGTATACATAAGTCACAAATAAAATAGATTTTAGGTTATAATTATTTAGGTTGAATTATAACCTGCTGACTTGAAAGTTGTCAAGTAAATGTCAAAATTAATAAAAGTAAATAATTTCATAGATTGACATAAATTCCACGGCAATAGCGATCCAAAGACTTTTTGATCATACGTTATATGAAAATGTATATTTATAATTTTGTTAGTACACTTTCCTTATATACGCCGTTTTTTAAATAATAATTAGTAGTTTTTTTATGGAATACCAGAACATTATACAAGGAAAAGTCGTAGTACATTCTGCGGGTTGTATCATTTGCATTGTATACATTATACATGTTTGCCAGTTTAATAAATATTATTATTATTGAATACAGGGCGATGATGCGAGTGAAAACTACTCGAGTGATAATTCGATTATCAAGATCACTCGAGTAGTGAGTAACCGGTTATTGAAATAATTCGATTTTGCCCATCATAAACATAATAATATGTTTATACTGCTGCCAAGATAGCACGAAACACTTTGGAAAATTTCAACAAGAACTCTTATCATTAGGAGAGTTTCAAAGGACGTAGTATCGCACTAGTGTATAGTGAATTTGCAGATAAATGTCTTTTCCGGCACATTTATGGATGATGAAATGTGATTTTTTTATAAAGCCAACAAGGACAGGTATCCCTATAAAGTGGACATTGTTTTTCTTACAGGAGTACCTAAACACAAAAAAATACATAAACCTAGCAGACAATATCCACACAACATAAAGCATGTGAAATGTGCACAAACTAAATGTTCGAAAAAGTCTATTATGGTATCATGTTCACAATAACTTCACAATTTAAAGTTGACTTTTTCATAAGATTTTCTAATAATAAAACTACATCAAATTGAGAGAATGTTTAACTTTATATTATGTTGAAGAAGATAAGAGGAAATTTACCTGTTTAGTCAAATGACTTTCTTTATTTGTAAGTCAAACCGCAAAGATTTTATCAATGTGTAACTATACTGAACAATTAATGTTTTAGGATCCAAAAAGGTAACATTAAGTTTTAATAGCATAGGCCAAAGTATATAAATGGTTGAAGGATATAGATGATTTTGTATTTAGAAAATCGACCAATCCTGTGATGTATTGTTGTACTTGGTACACCAAATCATTCGATATTATTGCAGGATTTTGTTGTCGAGCCTCTGAAATTATAGTAATTGAAAGTTCTCTTTATTTGCAGTTTTTACAGGAGAGTAATATTCATTAGGCTGAAATTTGCACTTTTTCAACTCAAAAGAATGTAAAAAATTATTGTTTAGTATTATAAAACAATAGAAGACATTTGACTCGAATAATTATACTAATATTGGATATGAATTATATGTTTACTATTAAATCTTAACAATAAAGATCAAAAAGAAAAATAATAATACTGAACTAGAAATGTGAACTTTGAATAATAGGTACTCAAATAGAGATTGTTTGTATAAATATTGAAAAATAAAACACATTTTATTGTCAAATATATTTTCTTTTATTAACCTTACCATAATAGTGCTGAAATTTAGAAAAAAAATTACAGTATGTGAATAGAAAAAATATATATATACAAAAGGAAAGTGTTCTTCATCGGCTAAAGGTGGAGCAAGTATATCAACATGTGTGCCATCAATTACACCTACATCTCGTGCACCCCATTTTTCATAAAAACTATACAGAAGAATAATTTTTAGGACGTTTAGAAAAGATACCCTTAATTACCCTTGGTAAATATATGAACTGGGTGCTATTGATTAAACAAAATACATCTCCAGTCTCCCATTTTTTATCATAAAAACAAAATAAAGAATTATTTTTAGAATATTTTGATACAACATAATTACCCTTGCTTGACACGATTCTTCGATTCACAATCACTGGGAAATTTTATCCATTCAGGGAATAAATTGTTTGATATTACAAGACAGACCTGATGAACTATTCGACTTACTGAACTCTGACTGAGACTATGAGAGAAACAAAGCTATTAATACCAACACTATTCTGGTAGCTGCCTGATGCTACGAAATTTAATGTTGTTAAGACCTGTAAAAAATATATAATGTGCACTATAAAGTTAATATGCATTTCAAGTGATGTTTATGATAATAACCTTCAAATGTAATGGTATATTTGCTTGTTCAATATGTCCATCCAATAACTGGATCAGGTTTTGAACAGTGTCCTTATTCAGTCTAAACATTTGTTTAAAATGCCTGTTTGGTATATCAAAAGGATTTCCGTGATCTCTTAAACGTTTTCGGAATATACGCATATAATTTCTAAAATAAAGAAAATAGGCATATATTATGTATACTCTATATATTTTATATTATCAATTACCTACCTGTTGTGATCTTCATCTAATAATAATGCTATAAGCCATTCATATTTGCAAATATAAAACAATAATAATTATAACAAATAAACTAACAGAAACTATAATATAACAACAGGAACAGTATATTAACAATAATTATATAATAATAATATAACCACAATATAACCAACAAAATCTTTACTCACGAACGTTTTGACAGTTCTACGTCACTCTCAATATTCTGAAATCGTCATCGCAACGTCACTTCGTTGCCAGGGCCTACGATAGCCGCAGCTTCCGAGAAAGTTACAGAATTCCACCTGATTCCACCATAATCTCTTGCAAACAGATGTTATGTGTGAAATTAGGTAAACTGTATTACTAACTAAATATATTTAACAATGGTGATGAGTTTAGGTCTACTTTATCGTTTGATAAATTGTCTGAATATTTATATTTATTGATTTCTAATGTCTCTAGTGTAACGTAGGATATTGTATACTGCCGCTACCGTCATCTAGGACTGACATATACAGTCAACAATAATAACAACAACAAGTAACATATAGAATGTAATGTCAGAACTCAATCGTTGTATATCATTTTGTATATCGTTCAATAAAGTATCTATAAGTTTATAAGGTGTATCAATCAATAACGTTACATGGTGTCAGAACCAATAAAATAAAATGACAGACGAAAATGCAAGTATGTACTCTGTACAAGGGATGCGTCCTCCGAAAAATTTGGTAATCACAAATAGCACCGACATGGCAAGAAAATGGTCAGAATGGCAACAACAATTTAAATGGTATGCCACAGCCATACATCTGTCGAAACAACCAAATGAAGTACAAGCTGCAACGTTAATGACAACAATAGGTGTGGATGCTATTACTATATTTAATACATTCAATTTGACCGAGACTGAGCAGAAAAACATTGAAGAGATACTGCAAAGGTTTACCAATTATTTTACACCAAAAATAAATATAACTTATGAAAGATATACGTTTAATAAAATGATGCAAGAAGATAATGAAACTTTCATTGAATTTTTAACTCGAATACAAGCACAAGCAAAAAAATGTGACTTCAAACAGGTTAATGATAGCTTGTTAACAGACAAAATAGTAATAGGAATAAAGTCAGATCATTTAAGAGAGAAATTACTGTCTGAAGATAATTTACAATTAGATAAGGCGATAAATATTTGTAAATCAAGTGAACAAGCTACTAAACAAATGGAAATTATCAAGACAAGAGATGCAACTGTGCACACTGTTACAAAAGGGAAGTATCATTCCAAAACAAAAGGTAATGATCAATGTTCTAATAATACATTTAATTGCAGAAGATGTGGAACTACACATGAGCCAAGAAGCTGTCCAGCCTATGGAAAAGCATGCACAAAATGTAGTAAAAAGGGCCATTTTGCAAAGCAGTGCAGAACAAAGAAAAATACAACAAAGAAAATACAAGTTGTAGATGAGGGTAACGGTAGTGATAGTAACACAGATGAAAATTTATACATCAATGAAGTAATAACTAACAGTGACAATGATTGTTGGTACGAAAAGGTAAAAATAGGTCAAAGACATATAAATATCAAACTAGATAGTGGAGCACAATGTAATGTATTACCTAAAAATATAATAACAGATCTTGGACTAAAAGTAAAACAGTCGACAACAAGAAGTCTTGTTACATATAACAAAAGTAAAATTAATGTACTAGGTGAGGTTACTGTCAATACACAAATCAAAAATAAGAACAGAAAAATTTGCTTTAAAGTAGCTGATGCAAGTGTTATTCCTGTTCTGGGTTTAAAGTCATGCACAGAGTTAGGTTTAATAGCTAGAATTCAGTCAGTTACCTGTTTTGATGATATGTTTGAGGGACTAGGTTGCCTGAAAAATTTTACTTATGATATAGATCTAAAAGAAGATGCGAAGTTTGATATAAAACCAGCCAGAAAAATTCCACATGCGATAAGGTGTGAAGTGAAAAAGGAATTGGATAAGATGGTTAAATTAGATGTAATAAAACCAATAAAATTAGCTACACCAGTAGTAAGTCAAATGGTTATTGTAAGAAAAAACAATAAGTTACGCATATGCATAGATCCATCTGAACTAAACAAAAATATATTAAGACGACATTACCCACTTAAAACCATTGAAGAAATAACCACAAGGGTTAGTGGTTCAAAATATTTTACACTCCTTGATTGTAATAAAGGATTTTGGCAAATTAAAGTTAGTGAAAGAACTGAGAAATACCTAACATTTGCTACACCATGGGGAAGGTATGCGTTTAGAAGGCTTCCGTTTGGATTAGCCTCAGCTCCAGAGGTCTTCCAAGAACTGATGAGTTCATTACTACAAAACATGCAAAATGTAGAGTGTTCAATGGATGATATATTATTACATGCTAAAACTGAAAAAGAACTAAATAAAATCACGCATGAAGTAATAGATATTTTGAAAAAAGCAGGCTTAAAACTGAATAAAGAAAAATGTATATTCAACAAAACTTGCATAAGATTTTTAGGACATGAATTGACATCAAAGGGTCTATTACCAGATGAAAGAAAAATAGAAGCAATCAAACAATTAATGGTACCACATGATAAGAAACGTCTACAGAGAGTGTTGGGTATGGTTACATACCTAAACAAATTTATACCCAATTTGTCTGAAATAACGGAACCGTTACGGACATTACTAAAAAAGGACGTAGAATGGCTTTGGACAGAACATCAACAAGATGCATTTGAGAAAATTAAAAATGTCTTGTCAACAGCTCCAGTATTAAAATTTTATAATGTAAATCAAGACGTAACACTTTCGGTTGATGCTAGTTCAAAAGCAGTTGGAATGGTGTTGCTGCAGCAAGGACAACCTGTTGCATATGCAACTAAGGCGTTAACACCAACACAGCAAATGTACCCACAAATAGAAAAAGAAGCATTAGCTGTGAAAATAGGGTGCCATAAATTTCATGAATACATACTAGGTAAAAAATTGGTCATAGAAACAGATCATAAACCACTGGAATCTATTTTTAAAAAGCCACTAGATAAAGCACCGCCTAGATTACAAAAAATTATATTTGACATACAGCAATACTCACCAACAGTAGTATATAAGAAAGGTACAGATATTCCAATACCAGATGCACTAAGTAGAGATTGTAGTCACGAAAATGAAGAAATGGACTCTAGTGAAGAATTGGAAGTTCACTTGATACTCTCAATGTCAACAGAATCTAAAGATAGGTACATAAAGGCAATATGCGAAGATACCGAATTACAAAGTTTGATCCAGATAATTAAGGATGGTTGGCCAAACAAACCAAGAAATTTAGATGACAACATAAAACCTTATTTTAATTATCGCGATGAGTTATCATACCAGGAGGGTCTATTATTCAAAGGTAATAAAGTGATTGTCCCAAGTGCTGAACGCGAAAATATACTCAAAAGCATACATGCTGGCCATTTAGGAATACAAAGTTGTCTACATCGAGCCAGACCAGTTGTGTTTTGGAAAACAATGACAAAAGATATATTCAACTACGTAGAACGTTGTACAGTATGTCAAAGGACACAAAGAAATAATGATAAAGAAGTAATACTTAACAGGGAAGTACCTAGGCTTCCATGGCAAATAGTGTCATCAGACCTTTTTCATTTTCAAGGAAATGAATATGTACTTATAGCAGATAGTTACTCTGGATACTATGATTTCAAGAAACTAGAAAACTCGTCATCATACGAAGTAATTAAATGCCTCAAAGAATGGTTTTCTACTCATGGTATTCCAGAAATATGTCAGACGGATAATGGACCGCAATATTCTTCAAAGGAATTTAAGGACTTTCGAAGGAAATGGGCATTTGAACATCATACATCAAGTCCAAAGTTTCCTCGTTCGAATGGATTAGCAGAAATTTATGTTAAAAAAGCTAAGACTTTGTTGTTAAGATGCAGCAAAGATAACTCTGACATCTATCTAGCAATCTTAAATCAAAGAAACACACCAAGAGACAATATTTTAGACTCCCCAAATCAAAGATTAATGTCAAGAACAACTAGATCAACAATTCCAATAGAAGAAAATATGTTAAAACCCAGACTTGTAGAAAATGTGCAAGATCGACTATCGAATCTAAGACAAAGGCAAAAGTACCATGCCGATAAAGTTGCAAAACCATGCAAAGATCTACAAACTGGCGCTAAAGTTAGAGTCCAAGTTGGAAAAAATGATTGGATCGGAGGAGAAATATTGGAAAAGACGAACAAGCCAAGATCATATATAGTGAAAACTGAATCCGGCGTTTACCGTAGAAATACAGCACACCTAAATCTGACAAAGGCAGATATATGTGTAGACAAGGAAGTAGTAAGTAAAGGTGATGGACTAAACCTTAAGGAAGAGGAGCAAAGTGAGGAAAGAAATCAACAACGTATTGCCCCTTCACCAGTAGTTGATGAAGAACCGGTAACTATAACATCGTCACCAGTATCGATATCCAAAGTACCTCAATCAAAACTAAATCAAACAAGATCTGGACGTATAGTAAAGCCAATAATCAAATTAGATTTATAAAATAAAAAAAAAAAAGGGAGATGTAACGTAGGATATTGTATACTGCCGCTACCGCCATCTAGGACTGACATATACAGTCAACAATAATAACAACAACAAGTAACATATAGAATGTAATGTCAGAACGCAATCGTTGTATATCATTTTGTATATCGTTCAATAAAGTATCTATAAGTTTATAAGGTGTATCAATCAATAACGTTACATCTAGTAAATCTAATTTAATACTTTTATTTTCAACATGAAGGATATCAAAATCTTTATTAAAAATGGTGATTATTCTCTGTCAAATGATTCGCGTAAGCCGAATCATTTTTTTGGTTTATGTAAGCGGAGTAATGATCAGCAATCCGTGTTTTAAATGCTCTTCCTGTTTGACCTATATATCCCTTAGTACATGTACCACAAGTTAACCTATAGACTCCCGATTTATTATTGTGATTAGTTTTTTCTTTATTGTTCTTGATGTATTTTGCAAGGTTATTGTTTGTTTTGTATGCAATATTAATTTTCTGTTTTCTAAGTAATTTTATTAGTTTAATTATAGATATTTATTTGCCCATATCTTTGATTATGTATACTACTTATGTATTAATAAACAAGGCCCATATTGAAAAGAACCCTTTCCATCATAATAAATACGAAAGTAATCACTGTGATTCCACGAATTTGCAAACGGTGAAAACAGTGATTTGGAAATCACTGTGAAAAATCACCGTGACCAATATCTGCTCTCATCTCTAACTGATACAGATCAGTTAACCTAACCTAAAAAGTTGGTATGGTGATGTTTTGCTTCAGGATTTGATTATAAAATGGGAAAAGTGAGTGCAAATTTTTTTAAATTATAATATTTAAACTATTTATTCCTAAGGTACGTTATTTCACAAAAGAAAACGATAATGAAAAAACTGTAGAGAGTGATGTCAATACATTTAAACAGAAAGAGCTAATATATCAAGTTACCCCAAAGCAGAATGTTTGGGGGAGAAGGCAGTCAGACTTAAAAAACAAGGAAATAAGAAGAATACCGAATACGAAACCAAAATATCCTGGGAAAGCACCAATAGCCCCAGAATTATTAGAAAAATATAGTAGAGGAGATGGCATAAATAAATCTGGTATCAAGACAAGTATTCATAAGAAGAAGCAGGACCGAAGGGAAAAAAATATCCAATTTTCCACAGAACAAGCTGCTAGAATTGAAATTCTTTTGACAGAGGATAAAGGGTTAGTTTTTAATGTATATAAAGTATATTATTGTTTTATTTTATGTAGGTTTCTAGAGGCAGATCCAGGAGAAACTACTACACAATTTACACAGCAACAAATTGTAAATAATGTAGATATAGCTGCTGCAGCAAAAAGTTTTGATTTAAAACTTATGGAATTTGGACCGTATTGTTCCAAATATACACGGAATGGCAGACACTTGCTTCTAGGTGGTAGAAAAGGTCATATAGCTGCATTTGATTGGGTTACAAAGAAATTACATTGCGAATTAAATGTTATGGAGTCTGTTCATGATGTATGTTGGTTACATATAGAAACAATGTTTGCAGTTGCTCAAAAAGAATGGGTTTATATTTATGACAATCAGGGTATCGAATTACATTGTCTGAAAAGATTAAATAGAGTAACAAAAATGGAGTTTTTGCCTTATCATTTTTTATTGGCAACAGCAGTAAGTACATTTGAGTTTATTTTCCACCATTTATATTAACATATAACATCACAAGAAAGGATATATTAATCTTGTAATGAATAACTGAACAAATATAGGTTCTTAAGTGTATTATTAAAATTTACTTATACAGGCTGTCCAGAAACTCTCCTGACAAACGAAGACCGGAGATTCCTCAGATAATTTTACCCAATTCACCCTAGTCCGAAAATGCTTCCTAAGGGAGCTAGAGCTCTTTGAAGATGGCGCCTTGTAATTATTTTTTTTAATATCTCCCGAACGCTTCTATTTAGAAAAACAAAAACTGGTATGCTTATTTATCCTCCAGAGATCAATCGATTCCATCAATTGCGAATTTCTAGTACCGATCATAAGCATCCGTTTTGGGTAGGTTAACGGTTATTTTAACGCATAACTTTTTTGTCTGTAACTTTTAAGCATTTGTGACACTAGATTATTAAATTTTCAGGTATTCTTGTACTAAAAGGTACTCTTACTTTAAGTCGGTAGGATACACCCTTTTCTAGAAAAATCGATTTGAAAATTTTTCGTTTTTTCGTCATTAAAATTCAATTTATTATTTTTTGCACTAGTTCGCTCTGAACTGCCAACAGAAATAAAACCTACGTTTTTAATTGTCAAATTGTTGTCAGTTCGCGATGTTTATCTCTTAATTTTTTACTTTGTAGCATTCAAACACGATTTCAATTTAAAAAAAAATGTTTTTACTAATGAAGAATACGCCGATATGCATTTAGTTTATGGCGAAATGAGGTGTAACGCTCGAGCAGCGCAACCTAAATACGCTGAAAAATTTCCCAATCGTCAGCATCCCACTCACTCAACATTTACAGCTCTTCATCAACGATTAAGAGAAACAGGTTCAGTGGTCCCAAAAAAAAATTAAACAGGGAGACATAATGATGTAACAGCAGAACATGAAGATGTTATTTTAATGGAAGTTGAGGAAAATCCAGAAATTAGCGTTCGAAGACTATGTGCCACGTACCCCACAATTTCAAAATCTTCCGTAGGAAATATCTAACACGAAGAAAATTTATATCCTTTTCATTTTACAAAGGTGCAAGCACTGCTAGAAGGAGATTTTCCTGCTCGTGTAGAATTCGCTAGATGGTTCCAAAATCAGATAAATCAAGATGAAGATTTTTTCAGGTACATTTTGTTTGGTGACGAAGCTTCATTCTCAAAAAATGGAATTTTTAATGTACATAATGCACACTATTATTCGTACGTTGGTGACAATCCCCACGTTGTTCAAGAATTTAAGCATCAGCATAGGTTTAGCATAAACGTCTGGATTGGAGTAGTTGACGATTATCTATTTGGACCTGTGGAATTACCTGCTCGTTTAAATGGTGTTGATTACTTACATTTCCTGCAAAATATTTTACCTGATTTGTTAGATGAGGTGCGTTTAAATATTCGGCAAAACTTATGGTTTCTACAGGACGGCTGTCCAGCCCACTTTAGCAGGAATGTACGAGACTTTCTAGATAATAACTTCGAAGACCATTGGATTTGAAGAGGCGGTCCAGTTGCTTGGCAAGCAAGGTCGCCGGATTTGAATCCTTGCGATTATTGTGTTTGGGGATACATAAAAGCATTTGTTTATTCCGTTCCGATACAAAATCGTGCACAACTCTGGCTAAGGATACAAGATGCTTGCAACGAATTTAGAAATAACTGTGGAATTTTTGCAAGAATTCGGCGTTCTCTAAGCAAAAGGGTAAATTTATGCATAGAGACTAATGGTCATCACATTGAGCATCTTTTGTAACTATCTACCTTTGATACTTGTTCTTTTTTTGTTAGTTTCGTTCCATTGTAATAAATACTTTGTTTTTAAAAACCTTCAGCTAAAATTTTGTTTCAAATTGATTTTTGCTTCTTTTCCCAAACTTTTTTTACGAATTGTGGGCTGCATTTATTGAAACAAAGGATGATTTATTAAATTAATTTTCATCCATGCCTTGATAGTCCTAGCCAACTTCGTCGCTAAAAATAAGTAGGTACATAATAAATTGAATTTTAATGACGAAAAAACGAAAAATTTTCAAATCGATTTTTCTAGAAAACGGTGTATCCTACCGACTTAAAGTAAGAGTACCTTTTAGTACTAGAATACCTGAAAATTTAATAATCTAGTGTCACAAATGCTTAAAAGTTAAAGACAAAAAAGTTATGCGTTAAAATAACCGTTTACCTACCCAAAACGGACGCCTATGACCGGTACTAGAAATTCGCAATTGATGGAATCGGTTCATCTCTGGAGAATAAATAAGCATACCAGTTTTTGTTTTTCTAAATAGAAGCGTTCGGGAGATATTAAAAAAAAATAATTACAAGGCGCCATCTTCAAAGAGCTCTAGCTCCCTTAGGAAGCATTTTCGGACTAGGGTGAATTGGGTTAAATTGTCTTAAAATTATCTGAGGAATCTCCGGTCTTCGTTTGTCAGGAGAGTTTCTGGACACCTGTATATCTAGTAGTTTTAACAGAATCATCTAAAAATGTGTATAAATATATTTATTTAATTTTTAGAGTGATCAGGGTTATTTATCTTGGCTAGATGTATCAATTGGGGAATTAGTTACACAATATAATACAAAACTAGGAAGATTGACCATGCTGGCACAAAATCCTTACAATGCTGTCCTGTGTCTTGGTCATGCTAAAGGAGTTGTTTCTATGTGGTCACCAAATACCAGAGATCCTCTAGCTAAAATGCTTTGCCATAAATCAGCAATGACAGCATTGCATGTTGATCCTAAAGGTGTATACATGGCAACAGCTGCAACAGACAGGTCCTTAAAAATTTGGGACGTAAGAAAACTTGATGGGCCTTTACAAACATATAATTTACGATCTGCTCCAAACAATGTTACCTTCTCACAGAAAGCTATGCTTGCCCTTGGTATGGGAAATTTAGTTGAGATTTATAAGTAAGAATATGTTTTAGTAACTAAGAAAGATAATTTTACAGTTCTTTCAATTTTAGAGACTGCTGTACTACATCAACTAAAAGACCATATTTAAGACATAGATTCAATACAACAGTTAATAGTTTAAATTTTTGTCCATATGAGGATGTGTTGGGTGTAGGAACAGAATGGGGATTTACCAGTCTTTTAGTTCCAGGTGCAGGAGAGGCCAATTTTGATGCTCTGGAAGCAAATCCATTCCAGTCAAAAACACAAAGACGAGAAGCTGAAGTTAAGGCTTTACTTGAAAAGGTATTACTTTTTAACACTGTTTGAAATACACATTTAAGCCTAATTTTTTAGATTCAACCAGAACTTATAACTTTGGATCCAACTTCTATTGCTGAGGTAGATGTGCCAACATTAAAAGACAAAGTAGAAGCTAAGAAAAAATTATTGGTATTACTTTGAAGTATATGTTTTTTTGCATGTATTTTATATTTTTTCTTTTAGTATGTCAAACCACCTAAAGTAAATTATGAATCACGGAAAAAGAAAGGCAAAGGTTCTGCCAAAATCTTCAAAAACAAGAAGATTGTTCAAGAAGTAGCTAAAAAGGTATAAATTCATTTCTTGTAGGCTTATACTTCACAACTTTTTTGTTTTTCAGGAATTCATTAGGAATATGAAAGATGTTAATTCACAAGTCAAATCAAAGAAAATTAAGAACACTAAATCAAGGAATGTGCTTGATAGGTTTTTACCTAAAAAATAATGTTACCGGTCTTCTCGAAATAAATATTTATAAAACCAGTATGTTCTTTTAATTTTAACTTTAATAATTGGTACAAAAGTGTCTCTATTTTAATAAAATTGCAGCTTCAACAAATTTTTATTCAGGGAAATATGCACATGAAAAATACACCATCAAATATATTTAAACATCTATTTAATAATACATAGAACTTAACAGAAAATTAATAAAAAATGGTACTCTTTACAGTTTATTTTTATTATATCATTTACTACACAGTTCACTCACTTAATAAAATGATAATTTATTCAGCTGGTTTTGCTGGTGGATAGTAATTCAAATTTAGGAATCCTCCAGCTCTAGCAAATACTATTGTTCCTACTGCAAATAAGACGCCGAAAGCTAGTTGTGCATTGTATTTCCTTTGATTTGCCTCATTGCTGGTTTGCCAACTACCTTGTGGGCTGGGTAAATCATTGTAGGAGGCCTTTATTTCATGACCAGAATAATTCCTTTTCGAGACTACAAATTGAGGTTAGAATGATTATGTAACAACTAATGTCATAATAGTAAATGTTGGTATATTTCTATCGAATATGTTTGTGTACAAGAACGATGATATAATGTAATTCACGTGCAATTAACATTTTATATTCATTTTTGGGGTTATATAATTTTATTTTAAAAAGATGTATAACTTACTAGATCTTGCAATTGCACGCCTGAAAATTGTGTTCGCCTGCATTTTCACTTGGATTTATATTTCTACCACTTTTTAATCCTCAAATAATGACTAACTTTTCTTAAAATGGTTTATTACGCAAAGACGAAAAACAAACTCCCAAGATGAAAGAATTTGTAGTACGGTTACGTGCGGTTACCAACCATGCAAGAGCTACCAACAGTACAGCTTTGCTTCAGGAGTATTTCTAGTGTTCTAGTGATTGTATCGTGTTGGTAGAATTTAAAGGGATTTATAAAATATCAAACAAAAAATGTATTACAAAAAAAATTGAAAGCAAGAAAAGACTTGTGTGAATTTATTACGAAATTAGAAAAAGCTAAAACGTATTCCATGAAAATTAATGTGTCCAAAGCAATATGCCTGATTTCTGTAAGTTGTTAATTAAATTATATTTTAGTAATAAGAACATTTTGAAATTACAATTCTACATGGTTTAACATTAATATCGTATTTTTGAAGAATCTTTATTTAAGCGTATGTTATATAATCCCTATAATGAATAATTTAGTGATTTATTTGTATCCAGTTTTAAACAAATGATTTAGCATTTATGAGTTTTATTCGTTCTTATCCGGCGAACACGCAACTTTTCTGGAATCTGAATAATTTCGTGATTACGGGGAACATTCAGTTAATGTAATTATTAAATCTTTGAAAAGCAACTGGTGATGGTGACATTGTACTATTTATAGAATAAGAAAGTATGTTAATTTACCTAATTATGTTCTCATTACTGTAATTGTGTGTTGTAGTTCGTTTATATTATAAACCACATATATAAAATTTCTGTGATAAAACTAGTAGTTTTTTCACAATATGTACGTAATTGTTAATGTGACGTCACCTAAAAATACAATAGGGTCCAAGATTATGTAATTATGTAATGGCTGGAATAAAGGAGCTTTATAACTATTAACGATAGGTACTTGTTATGTGACATAATTATGATCGTCCAGATATTGTCGAAATTTAATTTTCAAGGTTTTGTAATTATAATGAAAACTTACGACGACTTTCATGTTCAAACTGTTGTAGTTACATCTTCCACAATTATTTCATTCCAGGTCCTAATAGAAAGAAACAGAGGTATACGCCCAAATACTCCGAAACACCAGCAACTTTCATTGGCGTAAAAAATGGAGGTGAAAATTATCAGAAGTCTGCAAAACTTTTAATGCTGGAGGTAAGTGGCTAATGATAATTATATTCACTTGGTTTTTGTTTATCCATGGGGCAGAGACAGTTACAGGATTATAGGCTGTATACAGATATGTAAATTAAGCGAACTATAATTAGAATCGCCGAAGAGATTCAATAATAAAGGTGCGTGATCAAGGCATCCTATGCATAAAAACGGTCGGCGGCAAAGGTCGTTTACATTAGGCGCTTAGGTAAACTGTAATAGTATCACAGATCGCAGGTGTTTATTTACTATTACCACAGTATAGAGCTGTATAGACACAGTAGTTTCTCTCGCCGTCGGCACCTTTGATGTTTGTGTCCCAAAATGGTACTGCGCATTCACGCACGCACAACCAGAGGCGTAGTCAATTTTTCTATTCAGGAATAAACCAGTGGCGCAGAACCAAATCGTTTATGAGATAATTATGTTAATCTATTTTGAAACTTATGAAAAAGCTATATCAATAATACAAAAAACGAGGATAAAACACTGCTTTTTTATTAAGTACATATTACACACGCATTTAAAATGTAATACATTATACGTACAACACAAAAAAGGCTACTTTAACCTAAAGATTACTTAAATTTCTTGACACAATTCATCAATGGTGTAAAATTGTTATTTTATTTGAATTGCCACTAACTTTGAAATTTCTAATAAAAAATTTCAAAGTATAAAAAATTCTTACACGAATAAATAGCTTTATCAAAAATTCAGTAGGAAAATTTTCGCAGGGATGTTTATATGATATTTCCTCCAACTTCTGTTTTAATTTAAAGCTAACATTTGGTTTGAAGGAAAATGAAGAAAAAAATTCACAGAAGGCTTTTTCCTAATGCGGTATTTATATATAGGTATACTGAAATTATGGTCGGGCGTTGCCAAATTAGTAAAGCTGTTTCACAAAGTTAGGACATGCCTTAAAATAAGTGTAAAATTTGAATTCATTCATTTTTGTGTTTTAAACATATAATTGTTGGAAATCTACGCTTTTCAAAACATTTGTGTCCCAAATAACCTACAAAATAAGTGAAGGCATTTTTTTGTTCAGTTATATTTTCCCATTGTCGGTAATCAATCTTCGAAAATTAAATTTTGCGTTGGTGGTGGTGGATTTGTCATGAAGTTTGAGTAATTATTCACAACTACAATAAACACTATGCACATTTTAACAGTTGAAGACATTTTTAGAATTGTTCGAACTATTCTTGCACAGAGGTGCACAACAATAATGGGGCATTTTTGTTCCAAGTATTCGCGAAACGAAACACTACAATTATTGATAAAACATTATGCTGCGTGCACACTAATTATAAAAAACAATTTGTTTGTCAAAAATGTTAGAAGTACGTCAGCATCCATTAAATTATATGGAAATGTTTCAAGGAATTGCACAATAATGAAACAAAAATTTTTGACACATTTTAAACACAAATTCTAAATTAATAATGTGTTAATACATTTATTTGACGTTAATTATAAATGTCAAAAGAATGTATAATTTAGTTTTACATATGCCTTGTTTAATTTGTGTACAACTACCCATTAATTTGTAAAATTAATGTTCATAATAAATTGTTTGTCAAACATTTTGTATAATTGGTGTACACCCAGCATAACTTACATTAACGGCCATTCACAAACCGCAAGCCGAGCAGTCGCATCAAATAATCCCGCCAACTCAACAGCTGATGGCTGACTACTGCGCACTCAGAAATTGTCACGCACGCGTCGGTTTGCCGGTGGACAATTATTTCCCTCGAGAGAAACTACTGTTTCTATTATATAGCTATATACTGTGCTATTACGTTTCTGTTTCCGTTAAATTTGGTGCGCCTAACATGCGATTGGGAGAAGTGAGTTCGAATCTCACCCTGGGCGGTAAATTTTTCTAATTAAAATTTACCTAATTAATTACTCAGTGCTTAAGCAGAAAAATCATATAACACATTTTCTACGCTAAGGAAAACGAATTTTAAAATTTACATTCATATTATATATACGCTATCGCGCAGCGATAGTTGATATAGTTGGCCTTGTCTATTTTATCTTGTGGTGCTATCTATGAAATAATGTACAAACTTTAGTGAGCAGCGTTTTAAAGAACGCCTATGTTTTTATCATACGTATTTTTCGCTTTCTCTCATAGCATGCGTACTTTATCCTAATGCTATCCTTATGCCTTTGGTTATATTTCTTTATTTTTAGAATTTCTAAATTACGATTTATAACAATTAATTGCTTTAGACTAATCACTACTTAATTATATAATATCTTATTTTCACAAAAAGCATAACATAAGATTTTGGTACAAAACAGACTCGGTCAGTAATATTATAACCGGGCCTTAAAATTTGTACTAAAAGTTGGCGTGACGGTAATGTGACTGCTGCTAGGTATATTCAGTAAATATTTAAAAACAAAAAAAAACGCTATTTCTATGAAATTTTACATAAATATGGTGAAGAACAAATGTTGAAGCAATGTAAATTAAGATGTGATAAATATATTAAGCCAAATTTGAAAAGCGGAAAAAGTATTCCGTAACGATAATTTAAAAAGGAATTTTTACAGTTTAAAAATAAAAGGAGATAACAATTTTAAGTTATTTTCTTTCTTTAAATGAAAACACCAGCACGTAATATACCTAAAAAAAATTAGTACACCCTAATATAATTTTAAATACGACTAAAGTTGTACTATGTAGTAACGAAAAACCATTAGAAAATTACTCACCCAGTGGAAGTGCTAAAAAGCATAGGTAAAAGGTTTTATTTTAACTATCGTTAGTGAATATGGAGTAGTACAAAGTAAGTCAACAGCACCGATTTTGTACTTTTTTGAGATCCTGGAATTCTATTTCGTTAAAGTATTTAAGTCAAAATAGAAACCTCAGAAGAAATAATTTGTTGCAGTCTCAAGGTCTTTCAAAGGAATAATATTAAAAACAAAACAATATATAGAATTAATATTTTTATTGTTACATATTTGATTCGACAATTATTATAGTATTACAGTCTTATGCAAAAATCTGCTCTACAAATATAAAAGTAAATATTTAACAAAAAATATCACTTCAACAGTTCATCTTATATAATGATCTCTTCTAAAAAGATAATAGTAATATAATAATCTGTTTATTTATTTGATTTTTTTCCTAAAATATGTATTATAAATGTTTGTCAATAGCAATTACATTAATACTTATATGTATAACAAATGACTAATGATTAAAAAGCAACAAACTAGAAAAGTAAAAAAAATATATGATGTAAATTAGAGAACACAAATCTAGAGAAAAAATTAGAACACATCAGAATATCTAGACGAAAACGAGAATTATGTGTATGTATATATGTTGATAGAGTGATGTTATGTTAATTATAGGGGTTATATGGTAGTTAGCAATAGTTTTTTGATCACAATCTTACTTTTAAATCTTCCATTCTAGTTTTGATACGTCGCTTCATCTCCTGAAATCTAAACGAATAATGTTAGATCATATATGTGACAATGGACTATCATGAAAAGCATACTTATCTCTCACTCGATTAATTTCCCTTTCTTCTTGAGTTTGGTATTGTTTTAGTATCGCCCTGCATTCTACAAGAGTTAAATTCAAGAACTGAGCAACCTCTGAACTAACTTCTGGAGTGTTGTGACTGTCCATTAAAAAGAGCCGTGAAACATCTTCATGGGGTCCCAAAAGGACCCTTACTAGTAGCGGATATTCGTCATCTTTCAGTCGTCGTTGCTCTGAAAAGAATAGTCTAAATGAAGTGTTTATATAGCTTTCCCGCTTTAGCATCAAAAATAATGGGTATAATTATGATTCACGTGTATAAATAACCTGCTATAAAATTTTTACCAACCGACATGGCCAAAGTGCGAACTACAAACGAAGATTCAATGCTACTACAAATTGACATCGACAATTTCGGAACAAATAAATTAAACTAATAATAGTATACATGGAAACCATATCTAATATACAAAATTCTCGTGTCACAGTGTTTGTCTCAAAACTCCTCCGAAATGGCTTGACCGATTCTTATGAAATTTTGTGTGTATATTCAGCAGGGCTGAGAATAGGACGTAAACTATTTTTCATACCCCTAAGTGATGAGGATGGTCCACCCCAAAAAAATTTTGTTTGTTTTTTGGACAAAATTTTGTATTTTTTTTTTATGATTCGGCATTAAAAAATACATACAACCCTAAATTTTCACCCTTCCACCACTAACCCCTATTTTTTAATAGCGATATTAGTACTTTAATAATGTTCTACTCTCGGCGGTCGATAATTGATCAGTTACCAGTCGATCACTTATTCGCGCCAGGCATCTACCGGTGTCACTTTTCACCCCGTAAACAGCACAGAGTAGGGATGAGAACGAAGCCGGTCTCCTGTCTTTCTCACACAATAAGCTTTCTCTCACTCACTAAAGTTTAGGGCCTAAACCGTTTGCCATTATTATTGATTGTGTATCGATCGTAGCAGTGACGCTTATACTTATCATTTTACTTTCTCAGTGCAACACTCATATTAAGTACATTCTCATCAAGGCCAAACGATGTCTGTTTGTGGCTTAGATTTGGGCACACCGTGTTTTTCACACGGACAATTATACGTGGCATGTTCTCGCGTGGGTAAACCATGCAGTTTGTTTGTGTTGGCTAAAGATGGACTCGCTAAAAATATCGTACACTCCATTGCACTAAGAGATTCATAAAGTTTTTTTTTAATTGTCATTATTTGTGATAGAGATGTAATTAGACATTTATTAGTTAAGATAATAAAAGTACAATGAATTCAAAAAATGAATGTTTGGTGTTTTGTTATTTTTATAGGCCGTCATCGTTCACAGCACTCCATTCCTCTTTCAGTCATATACCACATCCCTACACACTTACAATAAGTTACTTATTTTTTATTAGACAACCAAAATATTCACTAGAAATAATTTATATGGCAAAACAACGTTTGCCGGGTCAGCTACTACATATATAATAATTAAATGTATTAATAATTTATATACCAAGTCAGTAAAGTGATCCTTTATCGAACCTGATTTATGAGACAAGCGAGCGAGGCGAGTAACAGGCGAGTTCGGTAAAGGCACTTTACTGACATAGTGCATACAAAATTTTATCGCCAACCGCAAAAATTTGTAATTTAAAAAATTAAATACATATTGATTTATCACATTTTATGACAGCGAAAAATGATTTATCATGGCTGTATTACTTTAAACATCACATAAATTATTTTTCGCTGTCATAAAATGTGATAAGTCATATCTTTATTTTTGAAATTAAAAATTTTTGCGGTTGGCGATAACATTTTGTATGCACTACGTCAGTAAACTTTACTGACTTGGTATATAAATAACTATTTTCTATACCAGTATTTTATTTGTCACTTGGCTATTTGTTTATGGTAGAAAGCACCAAACAATCGACCTTCGTCATCAAAATCCATGATGTAACAATTGTAGTATGTCAATGTTAGTATTGTGATCGACGTATAAAATTTACGATTTCTGAACTTTACTTTGAGGTTATATTTACATCAAAATTTACCAAATTTTCTGAATGTAAATTAAATACTTTTTGATAAAGTAAAACAATGTATTCTATGAGTATAATGAAATAAAACTACATCTTGAATTCACCATTCTACTTAATAAATAGTAAAAAAAAATCAAACTCTTCGTACTTTTCTTCTAGTGATTATTTCTTAATACTGAAGACTTAAACAATGGTTATATAAAATGTATATTTTAGGAAGCAAACTTTTTCAATAATTCTTCATTGTTCAAAATATCTTTTTAAACCTGACTTCAATTTATATTAATGTCGTACTTTACAATTAACTTGTTTCAAAGGATGGTACAGCTTAAGATAAATTAACTCGTCACTTATCCAAATTTGTAATAAATTATTAATGACAACCCTCTTCAACTTAGGACATACACAAAAAGAAAGTTCCAAATGTTACAGGCAAGTAACAAAATGTAGATATTTATTTTTATTTTTGTTTTTTCTTATAATCGGTATAACATTAAGTACAAAATTTAAATCAGTATATGTAGCGAATTTATTATAACATATATTGTACATTTTCTGCTTACGTATTTACCTTATAAATTTAATTATAAGTAACAATTAAATAAATTAATACATCTTTGACTTGAAATCAAAATTCTCGAAGTTGTAATGAAAATATACTCAAAATATTTACATATTCTTATATATTTACATGACATATTAAATATGCCCCTCACTGTCACATAAGCAAAGAAGAGCACATAAAATAATAAAACTCCTGGTAATATGAAACTTTTTTAGTATACAGTACAAATATAAATACTAATTTAATATGTTGTTTGTGCTATTTCCATCGCCGAACAACATATCACATTATACTACATCATTACTAATTATATCTCATCAATAAATATTAAACTAACTGTAATCGTCATTAATTACATCATTAACGTCCAAAGTACACTTACAGAGCTACATTGTATAATAACGACATATGCCTATAATATTTTACTTCTGTAAAAAAAGACAAATTAATTATACTTAGTAATATATGAAAAAATTATCAGAAAAAAGTAATAGATTTTACAGGCATTATTCACTATCGCTGTTTCTACTGTCTTCAGAGTCTGAACATTGATTTACATTTATAATAAATGGTGTTACTTCTTCTCTGTCAAGCAACAATTCTCGGTCCCACCATTTTCTGATTTCACTGTTTGTGTGTCTAACAGTATTCGCCCAAATTTCAGGTGTGATCATTTCTAGTGCCTTATTCCACATCTTAACTGCATTTTTTTCCCCATAACCTTGTTCTCCAATGTGTTTATTATAATATGTTTTGGATATTCCCCAGATATGCTCTATTGGGTTGAATATACAATGGTATGGTGGTAGACGTACAACTGTATGACCATGTTTTTCTGCTAATATGTCAGCAACATATTTCTTTTCTGGCTTATTACTAAAACATGAAATGTTACTACAGGAAATGAAAACTACATACCTAAGTGCATACCACTTGACTAAATCTAATAATTCGACCTTTAATAAATCATCTGCAGCAGGTATATTATGGTTGTTTAACCACACTCTTATTTGATCTTTGTTCCAAGAATTATTCGGACATTTATCATATAAAACGCTATGATAACTAGCATTATCCATAACAATCATAGATGGCTCTTCTAGTTTACATAGCAGTTCATTTTCAAACCAATTTAAAAAATTATTTTTATCCATTTCACCATGATAATCGGGATTACTAGTATTTGAAGAAAATACTAAAGATGCACCGTCAATAAAACCATTACATGTACCTGCATGAACAACTATGAATCTAGGGGCAAAACAAAATTTGTATTATTTGGAACATGTTTCAATTTTAATGCACAGTACTACCTCTTGCCGTCAACTTTCAACTTTCGAACACTTTTATGACTATCATCTTGCCATGATCTTGCTACAGTGCCATTTTCAAAAATCCAAGTCTCATCCAAATAGACACATTCCATTGGACTTTCAGAATCTAAATTATTCATATATTTTCTTAAAAAATTAGTTCGAGCAAGAGCAACATGGGTTTGTTCCATTAAACCTTTCCGTGGACAGTCTTTCTTATATTTGAAGCCAATATCTGCTAGTACTCTACCAAGAGAATCAACAGAGCCATCAAAGATATGACGCTCCTTTAGCAGTGATAGTAACGAAGCTCTTGTAAAGTGTTGTTCTAAAATTACATAATTAATATTATAACACTAATTTTATTTTCATTGAGTTATATAAGTATCTTACTGTTTTTATACATATCGTATATAGTATCGCGTATTGTTGCTTTTATTGTAGGAGTAACATCACATATAGGTTTTCTCCTGGGACGTGTTTTTTTAGGGCTTTGTTGACCATCATTTTGCTTACGTGTCCTAGAAATACTGCTGACAGATGCAATGCAAATACTCAGAGCTTCTGCAACTCTCTAAAATGATAATAATTTATTTTAAGTAATTACAACAAAACTAAACATACCTCCCGCACACTTGACAACGGTAAAAGAGGACCACCATTATCCCGTTCACGTTCGAAATATGTAATCAAAGAGCTAATGAGTTTCTTTGACTGACTGCTGAACGGCTTAGGCATCGTTAGTTCTAAAAAGAACTTTTACTGATAAAACTATATTATAAAAAGAACGAAAATAAACAACAACCAAAACCTGAAATACTGTCAAACAATGCTGTCAAATGACTGAATGACTCAAAATGCCTAGCCGAATGTAAACGACGTTACACTAAAGCCAACATCCGTCGTAAATATTTCTAGTAAAACTGGTTGAAATAACGCTAACATTATCATTTTCAATTAATATTAATTATTAAAATAATCCTATAATTATTATTACGTACATATAATATATTCTACATTAATGAAACTATAAATTTAGAAATATATAACATAATTATGTTCGTTGTTATGAAATTGGCAATGCAGACGTCATTATTTTTCCTTTATGACGGAAGTCGATTGATTGCTGCTTTCTGGTATAGTAGTAGTTTTGTTGACAAATGTTAAAAAGTGTATGAATATTATTACTGACAATCCTGAAACAGCTTTAGTAGGTTATATTTATTTTGCAACATCTCAAATTTGATGACATTTTCACTTTTTGGAGTATGTCGATTGCTAAAGCGATTCTGCAATTGTAGAATATGATTTACAAAATCGGAAACATGTTCGGTACCCATTATTGAAGTAAGTGTAATACACCTTTGAATTTTGTCTTACTGTCTGCACAGACGTTTCATTTATTCTAAAATCTATTGCAATTAATGAAATAGATGCTTTATTTAACTATTTTTCCCCTAATGTTAAAACCTTCTCTTTCTCACAGGCTTAATGTTATTTTTCTCATTTACAGTTATGTTGTATTATATAAATTTATTTTATCGCCAACCGTCAGTAAAGTGATGCGTTACCATAGCGTTTTGCGGAGGTAAAGAAACACTTTATCGTACTGTACAATAAAGTACTTTACCTGCCGCTAATATCTGTCAGCGTAGCATGACTGATGACTTTTAAAAATAAATCGTTTGTCACTGTCATAAACTGTCAAAAGTTATTATATCTTTATTTCTTAAATTAACAATTTTAACGGTTGGCGATAAAATTTTGTATGCACCACGTCAGTAAAGTACCTTTACCGAACTCGTCTGTTACTCGCCGCGCTCGCTTCACTCGCTTGGCTCGTAAACCAGACTCGTTCGGTAAAGTATCACTTTACTGACTTGTTACATAAATAACTATTTTAGTATGCATGCATCATAAACCAATCAAAACACACCCATAAGCGTGCATAATCGGGCCTTTATCGCACGGCGTGCGTATAAAGGTTGCTTGGTAACAGCCAATCCCAAGCGTTTAATAGTCCATTGAAATGTCAGAAAATGTCAAATGACATATAGGTACATGTCACTCGATAATATGTATTGGAATTATTGATTTGGTTTATTTGGTTTGTACCGCATTTAATATCGTATAACACATTATTATTTTATTGTAAACTATCAAATTAATCAACAATTATGGTCAATTTTATTTCAAAACATGTAACATGAACGGAAAAATTATTTTAAATGAATATTAAACGTACAATTTTGATTATTCGTTATTGTTAAGTCACTTGCAGCATTGCTTATTTGTGTATTTTCAACGTTCTTATCAGTGTTAACAAATGTGTCAGATCCAATATTGCCTCCTTTCTGAACAGCTCCAGCAATTAATTTTGAAACGCCTAATTTGTTTGTGATAGACTCTTCAATATACCCACTCGCTGTCGATGAGGATTTCCAACCCACTTGGCGTTTCAACTCATCGACATTCATCCCTCCATTAGCCATAATCGTGGCAGATGTTCGTCTGAAGGCATGACCTGTGTATTTATGAGCGTTTATGAAATTTAGATAACGTGCTATAATGGAAGGGCACTTTCCAAAGGTATTAATCCCAACAACTTGTTTTATACATAGTCCTTGAGAATATTTTAAGAAAACTCGATCTGTACTGATATGCTTTGGACGTAGTGCAAGATATTTATTAAATATCTCGGCATACTTTATGTTGGAATTATCTACTACAGCAAACGTCCGGCCTTTTTCTGTTTTTGACGGACGAATACAAATTATCAGGGCAGATCCTTCTTTTCTTATATCACTCATAACCAGATTACACATTTCGCTTCTTCTGCAACTACCAAACACTCCACAAATTGCTACAACTTTTAAAAATAAAAATATATTATCTGGAGCCTGACTAAAAAACTTGCATAAATCTTCTTCCGTAAAAACCAAAGATTTTTTAGCTTCTTGACCTTTGCCCACTCCTTTCATAAAGGCATGGAGTTTGTGATAAGATGCTAAATCGATTCTGTTTTTAACCATTAGCATAGCTTGCAGTTTGGAATGAATGCAGCAAAGTGACGAAGCTTTATAAATTCTGGACATTTCCAATATATACGCTAACATTACTGATTCATCAATATGTTCAGTCTGTTTCTGCTCCATCCATAATAATAATTTTTCGTACTCTTTATAATATAAATGCTTGGACTTTGCAGGTATTAAACTTAATTCAGCTTCAGCAGCTAGTTTTTCAATTTCTGTCGACATTATTAATACAACAATGATGTTTAATAATTAAGTGAAATGTCAAATGACATAATATAGAGACACATGTCACTCGATAAAATGTATTGAAATTATTGATTTGATTTCTTCTAATTAAAATTATTGTTGCATTTATACTAAAAAATATCGTATGACACAGTGCATAATTAGCTTTTAAAGCACTCGTAACGTTAAAGCCACTCCGCTTCGCGTCGTGGCTTTAAACTCGTTACTCGTGCTTTAAAAGCTTGATTATGCATTAGTGTCATAATATACTATTACTATTTCGCTGCTATAAAGTTCACTTTGCAACACGCGTTTTTATTGCACGCTAATGTTATTTTTTCGAGGTTGGTAACAAAAAAATATGAAAACAAAATATATTTAATGTCAGGTTTTAATGTAATAAATAAGTGGAGTAGAAGTTGCACAAAGAATATGAAAGACACATGCTAGAATTTCTAATACTACCATTGAAATTTACTTCTTAACAGCACCTATATACAAGTATGTCAGATATTCTAGATAAGAATCATTTTTCATAAGAAAAATTTCAAACATTTACGAACAAAACATGTTCTTTCTGAACTTTTAATTAACGAAATAGAAAAAATAGTATAAAATACACGTTTCATAAGACATTTTGTATATTTGTTCTTTAGAAAACCCGCCTCGCGGGCTAGTTTTCTAAACTTGAATGGGTGTTTTGAACTATGCCGTACGCAGACTGCCATTAAAAAAAGTGAACAAGCGCAAACGAAAAGTTGTGACAATTGTCCAGAAAAAGCTATTAAATGTCTTGCTACAGGACACTTATATAAAGAAGTTGCTACAGATTATTGTGTGGAAGTAAACACCGTTGCAGAGTGGCGAAAACATGATGAGATTATTGAACAATGAAGCAGTGTCTTCGCATCTCCTAGACCTAAACGAAAAGGCATAGGTTCGCTAAATACTACAACATTGACGGGAGTCAATTATGTGTGGTTCACCCATCAGCGTAATAGGGGAATTCCACTCTTAGGCCCAAGTTTGCAGAAAAAGACGAAAAGTATCAGCGAAGATCTTCCAATATTAGAAGCACTAGAGACATTTACTGCGAGTGATGGGTGGTCGAGAAGATGGAAGAAATTATCGGCAGATATGGTCACTGTAGGCCCTTTCAAAAGGACTTTCAAAAAAACAGTTGAAGAGAATACTAAAACTAAAAAAAAAAATAAATTATACACTGTTACCTACCAGCACCTTGGCGTCAACAAATAAAATGGCTGCACCTGGTTAAAAAAAAAAGAAGGAAAAAGCATGTGACAATTTTTTGCTGGTGCGAATTATTCAGGGAGACATAAACTTCCGTTAATAATAATTGGCAAATCTGCAAAACCAAGAGCCTTTAAAAATGTAACCTCTAATGTTTGACCAATCTATTATAAAAGCCATAAAAGTGCTTGAATGAATTACACTTTGTTTAGGAACTGGCTTTTTCAAGAATTTGTACCCAAAACTGAAACTTTTGTGGAAAAAACAGTCTTCTCAGGAAAGCTCTCTTACTGAGAGACAATGCACTTTGTCACCCAGGCGTTGACGAGTTGAGAAGTGATAATATAAAAGTCAAGTTCCTCCCACCAAATGTCACTTCGGTCCATCAACCGATGGACCAAGGAGTTCTGGAAAATTTATTATCGTTGTGGTCTTCTGGAAGAAATATCACAGTGAACAGACAACAAAAACGATCTTGCATGCTGCTTATAAACAAAATAAATTTGAAGAATGTAGCCTATTGGAGTGCAACTGCATGGAATCGCGTGAAGGCACTGCGATTCAAAAATCTATTATTAGACGAGATGCTGAATATAAAAGTGCGGTAGAAACTGAAGCAACTATAAATTAAATTATTACAAAAATTGAAGGATGTGACGAAGTGATTATTAGTGGAAGTTGAAATTTGGGTTACTGCTGACGATTTGAAAGAATTAAGGAATAAGGAGCTTATTCAAATTTTGGACAATCAAGGAGAGAATACACCCAAAATGGTGGAAGATTTGGAAGATGAATCTTCCAAAATTTCCCATAATGAAGGAATAATTGCTCTTGAAAAATCTCTTGCTTATGTTGAACAACAACCCAATGCAACTGCAACCAACTGGTGTCTTACCAATCAAAAGGTGGAGAGATATTGTGGCCAGAAATAGGGGTAATTTGGTAGAATAAAAAGTTATTAACTGATTTTTTACTTTCTTATACGTAGTATAAGGAAGTATTGTGATGATGAAAATTTTCGACCTCGAGATTTTTGCAGATGTCCACGTTTTGAGGTCCCCTGATACCGAAAAGAGGTTTCTAAAAAAATGTCTGTGTGTCTGAGTGTGTGTGACCACGATAGCGGTCAAACCGCTGGAGATATCAATTCCAAATTTTGTATTTACGAATATAATCTCCCTCTTGAGAACTGATTAGATTTTGAGTAAAATCGGCAGACCGGAAGTAGTAGTTTACTTCAGTGAAAAAATCGAAATTTGCAAATATTTCGTCAATTACTAAGTTTAGACTGATTTATGAAGAATTTATAAGTATTTAGAACTTAATTTCCAATATCTTTTATATAAAAAAAATTTCAATATTCGCACCGGAAGTATCACTTTTACTCTTACCGAATAACGATTTTTTGCAAATATGTCGTAAATTATGCATTCTATATACATTTATGAAGAGTACAAAAGTATTTAGAGTTGGATTTGGAATATTTTTTGTATAAATGAAATTTCAAAATTCGGACCGGAAGTAACACTTTCATACGTATAAGAAAGTCGTGTGGTGGCCACACCTCATTTTTTAGATTGTAATTTGGTCCCTAATAAATAAATCCTAATAATTGTGTTGTCTATTTATTTAAATGCATGTTTGTCTATAAAATTCGGTGAATTGTATAATAAAAACACATAATGCTCATTAAAAATACCTTTATTGGTCTTCAAAGTAGTCGCCATTAGGCACAACACACTTCTGTGGCCTAAAGCACCAGATGCGCGGCAACAAACGTTTGAGAACCATCTGGTAGAATGCGGTATTCACCAATTGTCCAGCAGCGACGAATTCCATATGGATGATTCCCTCTTTGTCCAAAAATGCGATCTACATGGTCTTCACCTTCGATTTTTGCACAACGGCTCTTTGCTTGTCGCGGCAAAGATGGTGACCGCCACTCCAACTGACAGTCTTTTCTTTTCGAGGCCGTGATGGTAACACCAAGACTCGCCCCCCCCCTGTCACAATAGAACCCAAAAAGGACGGATCTCGGTTACACATGACGATAAAATCGCCAATGGTATCAAAACGTTAATAAATCTTTATCAACGATGGCTCCCACTGTGTGTTTGTCAATACCCACTTTTTATGTTATTAATCGCAGCATCAATCGACTATGTCTTGCTAGCAACACTCGCGCACGTTCAATGTTTTCCGCTGCCGCGCTTGTGAATGGCCTACCCGAATGCGGTTCGTCTTCCACCAATTCCTTGCCAGCACGAAAGCGTACAAACCAATCGTACACACAATTTCTACTTATATCATTCTGCGCGTAAACTATTTGAAGCAGAACTTAGTGTTGTGTCGTTGATCCATGGCCTTTTGACGCACACTGCTCGATTAAAATGAATGCAATTGTATTGCTCTAGCAGCCTCGCGCAATCCCCGACAGAGGACAGGTCCAGACATGTCCATGCTTGCCTACGCATGCGAGCGACCTTGTTTCAAGCGTTGATTACCGATATATTAGACCATTCACCGAATTTTATAGACAAACCTCGAACCTACAATGAAATTACGAATAAGATAATTAACCTCCGTATTATCCGAATTTTCAGTTATCCGAAGAGGCGCAAGTCGACATTATTTTGGATAACCGGGCGTTTACTGCATATATAATTTTTTTGAATTTAAATAAACTCGGGAACTCCCCGAAAAAGAGCGAACGAGTTTAACCGTTAAAAGCGAAATACCGCGAGTAAATTTAAAACCCTGTACGTATTTTATAGCGTTGTAGTTATAGGATTCAAATATATTTCTTCTCCGATAACGAGGTGACGGTATTTCAAGAACGGGTAGTTGTCCATATTAATTATATCTAGACGTCATCCATTTAACGGAAAAAAAATGGTAATGCACCGAGGTTGTCGACCTTTCCCACATAAAGGTGTGTTGTTCACAAAAAAAATCGCCATATAAAATCTTTTCAATTGTCATTCATTCTCTAACAAAGATTTGCATTTTATCGTTTTTTTAGAATAACCTAAAACTGGAATTACCAATGGTATACGTAAATGCGTATAGGATAAACAAAGTTATGGGCCGACTTTAACTACATTTTGGCCCTAAACAATTAGAAATTTTTGATGAGTTACAAATAAATTTCTTTTTTGATTTTCAATTATACCGTGTATATATTATTATATTGGTGACCGGAGCAGAAAATGTTACAATTTCAGAAATGAATCAAGATAGTAAAATAAATCATTACCTCCATTATCTCTGACGACAAACAACGCAAAATGCTTATGATCACTGTCCACTTTGTACTTTTCCAGCATCAGATTAATAACCTCCGACGTATTAACCAGTGACGTAACCCAAACGCTCATTTGACTGCCGTGTGGAGGGGTGAAGAAGCTGGTTTCGCGATCGTAAAAATGGCCGTTGATGGAACACCTCCTCTTAATCTTAGAACGAGACAGTCTCTTCCCGGGTCGACGTTTGATCGCTGCTGAACCCGTCTTCGCAGCTCTCCGCACGACGACTTCTTGATTGTCCGTATTCAGTACTTCGAAGTTACTCAAGGAAGACCGATCAAATTCTGGCGATGGCGGTTCTCGCAGTCGTTCTAGACAGTCCGGACCGGACATTGATCGATTCAAATGATTTCCGACTTCCAGCCAGTTATCGTCTTTGCCTACTGACTTTGAAAGTAGGGGTTGTTTACTGTTCGTTGATAAATTTTCTTTATTACTCGTGTTCGTGTCGTTGCTCTCCATTCCGTTTAGTGTTTGGGATTCAGAACTGAAAATTATATTTTAAACATTAAATCATCAAAATCATTTTACCAATAAAAAGTATATACATATACTGGGGTGTCTCTAAAAGGTGCGGAAAAAACGCTATCACACATTTCTGAGGGCAAAATATGACGATCTAACCCAACTTACTTCAGTCCAAAAGTGGATGCTTTCGGAGATACAGAGTGTCAAAAGTTCAATTTGGTTTTAGTTTTTTATAAATAGTTTCTGTAATAATTGGTATATTGTCACAATATTTGGGTAGGGGGGGTTTCGTAGGGTAAAAAATTTAAATCTGCTCTCACTTTCATTGCAAAATCTAAAAAATGTGTGGTAGCGTTTTTTCCGCACCTTTTAGAGACACCCTGTATAAATAAAAAACTATAAAATAAAGGAAATATCGCGGATACATAATCGAAATAGGAGAAAGAATATCGTGTTATTCCGCTGTAGTGCAACACTCGTTGGTCATCGTCAGTACGGTATAGCCAAGAAAAAGGTGGGATATCCTTGGAGATAGAAACAAAAGGAAGACCATCAGGTCAGATCACCAATGCACCAATCCCACCTTCTTCTTGGCTACACCGTACTGACGATGACCAACGAGTCTGAAACACGTGTCTAGGGTTGCACTACAGCAGAATAACTCGATATTAAATGTTATTAAACTAATACTAATTTTCAAAAACGCCTAGTAATTGGAGTGATAACTTGACTCCTGATCATGTACACGAAAGCGGCTATATTATTGTTCATGTTACCCGTCTAAACTGAGTTTTAGACCATTGATTAGAAACTGTAAAATTATCCGAATCAATTTTGAATTTTGAGATCGGATTTTATTATTCTCGTTCACTGTTTTATCGATATTTTTTTGCAATAAATATGCAGATTAGATACACACAGGCATGTAGAATATACTTATGTGTTCTATTGTTAGGAAATAAGGTAATTTTAAATAATATTCGAGTTTTCTAAAAATAATAAAACTTGACAAAATACACCAACATTAAATAATTATTTGAAAATTATTGTAATGTAATTATTTTGTGTGAAATACCAATACAGGTAAAATGTTTTTGGCTAATTCTAACCAGTTTTCTATTCTTACCAATTTTTTGTATATCAATAAAAAAAAATGAGGTGTGGCCACCACACGACTTTCTTATACGTATGAGCGTTTCAAACTGTACAATTTTAAGAATTTTTTTAATACAAAACTTATTCAAAATCCTATTCTAAGTACTTTCATTGTCTTAATAAATCGCTATAGAATGCATATTTTGCAAGATATCAAAAAAGTGCTCCTCGCTAAGAGTAAAAGTGCTACTTCCGGTCCGAATTTTGAAATTTCATATATACAAAAAATATTGCAAATCCAGTTTTAAATACTTTTGTACTCTTGATAAATATATATAGAATGCATAACTTACGACATATTTGCAAAAAATCGCTATTCGATAAGAGTAAAAGTGGTACTTCCGGTCTGAATTTTGAAATTTTTTTTATACAAAAGATATTGAAAATGATGTTTTAAATACTTTTATACCCGTAACGTACCTGTCTAAAAAGCATGACTTGCGAAATATTCGCAAAAAACTGATTTTCGATAAGACTAAAAGACCTACTTCCGCTAGGAATTTCGAAAAACTTTTTAAATAAAATTATTCTCAATTTTAATTTTAAGTATATATGAATTCTTTATAAATTTGTTTAAACTTAGTAGTTGACGAAATATTGGGAAAATTCGATTTTTTCGCTGAAGTAAACTGCTACTTCCGGTCTACCGATTTTACTGAAAAACTAATCAGATCTCAAGAGGGAGATTATACACGTAAATACAAAATTTGGAATTGATATATACAGCGGTTTGGCCGCTATCGTGGTCACATACAGACACACACACACAGACATTTTTTAAAAACCACTTTTTCGGTATCAGAAGACTTCAAAACGTGGACATCTGCAAAAATCTCGAGGTCGAAAATTTTCATCATCACAATACTTCCTTATACTACGTATAAGAAAGTAATAATTAGGTGTTTTAATGTTAGTACTAGTGCACTGTGATACACTGAAAATTAGTTTCACATATGAATTGAAAGATTTTTCTCGTGTTCACCATCCTCGAACACGTTTGTTATACCGTAGAGGGAATATATATAGAGAGCCCATCAAATAGGGAAATCGGGCAACATAAAATTTCGAGTAAATCCTGCTATAATGTGCTGGTATCTGGTGGTAGAAAGCAGCTAAGACAACTATTACCATCTATACACTAACAACGAAACTAAACCATACGGAATTTATTTGTAACTGTAATCCGAGAACTAAATAAAAACACCAAAAGTAGATTATGAATGAAATATACACACATAAGTATCCTATCAAAGAGATTTATTGCTTACTGTCAACAAAAAAAATTATGGGTTTTTAAAAAAAAACTTTAAATATATTCTGACACCAGTATTTACATCTTATTATAAATGACTTGCTTTTTACTTTTTTATACCAATATTTTCTGCCTTAAAAGTGAAGTGTTGAAAAGCCTGTTCAGAATCACGGTTTAGGGAATATTTCGAAATTGACATCAAACATTGATGCTTTTGACTGATTTATTGCTTTTTAATTATCCATTGCCCTTGTCTTAATAGTAATTTTTAAATTCAACTGTTAAAGAATTGCACAAATTAAATTGGGAAATTGCACATACTGTTTTATAAAAATTAGAAGTTTTAAAATCTGTCATCAAATATTTTACTGTTATAACAGTAAATGTAATTGTTAATATTTAGGATAACCTGATTAAATAGAACAATTCTATTTTCTAAATGTGCAATATAGGTGTAAATATTAATAACTTGAAATTATTTTTAATGAGCGTGCAGAAAAAAGTATATTCCAATTTAAAAATAAAAGACATTTCCTGTTTTACCGAACACGATATGTTTTAAGCATTCATTCATAATTTCTTCATATTTAAAGTTTTTCGGCTTTAGACCTATTGTACATATAATACATACTTATTACCGCTACATTCAGAAGATTTATTAATCAGAAACTAATTACCCCGCAAATAAAAAAAAATTGTATAAGGTTGTGTTTGTTTATACAGTGTGTCCAGATTTCGATGTTCACAATTGGTATATCGGTTATTAGAAGACTAGAGGAACGGTTAAATGGGGAATGTTTTGCAGAATTCAGTGCTCGCAATAAATCTCATTTCAAATTCATTCGGACAATTTTGAAATATTTTGAAAAAACCAATATTTGCCGATTTCAATTATCCTCAATAACTCGATAACGCCTAATGCGATCGCATTTCAACTCTGACATTGTTCAGACATTCTTTTAAGACAAATTTTTTGGTGTTAACAGTAACCCCCGATTTTCATTTGTTTCCAAGTTCTTAGTGCTATCTTTTGTTTTTCTTATGGTGGCCATTGTGGATTTTTAATTAGGTATATAGTCCTTAAAAATAGCTGTTCAATAATGTACATCATTACTAATAAATCTTTATTTACACGAGAGATATGAACACTCTAACACGGAATTAGTGGGCTATGAAATTAAATGGTAGTGTAAAACAAACGATAAATAACCTCTGTCATTTTTGACATGTAAAAGTGCAGTGAAATTGGTGGGAGATTTAGAACTTTGTTTAAGTAATTACCGATAATCATGGAGATTAATAAGAATTGTGATATTGGCACACACATTTTCAAATAAGTAAAGGCTGATATGTTGGAAGTTTATTTCAAAGTAAAAGAATTTCTGAAAATGCTTGCACAAGTTACGCTCAGCGTTTTTCGGAAAGACCACAACCACACCGGACAATTGTTAGCAGAATAATCAGAAATTGAGTGAACTATGGAATGGAATTTTACAATATGTTATGAACAATCCAAGTACATCAGTACGTCGAGTGGCTCGAGAAACTCGAATTCCGAAATCTGGTGTTTACAGAACGTTGAGAAAAAACAAATACCACCCACACAATTCCAATTTAGCAGGTGGTTTCTACAAAAATGTGAAGATGATATTGATTTTCCTAGGAAAATACTTTGGATAGATGAAACACGGTTTACCAACTGCCGACTGTTCAATAGGCATAACTATCATCACTGGTCTACTGAAAATCCACATTTGGTAAATCGAAGAAGATTTCAAGTTCTATTTGGTTTTAATCTCTGGTGTGGTTTGATTGGTACCAACTTTTATTGACTTCTTTTTTGTTTTTTATTATATTATCAGTATCATCTTCACATTTTTGTAGATACCACCTGCTAAATTGTAATCTTCGCTGATAGTCATAATCGCTTAACCCCTGCACAATTGTTGGTTTGTATGGGTGGTATTTGTTTTTTGTCAACGTTCTGTAAACACTAGATTTCGGAATTCCAGTTTCTCGAGCCACTCGACGTACTGATGTACTTGGATTGTTCAGCATTGTTAACTTGATAGATCTTTTTTGTTCAAAGCTTCCATAGTTCACTAAATTTCTGATTATTCTGCTAAAAATTGTCCGCTGTGGTTGTGGTCTTTCTGGAAAACGCTGATTGTAACTTGTGCAAGCATTTTCAGAGATTCTGTTTACTTTGAAATAAACTTGGAACATATTAACCTTCATTTGAAAATGTGTGTATCAATATCAATTCTTATTAATCTCCATGCTTAACGGTAATTACTTACACAACGTTCTAAATCTCCCACCAATTTCACTGCACTTTTACATGTCAATAATGACAGAGCTTATTTATCGTCTATTTTACACTACCATTTAATTTCATAGCCAAGTAATTCCGTGTTACAGTGAAATTTTATTCAAATGTTCATATCTCTCGTGTAAATAAAGATTAATTAGGCATGTTGTACATTATTGATAAGCTATATTTAAGGACTATCTAACTAATTAAAAATTCAATATGGCCGCCATACGAAAAACAAAAGATAGCGCTAAGAACTTCGAAACAAATGAAAATCGGGGGTTACTGTTAACACCAAAAAATTTGTCTTAAAAAAGTGTCTCGACAATGTTAGTTTACAAGAGATCGCATTAGGCGTTATGGACTTATTGAGGAAGATTCAAATCGGCAAATATTGGTTTTTTCAAAATATCTCAAAATTGTAAAAAGTTCAAATGAATTTGAAATGAGATTTGTTGCGAGCATTGAATTCTGCAAAATATTCCCCTATTCTAATAACCGATATACCAATGGTGAGCATCGAAATCTCGACAGACTGTATATAACTCGTTTATAATACGTCACACATCGGCAGCAACACTGTCATAAGGCGAAAATTGTGTTTTGTAATCAAATGACGTTTAAAATTATTTTGTTATTACAAAATAATTTTAAAAATTTAGCATTTAACATTCGATTTTTTCTATAATTTAAGAGATAATGTCTTTATCTCTCAATTTGTGAAAAAAATCCAATGCTAAATATTACAAAATAATTTTAAACATCATTTGATTACAAAACACAATATTCTGACTGGCCTTGCTCGGTTTTTTTTTTCATGTCTATATTCTAATATATTATATCTAAAGGATTTAAAATCAAGCAATTTCATAATACTTGGGTTATTTTAGGAGTTTTATGACCATGTATGTAAACACAAAATTTGATGTATTAGTTCTCTGTGCATTTTTCCTTGTCAGGAAGAGTCGGCCTTGATTTTACACATTTATTCATAAGTTTTTATATATGCGTATTTTAATAAGGTTCTTGCCTTTGCTATATACGTATTTTGTTGGAATTTCTATAACAGATTGTATTTATTTTATTTCTAAATCTAGATAATAAAATTTATTATTAAGTTTAGTGAATTAATGCTAGCTTATAGGTACTATTTTGTTTATATAATAATAATAATAATATATATTAATACTAAAAAATATTTGAAAATACTTCACGACATCTACCAGACATAAGCTTAATCCCAGGAGCAGGTGCTGCCGCTAGTTCTGGACGTAGCCGTTCTTTCCTCTACGTTCACAATGGCGTGCCCAAAAAATAACATTGCATGGGCTCTCTATATATATTCCCTCTACGGTTATACGTTCCGTTGCAATTGGTGACAAGAAAAAAATAGAACAAAATATCGAGTTGTGCAAAAGTATGTTAATTAGTAGATTACGAATATGTACATACAGGGTGTAACAAAATAAGTGTAAAACATTTCAGGGGGTGATTCCTTAGCGAAAAAGAGATAGGGTCTTTCATATAAAAAAACTTCAATGGAGCATCCCTTGTTAAGATACAGCGCCCTAAAGGGGGTACATAAAATTTGTTTTACAATTTTTCTCACAAACACTAAAAATGTAATTTATTTCCAATGTAACTTTTTGTCTGATTATTTGTTTACCATTTAAAAATCTATTTCCAATACCTTGTTTCATTCGAAACAAAAAATGTCTCTTGAATTTTTTGCCCAAAAGTAATCAGTTCGCAGCAAAAAATTATTTTACGAACAACTACAGAGATACATCGTCATAAATGCGAACTGGATTAGTATTGTTATTTTGTAGTTAGTACCTGCATCAAAATACATATGATTAAAGATGAATAAACAAAACTAATTTATTAATAACAAAACATAAAACATGTAGAAATCATAGTAAATGTTCAATATGTCCACCTTCAGTCATTACACATGCGTCTAGACGTCGGCGCCCTGAGCCACGTATTCGCTCAAATATTCCTGGATTCTCTCTAATTACCCTGCACGCATCGATGATGCGGTTTCTTAAGTCCTCTACATCGCGAACAGGAGTAGGATAAACCAAAGTCTGTAAATGGCCCCAAGTAGAGAAATCGAGAGGATTGAGATCCGGGGATCGAGCGGGCCAATTCTGTGGTCCTCCTCGACCTATCCAATGATTTGGATATGTTTGGGTTAAATGCTGACGTGTTGCTTGACTAAAATGGGCGGGAGCCCCATCATGCATAAAAAACATATCCTTTCTGACGCCCAAAGGAACTTCCTCCAGCAGTATTGGATGCACTTCTCTTAAAAATTGAGTGTATGCCTCACCATTTAATCGAGGAGGTAGAAAATGAGGGCCAATTAAATAATCCCCAATAACTCCGAGCCACACGTTAAGAGAAAAGTGTTCTTGATGGTTAGCTTGTACAATAGCGTGAGGGTTTCCATCAGCCCATATGTGGTTATTATGAAAATTAATTATCTTGTCCCGAGAAAAAGTACATTCGTCTGTGAATTCGATCGTCTTCAGAAAGTCAGGATTTCTTCTAATCATTTCCAGCATCCAATTGGAAAATTCAAGACGGTTCGGAAAATCTCGCTGTAACAGTGCATGTACTCGTTGCAGATGGTAAGGGTATAAGAGTTGTTCCTTTAAAATTCGAAATACCGTCATATGATCAACATTTAACTCGAAAGCAATCTTTCTAGTACTGCTAGTAGGTTGTTCTTCAACCAAATTAAGTACTGCTTCTTCAAGATGTGTTGTTCTAACTTCTCGATGGCGACCACAATCCTGCGTTCTTTTGTCGAATGAACCATATTCTCGTAATGGTTGATGAAGTCGGGCAAATATTCTATGCGAAGGAAGCTGCCGTTGAGGATACATTTCAGCATATCTTCTAGAAGCTTCTAACCCATTCCCCTGCGACAGACCGTAAACGTAATGCATATCAGCCATTTCCTCATTTGTGTATGCCATTTTAATAACAAGTGAATTATTAAACTAACAAATTACGAACAAAACAACGACACACAATTAAGTATTAATTCAATTTCAAAAATTTACAAACTGACAGCGTGATACCACTACTAGCGGCCTACTAAATAAATTAGTTTTACATTTTCGTTTTATGACGATGTATCTCTGTAGTTCTTCGTAAAATAATTTTTTGCTGCGAACTGATTACTTTTGGGCAAAAAATTCAAGAGACATTTTTTGTTTCGAATGAAACAAGCTATTGGGAATAAATTTTTCAAATGGTAAACAAATAATCAGACAAAAAGTTACATTGGAAATAAATTACATTTTTAGTGTTTGTGAGAAAAATTGTAAAACAAATTTTATGTACCCTCTTTATGGTTTTTTTTTTTATATGAAAGACCCTATCTCTTTTTCGCTAAGGAATCACCCCCTGAAATGTTTTACACTTATTTTGTTAAATGGTAAACAAATAATCAGACAAAAAGTTACATTGGAAATAAATTACATTTTTAGTGTTTGTGAGATAAATTGTAAAACAAATTTTATGTACCCCCTTTATGGGGCTGTATCTTAACAAGGGATGCTCCATTGAAGTTTTTTTATATGAAAGACCCTATCTCTTTTTCGCTAAGGAATCACCCCCTGAAATGTTTTACACTTATTTTGTTACACCCTGTATAGTTGAGGCAAAAAGTTTTGTCGGGTACTAAGTTCACAACAAGGAACGTATGCCTGGTCAATTGCAGCAATGTATATTTCTAAAAAAATTTCATGAATATTGCAAATTTTAAGAGTAATTTTTCACAAATGCAATTTTTTTGGGGGAACTACCCACATGAAATAAATATACATCATCATTACTGTCGATGTATAATGATTAAAATTTATTATTATATTATCAAATTAAGAAAATAGACATTAAAAACATAGTAATTATACTTGAAAATATTAGTATTATCTATACTTACTAAGAACTAGAAGATGCCTCTTTACTGGTAACACTGGAATTACTTTCAACACTAGATTGGGAAGGTAAAGCTACTGGCATTGTTTGGTACAGTTTCTCCGTCTCGTCGACTTTTCTTTCGACTTGAAGCAATTCATCCAGTTCATCCCATTCAACGTGCTTCAAGTCTAATTTCGGCGGAAGCGTAAGACTTTTCGGTAGGATTTCGTGAGCGGGCGACAGAAGTTCTGACGTGCTAATGTCGGTTGTGTCAGATCCAGATTCGATCCCTGTATCGTCCATGTTCAGGGTGTTGGAGGAACTGTTCAAGTCCGAAGAACAACTGGACATATCACTGTAACTACTGTCCCGCGTTATATCCTGAACGTCCTCGTCCGAATCGTAATCGTTCGATATTCTACAGGAGTTTCTCTTGCGTATTGTGACCACTGTCCGTTGATCGTCATTTTCTTTCAAATGAATAACTCCCGACACGCCCCAGTGTATCCTTAAAGAACCTTCTAAGACTAGACGACCGTTGACTTCACGACTTCGTATCTCGCCACTTCTGCCCTCGTAAAATTGATTATATAACTGAAAATGTAGAAGAATTCTTACTTTAGTGAACGTAACTGTTGCGATCATAATGAATAAATAGTTAAAACTTGGCACTTGCTCGTTTAACATTCTAAATTATATAAATTATATACAGTATGTCCCCGGATTGATTTTACAAGGAATTAAATTTTAGCTTCATTTCAAATGACCAAATCTGTAATTAGAATTACGAAACTGTCAAACCCCTCTTTAGAATTATAAATTTTTATTTTCTTTTTTTCAATTACAACATTAAAAACGGAGTAGCCTCGAAACAATAATGTTTAAAACTATTCTATTAAGTCACCAACCCTTTCAGCACACAATTCTAGTCTAAGCCGCAGTTCCTTATAATTGCTGCGAATTTCCTCAAGTGTCAAGGACGCAACAGCATCTCTTAAAGCTTCATTCAGAGTGGGAGCGTCGCGTTGCGTTAGCGTTGCGCTGAGCGTCGCGTCTGTTAGTAAACTATTCCGTATATTTTAATACAAATGTTCAGAGTGACAGCGTTGACGTAGCGTTGCGTTCGGCGTTGTGTGTGGCGTCTGCGGAGCGTTAGCGTGAAAAACAAGTCAGGTTGTTTTCCATAGCGTCCGCACTTAAAAGATGGCTTTGGAGGAAGATACTGCCGCGGTGCTCATAGCCGAAGTGCAAGCAAGGCCTGCCTTGTGGAATAGTAAGCTAACGACATATAAAAATAAAAACCTAAGGGATAGATTATATGCGGAAGAGGGAGAAATTTTAGGAATATCAAGTAAGTATCGTATGTTAATTATCAAAGATATCAGAGGATTTTTTTTAAATTAAAGACGCAATTTGATACATAATGTTTGTTTATTGTTATTGTTATTCGTGGAAAACATTTAATAACATGGTGTCTAATTAAGGCCACTACAGAAATAGTCTTTGAATGAATTTCGAATATGTATAGCCATATTAGTTGCTCTGTTGTTTCTTACATTTAGGTTATGATGAATATTTTGCCGGTTGTGCCCATCTTCTTGGTCGACAACGTGAAGGTAATCGGCATCATCATTTCCATCGAAATCCCTAATGAAGTTGTGAAGTATACATGCACACTTAATAACCTTTATTGCAGTTTCCTCTTTAAGTAAAATAGATGTATCGAAGATTCCAAATTTTTTATATAATATGCCAAACGCATTTTCAATGCACTTTCGAGCGCGTGATAAGTGATCGTTAAAAATCCGTTTTTGATTATCTAATAGTCCATTTCTAGGACGAGGATAGGGCCGCATTAAATACTCTTTTAAAGGATACCCTTCGTCTCCTATCATAATGTTCGGTACAACAATGTCGGAATTAGGTAATGATTGTTCTGGTGGTACATTAAACCCCTTTGACTCTAATAAGCGATATAATTCTGACGATTGAAACACACCCGCATCACTTTCAGATCCCCGGGAGCCAACTTCAATTGTAATAAAAATTTTTTTCGCATCAGCAACACCTTGCAGTCCAAGAGAATAATATTTCAAGTAATTGAAATACATAGTTCCGGTTTTCGGTGGACATTTGATTTGGCAGTGCTTGCCATCAATTGACCCAAAACAATTTGGAAAATTCCATAACATATTATACTCTTGGATAACTGTTTGCAAATTTTGTTGGGTAGGAAGTGGCATGTAGGCTTGCATTAATTCTTCCCAAATAATTTGGCACGTTTCCTTAACTATTACCGAAACCGTTGAACATCCAACTCTAAACTCATGTGCCAAATGATGATAAGTAGCTCCCGTTATAAGAAACCTAAAAACAAAATAAAAATTGAGCTCCCAACATTGTTATCAAAAGTCTATTTCTTTTTAGAAGAAGCAGTAGCAGGTCGCTGGAAAAATAAAAAGGACAAGTACCGGCGTGAACTAAAGAAAGTCCCAGTTTTACATTCTGGAGATGCTGCAAACAATTACAAATCCAATTGGCAGTATTTTGAAATGATGGCATTTCTAAAAGATGTCATGACTCCGGCGGTAAAATCTGGGAATTTACCAACTATTGAACACATGCAAGACTCTACAGCTTCTTCCGATTTGGAGGAAAATGAGAATCAGACACAAGCAATGACAGACGTTTCTCTGTTATCTCCACCAGAATCTATAACTTCACAGGAAACGAGACCTTCAACAAGACAGTCAGATGCATCATCAACATCACGACAAGGAAAAGCAAATAAAAAGCGATTGTGTGATGCAAGGGATGATAAGTACTTGGAAATAGAAAATACGAAGTTGCAGCTGTTGGCAAAACATCTGGGTGATGATTCAGAGAAGTCAGAAAGTGAAGAACTACTTTTTTTCAAAAGCTTAGTACCTTATATGGAAAAATTTAACCCCATTCAAAGATTAAGGGTTAGGAATAAAATTCAGCAGGTCGTCTTGGATGAATTAGTATCAGCTGAAAGTCCGAATATTCGCCAGCCTACAGTGGCCTCAAGTAATCAGTCCCATTCTGCCCCAGCAAATATGCTGCATGACATGGAAAGTGCAACACCAAGAATGGGTGCGAATTTTTTGACCAAACTTGGTAGAAACGTATAACTAGTCAAAAGCAATAATTGATTAAAATTTTGTTGCGATAGATCAAGTGGTCATGACACATCTGACACTTCATTCAGTTTTCGCTGACATTAATGTGTGGTGTATTAATTGTTTGTTTGAAATTAATTTCAACGGTTTTGTCTTATTATACCTTTGTTCAACGTGTTTAAAGAGTTTTATTATGCCTAAAGTGCGGTAACGTGGAAATTATCGCCAATTAAGCGAATTCGACAGAGGTCAAATTGTTGGTTTGCGAGAAGGTGGTTTTTCATACAGGGAAATTGCAAATCGCCTTAACCGGAACCAATCCACCATTATGCGCTGTTATCAATCATGGACTAGGGAAGGTCAGGAAAGACGCCAAAGAGGAACCGGAGGCCGAAGAAGAACTAATGAGCTACAGGACCGCCGCCTTCGCTTAATGGCAATAAGAGACAGGTTTTCCAGTACCTGATCAATTGCTGACGTGTGGTTAGGTAATATTGGTCGTCCTGTAACCCTTCGAACCGTTTAACGTCGAATTAGGGGTTTCGGCTTACAATCTTATCGTCCACATCTTGTGTTACCACTTACGGCTCAACACCGACAGCAACGTTTGGAGTGGTGTAGATTGCGACTGCACTGGAACGTGGAGTGGCACAGGGTGGTATTCAGTGATGAATCTCGATTTTGTCTAGGAATGCATGATGGCCGTATGAGGGTCAGACGAAGACGTGGGGAACGTCGTGATATTCAGTTTTCCGTTGAAAGGCATGTGCATCGAGCAGTGGGTGTTATGGTATGGGGTGCTATAGCATATGGGAGTAGGTCTCAATTGGTGTTCATCCAAACCACCATGAACGCCCAGCGTTACATTGATGAGGTGGTAGAACCCCATATTCTACCATATCTTCAAACGCTCGAAGACCCACTTTTCCAGCAGGATAATGCCCCTCCCCACGTAGCGAGAATTTCTATAAATCGCTTGGAAGAGGCTCATGTCAATATCTTGCCATGGCCACCCAAATCCCCCGACCTCTCGCCAATAGAACATGTGTGGGACATTATGGGACGAAAACTTATGAATTTAGCCAATCCCCCGCAGACACTAATAGCTCTCCGGCATGAATTACAGGTTGCTTGGGACACCATACCCCAAGAGGATATCGACCACCTAGTCGAAACAATGCCACGAAGAGTGAGGGAGTGTGACACTAATAGGGGCGGTTCAACACATTATTAATAAAAATTATGTTAAATTGTGTTAGTCTTTTGTTTTTTTTCTTTGAAATTTTAATCAATTATTGCCTTTGACTAGTTATATGTTTCTACCAAGTTTGGTCAAAAAATCTGCACCCCTTCTTGGTGTTGCAGTTTCCATGTCATACAGTATAAGGGATTGTTAACTTTACAGAATTCTTCATCTATTGCCTCTGCAGAGAGGCCAACATTCTCGGCGTATGCGCCTCAGTATTCGTATGAATATCAATTTAATTAGTAAATAAATTCAGAAAATGTTCTCTTACCTTAGTGTAATCACAACTTGTTCTGCAGGAGAAATATTCCTCTTTTTGACATAATTTGTTGGTGTTTTTTCTAGGCGGTAGCTAACTTTTTGTAATAAATAATCAAATGTGCGAACAGACATTCTCAGATAATTAGAAAATCGATCTGGATAATTTCTTAGCTCATGGTACAGGTGGTGGTATTCACCATGTAAATATCTTTTTCTGTTTATAGGGTGAATTCCAATTTTTTTGTTTAACCTTTTTACGGTATAATATGGTGTCTCAAGCAAGAACAGCAAATGCACTGCTTTCAACGGAGCCATTTTTAAACTGAAACATGTAAAACTTTTCCCAATTAACGCTTGTCAGACGCTATCACTCTAAATGCGCATGACGCAACGCAAACGCGCCGCTCGACGCACCGCAATGCAACGCTGTCACTCTGAATGAAGCTTTTTAAGGCAACTTTTCCATGTAGATTAGTTGCTTTAACCGTACCCACATATAAAAATCTAAAATAGTTAAGTTAGGGCTTCTTGGAGGCCACAAAACAGGACCATTCAAGGTAATACAACAATTTTCGAATTTTTGATAGAGCCAGGCAGCAACAATGCGCGAACGGTGGGCCGGACAACCATCATATTGAAAATACATCCTCTGCCGATAAGCAAGTGGGAGTTCACTTAAACCATCCCAGAAAAAGTTGCTTAGCATATAGAAATAATTGTGTTGATTTACATTAGCATCAAAAAAATATGGGCCAATTATTCCCTAGTAAGAAACAGCACATCACACGTTTACTTTAAGAAAATATTGACGTTTTGATGCAGTTCTAAAGTGAGGATTAGTATCACTCCAATAACGAACATGTTGTGACGAAACGGTACTATTGCTAGTAAAAGTTGCTTCAACGGAAAAGAAAATGCTTTTGTGAAAATTTTGGTTCTCTATTATTTTATCTCCCATCCACATGCAAAAATAAAGACGCTTTTCATCATCTTACGGTTCTAACGTATGATTAAAAATAGTATATTAAAACACAAGTTTCGTAAGACATGATTTTTGCGCGCACGTTCAAGTTTAGAAACCGAGCCGCGAGGCGAGTTTTCTAAAGAACAAGTGCACAAAATGTAAAACGTGTGTGTGAAACGTGTATTTTATATTATTTTTTCTATTTCGGTTATTAAAAGTTCAAAAAAAATTAAAATGAGAGACATGTTTTGATCGAACATTTTAGAAATTTTGTTTTTTCTGAAGTTGGTTACTCTGGTTTTTAAGTAGAACATTTTGAATATTTGAATATCAGCGGTGTTATATGTAATTTCGTTTAAAATTTAGACTGATTTATGCAATAAATTACCAATAAAAAGGACAAAATAAATAATTGCACATCCCCAGAGATAGCAGAAGACAATTTACAAAATCTTTTGTCAACAAAGTCTCGACATATTTATCAAAAACAATACCAGCACTTTTAAGTTGGTGTAAAGAAATATAGCAAATATTACCGTACGTGTCTGTCAATGGGAAGCAACAGGAATTCAGACAAAGCGTAGTGTGCTCCCAAAATCTGTCTGGAATATCTATTAATAATGCACACGAATCTTCTAGTGTTATAGTAACTTTTATAACAGTTGTACTATTCACAACATGGGAAGTAAATTTCAATAGTAGCATCAGAATACTTATCATCCAATCCTGCTTAACAATTTATATTGCTAATTGGTAAACAAAATGTTAGCATGCGTGTGTTTATTTTTCATACAACTTCTATTGCACATGTTTGTTGCATTAGAGGCTTATATTTGACATTTAAATATGATTTGGTTCAATTTTTTTGTTACCAACCTCAAAAAAATAAAATGAGCGTGCGATAAAGTAATACTTTATGCAACCAAAACGGGTGTCGTAAAGTGAACTTATTAGCACCGAAATAGAAAATAGTTATTTACGAATCAAGTGCGGGAATACATATTTCGCGAATGAGTGGCCATTTTTAATTTTATGGACACGAAGCGAGTGCTTTTAATTGCGCGAATGCGTGGAAGATGTCTTCACGCAAGTGGTTTGTACAATATTTTTTGTACGAACATTAAATTAAAGAAATATTATTGATTAATGTCATTAGTATCATACCTAACCTAAGATAGATTCCCTAATTAATTTAAGCATTTCATGTACGTAACTATTACTCACCTTTCCCTAAAATTAAGTTATTATATTCTTACACATGGCAAAAATGAGTTATTTTTGAATCATAAATTAGTGTTTGACGTTTTGAAGTTAAAGTCTTCCACCACAATAAATAACAGATGAAATGCGATGAAAAAAATGAAAACAACATTTTTGGAACATACATACATAAGTGGAATTAAATTTCTAATTACAGATTTGATCATTTGAAATGAAGCATAAAATTTAATTCCCATAGCATTTTATTGTAAAATCGGAAATAATAATTTTTTCCCTCTTGTAAACTCAATCCGGGGACATACTGTATACATGTATTTTATGGCGTAGAATATACGCAAATAAACTAGCGTCACAATAAATTAATATATTATTATATACAGCGTTAGTAAAAAGTCCCGGAACGGTCGAATAACTTTGTTATTTGAAAATTATGATTTCTGAAATTTGGTATGGGGGTATAGTTAATATAAATGCATTTTATGCAATACAGTTAATATTTTTTTCACTTCCGGTTTAATCGGCAATACATCCAACTTTTTTTTTTTAAATGGAACGCCCAGATTTTTTTAACACTTTTGAATGCAAAATAAGAAACTACGTTCAGGAAGTATTAAGATGTTTATTTTTATTCACAAGAAAACAGTTAAAAAATTAAAAAATTGTCCTAATACAGAAAAATCAAGGTACCTTTGAAAAAAGTTGTTGTTTAGTGTTTGCATTCTTTTTGCCGTCACATTTGACAATTTTAAAAGCGTTTTAACTTTTGCATCGCTATAAATTTACGTATTTTAGACATTGACACATTTGAAAATGGCAGTAAAACTTACTGAATCAGAACGAATTGAGATATTAATGATGCGTGGGTACGGTGATCGTCAACGTTCTTTTGAGGAGGTTCGTATTTTGTTTAATACTGTTTATTCGGATCGTCACATTAGTAAAAGTACGGTATGCCGAACAATTCAAAAGTTTGAAGTCCTTCGTCAGGTGAAGGATTTACCTAGAAGGGGACGTCCATTAACAGCAACAGATGAAGAAACTAGTTTGAATGTGTTACTTACAGTGGAAGAAAATCATCACGTGTCCACAACAGAATTAGGTCAAATTCATGAGATCTCTCAAAAATCTGCTCATAATATTCTTAAATCAGCAAGAATGAAAGCCTATAAAATGTATCCCGTCCATGAGTTAACTGAAGATGATCCAGGTCGTAGACTACAATTTTGCGAAACAATGACGGAATTGATCGAGCAGCAGCAGTTTTAGATCACATCATTTTTTCAGATGAGGCAACGTTTTGTCTCAACGGCACTGTGAACAGACATAATTGTCGCTACTGGTCAATTGAAAATCCGCATTGGATTGAAGAATTCCATACACAGCGTCCTCAAAATGTGAATGTCTGGGCTGGTCTTGTTGGAAACAACATCATAGGACCATTTTTTATAAGAAGAAATTTAACTGGCAACGTCTACTTAAATTTATTGCGAAATGAGGTTGTTCCAGCACTTGCGGCCCTCTTTCCAAATGCAAACATAGGTGATCACCCTAATGCACATTTTTGGTTTCAACTAGATGGAGCTCCCCCCATTTTGCCCATAATGTCCGCGATTATTTGAATGAAAATTTTCCGGGACGTTGGATCGGACGTAGAGGAGCAATCGAATGGCCAGCACGTTCGCCAGATCTCTCGCCATTAAATTTTTTCTTTTAGGGTCACTTGAAATGTCAAGTGTACCAAAATCGTCCCCATAATCTTGAACAATTGGAAGAGAGAATAGTTCAAGAAGCCAATCGCATCACTCCAGAACAAATACAAAATTCAATAAGAAATTTTACTGACCGTTTACATTTTTGTCAAATTGTAAATGGAGAGCATTTTGAACAATTATTGTAGTCGCAACCTGAATAGACAGGTATCTTGATTTTTCTGTATTAGGACACTTTTTTAATTTTTTAACTGTTTTCTTGTGAATAAAAATAAACATCTTAATACTTCCTGAACGTAGTCTTTTATTTTGCATTCAAAAGTGTTAAAAAAATCTGGGCGTTCCATTTAAAAAAAAAAAGTTGGACGTATTGCCGATTAAACCGGAAGTGAAAAAAATATTAACTGTATTGCATAAAATGCATTTATATTAACTATACCCCCATACCAAATTTCAGAAATCATAATTTTCAAATAACAAAGTTATTCGACCGCTCCGGGACTTTTTACTAACCCTGTATATGACCAATGCCTAAACATCATCCATCGATTATTTGAAGCGTTATCGATAATGAGTTTATCATAATCAGCCGGAGATGCGACTGTTTACCTCTCCGCATTCACCCAGGAAGTGAGGGAAACTTTAGCTAATCCAACACTCAATATTATACACAGCGTCCAGAAATTCGCGAATAAACATCAGGTAGAACGATTCTACGATTAATTCGGAGTCAACAATCCTCATACAAAAAAAACTAGTATTGTCTTTCCATACACCGCACGAGGCCATCAAAGTTGAACATATGCAAGCTGGAAAAAATCATATTTATAAAATCTTTTACGATTTATGTAGTACAGCATTGATGTTACTTAATCGATTAATGCCAATACGTACTTGGCATTTTCAACATTTCGTCAACTGCACTTTTTACCTTAAAGTACATATGACAACCTTACACAAGTCAACTTGTCGCATTAGGTGATCAAAAATCAATTGTACAGTATACAAGTGCAGGAGTTCTTCAGGGATCTATACTGGGTCCCGCCCTCTTTACTATTTTCATGAAGACTATATATCAACTATACGGGGTGGCTGACAAAAAAAGCCCCACGCTGTAGCTCCGTTATTTACTATCCGATTTTAAAAAACGAAATATCAAATAAAATGGTTAAGTAAATACTATCAATTGGCATAACCAAAATATTATTAGGAACAAAAAGTTTGAACATGCGATAGTTATTTTTTTTTAAATGGCAACGAATATTTTTAACGCGGCAAGAATTCAGAATTCTTTGCCGTTAAATGTCTATATTTTCCGGACTAGTAAAATAAACCCGATCTTGAAGATAGCCCCATAACCAAAAATCCAGCGGTGTAAGGTCGGGCGAACGAGCGGGTTATTGAATTGGTCCATTGGTCCCTATCCACCTCTCAGCAAATGTCGCATTTAACCATTCAACATTTATTAAGGCATTATGAGGAGGGGCGCCATCTTGCTGAAAGTACATTCTGTTTAGCTCGGCAATTGGCAAATCATCTAAGAAGTTTGTGCTGTTTTCACGCAATAGTTGATGGTATCTGGCTTGATTTAAGATGCCATCTATGAAAAATGGGTCAATTAATCGATCACCCCAAAGACCGCACCATACATTTAAACTGAATCTTTGCTGAAAATTATTCTCGATTATAATTCTTGGGTTTTCTTGGCTCCAAAATCGATTGTTCTTTCTGATAAAAATGCCATTATTATTCAAACTGCATTCGTCCGACCATATAATTTTTTGATAAAAATTACGATCTCGTTGTGTAACATTTAAGAAAAAATTGTAAAATTACATTCTTCGACCATGATCATTTTCCAATAGTGCTTGTACTTTTTGAGTAACGCTTGTGTTGTTTGGTGCGATACGCCGACCTCATTTGCAATTCTCCGAGTAGAAATCCATGGACTTTCTTCCACACATAAAAGAACATCCAATTCTGTGTTTTCCTTAAACTGTCAACTCTTACTTCTTGGCATTTTGAAGGTTCCATATTTTTTAAATTTCGTTCGATTCTTCCGAATTTACGACGGTCTGAAACCTCTCTTGTCGAATAACGATAACTGTAGAGTCTCACAGCTTCAGCATTATTTCGATTACATTCAAAGTATACTTGCAACATTTCGGCCAGTTGACTGCTATCCATGATAATGATTAATTAAAATCACAGAAAGAATCAGAACGTTGAACTAATGTCACACCGATATACAAATGTCACAATGACAGTATTTATTAACATTTACATACTAATTGACAGTACTTATTACTTGATGCATCTGATTGCTATCCACGGCACACTTGAAACTTATGTTGAAAAATTGACGTGTTATACATCATCAAAATCAGGAAAACATTCTTTATCCGAAACATTAATTAAAAATATTCGTTGCCATTTAAAAAACAAAAAATTGACTATCGCATGTTCAAACTTTTTGTTCCTAATAATATTTTAATTACGCCAATTGATAGTATTTACTTAACCATTTTATTTGATATTTTGTTTTTTAAAATCGGATAGTAAATAACGGAGCTACGGCTTGGGGCGTTTTTTGTCAGCCAGCCTGTATATATATATCAACTCCGGGTTGTACTGTAGTGTCATACACCGATGACACGAATGTCATTGTTACGGATTCCTCTTTGGCATATCTTGTGCAGAATAAATAAGATCAGTTACTGGGCTGATGTTAATAAATTGTGTATGAATAGCAAGTTGTTGAATTACGTTGTTCTTAACCTTGACGTAGCAGGCTTTTCTCTAACTTTCAAGGATGTAAATATCCCACGTTTAGATTCCACAAGATTATTGGGCCTATAGGTGGATAGTGGGTTGAAATGGAATACTCATATTGAGACGATGTCGTCTAAACTCGCAAAAATATGTTATGCATTGAAGAATTGATCGTATCAGTGCAGCAGGGCATACTAATTGACTTTTACTTTGGATGTTTTTACCCTGTGCTAAAATATGGTGTTATTCTTTTGTAAAAGCGTGTCATTAAAATAATTGAAAATCTAAAGCAACGCGATTCCTGCGAACCATGCGTTTCGTGTCTGAAAACATGAGCTTGTTTCAACTTCATAAAGAGATTCATAAGCATAATACCAGACATAAAAGTCACCTTTTCCAAAATCATCTGGAATATGTAGGATGTAAACTTTCTAATTATTTAACATTAAAAATATAAATATGTACTTTATTTGGCTTTAGTAAATCACACAGTATTGACGAATATTTATTATGTATATAATTGCACTTTCTTTTATAATATTGTGTTGACATTTTTATCTTACAAGTTTGCCAATTTTGTAAACTGTGATTACTGTTGCTACTACCACTGACTAAACAAACCAGACTCGTAATTAAATGCCAGATTTTTTCCAGATTACTCAGCAAATGAAAATATCAATCCTCTACCATCTTTGTCATATTCACTGAACGAGAATTGAGATGGCGCTAACGTCATTTGAATTTTTTTGTTATATTGTGGGATTCGGTGGGGGTGGGGGGTAAAAATCTCACTTTATCTCAGTCAGCTGATTACAAATGAAAAGTATCTAAATATAACCTCTCTTAAAGAGGGTTGTTTCTGCAAGTGCGGAGGTGTACGTGTTGGCGCGAAAATGACAAGCAGAGGTAGAAAGTAAGATAGTATTTGGGAGTATTTATTTTTTATTGTTGGCAAACTTGGGTGTTGCGCTATCTGTAAAAAGTGCGGTAAAAAAATGCGAAGGTTGGTCGAGAGACTTAAAACCCATTGGTATACTTGTAAAAATAAAAATTACTCAAATAATAGTGACGATGAAAGTGAAAGTACAAATGAGACTCAATCTTCAAAAGAAAATTAAGAAGAATAAACTCTAACTATACTGCATATAAAAAAAATTAACAAAAGCGGGAGTTTGAGTGGCAGTAGTAGTTTTGATTTTGGTGCCGGTTGCAGTAGCAATAGCGACTGGAAAATAGCTGAGTAATCAATTTATTTTCATAAGTGCCTAATGGGTTTTTATTACCGTATACAATATTGAAGTACAGTCGAAAGCAAAAAAAAGTAGACAAGAGATATCGTACTTTGTAAACCTGGCTTTATTTACTTGTCATTAGTGTCAAGTCATTATTCTATGGAATATCAAATAATTATCAAAACATCTTCTACCTGATTAATACGAATCAAAATACTAATTAAAAGACATCCTGATGAAATATATGTATTAATCTCTGATTACAGAGCCGTTTTTGTTTAAAACTTCTTACAATCTATATGGAATAGAGTTATAAAGGTTGGTACAATTATTTTGATTTTGATTCTCTCATGCTGTGTGAACTATTTCTACTAGTTCTAGTCTATTTTGAGATTAATTGAGATCTTTGATTTAATTTTTTTTATCATTAACCCCCACATATTTTCGATAATATTTAAATCTGGACTTCTTGGCAGAAAATCCAACACATTGATATTATTTTCTCTGAACCATGTTTTCACTCTATTCGATGTATGGATGGGACAGATAGATGTTCAAGTGCATATCTTACATGAGTTTCTTTATGGGTCACATTCAAACTGTTTTTCGGTAGTTTTATAGACCGCAAATTAGCTTCTCTAATTCTTCGTTGGACAGTAAAAACAAAACCCAGAAAGTTATTTACATCAGCTGCATTCACTACTGTAGTAAATGGATTTTCAATAAACCCATTTGTGATATGGCGGTCTTGCTCGGCTGTTGATATTCTTTTGCGGTCAGAACCAGAAATTCTACAAATGCTATGCTGATCTCGCCATATCTTAATAATTCAAAAACCGGGCTTTTATTTATATAATTTCTTTTTGAAACCGTTACTCAAATGTGCAATAACATTTAATATCTTCATTTATGGAAGGCATCTTTATAATAAGCTTAATATCAAGTTTAAGGTTGTCAATTTTGAAAGATAACCAAATATTGACAAGTAACTTTGAAGACGCTATTACACTAATCATTTTGAGAAAGTCTACGACAGAAATCTGTTTTTTTGTCTACTTTTTTTGCTTTCGACTGTAAATTACTATAATCAGATAGTTCATATACAAAACTTTTCCTCTTGATATTATTTTCTAATGATATTACTTACTATGTAAAGTGATTATGATAAGGTCTTTTTTCTGAAGATACAATTTTATTATAGATGCATATTTATTAATCCAGGAATTGGCAATAATGCGAACAAAGAAGTAATCAACATTATTACTTAATATTATCAGGGAAGATTGCCTATAAATACATCAAAAACATAAAACTTAAATTAGCGATACAGCCGACTTAATTGGAGAAAATCCTGTTTGGTGTTTCTGATTTGGTTTCATTTTGTATACAAAAGATGTCCATCTACAGTGTATAGGTAATCTCTGAGTTTTAATTCAGGTAACCAACATGAAACAGACAAAATTAAATCCCTATCACACTTCTTGACATACCTATAATTCAATTCATAAATATATATGTTATACAAGAGATCATTTTGAACTGTCCTGGGTTGGCCATAAAAAAGTCCCAGTATTATCAAAAACTAGGAAATATTTACTTTCGTGAATTGCCCATACTAAATTTACATGTCAAATGTCAAAACCACAATGTATTGAAGTGTCTTATACCGTCCTATTTTTATTGTTTTATTGTCGCTTTTCTGTCTATTTCAAGATAATATACCTCGTATACCATGCCTTTTACGATACAACAAGATAGGTTTATCGTAATGTCGCATTTTCGCAGTGGAACATTTTTTGGGATCGTGTTTTCAGCAATTTGTAAGGAAAGATGGAAATCTGGAAATAAACTTGGACACATTCACTTTCCATCGCAATAGAGTGATTGAAATTTTTAAGGAAATGGGAGTGTTTGTAAATGTAAACCTAAAAAAGTACCAACAGTTTTAACTGAAGATGTTATCGCAGACATTAGGCAGTGAATGGATGTTAGTCACACAAAATCTGTACGAAAGCTGTGTGCTCAAACTGGTAAAGAGATCTAATTAACTTAAACGTAATTTGTTATACAGCAATATGTATTTAAATTGTAGGTATTTCCTACGGAAGTACTCACAAGGCACCGAAAACAAACTTACATATGCACCCATATAAAGTTTCTGTACCACAACATTGACGGGGCAATCACTTTGAGCAGAGATTGAATTATTGCAACTGGTTTAATGAAATATTACATGAAGAACACTTGAATCGCACTTTCTTTTCGGATGAAGCTTGGATCCATTTGTCGGGGTATATCAACTCTCAAACTTAGCGTACCTGGTCAACAGAAAATCCACATGTTCTTTGTAAAATAGTCTCCATCCTATCAAAGTTGGTGTTTGGGTTGCAATGTCGAAAAGACCGATTATTGGGGTAATTTTTTTCATGATACAATTAATGCAATACGATACTGAGAACAAATATTGGGACCCTTCATGAAGATGAATTAAACCTGGGGTACTTCCACCAAGATGGGGCAACTGCACATACTGCGCAACAAACTATTTTTTATTTGCGTCAAAATCGATGGCCAGCCAATTCTCCTGATTTAACCCCACTGGACTTTTTTCTCTTTGGCCATCTAAAAAATAAAGTGTTTCTGAACAGATTGCATAATCTCGATGAACTTGAAGAGGCAATTAGAATAGAATTACAAAATATCACACCAGAAATGCACCAGAATGTGTTCAATAATATGAGAAGACGTGTCAATCTATGCATTGAGAATAATTGTGGACATTTCAAACAACTTTTGTAAAATGTATTCATTTTGTGAAATAATTATGGAATTATGTTTTACAGTAATAAAATTGTAATGTATTTATTATTGTTTATGATAAAAAAATAAAGTGCAATTACTATATTTCTACAAAAATTCTTTCATATAATTCTACTTAAAACTAACCCTATTTCATTGACATTTATCACAGGAAATTTTTAAATAGTAAACCTAACCACAAAAATAAATAAAAAGGGCTTGCCAATTACACTGTGTTCCCAAATTAAAATCAGTATGGTAAACTCAGGACAGTTCAAAATGATCACTTTGTATATATTTATGTATTTCTTCTCAACTAAAGATTGCATTTTTAGCATTATTGATTGATTTTTTAAAATGAATATAAAGCAGATCTGAAGATCATTGTATGGGTTTTTTCCTTAAAAGTATTCTCCCAGATTTAAAACTTTCTTGTGCTTCTGAGGGCCTGTTCATATTGACAATAAATATGTATTAATTATATAGCCATCTTTTATTTTAAGATTGTAGCATCTCTGTGGCAATGTTCGAATTAAGGATCATTGTATTAAATTATTATGCCTGTAATTTCTATTTTAAACCGTCGACAATTATTTATTACATATCAATGTTGGTTCAAAATTTATATAGGGCTAATCACTAAGAAAGAATCACCAATACTGAAAGATATTAAATATGGATAACTTTAGACCTACACATTGTGAAGTATTATTTGAATATACAATTTAGATATGATATAGAGAAAAGAACCATTAATGACATTTTTCACATACCTTTAACTTAGATTCTAAATGAGATCTGGGTAATGCCGGACCATTTCCAACTTTTGGAGATTCTCTTTGTTGTCCAAAACTTTTATGAGATTCTACTCTGGTTCCATGTCCAAACAGTTGTGGACCAAATAAAGCACCATAACAAGGAACATGACAGTAAGGTACACCTTTGTGTTCAGCATGCTGCCCAGGGTTTAATCTCTTGCCACATTCCTCACATCGTAAACATTCAGGATGCCAATCATAACCCAAGGATTGTTTTCGCTCAGCTGTAAATAGCTTTAACTGTTTACATTTCACCGAACAATGTATCTGTCTCATTTAAAAAAGATTTCTCTGATAAAATAATAATAATACTAGAGATGATGATGTTAATTACATTATGATATATATTTACAAACTCAAGGATAAATGACTAATATGTCATACACTGTATTTTAAAGTGTTTCTTGAATAAAAAAATGTAAATAATCACATTGTCAAACTTGTTAAAACTAATCTTACCGAAATACACCGGTTTTCCGCACTTATGACATTTCCACATCTTGTTTTATTGATTACACTTGAGGAATAAAATATTTAAATGGCAATTATTAGATATTATAATCATTTACAGGGCCATATATCACAAGAAATTCGCAGACTCCATTGTTAACATTTAAACAGATGATCCTAGGCCTAGGATATCCTACCAGAAATTCCAAACATGTTTCTCTGCCTTGAATATTTAGTTGCATATTTTCAGGCATTTAATTTTTTTTTGCATGAATTTCAATAGAATTTATAGGTTTTTTAAAACATAAGCCCGTTATATAATGACGACTTATTGGTTAATAAATTGACCAATTTATTAACCAATAAATAGAGCGATTTTGCAGTTTCATGAAGAACGTTTTCATCAGAAAATTTATTACTTATAATGATTGAGGAATTACTATTTTCTCTCACATTGATGAACTGCTAAAAAATTAATTAGGGTTTAGTCGTTTGGGCAACCGACACTGCCAAAGAACGAAGTAAAGACGATAATTCAAATGCCACTACACATTCGCATCGCCCGAAACAATTTCAGAACAATAAAAGTAAACTAATATATTTCGAAATATACAGCTTTCTCTATTAAATAACTATTACATTGAAGCCAGATACTAATTGATATTATAATTAAAGTAATTATATATATATATATTACTTTTCCATACTAATATTTTATTTAATACTTGGCTATTCTGTTTAGTCGACAAGCATTAAATTTATATTATTTGGATGACAATTAGAACAAACGTCAAAACGTAATTATGACAAATGTCAAAAGGGGTATGAATATTATTATTTATAAGAGTCCTGAAATGCCTTTTTTAGGTAATATTACTTGACAAATACAATTTTGCAACATCTCAAGTTTGACGCCATTTTAATGTACTGGCGCATGTCGGTTGCTAAAGCGACTGAACCATAGGCGGCCTACTATAAAATCACCACAAAACAATAGCCAATTAGTTTACAATTTTGTCGTTCTGACATTTGTTGTATACAAATATTTCAAACTTTTGGAATTTAGTGTTAACATAAAATAGTCAAAATGCTGCATAATTTAAAGGAAGGACTACTTAGAAAAACAAAGAAAACGAGAGAAAAAGGTAAATAAAATTGTTTTTATTTAGCTCGTTTTACATCTATCAATTTTAAGTTCAGTTTCAAGAACTCGGTTAAAATTGACGCAAAGTCGTATTATATCTGCCAATTTCTAGTTCATTTAAAAGTTCTTATAATTGAAGCGTGTAAAATAAAACGCTATACCTACGTCATGTTGGTGACCTTCATTTTTAAGTTCAGGAAATTGACTGATGTAAAACGAGCTTTATAATAGTAAGAAAATACATATTGTGTTGTTTTTGTTGGATTGACAATGTACTGTAATTGATGATCTTTTTCTTAAACACTTGTGGGACCCGCTTTACATTTATGAGTACTCCTAAAAGACAATTCGTACCTGCGAATTCTCGTTGTCTTTAAATACACAACCTGCATATAATATGGATTTCTTTACACGTATCTAAATAGGATTTTTTTACTCCCATCTTTAAAATGCCACTAAACATGACAATTTTCGTATATGCATAGATAACTGATACATATTCGATGGGTAACTAAATTCTATATATACTTTATTATTGTAGCCCTATCAGACTCGTCTCTTGTAGTTTCAGGTACTTAATTAAATGGCGGGAAATTTTGAAATAAAGCGTTTGTGAACAAAACCTTAATATTTTTGTAATTAACTTCTCTTACCAAAAATTACTTTAGAATAATCAAAAAAAAAAAAATAGTTGCTTACTAAAATATTAGAGCTTTGTTCATATATTTCTTATCCAAATTTCGATTTGAGTTTGGAGATAATACATTTCTAATACATACCCTAAAGAATAATTAAACAATATTCAATGAACAAAGAATGTGCTTTAAAGATAATCGAAAAATAACATAAAGCTACATTTGCAAAATACGCACACTTCTACAGATTGTCGTAGTTAAAAGTTAATATTGGTTAATATGCATCTTCAAATACACACACATAAACATGTACCTATGTATAAGACCGGTGGTGTGGGGAGATAGTGGGGAGATCGAGAGCGGGGACAACACATTCGTTCCGTAACTTTAGAGCGTGAACACATACAGTATCTGAGCAATCTCGCAAATATTAATACCGCTGAAGGAAATAGAGCGATTGATTTGGATAGCTTAAGAGAACAAATTCTTAACGCCATACAAATGATTACTCCTGAAATGCTATCGAATGTACGAAATGGGTTTTATAATCGTTTAGGGTACTGCTTGATGCAAGAGGGACATACATTTGAACATCTTCAACATTAAATTTTGTATAGTTCATTTAATATTTTGTTTCGTTTTAAATGTGAGAATTTTATTTAATTTTTTTATAAGAAATTTATTTTAGTTACAAATTTTATAGAGTTTTGTTTCAGTTCAATGTTAATACATCAGTTACCAAAATATTATACAAAAGCCGTAAAGAGCGTAGCAATTCCTTAAAGCAAACGTCTACATACTAACTTTCAACGTTTTGCACTAAAGCCTCGGTACCCCGGTGTCCCGATCAGGGCTGCCGCAAGCCCGTTCGAAAATGTACTGATATTTTAGTTGAAAACGTACTGAATTTGGTAAAAATGTACTGAATGGCGGGAAATTTAAAAAGTTTGTTATAAAAGGATATTTGTTTTATAACGTAATTGTAAAAGAGGTAGCAGAAATACAGATTATTGTAATATAAAAGATAAAATAATATCTTAATCATAGTAGGGATGTTTACAGAATGGAAATTAAAACGCACAGACGCCAAATGATTTATAGAGACATATTTCCATATTGATTTTACTGGAAAAACAAATATGTATTAATATTGAATTTCAATATTAGTATATGATTCAAAGCGCCTGTCATTGATAAGTTTTGTTTTCTTCGCCGAATGATGGAACATATTTTGTTTGTTATGTCTACTAATAGTGATTTTGTTAATTGTATACGTATGCACATTAACAAATTATGTATAAACGAAAACAAATACATATAGTATAATAATATAAATAGAATTAATTTCAATATGTGTGTGTGATATAATCATAGACATACATAAATAATTACATATCTATGGATATGATTCAAATATTATCTAACGTCATTAAAACGTTTTGTTAATTTACTTTAAAAAAAACTATTTTCTATTAATTTTTATCTTCGTAATTTCGTACTGAAATTAACATTTTTGCAGAAAGTAGTACTGACGTACTGAATTTTAACTTTTTGTACTGAATTCAGTACAATTGTACCGAAACGGCAGCCCTGGTCCCGATATGAACTGATCTGTACTCCCCTACTATCGTACCCCTCCAATTCATGTTTGCATGCACTTGTGTGCGTGTTTGTGTTTCCCTATATCTACTTTTATTTCAGTCAAACGGTATAGTGTTACCTGTGGGAGATATACAGGGTGAATTATATCCACGGGGAAGGCAGATTGTGACTTTATGAGAAAAGATATTTTGAAATGTTTTTTTTGCTAAGATAGCCACTCATTAGGAGCACGTTTAAAAATTATGTTATATTATACAGAGTGTTCGATAACTTGGTGGCAGACCATAGTTATAGTTTTCTAAATGGAACACCATATATATTATTACGATTTTGTATGTATTGAATTCTGAGTGAAAAAGTTATAGGCCTAAAATTTTAGATTTTCGACTTATCATTTTTTTGAAAAATTCAACGTTTATATAAAATTGTATTTCTCAAAAACGATGTATTAGATTGACACAATGCTTTGGTAGCGTTGTTCATAATAAAAGAACCTAACACAACCACAATATTTCGAATAACTTTATTCTGGAAAATATAATAATAATAATTTTAATGTGACTCTTCTTACACAACCTCAGAGCTGGATGCCATATGCCTAGATGGCTCTCAGTGCCTCTCAGTATTTCTTTGTACAATAGTAGGTTACTATGTATTGACAATTTTTGAGATTTTTTCCAATTATGTAGTCAATATATTTTTCTGTATTTCTATTCTAACTCCTTTCTCTTCTTTTACTTTCTTATGCGTAGTATAAGGAAGTATTGTGATGATGAAAATTTTCGACCTCGACATTTTTGCAGATGTCCACGTTTTGAAGTCCCCTGATACGGAAAAAGTGGTTTTTAAAAAATGTCTGTGTGTGTGTGACCACGATAGCGGACAAACCGCTGTAGATATCAATTACAAAATTTGTATTTACGTGTATAATCTCCCTCTTGAGATCTGATTAGTTTTTCAGTAACATCGGTAGACCGAAAGTAGCAGTTTACTTCAGCGAAAAAATCGAATTTTCCCAATATTTCGTCAACTACTAAGTTTAAACAAATTTATAGATAATTCATATATACTTAAAATTAAAATTGAGAATAAGTTTATTTAAAAAGTTTTTCGAAATTTCTACCGGAAGTAGGTCTTTTACTCTTATCGAAAATCAGTTTTTTGCGAATATTTCGCAAGTCATGCTTTTTAGACAAGTACGTTACGGGTATAAAAGTATTTAAAACATAATTTTCAAGATCTTTTGTATAAAAAAGATTTCAAAATTCAGACCGGAAGTACCACTTTTACTCTTATCGAATAGCGATTTTTTACAAATACGTCGTAAGTTATGCATTCTATATATATTTATCAAGAGTACAAAAGTATTTAGAACTGGATTTGCAATATTTTTTGTATACATGAAATTTCAAAATTCGGACCGGAAGTAGCACTTTTACTCTTAGCGAGTAGCACTTTTTTGATAATATCTTGCAAAGTATGCATTCTATAGAGATTTATTAAGAGAATAGAAGTACTTAGAATAGGATTTGAAATAATTTTTGTAAAAAAAAATTCTTAAAATTCTATAATTTGAAACGCTCATACGTATAAGAAGGTCTTGTGGTGATCACACCTCATTTTTTGATGTGGTCTTTCCGTCGCAATCGCACATCCATATTCATTACAAGATACTTATAGCTTTGTTGGCAATGGCACTATGCTGTTTTTTTACTTTCTTATACGTAGTATATTACTTTCTTATACGTAGTATAAGGAAGTATTGTGATGATGAAAATTTTCGACCTCTAGATTTTTGCAGATGTTCACGTTTTGAAGTCCCCTGATACCGAAAAAGGGGTTTTTAAAAAATATCTGTCTGTGTGTGACCACGATAGCGGTCAAACCGCTATAAATATCAATTTCAAATTTTGTATTACGTGTTTGCGAATATTTCGCAAATCATGCTTTTTAGACAGGTGCGTTACAGGTATAAAAGTATTTAGAACATAATTTTCAATATCTTTAGCGATTTTTTGCAAATATGTCGTAAATTATGCATTCTATATATATTTATAAAGAGAACAAAAGTATTTAAAGCCAGATTTGTAATATTTTTTATATAAATTAATTTTCAAAATTCGGACCGCAAGTAACACTTTCACTCTTAGCGAGTAGCACTTTCTTTCGAATATCTCGCAAACTATGACAGAGATTTATTATGAGAATAGAAGTATTACAGTAGGATTTTGTTTATTTTTTCAGAAGATAAAAATATTTAAATCTTAGTTTAGAACAACTTTTGTATAATTTGAAACGCATACACGTGTAAGAAAGTCGTGTGGTGGCCACACCTCATTTTTTTGAGTGCAATCGTTGGTGTATAGGAGGTAAAAAATAAGGACCAAGACACTACCCTGAAGTATTTACGCTTTTATCTCTTTGGTGTCAGAATATTCTTTCTCTTGCTTAACTCGTGATTCTTTCAGATATGTATGAATCTATGTATGAATTTTACATCACAATATACAGAAAACTGAAACCAAAAAAAGAATAACAATTTTAAACTATAATATACAGGGTATATTAAAGAAAATTGACGCATTGGAGTCGGTATTCAACACATACCTTGTCGACATTGTTTGCCTGACGGAACACTTTTTAACCAACGAAAGAATAAAACTCGTAAATATAAAAGGTTATAAAGTGGCGAGCCAATATTGTAGAATGGACGAAACCCGTGGGGGTTCACTAATAATGCTAAAAGAAGACATACAGGCCACAAATAGGACTGACATAATCGATCTGTCCGTTGAAAATGAAATTGAAATATCAGCGATAGAAATTTATACTAATAAGATGGTGGTAATAGCTTTTTACAGACCATCATCAGAAAATGACCAGATATTTGAGGAAAAAATCAATGAATTGTTAGATATAGTAGATCAAAACAATAACGAAAAAAGTGTCTTTATTGCGGGTGACTTCAATATGGATTTCCAATTGAATAATCAAAAAATAAAAAACCTGACAGACATTTTTCATGTCTTTAACCTTAGACAGGTATTTTATGAGCCATCTAGAGTTACACACACCAGTAGCACCTTGATAGATAATGTTTTCGCGAACATTGAGGGGTCCAGCTATACGTCATCTACCGTGGACCTTCACTTGTCAGATCACAATGCGCAATTCCTCTCCTTCGAGACATTTAAGCAACAAAGGGCTGAAATAAAAACAAAAACCAAGATAAGTTTCAATGAGCACAATATCAATAACTTTAAGAACGAATTAGAAAGTAAACTATACTTATCGATGACAATACCAGATACCGTGGAATCTTTCACCTGCTTCCATACCATCTTCATGAGCGAGTTCGAGCAACACTTCCCTGAAAAGAAAGTAAGGGTACCGACTTATAGAAGGAGTAGTGAACAAATACATAAGGAAGAATTTATCAATATGAAAAATACACTGGATGCCTGGGCATTGATGGCTAAAACGACCAAAAATCAGGAATGCTATACCATATATCGCCAGCTTAAACAGGAATATTTGAAAATGATATCTGACCACAAGCGTCACTCGAATGCACAGTATATAAAGGAGTCAGATAACAAAAGCAGAGCAATATGGGATGTAATCAGAAAAGAGACAGGGAGTGCGGGAGAGAGGAAGAACAACCTGACTCTGGAGGCCTCGAAACTGAATCAATATTTCTGTTCTATTGGTGAGAGAACAGTAAAAGATATTAAAACGACTGACACACCGAAGAGATACCTGCAAAATCTGTCTTTGGAGAACTCTGGCTCCTTTTATCTTGAGCTAGTTACTAATGAAGAAGTACGTAAAATTATCATAAACCTCAAGGCGAAGCATACCAGGGATGTATACAATGTGTCAAGTTATTTACTGAAACAAATCAGAGACGAGATAAGCACACCTATTGCGGATATCCTTAATAAGTGTATTGAACAAGGCACCTTCTCAAAACAACTGAAATTAGCAAAGGTAATCCCTATATACAAACACGGTGATACAAGTTCGTGTGAAAATTATAGACCGATAAGTGTTCTGCCAGCTGTATCAAAAATCTTTGAGCAGGCTATTGCTCATTACATATTTGAGGCACTAGATAATAGGATGTGTGCAGAGATGAGTATGCTTGACCCTAGCAAGGCTTTCGACTCGGTGACTCCAGACATACTATTCGAAAAATTGGAACATCATGGGGTGCGTGGCCTCCCCTTAAAACTACTAAAATCATACATGTCAGAAAGAACTCAGATGACAGCATGGAACAATAGAGTCTCTGAGATATCCGAAATAAAATACGGAGTGCCTCAGGGGTCAATACTTGGCCCACTTCTGTTTCTTGTGTATATCAATGATATGCCAGTCAATGTTCCGGATGCGGAGTTGTGTGTATATGCCGACGATACGTCGCTGCTGGTCAGAGCCGGGGAACAGGATGAACTGCGGAGAAAATCCACTGTAGCCATACAACATGCCGAGGAATGGTTCGCAGCAAACAGATTGAAAACGAATCCTGACAAAATACAATCCTTGACATTTACCACAAAAACATTAGAAGAAGGTGGGAACGCCAAATTCTTGGGCTTCACTATGGATTCATACCTAAGATGGAATCTACATGTGGACGATCTGGCTGGGAGATTGACTTCCGCGGTGTTCGGTGCTCCCCATCACAGATTAGCACGTTCCCAACTGTCTGTGGACCACTGGGGCCCAAAACTATACAACCGCATAAGCGCAGATATAACAACGCTACCTATGACCTGTTTCAGGAGGAAGATGAGGGATGTACTAGTTGATATGGAGTGTTATGCAATAGCAGACTTCCTTGCCTGAAATTTTATGTACTCTTTTGTATTGTGTTGTAATGTGTTGTATTAATGTTTTGTAATTTATTAATGTTTTGTAATTTATTGACGATGCTCTGTAATATTTTAATTACGAACTATAATATAAATATACAAATATACAAATATCTAGTATTTCTGAATAAGATTTTGGTAAAGTATCTTGAACTATTTGCATCAACCTCCCCCCTGCCAAACTTTGTCAAAAGGAAAATGGCTGAACATATTTGTTTTTCCCCGTAGGCTTTTCCCAATATAGTCAATGAAGGGATGCAAATATATAGGTCTATACGAGGAGATTTCATTAAAAGGTTTTCCCGGTTTATAGGTATCATTATTACCTCCATCGGTACATACATCCTTCAATCGAAATATTCCATTTTTCAGGTGAGTGAGTTTTACTATTGCTCTTCTTGGTAATTTTTTTAAGAGATCACCTGCAGCTTTCTTCGAGTCTATATTATTTTTAATTTCCAGTAACTTCCTCGGCGTCACGTAACCAGGTTAGTATTATTCTTTATCGCCAACCGTCAATAAAGCGATGCATTAAATTACCATTTAAACAAACACTTTATCGTATTGTAAAATAAAAAAATACTTTACCTGCCGCTAATATCTGTCAACGTAGCCATGATTGATGAATTTAAACACAAATCGTTTGTCGCTGTCATAAAATGTCATAAGTCATTATATCTTTATATTTTAAATTACAAATTTTTGCGGTTGGCGATAAAATTTTGTATGCACCACGTCAGTAAAGTGCCTTCATCGAACTCGTCTGTTACTCGCCTCGCATCGCTCGGAAATAGACTCGTTCGATAAAGGATCACTGACTTGGTACATAAACTGTTTCAATTTCGTTTTCCACCACTTTATGTTTAAGATTACTCTCTAACGTTTCAGTTTTTTGTTGATTATTCTTTGAACAGCTTCCATTTTCAGTCAATTACTGATGAGTAATATCTTAAGCGTGAACTGTATACGGTATAATCTAATTGTATTGCATATTTTTAGCACGTGATTTTAAATGTGTTCCACACTATTAAAAAAATGAGGTGTGGCCACCACACGACTTTCTTATATGTGTGAAAGTGTTACTTCCGGTCCGAATTTTGAAATTTCATTTATACAAAAAATATTCCAAATCCAACTCTAAATAATTTTGTACTCTTCATAAAGTAGAGTAGACATAGAGCCGAGCATCGGTTTACTGTGCAACGACTCGCAAACAAATTGTTTACTTATTAGTTAATAACCTTAATCTTTGGAAAATGCCGCCAGATTTACGTTCGAACGGTGATAAGAGTGATAAAATAATTGAATATTTAAAAAGTGTGGAGTTTGAAGTCCTTATAAGAAATATTGTAAATGCCGAAGTTACAGTTTTAAATAAGAAAATAATTGAACTGAAAACAGAAGTTGAGGTTTTAAGACAATCTAACATTGATTTAGTCAAATTATTTGATAATAATCCTGTATTTAAAATATCTATAATGGATAAAACGAAATCGATTACTCCAATAAATAAAGTGCAACATTCCTTCGCCGAAAAAGTATCATCTAAAAACGGGTCGAGGTCGCGTACACAAAACCAACGGAGACTAGAAAAAGTAAGCAAAACAAGCCAGAAGAGGATGCCAGTCGAACAAATATTAATACAAATATTGTAAATTCTATACAGGGTACGAGCGATAATGGAAATGAGCAAGATAAATGTTCCGACGGTGAATATACACTCGTACAGCGACGGCAAAAGAACAGAAGGAGAATTAACGCCTCTCTTGGTACAGCTACTAATATTAGATTAAAAGGCACTGTGCACTACGCGCATCTTCATATCTTTGGATTTGATCCAAATACTACAACAGCGGATGTTGAGACTCATTTAAAAGATAATGACTTCTCTCACGTTAAGTGCATGAAGCTGAACGCGAAACGGCCGGACGAATACGCATCGTTTAAAGTGTCAGTAGCTTTCGAAATGCTGGAAAAGGCGAAGAATCCTGAGCTATGGCCTTCGGGAACAAGAATTAGCCGTTTTTTAGAGAGGATTACGAAGAACCCAAATCAGGTAAACTGACTACATCCAACAATAATAACTCCAGCTGTGTCAATCTCAGACTTCTTTACCAAAATGTTCGTGGCTTACGATCCAAACTTCATACAATAAAAATGCATACTGACTCATTGGATGCTGACGCTGTATTCCTTACAGAAACGTGGCTTACCTCTGAAATAAATGATGCTGAAGTTTTCAGTCCTTCTTATCTGGTTTGCAGATCTGATAGGCGACTGAGGAGCGTTGGTTTATCTACTGGTGGGGGTGTGCTGTCAGCATTTTCCAACCGTTTGTCTATAAAGCCAGTTGATATTTCTTCTATTTCATCTTTAGTGCCAATTATTGACGTTAATATTTCACAGTGCGAGTTTTTGACCCACAGAGTTCTCTTTGTTAATATTTATATCCCCCCCAGTATCTCTTGTGATGACTATGAGATCTTCACGGACTGTCTGACACTTAAGCTCTTGAACAAACACGTTTTTATTTGTGGCGATTTTAATTGCCCTTCATTCAATTCAGCTAATAAAAATTCTGACCGAAAGTTTCAATCACTTTCGCATTTGATTTCATCTTTGAATCTACGTCAACTCAACCACGTTACCAATGCTCGTGGCAGGTTGTTGGATCTAATTTTTACAAATCTTGACGTTCAAATTGAACTTGTGCATGATGCTTCTCCTTTGATCTCTGAGGATTTATACCACCCGGCACTTGATATAACTTTTAAGTGTATGTCGGGTTCCTCAAGTATGAATATTCCTTCGAATGCAAACTACAGATATAATTTTCGTCGGGCGAACTTTCTAAAATTATATAATGAAATTACCTGTGCAGAATGGATGTTCCTTGAGTCTTATACAGATGTAAATGTTGCTGTTTCGGCGTTTTACGCTAAATTGTATTCCATCATAGATGATACTGTGCCGAAGTTTCGGTCTTCTAAACGTCACTTTCCACCGTGGTATAACGCCTCGATCAAGCAACTTATTAGGACAAAAGAATACTACTTCAAGAAATGGAAAAGAAGCGGGCGTCCATCAGATCGAAATGAATTTGATAAACTAAGATCCAAAGTCAAATATGAAGTGTCCACAGCTTACAACAACTATCAAGCTTATATGGAATCTCAAATCACTGCAGATCCTGCGATTTTTTGGAGATTCGTTAGGAGTAAGAGTGGCAGCACGAGAATTCCAGGGTATATGTCGTACAACAATGATGAGTGTCGTACTCCTCAATCTATAGTTGATGCTTTTGCTAGTGCATTTTCCAACGTCTTCCAACCCAGTTCAACTTTTTATTCGCCAGATGGCTGTAGTATGCACTCTATTTCAATCTGCTCCGTCACCAATGATGATGTGTTACGTTCTATTAAGAAACTCAAACCCAATCTAACAGCTGGACATGATGGTTTACCTAGTTTCTTTGTGCGGGACTGCGGGTCTGTGCTAAGTGAACCATTAAAAATTCTGTTTAATTTGATTATTAAAACTAGTTCTTTTCCTGACGTTTGGAAAATTAGTAGAATTATGCCAGTTTACAAAAAGGGTAACCGTTGTGATATCACTAATTATAGACCCATTAGTATTTTAAGTAATTTTGCCAAGTTGTTTGAGTTTGTCATATATCAGCAGATAATTTTTGAATCTAAATTGTTACTTTCACCCCGACAACACGGCTTCGTGCCTGCGCGATCTACCATCACTAATCTAGCCGAAATAACACAGTATATTAGCAAAGCTTTGGATCAACGCCTTCAAGTTGACGTCATTTACACTGACTTTGCTAAAGCCTTTGATAGCATTGACCATTCGTTGCTTCTCCAAAAACTTGATGCCTTCGGTTTTTCGATTGGCTTGCTCAAGTTCTTGTCTTCATACCTTTGTCATCGGTCCTGTTACGTATGCTACAACGGATTCCGTTCTGGTCACTTTACACCGACATCAGGTGTATTTGTTATTCTTTTTTATTTATTTATTTTATGTTTTTCATTTCTACATTGTATAGAGCAGCTGCTCCGAATTATTTTGTATAATTGTCCTGTAAATGGAGTACTCTGTTGGTCAATAAATACATATTATTATTATTATTATTATTATTAAATATATATAGAATGCATAATTTACGACATATTTGCAAAAAATCGTTATTCGGTAAGAGTAAAAGTGTTACTTCCGGTCCGAATTTTGAAATTTTTTTTATACAAAATATATTTAAAAATACGTTCTAAATACTTTTATACTGATAATTTACCTGCCTAGAAAGCATGACTTGCGTGATATTCGCAAAAAACTGATTTTCGATAAGAGTAAAAGACCTACTTCTGGTCGGAATTTCGAAAAACTTTATTAATACAGTTTTTCTCAAATTTAATTTTGAGTACATTTGAATTCCTTATAAATTTGTTTAAACTTAGTAATTGACGAAATATTTGCAAAATTCGATTTTTTCACTGAAGTAAACTACTACTTCCGGTCTGCCGATTTTGCTCAAAATCTAATCAGTTCTCAAGAGGAAGATTATATTCGTAAATACAAAATTTGAAATTAATATCTGTAGCGGTTTGATCGCTATCGTGGTTACACACACAGAGACAGACACACACACACACACACAGACATTTTTTAAAAACCACTTTTTTGGTATCAGGCGACCTCAAAACGTGGACATCTGTAAAAATCTCGAGGTCGAAAATTTTCATCATCACAATACTTTCTTATACGTAGTATAGATACCTTATAAAAAATGAGGTGTGGCCACCACACGACTTTCTTATACGTATGAAAGTGTTACTTCCGGTCTGAATTTTGAAATTTCATTTATACAAAAAATATTCCAAATCCAACTCTAAATACTCTTCATAAATATATATAGAATGCATAATTTACGACATATTTGCAAAAAATCGTTATTCAGTAAGAGTAAAAGTGTTACTTCCGGTCCGAATTTTGAAATTTTTTTTATACAAAAGATATTTAAAAATACGTTCTAAATACTTTTATACTGATAATTTACCTGCCTAGAAAACATGACTTGCGTGATATTCGCAAAAAACTGATTTTCGATAAGAGTAAAAGACCTACTTCTGGTCGGAATTTCGAAAAACTTTATTAATACAATTTTTCTCAAATTTAATTTTGAGTACATTTGAATTCCTTATAAATTTGTTTAAACTTAGTAATTGACGAAATATTTGCAAAATTCGATTTTTTCACTGAAGTAAACTACTACTTCCGGTCTGCCGATTTTGCTCAAAATCTAATCAGTTCTCAAGAGGAAGATTATATTCGTAAATACAAAATTTGAAATTGATATCTGTAGCGGTTTGATCGCTATTGTGGTCACACACACACAGACAGACAGACACACACAGAGAGAGAGACATTTTTTAAAAACCACTTTTTTGGTATCAGGGGACCTCAAAACGTGGTCATCTGCAAAAATCTCGAGGTCGAAAATTTTCATCATCACAATACTTCCTTATACTACGTATAAGAAAGTAAAAGGGTTTTACAATAAAGCTATAACAAAATGACTATGCATTTAAGAAATAATAATTCAAAACTCGCCACAAAGAATTTGATTTTGTATATAGCTTTTCTATATTTCAGTGGCATGGATGACGACGGAAATAGCAGGACTCTACGACAGAGAGCTCTATTTGCAGACTATCGCTCGAGAAACTTTAATATTTTTATTATTTCTTACTAATTTGACAGTGGGTACGTTTAATTTTTGACCTCGTACTTGTGATAAATGTCTAATGTATGTTTTTTCAGTCGCTTTGGGTATGATGTCTCCCTCTATGTACTTTTTAACTCATCTATTAAAACAGGAATTTACACAGTCAGAATTTCTATCACGCAAAGCCCGCATCAAGTTTGGACAAATAAGGAGCGCTGCAGATTTTTGGGCGGTAAGCAAGTTATTTGTTATAGAAGATTAACATTAAAGAATTTCAAACAATTATGTAGTTTCTAGAAACTAAACTTATTAGCGGACTGTATTGGGATTATTGGTATGATGATGCAAGTGCTGTCAAAGAAACAGGTCCCCATGATAAGGGAATATTATATGAGAATGCCTTGATAGGAGTTCCTAGGATTAGACAGGTCCGTATACTTTTGGTTAATAATGAATTTAAAAGTTTGTCGTACATACGAGGTTAACGCCAGAAAATTTCGGCTTGGATATATTCAGGAAGGGATAGAAATAAAACAAAATAATTATATCTCAATATAATATCCGCGTAATTAAATGCATTTTTCGCAATTTACAAGATTTGCCCAATTGAAAAAAAAGGTACTACGAATGGGCGAACTTAGAACACACTGGTTCTGACCCAACCCTCATCGACAGTGACACCGAGCAGTCTACAACTGCTAACCAGATCAATTTGTGAGTTAGATATGGAAAACCTTGAGATGTTAAACTTCTTTTCGTTATAAAAAGCATACATAGCGTTTATCTAATAACATGGCAAATATTATTAGAAGAGGAAATTGCTAAATTTATGTTATCAGCATATAGCATCACCTTAGCAGCGCCAATTAGGGAAGTCATTGATAAAAATCAAAAATAACTTTGGCACCAGGACAAAGCCCTGGAACACTCTTACGTACGTCAGTTGTGTCAGAAAAATTCCTGTCGATGCTCATTCTCTGTTTCCTTCCCGACAAATATAAATCCAACCACTGTAAACGGACTCCATTTACACCGTATCTACCAAGCTTATACCAATTGCTTGCCTGCAAGTTGCGGATGCATTTACTGTGTGATAAAACGACGACACCGAGAGTTTGTATGAGTTAGTACGAGAAAGCAATATACAAACTGCTTTTTGGTCGAGTGTAGTGTTGGAAAAGAGGGGATTCGAGTATATTTGCGCTGAGGCTAGACTGACTCTCGTTTAATCAGTGCAACAAGGATAGCAGCTGTACTTGCGCATTTCATTTGAATTTTGTTCACGCTCGATCTCTAGTCGACTATCACATTTTTAAATTGCGTTTCGTACATCTAATTTAGAACAATTACGCGCCAAAATTATTGTATTTTCGAATCATGTTCCCCGGAAATGTTAACAAATGTCCGTTGAAATTTTTATAATCAGCTGGGTTACTGCTCAGCTCAAGAGGGAGGTTTATTTGAGCATTTAATAAATAATAACGTAGTTGTAGAAACTCATTTTTCTTTAATAATTCCATTCTTAACTTCCAATGAAATTCCTTGTTTTTGCGTTTATACTTACTGAAACATTTTGTTTAGTTTCATTCAAATTTATTGTTTACTTTCAGAGTTTTAGTTTGTTTCCTTTTCTATTTTATAATATGTACTACGGAATTATTTACTTTTTGCCTTAATAAGAGTTTTGCAATTGTTACGTTTTGTTTTTTATATCAGCTATATTTCCTATCTTTGATATTTTAAGAAAAAAATTATTATTTTTAAGTGTTTAGAATTGACGACCATTTCTTTTATTTACTCATACAATTTGGGAAGCTGTGATGAAATCCGTTACTAAAATTAATTAGTGCGATTATTTCATGCTTCATCAAGTATCTACTTATAAATTATCTACGTACATACAGCAGTAAATTACAACAACAGAATCAAACGCTTTAGATACGTCTATTAGCATACTTTAGCAGACAGGGAAGATTGTGGTCAATCGAAGTGTAAACACTACCTACTTAAGAAACTAAATATAGCAGTATCTGCCGATTTACCTGGGAAAAGCCCATATTGATTTTCGGACTTAAGTTTAAAATCAGAAGATAATTCATTAGTATTTTATTTACAATAAATGCATACGCCTTGGAGAAAACGCATAGTATACTTATGGGACGGTAACTGTTAATATTATTTGGATCATCCTCGTTGAACATCTGGTATAGCATAGCATGTTTTGAGTCATTACCAGAGACCATATTAGAACTTAGCTTAAAAATTGCATCAACAATATCACACTCACTCACAGGAAACATATAAAATGATTGCGAACATTGTGTCATAAATCTATCAATTTCATTAAAAGAAACACTATCAGCCTTACGCGGGTAAGATGAAAAATTCTCGGCTTGACAATTAAAGACTGCGATTTTCAGTTAAAAAATGATTTTATTTTTCTACATAATCTCCCTTGACTTCAACACACTTGGTCCAGGGTTTCTCCAACATTAGTATTTCTTCACGGAAGTGAAAGTCTGGAAGGCTGTTAAAAATCCATTTACGGCTCTCACAACTTTTTCATTGACGCGAAGAGCTGCCCAGAAACAAAACTTTTCAAGTTTGGGAACAGATGGAAGTCTAAGGGTGCCAAATCAGGAGAATAGTGGGGATGGTCGAGTATATCATACCTCAAATCCCGCAGTTTTCCCATTGGCAACGCATTTTTGTGAGCAGGTGCGTTGTCCTGGTGAAACATGATTTTTTTCTTCTTCAAGCCAGGCCTCTCCTCGCGAATTTTGGCATCCAGCTGGTCAAGAAGGTTGGAGTAATATTCGCCTGTAATTGTTCTGCCTTTTTCAAGGTAATCAATTAACAGGATCCCTTTCGCATCCCAAAACACACTGGCCATGACCTTTCAGGCAGATGAGACCGACTTTGCTTTCTTTGGCGCTGAACCACCGACATGGTAATAAATCGCCGCACAAAATCGACCGGATCCCTATTGAATCGGTCCAAACATTGATGCGAAAGTCGTTTGCGCATTTGCTTTTAATCGGCATTCAGCAAATGCGGCACCCACTTTGCGTAGAGCTTTCACATACCTAATTCTTCGTGCAAGATGTTTCGCACCCTTTCTTCCGATATCCCCACGGTCTCAGTTATCTCACTCACCTTCACACGCCTATTGTCCAACACGATATCGTGCACCGTTTCCCCGGTGTGGTTGCGGTTTTTGGTCGTCCTTGACGTGGGTTATCTTCGAGAGACGTACGACCACGTTTAAAATCAGCTGCCCACTTTTTACTTTTAAGTTTTGATATTAAAGGAATAGAGTCCCCGTAAAGTTTTGTCAACTTCGGATGAATTTTCTTAGGGGTTAATCCATCCAAAACGAAGAATTTTATGAACGCACGATATTCAAGTTTATCTATTTTAACACTGAATACGTCTACTGCGAAAATTTGTGTAAACAGACTACTTGACAGAACAATTTGAAACTTGTCACACGAACTATGACAGGTGCACGCAGGCAGGAATCATAAATTTTCGCTGATTGGAACGCCATCTCTGTATCAGGCCGAGGATTTTTCACCTTACCCTCGTATATTTGGAAGATATTAGATTTCCAGATGATTACATAAAATTCTGATTAAACCGTTCACATAATGCTGATTTGCCAATAGGGAAATCAGGGACAGTAAACTGTTTCGCAGTTACTTCTTTTATTATTAATAATACGCTTGTATTAACGGCTGTCATAAAAAGGCTTGTTAATATCACGGTGTCTACGGTCTCCGCACGATATCGTTATAATTATTTTCACAATCCAAAAAAGCTTCTCTAAAACATGGAAAACTTTTGGAGAGATCTTTCAAATAACATTTTTGTCATCCTTCATCCAATTTAAGTTTTTACGAATTTTTGGAGTCACATTTTGCTTTTAAATCGTATTTAATTCAAATAATATTCATCATTCTAAAGAAATTGAAATTTTGGCGAAATTTAACAAGTGGGTAAGACATGTAGATTCGATTTGATTGATTAAATATAAATACTATTGAAATTGAACTCCAAAAATTCAATGTAATATTAACTGCAATTCTTAATAATTTATGAATGTCTTCAATGTATTGCAAGAGTTAAACTAAAATTTATTTGTAATCTAATATAGCTTAAGGTGCGCAATGATTCTTGCACCATTCATCCACATTTCAAACGGACCTTCTTGGAATGTTTCAGTGGTTATGATATACCAGGATCAATAGACACTGCACCATTTGGGCTAAAAACTGGAAGCGCGTACGTATTATTATTTTAAATTAAACGTTTAGACTTTTGATTTTAGTAAATATCTTTACATACATATAAGTAAAATAAATAAGAAGTAACTAAATATCCTGGCTGCAATATTTATTCAATTACTGGATACCCATCTCGACAACCCAGTTATCATCATTATTAGTTAAAAATAATGTTAGTGTTATAACTAGAGAACATTGCATAAATATAAAAGGAGCACATTGTACAGTTCTTCCATATATGTATAACCAAGTTAAGAGGGGCGTTTACCTATCGAAAACTAAGGCATCGCCGTTTCGTGTTTTTTGAATTTATTTTGTAATTTTAGAATCTCAAATTTGGGTTAGTGGTGCAAAAGGCATCAATTTATAATGTTAAGGCCCGTTTTTATACTAATTTACTTTCTTAAGAAAGTTATGTCTTTTAGAAATAACCACAAAAATGCATGAATTTGATTAGTGTCTACTAACTAAGGTTGGTACACAAAAGAAAAAAACGACCTCTACGCGCCAGCTGCACATTTGATGTACGATATAAAGAAAAAATCAAATTTATGTACCGGGTGTTTTTTTATCTTTGATATCATTTTGATTACCTGCAACTTTTTTGTTTTTAAAAATATCAGAATGAAGCAAAAATCATTTTGCATAGGTATCTATGAAGTTTTTTACGTTTTAAAAAATAAAACAAAACACTAACGTTTTTCCAAGATATTAACCTAACTTATATTTTTTTAAATGGAAAGCCCTAAATATTTTCGGATATTTCGATTTTACATGAAATTTCAAGTATATTTTATAAAGCATACCCCATACCTATCTTCAACGGTTGGCGAAAAAACGGCGTTTGAACATGCAACAAAGAAAAATTTAGTTTTGTAACCCTGTTCTTAAAGATGTCGAAATCAAACAAAAATCATTTTTCATAATTATTTAGAAAGTTTATTTTTAATAAAACAAAAGATTAACGATTAACAAAGTAACAAATTATTAAAAAAAACAATTTTACAAAATTAAATTATTCTAAAAATGGCATGTTTAAACGCCGTTTTCTCGCAAACCGTTGAAAATAGGTATGAGGTATGCTTTATAAAATATATTTGAAATTTCATGTAAAATCGAAATATCCGAAAATATTTAGGGCTTTCCATTTAAAAAAATATAAGTTAGGTTAATATCTTGGAAAAACGTGTGTTTTGTTTTATTTTTTAAAACGTAAAAAACTTCATAGATACCTATGCAAAATGATTTTTTGCTTCATTCTGATATTTTTAAAAACAAGAAAGTTGCAGGTGATCAAAATGATATCAAAGATAAAAAAACACCCGGTACTTATTTTTAAAGATAGAAAACATTAAACAGTAAACCTTGTCACACACATTTCACACAAGGTTTTACGCGTCGTCTATCCCCACATTACGGTATCTCTACCGGTCCCAGCGAAGACGAAAATCTATCGGAATCGGCTATTGCAGACTTAAATGCGAGTGACAGTTTAATTACAAACTTCACTGGCATTTAAATGTCATATATACCTATAATATTCGAGTGTATAAAATAATATAACAGTTATGGGCGAGCGAAAATTGGCTTATTATAAAACATCACCAACATCAACAGTTCCGTAAGTACTCATTCTTTATACATATGTTTCCCACCTATAGTATTCCTTAATCTATGAATAAAACCGAAGCGCTGTGAAGGAATCCGAATATCGTGTAGCTTCACTTACTCACACCCCCTTGTGTCTACCTGTCCCGCGAGTAATTTAAGTTGCATAAGTTTCTATTTGTTGGTAAACGCCCGTCTTAATTAAAACTAGACAGGTAATGGTTACGTATGTTCTTATCAGTGTTTTAAGACACACATTAACAAGGGAATCGAAATGAATGTATTATTTAATTTTAAAAGATCAACGAAATCAAATTTCTAAATAGCTAAATTATAAAATCCTTCCATTACCATACGTATCATCTTGCGGTTTTCTAGTCCCAATCGAGGTAATATTATGCCTATTAGGTATACTTACCACAGTCGGGATCTGCCAATGCTCGTTAATTTTTTAGCCGGTGCCAAGTTATCACTCTTTCCAAGACGTCACCCGTAATAACCGTTTAAAGGTTATGTCATTATACCGTGTGTGTTCAAAAAGTATTTCATCTAGATGTCCTTAAATTTCTTCAATAAATTATGATCTTCCGCATTGTTGAAATGCGGATATAGATTGTATAGTATAAAGCCTAGGTTATTCACTTGTCACTATGTCCAGCGATATGCTGATGAAATTAATAACAAGTACTTGCCTACAATTGGATTATTAATTTATTTAATAAGATAACTTTAAATATGGGATACTAATCAAACAACTAAGGTAAATAACTTATTTGGAGAAATTTTAATTAATTACGATTTATAAAAAGTGTTCAAAATGGTCACCATTCTGTTGGATGTATAAGGCAATACGACCTTTCATGTTGTCAAAAATATTCTGCATTATATTTGGTATTTCTACATTTAATTGCAATTGTATTCATCAGGTCAATTAAGTTATTAATCCATGTCTTAAACCCTTCATTTTTTAGCAATGCGAAATTGAAAAATCGGAGTGTGGTCTGGTGATCGCGCTGGCCAAACACCTCTGCTTATAACTCGGTTATTGTGAAAAAATATATATTCCACGACGAGATACAGCTAATCATACTCCGAATTTAATGGGATCTAAAGGAACTTCGATGCGCTTGTTTGGATTATTTATAGACCATGTTCTGTAATTTTGTTTTTTTACAAACCCGCTTAAATGAAACCATGCTTCATCAGTAAAAAAACTTAGATCTAGAACTTCGTCATTATTTAAATTTTCTTGAAAGAAATTGCATAATTAAGTCTACTGGCGTGATCTCTAGGTAAGATCTGATGAACAACCGATACTTTGTATATGTCGCAGGCTAGTAGTCGTTTTCGGCAAATAGCTTTTGCCTAGGAAAATGATATCTGCCTTGGCAAATAACTCCATATCATTTATTTCTGCTCAAAAGTTATTTTCCTAGGCAAATGGTATCTGCCATCTGGGTTTTTAGGCAAATAGATTCACAACAAGACAAATGTCGTGGGCGGATAGTTATTTTAGGCAAATAGTATTTGCCAACAACATTTTTTAGGCAAATGGGTTTTTAATTTTTATTTGAGGTTATATTTATCCATGTTTACCTAATGTGTATGCGCTTCGGTTCTTCATTTAGCAGTTTTCTACCTATAACATGTAAGTTAATATTAACACCATGGTAGATAAATATGAATTTTATTTAAGGCTGAATGCAAAGTACGAATAAACAACAATTAAAAAGCCGTGGACCCTGCAACGAACCAATGAAATTAGTGCGATTGCTTTATTTCCTTAAGAGAAGCCTGCGCCAAGCAGTCTATGTTTTCGGGTCAAGGATTTTCAAAATGCCAGTGTAGGCCTTCAAAAACCCAGTGCCATACTAAACGATGTGCCTGTTTCAAGACTGGAAATTTGTGCAACAGTAGATGCCATTCCAGCAAAACCAGCCAAAATAAATTGTCCAATTGACAGCTTCTTTTGTCCAAAAATACAATCTCCCTGGTTTACTTGTGTTTATTTTATTGTTTATTTCGTTTTAAGAGAAGATACCATTTGCCTAGGAAAATAGCTTTTGAGCAGAAATAAATGATATTGAGCTATTTGCCAAGGCAGATATCATTTGCCTAGGCAAAAGCTATTTGCCGAAAATGACTATTAGCCTGCGACACATACATTATAGATATGCAAGCGACGCCTTAAAATCCCATGAACGGTACTAGAAGATAAGATCGTTCGAAGTGACAAACGACGAACTGATGTACCTATGTCGTTTATACCTGGTCAACAATGTTTTGCTGTGTACGTGGTCTACCAGAACTTTTGCCTTTTGACTCAGATCCTGTAGCCCGAAACTTCTTCAAGTCTAAGCGAATGTGATGATGAAAAGCGGTATTATCCATAACTCTATTGGGAAACTGCAAGTGAAACTGTCGCTTACACTCCGCTAGGAATATTGCCATTCTCCATCAAGAAATTGTGCACTTCGGAGATATGCTTCAACAATAAAACTATGTTCTTGCAATGTGTACGTTATTTAGTAGTATGGTTTATTAAGTAAAAAACTTCTCAGAAAAAAAAACATTCTCAGAAAAAAAAATTGCTAATCACAAAATAACAACTGGCAAAATGACATTAGATAAATAAAAGGCAAGTGGCTTATTATATTTTCAAGCACTAGTTATTCAGTACCTACTAAAATGAAGTTCTTTTTGAAACACCTTGTATGTGTTCCATGAATTGTAAATCATGATATTCCTTGTTGACATAACTCCTGGCGACACAGATATGCCATACGGCTACTGCTATCCCACCGCGTTATCGCGCTATATGCAAGCTCTTTTCCTTTGACATAGCTGGAAATGTAATGTAACATTATTTTATTCTGTTCTGCCATAACTTCGTCATCTGTAAAAGATTCTATGACCCGATGCGAATGAAATGAGAAACTTGGCAAGAAGACATTTTATAATTAAGTAGGCATAAGAAATTAATATACTTTTCAAAGTTTTGCTTTTCCAGATAGGTTAATGTATTATTATATTCTTCATTTTAAGAAAAATATTCTTGTTATTTTCAGATGGACTTATACAGATTATACAAATAGCTCAAAAGTGACTGGAGCAGTAGCCACATATGACAACGGTGGCTTTTATGAATTATTGACAAAGAATGCTAATAAAACAGCCGCAATTTTAAAAAAGTTAAAACAAAATTTATGGATTACTAGAGGAACTCGAGCTGTTTTTCTCGATTTCACCGTCTACAACGCGAATGTGAATTTATTTTGTATCGTCAAGTAAGTATATGGTATAGCAGAATATCTGTTGGTAACACACAACACAGAAGATTCATTATGTCCTATATATTGTATACATACATTTTATGTGTGATAAAGTGTTGATATTGGAGTAGATATGTAACATTTTTGCACTTAACATTTCCACCATCAACAAGCTCTTGGACGGTGGCGAAAAATTCTCTCCCCTAGTTTGAAACCGCATTCTTAAAAAGAATAGCAGTCAACTGGTGCCCATCATTATCTATTGTCACTTTACCGCGATGCAGTTGGTTTTTTCAGTGACGATGAGGCATAGGTATACAATGAGATCAGTCTCAAGTGAAGTGTTGTGGTATCTTAAAAATCCCTAGATTATTGTATTTTCTTGTTAGACAGATACATACAGGATTCTGTCATTGTGATCTAAAAGATTTTTTCTGTTATAAACAATGAATATATAATTTCTGTTCATTCTCTATACCAGTGGTTCTCAACCTTTTTTCGCCTAGCGCCCACTTACTGGATTTTGTATAGATCCCAGCGCCCACTGCAGAAAATCGCGAAGGGACACGTCATGGACTACGACTATGGATTATGGACTAGTTAACCTGGGCACAGTAATTAAAACAAGAAGTAATAAATTCTACCTCTAAATTTATTTAAAAATATTAATTAATACAAACAAAAATTATTATTGAAATATTGAATTTTATTTAACAAAATTAAATTAATAAATTTGTGAGCCCAACCCATGCAGTCTTCACTAATGCGATCCTTGAGGTTGGTGCTTACTCACCAGCTCTTTCACGCGAGGAGTCAGCAGAGACAAATAAAGCCGCAAGTCCCCTCTGTTGACCATGTCCAGCCTTTTCCTCTTGTCTGAGTGCAGAAATGTAGCCGCACTAAATCCGGTTTCCACTAAATATGAAGTCGGAAACGTGAGAAGAAGCTTGTGAACAATTCCCCACATTGTATGGAATAGTCCTTCCATGCTGTGGTTCTGCCAGAGTTTCTTGAAGCCTGTTTTGATTCGGACTTTGCAATCCTCGTTGTTGCGAAGTTCCACCAACTCCTCCTGCAATTTAACGTCAACGTCTTCCAGCACGACTCCAAACGGGTCAGTGATCCAGGTAGGTACATCCAGTTCGATGAGGTCTTGGAAGCGCGATGTAAGGTCCTCTTTTAGTTGCTGAAGATGAGCCCCATATCGAAGAAGATCTTCATCTGTGGGTGTCTCTGTCATTTGATTAATTTCACTAAATTGGTAAAGTTCTTTCCTAACGATATTACTGCGGAGAAGGGCCAGCTTGTCGATAAAGGTGGTCACTGCGCTCTTGCAGTCGATGAGTGTCACCAGTTTACCTTGAATCTGGAGAGACAACTCGTTGAGTTTCCTGAAGATTGTAGCCAAGTAGAAAATGTCGAATTTGTGTTTCTTCAGCTCACCGGCCAACTTCTCATGTTTGACTTGCAGGAAAGTGACAACTGAATCGAACATTTCACAGAATCAAGCCAAGCAGTTGCCCTTAGAGAGCCATCTCACCTCGGTGTGAAGCAGCAGCCGATTGTAGATCTCGTCATTTTCCTGGCAGAGGTTGCGGAATAGTTGATCGCTTTTTGCATTTGTTTTTATTACGTTCACGGCCGTGCTCACGAGATTGAGAGAGTCATGAAGGCTGGGGTTCAGCCATTTCGCTGCAAGATGCTCTCTGTGCGCTACGCAATGTATGCAGATGATATCTGGATGCTCCTTCTTGAGAAGAGCAAGGAACCCCTTGTATCGCCCAACCATTGCTGGTGCTCCATCTGTTGAGCAGGAGTGAATGTTGATTAGCGGGATTTCCTTTTCTTCAAAGTACTTCTCGACAGCAGCAAAGATGGATGTACCAGTTGTGTCAAGGGGTAAGGACTCTGCAAACAACATGTCCTCTTTTGTTTCCCCAGTTTCGTCGAAGTACCTCACGTAAGACATGAGAAGGGCAGTGTTATCACTCAAAGTCGATTCATCAAGCTGGATGGAAAAGTTGGTCTTCTTGAGAATGTCCACCAACTGGATTTCGACATCACTTGCCATCTCATCTATTCTTCTGGAGACCGTGTCGTTGCTAAGGGGGATAGCCTTCACTATTTCTGTCGCATTCCTATGTAAGACAGTCGAAATCACCTCTTTCACGGCAGGCAGAATCAGTGTTTCCCCCACAGTGTGCGGCTTGCCAGCCTTTGCAATCATATATGCAATGTTATACGATGCCAGCAGGCCATCACGCTGAATCTCTGTCACCTTGGCAAAAGCAGACGAAATGGACGGGGTAGTTTTCTCCCTGTCATCACGCAGCTTCTTGAAGTATTCTGCGGGCTTGTCCTTTTTGTCCGAATGCATCTTTTCTAGATGGTCACGCATACGAGAGGGTTTCATACCTTCATTTGAGAAGACATTGGAACAAATGAGGCACATCGGTCTTGTGCGATCCGCTGGGCTTGGTACGAAGCCGAAGGCTATATAGTCGACCGAATACAGGCGTACCACCTTCTGCTTTTTGCCTGGAGGGGCCAGTGCTGTCGTGTAAAAAAGACCGATGTTAAACAATGTTAAACAATTTTGGTTGGAGCAATATAATTAAAGTATTTTGTATAAGTTAGATTTCTAAAATAATTTGAGTTATTAAAAACATTACCAACATCAATAAATGATTATTACGTGTAATAAACGGTTTTCGATTATAAAAATTGCTCTACCTAGTTTTAATTCAGCTCAAATATAGGTATATTGTTTATTTTATAACAGAACCGTGTGTGCTAAATGTACAATATTTTTGATTAACACTCTGTTAATTAATCACACAACTACCGCACACTCAATATTTGTCTCTGTTCGAACGTTATCGCTGACTATCGTAAATAGAATGAATCATGCGAATAATGACTTCGCTATATATACCGCACTGCATGGAATTCTCTGGAAGTCGAACTCTCTCGACCTTGGAACATTCGAGATGCGGTCCACTATACTCACGTTGACTCACAGAGTCCGCGCGTTGCGTCATACATACAATAACATAGTTAAGCACAGAAATAGAAACAGCATGTACGTAACCATAGCAACGATGGGGTTAAGAATGCATAATAGGAACATTGGTGAGCGCGGATATTAAACATTTTGCATTTTTGTATAATTTTTGGGTGGGCGTCCAGCGCCCACCCAAAATCCTCCAGCGCCCACTGGTGGGCGCTACCGCCCACGTTGAGAACCACTGCTCTATACTGATGTAAATATAACATAACATACCTGTTAAAACCATACCTGTGCACATTGTTACGGTTATACACAGTAGGCATTTTCGGAAATTAAACCCGGGCATTGGGGTTACAATACAGTTAACACAAATGCGTTCGTTAATTCTCTCGGGTAATAAACAACCGTCTTCGTAAAATCGAAAAAGTAACCGGGTTCAACAACCCGGTTCGATTTTCATTACCCTGGTGAGTAGGGTAGTGTAGGTTGTTTTACCCCCTCTACGGATATAACCTTACAAAGCGTTAGTGTCAATACACAAAACTCTTTTATTTTCTTTTATGGGAAACAAATTTAGAAAAAGCCATGATACATTGTATTTTGCGACAACTACTTTATAGTTTTTAATGCAAACTCCCTTCTTATTCGTCTTTGCGATGAGTTTTATACAGATTATAGTATCATCGTCAGATTCAAGTACAAACAAACTTGCTAATAAAACTATTTTACGAGTATCTGGAGTTGGAGTATTCACTGTGTTATTCATTTTTTATTTCATTTGGTGGTACAGAATCTAAGCTACGAATATAGGTTATGTTTATGTTACGTTACTATGCATGGCCGCAAATTGCGTTCGGAAATAACCCGATAAAATTTGTGAACCTGTCGGGTAGTGTCTAACCGGGTCAGTTAAAGGCTACATATTTTCCAAAAACGCCTAGTACCCATACGTAGGTGTTTCTCAATATTACCAACTAGTCAATATTGCCAACTTAAAAATTTAGGCAACGCAACTATCACTTGAGATTGATCACACTGTATATTTTCACTTGTTGGGTTGTTTATATTTTTTGATTATTTCACAGCTGGTCTATGCATTACTGAGGATTATTATTTAGCTGCTTTTTAAACAAGTATTATTTCGAACTTGAAGATTGTATACCGGTTGTGTAATGCAACATTTGATATAGCAAGTCCAAAATACATCAGAATTGCAACGTGGCGTACTGTATCCCCGCTCTCGCTACATTTAACGGTGAGGCATCGACTGGCAATATAGCAGTTATCTCTACTCTCTGCTGTCTATATATACGAGGGAGGATCAATAAATACCTGTGTTAGGAAAGAAGACGCAAGTTTTTCACAAATTTGTTTTTCATTTTTCAACGTAATCACCTTTTAGTACAATACACTTTCCCCAACGTTTCTGCCATATCTTTAACCCCTCCAAAAAATACGATTTGTCAAACTCTGCAAAATACGCTTCTGTCTCGACGATAACAACCTCCTCGTTTGAGCTGAATCTTTTTCCCCCGAGCCACGTTTTCATGTTGGGGAACAGAAAGAAGTCGCAGGGACCCAAGTCAGGCGAGTACGGTGGGTGCGGCAGCAATTCGTAGTGCAGTTCATGCAACTTTGCCGCGACAATTCTGGATGAATGTGCTGGTGCATTATCGTGGTGAAACAGCACTTTTTTCTTAGCCAAATGGGGCCGTGTCCCCTTCAATTTTATATCGAATCGGTCCAATAATTCACCGTAGTACTGTCCCGTGACCGTTCTTCCCTTCTGCAAAAAGTCCATGAGGATTATTCCGTTGGAATCCCAAAAAATTGTGGCCATAACCTTTCCGGCCGATGGCACCGTCTTTGCCTTCTTCGGAGCAGATTCACCCCGAAAAATCCATTGTTTTGACTGTCGCTTGGACTCTGGCGTATAATAATGGATCCAGGCTTCATCGACGGTGACGACTCGACGCAAAAACTCCTGCGAATTTCTCTTAAAGATGTCTAAACACTGCTTCGACATTGACAACCGTATCCGCTTGTTGTCCACCGTAAGCAATCGCGGCACCCATCGGGCCGACACCTTTCTCACCGATAACTTATCATGTAAAATATTAATTACCGTTCCGTATGACACGCCTACGGCCTCTGCTACTTCGCGCACTTTCGTTCGGCGATCAGCGAGAATTATGTCGTGGACCTTTTCAACTATTTCCTCGGTAACCACGTATGCCGAGCGGCCTGGGCGCTCCTCATCAAAAACAGATGTTCGACCACGTTTAAATTCGTTGAACCAATATCTTACGGTTGTCATAGATGCTGAAGGATCCCCATAGACAGCATCCAACTTCGCTTTTATTTCTTCGCATGTTTTTCCATCCAAAAATAAAAAGCGAATTACGGATTGATATTGCTCTTTTTCCATTTTATCGAGAAACACGAAACACGAGTGATACAACTGGCTGCCAAATAAAAACTAACCTATGAATCAGTCTGAAATTTATTATGGTGTTGTCTGAGAGATGGTAGTACACGACGGTAATGCCAACTTCCCTCAGCAGCGCCACCTGTCTTCAAACACGGGTACTTACTGATCTTACCTCGTACATTACATTCTACAGAATTTGAAAAATTTCTAACATACGTCTTATACAAGTATGGTTCAAAGTGATCCATTTGAAGCTAAGGTTGAGTGGCCTAAATTTTTATGTTGGCAGCATTGACTAGTTGTTAGTATTGGACAATACTTTATGCTATATTTATATCAGTAAAGAAAATGATACAAATTAGATTATTTCCAATGTTTATAACAAAAGAAATCATTTGTTTGTGTCAAGTTAGAAAACGTGAGTGTTTGAAATAAATAGTAAAAAACAGAATAGTTATATGTCTAACAAGGAAATACCCTAATCTAGGGAATTTTAAGATACTCGTATTGTTCAATTAACGAAACAGGTTGACATTTTGAAATATTAACAAAGACCATTAATGTGTATTAAATTATTAGACTATGTATACAAAAGTACACAAAATCTATACATTATTATACATATTAGTGATTAAAAATCCCAAAACATCTCTATGTTTTGGGATTTTTAATCACTAATCGCTTCTCTAAGCGATTACTAATTCAATGGCAGCATTTTGGTTAAACAGAACATTCTTTAATTTAAGCTTAAATTTCACTATCTTTTACTGCTCTTTCTGTGCATTATTATACTGGAACGCTCTGTATAGCGTGATTATTAGCTACAAGGCTACCTGTGCATCCTTTAGCGAAGCAGTTTAAATTTTTTCTACAAAATAACTAGGCTACATAGTACTTTTATAATTTTATTTTATATTTTTTTTTAGATTTTTGTTTGAGTTTCCTCCAACTGGTGGCGTACTTCCAACTGCTGTTTTTTATGCGGTGAAATTACTGCGATATGAGAACTCCTTCGATTATATGATTTTGTCTTGCGAAATTATTCATTTTGGGTTTTGTATGTACTACTTAGCTGAAGAAGTACGAGAGATAATATATGGGAAATGGTCGTATCTTAAACGATTTTGGTCTTATATTGATCAAACAATAATATGGGTAATTATATTTTGAAAGATTTTAATTTGTTATGACTACGCGAGAGCTCATCTCTCTGCACTTCACTACTCTCCAGAATTAAAATAATAAAATTGATCCACAATATGAATATCTAATACGTATTGCTATGATATTAGTACAATTGTTCTAGAGTTGCCGCGATATAGCCCAGAAAACAAAATTCTCTCTCTCTCAGGTTCCCTCGGCGAAACTGTACAATGTTCACGTCAGGAATCGTGATCTTAGGAAAGAGTATAAAAAACAACAAATTACTTGAAGACAAAAAAATGAAATAATTATTTAATTATCTTTTCTAAAATTTTTAATAAAATTGAAAAACAGATCAGATATAATTTATTTATTATAAAAAAACAAAAAAAAAAAAACTTTAATTAACAAATACTCAAGAAAAAACCCTACCCACTAATTGACCAGATAGGATAAAAAAAACTTGTACTGACAAACGCGACAAAAAATTTACCTTATTAATTACTGGAAATTATTCACAAAGTCCATACAAAATAATAATTACTTAAAATGCATAAATTAAATACCTATAATTAAAATACATCAAACTATAGCAAACTGATACAGTAAAGAAAATTATCTAATTTAATAGCTTCTCAATAAATATAAAATATTTTCAAACACGTGCTGGAAAAACAAAATGAAGGCTACGAGTCTACTTTTACAATATTAAAATTTTCTCTTATTATAATAAAGAATGCATTCTCTTTCTTAAAAGTAAATACTTAACTTGTATAACAGCAATAAAACTAATACACAAACTTGATTAAATCTCGGCTCCTTAAAATCAAATGAAAATTATAACAATTTTTATTCAAACATAAAATATCTCTAATAAAAGAACTGCATTTAACGGGAGACCAAGATCTAATGTCCTTCAATATAAAACACACGGCCAGTGAAAATCACGCATCCCTTCCACATTAAAATAAAATTTACACATCTATACAGTATTAAAATATCAAGTTAAAGAGCGTAAATAATCTTTCTGGCATCTTTTCTTTTAAATTCAAATAACAACAAAATAAATATTAATATACACAGATTACCAAAAGACTACTATACCTCCCAAATTCTTAAACAGAAACCAAAATACAGTGTGTACCAAAACATTTGCCCCACAGAAAAATAAATTTGAAATAAATCAATTTATTTAATTTTACTTATCCATAATATATAAAAAAACCATAGCAGTATGTACGTGCATTTTGAAGTTTTTCTACGAAAGTTGTTTCAAATTAAGTTTTAAATACTTTTATTTTCCTAATAAAATAAAACCTGTAAGTAAAGTGTAACTGCCGGTCCGGATTTTTAAATTTTTAATACAAACTCTCTTCCAAATGCAGCGCTAAATATTTCTTCTCTACTCGTAATAAATTTGTATAGAATGTATAATTTGCGAGATATTTGCAAAAAACTGCTATTAGTCAAGTGTAAAAGTGCTATTTCAGGTTCGAATTTAAATCTTGTTTTACACAAAATTATTCGAAATCCAGCTTCAAATACTACCATTTATCGTATATGTTTCCATGACGCAAAGTGATCTTTTAAGTACACTTTGACAACCTATGACTTCTTGCGCTTTAGTCACGGGGTGATTAGTAACAGACTATTGAGTCATGGGCTGAAGTGAAGAAAATTAAGTTGATTGACACTTGTCACTAATCTCTTAAAATAGCCTTGTGTAACGCAATAACGGACAAGTAATTTTGTACTATTTTGAATATTTGCTATCTTGAAAAAGTACCTATAGTATAAAACTGCGTGTATAAACTCGTGACTAAAATGAGGTTTATACACCTTGATACTATTATATTCTCAATATATCTGTTTCTCAACCGGGGTGATATCGATTTCTCCATGTTGGGGGCGGGGCCGATTAGTAACAATTAATATTTTGGGGAGCGAAAAACAATTTTCTTGGTGACATAGTAAAACATTATATGAAGAGTTTGACGAATTTTTGACAAAGATGCAAGGCAACAATATGAATGTTATCAAAGTTCCGTAACATCCGTCTTAAACAAACTACCTCTCTACACAAATAATAAACCAAACTGGGTAACAGATCTATTTAAGGTGGATGTAAATACGATACTAAAAAGGAGATTTACGATTACTTTTGAGAAATTTCGAACCAAAGATAAACAAATTGGCTCAACTTGATCAGCCTCAAGGTGTGCACTAATAACAATTTTTCTTTATACTTAAATATTTTATGTTCACTAAAAAGCTTTATATTTTATTATACTAGTTAAATTCCACTGCAATTCGTGCTCGTGATTTTTTGGGACGGGAAGGCATCTGAGTGTTTAATATCAAAACTTAAGTACAGACAAAAAATAAACTCGATATGCTATTTAATTAACTTGTTTGAAATTAAAATCCATCCGCCGTTCCTCACGGTTTTATTAGTTTTCGAATTGTGATCTTCTAGTTTAATCAATAAATCTGGTCTAGGGAGAGCAAGATTTTTTAATTCTAACTTAATGTCATAGCTCAGTGTGTTATTGTCTATCATTTCGATTATGTTACTAACGCAATTCATAGTTGCATTTGCACCGATAGAAATTGCAACATACACTCACCGCTGTATATTTACATACCGGACCGCCAGCTGGCACCATAGGGTAGTGCCCCATCGCTGACATATATCCGCGCGCTACCCGCGCCAGTTTCATCGCTCGATTTCTAACACACACGGGGCAGTTGTGCGAGATGCCCCGGAGACTACGTCAGACTGCGATTTTTAAACGCGCTGAAAAGACGGACTGTTACTTCCGAAAAGATATTATTTGTTATCAAACAAATCAGAAAAAATACATACAAATTAGGTATTTATAATTAATTTATCTGTTGCGCCTTGTAATTATTTTTTCTTAATATCTCCCGAACGCTTTTATTTAGAAAAACAAAAACTGGTATGCTTATTTATCCTTCAGAGATGAATCGATTCCATCAATTGCGAATTTCTAGTACCGGTCATAGGCGTCCGTTTTGGGTAGGTAAACAGTTATTTTAACGCATAACTTTTTTGTCTTTAAGTTTTAAGCATTTGTGACACTAGATTATTAATTTTCTGGTATTCTAGTACTAAAAGGTACTATTACTTTAAGTCGGTAGGATACACTGTTTTCAAGAAAAATCGATTTGAAAATTTTTCGTTTTTTCGTCATTAAAATTCAATTTACTATGTACCTACTTATTTTTAGCGACGAAGTTGGCTAGGACTATCAAGGCATGGACGAAAATTAATTTAATAAATCATCTTTTGTTTCAATAAATGCAGCACACAATTCGTAAAAAAAGTTTGGGAAAAGAAGCAAAAATCAATTTGAAACAAAATTTTAGCTGAAGGTTTTTAAAAACAAAGTATTTATTACAATGGAACCAAACTAACAAAAAAAGAACAAGTATCAAAGGTAGATAGTTACAAAAGATGCTCGATGTGATGACCATTAGTCTCTATGCATAAATGTACCCTTTTGCTTAGAGAACGCCGAATTCTTGCAAAAATTCCAAAGTTATTTCTAAATTCGTTGCAAGCATCTTGTATCCTTAGCCAGAGTTGTGCACGATTTTGTATCGGAACGGAATAAACAAATGCTTTTATGTATCCCCAAACACAATAATCGCAAGGATTCAAATCCGGCGGCCTTGCTGGCCAAGCAACTGGACCGCCTCTTCCAATCCAATGGTCTTCGTAGTTATTATCTAGAAAGTCTCGTACATTCCTGCTAAAGTGGGCGCCGGACAGCCGTCCTGTAGAAACCATAAGTTTTGCCGAATATTTAAACGCACCTCATCTAACAAATCAGGTAAAAATTTTTGCAGGAAATGTAAGTAATCAACACCATTTAAACGAGCAGGTAATTCCACAGGTCCAAGTAGATAATCGTCAACTACTCCAATCCAGACGTTTATGCTAAACCTATGCTGATGCTTAAATTCTTGAACAACGTGGGGATTGTCACCAACGTACGAATAATAGCGTGCATTATGTACATTAAAAATTCCATTTTTTGAAAATGAAGCTTCGTCACCAAACAAAATGTACCTGAAAAAATCTTCATCTTGATTTATCTGATTTTGTAACCATCTAGCGAATTCTACACGAGCAGAAAATCTCCTTCTAGCAGTGCTTGCACCTTTGTAAAATGAAAAGGATATAAATTTTCTTTGTGTAAGATATTTCCTACGGAAGATTTTGAAGTTGTGGGGTACATGGCAGATAGTCTTCGAACGCTAATTTCTGGATTTTCCTCAACTTCCATTAAAATAACATCTTCATGTTCTGCTGTTACATCATTATGTCTCCCTGTTTCATTTTTTTTTGGGACCACTGAACCTGTTTCTCTTAATCGTTGATGAAGAGCTGTAAATGTCGAGTGAGTGGGATGCTGACGATTGGGAAATTTTTCAGCGTATCTACGTTGCGCTGTTCGAGCGTTACACCTCATTTCGCCATAAACTAAATGCATATCGGCGTATTCTTCATTAGTAAAAACCATTTTTTTTTAAATTGAAATCGTTGTGTTTGAATGCTACAAAGACAAAATTAAAAGATAAACTTCGCGAACTGACAACAATTTGACAATTAAAAACGTAGGTTTTATTTCTGTTGGCAGTTCAGAGCGAACTAGTGCAAAAAATAATAAATTGAATTTTAATGACGAAAAAACGAAAAATTTTCAAATCGATTTTTCTAGAAAACGGTGTATCCTACCGACTTAAAGTAAGAGTTCCTTTTAGTACTAGAATACCTGAAAATTTAATAATCTAGTGTCACAAATGCTTAAAAGTTAAAGACAAAAAAGTTATGCGTTAAAATAACCGTTAACCTACCCAAAACGGACGTCTATGACCGGTACTAGAAATTCGCAATTGATGGAATCGATTCATCTCTGGAGGATAAATAAGCATACCAGTTTCTGTTTTTCTAAATAGAAGCGTTCGGGAGATATTAAAAAAAAACTAATTACAAGGTGCCATCTTCAAAGAGCTCTAGCTCCCTTAAGAAGCATTTTCGGACTAGGGTGAATTGGGTTAAATTGTCTTGAAATTATCTGAGGAATCTCCGGTCTTCGTTTGTCAGGAGAGTTTCTGGACACCCTGTATAACTATTAAATCTCCATATATCTGCTATTTGTACAGAAAATGCTCGATATTGAGTTCCTGCATTAAACCATCGACATCAGTACACCTACATAACGAATTATCCACATTGTAAAATGCAGATAACGTAGCATTTCTTTTCCTGAAAGTCGTAATTTTTGTTTCTTTGGCTAGTAACGAGGCTAGTAAGTTCCACTCCTTAAGACGGGAAGCGAGAAGTTCTCGCTGTTTCTTTAACAATCCTAAATCACGTTCAAAACTATTTAATTCACTTTGAACAATCAACTGTGGCTGGCCGAAACAGGGATCTGGAGTAAAATTGGTGTAGGTACACTGTTCTTGGGAGCTGCCTATCTCCATTATCTCCCAAAACCATACCTTGGCAGGAGGCAAAAATAGCAGTTGTTAAAATGATTACTGGGGTCTTTACATATCATTAAAACTGCAAATGACATACTTTTTTTCTTTCCTTTCATCCACTGCAACGTTACAGATGACACAGTGCACATGGGGAGCCCACTGCTTGTTTTGATCTCCAATTGAAACGCCAAAGTACATGAATAGGCTTTTTTCACATTTTCAGAAAATTTTCTGGCTTGTGATTTCACCAGAAGTTCTCCACAGATATAACATAACTTGTCAGAAGAAATTTTGCAGCCACGGCGCGTTTCACTAGACATTTTCGTCGTTAAAAAAACGCAGTGGCGGCCCGTGATTTTTTGGGACGGGAGGGCACCGGGGGGGGGGGGGTGTCTGAGTGTTTAATATCAAAAATTAAATACAAACAAAAAGATAAACTCAATATGTTATTTAATTAACTTGTTTGAAAATAAAATCCATTCGCCGTTCCTTACGATTAGCAAAATGATTAATAACTAATTCATTGAAGTTTGGTGTTGATGTCAGTAATTGCTTTTCAATGGAACACATTGCTGAGGACATAGTCTGCTTTCCTGCATGGTATTTCTAGAAAATGTTTTTATTCTCTTCAAAGTTGAAAAACAATATTGCAATATTCTTATTTTTATTAACTGCATTAAATTTAACAACAGTTGCCAGTTCTTTTAATAAATATCTGCCACAAAGCCCTAGAAAATATTGTAAATTCTCCTGTTTAGGATAGGATTTCATTTTAGATTTAGTAGCTACAACTCGATGCTGTTTTAGGCCTGTATGACACGATGCTAAATTTTACAGAAAATTTCCATGTAAATTATTACGAAAATTGTCTGCTTTAATTTAGCATACAATTTTGATATTATTGCCTTACTCCTGTATGACACGTATGCATTATTACATATCAAATGTAGTATGATGTAGTGACGTAATTTTAGTGTTATCGTAATTCAAAGGTTGGTTGCTCTTCGAGAAATTAGTTTTAAATTCTTTGATTCATTAGGATACACAGTTAACCTTTATAATCATCTTCTCCTGCACCACTTTTTTGAGACTCCTTATATTTTCTATGTTCATTTAAGAAATTACTTCTTAGACCATGAAATTTAGCTTTTATATCTGATATAGACACTCCTGGTTTTATTTTTGTCACTATATTTTTAATTGCCTCTATTGCTGTGGCACAAGCATGTTTGTTTTTATACCTTGCATCTTTAACTGCATATAAACAAGGATATTTTTTATATTCCTCTATTAATACAAACACCTGTACACGTGACCAGGATATCTTTTAATTTATGCAATAAGAACTTAAAAAACACTATGACCATTCCAATTTACCAATTTAGCATCATCTCATACAGGCCTTAGAGATTTTCTGTCTTTCCTTTCTGGGTGTATGGGCAGAGAGATTTTTTCCTGTTTGAACCCCATCACATGTAGCAGGAATTTCCATAACTGCTAAAATACAATTAAAAAATTATACATTTCATTAAATACAAATTAATTGTATGTGTAGAACTGAAAAGTTCTAAGTAGGTTAAATACATATGTGTTGAATTTTTGTTCAAAAATGACTTCGAATTCTTTAGTTAAACAACTAAACGTATTTTATGTTTTACTCATAATATAATTTTGTATTGTAAATATTAATTGTCATACCTATAGGTCGTTCACTTTCTGCTAAATTTTGGGATCCAAGATCACTTGTGCTAGGAACATTCATAGTTTCCACATTCTAAAATACATTTTGAAATCAGCATGCTTTTAAAATTTCAAATAATACTTAGTTCTTATAAAATAATATTTTATAATAAACATTTACCTGTAGATAGTTCCTTAACCGGTGAGGTTTGAATTGATTTCTTTTTGAATATGGTCATGGCTGTGAGAGATAACGATGTTCTCTAAAATTCTTATTTTCGAAGGAGGTTCCTTCACTAATATAAAAAGATAAAAACCACATTAGAAGTATTTATATTTATTTTCATGCTTCATCTTTAATAAAAACTTTAATTATAAGTGCAAACCTTATCAAAACATATTTAACAATGATAAATAAGATCATATATTTTATGACAGTTTATATTAAAAACACTTTTATGAAAAATAACCTACCCGTGTGAAATTTTTCATCAAAAGCTGTTTCTTTCTGGTGTTTCCATGCAGAGTGAGAGAAATAATGCGGGAATTGCATTGGATTCCTTATATCATTTAAACACATGTGTGATTCAAAGTGTTTGCCACACACAAATGTTGCTTGCCATAATTTTGACAAATCTTTACTTAGGTCATTCCGGTTACAGCTGGTGATCCACTGTAAGACACTACAAAAAAGATGAATTATTACAAATTAACTGTTAATGAATAGCTATAACTTACCGATATTCTTCTTCACGAAACGAAAAGAAACTAGAATATATTTTGTTGCTGAACATTTTTACAAGTAAAAATACAACATCTACATACGCCAGATTTCTTCTTTCGTACAGTTTCCATTATTTATATCAACAACAATCTTACTGGCACCTTTACTTATTATTCTTTCGTAAATTATAAGTTATAAAACTTAGACAGTTTATATTTATACAACAACAAAACGCCATTTTGAAATGTGCGCTTGTTCGATTTTGCGCACAAATATCGGAATTATGCAAGTGAGACTTTTGTCACTTCTGTTATTCTGTGATATTATATACTACATTGCCAGCCGGCATCACAGTCTAGTGCCCTGTCGTGACATATACCGCTCTCGCCCCTCGCCACTTTTTATACGCACGATTTCTAGTACAAACGGAGCAGTGGCGCGAGATGCCCCGGAGCCTAGGTCAGACTGTGATTTCTAAACGCGCTGAAGAGACAGACTGTTACTTCCGAAAAAATACCCAAGCAGCAAAATCACAATTTTAGAGAAGGATAAAAATATATATTTACTAATGTAGGACAAGTGTGCATATACTGGTTTTGCTGCTAGGGATATTATTTGTTATCAAACAAATCAGAAAAATTACATACAAATTAGGTATTTAAATTTATCTGTTAAAAGAAGTTTACCACGGGGGGCAGTGCCCCGTTGCCCTCCCTGCAGCAGCCGCCACTGAAAAAACGTTCTACACACAACCACTCACAAACGAATACTGAATAAAAGAAAAAGTTTAATGTTATATAGGGTATCTGTCGCTATTATATGACCCTTCATAAAATTTACTACCTGCACCTCTATAAAAGGGTCTAATAAGCCCATTGGAAACTGGAAATATTAGGGCTTTCTGAATATGAATATTTTTCCTATCATTGGAAAGGCATTAGCATTGTTAAAATGATGGGCTGAATTATGTGTCGGCCAGTGTAATTGTCTACCATGTTTGTGGTATATGCGATTTGATGACATCGATATTTCTATGTATCTGTATCTTTGTATCTTTTTCCAGACTTCCGTTTCTTACGGTATAATGTCAATACATAAATACATAATAATTGTGAAAGCAATAAATCAGATAGGAGAGAAACCCGATGAATACCACTGGTTTTACAGACTAGCTATGTTAGAAATAAATACTACAAATGTCCAAGCTGTCACATTGTTTTTGGTTTATATGAAGATTTTTAAGTATTTGAGTTTCAATCAAACGATGGGTCAATTAAATAACACTCTTAAGAAGGTAAGTATTATCATTATTAATTACACTTTATATAATAAGTAAACACGTTTCTAGAATTCCGCAGTTTTCATGCTTATTTAGATGAAACTTCTCCATCCTTATAAATTGACAATTAGTTTTCTTTTTGCAAAATAGTTGACCTGCCAAGTTTCTTATAAACTATAATTTTCTAGAGTTTTATCCTATATTTAAGAGATTTTATTAAGATACATCTTATCGTGGTCAATAGTTTTATTACGTCAATTTTTAATTTCCCGTCATAGGGTACAAAGCATTGTGTGAAGAATGAAAAAAGTCTACAATTAATTAAACACCAAAACATCAAGATAAAAGAAGAAAATATAGCAAATATTCATCTGCTTCTTGATTTAATCCAGGGCGTTTAAAACTTGAGCAAGCGCGAACACTTAAGTGATTAGAGCGTGCAATCGGCAATGTCTACTCTTGTGACGTAAAATAAATAAAGTCACTTGGAAGAGAGAAGAAATTGTGCATCTATAAGGTAAAAATGGAAAATTATAGTTTGATTTGTAAATATAGTAAAACAATATCTGAAGCAATTTCGCATGATTTACACTAATGGGTTACAGTAGATATGTAAATTTTCGGAACCTGACATCAAACATCTGAAACATATTTAAAGGACCTAATATTATTAATTTAATTCTAATATTGATTTCAGTGTGCCAAAGACGTCGCCAGCTTCTCCGTAATGTTTTTGTTAATATTTGTGTCGTTCGCTCAATTAGGATTCTTAATTTTTGGATCGCAGGTAATTTTGTTTCATTATTGATGGTTTACTAATTCATTTTCTTAAAAAAAAAAAAATTCGCTCAAAATTCTCTTATAACTTCTGTAATCTTCGAGGTAAGACATGAATATATTTAGAGCACCTTATGATTTATCATGTGCATACATTGCAGTTGCACATAGTCTAGTTGGTAGTATTGGGAAATACTTCTAGGTAGCTGTAGTAAAGTGCACATGTTTTCGACAAATGTTTCATGTTATATTACTAAAGAAAATGAACAAATAAGATTTTCAATTTTGATAACAAAAAAAATCATTTAGGTCACAATGTTAGAAAACGTAAGTGTTCGAAATAAATAGAAAAATTCAGGATAGGTATCTGTCTAACAAGGAAATACTTTAATATAGGGATTTATAAGATACCACCACACTTCACTCGAGATTGATCTCATTGTATAATACTGAACAAAACCGCGCGATTCAAATACCAGCTTGTTATTGGTCGAACATAAGCTTAAAAATTCACCATTTCCACAATTACATCATAGATTATGAATCTGAACACATAAAACCCTAGAAATGAACATTAATGTTATTTTTAAAACATCAATATTTTTAAATATTGATGTTTGTAGATACTATTAATTTAATCATACTTAAACACATTTGTATTACTATGCAGCCAGTAAAACAAGTTTACGCATATCTCACTAAGATTTAGAAGTTTCACAGTATTACCAGGAAATTGATAAAAACGCTAATGTAAATGTTATTTACGTTCCCATTCTGCACAGGCGGTTTTCATATTTTGAGTAGTATAGGTAAACTAAAAAGTGTGTACTTATGTGTTTTAGGTCCAGGAGTTTTCTGCTTTTGGAACTGCCATGTTCACTTTGTTACGAACTATATTGGGCGACTTCGACTATTCAGAAATTGAACAAGCACATAGAGTACTAGCACCCCTGTACTTCTTGCTCTTTATATTCCTAGTGTTCTTTGTTCTGTTGGTAAGTATGAAAAATTAATGAACAGTGGCGTTGATTACTTAAAATATATATATATACAGGCTGTCCCAGATAGTGTGCTCACCATTGGGATCTCGTGAACGGTAAGAGATAGAGAGTTGGTTAAATGAGACAAAATGTACGTGACACCTGGGTTTATTTTTTTAAGCAAAAAAACTTTTAAAAAAATGAACGATACGTGCGCTATAGGGGAAAAACTAAAAATCGGCAATTTTAATTTCGTCGTTTAACTTATTTCATGTAAAAGATACCGAAATACTATTTTGACATTATGAAGGTACTTTATTACGCAGAATTCAAATTTGGTATTGCAACCTCTGAAGCTTTTATACGTTTCGAGATTTTTATACAAACTTTCTTATTTTAAATACAAATCGTAGGCGGCTTTGACTGTATCAAAAAGAGCATAATCTGCTGATTTCAATGATGTATAACACTTTGGGTTTATTTGTAGAAATAACAAAGTTATAATGATATTTGTGCAATTTTTGGTATCCTTATGAATGCATAGGCTATACATCAGAGGCAGCATTGAATTATTAAGACAATAAGTAGTATCTGTCAAATTTATTTACAAGCAAGTTACGTATCCGTTTATTTTTGTATTATTTAGTCTGCTATTTTGTTCGTTTATTTAAAAATCACCGCATTTGTTGTTTTGGTTCGTTTTATTACTTGTTTATTGTTGTTCACGTTATGGAGAAATTTAATAATGAAGAGAAATATGATATGCTTCAAAGTTACATATTGGCTCACAAAAATTCAAGGAATGCAGCTAATCATTATTTGGAGTTGTACCCAGATCGACGGCAACCACACGAAACTTTATTTCGAAGATTAGAAGTAAATCTAAAAACATACGGTGCCTTTAGTAAACCGAAAAGAAATAGAAAAAGATTAGATGAGGAAACCCAAGTTATTGTATTAAATCAGGTGCGTGAAAATCCAAAAGTTTCCACAAGAGAAATAGAAAACAACACCGGAATCCCTAGAACATCAGCCCATAGAATATTAAAAAAGCATCGATATCATCCTTACAAAGTCCACATTAGCCAAGGACTCCAACCAGGAGACGCAGAGAGGCGGACTCGTTTCTGTCATTGGTACATTAATCAGAATAACAACAATGTTACATTTCTGTTTAATGTGTTGTGGTCAGATGAATCTCGATTTACGAACAATGGGTTATTTAACAGAAATAATATTCACTATTGGGGGACAGAAAATCCCCATGCTCTACATGAAGCTCGACATCAAGAACGTTTTGGGTTCAATGTGTGGTGCGGTATTATCGGCAGAAGAATAGTTGGACCTATTATCTTCAATAACAATTTAACGAGTGAACGCTATTTGAACTTACTTCAAGGTGAAATAGAAGATCTTCTAGACGATATTCCGCTTAATCTAACTGCGAATATGTATTTCCAACAGGATGGGGCACCAGCACATAATGCTCACATTATTACAAATTACCTAAATAATAGATTTGGTAATCGGTGGATTGGTAATCGAGGACCCATTTCATGGCCTGCACGTTCCCCAGACTTAACCGCAATGGATTTTTTCCTTTGGGGTTACATAAAAAATAAGGTGTATAAAACACAATTTAATAATGTGGAGGAACTGCAAGCTTGTGTTTTAAGAGAGTTTCATCGGATAAATGGACGTATTTTAGAAAAAGTGATTAATTCCACACTAAGAAGAGCTCAGTTATGTATCAATAACAATGGAGGACTTTTTGAGCATTTAATGTAATTTATCTATTTACTAGTAGTAAATAAATAGTTAGGTATGTGAAGTTAGTGTTTTATTTACTTTTCAGTCATTTTTGTATTTTGTTTCCAGGAATAGGTAAGTATAAAACAAAAAAATATGCTAATTATTCTTGTAACTTTGTTATTTCTACAAATAAACCCAAAGTGTTATACATCATTGAAATCAGCAAATTATGCTCTTTTTGATACAGTCAAAGCCGCCTACGATTTGTATTTAAAATAAGAAAGTTTGTATAAAAATCTCGAAACGTATAAAAGCTTCAGAGGTTGCAATACCAAATTTGAATTCTGCGTAAAAAAGTACCTTCATAATGTCAAAATAGTATTTCGGTATCTTTTACATGAAATAAGTTAAACGACGAAATTAAAATTGCCGATTTTTAGTTTTTCCCCTATAGCGCACGTATCGTTCATTTTTTTAAAAGTTTTTTTATTTAAAAAAGTAAACCCAGGTGTCACGTACATTTTGTCTCATTTAACCAACTCTCTATCTCTTACCGTTACGAGATCCCAATGGTGAGCACACTATCTGGGACACCCTGTATATAATAATTTTTTTTCAACCACTAAGGGTTGTTTGTTTATTTTTTCTTAGCCGTATTTTGTGTATAATTATTAATAATGTTTTTCTTGGAATGCGGCTTTAAGGGTAATAAAAATTAAAATTGACGTTTCGACATTCTTTTATTGTCTTCATCAGAAATTAAGAAAATTAATTTAAGAAATTATATTATTCTATACAATTCGATGGATTTAAATGTTTAACATTTAAATCCATCGAATTGTATAGAATAATATAATTAAAATGAAACGAAATACATTTTTGATTACAAGAAATAAACTTTTGTCACAGTCAGATGATTTTTCTGTGATTAATTTCTGATGAAGACAATAAAAGAATGTCGAAACGTCAATTTTAATTTTTATTACCCTTAAAACTTAATATATATATATATATATATATATATATATATAATATATAAAAAGAGGAATTATCGCGGATACATAAAATTAAACAAGAAAAAGAGAATATTGGGTTAAATCCGCTGTAGTGCAACCGTAGACACGTGTTTCTGACTAATTGGTCGTCATCAGTACGGTGTAGCCAAGGATAAGGTGGGATAACCTTGGAGATGTAAGCATACACGGAAGACCATCAGGTGACAGACCGCATGTTTAATTTTATGTATCCGCGATAATTCCTCTTTTTATTATCTTTCCTGGGTTCGGATGACACACAGGTTGACCATGTCTTCCTCGTGGCGATGTTAGTTGTTGTCTTCAAAACCCAAGATCTTCTAACTGAAGCTGCAAATGGCGGTCTGTCACCTGATGGTCTTCCGTGTATGCTTACATCTCCAAGGTTATCCCACCTTATCCTTGGCTACACCGTACTGATGACGACCAATTAGTCAGAAACACGTCTACGGTTGCACTACAGCGGATTTAACCCAATATTCTCTTTTTCTTGTTTATACAAGGTGTCTCTAAAAGGTCTTTAAACAACTCTACCACGTATTTTTCGGACCAAAATAAACCGATTTAGCAAAACTTGGCTTACTCAAAGTTGCTCAGTTTGTGCGCAATACGGTCCTGAAGTTGCAGTTGGAAAATTGTTTTTTTGTTATAAATTTGAAACGGCTGGAGCGATTGCGCTAAATTTATCAATTCAAAAACCACGTCAAAAGACGTGTACATAGTTTAAAGAGACGTCTAAACGGCCTAAGACACGTGTACACGGCTTAAAGATACATGTACATGGAGCACACAGTATGCGCTGCCGTCCTCTAGTTAATGTTCTCAAATCTTAAAATGCGATGTTTGAGAAAACGATGCAATTTTTCGAGTCTTACCAAGAGTACCTTTTTCTTGTACTTAAGACACTTAATCTAAATTTTATAGACAAACTCTTTTTTATCCATTGGCGTAGAAAATGGAAATGTTTTAATATTTATAAACGCAGGTTCTCCGCCTATGGATTGATTACTATCACAATTCTGATACAGAATTTCTTGACTCATAAAACTATGTAAACGTGACAAAATTTAGCGCAATCGCTCCAGCCGTTTCAAATTTATAACAAAAAAACAATTTTCCAACTGCAACTTCAGGACCGTATTGCGCACAAACTAAGCAACTTTGACTAATGCCCATTTTCTTCACTTCTAGATAAGTTCTAGATAAAGTTATCTGAAAGATATCCCTTAGAAACTGACGAAAATAGATTTCTTCACTTCTAGATAGACAGTATCTTGAAGATAAATTTGTCAAGCAGTTGAAGTACTCGATAAAAATTGTCTTACAGATAGTTGGTTGCGCGCGCATTTTGTTGACGCGGTATAGAAAGAAAAATGTTGTGCTATGGATTTGTTAATGATGGACGTAGACGTTTTTTTCTGATGAAGAGGAAGACGAAATAGTACAGTGATTTGTCGGGTACAGTGTCAAATAACAAAATGAGGTACATATTGAACAGTGTCATTATTTTATTTTATATAAATTTTTACATACATGTTTGTAAGTAAATAACGTCTTGGAAATCTAAAGAATGAGCACGTTTTTATCACAAACTTAGAATATAGTGAGATATCGGGATAGTTCTTGCGAATATAAAATTATAAAATATATGTATGAGGTTTACGTAAGGTTTAAATAAAGGATTACTGGATAAATCTCCATAAATGCAATGAGTATACTTCACAGATATTATGTTACAGTATATATTTCACAGGCCCAAATAATATTGTTAATATTAAATAATACAAACGCAGTATGTTTATGTTTATAAACACAATATGAAACATAACCGCACACGTCAAACGAATCAGAGCGAATGATGCTCTTCATATGCACTTGAAGTTACCGAACACCGGCTATTTGCTAGGTTGCCGTTTCTCACGTTTCTGTTATCTACGGGATTTCGATCTAACGGATAAGTAACCAAAGGTTGTAGTGAAGAAATTAAAATGCACGTTATCTGTCAGATATATTTATCTTCAAGATAGCTATCAGTTACTTTATCCGTAAGTGAAGAAAATGGCCATAAGCCAAGTTTTGCTAAATCGGTTTATTTTGGTCCGAAAAATACGTGGTAGAGTTGTTTAAAGACCTTTTAGAGACAGCTTGTATATATACGACGACTCCTTTTTTTGAGAATGGAGTATGTGAAGATATACTACAGAAATGTTCCTATGAAGTATGATCAGACTCTCTGTTTTACCATTTTTCTTAATGATCACACAATGTCGCATAATGGGCTCTTATTAGTGGTTTTTCGTTCTCTGGAGTCAATCAGTATAATTACTTGAAAGTGTAGACAATGTCATTCATTTTTTTACGTTTGCGTATTTTCACCATTTAGAGTCCAAACGTTTACTGTTGTTTCCAAGGGCGCCGAAAGGCCTGTTGTGTGTATCAAGAACTCGGGGCGCGTAAAATTTCTTTGTGTGGAATTGAAAACGGAGAATTTTCCGGTACTATCTTTCCTTCTCGCTTGCATGCGGTGAACAAGAACACTTTTAACGATACACGTTGCGCGCTTATGTAGTAGGAACATTTTTCTCGATTTAGTACACAGAAGTGGAGTGGAATTGAAGAATTTGGGAGGTGACGATTTTCGCTTGGTCGTGTACAAATGATAGAATTTTTCGACATTGAAAAGACTGATCCACGATGGGTGCACAACGACTATATTATGTTGCTTTTTGCGTATGCACATGTACGAGTTGCCTGGCAAAATGGACTATGCGAAATATATGGACGAATTAAGTGGCAGAAATGTGAAGCGAACGAATGTTTGCTTTTCTCAAAAATGTTGCGTTAGATATTTGGCGAAATAATAGTTATTTATGTACCAAGTAAATAAGGTGATCTTTTATCGAACGAGTCTGATTAGGGACCAAGCGAGCGAGGCGAGTTCGATAAAGGCACTTTACTGACGTGGTGCATACAAAATTTTATCGCCAACCAAATTTTTTTTAAATGAGACGGATTTATGCAATAAATTATTACAAATTATCAACAAAAAGGACGAAATAAATAATTGCACGCCGCCAGAGATTCGCAAGACAGCAGAAGACAATTTACAGAATCAATAAAGTCTCGACATATTTATCAAAACCAATATCAGCACTTTTAAGTTGGTCTAAAGAAAATAATATAACAAATATTACCGTACCTGTCAGTCAATGCGAAACAACAGGAATCCAGACAAAGCGTTGTGATGCCAAAATCTTCCTGGAATATCCATTTCTGCACACGAATCTTATAACAGTTGTACTATTCAACATGAGACGTAAATTTCAATAGTAGCATCAGAAAACTCATCCAACTCTGCTTAACAATTTATATTATTAATTATTGAATAAAATGTTAGCATGTGTGTTTTTATTCTTTGTACAACTTATATTGCACATGTTTGTTACATTATTAAAGGCGCTTGGTGCTATTTTTTTGTTATCAGCCGCAAAAAATAAAATTAGCGTGCGATACTTTATGCAACCAAACGGGTGTCGTAAAGTGAACTTTATAGCACCGAAATAGAAAATCGTATTTTTTTGTGTTTCACATCTCTAAAATTTATGGCATTCGTTTGAATTTTTTTTTGCAAATAGGATCTCACCTTCCTCGCCCCTCTCCTGGCAGAACACGGTTCTACAACTCAACACCTGCGTTTTAAACGTTCCAGCGCCTTTGATTGTTTCGATGCACAGTAATGGTCTATGTTTAAGAATGATACATGCCATATTTTAGGATGAAGTTTTATGAAAAACCAATTTGAACGAGATTTCGATGAGTAATATTGCTCCTTTATCTGGCTTATTTCTCGAACTCATATTTAGGAGGCTTTTTTTTAGTAGGGCCACAAGGGAGTTAAGACTGACAACAAAAACCTATAGTGCTTCTAATAATATTCACCAAATTTTCAGAACATAAAGCCTTTTTGATGAGTAGTATTAAAATTCGCTAATGACAGAGCAATTTCAAGTGAGACCGAGATCTTTCAAGCAGATAATTATTAATAAAAGTTTAGTTATATGGTTTCGATTTATCACCATCTGATTCTCCTTGCACATCTGATGATATCCGACAAATATCACTTCACTTCAACTTTTATCGGAAAGGTGCGTTCTCTTGTGGCTGACGTGTATTGATATTATGTATTAATTCCCCTTACCCAGGTGATGCACTATTTCCGAAGCAAATTTAGAAATATCATTTCGTATCACTACGAGAGTGTGGTTAGGTTTAAAGTATAGTGCGGTATATTTGATTACGATATTTTAAGTCACGATTGTTCTAAAATTAATCTACAATTTTCTTGATTAATTCAAGTTTCATTTATAGAATATGTTTTTGGCTATCATCAACGACACCTACACCGACGTGAAAACTCACATGGCTATTGCGCCAGATCAAATGCAAATGGCGGAGTTTTTCAAGAGAGGCTATTATAATTTTATGCGCAAATGTGGCTGCGGAAAGTTTGTTAAACCCATTACAGTAATGAAAAATGAATACAACGCTACGACAGAACAAATTCGAGGAGCTTTGAAAAAGTGAGTATCAAATACGAGGGGAGATTTTTATTACTTATCTAGCCGCGACTGAAATAAGGGACGATCGCAAATTTTTGTTGTCTAGTTGCTTTGACATTTTGCCTTTAGTGACCAAATTTGGTGCACATCTAAGAAGCTACATTATTTTTGTAGCCTTAACTAACAAACAATGAGTATAATTCAGTTAAAGCATAGAAGTACAATCAATTTTTTTAAGAATGAAGGAAAAGGACCTAAAAATATTGTCCACAGCATGATTAATATGTATGGCGAATATGCGCCGTCATATTTTACAACTGTTGGTACCTACAAACAATTTCGATGGGTTAGGGATTCAATTGAAGGTGACTCAAGAGGCAAAGATTCTGTTGAAGTAAAAACCAATGAAAATATCAAGAAAGTTGAGGTTTTGATCTTTGCAGATCAAAGAATAAGAGTTTCAATAATTACAATATAATACACCTTAGATTTCGAAATTATTTATTCCCGAACGACAACACATTTGTGGAGAAAACTTGGTGCCTTTGGCCTTTGGCTGATAACGAAGAACTGTTTTCCAGGATTATAAAAGATCCACTAACAAAACATTAATCTATGCAGTGTGCCCACAAGACATTTCCACATCCAAAAATGAGGTGTGGCCACCACACGACTTTCTTATACGTATGAGCATTTGAAACTATACAATTTTAAGATTTTTTTTATACAAAACTTATTCAAAATCCTATTCTAAGTACTTTCATTCTCTTAATAAATCGCTATAGAATGCATACTTTGCAAGATATTATCAAAAAAGTGCTACTCGCTAAGAGTAAAAGTGGTACTTCCGGTCTGAATTTTGAAATTTTTTTTATACAAAAGATATTGAAAATTATGTTCTAAATACTTTTATACTCGGAACATACTTCTCTAAAAAGCTTGACTTGCGAGATATTCGCAAAAAACTGATTTTCGATAAGAGTAAAAGACCTACTTCCGGTTGGAATTTCGAAAAACTTTTTTAAGACAATTTGTCTCAAACTTAATTTTAAGTACATATGAATTCTTTATAAATTTGTTTAAACTTAGTAGTCGACGAATAATTGGCGAAATTCGATTTTTTCACTGAAGTAAACTACTACTTCTGGTCTGCCGATTTTACTGAAAATCTAATCAGATCTCAAGAGGGAGATTATATTTGTAAATATAAAATTTGGAATTGATACCTATAGCGGTTTGACCGCTATCGTGGTCACACACACACAGAGAGACACATAGCCATACACACACTCACACAGACATACACACACACACAGACACACAGACATTTTTTAAAAACCACTTTTTTGATATCAGGGGACATCAAAACGTGGACATCTGCAAAAATCTCGAGGTCGAAAATTTTCATCATCACAATACTTCCTTATACTACGTATAAGAAAGTAAAAAAAATGAGGTGTGGCCACCACACGACTTTCTTATACGTATGAAAGTGTTACTTCCGGTCCGAATTTTGAAATTTCATTTATACAAAAAATATTCCATATCCAACTCTAAATACTTTTGTACTCTTGATAAATATATATAGAATGCATAACTTACGACATATTTGCAAAAAATCGCTATTCGATAGGAGTAAAAGTGGTACTTTTACTCCTATTTTTTTTATACAAAAGATATTGAAAATTATGTTCTAAATACTTTTATACTCGTAACGTATTTGTCTTAAAAGCATGACTTGCGAGATATTCGCAAAAAACTGATTATCGATAAGAGTAAAAGCGCTACTTCCGGAAGGAATTTCGAAAAACTTTTTTAAAACAATTTGTTTCAAACTTAATTCTAAGTACATATGAATTCTTTATAAATTTGTTTAAACTTAGTAATTGAGGAAATATTTGCAAATTTCGTTTTTTTAACTGAAGTAAACTACTACTTCCGGTCTGCCGATTTTGCTTAAAATCTAATCAGTTCTCAAGAGGCAGATTACACACGTAAATACAAAATTTGGAATTGATATCTACAGCGGTTTGACCGCTATCGGGGTCACACACACACACACACACACACACACACACACACGCACACACAGAGAGAGAGAGAGAGAGAGAGAGAGAGAGAGAGAGAGAGAGAGAGAGAGAGAGAGAGAGAGAGAGAGAGAGAGAGAGAGAGAGAGAGAGAGAGAGAGAGACGAGAGAGACATTTTTTAAAAACCACTTTTTTGGTATCAGGGGACCTCAAAACGTGGACATCTGCAAAAATCTCGAGGTCGAAAATTTTCATCATCACAATACTTCCTTATACTACGTATAAGAAAGTAAAAGGTACCTAAGAACTCAGAATTCATCAGGAAATTTTATGGCAACGGTGTTTTGAGATATGGAAGGAATCTTACTGATGGAATACATGCAGAAAGGCTCTACAATATCAGGAAATGTTCATACAGAAATAACCAGAAAGTTGAAAACTGCCATACAGCAGAAAAAGGCCCCACAAATGTGATCAAAAGATTATGATGCTGGTTCATGACAAAAATCCGTGAAGTAATCCAGAAGTGCGACTTTCTAGAGATAAAACATATACTCTACAGCCCAAAGTTGGATTCGTCTGACTATTATCTCTTTCTCAAGTTAAAAACCACTTGACGGAATGGCGTTTTCCTCCGCTTGAAACCTAAAAGAAGCTGTGAAGAAATTTTATGACTTGTTTAAAGAATTATTTTGAAGCTATGGCCTAAATGGAAAAAAGGTAGATCATATGCTGAAAAATAAAATATCGCTGTTCTCCAAACTCTTTTCCTTAATAATTAGGTATATAATATAAAAATCTCACCTAATATAATTTTTTGAAATTAAAGGGACAGACAGATAATTGCTTATAGCGTAAGTCCTTTTTAACTAGTTACATCAAGAAAATCAGAGCGATTTCCTAAATTATGAATATTTTTCCGTAGATGTGGATTTTCCGACATGGACATAGATATGTTCTTCGCGAGATACAATATTGATCCAGAAGCAGTGGTTGATGAAAAGGATGTGTCTAGATTAGTACAGGATTTACTTGGCCATCCAGACGAAGGTAAGATGCACATTAATGGTAACAGCCTAGCTACATTTTTATGCAATTTTCGCAGATACTACTGCACACAGATCGAGGGGAGGTACCACCAAATCCGGTGTTCCTCTTGTTGCAATAGAAGATTTTGTAGCGTAAGTACTATTTTATATAATATGAAATATATTTTAAGTGGATATAGGTTCATGTTTAAAATTTACCTTTGGTGGAGGTGCCTGTTGGCGTAAACGTTTATTATAATCATCTTAATTATAGTTTCATACGCGTAGGCTAGCTCTCTGGTAAGTTAAAGTGTGATCGTTTATCACCCCAGCAAGAATTTCTATTATTATTTTTGTATAAGCTTAAATTATGAAAGAACTGTGTTACTTTATTGAATAACAATTTCCTCCATAATCCTCCCCTTTTTCCATGTTTTTTTCCTTAATCAAAACTTGAAATTTTTGTTAAATGGTGTAATATCTTTGAAAACAATGTTAAAATGAAATGAATCAAAGGAAGATTTCTTGTTTTATTCAGTTGCATGTGAGAAAGCTAATAATCATTTATCTTGTCTTTATGAGTTCTGAATTATTTTATCGATAAACTCTTGTTAATTTCATCCGTGTGTTAAGAAATATGGAATTGTGTGAACATTTTCTTAGTTTTGTAATTTATTGTGATATTTTTAGTTTCTTCGGGATCATTTTTATAGACAAAACTAGATTCGATTAAAGGTTAATTGTTTATTAAAAGTTTTATAAGAACTGACTTTTTTTTTAGTCAGCAAGAACGGCTAGATAATATTGAGAAGGTGATGGCACAAATAGCTGAGAAACTTGATGCTTTGCTTCACAAATTAAGAAAGTTGGATGATAAGTAGATAAAGATGGAGTGGAAACAGAAAGCCATTTAATATCGATAATTATATTTATTTATGTGTTTCTTTATAAACAAAAAAGTATTTACAACAGTGAAATATCGTTTTATACAGATTCATAATACATTTGGAAAATCAGTCGCAAATTTACAATGTTGAAGGGACCAAATACAATAAGAATAAAAGCCTTTACATTGCCTGGAAGGAAAATATTTGAATGGGCAAGTGGATGAATGTATTATGTTACATTTAACTAACTGTAATACAACACTTTCATTCCCATGCCCCTTCATCTATATTATAAATACGATAAAAACTTTAATACAAAAACATAGGTAATACAATTCACTGCAATGTTTCTTTCTTGTTTTCATGATGTAACTTGGACTTTTAAAGTACATCATCTGTCTTTTTAGCTACAGTTATTATTGTGATGAGCATTTTAGTATTATCACAAAATTTTTCAGTGGCATGATATAACGATGAAAGACTGTTAAATATATGTATGTAATATTAATCATGAATTTGTAGAACAGTCTTAAATATATTTATATATACGTATTCATTTTTAGGAAGTGTAATTTTAATGCGTTTTACACAAAATGTCAAACCACAAATAAGGCTACGTGTACATATGCTATGATTTATAGTAAATATGTATATGTATATCAAATTATTATGGAATGTACTTGAGTGTTACATTTATTAATATAATGAAAACAAGCCAAGGAAGCTGTATGTTGTGATGATAGTGAAAGGAACTATTTGTTTTAATGATTATATTAATATTTTAGTGGTTCCGATTAGATGAAGCATTATCCCCTGCATCCACTTTTCCAACTATACTATTTCAATGATTTATCGCACTTTCAGCCCCTCAATCGTTTCCACTGATAATAATAAAAACATTATGGTAATAAATGCAATAATTTTTTTATAAGACAATTTGTACTTCTACTAATTACATGCAATATTTACTTTATACATATACATGCAGATTATGTATTTATCATGAGTATATCGAACTAAGTGTATACAATATCATTCCTGTACATTCCATTTATTTTTATGGTTTCCTATGTGAAGAAAATTTTAAAATCTACCATCTCTTATTCTGTTAAGTGATGAGTTTCTTTTTCTTAATTCTTGGAAATCGGTTATAAGATTTTATTAATTTATTCTTTTATGATTTACTTCTAAAGCATTTGACGATATATGTATTTATGAAGGAGTCATCAAATACTGATTAATCTGGTAAGGTTATTGTAATTTCTGTTATAAACAAGTAAAAATAAAAAAATAATCTCATAAGACAGAGGACTACAATGCAATTTGTTATATGGTCGAGTCGTTTTGGCAACCGACACGGCCAAAGTATGAACTAAAGACGACGATTCAATACCACTACAAATTCGATCGGCCGGAACAATTTCAAAACAATAAAATTAAACTAATTAATTAATATTTCAGGATATATACCTTCCCATAGTAAAATACCACGCGATCATTTAAATTCTAAATTATAGCAGGCGGGATTTTTTTTATTAGGTTGTCCAGAATGTCAATTATTGATTAATTAACATTTTGAAACGTCACTTTGACAATTCAAATTGTAAATTAGTACTTATATACCAACTTAATTTAAATTTCACAGCCTGCTCGAATTTAGAATTTAAATGATCGCGCGGTACTATTACATGAAGGCCAGTTTCAAATTAAATATTATAAATAGAACTATTAAATATTATTTTTTCAACACCTATATTTTATATATCTAATATTTGGCTATACTGTTTAGGAGGCAAGCATTGTTGACAAATTTAAAATATGTTGATACAATTATAACAAACGTCAGAATATAATTATGACAAATGTCAAAAGGTGTATGAATATTATTATTTATGACAGTCCATATATGGCTTTTGTAGGTTATATTACTTGACAGGTAAAATTTTGCAACATCTCAAATTCGACGCCATTTTAATATTGTGGCGCATGTCGGTTGCGAGAGCGACTCGACTTTAGTAGAGATTTTTATCAAGGTATCTGATTGTAAATGAATCAATCCATCACCAAAATATGAACTGAACCTAGCTGAACATTGAGTTAATTAAAAGTGTCAGGTATGTATGATGTCCACAATAGCAAATGTTAAGTTTTCGAACTGCAGTAAGATTGGCAGTATATATGCCATGAACATTCGAACAGAAACTTGGATATGAAACATTTAATATATAGGTTTATACAGAGCAGTTCTACAACTAGTACGCATGTTTTTTGAATAAAAACTGCAACCATGCAGTTCTGAAACTACATATTTCTGAGAATTAGTAGTTCAATATTTGGTCTATAGAGACTCTTAAATCTATAACAGTTTGAAACAGTTTTTATAGTTCCTGCCAAAAAGCCAGTATTTGAAATTCTTATGAATCCTGGGCATGAATAATTGTCACTCGAACTAATTAATTATTTTTATAATTCTGTCGCAATTTTAGTGGTTGGATGTTCAATATGATTGATATTTGTTTAAATAAGTTTGCTGTTTTTTTTAATATTTCTATTACTAATATTGATAGAACAACTTTTCTACTATTTTAATTTAAAAATTGTCTGAACCTTTAGGATTTCGAACCATTTGAGAATCAGAATTTGGTAGAACATGCGCATTATCAGATTTACTAATTCTAGATACAAACCTGACAGTTGAAAGTAAAATTTCATTGTGCAAATGGTTTCAAAATGCCCCATAGAAGATGAAGTTGTTCATAGGATAGCCTTTTATCTTTCATATCTCAATATGCAAATCTTAATATACCTTTAGATGATGGAAAGACTATAAACAACCCAAATCAATATTTTACTATAGTCCGTCTCAACCTTAGTATTCAGTATGTGTCTTATGGAGATAGAGAACATAGTTGTCAGATCGCCAATGACAGGTTAGGTTGGTAGCTCATTATAATGACACGACATTTTAAATACTTGTTGGTTAGGATATTATCCTATATTATTATATTATAATATTAATTTGACACTTGACAGGAAGGTTATGTTGTGATACTTACACCAACCTACAATACCAACTGTAAACATAATAAATCGAACTGACAACATTGCCTTGAAATAAAAAAAAGACAGTTTATTACAAATTGCTTACGTTAGTAAAAGAGGTATATATCCCATACGAGACTGTACTGAATACTAAGGGTGAGACGGTCTATAGCCAGCTTAATAATTTTGTCCACTGATCGATAAGAGCGTACCAACTTCAAATATTACAGAATATTTTGGAACAAAATATTTATTTGGAGTTTTTTTCCAAAATTACATACTTTACCTCATTGACTTTATTAAAATTTAATATCCTTTAGGAATAATATCTAAAAGAAATTAAAATTCATGAATAAATTCTAACTTCTAACTGGCATATTTATCATTTTCATTTTAACGAATAATTATTCATCTTATAGGCGATTCCCAAGATTCCAAAAACATCTAGTTTTATTTTCAATCATATCTTACGAGACATATGATACAAGTGCATTCTCATGTACACAAAGATGTACATAGAGTCACATAATACAAGAAGCAGAGCAGGAAAGGAGAAGTGAATATACAAAAATTTATGAAACACGCAATTATTATCTAAACAATTTAGTCTTCTTTTATTATGTGCTACATATAAAAATAAAATGATCATTCGCCACAATTTATCATATCATCGTATAATTTGTCCCTATCACAGTTCTACACAGCAGCAAATAATGAAAATAACGATTAAAAAAATACAAGATACTCAAAAAGTCGATAATGGTTATACTAAATAAAGTAGGATTTACATATATAAGAAATACAACATAGCAGTTTGTAAATTAAAAAAAAGTTTCTTTTGTTCAGCCTACTGTACATAATACAGATTTTATGTTACATTTATAAACATAGTATCCACGCACATATATTAAAAAACAACATAAAATATATCTTACATAGGATTCAGTTAAAGATAGTGCACATTTGTGATTTAAACTAATTTTACTTAGTTCATATTTATTATTATGTTTAGTGTACAGTTACATACAAGAAAGTTTCCCGGTTAGATTAGATGCAATATATTAAATACTTTTTCTTAGTAGTAAAATAGATTCTCACGTTTGTAAAACATTCTAATTCTGCAGTTTCATATCAACTCTTGTAACTTATTAATTTAACTACATGGCAATAATAAGGAGTTAATAAATAATCTGTGATAAAAATATTCTATTTAATTGATCTATGTTCATTAAAGCAGAAGCCCAAATTTATTTATATATTCTACAAACAAAACAAAACTGCTGACTATTAGGGACATTATAAAAGTTTTGTGTCCAACCGGTCTTAGGATTAAAGTGGTAGATTAAGAATAATTTTCCTAACCTTAAACAATTAATGCTACTTGTCAAGTATTTTTATATTTTTTCTTAACACTGAACTATCAAAATGATAAGTTGCTATAATAATAATCTCTAAAGCTTAGGTTAGTTAAGCTAAATAATGCATTCAACTGAAAATACCATCTATAAAACAAGATATAACGACTTTTAAGTAAGACATAACCTATAAAATGAAAACTTTAAATGAGTACATATTTAAAAACATCTGGATATTATTTAAACTTCCCATAGTAATTTTGAACTGAAAAAGTATTTAAAATAAATGAAATCAGATGTATACTTGACTCTTGATAGTAACTGTACAATTAGGAAGTATGGACAAGATATACGTAATGTACCGGATAATTGTAAGAAAAACCAAAACATACAAGTACTTCATCTTACAATTCTTCTAATATATCTCTTATTTTGGACGGCTGATATATAGATTAAAATTAATCTTTATGGTCCTCCAGAAAGTAATAAAAAAAAAAAGTACTCATATTATTTCCAAATGTACTAATAGCTTAATCCTTGTTAACTTTTTTCAAGAAGGAGAAGCAATAACATGATAAGACAGATTACTAAAATTTTAATTACGAGGAAGGCCAACAGTTACAATTATAATTATAACTGTCCTTGAATGATTAGATTGATTATCTTTGCATGAGAAATTTAAGAATTAAAATATCATTCTTTCTAAAATCTCTAATGACATAAAAGAGTACAGTAAAGTACCAGTAAACATTACAGTCTTTCTTTAATATAAAGAATATAAAATTAAAAATCTCAGAAAAAAGAGGGCCATACTGATTATCACAATAATAATTATAATAATAATAATAAATAAATAAAAGCTGCTAAAAATTATACATTTTAAAAACAAAACGCTAGAAGATCGTATGTTTAGGTTTTCCTGTACAGCCACATTATATTCGCTCTAAAACAGACAAACACGAGAAAAAACAAGATCAGTAAGATTTTAGAGGATCACTTCCGATCGGAAGAATCGGAAAATTGTTTCTCGAGCGAATCACATTCGGCAAGTTCCTCGCCGTTCGGCTGGTAAAGACTTGACACCAAATTCGAGTCGATGCTGTCATAGTATTTGGTGATCTCGTCCGATCCCGTCCACAAAAAATTGTTTGCCGACTGGTAATTGTGACTGCTGGATGTTTCGGTTGTTTGTCCGGGCGCCGAAGCGGATTCATTCAGGGAATCGGGATATTCCAATTCCAGTTCGGTGTTAAATGAGGAGAGAACCCATTGAGACCGAGATTCTTCTTTTGTAGAATTTGAAACCATCTGAAAAGTAGTGTGTGATTAAGCACAAAATGTATGTGTGACATCAAATATTTATAATTTTGATAGCTTGATTTGAATCACTTTTTAAAAAACAAGAGGAATTTGTCTTAGATGTGAAGTACCCCATTATATATTAATTATCGTATTTATTATTCCTGATTAGTGACAGTTTTCCTGTGGTATATTACAAATAAGATGTGTAGACATTCAGTATATATAACAGTATTCTATTAGGGCTGCTTTGTTGTTTAGTATTTATGATTATTAAACAATTATCGACTACAATTTTAAACGCAGTTTAACGTCTCTAAACTGAGATATTCTTTTAAACAATTGGTAGAGACAATAACTCGAAAAAACCTCACTGCACTACATAAATAATGCACCACTAGTTTTATATGATCATTTTTAAAAGTAACGACACTTTGTATTCTGTGGGCACCCCTCAAATTGATGTAGTAGCAACGACTTAAGCAAGTGTGATAAAATAATTGAAAAATGTGATTCTGGCGAAGCTATTGTTTTAAATTTTATAGACAAGGCGACTACAGGCGTAATTATTATAGCATGCCGTAGTTGTTTGAAAAACTAGAAACATTGATAAAGAAAGATTTGCTAAAAAGTGGATGGTAATCGTCATATTGGTGCTTAAAACTCAAAGCTGTACAAGCGGGGACAAGGAAGACTTGAGTGTACACAACTTTTGTAAAATTAAAGAGAATTATATTCTCGATCAAAATTAGTCACATACCAAAGTATGAATGAAAGTGTTTACGAAGAAACCTTATATTTCTACAATTTGAACCATGTTGATTATATATATAGTACCAAAGTTCACCATCAAGTTAATTGTGTAGAAGCACACACGGTATCTTCGTAAACTTTCATTCAGCGGAAAATTTTTAAACTATAGAGCGTCTCAACCTTAGTATTCAGTATGTCGTGTCTTATGCAGACAGAGAACATTGTTATAGTATAATGACATGACATTTTAAATACTTGTTGGTTAGGATATTATTTTAATATATTAATATTATATTATTAAGTTGACACTTGGCAGGAAGGTTATGTTGTGATGCTTACACCACACCGACACTACCAACCACACACATAATAAATCGAACTGACGGCATTGGCTTGAAATAAAAAGATTTATTACAAATTGCCTATGGTAATAAAACAGGTACAGTGCCTTCAAATGCTTTCCTCATTAGAGTAGGCTATTTTTTTTAAGTAATCAAGTAGCATTCAAATTCTTTCCTCATTAGAGTAGGCTGTTTTTTTTTTAAGTAATCAATGTTGGTGTACATGCTAACCTTTTGAAAACTTCAAATTCTGACAGTAAATTTAGATTATGGATGCATACATGACATAACCAAACTATCAAAATTATGCGTTTGTGTCGCGATTACGTGCACTGTCACCAACCATTAAAAAAAAGCATGGCCAGCTCTAATGAGAAAAGTATTTGAAGGCACGGTATATATCCCATAAGAGACTGGACCTACGAGGAAAGAATAGAGCAGGAGAGAGTCTCCTTAAAAATAATATTTGTCCAAAGTGGAAGCTCAATATGGCCACCGCAATGTATTATAGGCGTGCATAAATATTTTGTATACAGCATGTGTCAATTTTCATTAGCCATAGGTATAGCTACTAAAGGGTCTTTTATTAAGCGCTTCCTATCTTTAAATTTAAATAAAACAAAGTAGGTGTGAGATATTATCGAAATTTTTTATTCGTTTGAAAGCCCTATCGATGCCATTATTTATGGAATATAATATCGGACAAATGTCCGCCGCGACTTCGCTGAGTGGCGCGCATTCGGGATGTCCAATTTTCCATGACTCTGGCGCATAAATCAGGCTGAATTTGACCGATGGCTTGGGTTATGTTGGCTTGGAGGGCCGCTGTGGTTTGTGGATTATTCGCATAGACCTGCGACTTAAGAAAACCCCAAAAGGAACAGTCCAACGGGGTCAAATCGCACGATCTCGGTGGCCAGTTCACATCACCTCCACGTGAGATGATCCTCCCCTCAAATCGCTCGTGCAGAATTTCCAATGTGGCATGAGCTGTGTGACACGTAGCGCCGTCCTGTTGAAACCACATCTCATTGATGTCCATATCATCCAATTCAAGCCAAAAGAAGTTGGTAATCATCGCCCTATAGCGTTCGCCGTTGACGGTGATGGCCTGGCCAACATCGCTCTGAAAGAAATATGGACCGATGACGCCGCCAGCCCAAAATCCACACCAAACAGTGACTTTTTCGGGATGCATTGGACGCTCTTGAATCTCACGTGGATTGGTATTGTCCCAAATTCGACAATTTTGTTTGTTGACGTACCCATTCATCCAGAAATGCGCCTCATCCCTGAAGATGATTTTTTGATGAAAATTAGGATCAGTTTCCAACTGCTCCAGGGCCCAATCAGCGAACACACGTCGTTGTCTATGGTCATTTACCTTCAGCTCGTGTGTCAGTTGAATTTTATACGGGTGCAGGTGCAAGTCACGACGCAAAATTCGCCAAGTTGTGGTCTGCGAGAGGCCAAGTTCTTGTGAGCGACGCGAAATCGACCGCCTCGGATTCTCCTGCACGCTTTCACGGACAGCGGCGATGTTTTCGGCAGATCTTGCGTTTCGTGTTCGTACGGATGCTGCTTCCTTGATTACTGAACCAGTAGCTTCAAATTTATCCACCACACTGCGAATAGTTCTCTCAGTAGGATGATTACGACGACCGTAAAATGGCCGAAGTGCGCGGAACGTTGCCCGAATAGAACATCCATTTTGATAAAACAATTTTATCATTTGCACGTGTTGTTGAGCGCTATATCCGTCCATGGTGATTTGGCAAAACAGACTGAATAAATGACAGCCAATCTGACAGATGTAGCTTCAACAATATGGCCACTACCAACTGTCAAAGTTCGGAAGTCCCTATTGGAAGACCCTATATATTTAGTCGGCCATTTTGGAGATAAATGTCAGTCATATTACGTACTTATTTTTAGTTATTATTATATATTCTGGGTATTTCTTAAATATACGACTATTGTAAAAATTATACCTACATTATTTCACGTCCTAAACCGGCTTAAGAAAGTCAATTATTCGAAGTTCTATTCAACATTTGCTATTAGCATACATATTTACCGCCTTAATATTATCTCCAAAATGGCGGACGAGTCAGCTATGCTTTATATAGTAGTTGTAGCCATAGGCGATTAATTCATGCAATACGTAAGAACATGGCACCCCTACTTTCCTCTCCAATGCCAGCGCGACCGATACAAGCTCAAGTTAGCAGTAACTGTTGGACCACTGACTTGGGTGTTTGTAATGCGTTCAGAAATAATATTTACGCGTTGGAAGGATTTGTTTTTTTTTCCTTTTAGTAAATGTAGAGAATTATTAAGCTGCGTTCACGCTGCATGACACAAACAAAAGCGTAATTCTAATAAAATTAAAAATAAGGTAAATAAAAAAGGATTCTGAAAAAAATAATGAACTACTAGATCAGGAGATCGCGGCGGCCATTTGATGTTTCCCGTTCCAGTAATAAGACGGCTTTTATTGCAGACTAGATCGCAACGTGTTCGCAGCTAAAGATTGAATGTAAAATCTTGTAGGGAGATCGGACTAAATCGTTGTGATGTCGATTGTTGCCGGGATTGGTGACGGACCCCCTACTGTCCGTCACCAATCACGTTGCCACTTATTATTTGTATACGTATAAATCGCACGTAAACATTGAATCTACTACCTAATGAAAATTGACACATACGGTATGTATACTTCGTATGTTCTCAAAAATCATTTAAAATAGGTTCTTAGTCCAATAATAATTAAAGAAATGTCGTGAGTTCATTATTTTTTCAGTTCTTTTATTCTTTTTAATATAGTAACATTTATTCTAACTGTATTAAAGAAAACATAAAAAAAACATGCCTAGAATATGTATGTTACGCTACTGAACACATAATCAAACATGTCAGATATATGAAAAGTTATTCAAAATACCCATTTTATAATCGTTGGGCAATATATATATCACCAGTTTATTATCTCTCCTGTTCTATTCTTTCCTCGTAGGACTGGACTGAATACTGAGGTTGAGGCGCTCTATAGTAAATTCGCAGTCCGACATGTTACTTATTTCGTCTTCCATATCCATAGGCGTGCCTTTTAAAATGTATTCATTGTATAAATAAGCATACTAAGATGTTTCATATGGGCTTTTTACGAAAACACACAAGATCGTCATGTATATTATGTTGCTATTTAAATGCGAATTTGAAAATATTTTCTTATTTAATATACTGTTACAATAAGACCTTAGGACCGAGTTGTAATATCCCTGTTTATTTTTTTAACGCCGCAAAATAAGAGTTAATTAAATGGAACGTATTGTACACATTGCAGCCAAACATGTTCCCGATCACTTATAATACTTAAAGTGCGGTCCAGATAATAATTTTATCACTCGCAGCGATTGCATATCGTTTTCATAACGCTCGCATTTTTACATGTGGTGGATGGTTGTGAACATTAGTAAACATAACCTAATTATTTATACATCACAATCTTATCGATTGTGATGTATAAATAATTAGCGTTAAAATTTAAATGGAAAGGAGATAGCGAGCGCGAGCGTTGCGATCTTTATCTGTAACGCGTCCTTTGCCACTTTAGGGAGTTTGGATTCACTACTTCTTGGATCAAATGTACAAAGTAATGGATGTGCCTCGTCTGTTATCGGAAAAAGTTTATATCAATACCGGCCAATGCGTAGGGCTAGTAACTGAATGGAAGTATAATTAAACAAAAGTAGTTTTATACTGCAGATTACTGTAGATCATCAAAGTTAGTACAATGCATGTGATTGCAAGAATTTCTGGTTCATCCGTTACTTCAGTATCATAGCTACTCAAACTACTATATATATACCCAAGATGTCTTCAAATCTATTTTTTAGTTTTTTTTATCATATATCTAGAAATATCATTTTGAGAAAAAGTAATTCAAATCTCTATCAAACACATATTTAAGCTGTAGCTTAAGTTATTCACTAGGGATAGTGTAATAACACATATAATACTCGTTTTTACCAATAATCACAAAGACGTCAAAAATGCTGATATATTACCTGTCGCCAATTATTCACTATTTCTCAACAAAATGCCAAAGACTAAATTTACTTTTAATAATTGTTTATTTAAATTTTGTTATTACTACGCTAAATACGATACCTATGTGATATTGCATGCGAAAATGATAATGATAATGAGATGCGTGCTAGGAAGTGAACTTAAATATCATATGATGAAGGTTGAAGTTTAATTATTATATTGTAACAATGTCTTTTATAACTGCAGTTTCTTTTACATTCATCATATGATATTTCATGATAAAGTAAAAGTATAGGTTTTACATACCTGAGAGATACATCAAGCTATCAATTTTTAATTTAGGTAAGGTATTTATGAGGAGAATTTTATTAATACTAGCATTATATTGGTTGTTTAGGAAAAAGCAATCTCAACACATATGCAGCGAGGATAAATTTGTATATTTTTTTTTTGAAAATTGCTAATATAATTAAAACAAGGTATAAAGATTAATCAAAACCATTAAAGGAAACAATAGTACAGTTTTGTTATATATTATGCAGTTCTGAATAAATGCAGAAGTTTATATCAAGAAAACGTGTTATATAATAGTTTTAAGTTTAGTTCTTCATTTAAAAATGACCTCGTTTGCCTAATCGATGAATATTTGTGTTCTCATTCAGTCATATGTACAGTTCAAATATGTTAGCTAAAATTAACCAATTAACATTAGAGTGAACGTGCGAAACTGAACTTAATATATAAAAACGAAAATGAAAAGTGTGAACACATGGATGTTAAAACTAACATCAAGCAGTAAATAATTACTGTGACTTACATATATACCTTTATACGTAAAACGTATATGTATATATGCATGTGTTTGAGATACACACATACATTAAGTGCCATTGCCGATAATCGAACGCACAGACACCGGTGTTTCGACCTATGAGGTCTCATCAGTGTACGTGGAGATTCTCGACAATAGCTTCAAGACTTAAATCGCTGCCTATGTCATTTTCGCATGTTAAATGTAGTGAGAGGATCACAGCGACATCTAACACCCAAAAGATGACACGGAAAAAAGCGATGGCTTCTGACAGCATGTTCTGCTATACAGAGGCCTGTATCTTAATAGTGTATCTCGTGTAATAGAGCCTTAGGTGGCGTCACCAATCAAAACGCATATATACATATAAGTTTTACGTATAAAGGTATATATGTAAGACACAGTAATTATTTCCTGTTTTTAACATCCATGTGTTCACACTTTTCATTTTCGTTTTGATTGGTGACGCCACCTAAGGCTCTATTACACGAGATACACTATTAACATACAGGCCTCTGTATAGCAGAACATGCTGTCAGAAGCCATCGCTTTTTCCGTGTCATCTTTTGGGTGTTAGATGTCGCTGTGACACTCTCACTACATTTAACATGCGAAAATGACATAGGCAGCGATTTAAGTCTTGAAGCTATTGTCGAGAATCTCCACGTACACTGATGAGACCTTATAGGTAGAAACACCGGTGTCTGTGCGTTCGATTATCGGCAATGGCACTTAATGTATGTGTGTATCTCAAACACATGCATATATAACATATACTTTTTACGTATAAAGGTATATATGTAAGTCACAGTAATTAATATAATAAACGTCACTGAATTATTTCTTAGACAGGAAAAATAGGCTTTACATCCCATGACTTTTGTTTTTCTGAATAGTGTTTAGATTGTTAACGAAAAAGTCTTACTCATAGCAGATTGAGCATCATCGATTTTGTCCTAATGACTTTTTTGATTACTATGTGATAATCAGTTGAATACAAGTTGCATATTATTAATAGTAAAGTTGTAATAACCCGTTAATATTGGTAGACAATGCAAAGGATAGAATAATTAGCTTATTTATGAATGGGTATTGAGGTTCGATCAATAGGGCCCACTAGAAATTTAATATATAAGAATAATAGAGGAATAGAGTAAATATATATGTCAAAACAGTGGAAGGTCAAAACATTCCGAAGCTATACGAGAGCCGTCGTTTTCATAAAACCTAATAAAGAAACAATATTTTTTTGGAACAAAGATTTATACACTTTCGCATGCGTTTAAACCAGTTCTCGAAACATTTTCACAATAATAAATATCACAGTTTACGACACCAAGGCCAAATGGATCTCGCTATCGCTGCATGATATAAGGCCGTCACATGAGATATTTCTGATTCTGCCAACCTCAATATGGCGATCCTTAAATAAATTGCCGGGCTGAGTGAAGGAGCATTGGTAGACGTTATTTGGTGACTAATATTAACAATAAGTCTGAATATGTGAATTCTAAAGTATCTGAGGGCTAATTTAGTGGGTTTATTATGAATATTTCAACATTTTCAATTTTTGTCCTGTAATTAGACTTGTGTCTGGTAGATAAATAAAGATGCTATAGTAATTATTAAAATGATGTCATTATTACCAATACTGCATCTTGTTATAATCGTAAAGTTGAAAAATGCCAATAAAAAAGTGATTAGTGTTGAAGCAAATTTTGCTCTGTCTTGACATGTGTGCATATAAATACAATAGATTTGGTACACGCAGCACCAAAGAGTGTGTAACAAAATTAGCAAATTGTAATAGTACCAAAGTGGAAAAAAAATCACCAAATATGTACCGAAATACAAAGAAAAAATGAGTTTAGTGAATATTACATTTGGTATTTGGAAATATTCTATATTTCTTATGAGAAGTGTACATGTATGTATGTGTATCAGTTTATTGTACTATTTGAGTACACTGCACAACAAAGTTATGGCTTTATTATATATTTAAATCTTTAGTTCCGACACAATAGAAGCACATGTTAGGCTTAAAGCAAGTGCAAATGATGCTACCAATGCCAGAGTGGCTGAATATTTAATGAAGTAAATATTGCGATGTGGAATAGTGAAAGCTTCAAAATTTTCCATGAGAGTTGAAATCCTCGATTACGTTAGTACCGCAACATTTTCAAAATCCAAGAAGTCATCCACAAAATCGAAACAAACACCTTCCAACATAATCGAATCCCAATTAGTTTTATCTTTTGAATTGTAAGAAAAAATTAGAAATGTAAGTAATAGTAGATTGTTGTATTAGGATTAAAAATGTCTCTTTTTTCGACGAGTACAATTATACATTTGCGAGGCGGAGCGTAGCGTAGCCGAGCGAATGTAAAATTGTACGAGTCGAAAAGACATTTTTAATCCGAATGGAACATACTATTTTTTCTCCAACCGAAATCATGCATTGCGATAATAAAACGAAGTCTATTTTTTATTCAACCGAAATCATGCACTGGGATAATAAAACGAAGTAGGTAACGTTGTCGTGGATATGTTGTCAAACATTAGTCATACATTAGTTGTCATTGCATTCATTTGTGATTATTAGTGGTCCAATTTGTTGAAAACTTTGTAAAAATGGAAACTAATGAAGATTTGGGTGTTCCTGAAGACATACTAGAGTGTGCGAAAGTAGTTTCTTTGAATCTTCTCCCGCAGAAATCTAGAGAAATTTATGAGTACGCGTACCAACGGTTTATTGATTGGTGCAAAGGAAAACATGTTCAGGTGTATTCAAAAGATAAAATGAAGCCGTCTACGCTTTGGTCACAATATTCCATGTTGCGGTCAACGTTGGATATAAAGAAGGGTATCGATATGAGTAAATATTCAAAGTTGCGTGCTTTTCTCAAGAGACAGAGAGGGATATTTACCAAAAAAGTCGCGAGTATTTACAAAGGAGCAAGTAGATAACTTTTTGGACAATGCACCTGATAATTTATATTTGATGCAGAAGGTAGGTACTTTCAAAATAAAAGAATAACATTTTTAAAGAGTTTCTTTATAGGTTGTCTTATTGGGGGTTGCAGGAGCAATGAGGTGTGATGAAATCGTGAAATTAAGAATTGATAATGTTGAAGATGTGAAATCCGCCTTAATTATAAAAATTCCCGATACTGTGTTGGGAGAAAATTATTTAAGTGTTTATCGAAAATATATTGCTTTACGTCCACCCAGATTGGTAGAACGTCGATTATTTCTCAGATATGTTAATGGAAAGTGTCATCGAATGGTGGTTGGTATTCACAAAATCAGTGCCGTCGCGCAAGAAGTAGCAAAATTTTTGAATCTGGACAACTGGAAAGAGTATACCGGACACGCATTACGACGAACGTCTGCTACTCTTTTGGTTGACGGCGGTGATGACTTAACATGTCTTAAAAGACACGGAGGTTGGAGATCAAGCACTGTGGCGGAATCCTACATTGAAGAGTCACGTTTGAACAAAGAAAACATTGCAAAAAGGATATTGGGAGATGTAGATGATAGTGGTAGTACTGGACGAAGCGCCGATATCATTTCTGATAATAATATCACAATTGCAGAAAACGTGTTGGACCGCTTAGATCGCTCTAAGAATGGGGCTACTGATGGCAGTGGTTTATTTAATTTTAACAAGTGCTTAAATTGTACATTCAACATTAATGTGAATAAATGAAAATCGTTAAATAATAAATTAAAACTATGAATACTTTTTTATCCTAGGATTAAAAATAACCACTTTTATCCACAACTATTAAGTAATATATGTATTAAATACGCGATTTCTATCAAGTAATGCCATGCATTACTAAATACTGTTGAATAATAATGACACTTCGATGGAATAATATTTATTACTCCACCGTTGTGTCAAATTTGACATTTCATAAATATACTTATATATACCGGTAGGTTTTCTGGTAACGCAACGATTGTATAGCGCATGTATCAGTCCCCACAACTGAACGACTACGTATATGTACTCCCCTCCGTTAACCAGAGCGGTGGTAGTAGTATACTACAGCCGTTCGCGTCGGGGAATACGATAACTGTAGCGAGTGATAGTGGGGACTTGGACACTCCTCTGTCGTTGCTTCACCCGAAAACTTACCGGTATATGAATTTAAGCAACTGTAATGTAACGATTAATAATTATTATAAAAATTAATTTTTTGAGTATTAGAAACGTCACTATTAATAAATAATGTTGTTCCTTTATCTCTTTATCTTTTGTATTTTTGAACAAACATATATAGTTGTGAATATGCGGTATACATAAATCGCATTTTTTGTTTGCCGTGTCAAAATGTCAACTTCTGACAGTGTTTGTAGAAAGAAATATTGTTCTTTATCTTTCGTATTTTTTGAACAACATTTAAGTTGTGGATAAAGTATAGTATTTAACTCGCGTATAATGGCTATTACCCACTCAGATGTTACAACACTCGCCTGACGGCTCGTGTTGCAATTTCATCTTCGTGGGTAATAGCCATCATTACACGCTTGTTGAATAATATACTATTACTTCAGTGAATATTTTTGTTGCTTAGATACCACTTTCTTGGATCAGTATGGAAAATGACAACCTTAAATACTTCTGACAGTCAAAATATGTCATACTTTTTTTACGGCTGGAGAAAAAATTGTTATTCTTGAAACTACCCTACAACTTAATTTTCAGTAACACTTTATTTCGTTCTATTTCATTATTTTAAAATTATTAACATTAATTAATGTAAAGGTAATATTTAAAGTGTTATTTTAAAGTTTAAGGATCTATATTTTGAAGCAGAATGAATTTCAACAATGTACCGTTCTATGCAATAAACTGGCGTACACTTAATATCCGATTGTGTAAATATGACTTTTATGTGTCATATAGCGTCAATTCAATTTGTCACACTTAACTGACAGATAGAGATATTCAATATGCCCGCATGTTTAGATTTGATAAGTAAGTCTCGTATTATAGCGAAAATCGAAGATAACTGGTCAATTAGAGTAGTATGACAGCAATTTTGCATAAATAAACTACTGTGCTAAAAATTAAGAAACGCTGGGAGAAGGAAAGAACATTATATAGAAGAGGTAGTTCTGCTAGTGCCCGAATATCCACACGCGAAGAAGACTTTTACAATATTTAAGGGACCCTTTTGATACCGTTAGAAATGCTAAAATTGCAGTAAATTTTCCTGGCTCACTATCCACAGCTTGTCGAAGAATCCATGAATCGGACTTGAAAAGTTCTATGCTGTTTAGGAAATTATAAAAGTAGACGTTTCATAAATGTTTGGGTTTGGTGCTGGTATGAAGAGCTAGGAGTTCAAAATAGACGGGCGGTTAAATGCTGAAAACTATATCCATGTTCTAGAAAACGTAATACTGCCATCTATTCGACGATTATATCCAGAAAATTTTATTTTCAACATGACAATAGTCCTGTGCACACGCCTAATATTGTTAGAACATGTCTTGGTAATAATATTGAAACTTTGCCGTGGCCCGTTAACAGCCCCGATCTGAACCCTATTGAGAATACATGTGGTTTATTAACTAAGAAAATATACACCCAAAATATTTGTTTTCTAAATGTGAATCATCTTTGGGATACTATAGAAAAGGCGTGAGAAGAATTTATTAGTGGCAGATGAAGATTAATTATTAATTCAAAGCCTATCGTTTAAATAAAATCGTTTTCTTATTTTATTTTTGTATTTATTTTTATTTGTATTTTATTTTGCATGTTGAATATTAAACATATATAATAAATTTTATTTAATGTTAATATCTTTACAAACGATAATTTCAAATAAAATATCAAGATAAAAGATAATTCGAACCAATCATTTTGACAACTACTGTCAATAATGAAGGCATTATTTAACCTTTCAAATACAGGATCAAATAAGCCATTTTCACATTGACAAAATAATGTCAAAATTAGCATAAGACATGTACGCCACTTTATTGCACAGAACTGTACATCAAAGTTATGTGACGGCCTTATATCGCGCGACGACAGCGAGATCCAGTTGGCCTTGACGACACATCTAAGTAGCGCCACCTAGTGCTTATTTGTAGAATTTAAAAAGACGGTCATCGTACATGCATCTAAAAATTGTGAGGAAGAAGATGATTGGAGTGACAATATAAAATAATAATTACTGGTTCTCTTTAATATGGAGAGGAGAAATTATTAAAAGAACTGAACATATTACAGAACATTGTAATTAATAATACAATTAGTTTATGGTTAATCAAGTCAAAACAGTGTAAAATACTGTACAGATGTGAAAAGTTAATAATAGTGCTTAAAGGCACTACATTTAAACATTTTAAAATTAACACGAACATGTGAAAACAAAGTCCTTAAATGACAAATACATCTTCTTAATTCCATGCGTAACGAACAATTTATAAAGCGAATAAAATTTATCCATACAAACTTAGATTTAGGGACACCTTAGAAAATGCAGATCACGCTTTCAGACTCGAGTTTTGTTTGTGTGTTGCTGAGAACACTATGAAACATCGCCATTTTTATCAGAATTTGATGTTTAGTGATGGAGCAACATTTTCGACAAATGGTACTGTTCCTTCACAAAATTGCAGATATTGGTCAAAGGATAATCCAAATGTTCAAATTAACGCCCGAAATCAGCGATATCAAAAAGTCAATGTTTGGTGCGGAATGTTATTAAACAGAATCATTGGACCCTATTTTTTATAATGGAAATTTAAATCAACAAAATTACTTGGAAATGCTTCAGAATTTTTTATAGCCATCACTTGAGCAAGAGGAATTGCGACGCATCTGCTTCCAACAAGATGGGTGTCTAGCTCACGGTACCTTGATTGTAAGAGAATTCTACACTTTCCTAATAGATGGATTGGACAACATTTATTTATTTATTTAAAGAATTATCAAGAGAAAATGTTAAGTGCCAAATACATAGTTGAGGATTGACTTTTTATATACAGTACAATCGCGATAGTGTGAACACAAAAATACAGTGAGTCGTTCAAACTAACGGGGGTGTTTATAGAAACGAGGGTGTAATTAAACAAATTAACTTTATTACTTAAACTTAAATGGATTATACATGAACATCCCTAAGATGTAAAAAAATCTGTTATTTTTTTCTGAACATTATTTTGAGCAATTTTAGCCATAACTGCTTTTTCTTGAATTGCTTTCAAAGTGATGATGTCACTCATATATATGGAATTTTGATTGGACCATTCTACAGCTACATTAAATGCTTTAATTGCATCGGAATGGCAAATTTTTCGTTCAATGGACTCAGTTTCATCCTCATCTGAAGAAGACATTTCCACAACATGTGCCGCCTCACTCTTGTCCAAATCTTCCACATCTGCAGTAGTGTAGTCAGCCTAAAATTTGCAGTTTTGATTATGCTATTGACTTCTAAAACCACTTATGCATTAACTTACTGGAGCAAGTTCCTGTAGTCAATTTATTGTATCCCTAATAGCATCAGGAACCAAAGTTTTTTCCCATCTTAATTTTTCCCGTAATGTACTTAATGGAATGTTATCTTCGTCTGCATCCTCATTATGTTCATTAAAATCTGGCAGGATATTTCTCCAACACTTTTCGAGTATTGTTGAGCTAAGTTTCTCCCACGTCGCAGCTAAGTGTATTATTGCATCTTTTAGTGAAATGTTACCGAGTGCTGCAGCTATTCCTTCTTCCGTTGATACAACAGAACTCAGCAAACTGTTTCTATAGTATAGTTTGGTGAGCCTTAAAATATTTTGGTCCATGGGTTGGATCAAAGATGTAACATTAGGAGGTAAGAATTTTACAAAAATCATCCCATCGTTAGTCCTCAGTTCTGTTGCTGATGGATGGGACGGGGCATTATCCACAAGGAGAATTGCTTTCTGAGGTAACTGTTGATTACGCAGAAAACATCTTACCTACGAATTAATAATTTTGAAATAATCAGGCGTATGAAACACACCGTAGATAATTTTAACTCTCACCTCAGGTACAAAATGTCGAAAAAACCATTCCTTAAAGAGTTCCCCGGTCATCCACGCATTTTTAGTGTTTTTGTACAGCAATGGATTGTTAAAATTCTTAAAACACCTTGGATTTTTTGATTTCCCTATCACTAGGGGTTTCAACTTGTGTACTCCTGAAGCATTTACACAACCCATAATCGTCAGTTGTTGCTTAGAAATTTTTAATCCAGGAGCAGTTTTTTCAGCTAATGAGACATAACTTTTATCAGGCAATAAGCGCCAATACAATCCTGTCTCATCAGCATTATAAATCTGGTGCAACTTTAGGTCATGCTCTTGAATAATATGGTTTAGATCCTCTTTAAAAGGGTCTACTGCATCTGGGTTGGCTGATAATTTCTCCCCTGTGATTTTCAAGAACCTTATGCCACGACGATGTTTAAATCTTTGTAGCCAACCATCACTGGCTGTGAAAGTATCAATATTCAATTGTTTTGATAGTGACAATGCCTTCTGTTTCAGCATAATCCCTGAAACTGGAAAATTCTTGCCTCTTTGTTTAAGAAACCAGTTGTACAATTTCTCTTCTAAAAGCGGAAATGCTGACTTTTTCAATGTGAATTTTTTCGATGGTTTTAGCGTGTGAGTTAACGTATCGACAATGAGTTTTTCATTTTTTTTAATAGCACAAATGGTTGATTTTGAAACTCCGTATTTTTTAGATAACACTGTGACTGATTGCTTTTTTACGTTCTTCGATTATATTGGCTTTTACTGTTAAACTCAAAAATTTCTTTAATTTCCCCATCTTGCTCTAAGCATTTACACTATGTATTTACACTGGAGGCACATTCACAACTATACCTTTATACACGGCGACGGCGCATTTAGTATACATGCTTCAATATATAAAATAAGGGACTTCCCCGAGCGGTAAATAAATAAAACTCCGACATAAACATATAATGCACTTGTTCGCACCATCGAGGGTCCACGCTGTTCATACTACTCGGCGTTCAATGTAAATAATTTCGTGTTCACACCACCGACAGTTTTTCAGTACCGCATGTTCACACCATCGCGATTGTACTGTATTTACATATAGATGACAAAAGTACAAAAGAAACAGCACCCAATAATACCAGGAAAGTAGAAATTTTACAATAACGTTCCTAACAAGCTATATTAAAGCAATTACTGTGGAATAATTAAAACACATGCATTTAAGAGGCATCGGTGATTGTATTTCGCTTGAAGGTACCATACAGCTTCTTCAGACAAAGGTGTGGAATAGCAGGATAAGTTAATATTAAAACAAGGCCAAAAGTGCAAAAAATAAATGTTTGTTCAGGTGAGATTTATTCCTTCTTTGCGAATCATTATTCTATCGCAATTTGATGTTTGAAATTTAATTGAAATCATAATACTTAAGTTCGGACAAACGTTTCTTTGTCCATAACCTAGTTCACTCCGGATTTATCTGAACACCTGTCATTTGTTGGTAATACGGACTATTCTACTTTTCGACATTCCTAAAAACATTAGTTAAAAAGATGCACATAATAGGAAGGCATAAATGCAGGAATGCATACCTCGCTTCGGGTCCCTTACTCGGCATTATTCGGAAAACGCGGGAAATGAAATTCAACGTCCAACATAAGAGTTATGTTATCATTAAAGATATCGTAAATTTGCTTATAAAATTGTTAGTGTCTATACTGAACAAAACAGTTCAAAACGTAACCGACTGCTTTTTATATCAAAGCCGAAATAAGCAGTCGGTTACGTTTTGAACTGTTTTGTTCAGTATAAACACATGCCTGTTATCTGTTTAGTTCCTCATTGTGAGAAATTACGCATGGCGCAACAATTTACATAAGATTTCAGATATTGAGACAAGGAAATGGGTATATAAATCTTTAAAATATATTCAAACAATCTCAAATATTGAAGAATTTAGCACTGCCCTTCCAGATTTTAAAGATGCGGTTTTAAATAATTAATTTTCAAAAGAATTTGCCATTTATTTTTTAAACAATTATGTCTACAATCCGCCACAGTAAGCTTACTGTTCCAGATTGCATTCCTTTGTGAACACTAATATGCATTTCGAAGAGATGCATAAAGTAATTAGCTATATATGTTGATGGAAAAAAAATTACGTCTTGATAGAACCTTGCATGTTCTATAGTAACATTTGTGCCCGATAAAACCAAAACAGGATCATGAAACTCATCAAATGTCGAAATACAAATCATACTACATCATACATTCATATCATAGGTTAGCTATTACTTCAAAATACTCTATCGAAAATGTTGATAGTAATTTTTGGAAATTAACAGCTATTAAAAAGCCCATTCTAGTGAGTACTTTGTAAAAAAAAAATCTAATAATATTGGTTGTGGTATTCGGTGCCAGTTTTGTAAAATTTGTATCCATACCTATGAATGTACTTGTACAAGCTACTGTGTACAGGCTGTGTTTGTACAAGCTACTGTGTACAGGCTGTGTTACGCAAGCACATCCATTATGTGTTCATTAATTTGGATAATGCTAATGTTCGAATCAGGGTTCCAAGTTCACTTGGAAAAATACAACAGTTAGTTGAAAATGGTTTTGCTAATTCTATACCTTGTCTCAGAATAAGAAGGAGTGATTCAAATATCGCGCCAAAATGGCGTATATTTTTAAGGTATTTCATTGGTTCTTGCGTAGGCAAGTTTAACATGGAAAAATAAGTTTGACAAAACGTCATTTTATGTTTATAGTCAAGCCATAACCTAGTCTTTTACATTTTTACTTCGGTTTATTATAGTTTATTGTGTTATTAAATAAAATCCGTACTTTTATGTACAACACGAGCATGAGTTGATCAGACGGCTTAAGACCTAAGGAACAAGAGATCAGGCATTTAAAACTTTGAATTTGATGAATCTGTCAAAAATACTGTACGACAGTGCAAAAATCAAACGTCCAACAATTAATATCATTGCAAAAATAACTGTAGATGAGTTCATACCATAAATGAACTGAACAACTCACATATATTCTAGAATTGACGCATTAATTTCAAGTAAGTGTTAATTAAATACTAATTATATTACCACATGTTCATATACATGTTATATTTCAGATATGTCAAATGTAAAGAAACCTGTACTAATAGAAAAAGGTGAAAATATCTGGTGGAGAATATTTGGGAAAAAGTTTGGATTGTCACAAGTATAATGAGTGCACGACAAGCTTTGTTGAAAATCTGTAGGATTAAAAAGCCATACCGATAAAGATAGGCAATTAAGAATACTTCATATACGTTCTGAATTGATACATAAGGTGAAGTTACTTCAAAAAAATCCCCTTTCAGAATATCAGTTATTCGAGAACTTTTGACAGAAGCAATTACAAATGTTACAATAAGTATTTGGAAAAATTGTGCCGACCATGTAAATTTTTAATCTTGTGAACACTAAATTATTGTTAATTTTCAATATATAATAGAAATAAAAATGTGTTATACTTTATATATTTTCAAGATACATCAATTTTAATAGAGAAGAATAATTAGTAATGTGTAGGTATATGTAATTATCTTTGCAGGTCGTGTAAACAACTTCAGCCGATGTAAATTTTTCAATTTATTACTGGTCTATGTAAGCTTCACATTTCCAAGAGTAGTTGCTTGAATTTACCTCCTCAAGGTTTGTAGCAGTAATACGAATGATTTATCTGTACAAGTTCTTTATTGATATTTACAATAGAAACTAATAAGCATAAACTTTTTCTGCAAATTCTTAAGGACGTTTTGATAAAAGGTAAAAGGTTTGATTCATTCTTGCTCGCTGATACAAATATTTAATAATAAATAGACTTGATTCACAATTTTTATGTTGATATAGCACATTCACTAAAATGTGAAATAATTATATATTTATAATGGCAATCCTACTCAAAACGCTCAGAACAAAGTCTACTCTTTTCATTTGTAAATTGGGCCTATATCTTTATCCATAGATTCTTCTAATGATTTTTTTTGAAAAATAGAATGAACAGATTTGAATGTTAAGAGATTTATATTCATCAAATTATAGATATATGCACCTACTTGTGTTTATAAGCTTACTCTCACTTGTGTTTATAACTTTACTCTTCTGTTTCCAATTGCCGTGCACTCGTATTGCTGCTTTGACTGGTAGAATGAAAAACAGCACATCCATCTATCTTAATGAAAGTAGTAAATGAAACACAAAACAGCTAAATCCTTAGTTAGTATTAATACAGTTCATCTAACCTCAATTGTCATAATGTCATATCAAATTGTCTACTAAATTTTAAGCTATGTGTTCCATGTTTTGGCGGGATATTTGAATCACTCCTTCTTATTCTGAGACAAGGAATTTATTAATGAAAAAACATATCATCTTTACTGGAAACAGTAAAAATGTTGACAGCAAGGACTACACAGAGTCACAATATCAGTTTATTGAGCATCATTTAAATATAATAAAGTTAACAACTGGTTTAACTTCATAAATTAAAAGGTTTGAGCAATATCCGCATACATACTTTTCATTGGATTAAGAAAAAAAGAAAAGTGCAGTCAAATTTAATGGAAGAACCCAGTCAAAATGAAATTGATATAATTAAAGAAACTATTTCACGACGTTGCGTTGTGTCTACAAGTACCACGCGATCATTTAAATTCTAAATTATAGCAGGCGGGATTTTTTTTATTAGGTTGTCCAGAATGTCAATTATTGATTAATTAACATTTTGAAACGTCACTTTGACAATTCAAATTGTAAATTAGTACTTATATACCAACTTAATTTAAATTTCACAGCCTGCTCTAATTTACAATTTAAATGATCGCGCGGTACTACTCTAAATGATCATGATTAGAAATATGATGACCCCTCATTTTGTTTGGTAATTAAAGTAATAAAAACTTGTATTCATATACCTTGTTTTATTACTCTCCTGTAGACAAAGGGCAGAATTTTATTTTGAGTAACGAGAATCTGTTATTTGTTTAATCGTAACACCTGCTAAATTTAATATATTTTGAAATTTTCCGCGCTGGCACTTTCCGACTATTCACGAACGAAGAGCCGAAACGAAGCAACGAACGAAGAGCCGAAACGAAGCACTTATTCCTGCATTTATGCCCTCCTCACATAATGGGTTTGTTGCTTAAATCAAGCATCCGCCATCTGCATTTTAGCGACTTTTACGTTTTACAATTTCCACTCCTGCTTGAATTCAGCAATTGTCAAATTTGGCATTATACTACCATAAGCGCAGTTTAAAGGTTTTTTTAGCAGTGATTTTGAACATTATCGACGGAAACTAATCAAGTTTAACAGAATATAAACTACAAATTGCAGGTTTTCAATGCAATTTCATCATATTGGCAATGTTACAAAATAATGTGTATTTTATATATTAAATATTTAAGCACAACTCGGGCGGTAGAATATATGAATTAAATCACAATGCGCGAGTCAATTACAGACACCAAATAGCAAAATAGATCAGATCGTATTTATGTCATTTGTTCAGTTTATAAACCAATAATTAAGATAATAATTATAAATATACTTACTGCAATACTTGTAGGAGTTTAATAACGCTGATTGTGGTTTTATTAGAAGGGATGATGTATCACGCAATGTGATATATGATGTAAATTCGAATTTACTTTGTCCATACTATATACATACACATATCAATTCTATATTTAAAAGAAAAGCGAAGAAACCTATTAGGCTTAAAATTATTAGCTAATTTACAAAGATATCACAAAGAAGAGAGAGATATTTACAAAGATATCACAGTACTCACGTGTATATATCGGAATAGTTTCTAAATTTGAAATAAAAACATTGAAAATACCAAATGCAAGACCTATTTTCCATATCATTCATTAACAATCGATTTATTCTCATCCAATTTTAACCTGTTAATGGAGGAGACAAGGTTCAATGATTGCCCCATTGTTGGTTTTGTGGAGATTTCCTTTTGAAGTTCAGTCACTGTCCCACGATCATTCATACGTACATATAAGCATGCTATGTATGTACATAACACAATAAATTCCTAGACAATGAATTTTATGTTGCACACTTTTCTGTGCTTGATTGCAATATAATTTCCGGCATGTTGACGGATTTTTTCCCAGCTCGCTATTTAAAGAAGCGTCGAATTCGATTTTTCTCATTATTGGACTCACTACATTTAGAGTAGGTCCGGAATGTTACATCATAAACCAATAAATCGGGTGAGTTAATTGTAATTATTTGAAAGCAAGGTGATTCATGATTATACAGTCTGCGTTGTTGGAAAAAATGCTTGTACAATTTACAAAAATATATATTTTTCACGAAAGTCGAATTTTCACCATCATTTGTTTTTAGTAATGATGTCACCTAAAGTCCCTCGATATATAAAGTACCGCAATTGGTTTGTCCCATTATAACGGCGCCAAAATGGCGGTGATTTAGTGACATTTAGTAGTTATTTAGTAATTCGTACGCATATACTGGGGTGTCTCTAAAAGGTGCGGAAAAAACGCTACCACACTTTTCTGAGGACAAAATATGACGATCTAACCCAACTTACCTCAGTCCAAAAGTGGATGCTTTCGGAGATGCAGAGTGTCAAAAGTTCAATTTGGTTTTAGTTTTTTATAAATAATTTCTGTAATAATTGGTATATTGTCACAATATTTGGGTAGGGGGGGTTTCGTGGGGTAAAAAATTTAAATCTGCTCTCATGTTCATTGCAAAATGTAGAGGGCGCCACCTGCGGCATATTGTATCCATTTAAAACGTAATAACTTTTATGAGACACACTGTATTTAACTTTCAAATAAAAATTCTTATTCTCCAATGTTTTTTACCTAGAAAAGGTATACCTGGTAGGAGTTGATTGGAGCAGCCGTTTATGAGTAATCTGGATATAAAAAATTCATTCCGTATATGGACACATATGCTTCTGTAATTTGGGTGTTATTCTTGTGGCAATTCAATGCAATGGTGCATCCACTTTTGGACTGAGGTAAGTTGGGTTAGATCGCCCTCAGAAATGTGTGGTAGCGTTTTTTCCGCACCTCTTAGAGACAGCCTGTATACAAATAGACGATAAGACAAATCACATTGAAGTATACCCGCGGTGGTCTAATGGTAAGATGTTCGCTTCACACGCGGGCGGCACGGGATCGCATCCACACGGGACAAGATTTTTCCCGAAAATAAAAATACAATTTTTGCGTATTAAATTTGTAAAGTTAAAAAATAAACGGACAGATTTTTAAATTTGCCGCTTCTTTGGCGCCAAAATGGAGGTAATTGCGGTATTTTATATATCTAGGGACTTTAATGTCACCTATTTAAATATCATCCCCCTATCTTTTTCTAGATTTTGAGCATTCATTCATTGTCAAACTGACAATGTAAAATGTGACTGTTTTACATAAGAAATGTTTCTAGTAAATGACAATTGAATGTTAGAAAACGTAAATGCAGGCAAGAACGACAAATGTCAAATTGATATACCGATGTCCGTTCAAGATTAGCCACCAGGGCCTATCTCGGCAACCGTTCATCCTTGAACCTCGCGGCAAAATCTTGATAGTAAAACGGACCAAAGACATTGTAACAGAAATATTTTTAAATTTTCAAAATGACCGCAAGGGAGTGCAATTCTCAGAGTAAATTAAAAATTCCTCAATTTACCATTAAATTCAAGTTTAGAAGAATAAGGGGTGCTGTCGTTTGTATTTCTTTAAAATTTTAAATAGAACGATAGAACGACAAATATCAAATTGATATACCGGTGTCCGTTCAAGCATAGCCACCAGCGCCTATGTCGGCAAGCGTTCATCCTAGAACCCTGTGGCAAAATCTTGACAGTAAAAGGGACCGAGGATATTTTTAAATTTCCAAAATGACCGCAAGGTAGTGCAATTCTCATAAGTAAATTAAAAATTCCTCAATTTTTCATTAAATTAAAGTTTATAATAACAGGGGGTGCTGTTTTTAATTTATACATATTATCTGTATTTCTTTAAAATTTTAATTAGAACAATAGAACGACAAATGTCAAATTGATATACTGGTGTCCGTTTAAACTTAGCTATCAGTGCTATCTGGGCAACCTTGCGGCAAAACCTTGATAGTAAAAGGACCAAGGACATGTAACAGAAATATTTTTAAGTTTTCAAAATGACTGCAAGGGGGTGCAATTCTCAGATAAATTAAAAATTCCTCAATTTCCCATTAAATTGATGTTTAAAATAACAGGGGGTGCTGTTTTTAATGTATACATATTATTTGTATTCTCTTTAAAATTCTAAATAGAACGATATACTTTAATGTCATAATATTGAAGCTCATAATGACCGGAGAGAATAATGAAAACTAGAACTTTCGACCTTCTATTGTTACGAAGTTATAATAGTCATAAGAATTCCAGAAAAATAACATTATTAAATACAAATTTCTGCGTGTAATAATTTTATTTTCGTTTTAAAAGAATGAGTAGTTTAATCACGCTCTAGTTTATTTTTATTTAAATTTTCATTGCATTGTGTTACACAATGTATGGATACCTAGTTCAAAAAAAAAGTTTCCACTAACCACATTGGAGCGGTGATATTCGACATTTTAGTGAACATTTTTATTGCAACTAAGTGGTGTACATACAGCATGTGTCAATTTTCATTAGCCATAGGCGATTAATCCATACAGTATGTGGCAACATAGTACTACTTCTTTCCTTTCCAATGCTAGCACGACCGATGCATGCTCGTAAGTAAATACAAGTTAGCGTGGTTAGCAGTAACTCTTCGACCACCGGCTTGGATGTTTGTAATGCGTTCAGAAATAATATTTACGCGTTGCAAGGATTTGTTTTTCTTTTTCCTTTTAGTAAATGCAGAGACTTATTAAGCTGCGTTCACACTGCATGACACAAACAAAAGCGTAATTCTAATAAAATTAAAAATAAGGTAAATAAAAAAGGATTCTGAAAATAATAATAAATTATCAGGAGATCGCGGCGCCCATTTGATGTTTCCCGTTCCAGTAATAGCTGCAGAGTAGATCGCAAAGTGTTCGCAGCTAACATTGAATGTAAAATCTGGTCGGGAGAAGTGGGAAGATCGGAGAAAGTCGTTGTGATGTCGACTGTTGTCGGGATTGGTGACGGACGGTGTGGGGTGGCACGTTGCCACGTATTACTTGTATATGTATAAATCGCATGTAAACATTGAATCTCTATACCTAATGAAAATTGACACATACGGTATATACGTTTTGTACGTGTAGGTACATATGCTGCACAGTTGTAAAAAAAAAACACTAAAATTTCGAATATCACCGCCCCCGATGTGGTTAGTGGAAACTTTTTTTTTGCAACTAAGTGTACACATTACACCAAATTCCTCTTTTAGGAAAATTTTCTAGCTACTATTTTTTAATTCCTTGCTTGTCTTTTCAACATTTAATTAGAATAATAATATTAGTAATACATATATCTTTATTGCCAGAAAGATACACATACATTCGATAACTCAACAACCAAGTGTTACAGTAAAGAAAAAAAGACATTAAAATAAATAGATTATTATACATCAGCTATAAACAAAATATTTACTCATTAGTAAGAAAAACGTAGAAATATTGATTTCTAGTTCATTCCCGGCAAATAACATCAAAATAAATACAACAAATTATGATATTTATGTTATATAATAATTTAAAATAATAATAAAAATATAATGACGATGTAATATCTACGAAACAAAAAAATTATCAACCTCCTGCATCTACCTAGGATAGTTCCTTAACAAAATATGCAAATTATGTAAATTTAATTTCCCAGTGCGTGTAAAGGTTGCCTCATCAGTCACCTACGTACAACGCGCCTTACTGAAAGTGACACTAATATTTTGATATTTCAATTTTCATGGCCCACTTGCAGAAATGTATATTTAAATATTTTATTTTTCTGAATTGTCTTCTTATGACTATATATTCATCACAAAAAAAGGTAAGAAGTTGTTACCTTTTTCGTGTTTTAATCATTCTCTTCGTTTATTTATATGCTTTGTAATGGTACATACCAGTTCGTTTACGAATTGGTAATTTTTTATATTTTTAGAATTTAATTAAGTACATTTCATTATTAATATTTTAAAGAAAAATAAGAATTAAAATCAATGAATATGTTATGGTATTATTAAGTAAATATTAGTCATAAGATAAGTTTAGTATGTGTTTAGTTCTAAGAATTGTGGCGCCGAATGTTTACAACAGTGAAATAAACGCTATAGTTGTGAATTGTGATAAACATTCGCCGACGTAAAAGAGTGCGTGTGAGAAACTTAAGTGGGAACAACCTAACTATATGGAAAGCGGGGAACCACCGGCGGTTCAACATAAAATGAAAACACGCGCTGGGAACAAGAAGAGTCAACAGCTAGACCTAGAGTCGAATGGTTAACTTCAAAGTCGGGAAGTTTTCGACTGGCTGATTTCATGAAGAAATCGTCGAACCCCGACTAGTAAAAGTTTAAGTAATATACAGTAAATGTTATAAAAATAAGAAGGAGAACCTCCACTCCTATAACTAATTGGATAACAATAATAAGAATTGTTATTACAAAAATAGTGTTTAAAGTAGCACTTAAAAAATAAATGTGCACGGTGGTAAAAGTTTAATAAAAGAATATATGTATTGTGCTCCCGTAAGCAGAACAAGGGGATTCGTCACCATAGGATCGTGACCACCCAGCAAATGACGCCGATGAAAACATCGCAATAAAAAGAAGATTCTACGGAAGATAGACATCACGGAAGAGCGAAGAAAGAAACTTTATTATAAGGTATTTTTAAAAGATTATATATTAAAGCTTAAATTGATGTTAATATAATAAAGTTATCAATTAAATATTATCTCCGTTCTAATAAGGAGAATGTAATTTAATCTGTATTAGCAGCATTGTATGTATATAATAATAATACACAAAACGTGTATAAAGCATACGTAGTAGATTCTGGCATCTGTTGTTGATATTTGAGTATATTGAATAATATACAAAAAGATTTATATCTGTTTGGCATTTATAAAATTATATTCAAATTGCCTTTTAAATAAATTTGATCTCTTTTATGTTTGTACGAGATTGTTCGTTATCTGTTAAAATTATATGTGTGATTCATTGATTTTAATATAAGTATTATTTAAAGTTTCAATGGTATTTTTCTTTTTATTAATTTTAATTAATGTTTAGGAACCCTCTTTATTAATCATTTCTGATAAACCCAAACCGCCCTGAGAGAAATTGAGTCATAGTCGGCAAATAGGGGGTGTTCCGTTACAGCTTCAATATTATGATATATTGCTCCATTTAAAATTTTAAAGAAAAAATAAATAATATGTATAAATTAAAAACAGCACCCCACCTGCTATTTTTTTATACATCATAATTTCCTACTTACTACATGCATTTTAATTCTAGAAACATTAAAATCCGTTAAGGTAAACCGAAGTTATACCTAGCTTTTACGCAGACCCCCCTCGCATGGAAGTTAGATGAAAAAAAGCTTCAAATGAAATTTATATAAAAACGTCTGAACATTTTTCCAGTAAGAATTTTAATCTACCTATCACAATTAAACTTGAATTTAATGGAAAATTGTAAAAAAAAAAAATCCGCCAGGTTGTAGGATAAACGGTTGTTAAGATATGGGCGGCCGCCGGGGCCAAGCTTTAACGGACATCCGGTATAAATAACCATACCAGTATGAGTGTATCGTGCTCGTTGCCAGTCTTTGGGATCTCTGAACAAAACCATAGAGTTGTGTGACAAGAAATACGCTAAGATGGTAACTAGTTTAGTATGTAATATTATAAAAGATCTTTCTTAAGCTATTTAGGTTAGTTAATGTTAATTACTAATTGAGTGGAAAATCAGATTCTGTTATGGCAATTATTGTTGAAATATATATACATACACTATCTATAATTGTTTTGTTCTTTGGGGGGAAATATTGTAGGTAAATGTATGTACTAATAAATTGAAAATGAAACCTAATTTTAAAATGTTAATTATCTTTTGTGGGTTTATTTCCTTCAATGTCAATACAGGTTTTGATAAAAGTAAAATGCTTGTTAACTTCTACAGCATTCATTAAGACATTAATGTGTATAATATTTTATAGCTGCATAATTTATAAGGCGAATGGATTCATATTCATAAGTTAATTAATAGATATGCCATTTTAGGATATAGAACCGTTCTTTAGTATGTTTTCCACCATTCCGCAAGCAACTACTTACTACAGGATACTAGCATTAATATGTCATAAGCACCAATGTAAAGAGCATTCCAAGTCAATGAGTAGTGAAAAGGGAAAACAAGATCGAATATATGATCAAAGGACCAAAAGCAAGCCTAAAAATAAGCGGAAAAATTAATGAAATAATAAAAAAAAAAACAAGCAGCACTTACTGCACGTCTGTGGCCGAACGAGAAACTAAATATAAAGAGAACGCATCCTTTTAGGCCGGGCCGTTGTCGAGGATTTTCAAAAAGTTGCTCCAAAATGATAGTTTGGACCGTACCTTCGAGTCAGGCGAATCCCGTATGCTACTGCTCCTCCTAACCGAACTCGAGGAGCCTTTCCTCAGCAGCGTGTTTCTTCCTGAAGCGAAACTGTTCGCCGGGGAGTCCCTCAACTTCGACAGGGAATCGTTACTGCGTAATTTACCGGTGAGCGAGTCTTTGGCCGTCGTCAGCGAACCGTTTCTCGATTTCGACAGTGAACTGCTACTTTTGCTACCCGAGAGGCTGTTGCCCTCACTTTTGTTCCTCCAAGATTGTGCAGAGTGAGGTCTACCGGGTGATTCCCCGCTACGACTACGTGTGTGTGTTGGTGCGGGACTGTGTTTACCTCCTCCTGGTGGCTTCGGGGCGGCGTAACTCTTCACCAGCGGTATTTTGCTCGGCTTCCTCTTCTGGTCACCCTTCCTCGTCGATTCGGCTTGGTCGTGCGCTGATTCCGTACTGCTGGAGTGATCCAATTGGAGGTTGATGGGGAACGGACTCATCGCTTTCATGCTGGCGGTGGTTATTTCGGAACGCGTCAGTGCGTGATCTAACGGTGGTGATTCGGAAACAGGTATGACGTCAGGTGATGGTACCGATGAAGGTTTCTGCAGTTGTTCGAGGACACGAACACGAGCTCTCGTACCTTCTAATTCAATATTCTTATCTTCCAACTGTAATAATAACAAAATATTATGTAACTTCAGTATTACGCTACTTTAGGAATACTACCACTGTTATCGCCTCAAGAGATTGCTGCTTTGTATGTAATTTAACACAGATATAATTATTTTAATTTGTTTTCTTCCAACGTTTCAAATTTATAATAAAAGTAATGTGCATCAACAGAAGAATAAATAAATAATAAAAATATATGCTAATAATATTATTGCACGTGTAGCCAGGTCAAACATATCGTAAATAGCATAAGGTGTGAAATCGAAAGTTATTTGCAAGTATTGGTGCTGAATAAATACGAGGTGTGAGAATTCTTGCACAGAACGCCATGGACAAACGCTGGCGACTTCGTTATGATTGAGTACTAAAATTCCACAGTGTGTGCGCATGTCTGCCTTGGTAGAACGTCGTAAGACGCGTTTTACATGTTGTGGACAGTTTCAAAATTATGTCAATCAGTCAGTCAGTGCACACAGATGAAAACATCAAACGTTTACAAGTGAAGAGTTGGCGGGAAAACGATGAGGGTGTCAAATTTGTGCAAACTGCACTAGAGGGCGCAAACACTTTTTCAGTCCATGTTTTGTACACGTGGACTGTCATTTGTGAGATAAACAGTAAGAGTCCGTTATGTCGCAACATTGAAATATATCGTCAAGGGTTAAAAACGATGAGGGCGACAAGCGTTTGACTGAATATCGATGAAGGTGCTAGAATTGGCCAATGTGCATCCTGGCTTATAATGTGTGCATAATTTTGTTAGTGACTGTTTTGTTTGTATAATGTTTGCAAGTTAGTGTTAATTAAAAACTATAATAAATTAACAATAAGAGTGCACTAGATTATTCTTATCATGGATGAAGCCATCGCCCCCGTTTCTAATGTTACATCAAAGAAAAGAAAAATTACCGGGCGTTTGTCAGATGCAGCAAAAAAACTGAGAACTCAAACTCATGAAACTGGCCCACCATGTAACTGCACCAAGTAACAATGTTTTGATAAGATAGACGAAATGGTTCGATTAGCCATTATTAAGAATTTTAATGAACTACCCTCTTACGACGCACAAAATTTATATCTGAGTGGTTTTGTGGAATGTAACCTAGTAAAACAGAGGAAAATCGAAAACCCGCTGAGGAAGCTAACTTCCATTCCTATTCCTACAAGTATAAAATCCGTGTACTAAAAAACGATAGCTTATGTACCATCCCAGTGTGTTATAAGGCATTTTTGAGCTTGTATGGGATCACACCTAGAAGACTTCAGCACATTCAAAACCAACTAACAGAACATGGCAAGGTTCTTCCAGATGGTCGAGGTAAGCATAAAAATCGCCCTCGAGCTTTATCAGAAGAAACTAAAAATATAGTTCATGAGCACATACAGTCGCTAAAAGGCAGAAAGTCTCATTATTCTCTGGGAAAAACTGAAAAACTTTATTTACCGGAAGACTTGGACGTAAAAAAACTCCATAAGATGTATATGGACAAATACAATAACTTTCCAGTTTCCTACGACTGTTACAGAAAGATTTTCATTAATGATTACAACATTTCATTTGGTTATCCACGGTCGGATACATGCAGAAAATGCGATGAGTGGACTTCAAAAGCAGCTATCTTAAACAAGAAATTGGAAACTGTAAATAATGAAGAAAAATCTAAAGTCACTGTTGAGTTAATCCAGGTTGAGACTATGTTGCACAAGAAGAAAGCTGAAGCCTTTTACTCAAGGAAAAGAAACAGTCGTATCAAAGCATCCAGAGACGTTGAGTATGAAGCAGTTGCCTTCGACTTTCAGAAGATTCTTCCGGTTCCCAACATTACGACAAATTACGTCTACTACAAACGCCAACTAAGTGTATACTTTTTTAACGTGCATATACTGTCAACGGGAGATTCTGTGTTCTATTGTTATGATCAGACCATTGCTAAACGAGGATGTAATGACGTGGTTTCCATGCTTCATAATTTTATATTTAACGTACTGCCTTCCACAGTAAAACGGCTCAGTTTGTTCTGTGACTCTTGTGCAGGACAAAACAAGAACTTTACTATGTTTCGGTATTTATATTATGTGGTTCACGTTTGTAAGCGTTTTGAAAATGTGCAAGTGACATTTCCAATACGTGGACACTCCTATATGGAGTGCGACAAAAATATGGCTTTAATCCCCAAAAAAATACCAGCCGAGGTACCTGCAGATTGGTACCAGGCAGTTGAGAACTGCCGAATCAAACCAAATCCCTTTCAAGTTGTCAAATGTACCCAAGAGATGTTCAAAGACTGGATTTCATTTTTTAATTCTTTGAAAATTTATAAGCCAAAACTGGCGGTTCCTTCTAGACCTATACGAGAAGCATACTTTTCGATTGAAAAACCTAAACTTATGCTTTATTATAGACTAAACTACAATGGTGCTTGGGAAAGCACGGTGCTTCTGCAAAATGTTCGTCAAAAGAAGACAGTGCAACGAGCTACAAACAGCAACAGCCTACCGAATGGCGAATTTTTGCTTCCAGATCAGCCAGCCTATTCATCACTAATCCCTGTTGCTACCAAGAAGTGGGAAAACCTCCAGGTAACACAGATAAAAATGTTTCCTAAGTAATGTAGGTGACTTCGTTTTTCAGGACCTCAAAAAATTCTTGATAGGGGAAGATGCCCAGGAGTTCTATGATAACTTACCGCATTCAAGAAATGCAGCAGATAACGACGACTAATTGTTTATTTTTTTGCTACCTTAACTATTTTTTGTATTACTTTTATAACCATATTACTTACCAATAAAATGTATATTACCTACTTTTGTGACAATAATTACAGCTCCCTCATCGTTCTTCACGCAAAGTATTGCATATTGATTTAAATAAAAGGCCGTAAACAAAAAGATCAAACTAAATACAAAACAAATAATATAGTAACATATACTCTGTTAAAAAAGATCAACATCAGTACATCGATATTGGTTACAGAGTTACCAACAAAAAAGTTCCAGACTTTTAGACTTTCAAAAGCGTTTTTTTCAAATTAACCACTCTGGGATATTCATCGTTATTCCCGCCAACTCTTCAAGTGTTTAACGAGGCGAATAAGTTAAAATATTGAGCAGTAAATATGAAACGTGTATTTATTATTATGACCCTGAGTCGAACCAAGCAAACAAGCAACATGTAATGGCATGGCAAGAAATCCAGCATTTTAAAGGCACTTTCTTAGCAAACGGTTTTTGGGACTTTTGGATTACATATATGAATAAGGGGAAGAGTAACAAAAGAGTATTGTTACGAAGTATTTTGTTGCTTCATGAAAATGTACAAGTAGACTAGTCAATAATCGCAACAGTTTCTGCTATTCATTGACGCTTCGAAGTCTCGAACAAAAAAATCTATGCTTACAGAATTTTGGGACAATGATAGTAACTACGAGGGAAGATCAGAATGTTTCTAGAACGAACCAGAAGATGGCGTTGTGCGCGCGTACCGTTGATGTGTTTTGAGTACCCCATGTAATATATAACTACTGTCAAATTTTTAGACAGTTCCTGCATATAGTAAAGCCGGTATAATCAAGCAAACAGTGCGCGCATTTTCGTAATCATGAATAAAATCGAATTCCGTGCAGTCATTAAACATTTTTTTTTCGAAAGGCTTAAATGCTTAAGATATAAAAACGGTATTAGCCGCAGTTCACGGTGAGTCTGCGCCGTCGTATGCCACCGTTGCGAACTGGATTGGTGAATAAAACGTGGTCGAACAAGCATAGAAAATGCACTGCGTTCTGGGAGACCAAAAACATCTACCCATGAATAAACCACTAGAAAAGTTCATGAAATCGTGTTGAATGATCGCAGATTAAAGTTGAAAGAGATAGCAGAGGCAGTGAGCATATCATCTGACCGCGCACATTAATTTTACATTAACATGTGACTATAAGCAAGCTAAGTGCAAGATGGGTGCCGCGTTTGTTGTTAGTCGATCAAAAGCAAGCTCGTGTGACCATTTCTCAGCGATATCTAGACATGTTCAAGCGTAATCCTGTAGATTATTTCGGACGTTTTGTAACGTAAATGAAACGTGGATACACCACTTCACTCCAGAAACTAAGACACAATCGAAGCACACAGTACGCGGTGAACCAACTCCAAAGAAGGCCAAGAGCAGCTGGAAAGGTGATGGCTACCGTGTTTTGGGATTCCCAAGGATATAAATAATTTTTATCAACTACTTGCAACACGGGAGGACAATAACTGGCGTGTATTATGCGTCGTTATTTAGACAGGTTGAACGAAGAAATCAAAGTCATTTAGAAAAAAGTCTTGTTCCACCAAGACTATTACGATGACAAATTTGGCCCCTTTGGACTTTTTTCTATTTCCGAACCTCTGGCTGGAAAGAAATTCTCATCGATTAATGAAATTATCGAAGCTGTAAATGAACATTAGGAGGGTTTTGATAGCTCTTACTTTTATGAAGGAATGAAAGTCCTAAACGTTGGACCAAGTGTATTGAGTTAAAAGGAGACTATGTAGAAAAATAAATATGATTTTACCCTGAAAATTGGTGTGTGTCTCATTATAAAAACTTTCCGATCTTCCTTTGTGTATTCATAAGAATATATAAAAAACTAACGTTTGTTCTCTTTTATTGATTATTTACCTTGCATATTTCCTATTTAATTAAATCTAAGACTAGGAATATTAAAACTGTCACTTTATTAATTTCGTTAAAATATAATATTAAATTTCAATAATACCTACTAGGCTACTAATCCCAGTACTCTCGCTTCAGTGAATATATTATGTTATACCAGAACAGAACTGTATGTGTTTACAACATATACGTTGGAAGCAGATAATTTACAAACTACAGACAACAGCTTGCTTAGAGCAATGTAATTTGTCAACGTTGTTGTGACATCACAGAGTGATTTTTATGACGTAACTTGTCTGTTTTGTTAGAAGACTTATATTACAATGTATTCACGTCAGCTTTAGAAGACATTCTTAAACAGAACAATGGGACACAAATAGTAAAAGTTTGAATATCAGTTAATTACGTAGTTTCATAAGTAATAACTAATAACACACACATATTCAAAACAAAGTAATAAATAATTTCAATTTATCTTGTTGTGAACTATATATGTACGGGAATAATCCTTTAAACCAGACAAAGAAAATCAGATAACAGAACAAATAAAATAATCCATTGGAGATATCGTCTTACAGACGTTCTTTTATTACGCATAAAAAGACAAACATAATGTCCAAATATTGAACATTCTTGGATACCTATTAATTTTACTGAACAAATGTAGATATACGATTCTGACCATCAAAGAAGAATAAAAGACAGAGATTCCTGAAATGTACTGTATGTAAAAGAAGCAGTTGGTTTGGACACAGCAACCAATTACGGTTGTCGATGCATCCGAAAACTGAGCTAATAAATTAAAATGGAGATGCCGTCATAACTATAATCTGACTCGTCAATAAAAAAAAAGTGTAATTATTATATTAATAAAACCAAAATTAGAGAGAGTTGTCGACAGAAAAGGTGATAAAAGTCATAAATATTGGGATATGTGCATCACTTGGTGATAATAGAATAAGTTATTTGTAATGCAATTAATTGATGATGTGTTAGAAGCATTCGATAAATATTTATTTATAATATAAATAAAATACTAAAGATTTTTAAAAAATAATAAGGATAAAACGGACCAAAAAATTAGCCCAAGCGTCTATAAGTTATCCTGTGAGTGTAATATGTAAGGTTTGTTCCAACAAAGAAATCACTGATCAGTCTTGGATCGATCTATGACTGTTGCAATTGCGCATGTTTTATCAGAAACCAGTATCCGACCAAACTGCAATTAAAGTGTGTTGGAACACTATTTTAGCCTTTTAGTTAACATATTTGTGGGTAGATGGTACTTGTTCAGTGATTGACAAGTATTTGACGAATCGTATGATTACATAAAAGATTATTAGTCTTAATTCAAGTAAACTAGCATTAAAATTAGTATTACATACGTAGAGAAATTGAGAAAGTAAAGAAGAATCATTGTGTCGAAACTAATGTCACTATCACTCATGTTTATCGTTCATTCAAATAATGCAGTAGATACCTAAAGTAATAAATTATTTTACCAATACAATAGAGTTAGAGATATCGTAGTACAATTGACATTGGTGCGCATGCGCTAACTATCCATAAATTTCAGTTTGTAAAAGATCAGCAAACCGCTCGGACAGTGTTTTGACAGTCCTCAAACTAGATCATGTTATGTTGGAACAGATTGCAATTGATCCCGGATTTGTCAGCTCGCGTTGTTGGAACAGTGATTATTCACTGCGCTTGCTCCGTACAATCACGGATCCATTCAAACGTATGTTGGAAGCAACCTGTAATATATTGGCCAAACCCGACGAACTTTTGATCAACGGATGTCCGAACATCAAAGAAGTTACAGAAAAAAAAAATCAGATTCTACGTTTCCTAATCTCGTGTTAGAAAATAATCATAATTTTAAAATACTTCGTATTTAAGATAGAAGTAAAAACCCCGATTTACTTGAAACGTTAGAAATTTCTGCACATAAAAGATTAGGATTAGAATTAAACGATCAAACCGAAGTATGTAACTGTCCCCTACTCTTATTAAATTTGTAATCTATTAGATTCAGTATATATACCTTGTACTATTGTTAATGTACCTGATGAAGTCACAGTGTGTCGAAACAACGTCGTAGTGGAAATATATATAATAAACTATTTTGAAACTTAAAATCCTTCAAAAATCACTAATTTACCCCGAAGGAAACCAAAATCTATAGACCACCAGAAATTAGACACACGAAAAAACCGTGGAAAGTTATCCAAAATCAAACATAATTACCTTAAAAGCACAAAAAAAAAACATTACAAATTCGCTTGTTTTTAGACACCCCAAAATGGGTTTTTATTTCTGGACCAGAGCAATTGACGCAAAAAAAAGGAAAAACTACCCCAAATCAAAGCTCGATGATACCTCTACCATATAATACTTGAAATAATAGACTGGTTTTCAATGTATCATTAGGTATTAATACATCTTTCTTAGGACCCAAAATAATTATTTTTTCTGAACCAATGTGGTTTTGGTAATTAAAATAGTAGTTAAAACCTCCATTTCTTGGATTTTGGGTACTCAAATTATATAAAGGTCCTTAAAATTTCGAAACCAATAGTTATTGGGAAGTATTTTGCTTATAAAAAAAAACATTCCTCGTTTTCGTTCAAACTACAATCCTATCTATTCTTACAACATCTCTTCTTTCACGACAGCTTATACCATAAATAGGTCTGTCGAGGAGAATCATCTTGAATTAACAAGACCGGTCTAAAATGTGTATTAATGTTAAACACATTACTGTTCGATATTACTATAAGTCGTGAATATATGGAAGAGTCCCAAAACCGAGAAATGGTTTGAGATTATTTGGCAGCACTTAGTTGCCTGTCAACATTCGTGGGTAATCAATCTCTATGGTCATTCGAGATCTCACCAGTTCAGATTTAAGAACAACTGTATTCTCAATAAAAAAAGGCGGCGATAGGAATCGAACCCAAAACCTTTTAGTTATCTGTCTAACTCTTAACCAACTGAGCTGTTATTTAATTCCTGTCATATACAATTCTTAATCGGTTACAATAATATATTAATTGCACAATATTAAGAAACATGAATGGTGAAAATAAGAAGAAAAGTTGGGTTGAAATGTGAACGTTTTACCAACTATGATGTGCTACCGTATTCAACATAATAATCTCCAATATAATTTTGGTCAACAGGTTAAAGTGTAGTGATGCTAGTGTAGAAGCAACGAATTTACCTGATATTTGAAGCTAAAGATCCTGATAATAACGTAATAAGACGATTAATTGAAAATAGACTGTAAAGACTTTTGAATCATATTATTTTTTCAAATCATCGTACTTAACATTCATAATAATTTGTAAATCAATTTTTTTATACTTATTTTTTTTTTCTTAATATATATATATATATATATATATATATATATATTTGGAAGTACCTATTTGAACGTAAAACTTACTTGAAATTTCAGTTCTTCATTTTCTTCTCGTGCTTTGTCTAATTGGTCCGTTAATCCTTCTTCCTTCTTAACGGCCGATTCTAATTTTTCTTGTAATACCTGAAAACAGCACAAACTACCGTTTTATATGAAAGTTTACATACAAAAAAGGCAAAGTCATTATGTTTTACAAGACGTATTACGGAATATTATTTGTTTTTTATATAAATTATTCATCAGATATGTATATTTGGCATTAATTACTAACACGGACTTGTATAAATTATGGTCTACATTTTATGATTAGACATGGAAATTTAAGCATTTCATTAAAAGAGTTAAACTAAGCTACATTTAAATTGTTTCATTTAGATGCAATAAATGTAAAGGATGTGGTCGACATAATTTTCTACAAATGCAGTGTAAAGAACAAATATTGTTTCCATTACAAAAATTATTCATAGTATCGTCCTACAAATGTTTATTTCTTGATAAATTATTAAACGCTGCATTAACTTTCTTTAGCTTTTGAATTCTGAATTACATGGCAAACTAATTATATTTCGAAACTGAATATTTTTTCCTATATAAACGAAAATGCTCTATATTATAGGATAAAAATAAAATAAATATTGTTGTATACCTTTTGGCTAAGATCAGGTGGTTTCAGACCGCGCAAGCGCCGCTAACATGACCTAACGACTACCGAAATAGCCGAGACCGACGTCTTCATGTGCCTTCGGAAGTACGGTACCGGTAGCAGTTCATATACATTTTTATAAATAAAATATATATATTTCTAGGTGGTGGGGTCGGGAATCGAACCCAGGACCCATAACAAGGACACGTTAATGTACAACCATTAGACAAAAACCGCGACACATTATAGAATTAATACTTGTATTCAATAAGATATACAAGGTTTTTTAGAATTACGTTACCGATTAAAATTGTATAATGTTTGATTATGTAATTAGAGCTGCAAACATGATTCAATCGAATGAAAAAGATACAGGTATTTGTAATGCGGCTGTTCAATTTCAAAAATTAATTTCAATATCTGCCACTTATGATACTTTTTTCTATTCGTAGTTACTTAAGTTTATTGTCAGAAATTATTACGGCAAGCGCCTTCGGAGAAATTCCGAGAAAAGTTGTTGGTTTCCTTGGTAGCAGGTCAGCAACACTGCTGATTGATGCTGGAGGAGATGTAACCAGTTTGAAAAGGCACGTCTACATCTGTAGCGTAAGGTTACATTGCAGATTCACTATAAATAAACTTCAAACTGCTAATCAAGTACAAGGAAAGAAAACAACCGACTCAAGTAGTGCTTCTGGTTCAGGGCTTCAAATTAATCTTTCCCAAATGAGTGTTTCATATTGATATTCATCATATTCCACTGAAAACGTGGATTCTAGCGCAGTTTCAAAATTATTAACTAATATAAATATTTCAAATGTTCAACACACAACTATTAATATTAATATTACGTATTAAAGTTCAAAAAACTTTGCATTTTGATATTTCCCTCAAAAATTACGTAAAATGACGTTGAAGTAGTCATATTAATCGTACTAGTCTGGTTTTTCAGGTCAGGGGAATTCCACTTGCCACCAAAAATGTTCAGTAAGTGACAAAATATGGACGATTTTAGAAAAACATTTTTTCTACGCCCAGCCCCGCGGCTCGTTTTTCTCCACTTGAATGTGTGCGCAAAAATCGTCTTACGATTGTATTTTAATATACAGGTAACCCTCCTATAACACAGTATTATACAACAAGGTTTCACTCTAACACGAAAAGAAAATTTCGGTAACTCTCTCATAACACGGTCCTTCTACATACAACACGATAACGGGATTATTGTTTACATACATACATATTTCACAAACTTCAATTAAAGAATAAAAAATTATTGCTGATTGTTATCCTTGAAGCAAACTTTTGCAAGAGTGTAATAGGAAAAACAAATTCTAGTTTTTTAAACTGGGAATAAAATTATTTTATTTTATATTGCTGCAACAAAGATTAACTTAATTTTTTTGTGTAAGTGTTAAAGAACGACTATATTTTATTATTAAACCTAGGGGAGGATGGGGGAATAAGAAACAGGGGTAATAAGAGATTTTTTTTGTAATATTTTTGTTTCCGTGGAAAAAAATCCGAAAAAAAAGTATAAGATACTTAGACCTTTCTACTATAAGAGACAAAAAGGATTTGCGTTTTGCTGCTCATGTTTCTTGATTTCTTGAGAGACAAAGTAAGTCTTCCTAAAACTTTACCAGGTCAAAGTAGTGCATTTCAGATAAAATATTTTTTTTTGTCCTAGGAAATATTTTTATTTGTAGTTTTGGTAACTTGTGCTTGTAGACGATTGAAAGACCTTTAATGTGATTTTTTCAAATTGTTTCTTGTCACAAACACAAGCGCTAGAAAGAATATATTTCTTATTACCCCAATAGTTAGTATCAGGGGGAAATAAGAAACATATAGTTTCTTTTGTTGCAGATTGATCCAAGTCTGTGAAAATGCCCAGAAAGTACGAAAAGAAAGGAATTAGGGTTACTTATAACCCCGAACGTATGGCAGAGGCGGTGTCTGCTGTTCGCAGAGGCTTAACATTACGTGTCGCGGCAGAACGTTATGAAGTGCCATTTGGGACGCTTAGTAAACAATATAAAAAAAACGGGTGATTTGAAAGTGGGTGGGGGACGAAAGCCTGAACTTAGTGCTAAAGATGAAGAAGACATTGCTCAGTACCTAAGAGTGTGCGCACTGCATGGTGAAGGCTTAACTAGGAAAGAAACATTAACACTTGTGTCAGAGTTTATTGAACAAGAGAAAATAGTGACGAGATGGAAAGATGGGAAAGGTCCCGGTGAAGATTGGTTTCGCGGCTTCCTGGCTCGTCATCCACAGCTGACAATCAGAAAAGGAGAAGCTCTCAGCTCACAAAGAGTTAGGGGAACTGATCCTTTCATTATAAAACGTTTTTATGACGATATTGCCAAAATGTACGAAGACATGGGCATTGGCCCTACAGATGGTGGCCTCCTATTTAACTGTGATGAAACTTCGTTTTCTCACGATCCGAAGGATATGAAAATCGTGGCAGAAAATGGGGTAAAAAGAATTTCAAGAAACATTGCGGGAACGGGGAAAACTAACACAACAGGATTAGCCGCTGGAGCAGCTGATGGGACAAAACTTCCGCCCTTCATTATTTTCACTGGAAAACAGATGTGGTCCACATGGATCCCACAACATGAATACCCTGGTACTTGCTATGCAGTTCAGGAAAAAGGTTGGATGGATGGAAATTTATTCCTCCAGTGGTTTACAAAATTGTTTCTGCCATTCATTCCTTCCAAAGAACAAAGACGAAAGAAGGTTTTCTTATTTTTTGATGGAGTCATCTTTCATATTAGTTACAATCTAGTAAAACTTGCACGAGAAAATGACGTCGTGCTCGTTAAATTTCCACCAAACGTCAGTCATTTCATTCAGCCTCTTGACAAGACAGTTGTCAAGACTATGAAAACAGATTGGAATCAGCTTCTTATTGAGCATAACAGAAAGTTTCCTGGGAAATTGTTGATAAAAGCGCGATTTGCTGAACTTATTGGTACTCTGTGGGAGGAGTCCTTCAAGTCCAGGAACCTGAGGTCAGGTTTTGAATCAACAGGACTGTTTCCCATAAACTTTAATAGATTTCCAGAGACAGCTTTTGATCCAATCAAACTAGAAAGATTCAGGAACAATGAAACTAATGATGAGTCTAACCATTCAACCCAAAGACAGTCCTCACATTCTCCACCACCTGTTGCCTCAGCTTCTTCATCTCCAATAATATCCGAAGATGTTCCTGGTCCTAGTCATAGGCTTACTGCAGCTGAAGAAGCTCTTTTGAAAGACCAGGAGACGGAAAAACAAGCGGCAAGTGCTTCTGAAACTAAAGAGAGGAAAGAAACAGGCAAGTCCAGGTTTGAATTCTTTATCAGGAAAAAACTTTCTGAAACTGTTTCCGAAGTTGCAAAAACCTCGACACTTCCGGGAAAACGAAAGAAAGTGTCGCAAGGTGTCGGGGAAATTCTGACATCTGAAATAGTTGCACAGCGCCTGAAAGACGAAGTAGAAGCAAAAAAGGCCAAGATTTCCACAAAAACAAAAGCAAAGGAAGATAAGAAGAGAAAGGACAAAAAGAAAACAAAGGAGAATAACTGCAAAAAGAAAGTCATAGCCAAAAAAAGGGCAGTTCCCGAAGAATTATCAACATCAGAGGACGAGCTTGACCCAAAATTGTTGGAATCCGATGATGCTTCAGATGACTGTACCTTGAGCAATCTCCGTGATCATCAGGGACTTAGTGATCCTGATGAGTCAGCAAACCAACTCACTTTAGAAGCTGAAAAATACTTTGCCGTTTATTATGACGTCAGTTGGTATCTGGGTCGAATAATTTCCATAGCCGAAGACACTTGTGTAGTCAAGTTTCTGAAAGAAAATCTTGAAACGTTTGATTGGCCGCCTCACGAGGACAAACAAGTGGTAAAAAAAGAATACGTATTCTACGGCCCTATTCAGTTAAAAGGCAGTGGACCCTTCACTCTAACAAGGAGTGATTATATAGAAATTAAAAAAGCCTATTCTTTAATGAAAAAGAAATATTTGTCCTCGTAATGTTATGTTAAAAGTGATGTTAAATACATCATAGTATTATCTCAAATGATTTTAGTAACAGAATGTTAATTTTTTTTATGTTTAATAAATTCGCTTCAAAACTTTAAACATGACTTTTGTTCCCTCCATCTTTATCGCTATTGTAAAAAGGTAAAAATTAAAAATAAAAATCTGAAAAAAATCAGAGTAATAAGATACACTTCAATGGTGTTTTCTATTACCCCGATGAAATTTAGACTGTTGATATATGAGAAGTAACGTGCCTGTTTCTTATTACCCCCAATGGGGAAATAAGAAACATATTAATGGGGTAATAAGAAACAAATACGGTTTCACAATATATATTTGATAAGAATGAATTGCTGCTCTCCAATGTGTATCTTTTAGTGGGATATATACTAGAAAAAAATAACAGAGCTGAATATTTAAAACCAACTCTTTGACGATTTTTTTCTGTTTCTTATTCCCCCAAGTGTTTCTTATTCCCCCGTCCTCCCCTAATTATGGAAAAATTAAATTTTAGTTCCAAACTACGTCTAATTAATTAATTGAGAGGAAATTCATATCTTTATAAGTAAATGTGCAAATTTTCGATCGCACATTGCAAAAGCTACATACCTTTTATACCCTTTCTTATTACTTATTACGTCAGAAGATCATTACAAGAGATTTTAGACAAAACAGATTCAGAATCTATTGATATAAAGGAAAATTGGAAGCAATTTTCTATTAAGCACTGTACCGAAATAATATCCTATCGTTGAAAGAACTGAAAATATCAACATGTGTTGCAAAAATGTATAGCCCGCGGCAGTTGAAATAGAAAATGTGATCGAATCGACAGAAAATGAAATTGGCGGCATGTTAGACTTGCTAAATCGGTCGGAGGAGAAGGATTTGTAGATATGGCTAATGAAGACGTTCAAGATTTGTTTGTCAAAGAAGAAATTGACGAAGCAGATTTGGTAGAAATGGCATCCGAAGTATCCAATCGATTCTGAGGACAATAATCTTGATGAAATTAATAATTTTACACTCAAAAAAAAAAAAAATACAGGAAAGCCTAGGCTTAGCAAAAAACCTAGAATTATTTTTCTTGAGTGTAGACTCTTCGTCTGAAAGAAGCTTAAAATTGAAAAGGGACCTGCAAATTGCTTATCACCATATTATGCAATTTACAATACCTTGTAGGGGTAAGCAAACTTACAGGTTTTTTTAAAGGGCAGGAGGTGCACAAAATTTAGAAGAAAGTTCAAAAAGTGAAGATAATATTATAACAAATATATAATATAACAAACAAACGTTTTCGTTTAATTGTTCTGAGCAGCGATGACGACGAACATTATTAAATGAAGTTTACATTAAATGAAATTAAATATGTAATATGTACGAGGGGCGGTGAAAATATTCGTGGAAGGGAGGGGATAGAGGAGAGATTTTTGGTTTGTGCACCTGACACTAGACGGCGACTCAATGCAACTGTAAATGTCAAATGTCAGTGCGATTGGTTCAGTGACGTTTGAAATATTGCCAGTTAGTGTGGTAAATCGCGTAGGTAAGAAGCACTATGAACAAAATTGAGTATCGTGCCGTGATTAAATTCCTCACTGGGTAAGGAAAAACGCCACAGACTATTATGAAAGAGATGTCGTTTGTTGATGGCAAAACAGCGATTTACAAATGGCATAATCTGCTTAAACAAGACAAGGAGTCTATTGAAAACGATCAGCGCTCAGGCCGACCGATTGAGGCGACTTCTGCAGACATTGTGGAAAAAGTAGAAAAACTTGTCCTTGAAGATATTTGGTTGAAGAAAAAACAAATCGTATAAATAGTCGGCATATCATCTACCACAGATTTGAACATCCAGCATCAAAATCTTGGCATGTCTAAAGTCAGTGCAGGATGGGTACCGACAATGCTCACATCGTTTCAGAAGCAACAACGCATCGAGTGTTCGCGTGAGTTTTTGAATTTGTTTAGCGAGAACAGAGATGAATTTATGAAGCGGATTGTGACTGGGGACGAAACTTGGGTTCATCCTCATCACTATGAGCCTGAGTCGAAGCAGGAATCCATGCAGTGGCCGAAAAAAGCGCGACACCGCCTAAGAAGTTCAAGGTATCACAATCGGCTGGAAAGATTACGGCTACGGTGTTCTGGGATTCTGGGATCATTTTCATGATTAATTATAAGGAGAACGGTGTCAGTATCACGGGGCAATACTACGCTACAATATTAAAACTAAAAGACGCCACTAAAAGAAAAAGATGGCGAAAGTGGACTTGAGGTGTTCTACTTTTGCACGACAATGCATCCGTTCACAAGAGTCATGTTGTGATGGATGCCCTAGACAGGTGCGACATTGCAACACTAAGCCACCCTCCTTATAGTCCAGATTTGGCCCCGTCTGTCTACTATTTATTTCCAAAATTAAAAGAAGAGCTTCGAGGAAAAAAATTTAGTCATGATGAAGAAATGAAGTCGGTTGTTTCCATCTTTTTTGCAGGCCTTGACGAAAAATTCTTTTTTGGTGGTTATTTGAAATATCTGAAAAATTTATTTGGGTCAAGGACAATACATCGAAAAGAAAATTTGTATTTGTATTTCATTTCACGTCCTTTCGTCGTCATTCTGCAAATATTTTGACCTCCCCTCGTATATTTTTGTTTTGTTTCCTAATAAAAATAAATTAACTTATATTGAATTTAAAAATAGTTTCTTATATGGAATTGAAAAAAATATATTTTGAATAGGTTTTGAAACATTACTCTTCCTTTTTGTACTCGCATCTAGTCTCATACAACACGGGACTTTTTAAGAACGTATCTACCGTGTTTATAGGAGGGTTACTGTACTATTTACTCTTCTTTCAGCCTTTTTGTCACCTGTTTTTAATTTTAACTCCCTGTTTCTGTATTTGAGAGGAAAAATTTGGTCAGACGACCGCGTGCAATGCCGACTAGACAACCAAGCTCGTCGCGCACGTCTTTGTTACTTCTTGTTCGTCGTTGTTGGAACACTTTTCAGAAATAAAGTAAATTATGTTGCATGACATGAAATTAATTTACTTACTAAAATTGGTTATACTTTCTAGTGACTATATTTTGTCTCAGAATAAGAAGGAGTGATTCAAATATCGCGCCAAAATGGTGCACATTTTTAAGACATCCCATTGGTTCTTGCGTAGGCAAGTTTAACATGAGAAAATAAGTTCGCCAAAACGTCATTTTATGTTTATAAAAGTTTATAACCAAGTCTCTTACATTTTTACTTGGGTTTATTATACTTGATTGTGTTATTAAATAAAATCCTTACTTTTATATACAACATGAACATGAGTGATCAGACGGCCGTTGATTGAATGAATACATGAAGATGCGCAATGCTATAGCAAAATAGCGTATCTTTCCGTTAAGTAGTCCCGCACACCCCTTGGCGAGAAACATCACCGCTGTCTCGGACTGTTTTGAATCTCGGATCCAAACGACTGATGCAATCGCTATAGATCTCGGATCCAGTTCGGGTATGCTCAGTGCTATTCCTTCAATCAACGAGACGGCTTAAGACCTAAGGAACAAGCGATCAGACATTTGAAACTGTGAATTTGATGAATCTGTCAAAAACACTGTACGGCAGTGCAGAGTTTCTTTTTTAAAATCGAACATCCTACACTTAATATCATTGCAAACATAAATATAGGTGAGTCCATACCAAAAATGAACAGAGCAGTTCTTCACAGATTCTTGAAACTCATTTCAAGTACGTGTTAATTAAATACCAATTATATTACATGTTCATATACATGTTATATTTCGGATATGTCAAACGTAATAAGAAACCTGTACTAACAGAATAAGGTGAAAATATATGGTGGAGAATATCTGAGAATAATAAAACAGTACAGATTATGATGGTCATCCAACATTTAATTAGATGAAACATGCTTGAATGAAGGACACACAAAGAAAAAAGTTTGGATAGCCGCAAGTATAATGAGCACAAGGCAAGCTTTTGTTGAAAGGCTATCGACAGGATTAAAAAGCTCTACTGATAAAGATACGCACGGATCTTAATTGATATATGTGGGGTAAGGACTATTGTATTGATTCATGAAATAAACGGTAAAATTTTTGAAGGATGTTACAACAAATATTACCCAAGTTGGAAAGGGCAGCTGCACAGGTAACCTCCATATCATTGCGAGCGCAATCCGACTGAAATGATTTGGGCCCAACTAGAAGGTAAAGTGGCTTCAAAAAAATTCTCTTTCATAATATCACTTGTACGAGAACTTTTAACAGAAGCAATTAGAAATGTTACCATAATTGGAAAGAAATGTGCCGACCATGTAATTAAAGTAGCAAAGAGAATGTGAGACATAGATGGATTAATGGATGATTGTGAAATCATTTATGAATTATGTCTGAAAGAGTGATGGCGAATATGACTTATTAATGTCCAGCACAAGTGAATCAGACTAATTTATGCGACAATTTTTTTTTTTTTTGTAATTATAGTCTCATTTGTTGTATTTTTAATATTTTTAACATGATGTGAACACTAAATTATTGTTAATTTCCAATATATAATAGAAATAAAAATTTGTTATACTTTATAAGAGTATAAGTGTACATTATTCAACTAAAATTTTTCTCCATATTTTCGAAATACATAAATAGCGAATAATAATTAGTGATGTGTATATGTAATTATCTTTGCAGGGCGTGTAAGCAATTTCAGCCGATATAAATTTTTACATTTATTACTGTTGTTTGTAAGATTCACATTTCCAAGAGTGGTTGCTTGAATTTACCTGCTCAAGATTTGTAACAGTAATACGAATGATTTATCTGTATAAGTTCTTTATTGATATTTAAAATAGAAACTGATATTATTTTACAAATTCACTATACTTCCTGTTTCCAATTGCCTTGCACTCTTATTGCCGCTTCGATTTGGAGAAAGAAAAGCGACACATCCATCTATTTTAACCAAAGTAGTAAGTAAATGAATCACAAAACAGCTAAATCCTTACTTAAAAAATAATACAGTTCTTCTAACCTCAATTGTTATGATGTCATATCAAATTGTCTACTACATTTTAAGCTGTGTGTTCCATGTTTTGGCGGTATATTTGAATCTCGCTCCTTCTTATTCTGAGACAGGGTATATAATATAAGCACAAAAATAAGCAAGAGAAATCGGAAAAATACCAAGTAAAAGAATAATAATAATTTAAAATCATATTTTAAAACTAAAACGCATTCTTTCATAATTCAATTTCCGGGATCGTCTAAAACTTTCTATGTTCACTATACCAGTGAAATTACTTAATTTAACAAAGTGCTTTTAATGTATTATCTAGACGGTTTCATCATATCTGTCGTAGTCGGTCAAATACAAAAAAGAAATAATTACGCGATCCATTTCATTTGTTTATTATAAATTCAATCTAATTCTTCCTCGGGTTTCACTTTTTCCAAGTCTTCAGTCATCGCCTTAAATCACGCCATACAATAATAATAATATTAATAATACGAACAGTAGTAATGGTTACAATCGTTATGTTTCTTTATTATGCGTGATAATCCGACCGTTCTGTCAACTTTCTAATTTCGAATGAGCACGTTAAATTAAAAAAAAAGCAAATATCATACCGGAAAGGAATTTTCAATTGGGTTTAATGTGCGCGAATTTACTAATTTTTCCATTCGAGAAGTTGTGCAATAAAAGTCCCGCACTTTATTTATTTTTAACTCTGTGAAATCGTTGTCGAAATACTGTTCGCATTTTCGGTGTTTGGTTTGGACGATTTTAAAAGCAAAAGAATATAAAAGACCGCAATTTGACGATCTATTTGATTAAAAGAATAACATTATTATTGGTTACAGTTTTTACATTAAGTAATACAAAATGATAGGAATTTCTCGCTGCAAGAGCTTTTCTATTTATATTTTGATTAGTGTATATTATTAACGGTATTTGTTTTCTAAATGAATTGGAATAAAAAAAATTGATGCATAAAACGATAGATTTGCAATAACCACAATATTTGCTGGAACTGTAGAAAATTGCGCCAGAATAAAGTTATTCTATTGTCTTTTATATATATTTTATGTTTCCTTCAACATGTAATAGTTATTTCGTCGCTCTATATTATTATTGTTATGAACAACTGATTCAGTTACGTAACTTTCTGCCACCGACCATGACGTTTAAGACTTAAAATGTTTGCCCCAGCATCAACTAAAAGAGTAGCCGACGTCCTTCTTAGACAATGACCAATGACGCGCTAGCATTTGGTTTTACCAAGAATTTTGCAACATTGTAAGCAATGTTTGCCAACGTATTTTTCCCAGTAACTTGCGTTATACCCTTTCGACCTCTGTAATTAAAAAAACAAAGCGCTGATGTGGGTCGCAAACTTTGCCCGCGCGAAGAAATTTTACACTTTGCTCATTTGATAAATAAATAATGTTTCGGGCAAAAAAGCCTTACTGCCCGAAGCATTATTTCTAGCCTGAGGCGTTAGCAGAGTGCTAGGAAAGAAATTCTGTGACATAAACGTCTCTTTTATAGCCCATGGACGTCTTTATAGCCCGTGGGATTGCAATACGGTGTCAGATCTTTATGACAAGTGGTGTTAAATCGCCTCAAATAAGTTTTGTTACTACTGTTCGACGTGGTATATTGTTGGAAAGTTTCAATTGTGCAATTGTGTGGTGAAGAATCGCGTAAAAAATTTACGTAATTGAAGATTCTGCAAATCAAGCAATTAACAATAATTTAGTGCCAGAAAAATCTAAAGAAGTGTATCAAAAAACATATAATGAACTGAATGAACACCTTAAGTGCTGCAACATAAAAGGAAGGATTCCATCGAAAATTGCTAATGGCTTATTTTTGGTATCTGTCAAAATCAAGAAAACCTTCTTCGATGTGGTCTACTATTCGATGCTGCTATGCGACTATTAAAGCCCAACACAACATTCAAGCTTATTCGGATTTTTAAAAAGAAAGTCAGAGAAATTCAAGCCCAAAAATTCAACAATTCGAACTGTTCCTTTCTCGCTGGCCAACTATCAAAAAAATAACAGATTTGTATAAGCAAATCGCCAACCTCTTCTCAAAATTAAGCCGATCCTTTTGAAAAGACATTGTGGACAATATGTAGGTTGCAGGTGCCAATGTTAAGTAGGTAATCCTCAACCACGATTACGCTTTAGTTGCACTGAAGACTACACACTTTTTAATTTACGTTTGGTCCATCAGATCCTATCATTGTGAGTTGTAAATCAGCCTTATCAATTGTTGTGCGAGGTATGATCAGACTGAAACGAGAAATTTCAAATTTCGCGTGCTGTATTTAATCTAACAAACTGATTATTTTTTCTGTGGTGACAGCACGATTAGTGACATCACGTCACTTACTTGACACAAATGCCACGCCAACGGTATTCAGTGTGTTCGGCTAATTGTTAGTGTGGCGAAATTTTGTGCTAAAAATGGAATTAGGTGTAGCGAAGCGTTCAAAACGATAAAGAAGGCCTTCGGCGATAATACTATGTTACAACCACGATTTTATGAATGGCACGTACAGACGCTTTAGGGATGGTCGAGATACCATTGAAGATGACGAGAAATCTGGGCGTCCTCGCTAGTCCACCAGTAATGAAAATGAGAAAAAGTTAAAGCGGTTGTACTAGCTAATAGAAGAATTTCTATTAGGGAGGTTCCTGAAGATATAGGAATTTCATATGCCATTTTTACTAATGTTTTGAACATGAAACGTGTGGCGGCAAAATTTGTCCCTAAACTGCTGAATTTTCAGCAAAAAAAGCATCGTGTAACCGTCAGTAATCAAGAGCTTAGTGACATCGCTGAGAACCCAGACTGACTTAAACTAGTTATAACTGGTGACGAAACGTGGGATACGGCTATAATGTCGAAACAAAGGCTCAATCGTCTTAGTGGAAGTTTTCTGAGGAGCCTAGACCTAAGAAAGCACTCAAATGTGAAAGTTTTTTTAACAGACTTCTTCGTCTACGATGGAATAGTTCATCATGATTTTTTACCGACCGGTCATACAGTAAACAAGGAGTATTACTTATAAGTTTTGGGCAATTTGCGTGAGTCAATCCGAAAAAAAAGTCCCGGACTTTAGAAAGCCAATTTGTGAATTTTGCACCACGACAATGCACCGACACATACCGCTTTGTTTATTCAACAGTTTTTGGAAAAATACTATAGTGCTGTGTTGCCTCATCTACCCTATTCCCCGAACGAGCCCCCTGTGACTTTTTCCTATTTCCTAAACTAAAAAGGACACTTAAAGGACAACGTTTTTCAACAATAGATGAGATAAAGACAAAATCGAGCCCAAAGCGATAACTAAATAGGCGTTCTACCAATGCTTTACAAACTGGAAACTACGTTGGCAAAAGTGAATAATATCACTGGGAGACTACTTTGAAAAGAATGGTACACACATTGCCGATTAATTAAATACTTTCTGAGAAAATTCAAAGTGATCGTTTCAATTTGACCACACTTCGTATAATTGTAGTAGCAATATTTTAAGCAGTTCCTGAGTTAAAAGTCTTTAAATGACTTGTTATGACATCCGTATGATGATTAGAATAATATCTAATAAGAACTTGTAATTCTTTTACTTTTTCCGAATTTACTATTTCGTCAAGAAGTAAACTGTACCTAATAAGAGTTGTTCTCTAATAAAATCTTGCGGAAAAAAGGTTCTAGCGCCTTAGTAATGACATAGCCACATTTGGTTTTTGCCATTTTAAGTTGAACTTTTGTATCAGGAAACATACACTTAAAAACTGAACCTAAATTGTCACATGATGCAGAAAAAAATCCTTGTATTAATTTCAGTGCCCATATAATCTCTACCTTAATTGCAGTGTCTCCCGTGCGTCGTAGGTAAAATGAATTTTGTCACGTTTGCGTTTCTGAGGTTGATGAATCAGGAGCCACCATATAATTTAATGTAATTAGAGCATGCGTATGTGTTTGTGTTCTTGAATGTTGATCGATTGTCTGAAATCCTAAAAATATGTCAATGTCAGAGCAGCACAGACTCTGGCGGTAGAACATATGATGGAAGATGCTTGCAAGTTGTCGATTTAATAACATGAAAATTTCTAAACTTCAATGCGTGCATCAATTGACAAACACCAGTTATATATATAATTTTTACACTTTACAATTGTATTTATCTTTTTATTGCAAAATGCCCTTTACTCTACACTTATACAAAACGAAATCTCTTTGATTGAAATATGTAAATATTCGTAAATTTTCTATTGCCTTTCAGTGTTCCCACTAGACACATTCAAGCAATCAGTAAATTGAATTCAATACCGCATATAAGACCTTAAATAAGAAATAATCTCAATTGACCAGTCACGCTCGGAAAATGCGTACACGTGTTCTCCTGACCGCGTACAATTAGCTCATTGTTGGGTGAACTAATAAGATGCTTCGGTATCCGGTGAGAGATCTTTTCCTTAGATAATCGCGTGTGCATGTTCCACTCGAAAACAAGCCTTCGGGCCAAGAACAGGTTCGATGTTTTATACAGGAGCCGGCTCGGTGAATCCAGCGAACGTCTGTTCAGTCAAAAGCGACAATATTTTTGCTTTCTATCTATGTCTTCTCTGACAGCCGACCGTAAGACATCCGAGAGAGGGACAACCTTTCGTTACGCAATGAATTGCTCTTGTACAATGTTAAAGGAGATCGGATCTATTCAATTCATGAATGCCTAAGTTGTTCAAGTGCGTAAGCTTTCTTGGAAGTTTTAAATTTCAAATCGAGGAAGAGTTCACTTAAATTGATTTCTTGTCGATTTGAACATATAAAAACCCATAAATGCTTTACATATCTTCAATGACTACCTACTTGTTGAAGTAAGTAGTTGTATGCTTTCTCAGTTCTAAATTTGAATATTAGAGGTCACCAGTCGCGGCTGGTGAGTTCGTTTAGGTGAAGCAATTACATAGACAAGACTGATTCGTTTATTATCGGTGATAAACTCCTAGATGCCGAGCATATCACCGAAAATAAATAAATCAGTCTTGTCTATGTAATTGCTTCACCATAACGTACTCACCAGCCGCCACGGTTAAGCCCTTGTTTCATAGGTTTGAAATGGTGTTTGATATTAGTGTTGATGAGTCAATAATTGGCATTGAGTTCTTAATTATATTCTGTTTAACGGTTCATATCGTGTTTTGAATCATTGCCTGAATTAATTTCTATGTGAAGTGAAAACTGGACCAGGCATTTAACCAAAATGAAGAGCCAAAAGAACGTGAAATTAAAAAATAGTCCAAATACTCTGCAAATAAAATTGTGGCTGGAACGAAGCTCAAAGTATATTGTTAAGGATAGAAAGAAAGAGAAACAGTTTTGTAGCCCAAAAGAAGCCTTGTCACAGTAACAGACGACACGGATAAGTGAGCAAATTGGACGTGAGATAAATCATCTTTATTCTATATTAGTCTTCAAAAGATACATATACAATAATTTGCCCCAGTTTTTCTTGTTTCGAGATAACTTCTCCGCGTCTTCCCAAGTTGTTTATTTCTCGCTCAAGATGTCCCTTATGCCATTATCTCATGCCTTTCTTGGTCTTATCACTTTTCCTGAAAATTGCAAGTATGCCTCTGTTTTACCAGTCCCTCGGAGTTGTTTTTGTCGTCTATATTCGTGTTTCCCTTCGTTCCGAAGTTCATCTTTTTCGCTGTGATTTTAGCGTATCCTGGGGCGTTCCCTTCTTTCGTAGTTTTAATCGCTATTTGTAGTCGCTGCTTTGTAATTTTTTCGAACTTAACTCTGTTTCATTTGTAATTCCCAATGGTGTACTTCACTTCCCTTTCCTCAAGTTTTTCAGTACCCTGAATAAAGTTTCTGATTACTTTTGCTGTCGTTCCTTAAAAGAAGGGATACTCTAGTTAATATGTTGGAAGAAATAGCGGAAGGGAAAGAAAATTGGTCTGAAGCTGAACAAAAGAAAGACGAACATAAATGGGATAGAAAGGGAATTAAGAGATAAAACAAGAAAAGTAGGAAAACACAATTTCGAAGAGGTGGATAAATTCAAATATCTGGGAGTTGTATTGACCAGCAATGCAGATTGAAAACTAAAATTAAAAAAAAAGTCATCTGCAAATAAAGCACTGCAAGCATATATGAACTTACTGAAAAATAAGATATTAACCCCAAGAACGAATACAAGAATATACCATACTTATCTATGCAGCCGAAACAATGACTATGACAAAAAGAGAAGAAGAAAGAATGAGAGTTGCCGAGAGGAAAATCATGAGAATTATACTAGGCCCAACACGAACAACAGTTGAAAGGAGAAAATGTTATAGGAATAATTAAAGAACAAAGATTGAGATGGCTAGAGATGTTTGGCGAGCAAACCGAGAAGATGTAATAAACGTAGTAATGGAATGGGAACCAGCAAGCAGGAGACACACTAAAGAAGATTACAGTACGAAATCCGAAAAGAATCAAATCATAGGGGAGTGATCATCCCCAGACAATTTCTATGGTTTATTTGGGTGTTGTATAGCTGGCAATTTTCTTTTGTTTTATTAGCTAGATAATCTTTTAAGTTTTTTCTTCTTGCTTTTTATCTGTTCCTTTAATTCGTCGACTAACCAGTTGTTTCAGTATTATATCCAATGCTTCTTGTATAACTTTACTTTCATTTTTTTTTTGTTTATTACTCTTTCATATTTTCCAGCAATTTCTTCTTCAACCGATACCTACTGGAAATGTCAATAATAAAGTAATTAAAATACATTGGTTATACAGTGTATCTTACTTATAGACAGGCATATGTCTAGAATCTGTCATGTATTGTCGAAGCGGGATAGACAATCTTTATGTAATTAATGTTTACAGTTTAGAAATATTAATTTCCCTAATTAATTAATTAACGGGTTATTTTATTACAAACATTGTCGCCCGAGACGATTAATTTTTTCGTAAATTATAACTTTTGGCCATTCGATATTCTCTCTTTTTTTTAAGTGTATATGACGTTTATTATTAGTGAAATTATATGTATCATCTTTCTAATATTCTTTTTAGACAGATATCCTAAAATTTTAAAATATAAAATGATTCGCTAACAAAAAGTGAATATATACTAATAGTTTTGTTTTGTTCTTTACAGTTAACAAATTAACGAGGGAGATAGAGGTTCTGATTCCAATGATGGCATACCTGATTTTGTACTGATGTTGTCAGTAGATGTTTCTGCAGCACCAAGGGGTTACTCTCTTTCAATATGGCGGCAAATTTCTTCGAATTTGGTGTCCGAATTTTAGGAACTTCCTCACCTAGAACCCTGTCCAGTTCACTACTGTCTAACGTCTTTTTCGGGGTTCTATGACTAGACGACGAGTCCTTCGCTCGCGCACCCTCACTTTTCACTTTCACAACCGCACTATGCTCCTCATCGTCTGACACGTCATCACCATCGTCGACGAACTGCAGATGCAGATCGCGGATTCGCGAATTCACCTCACCTCTCTGCGACATGATCGCTTTTAGCTGTTCTTCTAGGTCGTGTTTAGTGCCGAGTAAATTTTCTAAATCCTCTTGAAGACGTGACGTGTGCACTCTTGACGCTAACACTTCGGCTTCCATTTCCGCGACCCTGTCTAAAAGAAGATCCCTTTCCCTCTTCAGCTGCCGAACGTCGTCAGCAGATGCGGTGAACAGAGTTCTTTGGAAGTTACTTTCTTCTTGAAGATTGTTTTGATCTCTTATGGCGCCTTGTAGAGCTTCGACTTCGTTTTTTAATCTCGTGCCTTTGCGGTGGATTACATCTAGGAGATTCCATAGTTCATCTTCCGCCTCATCGGCCTGAAAAGAGCAGAATTGTTAAGATAACAAAGTTAGTAGAATAGTTTCACAAATTTTTACCTCTGGAGGTCCGCTAGGTGCTGATGTAGTCATGGCAGTTGAGGAAGCGCTGTGCGTCTCTTTACTAGAGGTTTCCGTACTGAATCCGGAATCCTGAATGGTGGACTCCGTCTTCTTCGAACGACTATCGTCTTTGTTATTCAATTTTCTTCTCACCCGGATACCTGGTTCCCAATCTCTCCTAACAGCTACCGGTATATTTGAAGAGTGCGTCGTCATGGTGGTAGGTGAGGAAGAAGCTGCCATTTTGCTGCGAAGATTTGGAAAGGTCTCGATGACCAAGTCTCGGAATTCGAGCAGGGCCCCCACTTCATGTTGGAGTTCCTGCAGAGCGACCAGTGACTTTGCCTGTTCACTTATTAGGTAGTGAAAGGGTCCAGCCGACTGTCGTAATTGAAGGCAATCCATACCGGAGTTTGGTTCGCCACCCTGAAATGAAATTAAAAAATAAATAGTTTGCTTGCGTCAATTCTTGACGTAGCCGCCCATATGCACATTGAGAATTACTTGCAATATTTCTAATAATTAATGAACTTGAGAAAAAGAATGCATCACTAGAATTGCTCATACGTAATAATAATAACAATAATAATTTATTTCATTTCAAACAGTCATCACAAGGTAATACATATACCGTAGTCGACAAATTTTAATTTCTGTTAGCTATCTATCCCATGCTGATGGCCTTATAATGTGCAGCGATGCCTGCTTTCCAACAGTGGTGGGAGAACCAACGTAGTCGGGGGATTCCCACATTTGATAGCTAACGTTTGCCGGGTGTACTTGGCAGCTTCGCTATATGTTTGTCTTTTCTTTATTTCGCTGTGCTCTTTTCCTCTTCTACTTTCGTACCAGAAATTAAAATTTGTCGACTACGGTATATACATACACATATGTGAGTTGAAACATGTCAAAAGAGATAATCATACATATTATATAAATTCAAATTATAATTACAAATTAATAGTGCATTATCGTAATAATAATCTTAGACTGAAATTATCCCTTAACAAATGTAAATCTGTTGAAGTAAAAATTGTTGCAAGAAAATTAGTTTCCTCAAAATTCGCCAATAGTGTAGAGCTCTAAATTGATAAGCAGATTAAACGTAGCCCTTTTGAAGTTTTTAAAAGTTTTGTCATACCTTTGATTTGTTGAAGAAGTTTATTGAATAATAATGCTGGAAGGGACCTTTTTTCAACATGCTAAGTCTGCGTATTGGATAATTATATGTAATTTGAGATCGAGTCTCGTAATCCTAATTAGGTAGGAAATGATCAAATTTCTCCTTGTTTTTAAAATTAAAAATTAAACATTCAAAAATACACAAAGCTGCGACAGTAAGAAGACCTGCTGACCTGAATTTTCCACGACATGATTCTTTAAAGGGAAATCCAAAAATTACTCGATTTGCTTTTGAATTACAAAAACTCGGCCCAATCTGGGGAATTTCCCATAAAAGTATCCATATTTTAGTTTAGAAATAAATACCCCATAGTAAATAGTTATGAGAACTGTTTTTTCGCAATAACTTTTTAGAACTTTTATAAAGTAACTGACTTTATATAATTTCTTTACTAATACATCAAGATACGGCCTCCAGCTCATATTTTCATCAAGAATTAAGCCCAAAATTCTAACATTATTAATTAAAGGGAAAAGGCTGTTTATCAGTAGTTATATTATTCAATACTTAAATCCATTTTTTTGTTTTGAAAAGAACAACTGCAGTTTTGTCGGTGTTTAGGACTTGGTCGTTTTGCACTGTCCAAAGTTTAATTTTGTGAAAAACCTTTTCAGCCTCATATTGTAAAGCAGAGACTTTTTAGCAACAATTAACAGTGAATTATCATCAGCGTAATTGATATGCGTATGGTGGGTACTCACTAGCAATTTACACAGATCTATAATATAAATATTATATAACAGAGGACCATGAACACTCCCCTGAGGTAAGCCCCTTATTGTGACTGCCAGATCTGATTTCACAATGTTTCCATTGGCAACGACTTTTACTATTTGTTTTCTGTTCTGTAAATATGATTGTACCCACTTCGAGGCAGTGCCTCTAATGCCGCAGCACTGTAGTTTCAGCAATAACTTACAATGACTAATGCAGTCGTAAGCGTAAGAAATCCAGAAACACGCCTAGCGCCAAGTTATTATCCTCGAGGGCTCGATAAATATTATTTATTCAAATAATGCTGTTTCGGTTGACTTTCCCTTTAGAAAACCATGTTGATTATTACCGAAGAGTTTATTTTTGCCAAAGAAAGGTATAATCATATCACTCATTATTCTTTCAAAGATTTTAGCAAAGCATAAAAGTATACTAATGGGTCTGTAGTTTTGGATCAGATTGTCATCACCGCCCTTCAAAATAGGAGTTACTACTATTGCCAGTTTCAAACGATCTGGGATGATACCAAATGCTAGGGAGTTATTTATTATTTTTACGAGAGCCTCCGCTATGACATGAACGGATGCTTTTATAACCGAGACCACAACCTCCCCATCGTCACTTGGGCTGCAGTTACTTTTAAAGCTATTAATTATATACAGAGTGTTTTGTCATTGATAGGAGTTATAAGAAAAATATGTACACTTACGTTAGTTACTACGAATTTCATAGATTTTTTTTTACCCTTTTTTTTTAAATATGCGCGACGTTTGTAGGACGTACATCGCAGTACACATCCGCATACCTCCTTCGGGCAAGTGCACTATTTTCTTGGCTCTAACCGTAAATAAGTAGTATGTCCAACAATTCATTATTATTAAACGCCATAACAATAATTAACAACGATAGTCAATATAAAACTAAATTATTCACTTAACTAAATACAACGCCAGCGACAATAACACAGTCGTATCTTTGGTCGACTGACCTACAATTGTGATGATGAGTACTTCAAATACAGTTCTAAAATAGGAAACATATAGGTACTAAAGGGATTCGTGGCACCAAGGGAGGTAGCTGTGACTAAATTATGACATATGAGAAGTGCAACTCTCGCTCTAAATGTAAACAAACATACGCGTGGCGGGATCAAGTTCATTCAATACAGACAATCTCAAAAATATTGACCCCACTTTTCAATATTTTTTTCCGGACTTAATTGCAAACATTGATATACAAAATGTTTGTCCATTACTTTGTAATTATTGTGAAGTATGTCACCTCAAAAGCGTATCGATCTTTGACCAAACACAGTGATCATATACACTTGAGGTTAAGTATGGTGTTTGATGCTTATTTTCCTAATTATCGAAATGTACATTTATACAGACCGCGGTGGTACTTGCAACCAGGAGAGGTACTTTCTTACTCATCTCATTGAACAAAAAATGAAACATTTAATTAATTTGTTTTTTACCTTCTACAGACTAGAGGCACATACTGTGATCGAAATATTGGAATGATAAACAATCCCTGTTTCAGTTAGGGTAATTACTATTAATTTCATATGTGGTTATTAATATACACCTAATACTTGATAAATAGCAAGAAGTGGTTTACTGAATTTTGTTATAGTAAACAGGAGTGATGTCGAATGTACTGAACGCCCAAGTGACGTCACTACACCCAAGCAATTGAAAATTTCACGACATGGTGTTGTAGAAGTCATAGGCATATCATTTTCCTCCGTGGTTTTGATATATCACTTGCATACGAGAAAATTTCCGTTAGATAGGTGCTGCGTTTGTTCAAAACTGATCACAAACGTAATCGTGTGACAACTTCGAAGGAGTGTTTGGCGTTGTTCAACCGTAATCCGATCGAGTTTTTCCGTCGTTTCGTACCCGTTGACGAAATATGAATCCACCACAACCCACCGCAGACCAAACAGCAGTCGAAACAATGGGGCTTTCCGGGCGAATTGACACCCACAAAGGCCAAACTGTGTCTGTTGGTCAACAAGGTCTGCTTCGGTAACCCCGCAAAATATTCTTCAACAGCTTCTTTGAGTTCTTCATCAGAAGCAAAACGCTTTCCTCTGAGATGCTTTTTTAAATTTTTGAATAAGAAGAAGTCTGACGGAGCTAGGTCGGGGCTATAAGGTGGATGCCTTAACTCTATAAACCCACAGTAATTGATTATCTGCTGAACTTTGTTTGCCTTATGAACTCGACTTTTGTTGTGCAGCAACAAGTTTTTTTGTGGATAAGAATGCGGGTGTTTTTCCTCCAGAGCAGTTTTTAAATTTTTAATTGTGTTTCCGTAGGCCTCTCCATTTATGGTAGACCCTCTCGGCATATATTCAATTAGCAAAACTCCTTCAGCATCCCAGAAAACAGTTGCCATCAGTTTTTTTTCAGAAAATTGTGTCTTGGCCTTTTTTGGTGGTGGAGGAGGGTCCCAGTAATATACCCAAGTCTCATCCCCGGTAATAATTCGAGGTAAAAATGTTTTGTCCCTCTCCAACTTGACCAAATTTTTCTTGAGAAACTTCTTTTCTGCACAGTTTTTGTTCAGGTGCAAGCAATCTGGGTATCCGCCGTGCAGACACCTTCTTCATATCCAAATCGTCATGCAAAATTTTGAGAACACTTGTTTCGGATATACAGACTTCATTGGAAATGACAGAGATCTTTACACGCAGATCTTTCAGTACCCAATTTCCGACTTTTCGCACAATGTTTTAAGTTCGAGCTTCAACGGGTCGAACGAACTTTGGGTCATCATTTATTGACTCTCGGCCCCATCGAAAGAGTTTAGACCAATATTTTACTTGGAAATAAGATGGTGTGTATCTTCCTCATATATAGCAACCATTCTTTCATGAATTGCTTTTGGACTATTGCCTTCCTTTGTCAGGAACTTTTTACGCTGCGATGTTCAACTTTAGTTTCACTCATTTTATCGAGAAATGGACCGTCTCAAATCTCTATACACACCATAAACTAAACACAACTTAGCACATGTACTTCTAACAGTGACAGCAATTTTTCAATAATTTGTTTGACATCGTCACTCTTTTGTTTCATGGGCTAAGTAGATAACATAAAAATACGCCCTCGTAACATCGATTACCTTTAAAACTGATAAATAGAGAACACTTTGTATACTAGAAAATAATGACAAAAACATTTTAAGCCAGTTTTTACTGTTTTCTATCCACAGACCGCGTCATCTAAAGTGAATCAGCTGCTTATATGTAATAGTCATACTAAGTGTATATGAGTTTAATCAAGAGTGTATGAGAAACAACAAAAAATGATATCATTGTTGTTGATATCATTTTGTTTGTAGATCTGGTGGTTTTTATAAGAAGAAGAACATTAAACTTATGACTAAAACTAAAATGATTTCTTTTTAATAATGAATAAACAAGAAAATTAAACAGAAAGAAAAATTACGTAGATTCCATAATAAAAATATTCTTTGAAAGGGAAACCAAATCGAAATTGTAATCTTCTTTGTATTCAAAAATAGAATGCATGTAAAAATATAAATGTATAAATACAAAGTTGATACAATTTTACACATAATTCTAGTGTTGTTTACGTTTCCTCTAATTACACGTACATGCACTGTGTACTTGTGAGTAATGTAGACACCCACGTTTCTAACAGGCAAGAACACCCACATCAGCTCGGGGCTAAAAGGCAACGCACTTTTCATGTAACATCTCTAATTACTTACTGGCGAGGCGCATAGACGTTTAGCGGCGTTCACCAACGTGGAACTAATTTCGCCACTGCGCCGTTTCTGTAATGTATATGACAGCGCCTCCGGACACGAGCGCTTCCCGATTCATTAGAACGCCAAAAAAAAAAGAAAATTCGCCCAGTCGTTTGTGTGGGTATTGCTATACAGCATTAATTACCGCGTCCTATGGAAGAAGATAATTACAGTATTGAAGTTTCAAGAGAAAATAACTCGTTTATTAAATATTTTAATCCTAAGATAATTGGAATACTCTTATTTGTGCGAGGAAAGATAATTTGAAATAATTTTGAAGACGTAAACTAAATGTAAGTAATCTACACGAACTTTGCTAAACCTTCTGAAGTTGTTGATCAAGCTTTGCTATTAATAAAAAATGAAGCCTTCGTTTTATCGGCTTATGTTCTTAAGGCTGTGTTTGGAAAGGTTTTGGCAAGAGGGAAATCAGCCAACAAAACAGCACTTTTACTTCCAATTTTTCGTGCGTTATGCCGCCTCTACACATCGTCGAACATTCGGCAAATTACGCCGAACACGAATGGCGATCCGTTCGGAGTCGGTTTTGCTTTCACACATCAAAGAACAATCGTATTCGAACACAAATAACCTGACTACACATCGTACACTGAAGCGAGATGAATATACACCGTGTTTCATGTAACTAGCACATTAGAAGTTTTTGTGCTTACAACGCGAATTTTTTCCAGAAGTTTTGCCTTCTCACATAATTGACCGCAATCTTTCAAGTTAAAATATTTTTAAACTCGTGCAACTTCCGGTTGCACCGGAAGTAGGCGCCATCTTTGTTATTTTAAATGTGACACCCTGTATTTTATTCGAGATTTGAATTGCTTATTTAAATAGAAGAACAGAGATACCGGGTTGGATTATGTCAAAGTCAACCGTTTCGGAGTTATTCAACTGTTTTCCATTTTTAGGGCACTTGAACGTAAATTTTAAAAGTTCTTTATCTGAGACATGAAAAAAGATAAACAATTGAAATTTGTTCCTGAGATAGTCAAAGTATTGTCCTATTCGAATATCACCAGGTTTTGCAATAATATTACACAGGGTGTTCTCTAATTAATTTACAATTATACACATTTCAAATGCAAGAAACTCAATTTTTTCAAATGAAACACCGTGTATATTTTCGCCTTTTCTGAAGCAGAAAAAAATTGTCTTTCGATCCACTATTACATTCCCTATACCTATCTCTAGAGGTTTTTGAGTTATTGGGGAGATCAGCCTGAAGGCCCGATATTTTGCCATTTATCACACACAATTTCAAGAATGCCTTGGAAGTAACAAAATGTTTAGTTGTCAAAATTTCGTTCGCTGTCAGTGTTACTAATTTGATGCTTGGATATTTTTTGTACTTTACTGAATGATTTGATTAGTGCATAATGGAAGGCTATAATAATAATTATCCAAATGAAAGTATCCTTAATTTATTTTACATACACGGAGAATGTAATCGCATAATAAGTAGAACTTGCCGTGTGTTCAATCAGAGATACCCTAATTTGCCTCCGATGAATCGATTCAAATTTGCAAAAATTGAAACACATTTTTTGTGACATTGGAATATGAACACAAAAAGAAATTGTACTAAGCCAGTAACAGGTGAAGAAAACAACGAAATTAATATTCTGGGATATTTCACAGCTCATCCCCATGCTTCGATACGTAAAGCAAAGGTGGATTTAGATATTAGTATGACGTCAATTCAACGCGTGCCAGCAAAGAACAAATGGCACCCATATGCACAAAGGAAAGTCCACGAACTGAGAAATGGAGACGCTCAGAGAAGAATTGATTTTTGTGAGTGGCTAACTATTCGTAAACAGGAAGATCCGGACATGTTACGAAAGATTTTATGGTCGGATGAATCCAAGTTTACCAGGCAAGGCGTTGTAAATAATAAAAATTGTCATTTTTGGGCAGATGAAAATCCCCACTTTTCACGAGTAAGCCATTTTCAATATCAATTTAGTTTTAATGTATTCGCCATAATAGGGTGGGGAAGGGTATTTTATCATATTTATGATGAAAGGCTAACGTCCGAAAGATATTTGCGAATCATTAGGGAAGTGGTGGCAAACATAGTCAATGACATGCCACACCAAAACTATTATTGGTTTCAACTGGATGGAGCTCTAGCTCACTCTACTCATGCTGTATTATATCAAGAGTTGACCCAGCTATTTGAGGATAGGTGGATTGGTCCAAATGGACCATGTCTTTGGCCTGCTAGATCTCCGGATTTAACTCCAGTTGACTTTTTTTTTATGGAGTTACATAAAAAAAGAGGTCTATGCAACACCAGTTAACTCCAGGCAAGAACTAGAAGATAGGGTGCGAAGAGCATTTGACCAAATTGAAGTTCAAATGATTGAACGTGCAACGACTGACCAGCTCCAAACAAGGTTAAATAAATGCATTGAAGTAGGCGGTGGACATATTGAGCACTTGCTGTGATTTGGTTTTAGATTTGTTTTTGTTTTCTTTGTTTGACTTATACCGTGAGATCAAAAATGTTTTCGCAATTAATAAATTTTTGGTTTTGAACTAGAAGGCTTTTTTTTCCATGCCCATAACATGCTTACAAATGACTATTAATCCACTCCTCCTATACTTAATCTATTATTTTTTCAGTTTTATTTGGCAAAATATCGGGCCTTCAGGCTGATCTCCCCAATAACTCAAAAACCTCTAGAGATAGGTATAGGGAATGTAATAGTGGATCGAAAGACAATTTCTTTCTGCTTCAGAAAAGGCGAAAATATACAGGGTGTTTTATTTGAAAAAATTGAGTTTCTTGCATTTGAAATGTGTATAATTGTAAATTAATTAGAGAACACCCTGTGTAATATTATTGCAAAACCTGGTGATATTCGAATAGGACAATACTTTGACTATCTCAGAAACAAATTTCAATTGTTTATCTTTTTTCATGTCTCAGATAAAGAACTTTTAAAATTTACGTTCAAGTGCCCTAAAAATGGAAAACAGTTGAATAACTCCGAAACGGTTGACTTTGACATAATCCAACCCGGTATCTCTGTTCTTCCATTTAAATAAGCAATTCAAATCTCGAATAAAATACAGGGTGTCACATTTAAAATAACAAAGATGGCGCCTACTTCCGGTGTAACCGGAAGTTGCACGAGTTTAAAAATATTTTAACTTGAAAGATTGCGGTCAATTATGTGAGAAGGCAAAACTTCTGGAAAAAATTAGCGTTGTAAGCACAAAAACTTCTAATGTGCTAGTTACATGAAACACGGTGTATAAGTAAATAGATAAATCCTAACGTAAACATATACCTACAATTTAAAGGCTTTCAATTAAAAAAGGTATTATTTTATATACGTTATTTAATTTTTGGAACTGTACTTGGCAGTATCCGTTATATATGATCCGAAACATCCCGGTCATTAAAATAAAATGAAAGAGAACGATGCCTAGGTCAGAATGAAACGTGGCCTCAGTGTTGAATTTGAAGTAGTAGAGTTAAAAAAGAAAAAAGATTCATTAATGGCAGCTTTTCGCCATCACACGAAAACAAAAATCTTTTAAATCATGATGCTAGTTCTGATGAAATATACAAACCCTCATGGTTTGCTTATGAAATCATGAAGGCCTTTTTAGGATTCGTTTGTGACTGTAATTCCACATACAATACAATCTGTTACCATAAATGTCTAAATAATAATTGCATGTACTCATATAGTATAGTGCAGCAGCAACTTGCTTACCTTCCATCATTCTATCTTTTTTTCAACGCGAATATTGCGAATACGATATGTGCATAAGCAATTCGTTCCTATTTGTACACGAATTATTTGACGAAACATTCGTATACGAATCTTTGGCGCACATATTCGGCGATGTGTAGAGGCGGCATTAGAAAGCAAAACATGTAAAATTTATGCTTTGAGCAACAAGATAAAGGTTTAACGAAGTGAACGGGTAAATTAAGTTAATATATAAGCAATAACAGAATTATTAGTCAGTGGTGTTGCAAGCATTAGGAAAAATGGCTGAATAGAAAAATTACACTATAAATTTGTACGTAATTTAGCCACTACACTGGACATTTATATTTGTAAGATAAAACTAGTAACAGTAGATAAGCATACGTGCATATTTTTAATTCCGAATTACATTATCCATTAAGTTCTGTCCTGTAATGTACCCCTGACTTCCGGTTCCTAATCATCACAAAACATTGCATTTTGACCAACAGTCAACTAGCGTGACAATTCATCGCGCACTTAGCATTTTCATAATCTGCAAGACTTCGTACAGATACTGTGTAAGTACACAGTATCTGTACGAAGTATCAGTGAAAAACTCATAGCTTCAGCAAGCAAAGCAATGAAATGCTGCTTATATCAGATCCTTTATGACATACTCAACTAGCTTATCAATTTTGGAGAGAGTTTTTCCTGAGAAGAGAGCTGAAGTTCGATCAAAATACAGACGTCACAAATTATAGACATACATATTCTCTTATAAATTAATTAAATAGTAATTGAGGAGCATTCAGTCAAAACTCAACATCTCCACTGTTAGACAAAATTGAGTCGCACATCGTTTCCAGTCAAATGGGACATGTGTGATCGATGTTTGCCGTTAATTCAGAACAAAACTCAACATCTCCCAGTGAAACAGGGCTTCAAATATGAGCCATCTGTACAAAACTCGACATATCCTGATATATATAATACGCTTTTAATTTCATACCAAAAATCAACATATCCAATGCTATAGGTATCATAGAGCGTATAGCTTTTGCTGCAAAACTAAACATATCTGGAGAAGTGTTAGAGGTTTCAATTTAATTTTTTTTGTGACACACTGTCATCTCGTATGTAAAAGCAGAACTATCACATTGTTTCATAAGAGATCTGTAAAGGTGAATGGGCACACAAATCGGTAAAAATATTTGTGTGATCGATTATATCGACCCCACATTTTGTAGTTAGGTTACGACTTGATATTGTGATGGTTTTTAGTTTGAATTTTTATATGTATTTATTAGTGTTACTGTGTTAATTGTTAAAGACTTTTTAATAATAATGCTGGAAGACTCGTTCATTTCAGTCGCTGAAGGAAATGTCGGTTCCAGAAAGAGGAAGAGTTATAATAAAAGAAAAGAGAGACAACAACAAAGGTAAATTAGTTCTAAAATCTAAAACTTCACACTATTAATTTATGATGAATGATTAACATGACGTTTGGTAATCCAACATGTGATATATTTTTATTCGTTTTATTGTTTCTGATTTAGACATTCCAAACCAACGATTGATATGGCCTTTTTAAGAGCATGTCGCCATGGTGACTCTACATTTAAGTGTAAAACTTTAAATGCCGAAGATATTTCAAAATTTGTAGATTGTATCTATTCAGATCAAAGCAAGATATTTCAAGATCAATGGATATCACGGTACATGGCAGTTGACTCTATTAAACGTTCTCGTCCTACACCAGGAAATGTAAAAAAAAGAAAACCACACAGTGTATCTATTAATTACTTCGTAGGTATAATAAGGTTTTGTTTTTTACAAAATGTATGACTGTTTTCGATTTATAGATTCCTAATAGTAAAAATCAACATATACAAGTGTGTCAAAAATTTTTTCTAAACGCTACAAACTTTTCAAAATTTAGACTTATTCGTATCGCAAAAATACTCAAAGAAGGCAAAATTCCCAGGGAGAAGAGAGGAGGTGATCAAGTTTCACACAGGTCTGCAGACAGAAAAGAAAACGTCCGAAACTTTATTAAGACACTTCAAGGAACTGAAAGTCATTACGGTAGAGGAAAATCTGTCAGAATCTACCTGTCTTGTGATTTAAGTATATCAAAATTGCATAAAATTTACAACAAGAACAATGAAAACATGCGTGTCTCTTTTTCAATGTTTCAAAAAATTTTCGTAACCGAATTTAATATTGGTTTTCGTTCGCCAGCATCTGATGTATGTGCTCTCTGCACACGTTTGAGCAATCAGATACAAGGCGAAAAAAATTTAGATAAAAAAAAGAAGTTGCAGCTCGAAAAAAAAGTACATAAACTACGAGCTAATGCTTTTTATGAATTGGCAAAAGAAACACCTCCCAATTCTGTGTCCCTCTGTTTTGACATGGAACAAGTACAGCCCCTACCACGAACACCCATACAAGATGCATTTTATTATCACCAAGTCAGCTTTTATGCACTTTGCATTGTGGGTATGGACTCAAAAAATCCAATATTTTACTCGTGGTCTGAAGAACAGTCAGGGCGAGGATCCGTGGAAGTAGCAAGTGCTGTCTTATGCCACCTAAGAAATCTGAATTTGGAAAATATTAGGTTTTTGCGTCTGTTCTGCGACGGGTGCTCTGGGCAGAACAAGAATTCTCACATGGTTCATGCAATGCTATATTGGCTACAAAATGAATCACCTGAGTCTGTCCAATCAATTGTTTTTCATTTTCCAGTGAGAGGGCACTCTTTTCTTCCAGCCGATCGCGTGTTTGGACGAATCGAAAGACTCATTCGAAAAAAGGCAACAATAATTGACAAAGAGCAATATTACGACCTCTACGAGCAAGTTGGTTCTGTAAAAAAACTGGGAACCGACTGGAAACTTTACGACATCAAGTCTTTGGAACAAATATATAAAAAACTGAACGGAATTAGCAATTTTAAAAGAGTTTTACTGACAAAAAAGAAAAATAAGTCTGGCATTTCTGTTCATGTTGTTGGGGTTGAAGATTTTAAATTCACTTCCTTACTGGACCAGCCGAGCGAAACTTTGGTAAAAAGAGGAAAAAGTCCAAAAATTAAGCTAGCAGAATTACCACTAGGACGTGCATTAAAGAAAGAAAAAAAAGTGACTCTAGAAAAGCTCCTTAAGGCACAATTTGAAGAAAACTGGACAGATGATAATAATCTAATTTTTTACAAAAATATTTTAGAGGATGTTACGAACAACAGAAATTCAGTGCAGGAGGAAGATGGGGAAGGTACTGTTTGTGATTGTTGTGAAGACGATTGTGGGCTTCGTATTTAAAGTATATTATTCCAAAATAAAAATTGTTCATAGATTATTGATTATATAATGTATTCTTTTGTATTCACTAAATAGGTACACACTTTAGTTTATGTACGCATATATATTTTTGTTTTTGAAATAATACAAATACTTTTTTCAACTGTAATTCATGCAAAACTAAATACGTCAACGTTAATTCCATGCAAAACTAAACAAATCCACCGATTCCAGTCAAAACTCAACATATCCAAAATTAAGATGGCGATTTGAAGCCCCAAAAAAATAGTTGCACAAAAAATACCCTTTGAGTGATGTTATAAATCATACGTAAGTACTTCCTACAAAAAAACAAAGTTCTGCATATAAAACTAAAGCTTTGACATGTTTTAATCACTTCCTGTAAAATTATGAAAAGTGGAGATGTTGAGTATTGACTGAATGCTCCTCAATTAACACGGTCTTATTAAGAAAAATAGTGTTAATATCATTCTATTTGTAAACGCAGCAGTAAAACCACGTGATGATGGAAATATTATATTACTTACTAAAACTTCTAACGGAGCAGATCACGAGGTTCTTTAAGACAAATTAAAAAGATATGGCACGAGGAGCACGGCTTTGAATTGGTTACAATCTTGAGTAATAGACATCAGCAAGTTACATTAGGGCTGGGGGGTCATAAATTGGAATTATTCCAGGCAACGGTAGCAGTTCCCCAAAGATCCGTACTGAGTCTCGATATTTTTGCTTATGAATGCATGCTTCAATGAAAGAAGAGAAACTTAGACAAGTTATTATTGTTCAAATGACTTCAATTTGATAATATTACAATAATTTTTCCGTGGGAGTTTGTTTAATTAGTAATAACTGCGCTGATTAAAACCTATGTATTCAATAGGGTGGAGGGGGAGGTGAATTTGGCCGTGCCACGAGCCGCCACTGTGCACGGCTCAAATACTAAGCGAATAAACACAGAAATTAAAAAAAAAATCTGTCCTTTAACAGTATTTGTATAGAATGTTGCATGACAGTGCACGTGCACTAAAGATAATAGATTTTTAGGGGTTATTAATATTAGAATAACAAGAATTGAAATATTTCCCTCAATGCTAAAGATTATTTGAAAATTATGATATTCCCAATTAACACTGCTAATACCTAGATGGCACACTCTGTTGCTGATCTGCTGCGGCAAGTTAATTTTAATAAAATAATTTATAATGTGAAAATAAAGCAAACAAATGTTTAAGATTTACACTGTATTTAATAATAACGACAGCTGTTTCGCTACACTGTAGCTTCGTCAGGTTAACATATACAATAATAACTATCTACATACACTTGACTCTTATATATAGTGTGTGGATATTACATATCAGTTCTTAGAATTCCTAATATCCACACACTATATATAAGAGTCAAGTGTATGTAGATAGTTATTATTGTATATGTTAACCTGACGAAGCTACAGTGTAGCGAAACAGCTGTCGTTATTATTAAATACAGTGTAAATCTTAAACATTTGTTTGCTTTATTTTCACATTGAAAATGGATTTACATCAAGTAAAGACCAACTCAATCCAAGATTTAAAATAATTTATCTTTTCATTAAATTTGTTACGTTTTTTCTTATACTTTTAGTGCACATTTAATAAGCTTAATTCAATGTAACTTCATTGTATCATATTATTTGTAATTATTTCATTTGGAATTTTTCCCGGATGAACATAAACTTAAATTTCATACATTTTTGTTGAACTTGTTATTTTCGGACACCAATAAAGTGGTTTTGTTGTACTTGCAATTGTTTATCTCTTTTCAGGAACTTCTTTTGTTGATTTTGAGTATGTTGACCCTTTCCTTGTGTATCAGGGGCATACCGCAGGGATCCATTCTCGGCCCTACTCTTTTTTTAATTTATGTCAGTGACTTACAGAATCAAATGAGCTATTGCACTATTACACAGTACGCGGACGACACTTCGTGTGTAATAACAGCTAAATGTAAAGAGGAGCTCGTTGTGTTGGCATCGCGTGTGATTGCTGATATGCAGTCCTGGTCATTAAAAAACCGTCTCATTCTTAATGCAGATAAGACAAATATTGTCAACTTCTCCAAAACTAAAAATTTGGATTACAGTTTGTGTTTGAGCTTGGGGGGCAAATCATTGACGGAGAGTGAGGTTTGAGGTTTCTAGGTTTGACGGTGGACAGGTGTCTTCGTTGGGGCGAGCATTGCGTGGGTCTATCTAAAAAATTGAATCCCATGTTGTATGCTATTGGTATGCTGAGTAGGGTTGTCTCTTTGGAGAGCCTGAAATTATACTATTATGGTTGTATCGAGTCACATTTAAGATATGCGATCATTTTCTGGGGATTATCTACATACTTTAACGACATTTTCATTATTCAGAAACGTATGTTAAGAGCCATGAGGGGTGTTTCCTCACGTAGTATTTGCAGACCTCTGTTCCGGGAAATGAATATAATGACGGTTGCCTCGTTATATATTTATGAATTGATTATCGCCTTGCTCAAAAATACAGATAAATACACGCGCAATAATCAGATCTACAATACTATGGTGACGCGTCATAATAATGATTTTTCTGTCCCGCTACATCACTCCAAATTTTATGAAAGATCTCCGAGGTACATGGCGGTAAAGGCTTATAATGCATTGCCGGCTAATTTAAAATCGCTAAGCGGCACAAATCTTAGTGCATTGAAAGAGCAACTAAAACTTTATCTGTTGGAAGAAGCCTTCTACAGCATTAACGATTTTATAGTTTGACAAGTGTTATATATTGTACCTGATCTGTGTATTTTTTTAAATGAAAATGTCAATGTTCTTTTGAATTTATGACAATAAAGATATTATTATTATTATTATTATTATTATTACCTTGTGTAAAATTTAGCAGTCTGGCTAAATTTGTCTGAATGGCGCCTTTTAGAATACCAGTTTTGAACCCCGACCATCTCCAGCTGAGCAGGCAGCCGATTTAATCAGAGGCTATATCACAGGTAGGAGGGTTTAATAACAGTTTTGGGAGATTCACTCTTTCAGTAACTTGCAGTTTCTTTTTTTTTTATTGTTTTAAATAACGCCCAAGAGGCGCCGGATATGCTGCTACGCACATCTGCAGATTGCTGAGATCCTTTCCTTGTGTTCCTCGGTACCTAAATGCAAAAACACCGGACTGGCAATCTCGAGATGTGCGTTCGAATCCTACATGAGGCAACATTTTTATTATACATTTCGTCATCATAATCGGTGTTATTTGGGTAGTTTATAACTTCCAATTTGCATTAACAATTTCTTCTTATTGGACCTACATGCATTCTTATCAATATGTGTGGTATTTTATTATTTTATTTTATTATTCTTGATGAGTATAAATAACAGTTGTATTTAATTTATTGTTCAAATAGATATTTTATCTGTTGAAAGAAAAGATAAATTGGACGCAGAAGGAAATGACATAAAGATTTTATGTTGATGGCGCAACAAGAACTATACGCTTGTTTTGAGACACTAATGTCTAAACAACGCAACGTTAAAAAATAGTCACTGATGGTATACATAACGTGGATAGAGCACGTGAGGTGTGTGTTGGAAGTAAACGTGTAAAGGTTATTCTAAATATTTGTAAATTGACAGTCATAAATTGTGATTTTGTAAAACCAGGCTTTTGCTGTTTTAGTACGCGATAAAGTCTAATATTTATTTCTTTGACTAGAGTAACATCTTCCAAGAAAAATTAATGCATATAAACGATTCGAGAAAGTTTTTCTTTAGCAAGTTAGTGCAGCAGAAAAACAAGACACAGAAGTTAAATATATTGCCGGTGTGATCGTGTGGTACACTTGATCGCAAAAGAAAAAGTTTACAAGGCCGTACAAGCTGAATACATTGACCGAAAATAGTAGCCGGGTAATTATCGATTCAACACCATTACAAGAGAGCAGCACTGTTTTCAATCGCGCTTGTAAAATTCTGATTTCTCGTTTATTTTAAAACAGCTCTCGTAAGTAAGTTGGATGGCAAAGGCAAACGGCCCACGTGATTTCGTTTGAACTTGTGGGTCGCAGACGAGGTCAATACGTTCCTATTCATCATCGGACTTTTGTTACATTCTCTTCTCCGTCTCAGTACCGTAGGCTCAATAAATTATTTCGCGTGCGTGTTCACGAACATTTCGAATTTGTAAAGAATACTTTAATAAATATACTTTGCAAAAAATAATACAGGCCTGCAAACAAACAAATGTTTAGAAACCGATCGTTGATTCTCAAAGAATTTTAGATGCTGATTTCAGAAAAAGTAGCCAAAACGCCACCATGTCGAATGTACAAAAGAACATCTTTAGAAAATGTATATCGGAGTTTTATTTTAAATACGATTACAGGAATATTATAAGAAACAGATTCTAATTAAATATGTCAACAATAAAAATTCAAATATGTCATAGGGACATATTGGTGTATCTGAATTCAAGAAGCATATGCAGAAATAACATCATAGTTATGGCGCCCAACGTGAGGGCGTTTTAGAACCTATAGTTAAATTATAATTTATTGTAATATAGTGTTCGTAGCTAGGGTAAATGACATAGTTTCAGGATGTGGTAAGTGAGTATAGTGCTAGGAAGTTAGAATTAGGTTATAAGAACATGATGAAATTTAAAATGTAAAGACAGGAAGGTTTTAGTTTTTGTTTTAAAAGTGTTGGGAATATGATGGGTTTGTAAAAAGAGAAATGTTAATGAACAGGATTTAGTTATTAAGTGGCATTAAATATAAAAGGTGTGATAAAGTATAGATTTCGAATGAAAGATGTGTTTAGGTTAGGCGTAGAAACGTACGTAAAGATTAGCAGAATGAGGTTTTTGTTTTTTTGACACGCAATAATGGCTGGAATGATAAGTACGGTATTGTGTACGGTGTTTGAATAAGATATTTGTGTATGATATCCGTTTGCAGATAGAAAAAAATAAATTCTAAAATAAATTAAGAATTTATCTTATAGGTGAGGGATAATTGTAATGTACGAATATTAGAACTATTAGAACATCATTAGTAAATGTGTAATGAATATTTGATTGCGAAGTCCCTGTTATGGAAGAATTAATTATGTACTTGAAAAACGTTGTATTAATAGAGGAGGCATTGATTGTTGTTAACGTTTAGGTGTTAATCCTAGTTTATCTGATACGTATAAAGTAGCAATTTGTTGGGGATTTCGTAGGAGAGTCGGCATTGAATTCCGGGATTGAGGCGTTATAATTCGGCCGCCATTTTGAAATTAAGGTATTATGTTTTTTCATTTATCTCCTTAACGGGATGAAACCGCGATGTCGACAAAACAGCATTTTATTAGATACTTTTCGAGATGAAATTGATACTAAAGAGTTATATTGTAGGATTAAAATTTAATTTTTATCTGCTTATAATTTCTCTTATTTTACTTCGAAAAGTTACAAAACAAAGATAGTTGGATTCACATACAAAAATGCTCTTCACAATTTTTGTCGGTCTCCGCGTTATGGATACAAATAAATGGCTCCCGAATGACAACATTGCTACTCCCGCCAACTAATGCCGTGTTTACACGGTCAAATAAATTGATGAATAAATTGACGAATTTATTCATGAAGAAATTCATTGCGTAATTATTCAGTAATCGGATTCAAATGATGTACGCTCACTCTGAACATGTTGTGAAGCGGTCGCCATTATTGCGAGCAGAAAAATTCTACTCCCACTTAAAGTATTCTGTTCGCATGCGCCATTCATGCATTCCAACACCAACGTAACACACAATTTTGCAGAAAGTTATTAGAAAAGTATGATAAGCAAATTAAAGGTATTGTGCAGAAATAAATGTATTATAATATTGGAGTTAACCGAGTATTTTAATCGGGGTTGGAAAAACCAACTCATAATGAAGAAAAACATTTATTATTATTGTTTATTCGGTTTAATCTGTATAATTCTAACATATGGCAGCAGTGAAATCTACCAAATGGAACGTGATTACATACAGGTGAACGGTCCTGTCCAACCAACACTCAACTGTTGTCAAGTGAAGTGTTGGTGCGGCAAGGGTTTCCGATCTGTCTGCTGAACGCGACCAACGTTTTTGTTTTTATTTATCTGTTCTCAAAAAGTTGCTGCTGATATTTGTAGAAGTTAATAATACGCGATTATATATGCAAAATATGCATCTATAGCTTGCTGATGGATATAAAAGCATATTCGAATATTTTTGTATGTATGTACTTGATTGTAGTAATCACAAACTAGTAATAAAATCAAAGTGTACAGTAATTGTTTTCATAAAAAAATAAGGACTTGATTATTTAAATAATTATTTGCTACAAATACTTAGTGCAATGCACTTCTTACAATCTATTTTTTTTTTTCGGTACTCTGCAATGTTTGTATAGAATAGCAATAGTTGCACATTATTTACTGGAACATTATACTTCTTCACAAACATGACTGATTTTACTAACTTCGCAAATCTTTTGTAATAAAAAAATATTTCAGGGAGCAGAAAGTTCACAACGCGAAATTAAAGTTAAATTTTAAACTAAAATGTTACCATATTTCCCTAGAAAATTACTGAAAAATTAGAGGGGGTTCTAATATGACAATCTATTCAGAGATTTATTTGACAGGAAAACAATCGCGAGAATGTTAGCGTTTACATGTTCCAATAAATTCAAGGTCAAAAACTTCATAAATTTATTTGACCATGTAAACACTGCATTAATTTTATTCCTCCCAGACTTGGTTTAAAAAATGAGGTGTGGTCACCACACGACTTTCTTATACTATGAGCGTTTCAAACTATACTATTTTAAGAACTTTTTTTACACAAACATTATTCAAAACCCTATTCTCAGTACTTCTATTCTCTTAATAAATACCTATAGAATGTATACTTTGCAAGATATTCCAGAAAAAGTGCTACTCCCTAAGAGTAAAAGTGTTACTTCCTGTCCGAATATTGAAATTTCATTTATACAAAAAATATTGCAAATCTAGCACTAAATACATACTTCTGTACTCTTGATAAATATATATAGAATGCATAATTTACGACATATTTGCAAAAAATCGCTATTCGATAAGAGTAAAAGTGGTACTTCCGGTCTGAATTTTGAAATTTTTTTTATACAAAAGATATTGAAAATTATGTTTTAAATACTTTTATACCCGTAACGTACTTGTCTAAAAAGCATGACTTGCGAAATATTCGCAAAAAACTGATTTTCGATAAGAGTAAAAGACCTACTTCCGGTAGGAATTTCGAAAAACTTTTTAAATAAAATTATTCTCAATTTTAATTTTAAGTATATATGAATTCTTTACAAATTTGTTTAAACATAGTAGTTGACGAAATATTGGCAAAATTCGATTTTTTCGCTGAAGTAAATTGCTACTTCCGGTCTACCGATTTTACTGAAAAACTAATCAGATCTCAAGAGGGAGATTATACACGTAAATACAAAATTTGGAATTGATATCTACAGCGGTTTGGCCGCTATCGTGGTCACACACACAGACACACACACACAGAGAGAGAGAGACACGCACACACAGACACACAGACAGTGTTTAAAAACCACTCTTTCGGTATCAGGGGACTTCAAATCGTGGACATCTGCAAAAATCTCGAGGTCGAAAATTTTCATCATCACAAAAGGATTAGAGCAGAGCATAAATAATCTGTTGTTAAGGAAAGCATATAGAATTGATAAACATAAGAAACTAATATACACACATATATTAATTTATTGCATTGCACCTAATTTCTTACTACAATTGAAATTTTAGTAAAATGTTTTTGCCGAAAAATTGTCTCTAAAATCAGACAAAAATTTTATACCCACAAATAAAATCTGTGTATTTTTAAAATTCGTCTGAACTGTAAAAATTATATAACCTCCGAATATTGTTTCTCTAATTATGTGTGCGTTTGCTTATAAACTGATACAATGTTTAATTAAAACCTTATCATAGAAATCTTATTAATTTACTACAATTACTGTAAATGTTAGGTATAATAATTATTTTCTAATCTTTTTATTAAAGGTTAAATTCTAATTGCTCATGAACTTGCTATGAAATGAACTTTCGGCAATCTATAAATGCAGCAAAATTCCAAATGTAGTACGAAAAATTTCAAACGGACCTAGTTTGTGTATTGAAGAACGGTGAAGATCGGCAAGACAAATAACATAAACATACACAAAGGCTATATTATTTAAATTAAAATATGATTGATTATTTAAAAAAATGCCTAATTCTCTATCCTATAAAAAAATAATCAAATCCTTGCAATAAAGTTTTTAAATTAGATATGTATGTAGAATGTATGTGTAGTAAGTAATATGACAGTATACAGTATAGTGATCGAACACTGACACATTTGTATATTAATAAATACTAGAAAATTACATTAAAATCACCTTGAAAGGTGTAAATCTATATGTAAAAAGTTCATTTCGTAACGCAACACGATCGACGACCTTGTGATATTTATTACACGTTCGACCAGTGGCAAGCACAGGTGCAACCTGTTTCGGTAAATTTTGCAATTGCGATATTTCCACTTTTTCAATTTGTAGTTGCTGAATATTAACCAACAAGTAAATTTATTGTATTACGTAAGACACTACAAATGATTTTATACATTTTTATACTCGCGTTTCAGTTTAAAAACGTAAGGTAGTAATTAAATACGTTCTACATAAAAAATATACACTACCGCTCATCATTATTTGCCCATCTGAAAAATTCTATGAATGAAGAAAACACAATTAAAATACAAATTTTATTTATCCTATTGATGAAATAGTTTTTAATATACACAAAAATACTTTTCATTAATTTATACAAGAGGTTTAATAAAAACATAATTAAATTTTGCTTTCATCTAAGTGTTCACCCACAATCGCGACATTCTATCTATCGATTAATATCGCACAAGTAGCAGGTTCTATTTTAACTCAAGCTGCTTGTAATTATTGCCATAATAATTTTTTGACTGTTGATAGGTTTTGTTTTACCTGTCGAAGCTTAAGATCTTGTATGTCGGGTTGTTATCTTGTTGCAGAACAAGGTGGTCATCCATTATTATATTCCAGATTAAATTGCACTTGCGTCTATATTTTCCCGTCTATCTTGATAAGGTACTGGATATACTGCCAAAACACTCCCAAACCATTACTAACTCTCTCTCACCCTTGACGGTAAATACTATGCACGATTCTGCGTCCTTTTATCAATCGCCTATCGGAGAAAGATATTTCTTTTGATACCATAGAGTTCGAATTTCGATTCATCAACTGACCAATCTCGGTGGCCGATTGTACCCATAATAAAGTAACGAAGGTTTACATTGTCAAATAAACCTTCTTTCGTCCTTAGTTTCACAACAAAAACACTAATTCACTTCTCACGGTGGTATATCGTTGGCTATTTATTGTGAAAGAATATTGGTCCTACTATTCTACGACAAGATACAGCTAGCCATACACCGATTTTAATAGAATGTAAAGGAACTTCGATGTTATTGTTTGGATTATTAGACGCATGTCCTGTAATTTTGTTTACTACAAACCTGCTTAAATGAAACCATGGTTCACCAGTAAAAAAAGCTTTGATCTAGGATTTTCGTCAATATTTAAATTTTCTTGAAAGAGATTGCAATAATTAAGCCTACTGGCGTGATCTCTATATAGGTAAGATCTGATGAAGAACCGATAATTTGTATGCATGCATATGCAAACGACGCGACGCACAGTGGTCTGAAACGCCCGAAAAGCTGGTCAAAACTCGAAAAAGTTTCGGATTTGGCTGAAAATCAGTATGCTTTAGTTTTTTTACTTTCTGATTGTAGATTTGAGGTAAAAATGGTAAATTGCAAAATGGGGAGTTTTAAATTGTCAGTTTTATGTTCAAAAATACGATAAAATAATATAAAATTTGGCTTAATAAATTTTGTGTTGTTTCTCATTATACTTTTTATAATTATACTTACGATAAAGACAATAACAATTATGATAACAATATTAATAATGATAATAATGAAAATAATGATAATAATTATGATTATTTCTTGGTAATTGCACTTTAAATAATTATTCAAAGTGACTTCTTCTAAGTTACTATTTGGTTCGGATCGTGCGCATATTAAAACTCTTCAAGATTAATTAAAAATACGTAATTATGATGTGATATATACATGTGATGCGTCACATGTATAGGGCCGCGCAACCAAATACAAATAAATCAATTGCGAGGAGAATCGCAGAAAGTCGCACCTGAATTTTCGATTTTCTAGTTAGTTAGATATTCATCTGGGAAATGAATCAGCGAACAACGCGAAGTCTCGCGGAAACATAACTTTTTTGACAATTTCGGAAAATTTTTAATAACAAATTATAAAAAATTGTTTAAAAAAAGTAAAGTGTCAAAACATTATACCAATCTTCAAGCGCATCCTCCATCTTCTTGTTGAAGATATTTGCACGTTCACGAATTTTTGTGTGCACTTCAAACATTGTTTTTCTACGTTACACGTAGCAAGTTTTAACAACCGTGACTTTCACACACAACTACACGTCCCGTAGGCGCGCCATCTATCTGCTATTCGAGAAATAGACGCGCAGGCACCTCGTTTACCGACTACCACACAAGAAACTATTTGAAAAAAAAAATGTTTTTATAGGTTATGACCAACTTTTTGGACGTTTCAGACCACTGTGCGACGCCTCAAAGTTCTATGAACGGTACTAGAAGATACATTCGTTTGAAGTGATAACTGGCGAACTGATGTATGTGGGTTTTCTACAAGGTTTTGTACGTGTTCAACAATATTTTGCTGTGTACGTGGGTCTGCCAGAACTTTTTGCCTTTAAACACAGATATTGTAGCCCATCACTTCTCCACGACTAGGTGAATGTGATGATGTAAAGCGGTATTATCCACACTGTCGCTTACATTCCGCGTAGGAATATTGCCATTCTTCATTTAGAGGAGCATTTACCAACTGTATCCGGGTGAATCGAAACTTACGCAACTTGTATTACTAGCGGGACGATAGACGCAAGGGGGTGCGAGTAGGTGGAGCTATACGATGTTCGGGTTTCTATCAGAGCGCCTCGCTTTTATTCACAGATTCTGTCGCAATGTAGATTGGCACAAAGACGCTCCCTTCTGAAGAAAGAAAATTAGCGCAGAACGAGTTCAAACCGATGTACACATATATATTATAATTCTCTACATGAAGTGGCTATTTACGGCATTTTTGGTCGATACTGAATATTTTTATTGTAAAAAATTTACCAAAATTCTTTTCAAACGTGTTCTTAAACAAAAATAACCACCAAACCCGGAAACCATATTAGATATCGCATTGATTCTGTTTTTGTTTGAAAGCAAATTCATAAGCGCAGATAACGGTATTATTTCCATTTTGCATAATGTAGTACTTTTTTCGTTGAAAAAAAACACGTCGTTCGGATTCAAGTCTGCAATAACCGACCGAGTCCGATAGATTTGCGTCTTCGCTAGGCCCGGTAGAGATACCGTAAAGTGGGAAGAGACAATACGATCGCTTCGAAAAACACTTGCGTGAAATTGTATGATAATTTTCACTATTTTAATTTTTTTATCTTCAAATATGATTACATAAATTTGATTTTTTATATCGCTCATCAAATGTGCAGTTGGCGCGTAGAGATCGTTTTTTTCTTTTGTGTAGGCCTTAGTTAGTAGATATTGATCAAATGTATGCATTTTTGTGGTTATTTCTAAAACACGTAGAAAATAAATTAATACAAAAACTGAACTTGACATTATAAATTAATGCCTTCTGCATCGCTAACCCAAATTTGAGATTTTAAAATTACATAATAATTTAAAAAAAAATGCAAAACAGCGATGCCTTAAGGGGCCCACACACTGCGTTTTTGTTCGACAGATTTGTTCGACGAACAAGTCTGTTCGAACAAAAACGTCGCAAAACCGAAGTGTGTGGGTCGAAAACCGTCGTTGATGTTGGCGTACAAATGTGTTGAAAATAATCTGGTTCGGCCTGTTTTTGTCCTTCGAACAAAACCGTCGAACAAACCTGAAGTGTGTGGGGTAAACAGTTTTAAAAGACGACGATTTTTTGCAGTGGTGTAGTTGTATGTAGTGTTATATATTCATATTTATTTAAGTCGTGTTATTATAACTGTAAAATCTTTACCATTTCAAGTTTAGTCAATCTACCTAATTTCAAGATTTGTACACGAACTTATTGTATTCAAATAATGTAATTATTAATAACATACAAATATTTTACAAGATTTAAATTACTGCACTTATAACAAATTCTCCGAAGGTAATTATTCCCCACATTAGAGATTTTGTAAACATCTATTAACAACTTTCGGAAAATCCAAACTGTTTACCACCCTGATCTTATAATCCTTTGTAATGGTATTGCAATAATCTATTCTTCGCCCATTTTGCCAGTTTCTTTTTTTCTCTTTCGATTTTATGGCTAATGCCGCCGCCACTGCACACACATGTATTGTCTTCATATTATTAAACTGCCGAACAAAACTGTAGTCTGTGGGCAACTGAAGTTCGTCGTTTTTGTTCGAACAGACTTGTTCGTCGAACAGGGCCATAGTTTTCGATGGGCAAACGCTCCTCTTAAGAAATTGTGCACTTCGGACATACCGGGGTCGACATATTTTAATTTCTGATAGGAAAGTAGTAAGAGGAAAAGAGCGCGACGAATTAAACTAAAGATATACATAAGCGAGGCTGCCACACTGGACATTTGTAAGGCGTGGGGGTCCCCCGCCACTCCGTTGCTCTCCCTCCACTGTTAGCAAGCAGGCATCGCTGCATATGATAAGATCATCTTCTGCATATGATAGAAGTGCAAACCGAAATTAAAATTTGACGCTTACGGTATACTTCAACAATATAAATATTTTCTTGCAATGTGTACATTATTTAGTAGTATTGTTTCTTAAGTAAGCAACTTATTTGTCAGAAAAAAATAAATGACATTAGATAAATAATTAACTTATAAATAAAATGAAGTGGCATATTATAATTTGCAAGTACTAGTTATTCAGTACCTACTAAGATGAAGTTCTTTTGAAACATGTCGTATCTCCTCTTTCGATGTGCCCGAAAAGTGCCAATCTACGTCTAAAATATCCTTTTTTATATTCAATAAGCGTATTTCGGTTATTACATGTATATGGGGGGTTCCGAAGATGGTATTGCAAGCCGACGTAGAGTCAAACTCATCATAAAAGTGCTTATTTATAAGGACTACGAACAAATCGAAATAATAGCTGACAATCGACACGAAAGTAGTGATAAAATGTTAAAAGTGCGTTAGTTTCGACTTAGAATGTGAAGTTTTTGTGGTTTTTCTGTTAAATAAAGCGCTGATTCAGTGAAAAAGTGTAATAAATAATAAAACGTATTACGTTTAGCGAAAAGGACGGAGAAACTAGCAAATTAACAAGAAAATACATGTCAAGTAAGATGAAAAGTATTAAAAGCATTATAGAAACTTCAAAAAGAGGGGTGGGCACCGCACGACTTTCTCATAAGTATGTGCGTTCCAAATTTTCTATATAAAAGTTGTTCTAAATAAAGTTTTATATTCTTAATGAAAGAAAGCTCTAAGTAAAAGTGTTACTTCCTGTCCGAATTTTGAACAATTTTTTATAAGGAAATTATCCCAAATCCAGATCAAAGTACTTTTATTCTCTTGATAAATTTCAATAGGATGCATGATTTGAGAAACATTTGCAAAAAATTGACTTTTCTATAAGACGAAGTGTTACTCGGTCAAATTTTGAAATTTCTTTTACACATGAATTATTACAAATGCAACTCTAAGTACTTTTGAATTCTTAATAAATCTGTATGGAATGCAACACATTTTCGAGATATTTGCAAAAAGTTGCATTTTGATAAGAATAAAAGTGTTATTTCCGGTCCGAATTTTGACATTTTTTATATACAAAAAATATTCCAATTCGTCTATATAGAATACATAATTTCTTAAGAGAAAAAATATAATCGTAAATATAAAGTAAAAGTTTGGTATTGACAGCTTTAGACGATTGGCTGCTATCGTGGTCACACGCACGTACACTGACTCACACACACCCACACGCGAGAGAGAGAGAGAGAATTGCAGAAGCTGTGCCACTATTAATATTTGCAATAAATCACGTATGAAATTTACACAAAAATGCAGGTGAACAAATAATTATGAGCGGTAGTGTACGTATCTTACATGTACTAAATCTGTATTACTATTATAAAGTATGTATGTATATAAATGTAGAGGAAGTAGTACGCATGCATACCTGAGGTTTATTGCCGCGGTCGTTATGTAAAATATGACAATTTACTGATTAATTTTTTTTTCTGTTGAAATATTATCCGTATGTCTAGAATTTCATTGGACGCCTGAAATATTTCTGTTACCTTTGCACGGAACATATTAAATTATGGATTACTATTGCTTCTACAGTATTGAATAACAGGATGAATTTATATTTTACATCGTTTTCGCAACGGCGTATCATTTTGTGATTTGAGTAAGTTACAAATATTTATGGAGATAGGTAACTATATTTATAGATTCGTATATCACTGATACCTCTATGTAGGTATAAGGTTGTTTTCGGTATTTATTTGAATGTCTATAACAGAATAGTATATTATGCAATGAGCATTTAATGATAGCTATTAAGACACGAGAATGAACATTACAATACGAGCCGAAGGCGAGTATTGTAATGAATACGAGTGTCTTAATAGCCATTAAATGCGCGTTGCATATACTATTTTTTCTACGACCACATAATAAAACATTATTTTTTTACATTCCATTACATAAATTGAGCCTAAAATTTTCCGTGCGTTTTTGCGAATTTAGCTGGTAATAAATTGTTCGTGGTTAGCAAGGCTTGTTCCATAATTTCTGCTGGAGTCAAATTTTACATGTCACTGTCATTATCTCGTTTATATTTTCAAAAAAGCACAAATTTTAACTACTTACTTGTAAATTGTAGAGAACTGTCACATTTAATTAATTTTTATATCAGTCAGATATGCAGTCGCCATATTGAATATTATTTGAATATTGGAATGTCGCATTCCTATTGGATATATATGGATATACGTATCGTAATGAAAAATCTGTATTCCTATTGGATATAAACTTGTATCATAATGAAAATCTGTATAGTAATGGACATCATTAAAGTACAGGTTCAGCATATCTAATAATACAATTAAAGTACGGGAATAGAAAAAATATGTAATGCATATTTCTGTTGTATTTTAAGTGTTCGTCGTAATTTATTTGCATATAGAAAAATTCAACAAAAACAATTTACAGAAGCACAGTTGGTTGACCGAAGACAATCAAATTGTAAATTAAAAATGATAATCTTAATACAGCTTAATTCATCTTTATAAAGTTTTAATTATCTAATTATTAGTAAATACGGTTTTTACATTTTCTACGGCTTGCTCAAGTTACATATAGTTCTCTTAGTTAGATATTAGCTTTTTGATGTGAATATGCAACTTCGCATGGCGCATCAAAATGAAAGACCATAAACTAACTTGGATAATAGCGGGAAACCAACATATTATCAGACAAGCAGAGGTTAAAACTAATCCAAGATGTAAGATCTTACAGAGGCACAACCGTAGACCTCTACTCATCAAAACCAACACTCAATTTAAATACAATATGCAGAAAACTAAAGTACTAAACAAGAAGAAAAAACCGTAATGTTGAAAATTTGTAATCGGAAAACTAAAGAACCACGGAAACAAATTAGGACAACAAAGCTTTAGGGGAAACTTAAAAATTTGAATCGGGAAGAAATTCCCGCCGAATGGATAATTTGCAGAACATTAGAAAAACTCCTTTCAGAGTGAAAAAGACGTTTCATCAAATAATGTGCCTACATCTGCAGTTTGAAGATGTTTAAAAGACTTACAAGTACAGTGTTCATAAATGATTGAAAGGCGTTCGAATTTCCCGCTTTCTATTTCTTTGCTTTAAGTTGGTGCCAAGTACTAGTCAAATCTCTGAGGCTGTAAATATTGTATATCATAGGCGTAACATAAAAAAGTGAGAAAGGGAACAATTTTAGTTAATTTATTAGAAAGTAATTACAATAAAATTGTTTTCTAATGTTGATATTTTAAATTGTTCTTAATATTAATTTCAGGTTAGACTAGTCAATGAAAATTATTACAAAAGTACAACACTTATTCAAGATATTTATTATTTAAAATTTTGAAGATTACAACATTTGTTGAAAATTACTACAAAAGTATAACACTTATTCAAGATATTTATAATTTAAAATTTAGAAAATTACAACATTTGTTGAAAATTATTACAAAAGCATAACACTTATTCAAGATATTTATCATTTAAAATGTTGAAAATTACAACATTTGTTCAAAATTATTACAAAAGTATACCACTTAGGTATTCAAGATATTTATAATTTAAAATTTTGAAAATTATAAGATTTGTTCAAAATACTTCCCGTGTAAATTCAAACACAAATTCACTCGTATTTTCATATTGTCACATTGTGTAATATTTCTGGTACTGTTTCCGAAATTGTATGTTGTAATACCTCCAATGTATGGACACGGTTAGAATGAATTGTTTGGGCTGATAAGCACCGTAAAGATTTTTTAGGGGTCGCATCCATTCTCTGACTAAAATCTGCAACAACTTGTTGAGTTAGAACAGTAGAACGACCTGTAGATTTCCCTTTAGCAACATTCCCTGTTCCGCGAAATCTCTATATTACACGACGAACATGCTGTACAAAACAATCATGTGTAAATTCTATGTTGGGAAATTCTTCTTGAAATTGCTACTGGTAATTTTGATAGGAATAATCCCATATTCCTTGATATTACGTATTCCTGAACGAAAATACGCTTCAACTATAAATTTGCTGTGCAGATCTGTGAAAACCATCATTAACCTAAAAGCCAATGATGAATTATATTTGTACGGATCTATTATGACTACTTCGTCGCTTACCGATACTAATATGCTGATGTAAAAAGTGGCAATAAGAAAAGCCTTTCTGGTAATAAATAAGTAAAATAATAAAGTAAGTAGATGAAAACGAAAATCAAAACAACGGGATAGTAAGACGTTACTGATCATTACTGGTACATCTTCAAGATGCACTAACTCTCTGACATAAAAAAAGTGCGGGCGATTCAAACGCCTTTCAGTCATTAATGAACACAGGGTTATCTATAACATATCTGACGTAGCGTACGGGCGAATTGTACCGGTGTGGAATTTTTTATAATTACATTTCGCTAATTAATATTATATTAGTGTTAGTAAGAAAGACTATAATTTTCAAATAATATTTATACTCTTTATGTATTTGATTAGTGTGAATCGCTTTCAAACATCCCAATACAATTTCTGATTTTAGTAGCCGACACGATTTTTCTAACTGACTTAACATCTAAAATTTTAGTATTTTGCATTGTTATAAAAATAAAAACTGTATTTTAACATAGGGTATCACGTCAGATTTTCAAAATAATATGTTTAGCTGTTTTCACTAAGATTAACGTAAAATTTAAAATGAAAGAAGTATTGTAAAAAGGTCGAGCATGTTCGTGCCTATACCGTGAAGGGCAGCGGATCAGCCCCATTGTTCCTGGAGAATTCAATATAAAATAAGAGCCGTTAGTTGATTCTAATTTGGCGATTCTACCCCCACTACACATTAAATTAGGATTGATTAAAACAGTTTGTCAAAGCAATTTGAGAAGAAGGCAACTGTTTTAAATACTTAAGAGATAAGTTTTAAAAGCTGTCTGATACGAAAGTTCGCGAAGGAATATTTGTTGGCCCACAAGTTAGGAAGGTGTTTAAAGATAAAAATTTTGAACGTACCATGAATGATTTAGAGCTGGCAGCATGAAAAATGTTTGCAAATATTTTCTGGGATATCAAATGAGTGAAAACTACCAAGATATCGTGGCTAATTTGCTAGAAACCTATAAAAATTTAGGGAAGTTAATTTTTTGCATTCACATTTGGATTTCTTTCCTGCTAATTTAGGAAAGATGAGTGTTGCACAGGGGAAAAGGTTCCATCAAGAAATTGCAGAAATGGGAAGCAACATCTAGGTAAGTGGAATACCATCATGATGGGAGATTTTAGCTGGGTTCTCATTAGAGAAGGCAACAGGCAACATAAAAGGAAGAAATAACTCTATTTATGCAAAACTTTGATATATCAGTAATTTTCCTTTGTGTGCAATTAAGTGTTTTTGTATTTTAATACTAATTAAACATTCAAGTATTTGTTATGTCAAGATTTTTGTACTTATCTATTCTTTTTTATAACTTCTGTATAACAATTTTTTCTAAATACATTATTGTTTATCTACTAGCAGAGTATGATAATAACTGTAACAGTAAAAAGTAGACGTGGTGGAAAGATTTAGTTTTACTTTCTTATACGTAGTATAAAGGAAGTATTGTAATGATGAAAATTTTCGACCTCGAGATTTTTGCAGATGTCCACGTTTTGAGGTCCCCTGATACCAAAAAAGTGGTTTTTAAAAAATGTCTGTGTGTCTGTGTGTGTGTGTGTGTGTCTGTGTGTGACCACGATAGCGGTCAAACCGCTGCAGATATCAATTCCAAATTTTGTATTTATGAATATAATCTCCCTCTTGAGAACTGATTAGATTTTGAGCAAAATCGGCAGACCGGAAGTAGTAGTTTACTTCAGTGAAAAAATCGAATTTTGCAAATGTTTCGTCAATTACTAAGTTTAAACAAATTTATAAAGAATTCAAATGTACTCAAAATTAAATTTGAGAAAAATTGTTTTAATAAAGTTTTTCGAAATTCCTACCGGAAGTAGGTCTTTTACTCTTATCGAAAATCAGTTTTTTGCGAATATCTCGCAAGTCATGCTTTCTAGGCAAGTACATTAAGAGTATAAAAGTATTTAGAACATACTTTTAAATATCTTTTGTATAAAAAAAATTTCAAAATTCAGACCGGAAGTACCACTTTTACTCTTATCGAATAGCGATTTTTTGCAAATATGTCGTAAATTATGCATTCTATATATATTTATGAAGAGTACAAAAGTATTTAGAGTTGGATTTGGAATATTTTTTGTATAAATGAAATTTCAAAATTCGGACCGGAAGTAACACTTTCATACGTATAAGAAAGTCGTGTGGTGGCCACACCTCATTTTTTGGTTATGCCTTCAGTTAAAGACTGTAAAACTGTACACCCATTTTTACAACAGTTATTAAAAAAAAATAAAATTGTGGGCTAGAGTTTTCATGAACCAAATGGTGTAAGTACATATTTCATTAAATATTTTCATTTCTGTACTTTAGCGCAAATAATTTTATAAGTAAAAGTTGAGAAGAAGAAACATTACTGTTTTTAACAAAAATCAAGGAAAAGTTGAACGTAGATTAATAATGTGAAAGTAGTCTGATGCTATAATGGATGACTTAAACATTGTGGAATTCCTTGAAATTCCATCGTTTTCGGAGAGTCAAGGACAACATCATAAACTTTAAATTTACAAAACGTGCCTGTGCAATACTTGTTTGACATAAATTTCATTAAAAACAATATAAAGGAACTCTCACGTACTTCAAACTTGCTGTTTGACAAACAAAGTATTTTGTATAAATGGTGTGCGCACGCCTTAGCAATCGTACAAAATTGTTCACTGAACAGTAATATGCAGACTTTAAAGCGTTTAAAGTCACTTCTTAGCTCATGTCTACCAAACAAATAAAATATTTTGACACTAAGTCACAAATAAAATTTAGTTTGCGTTTTAAAAGTAAGGGATTACCAAAAGTGTCGTGTTATGGAGATTTTTATCTAAGAGGAAACAAACTAACCCTATGGTCCAATCGCTTTGGCAAACCGACATGTGCCAATAAATTAAAATGTCAAATTTGAGATGTTGCAAAACTTTATTTGCCACGTAATATAACCTACAAATGCCATTTCATTCATACACTTTTTGCCATTTGTCATAATTACTTTTTGATATTTGTTATATTTGTCATCCAAAAATACAAATTTGTCAACAAAGCTTGATACTAACCGGAACCACCAAGTATTAATTAAATTTAAATAGCGAAAAGTAATGTTTATAATAAACCTTATTTATAATATTCAATTTGTAACTGACATTCACGTAACAGTATTCTACTACCGGAAGCCTATATATCCTGAAATATTAATTAATTAGTTTAACTTATTGTTCAGAAATTGTTCTAGTCGATAGGAATTTGTAGTGGAATTGAATCATCGCCTTTAGTTCGTACTTTGGCCGTGTCGAAACAATTAAACTATATAAAATACGACAGGCGGCTCCGAGATAAGAGCGGCCAAATACTCCAGCAACGGGCCTTCCAACTGTTCTTGACTATCAGAATTAAGATTTAAAAGCCAGAGTAAAAAATATATTGATAACAAAACTTAATTCACAATATATGTACTGCCGTAATCATGCGATTAAATACAATTGTGTGAAAGAATGAAAATATCCAGATCGAGATTTATCATATTTTGTTATTGGATTTTATTTGTTTAAAATAGTAATGAATACAAATATTTTGTTTACTACGCCAAATCATTACTTTAAAAAATGCAAGTATGATTGATATGGTTTAAGTGTATTAACATTGTTATAAGAATCGTTTAGAATTGAGTCGACTATATATGATAAGATAATAGAGTAGCTTAGATTTTTTTTAATTAACTTTATGGACAAATAATCGTTCTGAAATGTATTAAATAACAAACAGATACGGAGTCTTGAATGTATCATCACATGGTCTTACATCATCATATTTACTGCTGACTAAACAAAACACACAAGGAAAATACAAACTTAGTTTGGTTTAATTTTACAATGGAAATAATAATCTGCAATGTAAATGATAAAGTGAATTGCTATGAAATGTCACTTTGATAAATTAAGGATGTGAAACTGGCAGTAACTATAAAACCAAAACCATTATAAATGTGATAATTCTCTAAAAAAATTAGGTGTGGTCACCACATGATTTTCTTATACGTGTATGCGTTTCAAATTATACAAAAGTTGTTCTAAACTGAGATTTAAATACTTTTCTCTTTTGAAAAAATAAACAAAATCCTACTGTACTACTTCTATTCTCTTAATAAATCTCTGTGGGATACATACTTGGCGAGATATTCGAAAGAAAGTGCTACTCGCTAAGAGTAAAAGTATTACTTCCTGTCCGAATTTTGAAATTTTTTTTATACAAAACATATTGAAAATTAAGTTTTAAATACTTTTATACTTTCGATAAATATATATGGAATGCACAATTTACGACATATTTGGAAAAAATCGCTATGCGGTAACAGTAAAAGTGTTACTTACGGTCCGAATTTTGAAAAAAAAATTTATACAAAAGGTATTGGAAATTAAGTCATAAATACTTTTATACTCGTAACGTACCTGTCTAAAAAGCATGGCTTGCGAAATATTCGCAAAAAACTGATTTTCGATAAGAGTAAAAGACCTACTTCCGATAGGAATTTCGAAAAACTTTTTTAATAAAATTCTTCTCAAATTTAATTTTGAGTACATATGAATTTAAATTTGCTTAAACTTAGTAGTTGACGAAATATTGGCAAAATTAAATTTTTTCACTGAAGTAAACTATTATTTCCGGTTTACCGATTTTACTGAAAAACTAATCAGATCTCAAGAGAGAGATTATATACGTAAATACAAAATTTGGAAGTGATATCTATAGCGGTTTGACCGCTATCGTGGTCACACACACAGAGACACACATACATTTTTTAAAAACCACTTTTTTGGTATTAGGGGTCTTCAAAACGTGTACATCTGCAAAAATCTCGAGGTCGAAAATTTTCGTCATCACAATACTTCCTTATACTACGTATAAGAAAGTAAAAGAGGTAATACCGGCTATTGTAAACCAATGTTTATTTTCAGTCAGTGAATTTCCAATTCCTGGCATTAACAAATTTATGAAAGGTACTCTCTCTATTTAAGTAACACATGCGAAGGTATCAGTTTTTCGTTTAAATTGTGCAAAATGGTATTAGAATAATAAGATAATGGTAATACCGCGAGATCATTTAAATTCTAAATTAGAGCAGGCTGTGAAATTTAAATTAAGTTGGTATATAAGTACTAATTTACAATTTGAATTGTCAAAGTGACGTTTCAAAATGTTAATTAATCAATAATTGACATTCTGGACAACCTAATAAAAAAAATCCCGCCTGCTATAATTTAGAATTTAAATGATCGCGTGGTATTAATAATGCAAAAGATAAAAGAATATTTAGTTGGCTGAAATATATTTGAAAGTTTTTACTGAATCCTTTAAAAGTATTTGACAGATAGTTATCATTAAAATATACAATGAACAGAGGTAGATTAAAATTTAATCTGAAGATGACATAAATTGTCGAAACTAGTACCTAGAGTAAATATAATAAATATTGTAAAGAATAAAAGAGGAACCATCAACATTTTACGTTTTTCAATTCTTGTTTAGTTTCTATCACAAATCAGCTAATAACTTCGCAAGTATTAGAGATACAAACCTGGTATTTATATCATTTTCGGTTAGTATGAAAACATTTTCTACATTAAAAAAGACATGGTAGGTAATAGAAATAACATGTTACTAATTCCAATTATTTGAGGGATGTGTTTTGCAAATTGTACAGAAAAATATAAATGATTTTTTAAATTTTGTGATCTTGTTTATTAAGTATTTATTATTATTAAACGATTTTTGTAGTTCCCTGTGTATTATGTACGAAGAGTATATTAAATGAATTAGAAAACATCACACAATTATTAAGACGATGAAATTAATTATTAATAGTTACATTAACGAAACATGGTGAAAACGGCAGGTGAAAAGATTCTAAGCGATTTCTATTTCATTTTCAAACCGATATAATTTTAATGAAATCGCATTATTATCGCAGTTAAATTAAGTTTCGAAAAAGACAACAAGTAGTTTCCCTAACTATATTATAATTCATACTTTGAATACAGCGAGAACGTCCTTTGCTTACCGATGTGCACCGTATACGTATGTAATTTAACTGCAATTTTTTGACCCAAAGAGCATGCAGATCGTGCGGTGAAAGAAAGTTAATCTGTCAGTCGAGTCATGCATGTCAATAGTAAACAGGAATAAAAAAAAGAACCTTCATTTACGTTGATATTCAATTGTATAATGAAAACTGAAAGCTAATTATCATAAAATATCTAAATCAAACAAACATGGGGCGACAGTTAGGATAAACAACGGATGTTATTAGTTCATGGTATTCTGTTTGAGAACAAATGCGGAAGTTAGGAGTGCTTTTTACTGACAAGCGTGATATACCGAGGGGAAAATTGTTTAGACAAGAGTATCTACGTTAATCAAAGTTAACGGAGAATACTTGATATTTTCTAATTGAACGTAGTCATATTCAATTTTATCAGAAATGTTCCGTTACGAGTGCATAGGCTCTCTGAAGGGATTTACGCGTACGTCTTGTAAACGCTCACGAGGCGGTAATTTGCAAAATGGAATGACTATAATAACTGATCGGGAATTTATGGAGTACGAAATAGGTTACTGACATTTTCTTGTAAATATCGCACGCAGGAAGCGTTCAAAATTAATAAACCATTCAATCTTCAAGAGAAGCTTGTAGCAATTCCATTCTGTAAGATACATATTCATGTTGTGTAATAAAATAAGTATGAACTCAAGAAGAAATAAAGCAGTAGTAGGACTAAGTTATCCAAATAGATAATTAAACGAAGTGATGGATTCTCTTGGTGAAATATTTTAACAATAAATTATAAATAGCGTAAATAAAATGCTTGGTTTTTCAAAAATTCTCTCTATGTACATTTCATCCTGCAGCGTCATCAAGACTTCAACAGAAACTAAAAGTAAACTTCTAAAGATTAACATTTTATCCCATAATGTTCAAAAATGAATCATTACATCTTAATGGTACAATTAAAGAAATAATGACAAATCATTTAGAAATGAGGAAAATCTACTTGACAATATTCGGATTTATTAGCGAAGAATGTATTATATCTGTCTGGTCATTAAAAATATTTTGCCTGAATGCAAAAGTAAACCCTCTTTAATAAAGTAATCTTCTAAATGCTTTTCCACTTCTAAAGAATCTATATAGAATGCATTTGAGAGATATTTGCAAAAAACAGCTATCATGTAAAAATGTAAGCGTGCTACTTCCGGTCTGAATTTTGATTTTTGTTTTATATAAACATTATACAAATCAAGTTCTAAATACTTTTGTATATCTGTCTAGAACGTATGATTTGGAAGATATTCGCAGAAAACTGTCTTCAGATAAGAACAAAATACCTACTTTCGGTAGAAATTTGGAAAAACTTTTTTTTATAAAAAGTGTTTCAAATTTCCATCTAAATTTGTATAAACATAGTAGTTGATGAGATATTGGTAAAATTTGAATTTTTCTCTGAAGTAAACTACTACCTTCGGTCCACTAACTTCACTGAAAATATAATCAGATCTCTCTAAGAAGATTACATTCCTAAATATAAAGTTTTGTATTGATATATGTTTCCATTTGGTCGCTATCGTGGTTACACACAGAGACACAAACGTGGGCGCGCGTGTATGTCAGTGTTTTAAAAGCCACTTTTTCGGTATCAGGGCACTTCAAAACGTGGACATCTACAAAAATCTCGAGATCGAATATGTTCGCTCTGCAAAAATCTCGTGGTCGAATATGTTCGCCATCACAATATTTCGTATAAGGACGTAAAAAGAGATGACGTGATCTAACAATAAGGAATGTAATGAATTTATGAAATTTGTAGAAAATCTCAATTTCAAGTTTTTATTTAATTTATTTTTAAGGCTACAAGATCAATGTTCCTAACTCTATACTTACGCTATATATAGATGAAAAGGGTTTATCAACTTATGTAGCGAGTAGTAAATTATTTAATAGTGAATAATTTTAACAGCACATCAGAGGTCGCGAAGAAAATAAACCGTTAAAACACATTTAAATTTCTATAACGAATTTAAACGTAAATGTCATTAAACTGATGTGGGTCTTAAGCTATTTGTGGTACTTATAACAAAATAAAGTCTCGCAAAAAATATTTTAGGAATATTCACGTGCTGTGTTAAAAGAATGAATGTGATAAAATTACATAAGATCCTGCTTATATTTGACTCAATTTTATGATTCATTATTCATGAACATACCTCATTAGAAAGATAGGACTTTGTTAAAAAAATTCCATACATGTTGAACATAGTAACGATAAGGCTTTATCAGAAATACCAGATTTATCTGTAATCTCGAAAGTCATTATCTAATAATACATATCGATATTTGTATGTATATAAATAGGTGGCTATGAAATACGAAAATATTTTCATATCACTAAATTTATTGAAATAAGTCAGTTATTGGTTTAAAAAGAACGTAACATCTAGTTTATTAAGGCATGCTATCAGTAATATTATTAAATTCCAGAATAAAATTAAAAATCTGAATAAAAAAAGTACAAGTTACGCAACCCTATAGTGCCGTATGATCCCCAAAATAATTTCATTTAAATAAACGTGAATGAATATTTAAGATTATTACGGTACAAGTAGAAATTTCCATAACTAGCTAACAGGACAAATGAAGCGTTTATTTCTTCAATTACATTGCAACTGGACATCCACACTTCAAAGTTATTCGGAATGTATAATTATAGTTATAATCCAAACACAACATTTTCCAACGTCTTTAGTATTATTATCTTCATTATCAATTAATCTACGCCAAATAACGAAAAATAGTGTAAAAGAGACAGAATTATTTAAACACTCGAATATTGTAAGCGATAGACGAAATGATAGAGCAAATGAAACCAATTCTTAAGTTATGGTTGGTATGAATAACTCAAATGGACGTATTACGTAGAAAAGAGATCTCGACAGTATGATGGACAATTCCCGGTATTCTTGAAGGAGTGATACTTTTGAAATCGCCTCTGAATTTTTTCAATGGAAATCTGCAAGTAAATATACTGTGGAGTATACACAAAACTAAAATATAACGTCTTCAAAACTGATGGGTTACTGGTTCTTCAGCAACCCCCTAGAGGCACGCATAATAAAACCCAAAGATCTAGAGGTCGATGCACAATAGTTGTTTATGTACCAAGTCTGTAAAGTGATCCTTTATCGAATGAGTCTGATTTATGAGCCAAGCGAGCCCAGTAACAGGCGAGTTCGATAAAGGAACTTTACTAACGTGGTGCATACAACATTTTATCGCCAACCGTAAAAATTGTTAATTTAAAAAATAAAGATATAATAATTTATGACAGCGACAAACGATTTATGTTTAATGTCATATAGTCATGACTATGTTGACAGATAGTAGTGGCAGCTAAAGTATTTGATTTTACAGTACGATAACGTGTTTGTTTATCCTCCGTAAAACGCCATGGTAATGCATCGCTTTATTAACGATGATGAACATGATTATATGGTTGAAAAAACTTAATCTGCTATCGAAAAGGACCCCGATATCTCGGAAAATGTCTACCCTTTCCAGCAGAACACCATCTTTGAAGTAAGTAGTATGACGGTCTACATTAGGTGTAAGTGACACAAAACAACATTTACTTATGTTTAAATGCAAATTGTACCTGGATCACCAGTTTGACGAAGGACATGACAAGGAACCAATCAAAGGGTTTAGTAATAAACTATAAAGTACTGGTCCTAAATTGGATCCTTGCGGAACACCTGAAAAAATGGGACAGAATTCACGAGATCCAAAACTATTTTAAAAAACATTACAAGTTTCAAAAATCACCGCAAGGGGACAGGCACTGTGATTTAAAAATTAGATGATTTCCCTTTAAATTCAAGTAACAGGTAGGTTCAAATTATTACACACAAAATATTCAGACGTTCTTGCAAAATTTTCATTTAATACCATTTAATCTAACTACCTTACAAAGAATAGGACAAAAGGGCGTTAAGTTTGCACAACAAACCAGTCGTAACTTCCGATCATCTTAATCAATGTTTCTTGGCTGGTAAAAATGACAATTTTACAGAGAATTGATGTGTATGTAGTAATAAATTGTGTGATTGTCCAAGAGAATAACAAACAGTTCTGTTATGAATTCATACATAATATAAGTGTTAAAAATTGTTGCTACTTCTCGTTACGAAGTTTTTGCCACAAGAAAATCATCGAGAAAAATAAAACTATGAAACATATATTTCAGCTCCATAAATGTGTTTATTTCACTATTTATTCATACGATAGTATCTATCAACATATTCTCTAATTTTTCAATTTTTTGCATATACTTGAATTGTATTTATTCTTTAATTTAATTAATTATATGCAAGTTCCAAATACGGTTCAACTAAATCACTTACAATTCAGATATACATTAATAGAATATTTGTTTACTCCATTTAATGAGTAATATGTTTAAAATATTATTTCTACGTGGCTCACTTACAATACAATTAATTCAATGTCATTTTCAGGTTAGGTATAAACATACTTTCCATTTACTAAATTATATTCACGAATACTAGCAACCACCAAGATCCAAGCAAAACGTTAGATTTACTAGCTAAACAGGGTGAATGATTGGTGCAGGTGCCTAAAACGATGATGAACACAGTTTTAAATATGTAGGTAGAAAATGTTAACGCTACAAAATCCAAAAAAGGAGGTGTGGCCACCACACGACTTAGTATGAGCGTTTCAAATTATAGAATTTTAAGAATTTTTTTATACAAAAATTATTCAAAATCCCATTTTAAGTACTTCTATTCTCTTAATAAATCTCTATAGAATGCATACTTTGCAAGGTATTCGAAAAGAGTAAAAGTGTTACTTCCGGTCCGAATATGTAAACAAAAAATATTGCAAATCCAGCTCTAAATACTTTTGTACTCTTGGTAAATATATATAGAATGCATAATTTATGACATATTTGCAAAAAATCGCTATTTCGTAAGAGTAAAAGTGGTACTTCCGGTCCGATTTTGAAAATTTTTTTATAGAAGAGGTGTTGAAAATTAAGTTCTAAATACTTTTATACTCGTAACGTACCTGTCTAAACAGCATGACTTGCGAAATATTCGCAAAAAACTGATTTTTGATAGGAGTAAAAGACCTACTTCCGGTAAGAATTTCGAAAAACTTTTTAAATAAAATTGTTCTCAATTTCAATTTTAAGTACATATGAAATCTTTATAAATTTGTTTAAACTTAGTAGTTGGCGAAATATTTGTCAAAATTCTATTTTTTCACTGAAGTAAACTACTACTTCCGGTCTACCCATTTTACTGAAAAACTAATCAGATCTCAAGAGGGAGATTATACACGTAAATACAAAATTTGGAATTGATATCTACAGCGGTTTGATCGCTATTGTGGTCACACACACACAGGCAGACACACACAGAGAGAGACATTTTTTAAAAACCACTTTTTTGGTATCAGGGGACTTCAAAACGTGGACATCTGCAAAAATCTCGAGGTCGAAAATTTTCATCATCACAATACTTCCTTATACTACGTATAAGAAAGTAAAACGAACCTCTTTGAAGATAGAAAACAGCTGACTATCATGAGGAATGGCGTGAACAAATATACATACCTACAATGCCTGCTGTAATACTCATGGACATGGACAATAATGCATAATATCATTTACGTATAGAGCGGAAAGGCTGTTTACTTAGAGAAAAAAATGTATGATATTGTTGAGCAATTTGTTATTAATGTTGGAAATAGTGATAGTGAAGGTGATTTATTATTTTCCAGTGAATAATACAAATTTCTGCAGCAGCTCTTACTTCTTTATTTTATATATTTATAACTTTGTACTTTCTTATACGTAGTATAAGGAAGTATTGTGATGATGAAAATTTTCGACCTCGAGATTTTTGCAGATGTCCACGTTTTGAGGTCCCCTGATACCAAAAAAATGGTTTTTAAAAAATGTCTCTCTCTCTCTCTCTCTCTCTCTCTCTCTCTCTCTCTCTCTCTCTCTCTCTCTCTCTCTCTCTCTCTCTCTGTGTGTGTGTGTGTGTGTGACCACGATAGCGCTCAAACCGCTATAGATATCAATTCCAAATTTTATATTTATGAATATAATCTCCTTCTTGAGAACTGATTAGATTTCGAGCAAAATGGGCATACCGGAAGTAGTAGTTTACTTCAGTGAAAAAATCGAATTTTGCAAATATTTCGTCAATTACTAAGTTTAAACAAATTTATAAAGAATTCAAATGTACTTAAAATTAAATTTGAGAAAAATTGTATTAATAAAGTTTTTCGAAATTCCGACCGGAAGTAGGTCTTTTACTCTTATCGAAAATCAGTTTTTTGCGAATATCTCGCAAGTCATGCTTTCTAGGCAGGTACTTTACCAGTACAAAAGTATTTAGAACGTAGTTTTAAATATCTCTTGTATAAAGAAAATGTCAAAATTCGGACCGGAAGTAACACTTTTACTCTTACCGAATAACAATTTTTTGTAAATATGTCGTAAATTATGCATTCTATATACCTATATTTATGAAGAGTACAAAAGTATTTAGAGTTGGATTTGGAATATTTTTTGTATAAATGAAATTTCAAAATTCGGACCGGAAGTAACACTTTCATACGTATAAGAAAGACGTGTAGTGGCCACACCTCATTTTTTATTCTATTTTTGAGATACTTTCACAATAAATTTTCAGTTTATATTTTACTTTAAATTTTACAATCACATCCGATATAAATGTCAATAATTTATGATATGTGCACATATTGCTTTCATACTGAATTTGACCAAAATAAGATAGGTCAAACATCGCATTCAATCCTAATTTTGAGTAGATTTTACATATTAATCCTAAAATTCACTCTCGTACAATCATTTTATTAACACAAATTCTTGACATTTGAAATTGTTGACGAATTACTACATTCTCGACTGTTTAGATGTCATCAAATTGTTTGCTACATTTTAAGCTGTTCCGGGTTTTGGCGGGATATTTAAATCAATCCTTCTTATTCTGAGACAGGGTATAATCGAAGAAATGGTAGTATTTATACAACTTCTATACACCTGAAATGCACTAATAACTTCAAATGAATGATTTATCTTCTAGATTACACAAGAGCACATGCAACTCAAGAAGAAATGACTTCTCTTACCTCTTATCTGTTCGTAAATAATCTTGTATTCAAGATACTTTAATATTACATTTACTACTATTTTTAATATATTCAAATATAATATTATGTCTATAGTTACCATTACTGTATATTGATATTGTTCGTACATATTTGTTATTAAAAATCTTTTAATTATAATATAATCTTTCTAAACTCTATCTAATCTTTACAAAATTTAAATTACATCATATTCACGTTGTACAAAATTATAATTATTTCTTTAACATCTCGTTCTAAGATTCAGAGTATGTATATTTAGACAACAGATAACATGTTTAATTAATATTAAACTATCACTGTCAACAAATAATCTCATACCAACGAAAGATATTCTTATATTGACATGTTCAATTTTACTGCATTTATAAATATCTTCATATTAGAAATACCATAACAATCTTCTACAATTTTGCTGGCAATCTTCATTTTGTTTGACTTGAAAAGTAAACTGCGTGTTGTTTGAAAGAAATTTACTTCAGCAGATAATCGGGATAAAATACTTATGTTGCAACAGAAAAAAATATATAATTATATTAAATCAATTTATCTTAGAATAAATAACAATCGTAAAAATAGTTTAAATTTTATATATTCTAATATGGCGTTTCAACAAGTAATATCCCGTTCAATTAGTTATCAATTTATCTTCTTATAATCACAGCGAATAATAATAATAAAATATAGCACAGGATATGACAATATCATATTTATCACTTTAATTTTATGTTATTTAAAATAAAGCATTTGACGAGGTATTGTTCTTCGTAACAATTTAAAAAGCGATGTTTACGTTCTGGGCCATGTCGTGTGGGATGGGTAATTTAAGTGGTAAAACATTTAAAATTTTTGTAAAGTAGAACACAAAAGGCGTGCAATTTCCCGTGGGTAATTTTAACATCGCCGGTACTTGTGTACCGCAGCAAGTTATTTCCAAATGAAACGTTAATCTTCATTACATTCCGTGTCAGAGCCCCGTGGAACAGTTACTTCCGAATATTCGTTACACAAAAATAATTTTGGAATTTATTTTAGAAAGTCACGTTATCGGTGTGTAACCGCGTGTCCGCCAAAAAAATCATTAAACATTAAATAACCAACAGGAAGCGACCATGCGAACACGGACGATTCGACATGCACCGAGACGATCTAAAGGTCATCACGAAAACATCATCATCATTATTATTATCATCAACATCGACATAATCAACGCCATCAGTACTTGCTATGGTGTATTAACTTTGTTAGAATGGTTCGTGTGGGATCGCACAAACTAGCGACCTGTGGTCAATGTAAATACGTATCAACAAGTAGAGGTGCCATTAGATTTACGTGTAGACCGAAGAACAAGATAAGAAAAAGCACCGTGATGAGAAATTAATCAAAGCTTGTTTTCCAAGTAGTATTTACGTGGAGCAAAAGTAAACAAAAATCTTACAAATATGTTGTTGCTTGTCATGTCTCTTCAAGATTGAAATGTTTCGCGTAAACTTTCTTAGAATTTATTTCTGGTGGTAAATCGGTAAATGACGAAAGGAATAACAGTAATGCCATCCATGTATATATATGTCGTAGGCATATTAATTTATTCATTTATTAATACATGATACACTTGTGAGATATTTCGACGAACAAAGTGCGCTATTTTTTGCACACGTACATTTCTATGTTATTCATCGATTTTTACTTGGTGTTCAGGACGATAAATGACATTATATATTTTATGTATAATAAGTTAATTATAATTATTATTAATTCACCGTGTATATGTATATGCATACTAGTAGTATAAGTTTGGTTAGGAAAACCCGAATACTGTATTATTGTAAAGAAATTTAGGTAAATATCCAAGTAAATTGCAAATCATCATAAAACAACAATAGTTGGGACGCTTAGGGTACGACCCACAATAAAGGACATCACAGAGCGCCGTCTACAACTATTACTTTATTATTATCGGAGCCTCAAGTGGGACACTCAACTGGATGTTTGTAGTGCATTATCTGGGGTATGTTATGCGTTTCGCAACTTAAAGGGATCTTGCTCTCAAAGTGTGCTGAAGGTATACTACTTCTCAAATTTCTTTTCCAAAATGACGTATGATGTTAGCTTCTGGGGATCCTGTATAGGATGTAATAGAGTATTTTTAATGCAAAAGCGGGCACTTCGCATTGTTTTTGACCTCAATTTCCGTGATTCATATAGCAACTTATTTGCTGATCAAAGACTGTTAACGTTTTACAACCCATACATTTTAAAACTGCTAAGCTTAGTCTATAGATTTAGATCGGAGTTTGCTGCTGGTGTCTCTCATCAGTATAGTACGAGAAATCTAGACTATCTTTTACCACATGCTCACAGGACAGCATTTTTTCAGAGAAATATACTATTTATGGGATGCAAACTTTTTAATAAGCTCCCCTCACAAATCAAACAGTCATTGAGTTTGAAGCTTTTCAGAGGTGCTGTAAGAAGCCACTTACAGGCAATCAACTGCTACTCTATAGATGACTATTTGAATTATTGATCCTGTGATTTGGTTATGTTATGTTAAAAGGGTATTCATAATTTGCTTGCTCAACAAACCTACAATGTAATTAGTGAATAAGGACTGCTTAGTTATTACTACTTTTATTATATAATTCTGGAATGATTTTATCATGTACTCACCCTTGACATGTTTCTAACATATACCTTTGTTATTTATAATACTGTATATAGCTTTGAAATAAGGATTATTATTATTATTATTATTATTATTATTATTATTATTATTATTATTATTATTATTATTATTATTATTATTATATGTTATTTATGTTATGCTCAAATATTTTCACTCTAAGTTTTTCTTTGTGAATAATTTGCCCTCATAATTTTACAAAAAAGAAAGTCTTTGATATGGAGATGGGATCGAATCGTTGACTAAATAGTAATGAAACATAACAAGTTCTACACAAACACCGACAAGAAGCAGTTGTGTCAGTCTTCAACTACATTGTTTTCGAGTATTAAATAAGTAACTATATTCCTTTAAACTAGGCGGAGTCAACACTTGACTTGTAGGAACATTCTTGAAAACCTTGTTCACCAAAGTTAACTAACGTGCAACTGCTTTTCGAAGGGTGACAGAGACTGTGGAATTTCGCCTTTAAATATTTCCTTGCATTTTTGACTGTCACTTCTCGAAAACCAGTCTTTTTATAATTCTTCCATTAGTTTCTATTTTGTCTACCCAATTCTTAACTTAATTATTTCGTTCAAAATTTTCCGAGAATCCAGGCCCCAGTCAAACCTAGGAACAGTAGTGACACAAGTACCAATTTCTAAGCTGCTAAACCTTTTGTTTGTGGCTTCAGTCATTTTTTAAGCTGTCATTTTCTGTCCAATATAAGATGTAGACCTTTCTTTTGATATGTTTTTCTCAGTGCTGCAATGGAGGCATTTTATTTTGAAGATATACTGGATTACATAGTTTTTACATCTTGCGCACAAAAATCTTTCTATCTTCACTGTATACACTGCAGATGCTTCCTCCACTGATATCTATTTCATTCTGTATTTGGTTTGTTTCTGAATCTTCCTCTAGACAAATTTCTTCTACAGATGGCTCGCCCTCTTCACTACTGTATTTGGTCTCGTCTTCTGGGACAGCTTTATCATATATTTTCTAGATTCAGTGCGCAATTGTTTAGTGACTGAATCGGGTAAAGTGGTAGATTTTCATCCCACTCTAGTGCCAATTGTACGATATTAAGAGGAATTTTCCTGACACTACCAAATAGCAACCAAATGAACAACGAGTGGAGTTGCTATCGGCCATCCAAACACGTGGCATATTTTCTACATCTTGGTTGCTTCTTTCCACGCTGACTTGGCTCTGCGGATGACGCGGTTCTCCATGAATTATCCTGCATTCAGGCCAATATTCCATTATTACCAAACTATTTCCAATTCACAACAAAGATTCAGCCTTAATCGAGAATTACCGACCGACAGCTATTCTTAACAATTTTGCCAAAGTGTTCGAAATGTGCACGAATTTACACGAATGTTTACTCACAGATTCGGTACAGACTTTCAGAAGACCAGAATGGTTTTATGAGTAAGCGATCTACGCCATCCAATCTTGCAGTGTTAACCCAATTTGATCCGGAGGACCTGGGTGATAATGGACAAGTTGACATCATATTTACCGATATTAGCTTTTCACCTCAGTTGAAGTAATTATTCAACACTTACCTCATGAATATTAATCATCTGCCAACTTAAGAGTTTCACAGGGTAGCAATCTAGGTAGCCTATTATTTGCAATATTTATCAATGACATTTGTTCTGAATTGGGCTGCCATAGAATTTTATTTGCAGATGATGTCAAGCTATTCGTGAAAACATGTACCATTACGGATTGCTTGTTTCTGCAAAGGCAGGTGGATGTCTTGGGAGCGTGGTGTACTGCAAATAATTTGCCTCTGAAAGATTAATAAAAAATTCCACAAAAATTGCTATTTTAGTCTTCAGCTAGACCAAAGTGAATAATTCTCATGTACTGTGTTACATAAGATACGAACATGAAACGCCTATTTTGGAAGATTTATTGTACGTGTTCTCCTTGATACATACTACATCTGTGTTTAACAGAGTGAATGAATTCATTACATCCAATGAAATTGATTGGTTAAAATGCATACGCATAGTACTGACGTTGCGCGCGCAATCTCCGGAGAATGTACTGGACTTATAACACGTATTCGAAATATCAACCCATCCGTAACCTGGTATCATTGCTGTATTCATAGAAAAGGCTTGGTTGTTAAAAAATACCGGAAACTGAAAAGACTGTTTATTTTACCACGGCTAGATCATTAAATTCAAAACTTTCTAAACAGTTGTGCAGGGTTATGGACAGTGAACATCATCAATTGCTTCTGCACACCGAAGTGAGATGGTTATCTCGGGGAAAAGTTTTGTTCCGATTTTTTGTGTTGAGAAATGAGATAACAATATTTTTCAAAGAACACACCCCTGCACATTCATTAAGCGAACGTCTTCATAATTTTTTCTGGATATGTAAACTAGCATATTTGTCAGATATCTTTTCTCATTTAAACACTCTCAATTTAAACCTTCAAGGAATAAATATATCAATTTTTGATGTCGAAGATAAAGTTGAAACTATGTTGAAAAAATATTCATTTCAAAATCTCAAATCTTTTCTTGCAACTACTGAGAAAAACCTGTCTAACGAAAATTTACAAACTTTCCAACAACATATGGAAGATCTTCAGCGCAGCTTTCGTGATTATTTTCCTGTATTAGATGCACACAAAAATTGGATAAGTTATTCTTTTACAATAAACATTTATACAACATTATCCTTCTCATTAATAAGTGTTAAATGTTTTCTTTTTAACTACTGAATGTAAAATTTGGATAAATATTTTATTTTAGCATAAATATTGCCAATTTTGTGTGTTCCTAGATACATAACGTACCTAATTTCTAAGTTATACATTATATTAAATATCTTCATAATATAAATTGTATGGGGGTCAGTGATTTATAGATACACATTTAAAAATGGGGTGTGGCCACCACACGACTTTCTTATACGCATGAGCCTTTCAAACTATCCAATTAAAAAAAAAAATGTATACAAAATTTATTCAAAATCCTATTCTAAGTACTTCCACCGTCTTAATAAATCTCTATAGAATGCATATTTTGCAAGATATTCGAAAAAAAGTGCTTTTCGCTAAGAGTAAATGTTTTACTTCCGGTACGAATTTTGAAATTTCATGTATACAAAGAATATTGCAAATCCAGCTCTAAATACTTTTGTACTCTTAATAGATATATATAGAATGCATAATTTACCATATATTTGCAAAAAATCGCTATCGGGTAAGAGTAAAAGTGGTACTTCCGGTCCGAATTTTGAATTTTTTTTTATACAAAATGTATTGAAAATTAAGTTCTAAATACTTTTATACTCGTAACGAACCCCGAGTATATATGAATTCTTTATAAATTTGTTTAAAATTTGTAGTTGACAAAATATTGGAAAAATTTGATTTTTTTACTGCAGTAAACTACTACTTCCGGTCTGCCGATTTTACTCAAAATCTAATCAGTTCTCAACAGGGAGATTATACTCGTCAATACAAAATTTGGAATTGCTAGCTATAGCGGTTTGACCGCTATCGTGGTCACACATACACGGACACACACATAGAGAGAGACATTTTTTAAAAACCACTTTTTCGGTATCAGGGGAGTTCAAAACCTAGACATCTGCAAAAATCTCGAGGTCGAAAATGTTCATCATCACAATACTTCTTTATACTACGTATAAGAAAGTAAAAATGAATCATTGATTCACAGATAGTTAAGAACCGCTGATCTATATAGATTCGAGCTCCCTGTTTGGTGTCATACCTTTTCACAATGCTAAATTATTTATTCAATCTATAGGTTACTAAACGAAAGCTAAATTACGCAATCGCTTGAATTTAATAATAACGTCGTCTAAATACAGGCATTTATGTAATGTGTACATTCATGTATGTTTGTGCATTATATTTATCGTACTAATTGCGTAATGACATTTTTTTTGACCTTCGTGAAGATATTTAAAATAGAAACACACATGCAATAATTTTTGCATATTTCTAATTAAAACTAAAGTAAGACAATCGTTATATCTTTCACCATTAGTGAAAATGTAGACTACATGTAGCGATGCCACAAAAATTACTTAAATGCGCGCCAATTGCATCACGAGCCTTTGTGAAATTCATCATTAGCACGTAATTTATGGCATGTATCATGCAAATAACAACAGTTCGTGCTCGGACTGGAATGTTCCTCGGTTTAATTAATTAGCAGAGTGCATTTGCTCTAAACGAAATCCATTAATTGTATTAATTAGAGATAGAGAGGTGAGAGGAGTTCTTGTCGTTTCGGGCTTACAGTTTCAGTATATTTATTCCCAGAAATTAGCATAAATATTACACGAACAGGTTTTATTTTATTAGATTGTTCCTTATCTCCAAGTTCTTATTCTATAGGTTGAGATTAATATTTCAGAGAACAAGGAAAAGATTGTATTCGAAATGACGCAATAAAGGAAAATTTGCATACAATAGAGTCGCGATAATCTAAACTGAGGATAACGTAAACATCGGGTTGATCGGGCACATTAATTTTATATAAATTAAAGTAAATTGAACCTCGTTAACGCCGGGATTAAAAAAGATTGGTAGGAAGCAAAAAATGAGGAAAAACTGATAATTATTTATACTTTTCTGGCAATACAAAGCAAAACATATATAGATGCACTGTAATATTATCTTATATTATCCTATAGGTCAATGGTTCCCAAACTTTTATTACAGCGACCGCCGAAAACCCGGTTTCGCACAAATACGACGTCAAAAATGGAATTAATATCCGCAGAGCCTTATCATTTTGTGCATCTCTGTAGGAAAGTAATTTTTTTTTGCTGCAATTCAAAGGTAGTTACGTGATCAAACATTACCACGAGAGAGCCATCGTGCACTGCTATAGAACAAAAAGGACGAGTGTTCAGCTCCCATATCCTCACATAGTTTTTTAAAAAAACCTTGCTTTCAATGAACGATATTTTATAAAATTTACCACATTCACCACACATTCTAACACCTGATTCAGTGCAGGACTCATATGCGTTGACGCAAGCGCTTCTCTATGAATAATGCAATGAGTTCACAATGCATTTGGTGATTTGTTTCGAATATTCGAATACGTGCCTGTAATCTTCCATAGCAGCCAGACATGGAGCGATCTTCACCAGTACAAAATTAATTGATCGTTAATATCTTCCGCCATATGTTGTATTTCCCGAATTGTGTTGCTGGACAAAGACATTTTTGAAAGCAGTTTTCCAGCAGGCTCACCAACCGTTATGTTCACCATATCTACAGCAGCCAAAAGAATACGTTCTTCTGCGATGGTATGAGCCTTCTTATTTCGCGATTGTGTAATCCATCTTGTAAGATACTAGTAAAGCGTTTTTTGGCATAGATGCAGCAACATTTTTAACTTTTTGTCAAAAAAATTACGAGGTTTATTAACAATGCTGTGGTGATTAGTTTCTAAATGACGCTTCAATTTACTTGGAAGCATACACTCCACTGCCAAAACTTTCATACACATTACACATTGTGGTCTCTCTTCATCATTCATTTCTGTTGACCTAAAACCCAACTCTAAATAACCGTCATAATATTTACGATATTTTCGTTTCTTCACAATTGTGCCACTGGTTGAAGACATGCTTTCTTTATCTGCTGTATTACTGTTTAAAATCGATCTATCATTAAAGATAGACGAGCAAAAATTCACAAAACTATCAATTCTACTAGACTGACAGAATCGAATCGACAACGCGTGCTTATATGCTTTCAGCAAGATCTTTCAGAAAAGTCCAAATTTGTCGTGAGGGGTCTACGGCACTTTGACGAGACTAGCGCGATCCAGAAGGCGTAGCGTTATCGGCTCGTGTTCGCAATAATATTCTGCACAGGAGAATTTACTTTTATACAGAGTCAAGAAAAAACAAACCACATAAAAAATCTAGCTATTTTCAGTTTGTTATTGTGTTTTTTGTTTAGTAAGGCCAAATGTCTTGGTTCAATTAATTATGAAGCTTTTACAATGTTTCGCGGCTCTCCTGTGAAGAAGCCGCGACGCACAGTTTGGGAGCCAGTGCTATAGGTGATAAATTAATTTGAAAGTCAGTGGTATTGTAAGAACTAACAACAACGGATAAACCTTAATAAGACAGTGTGTAATATTCACTGCAATAGAAATTTATATATTCTTCCTCTATTTGGCATAACTATACCGTAGTCGACAAATTTTAATTTCTGATACGAAAGTAGAAAGAGGAAAAGAGCACGACGAAATAAGGAAAAGGTAAACATATAGCTAGGCTGCCAAGTAATCTCGGCAAACGCTTCTATGAAATGTGAGGATCCCCCGACACTGCGTCGGTTCCCCCACCACTGTTCGCAAGCAGACATCGCTGCATATTAGAAGGTCATCTTCTGCATGGGATAGAAGTATAAACAGAAATTAAAACTTGTCGACTACGGTATAAGATTCCACCTGTTTGTTTTCCTCATATTCAGTTTCTATTGTTGTTGACAGTATGTTATCTTGCCATCTTTTTTGTTATTTTCCAGCTGGTCTACTGTTATGCGGCTTTTGGATACATTTAGTCCAGTTTCAGTCTGTCTATATACCCACCCCATTTTCCTTCTCTGTCCTTTCCAATTGTTGACGTCTTGTATGTTATATTTCTCTCGCAAGCTACTATTTGTTTATCCCTCTTTTGTCTTAAATATCTTCACTTTCTTCTCTATAGTAATATATTTATTTCTCGATATGGTTTCTCTCGAGAAGCTATTCACTCTTATTCCTAATCGCTTGTTTTCTTCGTACTTCTTTGAAGTTTGTCTCGCTGGTGGTTACAATTCACAAGTAGTTAAACGTCATCAGTTGTTCTATGGAGTTTTCTTTTCTACTTTCAGCTTACTTCTATGTGATTTCTTGCTGATCACCATGGAATTGGGTTTTTTATGCTGAAATCCTCATGACTCTTAGTACTGATTGAATGGAGATGTTTTTGTAAGTCATCCTCCTTATCGGGCAATAGTACCCCATCATCAGTGTAGCAAACTGAGTCGATTTTATTGTCTTCCAATTTACATATATATCTTTTTTTTTACTTGATTCATTATCATGTTAAACAATATCGGGCTGAGTTGAATTTCTCCCTCTATTGCTATGCATTTTATTTCTCTTCTAGACATTCTAATATTTGTGTTGTTATTCACGTTCATTTCCTTAAATAATGTTATTATTGTCTTCTTTTTGCTGGGTTTTCTAGTTTTAGAATATGTTACCGTTTTATCACACTGACGGTTGGGACTGCTTCTTCGCAACTCTGCAATAAGTTTCGACAAACGGTAGTATACCATTCTGAATTTACAGTTCTACGATTTTCCAAAGGAACCGTGATCACGTGACCAGTCTTAGATACAAAATAAGCAATTATCTGTTTAGAAACACTGCTATCTCGAACAACTTTCGTCGGTTTTGCTTCATTTTGAAATGCCCATACAGCAGATGGTTTTTTCTTTCAGGTTCATATGAGTAACTACATGTTTCATCGCCACTGACGATGTTAGAAATGAGTTTTTTAGAAAACAGTTTCCTTACATTTAAAAGGCCATGCAAAATTGTTTGTATTGCAGTCATGCCAATACCTAAGGATGTACGAAGTTCAGCATACGTCACATGTCGATCAACTTAATTATTTCACGAACGGCATTAACGTTTGCTGTAACAACAGCCGTTGAAGGTCGACCTTTACTCAATTCATCGCTAAGACTATCCCGTCCAAGTTTAAATTCTTGAAACCAGCAATATATTGTAGTTTTAGATAGTGCTTCACTACTAAAAGCAGAATTCACACATTCTTGTTGACTTAAACCACTTCGAAGATCATAATAAATCATCGTACGAAAGTGTTCTCTTGTTAAATTCATTTTGTTACTGTATCACTACCTTGTAATTGTCATCGTAAAAAAACTATCTGACATTTCTTGGTTCTGTCGCTTGTTTTCGCTTACATAAATGTAAAGTTAGCCGAATTTGCATAAATCATGGGTCAGGAAATTTTCAGTGTTCCCCGCGCTAGTTATAGTCAATTGAGTTGTAGGTCTGTAGTACTGCAGTTCTCTCTGAAGTCCTGTTGTTCCTCGACTATATGTGATCTTCCGCCTTCCTTTTATTTTTGCCGTTTATGATTCCAGTTAGCAGTTTGAGCGTATTGTTCATTAAATGATGCCTGGTTTTTGCCCGTCTCCCCTTTTAAGTATTGGTATTGGGATACTTTCTTTCCATTCTCCTGGTACCTTTTCACTGGCGTGATAAAGTCGTTGAATAGTTTTTGGATTCAAACTTAATCAATTATTAAACTTAGAATACAACTTAACTTTTTTTAAATTTTGTTATATAAATTATTACGTGCGGTATTCCTTGACTTTGGGTTGAAATTACGTCGTAATCGCAGAAGCACCAACATCCCTGAAGATGTCTCGCAGGGTACTGGAAGAAACGTCAACAGTAAAAGGTGAGATGACGACACCAAGAACTGATCCTCGACCGTGGAAGCTTATACGAGTTCTTTATATATAGTCACAATTTTATTTTTATCAAATAGACCTGTACCTTTCCTTTATTTCAATTAAATCCCAAAACAGACTGTTTAACATTTATATTTTATATAGGATGATAAAACTGCCTGTTTTAGTTTTATCCGAAAATGAGGAACGTCAAATAAAGACGATTGAGAGAAAATCGTGTAATGAAAGTTCTTTATTAAACAAGACATTCAGGCTCGTAATGTGAAAAATTCTTGATTACCTTTGACATTCTAATGTATATTTTGCACCTGTCTGATTACGTACTATTAATCCTGCATGTGATTTATTATAGTCAAAATATGGGATAGAAAGACATCGTATAGGGTGTACCGATGTGAATTGGATCAAAGTATGTAAATAATGTATGTTTCAGATATCGCTGAAAAGACGAACTTTTTGCACATTACTGAGTCATTCATCATTTACTTCAACATATTGTTGAGACAAGTTTTGGCACGAATCTAAATTAGTTAACCTATGACTTCGTAAATTAAATCATAAGGTTGGTATGTAATGGCGAATATGTCAATTAAATTAGTATGGAAACCTACATCGACACTAGGCGGTTGTAAGACGATAAATAATTGCAGAGACATATTTTTACTGTGTCAAAAAAGAATAATTATGATTAATAATAATAACTGGTTTCTTGATTATAAAAGTACAAAGTATAAACATACAACAATTAATAAAAATTTCAGTGTGTATAGTGGAACCTTAGAAGGTTTGTTTATGGGTTGGTGAAATTACTATGGAATATCGCCTTTCTTATCAAAATTTAATGTTTAGTGATTAAGCAACGTTTTCGACAAATGGTACTGTTTCCTCACAAAATTGTAGATATTAGTCAAACGATAATCCAAATTTTAGAATTAATGTACGAAATCAGCGATATCAAAAAGTCAATGTTTGGTGCGGAATGTTATTAAGCAGAATCCTATTTTTTTAATGGAAAATTAAATTAACATAATTACTTGGAAATGAGTCAAATTTTTTTATTGCCATCACTTGAGCAAGAGGAATTGGGTGCATCTACTTCCAAATCTTGTCCAGTTCATGGTACATTGACTGTAAGAGAATTCCTAAATTTCCTAATAGATGGATTGGACGACTTGGACCAATACATTGGCGAGCTCGGTCACCGAAGTTAACTCACATGGTTTTTTTCTTTGGCATTACCTAAAGCAAAAAAGTGAACAGAGAAACAATGGGAAATGATTTAAATAATCTAAGAATTCGTATTACGGAGGCTGTTCGAGAAATTAATGTTGAAATGTTGAACAAAGTTTACAAACAATTTTGAAAAAGAGTTGAAGATTGAGCTGGATGTGGAGGAGATTATGAGGAATGATGTTAGAGTATAGTGGTCATCCTTTTTTACAAACACAAAAATAATGAAAGTTTTATCTAAAATCATATATGTAATATAACATTCATTTAAAATCATCAACTCAACATAATTTCAAGTTTTTTTTATCTTATCTTAAATGATTACTGTTTTTTTTTATTTCCCAAAAGAGGTTTCCATACGATCAATTTTTTTATATAGCTATATATTAGAGTAGTCGATCTTTATATGGATAAAATATTTTTTGCAATTGTTTGCCTCCCACCTTATAGAGATGTTCCATTATACCAACAATAACTCGTGTTAAAATTTGAGATAAATTGGATAACTGTAAACCCATGCTGTATGGAAGTCAAAAATTTTAAATAAAGATATGAAGCCAAAGGAGAGCCAAAAATTAATAAAATATCATAACCATCTCCACACGTTTTCTGGCTTTCTCAGAATGGTTTATTGGGTAATTAAAAGCCTTTTACTCTCTCTCTACTAATATTTATTTATCTCAAAATATGTTTTCATATCCTCTCTAGTGGCTAGACCCAAATCTAAGATAATTTGGTGTTCTTTACGGTGCTAACAATGAACACAGATCTTTACAAAAAGATTATTACGTTTATTTAATTGGACACTATACTCCGAAAATTGTGGGCAATAAATGGTCTTCTATTAGGCAAGCATTACTAATGCTATTCCTACGAAATGCGTGACATGTGCGTATTAACTATTATGGAAGTTCTATTTCTTGGGGTAAGTTTCGCATTCCGACATGTAGACACGATCATTGCGTTAAGAAACTGCATGCAAAAGAACAACTTTTTGTTGATGCTTGACGACTTACTTTGTTGAAAATAGATGAAGACGAACATCCCAAAATAAATAAAAGCGAGATTGTAGGTAGTAACAATTAACCACCAAATCACAAGTTGCTGGAGATTACAATGTTAAACAAGAATTAATAATTCATTTTGTCCAAAAAACAATACTGCGGTGATTCGCTAATTATGTAAAAACTGTTTAATAACAGCAATATTAAGACAATTGAAAACAAACGGCTTAAGGATATCGTTAACAAAGAACATACTCCACCATGATTCAATTTTTAATACGAGACTTTCCTCAATTTTATCATTTGACATGTATATATATATATATATATATATGTAATAAACTATCACCTTATCGCCCTGTATGTAATTTTAACATTTTAACCTTATGGCTATGTATAAGAACTCTCTCCCCTTTATTTCCGTGTCTCATTTCCTGTTTGTATTATTTCGGAACTGGAACTGTCCGAGTGTATTTAATTTAAAACTGACATTTAATGACATTAACAATAGTTCTAGCATACCTACTGACATTATATTTTTTGAACGTTGATCTTTTCTACATGTGACTGGTACAATTTAAATATCGCTCTCAAGAAATATTTTTTTTTAAACTAAATTGCCTGTTTTATGTATATCTATATAATTTAAAAGTGTGAACCCTTCGTTTTTGCGCAAATCCACCTGCCTAATTATTAGATGTACGGTAAAGGTTTTAAAGAAACTCATCATAATTTATAATTTTGCGGTTTCTGTGGTTTTGAATCATTAACAGAGAATGCTTATAGTACAAAATTAATAAGCGTTTTTCTTAAGAACTGCATTCTTCAAGTGATTAGTAGCAAAACGTGACTTTTGCTTCCTTTGAAATGTGCAATCTCTAAAAAAATATAATAACTGTTCATGGTTATTTCTTTTTCTTACTTTATACATACCGACTTTGTACGTGTTGCGTATGTAATAGTATTCTTTTTCGATAATTATTTAAAGGAATTTTAACATTTTGCAAATTTAAAACTTTGCTTTGCAATTCAAATTAATTATAAATCAATATTCTGGCAAAATACTATTATTTAATGATAATAAGAGTTTTACCATTTCATCCACTTTACCTGTAGCTGCTTATTTATTAGAAGAATTCGCTTACGAATGTCCGTGCGTTATCCGTTAAAATGGCCAGATGTAATTGATGCTACAATATTAGATTAATCCGCAAATTATTAATTGAACCGTGTCCACTAAGAACAGCAAGTGCAATAAAAAAATACTATAATTAGTTATCAAGAAAATTTCAAATTTGCATGGTTTGCGAGATATTTGCTAAAAATTATTTTTCGGTAACTATAAAAATAAATTTTAATTTAATAAGTATTTTTTACATTTGGAAATGCATAGGACTTAATTTCAATTATTCGAATTTAAATAGGTGGTATTTGAATATTCATATACTCCTATATTTTAAATTATTTATTATTATAAATTTAAAGAAGAACATGGGATTTCTACCACCTATTTAAATATTCGAATAATTGAAAATAAGTCCTATCCATTTCCAAATGTAAAAAATACTTATTAAATTAAAATTTATTTTTACAGTTACTACAAATGAATTAAACATTTGAAATATAGGACAACGCACGGACACGTACAATTCATAACTTTATTTAATGTAACTAACTTCAGAATATTGCAACAATAAAAAGTAAAATAATCATATCCTGCCTCTTCTAGTTTACTGCTTTGCTTGGGATTTCAAATGAAGAACTTTTCTGCTGTCCGACGTTGATACCTCATACACTTCATACATATTGGTTCCCATGCAATCAATACGATGAAATCTATGGATCCTTTGAATTTGAACAACGTCTCTCCAAAATTCTTCCAGCAGAGCTTTATTGATTTCAATATCCTCTTTTCTTACATATATTATGTTAATATTTGGACAAACTTTTTCTGCTATTGAAACCACACATCTTTAGTGGTTTGAACTAACGTGCCGGCCATGATTTTTCTCCAAACAGCACCTTTGACACTGCCACCTATACCATCAACAATCCGCTTCCCATGGTTTGTTGCGAAAAAATTCCAGACAAATTTAATTCTATACTTCTTCTAAAATAACTGTAAAGTGGACATTGTATACCGTTGCTTGAATTGAGATGCCAAAAAGCAAGCGTGCAGATCTTAAAACTTATATCTGCTGTTTCTAACTTTGGTTTAGTATAAATTGAACAAGTGAATATCAAGAAAATACTTAAAAGAACAAAATTTAAAAACTTCTATTAACCCTTTTGTGAAGAAATTAAAAGAATATTTTCACAATGGATTAATGATGACCGAAAAGGAAAAGCCCTGTATTTGAAAAGAGAACTATATTAAAAATAAATATTTGTGGCTGCTCAAGTCGTCGTTTTGCTTACCTGTGTAGCTATATAACCCATTAATATGAAACCTAACCTACCACTAATTCGGCGGGTGTACCTAATTTCGACCGAAAATTCACTCGTTTACGTGCCTAATAATTGCAGATTTACGATAGGAAAGATATATTTACCGGTTCATGTTTCCAAACTTCTAGCATTACTTTGTTTGCTATCAAAAGAAGATAAAGGGGTTATTTTCTAAAATGTCTGCTTCTATAATAAAAAGTTCACGAGGGTTCGATTTACTTATTTTAGAAAATTTTTTATTTTCAAAACAAGAAGTTTTGAAAAGTCGTGAAGTGCGTTGGAGGTGTATTAAAAGAAATTCAAAGTGTACAGCTAAAGTATATACTGTGGGTGCCGATTTTACTGTAACCAGAAGTGAGTTAACACATAATCACACTTCAAACGAAAAAAATTTACAAAGAAAAATTATTTCAAATTCATGTATGCGAAAAGCACAGGACGATATATCAGAAAGCCTTCGAAAATTATAAGAAGTGTACTTTCCGAAAATTTGCCGCGAGAATTAAATACCACGGACATCACTCTCATAAGGAGAAATGTTTATAATAGTCGTCGCAAATTACTGCCAGGTCCGCTGCCTAAAAATATTGAAGAAGTCCATAATGCGGTTGAAATGTACTCTCCTAAAACGACAACACGTAAAAACTTTGTTTTTGTTAACTGTTTAAATCATAAATAATTATTTTTTCTTGTCAAACCAATATTACTACATTATCTCAGATGTATGTTTTATATATGGATGATACATTTTCTTTTTGTACAAAGTATTTTTACCAATTATTTACCATTCATGGTTTAAAAAACGGACACTTCTCTTTTATACTGCTTATTGCCAAATAAGACAACTGAAACATACAGTAAACTTTTTTTGATCCCTCAATATTAATTTCCATCGAGAAATTGAAAGAATTTCAAATTGATACATATATCAAAATTAGAAGTTTAAATATTCCAGCAAAAATCAAAGACAAACAAGTAAAAAACAAATTAAAGTTCATTGGGGATATGGTAAATATGTTTCGATCTGGAAAGATTTCTAGACTGCAGTTTATCAAAACTGTATCGCATCAAGCTTTTCAAAATTATATATTAGTTTACTTACTTTAATAAACAAATGTTTAATAAACAAATATAAAATCTTTGATATCTGTGTTTCACTTTCTAAAATTAAAATTTACCACAAATTCGAAAAATATCAATTATCGATCGAACTTAATTACGGTCGAAAATACATATCAGATAAAATCTACTCTTTAATCCTCCAGTCGAATTTACATGCCGCTTTTTTATACCTGCATTGATTCTGGTCGAAATTACATCCGTCCCACTAATTGTACTGGTAACTATTAACGTAGCCATAATATCACCTGTCATACCTGTTCCGACAATATTATTGAACCGACCTACTCTTAATTATTTTACCTGTCTCGACACTAAAATATTTTGTATACTCAAATAAAACATAAAGCACTACTGCCTGCATTTTTGAGATAGTCAAGTGTTAATAACTTTATCTTAGCTTCTCTTGAAGCCATTATGTCAGCCCACGTTTTATTTTTAAAAATAAGCAAGTTATGAAACCGGTAAGTCTATGTGAATCAGCCTGTATATATATACGTTGTAGGCTAATTATATATTCACTCATTTTAGAAAACGCCTAGTCGTTTTCTAAATAACTGGCCACATTGTAAAATGACGATGAAACATTAGATTTTTACAATTAGACTGAATATTTTAGGCGTTTCATAAAATGCCGAATAGCTGTCAGTCTTATTGTGAAATAAGTAGGTGTTGGTGATTACTTTTATAATGCGCATGGAAGAAAGTAGACATATTTAGGCGTATTATAATACGACTCCTCTCAGATCAGGTAAATTGTTAGTTCGACCACTTTATACTGTGGCTTGGTAGTTTGCAAACAAGAGATCAATAAACAGTATTTTTCAATGGTTTTTACTTCAGAGACTTTCGTTTCAAGATGCTAGATAGATAATTCAGACACTGATGTGTTTGTTAATAAGGAGTTACATTATTAAGAGCTTGAAAATATTACACCGGTAAGTAATCAGAAAAGCATAACCTCAAAAGCCAAATATTATAGGTAATATTATTTACTGAGGTGATTTGATATATTTATTGTAGCTCGCCAGAAAAGTCTTAAAAAACCATGGAATTTTGAAAAAGTAGAAGAAATTACTGAAATTTTATTAACCAGTAGAAAAGCAAAAGAAAAAGGCAATAAGAGGTCCACTGAGCAGCATTATTTTTCACGTATTTATGAAAGAGGAGGAGAAAAAATCATATAAGGAAAAGGTCTAGTAAGAATGATAAAATAACATTGTACCGGGTGGCTAACTAAGAATGGCCGCCGGCTATATTTCAGAAACCAGTAGTCATATTGCTTCTGGATAAAAAAATTTCAAGTAAAAGTGCCCAAGAGAAAATGCTGGAAATTATTTTGGAGTTTGTAAAATGTCCGCAAGGGGGCGTAACAGTCAGGATCAATGTCAAAATTTGGTATTGATAACTTTTAAATTTTACTCCTTACACATTCCTTAATACTTTTACTCTTGCACATTTTTCATTATCTAGTGAAATAAAGTGGCGGGGGCAGTTCAAATTTTTCTTATATAAACTAGGATTATTCCAGTTTGGCCTGACCGATTTGAATAAGTTTGGTCTCATTTAAAAGAGCCTTATTTGCTCTACAAACTGAACTTGTGTTTCTTTCTGTATCTCGGACTTTTGCCGTCACCGGTAGATGGCGTTAACTGAAATGTAAGCAAATATTAGGCCTTTTTAAAAAAAGTTAAATACAATGATATGTTTCTTTTTACATAAGATAATAAATAATCAAAGCCTCTACATTTCGGTAAAAAAACAAATTTGTATGTTTTTTAGAACAGGAGATATTGGCAAAAATAGATGAAAATGCACGAATTCTCTTATTTTTATTGTCTTTTTTTTATTATATATATATAAATAGTCAATCCGGCGATCGAAATCTTCAGCCGTTAAAGTTTGATGAAGAACGATGTAATAAGGATACAACCTGAAAATAACATGACAAACGTGAACGAAACTGTCAGATAAAATTTATCCAAACTTGTCAGACTGTTTTAGGTAACTTACTATTATAAAGTATTACTGTGGTCTTTATAAACGGAATCGGATAAAAATGGCCGTGACCGGTAAACAGACAATAAATAGGCAGATGAATGTATGAGTTAAACTTAAGGGAACCGAGTACCGAACGTTAAAAACAACTGTTACGCTTAATGCCTAAAAGTATTAAAACAAACTGTAGGAGATAAAGCAAATCTAACAAAGGCCTTACAAAAAATCTCGAAATAAAGTTTATTTTATTTTTAACTTAAACTATCAATGCTTACTTGTGATCTTTCAATATATTTTGGACCGTAGTTCTACAAATGCCCAACTCTCTACTTGTGATTTTGGTCCCTACATGTGGATTAAATTCAATATATTCTAATACTTTTATAGCATTTTCTTCGGTTCGGCCAGTAGGTTGCCTTCTATACACCGGAAGATTAATACTTCCGGTGGTCCTAAGCCTTTCCGCTAACCTTCGAAAAACACTGCTCGCATAATGTTGTCTTCCAGGGAACTGCATAGGTGCATAGCATACACTCTGAAAGCAACTGTAGCATTTCGCATGCATTCAAAATAGACACCAATCATATCGAATGCCTCTTCATTCGCTAACCGCATCTCAGTAAAAAAGAAGTTTTCCAAACACACAAAAGTAAACGGAATCAATCAAAAACTGACAATAATATTTGTTATTTTCACAACTCGTAGTTTTAAAACAATGAGAGTTATTGTTTTATTTTTTCATAGCTTACTTTTTTATTTTCAATGGTATATTTTTTGGATTAAAATAAGTATTAAAAATAATCTTTCAAAATGGTATAACATTTTTCTTGATGATAATAATAATATATTAGATAATAATAATATATGTAGCTCAAAATTGTTAGCTTTATAAAAAAAAAGCCCAGTAAAACAGGAGAATTTATGAATTTTGATCTATTTTTGTCAATATCGTCTGTTCTAAAAAACATACAAATTTTGCTTTTTTACCGAAATGTAGAGGATTTAATTCTTTATTAACTTATGTAAAAAGAAACATCATTGTATTTAACTTTTTTGAAAAAAAGTCTAATATTTGCTTACATTTCAGTTAACGCCATCTAGCGGTGACGGCAAAAGGCCGAGATACAAAAACACAAGTTCAGTTTGTAGAGCAAATAAGGCTCTTTTAAATGAGACCAAATTTATTCAAATCGGTCAGGCCAAACGGGAGTAATCCTAGTTTATTTAAGACAAAATTTGAACTGCCCCCACTACTTTATTTCACTGTATAGTAAAAAATGTGCAAGACTAAAAGTATTAAAGAATTAGTAAAAATATGAAGAAATTCTAAATTCTAACATTGATCCTGACTGTTACACCCTCTTGCGGACATTTTACAAACTCCAAAATAATTTCCAGCATTTTCTCTTGGGCACTTTTACATGAATTTTTTTTATCCGGAAGCAATATGACTACTGGTTTCTGAGATATAGCCGGCGGCCATTCTTAGTTGGCCACCCGGTAGTGCGTTATGAGAAATTTTACGAAATATTAGTAGAAACTCATAGTTATAAAGCCTATTCTATCTAAAGGATGGAATCATAGGGGGCAAGTGGATCTTATGGATCTACAGTCAACTCCAGATGGCGAATATAAATGGCCGATGAACTACCAGGAAGGACCACCTTACCTTACCAAGTTTCTCCACTTAAGACCATTAAAATCGAAACGTTGCCGTTCTTGAAGAGATATATAGGAATTCAAAAAAACATCTACTACGTATCATTCTCGAATACTGGGAGTAGTTCTATTATAACAAATGTGTAAGGTAATCTTGAAATTAGAAATCAATGTATATGAAAACTATATGAACACTTCATCTGATACTACATGGAAGACACTTATTACATGACATTTCTAATGTTACTGAAAACAATTCCAAACATTCCAACTAACAAAAAAGAAAAAATTGAGATTGAAATAGAGTTTAGCCAAATATTTCAGTAACATGTATGCATGAAATGGATGCACAATCTGTCCCAGAGTCGGCATTACAGCAACCACAACACACAGGTACCTGTTTCAGTCTATTACGACTTCATTAGTGTGCGACGCGCTTGCTGCAATACTCAGTGAGCTCCAGACTTCCCGCATATCATCTATTCACATAACGATGTCTATGAGAAAATCTCGGCGACTTCTTTTATGCAAAAGCAATGCGCCAAGGGCCTTGAAATATTTCAGTATTAAATATTACATTCTCAATATTTCCTTTTAGGTGTATGCTAATACGTGCATACATTATTGTAAGATATCTATGTTCAGAAGTATGTATTTAAGTTTATTTGCAAGACATACACATGTTGAAATAATGTAGATATAATAAAGGAAAGCGAAAACAAAAGTGTAATAAATAATAAAGCACATTATTTATAAAATTCAGGAAATTCACGAAATAATAAATAATCATGTGGAAATTCATTATATGGATGATAAAATTAGAAAGCACAAACTGCATTGTTCTTTTAATCACTTTCCATGTTATTCCTAATGAATGAGATATATTTCACACTGTTCCTCCGAGTTTATTAATGTATTTGTAAATCATAATCACAACTGTTGTTTCAGCTTATTTTAATCACTACGAAATTAAACATGTGCATATTTTCTGACGTCAATTCATTAGGTGCATTTGCAAAAATTTCACTAATAATATTATTTCTTCCAAAACACTTGTTAAGAAGCTATTTATAAACAACTCCCAAACAAAGCAAATCATCATTTAGATTGAAAAACTATAAAAGACACACGTATAGCTTACTATTGTCTGTGAAATCAGCAACGTTAATGATGATCGAATTTGCATAACATATGCTAAATATTAAGTTTAATTTTCTTTTAAAAACTGAACTGTAACAAATTGAAAACGTCTGTACTTTCTGATTTTGTTCTCTTGTCGTAATATTTATAACTCGTTGTACAAATAGAATTTGTAAACATACAGCGGGCCCCAGAAAGTGACAAAGTTGCTATCTAATAATGTAGATCAAAAACTGTAGATAATCATGAGCTATACCATTTAAAACAAAAATATTTATACAGAGCGTTCTACAAGGAAAAACAACACAAACTCATTTTTTTAAATGAAACGTTATGCATTTTATTTCATTTTATGATAGAGCTTTAAGAGTTGATTAAATTAACACCAACTTTATTAGCCCATTTTCTTCTGTTTCTCAGATAAGGTGATTTTTCGTCGAAAATTGTACTGTATTAGAAAAATGCCTATGAAATAACGTAACTGCTGGATTTAATGTTTGTTTAGACATTTTAATTAATGTTCTTTAGAATCATTGTTATATTATTCGCTGAACTTCAAAATTCTAAAAATATAAATTAAACACCCAATATATTTCTATGCCAGTGGAAAGTACTAAAAATTTTCTATTTAAAAAGACCAACTATATTGTGTCTGTTGGCAAAATTTTAAAACAGAACGGAATAGAATATCATGCCTAGATAAATACGATTACAATTTATTGAATTTAATATCTAAAATTAGTCGAAAAAAGTTTCTTATAATATTTTCTATTTATAAATAAATAATATTCATTAAAACGTATGAGTGGCAACGATAATATTCTCATTAAATTAATGTTATAAATGTAAGTTTGACGAAAATTTAAGATGAATATATTTAAGAATAATTTAATAGTTATCATCCAAAACTTCAGTTTACATTCGAAAAAGAAACACGCAACGAAATAAACTTTTTTAACATTAATTCCAGAAAATGATAAAATTTTAACAAAATTATATCAAAACCAATTTCCTACGGTAGACATTTATATAATAATTGTTGCCAATCCATGTCAATTCAAAAGACTGATGTTATTTCGCAAAAAGACAGAACAATCAAGTTTTACATTAGACCAAACACTTTAAAACAAATGAAAAACATATAAATTAATAATATTATATTTTATAAATTCTTTTATCAAAAATAGAATATATAAATTTTCTAATAATAATAGCAATAATAATCATTCCAAATTAACAGATATACAAAAATATGTTGCTATACCTTATGTAAAAAATTAACAGAAAGAAATAGTCAATTATTACACCCATTTAATATAAAAGTTGGACATAAAACTCATAATAATTTAAGTTTTTTTTTCAATAATATTAAATAGTAAAGATAAATATCCTTTTCATAAACCAATACAGTAGTACACAAAATTGCAAAACATGCAATATTTATCAGATAGGCTAAATGGCCACAAGCATAACTTTAAATTTGTTGAAATCAAAATTTTATGTAAAGAACAAAATAAGAACACTATAGAAATATTCCAGAACTCACACAAGTAAAGAAACATGATAATGCAGTAAATAACCGAATCGAAATTCAAATTTGCTTACCATTCGATGATTTAATAAAATATATAAGATCTGCTACATTTACGTAATTGCTAGGTTACCAATGCTATTTTTCTGTACCATATATTTGCCGCCATTATATTTGTAAAAAAAAATGTCCAATATATGTTACAGTTGTATTAATAGTTCCTAATATGTTTTGTTCATGCTGATTAATTGATATATTATAGAATATCTATATCACGGCTAAGAATTATCTACAGTTTTGGTATTAAATTTGTTGGCTGCCTACATTATTAGATATGGGTCGATTACCCAAACAGACGATACGCGTCATAAACAATAATTCGGGCCAAGTAACATTAAAGTACAATAATACCTACTAATCCTAATATTATTCTAGCTTCCGGTAACGTTTTATGTTACCAGAACTGTACCCAGTTGCAACATATAAGATGCCAACATTTTATTCTGTCAAATGTCATACTGTCATAGTTGTTTAAATTTTTCAGTCACTTCATTATCATACGCGTTTCTTCCATTTTTACTATATTTATACGCCGATTTTATTTTTAACAATCAGCTGTTTTCACAACTAAATCATGCGTAAACCGTTAGGTAAACAAGCGAAAGAAATAATTCTCTCCTTAATCGGGTATTTTGAAGAAGAACGCGATAATAATGCGCCATTGCTTCCCCTAACAGCAGTTCGAGAGGTAATATTTTCTGTTATTTATAGTTTATACAATAAACGTTTTAGTAATAATATTTTTCATTTAGAAAGTAGCAAGTGCTTTAAATATTCACATTGCAACTGTAAATAAAATATCATCTACATCAAAACGTTGGACCATCTAGTCCAAAGCGAAAACGGCCTAGAAGTAAGTCTGTTGTAAATATTGATGACTTTACTCAGTGTGCAATAAGAAATACAGTATATGACATGTATAGAAACAGTAAGAATATACGTTTATAAAATTAATATTCGAGTTTTTTATAGAACAACATATCACGCTTCATTCACTGAATATTACTCTTAAACAAAAGGAACTCTTTTCTAGTGGCAAGTCATCTTTACGGACAGTATTACACAATATTGGTTTTAATTACAAGAAGGATGATCCTAAACGAGCTGTAATGGAACTACCACAAATTGTATTAAAACGTGTTACATTCTTGCAACAATATGTTCGTATGAAACATGAAAATGTTCGCCAGTTTGTGTTCCTTGATGAAACCTGGGTTTTCCAAGATGGAACAATTCGTAAATCTTGGCAAAATGAATCTATAGAAACCACAAAAGCATCAAAAGTAGGTGGAAAAAGGTACATTATATTTCTAAGAATAACATATTCTTATCTTATGTATATTTATTGTATTATCTTGTTTTAGATATATGTATTGTATTACATGCAGGTAGTTCGAATGGATTTATTCCTGGAGCAGAACTAATATTTCCGACAAATAGTCAGTATTTAGATTATCACGGTGATATGAACAGAGACAACTTTTCATACTGGTTTAAAAGAGCCGTCCATAATTGTTTTGGATAATGCCAGTTACCACAGTACAATAATAAAATTGACTATGACAGAGCTGCTTTAAAAATACAATTACTGGATTTAGTTAAACGGTTAGTACATATATATTTAATTATTTTATTCAATAATTTCATTTATATCTTTACGTAAAGGCATAAACCACCAACTATATATGAAACCAATGATTTACCAGAGAAGTATGGGCAGGTAGTTTTTCGACTTCCACCCTACCATTGTATATTTAACCCAATAGAACTAGTGTGGGGAATAATAAAAACATATTATAACAATTACATTGGAAAATATGGTAGAAAAGTGGACGAATGCATAAAACTGTGGAAAGAGGCATTAACACAAGTGACCCCATATACTTAGGCAAATAGCGTTAACCGCTGTGAAATTGAAATTCAAAAATGGTGGGATAGAGAAGTAGGTTTTGAAAGACAAGATATATTACATTTTATAATTAATGTAAATGATTCCGATTCAGAAGACAGTGTAAAGGATGAAGAAAACCAGCATTTCAACTTAATATTATTTTCATTTTATCATATGCTTATCGCAATGTTATGAGTTTTTTTAATCACTAATATGTATAATAAAGTATATTATTTTTATAAATGTAGTCTAAAATAAATAAACTTATATGTATTTAGAATTTGCTTATATTTTTTGTTGACATAGTCGAATAACTTAATAGTATATTATGAATGATAGCTATTAAGACACGAGTAAGAAAATTACAATACGAGGCGAAGCCAAGTATTCTAATGAATACGAGTGTCTTAATAGCCATTAAATGCGAGTTGCATACACTATTTTTTCTACGACCCCATAATAAAACATTATTATTTGAACATTCCATTTCATAAATTGAGGTTAAAATTTTCCATGCACCTTTGCGAATTTAGCTGGTAATAAATTGTTCGTGGTTACTAAGGCTTGTTCCACAATTTCTGGTGGACTCAAATTTTACATTTCACTGTCGTTATCCCTCATTTTTACCGTTTATATTTTCAAAAAAGCACAAATTTTTAGTACTTACGTGTAAATTGCAGAGAACTGTCACATTTATTTAATTTGTATATCTGACAGATATGCAGTCGCCATATTGAATATTGTTTGAATATTGGAATGTCGCATTCCTATTGGATATAAACTTGTATCATAATGAAAATGTGTATCGTAATGGACATCATTAAAGTACAGGTTCGGCATATCTAATAATACAATTAAAGTATGGGAGTAGAAAAAACATATTAATAGTATTTGCTAATATTTTAAAATGTCAACCTAATCCTAACCACAGATTATTTTCAAAGTACAGCTTGCTCAAAGCAACGTTATTTGACATCACAGTGACGTTTTATATGATGTGTATCGTCTGTTTGCGTAATCGACCTATACCAATACTGGACTTTGCCGCATCTCTGAGACACACGGTATAATAATGAATATCACAGGCCCATCTGTGCATACAATTGTGTAACGTTTGGCATTAAAAGAGGATGTTTACAAATCTATTGTTAATGAATGCTTTATTTAAAGGCGCGGTACGTTCATTTTAAAGTGTTTGACAATAGATTAAAAAGTGTTACCGATAGAATAAAAAAAAACAATTTATTTTTTACAGTCACTCTAATATAATATACAGATATACTTTATATGTTTTAAGCATCATATAATCGTCACTATCGACTGGTTAAACATAAAGTAATTTAATATTGTTTCTACATGCTTCTGAAAATAAGCTCGATCGTTAAATACTTGGAAAATTGTGATTGTTTACGAAAATAAAATACTATCTCTGGTATTTGTTAAGTATCTTGATTATTAGTTACTAAATTGTAATATGAATTCTTATCAAAACTTGTTATCAAATTTATAATAACATTCTAATCATTTTTTTGTAAATATGTAGATACATGTATAAATGCATATATACATCAGATTTACTTGTTAATACGACTTTCTATTTAATAAACATTTCGCAGAAATTTATTTGTAATATGATTTGCGACAGTTCTGAATCAATGAGTGAAATATTATAATTAATTGATGATTAATTTCATCAGTTCCATTCAAGTTTTGCAAATAACAAATCGCCTACGGATTAAAATTAATTTCTTCCTACGTACCATCAGTAGTGCCCTGACCAAGTCCTCGCTCCTAAATTGAAGCAGGTGGGACAAACCGATGGGACACATTCGAGACGCACAAACTCAGACGATCATGCAACACAAATCCAAAACCGCACAACATGTAGTACACCATGACACAAACGGATCCGCTATATCGCCACCGATAATAAAGTAAAAAAAAAAGGAATAAAACCAAACGGGCGATGTAGAAAAAAAAACGAAATAATAAGAAGAAAACAGCACAGATGACGAGCGAGGCGAATCGCCTGGCAGATTGACGGAACAGCAAAAAGGTTGATGGCCTCAAGCACAACGAGCAAAATCACCGAATACAGCACAGATTCTGGTCTGAATAATCCGGAGTATATTTACGTAGTATGCGGTACCGATTCAAATAGATTAAATAGTCCGTGTAGATATAACATAACGCCACGACGTTCGTGCGATGACTAACTAGCGAGGTGAACGTTGGTTCGAGTTGGATCGCTTCGGCTCAGCAGCCGGGGTTCGGTATTGTGGAAATTACTGGCTTTGGTGGGAAATCGTAAAAGGTGATTAGTGTGTGTTAGAAATTAAGTTATTGCTGTTGTGGCGTGGTGGTTACGCAGAATAATGACGTATTGTCTTTGATCGGCTGCTGTAATTATCCTGTTTTGTGGAATAATTATTCCTATCGATTGAATTATTTTTAGTTCAGATATTTTCTATTATGTTATTGATTTGAAACAATGTATTCGTATTGTAAATGTTCTAAGTAATTATTAATAAAATAGCGAAATAGTAATAATTTTATTTGTGTATGGCATAAATTCAGTACAAAGACTAAATATATAAGTTCATAAAAAGTTAAAAAGAGAATGTGGGCCTTACTGATGCACATCTAAATATTCCTGAACGGAATAGAATTTAGCCTCCATTAGCATTTCGCCCAATATTATATTATTATTGCCTTCGAGAATTACAAACCATCCATCTTTTGATGCACTTTATTATAGATTTTAATGGCTGCGTTGTTCGTGCTCCCTTGCGCGCACTTAATTATATGGCATGAACAAGTTGTTTTTGTTTCTAGTGTTATATGTGTGTGTATAACTTAGTGATTATACACACAAACATACACACCGATTTTCTAGTACGTCATTCTTTACTCAGGCTTTGATTATGTATACTACAGATATACAACCGAAGGTTAGTTCGCGACAGTAGCCACCGCAGGGGTTCGCCAGTAGGATGTGCCCATTCACAAATTTATTAGAGTAAAAGCAGTCTTGTTGTAGTAATAAATAGGGCGCGGACACGTACGGTTGATGACTCATCGCCCATGGGCGCACTATTGAAATATTGTATTTTAAATAAGGTTTCAATTTTATTTATATAATTGGATAACAAGTGGCTGGTGATCTATAAAATACAAAATACCTTATTATTTGTTCATTTTCTCTTCTGTAAGACTTGTTCTCTTTGAATTAAGTACAGCCTTGTAGATAGAAAACGTCTTTTCTACATCGCAACTGGTTATAGGTGCGTACTGGAAATATTCTTTTATTTCAGCGTATTTAGCATACACAATTGCCGCAATATTATTAAATCTGGATTTCTATTAAAAACTGCGTCTAACTTTTGCCGAATGCCACATCCGAAGTCAGTTGGAATACTTTTGAAATTATTAATAGCCCACTTCTAATGTGGTTAATCCATCTTTTAATTTGAGATTTCGATTTTCAAAATATGTGATTAGTTTGGCAAATTTCCAGTGTTCCTGAAGAAAAACAACTGATTTTTTAAATTTGGGATTTGTGTTAGTTCCTTGCACTCAGAAATACTTCGAGCATCGTCATTTAAACATGTAACGAAATTTTGTAAACTATCGAAATTCTCTGCATAAAAACTATTTCTGTGTATGTTTTAGCAAAGCTAAGTGACGAACGTGCGATATTTTGGCATTCTGTAACGATATTTTACATACTTTGTTATAAATCTCGGAATCACTGACAATTCATTTTCATATCAGAAAAAGTAACATAAACAACGTTCTAGATATAAATAAATGATAACTAAAAATGTACGCGTATGTTATTGAAACTAAACGAAATCCAGCGCACACTTACGTCTAGATAATTGGGAGAAGTCGATTCAATAAACCGGTATTAAACAGACTATTACAAAAATTACGAAGTACGTAATTAACAGTCAAAACAATGAAAAAACGAAACTAACGTAAGTATGTATGAAAATTTTATTTCTCTTGCGAAATATAAGGTAAATATAATAAATTTCAAAAACCCCTCACGCTCCTATCTACGCCGATGAAAACAGGATTTTACTCATAAATTCCTTATTTTTTGGGCATTTTTTGCTCTCATTCTCGGGCACTTCTCAGGCATAAACAGATGTTGCAGTTCACCACATGAATTAGTGCTATTCAGTAAGCGTGTGTTGTTTACATTATTTCTTTACTCCGTTGTAACTTCGTCGTAGTTTAAATCGGTCATGTCCGCGCCCTAGTAATAAAAAGAAGCCAAACCAATCGTGTTTGTTACAATTTTATAGGCGTTTTGCTTAAAATTTAAATATCTTAAAATATTTTCAACTGAGGCATATGATAAGTCTACGACTGTAATTTTTAAATTCCAAAAATAAGTAATGATGTGATTGTGGATGTTAAATGTTATTCTGAAATACATATTGCAAGACGATGCAACGAAGAAATGCTATTTTTTCTATATATTTTATCTTATAATTGACAATGACATTGCAGTACAAGTTGAGAAAAGTTCAAAGTACTAACCTTTAATAAAATCTTTACTATATTGATAATTGTTTGTGTAACTTGTTCGGTATGTACTATCCTAAATGAAAAATTAAGTAGTAGAAATACAAGTAAACTAGTTTTGTTTGATAACCCCAGAGTAACTCAAATTATTAGGAATTACTATTATTAAAAGCAATTTTTAAAATCGCAGGTAAATAAAAATTGAAGAAACGACCACGTGTAGCCACTACTTATTACAAGAACGTAAATGTATAATGAAAGTTGCTGGGACTTCCCTGATCAGATGAGGTATTGTGGGTGTAAAAGCAGAATTATTGCAATGAAAGATAATCATAGCACTTCTGCAGTAAGAAGGATAGTGTTTCTATTATAATAATAAATTTATTCTATCAATAATAAGATTTATATACTATTTACACAATAGTACATTCAAGCAAAAATGTGATGATAAACGTCACACAGGTAACCAAAGGACCAATTTATGTCATTGACATTGTAAAATGCTTCTTGAAGGAGGATCTCCTTTATTTTCTCTTTGGATACGAAAGTAGAAAAATCTCTCCACATAATTTTGATTTTGTTAAATAATTACCAGTGACGATGTACTGAAGTGGCTTTTATCCAATGAAATGTGGGATGTGCAGCAAATGGTTATGACGGGTGGAGACTTCTGTAATCTCACCCCTAGTGGTCAGGTGTGGCAGCTTTTTCAAAGCCCTCATTAGTTGTTGCAGAATATATGTCAAGGCTAATGGAATAATGTAGACAATCTAACGTACAAATTCTATACAATATTTGTAGGTCGAGTAATATGTAATATTACATATGCATATAAATTATGTATTTAAAATATTCAGTCTTCCGTAATAAATAGGATGTTAAAAATAACGTCGGCGACGTTTCGTTTATTTTCACAATAAACTTATTCCCAGCTATCAAGAGTTTAAAAGAGACACACAACACAGTCAATCAAACAATCAAAAATGTCTGTTTCTTACCTCTATAACTATATAAAATGTCGGCTATTTTAAATTATTCTATTGAATTACTAAGGGTTAACATGTGTGTCTGATTGAAAACATTCTGATTCATACAGACCAATGTGTGAAGACTCCGTTTTATGCACATAATATGCTGTATACAAATTCAATTATTATTTTTATTCTATTGTTTAAAGCATCCAAATGAAAACATTCCAAAAGTCGTATTTGTATTAATACTCTTCTTGAAACATGCTTCTATTGTAATTCTTCTACGTACACAAAATAGCAAATTCATTAAAATAGAGTGTGGTCACTATTTCGGGTAGTGAACTACCCGAAATAGTGAACACCGAAAAATTTACATTGGGATCCGATTTAGTGAACAGGGGAAACCCGGTAGAGTGAATTTCTTTCTTTGGTAGTTCGGTAATTACCCTAAATATGTATTATAGGAATCGCATCTCCACGAATAATATAAATTGGTTTTGTATATTCTTCGACTAGATTTGTATGAGCACGGTGTGTTTGAGCGCTCCACTAAAAAACTCAGGGCAGTGATATATGGTGCGTCGTGTTATGAGAAGTGTTATTATTCTGTATATGTATGTAATAAGAGTTTAAAATAATGTTGAATAATAGGAAACATTTAAAACTGAGCGAGAAATTAGAGATATTGGTAAGCTTAAGGCTGAACGCCCGCTTCAAGCTGAGTTCGATTTGAAATAGGCGTACCACTGCTTTTCGTGCAAATGTAATAAAAGACAAATGTTTAAGGATACGCGTGCTCTGTCTTATGCTGAGGAAAAAGATAGAGAAAAGAACTTGTCACCTAATCTAATCTGCCTGTAATTTATGGCTGCGTTATGGTCTCAGATAATCGCCGGTTGGCCCACATGTTTGGCAGTCGGGAAGCAACCCCCCCTAAATTAGACAATCTATATTTTCTCAAACACACAAAAAAAAGTGAAGCTGAATATGTAAAATCACCTGCCGGATTCAAATTTTGAGTTGGAAAATAAAATCGAAATCGCAAAAAGGTCGAAAATCGTTTTTTTGTGTAAATTTTAAAATTTTCATTTTCTTCAATTTTTAATACTTATCTCGTGATATCTCAGCAATGCAGAGAGCTAGGGATCTGTGTTTTTTAAGGTTATACCCTAAAGTATTTGGATGATACTAGTGTTTTCGATTTTTCTTTATGGTGTGTAAATTTTATAAAAAAAAAAAGTTTTAATAGACCACCGATTTGTGTAAGGTATTTTTCATCTATCGAGTAACTAATCTTATTTTTCAGAATTTACCCATATATATGTGAAACAAAATAAAGCCAACATTCCAATATTATTTTTTGTGCAAGAAATAAATTTCTAGATCGTTTCAGAAGCAAATTATTGCGAGTCAAATATAATAATTATACTCCCTGCGCGCAAGCCGTGTGAGTCCTAGCATGCGCTTCTAGCAGGTATACCGTTAGGGACGGGAAGAGATATTGCTTTTACTTTCTGATACGTAGTATAAGGAAGTATTGTGACGCTGACACTGTATATGTACACTATATTGTAAAGAAAATATCAACGGTTTCGATAAAATAATGTCCGAGTAACGATTACTTTCTTAACATACACCGATCTCAGAAGTATTTTACAAACTGCGTAGAAACTGCCCGACATGGTAGGCGGAGCTACCTCTCGACACCATGTGCGAGCGTGCCACATACTCTATTTGATTTCAGTGAATTTCGCCCAAATTTCAAAATTTTGTTTTCCGTTTCGTGACCTTATTTTTAAAAATTAAGAAAAAATAAAATGTATGTATTCCTGTGAGTGTTACATAACTTTTAATAAAGGCTAGTTTTTTGAAATTTCTTACATTTTTATTTTTATTTACGGCCCTTTGGACAATTTCGAAAAAATTACGATTTATCCATTGAAAGGCATTTTTTTCTTAAATTAGCGTGTAAATTCGGTAAGGTTTTCATGAAAAATACGATTAGGAAATGGGAAAAACGATTTCGAGACCGGGCGTATAGCCTTAAGTAAAGGTAGATGTGTAACAGATTTAGCTAAACAATTTGGAATGGCTAATCTACAATATGTGTTATAGAGAAGAGGCAAACATTAATTTTAAGAAAAACTAATCAAAATGTTGATGGTATACGTAAATTTAAAACATTAAAAAAACCTACGTATTCAAAAATGAAAACGGCACTGTACAAGAGGTTTATTTCATTGCGAGAGAGAAATTTTCCCGTTAGTGGATTAATGTTAAAACAAAAAGCTATAAATTTGCAAAAAACAATCGATGAATCGTCAACATTTATTGCAAGTAATGGATGGCTTAATAGATTCAAAAGACGGTACAGCGTAAGGTTTTTAAATATTTCAGGAGAGAAATTATCATCACAACCAGATTAGTTGATCCATTCAAGAAAACATTGAAGAATACAATTAAAGATCTTGACCTGTGTTACCGGAAAAAATTTATAATGCGGACGAATCAGGTCTTTATTGGAAACTACCTACTACCTAATAAGACGTATGTATCTAACACGGAGAAAAATGCACATGGTAGAAAAACAGAAAAACAAAGATTAACATTTTTTGCCTGTGCAAACGCGTCCTTAACACACAAATTAAAACCTGTCCAGTACACTACAAGCATTCTAAGGCAGCATGGATGACCATCACCATTTTTAAAGAATGGTTTCATGAAATGTTTGTTCCAAAGGTAAACAAATTTACTTATTTATAATTAGTTTAGTGAAACATTGAAAAACTATTCTCTGAGAGATGCTGTTTTAAATATAGCTATGACTTGGAATAAAGTAAATACTGCAGTTATAAAGAAGTGCTGGAATAATATTTTAGACATTGATGATGATGACCAGGAAAATATTCCACTAAGCGTTTTACGCTCTCGTTTAATTAACGACGAAGCCTTTAAAGCATGTAATAGTACGGCCCTGAAGTTGGGCACCATATGTGGATAGTACGGCCCTAAAGTTGGGCACCATATGTAATAGTACGGCCTTATAGTACAATAAAAATAAATAAAATTGCCCCAAAGTGGGGTGACATATGTAATAGTCGAAGTTATTCTTTTGAATAAACTCAAAATTTAATAGCGAAATTAAATTACTTATTGAACACTCCACGTAATTAGCTCAGATAATAGTTCGGTTTTGCATAAGACTCTTAATTTCAAGTCGGTTCGGGTATTAAGACACTAAGATTATTTTTATAGACGTACTATTACTTCTTCTTTATCATCCAGATTTTTTATGTTAAGGTAACCAAATAAGATGCAAAATGATATTTAAATATTATTTATATATTGATTAAAACACAAACAACAAAGATCAGGTTACAAAATAATATTACAAAATGAAACACAATTATAATGGTATGTATCGATACAAACTAAGCATAAGTTACAAAATAGGCAAATATAATATGTTAATAAAACGACGTTGCCTTACATAGGTAACATACCATGAGTTTAAATAGATTTTAAATGACTGTTCACGAAAAATGCATGCATAATATAGGCCTTTAATTTGATTATTCGTTGGGTACCTTTATGAAGACGCTGTGACGATGGAACGGTGTTTTCACGGGCAGTTTCCCCCAGGATAGATTGAAATCGCCGTCTTCTTTATATCGAATCACGGCACACACTTGTTTTAATAAAACTTGAACCTCGCGTAGCACACTACTTGTTTTATTGTGAATATATCTATTCTCTCGCTAGGCTTCTCCTTTTACTTAAGGAGTGCTTGAAATTACTATATTTTTATTAGCACTATTAACCTGCGAGATCGTTCCCTGTAACTGGGTGTGGTCCAGCCGCTTATTATTTATTCGGCAAGAGGGACCTGTGAACCTACTTGTTCACTAGTTGGGGAACGTCTAACTGCCTACTCCTTGCTTAAGGCACGTTACACCGTCTTCTTTTAGGGGACTCCCCGAGCCACTTATGTACTCGATCAGATTGACGCCACATGTATTTCTTTCACATACATACATCTACGCACTATTTTTCCCTTTTATACACTCCGAACATATACAGAATTTATATAGAAACATTTTAAAAAGGAATATAATAATTTAATACAAATAAATGAATAATATATGTTTCCCGATCTGTGTTGATTAATTATATATATTAATTTTATGATACCATTACCTTAATATAAGTATCTTTGATGTTATATTATATTTATATTTTATTCATGATATACAGGGCCTACCGTTACAAGCAAATCAAGATATAGGACATATATTTTACAAAATATCACTCCAAATGTAAGTAAAAAGTTACTATGTAAATTTTAATTATAAAATTGATATTTTTTAGCCTCATTTTAATGATGCTCTGGCACTGATGAATGGAATAAGGACATATAACAAGAAGCCACTGAGGTAGATGTTATTGATAAAAGTGATTCGGAAGAGGACAATAATAGTCATTTGTAAATGTGTAATATCACCAATGACGACAAATTAATTTCGACAAATCATGTTCTTAAATCTGTTAATGATCTTATTCAGTGGGTGGAAAAAAATGAGGAAGAATGTTGAATTTTCACATTTACTAACCACATAGTTTAAGAAGTAAATTAATTGAAATTAAAGTACAGACAAAGTTAGAACAATCAACAATAATTACACAGGTTGAACACCACAATACTGATTGATGATTAATCTATCACTTTTCAATATAATATCCGCCCACTTCCACACTTTTGGTCCATCTTGTAACAAGGGCATGTATACCAGTGTGGTAGAAAGCACGGTGCTGTTTCATAAGCCCTTGACGCACAGGGCCTCCTTATCTTCAAAGTGAATCCCACGATGAGCATCTTTTAGCGGCCCGAACAGATGGAAATCTGATGGTGCCAGGTCAGAGCTGTATGGGGGATGAGGCAGGACGTCCCATCCAATTTTCACAATCTCTTCAGTGGTGTGAAGACTGGTGTGTGGTCTTTCATTGTCATGCAATGCTGAAGACCTGTTTTAAGCTTTTTGAGGGTTGTGACGTATTGGGACAGAATTTATTGTGCATTCCTGCTCCAAAAAATCAACCATAATCACACCCTCTGCATCTGAGAACACTGTCGCCATAATTTTCCCTTCCAATCGCATAGTCTTGAACTTTGTCGTCCTCGGTGAATTTGTGTGATGCCATTCCAGTGACTGCCTCTTTCATTTAGGTTCAAAGAAATGAACCCATGTTTTGTCTCCGGTCACAATGTTTTTCAGAAACTCATCTCTCTCCAAACGGAAACGCTGTAAGTGTTGTGAGGCTATTGTTTTTCTTGTTTCTTTATTCTGGTCGCCCAACATCTTGGTACCCACCTTGCATAAACTATTCCATTTTCATGGCCAACTGGGTTTAATTTTTTCTAAATGAGACCACATTTTTTATAGCATATTCGGGTGGATCAAAAAATTCTCCTTTAAACAACATATTCTGTTATGGGGCTTTGTAAGGAAATTTGACAAATATTTGCCTAATATTAATATTATAACGAAAATAATGCAAATCTGAAAATAATAAAAGTAAAAAATATCATTTGCAATACCGCTAAGCAAACAACTGCAGACAGGTATTTTTTACTCATTGGGGATCGTCATAATACTAAATTATTGGATTATGTATTGGATGCTAACAATAATATGGCAATCTCGTGTTAAAAAGACATTATGTATTTAATCTTAAGATACCGGAAATTAAAATATTTATTTTCAAGAAGCTATTAATTGACCAGATTTGACAAGTTGTATATGTAATAATCCTTACCACCATTGCACATCACCAGGTTGCAATTTGTCTACAATTTGACAGTACGCTCTCTTTATAATCTTACTCACTCTATTCTTAGGTATTAACCAACAAAAAGAAAAGAAAACGATGTTTTTAAATTTTATTACACTTCATGGGCACTAGTTATTTATCTTATTTATTTAATGAAACACTTTATAGGTAAGTAGACCTCTTGAAAAAGGCGCAGTACATTTAATCACAATTTCCAATGCAGAAATAGCCGTTTTATCATCGCAGTGTACAATTATAATTTCACGGCAAAATACCTATATTCTTGCCTGCATTCACAACAAAGTAGGTAAATAAAAGAAAAACTGCACGCTATAAATGTTCACCTGACATTTTTATTAAAATCACTATTGCCGCTGTCAACGGAATATCGAATTAGGATTCAAAGTAAATGTTCTTACACTCCAGTAAACCCAACAGTGATTGTGTTGTGAATATATCGTGAGGAATTAGGACAATCTTCGAAAAAAGCCAGAAATTTCTCTTATTTACACAAAACCTCTCTTATTCCTTACCTTGATGAGAAACTTTAAGATTTGTGTAAACAAAAAAATCGATTCTTTAGTATGCAAAGCATGTCTGGCAGTGTTTGAATTGCTGATGGTATTTGAAATTTAAGATGTTTCGGCCGTGCTTGTAATTGTGTATCTATTTAAATTTTAAATGCTATCACGTTACTGTTCAATTTCTAATAAATTTCAATAAATTCGTAGTGACACACGTGGTAAATTAACGAATCATATTCCGAGTACGTCTAGAGCCTAGATAATTGTTTGTTCAGCCGTTGCAAAATATTTTAAACGGCATATTTAAAACGCTTAGTTCTGTGGACGCATAGCTATAGTTAAAATAAGATAAATATTTATGTCTTTATTTTGACCGTATGTAAACAAAGTGATACAATTCTAGGTTATCTTGAGTTATTAGTTACATCCGCAAACATTTGTTTTCATTTTATTATTTTGTACTTAGAATTATTACGATTTATATATCCACGGTGCCCAGAAATTCGTTTCAGGTAGAACAATTATATGATTAACTCTGAATGAATAATCCTAATACAGTAGGAGTCGGATATAGCGTCCGCAGTAATTTTCTTTTGATAGACTCCGAAATATTTGTCGCTACGACGGTAACTCTGTCATTGGACAACTTGCTACCAGAACATTTGTGACCTTTCAATTTTAATGTTGCTGCTGGGGTTAATTTAAAGAAAAGGTCTGTTTCATCAGCACTGATTTAATGTTAGGCAAGGCAGATGGTAACAATTGGTTAGTTACTTCAACATTTACACTTTCAGTTCCCAGAAAGTTTTCCAGGCACAATATTACAGCGGGTTCAAAACCGTTTAAATAAACTTTCTGAGCATTTTTAATATTTTTTACCTAAAGCTTTCCCAAAATCTACTGCCTTTTGATTGGTTAAAATGCATAGGAATTAAAATTGACGGAGCGCGCGCAATGTCAGGAAAATGTACTGGACTTGAAGGATTGGTTATTAAAAAATACCAGATATATTGAAAGAAGCCTTGAATGAAGCTGTGAAAATTATTAATTTTATCAAGGCTAGATCATTAAATTCACTTTTTGAACAGTTGTGCAAAGCTATGAACAGTGATCATTATAGACCGGAAGCTAGAGGTTTATGACTCATCACCCATGGGCGCACTATTGAAATTTTCTATTTTTGAAGAGTTTTTAATTTTATTTATATAATTGGATAACAAGTGGGTGGTGGTCTATAAAATTCAAAATACGTTATTATTTGTTCATTTTGCAGTTCAAGTCGAGCAAAGGAGTATTAATATTTACTAGCAATACTTTCTCAAGGTTCTCTTCTGTAAGACTTGTTCTCTTTGAATGAAGTACATCCTTGTAGATAGAAAACATCCATTCTACATCGCAACTGGTTATAGGTGCGTACTGCAAATATTCTTTTATTTCAGCGTATTTAGCAGTTAGATTTTGTGTCATTGTCCCCATACACAATTGCCGCAATGTTATTAAATCTGGATTTATATTGAAAACTGCGTCTAACTTTTGCCGAAGGCCACATGCGAAGTCACTTGGAATACTTTTGAAATTATTAATAGCCACATCCAATGTGGTTAATGCAACTTTTAATCGGAGATTTCGATTTTCAAAATATGTGATTAGTTTAGGCAAATTTCCAAAGTGTTCCTGAAGGAATGTGCTGCACAAGTAACATGCAGCATATCAGGATATGTTTCCTTTAATAGTCTGCCTGTTTTTAACATATATGCACTCTCACTAACAAATAAAAGTCTTTTTTCCTTGTACCTGTCATCCGGATGAAGCATTTTGTGCAAATTCTCGTCAATGGTTTTAGCAACTCTTTCCGCGTCAACTGTATTTATAACTTTAGATGCTATTACATATGCGTTATATGGAATAGTTGGATGTAGTACACCAGCTACAACATTTACCACACAGCGTCCTAATATATCGACAGATTCGTCGGTACTTATCCATAGGTACTGATTTGAAAGATGTCTGCTAATGCATTCTACTATTTTCTTGAAGCACATAGAAACATAATATTTGCGTAAGGTGGATTCATCAGGAACATTTCGACCAGTATATTTTTGGAGAAATGTTTTGAAAGTGGAGTTGTCAAGTTTATTTTAATGGAATATTAGCCGCCATTAAAGCTTCACAGCGTTCTTCGTTAAAATTGTCAGCTTTCAACGGGTCCAATTTCTGTGTCTGTTTTAGCGATGCTAAATGACATTGTACGTGGTCTTTTTGGGCATTCTGTAACGATATTTTCCAGACTATGCAATAAATTTCGGAATCACTGACAATGGAGGACATAAAATCATGACTCTTAATCCAACTTGCCATTGTTTTACGATGCCATTCTCGACTTTCTTCCATATCATAGTAACATACACAATGTTCTACATCTAAATAAATGATAACTAAAAATGTATGCGTATGTTATTGAAACTTAACGAAATCCAGTGCACACTTACGTCAAGATAATTGGGAGAAGTAGATTCAATGAAACGGTATTAAAGAGGAACTATTACAAAAATTAGGAAGTATGTAATGAACAGTCAAAACAATGAAAAAACGAAACTAACATAAGTATGAATAGGTGTATACATATATAACTTTATTTATCTTACGAAATATAAGGTAAATATAAGAAATTTTAATAACTCATCACCCTTCTACCTACGCCGATGAAGAAAGAAATTTAAGAGTAAAATGGACTTTTTTTGTTGTCGTTTTCGCGTCAAGATATGAATAGTGCCATTCAGTAACTGCGTGTTGTTTACATTAATTATTTGCTCCGTCGTAATTTAAACCTGGTACGTCCTGTATATAGTGAACATCATCAATTACTGTTGCACACGGAAATGAGATGGTTATCTCGGGGAAAAGTTTTTCTCGATATTTATGAGTTGAAAAATGAGATAACAAAATATTTTTCAGAAAACACTCCCCCTGCACATTCATTATCGTTAAGTGAACGTATTCATAATTTTTCCAGGTTATGATTAAACTAGCATACTTGTCAGATATTTTTTCTCATTTAAACACTTTCAATGTAAGCCTTCAAGGAGTAAATATAACAATTTTTTAAATCGAGGATAAAATTGAAGCTACGTTAAAAATCAAGATTATGAATGATTTCTAAATTTCAAATGTTTTCTTGCACACCTGTCTAATGAAAATGTACAAACTTTCACACAACATATGGAAGATCTACGGCGCAGCTTTCGTGATTATTTTCCTGTACCAGATGCATTCAAAAATTGGATAAGAGATCCTTTTACAATAAATATTTACGAAGTTGAAGGACTAACTTCATAAGAAGAAAATAGTTTGATAGAAATATCGACAGATAGGGTAATAAAACTGCAGTTTAATCAAATGATCCTTCCAAATTTCTGGTTAAGTCTACGAATGATCATCAGGAGTTATCCAAAAATGCCATCATCTCTTGTATACAGGGTGTACAGACCATGCGAGGACGGAAGATTACGGCTTTATTATTAAAGTTAAAGAAAAGTGTTTTATACAAAAGTTGTAGCCACTCCTAAAATACACATTCTAAAATTATGTTCAACTATACAGAGTGTTGCGTAAGTGAGTGACGATACAAACTTGTGTTTTTTTAAATGGAACACCCCATATATTTTGGCATATTTAGATGCTACTCTTAAAAAGAAGGACACGGATATAAACATGTGTGGGGGTATCTCTTACCGTTGTAGCTATATTCGCAATTTTGTATCTCAACATGTCCAACTTTGTGGAGACTCCGAGACGAAACCTGAAAGAATTTTTGAGATCTGTATAGGCAAGAAGTTTTCCACTTTCGTCAAGTTTAATAATCTGTAATCAATTTATTTATTTTTAAATAAATGAATTTGCAGGAATAACAAACGCAAAATTAACATTTACGCTTTTTTTTTTAAATAGAACAGTCTGTATATTTTTCTTCTAAAGTACAGTATTTTTTATAACCTTTTTAATGATACCATGTTTTCCCTATTCACACTTAGTATTTTATAACTTATTAACTCTTTATTAATAGATTCTAAATTTAAACGAAAAAAATCGTAGTCACCTGTGAATTTTTAATTAAAATAATATCTGAATTTTATATCTGTCATTAGCTACGTTGTATTTACAAAATAACGCTGATAATTGTATTTACTTTTATGATGAATTTCTCGAAAGATGAAATGGTAAATATGATTTACGCATTGGGTGAGAGCGAAAGAAACTGTTTATTAGCCAATAGGATTTACTGTCAACGTTATCCAAATGCAAGACCTCCTAGAATCGAAGCATTTCAAAAATTAAAAGACGTTTTGAAGCATCTGGAAATATTGGTTATTCCAAAAAGGAGATTAAAAATCGAAGGGTTACTAATGAGGAAAATGAATTAAATATTTTGCTATCGTTGGAAGAAAATCCTCAAGTAAGTACACGAAATTTGAATATCCAGACTGGAATAAGCAGGAGTACTATCAATTGCATCATAAAGAAAAATAAGTACCATTCCTACCATATGTCATTACATCAGGACCTTCGTGGAAATGATTTTGTAAATCGTTTAAGTTTTTGCAACATTATGTTAAACAAAATGAATTTGGACCCGAATTTTCAATCTTCGGTTTTATTTAGTGACGAAGCTACTTTCAAAAGTACCGGTTTAGTTAATAGACATAATATGCATTATTATGCAACAGAAAATCGCCATTGGGTCAGACAAATTGACTTTCAATATCAATGGTCAATTAATGTATGGGGTGGCATAATTAATTTACATGTTGTTGGTCCTTATTTCTTTGAAGGACCGGTAACAGGAACCATATACGAAAATTTTTTAAGACATTAGTTACCTAATTTATTGGAAAATGTCGATCTCCATACACGAAGAATAATGTGGTATCAGCATGATGGAGCTCCACCATATTTTTTTTAAATAACTGGTGTGAAGAACGATGGATTGGTCGGGAGGGTCCTATAGCTTGGCCTTCAAGGTCTCCTGATTTAACCCCTATTGATTTTTTTCTTTGGGGACATGTTAAAGAACAGGTTTATCGAAACATTCCAACCACACCTAATGACATGAAACAACGTATAATGGTCATTTTTGAAAACATTGGACAGCAAACGCTTACTGATGTTAAAAACAATTTTCGCCGCCGCCTCGAATTGTGCATTCAACAAGACGGCGGAATTTTTGAGCATCTGCTATAAATATGTTATACTTTTGCATTTTATTTATTTATTTAAGATTTTGCATTAATCTAATAAATATTATTTTTTGTTTTTCAATATGTTGTAGTAATTTGTTGTTATTAATAATTAAAGCTGACACCAACTTATATTCTTTTTTTTTTTCGTTTAAATTTAGAATCTATTAATAATAAGAGTTAATAAGTTATAAAATACTAAGTGTGGATAGGGAAAACATGGTATCACTAAAAACCTTATAAAAAATACTGTACGTTAGAAGAAAAATATACAGGGTGTTCTATTTAAAAAAAAAGCGTAAATGTTAATTTTGCGTTTGTTATTCCTGCAAATTCATTTATTTAAAAATAAATAAATTGATTATAGATTATTAAACTTGACGAAAGTGGAAAACTTCTTGCCTATACAGATCTCAAAAATTCTTTCAGGTTTCGTCTCGGAGTCTCCACAAAGTTGGACATGTTGAGACACAAAATTGCGAATATAGCTACAACGGTAAGAGATACCCCTACACATGTTTATATCCATGTCCTTCTTTTTAAGAGTAGCATCTAAATATGCCAAAATATATGGAGTGTTCTATTTAAAAAAACACAAGTTTGTATCGTCACTCACTTACGCAACACTCTGTATAGTTGAAGATAATTTTAAAATGTGTATTTTAGGAGTGGCTACAACTTTTGTATAAAACACTTTCCTTTAACTTTAATAATAAAGCCGTAATCTTCCGTCCTCGCATGGTCTGGACACCCTGTATATTAAAAATAAATATAGAAACCAATCATAAGTAAGCTTGTCAGCAACATACATTAGCCTTCTCATTAATAAGTGTTAAATGTTTTCTTTTCAACTACTGAATGTAAAATTTCAATAAATATTTAATTTAATAAGAATATTGTCAATTTTTTTGTGTTCCTTGTACCAGTTGTACCTAATTTCTATGTTATACATTATATTAAAGTTCTTCATAATATAAGTTGTATGGGAATTCGTGATTTGTAGATATTTAACAAAGGGGTCCTTAATTCACAAAAGGTTAAAAACCGCTGCCTTATTCCATACGTGTAACATACTTTTCTATATAACTTAACGTTTTGTACGTAATAATGTTCTAAAACACACGTTACAAAGTATTATTTAAAAATAGACACTTAATGTTAGCAACTCTTAATTGCTCTTATAGTAATGGCCTCGCATTGTGTTCCGACAATTTTCGAACTGACCTAGACTGCTGCGAGATATCAAAAATAACCTCAAAACGTTCACCCGTCGCGCTATTTGCGTTCTCGTGTCGAAATTTATTGGCCAGCGCTGTTTATAGAGGTTCTAATGTATGGCATGCAGCATTCGTGTGGAGCGTGCGTAGGGTCTGTCTGGAACTCCGTAAATCACATGGACTGCATTGGTTCTGTTCTTCTCTCTTTTCTGTTTATTTTTGCAGGGTCATATTTACATAATAACACTTTCATCCCGCCCGTAGACATCTTCGCGCCCGTCCCACGTAATTTAAATAAGACGGATAACGAGGTGAATGGAGACATTCATCTTGCTGCGTTTCTACATGGTAATTTGTTGGGGGAGATAAGGATAAATTACACCACTTTAAAAGATGAAGAGGTCCTTTAATTATTTATTTTTGGTCGATAATTGATTTTGTTATAATAAAATGCGAATAAGGCCTTATTTTAGTGGTATTAGCAAAATTTACCTAGCAATCAATTTTAGATACTGTATTAACGTATATGTTTTGACTAATCCCTTCATACTGAAGACGTTGATTAAGTTTCTTAATATTTCCTTAAATTTTTGCCTTCACTGACCATGTAAGATTAAGCTATCAAATGACTTGACTCAAAACATACTTTTGAAAGCCAAAACATACTTTTGGCTTTCGTTTTTCCCCATTTTCTCGACTGATTTTGAATTTACTAGAGTTGTTGTAAATTGTTCTGAAGTTTCAAAGAAAAAAAGAAAAATATTCTTGATCAATCTTGATATTTTCTTTAAAATACTTGAGAACTATTTATAACAAACCTAGTACAACATCAAGAAATTCAAAATCAGTCGATAAAATGAGGAAAAACGAAAGCCAAAAATGAAAGTCAAACCCCGTTTTTCTAAATTTGTTCTACACATTGTTCTAAAACGTCAAAAACTTATATATTATATTATATTAAAAGATATTGAAAAAAAAACGAAACCCAAAAACGAGAAGTTTGCCCCCTTTTTTTCGAAAATCTAAATTCCATTAATAATATTATTCAATTTGTTAATATTTTAATGTTGTAATTGGTTGTTTTTAATTAATTGATAAACATAATCATTATATTATCAAAACGTTTTAATTTATATATTGTTTATACTGACATCCGCTATGCCACGAAATGGGAATATTATATGCATATACTCATATACTCATATATTACAATAAGTTGGTTGCTCGTTTTGTACTTACTTTATGAATGTAAAACTTCTCAATACTTAGTTCCAAACTGAGCTAGTCACAACAACTTGATTATAGTAGGCGTAGAAACAGGAAAAGTTACATGAATGGTTACATAGTGGAACAGGGACTACAAAATAACAATAAATATGGACATTAAAATAAGTAAAAATTATTTCAACAAGTCTTCAAATGAATATTCATTCACTTCTAAATATTTCTGAACACGCTTCCGAAATGATAAATCGACATTAATAAGAGCACCTATATTTCTAAATATTTTCCCGCATAGATTCTTTTACGTTTACAGGTATACTGTATATTTGCTTTTTTACGTAGCCCTATAAAAAATCTAATGATGTGCAGTCCGAAACCTAGCAGGCTAGTAAATAGGGCTTCTACGAACTAGCCATTTCCCTGGATGCATTTTATTTATAATATTTCGTGCGGGCCTATCATCCGATTAACAAGACTGCCTCCCAATACATTTATGCTCAATCTATGATCTATTTACTAGTAAGTAAGGGTTTTTATTAGAACTAGTGGTCGAAATTCGACTTAAATTCATTAAATTTTTATGTTTATACGTTACGTAAATAATGAATGTTTTATTTTATTAATTTATTGTATTTGTAACACATATTATAAATAAATTTTATCTTTCTGCACTCTTTCTCCACATGAACTTTTACTATGCCAAATCTCACTCTCCTCCGTGCGCGCAATATACTTAAAAAGGAGTACAATGTCTTTTCTTCACGTATTAATATACAGATAATAATCATAATGAGAAGAAAAATTCTTCTGAGAATTTTTCCATTACTATGGAAAATAGCTTCATCCGTAAATAACACATTATCAAAAGCAATTACCTAGACATTAATTTTAGTTATCACCAAATGCCAGAACACTATTCTAGCTTTAAAATGATGGGTGCGTAACTTAATATTTAAATGTATTCACTACGGATGACATTTATTTTATTTTAAGGTCATTGCAACGCTGGTATAGCTAATATCCTGCAAACGACTTACTTCACGGGTACTGACATGAGGATTTTCTGTTGTTGTATTAAGAGTACGTAATTGATTTTTATTATTTATCACATACCAAGGTAAGCAATAAAAGTGTGAAGAGCTCATCAGTAGTCACTTTTAAAGTAATAACGTGTTACATGTTTTTGGTGTAACATTTTTCAAGCAACTCGAAAATGAAGCGCGATATACAGGTTGTTCCATTTGAAAAAAAAAATGACTTTCAGACAAAAATATGTGATGTACTTTTAATCCATTTTTCTGTACGTGCAATTAGTAGTTGGATGTGCTTGAATTAGATCCTTTTATTATGAACAATACTACCAAAAATGTAGCCATCTATAATAACACCCCGTTTTCGAGATATGCATATAATCAAAAAATTCAGATTCTAGGCTTATACTATCTTACTACTTTTCGACTAAGAATTATACGGGGAATACAAAAATGTAATAATATATAGGGTATTCCATTTTAAAAAGTATAACTATGGTCAGCCACCAAGTTATGGAACACACTGTATAATACAAAATAAATTTAAAAGATGCTCCTAATGAGTGGCTATCTTGTGGAAAAAAACTGCTTCGAAATAATATCTTTTCTTATAAAGTCACAATTGGCCTTCCCCGCGGATATGACTCATCCTGTATACACAGGGTGTAGCACCTAAGATGCCTAGGACCGTAGCTCCTCTATCTTACAATATATCGAAAAAAGTCTAAGAGAAAAATTGTCCATAACTACAATCACCATTTCCCTAAAATATTTTTTGTCATCAGTGCTGTGCTTGTATTCCAGTGGCGTATCAACCCTATGTTTTTTTGAATGGAACAATGTATATTTTGTGGCTGATTCGGAAAGCCCCCGAAGAGTACTTTTTTTTTCTTATACAACGTCATACCCTAACTTCAAATTAACCTCATATCCCTAACTTCAGCGATTTCGCTGTTATAACGGTTTTTTTTCGCTGTTAGACCGTACTTCGACATTTTTTTTTTGGCAGGAACTAAATTGTACCGGCGTTTCGGTTTCGAATTTAGGGATAGACTAAGACTTCTTCTAACTACTCCTAATTTTTGCTTAAGTGATTCAAGGAAAGAAGATACTTTTTGATTGGGCTTTGCAAATAGTCATTTTTTGCTAAAATATCAAATGGGAACCATATAAAATAATTACATCGTTGGATAATCCAAATTCCAAGTTCTCCATTTACTAAAAAAAAACACATTTCATTACTAAATTAAAAAGAAATTGTTAGGTCAATTTGTCGAAAAACTAGAAGTGCGATTGTCAATGCAAACGGAAAAAATAACAATAAACTGACAGAAGCATTATTGTTATGTGATAAACGTTGCGAAAATGCCTGGAATTCAACTAGAAATGGTTGACATGGTGTTTATTCTTGGAGAATGTTTCAAAAATTGTTTGTTGACGTCACGAGTGTACACTGAGAGATATCCTCTCAGAACGTGTCCAAATCCACGTGAGTTTACAAAGGTGTTGAATAGATTTACGTCTACTGGTACTGTTCAAAGAGCAACGAGAGTTAGAACGAAGCCAGTTTTGACCGTAGAAAACGAGTTGAAAGTTAGCCGCTGTTGAAAATCCTCATATCAGTGTCCGCGAAATTAGTAGGAACACTGACAAGTTCCATCCATTTAAAATTCAATTGCACCAGGAATTGCAATCTCAAGATTTTGAAACCAGGCAGAATTTTTGTAATTGGGCAATCAATAAAATTGACCAACATGAATCCTACCTTATGCGCGTGTTATTTTCGGATGAATTGACATTCCATAAAAATGGGGTAGTCAATCGTCACAACGATTATTATTACGCCGATGAAAACCAGCACGTCATGAGAATTGGAAGCCACCAGCAAAGATGGTCACTCAATGTTTGGGGTGGCATACTGGGAGAACACCTACTTAGTCCTTACTTCTTCTATGGGAACCTCAATGGCAACAATTATTAAGGTTCTTTCTTGACGACTTGGTTGAAATTTTGGAAAACGTCCCATTAGCCGCTCGCTAACAGATAGTTTTCCAACACGATGGGGTTCCTGCACATACATAATAGTTGTGCCGTTCGGGAATATCTTGACGAAAGGTTTCCAGATTCATGGATTGGTCGTGGAGGTCCAGCAAGGTGGCCGCCAAGATCACCTGACCTCACTCCCCTAGACTTCTTCCTCTGGGGCAACATCAAGAACGAGGTCTACAGGACGGTACCAACCAATGCTGAGGATATGCGAGAGAGGATTGGCGCGGCTTTCCGTGTTGTATCACCGGAAGTCTTAAGGGCGGTGTCTAGGGCCTGTGAGTCGAAGTTGCGATTATGCCTCCAAAGGGAAGGTCGTCATTTTCAACATTTAGGTTAGGCTGAGTAAACACCATGTTTACCAATTTTCGACAAATTGACCTAACAACTTCTTTTTTCTTTTTAATTTTGCAATGAAATGTGTTTTTTTAATAAATGGAAGACTTGGAATTTCGATTATCCAACGATGAAAGTAGCTATTGTTATCCCTACCTTTAAGAAAGGAGATGAAAGTAGCTATTGTTATCCCTACCTTTAAGAAAGGAGATCCAAAAGAGATCTCTAACTTTAGACCCATATCACTTCTACCAATAATATCCAAGATTTTTGAAAAAATTTTAAAAAGTAAAATATATAGCTATTTCGAAAATAATAATCTATTCTCTGAACATCAATATGGATTTAGGCAGAATATTAGTACAAAAGCCGCGTCTTTGATTTTGTGCGGGAGATCGTTGGATGCTTTGAAAAGGGGGAATACCTGTTGGGTACCTTTTATGATTTATCTAGGGCATTTGATTGTGTCCCTCATAATTTGTTGATTCATAAGCTGCGACGCTATAACTTTGATTTGAGCAGTATTAAGCTGATAATGTCATATTTAGAAGATCGTAGTCAGCAGGTTCTCTGTAGTAATAAACTGTCTAACAAACAATATATCACCATGGGTATTCCTCAGGGTTCTATTTTGGGACCTTTATTGTTTCTGATATACACAAACGATTTCTCACTCAATGTCACGGATTCGATACCAATCCTTTATGCGGATGACACTACATTGATAAGTCGGGCTAACTGCATAGACAGGTTAATGTATGTGGATGATGCTACCCAGACGGCTGCTAAACAGTGGTTTAGCTCGAATAAACTTAGTCTAAACGTATCTAAAACCCAATCTTTGTTATTTACACTTAAGGACAACCCGATATCAACAAAAGATGAATATGCAAAATTCTTGGGAGTGTACTTAGACCCGACACTAAAATGGGAAAACCACGTCGACGTGTTATCCAGTAAATTAAATAGTAATATTTATTTATTAAGAATTTTGAGTATGAATGTGTCTGGAGGTGTAATGGTCTCAGCGTATTATGCACTTTGTCATTCACTAATGACATATTCTCTGTTATCATGGGGTAGCGCTGCTACATGGGTGAGAGTTTTTGCTCTCCAAAGAAAGGCAGTTCGCATAGTGGCCGGTGACCAGTACAGGGAGGACTGCAGGGGGTCTTTTATTCAATTAAAAATATTAACACTACCCACTACATACTGGAGTGTTTATTGTACATAAAGGCCAATATTTCCGACGTGTCAATTTACTCGGATAATCACAGGTATGATACGCGAAATAAAACTGAAATTGTTCCGAAATTTTGCAGATTATCGAAAAGCCAGAAATGTGCTGGGTATTTAGGTATAAAATTCTTTAACAAGTTGCCCGCAGAAATTAAGTCTTTACCCGTGAAGCAGTTTAAATCGAGGGTGAAACAGTTCCTGGTTGCAAGAGCCTTTTACTCATACCATGAGTTTTTAACGTGTAAACTTAATGTAAAAGATTTTAGTTTGTAAGTTGGTGATTATCTGTTATCTGTTATTGTTCAGTGTCATATACTTCTTCTTTTCTTTTCTCCTTATATATGTATATATAGATAGTTAGAATGACTTGTGTAAGTACATTGTACAGAACACCAATATTGATTGATTGATTGATTGATTGATTGATGTAATTATTTTATATGGTTCCGATTTGATATTTTAGGAAAAAAATGACTATTTGCAAAGCCCAATCAAAAATTATCTTCTTTCCTTAAGTCTCTTGAAAAACAATTAAGAGTAAGTAGAAGAGGTCTTCGTCTATCCCTAAATTCGAAACCGAAACGCCGGTACAATTTAGTTCCTGCCAAAAAAAAAGTTCGAAGTACGGTCTAACTGCGACGAAAAACCGTTATAACAGCGAAATCGCTAATGTTATGGGTATGACGTTACTTAAGAAAAGAAAAGTACTCTTCGAGGGCTTTCCGAATCAGCCACAAAATATACAATGTTCTATTTAAGCAAACATAGGTTTGTTACGCCACTGGAATACGGCACGGCACTGATGACCAAAAATATTTTATGGAAATGGTGATTGTAATTATGGACAATTCTTCTCTTAGACTTTTTTCGATATATTGTATGATAGAGGACCTACGGTCAGAGGCATCTACACCCTGTATATAAAACATGTAACAAATACATAAAAATAAAAATATATAGTAACGTAGGTGACAGTAGAAAGTAAGCTTTGGAAAATGGTAATTAGTCCAGAAGAAAAAATCTCGGAAAAATTACTAGACCATAGTAATTAATGTACGTAACGTGTAGTGTTCGTGCATTTTTACGTTAAAATATTTACACTTCCTGCGTCATATTATAAATTATATACTTTTATAACTGCATGTGTCGAGAGAACATTTTCCTTTTTGATTTACACCTAAACACAATGATTAAAATATCTTGCACAATTATTGCATTGAAAATGTTTACTTTTAAATGTTGCACACATGGCGTGCTTAAAAACTGTGAACAATAAACGAAAGTTACCATCCCGTCCACGTACGTACATGCATAATTAATAAACATTAACGTGGTAAATTGTTGCGTCGACAAGGTGGGCAGGCAAAACTCCTAGGAACGCCGGTCCACACGTGGTATATAGAAGCATGTGGGAGACCTCAGTGGGAGATCATCTCTTGCGTGAATGCAATAACACTTTGTATTTCCCAATTTTTTAATTATACTTACATCTATGGTATAAACATTAAGATAACGGTACAATATGGGTTCGCCAACTTTGGTGCAGCCAGTTTAGGTATGGAACGATAAAAGGAATTTTTTTATTCAGTCATGAAAAATGAGAAACATTAAATTTGAATTATTTAATTGTCTCCTTATTTTGGATCGAGGCACTTGAAATTACGACAAAAATAAGGTAAGAGATGTGGGTTTTGAAAATAAAATTGGTATGTAATTAAAAACTTTAATTAAATTATATTATTCAAATATGAAGGTCAAGTTGAAAATTGTCTGAAAAAGTCGTCACGAATACATTTGAATTTTTGCTAATTATTAAGTTTATAATCAATTTTCTATATTTTAGTATAATTAAATATTTACTCTTCTTAGTTGATGGGTGTTAGATTAATATAGAAATTATCTTTATATGTGACATATTTGTCAACTACAGATTTAAAATTGAATTAAAAAAAATATTGAGTCTACGATTTTTAAATGTTTGCCATTTCCTTGAATGTAACTTCAATAACTCAATTTAATATATTTATGTCCATAATTCATGAAATACAAATTGTAACAATTTTATTTTTAATAAATTATTTTTATCATTATTATTACTTGAAACCTTACTACATTTTAATAATATATTACATACCGAGCACCGAGTGGTAAGTGTGTTTAATTAATGTCGAGAGATTAAGAAGTTAACCGAGACGAAAGCGTCGCCTTTCATCACTTTATCACGAGACTGGAATGACACTTTTCACCGGGGGTTCATATACTATTTATTTTATTTACAAGTATACACGTAATGTTGAGATTTCTGACATTTGAAAAGTTTGGAAGTGTCACTTTTTTGACTTTTCCCGCCCTCATTTCCCAACCTCAATTTCAATCAAATGTTTCTTTACTTTTAATTTTTTATAATACATTAAGAAGCCTTTCAACCATATTCTAATTAACAAGATGAACAAAAACTCATTTATTTAAGTTATTTATTACTATTAATTATTACATTAGAATTATTGGAAACTTGAATCCATATATAGGCCGTCTTGCTGATGCTGATCTGATGACAGTGATTTATTTTCCTTCTCTATTGGAGCTAACTGTTTTTCTAAGTTGCGTGGAGTCGAGAACTTAAAGTCTTTACTACTCAACATTTCTTATATAATCTTTTCACTTAGAATTACACGAGACACAATTTGTTGAGACCAGTTACCATTTAACAAATTGAGTTTGAAAACGGAAAATTTATCCGGAAATAAAAAGAAAGCTCGAATGCAATTCGGTAAGATAATTTACTAAATGTGTAAACAATTACTGAAACATTTATTACATAGTAATTATATTATTTAAAAATACAGTTATTAAAAACACAGTTCTTACACACTTTACGAAGATTACATACAATAAGTTTGCAGATTTTATGTCATGATAACACTTCACATCGAACACTGATGATAAAGTCAACAGATTGATGTCGGGTCAACTAAAGACAATACGCAAAGCTTACTGTTACGTCGACATTGATACATTATTTTGACAATGACAATGACAGTCTACATTTCGGTTTGCGGAACTCGCACCCCATTGCTTCAGCCAGCATCTTCAATTTATGAATAAATTTTTTTTATCGAATAACTCGTTTATTTTCAATTTCACACGAAAAATGGTAATGACAAAAGTTGTTTGAAATTAAATTTCCCACAATTCTGTTCTTATCATTTTTTCCCTAGAATCGATATTTTTCGATGAAGACCCAAAATAAGGGGTGAAATTTATTTATTTAATGTCATTTATTTTCAATTTCACACGAAAAATTGTGATAACCAAAGTTGTTTGAAACTGAATTTGTTACAACTTTGGTCAATATTGGTTTTTCTCTAGCATGGTGTTTTTTTATTTAAACCCGAAAAAAAGGTGGGGCGTATCCTAGCTATTGTATTATCTCGTTTATTATTGACTTTGCAGTACTTATTACTAAAGTTGTTGGGAATTAAATTTTTCGATCTCTGATGCCGATCTTTTTTTTATGTAGGATTGATATTTCTTTTCTGAACGCACGCTTATGGTAAATCAGAGTGTAAATAAAACGATTCTCGAATTGTATGACTTTTACAAGCAAAAAAAAACATTTATTTTTTCTCAAGTACATTTTTGAAAGCCCTGCAAAATTCAAAAATTATGCCTGTTTCGAACATTTAGCCGATGATCCTGTCAAGTTTGGGTCGTCTGATTCTTCCTCGTAAACATCGATGTGTTCGTCCCAAAGCTCAGAAGGGTCAGTGGTGACATGTTCTAACGGTAGGTTTTTATCACCATTGATGTTTGTGTCTTCACATTGAGCAGCTCTCGAATTGCGACCTAATTGTCGCACGTTTCTCCTCCGCGGTTGTGGCGTAAGACAGAACATTTGAGTCTTGCTCTGCGACAACCACACATTTTTCCGCGTGTCGTTTATCATTTGCACGAAATTGTCTTCAGTAAAACTTCTGGTGCTGGATCGGCCGTTGTAGCGACAATTCTAGTCCACGATTAGTTTTCTTCCACTTCGACTCCGTAGCCTCGGATCTTAATCGAAAAATATCGATCGTAGGGAAAAAATGATAATAACCGAAATTGTAGAAAGTTTTATTCCAAACAACTTTGGTCATTACTATTTTTCGTATGAAACTGACAACGGGTTATTCAATAAATAAATGTCACCCCCTATTTCGGGTCTTAATCGAAAAATATCGATCCCAGGGATACATGATAAGGACCAAAATTGGAGGAAATGTAAGTCCAAACAATTTTTGTCATCACCAAAAGAGTTATTCAATAAATAAAAATTCGCCGTTCAATTGAAAATGGTGGCTGAAGCAATGGGGTACGATTCCCGAAAACCGAAATGCTGTACCAGTGACCTCCCTCAACGATTCGCAAAAGAAAATCGCTACCTTCAAAATTTTCCGGGTCAAATCCTAATTCGACTGAACTAATTCACTGGAGAGACGTATGTGCAGTTGCGAGGTCATAAAGCGGGACTGATAAGTTTTATTAGTGTTAAGCAGGGGTGCTCAGACTATTAGGGATTGTGATCTACCACAAAACATTTAGGTAACAAGCAATCGACACGTACGACTACCCACTAATAGGAGTAACCTGGTTACAATAAAAAAAAAACAGATTTATGAAAATGGTTTATTGCAAAGACTGCACTGCATATCATCCACAAACATATCGAAGGACAGTTCGTAATTAGCGAGTGCCAACCGCAGGCATGCTGTGAGATGTTCGTTAGTTAGTCGATTGCGATATTTCGTTTTAACAATTTTCATTTCTGAAAATGCAGACTCGCACAAGTAAGTTGATCTGAAGAATGCTGTTAACTGAAGAACTATTCGTTTCAAACACGGATATTTGTTTACGGATATGAAAGACTTAAATCTGGCATCAATTGCTCTGGCTATGAGACGTATATCAGAAATTATCAGCAACACCTCATTTTGAGCTGAAGAGATCTCCATATTGAAAGTGTTTGATATTTCAGTCTAACAATTTTTTCAAAGTCTTCACCAGAAAATTGATAAGCCAAGAAAGTTACAATATTCATCAGTTGCTTAAAATCGGGGAGAAGCGTCTTTCAAGTTCACTCTAAATGTTTCTTGGTTGCATCTCGTATCTGTCATAACTTGAGTGAGAACTTGCTCTACTTTTCAAAGCTGGGAAATTTGTATAGTCCTTTTTGTTTAGCTGATCAATCGAGAGTTTCAATTTATTTATGAAAGCGTTTGTTGCGCTAACCATATCGATAATGGTTTTATTTGTCCTGTAGTTCCCAATTAATGATATTCAAAGGATTTGTGAAATCCGATAGGAAAGCTAAATCATGGAGCCATTTTTCATTCTTAAGTATATTAATTCCGTCATCTCGTTCGTAAAGAAAAGAAATGATTTCAGGTAATAATTCTTGAAATCTCTCTAAAAATTTTCCGCGGCTCAACCATCTTATGTTTGTATAAAGAAGTAAATCAGTGTGCTCGGCAGAGTCGCTAGTTCCCAATAGCACTTTGAAGAGGCGTCGTTGCAAGCATCGCGCACTGATTGAATCTTTGTTGCAATAGCCACGACATCTTTCATATTTAGAATTTTTGAACATAGAACTTGCTGATGAATGATGAAATGGAATGCGCAAAATGATGGAAAGTCTTCGTTAGTTCGACACAATGCAACAAATCCAATTTGATCGCCTGTCATTGATGGTGCTCCATTACTTGTAATGGGCACGAGTTTGTAAATCGGTAGCTTATATTGTATTACAAAATTTAGGTAAACAAAAGTATTGTAATGAAATAAGTCCACAAAAGAAAAGTAAACATCGGCGCGACGCACCGTAAATAAGTCATAAATCATCCACACATATGTAATGCGTAAGCGACAGAAAGTCTGGTTCTTCTCTCGTGCTATCGAGAATAAAGCGAGAGGTTTCGCGTATATTTCTAGAGTCTTATATGCCGATATAAAAGCGGCCGGTGCCCAAAAAGAATTAATTCGTTGAATAGTATTCGTACAGTTCAAATAAACATAAATAAAATGAGTAGTGCAATTTTATTATAATAGTTCAAGAAGTAAATAAATATTACAGACATAAATAGTAGTGATAGATATAAATACGTGTGTTAATTTGTTTGTAGTAGTTTTAAGTGCGATACATTTATTTTATATTTTTATATTGTGATTAGTAAGGCCCGGATTTTAGGTAAAATACCTATTTCATGGGTTCAAGGCATTTCAAAATTACATATATATAAATTCGTTTTATGATATTTGCAGTTATATGACACCAAGTTTATAGCACCTAAAACACCTATTTTTTGTTTTATTAACCTAAAACCAGACGCACGACCTAAATTCATTTTTTGTCACCTACTTTTACCTAAAAATTAAAATTTCTAAAAAATTAAGCAATATAAAGCTTACCAGAAATAAAAAAAAATTAAGAAAAAAATAAAGAAATAATTTTAATTTAGTCAATTTGTTGTAACTTTAAGCGCAGTCACCAGTCCTTAAATTGTAACTGTAAACACCAAACGTCAACCGACAGATTTTAGAATTTAGAACATAACCTCAATAATTTCGTTACCTCGTCTCTCGTCTCGTAAGTCGTAATCTCGAGTTTGTGCTTTTTTTGTATATTAAAGCTTAAATATGCCAAAAATTTCAAAGAGTATTAAGGTTAAATTTCAAAGTTGGCTAGGAAAATGTGATCCTACTTTGTATGAACAACTGCAGAATAATGTTGTATTTTGCAAAGCTTGTGGTAAAACAGTAAGTTTTTTGGTTCTTTTATTTTATATATTTTGTTATAAAAAAGTGTATTTTATATTGGATTTACCAAGTTTAAATGCGAGAAGAAAAGTCATTTTGATCAGCATATAAATGGAGAAAGTCATAAAACTCAAATGCTTAGTCCTCTTCGATAAACCACAATGACGCAGGCTTCTGGTTCAACGAAAACCAATCGCAGTTTTAACATGGATTTATGCCAAGCGTTACTTGCAGCAGATATTCCATGGAATAAACTGAACAATCCTACCTTGAACAGTTTTCTCGAAACCTATTGTCAAAGAAAAATCCCGAATGAATCTACACTAAGAAAAAATTACCTGGTGGAATGTTACACTGAGGTGAATAACCTAACGGTTTTACAATGTGCCTACACTACTCAAATGTTGTAAATAAATTTATTTTGATAGACCATCCAATCGATAAGGAAAGAAATTGGAGATAGCAATACATGGATATCAACAGATGAGACTACAGATTCTATGGGTCGAAATATGGCTAATTTGATTATTGGTAAACTGATAGACACAGAACCTGGAGTGCCATATTTACTGGCAACTAAGCAATTGGAAAACACAACTGCTGTTAACATTTGTCGTTTTATTAACGAGTCATTGGGTAACAGATTCAGTTTCTCTTGTTAGTAAATTAATCTACATTTATTTTAATTTTAAGGAATTCTTTGGCCAAATGGTATTAGGTATGGGAAAGTAAAATTATTTTTATCAGATGGTGCTGCCTATATGCTCAAATGTGGGAGAGATTTAAAATTTTTTTACCCAGACGTTATTCATCTCACCTGTCTAGCTCACGCCATTAATTTAGTAGCAGAAACCGTTCGTAACAATTTTGAGCAAGTAGATGCTCTCATTTCTAACGTAAAAAAAGTTTTTCTGAAAGCGCCTCTTCGAATTCAGTATTACAAGGAGCATTTACCTGATCTTCCACTGCCACCACAGCCTGTGCTTACAAGATGGGGCACGTGGCTGGAGGCAGCACTATTTTATGCTGACCATTTTGAAGAAATAAAATCAGTAAATAGGTATATTTACATTAATTTATATTTTATTTAAAAATTTCACTTTCAGGTAGTTGCAGCATTTGAGTCAAGTGATGCAGCTTGTATCGTGAGAGCACAGAATGCTTTTAAACAAAATGGCATAAAAAACAATTTTCTGTATATTAAAAGCCATTTTAAAATTCTCATTGTAAGCATAAAAAAGCTCGAAGAAAGCGGTCTTCAGTTAACTGATTCGCTGAAAGTGTTGGATGATTTAAGACAATCTCTAAGTGCAGCCAATGGAGAGGTAGCAGCAAAAGCCATGTAAAAACTTACTTCTTTATTGGGAAAAAATCCGGGTTATGAAATTTTAAATAATATTAGAAAACTTTTAAATGGTAATTCTAATTTACAAATGAATTTCGATTGGTCAATTTACAAGTTCGCACCAACCACGTCTTGTGACGTTGAAAGATCTTTTTCTTGGCTAAAAAATATTTTATCTGATAAGAGGACTTCATTTACAGTAGACAATTTTGAGAAGTATTTGGTTTGTCATGCTTACAAACGCCACTAATATATTTATACCTCCTATAATAGCATAAAACTGTTTAAATATGTACCTGTTCTAGTGCAATTTCTTTAATACATAATAAAAAAAAAAAATTCAAAAAAAATATGCAACCTATTTTACCTATTTTCCCAAAATTTCGACCTAAGATGACCTAATTTAAGCTTTTTGATAACCTAGGTAGGTACCTATTCGAAAAATGTTTACTACCTAAAATCCGGGCCTTAGTGATTAGTTTTAAGTGTGTAAATATACAGACTGTTTCAAAATATTTGCACGAGTTGTTTATTTCGACCCCGGAAACGCTACAGTATGTTTTTTGATATAAAGGGATCTTCGTATACAAGGTTATCCATTATTAATAAACGTCAAAAAGCTGTATAAAAATATGTATTGACATGACAGTTAATAACTGCCAAAAAGTACGTCCAACTTACAATACTAATACTAACATAACAGAGCATTTGAAGATAAGACATGTCCCGCTTTATGATCTCGCAACTGTACGTAGGCCTCTTAACGAAAAACAGTTTTTAAATAACTCACATTACGTAGCCTACACAAACGTACAAAATTACAAATGTTTGTGCAATTTGTAAATATATTGTTTGTCTCTTTGAATTATGAAGTATTCGAGAATGTTGTTATTAGTGATTAATTTAATATGCTTCCATCCATAATAATAATTATCCATATATTTAAAATTGCTTTACATAAGCAGGTATGTCATAATAAATAGAAATTATAACATATACAATGAAAGTGGAAAATTATTTGACATTATATTATTGAAGATTTCTCTATTTCATGTTGCAGCTGCGTTTATTTAAATGCCGGGAACATATATGGCTTTTAGTTCACAAACTATTTATCCATTTACAATTAAAATTTCGTCACAGAATTAAATACGATCAGCTTCATTTAATGATTTTATATGAGATAATTAACTTCCTTGTGGTGATTAATGAAATAAATAAATGCTTTATTGAGTAGAAATTTTGTAATCCGACAGAAGCTTACGTCACTTTAAGAAATATCACAATTATAACAGATGTCCGTTTGTTCTTTCTTTGAATTAAAAAAATAATGAAGAATTTCTATTTATGTAATCTATACATGTAATGGTGTTGATTGTCTTGTATTGTGGAATGTAAAATAACAAGTAAAAAATGACTAATCTAGATATATACACACTATACTCCGTCTCAACCCCATTATGCAGTACAGGTTTAATAGGGATATTGCATCTCTTATTATCTTTAGTAGTCTCTTAATAACGCCATCTTTATATCCGGTTGCCTTGTTGCAAGTTCTATTATGCAAAGTATATGAGTAGAGCACAGGAGTAGAGTAATCGTTGCTGTCAATTGTCAGTTTTTGCCGTAGTGTGTAAACTTTTATATTGTCTTTAATTTATCTATATATAATTTCTGTTAAATCGTTCTTTTTAGCAAGCATATTATCTTTTTCAAGCATTTAAAAGTAAGTACACATACCTATATCTATAATTCTGACAAACGTGATAACCTATATACCTACATATACATATACCTTTTACAGATTGCTACATGATATGGGTTTTGAATTTGAAAAAGTGGGACGAAAGAGTATTCTTATTTGAAAGAGATGACATCATTAGGTGGAGACATAAATACTTACGAGACATCACAAAATTTCGAGACGAAGGTATAGTTTATCATTTAATTTGTTATACTTTTATGTTCATTACGCAATTTATTATTTGCTTGTGTTTGATTGTGATTGTTTTATTTTTAGGTAGAACTATAATATATACTGATGAATCATGAGTGAATGCAGGACACTCGGTAAATAAAAAGTGGACTGACGCTACTGTTCAAAGCAGTCGACAAGCTTTTACACAAGGACTCAGCACTGGTTTAAAATCACCAAGTGGTCTTGGGCCTCGATTTCCATTAATTCATGCTGGAGGCGAGCAAGGTTTTGTTGTTGGTGCTGAATGTACATTTCTTTGTAAGAAAAATACTGCTGATGTTCATAGCGAAATGCAATTGATTCAGGAATAAATTGCTTCCAAATATACCAAAGAACTCGGTTGTTGGTCTCGATAATGCCTCATATCACACGAGAAAATTAAGGTGTCAATCCACAATGAGAATATCTCATGAGATTTTTGTCTCATGCAACACAAATCGCAGGATAATTTCAATTTAATTGTGGAAACAGAGACCTGTTCCCACATTTTTACCCTTTTGTGAGAACAGGTCTCTGTTTCCACAATTAAATTGAAGTTATCCTGCGATTTGTTGCATGAGACAAGAATCTCATGAGATATTCTCATTGTGGTTGGGCACCTTTAGAAAAGCTTCCAACAGTAGCACGGAGAAGACCAAATTATTGAATGGCTTACTGAGAAGAATATACCACTTGATAATGACATGTTAAAAAGAGATTTACTGGCTTGTGTGTCAGAGGTTAGGTCTCAGTATGACAGAAACAAAATTTATGAATTTGCAAAGAATACAGGGCATTATGTTCTTTGGCTTCCACCTTATCAACCCAATTGAAATGGTGTGGGCACAAGTTAAGTACTAAGTTGAAATGCACAATACGACATTCAAACAAAGCGATATTGAACAATTAATTGTGGAGGGTTATCAGAATGTAACAGTGAACAACTGGCAGAATTACATTGGCCACCTTGCCAACTTGCAAGACGATGTTGAAGAGTTTATAATTAACGTCACACATTCATCATCAGATCAAGATTCTTTAAGTGATTGAAGAAAAATAAAACAATATGTGTACCTACTCCTTTGTATGGTCATGCTTAGTTTTTTCATAAATGTTATCATGTATTATTAACTTGTTCTTATAAATGGGAAAGTATGTTTTTGCAAAATGAATTTGTGAGGAATTTGTGTCTTTAAATGTGTATAACGGGATGTAGATTAACATATTAATATTCAATACGACTATATAAGTCATGTAACATATTAAAAAATAAAAGTGCATGTGTATGTGTGGTTATTGTTATTCTTTTCATAAATATGTATTATTTAAGTTGTTTTTATAAATAGAAAAGTCTTTTTATGAAAAATAAATTTGTGATTAACTTTGTCTTGGTCTGAATTTATAGTGGATAGTTGATTAAGATGTCAATATTCAGTAACGAAGAAAATTGTATACCTTCAGTGTTTCTTTGAAATATTAATTTATTTACTCTGGCTTACTATATTCTACTACTAATATTACAAATATTTTAACTAATCCATCTTCCCATATATTCTCCCCTTTTAGTGTTTCAAATTACTATTAATTTTTTGTATGCATCAATTGAATGACAAACAGTCGTATCGGTTATCTTTTGATTACAAGAAATGTCAGATATTGAACCGGAACTGTAACGACATTATACAATGAGACGATTTGGCAACCATGAAATCAATTCCCATAAGACCTGTACTGCATAATAGGGTTGAGACGGACTATAGCAGTAGCTAAAGTATGAACTCTTCTCTGCAATTTGAGATTATTAATCATGAATAATATCATCTACAGTAACATTACATTATTACTTCCAAATGTTTATTCCTTTTTAATTATAATACGATAACTTTGAATAAACCCATAATTATGATCGGATATAATAAATACTAATCAATATGTGAATGTAAAATGAGAAAACACAAGAATGAAAAATCAAACAAGATTATACAGTATGTCCCCGGATCGACTATAAAAGAGGGAAAAAAAATATTTTTGATTTCTCAGAAAATATCACTCTTGATGATTTATTTACTCTGCTTGTTTTCAAACCCCCAAAACACAAATTGCTTTTTAACTCGAACGGTTCTCGAGAAAATATCATTTTCTTGATAGAAAATATACAAATTGGACCCAAGTTTTATTTAATAAATTTAACAAATAATTCTAAAATAAAATAAAATTCTCAAAAAACTAAACTATTAATTTTCTATTCAAACAATGCTCCTCCTTTTTCTGCACAGATTTCAATGCGAGCTCTAAATTCATTGAAATTTCTCGTCTTATTTCTAAGATTGATAAGGACTGGACTGCATTTTGTATCCTTTTTTTTTAATTGCTCTTCATCATTGTCTAGTGGCTCACTGTACACAATTTGTTTTAAACGACCCCACAGATAAAAGTCAATTATTGTAAGATCAGGACTTCTCGGTGGCCATAAAATGGGACCATCTCTTCCTATCTATCCAGTTATCATGGAACCCTGTATTGAGCCACTGGCGAACAATGCCGGCATAATAAGCAGGGCACCCATCGTGCTGGTAAAACGTTTCCATTCGGTAGTTTAACGGCAATTCATCCAGTTCATTAGTTAAAAAATTGTGCAACATTCCCAAATATGAATTACGGTTTAAATTTTGATCAAAAAAATATGCGCCAATAATGCCATGGTATGAAACCGCACACCACACATTAATTTTTTTAAAATATTGTCTGCAACAAGTATGTAATTCTAAAGTTTGGATTCGTCTCACTCCAGTACCAGCAATGGTGAGACGAAACGACTCCGTTAGTTGAAAAGGTTGATTCCTCGGAGAACATAATTCATTTATGAAAATTTGAATCTTCCAAAACTCTGTAGCCCATTTCTAAACAAAAATCCATAGGCTTGGCTTCATCAGCATTTTCTAAAGTTTGCCTAAACTGCAGTTTAAATGGTAAAATTTTGTTCTCCGTAAATATTCTTTGTAAATGAGATTTACTTATCCCTGTTATTATTGCCGTCCTTCTTAAAGACAACCTTAGAGATTCTCTTGCGGAATGAACGGCGAGAACTGAAGCAGCATCGTCTACATCGAACAATTTCTTTGACTTCTTAATGTTTAAAACCGAGCCTGTTTTAAGGAATTTGGTCACCATGTTTGTTCCTCCGGAATTTGAAATGGTAACTTCCAGGTATTTTTGGTTGAATTTTCTAATAACAACTCGGTAGCACTCTGCCCCAGTTCCGTAACATTTGAATTAGATAAATTCTTTGTTGTAAAGTCAACATTTTAGCATAAATACTGTTCAAATTACCGAATATTTAATTTGCAGTTATACTAACTTATTAGATTTGTCAACTGCTGTCACTTGTATTTTTCAATGAAATCCGCCTACTAGAGTTACTTCTAAAAATTACGAAGAAAAACTTTTAAGTCCAAATTTTGAAGAAAAATTATCTCGAAAACCGTTCGAGTTAAATAAGAAGTTATGTGTGTTTTGGGGGGTTTGAAAACAAACAGAGTAAGTTATCAAGAGTAAAATTTTCTGAGAAATCAAAAATAAAAAAAAATTCCTCTTTAAAAGTCGATCCGGGAACATACTGTATTGTATTGTATTATACCAGACAATGTATTACATCTTTGTAATAACTGTTTTTTAACAAATGCAAATAAACAAAACCAATATTAAAACTACTAGCTCATGCCCGGTTGCACCGACCTCCTTTAGAGTAATATTACTTAATCTTGCAGCAAGCGTGATTTGGTCTAACAGTGAATTACCTAACATCGGTTAACAAATTCGACGTTAGAGGTCGATTAAAGCTAATGTTAACCTCAAAGTTTATTGTGAAGTTATATTTGACCATCGCAATTCGTTTATTTTGTATGCAGTATTATTAATAATTATAATATATAAAAAATGCCTAGCGTGTAGGTAGTGAAAATACAAATATTACATCATCGTAATCCCCATCTTTATTTAACGTAAATCCAAAGTTTTAGTGCGATACGTGTAGTGTTGAAGCTAAAAAGTCGAAAAATGGAATTAAAACATTTTTGGCGCAATAATTTTCGAAGACAATTAGCTCAACAAGAATGCCTCGCCTAGTTGCTTTCTGTTTTCAGCAATGAAGCACCACATCAGTCAACAATTTCTCGTTGGTATGGAGAATTTAAATGTGAACGGATTAGTCTTAGCGACAATCCAAGAGCAAGCGCATCAAAACTGTCAGTCAGTCAGCAAAACGTCGATGTTGTGCGCAAGCTCATCAACGAAGATCGACATGTGACATACAGGGAGATTGAGGCATCTTTGGGGATTTCAAAGACCTTAATTCGTGGAATTGTGTGTAAAAAAATTCTTTCCTGTTGGATACCGCATCTATTGGCCGAAGAACAGAAAACAGGTAGGGTGAATTGGTGTCAAAGAATCTAGACCGCTTCAACACAGAAAACTCTAAAAACGTGTACAACATCGTCAGTGGTGATGAATCTTGGATTCATTCATACGAGCCAGAAAATAAACGACAGTCGTCTGTTTGGGTCTTTCAAGGTGTAGAAAAGCCGACAAAAGTCATCCATTCTCGAAGTGTCTCCAAAAATATAGTCGCGGCATTTGTCTCGAAAGGAGGTCATGTAGAAACAATTCCTCTACAAGATGAAAGAATTGTTACTACCGATTGGTATACAACCATCTGTATACCACAAGTCATCGCTCAGTTACAAAAAAACAACCCCAAACCTCCACCAAGACAATACAAGTTCACACACAGCTCGCAAAACAATTGAATTCTGAACGCAGCAAAACCTCCAATTGATAGACCGTATCTCCGTATAGTCCCGATCTAGATTCCAACAATTTCTTTACCTTTCCGAAAATCAATGACGGACGACTCCTTGGTCAAAGGTTCCAGTAGTCAGATCGAGCTGTAGATGCCTTCAAAAACGCAATTTTGACTGTACCAACAAACAAGTGGAGTAACTGCTTCCAAAACTGGTTCAATCAGATGCAAAAGTGCATTAATTAATTATCGTGGAGAATACTTCGAAAACCAATAGCTAAAAGCTATCTATTGTGTTATTCCAGTTCTATATGCAAAACTTAAAAGATGTCCCTCGTATCTTTATTTCAAAAGGGTGTTGTTAATATATTACATATATTTCCCTGTCTGCTCTACTTTTTTAGATCAGTGTTTTTTAACGTGCAGTTCTAAATCATATATACAAGGATTGGTTTCTGTATATTTGCCCTATGTCAATTTGCCTGTCAGTTAGTTCCATGAAAATCCACCAGATGGAGTAAGCATTCCCTGTCTGGTGACTGTAAAGAGTTGTGAAAACGTACTGTGTTGTAGATTGTTGTATTTGTGTTGAAGAGAAATAAAATGAGTTCAAGTAGAAGTTGTATCTTGATGTGTTATACGGAATACTTACGACAGTCGACTACCAGGAAGAGAAAAAGTATTAAATTCGGCGTACCGGTCGTTTGTGGACCGTAGCAAGTGGACCGGATGTTGTCTCTGCAAGACGCTTAGTCCCTCAATCAGAGGAAGTGTCGATCCCAATGCTTCACCAGCTACCAGAGCTCTGTGAGTATTGTCTCTCTGATCACCCTTCTGATACTAATAAAGGTGAAAGTGATTATGAGATGTCATCAATTCCTCAATGTTTCAACCACGATGAGTTAAAAGGCATCACCAGAGATCACAACTTGTCGAAAGTAGATCCTGAAATAATTGGATTCCAGGTTGACGACAAAAATTGACTAGAACAAGGAAACAAAATTATCTTTTACTGTACAAGAGAAAAGCTTGGTAACATTCTTTTCTCAAGAAAATAATCTTGTATTTTGTCACAAAATGAGGGAATTCCTGAAAACATGGGTCTTCCTGAATATTTTTCAGATAATTAGCGCCTATTTATTGATAATCCAGGCAAGACTCCATGTAGTGTCATAAAAAGCAGACCACCACCCAAGACGTTTAAGGTGTCACAGACGGCTCGAAAATTCATGGCTACTGTTTTTTGAGATTCAGAAAGAATCCCATACACGTTCCACGTTCCCATAACTGGAAAATTCTACGATTCAATCCTGGAGCGGTTAAAAAAAAGTCATTAAAGAAAGTAATAGGAGAAACTTGACCCACCACAACAGTTGTGTTGTGCTGGCTGCCCTGCATAAAGTGGGTTTGGATATTTTGAATCGCCTACCAATTCAGAGCTGGCTCCTAGCAATTTCTGCCTGTTCCCTAAAATGTCATGTATTATTGGACTATACTAAGAGTTTGCTACGATTGACCATGTTATGCTTAGATCTATGTTACAATATATAGGTTTTGGTGATGCTACGGACACTCTATTGCAAAGCTATTTGTCTAATCGGAATATCTTGCTGTTTCGCGGGGAGTTCGGTTTACGTTCCGTACGGACGGTTTACCTATTTGCAACGTATGAATGCATTATTGCTGCAGGTGGTGCAATAAAATCATTAGAGCAGTTGAAAGTTATGTTCTTATATTTTGAAACAGACTATATAAGAAAGTCGTGTGGTGCCCACACCTCAGTTTTTTTTTTGCTACTAATAGTAATCATGTACACATTGTCATTCATAGCGTTAAGTGACGAATTATTTGTTTTTTTAATTTTAATTTTAGTTAATCTGTAGTACATTTTTAATTAAATTTAGGTCAGGTACTTTTTAAGTTTCGCTTTGATTGAGACTAACGGAAAAGAGAACAGCTTCTGGTGGATTTTTCTTGAGATTGCTCTGCCTCGATTTAGTTACTTTCCTTTTCTGTATATCTACCCTGTAGTAAGGTGAGCAATAAACAATATTATTATTATTATTATTATTAAAATGAAGGAAGAACTGCGTTGGAAGAAATTTACGAGCGATGAAGTAAAGGACGAGGTTTCGGCGTATCTTTGAGACAATAAGGAAACATTATTTTATGAAGAAATACATGAGCTAATTGAAAAATGTATTAGGGTTGCAGGTGAATATACTGAAAGAGCAAAATAATGTTTATTTGTTCTCATTTTCCCCGATTCCGCGAACATAAAAACTCTCCCTCGTACATTTATAGCTAGTAAGCAATATAATATTTTTCACAAATTTTCCTACCTTTATCTCATTCTTTTCTTTACACATGCAGGAAAATTACTTGTCTTGTTGATTTAATTTCCTTCTTTCACCTAATTTCCAGCATTTAATATGATTCAGACGCATGGTCCTCTGAAGTGGTCAGCATGCTTACCTGAAAAGTAAAATATCGTGATAAGTTTTTTGCAAAATAACTCGAAATTATTAGTACCAAGATATTCGCCAATTGTTTTGTGAATAAACTAACTCTTAAATTGAAGTAGAATTGGATAATGCATAATTAGAGAATACAATCCCGGGATCCCGGGATTAGACGATTTGCTTTCTAATTGGGGTCAAAAGAAAAAAAAAACTTAAGTAATCTCTTAAAAATTATTTATTAATATTGTTGCACAAGACTATACACAATATACTAAAACAACGAACAAAAAAGACAATACAAAAACCTATTTAGAATTACGAAAATACAATCGCAGAAATATCAAAGCATCTAATGTTTGACTCCAAGTCTGCTTCGTAGTTTATTTCCAACATAAGCAGCAGCTGAAAACGCTCGCTCAGGTTCTACGCTGGTTGGTTGAAATACAGTACAACTTTGCATTTTTTCTTTATCAGTTCATTAATGTTTTCATCTTTTGTTAAGTCTGGTATGTGTTCTCGCTCGGGATCAAAAAACCGCCGGGATCCCGGGATTGTATTCTCTATGCACAATATAATTAAAAAAAAAATCGCTTACTTTAGCTGATAAAAAAATATATGTATATACGTTTACAGGGTGATCCACATATCATTGGCACAAAGAAGATTCATTTTTTTATTAAGAGAAATTAATCATTAAAGTTAATAGTTTTCGAGTTACTTATGATTAAAGTTAAAAAGTGACATTTAGAGCTATCTTTTAAATTGTCTATAATTCAAAAGTGACATGACAAAACACAAAATAATTTGGTACGGCATACACACAAAGTGTGCCAAGCGATACTTATATGCCAAACCTGTTTTAATTTAACTGGGTGTTGCGTGAAGGTGTCGCATAATGAAGAAACTTTAAACACAAACAACTTTTTTATTTGAAATGGAACGCCCAATATTTTTCACAGAATATCTATCTTATATATAGCGAACAACAAAGAAAAAACAATAATAATTATACGGTTAAAAATCAACTTTGCAGGCAGAAGCACAATGTCATTTCGTGACTACTATTTTTTTCCACATCCATATCATAGATAGGTATAGGACATACTTAAAAAAATGGCTATTGAGGGGCTTAATATGATTCTGTAAAAAAAGTGGGTGTTCTATTTAAAATAAATAAGATTTTTTTTGTTTAAAGTTTTCTTATTTTGTGACATCTTCGCAAACACCCAGTATATTATTAGAACAAGTTCTGCGTATATCACTTGTCATACCTTGTGTTGTCGTCCTGAATTATAGGCAATTAACATTTGTAAATGTCACTTTTTGACTTTTGATCATAAATAACTCGAAAACTATTAACTTTATTTCTACTATAACGTGAACTCTAAATTTAAAAAACTTATACACCGTGTTTCATGTAACTAGCACATTAGAAGTTTTTGTGCTTACAACGCGTTTTTTTTCCAGAAGTTTTGCCTTCTCACATAATTGACCGCAATCTTTCAAGTTAAAATATTTTTAAACTCGTGCAACTTCCGGTTGCACCGGAAGTAGGCGCCATCTTTGTTATTTTAAATGTGACACCCTGTATTTTATTCGAGATTTGAATTGCTTATTTAAATAGAAGAACAGAGATACCGGGTTGGATTATGTCAAAGTCAACCGTTTCGGAGTTATTCAACTGTTTTCCATTTTTAGGGCACTTGAACGTAAATTTTAAAAGTTCTTTATCTGAGACATGAAAAAAGATAAACAATTGAAATTGGTTCCTGAGATAGTCAAAGTATTGTCCTATTCGAATATCACCAGGTTTTGCAATAATATTACACAGGGTGTTCTCTAATTAATTTACAATTATACACATTTCAAATGCAAGAAACTCAATTTTTTCAAATGAAACACCCTGTATATTTTCGCCTTTTCTGAAGCAGAAAAAAATTGTCTTTCGATCCACTATTACATTCCCTATACCTATCTCTAGAGGTTTTTGAGTTATTGGGGAGATCAGCCTGAAGGCCCGATATTTTGCCATTTATCACACACAATTTCAAGAATGCCTTGGAAGTAACAAAATGTTTAGTTGTCAAAATTTCGTTCGCTGTCAGTGTTATTAATTTGATGCTTGGATATTTTTTGTACTTTACTGAATGATTTGACTAGTGCATAATGGAAGGCTATAATAATAATTATCCAAATGAAAGTATCCTTAATTTATTTTACATACACGGAGAATGTAATCGCATAATAAGTAGAACTTGCCGTGTGTTCAATCAGAGATACCTTAATTTGCCTCCGATGAATCGATTCAAATTTGCAAAAATTGAAACACATTTTTTGCGACATTGGAATATGAACACAAAAAGAAATTGTACTAAGCCAGTAAGAGGTGAAGAAAACAACGAAATTAATATTCTGGGATACTTCACAGCTCATCCCCATGCTTCGATACGTAAAGCAAAGGTGGATTTAGATATTAGTATGACGTCAATTCAAACGCGTGCTAGCAAAGAACAAATGGCACCCATATGCACAAAGGAAAGTCCACGACCTGAGAAATGGAGACGCTCAGAGAAGAATTGATTTTTGTGAGTGGCTAACTATTCGTAAACAGGAAGATCCGGACATGTTACGAAAGATTTTATGGTCGGATGAATCCAAGTTTACCAGGCAAGGCGTTGTAAATAATAAAAATTGTCATTTTTGGGCAGATGAAAATCCCCACGTTTCACGAGTAAGCCATTTTCAATATCAATTTAGTTTTAATGTATTCGCCATAATAGGGTGGGGAAGGGTATTTTATCATATTTATGATGAAAGGCTAACGTCCGAAAGATATTTGCGAATCATTAGGGAAGTGGTGTCAAACATAGTCAATGACATGCCACACCAAAACTATTATTGGTTTCAACTGGATGGAGCTCCAGCTCACCTCTACTCATGCTGTATATCAAGAGTTGACCCAGCTATTTGAGGATAGGTGGATTGGTCCAAATGGACCATGTCTTTGGCCTGCTAGATCTCCGGATTTAACTCCAGTTGACTTTTTTTTATGGAGTTACATAAAAAAAGAGGTCTATGCAACACCAGTTAACTCCAGGCAAGAACTAGAGGATAGGGTGCGAAGAGCATTTGACCAAATTGAAGTTCAAATGATTGAACGTGCAACGACTGACCAGCTCCAAACAAGGTTAAATAAATGCATTGAAGTAGGCGGTGGACATATTGAGCACTTGCTGTGATTTGGTTTTAGATTTGTTTTTGTTTTCTTTGTTTGACTTATACCGTGATATCAAAAATGTTTTCGCAATTAATAAATTTTTGGGTTTGAACTAGAAGACTTTTTTTCCATGCCCATAACATGCTTACAAATGACTATTAATCCACTCCTCCTATACTTAATCTATTATTTTTTCAGTTTTATTTGGCAAAATATCGGGCCTTCAGGCTGATCTCCCCAATAACTCAAAAACCTCTAGAGATAGGTATAGGGAATGTAATAGTGGATCGAAAGACAATTTTTTTCTGCTTCAGAAAAGGCGAAAATATACAGGGTGCTTCATTTGAAAAAATTGAGTTTCTTGCATTTGAAATGTGTATAATTGTAAATTAATTAGAGAACACCCTGTGTAATATTATTGCAAAACCTGGTGATATTCGAATAGGACAATACTTTGACTATCTCAGGAACCAATTTCAATTGTTTATCTTTTTTCATGTCTCAGATAAAGAACTTTTAAAATTTACGTTCAAGTGCCCTAAAAATGGAAAACAGTTGAATAACTCCGAAACGGTTGACTTTGACATAATCCAACCCGGTATCTCTGTTCTTCTATTTAAATAAGCAATTCAAATCTCGAATAAAATACAGGGTGTCACATTTAAAATAACAAAGATGGCGCCTACTTCCGGTGTAACCGGAAGTTGCACGAGTATAAAAATATTTTAACTTGAAAGATTGCGGTCAATTATGTGAGAAGGCAAAACTTCTGGAAAAAATTCGCGTTGTAAGCACAAAAACTTCTTATGTGCTAGTTACATGAAACACGGTGTATATGGTGTATTCAATTTAAAAAATACATCTTTTTTGTGCCACTGATTTATGGAGTACTATGTATATACATTTTTAAATTGCGAAGAAATAGAAGTCCTATCAACCACAGAACCCGAATTTTTTATTACATTAAACATCAAAGCGTAAATTTACTTTGTCAGATCGTTGAGTCAGCCTGTATATGGTGTTAAATTTAAAACTTAAAAGTTGATATTGTACAAAGAGATAATTTTGAACTGTCCTGGGTTGGCAACAAAAAAGTGCCAATATTATCAAAAATTAGGAAATATTTACTTACGTCCAAAATCATAACGTATGTGTAACGTATTGAAGTGTCTTGTACTTTTTAGCTGTGTTTTTGGTATTTTCATTGTTTTATTGTCGCTTTTCTGTCTTTTTTAAGACAATACCTGGTTATACCATGCCTTTTACGATACAACAGGATACTTTTATTGTAATGCCGCACTTTCGCAGTGGAACATTGCAAGATGGATTATGAAAATATTCATTGCAATCGTGTTTTCAGCAATTTGTAACGGAATATGGAAATCTGGAAGTAAACTTGGACACATTCACTCTAATTAACTTAAACGTAATTTGTTATGCAGCATTATGTATTTAAATTGTAGGTATTTCCTATGGAAGTGCTCATAAGGCACTGAAAACAAACTTACATATTGCTGTGACTTCTTCTATATTGGTTAATGACCAAAAATTGAATTAATAAATTAAAATATTTTATTGCTCTCAGGGTCTAAGTGTGAATTTATTATATTTTTATATCAAATGATGTGCCACAGTCTTATACTTATAGTGAGTTCTGGCTGTGAATGTGATGTTTACTTTCCTTAGATTCTCCTGGGATGGGTATAAATAAGTACATATAGAATGTCAGCACAACTTATTTTATTTTATATATATAAATATTTACAAAAACATCATTAAGTATCATAACTATGCAATATAATACATTACTTATTTCATTGTTATATCCAGTGTCTTTCATCCGCGGTACAAGCACCTTGCAATCCTTAATTTTTACAAAAATTGTTAATGATGAATAAAAATAAATTTTTATTGCTCTAGTCCTTCATGTATGCTCATGTTTCAAAGATTACTGCTATCCTATAAAAGCGTTAGCACCTCGTTAAGTCGCTCTGAACCAAGATTTACACGTCAATCCAGAGCTTACTCAAAGAAGAGTTTGTTTTAAATTGTTTATATAACGTTCAGAATTTTCATTGCCATCCGGAGAATTTACTTATACCTCGTTGAAAACGTCTCGAGCCGAGATTCACACGTCGACCCAAGGACGTATTCAAAGAAGAATTTATTTTTAATTGTTTAAATAACACTCTAAATTTTTATTGCTATCCGGAGAGTTTATCTATACCTCGTTGAAAACGTCTCGAGCCGAGATTCACACGTCGACCCAAGGACGTATTCAAAGAAGAATTTATTTTTAATTGTTTAAATAATACTCTAAATTTTTATTGCTATCCGGAGAGTTTACTTATACCTCGTTGAAAACGTCTCGAGCCGAGATTCACACGTCGACCCAAGGACGTATTCAAAGAAGAATTTATTTTTAATTGTTTAAATAATACTCTAAATTTTTATTGCTATCCGGAGAGTTTATCTATACCTCGTTGAAAACGTCTCGAGCCGAGATTCACACGTCGACCCAAGGACGTATTCAAAGAAGAATTTATTTTTAATTGTTTACATAATATTCTAAAAATTTATTGCTATCCGGCAAAATTTACTAATATATATATATAGCAGTCATGAAGGCTTTTTTATTTATTTACTTTAGAATTGCAAGATGGATTTTATTTATTGTGCTTGTACTCACTTTTCATCGTTATATAGCATTTCAAATTCCTCCTGATACTTCAATCCCTCCATTTTAATTGAATTTATTGTTGTGGGTACTTTATGCGGTCCAATCGTGTTTCTAACCGTCCCTCCGTGTATTTCGAACGCACTTATCATTATCGCTTCTTGCGACTGCCGTATTGGAATCTTAAGGCGTTTATGCCTTTAGACCCTTTATTTTCTTCGGCGCACTGTTTTCACTATTTTCTTTTTTAGTTTTTAAGAGAATCCGGACCACTTATCGACTGACTTATTTTCGCTTCTGTCCTGCTTTTTATAGGGATAAACATTTGCCAAACGGCTTATTTTGTTTTAAGTCGCGCGTCTCGTTCGAATTTTACGTCTGTCACGCCCCTCGTGTTGATTTCTATAACTATCCAAATTATGTAATCACGTGACCTTGTTTCCACCATGTTTGTTGTTGTTATTATTTTACATATCTTTTTATTTTTATTCCATGGACGTTTTGAATGGTTTTATTTTTTTGGTAGGTATTCTTTTATTGTATTTTATTTTTATTTTGACTAATGCTTTATTTATTTATTTTAGCCTGGAATGTCATTTGTACGTTGATAAATTATGTACCATCGCATATCTAGACGTACATTCAACAATGTCCTTTTATTTTGTGAATATCAGTGAATTTGCGCAGCCAGCATAATGTTTTATTTCCAATGATGTACTAGGCCATGGTATTTATATTCTGGATGCATTGATGTATATCGAAAACCGATAAATCATATACCTTTGCGTGCATTTCTTGTCCCATGCAAAAGAATATACAATTGATCTTGTGACCGTAAAATAAATGGTATATATTTATTTATTCATGTATATAGACCTTTGTTTAATATTGTTTTTTTTGGTTTTAGCTTGGGCTTTCTTGGAATATGTTCGTGTAGAGAAGAAAATGAACAAATCGTGCCCCTTACGTACATTCAATAATATTTACTACAGAAAATATAAGTGAAACATGTATAGTGATACATAACATTTCTTCTTGACAATGTTAGTGGTCATAATATTGATGTTCTTTGTGATAATTCCTATTTCTGAACTATAATTGCTGTTAAAAGAATGTATTACCTGGTTGACCTACTTTCTATTGACTGCTAGTAATACTGCTTTAAATTATTATATATCCTTTTTTATTTTATTAAACGGAGGTCAGTACTTGAATATTGTTTTATAAATTATGTAATTCCTGTTCACTAATTTATTTAAAATTGAGGTTAATATTTTTTTAATTCTTACATTTGACCTAGACTAATTGTTTCTTACCGTCTAATACGGGTATGCAACCCATATTGCATTTATGTGTATACTGCTGCCTAGTTATGAATTTTTAGTAAGCACTAAATATATTATTAAAACTACGTACATTTACCTTAATTAGTGAGTTTATTCTGTATTTTATTTAATAAAATATTTATTATATTGAAATATATAAAATTGTAATTTGTATTGAATATGAAAAATTATTTTTTTACTTAAAATAAACATAATGACATTTTATTTTTCTTGATTTTTATTTGTTTGTTTCTTTTATTTATTTATTCATTTATTTTCAAGAAAATACCACAGCATATCCCAAGTTAAGAAACTGCCAATATGCCATAGTTGACTATGAAAAATATAGGCATATTGCAATTTCTTCACTTAATGGTATTTTTCTAAACTTTTACTTAGCTAATATCCTTACATTTAAGTTTTACTATATCTTCTTGTGGGAACTATCCCCTTTTGTTTCTTAATATCTATTTACATAACTTAAGTGCTATAGTCTTGGGAACTATCCCTTTTATTTCCTTAATATCTATTTATATACAACTTAAATAATATGGTTTTGGGAGCTATCCCTTTTTTATTTCCTTAGTATTTATTTACATAGCTTAAATAATATAATCCTTAATACCTATTTACATAACTTAAATAATATAATTTTGGGAACTGTCCCTTTTTAATTCTCTTAATGTCTATTTATATATACAACTTAAATGATATAATCTTGGGAACTGTCCCTTTTATTTTCTTAATGTTTATTTACATCTCTTAAATAGTATAATCTTGGGAACTATCCCTTTTTCATTTTTGTAATATTTATTTACACAACTTAAATAATCTAATTTTTGAACTGTCCCTTTTTAATTCTCTTAATGTCTATTTATATATACAACTTAAATGATATAATCTTGGGAACTATCCCTTTTTGTTTTCGTAATATTTATATACAACTTAAATAATATAATTTTGGGAGCTGTCCCTTTTTATTTTTGTAATATTTATTTACATATCTTAAATAATGTAATCTTGGGAGCTATCCTTTTCATTTTCTTAATATTTATTTACACATAACATAAATGATATAATCTTGGGAACTATCCCTCTTTATTTCCTCATGGGTTCATATTTTTTCATCGTGTGAGTTTATATTTCAACTTTCCTCCCTTCATTTCTGTTTGATATTTTGGTTTGAGTTTTACCTTTCATTTTTAATAGGAAAGTGGTACTTAATTTATTTAAAGTGAAACACATACAAATATATAATAAATTGGAAATATTTTCTTCGTGTGGGTTCAATATCTCTTGCGTGGCATCAATTAAGCCTACAATTGATATGCATGTATAAAATCTTATTGCCTTCCACATATCAGTCGGGAATTTATCTTGAATAAATAGTATTTTCTCTTTTATTTTCTTAATGTTACCTGGTTCAAAAAGAATCTTTCAAAACTATCTTAGCAAACCACTTGGCATCTGTGTACTTCATTGATAATGTTTCTTTGAATCTTCTATATTTCTCTGATAAAGTTCGATTCTGCTTTTTCTATTATCTTGTTCTTCAGCATTTCTTTTATTTCTATAATTTCACTTAAATAATATTTACTGGGAAATTGGATATGTTTTCACATAGAAAGGTTCCTTTTCATTTACCTCGAGCTTATGCTCGTAATTTCTAACCAAGCCAGGACTGTCGTCGACTAGTCTCTTGTGCTTATTTAAAAGATTGCTCACATGATTTTTACACTTTTCATTGCAATTTATACTTGTACCATCCCTTTTTTAATGTGAAGTCCTTATTTTCTGGATGCTTCACGAGATGCGTACATTTATTGTCATATGAATCGTTAATCATTTCTTGCGTGAGTTCCTTTTCTCTTTCTTCTACATATAAATTATTAATTAAAATTTCATTTATTTCTTTACTGGTGCTTCTTCGCTTCATTGAATTACCATTTCTTATGTGAAAAGTCTTGTCCTTCATATCCAATTTTGTGCTATATTGACTTAAAAGTTCATTCCCCATATGCAGTTGCAATTTTTATTATTTACTACTACAAATTCTGTTAGTAGGTTTATTTTATTTATTTTACATTAACGCAGAAAACTTTATCAATGGTTACCAAAGATTTTTATTTTGCTGTAATGAGGTTAATCTTCTTTATAGGAATATATCGTCCTTGTTTCTCTAAAATTTTCATTTATAATGCTGTAGTTGAGTAGCTTTTATTTTATTTATTTTTCTTCCCCAATTTTGATTGATATTTGTGGTAGTTCATTGGTTATTTTCATCGGATCTTCATATTTGTACATGTTTCATTTCATTTTCCTTGATTGGGGTGTCGTTGTTAAAATCAGCTAAGGTAAGAGTAGTGTCGCAACGCACCAACGGAGGTCCCCTATTTATTCTCCGCCTTGCTCCTTGATTGGGGTGTCGTCGTCGGCTAAGGTAGGAGTAGGGTAGCCACGTCCCATCGGAGGTCCCCAATTTATCCTCCGCCGTGCTCCTTGATTTATTGGGAATTTATTTTCCCAAAATCTTTAGGCGAAAATCAATAATGTTCTTCTTATGCCGAAGTATATCCTTGATGTACGTCGTTGTTGCTCTAGGTTCTCTATCTTCTTGGTTACTTGTACGTATATATATTGACTGGTAAAGTGATACTTTATTTTCCTTATTTATTTCTGTGGCTATACTTATCCTTTCCTTTTCTATCAGTGCAACTTCTTCGGTGCCCCTCAGTGTATTGACTTCCTTGTGTGTCTTTGTAAATTTTTCAAGTTGTATAATCAGTGCCTGTCGTTTCCATGAACCTGTGTATCTTCCTGCTCCTATGAATATTTCTACTGTTTGCCGTGAAATGTATAGATGTGAATTCTTGTCATCTTCTTCTTCATATAACAACGTATCTAAATGTGTTCTTAAAATTTTCTTGTTGGAATCCATGTATTTGGTTTTTCTCCATGTACGTATTATTGTGGAGGCTTCTTTGACTTTTGTTTCTATTTGTATATCATCTTCATGGGTTGGCATATTCCCCGTAATTTCTTCGTTGTCGGTGTTTATTATTTCATTTCCAAATGATTCTTCTTCGTCAAATCGTTCTATCGTTTTTTCCGTTCTGTCATTTGTTCCTTTTATCAGTGATTTGTACGTGTTCTCACACCTTCTTGTATTGTCCCTTATTACTTTGGCTAAACCTGACACAGACTCTGTTATTTTGTTTTCTAAATTGGCATTTATCTGACGCATTTCTGTTCTAAAATCTTGGAATCTCTTGTCAATTCCTAAGCTGATCTCCTCTAGATTTTCATTGTTTGCTTTGATTTCTTCATTATTTTGATCCAATTTTTTATTTAGTTTTTCATTGTTTTGATCCATTTTCTGTAATAGAGCTTGAAGCAAATTTTCCATTCTTTCTTCCCATGGTTTTTCGCCTTTATTTTTGTTGTTTTCATCAGCCATTTTTATTTTTGTTTTTATTCTATCTCTTATCCACCCTGTCCCAATAGGAGAATATTGTGTGCTTATGGCGTTTTAAGGAAAGTAAATTCACACAGCTTTTTTATCGTTGAATGCCAAATTAAGATTGATCTTGACCAACGATAAGCCTAGCAGGTTGGACGCCAAAATAAAATCTTGGCCAACGATAAGCCCTTACCAGTTGGGTGTCAAAAATAAATCTTGGCCAACGATAAGCCTAGGACGTTGGGCGCCAAAAATAATGCTGTGACTTCTTCTATATTGGTTAATGACCAAAAATTGAATTAATAAATTAAAATATTTTATTGCTCTCAGGGTCTAAGTGTGAATTTATTATATTTTTATATCAAATGATGTGCCACAGTCTTATACTTATAGTGAGTTCTGGCTGTGAATGTGATGTTTACTTTCCTTAGATTCTCCTGGGATGGGTATAAATAAGTACATATAGAATGTCAGCACAACTTATTTTATTTTATATATATAAATATTTACAAAAACATCATTAAGTATCATAACTATGCAATATAATACATTACTTATTTCATTGTTATATCCAGTGTCTTTCATCCGCGGTACAAGCACCTTGCAATCCTTAATTTTTACAAAAATTGTTAATGATGAATAAAAATAAATTTTTATTGCTCTAGTCCTTCATGTATGCTCATGTTTCAAAGATTACTGCTATCCTATAAAAGCGTTAGCACCTCGTTAAGTCGCTCTGAACCAAGATTTACACGTCAATCCAGAGCTTACTCAAAGAAGAGTTTGTTTTAAATTGTTTATATAACGTTCAGAATTTTCATTGCCATCCGGAGAATTTACTTATACCTCGTTGAAAACGTCTCGAGCCGAGATTCACACGTCGACCCAAGGACGTATTCAAAGAAGAATTTATTTTTAATTGTTTAAATAACACTCTAAATTTTTATTGCTATCCGGAGAGTTTATCTATACCTCGTTGAAAACGTCTCGAGCCGAGATTCACACGTCGACCCAAGGACGTATTCAAAGAAGAATTTATTTTTAATTGTTTAAATAATACTCTAAATTTTTATTGCTATCCGGAGAGTTTACTTATACCTCGTTGAAAACGTCTCGAGCCGAGATTCACACGTCGACCCAAGGACGTATTCAAAGAAGAATTTATTTTTAATTGTTTAAATAATACTCTAAATTTTTATTGCTATCCGGAGAGTTTATCTATACCTCGTTGAAAACGTCTCGAGCCGAGATTCACACGTCGACCCAAGGACGTATTCAAAGAAGAATTTATTTTTAATTGTTTACATAATATTCTAAAAATTTATTGCTATCCGGCAAAATTTACTAATATATATATATAGCAGTCATGAAGGCTTTTTTATTTATTTACTTTAGAATTGCAAGATGGATTTTATTTATTGTGCTTGTACTCACTTTTCATCGTTATATAGCATTTCAAATTCCTCCTGATACTTCAATCCCTCCATTTTAATTGAATTTATTGTTGTGGGTACTTTATGCGGTCCAATCGTGTTTCTAACCGTCCCTCCGTGTATTTCGAACGCACTTATCATTATCGCTTCTTGCGACTGCCGTATTGGAATCTTAAGGCGTTTATGCCTTTAGACCCTTTATTTTCTTCGGCGCACTGTTTTCACTATTTTCTTTTTTAGTTTTTAAGAGAATCCGGACCACTTATCGACTGACTTATTTTCGCTTCTGTCCTGCTTTTTATAGGGATAAACATTTGCCAAACGGCTTATTTTGTTTTAAGTCGCGCGTCTCGTTCGAATTTTACGTCTGTCACGCCCCTCGTGTTGATTTCTATAACTATCCAAATTATGTAATCACGTGACCTTGTTTCCACCATGTTTGTTGTTGTTATTATTTTACATATCTTTTTATTTTTATTCCATGGACGTTTTGAATGGTTTTATTTTTTTGGTAGGTATTCTTTTATTGTATTTTATTTTTATTTTGACTAATGCTTTATTTATTTATTTTAGCCTGGAATGTCATTTGTACGTTGATAAATTATGTACCATCGCATATCTAGACGTACATTCAACAATGTCCTTTTATTTTGTGAATATCAGTGAATTTGCGCAGCCAGCATAATGTTTTATTTCCAATGATGTACTAGGCCATGGTATTTATATTCTGGATGCATTGATGTATATCGAAAACCGATAAATCATATACCTTTGCGTGCATTTCTTGTCCCATGCAAAAGAATATACAATTGATCTTGTGACCGTAAAATAAATGGTATATATTTATTTATTCATGTATATAGACCTTTGTTTAATATTGTTTTTTTTGGTTTTAGCTTGGGCTTTCTTGGAATATGTTCGTGTAGAGAAGAAAATGAACAAATCGTGCCCCTTACGTACATTCAATAATATTTACTACAGAAAATATAAGTGAAACATGTATAGTGATACATAACATTTCTTCTTGACAATGTTAGTGGTCATAATATTGATGTTCTTTGTGATAATTCCTATTTCTGAACTATAATTGCTGTTAAAAGAATGTATTACCTGGTTGACCTACTTTCTATTGACTGCTAGTAATACTGCTTTAAATTATTATATATCCTTTTTTATTTTATTAAACGGAGGTCAGTACTTGAATATTGTTTTATAAATTATGTAATTCCTGTTCACTAATTTATTTAAAATTGAGGTTAATATTTTTTTAATTCTTACATTTGACCTAGACTAATTGTTTCTTACCGTCTAATACGGGTATGCAACCCATATTGCATTTATGTGTATACTGCTGCCTAGTTATGAATTTTTAGTAAGCACTAAATATATTATTAAAACTACGTACATTTACCTTAATTAGTGAGTTTATTCTGTATTTTATTTAATAAAATATTTATTATATTGAAATATATAAAATTGTAATTTGTATTGAATATGAAAAATTATTTTTTTACTTAAAATAAACATAATGACATTTTATTTTTCTTGATTTTTATTTGTTTGTTTCTTTTATTTATTTATTCATTTATTTTCAAGAAAATACCACAGCAATATGCACCGATATAAAGTTTCTGTAATACAATATTTACGGCCGAATCACTTTTAGCAAAAATTGAATTATTGCAACTGGTTTAATGAAATATTACATGAAGAAGACTTGAATCGCACTTTCTTTTCGGATGAAGCTTGGATCCATTTGTCGGGGTATATCTACTCTGAAAATTACCGTACCTGGTCGACAGAGAATCCACATGTTTTTGTTGAAAATACTCTCAATCCTATCAAAGTCGGTTTTTGGGTTGCAATGTCGAAGAGACCAATTTTTTTCCAGGATACAATTAACGCATTACGATACCGAGAACAAATATTGGAACACTTCATTAACAGTCTTCACGAAGATGAATTGACCCTGGGGTACTTCCAACAAGACGGGGGAACTGCACATACTGCACATCAAACTATTAATTATTAGCAAGGATACTATGGTGATCGATTGATTAGTCGAAATCGATCGCCAGACAATTTAACCCCACTGGACTTTTTTCTTTTTGGCCATAGAATTGCAAAACATCACACCAGAAACGATCCAGAATGTGTTCAATAATATGAGAAGACGTGTCAATCTATGCATTGATAATAACGGTGGACATTTCGAACAACCTTTGTAAAATGTATTCATTTTGTGAAATGATTATGGGATTATGTTTTATAATAATAAAATTGTAACGTATTTATTATTGTTTATGATAAAAAATAAAGTGCAATTACTATATTTCTACAAAAATTATTTCAGTTAATTCAACTTAAAACTAACCCTATTTATTTCATTGACATTTATCACAGGAAAATTTTAAATAGTAAACCTAACCACAAAAATAAATAATAAAGGCTTGCCAATTACACTGTGTTCCCATATTAAAATCAGTATAGCCAACTCAGAACAGTTCAAATTGATCACGTAGTGGAATTGAAAATAAATTAGCGAAATGAAGAATGTGACTTTTATATGATAAAGGTGTTTGTCATGGTGATATTAACATAGTTTTGGACGAATACAACTTATATGAGAAAGCTTTGTGCAGGAAATAGCGTTTTGAGTAAAATTAGTATCTATAAACTTGAATTTTAATAAATTCAATTAATATGCTAAAGAAGAAACAGTTTTGTTGAATAAAATGACATTCAAAGTAAGGTAAATTAAAAACACATTTTTATGTTTTAATATAATACGTTGGCAATGTTATGCAACCAAGCCTAAAATCTAGGAATTGCTATGCTAACGATCTAACTCCCATGCTTCAAAGATTCACGTTTGTAAAAAATCAGATAGTTAGTTGTTGGCTAACTACTGGCGCGGTAACAGGTTGATATCAAAATATGTAGAATGTAAAAGTAGATTAACGATGTTTAACATTAAAAATAATAAGATCAAACCAGATTACAATTACCTGAAGACGGATGCACAAAACAACTATGACAAAGAATACCGAGAACGCGCTCTATAATTTATTATGTTTGAATAGTATCCAATGTCAAGTTAAGAACAGCAGGGTGTGCAATAATCGCTGCAAAACCAATATTCTTATCACGTTAATCGAAAACGAGGTGCTAAAAGTCGTTTGTACTACTAAAAAGAAAGCAAAAGTACAGGAGCGAAACTAATTACGAACCGACGCTTCGTCACGTCTAGATAATTCCATTTAATGTCGAAACGCTACACAAGAACAAATGCATGGTTAGTGACGAACAAATTGCAACTCGATCAGGGTCACTTGTGCGAAGATCATTTATAATAATTTCTTCCTCTTCATCAGTAGACAAACGTTGCGATTAGCATAGATAAAATCGCAATTAAATTGCGGAGGTCCTACTTTTAGAAATGTAGAAAGTTCTTTGCTACAGATTTTTAATTTTTCGCGAAAAATGGCACCAATGTAATTAGTTAGTCGTGTCACGCAAGTGAAAACGAAACTAATTTACGAGCGAATTAAAAAAGAATTGGAAAACCAGATGTATACCAGACAGTAAATAAAATAATAAATATATGCCTATAATTTTATCAGATTACGGACAGATTTATACATAAATAAAATAAAATATCTGGATAAAAATGTTCATTGTGAAAATTTTTACCTCTCTCTATATATCTTCACACTACTGCAGCAGTTAGTTGTTAATAATATAATTCTGTCTTTTTTTAAAGGTCCTAAAAATACTATAAAAGAAACGAATAAAACTAATCTAAAATGGCATCTTGACCTTGTATTGACAAGTATAGCAAACCATTAACAAAAATAGAAAGATAGCATGCCAATTTGTAACTCTGTCAGAAGATCCTCAATTTATTAGGGTCAATAACCAATTACCTATGCGTTACATGACCCAGGAGTGACAAAATATAGATAGACAAGCAGATTCTGACTAAACCGTACATTGTTAACCTGCCTCTGATGGTATCAGATTGTTGCTTTTGATTGCCAATTCTCGGACTTACTGTACTGACGATACGCCATAAGTCAGAAACACTGTTTGCAGTTGAATTTCAGCAAAATTACCTTGATTTTCCTTGATTCGCTTTAACTTTCCTAAGTCTGTCTATTGTCGGTTTCGGATAATATACCCACAGATAATATCTATCTTGTAGGGATGTTGGATCAATCCTCAGGTCCCGAGAAGATTTTCACTAAAGCCGCAATTAGTAGTGCGTCGCCTGATGGTCTCTGCGAATGTTACTTTTCATCTCCCAGGTTATCGCGTTTGATTCATAGATTATCTGCGCTGCCGATTACTAATACGTCAGAAACACTGCCCCCCTCGATGGGACCATTTGAAAACATTAGTGTACACTACGCCAGTGGAACAGGAAAATGATGTGAGAAATGCATAATTAATTTGATTATATTATATTAAACGATGACTAATTTTTAATATCTGTTAATCGACATTCTACGACTAATTCCTGTCCATATTTCGCAGCAATAGAAACCAATTTATTTAGATCGATTTCATTTGTCCTCAAGTATCCCGAAATAGCAGTACTTATATTTTCACCACAAGTTTGACCCGGAAGGAGCAGTAATGCTAATAATTCATTACGAAGACCTGTTTCGGATACATACCGCGCTACTGGTGTAACTTGTGCTACATTTTTTACATCACACGCATTAGAAAATACAGACGATACTTTCAAGTCTTCAATTTGTTGACTTGTTATATTTTTCGCCACCTGAACAGTTCTCTCACGAATGGTCTTGCCTGACAATCGAGTGTCGTTAATTTTCTTTATTATGTCATTCTTATTTTTAAAATCTTGAAAAAGGTGATCGTCATATGTTAAATGGCATTCTTCAACATATTCTCAATCTGTGAAGGGTTTTGTTTTCCATATTTGGCTATATCCTGAGCAATAGCAAAACTGGCTGCGGTAATATTAGTACAGCTCACAGACTTACCGGTGAGATGCCCCTCCCACAAGATGCGCAGTGGATTCTTATAATATTATGATAAGCACGAGCAGTCTGGAAAAATTGTCAAGCGTTACACATCGAAGTGCAATATGTTTACTATATATGTATCTCTTTTCAGTATATTACAATTTCTTATCTGCATTTACTCCTTCGTCCGGCTAATGTATGCGATGATGAACAAATGTTATCATTTCTTTTTTCCGAATACTTTCTGTGTCGCACACTGACCTATAAATAGCGCCGCGAGGTCACCGCCCAGCGTTCAGCACTCGGTCTGTATACTGTAGAAGAGAGCATCCAGTCGCTAAATAGTGATGTTGATTTTTGCATTCTACGAAGTAATTCCATCACTACACTGCCTTTCTTTTATCTCCGAGAGGATTTCTAGCGAAAGATTCATTTTTTGTTAAAAATGATGCTGAATTATCAGATTTATCATTATTTTAAATTCTAATGACCCGCATGTGGCTCGCGAACCATATGTTGCCGATCCCTGGTCTATACTACGAGATGCTGTTATCTATTTCCATAAAGTTCCATAAATTTTAAATTGGACTAACATTTGGGCAAACTGTAGATCACCAAATTATGTCAATCTGCAGTTCATGTATCCATATCCTTGTGTAGAATTATACATTAATGCAACATCTATCCTGATACATATCGCTAACACTTTCCATAAAGTTACTATTAAGAACGTCACAGGCAGTACTTAGAACTGTCCATCTTGCGTTAGCTTTAGTTACTCTCTCCCAAACTAACTCTTTGGTAACAGAAGTTGATACTGATGAGGTGAAGCGTAACTTCCTACTACAGTAGAACCTCGGTTTACGAGATTAATTCGTTTCAAAAAGCAACTCGTGAACAGAAACACTCGTATACCGAAACAAATTTTTTCACAAGAAATATGTAATACAAATTCAATTAATTCGTTCCTCAGCGTAGAACTTTTAGTAAAAATGCATAATATAGTAGATTAATGTATATGTATTTATTTAGTTTACAGTTACATATGTATAAACAACAATATGAAAATTGAAAAATTAAATATCATCCTTTAGGAAAAAAAAATGTTCCACAAACATGTACATATATGTATTGTTATTGTGTTGGTTTGCTTTCACTTGGACCAGCTTGATCTTTGTCAGCAATGTCTGACTGCGATGTAGCCGGTGTCATTTTTATAAGGAACTGGTCTATCGGTATTTGCCTTTCCCTGGGAAAATGTGACATAACGCTGTCATTAAAAATGTTAATGGCACGACTTGCTACGGCCTTATCTGGATGTGTCTCTTTAACGGATTGGTGAAGCTTCTCCCATGTATTACACATTTTCTTAATGACTGTAGAGGAGACTTCATTACCAGAAGACATATCCATGGCAGCTTCCTGTTGCTGCTCCATGAGAAGCGATTGCAGTTCATCGGTGCTGAGCTCATCTCTATGTTCCTCAACCAATTCCTCCACATCAGCATCATCAATTTCCAGCCCCAATGTCTGACCCAAAGCCACGATTTCTTCTACTACAGGTACAACAGTGATAGGTTCAAAATCTTGGAAACATTTGGACCACAGTTTCCTCCAAGCAGAGTTTAGTGTTCTTTGTGTCACATCTTGCCAAGCTTTCTCGATCAAAGTTAAACACGACAGAATATGAAAGTGTTTCTTCCAGAATTCTATAAGTGTAAGCTGTGTGTTTGTGGTGACTTCAAAACACCTCTGAAAGAGAGCTTTTGTATAAAGTTTCTTAAGATTTGCTATGACTTGTTGGTCCATGGGTTGAAGAAGAGGGGTAGTGTTGGGTGGAAGGAACTTGATAGTAATAAAGTCGAAATTCCCAATCAAAGAATCTTCTAAGTCTGGCGGATGAGCCGGTGCATTATCAAGGACAAGCACAGCTTTGAGTAGCAGGCTTCTCTCCGTTAGGTATTTCTTAATGGTAGGACCTGCAACCTCGTTCATCCACTCAATGAAGAACTGCCTAGTGACCCAAGCCTTTCTGTTTGCCCTCCACATTACACCGAGATTGCTTTTAATTACGTTATTCTGCTTGAAAACCCTAGGATTTTCAGAATGGTAGACAAGCAAGGGCTTGAGCTTAAGGTCTCCACTCGCGTTTGCACATAATAACAGAGTTAGCCTGTCCTTCATGGGTTTATGACCTGGTAGTGTTTTTTCCTTCTGCGTAATGTAGGTTCTTCTCGGCATTTTCTTCCAAAAAAGGCTCGTCTCATTGCAGTTGAATACTTGTTGCGGTAGGTACCCATTACTATCAATGAACTCCTGGAACTCCGTGATGTATCTCTCAGCAGCTGTTTTATCAGAACTCGCAGCTTCGCCATGTCTTACAACACTGTGAATACCACTTCTTTTTTTAAACTTCTCAAACCACCCCCTACCTGCTTCAAATGAATCTATATCTGAATCGCTTGTTCCGGGAGTTTGCTTAATGAGATCGGCGTATAAGACCCTTGCTTTTTCACAAATTATCTGTTCAGATATGCTATCACCCACTAACTGTCTCTCATTAATCCACACTAATAATAACTTTTCCACGTCATCTATTGCTTTAGGTCTTTGTTTCGTTAATACTTTAACACCTTTCGCCACATTAGCACTCTTAAATTTATCCTTGTCGTTAAGAATAGTGCATATTGTCGATGTAGCCTTACCGTATTGCCGTGCCAGAACAAACACACGAACACCGTCTTCATGTTTTTTGATCATCTCTTTTTTCACTTCGACATCGACTTTCATTAATTTCTTAGTTTCCTTTTTTGGATCCATAACATATTGCAGTGATCTTGAATAAATAATAATGTGTAAATAAATGAATTTTAGATCACTTGCAATTTTATGTTTAGTTAAGTAAGGATTTCTTATTGTGTGCGTTATATCTGTATTTCACTATTGCTTACATCAATATCAATTTTAACTTTATACAAATAATAAATGCAGGCGTATCATTCCAAGTTTTATTTAAATTAATTTTCACTTTATTCATTTTCACCATGATGTATATAAATATTTACTGTATTAATAATTTATGAAAACTTTATTTTTATTTAAGTAAAACAGTAAAAGAATCTTAATAAAATTTTTATAAGGTTATAATTTTAAGACGTATTAAATGCTACGTAAAAAGGATCGAGCAGGTGTTCCTCGCACAAATACGTCTGGCATTGGCAAGGACTGACCGGTACAAAAAGTATTGTTTATCAGGTGCTCGGCTGAGTCATAATGTATAGACGGATTTATGGTCACATGTTTGTTTACCTCTCGCAAGGATTATTAATACGCTGTTTCCTCATGCAACCGATAAGAGCAGCACCGTCGACATACAATTTTGGGAGATGGATTCGTGCTTAACGAAAGTTGCCGTACGTTTTTGTAAGGAAATTTACGAATAAAAGCGCGGACAGATAAAAATTTCGGCAATTGCTGGTGAAAACCGCAATTTTAGCAAGTCTAAAAGTAGGTGAAAACCACTTCCTCCCTCTTCTTTAATAGGATTATTTTAAAATCCGGACTTAGAATAATTTTTGAGATTTTCAATACTTATAAAATTTTTACAAGATTCTACACTTATAATAATTTTATTTTTAACATGCTGCGTGTATTACATTAAAATGTTTAGATGTATTCGTATAACTACCTATGTATGAAATACCTTTATTTTATGAACTCGGTGTTTGAATTTATTTAATTTCATTTTATTTTCTTCTTTCTAGAGAGTTTTGTTTTGCATGTAGGGTACTATGCCGTACGTTATGACAAAACTTTCTAGCAATTGTAATGATAACTTTGAATAACATAATCATTTTCTTTTCCGTATAATTTATTTTTCTTTTAAATTTATTCATCCTACAAAGGATATTTGAAACTAATAATTTTGTTTATGTGTATATAGGTTATATATATATATTAAGTGAATAAAATCTTTTATTGAAAATTATGGAAGAGTTTAATACGATGTATGAAGAATTAAGGTGATTAACAATATTTGTTATAAATGTGTGTATAGTGGCGTCTCCAAATTCTTTATTTGTAGTGGTGTTTATTGTATTGGAATTTCGTGAAAAAGGTAAAGTTTATTTTCTTTTAATGTATACCGTGTGGCCGCCGTTCATAGCGCGATGCATGTATTAGTAACTACTGGTCGACTATAAATGGGCGTGCCAACTTGAATTGCCACACCGACAGCGGGCGTATAAGTTATACGTATAAATGTATTCGTAGGCAAATCAAGTGAAGAGCAGTGTAATAGGTATTGCGTTCCCGTTGTAAGTAATTATTTGTAGTTGTTTGAAGCATCAGATAATCACTGATAATATGTCAGTGAAGTAACTCATCACAGCTTCATAAACAACATAAAAGAGCAAAAATAAATAATAAATAACTCCTTGACTTTAAAATAAAAAAAACTTCTTAACTAAAATAATATTTTTCAACAAATATTATAATCTAAAAACTCAACTATAATAAATTACTGAAACATAAAATATTTACTTCTTAAAACAGAATTGTAATTCAACATTGCAATTAACCTGTAATTAGCTAAAAAAATGTTATTCTTAAGCAATAATAAAACTCGAACTGACGCCCATATGTGGAAGCGACTGCCCGACATGCCCGACTACACCGTATAAATCTGGATTTTTTGGACAAATACGAGTGCATCATAGGCATATGCGAAATAGTAGCTCTGTTGTAATCCAGTATAACACTGCGTCTACTTGTTTACCGTTCTAATACACAGACATCTCTATCTGTTTCGCTTACTCTACAGGTATCGCGATAATGCAGACGCACGCGGTCTTATGGTATATATTATTTCTTTTGATATGAGAATTAAGTATTTTTCTTTCTTGTTGTATTTGGGTGTTCAATATTAACGTGTTGAATAATACATCAGGGATGTGTGAAATGAATTATGTCATTATTTAATTCATAGCATGGAGTCCTGGTGAATTTGATATACACGAATTGGTCTTGGTGGTACTGCGTTTGGGAGCGAGAAAAGGCACCAGGCAGAACTAATCAGGGCTGAGTTAATTTATTGAATACGCAGAGGCATTGTTTTATTTCACTTTATTTATTCAATTAAAAATATATATATTCCTTAAGGGGTGTGCACATGATGATGTATGTTCGGGTTGCGTCCGACGAGCTGAAAATGACATGCTCGTAGGGTGGAACTTTGGGATACTCTTCTGTGTGAATTTGTTACTGATGGTACTGTGTTGGGAGCGAGAAAAGGCGCCGGACAGGACTAATTAGGGCAAAGCCACTTCCTTAATGTCTATATTTTGTTAGCAAATTGTAGACCGCACAAATTTTTATTTTTATTTTAAATTCCAGTACAATTCATCACGGTTAATTTATTTTAATTTTGATTGTTTACATGTATCTATGACAAATATTAATAATAATAATCACGTTCACATTTTTAGATATATGCTTGCACGACATGATGATTTCATTTATTCATTATTTCTTGTAGTATTTTATTGATTATGATGTATAAATTTGGGATTATGACTGAATATTGATTTTTGATGTGTAAATATTTGTAGATTAAAACTGTTGAATTCATTTAAAATTATTTTATTTTAATAAATTAGATGTTAAGATTTATTTTGTATTTTATTTCTTTACCTGACCTGGAGATGATTAAAGAGAAGGAGAATCAAGTCATATTTTCTGCCCCTGAGAGAACTATTTATTTTCAAACTGAGCTAGTTACATGTAGAATGTTTTGCTTAACCTACCTTTCAGCAGAAAGTTCACCGTATCATAGTCTAGCATAAGGCCTAGCACTAGGATGCGTGCTTGACTCCCAGTTACGACTTAATTAAGTAAACTAAATTTATTTTATTTATATGTAAATTTGAAAGAGTCACAGCATATATATGGCGCCCAACGTGGGGCCATGATACATTTACATTTATATATATCATTTATTAACACTTTCTATAATATATATATGGCGCACAACGTCGTGGGGCAAAACATTTGCATTTACATTTCAAATATATTTACAATTTATTAGCAATTTCACATTTCCATATTATTCATAAGATGCCCAATGTTCATGGTGTAAAAGTTTTGCCGTTCCATAGCATAGATATGGCGACCAACGTAGTGGGGCAAAACTTCTACATTTTTAAACTGTTTAGATAAAAATTAATTGATTATTTAATATTCAAATAGCTGTATAATTAAAGGGAGGTACTTTCACCTTTAGGTGCATTTGAATAATTAATAAATATAATTCACAAATAAAACTTTGTCAAGTTTTGATTTATTTTTCTCCACAAATAAGTCTCTTTAAGTGCCAGGACAGATAAAGTAAATATGTCTGAGTATAAAGGCGAGGGTGAAAATCCTGAAAGTAGTATGGACACCAAATATTTATTTGAAACGTACAGGGAACCACAAGGCATTTCCTCTGTGACAGATTCAGAAAAGACGATACCTCTTGATGAAGATGAAAATGTGACTGAAAATGTAAAAATTGAAACAAAAGAAGTGCCAGGCGGAGATAGATTTGATTTTCTATTTGAAAAACTTTTCTGTAAATTGGAAAGTGACAAGATAGAAATGAAAGAAGATATAAATAGAAAGTTAGATGAAAATAAAACTGAAATGAACAAGAAGTTTCAAGAAAATAAAGAAGATATAAACAAGAAACTGGATGAGAATAAATTAGAGATACAAGCTGTAGTAAAGTCGATGAATGAGAAGATTGATGAAAGAATTAAAGCTTGTAGAATAGAAATGTCTGCAATGAATAACAAAATAAAAGAAGATGTGAAACAAAGCACGGCACAGATCAATGAAAAAATTGAAGCAAATGAAAAGAAGTGCAAGGATAGCAGTAATTTTTTAATAGATGAAATGAATCAGAGGGCCGGTGTAGCGAGAGAAAATTTTAGACAGATAGAAGAAAGGATTGGAGGACAAGATGAGAAGATACAATTCTTGGAACTGAAGGTGGACAGTAGTGCCATGTCAGTTCAGAAAGATGTTCAAAATCTAACAAATAAATTCGAGGACTGTAGAGTCAAATATGGAGCATGCACAGATTCACTTTTAAAGCTACAGGATATGACATTAAATTGTCAAGACACGATTAAGAATTTGAAAACAAGAGTTGAACAGGGTACAATTACACCTTGTGTGGTGTCGCAACAGGTATCACTTGGCACAGAAAATATACCAAAATTTTCTGGGTATAATAAAGACAACCCTATGGCATTTCTTAAAACCATTAAGACATATATTCGTGGTATTCATGATGATATGTCGAAATTACATTTCATGAGAGGGTGTCTTAGAGATTATGCGTTATTATGGTACGATATGGTAATTGATGAGGTACAGTCGTACGAAGAATTAGAAAACATGTTTATTAGGCAGTACTGGGGACAAACTCAGCAAAGACGCATTAGACATGACCTTACTTTTGGAAAATATCGTTCCATTACATCTAGAGAAAACTATGTTATTCGGAAATATTCTTTCTTGAAACACATACAACCTGTGATCCAGGAGTGTGACATTGTTACCCAATTAGCTAATCACTTCGAGCATGAGGTAGTACAAGCAGTTGCTTTACAGGGTATAGACACCGTTGAGCAACTCTTGGAATTGGTAAAGCGTCTGGACGACGTGGAAGATAGGAGTGTATTTCAGAATAAAAATGGGTACAAAGCAGGTAACAATGGTAACTATTATAATGCTCAGCAAAGATACAATGGTAATAACCAACAAAGAAACAATGGTAATCGGTATCAGAATAATTACCAGGGAGGAAGGGTGGAGAATGGTAACAACAAGAACATGGGTAATAATAGTAGTAGTAGTAATAATAATAATAATAATTGGAGACAGGAGGGTCATGTAACAAGAAAATATGGAAGAAATGAAACAGAAGATACCCGAGGATTTAATAACATAATTATTGAAAATAAAGAAAATAAAACAGAAGCTGTAACGAAAGATGTATCAAAAGGAGCGATAAAGAAGGACCTGGATTTTTGGTAGGTCCAACCAAAGGGAAAAAGAAGAAACAGCGTAACAAGAAAAATTTTATAGATTTAAGTAATATAACCACTGAATTTCCACTGGTAGATGTTAAAGTAGGGGATGTATATGGTGTAGCTGTAATAGATAGTGAATTAGAATTGTCACTTTTAGATGGGGGATTATTTGATAAAAGGTTTGAAAAATTAGGTTTTTACAAGCGAGATAATGTATTTTGTATAAATATAGAGATGGGGGATGTAGAACTTGTAACACAATTTATTGTTACACCAAGATTAAAATATTGCTGCGTACTTGGGATGGATTTTTTGAGTCTATATACATCAAAATTGGAAAGGGAAAATAGAACCTTCCACAATAGTAAAGTAAACATGTCTTGGGACAAAGGTGCTCAAGATGATAAAATATTAGTTAATAATTCAATCATTGATAATTTTGATAGGGACCTCACTTTAAAAATAAATAATGATAGTTTGATTGACAAGGATAAAGGTTCACACCATGTGGATGATCTTCAAAGGGAAGAGTCCATGTTTGCCACGGGTGACATAAATAATAAATGTACACACCATGTGGAGGGTCTTCAAAAGAAAGACGCCACGAAATATATGGGTGACATAATAAATAAATGTTCACACCGGGAAATAAATATGGGTGACAAAAATTTGATTTGCAGCAAACAGATTAATAATGATAATGTGAGTGATCCTTTGACAAAAGATGTTAAATTATTTAATGGTAATATAGATTTAACAGTAGGCTATATAAGTTGTTTTAAAACAGAAACGACTCATCCATCTTCCCATAAGCAGAAATTAAGTGTTCAATTTAAAATTAAAAGTTTGTTAAAAGATGAAATTATTGAAAATTTAGTATATAATTTAATGAACCCCATCACAGTAGTAATTAAGGAATATTTAGATTATTTAGAAAACATTGAGAATAATAAATTAAGTTTATGTTTATTTCAATCAATAAAACAACAGCTACAACTCCCCAAATTAATAGAAACATTATTGTTAATAAGTACTAATGCAAAGTGGTTTGTAAACGTTAATTCTCTTTGGTTGGTACAGCTATATAAATGTTTCGTGAAATTATATCCAATAGTGGTAAATTTATTAGTGAATTTAAATAAAATTGTTCATAAGGAACAAAATATTTTACATTATGGGTATGTAAAGCCCGTACAGCATATATTAAACCCACATGATGAAAATGTGTCACATCATGTGAATGATAAAATGATTTTACAAGAGGGTGTGAAATTTATATGGACCCATGCGAGAATAGAGGCTTTGGATGCAGTTGAAAAGTACCCACAGCCCAGATATTTAAAAATGTTAAGAAGTCTTCCCAAAATAGTGGACTACAATTGCCACTTCATTTTAAGGGAACTCGATGATGCAATTACAATATTTGTAATACCTATGAAAGGTGTAAAATTTAAAGAATTTAAATACACTTTTGTATATATAGTTATAAGTAGTTTAATTAATTTAGGTGTTTTAAATGTCATTTGTTTAAACTTTCTCGTCATGAAGGGAGTGAAGTTTAAAATAAACTCCAAGAGTTTTGCATATTTACTTCTGACTTGTATATAGATAGAATAAGCATATTATAGGGAAATTTCATGTCTCTATGTTTTATATCAATAATATTGTAAATAATGTATAAGTATATTAACTGGTATTTATGGGAAATCTTGAATTTATACCATTAGCATTAGCGATTCTCGCTTATAAATTACAGATATGCCCATAGGGATATTTATGCAGTGATCTTGAATAAATAATAATGTGTAAATAAATGAATTTTAGATCACTTGCAATTTTATGTTTAGTTAAGTAAGGATTTCTTATTGTGTGCGTTATATCTGTATTTCACTATTGCTTACATCAATATCAATTTTAACTTTATACAAATAATAAATGCAGGCGTATCATTCCAAGTTTTATTTAAATTAATTTTCACTTTATTCATTTTCACCATGATGTATATAAATATTTACTGTATTAATAATTTATGAAAACTTTATTTTTATTTAAGTAAAACAGTAAAAGAATCTTAATAAAATTTTTATAAGGTTATAATTTTAAGACGTATTAAATGCTACGTAAAAAGGATCGAGCAGGTGTTCCTCGCACAAATACGTCTGGCATTGGCAAGGACTGACCGGTACAAAAAGTATTGTTTATCAGGTGCTCGGCTGAGTCATAATGTATAGACGGATTTATGGTCACATGTTTGTTTACCTCTCGCAAGGATTATTAATACGCTGTTTCCTCATGCAACCGATAAGAGCAGCACCGTCGACATACAATTTTGGGAGATGGATTCGTGCTTAACGAAAGTTGCCGTACGTTTTTGTAAGGAAATTTACGAATAAAAGCGCGGACAGATAAAAATTTCGGCAATTGCTGGGGAAAACCGCAATTTTAGCAAGTCTAAAAGTAGGTGAAAACCACTTCCTCCCTCTTCTTTAATAGGATTATTTTAAAATCCGGACTTAGAATAATTTTTGAGATTTTCAATACTTATAAAATTTTTACAAGATTCTACACTTATAATAATTTTATTTTTAACATGCTGCGTGTATTACATTAAAATGTTTAGATGTATTCGTATAACTACCTATGTATGAAATACCTTTATTTTATGAACTCGGTGTTTGAATTTATTTAATTTCATTTTATTTTCTTCTTTCTAGAGAGTTTTGTTTTGCATGTAGGGTACTATGCCGTACGTTATGACAAAACTTTCTAGCAATTGTAATGATAACTTTGAATAACATAATCATTTTCTTTTCCGTATAATTTATTTTTCTTTTAAATTTATTCATCCTACAAAGGATATTTGAAACTAATAATTTTGTTTATGTGTATATAGGTTATATATATATATTAAGTGAATAAAATCTTTTATTGAAAATTATGGAAGAGTTTAATACGATGTATGAAGAATTAAGGTGATTAACAATATTTGTTATAAATGTGTGTATAGTGGCGTCTCCAAATTCTTTATTTGTAGTGGTGTTTATTGTATTGGAATTTCGTGAAAAAGGTAAAGTTTATTTTCTTTTAATGTATATATATTATTTCTTTTGATATGAGAATTAAGTATTTTTCTTTCTTGTTGTATTTGGGTGTTCAATATTAACGTGTTGAATAATACATCAGGGATGTGTGAAATGAATTATGTCATTATTTAATTCATAGCATGGAGTCCTGGTGAATTTGATATACACGAATTGGTCTTGGTGGTACTGCGTTTGGGAGCGAGAAAAGGCACCAGGCAGAACTAATCAGGGCTGAGTTAATTTATTGAATACGCAGAGGCATTGTTTTATTTCACTTTATTTATTCAATTAAAAATATATATATTCCTTAAGGGGTGTGCACATGATGATGTATGTTCGGGTTGCGTCCGACGAGCTGAAAATGACATGCTCGTAGGGTGGAACTTTGGGATACTCTTCTGTGTGAATTTGTTACTGATGGTACTGTGTTGGGAGCGAGAAAAGGCGCCGGACAGGACTAATTAGGGCAAAGCCACTTCCTTAATGTCTATATTTTGTTAGCAAATTGTAGACCGCACAAATTTTTATTTTTATTTTAAATTCCAGTACAATTCATCACGGTTAATTTATTTTAATTTTGATTGTTTACATGTATCTATGACAAATATTAATAATAATAATCACGTTCACATTTTTAGATATATGCTTGCACGACATGATGATTTCATTTATTCATTATTTCTTGTAGTATTTTATTGATTATGATGTATAAATTTGGGATTATGACTGAATATTGATTTTTGATGTGTAAATATTTGTAGATTAAAACTGTTGAATTCATTTAAAATTATTTTATTTTAATAAATTAGATGTTAAGATTTATTTTGTATTTTATTTCTTTACCTGACCTGGAGATGATTAAAGAGAAGGAGAATCAAGTCATATTTTCTGCCCCTGAGAGAACTATTTATTTTCAAACTGAGCTAGTTACATGTAGAATGTTTTGCTTAACCTACCTTTCAGCAGAAAGTTCACCGTATCATAGTCTAGCATAAGGCCTAGCACTAGGATGCGTGCTTGACTCCCAGTTACGACTTAATTAAGTAAACTAAATTTATTTTATTTATATGTAAATTTGAAAGAGTCACAGCAATATGTATTAGCGTAACACAGTATGTATGTTCTTTAATTGAAAAACGGGCACAGACTAGATTTCTTTTACATATTTCGAAGGCAACGTGCAACGCGTTTGAACGTGTTTTAGACGCTCGGCTTCCAAATCAATGCTCGCGTACCGAATGTTTGATGGCTGCTCGTATACTGAATTACTCGGGAAGGGAGGTGCTCGTAAACCATAGGTTCCCAAAGTGGGCGATAACGCCCCCTTGTGGGCGCTGCAGGTCTAAAGGGGGGCGGTAAGAGACCCAGAAAAAAATGGGGGCGTTGTGTAAAGGCTTAGGGGGCGATTTGTAATTTCATCTAGAATCTAGGAGGACTCTTAGACACCGACTGAGCTCTCGACTCTCGACTAGGGATGGGCGATAAACATCGATGTTCATTGAACATCGATATTTTAGGATCGATGTTCGATGTTTGCAATTTAGATTTATCGATAAACTATCGATGTTAGAAGAAATATAGTGAACATCGAACTTTTAAGCTTGACAAAATTATTTGCACTAATCACAAAATAAAACAGCGTCCTCTGTTGACAAATACAAAAATGTTTCCAAATTAACAGCTCACATACAGGCTACGAGGATGTAAAATTGTCTACGAATAAAAGAAGTATTTAAATTACACAGTGCTATATCATATAAATTCGAATATTTCATTTTAGGCTCTTTTAAATATTACTCAGTATAAATATTTAAATAATATATAATTAAATACATAAATTTATAGTACTTTTAATGTGCAGAATAAAAGTTAAATTATGTATGCATGCAGAATAAGTGAAGGAGGTAAACGTATTTTCATAGAAAAAGAAGGGAGATAGACATTACCGATGTATACTTCTTCGGGAAATTCCCTAGTGCGTACAATCATACACGACGATACACGTATTAAATGCAAGATGACACATCAGAAATATAAAACCATATCCATATGTATCTCGGTATTTGCCAGCGTAGTCAAAAAAAAATGCAAGACTATAAAATCCCAAATAAAAATCGTTCTCTTAAAAAGCTTTGATACACGTAAATGTATATATTTTTTAAGTATCAGACGATTTAAGTCATGTGGTTGTTTCATGCGTAATTGCATAATATTGTTTTTTTATATAGTTTTTTTTGAGTAGTTTCTAAAGTTAACTACATATTATAAATGTATATATTTCTTTTATTATTTTTTTTGAATAGTGATATCTTTTATATCATTTTGTTAAGGACGTAAATTAATTAAGTTATAATAAAGTTTTTGTTAAACTGCCAAAAAATAAATCTATAAATATAATTATCGATGTTTAAAAACATCGATGTTTGGTAGTCGATATTTTGCAACCATCGATGTTGATCAACGATGTTAACATCGATGTTTGATATCGATGTTTACCCACCGATGTCCCATCCCTACTCTCGACTACAGCTTGTGAACATCAACTAATATTAATTAAGAGATTGCTCAAACCAACTCGGTTCGATATTTCTCTCCGAGTAGTTCATATATCTGTCCTGTTTTATTGAATAAATAAAATAAAAAACATATCAATCGGTCGCTCCGTTTCGAAACGAAAAGAGACACAAACAAACAAATAAAAAGGCAACTGTATCAATCGGCTGGTTCATAGAATACTTGTTCTTACTTGTTGAGTACGATTGAGCGTCGAATGAGATAAACGAGTTTATGCATGTTTGTCTTATTCCTGTCGGTGCGTGCTGCTTATGCAATCCTATATAAACAACGTAATATTTATTTTATTTTCATTTGCGGTTTCGCGCGTAATAGATAAGCAGTACTTAAGTTCAACACTTATACTTACGTATTTCTCAAAACAAAACAATGTCGGAAGTAAAAAAGAAGAGACGGCAATACTGTGCGGAATATATTAAATTCGGATTCATTGAAAATCCTACAAACCCATCGTCGCCTTTGTGCCTTCTATGCCTAAAAACATTTTCGAATGAAGCAATGAAGCCTTCAAGACTTCAAGATCATTTGAATAAAATGCATCCAGATAAGAAAGACAAGAATGTAGCATATTTTCAAGACCTAGAGAAGAAGCATAATACTCGGCCAAGTGTAGCAAAACTCTTTTCGGCGGCTGCTAAGCAAGATGACGACGGACTTCGAGCTTCGTACAACATCTCTTTGTTAATTGCTCAAAAAGGCAAACCACACAACATCGGAGAAGTGTTAATTTTGCCAGCAATAAAGGAAGTAATAACTACTGTGCTTCATAAACCGGCCGCAGATATTATCGGAAAAATTCCTTTGAGTAATAATTCTGTGCAAAGACGAATTGATGAAATGGCCGGAAACATAGAAGAATCATTGTGCAATCATCTGAGGACTAGTCAATTCTCAATTCAGCTCGATGAGTCCACTTTACCAACTAATGAAGCATTGTTGCTGTCTTACGTGAGGTTTATTAAAGATGAGAAAATATGTGAAGAACTATTGTTTGCTAGAAATTTAGAGACCGATACAAAAGGCGAAACCATATTCAATACATTGGAAAAGTTTTGTGATGAGAAAGAGATTCCCTTGAAAAATATTATATCAGTTGCTACGGATGGCGCTCCGGCTATGACAGGGTGCCATAAAGGCTTCATAGCGTACGTAAAAAATAAAATTCCAGATGTCCTTGCTGTACATTGCGTTATTCATAGACAACATTTGGTTGCTAGAAATTTAAGTGAACGACTATTTCAATCACTGCAATATGTCATCAAAGCAGTCAATAAAATCCGTAACTGCTCTTTGAATGATAGATTATTTCATCAGCTTTGTGTTACTAATGACGAAGATTTCAACCGTTTGTTGTTTCATACCGAAGTTCGTTGGCTATCAAGAGGCAATTGTCTGACTCGATTTTACAACCTGTTTGACTCTGTGATAGAGTTTTTGGAAACTAAAGATACAGAATTGCGCAACAAGCTCATTACATCAAAAAATGATATAGCTTACATGACAGACCTGTATAAATTGTTCAACAACATGAATCTCCAACTGCAAGGCGATGAACTAAATTTAATTAAAACAAAAAATGTCGTTGCTGCTTTCGCAGCCAAACTGCTTCTACACAAAAAGAATATGGGCAGACGTGAGTTTCATAATTTTCCGAATTTATCAGTATCCTGCAGTAACGACGACTTGTTTGCCTACTGCCAACATTTGGAAAAGCTCCACATTGACTTCACCGAACGATACCAGGATATTTTGAATTTGGAAACACCAGACTGGGTGTTGGATCCGTTTTCAAATGTCAACACAGCAATATCACCACATCTGGAAGAAGAACTTATAGAATTGACAACGAACGAGGAAATAAAAATCAAGTTCAAAAATGGCTACCAAGAATTTTGGCTACAAAAACCGATCCCGCAATTGTACCCTGGATTGTGGTCAATCATTCAACGATTCTTGATAGCATTCCCATCGTCATATTTGTGTGAACGTGGATTTAGTGCTGTAGCAACGCTGCTTACTAAAAAGAGAAATCGTTTGCATGTTACCGAACTGATATCAACAAACTTATTAAACAGCATCAGATTCATCCTTCACATTAGTTTTTATATTAGAATCGATTATGTTTGTTTTATTTTGAATTTTGAATAAAAGATACTTTGTCTGAATACTATAAAGTTGCGTTTCAATAATCATTCTCATTGGCAGGTGTAGCCCGTAAAAGTTAACTTGAGACCTGAGCGCCGTTGTGTACTACCTACTACGCTCAGGTCTCAAGTTAACTCATTCATTCTAAACGAGACTTTTACTATAACCCATAGTAAAAGTCTCGTTTAGAATGAATGTTTAATCTCCGCTAATATAGCTCACAATAATTAATTTAATTTGAAGTTATAGTGGTTTTTGAGTAGGTGAAAAAATGGGGGCGCTAAAAAATAATTTATTCTCAAAGTGGGCAGTAGGCAAAATAAGTTTGGGAACCACTGTCGTAAACCGAGGTTCCACTGTATATATAAATTCAGTGAATTTTGCGAAAGCCTAGCGGAAAATTTCTTCACTTTAAAACCATCAGAACATTAAAATAATTCCCGCGACCTTCCGATACATTATCTGTGCTCCACCCCTCGACCATTTCTGATTCAATGTATTACTTCATATCCTATATGTAGGTACTCCTAGATTTGCTTCTTGAACGTGATTCCTCTATAAAACCTTAATTTTGTTAATTGCGACATTCTCAGAAAAACATGTATTGAAACATCTGTTACTTGATATAATGCAGTACGATTTAAAAGAGTCTAGCCCAGAACCGCGGGTTTACCGTAATGGTGTAGGGCAACCGTTTAGCAATCGGGAGGTTTGGGGTTCGAATCTCAGACGTGTGTATTTTTAAGAAAATAAAAATTTACCTAATTAAATAATTATCAGTGCTAAAAGTAGAAAATTATAATTAGAATGTATTGAAAGATTTTACACCATCAACGATATTTGACATTATGGCTATTTTAAATTGTTACAGTTATAGTTCACTATCAAAATAATTTAAGTACAATATATCAGATGTAAAAAAATCTCGATAAAAGGAAAATTAAAGATCTAGTACACTTTCTAGACTCCATTCTTCAATTATAAACGCATTTTCAATTGGTTAAATATAAAATAAGTTTAGTAATATTAAAATAATTTGAAAAATATGAACAGGAAATATCACGTCAAATTGTAACATTCAAGTAATCCTATGAATAAAATTGTATTCGAACTCTATTTATATATGTATAACAAAATGCACATTTACATTTGCTGAATTAATAACGCAATAATTTTGCTTTCATTATCATTTCCCTAACAATAATTATTTCAAAATAACCTCAATTTAATGGAAATCGACGAGAACAGGAAAACACTTTCCAAAAAATCTCGCCATGCACCAATCGTAAATTCTTTCTAACTCTACTATTAGACCTCTTTTTTTGCATGTATTTCTTCCTTTTATCTCACAGTGAAATGCAAATGGATTGAAGCTCTTAAGAAAATGTAAATCTCCAACAGCGGCAAATAGCCAATAAGTATGCCAATCGATCGTCCAGCGACATTGACCCAATTTCGTTGGTTCATGCGTTTCCAATCAGATGAAATCGCATCACGTATGAATGGTTTCTATTTTTCTGTCTGTGTATTTTCTCTCTGTTAATTGCAAGAATGTCTCTTACAGGTAAAATAATTTATTGTATATTTAGAAATTTGGTTTCTTTGCGCTTTACACTTTTACTGTAACGATGAGAATTAATTATATATGTATATCGCAAAATATTTGGGAAACTAATACATATACTATGTATGTAACATTTCTTTTCTACACTCTTTCTTGGATACTGCCTATTTTAAAAACTAATAGAATAATTAAACACTTTCACCACCGGACAAATCGTAAGCGATAATACAAATTGCCTCCTTTATTTTAAATTATTTTAAAAATTTTGAGGTTTATTATTACCCTAGAATGCTAAAGAATATTATTTGCGTAAGTTAATACAAGTAAAACTTTATAAATAACTTAGTAGGAGCTGTAAAATGTATGACCTCTTTGTTATAACAAAATGATGATTCAAATATATAATATTTTTTTTAAAATAAATGTGTTATATTCGAAAATTAAAAGAAAATTAATATTACTAGCTCAATTACTTAATATTCTTCAATTCCATCTCTACTTAATGTTATTTGGTGTTGGATTTACAGTTTTCTATTATAGAAGATCACAGTATCTTATCAAACATGCAACTAAAACAATAATGTAGCTACAATGTCAATGTGAAATCTTTTAGAGTCCGATCCAAACCTGATGGTACCTGCGTAGAAAACGATTTTCGGTATTAGACAGAGCAAGCAGTATAAAATGAGAGAGATATCTATGGGGAGCGCTGTACACAGTCGATCGTGAAAACATTAGTCTACTATTTGATCATTTGTCGTTTAGTCTTTGCTTCGTACTGTGCTCCGATACATTGACATCATTTATATACATTTTAAAATCTTTTATAAAACCAGTTTTTTTAATTAATAATAAAACACAAAAGTGTGTCCATGTTAAGAAAATTAAAGATTATATTGTTAAAGAACATACTATGGATGATTTCCACAAAGAATTTATTATTAATGTACATTGTGACAATGAGACTGATTCTGTATTTGACTATTCGTCAGATAAAAATGGTTATTAAAATTTTATAAAAGTCGGGTTTTTTAATTTAATTCAATCTTTATTTTTATTTTAAACTGATTTATCTAGTGTTGAGGTTTACTTTTTCATTTGCTTTTGAAATGTGTATAATAATAATAAAATTTATAGATTGCAGATTTTATTCCATGGTGTTGTATTTAAAAGTAGCGGGGGAAATATACACGAGCGTTTTGGTGCCGATATTTTTAGCACGGATAGTACAGAGTTTAAGCCACGCCTCGCGCATCTCAAGTCCCATCAGGTTTGGATCGAACTCTACTAGAACGTACAAATCATATGGAGAAAGTAATTCTCATTTAAAATAATCCCTCAACTGTCATCAATAGGATATGTCAATGTTTTTCTTTAAACATATTTCCTGGTCTTATATTCTTCAACAAAAAACGTATATATAATTCTTAATTCTTCAATTACTGGTTTCTCTTAAATTATAAACAATATCTCCATTCCATGGCCTTTGTCAAATTATGATCACTATCTTCTTTTGTTGAATTGATGATCGACGTTTATCACCAAACCTAGTTACATTAATTGCTTCTAACAAGTTTCATTCAACAGCACTTGTTTTTTAAAATCATATGTATCTTCTTAACCCTAGTTATCATTTTATAACAAAAAATTCCATTTTTTATTTATTTCCAACCATTTTCTTCCATTCAAAAACGGCAGTTAATTTTGATTAATTGTTAAGAACATATTAATACAGGAATTTGAATTTCTAAGTTTAAATAAGTGTTTCTACTTACTAATGGATTATTTAGCAACTGGAATGTCAAAAAAAAATTTACTAGCTCGAGTTAGAATTGTTTATAAAATTGTATTTGTGGTGAAAGTAGTGCGATGACAAAAATTTTCGACCTCGAATGTCCACGCTTTGAAGTCCCCTGATATCGAAAACATGGTTTTTAAAAAATGTCTCTCTCTTTGTATGTGTCTGTGACCAGTGGCGGCTCGTGAGATTTCTGAAAGGGTGGGCAAGTCGGACGGGACATTTCGAACAAGATATCATAATTTTACTAAAATTTATTAGAGTTCCATGTTGTTCGAAACAGGAAATATACCGTTCAGCAAGAACTACGTAAAGGTCTACAGCTATACATTGCCAGGAGATGAAAAAGAGAGATGTATTGTATAGTAGGCGAAGAACAGTTACTAAATTAATTATTAACAAAACTAAAAACGAAATAATAATAAAAAAATATAATAAAACATTTGTTAATAAAAGTGAAAAAGAAATTCTCAATCAAAATGTAGTAAATTTCCAAGAAGAAATAAATTAACCATAATATTCTATTAAAACTAATTAACTAATTTATGTACTGGTCATGTGATTAGTAGTTTAACTCAATTCGTGTATTTTGTTTTTGTAGCGCAAAGTGATCTATAATTTTTTCGTAAAACTGAGTTGATTCATAATTTTCCTGAAGGTATTTGACTAAACCCCTTTTGATAGCACTCTCTGATAATTTATATAATCTTGACTGGCTCACAGAATTCCTGGCGAAAGATTTTACTGGTTTCAATGTCGAAAACCTTTCTACGGTCGCCGACGTAGACGGCAGACACAACTACTAAATAACTAAATACTGAGAACGTTGCATTTCTCTTAATTCAGCCCTAGTCGGGCGCGTCCTACTTCGAATCGCGCATGTATTTATGTAATATCTCTTGGAATAATTCAAAGAGCTACAATTACTGCAAAGAATAGGTTCCCCAATGAAATTTAATATATTTTTTTTGTGTTGACAGATTTTTATAAATTAAATTCAAGGTTAAAAAAAAATCGAGGTGGCAGTGCCACCTTGCCCACCCTTAGGAGCCGCCACTGTCTGTGACCACAATAACGGACGTTCTAAACAGATATATTAAGAGTCTATAAAGGTATTTAGAGTTGATTTTGAATAATTTTTGTACAATTTTTTTTTCAAAATTCGGAGCGGAAGTAACACCTTTTCTCTTACAATATAGCAGTTTTCTTTTTGCAAATAACTCATAATTTAAGTATGCATTCTATACCTTTATTCAAACTATGTATTTAGCGCTGGATTTGGAATACTTTCTGTATTAAATAAATTTCAAAATTCAGACCGGAAGTAAAAGTTTTACTCTTATCCAATAAGTATATCAGTTTTTTTTGTAATTATCTCGTAAGTTATGTATTCTATGTAGATTTAGTATGAATATAAATGGAGTCAGAGCTAGATTTGCAATAATTTTTGTATGAAAAAATGTCAAGATTTTAACCGGAAGTAACAGTGTTGTTCATACTTTGTTAACAAGGTAAAAATATTTAAAACTTAATTTGGAATAACTTTTATATAAAAAAATTCAGAACCCACATATGTACATATAAGAAACTAGTGTGGTGACCACACCTTATTTTTCTTTAACATTCTAGTTATGATATATTTTTCTTTACATACCCATTTAGTTGTCTAATTCCATATTCTTAAATTCTACTAAATATTCTTTTATTCATAATTCTCTTAATATCTAAACTTTTTTTTAGTTTTTGTACAGCCAATATTCAATAACATAACAGCTGATGAAAGCGTAATGTTATTCACACTGCTGAGTATATCTTATTACTTTTATTTTTAAGTGTGTAAATTAAGTAATTCCCTGATTGTGGAACATTCTGTATAATATAAGTTAACACTACAACGAAGTTCAGGTTTACTTACTAAAACCATTAATTACCTGTTATCTAGAGAAACGAAAACAGAGACCGTGTTGCTATTGAAAAAAAAACCGTGTCAGACCCTAAACAGTTTATTATGAAACGACCTATCGCTATATCGATCAATCAAGTAGTTAAACTAGAGCTGTCGGAAGTGCAGGTCATCTCCGCCGCGGGTATATGTTGATAAAATCAATCGCTTTTTATGTCCTAGCGTGTGTTCTTGCTCCTCTTGTTTCTACTTTCGACAGCCAACAGTTTTTTTTTTTTTATTATTATTATTAGTAGATATAATTATATAGAGAATCTTGACGGTTGAACTAAATTAAATTATCCAAAATTCACAGCACGAGTGTCGTTGAACTACTCCACATATTGGATGCTCCAACTCACGCAAATGTCATGACATTTCATGCGGATTTATAGCAGACACGAATGAGAAAACCATTATACCAATTAGATTGATTTCAATTTAGTGTACCGCGAGATCAAAAATTATATTGATAAAGGTTTGCCATGGAATGTAAAACGTCTGTCTTAAGTTATATAATTAATGTTATACTGACAAATATTAATGACAGTATGACATTAATGATATAACTTAAGACAGACGTTTTACATTCCATGGCAAACCTTTATCGATATAATTTTTAATCTCGCGGTATAATATGCATGCATATAACGTATTAGTAGATCGAAACATTATATCAGCGGCTTCTATAACCTTCCAGGAGAGGCGCGAAATATTACCAAGAGAAGCGCCAAATTAGCTTCGTATTTTTTTTTTACATTTTTGTGCACACATACGAGGGTCATCCAGAAAGTAAAGAACGTTTTGGCATAATTAAATAAAAACCGTGTTTCCCTATATAGGGAAAATCAGAGCAAAAATGGTTCTAAAAAGCCATTTGTAGTACTAAAAGACATCAGGAGGCTGCCTCGACTTTTTGGGAATCGATTGAATATGATATCCATTTGCCGGAATATTTACTGGTGACGAGTGTTGAGTGTTTGAGTGTTTCTATTTTCTGGAACGTGTCATTACTGGTGACGAGTGTTGAGTGTTTGAGTTTTTCTATTTTCTGGAACGTGTCATTACTAGTAACGAGTGTTGAGTGTATGAATCTTTTCATTTTCTGGATCGTGTTATTACTGGTGACGAGTGTTGAGTGTTTGAGTACAACCTGGAAACTAAGCGCTAGAACATAGACTGGCATAATTCAACCTCTCTAAGGCACAAAGAAAGCAAGAATTAAGATCGTCCATAAGAGCTTGTGCCTTAAGGCCAAACGGTCAATAAACACCAAAAGGTTCTTGAAAAACTTGGAAAAAGGGTCATGAATGTGAGATCAAACAAGACCAAACATCAAGATTGACTGGGTGCTGCATCACTACAATGCATACATCAATTTCAATTAAAAAGTTTTTGGCCATTAAAAATATTCCTGTGCCTCCTCAGTCCCCTTATTTGCGTGATTTGAGTCCTTCTGACTTTCTATTCTTCCCGAGATTGAAAAATCACCTTAAACAACGTCATTTTGAGATACTCGATAACATTCAAACAGCTGTAATCGACCAGCTAAAGTCTATTCCAGTATCTGAGTTCCAGCACTACTACAAGAATTGGAAAAACCATCTCCAGCGCTGTGTGAAGTTATTTTGAGGGAGCCAATATTGGATTGTGATTTTACTCAAATAAAAAACTCGTGACTTAACTTCGCACTTCGCATTATAGTATATAAGCTTGTTATTATCCTGTTAATTGCAGTTTTCAGTTTTTTCTTTTTTAATAGTTTTTAATATTTAAAACTTGTCTATATTATTATATGTTTAAAAAATAAATGGTAGGGAAATGAGAATTTTTTTTTACGAGAGACGTGGCATAAAGACTGGATTACATATATGTACGAGGTAGGCGCCATAAATTCTCGGCCTGATATACAAAAAAGAAATTTGGAACAATATAAAATTTTTTATTTTTTAATGTAATCTCCCCTAACTTCTATATATTTACTACAACGATTAATTAATAATTCGATACCTTTGTAAAAATAATCTGAGTTTTTCCGTTCTATAACAGCTGCTTGCAACTCACTGTCGTCCTTAAAACTACGCCCCCTAAGGTCTTTTTTTAAATCAGAAAACACAAGGAGCCATATCCGAACTATACGGTGGATGATCCTATTCTTGAAATCCGCATTCGCGGATGGCAGCTTGTGAAATGGCGGCAGTATGGACGGGAGCATTGTCGTGCAATAATCGCACACCTTTTGTCAATTTTCCACGACGTTTTGCATGAATACTGTCCCTTAATTTTATGCAATAAAGACGCATAATATGTATTTCGCTATTTAAAGTCAATTAGCAAAATTCCCTCACAATCCCTGAATATTGTGGCCATCATCTTCTTCGTTAATTGAACGATTTTCGCCTTTCTGGAACGAGGTTTATCAGGTCGCCGCCATTCCATGGAATCCCTTTTCGATAGAGGATCGTAAAACAGAACCAGCCCCTGTGACAATGGACTCCGAAATCGGTTTTGGGTCGTCTCTACACATGTTTAAAAACGACTGCGCACATTCGACTCGACGTTCACGTTGGAGAGCAGAAGAAGTCGCGGTACGTATCTTGCACTAATTTTATTCATACCCAAATGGTCATGGAGAACACTTGTTTCGGAAATGTTTATCACTGCTAATTCCTTTACTTTCAAACGGCGATCTTCTAGCACTAAATGTTCAATAATTGAAATTTGTTAAGGCGTTATCACTTCAATTGGTCGACCCGACCGATCAACATCTTTCAGGGATTCTTGTCCCTAACGGAAACATTTTGCCGACTTTTTTTTCAGTTGAATACGAAGGAGATGAATCACCGTAAACGCCGTCTAAACGTTTTTTTTAATATGATAAGGTGTATGCCCTTCTTTTGTTAAAAACTTAACGACCGCGCGGTACTCAGTTTTCGTTACTTCAGACATTTTGGTGCTCTAGTCACGTTGGTTGGCTGGTTACTAAAAACTACTAGGCTTCGAACCGTCATATTTATAGTGTACACCTAGCGTATGTGCATGCATGGCGTAACGGAGTTTGAACACGTTTAAACCTGTAAAAGCCTGTAAGGCCGAGAATTTATGGCGCCTACCTCGTATGTATGAATGGTATTACACGGAAAACTATACAATTTCGAATACCTATGAGCTAATATCGAATATATTAAATTATTAGGTTATACGCTGTATACTATGTCATTAAAGCAAGCAGTAATTACTATTTACTCTACTGCCCATGTTGTTTGCGAAAAACTATCCATCATTAAATAAATAACATTCATCACTCGTGTAAGCTAGCAATAACACATAAACATAATTATAATTGGAGCTTACATTTGATAGATATGCTTTTAAATTACTTATATACATTTACGATAATAATAGTTCCAGTTGGTTTTTCGATCGGCCATTAGTATTGCAACGAATTTTAAGTTAACTTTCTACATTTTTTTATTTGTACTATTCTTGCTTGAATTCATATTAATTGCCAAATTTTAAATTGTAATTGCATACGCGCAGTTTAAGAGAATAAAATTATGAACAGAAATTAAAATAACTTTAAAAAATATTTTAAAATCAGAGGTAACTACGTGAAACGGCCTGAGAGTCAAGTAATCGTAGAGCAACCTGTATCAGGTTATCGCAGAAGTAGCAATAACCTTAATGATGTCCGTTAATAAACTTGGCGAAACGTCGGCAGTCCTGCCATTCCTGCATTACACGTAAGTACTTATTTTTATATTTGAAGAGCATTTTTCAAAAGTAAATTAAATTTTCGTAAATATGAAGAAATAGCTTACAAGGAAAACTTTGCCTTTCTAATATCGATTGCATATTTCATCCCTTACTAGTGCCTTAAAAGTATGTGTTTTATTTCAAACGTACACCAGGTCCATACATTATATTTTTATATAGAACTAACAATCATGCCGTATATATTGTAGAACTCGAAAGGAGGATTGAACTTGTGTATCCTGAAATACGAAAACTTTAAAAATGAGTCTGCACTTTCTCAAATAACTTCGTATCCGTAATTACTTCAGTAGACCATATAGAGGAGGCATATTCCAATTTAGACTGCACTAACGCGTTATATAAGATAATAACTGACTTCACATTAAAGAAGTCAGACGATTTACACCTTATTGCACCAAAGTTCCTATATGTATCATTAGTAATTATTTGAATGTGCGGAGCAAAATTAATGATAATTGAAAAATTTTCAAATTTTTATGAATCAAATGCAAATTATTAAATTGATAGTCACACAGAAATGGACACTTTCTCCTGGAAAAACTTACCACTGTACGCATGAAAACATTTAAGAGTATGAATTTTAAAAAATTACAAACTTTAGGTAAGTTATTAGCATATAAGAAATAATAGGAGGCCAAAGTTTCTACCCTGCGGAACTCCAGAAATCACAATAAACAGATGATAGTAACATACAAATTGCCTTCTGTTATACAGATATGACGAGAACAACCCAATGAATACGAGAAAAGCCAAACCGATGTGAGATTAAAAGAACGACAGCATAGTTTACCAGATCGAAGGCTTTCGAGAAATCTGTGTAAATAACAACCATCTGACATCTGCTCCCCAATCTACACAGAAATATCACTAGGAAAAACTAACAAATTCGATTATGTAGATGTGCCCCTCATAAACCCACGGTGTTATCACAATGTTCGGACCCAACATTATCACAGATCCTATCATGCCATCACATCATCACAGAAATGGACCGATTATTGCTCACTGATCAAGCATTACCCGGTACAATTCTTGGCAATTTCCACTCATCAGTAAACATTCCACCTAATAAAGAAAGATTAAAAACATGTTTTAGAAGATCTATGAAGAACTCAGCATACGTCTTATTTATTTATTTGTAGAACAGTATTATCCAATTCAAGGACGAACGAAAAGACATAGTAACAATTGCTTCAACCACCACCTGCAATGAAGAATGTCACAAATATTGCTCACAGTATTCCATATATGATTTAAACATGAACATAATTGCCGATTTAAGTAATAAATTCGTGTTGGCAATATCAGTATAAAAAGTGCACGCAATTTAATTTCTCTAAGAGCACTCAACAATACCGCGGAGAATACCGTACAAAAAAGTCATTAGTATATTTTTTCGCCGCAATTCAAGAGTCCGGCAGATCAGTTGTAAAAAGCAAAAATAAGAGTGGACCTAAGTTTCACCCTTGCGCATCACTTGAGAAAGGCTGGACCGGCTTAGAAAAATTGGAAAAGTTGTCCGGAAAATTGGAAAATTCGGAAAAAACAAAAAGGGCTTTTTTATGAACTCAAGACGATAATTCACGATCCGAACGATGGATATGCGTAATTCTGTTTTTTGTTTTGTTCGTTATGGTCCCTGGTAAAGCTTTCGGACAAAAAAAAATCGGGACAATCACAACGAAAGCTGGAAAATTCGGACGAACTACAAAAATGGTAATTTTTGTATGCACTTTCGATCATAACTGACGATAGGAACGGCATACAGTGAAACTTCCCATAGGCGGACATTGTTCGTTCCGACAATACTTCCCGGTTAAGAGAAGTGCCCGTTTATCAGAAGACAGAATAAATTAAGTAGAAACGCAAAGATAAGCTTTCATTTGAACACACAGTGTAAAATTATATACTTATAGCTTTATTTGCTGAATAAAAACTAAACGACTATGTGCACATTTATATATATGTACATATAGGAGGAACATATGTACAGCTCACAGATTGAGAGCTGACCGGTGAGATGCCTCTCCCACAAGATGCGCAGTGAATTCTTATAATATTTGGATAAGCACGAGCAGTCTGAAAAAATTGTCAAGCGTTACACATCGAAGTGCAACATGTTTCCTATATGTATATGTATCTCTTTTCAGTATATTACAATTTCTTATCTGCATTTACTCCTTCGTCCGGCTAATGTATGCGATGATGAACAAATCTTATCATTTTTTTTTTCCGAATAATTTCTCTGTCTCACACTAACTTATAAGTCCCGCAGCGAGGACTCCTCCCAGCGGTCAGCACTCGGTCTGTGTGCTGTACATATATCTATGTACATATACAATGTATATGTACTATCTTACAAAATACTCTAAAATGGAAGTTTGCTTGTGTGTATTACATGCCAATTTTGCCTCAAGATGTAATGATGATAGCTCACTAAGCATACCAAACGCTTGTACATCACATCTTTTTCAAAATAAAATTCTTCATCATCACTGTTTTGACTTTCGTTTTCTAAATTATCGGGCAAAATATGATCTGGGTTATCGTCCTCTGTATACAAATTGGCGTCAATATTTATAAATTCCTGTACATCATTACTACCTAATTTTCCCCTTAGCGTACACATTTGAGCCACTTTAGATAAAGGAATTTCATTTTCAGAATCAAATTGATCACTTTTAAACTCCTCATTTATTTCTTGAAATCCTAATTGTATCAGATGAGACATTATCCCATTTTAATAAAATAAATCGCACCTAATACGCTAAATTAAATTATGTCCCGAATCAGAACTCTCAAACTGCGATAAAATGTGTTTTAGTATTAAATGTCAGTACCAAGCGTCGCCTACCGGAAAGAGCAGAACAACGTCTGCCGGCTAGCTAGTATTTACATAAATATATAAATTTGATGGAATGTCATTAGAACGTGCCGACTGTTTAGATTTCAATTTGTTTACCGCTATCGCCATAGTAATTGCAGCTCAGATATTTTTTGCACACGCATATGCATATGGGATGTATCGCAAATTCAAGGTTAAGTAAGGAAGTATTATTAGTGGGTCAGCCACAAATTAGCAAGGTCGGTTTCAAAGTATTTTCTTTTAAATAATTAATGTTTCGTTTCTGCTTTTTATTGCACCCGTTCAAATGTGATAAAATGGAGAATCTACGTTGCTAGTTTTCCTATTGTAAATGTAATTCATATAAATTTAATAATATTTTACTAAGAATGAATTACAAATTATGTACTTCTAAATAGGATTCCAAATGGTATAAAAATAGTCGAAACAACCTTGAATACAATCCGTTGCAGTTGCCGTGTGTGCTAGCATCCGTCTGAGAAATTAGATCAAAAACACGTCACGCTGACTGGTCGCTCTTCTTGGAGATAATGAAAAAAATTGAAATTAGTTAAACGATTGTCTAATTGCAAAAGAACATTATCGGTTCAAAAAGCATCGGGAACTGCGCTTCTCTACTGCCTATGTCGGACGCAGACACGATCTTGTTATGGAGAGGCTTTTCAAACGGTAAAGTACAATTGCAAAACGGTAAAAAGAATGAATTGTTGTGCTATGTTGTTGGTCAGATGAATACCATAAACTCTCGTAACCGTATCAGATCATAATGGAGATTAAATACAAATAAATTATTTCCCCTTGACGCTGTTATTAATTGTATTGTCCTGCTAATAATAGCTTGTTAAGATGAGCTTTAAATTTTTTTTATTCTAAATATCGTACTATAAGAAATTATTTGGATAATGGTTGCTCTTATTAGTAATTGAGAATTTTATCTGATACAATTCAATTAATTTAGCACATTAATAATTTATAAATGTATAATTATAGTTATAGCATGATATTTAAACGTTTTATTTATTGAAATCCCTCTCGGAATAACTTTGTGCCTATAATTAAAAATAATTTATTTTAAAAGTTTAATACAAGATAGATTTAAATTTATATTAATTTTTGCAATATGCAATTCAATTGTAATCCAATATCCTTTATATGAGGGGTATGACATTTCAAAATGATCTACTTGTTTCATATCACACCTATTGAAAAGCCTTGTGGATATTATGGAAAGTTTTTACGATCTAAAATTAAACCTTACACATAGATGGCGTGTATGTAGCGTAAATAATATGTACAACACACTCGTCACATCGGAAAATGATTTTACGCAACCTGTTTCACAACACTAAGGTAATTGTCCGTGCTTCGTATAACAGTTGCACTCCGGTTAATCACACCGATTTATTGCCCCATGCAGGTATATAGGTTTTCGTGTTTAAACACCGGAACGACAAATTGTTGTTCAATATGGGTCCGGTCGGTTGTTGAGTAACCCAAAAACTACTCACATACGATAGAAACGACACAAAACAACTATATCATACTGGACAATTTGAAAAAAATTGCGAGCGATAAGAAACCAAGACGGCGATGTATGTATTGTTGTCGTGTTGAAATACAGTTAGTGGGTGTTATGTGTAAATAAAAGCTTCCTAATTGCCAATTGTATAAAGTACTTTTATTACTAATAAACTTTACTTGACCAACAGAAAATCAATTACAAATATCAAGAGCAGACAAATTAAAAAAGAGATGGGGCAATTGCTTTACAAAAAGGAATTAAAATTTTCAAATAAATTTAAAAAATGAGGTGTGGCCACCACACGACTTTCTTATACGTATGAGCGTTTCAAAGTATACAATTTTAAGAATTTTTTTATACAAAACTTATTCAAAATCCTATTCTAAGGACTTTCATTCTCTTAATAAATCGCTATAGAATGCATACTTTGTAAGATATTCGAAAAAAAGTGCTACTCGCTAAGAGTAAAAGTGCTACTTCCGGTCCGAATTTTGAAATTTCATATATACAAAAAATATTGCAAATCCAGTTCTAAATCCTTTTGTACTCTTGATAAATATATATAGAATGCATAACTTACGACATATTTGCAAAAAGTCGCTATTTGATAAGAGTAGAAGTGGTACTTCCGGTCTGAATTTTGAATTTTTTTTTATACAAAAGATATTGAAAATTATGTTATAAATAGTTTTATACTCGTAACGTACTTGTCTAAAAAGCATGACTTGCGAGATATTCCCAAAAAACTGATTTTCGATAAGACCTACTTCCTGTTGGAATTTTGAAAAACTTTTTTAAGACAATTTGTCTCAAAGTTAATTTTAAATACATATGAATTCTTTATAGGTTTGTTTAAACTTTGTTTTTTCACTGAAGCTGCTACTTCCGGTATACCAATTTTACTGAAAAACTAATCAGATCTCAAGAGGGAGATTATACACGTAAATACAAAATTTGGAATTGATAGCTATAGCGGTTTGACCGCTATCGTGGTCACAGACAGACAGACACACACACACAGACATTTTTTAAAAACCACTTTTTCGGTATCGGGGGACTTCATAACATGGACATCTGCAAAAATCTCGAAGTCGAAAATTTTCATCATCACAATACTTCCTTATACTACGTATAAGAAAGTAAAAAAAAATCGAATTACTTTAGAAATTAATAATTGCAGATGTAATTAATTCCACTGTCTTTTCAAGTAATTTGGAATTGTAATTGCTTAAAAAATCGTCTTTGTAATTTGTATTTAAATACCTTTTGTTTTTTAAGAATTCAATTACAAAATACTTAGTCGCAACGGGTTTGTTTGTATTTCTGTAGACGGGAACATACCCGCATAAACTTGCGTTAGTCTGATAACTAATAATGAGTAGAAATAAAACTTTGGAAATAATTTGTTTATTTCTTGTAAAGAAGTTATTGATATTGTATTTGATTCAATAATTTGATCAATGAGCTAAGTTCGATTTCTACTTAAAAAGTATAGATCTGTATATAAATTCATGAAAAAATAATTTTGTATGAATTAATAGATACATAAGATGTATGAAATGATAAAAAAGATTTATAGAATGTAATAATATCATAAAAAAAGGAATACTGTTTGAAGCTATGTCACCTCACCATTAAACACTGCACATTTTCGAGATATTTGAAATTTAAATTTTCAATAAAAAAAAATTAGGTATCTACTATTAAATTCAATTAATTGAGAAATTTAACACAATCGTTAAAAAATATGGCTACAGCGCATATTTTGTAAACAATGTTTCTTAATGGTTATTTTTAATAATACCAATACTTAGAAAGTAATAACATAATATAATATAATATAATAACCCAAATTATAAAAGTATTTTAATTGATCATGTGAAACCAATAGTTTAATACAATTCCTGGCATATAAGAATTGCAACCAATTATATGACATTTATATTATGTATTAAACTTATATGCATGATTTAATTTGGTATTCTTTATATGAGAAAGAATCATTTGTTGATTCAATAATCAATACTGACTGTGTATATAACATACTCACACGTTATTCGATGTGATCTGAAATCAACTCTGTTCTACGATGTTTTACTCCCTGTATTTGTTTTTATTTAGTACAAACAAATGTTTTTCATTAGCCCCTAATGCTATACATGAAATATTTTTGGAATAAAAAATAATTCTTTACCTGAAATAAAATATATTTTTCTCTCCTTATGCCTGGAGGAATTTCTTGGAATTTATTTCATCTTCAAATTATTGGCTTGAAAACAAGCGATCTTTTTCTGCATACATAGGTATGAGCATTTTAATTGGTTATTTGAGGAGACCAATAATAAAATAAACTTAGACGTAAATAATGAGTTCAACCAATAGGACAAAATATATATTATGTACAAAGGCTTACATGCATTATTTAATTGGTTCTTCATTTCTCGGAACGATATCATTAGCTGATTTGTTAGCCAATAATGACTGAATATATGTAATATCATATACGTTAAAACTGCATGTGTCAGTCAGTTAGTGAGTGCCCAAGGTCGTGATTTTTGGAACCTCGTATCTTGGAAACTTGATAAATGAAATTCGGAATACTGTTTTTTATTGGTAATCTTAACCCCTAAAAAAATGCCATATAACTCCAATAGTCACGGAGATAAAAGGAGATCAAAAATGGCTCGAATGGGTTCGTGTAAATATTGCACAGTGCGCGCCATCGAGTTTGTTGCGATAAGTTGGCCTGGCGCATTCCGGGCGCCTAGATTTATATACGAGGAAATATCAAAATATAGCGAGACTGGTGCTACAACTTCTTTCAGAACTAAAATTTAATAACAAAGAATAGAACATGAAACCCCATCTCTAATGTACTTATTCGCAAGTAGGCTTTGAATTAACTATTGACGTTCATTACAAATTAATTACTGAATTGTCAGTGTTTGACGTACCCATCGAAAACATGAGAGTGGAGCAAAGACATGCGATAAAAGATAAAATTTTGTGCTCGGTTGGGTAAAACTCCAACTGAAACTCTTGAAATGATTAAAACCGCATACCCAGATAATAGTTTATCACGATGTAGAGTGTTCGAGTGCAAAGACCGTTGTGAATCAGTAGATTTGAGTCGAATTTAGAGCTCAATAATGGGTATACTAAATGGACTCTCAAAATATGGTTTCTCAGATGTTTATGACAAGTGGACAAAACGATGAGACACGTGTATTGCACAGAATGGAGAATACTTTGAAGGATAGTTGTTGAAGTTTTCTAAATAAATGTTTTATTTTTGGACTACAGCACCAGTTATTTTTGATATCCCCTTGTATAATGATTTTATGAAATGCGTTTGGAGGAAATAAAGGGTTGTTTTAGAGAGTAACCAGAACACTTCGACTAAACTGGGAAAATTTCCTCCTATCGATTATGTAAATTAATATCTTCCCCAAATCCAGTGTTCTCAATCTAGGAAAAACGATGAATATACATATACATATACAATATGTTAAATAACAATTATAATTTCTTTCCAAACACGAAAACAGTAGAGAAATGGATTTGTCGTTGAAAGAATAAAAGTATCTTATAAGAAAATGAGGTTTTAGTTGTGTTCCACTGCAGTGCTTGCAATTAATTTTAATTTTGTGATGAGCATATAAGAAGAATTCAAACATTATTATTATTATATACCTTATAATAAGTCTTGAAAAAAAGGACAATAATTATATATGGCATCTCACAATATCTAACAATGTAATAAATGAACAATATGTTAAAAAATAAAAAAAAACTTTCAGAAGCCAGACGTAACCGCTATTTGCATAGAATAGACCATTTATTAAAATATGGCCTTATAATTGACGGAACAATGTAAAAACACCCGCCAATAATTCTATTTTAAACAACAACAGCGATTCAACATCTAGACAATATAAAGCTACTTTAGATCGAAATAGTTTGACATTTTAACGTGGCATTAGCGAGTATATTAGCCCACTTTCCGCTTCTGTATTTTTCCGCTTAGTGCGAACTGTTATTCCGATTTATCTTTTCTTTTCTGTACGCAAGATACCATTAACACTGAATGATTTATTGAGGCTGTGGCATTAGGAAAACCGCACAATTGCCACTTTTTAAAGAGAGCGTAGGCACAGTTTAATGCGGTGTAATTGACGGGTTTCTGGGCCAAGTGTCGTGATGATAACAGGAGCTCTGTCTGCTCTTCTTGCGACCTGGTGTTGAAAATTACACTGACATGTAAATCAGAATGAGTTATTTGTTGGAGATGCGACGACGGATTGGGTTTTGTATTATGTTCGGTACTGAGAAGAGCGTATCTTGTATCTAAATGATGTTTATTGTGTTTAGGGCACGCTAAGTAATTTGGAAATGCTATTAAGCAAGTAGGCGAGATAAATTGAAGGGAAGGAATTTGATATTTTCTTGAATTATTAAACTGGATGTCGTTAAAATTGGAATAGAATACCGAAGAAGGTGAATTTATTAGTTGTTGGGAAGGTCTTGGCAAATTCAGACGGGATAAAGCTTTTTAATAAAATTAAATAATTAAAAGCTCTATCACGTTTACAAAATATTTGTGGAATACTTTAAAATGGTGAAAGTACATATTTTAATTGCAAAATGTTAAAATGTGGTTTCTAAATGTACTATTAAAAAATGTATCTTTTTATAATAGATACCAAAAACGATTCTTAAATTATATACCTAGCTATGAAGAAAAAGAGTATGGAGAAAAGTAATATTTTGTTTTTCAAATTATAACCTTGAGCGGTATAGGGGAAAGGCGGGAACATCAAAATACAAAATTATTTTTCTTTTTGAATATATTCACCTTCAACCCTAATACATTTTTCAAATCTTTCAATTAGCTTGTGTATGCATTCATAAAAAAAGTTTTATCTGAAAGTCTGAAAAATACGTCGAAATGGAGTCCTTCACTTCTGCATTACCCGTAAATTTCTTCGAACGCAGTCCTTTTTTAATTTTAGGGAACAGGTAAAAATGCTAGCTCTGGACTATAGGGTGGGTAATTCAAAATATTGAAGCCCAAATTTCATCCCCAGTAACAATTCGACTTAATACACTATCCCTGTCTTCATTACAGAAGTCCTAAAAGGCACAAGCAGATTCCACGCGCTGTTGTTTTTGCGGCGGCGGCGGCGGCGGCATTAGCATTCTCGGCAATCATTTTGCGCTGACCTTAGTCATGGTAAGATGATCATACAGAAATTTAAAAATGGTTTTATTAGGTATTAATTTTTAGACTTTTTTAACAATTTCTGGAATGGTTAGTTCGATAGGCCGCCTCGGCTATGGAAACTCCATTCTGTGAACATAAAAACGCTCCTTCGTATATTCCAACGTTTTCCAATAAGACTATGTATTAAAAAAAAGAAATACTAACTAAGTCCTAAGAATTCCTCCACTGCTTCTTTCAAGTATCTCTCGGAAGAACAATGGCCTCCCCTAAAGTGCTTTTTTAATTCTGGTAAAAGATAATACTCACTCGGTTCTTGGATCTGCTAAGACCAAAATCTGTCCATTCTTGATGTCTTCGTTGCTTGAACAGGTCTTCCGTATTTTTGATTATCTTCAATTGATTCCCTACCCCATCAAAATTATTTGGACAAACATTTCATCACTAAATATGACGTCGCACCTTCTCCATACAAATTTGTTATCCTTTGGTTACTCTTCTTGTGTCTATTTCCTTTTCTCATTTGAGTACATTTCTATATTCTAGTTGAATTATACTACCTCACACAAAACAACAATTCTCTTGGGATGTAAACCATATTTGGTCAGTAAACAGCATAGCATCATAGTAACTTGTATGAAGTATGAAGTAGGTTGGCTGTGAGAAAAGAAATCACAGACTGCTGTTCCGCCTTTCGGTATTAGGCTGACTGCACAACTAGCCACTATATAATTCCACCACTGAAGGCAACCCGCTCAAACGCCTAATCAACTCCAAGAGTACATTAGTCCTTTTCAGGACTCACAAATAATATCTGTCCTGATGTCTGATCTGTCGGATGAAACAAAATGCTATTAAACGTTCTTATTCTTCTTTTTCTTGTTTTCTTACTTCTTCTTCTTTTTCCCATTATCCTTAAATAACTAACGTATAGTGTACAATGCCCGATTCGAGTAGCATGGAGAACATCAGCTTCGGCCCTTATCATCGGGCCACTTCTTTTCGACGAAAACGTTCAAGGATTCCACGACTGTGCCCCTTGGCCGCAAATGCAAGTCGCCCACTCCCATCCATTCCTTCAATCGTAATATGTCCATGAAACCAGCCCTCGATCTAACTCTCGTGGGAATTTGACAATCCAACACCACATTCCTTGCAGCGTCTAAAACTCCACACACAGAGGCTGTTTCTATCGCTTAACCCGAATCCATGATAATATCCCTTAAAATCTCAATGACCCACAGCTAGGGTTTCGACGGAGTTGAGCGCCCTATCCTGGAAGGGGGTGCTTCCATGACAGGGCGCCCAACTCCGTCGAAACCCCTGCCACGTAGAGGTATGCCTACCTCTCCTCCTTGCCACTATCCCACTGTTCTTGCCATTTCTCCAAAAATCTCTCCATAACCCTTTTTTGATACCCTCCTTTGTATAATGGCTTACTTCTCTCTCCCATCTCTCCAGAACCTTTTTTGCCGCCCCATGGGCCAATCTTGTCCCCTCGTACCCCCGTTTCCCCGCACATCGCAAGCCCTTCGTACCCCTCAAGCAACTTGACAGCAAAAATTTTTCGATCTCGACTTATTTACGTCATGGTTAGGTGGTAGATAAAATAAAAATCTCCCCTCGCATTAAAAAGTTCGCATCATGCTCTATAATATGCATGCATACCATACATCAATACACAATAATGTATACCATGGTTAGTCCAAATAGATAATATTTTTATGGATTAAAACATCATTGAAGGAATGTTATTTACACTATAATGTGCAGAAAAGCAATAATAATTACCCAAATGTCTAGAACTGCTGTCTCTTTCCCTGATGAGGTTAAGACAAATGTTGAAATGTGGCACCACGAATTTAATTTTGAAGCTCTTAAGATTAGACGTCACTTACATTTAATTAAATTTATTTGTAACTTACTACACGACAACATTGATTCTCCAGCACTACTGTTTCGGCTCCCACTTCTTATTCCTCGCGTATCAACTAGACAAGATGACACATTTTACACTCCTTATGCTAGTTTAAATTCATCCTTGCGCTCGCCAATTGATTCTATGTGTCGCAACTTAATAGCATTACATGGTGATACAACTTAACCTCATATAATTATTTTATAATGTTTTTTTTTTTGTAAACCTAACATTGTCTTTGATATATACTTTTTGTTCTCCTTTGTATAGAGCAATCTGTTGGACGATAAATGATAATCGACAGAACTCGTTATTTTAATAATAGATGCGACTTGAGTTTAGATTCAAACTTGTATAAGGTGAGAGACTTAAGCGCAGATCGTAAAAGATTATAATTACAGTACACATGAAATGTTAATGATCGTTTATACCGGGTGGTGCAATAGTGTGTCGGCGGAGCTTAGTGTGAAAACTAATAACGCTGCAGCAATGAGACTTTACGTACGTATGTAGTATGCGACTGTGCATTTTCTAATTTTATTTACAAATATACAGGGTGTTCCAAATTTTCGCAACCACATTCAACTTTTTTATTTTAAATACATTGCTATACTTTCTAGATATTATAATGATAGCCATTCAAATTATCTTTGCAATGATATATGGATATGTGCACTTCAGACTGTTCGTTTTGATTTTATTGATAATATTGTTAAAATCTTGACAGTTGCAGCATCTAACATTTTAAGCTGTAGTCTGTAAATGGGTAGAATGCCTCACGTAACTCTTGTGTCTCTAATTTATGGACTAACACGTTATTTGTTTTGAGGTTGAACAAAGTGAATAAATATACAGGGTGTTAAATATGTCGTGTCTAAGTTATCGATCTTTATTGGTTATTTTCTCGTTTTTTTTAAATCTAACCTATAATATTTTTATAAGTCAGCATATTCCTTGTAAAATCGCCTTTAAAATGGTACCAATAACATAGTACTTATTTCTAGTATTTTCAAAGTTATAACCCTTTAATGGGATATACTCATGTTTATAACATGCAAAATGCGGGGCATCTAATAGTTGGTTGGCCATGAAAATAAAACAAAGTAATTTTAACAAACACCTGTTTTTTAAATGCTTTATCATTAGTTTTAGAAATACATTTTGAAAATTTTCGATAATAAAACAATCTTAATTTAAAATGTGTTCAAATATATATCCATTCTGCTCTACACATGCTCTCAACCGTCTCTGTATCGACAGACTTACATTCTCAGCTAAGTTATTCTCACTTAATTGAAGAAAAGCGTTTCTTATTCGTTGATGCATGTTCTCTGCCGTTGTAGGAGGTGTTGCGTAAACAATGTTTTTTACAGTTGGCCACAGAAAGAAATCACAAGGTGTGAGTTCTAGTGATCGTGGTGGCCAGCTTATCAAACTTCCTCTCCCAATCCACTTATTGGTGAATACCCTATCTAAATGTGCTCTTGCAGCAGCACCATAATGTGCTGGTGCACCATCATGTTGGTACCACAATCTCCTGATGACGTTATCTGGGAGGCCTTCTAATAGCAATGGTAAATTATTTTTTGTACCAGTAGTAAAAAATCATAGCATTTTTACACATAACAAAGCGCCACGAAATGACATTTCACGACCTGGAACTAATAAGAGGTAAATAATGAGGCCATTATTGACCTAGGGAAATAATGAAAACAAATAAAACGAATGCCGCAACCATGCAATCGCAGTAGTATGTATGTTAAGTTGTCCACCGTCAAAATTCATTCTAGTTTATTTTTATTTAGATCTATACCACAAATCTGAAATCATACATACCTAAAATCTAAAACTTTTAAATGCTCGACCTTTAAGTTAAAATAATTAACTGTATTTTAGGTTAACAAAAGCAGAATATGTTTCATAGTATAATTGGAAACAATATCCTAACCCGTAACTATTATAGATGTAAAGAAGCTAAGTAAATAAATAACTTTTATTTTAGGTTATGTAACAATAACAAAATATGTATAATATGGAAATAATATAACACGTAACTATTACAGATGTGAAGAATTATTTACTTTATTTATAAAAATTGATAGTGCAATTGTGGCATGTCAAATTTATTGATGGTTCAATTCTATTTGAAAAACCAGGATTTTGCAGATCTGTGGGCACATTAATGATAGTATTATTAATTGAGTTAATTTCATGAGTATTTACGATATCTTCAGTCGAAGTAGATCCTGATTGTACTGCTGATGTTGATGGAATTTGATTCATATCGAAAATTCCTGTATATATTGCAGGTGTGGGTGCGTAAGTAGATGTAGGTAGACCTTGTAACATACATGCTATATTTCTTTTATTTACTAGGGAATCTTCGATATAACCTTCAGCTACACTAGAAGATTTCCAACCACCATGTTGTTTTAACTGAAGGATATTACCACCATTGACAGCTAAAAGTGTAGCCGATGTTCTACGGAAACTATGACCTGTATATAACTGTGGATTTTGTAAATTTAAGTAAAGAGCAATTTTTTTTGGCATCTGTCCTACTGTGTTATGTCCAATGTGTTGTCTAGTACATTTACCGTTACGTACACTAATAAAGAATTTTGCTATATCTGGAATTGGTCTAATTTTTAAATAGTTTTTAATTATTCTGATCCAAAGTGGCTCCATTATTACAAACTTTCGAGACGAACCATTTTTGCTATTGCGGATGTGAATAATAATTAAATCATCTTTCATGATGACATCAGCAATTAATAAATTACACAGCTCATCACTTCGGCATGCACCAGCAACACCAATTACAAGAGCAGTCTACAAGGTTATATATTGTCAATAATTTCAAAGTATTAATATATAAACATACTACCTTAGTTGCAATGTAACATGTGTCGGGTGCCTCAGTAAGGAATTTTATAATTTCCTCTTGAGTAAATACTAATGATTTTTTGGGCTTATAATTTTCATTTTTTCTTTTTAAAAAGGCAACTAATTTAAAATATTTTGATATGTTAATATCCTCTTTTAGGCCAAGTGTAGCTTTCAACATCGAATAATGCGCCCATAAAGTTGAGGCTTTTTTATTTTTTGAATATTCTTGAAAATAAGCCAGAAGTACATTTTCAGAAGTTACTACTGTATTTTTGCTATTACACCATTTTTTAAATTCTGTATACGTTTTCATATATAAATGTTTAGATTTATGCGGAAGCAAGTTCTCAACTGCCTGTTCTGCAATCTCGCGCATTTCAGGTGGTGTACATCTAAATACTTCAGACATTATAAACGGAATGAAAAATAATTTAATAAATACTTGACTTTTAGTTTCAGTATTTATGTCAAAACTTATTTGTCAACATCAAAATATAGCCTACTTATTTCTTTATATGAAGTTTTATTACAAGAGCATTTTTACATATATGAGTAAATTTATTCATAATTATTAAGGTTTCAAGATCCAATTAGACTACTGGTACAAAAAATAGTATACATACTACGGTTGAGAAGACTATTATTGCCCTTGTGGCTTAAATTCCTCGGCGCTGTGCGCCTCGGAATTTAATCTCGCCACTCGGGCAATAATAGTCATCTTCTCAACCTTGGTATGTAATATACTATTGTAGGAAATTTGTGTAGATTGCACAATTTAAAGTATTATAAAAAAAGAATGGACCAATAATAGTGTTTCCTATGATGCCTCCCCAGTCCCCATGTGTTAACACTCCATTTTTGTTGATATAAAATGGGCTGAACAAAATGTGGGTTTGTAGTGTCATAATAATGGGTATTTTTTCTGTTTGTGGTTCCACAATTAGCAAATGTTGTTTCATCTGTGAAAAGCACATGATCTAGAAAAGTTATATCGTGTCGTAATTGTAAAAGTAGCCGTTCACAGTACACTAGTCTCCTTTCAAAGTCCGTTTGTAATAAGCCTTGATGATTTTGAATTTTGTAAGGGTGAAACTTATGTTTTTTTAAAATCCTTTTTACAGCAGTGACTTCTATCCCGTGTTGTTTCGAAATTATCCTTGTAGATACGTGCGGATTTTCCACAATGGACTGGACGACTATCACTTCATTATCTTCTGTAATCATAGTCTTACTTCTTTCATGTTCGACGTAATTCACTGAACCCGTTCGAAGAAACCTTATTAACAAATTTTCAAACGTTTTACTATCCGGTGCTCTTCAGTCGGGATATTCCATCGCATATGTTCTTGATGCTAAAAATGGATTTTTGTTGCTAGCGCCGAGAGCAAATACCATGTCTATGAGCTCCTCTTTCGAAAAATTCATTTTAAAGCAAAAACAACAATAAACTATTATGGTATCTAAATGAGAAATAATGTCAATAAAGCGATATAACTGATAACAAGGTAAATACAACACGTAACAACTACTAACAAACAAACGGAAATTAATAATTCACTAGCCGAACTTAATTTATAACAACAAAACGCAATTACAGAAAAGAGAAAATACAGAAAACGACTTTTTATGGACTTTTGAAGTAGAGATTTGATGTTTGGTTGTACAGCCATTCTTTTTTTTTAAACCAAGGCCAACCAACTATTAGATGCCCCACATATTGCATATTATAAACATGAGTATATCCCATTAAAGGGTTATAACTTTGAAAATACTAGAAATAAGTACTATGTTATTGGTACCATTTTAAAGGCGATTTTACAAGGAATATGCTGACTTATAAAAATATTATAGATTAGATTTAAAAAAAACGAGAAAATAACCAATAAAGATCGATAACTTAGACACGACATATTTAACACCCTGTATATTTATTCACTTTGTTCAACCTCAAAACAAATAACGTGTTAGTCCATAAATTAGTAACACAAGAGTTACGTGAGGCATTCTACCCATTTACAGACTACAGCTTAAAATGTTAGATGCTGCAACTGTCAAGATTTTAACAATATTATCAATAAAATCAAAACGAACAGTCTGAAGTGCACATATCCATATATCATTGCAAAGATAATTTGAATGGCTATCATTATAATATCTAGAAAGTATAGCAATGTATTTAAAATAAAAAAGTTGAATGTGGTTGCGAAAATTTGGAACACCCTGTATATTTGTAAATAAAATTAGAAAATGCACAGTCGCATACTACATACGTACGTAAAGTCTCATTGCTGCAGCGTTATTAGTTTTCACACTAAGCTCCGCCGACACACTATTGCACCACCCGGTATAATATACTGGGCATGGGAGAGATTAATCTCTGAAATCTGGTAGTTAAGTTGTGTACATCTGATCTAAATCTTATCCTATTATAAAGGTATGGTGGACATCTATGTAAAAGTATGCCTTGATAGAGACACAATGCCTGCAACTCCCTACGCTCCAGCATGCCCAATCAGTCCGCATCACGCAACTTGTGAGAGATATGAACAAATTTGCGTATATTATAAATGTATCGCAGACAAGCATTTTGCATTTTTTGAATACTGGAATTGGTGAAGAAATCCAATGCCCTATGGTACAGTGTTGAACAGTAACAAAAATGCGATAGAACAAAAGCCTCACACATCTTCTTTATCATTTCATTAAGAGTACGTCTCTAATGGTATAGTTTTTTCAAAATAATGTGAGCAATGGTAATACATTTGAACATCTGATGCTTGTATTTGAATGAATTGTTAATGCAGAGACCAAGGTTCCTCGCTCTATTCACAATCGGTAAATGTATATTATCAAGAACAATATCCAAGGATCTGCCTATGTTGAAGCAAGTCTTCTTAGTACCGAAAAAGACGATCTGCGATTGCTTTGGATTTATATGAAGGCCGTATTTGACAGATGCATTCAATAGATTTGAAAGATCGGTGTTAACTCTGTATACGTTGCACTAATCTATACACAGTAATAATTTTGACTTGTATATACTGAATAGAATTGGCCTAAGAACTGAACCTTGCGGTACACTTTGCACTAAGACAAGGGGGAACAGCGCAATTGCCATTTAACCTTACCACTTGAATACGACCGTTTAGATAATTTGTCATTAATGTGTGAGCGTTATAATTAAAGCTAATGCGTTTTAAAATACAAAGAAGGGTACCATGATTAACTGTACAATATGCCTTGCTATAATCAAGTAATACCAAATGGGATATAAGATTCTGATCGGCAGCCGTGATCAGATCATCAGTTATCAATAGCAAAGCATTACATCCTGGTCTGAACCCTGACTGAGTAGAAGGCAAAATGTTCTCCCTCCCAAAAAACCGCTATTTGTGACATTACATGCAGCAGGCTAATCGCCGTTAAGTTCTTTCATTTGTTTTGGTTCTGTAGATTTAGGTACTGGACACCGCCGTTCGCAATCCGGGAACACCGAGTCAACTATACATGAATTAATTATGCGCGTGAGAAAAAGCAATATATAATAATAATAATAATAAATGTCTCGACTGAAACAAAAGAAAGAGACAGCTAGGGTATTAAAGTACATAAAGTTACAAATAAAGCATAAATACAACTTTTTTCTGAAACAACCCCAAGGTGAGATTCAAAAAGGAAGAAGCAATACCCCTGTTCTTCCATCGAAACCTTGAAAAATATTATAGTTTTTTATTTATACAAAATTGCCTAATATAAACTTAACTATTATACAAAAACTAATAGAATACAAGTAATAATAAAGCTAAACACCATTCCGCAATGCACAGCTGAGCGATCCGAAATATATAGAGGCAACATACCTTCAACACTGTCACATTGATACCATCAGTCCTGTATGATGTAGATCTTATTGATGTTAAAATGCTGTAGATTTGGGGAATATCAACTGCAGTGTTGACTTCCAAACCAAATATAATGATATTATAGGCACAAATTACTAAATAACCAAGTTTTTTGTTATCTACCTAGCTATGAAAACAATATGCTATCGCAACAATTTTCTTACACAACATTTTTTGGAACATATAGTATCATCTCAAAGCATGAAAATAGAGGTGTCATGAATTTTTTTAACAAAAGAAGGCAATAGCTCGAAAAATATCCATGAGAGAATAGTGAGCATGTATGGAGAAAATAGCCCGTCGTATTTCCAAGTCAAATTTTATTGTAAGCAGTTCCGGCAGAGAATGCATGATGACCCGAAGTGTGGAAGACCTCTAGACGCACGAAGAAATCATCATGTTGAAGATTTGGCGTTAACTAACCGCCGAGTAAAAATTTCAGTTATTGTTAGATAGAAAGGAATATCAGAAACGAGTGTTTTTAAAATTCTACACGAAGATTTGGAACGAGCAAAGTATCGGTACGATGGATTCCCAGGCTGGTCAATTCCGAACAAAAACGACAAATATGTGAGAGAATTTGACTCTTTTATCTCAAGATGAAGACTTCTAAAATGGAACTGTAACTGGGGTTGAAACTTGGGTAAACCACTGGGACCCTCTTACTAAACAACAGTCCATGTAATGGGTTCACAAGGGCTCTCCACCGCCCAAGAAGGCAAAATCGCTCTGCGGAAAAAGTGATGGCCACAGTTTTCTCGGACACGGAGGGGATTTTCTTAAGTGAGTACACGCCAAAAGAGACTACAACAACGGAAAATGTCTACCAAGATACAATGAAGAAATTGAACATGGCTCTATGCGAAAAAAAAACATAAAAAAAAACTCTGCTTTTGCACAACTGCAAGGTGCATAAGGTACGAATTGTTTAACCAGTAATCACCGAATGCGGCTTTAAGGAATTACAACATACACAGTATGACAATTAAAGAACGGAACTTTTAATTTAAATCATAGAACACTTATCGCCATCTATCAAACGGAAGCAGCATTAGAAACACACAGGTATGGTGATGGTTGAATGTCTCGTACAGGAGTTTATGAGTGGTTTACTCGATTTAAAAACCGTCGTGAAGATTTAAATGATGGTGCAAGACCTGGACGTCCAGTAGGTAAAAATCGCGCTGAATTTCACTGTGAGAATGTTAGCTGCAGAATTACATATCAGTAGAGAAACTGTGCACTGTGTGTGCACGTTTTTTCCACATCAATTAAATGAAGACCAAAAAATCGCTCGGGTAGAGCATTGTAGAGACATCATTAAAACCGCTGAAAACGACCCAGATTTTCTTGATTCTATTATAACCGGTGATGAGACATGGTGCTTTAAATATGACCCTGAAACTAAGCGCCAAACTGCACAATGGAAGTCGAAAGGCGAGCCAAAACCACAAAAGTTACGCTTTCAGAAGTCAAGAATCAAGACAATGTTGATTTGTTTTTGTGATTCTAAAGATATTGTCCACAAGGAATTTGTTTCAGAAGGTGAAACAGTTAATGGAGAATATTATTTAGGAGTTTTACATCGTTTGTGGTCGAACATTGTTCGAGTTAGGCCCGAATATCCAGCAGGAAAACAGCTGTTTTTATTGCACGATAATGCACCACCTCACAAGACCTTAAACGTTCGTGAGTTTTTAAATAAAAAACAAATTTGTCTCATCGCCCACCCACCGTATTCGCCTGATCTATCACCGTACCACTATTTTTTGTTCCCGAAACTAAAAACTGCAATGAAAGGACACTTTTATGATGATGTTCCAACCATTCAATCAGCCGTGACAGAGGTGCTGAAGAACATTCCAAAACCCGACATGAAAAAATCTATGCATGCATTAGTCACCCGTGCCATATGCTGTATTGAGGGCTAATGGAATATTTTGAATAAAAAAAATTATTTAACAATAATATAATGTGTATTTCATTCTATACCTAAAAAGTTCCGTTATTTAATTGTCATACTGTGTACACCCTATAGTCCCAACCTTGCCCCCTAGTGACTATTATCTTTCTTCCAAAACTTAAAAAACACTTGAGAGAGCGTCGATTTCTATTGAACGAAGACGTCGAAAAGCTTAGGATCGTATATTGCGGAATTACCAAAAGAATTCTTTTTCGAACGCATAATGAAACGTTGGAATAAGTGTGTTAGTGTCATTGGTTCTTACATTGAAAAATAAAGTTTTCTTCCTTTTCTAACTCGTTTCATTCAGAGTTAGGTAGATAACATAAAGAACTCCCCTCGTAGTTTGAAATCAACTCCAACTCCAAAAACACTAGTGTTTACCCGCGTACAAAAGATGAGCGGAAAACTCAATGTTTTGTCAACAATCCAGAGCTAATAAGTAGCGTGAGATGAGACTTGATGCACTGATAGGTTTTGTCGAAAAATCATCAATTCTTAAAAAATATAAACATTTTATTATCGTCCATTTTAAATTTGTGTTATTTCAGTCTTTGAAATTACGCGCTTGTTTAAAATATATTTTAAAAATTACGCATTTAGCGTGCATTAACCTAACACATACAAAGCCTTCAGAACATTGTAGGCAAAAGATGTATTATTGTATAAAGAACCATAAAATGTACAAGCATTAAATGAAAGTGCAGAGTAAACAAATCATAATAAGAGAGCAAGAGATTATTCAGCAATCTATGTGAATTCTGTAGGTAATTGTGGTAATTTATCTCTCGTTTCTGGATGTTACCTAACACCTCGGGAGAAATAGAAATCGAGACGATTGAGCGGAACCAGATGTTTTATATAGTAAGCGTTACACTACACAGTATGTGTACGCTTGTATGTTAAAACTCTTCGCGCAGGTAAAAGTGTTGGCAGAGGAGGAATAATACCGAATTACTGATGCATAATTAAAATTCTAATTTAAGATCACGTTCACATAGCCACGGAGAGCTACTTCCTGTGGTATTATTATTACAAGCGCGCATACTTCTTCTGTTAACGCCTTTCTTTTCCATTTGAATTAACACAGCGTTAGGAAATCTTAGATAAATAAATTGCCACCAAAATTCTTTTTACGAGAGAGGTACCCTTCCGGATTCATAAACTTTCGTAAGGGCATGACTTACATGTTTAATTCAAATTAAATAAATGAAACGTCATCGGGTATAACGAAATACCTATTACACGTGGATTTTATTTAGATTTTAATTCAATAACATTTCTCTAGATCCCATTAATATGGAATAGTTCAATATAGAAAGAAATGAAATGTATTTTATCGGAATATAAATTAGGCAGGTCTTCCCATTATGATTCATCAACGAAATCGACGAAGGGGGAGTGTGAGATCCTGACATTAACCAAGCTTCGGCGAGGATATTAAAGATCGCGCAGGGTACATCTCCCTACATACAGTGAAAAGCAAAAAAAAAATTAGACAAAACACAGGTTTCTGTCACAGACTTTCTCAAAATAATTAGTGTAATAGCGGCTTCAAAGTTACTTGTCAATATTTGGTTATCTATCAAAATTGACTGGCCGCAAAAGATATCAACAGTGGAGCAAGACCGTCATCTCACAAATGTGCTTATTGAAAATCTATTTTCTTCAGTAGTGAATGCAGCTGATGTAACTTTTCGGGTTCTGTTTTTACTGCCCGACGAAGAATTAAAGAAGCTAATTGCCATAAAACTGCCGAAAAACTTATTTTGAATGCAATCCACAAAGAAAATCGTTTAGGATATGCACTTGAACATGTGGTAAATAACAGACACTTTTGGGAAACAGATCAAAAATTATTTCATCTGGAGAATAGTTTCAATCCTGTTTTTAAGAATATGGATTTAGATTATGCAGAACATGTAGAGCGAGCAGTTGAAAACATTATGAACACTCCGTCTGAAGACACAATTTTGCATACCACTCCGGAAGAGGTGAAGGATATCATCCACAGTTTGAAGAGGAAGAAGGCACCTGTCTGTGACAATATCACAAGTGCTGCTTTGAAAGCCATGCCCAAAAAAGGTATTATGTCCTTGGTAAATATTTACAATGCCTCCTTGAAACTAAAGCATTTTCCTGTGGGTTGGAAGACAGCGTACATAATTCTTATCGGGAAAAAAATTGAGGATCCCAAATTCCCGCAGAACTATCGTCCCATTAGTCTACTTCGCGTTTTGGGAAAAGTTTTGGAGAGTAATACTCACAAGATTAAAATCAGACTTGGAGATTCATTCTGTAATTCCAGATGAGCAATTTGGTTTCAGAGATCATCATTCTACCACAGAGTGGTAGATCATATTACTGGCCAGTTCAACTTCAGACACTGTACGGGTGCCATTTTTCTAGATGTTGCCAAGGCATTTCATCGAGTCTGGCATGATGTATTACTATATAAAATGCAAGCAACAGGGATTAGTTTGTCTTTGATACACTTGATTCACTCCTTCTTGATTAAAAGAGACTTTTCTGTCAAGGTAGGTCAAGTGTTATCGACTAGAAGAAGCATTTGTGCCGGAGTACCTCAAGGAGCCGTGCTGTCTCCAACCTTGTATACCATATTTACCCATGATATGCGGAAGATACCTAACACCCACTTGGCTCTCTTCGCCGATGACACGCTGATTTATGCGAGTTCCAGAGCGCCTTGGCTTGCAGTAAGACGCATTCAGGAATCTGCGGATCAGATGGGAGATTTGGTTGTCCATTTGGAGACGGGAAGTGAATCCGAGGAAAAGTGCAGCGATAATGTTCTCTAAGAGGCCGACTCCTCACAATGATTTGGATGAAATTGTAATGTTTGGATCGCCTATTCCCTGGCGAAACTCGACAACATATTTGGGTGCGATTTTGGACAGAAAATTAATCTGGAAGGAGCACATAACAGAAATTTGTAGTAGTGTGTCTGCATCTATAGTTCAGCTGTATCCATTTTTACATAGGTCGAGTAAAGTAAACCTCCATTTAAAAACTGTACTTTATAAAGTAGCAATTCGTCCCCGTATGACTTATGCTGCTCTGGTCTGGGGACATGCTGCAAACTGTCATCTTCAACGTCTTCAGTATCTCCAAAACAAAATCCTCCGCCTTCACGATGATTTAAACATACCCCTCATTGTAGAAATACTAAATCTAGCAAGCAAGTATTTTGAATCTTTACATCTGCATGAAAACCCGGCTATTAGCAACATCAATTTCAATATCCCGCAGCATCTCCTGCTGCGCCAACTTCCCCTATAATTTTTCTGTTCACTCTGACGAACCACCTTTTCTGGGAAATGTGACTGTATCAGTCCGGTCGCTTAAAAAAAAAAGACTACAACTAATACACTACATTGGTCATTTACGTAGAAGAAAAACAGGAGAAAGAACATAAGTTCATTCCTTGATCCGCGCTACAAAAGAAGAAGGAGAAGAAGAAGCGGCTTCAAAGTTACTTGTCAATATTTGGTTATCTATCAAAATTGACTGGCCGCAAAAGAATATCAACAGTGGAGCAAGACAGTCATCTCACAAAGGTGCTTATTGAAAATCTATTTTCTTCAGTAGTGAATGCAGCTGATGTAACTTTTCGGGTTTATTTCAAAGCAAGAAAAATAAACCGATTCATGTATACCCACCCACCAAGAAGTGTCCGCTTTGACAAAAACTTTATTAATAATGTGTATCCAGAAAAATTCAAAGTAAACTTTTGGGGTTAGATTTCAATTCATGGGACTGGTATGTTATGGGAATGGCAGGAAACTTAAATTCAGAGTCTTATATCAACATTCTAAGTAATGTGATATTGCCTGCAGTGAAGGAAAAATGTCCCATCCATACATCGAACAGAGTGAAAACATGGTTCAGAAAAAATAATATCAATGTGTTGGATTTTCCGCCAAGAAGTCCTGATTTAAAACATTATCAAAAATGTGTTGGGGTTGATGATCAAAGAAATAAAGAAATTAAATCGAAGACCTCAAATAGCCAATAACTGGTAGTAAAAAAATTGTACCATCCTTTATAACTGTATTCCAAATAGATTGCAAGAAGTTTTAAACAAAAACGGCTCTATAACCAGATATTAATGCATATGCTTCTTCATGATGTTTTTAATAAGTATTTTGATTCTTATTAACCAGATAGAAGATGTTTTGATAATTATTTGATATTCATAGAATAATGACTTGACACTAATGACAAATAAATTAAAGCCAAGTTTACATGGTACGAGATCTCTTCTCTAAATCAAACTAATATTGTTGCTGCATGTCCCAGTGCTGAAGTCTTTCAGCAATATCATTGCCCAACAATAATAATGTTTGGGGCTCAAATATAGGGTGCGCTTATGCTACTGAATTCAAAAATCACCCATAAAAATGACCGATTAACTCTTGCTTTGGAGATACCATGACGTGTCATTTTTTCCCGATCTACATTTTTAGTTTTGGGGTAATGTTGTTTTTTGGAGTTGTCACACCTGTTACATGACAAAACATAACGTTCTCTAGCTGTTTGTAGGTTATAAATATTACTACTGTTGCTGTAATTGTGAGTTATATTGTTTTGTGCTGTAATTAGTGCAGAATTTCTGTTTTTCGTGTGCTTTTGAAGTGTGAAATCATAATGCCAAGAAAATATGTAAATTCAGTGAATACATTTTGTTACATTTGTGGTGAAATAGCATTTCCGTCACAGAAAAGCAGCATTACTTTGGTATGAAGGTGGGGGACGAGGTTTAGCCATGGGCTCTACACATATGTTGCAACATTTGTTCAGTTATTCTACGAGAATGGCTAAAGAATGAAAAACGATATATGGCTTTTGCTGTGCTTACGGTTTGGCGGGAGCCTGGAAACCATACAGAAAACTGCAATTTCTGCTTGACTCCACCTATAAAGGCAGGACCTTCCACATTCAGATAATTCACCAGTTCATACTCCATTCCTAAATTATGAGCTTCAAGTAAAAAATGAAAATGGAAGAAGAACCCAACAATGCGGAATTCTAGACCTTAATTTATCGAAGGAGAAGGCATCGTTATAAGGGTCTGATTCAATGTTTTGAGAGGAAAAACTATCTTGTTGGTTGCTGCGACGTTAATGGCTTGATGAAATATTTGAATATGAATAATTTATCCAAATAATTGGGGGCTATTTGTAGACTCCTCCAAGCTTACTTTGAAAGCTATATTACCTCACCGTCTGTCTTCCTGTTGATTATGCAATTCACATGAAAGAACACAAGTGGAAAATCTGTGACGATCTAAAAGTCGTCCCTATAGTCTTAGGAATACAACTGGGGTATACTGCTGCTTTTTATGTATGTGGGAGAGTAGGGATAGAAAATAACATTACATTCAAGCAGACTGGCCTCCAATAAACCTTAATACTAGCGAGAAAAATAATGTTGCCGCACCTTTCGTGGATCCAAAAATGTTCTTCCACCCCTTGATATAAGTTTCAAGTTAAGATCTTTGATAAAATGTTCTACATTCAGTGACGCAGAAGTTAAGGAAAGTATTTTTGTTGGGCCACAAATTCGACAACTTGTCCTGCGTTTGCCCGAATTTTGGAAAGGAACGAAAAGTAAGGTTGGGAAGTCTGAAAGGGATTCATGGATTTTTAGAAAACAAACGAGATGAAACCTCCAGTCAGTTGGTGAAAGTACTTCTGCAAAAAAAATCACCAACTTGGATGCATATGTTTTTAAAATCCATTTTCTCTACTCACACCTCGAGTTTTCTCTCCTACTTGTAGAGTTGTCAGTGATGAACACAGAGAAAGATTCCATCAGGGTATTTCTGTAATGGAAAGAAATATATCAGGGCTGTTAGAATGAAGCAATGTTTGCGCATTAGTGCTGGTCTCTGTGTAGGGAAACTCACAAAAGGCAAGCCGAAAGATAATAATCTTATGAAGTCACAACATACACGAATCTCTTCAGATCCAACCAACTGCCAGGTATTTTTCCATCAGTTCCACCCATAACCTTCTCAAGTTTTATTTTCTTTTTAATATTTTTCTTTAAGAATTTATACTTACTGCGATTTATATTTTTACGTACGTACCAATTAAGTTCTTTTAAATTTGCTAAATCCAGATTTAATTTAGGTGAGAAAGTATCTTTTTGAGAAATTTATTAGACAGATGGAATATTCTTTGAAGAGTTCTGAGTGAGCAGTTGAAACTCCATAAAAAAATGTTCAAAAAAATTATTGAAAAGACCGTCCACGTTAAAATACGTCAATATTCAAAAATATAGTGTCAACTGCACTTGTCAGTATTTAAATTCATTAACTGAATGAGCGTTAATCTTCCATAAGGGAATTCATGATTGTGCTTTCCATGATTACAAAAAAAATCGAGTTTACTTCATATACCAGAAATGATCTGATAATGCCGGATAAAAATTAGTTACCTGAAGATACTGGGTCGTATTTGTATTAATATAATCAATAGCACTACAGCTAGTAAATTTGGTGGTAAGAAAATACGTACAGCATCAGATACCAACGAAATCACATCGAAAGAACCCAGAAAATCGCATAAAACTTAATATTTTAAATCACTGCTAAAACCGTCAATATTGTCATGAAATATAACTACAATTCTCAACCAGTTCAATGCTTTTACAAGCGTAAGAAAAGTTAAGCATTCGTTAATGGCTTCATAGAAAAATTTTGCATTTTCAAATTGTAAACTTTACTTTTCTCATTGATATAACCTTTTTCAATATGGACAAAAATGTGATTGCGTATTACTACAATTTTGGTTCTGATCCCAATTTCCATCTCATTTGCTCTTGTTAGAAGTCTCCTTGAGATTATAATCGTTCTCCGAATTATTTCTATTGTAAACGTCCTGCCTTTATATTTCATGTATTAGCTTTTGGATAGTAATTGACAGATGGTTTATCTTTCGTCGGCAGTAGATTGAATATATAAGTTTCAAATATTACAATACGTATTTAGCTTTTTAGGCATTCTTGTAATAAAGGTGGTTTAATGTATTTGCTGTTAGTGTCAAGCCCATAGCTTCCGATTGAATTTCTATAAATATTGATTGGACTTAATATATCTCTTACAAAAAATATATTAAGCCGATGGGATTCAAGATCTTCATGAAAATAAATATTAGAAATAGTATGGAACACAACATTCGTTATATTAAAATAATAGGAATAACAAAAAAATATTTAAAGAAAGGTTTTTTATCGCTGTCGTTTCATTCTTGAATATTATTTGAGGTTACATCATAGAAAAAGTTTCCTAACATCGATGATCTCCCACTATACACTAAATGAAGCGTTGCCTATACAGACGACTGTGTGAACTGACCCACACCATTAAAGAGAGATATAGCGTATTGACAAGGACCTTGCTAGAGCGAGAACAACATAGTTTGATCACGTGATATAGGGAACGAATACATTTGAAGCATTGATGAATAATATTAATTTTCAAATATTTATTTAAGTTGTAATGCTATTAAAAAAAAATAAAAATTCAAAACAAAGTAGATAAAAATACAAATATTTATTTTATTTATTTATTTATTGTGAAGTACATATAATAAATGTTCAAATACAAAACCATATACCTATATTCTAATATTGAGAAAAGTTAAATATAAAAAAAATAGAAATATAAATATAATGAGAAAACTAAGTTGTTTGTAACGAATAATGTAAAACTGTAAATAATACATTTAAATCTTATTAATATTTTGTGCCAATGAGTATTATCACACACATTATGGAAACGAAACAGTTGTGTTATACATTTCAATATCTTGGATCTAGAACATATATTGTAAAATTCATCGATAAGTATCACAAATGTAAGTCACTTCGCCTGTTATTGGACAGATCGTTGTTAATGGGTTAATACATCGCACATTTATGAGCTGCTATATGAATTAAATTACAAATAGAGTTATATTTGAACCTCTTATACAATATTCAATAACATATTATTTATTTTGTATAAATAAAATAACCATTCAAAAAAATGCACATAACTGAAATTTCGTTTCTTTTTCCTTAATGTTACAGATTTAAGAATACTTCTTTACCCAATAATATCCATAACATTCCGCATTAAATAATAAATAATTCTCATATACATACGGGCGGATTGATATTGCAGCTACCTACCGCTAGATGGGTGCACAAACACAAAAACTTGTTTTAGTTTAGAAATTGCGATTTGTCAAACGTCAGCTGTTAAAATTTCACCCAAATTCATCGATTAGTTTATTTATTGTAGTCGTTTAAAGTAAGCAACTTTTGTGTTTCTTGAAAAATGGAAAAAAGTGAATTTCGTGCAGTGATTAAACACTATTATTTGAAAGGGAAAACGGCGAAAGAGACAAAAGAAAAGCTCGATAAACATTAGGGTGAGTCTGCTCCGTCAGATTACATGGTAAAATATTGGATTGCTGAATTTAAACGCGGCCGAACAAGCACTGCAACAATACCATCAACAGGAAGACCAAAAGAGGTGGTTACTGAAGAAAATATCAAGAAAATCCTCGATATCGTTATGAATGATCGCCGAGTCAAGGTACGTGAGATTGTTGAAATGGTAAACATATCATATGAACATGTGTTCAACATTTTGCATGAACATTTGCATATGAAAAAGCTATCGGCGAAGATGGGTGCCGCGGTTGCTCAGTGTCGAACAAAAACGAGTTCGACAGACCACTTCACAGCGGTGTTTGGACATGATAAAGCGTAATCCTGTTGATTTTTGGCGTCGATTAATAACTGTAGATGAAACGTGGGTCCACCACTACACACCTGAAACCAAAAATCAATCGAAACAATGGGTGGAAGCTGGTGGAAGTGCTCCGAAGAAGGCGAAGACAGTGAAATCGGTTGGCAAGGTTATGGCCACTGTATTTTGGGATGCACACGGAATATGGCTCATCGATTATCTTTAAAAAGGATCCACAATCACAGGAAAGTATTATCGTGCATTATTGGATCAATTGATTGATGCAATCAAGAAAAAACGACCACATTTAAAGAAGAAAAAAGTGCTCTTTCTTCAAGACAACGCACCGGTTCACACAGCATTAGATACGATGCTAAAATTACGTGAAATACACTTCGAATTGGTTGATCATCCACCTTATAGTCCAGATTTAGCTCCTAGTGACTTTTTCCTGTTTCCAAACTTGAAAAAATGGCTCGCAGGAAAAAGATTCATCTCAAACGAAGAAGTGATTACCGAAACTAACGCGTATTTTGAGGGGTTCCCAAAATCGTATTATTCAGATGGTATAAAAAAGTTGGAATATCGTCTTACTAAGTGTATTGAGCTAAAAGGAGACTATGTTGAGAAATAAATGGTTTTTGAAAAAAAAAATTTTTTTTCCTACTTAGGTAGCTTCAATATCAATCCGCCCTCGTATATACGTCTATAAAAGTATAACATATTTTCACCTGTGTTACTAACTTTTGTATATATTTTACATATTATCTTCTTAAACAAATTTCTAACAAACATAAATACTATTATCTTAATACATATTATAACGAAACCAGTCTACAAAAAAAAGAAAGGCAAATATTCGGCGTGACTGGTAAACAAGTCGTAAAGTAATAAATCATCCATTTATATATGTACTGCGAAGAGACAGAATGTCTGCGTATGTTCTACAAACATCGAGAGGAACACTAGCGTTTTTCTGGTGTGTTCCAGATGTTTCGTACCCGTATATAAAGGCAGTTGAACCGATGGATGAGTAATTCCGGAATAAGAAAGTCCTTAAGTAGTCATCGCGCGGAACAGACCAAAGTAAAAATAAATATAAGAAATAAATAAATAGTTCCTTGAGTGGTAGTCGAAGAGTAAACATAAACATAAATAGTGAGCGGTGCAGTTTTTATAGTGCAATAAAGACATAAATATTACCGTGTCATATAAATAGTAGTAGTAAATAAATACCTGTGTTAATTTAAATCGTAGTAGTTTTAAGTGTGATACATTAGTTTTATATTTCTATATTGTAATTAATTTTACGTGTGTGAATATACAGACAGTTTTAAAACATTTGCACGAGCTGTTTATTTCGAACCCGAAAACGTTACAATATTATCAATCAGGTACTTCATTTTGGATGCACAATGGATTTTAAAAATCTGTGCGTGCTATCCTAATACTTAAAAAGATAATTGAAGAGGTCTGCCTACATAATACTGTAATATTTGATGAGTTTTGTTTATCACCGTACCACCTTTGCATAGCAATTACCCATCTTTTACACAGTAATGGATTAGAAGGAAAACTAGATAAAATATTTGATTGATTCTTAAAGAATTATGGTACAATGAAATGTAATACCTACCCATGAAAAGATATGTTACTCCCTTTTTTTACTCTATTTGTACAACCGTACGCAGAACACGACAAACCCATTTTAACCTAAATATTAAAAAATACAGTTTCAAACACCCCACCAACACAATAAATTGATTACACTTAATGAGCTGTAGGAACAAACTATGGAATAAGAGTTAATACAATTCTACTCCGAGTATTATCCACGAACTATCGGCGAATGTCCAATGTAACATGAATGCCTTTAATGTTTTTCCCTAAATCAGGTGATCGGCATACAGCGGCCTCCCTCTAATGTAGAGGTCACTATGTCTCTTTTCACGGCCCATCTAGTGTATCCTGGGAGATCATTGCCTAACATAAATAAATGTATATATAAATATAATAATGGGATTAAAATGAAATCAACAATCAACTCGAATATTGCCATATTTATGTCGTACATAAAGTACCTTGAAGTTTCTTTCTGTATGCAAGGACCGCAGCTCTAATTTCTCTGCTCTGATGAAAAGTATTTACCACGCATTTTTCAACATCAACCATAATAAATACAAACAGCCACGCACAGTAATTTACATTTAACGATGGTCATTTTAAATCGTAATTTAATATACTGGAACGCTCCTATAGTTTCGTTTCCATAGCAAAAGTTCCAGTGTATTATTTACTTATTTATCCCATTAACCTAGTTGTATCCACTACCGACAATCTAATTTTTAAGAGAAAAAATGAACCGGAGGAGAGAAATAGCATGTAATTTTGTATAATTTTATATGCAAACACTTTTACTTGCCTTAAAATTCCCCTTCATTATCTGACACATTTTCACAAATGAGTTATTTCTTGTAAAGTGCAACATATGTACTTATCTACGTAGTATATCCATAGCTGGTCTTAATGATGCACATTTTCCGGATTTTTTAAATAGACAACACTTTTTTTTGAAGATAATATGGTATACAATCGAATTACATATTTGGGTCGTGAGAAAATTAACTTAATGGAAAGAGAACATTCGGAATGTTAGAAAGAGAAAACGGAATAGTTAACAAACGAATGAATGTTTATTTGTTCTATCGACAACAAATCACCTAATAATTGTAGTAATTGACTCGGAGCGTAGGTAAGGTCCGTAAAATTAGTTGTGCGTAATTAAGTTCATAATTATTCAAGTATAAAACAAGGCAAAAAACAAAATTAGAAAATAAGAATATATGTAAATACGTCTACTCTACCTACGTGAATCTTTAATATTTCTCAAACTCTGATATTTCCTACTAGGCACTGATAATTTAATTAGGTACATTTAAGGGGTAACACCACTGTAGAATGTTAAAAAAATCAATATTTTTTATTGGCTTAAAAAATGCCTCGAACCTTCTAAAATATGAAGCAAAAAGTCTAATCCCCGAAAACAATTTTTTTCTATGGAATGCCGATGCTAACCGCATAAAGTACGCCGAGCAGGCCTTGTCAGATGCGGCAAAGGAGGCACGCTCCAACATAAAATCGGCCAGGAAACAAATACAGGAGGAAAATTTGAACCTAACTACAACAATTTTAGATCCTTTTGTTTGAAAATCTAAAACCACAACTTTGCAATAACATTTCAAAGTAAAATACGTATGGGTTTTTCGATTAGTTAATTTAAACAATATTTATTAACAAATTATTGTTCTATTTTTTGGGTGAAAATTGAACGACTTTATTCAAACACTCGCCAATTACACAAAAATCAATATTTCTAAAATCCCGTACGTGTTTCACTAGATACACTCATGTAGATTACACAGATTTTTTCTTTTTTCCAAATTCAGATTGGCACCAGTTGTAGTGCGTGCCGCACGTCGCCTCACGTTCAACATGCATCGGGAGAATTGCTGTACTGTCGCCATTTTGGAATATTTTCTTACAATTTTTTTTGTAACATACTTAAATATATGCTCAATAACTACCCCATGTATTATTTCTCTATCACCTTTCCTTCCACCCCAAAAAAAATGTCAAAAAAAACGCTTTTTTAAGGCCGTTAGAGTGGCGTTACCCCTTAAATACAAAAATTGATCTTTGGTGAGAGATTCGATCTCTTGGCCTCCCAATAACCTGTCACGTACCCTATACACCGAGGGTGTATGATTTTGAATCTTTACATCGTACTGAATTGTATCAAGTAACAGTTGTTAAATGAATTATACATATATTCGGCTTTTCTATTGCTTTTTAATTATTTTCCTAGCTACGCTTCAGTTTATTCATTTATAACATTAGAAGCCTTTTTACTGTCTTATACGTAGTATAAGTACAAACACAATTCCCCCAGAAAGTAAACGGTTAGGTCGGAATTATGGGCACCGCAATTGTGGGTCCCTTTTTTTTTATTGAGGGAACACTTAATTCTGAAAAATATTTAGACCTACTACAAAATAACATTGTACCTAGTGTAAGTGCACTTAACTCGAATAATGAAAACCCAAATACACCGGCAGATTCGATATGGTTCCAACAGATATCGAGAATATGGAGCGCCCCCACACTAATCGAGAACAGGGCGAGAATACCTTCATAATATTTTCCCAAATGGATGGATCGGTAGGAGAGGTTTTATCGAATGGCCAGCTAGGTCTCCAGATCTAACCCCATTAGATTTTTATCTATGGGGTTATCTAAAATCCAGAGCGTACTTCAATAAACCGGAAAATATTAATGAATTGAAGAATAGAATTATAACCGAAATACAACAAATTAAGCCACAGATGTTAACTGCAGTGTCACCAGAAATTGATCTTCGACTTGCCTATTGTCAGTAAGTCAGTGGTCAACAGTTTGAACATTTAATTTGATTTGTTTTCTGTTTTTTTAATAAATCGGTCGTTTTCAGATAACTGAGTGAAATAAATTTTGTAGGATGCGGTCTCGGTTGTTGATATGTTCAATTGTAAATTTCTCGATAACTGTTGAGTTTGGGTATAGGGGATGGTACATGAAACATACTTAGAAGTAGACGCTGAATTAACAAATTAAATAAAAACATATATTTCCATTTGCAAAAAAAAATTGATGGTCGTAACTTATTTTTGGACCAGCCTTTGTACATCAATTTACCATCAGAAAAACCGCAGCTAAAAATAAAAATCGACCTATCCGATCGTCTTTCCATAAAACAAAACCAAAATTTTTAATGAATTTGTTCCAACCTGCGCATCCTCACTGCGTATAACAATAAAATGTAATGCAATTACAATCTTAAATTTGAATATTATCGATTTCTATAATATTATCATACAGTCCTGGACAAATATACATATTTTATAATTATAATTTTTCTTAATTTTACAATATTTACAATTTCCGTAGTAGAATGGCCACTTTCGCTATGTTAACGAGCACGATGAATGGTTATTCCTATTTTTTACATTAAATAAAGTTTTGCTAATATACCATTATTTTATCATACCTATTTCAATTTCCCATGGGAAAATACTATTAAAATCTACCAATGTAATATCGAGCAATAAATTTTATAAATACATCAAGAATTTATGAATGTTTAAGACCCATTTTGTGTCTCATAATTGTGGATTCGAAATCAATGTCTAATGCACTGTCTGAAAGAACGGCATGCGAATATGAATAATGTCGGGAGACTTTTCAGCTTGCATAATAGTAGTAAATATATAAAATTATTAGTAATGGTAATAAATTGTTAGATATTTTTCAATAAAGATTTAATAATTACTACGAAATTTCCTTCATTTACTATCTATAAAATTAATTCATTTATCGCACAGCTTCGAGCTTTGCAAACATAATGTGTGCTATAAAGTAACGCATTTTTAAAATAATTAAACGTAATTACTCAACATTATTTACATTAATTAGAGCAAGTTTATCCTATAACTGTTACTCAACTATTTACCTTCTTTATATAAAATGATTAAACATTTTAGATTTACCACTATATTTTCCTAGTTTCTTTTGGCGTTTCCAAGGCTGCGTTCTGAATCATGCATATACTGCGATGCATTGTGTGCAGTGAGCGCATAATAAATTTTGTGGCCTTTCGTTTTACAATTATCCTTACGCGTCTAATATGAATCTTACGCGACTAATATGAATCAGCTTCGAAATTTATTACATTGCGATATAAAGAATGCAAAGATGGTTGAAAAGAAAATACGTGTATAGTAATATACAGAGGGTTTATTAAATATACGGCAAAAATTCAAGCGGTTATTCCTTGTACTTTTCTAAAAATATTTTATCCTGTAATGATTCTTGAAAAGTCTTGTGTTGAAGATATAGGGCGGAAATTTTCGACGAAACCAACATTTTATTATCAAAAATTACATATAAATCTTCGTAATCTACAAGAACTGTTGAAAATGACTACCTCCACAGCTAGGATGCAAGAATCCAATCTTTTCCTCATTGACTGTTGAACTTTTTCAAAAATACCAGGTTCGTTTCTTATTGAATTACACGCAGCAATTATTCGATTTCTCAAATCTTCCACATTTTTCACTGGAAAAGTGTAAACTAATGACTTTAGATGGCCCTATATGAAAAAATCCAGAGGATTTAAATTCGGGGATCGAGAAGTGAAGTCCACCTCGACCAATCCAGCGATATCCGTATGTTGCTGTTAAAACCTCACGAGAAACCACACCAAAGCTTGTGCACCATTCTGCATAAACCACATTGCATTTCTTGTTGCCAATGTTCACCCTCCAGAAACTGAGGTAGCGATTCTTCCAAACAGTTGCGATATACGTCGGCGGCAAGTCTTTCTGGTAGAAATACCGGTCCAATTATTCAGTTACCTACAATTCCAACCCAAAGTTCAAAGAGAACCGATTCTCGAAACGATCTTAGTAGATAGTATTCGCCGGTTCTAGATCCACACTCCACCCAAGTGCTTCGAACAGCTTTGAACTGCAACCCAAGTGCTTCGAAACAGGTTATATACAGCTCTGATGAGCTTCAAAACCTATATCAACCGTTTAAAGCCCATTGTAAACTGTATATTACCTGTTTCAAAGCTCATGAGAGCTGTATATTACCTGTTTCGAAGCACTTGGGTTGCAGTTCAACGCTGTTCGAAGAGCTTTGAAACAGGTAATATACAGCTTGCAATGGGCTTTAAACGGTTGATATAGGTTTTGAAGCTCATCAAAGCTGTATATTACCTATTTCGAAGCACTTGGGTTGCAGTTTAAAGCTGTTCGAAGCACTTGGGTGGAGTGTGGATCTAGAACCGGCGAATCCTATCTACTATCTTTAAATACCTCATGTGGATTTTCTTCGTCAGCCCCATATGTGGTTATTGCAAAAATTCCTTACTTAATTTCTTGAGAAATTCGCTTCATCAAAGAATCTGCGCTAGTAATTGAGCGATTCGAACCAATGTGTGCAGAAGCTATTGGCAGATTGTAATACGTGCAAGAAAACCAGCAGGAAGAAGTGATTAAACGCGTTGTATGTGGTATGGGTACAACAAATAGTCCCCAAAAATATCCTAAAGAGTTCCATTACTTACGTTCAAAGTATTTGCAATATTTCGGGTAGAACTACTTGGATCTTCCTCTATCATACCTGAACATATTCTCTTCCTCTTACATCGTTCTTACTGTGATTGGCCTTCCCGATCCTCCACATCTTTTCAATGTGCCTGTTTCACGAAGACGTTCATGAGTACTATGGAAGCTTTTTCTATCTGGAACATTACGGTCAGGATATCGTTCAATGTACAATCGCCTAACTTGTAATGAATTGTCATCAGCAAGTCCATATATAAAAAGCATGTTAGTCATCTCGGCGTTCGTATAGCGAATAACAGTGTAGTGTTTGTTATTTCATTTGTGAATAACCAAGTATAACGTAAAATCAGTGATGAGTTATTTTGCTACTTCTAAACCAAGAAGATCTAAGTGAAAGAAAAACGATTCAAGTCTTTCAAAACAGGAAGACTCCACACACTGTATGAATGTTTTTCAACAGGCTACTAGATTTTCTTATTTTCATTAAATTCAGTTTATCCATCGTATGCAGGTAATGCGTTAGACAGCCTCTGAACCGACTCTTGAAAAAATTACAGCCAACACTTTTTATGTGTAAAGGAAAACAAAATGAAAATCAAACGGTAGAAAATACTACTTATAATGCGCATTATACCTGGATTAGGAATGCAGCCTGCCTCATTATACTCCATATCTATGTGCGTTTTATATCTTAATTGCAATTTTCATTAATCGCGCAATGCAACGGCTCAACTGATTTAGCTTAGTTGGTTTTTTATATCTGATATTTTCGGTTGAGTGCATGAAGTGCTATGTTTGACGTAAGAACTTTCGGTAAGAACTGAAGTGAGTATGATGTAGGAAAATAGAAGTGGGATGTCAAATGTAAAGAATTGAAAGAGCCTAGATTGATGTGTAAGCAGGAAATTACATATTCATATATGTTACATGCATATGCATTGTATACAACCATTATTCAGCCTTTGCTGTTATCTTCTAATGTAGTTGCATGTTATTATCATTACGATACCCTTCTCTTAAATAAAATAATATTCGAAAAAGTTTTTATTGTAAGCAACGATTGCATGACCTTCCTTATAGTATTTTTATTATTTTTTGTCGGCTTTTTTTGTAATTACAACTAGAACGTATTACTATACACATTCATACATCATATGCTAACGTATCTATAATTAACAAAACTCGTTTTGTAAATAACTACGTAGCTCAAATGTCTATACTATTTGCATTCATTTATGTGCAATACTGAAACATTTCTCCTGTTCAAAGAAATTGATTCAATTAGCGTAATTATCGGTAAATCGTTTCGAAATGAAAGTGTGAGAATTGTCTGGCCGAGGCTTCGATTTGTATAATGCAGCATTAACTTTAATGTTTCATTGTAATACAAATCAAACTAATCCGCGGAAAAGTATTATTTATATATGATTTTAAGTATTGTGAGATATTTCAATGTTATATGATAGTAGTGTTGAATATCTATCTAATCTAATATATAAACTTCTCGTGTCACAATGTTTGTCTCTAAACTCCTCCGAAACGGCTTGACCGATTCTTATGAAATTTTGTGTGTATACTCAGCAGGTCTGAGAATAGGACGTAAACTATTTTTCATACCCCTAAGTGATAAGGGTGATCCACCCCACAATTTTTTGTTTGTTTTTTGGGCAAAACTTTGTATTTTATTTTTTTATGATTCGGCATTAAAAAATACATACAACCTTAAATTTTCACCCTTCCACCATCAACCTCTATTTTTTAATAGCGATATTAGTACTTTAATAATTTTTTACTTTCTGCGGCCGATAATTGATCAGTTACCACTCGATCAGTTATTCCCGCCAGGCGTCTACCGGTGTCACTTCTCACCCTGTAAACAGCACAGAGTAGGGATGAGAACGAAGCCGGTCTCCTGTCTTTCTCACACAATAAGCTTTCTCTCACTCACTAAAGTTTAGGGCCTAAACTGTTTTCGTCCATTATTGTTGATTGTGCGTCTATCGTAGCAGTGACGCTTATACTTATCATTTTACTTTCTCAGTGCAACTCTCATATTAAGTATATTCTGATCAAGGCCAAACGATGTCTGTCTGTGGCTTAGATTTGGGCACGCCGTGTTTTGCACAAGGACAATTATACGTGGCATGTTCTCGCGTGGGTAAACCATCCAGTTTGTTTGTGTTGGCTATAGATGGACTCACTAAAAATATCGTACACTCCATTGTACTAAGAGACTGATAAATTTTTTTTTAATTGTCATTATTTGTGATAGAGATGTAATTAGAAATTTATTAGTTAAGATAATAAAAATACAATGAATTCAAAAAATGAATGTTTGGTGTTTTGTTATTTTTATAGGCCGTCATCGTTCACAGCGCTCCATTCCTCTTTCAGTCATATACAACATGCCCACACACTTACAATAAGTTACTTATTTTTTATTAGACTACCAAAATATTCACTAGGAGTAATTTATATGGCAAAACAACGTTTGCCGGGTCAGCTAGTTCTATCATAAAAATATAGAAATAAAGTCTTCGCATTTTTAATTAATTGGTAAGGTCTACATATTGACATGAAATATCAGCCAAATGGCCACCATGGCTAGATATGAACTCATACGACGAAATTTCGGAAGACGTACTGGATTAAAGACGTGTGAATCCCCTAAATGTTGCGTTCGACTTCTTCCTTGAGTTGTTGACTCGTTTGAAGATAGTACACACAGATTCTACTCTTCAAATAACTCCAGAGGAAAAAGTCCGAAAATGTTTAATCGAATTTTCTTGGTCTCCAAAACAAGAGACGATACGAACTGGGAACATTGTTTACATTATCATTATTGCGCGTGCAGTATCCGCATGTCATTTATTTCATCCAAATCCTGTCAGGAAAACATTGTCAACTGCCACAACAGCAAATGCCATTGCGAGACTGCAAGCGAAGTTACTGCATAATATTTTGTTGCTCCTCAGATATAAAAAGTCCTGTTTCTTGGCGTAGCCATCGAGATGAAGGTATATCTGATCACTAAAGAAAGTGTTGCGGAATTTTCGTCGACTTAATGTTGTTCCAAGATCCAGTTGCAAGTTTCTGCACTTTTCATGGTCGGTTAGCTTCAGTTTCTGAGTCAAGGATCTTATAATGTTGAAAGTGTAAATCTCTCATTGAAATTCGTTAGAGACTGCTGCGGTTTATGTCTACTTTCAAGATGCGATCCCATGGACATATTCTGCGTAATGGGCTTTCACAATTAATACAGATTTTTCCAAATTGCAACGTACCATTTTTGTAAATATCAGCGTTTAATATGGACAGATTGAAATGGCGCGTGATTGAAATGTCAAGTTCTTATTGAGATGCCTTAGAATGAATGTAAGTGTAAGTACTTTTTTTTATTTCTAAATACACATATGTATCTTATGTAGTGCCCTAGTTCGATAGTGGTTTGCTAAAGTTATTCATAATTTTTCATATTTTCGTTGCATTTTCTCTTATGAAAAGTCCATTAATAAAAACCATTTCTACTTTTCTTAAGAGCAGTAATGCATGCCTTTTCTGATTCAGTTATTATCTAAGTCGATAATCGAACATTGATAATCTTCCTACAAATAACAGTCACCATGAGTATAGTGCTACTCCGCAGAAAATCTATGTTCGATAGCAATCCTATATTTACAATTTCCGTTTTTGAAACTAATAATTTTAAATTTGTAATTTCCTTTAAATCGTTTGTAAAGACATTCCATCGACAAATGTTGTGAGGTTATTTTGTTCAAAGATGTTGGCAGTACAATAAAACCAAGATCTTTTTTGCCGCTTCTTCTTCTTATTTTGAAGATATTTCCGTATATTCTCAATATAGATTAATTCTCATTAGTCAGATAATTTCTTATTTGACTAGTAAACACCACACCCACATTCAATACACTAATCACTGGTAATCGATCGATTATGGAGCGATGTCATAAGTAATTCCACCTGTATCGTTTCTTAACAATATTACTTTGTATTAGAGTTCTCTACTGTGACATATTTTTACCCCTGAATTGCCAGCATTTTGATTATATTCAGCTAAGTTAAATTCAATGACATTCTTTAAGTTTATTCTGGTGTTTTCTTAATCTAAAGCCTCTTACTCACGCACAACGCTTTACTATTACACTGCAGCATCCTACACAAGTTCGAATAGCTTTGGGTTTTTCAGTTTTCAAAACGTATGTTGTTTGGCCAACAATTGAAAAATTTCTGCGTTTTCACACAGGTGAAGCTTTTTTTCGTAGTTTTTTGCAAACATTTCAATTTTTTCTTTAACAATTGAAATGCTCTATGTATATTACTAAACTAATTTCGCATTATGATTCGTCATTGAACAAAACCGTTGCAGTCTTGTCTCTAAAAATTCAGCCTACACCGAGAGAACAGTTTATTTTCATAGAAAAAATGCATTTATTTGAGCTCAGTTTCTTTGTATTTAACATAAAAAAGTACGTGCTACTGAATTCGTTGCACATCCTATAATTATATTTCTTGGTAGGAAATATTTAGTTTATTTGTGGACAATTTCTTCCATATAAAGAAATATATTACTATTTAATTTTTCTTAAAATTACTTATTTCCTCCCAATAAGGGAATATATTTTCGTTTATCATTTAATGTTTACGTTTCATAATAAATTCACATGTTTTAGTATAGTATACTTAATTCCAGCACATATATATTTTTTGTGACGTAAAGTATGAAACGAAACCCTTATTTGGTGTGATATAAATAATATTGGGGAATAGTGGTATTGCGCATGACGTTTTCATTTCTCAATAGTGACTCAATAATGCCTGTAAATTCATGTTCATATGTGGGATACTGAGTTTATCTAATAATGAGGTACCTATCCTAACAGAGTTGTTAAACCAATGGGGATTACTTGCACTAATTGAAAAATTTGTAGGTATGTATCTGCACTATTTATACGTTGGTATAGACGTAGGTAATGGCTAACATCTTATTTTCACTTAGGTATATTATATATAAGTTATAGGTTACATATATGTATTCTTTATTTCCTGTATACGCTTAGATTCCCACAAAGGATTTTGATTTTGAATAGGGAGCAATTTCACTCGTTTGATGTGTATAATATTATTTTACAATACAGAGAATCTAATATGAGAAATAGTTTTCTTTGGTATATTTTTTTCGAATTACCGACTGAAAGAAAGTTTTCTTGCATCAATATAAATTTGAGGGAACCAAAGATATATTGAGATAGTTATCTTAAGTATGATAACTACTCAATTAATATATAAATGCTTATAATTAAATTTAATATAGTTACCTTAGGTACACTTTTAATAAAACTGTAAATTAAAATATTCTACATAATAAAATAGAAGAGTTTTGTATTTATTTCTTACTATATTATTTATTGGGTTTTGTTAGAGAAATAGTATACTAAAATAATTATATCTTGTGTGGGAGGACGTTGATCAGGTCCATTGTAGATTTATTTTCCACCATATTCTGAAAGTAGAAAATTTAAAGAAGATAATTTGAAATGTTGAAATGTTAATATGAATTTGTAAAAACTTGTTTAATGTACGTATTTGTATAAGAAAAGATAAGAAATAGTGAATATTGTAACACGTATAAGTTAAAAGGTAAAGAAGTTTACGCGGTATAATTCAAATTTGGGATCTGTCAGTTTTGACAGTTATAAAATGAAATAGTAGAAATAGGTATTGAGGTATTTAAAATATGTGGAAATAGTAATATAAATCGGTAAAGAATTTTAAATAATAGATTGCATAAATTTGTATGAGTATTTAATGTTGTCAAGAGGAAAAGAGATCTTTAATTGAATAGGTTTTAAATTTGGAATAAGGCAATTGGCTGAAAGAAATTAAAGGATACATCTCCAAGGGAATCAAACAAAACAAAAGGGATTATTATAATTTTTTCGTTGTGAAAAGATGTATCGTTTTTCGTTCGCGGAAAAATCTTTCTTTTAAGCTGAAAAAGTAATTTTCACAATCAATTAAGCAATTAATAGCGTGCAATAAGTTATTTGCGATCGATAAAAGTGGAGTGAGTGTTTATTTGTAGGGTATGTAGGAGATATCATATATAATTTACGTACTATCATTTGGTACCATTAGAAGTGAAGAAAATAGGAGGATTGTTAAGAAGAATAATAAATAATAGAAGAAATTGTATAAACTTACCCAAATAAGTCCAGTGAGAAGTCATAAAAAAATAATAGAATCCAGTCCGAGAGGTGATTCATCAATGTACATCCGGGATTAGAAGAGGAGCGGCATAAATTTAACCAACCATTGATGTCTTTTTATTCCAACCAGTAATTACAAGAAATCCAGTGGTCATCGTCAAGTGCGAAGAGACACAGTTGGAATACATCCTGGGGTGCTGAACACGTAAAGTCTACACTAGTAACATACAAGAACAGGAAAGGAATTAATTACACCATACAAGCAAGAAGAATGAAATTTACTTACCATATCTAAATCAAAAGGGGATAAGTGTTGGAACACCAGTAACTTCAAGAGGACGAGGCTACTTCTGTCGTGGGATTATTTGCAAGTAGTTTACATTAACTTAATTACAGTGCTGAAAACAGAATTATATAAATCCAAGGAAGAAGTATTGGACATAAAGAAATAATTTATAAGGAGGTCGTATATTTTTTATTTGATTTCTATTTAAAGTGTATTTGTACAGAAACAATCAAAGATCCATGTAATTTTGAGTATATGATTCAATGTGATAAATTTATTATGTAATCTAATAATTTAAATTCACTATTTTCAAGATATTAAGGTGGCATAAAATAAATATTTCATGCTATATGCATACGAAAAATTACGTAAATCAAATAGTGTGGGGTATATGTACTTATAGGTATACTATTTCGTTTAAAATAAATTACAATTAAACTCTTACCTTGATAAAAAGCAGACCTTATATATGAATATAATATTTTACAGTATATTTCGAACTTAAACAAGTTTACGTTTTTAGTATTCGCTGTATTTCCAAATATTGAGTGGTTTCATTTCATATTCCTTTTCATAATTGTAAATTGTTAATAAATATATTGTATTTTGAATTTTCTTTTTAATTCGAAGGTTTAAAGTCCGACAAGTGGTAGATTCATTGTAGGAAAAATATGAATTGGTACATTTAACCTAAAAAAATATAAAAATTGTCAAATACATACCTTGGGTATTGGTAATTTGTATGATACTTACGTGATGAATTCTTGGACAAAAGTTATATAAGATGAATGATATGATAGCTTTATTAGTATAATAGGCAATAATATTAACATTAAAAATCATAAAAAGAAATAAATACTAGTTTGAAAGTTATAATTTGTCATAGCTTGAAGAGAACTATAGTACCAACATAGTACATAGTAATATTTGAATGAGTATGGGTATAGTGTTCTAAAAAGTAGAGATAGATGGCATGATATGTATACAAAAAGAAAGATTATATTATTTAAATTAAATCGTTCGAATTAATTATTGGGAATATTAAAAGTATCTAAAACAAATATCTGTGTTAGTGTTAGGGCATAATAAATAAGTTATATAAAAGATTTTATAGAATTCAATATACGAGGGTAAACGAATAAATGTAGAGATTAAATTTTGAGCATAAATTTCTGATTTATCTGAATGTCTAGAAGTGTGTTGGAATATTTGTGGATCTTAGTGTAAATTTATAAACACATATTAGTTTAGATTTGAAAATAGGTAAAGTAAGCAAATTTCCCCCACTCTAGTACAATATATATATATATATATTTCAATATAGCAAATAATTTACAGCCAAATAAATATTTCTTTACCACAACATATTTAGAACAAATATTTCTTTAACTCGATGCATATTTCTTTTATACAAATAAATTCTTTTCTTATACTACCTATACTTATAGTTTTGCATTTAGTCGGTGTACTTATTGTTATTTATTAGACTATGGTGGTGGTTAACAGATATCTTTCAACCAAAGAATAAATAAAGCTGGATCTAATAGTAGATTTTTTGTTAAAAAGTTTGTTCATTGTAAACATCACATGCAGACACAGCATCAAGAAAATTCAGGCTAACAACACACTTGTTTATTATTATTTCAGAAGAAGATATAACCCTAGAAATTTCAGACCGTATATTATAACCGAACTTTCGGCTTCTCTCATACCACAAATTGGTATATGATTAATATTAAAAAAGAAAATAGAGGAATATCTAGCAAACTTTACTTCAAAAGACTGTGGAATTTTTTTTAAGGTATGTATATATGTATTTTGTTCTTGAATTAATTTAATACACATCTAGCAATCCGATATCAACTAAATCTATGTTACAGATTACAACATAATATTGGTTTATCTGACAGACTTGAAATATGGAAAAACAATAGATGCGAATCCCGAAATTTCAGAGAAATTTTCAGCATTATTTCCGAACATTAAACTTCTGTTGGAGGTACAATTTGCAAATATAAAAGATATATGTGACAAAAGGGTACGTAATCCGTTTAAATGAATAAGATCAAAATTTTGATAAGCTTACATTTGGAATAATTCGATCAGTTTTATGTTCTGGTAAAAAAAAATTAAAATGTGAGATCACTTCAGCTATATATTAATTACTTAAATAATTCTACTGCTTTTTATTTTGATACAAAACATGTTAACTCTTAAAATTTTCAAATTTCATAAAATTACCATTATTTTATTTTAATAGCTACTTTTTAAGCAACGTAAGATAATTAATTATGTTTCCTTTTGACGGCTATATTATTCTACTTCAGTATAAATGTAGTAAGTATATATTTTTGTTGAATTATGTTTAATTTTTAATTTTTATTAAATAAATGTTTGTGTATTATATTGTATTATTTTCTTTTTCCGGATATTACTAAACCCGACAAACCTGGAGACCTTAAAAATATTTATTTTATTAGTAATAAATAAATTAATATACTACATACCAGTTAACATATATTTCTTATGGATTAATAAAATAGTTTCTTAGCTGGAAAAATATTAGTGGATTAGAATAAAATGTTTCTTTGTTGTGAACAAATTCTTTGTTAGTATATAAAAAAATGAGGTGTGGCCACCACACGACTTTCTTATACGTATGAGCGTTTCAAATTATAGAATTTTAAGCATTTTTTTTTTACAAAAATTATTCAAAATCCTATTCTAAGTACTTCTATTCTCTTAATAAATCTCTATAGAATACATACTTTGCAAGATATTATCAAAAAGGTGCTCCTCGCTAAGGGTAAAAGTGCTACTTCCGGTCCGAATTTTGAAATTTCATATATACAAAAAATATTGCAAATCCAGTTTTAAATACTTTTGTACTCTTGATAAATTTATATAGAATGCATAACTTACGACATATTTGCAAAAAATCGCTATTCGATAAGAGTAAAAGTGGTACTTCCGGTCTGAATCTTGAAATTTTTTTTATACAAAAGCTATTGAAAATTATGTTTTAAATACTTTTATACCCGTAACGTACTTGTCTAAAAAGCACGACTTGCGAAATATTCGCAAAAAACTGATTTTCGATAAGAGTAAAAGACCTACTTCCGGTAGGAATTTCGGAAAACTTTTTAGATAAAATTATTCTCAATTTTAATTTTAAGTATATATGAATTCTTTATAAATTTCTTTAAACTTAGTAGTTGACGAAATATTGGCAAAATTTTATTTTTTCGCTGAAGTAAACTGCTACTTCCGGTCTACCGATTTTACTGAAAAACTAATCAGATCTCAAGAGGGAGATTACACACGTAAATACCAAATTTGGAATTGATATGTACAGCGGTTTGACCGCTATCGTGGTCACACACACACACAGAGACACACAGACACACAGTCACACACAGAGAGAGAGAGACACACAGACATTTTTTAAAAAACACTTTTTCGGTATCAGGGGCCTTCAAAACGTAGACATCTGCAAAAATCTCGAGGTCGAAAATTTTCATCATCACAATACTTCCTTATACTACGTATAAGAAAGTAAAATATGTTTACGTTGTACAAAAGAGATGTTCCCTGGAATCCTCCAATAGTGTTCAAGAAAAGAAATAGTATACTATTGTAAAACATGGCTTCTTTCAAAAATTTGAATAAATCATTTAGTAATAAATATATATTTGTTAGGCCGTATCCAAATATAGAATTTATTTCCCAATAAGGAGCCTACTTATTGACAAATAAATTGTTCTCTCGGTGCAGCTTCTTTATAATTACTACACGAATTCGCTCATCAATCTTGTGAAGAGTGTCCAAGATTCAGAGACGCTCAGTATATCGTATATCGTCCGAAACACTTTATACTTACAATAATCTTCCCTTATAATAATTTACTTGATGTTTACTAATATTAACTAATTATGCAATATTTATTAACTGACGTCGATTATCTTATTAACATACATATTTTTCTTTAACGATAATTTATTTCATTCGCTAGTTATTTATTTCAATAAAAATCTTTTCTGATATGTATACTCGTAACTATAACACGTAATTATTAGGTTGTTCAGAAAAAAAAATTCGTTTTTTTTAATCCAATAACTTTGTCCAAATACTTCTTTTTTTTTGATTGTCAAACCATATTTGCCTGTCTTCGTACAATGAATAATCAAAAACGAAGAGTTCTTGAACTGTTATTGTACGAGTTCAGAAAGGGAAACAACGCAGTACAAGTGACAGTATCTGCGAACAAGAAGGTGAAAGACTGTCAATGTACAGAAAGCTCAGCGTGAATTTAGAAAATTTAGAAATGGTGATACTACTATACGGAGGAAACGTGCTTCTGGTTGCCCTTTAAGGGTGAAGATGTTCTTTTGCAACTTGTTAATGAAAACCCAGTTACTACGTATTTTCTATCCAGCTGAGGATATCCAGTTGAACCATTTGTGATTTGGTGCCACTTAAAAAGGTGTGGTAAGATTCTTAAACGTTTTACAAATATTCCACATAATTTAATCGAAGCCCAGCGACACTGACGAATAGACATTTGCACCAAATTACTCAAATATCCCCGCGACGATCGTTTTCTGAGGCGAATAATTACTTACGACGAAAAATGGATTAAAAAAAAACCTACTGCCACAGACAGTGGCTTAATCGTCGGCAAGCGCCGATACAAGTAGCAAACAAAGATCGTTTTGGAAGAAAAGTAAGCGTTTGGTTGAGTATCTTTGATGTGATCCATTTTAAGTTTGTTTCTAATGGCCGTGCGATTAATTCTGAGCTTTATTGTACTCAGCAAGACAGAGTGCAGGGTATTTTGCGTTTACGATAGTAAACAGAAACCAGGTACTCTTCCATCAAGAGAACGCAACACCGCATACTGCAGACTCGACAAAAAATTTTGGAGCTTGGATGGAACACTCTTCCGCACACAGCGTGTAGTCCTGATATTGCTCCTTCAGATTACCATTATGTTCCGTTCGATCGAACACTGTCTTATGAACAAAAACTTCAATGGACTTCATGCAGTACAAATAGCAGGCCAAGAATTTTTTGATTCCAAAGAAGTTGGTAGGTAACGTCGCGAAATAAAACTGATGGCAAAAGGTTACTAATGCAAATGGCGAATATATAGTTTAATCAAGTTCAAGTATTATGTGTAATAAAATTATTTTGAATTAAAGAAAACGAATTTTTTTCCAGAACAACCTAATAAAAATATATTTTTCTCTAATTAATAGTTGAGTAACAACAATTGCAACAAAGTCTGACGATATCATGTTCGCTTGGATACAGCTTTAAAATAAATTAAGTTAGGAAATTAGAGAAGCAATTAACATGCATGTTACCTCCAACTACACTTTTTTATGCGTTAGTATTGAATACTAGTTGATATGTATGCTTTGTGTCAGTATACTTACATACATCTTTTAACATATTTCAGTTTGTGAAATGTTGACTTATTCTCTGTCACTGTCATTTCGACATACATATCATCAATGAGAACAAAGATGTAGTATTCATTTTAGCGAAAGACAAAAACTCTTCTGGGCCCTACATATCGATCGGATATTTGTCTGTAAGTAGGTTAATGTAAATTATTTATTTAGGTTGCGCGAGTTTGTGGGAAAGTCATCATACAACATATGTCGTGCATCCAGTTCGGCCATGGTATATACACAAGAAATACAGTTGCTCTTGCCTAGTTTAAAATTAACAGATGATAAGTATGTGATTTCCACTAAACGTGGGGAGTCCATATTCATACCGCTAAACATCATAAACTATTATACCAGCTCTGTGCGTAAAGAGAAATAGTTTCTGGATCCAATTCAAGAATCTCAACTGTCGCTTTCTTCGCCTGTGTTAGTACATCTTATCTCCTCGCACGTCGTAATAAATCTACATTTATTGTCGAAGCGGTCTTGATGTTTGCATTAAGGCTGGACGCCCGCTTCAAGCTGAGTTCGATTTGAAATAGGCGTATCACTGTTTTCTTCGTGCAAATGTAATAAAAGACAAATGTTTAAGGGTCCGCGTGCTCTGTCTTATGCTGAGGAAAAAGATAGAGAAAAGAACTTGTCACCTAATCTAATCTGCCTGTAATTTATGGCTGCGTTGTGGTCTCAGATAATCGCCGGTTGGCCGACACGTTTGCAGTCGGGAAGCAACCCCCCCTAAATTAGACAATATCTATATTTTCTCAAACACACAAAAAAGGTGAAGCTGAATATGTAAAATCACCTGCCGGATTCAAATTTTGAGTTGGAAAATAAAATCGAAATCGCAAAAAGGTCGAAAAATCGTTTTTTTGTGTAAATTTTAAAATTTTCATTTTCTTCAATTTTTAATACATATCTCGTGATATCTTAGCAATGCAGAGAGCTAGGGATCTGTTTTTTTTAAAGGTTATACCCTAAAGTATTTGGATGATACTAGTGTTTTCGATTTTTCTTTATGGTGTGTAAATTTTATAAAAAAAAAAAAGTTTTAGTAGACGACCAATTTGTGTAACGTATATTTCAGCTATCGAGTAAGTAATCTTATTTTTCAGAATTTACCCATATATATGTGAAACAAAATAAAGCCAACATTCCAAAATTATTTTTTGTGCAAGAAATAAATTTCTAGATCCTTTCAGAAGCTAATTATTGCGAGTCAAATATAATAATTATACTCCCAGCCCGCAAGCCGTGTGAGTCCTAACATGCGCTTCTAGCAGGTATAGCGTTAGGGACGGGAAGAGATATTGCTTTTACTTTCTGATACGTAGTATAAGGAAGTATTGTGACGCTGACATTGTATATGTACACTATATTGTAAAGAAAATATCAACGGTTTCGATAAAATAATGTCCGAGTAACGATTACTTTCTTAACAAACACCGATCTCAGAAGTATTTTGCAAACTGCGTAGAAACTGCCCGAAATGGTAGGCGGAGCTACCTCTCGACACAATGTGCGAGCGTACCACATACTCTATTTGATTTCAGTGAATTTCGCCCAAATTTCAAAATTTTGTTTTCCGTTTCGTGACCTTATTTTTAAAAATTAAGAAAAAATAAAATTTATGTATTGCTGTTGAGTGTTACATAATGTTAAATAAAGGCTTGTTTTTTGAAATTTCTTACATTTTTATTTTTATTTAGGGCCCTTTGGACAATTTCGAAGAAATTACGATTTATCCATTGAAAGGCGTTGTTTTCTTAAATTAGCGTGTAAATTCGGTAAGGTTTTCATGAAAAATACGATTAGGAAATGGGAAAAACGATTTCGAGGCCGGGCGTACAGCCTTAAATGCAACCGGCGTGGGAGTAAAGCACGTTCTTGACAGCTCGGCTGGTTCTTAAGTCATTGTTCCGCGGATTATATCCGCATTCATGCCGGTAATGTCCATTACCTACCTCTTTCGGGACTGTAAATACAATTCACGAAACGACTTTCGTCTCGAACTCGATCGGTTACAGTTACGGGAAGAGGAAAATAGTCCGGTGGTGTACAGCTGCGTTCATTTGTTATTGTTTTTTTTTGAGAATGTTGGATGTATTTCATTTATTTATTGTCGGTAAATATAGGTCTGTTCTGTGTTAAACCCGACAATAACTATGATTCACATCATGATAATAACAATATCGCGTTCCAGTCATGAAATTAAATAGATTGGACTTGCTTAAGGAAGTATCGTTGAATTCAATAGCTATTATATTGGTTATATCATGAGAAGAGCTATATCAATCGTGTTATTCTACACAAATGCCAACAATTTAATGGCAACTTAGAGATATGATACAACGATTTTCAAAGTTTAGCCTTAATATTTATATACAGTATGTCTCCGTATGGACTGAACAATAGGAAAAAAATATTTGGGTCTTTACGCAAAAATGTCATTCTTTATAAAATTTTTGCCTGTCTCAAATCACCAATTCTGAAACAATAATCTAAATTTTATTTTTAGCAGCTGAGAAAATTACAATAACACACTAAAATTTAAGCAATAAAGTTTTATGTTTTTGTTTTAATCATATTGTTATCTTCCATGACAACCTAATATGTATCTAAGTCAAGTTACTTGGCATCTGTCATTTTCATTACGTATTTGTGAATCTTTAATGAGACTTACTTAATAGTAATGTTAAGTTCAGAACAAAGAGTTTACCTCGTTCAATGTTATGGAACTGGTGAGGTTTCTTATAACTTTGTAATTCAAAAATTTCGACAGAAATTGATAATGTTCACGTGTGTGTTAATGCTTTACGAAATTTGGTAGAAAAATTTGAAAGAACAGATAGTGTACATGACGTCAAGAAAAGAAAAAGGATACACGATGAAGAAGATGCTGCTACAATACTGGCTCTAGATTCTTATCCGTAATTATCCTTACGAAAAAGGTGTGCACAGTTAAATCATTTAATTGGCAAATCACATTTACATAGAATTAAAAAAAAACGAAATTAAACCTTATAAACCTATTCATGTACAAAAGAATTGAGAAATAGTGATGACGCATAGCGTTTAGACTTTTACTTATGGGTAGGAGAAAATCATTTTGTAAATCGTAATTTCTGCAGAAACATTATTTTTTCGGACGAATCGACATTTACTACCAATGGGATAGTTGCAAAGCAAAACTGTAGATTTTGGTCGAGAGAAAACCTAATTTCAAAATTACAACTACAAGTCAGTATTACAAAATGGTTAATGTGTGGTGTGGTGTGATGTTATGTATGGAAAAATCGTCGGTCCGTATTTTTTTAATAAAAATGGGAATCAACATTCGTGTTTGGAGTTGCTTCCAATTTTTTACTTTCTTATACGTAGTATAAGAAAGTATTGTGATGATGAAAGTTTTCGACCTCGAGATTTTTGCAGATGTCCACGTTTTGAAGTCCCCTGATACCGAAAAAGTGGTTTTTAAAAAATGTCTGTGTCTCTCTCTCTCTCTCTCTCTCTCTCTCTCTCTCTGTGTGTGTGTGTGTGTGTCTCTCTCTGTGTGTGTGTGACCACGATAGCGGTCAAGCCGCTGTAGATATCAATTCCAAATTTTGTATTTACGTGTATAATCTCCCTCTTGAGATCTGATTAGTTTTTCAGTAAAATCGGTAGACCGGAAGTAGCAGTTTACTTCAGCGAAAAAATCGAATTTTGCCAATATTTCGTCAACTACTAAGTTTTAACAAATTTATAAAGAATTCATATATACTTAAAATTAAAATTGAGTATAATTTTATCCAAAAAGTTTTCCGAAATTCCTACCGGAAGTAGGTCTTTTACTCTTATCGAAAATCAGTTTTTTGCGAATATTTCGCAAGTCATGCCTTTTTGGCTAGTACGTTACGGATATAAAAGTATTTAGAACATAATTTTCAATATCTTTTGTATAAAAAAAATTTCAAAATTCAGAACGGAAGTACCACTTTTACTCTTATCGAATAGTGATTTTTTGCAAATATGTCGTAAGTTATGCATTCTATATAAATTTATCAAGAGTACAAAAGTATTTAAAACTAGATTTGCAATATTTTTTGTATATACGAAATTTCAAAATTCGGACCGGAAGTAGCACTTTTACTCTTAGCGAGGAGCACTTTTTTGATATCTTGCAAAGTATGCATTCTATAGAAATTTATTAAGAGAATAGAAGTACTTAGAATCGGATTTTGAATAATGTCTGTAAAAAAAATTCTTAAAATTCTGTAATTTGAAACGCTCATACGTATAAGAAAGTCGTGTGGTGGCCACACCTCATTTTTAATGATTGATTTAAAATTGGAAAGTGAATTTTTTCAACAAGATGGGTGCCTGCTCACTCAACAGTGCTGGTCAGAAATTATTTGCAAGAACATTTTGGAAATAGATAGGTCGGCCAATTAACAGGTCCGTAACAACCTATCTGTTTCCTTCTAACGAGCCGTTCCCCTGATTTTTCATTGGTTTTCTTTTTATGGGGATATGTTAAACAGCATGTTTATAATACTAATTTAGATAACAATATCGAAATTTTACAACAAAAAATTACGGAAGCGGTCAATTCTAACATTGAAGATATGATCCACAATGTTTATAAAGAATTTGTACGTAGAGATGAAAAGTGTGTAGAGTTGGAGGATACCACGTTGAATAGAATAAAAAAAATCCTTTAATTCAAGTGTTTTGTTGTAATTTTCTCAGCTGCTAAAAATAATATTTAGATTATTGTTTCAGAACTGGTGGTTTTGAGACAGGTAAAATTTTTATAAAGAATGATATTTTTGCGTAAAGGCCCAAATATTTTTCCCCCTATTGTTCAGTCCATCCGGAGACAGATTGTATACTTATACTAAATAATGTTTTTTTTAACTTTATAAATCAACAAAAAATCGTATAGCAGCACTAGCGGGACTGACTGACTGGGCAATATATTTTAGGTACGAGGACATATTTTTAAATTATCTACATACAGACTGTTTGATAAAAAAACGCCCCATCCCGTAACTTTTTTATTTATTATCCGATTTCAATAAATAAAAAAAGTATAAAAATGGTTTGACAAACTCTATAAACTGCCCATAATTGCAATTTTTTCAACACTGTCTTGAATACGTAACGATAGTCAACTTTTTTTTTTTAATGGACACCTGTAGCTTTTTCCATTTAGTTTGGAAGATATTTTTTCTCCGAATCTAGCAATTTAGTTTATCATTTGGTTTATATTTAACTAAAAAAAAATTATCTGCAACTTTATATGCTTACTATGAAATTTTCAAGTGTGCCGTGAAAGAAAAGTCGTAACACAAATGTCACAAATATGTCATTTAAACGTCTGTCATTCGAAAATTAGCTAGGAAGTCTGCATCTGTTGTTTACATTTTTTTATTTGTTATACAACTCTCAATTCATTCATTCATCATAATTCAATTGAAATCACGAGTCAAAAACAAAAGTCAGTGATATTAAAGGACAAAAATAAAATTAAATTAACAATAATAGTCAAAATAAAAACAAATTATAAACAATTAACAAACGACAAATTACTGGCAATCTCTCGAGTTGAAATAAGCGGATTCTGCTGCATAGTGAGAAGACATTCAATTTCAATATTTTCGTCAAATGGTCGCTGTTCTCGCTTCGGGTTATCAAAAGCACCATAGTGCCTCAAATTTTCTTCATTCCGTGTAAATTGAGGGGGGTTTGGAACTTCCCTGTTCGAAAAACAGTCACTAAAGTCGGGAGGCCGCTTGATTTCGATTTTTATTATATTCGACGTAAATTTTAAACATACACATATCGGTGAGATAATTATTGTTCATGATTGCGGTGGTATCGTTATTCCACAAGAAAAACTGCTTTAAAATCGCAAGGCACTTTCATTTTCAAATGACAGACGTTTGAATGACATATTTGTTGCTTTGTGTTGCGATTTTTGTTTCACGGCACACTTGAAAATTTCATAATAAGCGGATAAAGGTCGCCAATAAATCATTGTTTCTAATATTAAATATCAATCAAATGGTAAATAAATGAACGTTGCTAGATTCAGAAAAAAATATCTACCGGACTAAAGGAAAATAACTACAGGTGCCCATTAAAAAAAAAATTGACTTTCGTTACGTATTCAAGATAGAGTTGAAAAAAGTGGGATTATGGGCAGTTTATAAAGTTTGTCAAACCATTTTTATACTCGTTTATTTATTGAAATCGGGTAATAAATAAAGGAATTGCGGGATGGTCGCTTTTTATCAAACAGCCTGTATACATGAAAGAGAAGAGTTTGGAGAAAACTAATTTAGTTTTATTTTTCAACATTCAAACTATTAACGGTTACGCTTTTATTTTTCCAATAATACAATACCTTTAAAAAAATATTTTAGTAAGTCTTCATTCATGCCTTATTAATTAAGAAAATATAAGGTTTAGATAAAAAATTGAACCTTCTTCATGTATTTCGTTCGTTGGTTCGTGCTTCAACAGGCGTTTCGCATCTTAGGTATTCTTCAATTGATTTCGTACTCCATCAAAATTCTGTGAACCGAAATTTTATCGTGAAATATGACAGCACAATCTTAAGCAAACACGTTAATGATCGTCTGGTCCATTTTGTTTCCCTCGATAAAAATTTGATTACGATTCTATGTTGTAGCTGAATTTTCTTACGGTCCAAAAGTACCACCTGTATATATTGCTTTTCCGAAGCCGGTTTATTAATTTTTCTGTTACCGTATAGTTTGTGTTGTATAACTTGCGGTTATTTTGGTCTGTTGAATGTTGTTGTATTTAATGTGGCTATTCTTATTAATTACATAGAGGTTTTGTTAATTATTATGTATTAACGTCATATCTTTATAGGGCTGACAGTGATTTATTTAGTTGGGATTTGAATATTTAAATATAAAATTCTTGCTGGATTCGTTCCTTTGGTGATATCTAGGAGCTACGGTAACGATTCTTCTTAGTTATTTTTAAATAACTTCTCTTTGTCGGCTTGGTTAATTAGGACCTTCATTTCCAATAATATCGTAAAAAAATCCGGGAATTATTTTAGCGAATTTTCAGCTATTTTCTTGCTTTAGATCGCTTTGTCTTAATTTAAGTTTTATTTTCCCGGGACACTGCCGTTAATGAACAGCATCCACAAAATCTTATTTATAATAACCTGATGTAGGTTGTGGCTAATATTGTATGAGAGCCGGATTTATTTAGCAATTAATTAATAGATAGTTTTTTTTATTCTAGTGGAGTTTATTAGACAGTTTTCCATCGCATCGACAATTAGTGAGTTTTGAAGAAGCACAGATGTTTTATCTGTAGATTCAGCACATGAGAAAAATGTGAACGGTTTTTGTTGGAGTTTGCATTTTCCATTTGACAGGTGCTAATTTGCATATTTAAATTGTATTCTTTTTTCTTACACTTTCTTTCCAGACCATTGAGGTTATGTTTTTTCTTCGTTGTGCAGTTTCTAGTCACATTTATTACCTTGTCGTAATTTGCCTGTCTTTTCTTCTTTGAAGGGAACTTAATGCCTCGTAGTTTGTTAATCTAATTGTACCCGCTTAGTTTCAAGTACTTCTTGGAGCACCTATTAAATGAAGGGCCTGCATCTTATTTCCTCTTACAAGGTGTGCGCGGGTGTAGGTATAGATAAATGCCTTTTCTATCTCAAATTAACTACGTGCTGCCAAGATTACACTGGAGTCGAAAAAAAAGCCATAACTAAGTGTTATATAAGTACTTTTCTGTTATTTTATACTTGCAATTTTCGAACAAACTCTAATACCCTTTTGATAAATGAATACTTTGTTGGTTGACTTGTTGCTATTTAAATAACTGTAATCGTGAAATCAAATTTATATTCAATGACGTTTTTATGATTTTGTCTTAAACCTTAATTTATGTTTGAAATAATTATAACATTTACAGGTTGTGCGATAACGTGTATATAGTTATATTATGTATAATGCTGTAAGATTTGTGTGATCAACATATTTTGAGCCAAAATTTTTCGTTTTATAATTGTGAAAGTTGCTTTCAATTTTTGTTCTGTTCAAGTCTCACTTGCTATACTATTCAACTTTTATTTATCTTCTTATCTCTTTAGTATATTAGAAATTACTAAAATTTAAGGCTTGCTGTGTTTATTTGTCAAATCTATTAACATTTTAATTCAAATTTACTTGTTCTTTCATAATATTAAATGAGTTTTCGATTCCAAATAAATTGAACGAGTTTTAGTGTTTGCAGTTTTGATCAAATTCACTACCGCCATTTAACCTAACGTTCTCATATCCGCTCACCCATTTTATGAATTAACCTGTTTCGATCCCTACCATCTCCATCTGAGCTGGCGGCAGTCCAAGCGAAAAGATTAACTTCAGGTAGGTGAGTCAAAAACTTTTCACAGGGCTGTGTCTTCTTTTTTAATTCAGTAATTTTACTCAGTTTTCGTTAGTTAAAGCTAAACAAAAACATCAAAACCCTTTGGATATGAACCACAATTGATAGTAAACAACAAAATGCCACAGCTATTTGATAGAAAATTTGCAAACGTCACTTTTTTCCTCATGGCTTGGTAAATAATATAAAAATCTCACGTCGTAATGGGCTGAAGGCAGGCAAAAGTAATAGTATTCTCTCAGTAGAAAATTCAAAAAAAAAACTTTTTCCACATAAGCTTTGGTTCAAATTCATTATAATAATGTAATAATAAATAGAGCCCATTAATATCTAAAAGCAATCAGTAAAAAGCGATCTTAATCACATCCACGAGACAACAGCAGCTGTCGATAGTGCCTACCAGTAATAGAAATCGGTCAACTATGTTAGTAATTTATAAAGGGAGTATAGCAGCCGACATAAAACTTGGCGAGTGATTTCGCACAGGTAGATTGAGGTGCAGATAGCTAATGATTGGTTCTATTGGTTGGAACTAGACTGGAGTGTAGGATTTTACTAGAATTCCTTTAGAGCAGACGTCTTTCGCTCGCCAAATTTATACGTCAGATGCAGTACCTTGAGTGTGCGTCAACATCGCATCGGTTCAATACATATTTTGCTGGTGCAGTTCTCAGCCACCGTGGCCATAGTAGAAGGAATATTCATCGATATATCTAAGAGGATTGCGAGATGAAAATGTTGCTCACCTGCAAAAGAAAGAAAATTGAAGAATATACAATGAACAAAAATTAATTTTTTAATACAACATTCATCAATAACAAATTTATTTAGTAGTTTCCTTAAATGTTATTTTAAACGTTTTATTATACATATATACGTGCGTATATTATTATATATACATACATTAATGCAAAATTGACGATATTAATGTTAGTAAGTTAGTTGATATTTCTTTTGTGTTTTATTAGTTTCGTAATTTATTTGACGGTCATACTCAAAATTATCGGTGAAAACGCATATAAGTTTTTACACAAAAATGGGATGGTAGTAATAATATAAATATGTATAGCTCGCAATAAATACTGTTGCACAGACTAAATCTGTTTTTGTAGTTGAGTAGGCGCAGAGGTATATTTTGGAAATACACTTATATCATACAATTAATTATATATACGTAATTCATTTTAGGTTAATTTATTACAAGCCAGGTTAGGTTAATCATTAATTGAGATTTTTCTACATTCCAATTACAAATAACCGTTTAAGCTACTATGTATACTTAAAATGAAAATTTATTTTCGGGAAGTGCTAGTTAGACTATAGAGATATTGTACTTCCAAGGAGTGGATTATTTCAAATTTGTCAATTGTTTGATTTTTATATTGATTCTTGAGAAATATATACAGAATGCATAATTAACAACATATTTTCAAAAATCACTATTCGATAAGAGTAAAAGCCTTACTTCCGATACGAATTTTGAAAAAAAACTTTATAGAAAAGGTACTAAAAACCCTACCTCTGTAAATTTTTACTTATTTCACTATTTTTCATGGCTACTGTAGGTAGATAATATTTGTCTCATATGATTGCATTAAAGTTAATCAGGACTACAATAAACTTTATTTCATTGAAAGTAATCACTAAATAGTATATTATGCAATGAGTATTTAATGATAGCTATTAAGACATGAGTAAGAAAATTACAATACGTGCCGAATGCGAGTATTGTAATGAATACGAATGTCTTAATAGCCATTAAATGCGAGTTTCATACACTACTTCTTCTACGACCCCATAATAAAACATTATTTTTTGAACATTCCGTTTCATAAATTGAGCGTAAAATTTTCCGTATATCTTTGCGAATTTAGCTGGTAATAAATTGTTCGTGGCTACTAAGGCTTGTTCCATAATTTCTGGTGGAGTCAAATTTTACATTTCACTGTCAATATCCCTCATTTTTACCGTTTATATTTTCAAAAAAGCACACATTTTAACTACTTACTAGTAAATTGCAGAGAACTGTCACATTTAATTAATTATATCTGTCAGATATGCAGTCGCCATATTGAATATTGGAATGTCGCATTCCTATTGGATATAAACTTGTATCTTAATGAAAAATCTGTATTCCTATTGGACATAAACTTGTATCTTAATGAAAATCTGTATCTTAATGAACATCATTAAAGTATTCTAATAATACAATTAAAGTATGGGAGTAGAAAAAATATGTTTTACGCATACATACATATTGAGTTTTTAAACATACACATACATTCAAGCCTGTTCATGCATTATTACACAGAATCAGTTTACAAATCAATTCATTTCTATTAGGAACGAAAAATATTGTTCGAGTGTTTATATCAATCAATGAATAAAGTATTGACAGAGGCGTTAAAAACAAGAGCCCTTTCCTTTCAAAGCGCCATAATGGCTTTCGGAAACCCATAAATAACACTCTATCTGTCAGGGACAGTCAAAATATCGGGATTGTCCCCTTTGTACACGTTTATACTTTACGGGCACGTGTATTTACAAAGTTTTCGTTTGAAACGTTTATGATTTCTACACCATCAATTGAAAGAGGTCTCTGTTGTTTCTACACCGAAACAAATCGTTAAGTTGTCGAAATTGACCTTGTTATTTTAGGTTTTCACTGTGTGTTGTGTTATATTTGGATACTCCAATGTAAAGTTGTTTTTTAACATATGGTGCATCTCAACGTTGCGCCCGCGATGTTTAATTAATGATATATGCACATACCGAATAATAAACATGTATACAGTGTGGGCAAAAAGTCTTTTTCAATACGTCTTTCTTGGATTTTTTCAAATATCCTTACCATTACAACTTCTTACTTTCTTACGAGAGAAGATCAGAATGTTTCTAGGACAAACCAGAAGATGTGCGTACTGGTCATGTGTTTTAAGTGTCCCATCTAATATGAAAGTACTGTCAAATTTTTAAACAGATCGTGCATATTGTAAAGCCTGGTATAGCCAAGCAAACAGTTAGCGCATTTTTTTAATCGTGAATAAAATCGAATTCCACGCAGTCATTAAATATTATTTTTTTATTGCCCAGGAATAGTTTTTATCGACCACTAGCAACACAGGAGGAAATAACAGGCGTGAATTATGAGTCGTTATTAGACAGACTGAACAAAAAAAAAGTCCAAAGGCCTCGTTTGGTAAAGAAAAAAAGTTTTGCTCCACCAAGACAATGCCCCATCCCTCAAGGCGCCAATTGCGATGGCAAAACTGCACGAATTACGATTCCAATTACTTGAAAATGCACTGTAGTCGCCAGATTTGGCCTCTCGGACTTTTTTCTATTCCCGAACCTCAGGAAATGGTTGCCTGAAAAGAAATTCTCATCAAATATTGAAATTTATGAAGCTGTAAATGAACATTCGGAAGGTATTACTTTTCTGAGGAATGAAAGGTCTTGAAAAACGTTGGACTAAATGTATTGAGTTAACGGGGACTATGTAGAAGACTAACTATGATTTTACCCTGAAAAGTGATGTTGTGTGTCTCATCCTAGAAACTTTCCGATCTTCCCTCGTATACGTACCTATATTGTGATAATGAAAATTTTCGATAACGAGATTTTTGAAGATATCCACGTTATGTTTGCAATAGTCGCTCAAATTAAATTTCTTCATATCATGTTTAGACTCTCTCAACGTCCGCTCTATCGCTCAGAGTTTCTTTTGGTGGCGTAACCTGCACTACGCTGTTCCCAGTTATGAGAAGATTTAACTTAAAAAAGCCGTTTTTCAATTTTATTCCGATCTCCATTCAGTGATTTGTCGCTTTTTGGCGGTATCACTATCGTTAACCTGGTCTTAATTGCAATCTATGATGCACTTTATTCTATATTGTACAGATCAATACCTTTTGTGACTGCATCCGCTTTACGGCATTATACAAAATGGTTCACATCTGCTGTTAAACGACTTCTTCAACTCAAGCAACACTATCATCGTAAATGGAAATCATCTAGTGCCGAATGCCTCAAGTTGGAATTAGAACGGCTACGGAAATTAGTTAAAAGTCACACTGCGCAGGCCCATCGCAACTATGTGCAGTCAGATCAACGTAATATAATTAGTGACCCGCATTCCTTTTGGGAGTTTATTCATTCGAAGAGCAACTCTTAGGCTGCACTGTGCAGAAGGATATCTCTCGGATCCACAAGAAATGGTCGACGCCATTGCATCTTCTTTTTCAAGTGTTTTTGTCGAGGAATACTAACCATCTGTCTGTACCAAATTTGAACAAGCTACCACTACATAAATCAAGTGTTACTTCCGACGATGTTATTATGTGTAATAGAGCCCTCAAGACACGATCCTCCGCGGGCAATAATCCTTTATTGTCAATCTTGATTGCTGAACCTTTAGCCACTACCTATAATTTGTCTCTTCAGACTTCAGTATTCCCTGATGCCTGGAAGATTATCAGAATCTGTCCGATATTTAAGAAGGGTGTGATAATACTTGGCTTGCCAATTACGGACCGACTGCCATCATTTCAACATTTGGAAAGCTATTTAAATCTATTCTATACCAGCAAATATATTTTGGTGTCCGTGCTCACATCTCTCCATCCAAACATGGATTTATGTCTAATCACTGAGGTACTTGACCAGGGTGGCCAGGTGCCATAGACACTATGCCTAAGTATTCACACATCAAGAGACAGTATATATAAGCTTGGGAAGTCTTAAAGAGAGTTATTAATAGATTTTTAGGCAACAAAAGAGATACAAACTACAACCAGTTGGTGACAGTTCTTTGCAAAAGATTTTCCTATGAACCTAAATCAAACCTAATGAGTGACCCAAAAACAAATTTGGCGCTGTATTCATCTCAAGCACGGCACTTCTCGTATTCCGTCAGTAATGCATGACGGCTATTTCAGCTATGACAACCTTGCCCATATAGTTGAGGAAGTTTCTCATGTGTTTCCTCAGGTTTACCGGAAAGACTCAAATTCCACTGGTTTTGACATCAAAAATCAGCTAGGAGATGCTGATTATTTAACCATAACATCTCTCAACGAGGAGAATATTTTGTGGAGTGCCAATCGTCTCAAATCAAGTCCGACTGCTGATGACGATCAGATACCTTTCTATCTAATTAAGGATTGCCGTATAGTGTTTGTACGACCACTAAAATTATCCCACTATATGAAACATAGCTAGAATTAGCCATGTTCTGTAGAAAGGTGATCGGAGTGATCTGAAGAATTATAGTCCGATTGCAATTCTCTCCAACTTCTCTAAGATTTTTGAGGAAATACTGTACAAATTCATATATGCTTACTATCACAGAAGAATATCCTCCTATACAGCATGGGTTCGTGAGTGGTCGCTCACCGACGAGTAATCTGGTTTATATCACCCAAGATATTAGTGCCGCTCTTGATTCTCGCTCTCTAATGAATGTCATATATACAGATTTTGCGCGCACATTTGACACTATTAGACACGACATTCTGCTGAGGAAACTTGATGCACTGAGACTTCATAGCAATCTGGTTAGTTTTCTGACGTCGTATCTTCGAGACGGATCAAATATGTGTACTATAAAGGGTTCAAATCTGCTGAATTAGCTGTCACGTCAGGCGTTCCACAGGGGTCTAATCTGGACCCTCTGCTTTTTATACTATTTACCTCTTAGAATCGCTTTCTTATGATGGGTTGGCGTACGATGACGACTTGAAAATCTATCGTCCTATTGATACTATCTCGGATGCTCTGCATCTACAGTATAATATTGTTTATCATTCGCACATCTATTGTAAATTACAGTGTTCCCCTTGCTGGTCGTTTACTGTTGGGTACACAATAAAGTATTATTATTTTTTAACATCAACCAATTTACAATTACCAATTTGAATAATAAAATATCAACATTCACATTCACTTAGACTTTTTCCCTCCTATTTGTGGAGTTGTCACTAATGAACATGGAGATTCATCAGGATAGTTCTGTAATTGAAGACATCAGGGCCGTTGGAATGAATCGATGCCTGTCGAGCACTGCTGGTATCTGTGTAAGTATGCTGCGGAGCTTACAATAGGCAGGCCAAAAGACAATGATTTCATGAAGTCACCACATGATTCTCTTCAGATCCAACCAACTGCCAGGTATTCTTCCATCAAGTTAGAACTCTTGGAATGCCTATAATCAACAACATTTCAACCGGCTTTTCAATGTTATTGCGATATGTAATTTAAATGTATCGTGTTATCTTTATCCGTTAAAATAAAATACTTCCACCTATTTATTGTATATCACAAAAACAAAAGCTAATAAAAAATTTCTTTGCGTTATTACTAGGAGGCGGACGTATCCGGTTTAAACTACGACGGAATTACAATGGAGCAAAGAAATAATGTAAACAACACACATTTACTGAATAGCATTATTCACATGGTGAACTGCAACATCTGTTATTGACTCACATGTTGACGTTAAAACGACACAAAAAAAGACCACTTAACTCGTAAATATCCTATTTTCATCGGCGTACATATAGGAGCGTCAGAGATTTTTAAAATTTACCTTATATTTGGCATGATAAATAAAGTTATATATGTGTATACGTATTCATACTTACGTTAGTTTCGTTTTTTCATTGTTTTGACTGTTAATTACGTACTTCGTAATTTATGTAAAAGTTCCTGTTTAATCCCGTTTCATTGAATCGACTTCTCCCAATTATCTAGACGTAAGTGTGCACTGGATTTCATTTAGTTTCAATAACATACGCGTACATTTTTAGTTATCATTTATTTAGATCTAGAACATTGTTTATGATGGAAGAACGTCGAGAAATACATCGTGAAACAATGGCGAGTTGGATTGAGGGTGATACTGATTGTATGTCCATTGTCAGTGATTCCGATATTTATTGCAAAGTCTGTAAAATATCGTTACAGAATGCCCAAAAAGGCCACGTACAACGTCACTTAGCATCGCTAAAACATACATGGAAATTGGACCCGTTGAAAGCTGACAATTTTAACGAATCCCACTTTAGACATTTCTTCAAAAATATACTGGTCGAAATGTTCTTGGTATCCACCTTACGCAAATATGTTTCTAAGTGCTTCACGAAAACAGTAGAATGCATTAGAAGACATCTCTCAAATCAGTACCTATGGATAAGTGCCGACGAAACTGTCGATATATTAGGACGCTGTGTGGTAAATGTTGTAGCTGGTGTACTACATCCAACTATTCCATATAACGCATATGTAATAGCATCTAAAGTTATAAATACAGTTGATGGAGAAACAATTGCTAAAACCATTGACGAGAAACCGTGCCGCATATATGTTAAAAACAGGCAGACTTTTAAAGGAAACATATCCTTATATGCTGCATATTACTTGTGTAGCACATGCTCTCCACAGAATCTGTGAATATATCAGAGACAACTATCCGGAAGTTGATAGACTTGTATCCGTTTTAAAAAAAGTTTTCAGAAAAGAACCATCGAGAGTGGCCTTTACAGGGAAAAACATCCATCTTTGTCACTGCCACCCTCGCCAGTAATAACTATATGGGGAACATGGCTGGAAGCTACTAGTTTTTTATGGAGCGAATTTCGATAGTTTACAAAATTTCGTTACATGTTTAAATGACGATGCTAGAAGTATTTTTGAGAGCAATGAACTAACACAAATCCTAAATTTAAAAATCAGTTGTTATTCCTTCAGGAACAATTTGGAAATTTGCCTAAACTAATCACATATTTTGAAAATCGAAATCTCAAACTAAAAGATGTGGCTATTAATAATTTCAAAAGTATTCGAAGTGACTTCGGATATGGCCTTCGGCAACAGTTAGACGCAGTTTTTAATAGAAATCCAGATTTAATAACATTGCGGCAATCGTGTATGGGGACAATGACACAAAATCAAACTTTAAAATACGCTGAAATAAAAGAATATTTCCAGTACGCACCTATAACTAGTTGTGATGTAGAAAGGACGTTTTCTATCTACCAGGATGTACTTAATTCAAAGAGAACAAGTCTTACAGAAGAGAACCTTGAGAAAGTATTGCTAGTAAATATTAATACTCCTTTACTCGACTTGAACAACAAAATGAACAAATAATAATGTATTTTGTATTTTATAGATCACCAGCCACTTGTTATCCAATTATATAAATAAAATTAAAACCTCTTTAAAATTAAAAATTTCAATAGTGCGCCCATGGGCGATGACTCATCGGCCGCTCGTGTCCGCCCCCTAGTTATTACTTTTTCTCAACCGAAAAATTAGTAAGATTTGACTCATGAAGTCAAGGAAACAAATAATTTTTTGTTGGGTAGTGATATCAAGCAAACAACTGCTGAAGAAGGCATTTTAAAATGTATTGACAAATATTTGATAAAAGATCATGGTTTTCACCATTACCAGTGGAAGCCATTCGAGCAATGGCATTTCCATTACGTTTAGTTATAAATCCTTGTGTGGACGATCTAGACATAAAGTAATAAGCAAAAAATACGTGAAGAAAAAACTTTGTACCCCTTTTTAAGCAAATTGCGCGCACGGAGGAGTATGAGATTTGGCATAGTTAAAGTTCATATGGAGAAGGCATGCAGAATGAAAAAAATTATGTATAATATGTGTTATAAATACATTAAATTAAATAAAATAAAACATCCATATATGAATCTCACTCGGGTGAAATACAAAATGCGCCAATGTGGAATTTATTCGAGTATATAGTACCTATGTATTACTAACACATTAAATAAAACATTAATTGTTAAATATTTATATATTAATACGTGAAGAAATAACTTTGTACCCTTTTTAGGCATATTGCGCGAACGGAGGAGTGTGAGATTTCGCATAGTTAGTTCATATAGATAGAGAAGGAGTGCAGAAAGATAAAATTTATGTATAATACGTCTTACAAATATTAAAAAAAAAATTAAAGAGAGGTCGAATTTCGACCACTGGGCGACCACTAGTTATAAAAATAAAAATTATATCCTAGTAGAATGTGCATTACTTTTCCGTAATGCACATCGGCTTTTTAAATTTAAAAAATATTTTACTTTTCGTAAGTAGTCATCTGGTATTATGCAAACTATTTCATAAAAAATAACGCAATTATACAGTTTTTATTTGTATATATAAGTTTGTAAAGCTTGCGAAATTTTCGCACCAACCATGGCGGACGTATATTTTTACAACTGTATTTGCTTTCATATAATAGCACTTGAAAAAAAAAACAATATCAATTATAAACAAATAAATATTCTATTTCTGGATAAAACAAACACTGTAAAGCTAATTTTTCCGGTTAAACTAGCATCTTGATGGCTATTACGTAAATGTTTGCGCTTTTCCCGCCTGAACAGTTTCACAGGCAAACACCGTACAGATATACACATCACGGGTGAACAATAATCAGGAAGTGTTTAGTGCGGCGTCGTTTCTTGAAATTAGCGATCGTGCTTATCGATGCGCACTGTAAAAGTTCGAAAGGAATAATTGAAAGATTTCGTATAAGATAGTGGTGCTGTGGGGCCCCCGGTGAAAGTTTTTCCATTATAGCCATTATAATATTGTTATAGTTTCCTTGTGTAAAATTTTTCAACCTGAATATCAATTCTTGTGCGCGCCGAGCATCGTCTTCGAAACGATTTCACCTCGAACTATGATTTATGGTTGTCAACTGATTTGTTGAACGGAAGATTTCCTTTTTCTTTAAATTAAAAGCGCACGATTTGCATGAAATCACACAAAATAGGAAATGCACGTTTGAATAGTAAATACGCAGATTAAAGAAATAAGAAAGACCAAAATTTCTGGCAAGGAATCACATGATTAGAAATGTATGTAAATTGATGACAAATGATATATTTGACAAAAAGGCATTTACAGGGAAGTATTTACTTTAGTTGAATCTATCTATTGTCATTCAAGTTCTTGATACGCTTGCAACTGTGTTTTGCACTAGTGATATACGTAAATAAAAGGTAATGGACAATGTAGTGATAACTTACCAAAATGTTAGCGTAAACTTTAGAACTGCTGTGAGTTAGATGATTAGTTGGGGTATTTCTAGTTTATTTTTATTTTTGGTCATCTGTTACCTCGCTAGATGAGGTGTTATATACTTTTCAGTAGAATTGTTCAATGTTGGCTACATAAATACGAATACATACTGTATATTTATATCATATAATTCAGAAAATAAATGATCATGTTACTAAAACATTTGTGAATAACCTACTTTTTACTTTCTTATACGTAGTATAAGGAAGTATGTATTGTGATGACAAAAATTTTCGACCTCGTGATTTTTGCAGATGTCCAAGTTTTGAAGTCCCCTGATACAGAAAAAGTGGTTTTTAAAAAAGTCTGTCTCTTTCTCTGTGTGTGACCACGATAGCGATCAAACCGCTGTAGATATCAATTCCAAATTTTGTATTTACGTGAATAATCTCCCTCTTGAGATCTGATTAGTTTTTCAGTAAAATCGGTAGAGCGGAAGTAGTAGTTCACTTCAGTGAAACAGTGAGGTGTGGCCACCACACGAGTTTCTTATACGTATGACTTTCAAATTATAGAATTTTTAGAATTCTTTTATATAAATGAAGCAAAACACAAAGAGTTCTTTTATATAAAAATTATTCAAAATCCTATTATATATACTTCTATTCTCTTACTAAATCTTTATAGAATCCTTAGTTTGTGAGATATTCGAAAGAAAGTACTAGGTACTTGCTAAGAGTAAAAGTGTTACTTCCGGTCCGAATTTTGAAATTTCGTTAATACACAAAATATTCCAAATCTAACTCTAAATACTTTTGTACTCTTGATAAATATATATAGAATGCTCAATTTACGAGATATTTGCAAAAATCGCTATTCGGTAAGAGTGAAGTGTTAGTTCCGGTCCGAATTTTGAATTCTTTTTATACAAAAGGTATTGAAAATTAAGCGAGAGGTCTCTCTCTCTTAATAGAGAGCGACATTTTTTAAAAACCACTATTTCGGTATCATGGGAGTTCAAACGTGGACATCTGCAAAAATCTCGACGTCGAAAATTTTCATCATCACAATACTTCCTTATACTACGTATAAGAAAGTAAAAATTGAATTTTGCCAGTATATCGTCAATTACTAAGTTTAAAGAAATTTATAAAGAATTTAAATGTATTCAAAATTAAACTTGAGTAGAATTTTATTAAAAGTTTTTCGAAATTCCTACCCGAAATAGGTCTTTTTACTCTTATCGAAAATCACTTTTTTGCGAGAACATTTCGTAAATTATGCTTTTTAGACATGTAGGTACGTTACGAGTATAAAAGTATTTAGAACTCAATTTTCAATACCTTTTGTATAAAAAAAATTTCAAAATTCGGACCAGAAGTACCACTTTTACTCTTACCGAATAGCGACTTTTTGTAAATATATGGTAAATTATGCATTCTATATATATTTATCAAGAGTACAAAAGTATTTAGAGCTGGATTTGCAATATTCTTTGTATACATGAAATTTCAAAATTCGTACGGGAAGTAACACATTTATTCTTAGCGAGTAGCACTTTTTTTTCGAATATCTTGCAAAATATGCATTCTATAGAGATTTATTAAGACAATGGACTTACTTAGAATAGGATTTTGAATAACTCTTGTATAATTTTTTTTTGGACATTGTATAGTTTGAAACGCTCATACGTATAAGAAAGTCGTGTGGTGGCTACACCTCATTTTTTTAAATAGTATAAGACAAATCCGTAGGGTATGCATAATCGAATGTAATAAGGAAAGTCTTTATTGTTAATAGTAAAACGAGCAAATTAACATATATGTATTTCGTTTAAGCTCATCTTCATAATTCTAGACGTATCATCGTTATCGTGGCTAACACACGGAATGGTTTGAACCTGGTACCGACTTCAATTAAACATTTTATAGTACGGAGCTTCTGCACATAAAATAATGACGCAGCGATTCATGAAACAAACATTTATAACGTAGTTAACGACGGGTGCCCTATAAGATATGGTACTCGTACCGTATCCTTGGGCAATAATAATTTAAATGAAAACGACTACTACAATCTTTAAAGTCCCGAGAGCTACTCTTAATTGCAACGTTCCAATATCTTTATAAAGTGAAGTGCATAAACGAATAAACGCAGACCTTTCAAGAGTACTGTGTATATGCGTGTAATTTATGTATAGTGCAATTCACAATCAATGGTTTTAAGAATTTATTACTGAAATTTAAAATTTAAATTAATAATATATGTAGTGCTTCCATCGTAAATTGATATTAGGTTTTGTCGAGTTTTCATTACTTCTGTGGTTATATTATATGATTTATAAAGTTCCTATCGTTGTTGCAATCTTCTCCTTCAGTACCACAGTTATATTATTGCTCATATTTACTCTTAGAATATTGTTTTCTTTGCATAATATTTGTATATACAGGGTGTTATAAATTAAGTCGGCACTATTGCTAACTTTGTTATTAATGAAGCTACAGTATCTCTTAAAATAGCAAAGTAATGGTATTTTGATCGTGAACAATGATGGTAGAACCGAAAAGACAGTTGAACTTCTAATTTTCGCGCTGTACAAAATAGTGGATAACTGCCGCAACTTTCATTTTGCGTCAATAATGTATGAAGACTTTCCTTTTTAAAATAATTTCTTCTTTCAATATACGCAAAAATATACTGGGTGTTCCATTAAAAAAAAAAGTAACTTTTGTAAATAGCGCGAAAATTAGAAGTTCAACTGTCTTTTCAGTTCTGCCATCATTGTTCACGATAAAAATAAAAATACTATTACTTTGCTAATTTAACCGGTACTGTAGCTTCATTAATAACAAAGTCAGCAATAGTGCCGACTTAATTTATAACACCCTTTATAGATATTTGTAAGAAACTGTTTCTCGATAGGAGTAAAGACTACTTCCAGAAGAAATTTTGAAAAACGATTTTTAAAAAGTTGTTATTAATGTTAATTTTGAGTAACTTTGTATTGTCTAGAAATTTATCTAAACTAAGTAGTTGACGATATATTGGTAAAATTTGATTTTAATCCTGAAGTAAATGACTACTTTCGGTCTATCGGTTTGCCTGAAAATCTATCTAATCAGATCTTTCAAGGACGACTACACTTAAATATATGGTTTGGTATTGATAACTTGAATCGTTTGGTCGCTATCGTGGTCACAGACACACTTAAAAAACACTTTTTCGAAATGGAGGAATTTCAAATCGTATACATACATAAGAAAGTAGAAACAAGACAAATTCTCTTGTCATTTGCAAGAAATCTGTTTTTATAGTAACGGAGTATCGTTTATTGAATGTGTTTTTTAATTGTATAAGTATATTCAACATTTATTTAAAACGAATACTATATGAATATGAATAATGTGTACAGCAGTAGATAGTACCATGGTACAAATGTATATGGTATGCTACAACTTTGACTCAAATTCGTCTATTTCTGCGCTGGACACACCTACGTCATCAATGTTGCGTCATCCATCATATGTTTGTAGTTTGTGTTTTGTTTATATTTAGATTTCGAAGAAGTTATATAGTATTTTTTGTAATTATAGTTATTATTTCATATACTTAGTACAGTTATTAAGTGTTGTAAATATTTTTTTAAGCCAAAGACTTTTAATTTGATTTATGTGTAAAAGAACTTAAGAAGAGGTTATAACGTAGAAGGTAATGAGTTTATTAAATATGGTATTATAATGCAATAGATTTGCCTTCAGCTCATCTAATATGGTAAGCTGCTGTGTAAAATAAAAATATTAGATATTTTTATTTTCCTAAAGATCAAAACCTATCTGAGCAGTGGATACAAGCTTGTGGTAGAATGATAAAAAACACAAGAAATGGTAAGTTTTATATTTGGATGTATTTGTATACCTTTTAATGATGTTATTATTTGCAGATATTATATGTTCAGTACATTTTGCAAGAGATGCATATGAGGACAGCTGTTCCCACATTGCATATACATAGCGAGGCTGCTGTTGATAACTTGACATTACAACCATCAAGGCCAACGTAACAAATATAATATTATGCTTAAGAGTACTTCATTTTGAATTATTTACTATACAAAGTCCGATGTTGCTGAGGAAATACTTAATCTTTAATTTCTTAATTTCTTTAATTACATAGTTCATGTATTACCAGTTTTACTCATTTCAAAAAATAAAAACGTGAACCTAATTATGTATCTATGTTCAAAATGAACTGCCGAGGATATTTCCTCAGCAATTTTGCTTCGAAGCATAAGCCCTAACGCCTACATATATTTAAGAAGTACTAGACAATATCCACTGGCAGGCTTGTCAACATTAAGAAAATGTGTGACAAAATTGGAATTGAAACCAGGTATTCTCGAAGAGGTTTTCTATATGAGAGTGTTCATCAATACAGTTTTATTATTTTGCTTTAAGCGTTAAACAGATAATTTGTGAAAAAAAAATATTTTAGTTACACATTCGTAAACAACTGCTATGAATTATGTTTATTTTAATATTCTTTATATAGCAATCTATATATTATTATACATCTGTGGTTATTCAAAAGTAATCTTTCTTTTCTTAATATCAGTGGTAATGACGTAGGTGTGTCCAAATGACGTCACAAGGAAGCTGCGCTAGAACATACCTTATATATTTGTACCATGAATAGTACGATGATATATAGCAGTGCTGACGTTAGATAAAAAAAATATTGATCTGGTCTAGAAATAGCTCTAATTTTATTTAAAGTACATACGTCCCTTTGGCCGCACTTATTTTTATCACAGCCGCGCCCTTTCACACTTGAGTTAAATATCATCAAATTATCAGGTTATTAGGTTAAGTCAAATCAAGCGAATAAATCACGTGATCGTTAGTTTGCATTTATTTCTGCTAAAAATATTACGTCAATGCGTCTTTGCTATCTGTTGTATATTTCTAATTCAGGACCACTTTCATTTCATCCTTTTACGGTATAAGTCTTGCACTGGTTTATTCATTGGGGTCTTTGCTCTATATCTTCCTTCAGCTTTCACTGTCTTCAGTTAGTTTCTTTCTGTGTTATCTACTGCATTCTCCAATCGAAGTCTCATTTTATATTCTTACTCCGAGTTGCCTTTATACTTCTCCATACTCTACCATGTAAGCGGTTCTAAGAATTACAGTTTCTTTGATTTATAGTTTTTTCTTTGTGGTGTACTTTTCTCCTAAAAGTCATCAAGAATGTAAATTGTGCGTGTTCGCCCATGAAAGGTATTTTATTTTTACAAAAATATGCCGAGTTGAAAGTTCGAACCTACTATAATAAGACCACCCTAGTGTTAAATAGAGTATTTACACAATTCATTTCCTCTACATTTTCTTTCTAAATTTTCGATGTTACCACTGGGTCTCAAGATGTAGCTTAATCTACATATTGACATATTGTGAGGAATATGCATTATGTGCCCCACGACTGGGCACCAAATGATATGATTTGTACGTAGTATTAATAAAAACACACAATAATTATTTATTATTATGTGTTTAAAGAAATTATTTAAAAATTATTAATAAATTGGCCCACTGAGAGTATGCGAATGACGGAATGTGTGAAATATTTAATCGGCACAGTCCTCTTCTGATTTCTTGTAGTCCATTCTTTGAACGATAGGAATTATCCATATTTTATTCATCATACACTAAATAGTTCAATGACATTTCGAATGTCAACACTGTTAAGTACAACTGTTATGTTTATTATATTGTAACTCCTGTATCAATGTTGACTAGCTCGAGATATTTGTTCCTTCAAATGACTACCTCAGATGTCTATTGGGAATGTGACGATAAACTATACCTTAGCCCGAACTTAACAATAATTGCCGGTGAACTAATAAACTCAAACATGTGTTAAACTAGTAAGTATTTATTCAATTATATTATCCCTATTATCAACAAATAAGCTTTTAATTCTTATAAATAGTACCTTATTTTCTAATATTTTGCAGAGATTTGTGGCAAATCAGATCTCTTTCACGATCTTTGTTTGGTTGCGTATAATCCGTCATTCGGCTCGTATTTGTACTATGGCTTTGCTCATTCGCCGGCAGAATTGTCGCGTGTTTGTTGGCCCGTCGACTGGGTGGGGGTGGGCCGTCTTAACTTGTTCGCTCTAGTGCTCCGGATGTTATTGAGCTGTTATACTGAATACGTTGTTTTGTTAGAGCTGTTTTCCAATTGTCCGGTCCTGCATCATCTTTTATGTTTAAATTATCCGAGCGTGTTTCGATTTTAATTGATTCGGGTATTATTCACTTATGTAAATGTTCAACTCTGGCTCTGGCATTCTTGTTTCGAAATCCATGTTATATCCCGTGGCTGCCTGAGGTTGGTATAGCGAAAATGTATTTTTTCTTGTATATATATATCTATACTTATTTTTAGTTACGCCATATTACAATATGTACTTATATTTAATGAAATGTGTAAGTATGTGTATGCTTTGATATTTGCCTCTGATGGTCGATCGATATCTTACGATATTTACTGGGTAGAACCTAGAATGTAAACATCAATCAATAATGTACTACGTATATGTCCATATAAAAATATGATTACCTATGGAAGATCTGATAGTTACGTTAGATTGGCAAATGTATGTAGTATTTGACTGAATAGAATAAAAAAAGAAACATTATTCTTCCATCATTAAACAACAAGTTGCTATGATTTATCCCATAATGGGAAAGTGTTTCAGGCGGATATGCCAACACGTGTATTTTAAAATTAAATGTACTTATAGCGTAAGAAAACTGAGATTTGTCGGTAATGGAATCAACACTGACTGGCTGATTCCAACACTTGAAACAAGGATTGTTCTGTGCCGCTTTTATTATCAGGAACACAGGAAAACTGGATGTACAAGGTGTATACATTTTTTTTTCTTTTATACTATGAAGCTATCTTCTTTTGGGTCACCAGGTCAAGATTTCTTATCATATCCTTTTGCAGAATTTCCGAGTCAAAAATACACAACATTTACGAATTAATTTGTAAAATATTCACTGCTTTACGTGACCTAAACTCCGAGCAATTTATCTCTTTGATGTTCATTTGTATGAAAAATATTTATTTTTAAATATGCATAACTAAAGAAACCGACAATTACATTTATATTATTTCCTAAATGTTTTGGCACCATGTCTGACATACTTTTCTATAATAAAATTCGTCTCATCACAACAAACAGACCAATTTAAATTAAACGTCACACTTTTCTAATAAGTGTACCTAAAAATTCTATTAAACACTCTGGATTAATAAATATACATATTTTCAATGTAGTCATTTATTTTTTATTATTAAAATACAAAGGGCAGTTAGAAGGTATATTGACATAATAAGGAAACACTGATTAAAATCGTGGTGTGACGATGATTGAATTTTTCATTGTATCCGGATTTGTAAAAATTAACCATAAATAGAACATGTTTATTGATTTCAGCCACCTTTTACTATCTGCAGCAACATAATAAGATTTAAAGATTTTCCTTTACTATTGTTATTACATTAAAGTGTGAAATTTTAATAATAGATTCAAAAAAGTTGGGGAAATCGCTTGTATCCAGACTTCAACAATCTTCGAGCGAGTTTAGTACGTCAAGTCGTGAAGAAAATCACCAGAAAAAGTCCGATAATGACGTTATCCAAATATTCACCACGCACCGTTGACTATTATAACAATGAGTACCTTTTAGAATTTAATTGACCGTCTTCTGACATTAACAAACCTGTATTTTTATTAGCATTCGAAGAGGCGTTCAAGCAAAACCGACCTCTCTTAAAATAAACCTATAATTGACAAGTTAAGAGTGAAGGTAGAATAATAGTGGAAAAAAATATATAATATGTAATTATTTTGAAGAATTTACCATTACTTTCTGTAAAAGTTGTTTGTTAGCAGTGAATTTAAAAGTTACAGGTTTTATACAAAAATTGATACACTTTGGTATTACTATATAATTAGATACATATTTCACAGTCAATTATGTTTTAATTTACTTGTCTAATAATTTCTTAATGAAATATTTTTTTAATGTTACTTTATTTGTTATTGAGCAGAAAGTAGAAGAAAAATATAGACTTGTTTTTTATTAGCAGATTTTTTCTACTGTATACATGATACTTTTCGCAATCGTAATTTGATCAATAAAGAATCGTCAATTATGTACAGAAAATTAAAGACGTTCCTACTCCAAAAGAAGTGTTATTAGTTTTTAATTGTCGAATTATTATTCATGAAGTAACAAAGAAAAAATCTAAACTGATTTCATACGAATGAGTTTATCAACTAATATAATAATAATAATAATAATAATACTTTTTTCCAATTTGATGCCATAATAATGCTATTAACGCATCGTAAATGATGCGTTAATAGCTTATCTTGTTCATTTGAGTTTTTCGAGGGTGGCTACTTGTAATTTGTAATTCAGAGTCAAAAAATCAAAAATGGAATCTGTATTTTCAATGTACGATGTGTAAGATATGTTTATTTATCACCCACCACAAAAATTGGATAATATATTTATAGAATATCTTGAAAATCTGGTAGATAACATATTTGATTTCGATGGAATCATTTTAATAATGGGTGATTTCAATATTGATTATAAGAGAGATACATATTACAGTTTGAAGATTAGAGACATCTTATTTAGAGCAGCTCTGTATCAAGTTGTATCGGTACCAACAAGGATTACTAATACTAGTGAAACAATTATTGATTACGTTGTAACTAATAGGAGAGACATTACCTTTGAGGTTCACTTGACACCTAAAATTAGTGATCACAATATTTTGACCGTTGATACACAAGAGCTAATGAATACGGAACATATAAAAACGTTTAAAATTAGAAGTTATAAGAACTACAATATTAATGCCTTTCATGATAGGATACTAAGTTGTGAGTGGTCGAATAATACTAGCGAGGTGAATATTTTGGCTACACAATGGTTAATGATAATTGAGGCAGCAGTGCAGGAATTATGTCCAATCATTGAAATAACCGTAAGGTCTGGTTTTCCAAAAAATAAATGGATAAACGCAGAAATTATACAAGAAATGAATATAAGAGATAATAAATACAAACTTGCAGTGATAACCAAAAATGAACAACATTGGGAAGAATATAAACGCAGTAGAAACAAGGTCACGGGATTAATTAGATCAGAAAAAGAAAAATATTTTGTAAGAGTATTAGACAATAATAAATATAATCACAGAACATTATGGAAGAACCTAAAAACCCTTCTTCCTGGGAATAATGAATTATGTGACAAAGCAATAATTTTTGAAGACAAAGAAATCAGTAATAGCTTCGAAATATGTGAAAATTTCAATAAATATTTTGTGACGAGTGTGGATGATATTGTGGCTGCTATACCAAAGAAAGTAGGTTTGGTGCATAACGACAATACCGGTAGTTATGATAACGGGTTCTGTAATTTCGAAAACATCACAATGTATGAATTAAAGAATATATTAAAGGAACTCAACAATACAGGAGATGCAGCTGGAAATGGCATTAACACATCCTTGTTGAAAGATGCATGTCTAGTAACTGCAAATAGATTGTTAGATGTATTAAATCAATCACTAAAGAGTGGAGTATTTCCTGAAGGATGGAAGACATCATACATTATACCAGTGCCAAAGGTGAATGGGTCACGAAAATGCGTGGAGTTTCGCCCAATAAATACAGTGCCGGTGTATGAGAAAGTCTTAGAACGTGCAGTAAAAAATAGACTTAGTTCGTATTGTAATGACAATAATATAATAAGCAAAGACCAGTCGGGCTTTAAAGAAGATCATTCATGTGAAACATTATTAGTGAATTTAATTGATAAGTGGTTAAAAGAACTGGATAAAGGTAACATTATCTTAGCAGTCTTTTTGGATTTTCGTAGAGCCTTTGAAACAATAAATAGAGACACTTTAATTAAAAAACTGGAATCAATAGGTGTAGGTGGAACAGTTCGAAATTGGTTTTCTAGCTATTTAAATAATAGGACACAAATAGTAAAATATAATAATAGTGTATCAAGTGCGATAGAAACTAGGTATGGAGTGCCCCAGGGAACTGTTTTAGGCCCCGTTCTATTCAATATTTACGTGAATGATATGTCGTCGTGTGTCGGCCGCTGTGACGTGTGTATGTTCGCGGATGATACAATGCTCTGCGTATCGGGCGATGATATGGAAGATATGGTTAAAGTGATGAATGAAGAACTGGAAGCGTTATATGTATGGCTATGTAGAAATAATTTAAGTATAAATATTGATAAGTCCAAGTTTATGTGTATTGGAAGTAGACATAAATTACAACACAATGATAAAGATAAGATTAAAATACTAATTAATAATGTTGAATTAGAGTCAGTAACACAAATAAAATACCTTGGCATAATAATTGATGAAAATTTAAATTTCAAAAAACATTTAAGCTATGTAATAAGTAAGATATCTAAAAAAGTAGGGTTTTTAAATAGAATAGGTAAAAACTTGTCAAACTATGTTAAACTTATGTTATATAAATCGCTTATAGCACCACACTTTGAATATTGTTCAACAATTCTGTTCAATGCAGAGCAAAATGAGATACAACAATTACAAAAACTACAGAATAAATGTATGAGAGTAATACTGAAATGTAGTAAATATACACCCATACAGATAATGTTGGGTGCACTACAATTAATGAACATTAGACAGAGACTAGCATATAGAGTACTCGTTTTTATACATAGAATTAAGTTAGGTCAGGCACCTTCATATTTAACGGATAAGCTAGTACAAGTAGGAGATACGCATAGTTATAGCACACGTAATGTTAAAGACTTTTATATAAGTAGATATCAACGAAGTCAAACAACAACAAGTGTATACGTTGATGGTTTGAAACTTTATAATACATTACCCAATAGTATAAAAGAATGTAATAGACTAAGTTTATTTAAGACGTTGGCTTATAAGCATATACACTTGAATTATTGACTTTAGAAGTTGGTTTGTAACACATATAACAAATTAAGATGTTATATTTGAACATATATTTATCATGTATACATAATAGCAAATTGCTAAATAAAAACATTATTCTTATAAAAATGAAACGAAGTGCACTATTTTATTTCTATAATTAATACTTTGTGCGGACGGTGTTAATCGAAAACTTTTCAAGTAAAAATAAATGAAATGAATTTGCAAAGATTCATTCCTCAACAATAATCTATTAAAATATTTCATTTTGAATTGTTCTTGAATTGTACAGTTACTGACATTGATAGATAGATGAGATGTATCTTGGGCATTTATAGTAACACCAGGCAAACTACACGTACTTATGGATAAAATATTTTGATGAAAACTGTTATTTCCATCAATTGAAGTAGTTTCGTTTGAACGTTCCGGAATGTTTGTGTTAGTTTGAGATCCGAGAATATAAGATATTTCAATCTTCTTATTCAAGGGGGATTCAATACAACCCTCAGCCATAGCTGAGGACTTCCAACCCCCATGATTTTTTAAAGTCAATAAATCACCATCATGATTTGCCAAATGTGTTGCACTAGATCTTCTAAAACAGTGCCCTGTAAACAATTCTGGATTTGGCAATTTCAAAAACCTCGCAATCTCTTTCGGAATTTTGCCTATAATATTAATACCCAGTCATAAATAACAATCATAACCATTCTTAACTGTTAATAATTAATAAATCTAATGTAGTGCTTTTAGAAAGAAAATTATAGGTGGGCCCAAAAAGTTCGGGTACATTTTTTCTTATGTTGCGCATTTGAAAGGGTCTTCGATGGAGAGCTTAACTCTGAATTTGCGCACTGTTCAAATTACCCACGTTCGCCGCCATCTTGGATTTTTTTCAATCGCTCATATCTAGCGTTCTAATTATCCTACAGCAACCAAATCGAAGTCATTTGAATCGTCAAGTTTCAATATTTGATTTAAGTTCACATTCAAGAAAACTATCCGATGTACTGGAAGAAAGTTACCAGCGTCCAAAGTTAAAAGTACTTCGCCCAAAGCGCATTCGCTCAGTCTGTCTGCCCGTAGTTTTTTCCAGTGCATCTCAGACGCCCATCAATACTAAACTATTTAAACTAGATTCAATTTCCAGTATTTTAAAAAAAAAAAATCATCCCAATTAGTTGATTTTCCACCAGTCAATCCACGTTCAAAGTTCCTCTTGCTAATTTGAAGTCTCGGCGCCCTCTTGCGCATTCGCAGTTCGCGCTGCATTTTTCGTTTTCTCATAAAACGATAATTTATAATAATTTATTTATTTGCAGTTGCTATGTTCATAATTTTATTTGTCGATGTTATCGTTGTAGGTTTTGTCGGGGTTAATTATCTCGCCATCCTTTTCATAGATTTTTTTTCTGGGTATAGATACCATCGTATATAGGGAGGTCGTCATCTTCTTCGTTGTCATCATCATCTGAGTCTTCTGCGTCTTTCTTTGTTTATGTTCGTGCACGTTTCGCCACAGTACATCTTGGATAGGATTGAACATTTCGATCCCGCCTTTCGACATCCACAAGCGTTACCGCATTTTGTTGTGCATCCACAGTAATTGATGAACGGTTCTTGTTCGCTGGTCACTGGCTCTAAACCACGGTCCCTTTTTTGTCCAGCACCAATCTAGCGCATTTTTCTCTTCTCCGCGCCACTTATGAACCTGGTGATATGTCCACAGGCAATCCTAGCGTACTGCTGAGCTCGTAGAGGAGGCAAGCGCAATAAAACGGTTTTTGTTTTAAGACCTAAACGTTGACATTCACTTGACGGATCTACGACAGTTTACAGTAAACTAATGCTCACTACTAACAGACTATCGAGGGGAACTTCCTCCTGTGCTCCCTCCTATTTATTTTACTCAAAAACGCTGCTCTTCAAGGACGAATAGAAACAATGTATTAAAAGAGGGTTCTAGGATAAAAGAAACGTACACTGTTTGGTACAATAGAAACTGGACATCTTATTTTCATTCTCCAAACACATACACGCATGCCTCTAACTGAAATTTAGGTATATTCAACGGAATGTCTGAAATGACCGTGCTCTAATATAATCAGAATAAAAATGTTGAGAAAAACAAAAAATCTCGTGGCGAAATTCTATCGTTACATAAAACATCCATATAATACACCTCGAATACCTTAAAATCGGAAGGAAACCCGTATGCTCAGCATAGATTAACGAAATACGTCGCACAGTGGTTCAGAACGCGAAAAACGCGATCGAAATTGTGAACTCCATAGTTTTAACAAATTTTACATTAAAAGTTGAGTAAGTTTATGTTTTTGGGTATGCTGAATCTGAAATTATGCATAAAAACCCGAATTTGTAAAACCTACCCTAAAATACAACCCTTAATTGCCAAAAATTAATATTACATAACATAAGTACGAAGAATATTTTTTAAACAAATTATACAGTTTAGTTTGCAAATTCGAAGTATTAGTTTGTCAAAAGCACCCCTTAATGCATTGAATTTGACATGTTTAGTAGATTGTACTTGCATTTTCAGGTCCACCACCTTTAAAAGACTTTAACAAGTTTTATTTAGTAAATTTTGCAAACGCACTTTACACGTTTGCTCAGATATTGTAATATTATTAGGATAAAACGTCTTTTTGGCTTTTAGAATATCGTGGTACCTTGGATGATATAATTTGCAAGCACGTTTTAAAGTTGTTGCTCTAATAAGCATATATTGCTGCTTCGTAAAACCACCCGAGATAATAAATGATAAAGCCTCTGCAGGTGTCATGGCATTTTGTTCTTGTTCGGGAATCCTCCATTTTTCCATTATACGTTTGCTTCTAGTTGGTGTAGTTGAAGTACTTGCAATTATCAAATCGGCAGTACTTTTATCTCCACTTTCTCGTACTTTCATTCCAGTAGCATGCACAAGTTCTTCCACGGAAGTACTTTTTCTGAACTCCTCGGTTTTACGCCTTTTTATAACAACAGAACTTTTAGCAAAACTCTTTGAAGGACGATCTCGAATACCCGAACTTGATGGTCGATCGCAGTAAACAGATTCAGGAAAAATAATTTCTTCTTGTAGCCAAACTTTATGCTTTTTTTTATAAAAACACTTGATGTTCTATTGGACGATGTCCAATATTGAAAATACCTTGGAAAAAACATGTGTTCCAGCCAATTAAAATTAGTAAAAAACGAGATTATTATACCTATTACCAATTTGATTAATTTGAGCTTCCGGTCAGGTAGTTTTCCAGATGAATTAAAACTTGCATCTGTTATTCCGCTGCATAAGGGAGGAGATATAAATGAAGTTTCGAATTATAGACCCATTTCTATTCTCCCGGTACTGTCAAAGATATTTGAGAAAATAATTAAAAACAAAATCGTGTCTTATTTTGAAAAAAACTCATTGTTCTGCGCGAACCAGTTCGGTTTCAGGCACGGGAAATCCACAACTGCAGCAGTATTAGATTTTGTGGATTTTACTTTATCATGTTTTGAAAATGGAGAATACTGTGCAGCTACCTTTTGTGATATTAGTAAAGCGTTCGATTGTGTCGATCACAATGTTTTAATGAATAAGCTTAAACTACTTAATTTAGATGATTTATCTTTGAGGTATCTCAGGTCGTACCTTAATAACAGACGTCAGAAAGTTAGAGTGGGGGTTAGAGCTTCTGCAGAGCTAAAAATAAACTCAGGTGTGCCACAAGGTTCCATATTGGGGCCATTTTTATTTCTGATCTATATTAATGACTTTGCAAGCAATGTTAAGACTGACAAGACTATACTTTTCGCGGATGATGCTGCATTACTGGTTAAGTCCGCGGATAGTGTGGATGTTGTATCTATAGGAACACGGTGGCTTCGAAAGATGCGGAAGCTTGGTTTACGCAAAATAAGTTATTGCTTAATAGTAGTAAGACAGTTACGATGATGTTTACCGTGCGAAGTGGCTTCGAGATTGATGTTGTGGGCGAAGTCAGGTATTTGGGTTTTGTACTGGATCCTAAACTTAAGTGGGGACCACACTGCGAGCATGTGGCAAATAAACTGGTGAAAGTAATATTTGTTTTAAGAAATCTGTCTTTGTCAGTATCTTGGGACATTGTTAGGGTAGCGTACTACTCATTGTTTCATTCGGTAATGTCCTACGGCATTGTGTTGTGGGGCCACAGTTCGTCGCGGCATAAAATCTTTGGTCTGCAGCGTAGGGCGGTGAGGGTATTGAATGAGTTGCCATACCGTGCTGACAGTCGCCAGGCATTTGTGAATTCAAGAATCTTGACATTTCCTAGTTTGTATATTCTTGAATGCTTATTGTACGTAAAAGCTAATATTTCGTCTTTTAATACTTGTGCCACTTTTCACAAGTACGATACTAGAAACAAGAATGATCTTTGTGTTGAATATACTCGATTGAGTAGTACACAAAATGCATATTGTCAGAGGGGTGTAAAATTATACAATGCTCTTCCTCAAAATATTAGAGAATTGGATTTTAGTAATTTTAAAAATGCCTTAAAGAAAGTTTTTGTTGAACAAGCAATTTTTGATGAAGATGAATATTTCAGGTATTTCAAGTTTTGTGAGGATAGGTGATGGCCGAATTGAAGGGGTCAATGCAAGAAGTGGACAAGTCCATGTTTTAACAAACATTGTTTTTTTGCATGGACATGTCCTGTTTTATATTGTGCATGGTCCCATGCCAAAACGAGACTTATATCTCTACCACACACGTTACAGTACTGTAATATAAGTTGTCTACTTTCCAATACTTTGCAAGAAGTAGACATATCCTGGACATGTCCCGTTATTGCACTGGATCAAGTGACCAAAATATTAGTGTTGACGTTTGACGTAGAAGTGTCGTTTAACGTGTCGAAGGAGCGAGGCATTGTTATTAAAAAAACCTTTCAAATAATAAACGACATTATGAGTTCTGACTCTGAACAAGAGGATCCCTTTCATGGAGATTATTCCGACGTTGATCGTGATTATGTACCCAGAGAGGTAACAGAAGACAGTGAATCAAGTGAACCTAACCTCAATGAAAACAAAAACAAAGGCAAAAAACGGTTGAGAAATGCAAAGAAATGGAAACGAAGTATCCAAAAGCAACGTAGAACAGCGGGCAAAGAATATGAGAGTACTTCCAAAACTGTTGTGCCAGAGAGGATGGTAGGAAATGCATGCAGCTGTAAACTAAAATGTTTTGAAAAAGTCTCCGCTGATAGTAGGCAAAAAATCTTTAATGCTTTTTATAAACTGCCAAGCAAGGAAGTACAGGATGCTTATTTATGTGCCAACCTGTCTGTGACAAATGTCACTCGCCATAGACAACGTACAGACCAAAATAATAAACCAAAAAGCGTGACTTGTACCTTTTCTGTAAGTTTTCTTTACGCTACTCTCGTCCAACTTCTGATTTTTGTTATTCTAGGTTAAAGAAGGGATCCAAAACCATCGTGTGTGTAAAAATGCACTGCTTGCTATTCACGGTATAAAAAAAGGTAGAATAAATAGACTGATAAATCACTTAAAAGTTAACGTCACGCCCTCATCGGATGGAAGAGGAAGACATAATAATAGACCAAACCAAATTACTCCAGAAACAGTTGCCCAGATTCGCAGTCATATAATGAGCTTCCCCAAATATAAATCACATTATAGTAGGAGTGATAACATCAGCAAATATTATCTATCACCGTTACTAAATACTGCACGGTTACATGAGTTGTATTTGCAAAAATACGAACCTGTTCAATATAGAATACTGCAAGAGAGAAACCATGAAAATTTTAAACCTGTGGTAAAATACGAATATTTTAGAAAATACTTCACAGAAAACTTTAATATTTCATTTGGAAGCCCAAAATCAGACACATGTCAAAATTGTGATAAACTGGTAAAGCAAATCGATGCTGCAACATCAGAAGAAGAAAGAAACACACTTCAGGGAGAAAAATCTTTGCATGTTGTGAAATCAGAAACTTTTTACAAAGATCTTAAAGAAAAATCGCAGCTAGCTAAAACTTTAGATTATGTGGAAGTTATAACATTTGACTACCAACAAAATTTACCATTACCAGTAGCCTCAAGTGGAGAGGTATTCTACAAGATTCAAATGTGGGTCTACAACTTTTGCATTCATGTTGCAAGCACTGGCAAAAGTTACTTTTTTCTATATGACGAAACTATTGCTGGAAAGGGGCAAAACGAAGTAATCAGCTTACTAAATTATTTCTTCGCAAATATTATTAGACCTGAAGTTACTGAGCTATACATGTTTTCAGACAACTGTGCGTCACAAAATAAAAATTTGGTGATGACCCAATATCTCTTCACACTTGTAGAAATGGGAAAATTTAACTTAATATACCATCGCTTCCCTGAACCAGGGCACAGTTATCTACCATGCGATAGAAGCTTTGCAGCTATTGAGAAGAGAAAACGAAAATATGAAAAAATTTACCTTCCAAATGAGTACGCCAAAATCATTCGAGAATCTGGTCATAAATTTGTAGTGATTACGCCTGATAAAAAAATGTTTTTGAATTTTAAACAACATTTTTTACCACTGTTTAAGAAGAATGTAAGTGTAAAAAATGCAAAATTCACAATATCGAAATATAGAATTTTCCAATACGACAGATCTAAATTGCCTAGAATTTCATGTAGTATCTCAGTATCAATGACGCTCTTCCAAGAATTTGAACTTAAAAATAAAAATGTAGTTCTCAGTTTGCCGGATGATTCCAAGCTTTTGTATGTTGATAGAAGAAAGCTAAAAAAGAAGAAGTTTGAACATGTCATGGCATTGGCTGCAAATTACGTCCCACTAGCCGATCAATGGTTTTATGAAGAAATAAAACAGTATCACTTAGATTTTGTTAACCCAGATGCTGACACGTCATGTTCCGAATTTGAAGACAATGACGATGAATGAATAAATTTTATTTTTGTAAATCTAAATTTATATTAACATTGCTTGAAAACAAATAAAATTAAAATATTAAAACAAAACTGTCCAAAAAGTGGACATGTCCATTTTATTTTATGTTTTTTTGGCAAAAGTAATATTCCTTAAGCGAGACATTTGACGAAAATGTGTCCACATGGCACTAACAAATAACTAACCAAAGTCAAAAAAAGTTTGTTTTTTTTGTTAACTTCCACAAACGTTTTTTGTCTCTCCTGAAAAATTACTAAAAGTGGACTTGTCCACTTCTTGCATTGACCCCTTCAATTGTATGTCATGGTATGTGTACTGTTTGTGATAATACTTGTTATAAAACTGGAAATTTGACAATTCATTGTTCCTTAGGAACCATGGAGAATTATAAATATAAGTATTGCAGTGTATCGTGTTATACCTTATTATATTTTTAATTGTATATGTGTATATTTACATTGATTTGAAAATGACAATGTCCTATGTTGTTGTAACAACTCTCGACAATAAACTATGATTTGATTTGATTTGATTTGAATACAGAATATTTTTACTCAATTTATCTTCTTCGGCAAGCCCGTATGTATCAAGTATAAACCGATACATTGCTCGTTTTTTATTTTCAGTCGATTTATCATAATTCTTCATAGCGACTTCGTGTAATACCAATCGACTTATTTTCTTCGCGTCCATTATGTTACAACTTAAAAAAAATATATTGCAACAAAAACACAATCTTTTACAACCACTTTAACGTCAGAAATTTTGAGAATAGCGCACAGAATAATCTGCATAAAGTTTGGACTCAAAGTTGAGTTTCAACTGATCGGGTACCAAGGGGGTTTTCTTTTGTATGTTCTGAATAGGCAAATATTGGCAGCTAATTTTCTTGAATTTACAAAGCCAAATAGATAATTTACGCATAAATAAGGTAATTACCATGTAGGGTTGTGTAGAACTAAACTTAACCCTCAACTTAAGGCAAATTTTTATAATCTGATTACCTGTTACAAACAATTAATTGTCTTGTACCAGGTAAACATTTTCCAATAATAAGTAAAGCGACTTAATAATACACTTAACAACGTATAACAATATTATAATGACATCAATAAATAAGCGCATTTGCTTGTGGTACGGCCTCTTTAATTACATCCTAATTTCTATACGCAGAAACGTATCAATTTTACTGGAACTGTGAAAGCAAATATAGAAAAACTTATGTCAATAAGATGCATATCATTTACATCATCAAATAGAGCAACTATTCAAGATTAAATTAATGCAATTTTAACTTTGCACGGAGAAGTTGAAAATATTATTTTCGATCGCGTTTTTCGCGTTCTGAACCACTGTGTGTCGTTGGTCTTAAGGGGGCTTGCGCAGAGGTGCCGACTAACTGCTGTGAGGGGGTGACGCCATATGCGCTAATGCAAATTCCGCCGTTGTAAGGTAGACGTTCAAGTGAAACAAGCAGAAATTTTTGTTTTTCTTATTATATTTTTGCATTAAATGAAATACAAAGGATTAATTAAGGTTTTGTTGGGAGTACTTTCGTATAATTAAAATTATTCACTCCTACATTTCACTCTCAAGGTTGGCAAAATTTACAACATCATAACACAGTTTCAGAAACTCTATTTTAAAAACTAATTCCAGTCGAACATGCATTGAGCCTTTGTTTATTTCTGTTTTAAATTTCGTTTTGGTATTTCGCAAATGGAAGCGGTACTATTGCTTGAACGAAACCAGTCCAGAATTTGCATAGCGCATATGGCGCCAACCCTTACTCCCTACCTCACGGCAGTTAGTCGGCACCTTTGCGTACGCCCCCTTAATAATCTATCGTTTTATTAGTTAATAAAGCGAGAAATGCAGCGCGAAACTGTGAACGCGTCACAGCGAGCTGCGCGAGTACTGGGGACTTCAAAATAACAAGCGCAACTTTGAGGATGGATTGACAGGCTGAAAATCAATCGATCGGGATGATGTTTTTTTAATACTGGAATTCGAATCTAGTTTAAATAGTTTAGTATTGATGGGCGTCTCAGATGCACTGGAAAAAAGCTACGGGCGGAGAAACTGGGCCAAGTACTTTCAACTATGGACAGTGATATTTTTTTCCAGTACATACATCAGAGAGTTTACTTTGATATGAACTTAATCTCGTGATTAAAATCGGAGTCTTTGGACTCATCAAGCTTGACTCTTTGTCAATCTTGACGAGTCCAAAGACTTCGATTTGGTTTCTGTAAGATTATTAGACCGCGAGATATGAGTTCATTGGAAAAAAATAATCCAAGATGGCGGTGAAAGGGGTAATTTGAACAGTGCGCAAATTCAGGATTAACATCTCCAGCGTAGACCCTTCCGAATGCACAACAAAAGAAAAAAATGAGGTGTGGCCACCACACGACTGTCTTATACGTATGAGCGTTTCAAATTATAGAATTTTAAGAATTTTTTTTAAAAAAATTATTCAAAATTCTATTCTAAGTACTTCTATTCTCTTAATAAATCTCTATAGAATGCATACTTTGCAAGATATTATCAAAAAAGTGCTACTCGCTAAGAGTAAAAGTGCTACTTCCGGTCCGAATTTTGAAATTTCGTATATACAAAAAAAATTGCAAATCCAGTTTTAAATACTTTTATACTCTTGATAAATATATATAGAATGCATAACTTACGACATATTTGCAAAAAATCGCTATTCGATAAGAGTAAAAGTGGCACTTCCGGTCAGAATTTTGAAATTTTTTTTATACAAAAGATATTGAAAATTATGTTTTTAATACTTTTATACCCGTAACGTACCTGTCTAAAAAGCATGACTTGCGAAATATTCCCAAAAAACTGATTTTCGATAAGAGTAAAAGACCTACTTCCGGTAGGAATTTCGAAAAACTTTTTAAATAAAATTATTCTCAATTTTAATTTTAAGTACATATGAATTCTTTATAAATTTGTATAAACTTAGTAGTTGACGAAATATTGGCAAAATTCGATTTTTTCGCTGAAGTAAACTGCTACTTTCGGTCTACCGATTTTACTGAAAAACTAATCAGATCTCAAGAGGGAGATTATACACGTAAATACAAAATTTGGAATTGATATCTACAGCGGTTTGACCGCTATCGTGGCCACACACACACACACACAGACACACAGACATACACACACACACACAGGCACACACACAGAGACACAGAGACATTTTTTAAAAACCACTTTTTCAGTATAAGGGGACTTCAAAACGTGGACATCTGCAAAAATCTCGAGGTCGAAAATTTTCATCATCACAATACTTCCTTGTACTCGAAATTTTTTAGTCGATTATTAAATGCACTGTACTATTCTTAGACTCTACATATTCAAATATTACTAGATGAATCTCATTTTCTCATATGTATCCGCAATAAAATAAGTCTTAGCACAGGATAACTCTGTATACTATAGGTATTTTAATCACATTTTTGGAACGACCTTCGCGTTCATGTCATTTCGTAAAATAATTTTAAATGTATTTCCAGTTAAAAGTTTAGAAAAACGCCGTACAATAATATTAATGCGATTTTAATTTCTGGTGTGTCATTTCCTCTTTTTTTTTTCTCGTCAGACGAGGACCGAATCTAAAAAGAATCGAAAATTAAACGATGATGAAGCGTGCCCGCGACCTGTTTTACAGTGAGTTTGCAAACAACAAACAGGATGCGAACAGTTTTGCGAGGAAGTACGTGCTGAAAATACGTCTTACGGTAGAGTTGTGAATTGCGACCGTCACTTTTAATATTTTCCTCATTAACATTTACATCGTCGAAGGAATATTTATTTGTTAAAACGCGATCATTTGTAAAGAAGTGACGCTATATTATATGTAATATTTATGTATCGTTTATTTATGTCATTTTATAGCTTTATATACCTTTAATAGAAGCAAATCTGCGCTGAAAAGTGCAGATCTTTTAGATTAGGCGGAAGGAAGAACGATTAGCTCTAATTAATTCGAAATTAACAACTTTCGAGAATAAAGGAGTAGCGACAGTCTTCAAACAAATAACTTCCTTGTAATATCCACGTATCAACATTCTGTGCTGAATCCACTTTCTAACGGTATTTTTCGTTGCCGAGTGGTATTATTACAACTAATTAATTTACAACATATGTACAAAACATAATTATTTCTAATTGGGATAATGACAAAACACTGTAGGCAAGTAGATTTATTATAAGATGTCATTAAGATCAGGAAAGAATACATAATTAACTGGTTTTTCTTTCTTCATGTATTCGTTTCATTTAGTATCGTTTGAATTTATAATGATTGTTCTTAACTTTATCTGATAGTTTTGTTTATAATTATGTGTAACAGTAGACATTTCATAATTACTTAAATCAAGATTAACGCTAACAACAATATTAAAACTTCCAACATTTTTGGGAGCGAATTCAATTATAACCCAGAAACGAATTCGGTTATTACTTAAGGATTTGGGAACAAACTCGTCTCCGCCTCGACAACGACTTGCGAGGAAAAGATTAACGCACTGAACCACTGAAGCTAGCAAAATGAAGAACTTTCTAATGATAATGACTGACGACTATAAGTAGCGGATGCGACAATTTTGAAAAATATTGAAATCAGCATTTTAAAAAGAAAAAATCACATTTTATATAGTTCATCAATATAAGTATATATAAATGTATATTTACCATATTATGTATAAAAATATGCACAAAGTTAGAGTAACTATTTTGTTTATTTTATTTTATGGTAAATACTATAACGACAAAGTTTTTACAAATTCTAATTTGCTTAACCTACTGTAACGCTACCGCTAAATTCGAATATTTTATATTTTAAATATGAATAAAAAATTACGTTTTATTTATTGTTAGAAACCGATTATAAATTTCAATTATATTTAAGACTCATGGCGCCGAGTCTTTGTGTTTATCATCGTCTGGGACGTGAAAATATGTGTGTGAAATAAAAGGTGAAGAGAAAAAGGGGATTGCATGTGCGTCCCGGAGATCGAAGCCCGATTGACCAAAAAGAAGTCGACCAGAAGCCTTCAAGAAAAAAAGTCGGTCAGGAAACTTCAACAATAGCGGTTGACAGCATATTAGACTGTCCTGAACCGCATAAATAATATAGAAGGTTCCAGAAAAGTCGATAGGGAACTTCTAAGTAGAGAGGTCGAGAGCATATTGGACGTCTGCACCGTATAAGTAATACAAGATTCCCTATTTATATATAAATAAGTCGACTCAAACATAGCGGTTGACAGCGTATTATACTGTGTTGAACCGCATAAATAAAATTAAAAAAATTCTTTATTTATATGAAGAGAGTGTTTGAAATTTATTAATATACAAGTGCTTAAATAAACTAAAATGTTAAAATTTGTCAATATTTAGAGACTTAATCAAATCATATGATAATCTAAGATTAAAAAACATATTTACTTGTTTGTCTTTGAAACGGTAATATCTCCATATATGTAAATTACATGTCGATAATAATGCAGCCAAATATTATATGTGTTGTATGTTTAAATCTGAGCATAATTTGTTTTCTCATCTATGCCTATGTTGCTTGTGTTGATATAGATACGGAAAGGCACTGGAAAACAAATGATGTATAATCTATTATTTTGTAGAGACGATAATATTTAAATAATTACAACTAATCCGTCAATATTGTATGAGTTCTGAAATTATTATTTACCATAGTGTGTTTATTTTAACTGAATGTGATATTATTTTGTACACGTTCTTTGTATTCGTATCGATATATACAGAATGATAGTTTCTAATACAGAGTTATTTAAATTAGAGTACCTTTGTTTTCTTTATTTATTGTCCTAAGATTATTTTTTGATCTCTCTATCTGAATCATCCTGGGATAAAAACATGAGCTAGCCAGGTAAAATTATTTAGTTTTCATTTTATTTAAAAATATTAAAAAATAACGGGCAATAATTTGATCGTTTCGGTACACTACATAACCAACATTTTTCTATCATCATTTTGATTAAATCTTATTGTTCCTAATATGACACATAACCTTTTTAACGTTGCGTTTTTCAAAATTTATGTTAACATAAGTTTCTGCCTGAAAATTGACCAAAATATCTGCAAAAGAGAAAATATTCGGTTTTGCAGAATAGAAATTTATATAAATAAAAATTAAATGCTGTTCATTGGTAAGCGCATCATTTTAGAACGGCTGGACCGCTTGGTTAATTTAAAAAAAAAAGTTCGTAATAGTCCGAATAAGGTTTTTAGGGAAAGAAAAATGGGAAAAGTTGCCCGGAAAATTGGAAAATTTGGAAAAAACTGAAAGTGCGTTTTTCTATAGGATTTTGTATGAACTCAAGACCATAACTCACGATTCGAAAGATGGATATGCGTAATTATTTCTCTTTTTGTTGTTTGTTATGGTCCTGGAAAAGTTTTCAGAAAAAAAAATCATAATTTTTGTATGCACCTTCGATCATAACTGACGATAGGAACGACATATTTGGCTGATTCTTTTTTTTGTTTTGTTCCTTATGTTCCAGCGATGGAAGTAACTCAATTGAAAAAATAATCTGAAGGATCTGAAGAAAAACCTGGAAGAACGCATTCAAACCTAAATTGGTGCGTCTGTTGTATAACTTTCGAAGGACTTGACCGATTGAGGCCATATTCATATAATATATTTGTTTTGTCGAGAAGATGGTTCATAGCTATGTTAGGATCCGATAGGTGACGCTGCAGTCATATGAAGTCGCCATTAACTTCCTTATTTTAAATGGAACACCCGGTATATTATTTCATTTTTGGATTCCTGAGAAAATTTCATAGTGGGTTTTCATCAGGTTTCCCTATACCTATTTTCAATTTTTTCTTAGATACCTTGATTTTTTTGAAAATTTTGACAGATTTAGCCCTGTTTTGAGTATTGCGCCCTTTAACCAATTTCGATTGGTGGAAATCGCTTCTGGGGTAGACGGAAGCACAGGAATGATACTTTTGAATGCCATATTGACAACTGATTTATCGCATACAGGGTATCCAAAATTTAATGACCAATTACATCATTTTAAAAGTTGAAAAAGTTCGTTTTTTCAAATGGGACATCCTGTATTTTATTGGATGGTCGGATGCAGAATTTGATTCTGCATCGATTTGCTATAACATTCCCTATACCTATTTCCAGTGGTTTTCTTGTTAATACATATTTTTATCAAAAGGTGATCAAACTCCAAAAGTTCTACCCAGTAAGCCTTGATTTTGACAGGAATTGAAACAATGTTGATTTATTGTCAAAGCAGTATCATCGTGCAGATTCGTGAGGTATCTACTTACAGTTCTAGGGATTTTGTTAACTTGCTTAAGTACAGTTTATAATGGAGAATGTTGAAGAATATTCCAATAATGGTTTATTAAATTTGTTTTACACGCACGGTGAATGTGGACGAATTGTTCGATGAACATGCAGACTATTTAATGAACGATATCCGGACCTACCAGCAATGACTCCCGAAAAATTCGCAAGAATCGAAACTCGCTTTATAGCAACTGGAAACGTAAGGGCAACTCAAAATAACCTAAAGCCCGTAACTGATAATGAAGATAACGTGGTGAATGTGTTGGCGTTTTTTCAAGCTTATCCGCGGAGTTCAATTTCGACAGCAGCGCTGGATTTGGGTATTTCAAAAACATCAATCCACAGAATATTAAAAAACATGGAATGCATCCTTTTTGTGAGATAACTGTTTACGGATTAGGTCTTGGTGATGAGGCAAGACGTGTCAACTTTTGCGAATTTATGATTTTGAAAATGACTGAAGATCCGAGATTTCTTCATCAGATTATGTGGACTGATGAATCGAAATTCAGCAGGCAAGGAATTACAAATCGCCGAAATACTCACTACTGGGCACAAGATAATCCACATGTTATTAGGGAACATAATCACCAAGACCGCTTTAGTTTCAATGTTTTTTGTTTAATTATGGACAACAGAGTGGCTTATCAAGTGTACGATGAAAATTTAAATGCGGCTAGATATCTGGAGATACTGAGAGGGTTTGTTAGTGATTTTCTAAATGCCCTACCTCCATGTGATAGAGCAAACAGTTGGTTTCAGCTTGATGGTGCTCCAGCACATTCAACTATAGCTGTACACCGGCAATTGTCAATGATGTTCGAGGATCGGTGGATTGGCCCGCGGGGACCTTGGAACTGGCCACCCAGATCACCCGATTTGACCCCCTTGGATTTTTACCTCTGGGGTCGTATAAAAGAACTAGTATACTTTAGGCCGGTACAAACTAGAGAGGAATTATTGAACCGTGTTCACCATGCGTTTACTAATATAAGTCCAGACGAACATCGGAGCTCTGTTTCGCGAGGAGTATATGACAGAGTTATTCAGTGTTTGAACCAAAATGGAGGTCATATAGAACAATTATTGTAATTTTACATTCTCTTATTATTTTTTGTCATTATGTTCCAATTTTTTGTTTTTATTTTATGTTTCCTCCTAAATGTTATGAACTAATGTCATGTTCTAATTAAAGTAAATTTTTTACCGTTTCATTGATGTTTATTTGGCTTCGAAAGGCAAGCGATGTTTCGGTTTCTGCCAAAAAACCACATTAAAATAAAAAATTTGGATTAACAAGAAAACCACTGGAAATAGGTATAGGGAATGTTATAGCAAATCGATGCAGAATCAAACTCTGCATCCGACCATCCAATCAAATACAGGATGTCCCATTTGAAAAAACGAGCTTTTTCAACTTTTAAAATGATGTAATTGGTCATTAAATTTTGGATACCCTGTATGCGATGAATCAGTTGTCAATATGGCATTCGAAAGTATCATTCCTGTGCTTCCGTCTACCCCAGAAGCGCTTTCCACCAATCGAAATTGGTTAAAGGGCGCAATGCTCAAAACAGGGCTACATCTGTCAAAATTTTCAAAAAAATCAAGATATCTAAGAAAAAAAATTGAAAATAGGTATAGGGAAACCTGATGAAAACCCACTATGAAATTTTCTGGGAATCCAAAAATGAAATAATATACCGAGTGTACCATTTAAAATAAGGAAGTTAATGGCGACTTCCGGTATAACCGGAAGTAGTATGATCTTGAAAATATTTTAAAATGAAAGAGAATCTTGAATAACCCTGGAACCCAAAATTTCAGAATTCTAAGTTTTTTCTTACCACGTAAACTTCTAACGAACGGCTCTCGTGGAATACCTGTATATATACCCCTTAAATGACCCTCGTTACGTGGTCGAACTGAAAAAAAAACCGTGCAATGAGAAATATAGACTTAAATGTAAATTAAATTAATTTGGCATCAGTTGTATAAATATTCGGTTCTTAAGAAAAATTCGTGAATGCTTCTTCTTCTTATTAAATTGTAAACAAAATTTTATCATTATAAGAGGAATACAGAATATATTAACTAAAAATAGCACATCCGTTTGTTTTATATAAGCCGATGATATCAAATGTCTAATTATATTCCTTATCCTGTCGAGTCTCGGTACTTGTACTGTCCCAGTCTTTAATCTCGTTGTTACATAATGGCCAGAGGGTCCATTTATATTTATGAGTTTGTTTTTTCAAAGCCTTATTTCACTGCACACATATGTCAATTAAGTACGCATTCTTCATGTATGAATGGAAGACGGTGACTGCCACTGCTGCTCACCAATAAAAGACCAGTTATCGTGATTGACGCGAAGCCAATGACACATATATTAACTCATAAAATCCCTAATGCAATCTCTATACGACCATTAAATGCCTTTCATACCGAATAATTGACAGATTAAATAGGCGTAAATTCATGGATTTGTATAAGAGCTCCATCTTCTCGAGTAGACTTATTTCTATTTAAGTGGACAGATGACCATGTTAAGTGATGTAGGCATTTGTGGATTCGAATATGAATTCGGATTAGTCTGAGTTTATTGCAACTTGTTATTAATCGATAAGGCGTAACGTGGGTCATTGTATTTTCAATTTATCATCTAGGCTTGGTGTTAAGAGTAAATGACACGAAACGAAAGAAAAATTATGCAGGTGTTGCATGAATTTAAATATGTATTAAAGTAAGAATAAAAATGAGGCGTGGGTATCACACGACTTTCTTATACGTATGTGCGCTCCAAATTGTGTATGCAAAAGTTAATACAAATTAAGTTTTAAATTCTGTTTAGACTTCTGGGTAAAAGCGTTATTTCCGGTCCGAATTTTGATATTTCTTTTGTACAAAATTATTCAAAATCAAGTTTCACTCTTAATACATCTGTATAGAAAGCATGACTTGCGAGATATACAGATATACTATTTTTCGATAAGAGTAAGTCATCTACTTGCGTTAGGAATTGCCCGAAAACTTTTTTTCATAAAATTTCAATTTTATTTTTGAGTATATTCATATTTCTAGAAACTTGCCTTAAAACTTAGTAGTTGACTCTAACTATTGGTAAAATTTGATTTTTTCATTGAATTAAACTGCTACTTTCGGTTTACCGACTTCACTAATCAGATCTCAACAGGAAGATTATAGTCAGTAACATCATAAGAGCCCTTTCGTATATTCAGATATACAAGGTGGTCCATGGTAGCGGGAGATTTTGAGAACTTTATTATTCGAAAAGAAACAGAACTAAAACACAGTACACTAGTAAAAAGACACATAATAACCATTTTCATGCCGGGCAAATAGCCTCCCCCTTTTTCTAAAATTTTCTGAAGTCAGCCGTTGAAATTCAGTATAACACGCCGCAACATATCCAACGGTTGGAAATTTCTTGAATAATTTTTCTTTTCAGCTACGGAATGTCTCGTGGTTTATCAATAAAAACTTTGCTTTTGAGATAGCTCCACAAAAAGTAATCGCACGCCGTTAGGTCTGGCGTTCTTGAAGGCCACTCAATGTCCCTGCGCTTAGAAATAACGCGGTATGTGCAGTAGTACCGTCTTGCTGAAACCATGTATTCTGGTTATTTTGTGGAAGCAGGTGCAATTGCTGTAACAGAAACTGGTTTATCATGTCAGCATAGCCTGCAGAATTGACTGTTACAGCATTTTCATTCTGATCTTAAAAAAATAGGGACCAATAATTCCCATAGACGACATTGCTCACCCTATCGTTACTTTTGGACTGTGTAATGGTTGTGGGTGAAGTTCCTTTAGATTTTCCAAAGTATACAATAACATATGTTTTGCTTATTGGTATAGCCTAATAAATTGAAATGCGCTGGATCTTATGAGGATGGAAATGGGGATTCTTGTGTAAAATTTGGAGAAAAGTTGTCCTATCCAATTGCTTGACTATGTTTTCATTTCATGTTAAATTCAATATTATATTTAAATTTTCCGGTAAAACTACCATTGTTATTCATTGATACTAATTGCAATATTTGTTTTGTAATAATTTAGCTGTGTTGTTCCAAATTGTTTTAAATGCCGATTTTTTGTAAAAACTTCCATCGATATTCCTCAAATATAAGCCCAGTTTTCCTATCAGCTGAGCCTTTGAGTATCTCTGCTAAGTGGTGGTCTGTGCTGTTTTTGTCAAACGCATAATTTCTCTCGTTACAAAAGTCCATAAATTGCTTCCACACCTACTTATGTCTTCATTATGTTCTTTGGCTGATTCTAATGTATTTCAGACCAAGTTGTAGTCGAAAATCGATTTTTAGAGTTCATTTTGGTAGACTCTGCCAGTTTCAAAATCTGTTACTGACGTTTGAAGAAAGTCATTTATAGCTATTCACGCTTACAGTTTATAGGCGCTATCGTAGCACTTGCATGAAGAAGCCAATAAGAAAGCGAAACACAAAAAGGAATATACAGCATTCGAAAGACGCAGCTGGACACTTTGCAATTAACAACAAAGTATTTTTGAGACACACTACTAAAACTGACTAATTTTTTAAAAATTCCTAAAAATTATTGTTTATTAGACATGAGTGATATAATCGTAAATATAATGTTTGGTAATTGATAGCTTTAGCAGTTTAGTCGCTATCATGGTCATACACACAGAGACGTACACAGAGAGACATTTTTCAGAGACCACTTTATCACAGTACTTCCTTATACAGGGTGACAATTGGGAACCAGACGATTTTGAAATAAATATTACACTAGTAATTTGCAAGATAATAAGGTCTTATTTACATCAAAATTAAGCTTATACAATGCCATTTACGATGTGAAATTAAGAAATCCTTCATAACACGCTCAACATCACACGATCAAAGCTCAAGATTTCTTGACGAATGGCGTTCTTCAAGTCACAAAACTTGTGAGCATATACACGACGACTCTTCAAATACCCCCACAGGAAAAAATCACAACCTGACAGGTCCTTGGAGGACACGACACATCTCCAACACGTGATTTGAGATTTCCTGGGAACATGTTGCGGACAACATTCATTGATGCGTTGCGGCAGTATGTGCAGCGGCACCATCTTTCTGAAACCATACATTTCTTGAATTTATCCCTCTTTTGCGCAGTTCTGGCACCATAAAATGTTGGATCATCTGAACATAGCGATTAGAATTATTGGTGACGGGACGGCCGTCCTCTTCAAGGAAATAGAGACCAATAATGCAAGTAGGACCAATAGCACTGTAACTTTTTCACAATGATGTGGTCGCTCGTGGATATTTCGTGAATTTTCACAAGACGAGATTAACAGCTCCATATAAATGAAAATGAGCTTCGTCGCTCACTAGAAGCTGCAAATCTAAATTATCTTCCAAAATAACTTACATTCTCGTATCGAAATTTTCACGAGGTTCAAAATCTCTTTCCTTTAATTGCTCAACAATCTGCAATTTGTATAGGTGTAAATCCCTTCTTACGGTTCTTTGTGTGACTTTTTTTCATTTCTCTGTCAGTTGTTCTTAAATTATTAACCCATCTTAAGATGGTGTTGTGAGATCGGATAGCGCCCCGTCTACCAATATTAAAGTGAGTGTCAAAAAGCCATTGGGTAATGATCACTGACTCCCCATTTCGAATAAAACGTGTCGTATGCAAACCCGCGATGTTCTAGTGTCCACTGCTTCATCGTTACCTACTGAAATCGCACAGCATTACAAATACAGTATCGCCGAATTTGCCCTACCTAATCGCGTTAAGCTCCATACTACGCGTTCCAAAAACATCCGGTTCCAAGTTCGCTGTACGACGTATAAGAAAAGTAAAAAACAGGATAAAATTATAAATATTGATCCAGATAATGAAATAGGGATGGGATGATGGAAATGTGCTTGTTTAGGTATTGCTTCGAAACAAATTAAGTCTAGCCAAGTAAAAATTACTGATAAAAGGTAATGGGTTACTTGAATAATAAGTTATTGATACTTTATAATATTTCTAAATATAATATATATAGTCTGTTTCAAGATATAGTGCGAATGCAAGCTCCTAGCAACCAGCTTGAACACGGTAGGTGGTATGCAATAAAAGTAATCGATGTGCAATTCGCTACAGGCCCGTATTGTCAATATTTGATTAGAAATTAAAAAATTGTACGTGTATATAATATGAATGTATATTTATACCAAATGTCAACTAGGCTATGTGAAATACAAAAATACATTTTGTTCGCTAATGTATTCTGTTAATTATAAGAGATATTTTCTTGTATTGAAAATGAATGTAAAAACCCTTAACTTAAGCCGACACAAATAGTTTCCAAGTACTTAAAATTTGTGTTTGCGATTGCCGGATTATGAAGAAATCAGCACAATATATCCTTAATAGTTTCATTTATGACGTCGCAGTATATTTTGTAACAGACTATACTCCTTTCGTAATTTGTACATATCATATAGAATTACATTGCTTGAAGGAAGAATTTTCGCCAAACAAAGAACTAATCAAAATTTCTTCTCGTTGTTAATTTGTTTTCAAACACTAAACAAATGATAACCTCGAAGTATTCCGAGTATATATAGAGTTGTTACAGATATATATTAATTAAATTTCACTTATAATTACGTTATAACGAACCAATAATTAATAGTCCACAATTACATCATGTCATTTATTAGCCAGCAATTGAAGTTTTTGCGGCCGTGTTAATTCCACTGCGTTTTTCTCAGTTGGAGCGCGATGCAATTATTTCGATTTCGAGATATTGCGGAATTCGCTGCAATATTCGCTGAATTTATACACGATATTAATAAGAACAGCTTCTGATATTATAGCTTTTGTGTGGAAAAGGTAATAAAATATGAAATGAATTTCATGTTTGATACTGTAAGTATTCACTATTTATAGTTCTTCTAATTATTTAATAATTAATAATAGTTGATGTTGAGAAGGAGTATTTTTTTAATGGTACCGGGGTGAAGTAACAAAGCCGTAAAAACAATGCAAACTCTATACATACGTTTTGTATATAACTGTCTCAATCGATTAATATTTATTAAATTATATTAAAATTATATCCTTGAAAATGATGATAATCATAAAATTACACCATTGCTAAAAGTACCACCTCGATTATAAATAATTTATATTTTATACTAGCTGGCCCTGCAGACGTTGTTCTATCCATTCCGGTAGGTAGCGAGATCAGTATTCTACCAAAAAATAGTGCCATCTATCGGATGGCAGCATATACCGACCAAGATTTTGATGACAACGCGAACATATTGTGTACTTATAAATCATGTCGGTTAATAAATATAAAATTTATTATCAACTCGACCACAGCGCCACCTATCAGGTCAGTTATTTTGGTACATAAATATAGAATTTGTTAATAACATGACTACAGCGCCCCCATCGGATCCTAGCATAGCTATGAACCATCGTCTGGACAAACCAAATACATTGCGTGAGTATGGGCTCAATCGGTCAATGTCGTTCAGAAGTTGCAAGATCACTAACATGGAACACACACTAATCTGGAAAAACGCATTCTAACCTAACGGTTGCGAAAATCGCGAAAAACGCATTCTAACCGTTTTTCAAGATTTTTCTCTAGATATTCCAGATTTTTTTTCAACTGAAAACATTCAATTGAGTTTTTTCCATCCTGGAAGCATAACGAACAAAAAAAAAATAAAAAAAATAACCAAATATGTCGTTCCTATCGTCAGTTATGATAGAGAGTGCATACAAAACATAGTTAGTCCGAATTTTCCGGCTTTCCTTTGTAATTGTCCCGAATTTTTATTCCTGAAAACTTTTCCAGGACCATAACGAACAAAACAAAAAAGAATTACGCATATCCATCATTCGAATCGTGAGATATGTCTTGAGTTCATATAAAGATCCTATAGAAAAAAGCACTTTCAGTTTTTCCAGAATTTTCCAATTTTCTGGGTAACTTTTCCAATATTTCTTTCCCTATAAAACCTTAGTCGAACTACTATTCTTTTTTTTTGAAAATATTAGGCAAATCGGTTCATCCCATGATGTAAATAAGACTAACAGAAATCATTAATTTCGGGTTAGAAAGCTTTATTACTTTCTTATACGTAGTATAAGGAAGTATTGTGATGATGAACATTTTCGACCTTGAGATTTTTGCAGATGTCCACGTTTTGAAGTCCCCTGATACCGAAAAAGTGGTTTTTAAAAAATGTCTCTCTGTGTGTGTCTGTGACCACGATAGCGGTCAAACCGCTATTGGTATCAATTCCAAATTTTATATTTACCACTATAACCTCCTTCTTGAGATCTGATTAGATATTCAGTAAAATCGGCAGAACGGAAGTCGTAATTTAATTCAGCGAAAATATTGAATTTTGCCAATATTTCGTCAACTACTAATTTATATAGAATTCATATGTATTCGAAATTAAATTTGACAAGAATTTTATTATGAAAGTTTTTCGAAATTCCTACCGGAAGTAGGTCTTGTACTCTTACCGGAAAGTCAGTTTTTCGCAAATATTTCGCAAGTCATGCGTTTTAGACAGGTACGTTACGAGTATAAAAGTATTTAGAACTTAATTTTCAATACCTTTTGTATAAAAAAAATTTGAAAATTCGGACCGGAAGTAACAGTTTTACTCTAAGCGAGTAGCATTTTCCTTCGAATATCTCGCAAAGTATACATTCTATAGAGATTTATTAAGAGTATAGAAGTACTTATAATAGGATTTTGAATAATTTTTGTAAATTCTATAATTTGAAACGCTCATACGTATAAGAAAGTCGTGTGGTGGCCAGACCTCATTTTTTTTAAGTAAATTTTTGTGATGTTTCTTTAATTATTTCTAATTTCAGTGTGCATCAATAGATGCTATTAATTATATGAATGGAAGAATTTATATTTTAAACGTTGGTAAACATAAGATTAATTTGTTTTCAGAGATTAAATGATAAAATAATAAAAATTTTCCATCAAAAGACACAAAAATGGATTGTGAGGGACAATGTAAAATGTACAATCTTCATGTTTTGAAAGATGTCAAAATATTTTCACTTAGATCTAGTTTTAGAAGTAGCGAACCACGCGATTTTGTGTTTTAAGGTATTTTAAATGATCGAACTTTACTTAATAAATATATACAACTTTATATGTACACGTGGACAACGTACAACTCGCAGACTGACAGTTGACCGGTGAGACGTCCTTCCCACAAGATGCGCAGTGGATTCTTATAATATTAGATAAGCACGAGCAGTCTGAAAAAATTGTCAAGCGTTACACATCGAAGTGCATTATATTTCCTATATATGTACCTCTTTTCAGTATATTACAATTTCTTATCTGCATTTGTTCTTTCGTCCGGCTAATGTATGCGATGATGAACAAATGTTATCAATTCTTTTTTCCGAATACTTTCTCTGTCACACACTGACGTGTAAGTCTGTGCGACTTATAACTCGAGGACTCCTACCAGCGGTCAGGACTTGGTCTGTGTACTGTATGTGTATATGTAGGTTTTTTGCCTTGGACAAGTGGAACCTAACATAATAAAAACGTGCTGTTGGCAAGATGAGATTCAAAACGAACTGAGTGTATCAAATTATGATTTTTCTAACTTCGATTAAATAACTAATCAATGATTAAGAGCAATCATTGATTATCTCTAACCGGCATTTTTCTATGCGAATAAATACACCCACAAACAGTGTTTAAGGATTTATTGTACAAAGTTGGCAACATATTTGCTAGTGCGTTTGATCCACATTAGTATATTTTGTTTTAACTAGATTGCCGCCATTTTCTACATTTGAATTTGTTCTTAGTGCTTTTTGCCCTTATTTTATTTTCTTAAGATTATATTTTGTATAATTAGAAATTTCATTTTAGTAAATAAACTGTAGGAATTTATTTTGTGAATAGAGCATTTGAGAATTTCTGTGTACTATAAGCACATATGTATTTAAAACTTCTATTATGAAATAAATAACAAAATGCAACAAACTTATACTAAAATAAATTTATTAATTACTTACTGCTATTGAGAAATACAAAAATATTGTGAATAATGAAACAAGTTGAAAAAGAAAAGCCTGCATCTAAGGTCTTAAAAAAAGCCCCTTTTAGTCCACAAATACATTCTAAGTAATTTTATGTCTCAACGTGAACCTGCCAGTTTCTGTAGAATTTCTTCCATGTTTTCAATTTCATTTGAAAATTTTCAATATAGCTTAATATGTTAATGAGTGAGTCCAAAAATGTTCGACTAAAATGAAGTTTTAACAAAGTGCTGTTAAATGCAATTATAAAAAGGAAAAAAGCAAACGCAAGTATAAATTGCCACAGAATATTTAGGATCTTCACAAATTTGAGATAAAGTCTCAGAATTGTAGTAGAATTAGAAACCTTCCAAAACTGAATCGTCCTCATCAGACAAGATAATGGGATTTCTAAAAGTACACATATTCAATATATCGTTATTTTTATTTGTAATTATAATGTTCATTTCATTTAAAGAAGAAGCAATACAATTAATAAATCACTGATTAAAATAGTAATTAATTAATTCAAAAAGATATTCTCATACAGTAATTCAAATCTCTTAGGTTATACGCATGTGTTATGTAATCCTAATCACTATTTAATATTTGATCAGGTACTTCAAACATCGCTTAAAATTTATTCGTTAACGACGTTTTTAATTAATGATTACGCTAACCAAAATTTTAATCCGAGTTGGAAAACCAGCCCTTACTGATACAAGAAATAAAAATTTAGTGTAGAGGGTGTACATTTAGTTACCAAGCATATTTTATCCATTGCTATTTGGTAAAATCCAACATTAAAAGGTTGCAGTAATTTCCTTTAATATTTGCACAAGCGACAAGTAGCAAAAAAATTATCTATAGTATGATTAAATAGTGCTGAGCATTAAGCAATTTACTAAATTTAGGCCTTTCTGGAATTCTAAAATCAGGTAGACATCAACGCGGATTCAATCGTTATAACTAGAGCTAGGATAATTAGGCAAATTGCCTTATTATGCCTTTTTTGCTTTTTTTGCGTCTTTTTTAGGATTCTGCTTTTTTTTTTAGGAATCCCCTGTTTTCTTGCCTTTTTGTGCCTTTTATCGTATACTAAATTAAAATTTTAAGAAATTTAGTTCTTAAATTTTCAATTTAAAAAAAAATCCTACTATAATTTTCCTAGAAAAATTCAAATTCCTATGCCATCTCAAAACCACAAGAAGGCTTTAATGACAGTGAGATATTACATGCCTTAACGTATATTCAAACAAATTTCTCTAGGTTGCCCCACGAAATAAAGAAATTAGAAACAGTTGGACTGACTCTTGTGGAATCCCTAGATATTTTACAAAAGGCAGTAGATCTCACATCGAGCGCCCAAGGACCAGCAGGAATAAAAATAAAGGATAAACTTAAAGCTGTTTTGCCAAAAAGTCCTTCTTTAGAAAAGTTAAAAATAATTTCCGAAATTCAACAGAGGATTTCCACTCGAAATTATAGGTTTGATATATTGTCACCACAACAAATCTATTCTCTGAAGTACGCTCCGATAACGTCATGTGACATAGAAAGGTCCTTTTCAAGCTACAAACAAATTGTCAGCGACAAGAGAACTTGTTTGACTTCGGAGAACAGAGAAATTACTGGCGACTAGTTGGCAGTGCAATAAAACCAACGTTTAGAGAATCATGTGTCTACCTACAATAAATAAATAACTAATACTGTATATACATACTTATGCTATTTTTTTAAATAAACAGTTTTAGTTTTACGTTTTTGCCATTTTCATATTTCATTTTTGCCTTTTTAGTGCATTTTTAAATATTTTTTTTTGCCTTTTTGCCTGCTTTCTTCGTGACTTTATTTTGCCTAACTATCCTAGCTCTAGTTATAACTATATAAGATTAACAAAAAAAAGTAAACATATGAAAGTTAGACAAAGCAAATTGCAAAAAGTGCTTAGTATTAAATAAGCGAAAAATATAACAAATTATAAGAAAAATATTGAATGTGGAAGTAAATGCCCGTTACGATATTTCCTGGCATAATTAATACGTATAAGGTTATGTGCAGCCATGGGAATGAATATAAAATAACTATTACAAGTTATAATTATGTAAAACAATAGAATATTAATTCATAAAAATGAGAAAATATCTTAAAATCTGACATAAATTATTGCTATTATTTTTTTTTGAATGATTAAAAAAATTAGACATACGTTTAGCAAAAGTGCATCTTTATTAAAATATAATATAAAGTTAGTAAATTTTATTTGCAAAAACGGAAATTTAATTTAATAGGCTGTAACTAGACCAATGGACCGACCTATCTTTAAATATAGGACATTAACCAATTTAATTAATGACTTCTATTGAATTCCTAACACGATTTTTATTATACAGATTCACCGAAGTCATGAATTTAATAATAAAATATTTTTGAGTGGTTTCTAGAAAAAAATAATTGTAGACAGGAAAATATTTCACATAATACAAATATGGATGAAATCTGATCTATTCTCGGAAATTAGTCTGTTGTGTTGTAATGGATGGAATATGAATTTTTTATATGGATTCAAGGTCTTCCAAAGTCGTGATAAAGTAATTTAATTTAATTACTGGCATTAGTTATAGAGAATTTCATAATACAGGTATTATTGCGGCATGTTTTAAGTAATTATGCAGTAGACAACAGGTATAGAAGAAAAAACTGAAATTGATTACGAAAATATTTTTTTAATTTTTTTTAAAGTAAATTACGGAGAACTTATGAATAAGTTGTCCAATAAGTTGTTCATTATATTTCCATTAAGGGTATAGCGAAATATGTAGGCAAATGTTAATGAAATTAATTTTCTATGAAATTGTGATTTAAGAAGGTTGTGCACGGATAATTAACATATTTAGAACAAATCATGCAACAATTGCGTTGAGCAAAATTCTTCATAGTAAATCTTACAAATACAACAATATACAACAGAACTGATACTAAGACTATTTCTAACAATTTCGAAAGAAGCAATTTAAAATGTTTCTAATATGAAATCCCCACTTTTTACTTTCTTATAAGAGTATAAAAAAGTATTGTGATGATGAAAAATTTCGATCTCGAGATTTTTGCAGATGTCCACGTTTTGAAGTCTTCCCCTGATACCGAAAAAGTAGTTTTTAAAAAATGTCTCTCTCTCTCTCTCTCTCGCTCTCTCTCTCTCTCTCTCTCTGACCACGATAGCGGTCAAACAGCTGTAGGTATCAATTCCAAATTTTGTATTTACGTGTATAATCTCCCTCTTGAGATCTGATTAGATTTTCAGTAAAATCGACAGCCCGGAAGTAGTAGTTTACTTCAGTGAAAAAATCGAATTTTGCCAATATTTCGTCAACTACTAAGTTTAAACAAATTTATAAAGAATTCATATGTACTTAAAATTAAAATTGAGAACAATTTTATTTAAAACGTTTTTCGAAATTCGTACCGGAAGTAAGTTTTTTGCGAATATTTCGCAAGTCGTGCTTTTTAGACAGGTACGTTACGGGTATAAAAGTATTTAAAACATAATTTTCAATATCCTTTGTATAAAAACAAATTAAAAATTCAGACCGGAACTACCACTTTTACTCTTATCGAACAGCGATTTTTTGTAAATATGTCGTAAATTAAGCATTCTATACAGGGTGTAGATAAAGTCTGGAACAAAAGTAATATTTCTGTTATCTTCGGTTTGATGGAAAAACCCTGAAACAGGTCGATTTTGTTTTTATCCCGTGCACTTTATAACATCGTGAATTTAATTCTGTCGTCATCTGGTTGCGCGCGGGCGTGACGTCATTAGTTTTTTCAAATGGTAACCCACCACATTTATTACCCCTTGTCGTTAGGTATTCCATTGTGCATGCAACGGTATAAAAAGTTTGGTACCTTACATAACAATTTTTGGGAGAAAAATGCTTTTGAATTTCAAAAAATTAAAATTTTATTTCTAATGAAAAACTAATCAAAAATTATTTTAAAAAATCAGATAAATTATAATCCGAGGTTTATCTTGGATTGTCGTCAAACAAGATACCAAAAAAATGTCAACGGAAGTGTTCAAATTGCCCGCCATTGGCCATTTGACACTGGCCGAGACGGACGTACACGCTTTCTACGACACGTCATATTGACAGTTCATTACTTGGTGTTTGAACTTATCCATTCACAATACTTGCTCCATTGGTAGTGTTGAACGTGCATTGCGAAAATGGCGAATTTGAGCGAAAAAGACCGGATTCAAATTCTCATTATTGTTGGTTGTGGTGATAAAATACGTAGCCATGAAGAAGCCTGTCAGTTTTTCAATGCAGAAAATCCAAACCGCGCACCGATTTCGCGGTCAACGGTGAGCAAAATTGTCGCAAAATTTGCTGAAACTGGTAGTGTAAAAGACAGGGCTCGTCAAGGTCGACCAAGAATTGAGGAAGATAGAAGGGTCAATATTCTCTTGGAACTTCAGGACAACCCCCACACTTCAACAAGGAACATTGCCAGGGATCATGCAGTCGATTTTACCACAGTAGCCAAATTGCTGAAGAAGGAAAAACTTCATCCGTACAAAATCAATCGGGTTCAGGAACTGAATGAAGATGACTTCGACCGCCGACTCGAGTTCTGTGAACAAATCATGCTACGGTGCGATGAGAATCCCGAATTTGTCGACAATGTGGTTTTTAGTGACGAAGCAACTTTTACCTTGAACGGTGAAGTGAATCGCCACAATTGTAGGTACTGGTCGGGCGAAAATCCTCGATGGGTTCGAGAGGAGCACACCCACCACCGGCAAAAAGTTAATGTATGGGCGGGAATAGTGGGAGATCGCATTGTGGGGCCTTTCTTTCTGGACAGAAATTTAAACGCTGAAACATACTTACATTTCCTAAGATTTACGCTAGTGCCAACTTTGGTAGAATTATTTCCGGATGAAAACACCCCCGACAAGCCTCACCCCAGACTCTGGTTTCAACAAGATGGAGCACCTCCACATTTTGGCTGGCGTGTTCGGAGTTACCTCGACGAAATTTTCCCCGGGAGATGGATCGGACGAAGGGGAACAATTGAATGGCCTGCCCGTTCGCCAGATCTCACACCACTTGATTTTTTTCTATGGGGTCATGTGAAATCAAAGGTGTACACCAATAAGCCAAATAACTTGGATGATCTGAAACATCGTATCCGCGAGGAAATGCGAAATATTGGTGCAGAGACAATACGACGTGTCGTAGAAAGCGTGTACGTCCGTCTCGGCCAGTGTCAAATGGCCAATGGCGGACAATTTGAACACTTCCGTTGACATTTTTTTGGTGTCTTGTTTGACAACAATCCAAGATAAACATCGGATTATAATTTATTTGATTTTTTAAAATAATTTTTGATTAGTTTTTCATTAGAAATAAAATTTTAATTTTTTGAAATTCGAAAGCATTTTTCTTCCAAAAATTGTTATGTAAGGTACCAAACTTTTTATACCGTTGCATGCACAATGGAATACCTAACGACAAGGGGTAATAAATGTGGCGGGTTACCATTTGAAAAAACTAATGACGTCACGCCCGCGCGCAACCAGATGACGACAGAATTAAATTCACGATGTTATAAAGTGCACGGGATAAAAACAAAATCGACCTGTTTCAGGGTTTTTCCATCAAACCGAAGATAACAGAAATATTAATTTTGTTCCAGACTTTATCTACACCCTGTATATATATTTATCAAGAGTGCAAAAGTATTTAGTGCTAGATTTGCAATATTGTTCGTATAAATGAAATTTCAAAATTCGGACCGGAAGTAACACTTTTACTCTTAGGGAGTAGCAGTTTTTTTCGAATATCTTGCAAAGTATGTATTCTATAGCGATTTATTAAGAAAATAGAAGTACTTAGTAGAATAGGATTTGGAATAATTTTTATGTAAAATTTTTTTAAAATTGTATAGTTTATAGTTATAAGAAAGACGTGTGGTTGTGGTGGCCACACCTCATGTTTTCTTTTCCATAAACTAAAATCAATATTTAAAGTTAAATTTCTCTATTAACCAACTAACTAACTGTAAGCAACGAATGAAAACAACATTCGATATAAAGTCACATAATTAGCTACACGACTTTGTGCCCTCTCTGTCAATTTTTTCTGGATCAGCGCCTGACCATTAGTATGTATCACCTTTATAACATCGGTATTTGTTTTATAATATACCCGTTATAGATTGTATTTAACAGTTGTAAGCAGAATTAAAAGGAGCACACCTTTTTAAGCAAATTAACAACAACTCTGTAGTAAATATTATTGTCTCTCTATTTTTAAGTCACACTACCTGCCAGATATAAAGTACTTATTTCTTTCTTATAATGTGTCGATTAAATATTTTTTTTTTACTGTACGTCAGCTAAATATTATTAAACGTGAAGATTCTGCTTTGTACAGGTAATAAACTTGTTGAAATTATCGTCAGACCTGTGTTTTCATTCGGTGAGTGTCTAACCTTTTATAATTTACTGAATTATTCATGAGGGGTAGATAGAGGTAACTCTACGATAAATTTAGTGGCCGATACGTGGGGTGCGGATGAACCGAAAAATTCTGACTTCAGCAATAAATTTAATTTATTTTTCTAATCTAGCATAATTTTATAAATCTGACTTTTCTGCTAGTGAACAGAAAATTCTTAGAATGAAAAGCAACTGAACATAGATGGATGCCAAAACAAACCGATGATATCAAAAATATATTATAATGTAAAGTAATCAGGTTTTCACAAGGTTAAGTATACAGAGTCAGTCATTAGTAGCCGCTTCTTCGATTGCTCTTTTGTGATTAAAATAAGAGAAAAATAATTGGTGGAAGATTCATTGTTGCCCGGGGCGCATGTTGTAAAAATACTTAAAGTCTGACGGACCTCCGGTTTCACCGGAAATGCATGGAAGTCTACTTCCCGAAATTTTCATATACCAAAGACTTATTTCATTTTTGTTATCACTGTCCTGTTCCTATCTTTAGTAATTTCTGAGATAATCATTATAGGAGCAATCAGCGGTCAAATAAAGAACTACGAGCGCTGTTGTTCTAGAATGGGGCCCAACTGCCTCAGTCAACTGTTAAAGAAAGTCGGTAACATATATGTCAAATTTATAAAAGCCTTGCTATTAGTTATCATCAAAATCAATTATTTTTATGAAAAGTTGATAGATTTATGTTTTGGTTGAATCTGAAAGAAACTCTTTGCTAGCATCCAGACTATATGCACAGCTATACACTGATAGTAGTCAACCGAAGCCAGAAACCTTCGAAAGTATAAAGGAGCGTTTCCAGTGGACGGAAAGTATCAAATATGAAAAAAAAAAAAGAAAGGAAAAAATCAATAACTGGTGAGGATATTAAGTTTATAGTACTTGCGAGTATAGTCGAACACCCCCATACTAGTACAACAAAAATTAGTCGTCAATTAGATATAAGTCAAATTTCAGAATCGATAATATTTAGGAAATATGTAATTCATCCATATCATATTCATACACAGGGTTAGATGGAAGAGATTTTCATAGTTTTTATATATTTTTTTACAATTATTTTTTCTATCATTTTTAATTTTGAAAGCTACAGCCATCTCTTATGAAGAGGATCAACCATGAAAGAATACGAGCAATTAGGCAAATTAAATTGAAAATAGCAGCATCTTCAAATATGCCAGTAAACATAATCTTTCTTTTATTTCGTTGTTAACCAACAGTGTAAAGTGTAAACAATGAAATACTGCAACTGAACATTGCCGGAATTAAAAAATTGAAACGCGATGCACTTCACTCTGTAAAATTATTACTTTTGGGATACTTGGATTTAACCTTTACTTTGTTTGACAATTGACTAACGCAGTCGGGGCCCCATTTCAGCCTTCCATTGGTAGAACAAATATTTGGGTGCATAGAACTACAGCGCTCGTAGTTCTTTATTGCTCCTATATATAGTGACTATCTCTGAAATTACAAAAGATACGTATAGGACGTTGTTAACAAAAATCAAAGAGACTAAAAAAGGAACAATATACCACAATGAAATACCCGGTGTTCCATTAAAAATAATAATAATAATATTTTGGTATGTAAAATTTCGGGAAGTAGGCTTTGAAAAAGCAATGTTTTTTGAGGGACTGTCGAATGCAGCTTATACCAAATGATGCAGAATTTTCTTGGCTACACGCACCACTGAAGTTAATGTTTTTACTTTTAAAACATTGCGAATGATTTTTTTCTGAACACGAGTTTTGCTCAAAAATTTCCAAAAAAAAAATTAATAAATCAAAAACTATTGACTCAATTTAGAAAAAGAAAAAAAACAGTTGAATAAACAATTTAAAACTCATGCACAGACTTTAATTCTATGAGAAGAGTCCGAATTATATATGCGTTAAAGTCTACAATAAATTGCCAAGTAAAGATGAATTTCATGACTTACTAGTGCAAGCTAAATAGGTTACTCAAATCTAAAAATAGGTGCAAAGAAACATGGTCAATAATAAATATTGAAGTAAATAATTGCAAAACCAGTAAGTGTGACTTTCTTGGTCCTTCACCAGACGTATTAAATAATTATTTTGCTACTGTAGCGGACCGTTTAGTTTCGGGGTTGGAGATTCCCAATTCGAAGTCTAGAAATTACTTAAAAGCAAAAACGAAGAGTAGCGATGCAACATTTTTTCTTGCTCCTGTTAGTGTAGTGATGAACTAATCAGTACCTCTCATACTATTAAATCAAAGGGCAGCAAAGATATATTTGGGATGAACACATACTTACTGAAGGACATGATTTGCTCGATAGCTGATGTTTTGGCATATATAGTAAACAGTAGTTTTGAGCAGGGACTTTTTCCTGGTTCTCTTAAACATTCGAGGGTTGTTCCAATATATAAGGATGGTGATCGTGGAAAAGCTGAAAACTATAGACCAATAGCAATTATACCAGTGTTAGGGAAACTTATTCAATAGAATTCTGTTACCTAGAAAAAAATAACATTTTATCGTATGAACAATATGGTTTTCGCAAAGGAGTATCTATACTTTGGATGCATTGCTGCACATTGAAAATTATGTTACTGATGCTTTTGAGAACTTACAGACTGTAAACGCACTGTTTTGTGATCTCTCCAAGGCCTTTGATTGTGTGTCGCATGGTGTGTTACTGGAGAAATTGGAGTTCTATGGATTCCGTAGTAAGTCCTTGGAATTGCTGGAATCTTATTTGGTTGACAGGGTTCAGTAGGTTGAGGTACACTCTAAACTTAGTAAAGTGCAGGTAGTTAAACACGGTGTGCCCCAAGGTTCTATATTGGGACCGCTATTATTTCTGATATACGTAAACGATTTACCTAGTAATATTCACGCACAAACAGTATTGTTTGCCGATGACACTGTTTTTCTAACAAAAAACAAAGATCAACATTTGCTCGATGTAGAGGGTGTAAATTTACAACATGTAAGCAAACTACGGTTTAGTGGAAATCGTTAACATTAAACGTAAACAAGACAAAAGCCATCAACTTTAGGAACAGGAAAGAGACACACCAAGAGCCTATAAAATACCTGGGATTACTTTTGGATGACGGTTTAAATTGGAAAGCACAAGTGGATTCACTATGCATAAAATTATCAAAGACCATGTATGCTAAACGTAAGTTGTCATATTGTGTTAGTGCGGAAGCGGCAAGATTATCATACTTTTTTATGTTCCATTCTGTAATGTCCTACTGCATAACAGCATGGGGAAATTCCGTTGATGCAAAAAGGATGTTTGTGCTACAAAAGAGGGCCATCAGAACAATCTACAAATTACCTACAATTATTCATGTAGGGAGGTTTTCATCACAAAAAAAAATGTCATTTCCATGTGTATATATTTACCAAACACTAATATACATAAAAAAAACATCAATAGTTACAGCTCTGGCGGAGATGTACATAATTATAATACAAGATCCATAGATCAGTTAAATGAGCCTCAGTATAAACACACCAAAAGGAAAAGAAATAATATACAAACGAAAATCTATAAGTTGCCTCAAACTATTAGGGATGTCCATGAATTCTTTTCGTAGACTTCTCAAGAAATGTTTGATAGCCAGAAGCTATTTATTACTCAGTTCAGGAGTATTATGTTGATAATATAATAATGTAAGTCAGTGATCGAACGGAAGCTAGGGGTAATATATGCATATGTATTGTGAATACTTGTATTGATAATCATCATGTTTCTACATCTGTGTAAGTTACTTTTGATATGTTTTATATTAACTTTTGTATTTGTCCTTATTTTTATTACTTACTTTTATGACGAACTATAATATAACATTTTGATGGCAAATAAAGAAAAATTTTTTACGCAATTTCCATTATTTAAGAGGAAAATTAAGGAGTATTTCTTGGATAATTGTTTTTATAATGTTGGGCAGTACTTCGATTGACATTTTGACATCTTATATAAAATTTGGTTGCGCATTGTATATAGCACACGCGTTTCTTTTTCAAAATGAATGTGAGGTGATATTTGATATTTTATGTACTTGTGGTATTGTGTGCAATTGTATGTAAATTGTGATTTGTAATAGAGATATTATTATTATTACTCACTAATAGAGTTTTTACAATAATCAAACCGAATGTACATACGAGGGGAGGTCCAGAAGTTCGTGGAATGGAGGAGATGGAGTGGGGATAGGGGCGCTTGCTAGGTGACATTCTGATTGGCGACTCATCAATAGTATATAAGTTAAGTTGCAGCTCTATAGCGTCAGTCGTTTACGAATAGTTGCCTGCTAAACAAGTCAATCCGAAAGATAACTGAAACTATGGAGAAAATTGAACACCTTGCTGTGATAAAGTTCCTTACAAAGCAAGGAAAGAACGCTCAAACCATATTGAATTAAATGGAAACCGTTTATGGGGAACAGTGCCCTAGTAAATCAATGATTTATATAAGTGGCATGCTCTTTTTAAACATGGTCGGGAGTCGATTGAAGACGACCCCCGCTGAGGACGGCCAGTTGGGGCCACCACATCAGACATTGTCGAAAAAGTGGAAAAAATTGTACTGGAAGATACCCGTTTGAAGAAAAAACAATTATCTGCATTACTTGGAGTATCAGATACCACCATTTTGCGTATCCTACATGACCAGCTGGGTATGACAAACGTCAGTGCAAGATGGGTACCGAGAATGCTCACGCCGCTGCAGAAACAGCAGCGCGTCGATGCGTCCAAACAATTTTTGGAGCTGTGTGGAGACGAACCTGCACAGCTTTTGGAGCGGATTGTTACCGGAGATGAAACATGGGTTCATCACTTTGAGCCTGAGTCCAAATAGGAGTCCATGCAATGGCATAAAAAGGGGACACCACCGCCAAAGAAATTCAAAGTGTCAGAATCGGCTGGAAAGTTGATGGCTACTGTTTTTTGGGATTGTGAGGGGATATTATTGATTGATTGCAAAGAAAAAGGAAGGAGCATAACAGGAGAATATTACGCAGTGATATTAGAAAAATTAAAGGATGCCATCAAGGAAAAACGTTGAGGAAAATTGACCAAGGGTGTGTTGCTCTGGCAAGACAATGCGCCGGTTTACAAGAGCAGAGTTGCAATGGCTGCTCTGCACAAGCATGGCTTTCAATCAATAGTCCACCCACCCTACAGTCCAGACCTGGCACCTAGTGATTTTTTTTGTTCCCCAATTTAAAAAAAGACCTACGTGGAAGAAAGTTTTACGACGACAATGAGGCAAAGGAGGCAATGTTGGTCCATTTTGAGGCGAAAGATAAAAAATATTTTTATGTTAGTTTAGAAAAATTAATTCATAGATCTAATAAATGTATTATGCTTAAGGGTGATTATATTGAAAAGGAAAAATAGATTTATTGTTTCATTTTATTTAAAACCCTTTCATTCCACGAACTTCTGGACCTCCCCTCGTATATGTATCTTATGTATGTATATTTGTATACTTGAGTAAATTTAATATATTTCTTACTTTATATGTGCTTTATTATCCTATTTAATAAGTAATGATTGTACTTTCTATTGAGAATGCAGATATTTGCTTATGTAAATCGATTGCTGAATAAGTGTTATTATTATTATTAAAACTGAAAAATCCAAAATATATAGGGTGAGATATTTAAAAGAAGTAAGTTCCATGGAGTTCCGGTGAAACCGGAAGTGCGTCAGAGCTCAAAGTACTTTTAAAATATGCTCCCCAAGCAACCATGAATCTTCCACTAATTGTTTTTTCTCTTATTTAAAACAGAAAAGAGCAATCAAAGAAGAGGATACTAATGACTCTCCCTGTATAATTAATATTTACGTATGTACCAATATAACTGCATTCACTTTTAATGCCCTTGTACAATTAGGCTTTGAAAACAACCACTTATATATGCACACATATATGAATCCTCATGAATATATTTACAATTTGATCAAACCAATTAATCAAGTAAGTCCACATACATTAATTTCTTAAAGGGAATGCCAGTGTAAACAGTAAATTTAAATTGTAAAGACTTGACTGCGCAGATTTCACGCCAATTGGTGCATCACAATTATAAAACCAGGCACGTCGTCTTGATTGATTAAATATAAGCGTGCAAAAAAAGTCAACGCAGCTGCAACTCCAAAATAACACTTGTTTATGTTCCATGCACCTACGACCAGCAGGTATAAATACAAGAGGAAGTACACACTGTCCCAAACAGAATGTGAAGCACTTTATAATGGCTAAGTTCGCATTTATTATCCTAGTGATTTATTTGATCATTTACGGCTGCTCTTCTAAAATTTACTTTGGTTGCCCGCCAGAGGGTAAATATTCAGCGTGCATCGGTTTCTGCAGTAACTACAGGAAGTGTGTGAACGAGTGCTGCGAATCACCTTGTGGTAAGCCCTTTTGCGAGCATCCAGAAAATAGACATATAAGGCAAGAATACTAATATACATACCGACGTACTATCAAATTAAATATTTCTTTGGATTTTCAGATTTGCTGGTGAATGATTTATTTTTAAACAACTAATGACATACACTTCTTTCATATTTAATTTTTAATCAGATTGTAAATAATTGCTTCGTAACATTGTTATAATAAGCATTCTAAAAATTACTGCATAATAATGTAACGTATTAATAAACTTTTTGAAATGAAAAACGTCTTTGCTTTTCTTTAATTTTATTTACAAATGGTCAATTGATTCAGGTACAAATGAATATATTAATATTTATATTAATTATTTATCATATTGTAATTTAATTAACATAAGCTAATTTGCAGTACTGTGTAAATACGTATCATACGTGGTATGTATGGTATGTATATTTTAAAATACGTACTATCAAAACTATAATTTTTGTTGATATATATACTGGGTGTCCGTTTAAGTTTGGCCACCTGCCATATCTCTGCAAGTTTATAGTACAACTTGGCAGAAAAAATCTTGATAGTTTCCAAAATGATCGCAAGCGGGCGCAATTCTCAAGTTGAATTAAAAATTCAATATTTTTTCACTAAATTCAAATTTGGGGGTTGTCTGTGTACTAAACTAAATATAACTTCGGTTTACCTAAATGAATTTTTATGTTTCTACGGTCATTAGATTGAGAATTTTACAGAGAACTGATATGTATATAGGAAAATATGTGGTCTTCCAAAAAAAAAAAAAAAAAAAATAGCTGGGGGCGCTGTTCTTAATTTACATATATTATTTGTTTTTTCTTTTGTTACGAAGTTATAGTCATAAGAGGAAATTCGAGAAAAACAGAATTAAAGAGAGTGACTAGACAGTGTATAATGTATTTTTATTTAAATTTTCATAGTATTGTTTTGAATCATTACATATATTACATTGAATTCTCCTTTTAAGAATTTTAAAATTTTCTATTTATTGTTTTTTAATTTTATTGATTTTCTTTTCCAACACTGAATCATAATAATAATAATAATTACTCCTAGAAATTTATATTTAATAATTTTATTTTTCTCGAATCTCTTATGACTATAACTTCCTAACAAAAGAAGGTAGTAACTTCGGGTTTTCATAAAAATTTTCATTTTTTAATCCTTCTATATTATGATATTAAAATTACATCGTTCTATTCAAAATTTTAAAGAAAAAATAAATAATATATATAAATTAAAGAACAGCTCCCCTTGTCATTTTTTTTGGACAACAACATAATTTTCTATTAAATACACTAATTCCCTGAAAAATTCTCTATCTAATGAGCCTAGGGCCAAAAACATTAAAATCCGTTAATGTAAACCGTATCCCCCTACACCATCCCCTTCGTATGGGAGATTCAAATAAAAATTGTAAAAAAACGTCTGAAAATGTTGTCAGTAATTATGTTAATCTTAATCATGAATCTAATAAAAAAATATCGAATTAATTCACCATGAGAATTACGCCCCCTTGCGATCATTTTGGAAACTTAAATTTTTTTTGTTAAAATTCCCCTAGTCCGTTTTACCATCGAGATTTTGTCCGTCAGGTTGTACGATAAACGGTTGGCGAAATACGGCCCATGGTCAAGCTCAAACACCCGGTATAATTCGTTCAAAATTCGCAACAATTTGGATATGAGAAAATATATTTAATGATCAGCACAAGTTAAGCAAATCATGTATTACAAAAGAGAATAAAACCAATTATGCAGAAATTAAGTAAACACTTAATAACTCTTTCTTAATGAAAATTAACAATATTTTTTTATTTAATAAAAATAATAAAGACTTCTTGTACACTGTGTAGTAACACGCATTCGCGGAAGAAAAAAATGTTTTTGTTTTGTACTCTCTGAATTTCCTAAAATTACTTCTACTTACTTGTGCATTTATTTATTCTCAGAATCTAATGTTGAATTAAATCCGTATTAGCATAACCAACCCAACTCTAAATCTATCATTTACTGGTTTAAAGTTATCAAAAGCCTGATATCAGGCCAATGTTATTGTATTTTTCCAATATTGTCCAAGATGCCAGTTTCTTTTGCAAGAATTATGAAGAACGATTATGTACCAAAACGATAAAAGGTAGGTATATAGATTGCTAACGCGGATCGTTGCAGAATTTAATTTTATATCAAATTTAGATGACAAATATTTGCCAATAAAAATGCCTTTAGAGGAGCTAAGGTTAGTATAATTTGTAAGGGCCTTTAGAAAATTATTTTTATAAAAAGCAACTCGAGATTATTCTGTTCCTTGATATGCCAAATTAAAATTTCAACAAAAGTTTGGAATACCTACTGCGAGATCAAAAATTACATTGATAAGGTTTGCCATGGAATGTAAAACGTCCGTCTTCGGTATCATTCTTTTGAGATAATGATTAAATTATCGGGTTAACCGTTATACTGAAATTTGTAAATATATGTTTATTTAAAAAGATTTACATGTTTGAATAACATTTTATTAAAAATTAATAAACAAATTACAATAAATGTTCAAAATAACCCCCGCCTTGTTCGATGCACACGTTTACGTGCCTTTTTATGCTATCAAAAGCGCTTTGCAACATTTGTGGCGTTATGGTTGCACATGCTTCAATAATTTTTTGTTGCAGTTCTTGCAAATTATGTACAAGAGTTCTGAAAATTCTATTTTTGCAGTAAGGGAACACAAAATAGTCCATAATAGTCTAACCAGGTGAGTTCGGAAGAAACTCAACAAAATTATAAGTCGATCATCAAAAAACTCACCGAGAAAGGCTATAGTTTCTTGAGTCGTATGTGCTGTTACGCCGTCATGTTGAAAATAACCATTATGAAGTTCATCGTCGTGTAGTTGTTGAAGAAATTCATTCAAAATGTTATTTCTGTATCTCTCTGCATTGATGGTGAAATTGAAAAAAAACGGCCCAATTATCATTCTACGGGAGACTGCCATCCAAACCCCAGTTTTTTGAGAATGTAGTGGAGATTGAACAAAAAAAAATGCGATTTATTAGTGTTCCACATTCGCATATTTTGAGAATTTACGTACCCCGACAGATGAAACCTTGCCTCATCGGAAAAAAATGTTAAGTTTAACAGGTCGTTATTCATTAAATTGTTGACGAACCACAATACGCAAGACGTCTGGGGTGATCTGTTGGCAAAAGAGCTTGATATGATTGCATCTTATAGGGATGCATGTTCAAGTTCTCCTTTACCATGGTTCGGCATGTTCCATAAGAAACTCCAATTTCTTGGGACAGGCCTCTCAAAGATTTTGTGGGGTCCTGTTCCATAAGATTAGGAACGTCAATAATCACTTCTTCTGTACGAAGTTGGCCTACCAACACCTTTCTTATGAGTAACAGATCCAGTTTCGCGAAAAACACCAACACTATGTGCGAGGTACATATCAAAATTTGGGATGTGTTCACGAAAATTATCCAAACATAAACGCTTACTGTATTGCCAAACACCATTAACTAGCACACCTGTTCTAAAATACGCTTCAATCATGTAAGTTTTGTCTGCTGTGGTGTAAACCGTAATTGAAAAACTACAAGACGAGATAAAATATAATGACTAATATTAGTGACAGTTATTCTCTTAATGGTATAACTTAAGACAGACGTTTTACATTCCATGACAAACCTTTATCAATATAATTTTTGATTTCGCGGTATATGTTCATAAGGTCACTCTAAAATATCATGTAGTGTACAAATATTGACAATAACATATACTTACTAGTCTGTTTAAAATAAGACTATTAGTACTAAGAGGAACTTTTTTGAAAATTATCTTTTGCTCCCTTGCATAAATATGTGCAATGTTCAGAATAAACGGTCGGGCACAGTAAGACTTATACCTATTATACCTATTTAGTTTTGTATAAAAAAGTAGCAATAACATAATTATTATTAATGCCTATTAAATATGTACACACCAATATAATTGGCAATAAAACACTAACTAATTTATGTAAGTCCTGTCACATTTAGTATCTATTCCACTAAGTTAATGATAGGTTAAAAGAACTTTCAAAAACACTCCTTTTTAATGCGTTAGTTTAGATACACATACATAACTATATATAAAATAACTATTGAGAACGTTCCACAGGAAATAATGAATTAAATTAAATTTAATAATCGTATTTAACGTGCACAGTATTACATCGAGATTGATTGGGCACTAATTAACTTCATATGTGTATGCATGTGATTCAACGCACTGACAATATAAATTTACTCTTTAATGTTTAATACTATAATAATATTAGTCCCAGTAGTATCATTCCTTCACAGTTTAAAAACGTATTCACGCTTATACAGGTGACCCATACATCATTGGCACAAAGAGGATATATTTTTTAAATTGAACATTATATAAAATCATGAGCAGTATTGCATATTTTTAATTTTTTGTGCTACGTGAGAAATTTTGTTTATATATGACTATTTTTTATCACAACATATATACAATACAATATACCGTAGTCGTCAAATTTTAATTTCGGTTTACACTTCTATCCCATGCAGAAGATGACCTTATAATATGCAGCGATGCCTGCTTGCTAACAGTGGTGGGAGAGCAACGCAGTGCCGAGGCACCCTCACGCCTTACATTTCATAGGAAACGTTTGTCGAATGTACCGTCTTGGCAGCCTCGCTTATGTTTATCTTTAGTTTATTTCGTCGCGCTCTTTTCCTCTTTTTACTTTCGTATCAGTAATTAAAATATGTCGACTACGGTATACATTTACTGAATAATAAGAACGTTAAAAATAACACATTAAGAAATAAACCGGACGTCCCAGGTTTAAATTACGACGGAGCAAATTAATGTAAATAACACGCAGTAACTGAATAGCACTATTCGTATGGTGAACTGCAATATCTGATTACGTCGCGAAAACGACGCAAAAAAAGCCGATCAAGAAAGGAATTTATAAGAGTAAAAATCAATATAGATCAATACGAGTAAAATCCTTTCTTTATTGACGTAGGTAGAAGCGTGAGGGGTTTTTAAAATTTATTATATTTATCTTATATTACATAAGATAAATAAAGTTATAATATATGTATATACCTATTCCTACTAACGTTAGTTTCGTTTTTTCATTGTTTTGACTGTTAATTACATACTTCGTAATTTTTGTAATAGTTCCTGTTTAATACCGTTTCACTGAATCTACCTCTCCCAATTATCTTGACGTACGTGTGCACTGGATTTCGTTAAATTTCAGTAACATATGCATACATTTTACTTTCTAGTATAGTGATGAAAATTTTCGACCTCGAGATTTTTACAGATGTCCACGTTTTGAAGTCCCCTGACACCAAAAAAGTGGTTTAAAAAAAGCCTGTGCCTGTGTGTCTCTCTCTCTGTGTCTGTGAGTGTGTGACCACGATAGCGGTCAAACCGCTATAGATATCTATTTCAAATTTTGTATTTACGTGTATAATCTCCCTCTTGTGATCTGATTAGTTTTTCAGTAAAATCGATAGACCGGAAGTAGTAGTTTACTTCAGTGAAAAAATCGAATTTTGCAAATATTGCGTCAAATTTATTAAGAATTCAAATGTACTGAAAATTTAATTTGAGAAAAATTGTATTAAATTCTATAACTTGAAACGCTCATACGTATAAGAAAGTTGTGTGGTGGCCACACCTCATTTTTTAGTTACTATTTATTTACATCTAACACGTTGTTTACGTTACTATGATATGGAAGAACGTCGAGAATGGCGGCATCGTGAAACAATGGCGAGTTGGATTAAGGTCATACTGATTGCATGTCCTCCATTGTCAGAGATTTTAAAATTTATTGCAAAGTTTGTAAAATATCATTACAGAACGCCCAAAAAGCGCATGTACAACGTGACTTAGCATCGCTAAAACATACACAGAAACTGGACCGAAGAAGTACGTGAAACTTTCATGGCGGCTAATATCCCATTAAATAAACTTGACAAATCCACTTTGAAAACATTTCTCCAAAAATATACTGGTCGAAATGTTCCTGATGAATCCACCTTACGCAAATATTATGTTTCTAAGTGCTTCACGAAAACAGTAGAAAGCATTAGAAGACATCTTTCAAATCAGTACCTACGTATAAGTGCCGACGACACTGTCGATATATTAGGACGCAATGTAGTAAATGTTGTAGCTGGTGTACTACATCCAACTAATCTATATAACGCATATGTAATAGCATCTAGAGTTATAAATACAGTTGATGCGGAAACAATTGCTAAAACCATTGACTAGAATTTGCACAAAATGCTTCATTCGGACGACAGGTACAGCGAAAAAATACATTAGTTTCTGTTGTTACATAAAATCAAATGAGATAAGTCATAGATAACATATTTACTCAACAATGTAAGAAGAAATATGGAAAGGGTAATAAATTACTTAACAGATTCAGAATATGCAATACTTTTGCTCATGAGTGTATATGTCCAAATTTGAATTTCGGGTTAAAATAGAAATATTTTTTTATTAAGAGTAATTATTCCTTAAATTTAATAGTTTTCGAGATATTTATGATTAGATTCGAAAGTGACATTTACATATGTCTTTTTAATTGCATTTAAGGCATAAATACACTGCAAAAGTTATCTACGTACACGATTTCTGTGATACAAAATAAAATACTTCATCTATTTGGAGAAAGAATACTTATCACACATACCAGCAACGGTAGTAATAAGAATATCAGAAGTGTTGAATAATGACTAAAGCGGGTAATGAAAGGATTCCTTTATTGGACAAATATGTCTTCTTGTGAACGATATATCTCCTCCATTATCATTACGATTAATTAAACTCGCATATATAAGAATAAAGAATGCAACTGTTAAGGTTTAGAACAATAGAAGCTAATGACGCTTCGATTATGAAATGATTATATTGAAATTAATCTTTATAGCCGGCATCATCTTATATAGAAACATCTATAAAAGGGTCATGAGAAACGGCAAATAAACCGACTGAAAGTTACTTTTAAATCGATTCGAGATATTCATAAAGCAGCAAATTGGAAATACACAGACGTATGACCATATTTGTGTACAATTACTTTATTGCTCTCAGTAACTTTTAGATGCCTAAACTGTACATTAATAATAGTTGGGTAATAATAATTCTTAATACTTATTTTTATATACTGAGTGTATCAGTGAAGCGACAAAGCCCTTTATCCGGTATCTAATAATGAAGACAGCGAACATTTTTGCAAAATGAAGTCTTAGTCATTAACTAAGTTTGTCGAAATAGCAGTCACACATTTAGTTTAATACAGTGATATAACATAGTATTAATTCCCACTGTATAGCAATAATAATTTTGCTAAACCTTAAAAGTATATATTTCCTCTATTGTATTGATGTGCATATATTCGTTTCCGATACTTTTGCAAGATAATCGAATAAAATCTTATGCCATGAAATTGAAAATTAGATTCAGAGTCTTACTGAAACGTAACGTGCATTCTAAAGGATATCGACAAATGGATATTATGAGAATATCCTGTAAGAGAAGCGGATTTGTACAGTATTTATGACGAGACACTAAGAATATCCTACTGATATGAGTGTCTATTTAAAGTTTTTGCATTAAAATTCAATTTATTACGACAATGTTGAAAATACAGACAAGAAAAAAATAAGTGGCTGCATAAAATAATTATAATCATTTCCTTGCTATTTATACTATATAGGTAGGTACTACATTACTATTGTGTACGAGATAGATATACGCTATTGTGCAAAAGTATGAATACAATGTTGAAATGAACAACGTATTGGTTGTTATGGCAACACTTCCTATTACTTCTGTTATATACAAGCATCACCCTTATTATAACTCATGACACGTAATTGTTGACGATGGAGTATAATTTGAGTTGTTGGGCTATTTCCAACGTTGGAAATAACCCAAACAACAACTCAAACCCTTATTATAATTTCAAAGAAAAAATTAAAATTTGTCAGTATCTTGTCAATTATAATAAAGTATCCAGTCGTCGGTATTAGGATAAAAAATAAAAACAACTTAAGATCATATACTATGAGTATAATAGCATCGTTTTAGTGAATAAGATATCGAATGCAATGTACATGTTAATATGTAATAATGAAATATCATTTACTTTTCTTATTTTATGTATGTAAAAAACTTACGAAGCTTTGAAAAAGTTCGTTGATTAAATGAACGAAACGTCAGCAGTGTAATTAAGTTGTTTTTATTTTTTATCCTAATACCGACGACTGGATACTTTATTAATTAAGTTGAGGATACGACAGTTGTTTTTCTATATATATATATATATATATATATATATATGGTAATTGTGTTTTGTGAATATATCCCGAGTAATGCATTCTAGACAAGATATATTATGAGTAAAAAGTATTTAAAGTTTGATCTTGAGTAATTTTCTACAAAAAGAATTTAAAAATTTAGACCGGAAGTAGCGCTTTTACTTTTATGTAGTAGTTGTTCTTGCGAATATCTCCCTAATTAGGCATTCTGTACAGACTTGTTAAGAATGCAAAAGTATTTAGAGCTAGATTTGGAACAATTAGGCATTCTATACAGATTTGCTGAGAAAGCAAAAGTATTTAAGAGCTATATTTGGAACAATTTTTGTATAAAAAGTTTCAAAATTGAAACCGGAAGTTAACACTTTTACTCATATCGAATACATAGCAGTTTTTTGAAAACAACTCGCAAATTATTAATTCTGCACATATTTATTAAGACTATACAAGTATTATTTAGATATAGATTTGGGAATAATATTTGTACAAAAAAAATCCAAATTTGAACCGTAGCACTTTCTTACGGGTTGAGAGAATAACAGTTAGGTATTTGTGTAACAAGGCAGTAAAGTTCCCTTTTTCATTACGAATGAGGATATAATAACCACTATTACTGATGAAAAATAATTTCATTGTCAAGTTGCAAATTTTTTCTCTGAGATCGTTCGTAATAAGGCAAAATAAATTTTTATATTACCTTTGAATGATAATCGTAATGGTACAGTTATAACTGCGTTCCGCTTTCAGTTGTCAGCTAGTGACAACGTATGCAAGGCAACATACACCAAAATCGTACAATAATGATTTTCTTTACTTCTGCAATGATTTCAGACAAAAGTATTTAAAACAATTTGGAACAATTTTATATACACGGTGTAGATAAAGTCTGGAACAAAATTAATATTTCTGTTATCTTCGGTTTGATGGAAAAACCCTGAAACACGTCGATTTTGTTTTTATCCCGTGCACTTTATAACATCGTGAATTTAATTCTGTCGTCATCTGGTTGCGCGCGGGCGTGACGTCATTAGTTTTTTCAAATGGTAACCCGCCACATTTATTACCCCTTGTCGTTAGGTATTCCATTGTGCATGCAACGGTATAAAAAGCTTGGTACCTTACATAACAATTTTTGGGAGAAAAATGCTTTCGAATTTCAAAAAATTAAAATTTTATTTCTAATGAAAAACTAAACAAAAATTATTTTAAAAAATCAGATAAATTATAATCCGAGGTTTATCTTGGATTGTCGTCAAACAAGACACCAAAAAAATGTCAACGGAAGTGTTCAAATTGTCCGCCATTGGCCATTTGACACTGGCCGAGACGGACGTACACGCTTTCTACGACACGTCGTATTGTCTCTGCACCAATATTTCGCATTTCCTCGCAGATACGATGTTTCAGATCATCCAAGTTATTTGGCTTATTGGTGTACACCTTTGATTTCACATGACCCCATAGAAAAAAATCAAGTGGTGTGAGATCTGGCGAACGGGCAGGCCATTCAATTGTTCCCCTTCGTCCGATCCATCTCCCGGGGAAAATTTCGTCGAGGTAACTCCGAACACGCCAGCCAAAATGTGGAGGTGCTCCATCTTGTTGAAACCAGATTCTGGGGTGAGGCTTGTCGGGTGTGTTTTCATCCGGAAATAATTCTACCAATGTTGGCACTAGCGTAAATCTTAGGAAATGTAAGAATGTTTCAGCGTTTAAATTTCTGTCCAGAAAGAAAGGCCCCACAATGCGATCTCCCACTATTCCCGCCCATACATTAACTTTTTGCCGGTGTTGGGTGTGCTCCTCTCGAACCCATCGAGGATTTTCGCCCGACCAGTACCTACAATTGTAGCGATTCACTTCACCGTTCAAGGTAAAAGTTGCTTCGTCACTAAAAACCACATTGTCGACAAATCCGGGATTCTCATTGCACCGTAGCATGATTTGTTCACAGAACTCGAGTCGGCGGTCGAAGTCATCTTCATTCAGTTCCTGAACCCGATTGATTTTGTACGGATGAAGTTTTTCCTTCTTCAGCAATTTGGCTACTGTGGTAAAATCGACTGCATGATCCCTGGCAATGTTCCTTGTTGAAGTGTGGGGGTTGTCCTGAAGTTCCAAGAGAATATTGACCCTTCTATCTTCCTCAATTCTTGGTCGACCTTGACGAGCCCTGTCTTTTACACTACCAGCAAATTTTGCGACAATTTTGCTCACCGTTGACCGCGAAATCGGTGCGCGGTTTGGATTTTCTGCATTGAAAAACTGACTGGCTTCTTCATGGCTACGTATTTTATCACCACAACCTACAATAATGAGAATTTGAATCCGCTCTTTTTCGCTCAAATTCGCCATTTTCGCAATGCACGTTCAACACTACCAATGGAGCAAGTATTGTGAATGGATAAGTTCAAACACCAAGTAATGAACTGTCAATATGACGTGTCGTAGATAGCGTGTACGTCCGTCTCGGCCAGTGTCAAATGGCCAATGGCGGACAATTTGAACACTTCCGTTGACATTTTTTTGGTGTCTTGTTTGACGACAATCCAAGATAAACCTCGGATTATAATTTATCTGATTTTTTAAAATAATTTTTGATTAGTTTTTCATTAGAAATAAAATTTTAATTTTTTGAAATTCGAAAGCATTTTTCTCCCAAAAATTGTTATGTAAGGTACCAAACTTTTTATACCGTTGCATGCACAATGGAATACCTAACGACAAGGGGTAATAAATGTGGCGGGTTACCATTTGAAAAAACTAATGACGTCACGCCCGCGCGCAACCAGATGACGACAGAATTAAATTCACGATGTTATAAAGTGCACGGGATAAAAACAAAATCGACCTGTTTCAGGGTTTTTCCATCAAACCGAAGATAACAGAAATATTAATTTTGTTCCAGACTTTATCTACACCCTGTATAATGTATGTATGCACGAGGTAGGCGCCATAAATTCTCGGCCTGACCGGCTTATACAGGTTCAAATGTGTTCAAACTCCGTCACGTCATGCACGCACATATGCGGGGTGTGCACTATAAATATGACTGTTCGAAGCCTAGTAGTTTTTAGTAACCAGCCCACGAACGCGACTAGCGCACGAAAATGTCTAAAATAACGTAAATTTAGTACCGCACGGACATTAAATTTTAACAAAAGAAGGGCATACACCTTATCACATTAAACAACGTTTACGGTGATTCATCTCTTCGTATTCAGCTGTAAAAAACTGGGCAAAATGTGTCCGTTTGGGACAAGAATCTGGAAGATGGTGATCGGTCGGGACTACCAATTGAAGTGATAAAGCCTTAACAAATTTCAGTTATTGAACATTTATTGTTAGAAAGATCGCCGTTTGAAAGTGAAGGAATTAGCAGTGAACATTTACCGAAACAAGTGTTCGCCGAATTCTCCATGACCATTTGGGTATGATTAAAATTAGTGCTAGATGGGTACCGCGACTTCTTTCTGATGCTCTCCAACGTGAACGTCGAGTCGAATGTGCGCAGTCGTTTTTAAGCATGTGTCGAGACGACCCAAAACCGATTTTGGAGTCCATTGTCACAGGGGATGAAACATTGGTTCTGCTTTACGATCCTCAATGGAAAAGGGAGTCCATGGAATGGCAGCGACTTGATGAACATCGTCAGAGAAAGGCGAAACTCGTTCAATCAACGAAAAAGGTGATGGCCACAATATTCTGGGATTGTGACGATATTTTGCTAATTGATTTTAAAAAGCACAATACAAGTGTGAATGGCACATATTATGCGTCTTTATTGCAGAAATTAAGGGTCAGTATTCGTACAAAACGTTGTGGAAAATTGACAAAAGGTTTGCAATTATTGCATGACAATGCTCCCGTCCATACAGCCGCCACTTCACAAGCTGCCATCCGCGAATGCGGCTTTCAAGAATTGGAACATCCGTATAGTCCGGCTATAGCTCCTTGTATTTTTTTTTGTTTTCTAATTTAGAAAAAGACCTTAGATTATTTTTACAACGGTATCGAATTATTAATTAATCGTTGTAATAAATGTATAGAAGTTAGGAGAGATTACATTGAAAAATAAAGATTCTTATATTGTTCCAAGTTTCCTTTTTGCTTTTTGTACCTATTTACTTATCTAAGTAATAATAATAATAATAATAATTTATTGCCCAACGGATAATCCAATAACAGGACAAACAATAAAGTACAAAAATTGTATACATACATATCAGAAATTAGAAATTATTACAAAATAAGATGTTAACACAAGTAAATTCTATTAAAATAAAGTGTCACCATAAATAGTAAATAGGTACACAATTAATTATGAAAGTTGAGTGGTTTTCAAAATATAACTAAACATTATTTGATTACTGAAATTCGGACAGGTAAATAAGAAATGCGTCCGGGTCCTGGAGCTCTCACAACACGCACGAGTTTCTAAACCGTGCGATTAAGGAATAAACTTTATATGGCAAGTGTTTACCATATGCATTCTATTTACGACAGTATCGAAGATGCTCTTAGCAAATACACCACATTTTGCGCATACCATCTGTTACAATAAACCTTCTTTTCATTCATTCAAACTTTCTCTTGTGGATTATTTGAGAAAAAAATGAATTGGCATTATATTTTCTCAATCAGCAATTCATGCTGCATTGTGACAAGTGATATTATTTCTTTTCACGTACTCAAGGAATAAAAATAGAATGCAAAAGCCAAGCACACATTTACATAGTATATGTAACATACTTGCACAACCGAGGAAAAATATAAACATAAAGAAATCTTCACGAGAAATCTAATTAACACAACATATAATGGTCACATTTCTTTGGTGCATTGCACATACTTTATATATAGTATACGTAGGTATACTATTGTTAACTAGCTTTGTGCAGACATTCAGTACTGAAAAATACGTCAAGAGCCACTAGCTTTGTAGCTGCGCAGGTCAACTCTAATGAATTAATGGGATCCCTTGATCTTTGCACAGTAATAAGTGAAACCTGCAGAGTGTCGTGTTGACGTGTTGATTCATTTTAATCAAACTGGAAATATATTATCTGGAAAACGTGATAAAACTAGATGTTCGCTCCGGGACATAAAGAACGACAATTTATTGGTTAAACAGTTTTTACAAATTGCACGATTTTTAACTTAATTAGAATATTGTAAAACGAAAGAACCTCACACAATTTAAAGCTACTAATGAATAACTAGAGTAACTTTATATACCGGGTGTCAACGAGATCATGTATCAGCCCGTCATTTATTTATTAGTTAAAATAAAACTTTGAAATTCGGACCGTATATATGAGTGATTGGTAGGCTTCTTCAGGTACACTCAGTTTTTCTATAGCACTTCCGGTCAAACCGGAAGTGACGTTAATGTTGAATTTTTAAATACAACATTTATTATTTCTGTTCATATTCTGTTTCTTCTAAAAATTTGCCATCTAGTGCAGGTTAACTTTTGACATTTCTGTCAAATATGGCGGTATCTGTTAAATTTATCCATTAAAGTGAAACTGCTTCGCAACAATTATCGAAATGTAACAACCATCAAAGTTATCTTTGAAAACAATTAAGAAACGTATTTTTCACATTTACACGCATTGGCGGAGGAAACATGTATTTCACGTTGAAATTACTAAAGAAAATAAGATTTTTTTTTTCATTTTCAAATGACAGGTACTCGTTTTTTTTAAATAGTAACACCTATTTTTTATTACGGTGCATATTAGCATAATTTTTAGCTTTCAAGTGATATAAAATATGCTGTGGTTTAGTGGTAGACACAGGTAGTACAATATATAAAATGTTTTAAAAGTAGTCTAATTCCAAAGCAACAGAGCAATTACACGTCAATTGAAAAAAGCACAGTTATCATAGGAAATAAACGTCATCTGTAAACAACTAGCAGGCTGTGAACTGTCAATACAAGTTGATTGATAGTTCACGTTATTTTTGTCTATTGTTTAAAAGTTATTTTTATGATAACTGTGTTTTTTTCATTTGAAATGTAATTGTTCTGTTGCTTTGGAATTAGACTTATACTTTTAAAACATTTTATATTTTGTACTACCTGTCTACCACTAAACCACAGCATATTTTATATCACTTGAAAGCTAAAAATTATGTCAATATGGCACTGTAATAAAAAAATAGGTGTTACTATTTTTTAAAAAAAAACGAGTACCTGTCATTTGAAAATGAAAAAAAAAATCTTATTTTCTTTAGTAATTTCAACGTGAAATACATGTTTCCTTCGCCAATGCGTGTAAATGTGAAAAATACGTTTCTTAATTGTTTTCAAAGCTAACTTTGATGGTTGTTACATTTCGACAATTGTTGCGAAGCAGTTTCACTTTAATGGATAAATTTCACAGATACCACCATCTTTGACAGAATGTCAAAAGTTAACCTGCACTAGATGGCGAATTTTTAGAAGAAACAGAATATGAACAGAAATAATAAATGTTGTATTTAAAAATTCAAAATTAAGCCCACCAATCACTCATATATACGGCCCGAATTTCAAAGTTTTATTTTAACTAATAAATAAATGGCGGGCTGATACATGATCTCGTTGACACCCGATATAGGGTGAGTCATCTCCGCAGGGAAGGCATATTGTGACTTTATGACAAAAGATATTTTGAAGTGGTTCTTTTCTTATGGAGCACCTTTTAAAATTATTTTGTATTATACAGAGTGTTCCATAACTTGATGCTTGACCATAGTCACAGTTTTTTAAATGGAACACCGTGTATATTATTATACTTTTATATTTCTCGTATAATTCTTAGTCAAAAAGTTATAAGCTAGTATAGGCCTGAAATTTAAGGTTTTCGACTTATTTTTTATGAAAAATTGAATGTTTTTATGAAATTATGTGTCTCGAAAACGACTTATTCGATGGACATAATTTTTGCTAGCGTTGCTCATAATAAAAAGGCCTAATACAAGCATTTTTTTTTGTAATGACTAACTGAATTTGCAAAAAAAAAACTGTATTAAAGTTACATGACACATTTTTGTCTAAAACCGATTTCTTTCAAATGGAATACCTCTATATCAGTTCATTTTTGAATTGCTTACTAAATTTCGCTCCAAACACATGTAAACATATTTTAAAAGTGATCATTACTAAGCTATGTCGTTTTTTGAATAATTTTGCCAACTTTATGTTTTTTTATTTGAATAAGGTATAGTGAGCCATGATATTTCCCTCTAAATTGACAATTGAATGGATGACAAGTTGCACCTTTTCAGATATTTTCTAAGTACACATAATTATCTGTGTATAAAGGTATTATAGCGGTACTATTTTTTAAAACAGTTATTGGTAGCAGAGGGATATAAATTTTCTTTTCAAAAATTGTTAAGTAACGGAATCGATGGTGATGTGCTTCAAGAAAAAACAATTACAAGGCGTCCCTAAAAAATCATAGAAAGGTTGAGCAATCCCTGTTCAACAAACAGACTGTTAGTAAGACAGTCAAAATAAAAGCCATGGAGAAGATATGCACCATACCAAGCAAAATTATAGACAGAATACTGAAAAATGACAGTGACACCATCACTATGTAGGGTGTGCAGTTAATTCGAAAGAATTTGTACAATGCAAGGTCAGCAATGCCTGTGATACCAAAATTACTAATGGAAGTGCACACATATTTCAAATTCGGACTGCGACTTTCGATTTGGCAGCCATAGAGCCTGATAACCAAGCGATTCAGGCATTTGCAGATTATTTAGTAAATAATTACATTGCAGAATATGCCATATTCTCTCCGCAAATTTGGACAGAAAACACATCTAGTATTAGACGAACCACGAATGCTTCTTTTTTTCCTCTCATCCGAATATTAGTTTCTATAAATATTTTATCACATTTTTCCACTCAGACCTACATAGAACAAAGGAGTTCGATCTAAGTACACCTAGGAGGAATTTGTTAAAACGATATCCTACCACTTCAAGCAAATGTTCTACTACCTGCCTGTGTGCCTCGGATTCAAGAAAGATGTTCCCTGCGTCACTAATATACGTATAATAATTCTATCAAAGAATTATGTCTACATCCAAAGAAGAAATAGTATCTACTTGCATTCGCTTATGCTATCCTTATTATACAAGTAGATACTATTTATTTTTTGGATGTAGACATAATTATTTGATAGAATTATATATTAGTGACGTAGGGATCATCTTTCTTGAACGTATGTTGACAATAAATAGAAGTTTGTGTTGTTTTATTTTATCACTATTATAATCAGCTAAATAAAAATGTGTGGGAGACAATTTACGGCTGTCCTTTTTTAGTGCAGGTAGAACGGTTAGTTTCGAGAGACAGTTTACTTACTCCGGAATACCTTTCGTCTATTCCCCCTCCCCCCTTTTTTAAGTCTTCTTTTAATCGCTCGAGAATAGTAACGTAGTATTCTCCAACCATGAAAACGTCCTCTATTTTTGTAATCTATTAGCATGGTTCCTCTGACTCCCAAAAAAAAAAATAGTAGCAATAAGTTTTCCGCGACACCTTATACTTCTTGGGTGGTGGTGTGCCTTTTTTATGAATGGAGTCTTGCTCGGATTCAGGATCATAATGATAAACCGCTAACAATTCGACTCAATACATCGGCCCTGCCTTCATTATATGATGTCCAAAAACGCTCAGGAACTTTACCAACTGTTGTTTTTGCGGCACGGTGAGCCTTCTCGACATTACACACTGACCTTAGTAATGCCAAGATAATCATAGAGAATTTAAAAAATGGTTGTATCAGATACTCCAGTTATTCCTGCTAGTTGTGTTTTCTTTAGCCGAGCATCTTCCATATTAATTCTTCGACTTTTTGAACAAGTTCTGGAATGGTTAGTAAGTCTTCAAGTGATTCCCTACCTGTTTAAAACGACTGTACCATTTAAGAACCATTGTTTTTCGCAGACAAGAATTCCGATAAACCGATGACAATCTTCCAGTATGATACTCTTTCCATCTTTTGTAAGAAACTTGATAACGGCGTGATACTCGACTTTCTCCATATTTCATACTTGCATCCCGATTAAATTTCTTGGTCGACGATAGTTAAAGACTACTGATTGTGTTAAAACTTTATATATGTACTAATAAGAGTCACTGAACACGTTGCAACACGAAAAAGCTAGCCCATTACCGCTCCATTTCACGAACATAAAAATGCTCCATTGTATGTACTTTAATTGGCATACTTAAAAATTTTACTGTTGCCGATAGTTGTTATGTTAACTAATCAACAATCAAGTTTGACAATTAGCATTAGTCATAATGATAAATATTGTGAATTAAAACTTTTGTATACTTATTGTATCGTAAAAATAAAAAAGAAAATAAATTAATATGTATTTATTTACTTTTTTATATAGCGGAGTTATGAAGAACCTTTATAGCCGCTCAATGCTGTGAGAAGTGTTCAAATATAGCTTTAACCACCGACTGAATTGTTGACAGTTTCCTTATATTTCAGTATTCTACTTCAGTAGTTAATTTGAATTTAGTTTCAGTGAGTCATAACTGTCAAGCCTTGAAAGACAATGACCCCATATCCCCACTCAAGAAGACCAAAAATCGTTCCAAACCAATTATAAAAATAGACGACGTATCAGAATGTGCCATCTCGTACATACTTTTGTACGTCGTCATCTGGTGACGGTCGAATTGCATATATTTGTTAAAACTATATGTAAATGAAGTAGTCACCACACTAACTTGAATCATGAAGACCTCTGTAATCGAGGGTAATGTTCCCTGAGAAGTTAAAAATGTCGGAGATCATACCTATTCTTAAAAATGATCCTGAACAATCAGTGGCTAACTTATCCAGCAATATCTCTATTAAATTCGTATTCATAAGTATTTGAAAAAATAATGGCATATAGTAATCAAAATTTTTAAAGAAAAACTATTTATTGAGTGACCGGCATGCGGCAGTTTGGATTTCCCGAAGGTCTTGACACTTCTATTGCAATAGTGTATTTCCTTGATTTATTGTATAATGAAATGGATGCGGAAAATCGTGTATGGGAATATTCTCAGACCTCAGTAAGGCGTTCGATTTATGTAATTCACGGAGTATTGGTCAATAAATTCTATTTTTACCTTTATTGTACAGCATGATATTATCTGCCAAAAAAAAACATAATTTTCATAACCCGTGACAATTTTGCGTATAAACTCTCTATTGTGTCAACGATGAAAAATTATATAAACATTTTAATGCTATTATACGAATCGACTATCAGAGAGATTAAATAAACGAAGGCAAAAGTGTCCTTGAACAGGTTCAACAACAAAAGGCATTAGTGATGAAATTAATTCTTTGCCATTTGTCGTGCTCAGCATAGATGTTCTCGCTAACGACCGTGTCGACTGCTTCACTGGTTACATTTATTAATGGATAATTTGAATTTGCCGCAAGTTATTATTAATGCTTATTCAATAATTTTCTTGTAATGAACGTATAGCTATATATCATGATCAATTAGTCATAAAATGAAATGAGTGGTCTCGTAAACTCTTTGTGCACGGTACAGTAGTATTTATTTAGCCCCAACAAATAATGAAGAATGAGGTGTGGGCACCACACGACTTTCTTATATGTATGTGCATTCCGAAATGTGTGTACAAAACTTTTTCCAACGTAAGTTTTAAATTCTGCTTCTTCTTAATAAAATAAATCCCTGTGTATAAGTGTTACTTCAAATTGTAATTTTGAATTTTTTCTATACAGAAATTATTCCAAATCCAGCTTAGAGTACTTTTAATATCCTCTTAACAAATATCTATAGAATACATATATATTTGAGATATTTTTTTAAAAAAATAACTGCTATTTAGTAAGAGTGAAAGTGTTTCTTCTGGACTAAATTTTAAAATTTTGTTATACAAAAATTAATCCAAATGCAGCTTTACATACTTTTGTGTTCTTAAGGGGTAACGCCACTGTAACGGCCTTAAAAAAGCGCTTTTTTGACAATTTTTTTGGGGTGGAAGGAAAGGTGATAGAGAAATAATACATGGGGTAGTTATTGAGCATATATTTAAGTATGTTACAAAAAAAATTGTAAGAAAATATTCCAAAATGGCGACAGTACAGCAATTCTCCCGATGCATGTTGAACGTGAGGCGACGTGCGGCACGCACTACAACTGGTGCCAATCTGAATTTGGAAAAAAGAAAAAAAATCTGTGTAATCTACATGAGTGTATCTAGTGAAACACGTACGGGATTTTAGAAAGATTGATTTTTGTGTAATTGGCGAGTGTTTGAATAAAGTCGTTCAATTTTCACCCAAAGAATAGGACAATAATTTGTTAATAAATATTGTTTAAATTAACTAATCGAAAAACCCATACGTATTTCACTTTGAAATGTTATTGCAAAGTTGTGGTTTTAGTTTTCAAACAAAAGGATCGAAAATTGTTGGAGTTATGCTGCGTGCCGTTTTGAAAAATCATGTTCCGAGAAAAACGCGTTTGAAGTTTTGCAACGTTTATAGACATGAACTAATGAAAAATTCTACTTTAAAATTTTTTTACCATTAATCTGCTATTCCATGACAATAAAGTTGCCCTTCTAGGTTCAAATTTTCCTCCTGTATTTATTTCCTGGCCGATTTTATGTTGGAGCGTGCCTCCTTTGCCCACATCTGACAAAGCCTGCTCGGCGTACTTTATGCGGCTAGCATCGGTATTTCATAGAAAAAAATTGTTTTCGGGGATTAGACTTTTTACTTCATATTTTAGAAGGTTCGAGGCATTTTTTAAGCCAATAAAAAAATATTGACTTTTTGAACATTCTACAGTGGCGTTACCCCTTAATAAATTTGTATAGAATGCAAAATTTGCGATATTTGCAAAAAAAACATTGCTATATGATAAGTCCAAATTTCAACATTTCTTTTATAAAAAATTTATTCCAAATCGAGCTCAAAATACTTTTGCACTATAATAAATATAAGTGAATGTGCAGTTTCCACAGAAAGACGCGCTTAATTTTAAAGTACAATAAATACAGGCCATTTAAATACAACGTTAGTATCACATTTTAGGCCTAGGATCAAGAAAGAAGACTTTTTGCTCGATGGTTCTTGGAAGAAACAAATTATAATCCATACTTTTCGTACGCAAGTTTACACAGACGAAATTAAATTTAAACAATGGAGTATTTAATAGACAAGTAATGTTTGTTGATATCAAGATAATCCTCACCTTATTGTGGAAAGGCGAGAAAAACGTGTCTTTTCTGTAAACGTGTGATGTGGAATTTTTAGTATGTAAATACTGGGACCTATTTTTATGACAACAATTTGAATGGAGAAATATATTTAAGCTTTTTGCGTAAGGAGAGGAAGATTTGCAAGATGAACTACAACTACATTTAATTTACGTACTTTCAATATGACGGTGCATCTGCTCATAATTTTCCAAACATTCCTAAGTATCTTTCAGAACGTATTCTTAACTGGTTTGGCAAGGCGTGTACCGTCCTCTGGCAGCCAAGATCACTATTAGATTCTTTTTCTTATGGGGCACCCTAAAGAATAAAATGTACAAAAATAAACCCTTCAACGTTGAAGAATTAAAAATGAATACAGCACAACTTGTTTATAACGTCATCGGCTATAGTACCAACTCGGGTATAGCGCCATAATCGTCTTGGTCCCTGGAATTACCTATTAAGAAACATTGCATATAACGGCATCAAAATCTGGTGGACCTCGGGTTTAACGTCAACTGAAATACATATGTAGGCAATAACTACTGGGAATTTCCGTATTTACAAGAGGTACTTCGTAGGAAATAACAATTACCTCATTTCATAGAATTCATAAACCATTTATCAATGCAGAACTATGTAACTTACAGTTGGACTGAATAGGCGATTCATAAACCGCATTGAACATGCGATTCATAAACCACTGCCATAGAAATTCTTAATGTTATGTTTGGGCAGTTTTGCGTTTGTTGTAATGTAAAATAGGTAATAAAGCATGTTACGTATCGGATAGTAGTTATTTGTTAAAATTACAGTTTACAGTCGAAAGTCGTTTATCTCGTGAATAACGTCACTCAGTTACAACGTCAAAAAAGTATCGGTCCCCATGATGACGCTATATTCGTGTTCTGCTGTATTATGACAGCCATAAGTAGCATCCGCCCACAGACAGTGAGAAGGTGTGACATGGTTATTCGGAATAATGGTAGTCATTTTAATATAATAATAATAATAATAATAATAATAATAATAACAAGAAGAATGAGTGTGCTTAAAACCACACGGCGGAAGTGTAAACTTCATCAAGGCGAGGTTAATAATACCGTAGATAATACGAAATACACGCATATAATATTCAGTAACGTATTAAATAAAACACATTCGCACATTTATTACATTTACGCGAGCGTCCGTTTCGTTTGGTCGGTTCGGACGTATGTGTATGTATAAATAGACGATATAAATACTTGCTTACGGTTCCTCGCTTGGTCTGATGGTAAAGTATCGGCTTCATAACCGTGCGGTCTCGGGATCAAATCTGTTCTGGGACATGAATTTATTTATTCATTTAAATTTCAATTTAATTGAAATTAAATATCTCTATATGATATATTTATTTATCTTGTTCCCTTAGCCGACTTTACCCGAAGAGCGTTACATATCCGAGCGTTGCAGGTCAGTCTTGTTCACTGCCTACAATCAGCGCAACGCGCCTAAAGAAGTTTACACTTCAATAATAATAATAATAACTTTATTGTCCAAAAACAAAATCCATTTAGAGGACAAAACAATAATAATAGTATGGTAACAGTTCAAAATGAAACTATCAGCGTATTTCCTATAACAAAACTTACATAGAAATATATTAGTACATAAACGATTAAGAGTTAAATATCTAGCGAGTCAATTTTATTATTAAATATATTTTTTTAAATAGCCCGCACTGCCCATCTTCCTACTTGAAGTCAAGCTCATGAAATTATTTGTATTCAAAGGTGCACCTTAATCAGTACCACGCGGTGGGTAAACGCCGCTCATTCCGATGACACCTATTTTAAAACACTCTTCTGTACTCTCTCCAAAGCTAGTTGCTGGTACATGTAGTGTATAATTAATAGTGGTAAATGTAGTGAGATTCGAAAAGCTTCTACATGACCTAATTAAAAAACCAAGTGTGTTTGAAGCAGAAGAGCAAATTGATTGTATATGGCTAGTAAAGTCGGGAATCAAATAACACACCCAGATCTTTAATGATGGTTTGTCAAACTATAATTACTAAATCCAGCGAGTAGTTAAATAAAACAGGTTTTTTAATTCATGAGAATATAACAACTGCACATTTATTAACACTCAGCTTAGTTTTGTTTTCGTGACACCAGTTATTAATAATTGTAAGGTTCCATTGTAATTGATGGCAATCAGATAATTCGTTAAATTCCGACGTAAGCAGGTGAGTGTTTACTGAAATAACTAGCTACTGCTTACTTATTACTTGGTTTATTTCCTTAATTTTAATTTCGTTATTATTTGTAGTATGTAATTATTTTCTTCTTTTTCTCAATAAATATGTCATATAATTTAATTATTATTTTTAAGCAATTACTGTTTTTTCCACTTTTTCCCCTATTAAATTAGTTTTTCGACACCCTCTTGCCCAGTACTTCTTCAAAAAGAAATAGTAATTTAATTACTTCAACTTTAACAACAATTTTAAAAATGTAAACATACCAACCCCATATCTATGAAATCAGAAAAAAATAAGCATCTTAATGAAGTTATGGCCAATTGTGATTGACATTTAAAAAAAACATAATTTTACGTTATATCCTGATAATTAAGTGCACCAAAATAAATTAATTAAGATTATTAAATTTTACGTATAAAGGCGCCATTTTTTTAAAAAATGTTGGCACATCTTCAAGAGTTGAAATCTGAAAATGGTATCAAATACTCCTAAAATTTCTGTGCAAATTTGCTAATTTAACAATTTAACCGGTCCTGCATCAATTCAGTACTAAGAAAATTACCCACACAGCAAGATAAAAAATGGACAGCCTGTATACAGGGTAAGTTTTTTTTCATTATTTGTACGGGGATCTCGAACACCATAAGAGATACGCATTAGGTTAAATGGAGAAAGATTTTGTCAATTTAAGAAAATGCATGGTTTACTAGATATTTGCAAAAAATATAAATTCTCCATAACCTTTTCAGTGCTATAACACTTCTATTCTTAAAGTTAGAAAAATTTTTTTGAATATTGTTTTTAAGAAATTCAGTTTCAAACAACGACATCTTCTTAAATTTTTAATTTTGCTTAGCATTTTTGAGTTAGCAAGCAAAGTCTAATTTTTTTAAATGGAAACCATAATTGGCTATGACATATTCTAATAGTGCATTTTTTTCTGCTTGCAATAATGTGAGGGTTGTAGAACCTATTTTAATAAATAACAGCACAATACACTATTATTATGTTTACCAAAAATCATGTTTTGCTATGGAAAACACGATATTAATAAGTGAAGGATTATGTTTACTTCATCATTGACAGTTCGTTCAATAGAGTGACTATAGTTGGTTTTGTTAGTGATTTAGTTGCTTTACAAAGTTAGTTATGGTGTACAAAGATCTTGAGAAACTTGATATGATTCAATGTTACATTATTTGTAACAAAAATAGTAAAGAAGCCGCCGAACGCTATTTTTTATTGTATTTTGATCGCCCTCAACCATCGTTAGACACCTTCAAGAATTTATACAATAATTTAAAAGGGTATGGAAGTTTTGTTAAACCTAGAAATTAGGGTAATATTGGTGAAAACAAGCAGATAAATGTTTTAGCTGCTGTTAATCAGAATCCATCAACATCAACGCGGCAAATTGCACAAGGCGCTGCTACCTCACAACGCACAGTAGTGAGAATTTTATCAAAACATAAGTACCATCCTTATAAAAACTTAGTTGGTCAAACTCTACACCTTGGAGACGATAAAAGACGATTAAATTTTTGTGCTTGGTTCGTAAATATGTGCCATGAAAATAATAACTTTCCGATGCAGATCTTATGGACCGACGAAACACGTTTTACAAAATGCGGCATGTTCAATCGCCATAATGAACACCTGTGGGCTGCAAATAAATCCTCACCATTTAGAAGAAAGGCGACCCCAGATTAGGTTTGGCTTCAATTTAAGGTGTGGTGTTATTGGTTCGCAACTTGTTAGGCCATTTATTTTTAATGAAACTTTAACCGGAAATCGATATTTGCAATTTCTTAGGGAAGATTTCGACAATATCCTAGATGAATTAAATTTACAGACTCGTACAAATTTACGGTGGTTTCAACACGACGGTGCCCAGCCTCACTATCAGGCACAGGTCAAAAGATATTTAGATGAATTATTTCCAAGCTCGTGGATGGGCAGAAATGGTCCTGTTTTATGGCCTGCACGCTCCCCAGATCTGTCAACGTTAGATTTCTACGTCTTTGGTGCAATAAATGATCTCGTATATGTGCGATCATATGCAACCCAAGAGGAGCTATTGGAAACTGTTATTAATGTATTTGATAGCTTAGATGGGCGCAAAATTAGGAGAGCTATTAACTCAGTGTTGAAAAGGTGCCGTATGTGCGTCGATAATAATGGTGGGCATTTCGAACACTTAATGTAAATTTAACGTGTTACGTGTTGTTAATAATTAATTCGTTTAGCGTTTTTATTGTTTCTTATATGACATTGTATATTATAAGTTTCTTTTCTTTTCCATGGCAAGACATGATTTTTGTTAAACATAATTATAGTGTATTGTGCAGTTATTTATTAAAATAAGTGCTACAACCCTTACATCATTGCAAGCAGAAAAAATGCACTACTAGAATATGTCATAGCCAACTATAGTTTCCATTAAAAAAAATAGATTTTGCTTGCTAACTCAAAAATGCTAAGCAAAATTAAAAATTTAAAAAGACGTTTGAAATTGAATTTCTTAAAAGCAATATTCAAATTTTTTTTTTCTAACTTTAAGAATAGAAGTGTTATAGCACTTAAAAGGTTTTGGAGAATTTCTATTTTTTGCAAATATCTAGTAAACCATGCATTTTCTTAAAGTGACAAAAACGTATCTGGATGAGGCTTATAAAGATGCAAATCTTTCTCCATTTAACCTAATGCGTATCTCTTATGGTTTTCTAGATCCCCATACAAATAATGAAAGAAAAACTCACCCTGTATATGTATATTTTGTATCTTGCGGTGCAACCCGCTCATATGCCTTAAGCGTAAGTAGACTTTTCAAGACTATTGGATCCAAAAAATGCAATTATTGTGTTCAATGGCTTTATTGCTTCACATGGACACCGTTAGAGTGAAAGAAATTTTAACTAGACAGTTAAGGAACATGTTTTAATTCGATCTTCCAGTATGACTAATCGAATCGACTATAGCGGTGAACTCAAACGTTCACTTCCAGTGTATGGTATCTTAGTACAAGTCCACCCGCACAGCCATATCAGAAAAGTTAATTTTATTATAGTCTTTAAAAGTCATATTTTCGTTATTTGAAAATCATCACTTTATGCAAAAAATTCAACATCATGATTTACTTACATAGACCCATGAATTTATGTACATATACCAATTTCTTCAAAATGGAACATTTTCTTACCTGAAACAAGAAAGACATTTCAATAAACAGTTGAATATTCTTTAGTTATGTACAAGTAGATTGAATGGGTCGTTCTTAAATGGCTTTACAGTTGTGAAGAAAATAGTTTACTCGGGTTAATCGTTTTCAAGTCGGAAACTGAATTTTCCGGGATTCGAAAACATACCATAATTGTTTAATTAATATACAGTGCCCGCGGAAAAGTCTGCACCATATGGAAAAAAAAATTACTCTTTTAATTTTTAAAATTATTTTTTTGTAGTTTGTTTTTGCATAATTAGAAACCAAAAACAAAATATTTAACATATCGCATTTGCTTCAATGCGTAAATGTCATTTAAAAATTGCCAACGTCCAAACGTGCCAGTATTTGTCAAAATATAAGAAGATGCCATAAGAAAAAGTTGTTTGTACTTTCGCGGACATCCTAAATCCAAAGTTTCGTACAAAAATTTTAATTTTAATTTTTTTTTCATAATTTTGTAAAAAAACGCCTGTATATTTTTTAAGTGTATTTTTCTCTCGAATTCTGATAAAAACCTATGTTACCATGTAATAAACAAAAAAAAACAATTTGTATTTCAGAATAAGGTATATTTTTTTTAAATAAATGATTTCGTTATGAAAAGTGGAGGACATTCTTGGACTATTTTCATATTTTCGTATGTACCATTAAAAATAAATTAAAAAACATAATGGTCAAAAAAGCTAGAAAATAACCTTTTAAAAATGAGAAAAAAAAGTAATTTTATTTCAACTAACAAAGTTAATTTCAAAAAAAACCAATTCTAATTCTTAAAATTAAATAAATTCACAAGTAAGCGTAGTCAACAATTCCAATTTTACAAAAATACCGTTACTATACAGTTAAACTAAATGAATAAAAAAATGTTAACAATACTACATTTCTGTATGTCTCCCTTCTCTTGCAATACATTTGATGATCCTTCTAGAGAACTCTCTTGTAATGTTTACGTATTGTGTTTTCTAGATGTTCAATGTTTCGAAATGGTCGTTTGCGGTACACTTTCTCTTTTAGATACCCCCACAAGGAAAAATCTAACGGAGTTAGGTCAGGGGATCTCGCTGGCCATGGATACGCTGAATATCTGCCAATCCATTTGTCCCCAAATAATTGATTTAAATAACTCCTCACCGCCAGTGTACTATGTATAGATGCGCCGTCTTGCTGAAACCATAGGACAGATCTTTCTTCCAATACCATATCATCAATTTAATCGGCTATTTCGGTCATGAGAAAGTTCAAGTACCTTTGCGAATTTAAATTTTTGTGGAAAAAATAGGGTCCTATCAATCTACCATAAAAAATACCACACCAAACATTTGTTTTAAAAGAATATTGGTCCCTGCATTCGATGATAAAGTTAGGGTTTTCATCAGCCCACCATCTGCAGTTCTGCGAACTCACCGTTCCATTGGAAGAGAACGTTGCTTCGTCCGACAACATGATTTCTTTGGGGAAACGACGGTTTTCTTCGAGCTCTCCTTGAAACCACATACAAAAATCAAATCTTGCGTTAAAATCTCGTTCTTTTAGTATATGGACATATTTTGGCTTAAATGGACGGTACTTATGTTTCTTTAAAATTTTTCTCACTGTAGTCTCTTTTGCCCTAGTTCTGTTGGAAATAGCAGCAATTGATGTAGTTTTATGCTCTACTACATCTAATAATACATGTTCTTCATGCTGCTGAACTTGCCAGTTTACATGTGGCTTCTTAAAATCATTTAGAACTGAACCGGATGACTTGAACTTATCTACAATACGACCAACAGTAGAGTGCGAAACGAATTTGTTAGGGTGTCTTTGATTAAAAATATTTGCCGTATCCCTGTTGGTTCTATTTTCTCCGTGAATTAAAATGATTTCTATTTTTTCTTCCATGGATAACATTTTAAAACAAATCTATTAGAGAAATACACAAAATTGACATTTATTTAGTTGTTTATGTCTAGAATTTGCAATTATTTTCTAGGCCTACTTGTGAATTTATCGAAGTTTAAGAATAAGCATGTTATTTCCTGCTTTAGAGATACTAAAGGAAATTTTGCTTAAAACAGACAAGGCTATGTACATAACATGTTCTAATCTTACAACTAGTGTTATTTTCTAGGTTTTTTGACCATTATGTTTGAAAAATAAACATTTTTAATATACGAAAATATGAAAATAGTCCAAGAATGTCCTCCACTTTTCTTAACGAAATCTTTTATTTAAAAAATATACACCTTATTCTGAAATACAAATTGTTTTTTTTTGTTTATTACATGTTAACATAGGTTTTTATCAGAATTCGAGAGAAAAATACACTTAAAAAATATACAGGCGTTTTTTTACAAAATTATGAAAAAAAATTAAAATTAAAATTTTTGTACGAAACTTTGGATTTAGGATGTCCGCGAAAGTACAAACAACTTTTTCTTATGGCATCTTCTTATATTTTGACAAATAATGGCACGTTTGGACGTTGGTAATTTTTAAATGACATTTACGCATTGAAGCAAATGCGATATGTTAAATATTTTAGGTTAGTTTTTGGTTTCTAATTATGCAAAAACAAACTACAAAAAAATAATTTTAAAAATTAAAAGAGTAAATTTTTTTTCCATATGGTGCAGACTTTTCCGCGGGCACTGTATATATTAAAAAGTCAAAAATGTAATTATATTTATTTCAATGTTAAACGTTTCATAAAATAACACAAAAATAGTTTAAACAAATATTTTCGCCATTGTATCGAACCATTCTTGGGAAACCAGTCGTTAGTTCGATATTAATCATAATAATGTCTTTAGTGCCGCAAAGAAAAATAAAAAATATACAGAAAGTGTCAAAACAATAATGGAGACAAAAGTATATCACATAAAACATAGGTGAAATAATAGTATATTACATACCAAGGTTGAGAAGATGTCTATTATTGCCCGAGTGGCGAGATTCAGCCACAAGGGCAATAATAGTCTTCTCAACCGTAGTATGTATACTATTTTTTTGTACCAGTAGTCTAATTTGACCTTGAAACCTTAATAATTATGAATAAGTTTACTCATATATGTAAGAATGCCCATGTAATAAAACTTCATATAAACAAATAAGTAGGCTATATTTTGATGTTGACAAATTTGACAAATAAGCTTTGACATAAATGCTGAAACTAAAAGTCAAGTATTTATTAGATTATTTTTCATTCCATTTATAATGTCTGAAGAGTTTAGATGTACACCACCTGAAATGTACGAGACTGCAGAACAGGCATTTGAGAACTTGCTTCCGCATAAATCTAAACACTTATACATAAAACATATACAGAATTTAAAAAATGGTGTAATTCCAAAAATACAGTAGTAACTTCTGAAAACGTACTTCTGTGGCTTATTTTCAAAAATATTCAAAAAATAAAAAAGCCTCGACTTTATAGGCGCATTATTCAATGTTGAAAGCTACACTTGGCCTAAAAGAGGATATTAACATATCAAAATGTTTTAAATTAGTTGCCTTTTTAAAAAGAAAAATGAAAATTATAAGCCCAAAAAATCATTAGTATTTATTCGAGGAAATTATAAAATTCCTTAGTGAGGTTCCCGACATATGTTACATTGCAACTAAGGTAGTATATTAATACTTTGAAATTATTGATAATTTATAATCCTGTAGACTGCTCTTGTAATTGGTGTTGCTGGTGCATGCCGAAGAGATGAGCTGTGTAATTTATTAAATTCTGATGTCATCATGAAAGATGATTTAATTATTATTCACATCCACAATAGCAAAAATGGTTCGCCTTAAAACTTTGTAATAATGGAGCCACTTTGTAGCTGAAGGTTATATCGAAGATTCCCTAGTAAATAAAAAAATATAGCATGTATGTTACAAGATCTACCTACATACATCTACTTACGCAACCACACCTGCAATAAATACAGGAATTTTCAATATGAATTAAATTCCATCAACATGAGCAGTACAATCTATTTCGACTGAAGATATCGTAAATACTTATAGAATTAACTCAATTAATAATACTGTCATTAATGTGCCTACAGATCTGCACAATCCTGGTTTTTCAAATAGAATTGAACCATCAATAAATTTTACATGCCATAATTGCACTATCAATTTTTATAAATATAATTAAATAATTCTTTACATCTGTAATAGTTACGTGTTATATTGTTTCCATATTATACATATTTTTGTTACATAACCTAAAATAGAGTTATTTATTTTACATCTATAATAGTTACGTGTTAGGATATTGTTTCCAATTATACTATCATACATATTTTGCTATTGTTGACATAAAATAGAGTTAATTATTTTACCTTAGAGGTCGACCATTTAAAGTTTTAGATTTTAGGTATGATTTGTGGTATACCGATCTAAATAAAAATAAACTACTATGGATTTTGACGGTTGACAACTTGACATACATACTACTGCGATTGCATGGTTGCGGCATTCGTTTTATTTGTTTTCATTATTTACCTAGGTGAATAATATGCACATTATTTACCTGTTATTAGTTCCAGGTCGAGAAATGACATTTCGTGGCGCTTTATTATGTGTAAAAATGCTATGATTTTTTACTACTGGTACAAAAAATCCTTTTTTGCCCTTTTCCTCTGTTCCGCAATCTTAAGACGGGGGGGGGGGGGTTCAGTGAGTTAGCAAAGGAATCTACTCCTGTTCTACAGTCTATTCCACCCTGGAATCAAAGAATTACTCTTATGGAGATCGCATGGATAGCTATTAGGTAAATTCCATATGTAAGGGTTGGTATTACATAAATTTCATAACGATATTAATGGCGGTAAAACTGATTGTCACATTGACATTGATGGTTATGTTCAAATATTCTTCATATTTTTACATTATTCAACAGATGTTCTAACTACGTCAAGCGACTTGACAACGTTCTATGCATCAAATAAGAATAGTTATATTATTATACGAATCATTATAAAATAATAAAGGCGGGCTATACTCCATAAGCGTCTGTACTTCGATTCCTATACAGTGTACACGCGACCCACCTGCGGATGAATTTACTAGACAAGCTGGTCGACTATAAGTGGAAGAATAAGGGGGGTAGCCTCTGCTACTAACATCAGAGCTATTTTAAAGTCGACACCGCAGAAAGCGCTACTGCGTTAGTCCTTGAAAATTGCAACTGTTACTGTTCATAACAAATTCTTTAACCAAGAATAAAGTCATTTACTGCTGTACGTAGATAATTTATTCAAGTAGAGACTTGATGAAGCATCAAATAATCGCAATAATTAATTTTAGTAACGGATTTTATCACAGCTTCCCAAACTGTATGAGTACATAAAAAAAATGATCGTCAATTCTAAAAACTTAAAAATAACATTTTCTTTATTAAAATATCAAAGATAAGAAACATAACTGATATAAGATAGAAAAGAATACAAACTAAAACTCTGAAAGTAAACAATAAATTTGTATGAAACTAAACAAAATGTTTCAGTAAGTATAAACGCAAAAACAAGGAATTTAATTGGAAGTTAAGAATGGAATTATTAAAGAAAAATGAATTTCTACAAGTACGTAATTATTTATTAAGGGTTCACATATACCTGAGCACCTAAAAGCAGGGTCACGTTTAAGATTTTTTTTCGTGTATAAAACTGCATTTTTTTTAAAAACCATAATATACATTTTGAAGTATGGCATTTATTATAAATTGTGTGAAAATCGGGTTCGAAAATTTCGAACGGTAAAAAAATTACAGTCGTTTTCCTGAGTTGGGTTTTTGTCGACAGCGTTCGCGGTACCAGACGTGCCTCTGCCATTTCTTATTTGAAAAAAAAAACAAAAATTATTTTCTTGAAGTATATAGACAGAACTACACCTTTTCCAACAGTATATTCGAAAGCGTCAAATGTAGTTTCGAAATGTTATTAGTATTTGGGAATGCATGAATTGAATTTTAGAAATAAAAAAAGTATTTTAGATAATATCATATGTAGTTTAGAGCTATTAATTTAATTATCGATATCGTCAATTGTAAATGAGAATAGTCAAATGATTATGAGACTTCGTCAAAAGTAGTTTCGATTAGTAAATTTAATTTTAGAAATAATCATATGTATTTCAGCTTAATCATATGTAGTTTCGAAAAGGTGATATGTATTTTATTTATTTATTTGTCAGAAAACACTATACTAACTGGTATTAGCACAATAACCCTGTACAGAAAATATAAATAAAATAAATAATATTACAAATTAATAAAATAAATATATATTACATTGCCTAAGATGAACGTCGGGCGTCCTACCAGACATACATATTGTATACCTGGTGCACGCCCGACGCTTATCCGGCAATTAATTCGTGAGCAAAAAAAAGACATTCAAGAGAATATAAGTACATAGAATATCGAAATAACATAATGCCATCGAAAATACAAATGATGCTGTCGAAAATTCAATTGATGCTTTATAAAATTCAATTGATTGTTCGAAAATACATTTGACGTTATCCAAAATCCATATGATAAGGATAAAATACATCTGATGCTTTCCACAATCCATTTGATTAGGCTAAAATACATTTGACTGGATCGCAAATCTAATTCACTGTTCGAAAATACAAATGATATCTTCTACAATTCATTTGCTAAGACTAAAATACAATTGACGCTTTCAAAAATTAAAATGATAATTTCGCAAATACTGTTGGAAAAGGTGTAGTACTTATCGAGCCGGAATTTGCGAATTCAGTTTTTTCGGGTCATGGCAGTCATTTGAATAAAATTGGCGGTTTTTCGCCTTAAAATTGTTGAGTAATTATGACAAAAAAAGAAAACTATGCCAAATATCGAAAACACGGCTCGATAAGTACTAGATTATTGTGTGAAGTATAACTGTGCAAAACTTGATCCCGATCGGTCCAGTAGTTGCGGAGATATTTCTGGTACCGATTTTGAAAATACTGTTTCGCGTCTACCTGCGCCCCGACCGTTATTCGTTGCTTACCCGGTCAGTTACAAAACGCTATAACTTCGTCATAATTGCGAATATCCGTATGAAATTTTCAGGATAGACACTGGAAGGATAGTACTTTCGAATGAGCACCTTTTTGAAAAATCGATTTTCCCGATTTACCCAGGTATATGTGAGCCCTTAAATGCTCAAATAAGCCCCCCTCTTGAGCTGAGCAGTAACCCAGCTGATTATAAAAATTTCAACCGACATTTGTTAACAATCCCGGGGTAACATGATTCGAAAATACAATAATTTTGGCGTGTAATTGTTCTAAATTAGATGGCGAAACGCGATTTAAAAATGTGATAGTCGACTAGAGATCGAGCGTGAACAATATTCAAATAAAATGCGCAAGTACGCTGCTATCCTTGTTGCACTGATTAAGCGCGAGTTAGTCTAGCCTCAGTGGGAAAGTACTCAAATTCCCCTGTTTTTTCCACCACTACACTCGACCAATAGAACAGTTTGTATATTTCTTTCTCGTACTAACCCATACAATACAATACTCTCGGTGTCGTCGTTTTATCACACAGTAAATGCATCCGCAACTTGCAGGCAAGCAATTGGTATAGGTGGAATAAACTATACCACCCAAACCTTGACTAGTTAAATATATCAATATGATGCAAATCTGTCTGTCTTATTATAGAACCGATGTTCTAATTTATAACATAAATCGAACGCATGATAAACAGTCGTTATCCCCCATAGGTTTCCCTCAAGGCTCGACACTGATTCGCAAAATTAATTTGTTTTCGCGGTTTGTTTTCTTTAAACGAATGTGCAAAAATCACGTTTTATGATACTTGTATTTCGATTATATCTTCTTAAAATAAAATAAAACCGTGTAAAAGTGCTACTTCCGGTCTAAATATTGCTTTTTTTTATACAAAAATTATTCCAAATGCAACTCTAAATACTTTTATACACTAAATGTATTTGCTTAGAAAGCGAGATATTCACAAAAAACTGTTCTTCAAAGAGTTAAAACACATATTCCCGGCAGAAATTTCAAGAAACTCTTTATAATCTTTTTCTCAAAATCACTTTTAAATACTTTAGTATCGTTTAGAAATTTGTCTTATGGCCATTTTCTTCACTTACGGATAAAGTAACTGATAGCTATCTTGAAGATAAATATATCTGACAGATAAAGTGCGTTTTAATTTCTTCACTACAACCTTTGGTTACTTATCCGTTAGATCGAAATCCCGTAGATAACAGAATCGTGAGAAACGGCAACCTAGCAAATAGCCGGTGTTCGTAACTTCAAGTGCATATGAAGAGCATCATTCGCTCTGATTCGTTTGACGTGTGAGGTTATGTTTTATATTGTGTTTATAAACATAAACATACTGCGTTTGTATTATTTAATATTAACAATATTATTTGGGCCTGTGAAATATATACTGTAACATAATATCTGTGAAGTATACTCATTGCATTTACGGAGATTTATCCAGTAATCCTTTATTTAAACGTTACGTAAACCTCATACATATATTTTATAATTTTATATTCGCAAGAAGTATCCCGATATCTCACCATATTCTAAGTTTGTGATAAAAACGTGCTTATTCTTTAGATTTCCAAGACATTATTTACTTACAAACATGTATGTAAAAATTTATATAAAATAAAATAATGACACTGTTCAATATGTACCTCATTTTGTTATTTGACACTGTACCCGACAAATCACTGTACTATTTCGTCTTCCTCTTCATCAGAAAAAAACGTCTACGTCCATCATTAACAAATCCATAGCACAACATTTTTCTTTCTATACCGCGTCAACAAAATGCGCGTGCAACCAACTATCTGTAAGATAATTTTTATCGAGTACTTCAACTGCTTGACAAATTTATCTTCAAGATACTGTCTATCTAGAAGTGAAGAAATCTATTTTTGTCAGTTTCTAAGGGATATCTATCAGATAACTTTATCTAGAACTTATCTAGAAGTGAAGAAAATGGGCATTAGCTTAGTACCTAGTTGACAAAATACTAGTAGAACTTGACTTTTTCACTGTAGTAACCTACGTTTGATTTCACCGAAAATCTAATCTGATTTCAAGAGGAAGATTATACTCGTAACTAAAGAGTATGGTATTGATTTTAGCCGTTTGACCGCTGTCGTGTTCACAGACAGAAAGACAGACACAGACAGTGAGACATATTTTAAAAATCACTTTTTCGTCATCATGAGTCTTGTAATCATCGACATCTGCAAAAATCTTGAGGACAAAGAATTACATCACCTCCTCATATAATGTATAAGAAAGTAAAAAGGCATTTCTTGGACAATAACGTGTGCAAATAAAGATCTACTTAATTATAATAAATGAGGTGTGGCCACCACACGACTTTCTTATACGTATGAGCGTTTCAAACTATACAATTTTAAGATTTTCTTTATACAAAACATATTCAAAACCCTATTCTAAATAATAAATCGCTATAGAATGCATACTTAAAAATGGAGAAAGAACCATAGAAGATATGTTGTATGGGAAAATGAAATATACTTCAGCATCATGCTTCCTCTCATATGTATCCCAAAATGAGATAATTAGTATCGTGCACAATCTAAAAAGTAAGAGGTCCAAAGACATATATGGTTTTACTGTAGCTCTTTTAAAGGATATAATTGAAATAATAGTAGATCCACTAACAATTATAGTAAACGCATGTGTAAATGATGGTAAATTTCCTTCGGAGCTAAAATCAGCTAAAGTGGTACCTGTCTATAAAAATGACGATAAATCTCTTGCGAGTAATTATAGACCCATATCGATACTACCGGTATTATCAAAGGTTTTAGAAACAGTAATAAAAAACAGAATTATTTCATTTATGGAGAAACATACCTTACTGACAGATTCCCAACATGGATTTAGAGCTGGAAAATCGACTATAACAGCTATGATTGATATGATTGAATCCATACATGAAGCAAGGGATGAAAAAGAACGTACTGCAGTTGTTACATGTGACCTAAGTAAAGCCTTCGATTGTGTGTCACATGAGATCTTGCTGACAAAACTATGGCATTATGGCATGAGAGGTTTGACCCATAAATTATTAGCCTCATACCTACAAGACAGAACTCAAATGGTATGGTGGCAGAATGGATATTCGAAATTGGGAAATGTTAATACTGGTGTGCCTCAGGGATCTATTCTCGGATCTCTGCTGTTTATTGTGTACATAAACGATCTACCGGCTAATATCTTAAACTGCAAGGCTATAATATATGCAGATGACACTTCGATCGTGGTCCGTGGGAAACACAATGAAAAACAATCCATTGAAGATAAAGCCATTGAGAATGCGGATACTTGGTTCAATGCAAATAAATTGAAGCTAAATCAGGAAAAGACTCAGACAATGGACATACTTTCTAAAAATGAAGAAGGGAAGGGTGTAGTGACGTATTTAGGTCTAAGTATAGACAATAAACTGACTTGGAACAATCATATAGAGATCCTCAAAAGAAGACTAAGCACAGCTATATTTTCAATAAGAAGAATTAAAAATGTATCCACGCACCAAGCTGCAAGAAGTGCATACTACGCGAATTTCCACAGCATTGCTGCATATGGTATACTCATATGGAGCATGTCTACAAGAGCAAAGGTCTTAGTCCTACAGAAGAAGGCAATAAGAACACTATATGTGGACTTGGGTATAGTGACTCGTGTCGAGAGTATTTCAGGCGGGAGAATATACTCACAGTGGTCAGTATTTATATTTATTCGTGTGTGAAAATTGTTCACGAAAATAAATCAAAATTCGCTCAAAATGGAAACTTTCACGAGTACAATACACGGAAATCTGACGCTTTGGTTGTTCCACATCACAGACTGAGTGCTACGCAGTGTGGAGTTGACTACTGGGGTGTAAAACTTTATAATTCTCTGCCACAAAGCATAAAGGACATGAGTCTAAATCATTTTAGAAGAAGTGTAAAAACAATATTGGTCACTGCCAGTTTTTACAGCATAGACGAATACTTGGAAGCATATGCGTAGTAACATGTCCAAGTGACATGTTTGATTGTTTTGTTTGTTTTTTTTGTCTAGGATGTTTACAAGATAACAACTGTGTATTTGCTTTATATCTACATCTGTATGTTTTATTAATATGTTTTTTAAATGTTTATCTTTTGTATCTTGTCATGTAAAGATTTTTTTGATGACCAATAAACACTACTACTACTACTACTTTGCAAGATATTCGAAAAAAAGTGCTACTCGCTAAGAGTAAAAGTGATACTTCCGGTCCGAATTTTGAAATTTCATGTATACAAAAAAATATTGCAAATCCAACTCTAAATACTTTTGTACTCTTAATAAATATATATAGAATGTATAATTTACGACATATTTGCAAAAAAATCGATATTCGGTAAGAGTAAAAGTGGTACTTCCGGTCCGAATTTTGAAATTTTTTTTATACAAAAGATATTTAAAATTATAATTTAAATACTTTTATTGCCTAGAAAGCATGGCTTGCGAGATATTCGCAAAAAACTGATTTTCGATAAGAGTAAAAGACCTACTTCCGGTTGCGATTTCGAAAAACTTTTTTAAGAAAATTTGTCTCAAATTTAATTTTGAGTAGATTTGAATTCTTTATAAATTTGCTTCCGGTCCACCGATTTTACTGAAAAACTAATCAGATATCAAGAGGGAGATTATACACGTAAATACAAAATTTGGAATAGATATCTACAGCAGTTTGACCGCTATCGTGGTCACAGACAGATAGAAACACAGACAGAGAGACATTTTTTAAAAACCACTTCTTTGGTATCAGGGGACTTCTGTAAACATCTCGAGGTCGAAAAATTTCGTCATCACAATACTTCCTCATACTACGTATAAGAAAGTAAAAATCTCTTACCTACATTGTTCGAAACAAATATAGTTTCTTTTTATTAATGGAAACTATAGTAAACCATGCATGACATAAATTATAAAACGCTGACTCATAAATTTTAGTTAATTTATTTAAACTATTGCTAATTGTTTCGTAATATTTAAATGCAGCATAAATAATTCCGTCCTTACAATGAAAAATTAAATCAACACAAATATAATACAATTATCATACAACAAATAAACCATAAAAATATATTAAACAACAATTATAATGAATGCAGCAAAAAATTTTACTTAGTCTAATGCAACCTTCATAGTATTTCTCAATCGATGCAAAAGCTGCTCCGACATTTATTCAAATTATACTGTGCAGGCAATCATTTAAAAGTTTTCTATAGCGCACTGCTCTTAAAATTTTATTCATACATCACGTAGTGCAAAATTCAGTGGTAATGAAAATGTAGTGACGACACCATTTTCAACATTACTAATTAAAAGATGAATTAAATAGAATAGTTTGTTATGCAGAATAGTGCAGATTTAATAAACTAAAGTAATATGGTATTTTGCCATATATCTATTAATATTCACTGCCATAAGCGACGAGTTATATCAATCTGAATTCCATCCATATTGCACTTTTAGAATGTTTCAATTATAATAGCGAAAGTTTTTAGTAAATGAGAGTTTCGTTTCAAAAATTGATTGCATTCTTGATTATTTATAGTGCCGTGATAAATTGGAATTAATTGCGTCAACAATTGCTTTGTCAAGGCATTTTTATATTTAAATTTTCAATGCAATTACGTAATACAGATTCTGACTTAACCTTATAAATCACAGTATTACCGCATTTCTACAACATATAAATTCACTTCTTCTATATACAGGGTGAGTCAACCGTCTGACAAAATAAATTCACTCTTGAATGTTTAATGTAATTAAAAATTCGCGTACTGTAATTGATCAGATTGCCCTCGCTTCACAATTTAAAAATATATACGCTTATACAAGCTGATCCATAATGAATCGGCACAAAGAGATTTATTTTTTTAAATTGAACATTCTATATATAAGTTCAAATTTAGATTTCGCGTTAAAACAGAAATATATTTTACTAAGAGTAATTATTGGTTAATGATAATAGTTTTCTAGTTATTTATGATTTAAGTTAAAAGTTACATTTATAGCTGTCTTTTTAATTGCCTATAATTCAAGAGTGCTATGATAGGACCCAAAATAATTTGGTATAGCATATACACAAGTGTGCCAAGTGATACTTATATGCAAAACCTGGGTGTTCGCGTAGGTGTTGCATAATGAAGAAAATTTAAACACTAAAACTTATTTATTTTACACGGAACGCCCAATATTTTTTGACGGAATCAGTCCTTCAAGAGCCAATTTTTTTGTTAAGTATGTCCTGTACCTATATTGATATTTTAGAAAATACTTAAATTTATTTTCAAGTCCTATCCATGGCCAGTGATGTAAGTCGATAAATTACCCCGTATATTACCGAATTAATTAACGTCATTTACGGTAAATTACCAACAAAGTAAAACATCATCTATGTACGTCTATGATATTGCAAACTCGGTGATTGGGGAAGTCCCTTTCTAGCTGATGTAGAAGCCAGTGAATCAGCCGTTTATTATATAAAGAATGAAGTAGTCTTTCAAAAGATTTCGGTGTATAAGTTGAAATATATAAAATTTGTGAATATACTACTCGTAGTGCTGGGCGTTGGGATGGGGCGTTAAGATAAAATAAAAAAAAGTGTATTTTAACAACATTTTCAAAATCCACAAAACATTTGAAATTATATTCGTGTAACTTCTGTTCGTAAAGTTATGTTTTAAATGTAACCAGAATGTCCAGTCACTTACAGAATAAGTGCATTCGTTGTCCTCGTAAAATAAAGTATGAAATACAATCAAAATCAAGAGCATTAAGTTTTACGAAAATTAAAGCAATAAGTAAAGGTGAGTAATTTTGATTGATTCCTATTGGGTTTTATGGAAAAATATTTAACATTTTAGAGATTCCGGAAAAAAAAGTTCTTCGCAAACAGATTTAGAAGACGACCATGGAGAGACGATTTCAAGCGATTCTCACCCACAATCTGCTGCAAGCAAGCACCACAAAATCCGCTTACAGTGAAAATTTGAATTTTTGTGTGGATGTAATGAATAAATCACTAAATGCTTTGCTAATAATACCCCTTTAAATTTTACGGAAAATGTTCACTGGCAAAAATTGTTTAAAAAAATTAAATCATCTTTACGATTGCCGAAGAGATATCAGTTATCCTATGCGCTTTTAGATAAACAACACTTTCAAATAAATCAGTTAGTTAATAAAAAAACAATTGGAATTCAAGTTGATGGATGGAGTAATATTAGAAACGAATCCATTATAAATATAATAATTACATGTCCAGAATCAGTTTTATTTAAAGTAATTGACTGCAAGGAAAATCACCACGATCCTGCATATCTTTGTTCTTTGCTTAGTTCTGTTATTGACGACTACTGACTGATAACGCTAGCAACATGAAATCAACTTGGAAATTGATTAGTGATATGTACTCGTTCAATTATATTTCTTGTTATGGATGTTGTGCTTATATTTTGAATTTATTCGCACAAGATATTTTAAAATTAGAAGTATTTGCATGTTTAATTACTGATTGTAAAGTCATAGTAAAAACTATTAAAAAATCGCATATTTTGAAAGCTACATTTAAAAATATACAAGATGAACAGCGAGCATTACAAAAATCAAACACACTAAAATCTCTTAAACTATCTGGCCAAATTAGATGGAGCACTAATATTTTCTCTTTAGAAAACCTAAGGATAATTTTTTTTTTAGAAGAATTGGCTATAACAGAAACTATAGATTTTACTTTGTAAAAAATAATATTTTAGATGATCCGTTTTGGGAAAGAGTTGATACATTACATAAAACTTTATTTTTTTGTAATTTACTAGATCCAAAATTTAAAGGCAAAAATCTCAATAACGAGGAATATATCACAGCACTGACATATACATATTAACAAACTATCAACGCATCTAGTTAGTGGATCTGATATAGCAAAAATTATGACTGAGGTGGCTTATTACAAATCGAAAGAAGAATTGTTTTCAAAAGATTTTATGTGGCAAGCATTGGAGACAGGCAAATTGAATTCTGTATTATGGTGGAAATCACTTTGTTGTACTACAGCTTTAAGTAAAGTCGCAATAGAAATTTTGAACAGCCCACCAACAACATGGGCGACGGAGAGAAGTTTTTCAATGTTTAGTATTATACACAATAAAAAACGAAATATATTACCTAATGAAAGAGCTGCTTAGTTGGTATATGTGAATTTAAATTTAAAACTGAAAGAAAATCCGGCACTGAAAGAACTCTCAACAGAAGAGTTGGAATGTTCTGATTCGAATTGCAATACTGAGAGTGATCTGGAATAGTTATGTAAATAATAATGAAAAATCAATGTTTTATTCTACTTTCAGAATATTGTTTAATTTTAAAATATGTCAATATTGTACTCTTTATTTTTTTGCCTTTAATAAAATGTATAAGACTTTTTTGTTGAAGGGGTTTTATTTAAACAATAAAAAAAGGGTGGTAAATTACCATGGTAACTTACTCAAAAGATGGTAAATTAAGCAAGAATATATCTTGGTAAAAAAAGAGCGACCCATTAAAAATCACACTCATCATGAAAAATATAGTCACTGTTGAAAAATATTGATACCAAAATGTTAAAAGTCTGTCAAACTTTTCGTAAAAGAATAAAACAATCGTCGTGTTATTGACTTCTGGTAATATTACTCAGTACGACTGTTGTTATTGTTGCTCCTACGTTAATTGGTTGTTCTATATAATATATTTATTCTAGCTGATACAAAATCTCTTTTTGGTGAATCGTATTAAGTACACTTGAGGATAGTTTATATTTTGTTAATTTTAATGTACACTTCTATGTAATAGTGAATAAAATACTTAATCAAATTTTAAAATCACTTTCAGTATGAAGTAATGATAAAGTTGTAAATATATATAAAATTAGGTGGAAATGACATATTTAAAGCGTATTAAAGAAACAAAGTAATAAATTACTAGAATTAACAAAATCATATTAAAGGTTCACCGATATGGTCTTCCACTTACGTAGATAGATCGATTCTTTGTTAAAGCTGTTCTTCGGAGCTTTGGAAACTTTCAGTAGATATTTTTCAGCAAAAATTTCTATTCTTGTTTTTATATTGTGCCTTCTTATTGGTTTTTCCTCATAAGCTTTATCCTTAATCGCCATCGCAATAAATTGAACAGGCTAAAACCACATGATGTCGGCGACCATTAATAAAATTTTGGCCAATTCATCTCTCAGAAAAAGCAACGTTTAAAAATTGACAGTTGTTGTTGGTAATGCGCTGGTGCTCCATCAGTAGAAACCATATTACATAGAACAGGAAGTTATAATTACTGCCGAATTGCTTAGTAATTAGATTACAAAAACGAATTCTGTTTTCAAAATTTCGGTGTTTTAATCCCTGTATACAATCTTATGAAGTATATAACGAGCGATTTTTCGTGGACGGAGATGCGTTTCCTGTAACACTAACCTGCCAATATTGTATGACACGAAGAAGACTTTTCGAATCATACTGTACTTTTACGTTAACATCATACGTTTAAGTTTTTCAAAAGTTTATAAGTGGCGTCTATTTGGGTAACGCATCATTAAATATGTAAAGCAGGCAAAGAATTTTTCTGCGTTTCACCTAGATTTAGACCATTTCAATTAACTGCTCCTTTTGGAACGTTCATTATTAATGGAGTAAACTATAAATATGATGTAACAATTAAAAAAAATTGATAAAAATAGCACGAACAACAAAGAAAAAACCAATAATAGCAATAGTAATAATAATAATAATAATAATAATAATAATAATAATACTTTACAGGCAGTTTTATAGACGCACAAATATATCTTAGCAATGTGATTTAGATGGCTCCACTATTATTTCTACTACGTCACGAACATGATTTTAACATATCATAGATAGGTATACGATAAACTGGCTGTTGAAATACTTAGCAAGATTCTGTATAAAAACGAACTATTTAAAATAAATAAGATTTTTTCTTCAAATTTTTTTTATTTTGCCACAGCTTGGCAAACACCTAGTACATATTAGAACAATTCTGCGTATAAGTATCACTAGGTGTGTATACACCATATCAAATTGTTTCATGTTTTGTCATGGCACTCTTGAATTATAGGCAATTAAAAAAACATTTGTAAAAGTCACTTTTTACCTTTAATCACAAATGAACACTAATTATTATTATTAAGATAATTAATGCTAAGGTTAATTATATTAATAGAAAATGTTTCCACTTTAACGTGACATTCAAATTTGAACTTATATATGGGGTCTTCAACTTAAAAGAATTTTTTTTTGTGCCACTGAAATATTGATCACTATGTAAATGTGTGCATATTTTTAAACTGTGAAGCAATAGCGGCCCTATCAACTACAGTGCTCTATCAGATCGTTAACGCGCCCTGTATATACAATATATTCTGTCCCACATTTAATTTGAGTGAACTATCTCCACAGTAAAAGATCAAGAAAGCCAATCCATTTAGTAAATTAATGTGATATGGGCGTTGGTTGAAATGTCGTAATATGCGAATTAAATGGAATGGCTATGTGACAAAATATTAAATCTCATCAAGCATATATAATGGGAAGAGACAATCGATGCGTGCTTATTCGAATGATTAAAAGAGCGCCATCTATCTTCGAAATCGTATAATAATTGATAATTTTATTCACATTCGAGTAACTGTAACTGCAATTACGAGCGCAGACAATTAAGATACTACATTTATCATATAGCATGACGAAATATTAGAGAGTTACAAAAGACGTACATAAATTTATTCCGTAAGCGAGTGAAATTGTTTTGGAACTAATAATTATAATAACCGACTGAAACGGGCACACTTAAAAATAACAACAGCAATGGCGGTATTACGTAAAAAAATATTAAGATTTATTTCTCCTAGTATATGTAGGAAAGAATCGTATGAGCTAATGAGAACTATCAGCCTAATTTAATAATACAATTCTGAAAGTATTAAAACAACGTCGTTTTCTTTTCAAATGCAAAGCAAATTTTTATTATTCTGCCTAGCTACGAATCAAAATAGTAACATTATATTTTTCAAAATATTAACAATTACACATTTATTCCTAGGATTTTGTAATAATGCCTATCTATGTATGCCCTCGAAAAACAGTTCTTTTAAGAAGTCCTCAAAAAAAATCATCCACCACCTCTCTCAAGTTTTCTTCCGAAAAAAAAGGTGTCTCGTCATATACTTTCATAATTTATTTCAGGGATTTCGAGAGTTTTGTGAACTCTGTAAATATCATAAAACGTAATTTTGTAATCATAGTTATCGAGGCCTTTTTGCCATGTGTGTCGCTGTTGACCCTTTTTTGACATACTGAACCAGAAGGAGTCCCTCCATCTCCCAAAACACCGTCGCCATGAGCTTTCCTAATGAATTCTGTATTCTTTCCGTCTTTAGCAATGCAGATTCCACTGCTTGGATTCTTGTTTAGTAGACAACACCCATGTTTCGTCAGCTGTTACAATTTTCGTCTTCGTCGTGAGCTAAAGCCAGAGAATAACGATCAACGAGAAGCGACAGTACAGTCGGATCCCTTGGTGTTTCGTGGCTCACTTTTCCCTGATCGAATTTCTGTAAAAAATAACCAAGAACAGGAAACACTAGGGCAAACCATGGAGGGCGTGGCATTGGTGGCAATGACGTTTAAACAAATAACCTTACCCCGTTAACCGAAAAAACAGGGACACAGTCTTAAAGTCTTAGTCATTATTTGCTGATCGTTGTTCTCTGCCAAAGCCACCAAGTTCTATTCCCAAATTTGTTGCCGGTACAGTTTTTGTTTAGGAGTAGTGCAATTTTTTTAATGCCGCTGCTTCCGATATCCTTAGTTCCTCGGGAATCATTTAAACTCTTATTCTTCAATCTTCCAAAACTAAAACTTGAAGTTTGTATATCATCGTCCGGTGAATATTCTTGGTTCCAGTTTTTTCGCCGGTCAAGAATTTGATTACGCGTCTATCTTCTAGTTGAAGTTGATCATCTTTTTTGTTACGCTGCCCAAAAACAACAAAACTCTTTAGAGAGGAATTATATTTAGCTAGAAAATATCAAACTTACAGCAAAAATTTGCGATGGTCACAAGTTTTCATCATGGCTAGGTAGATAATATAAAAACTTTCCCATGTACTTTTCCACTGTAAGTACTTTAGATGCCCCAAAGGTTTAGATGGTAGAATCGGTTTCTGCTCGAATTTTACAAATCAATCAATTTGTATTCTTTAGCATCCAAGCTAAGTTTTATGTCTCTACGGAGAGGAGCTCTAGAATGTTTTGTTAAATTTCAAAAAATATCACAAAAATTTAACACTTTATTCACGTCTAATTTCGATAATCGAGCGCTTTAGAAGCCCATGAGATTTTTTTTGGGCAAGACGCAGGAACTTACACGGTTTCGAGAATGTAAGAAATTATACCATTTTTTTTTATATGACCTTGCAATTGCTCGAGTAATCAATTAAAATATCCTTATTCAAAGTCTTGAAGATAAATGAAATTTAGAGAAATACTCATCTTAATTTAAGGAAAAATTAAGAAAAGGGATTTTGTTTAAGCTTTAATTCATTAATAGGCATTACAAACAGAGTTGATACTATATTCAACTTAACCAGCAAGGGAATGAAATACATGAGGAACATCTTACCAATTCTACCTTTAATTATTGGAAACATAAACTACTTATATAAAAACGGAGGATGCACATATAAACATCATCAACCAATAAGTCAAAAAATAGAGGAGCTTCACAACTACCAAATTTTTGCCTTTAGTATACACATAAAACTAAGTCATAATATACATGTAGCAAAATCCTTATACCACGCGATCATTTAAATTCTAAATTAGAGCAGGCTGTGAAATTTAAATTAAGTTGGTATATAAGTACTAATTTACAATTTGAATTGTCAAAGTGACGTTTCAAAATGTTAATTAATCAATAATTGACATTCTGGACAACCTAATAAAAAAAATCCCGCCTGCTATAATTTAGAATTTAAATGATCGCGTGGTACTACGTATAAGAAAGTAAACGGTCTATGTTTTCATCACCACGTGATACTAGCAGTGCCGGATTAACCACGTAGCAAGAGTAGCAATTGCTACGGGCCCCGCGCAAAAGAGGGCCCCGCGTATCCAAACCGGACCACCTCTCCCTCAGCGCAATTTTTTGAGCGAAACTTATTAAGACGTGGTATATTGAAATTACTTGATGTCACAAAAACGTGAAACGTTACACCTTTTCCGACCAAGGCAATCCACGTTAAATAATCGATAACCGATTATTTCGTTGGCGAAAATAAAACACAGAATTTCATACTGTAAACGCACAAGTTCTATAAAATGTCGCTCGTATGAATATATAGAATTTGAATCGGCCCGATAATCGGCTCTACAAAAGTCTGACGTGTGTGAGCACCCTTACTCGGTACTTTGTGTGCTGTGTGTATGTGTAGCAGAATTCAAATGACTCGTTCAAAAGATTGAAATTGTCTATTTATTTGTAAGACTTACAGTCTAAATTATTTTTATTAAATTTTAGTAATCATATACCAATAATTTATTTTCAAGAATATAAGTCTATATAAGTTATAAAAGTTACGAATAAAGAAAATATTTTATTAATTTTACAGAGATTTCTTTCATTTAAATTTCTCATAACAATTTATAAAATAAACTATTTCGACGAAAGAAGCTTAAATTCCAAGGCGCGAGAGTCTCACGCATGTTTTTTTAAAACTAATGATAGGTATCCCACCACCTACCGCTATAATAGACAACCGGCCACTGGATAGATGGTGGTATCAAAAGCTATAACAATAAATTTAAATTTTAACATATTTCTAAAAGTTAGCACTGGGCACACCGCAAATTATTTGTAAACGAAGTTGGCAACATCGCAAGATTAACAAGGGATTCCCTGACATTGTCATCGAGTATCGTAACAAACAATCCGCCAGTTAGAATAAATAAAGTTCTGTTAGCTGCTATCAACCAATAAGTAATTGATGGATATTTTATTTTGTAAGTTTCAATCTTCTTATGTGAACACATGAAAGAAGTTTGTTTTAGTACTATGTTAGTTATTGTTTTTTGCCGGTCGGAGTGTTGTGACTAATTCGATAAAATACTTAATTTTAAAACATCAAAAGATAGAAGAGTGATTTTGAGAATTGAATTATTGACGTCTAAGGTAAGATTTATTTTACTAGTTTATTATAACTACCCAATAATCTAAAACGAATTAACATGAATTGATTATAAAGTAGCTTCAATTCGTCTTTTTTTCATGTTTCAAATTCCTAGTATTTATTTTTTTTCCAATTCAAATGTATTTGCCAATGAAATTCTTTTTTTTTGAGTCTGTTTGACAAACGATATAAATATTAAATACCTATTGTTAATTTTAATGTTATAAAAAATAGGTGCAATTGAGATTTTTTTTATGTAAATATTTTTTAGTTTTTCTCCTATAAAAGGTATGTATGTCATCTTGTGACACTGTACTTATTTAAATGTTTCTTTCTATTTTTTACATGTATTAGTAATCAGTGGAAACTTTGCTGGATAATGAGGTACTTTTCTGTACTAAAATTTAAATTGTTATTGTATATCTGTATGTTTCCCAAATAACAAATAAATATACTAATTTCACTATCATCAAACTTGAACACATCACATCAAATTATAAACTCGTGTTTATTCCAAAGTACCTACCGTCACGCTTTCAGGTGATAATTATTAAAACTAATCGTGAATTTTGAATTCCTGGAGTAGGTATATCAGTTTATGGTGTATTTTTTTGTGTAACTTTGGTAAGATTTTTGTTTTAACATTCCATAATAAAAATCTTTATAGCTCGCGTCACAGGAGAGAGTTTTCGGTACCAAAATGACTTGAAATTATTGATGATTATTTCAGGTTGAGTTCTTTCCAATTCCAATCTAAATATGTTTCTTTTCTGTCCGATATGGCTAAACGAATTAAAAAAAAACGAGTTGAGATGAAGTTATTCACTTATTCATAAAAAAATAAAGTTTTAAATTCGTTTTCGATTAGGTATTGGGTACTACTACTTCATAGCACTATAAATATGTATATTTTACTTCCTTTTTTTCTATGTACAGAACGAAGTAATAACGAAAAGAAACAGTATTATGAGCAGCAGACTTAGAGATACGGGTCGGCACTATGCTTCTGGAAGTGCAAAGCGTAAAGCAAAAGATGAAAAGGAGAAAAAGAACGAAGCTGTTTTATCAAAAACACGTAAGCTGTCCGAGTTTTTTAATATTCAGAGCATTGTTGCTGAATCCACGGAAACGGAAGCAGAAAATACAGAAGGTGCATCTCATTGTACATATAAAAGTGAAACTGAAACTTTTGCCTGTGCAGGCACTTTTTTGGTTAGTGATACTGAAATCGAAGAGACAGCAAGTCGTCCTAATTCTGACATATCGTGTTTTAGCCAAAGAGAAGCTGAAAACCTAGCAAGTCCCCTCGACCCAAAGTCGTCTTACTTCAGCCAAACAGAAGTCGAATGTATGTTACATGATTCAACCGCTACCGCTTCTTCTAGCAAAAAACTGAATGAAAGTAAAATATACTCCAATGATATTGGTGAATGGCCGAGCAACTTTGACAAAGATTATTGGATTGCGAAAGGAAGCAGCGAACTGCAACATATGAACAGTGACTTCTTAAGTTCAAAGAAAATGTATGAAAAAGAAATTAGTCCACGATTCTGCCAAAAGTCATTTTTCACTTATAAACATAAACCTACTAATAAAACTCACGTCAGAAATTGGTTGTGCTATTCAGAAACTAAAGGGCGACTTTTCTGTTTTGTTTGCAAAGTTATAGATTCAGATACTAATCAGTCAGCACGGTTTACGAAAGATGGGTTCGATGACTGGAAGAACGCAAACAATTTGTTGAAAAGACATGAAGAGAGCACTCCGCATAGGAAAGCTATAATTTCGCTGTTAAATCGCAAAAACAAGAATGCGTGTGTCGATTCTCAACTTGTGAGCCAAATTGATACTGAGCAAAATTATTGGCAGATGCTCTTAAAACGAATTATTGCAGTAATAAAGTTTTTAGCAGAACGAGGTCTTGCGTTTCGGGGTAGTGATGAAATTGTTGGTTCAGCTCATAATGGGAATTACTTAGGCCTATTAGAATTACTTTCCGAATTTGACGTTTTTATGGCCCAACATATTCAAACTTATGCCCATAAAGGAAAAGGACACACGTCATATTTATCTAAAACAACATGCGAGGAATTTATCAAATTAATTGCATCAAGCATGCTGGATCAAATTATTTGCGAAATTAAGAGATCCAAGTACTATTCAGTGTCATTGGATTCTACTCCGGATATATCGCATGTAGACCAACTGACTCTGATAGTACGCTATGTTCTACCATCTGGGCCAGTTGAGAGATTTGTTAAGTTCTTAGATATGGAAGGCCATACTGCTGAACAACTCGCCCAAAGTTTACTAGATTTTTTAAGTAAGAATGGCATTGATATCAAAGATTGTCGTGGACAAAGCTATGACAATGCTAGCAACATGAGCGGAAAATACAGCGGCCTGCAAGCACGAATTAAAGACATAAATAAGTATGCAGAATACATTCCCTGTCTTGCACATTCATTAAATTTAGTTGCTAAGCGTGCTGCAGACTGTTGTACAGAAGCATTAATTTTTTTCGATTTTATTGAAAACCTTTATAATTTCTTTTCCGCTTCTACACATCGTTGGGGTCTGCTTACAAAAGCTCTTACTTCCAAATTTCGGATTTTGAAAAGGTTGTCGGATACTAGGTGGGCCGCTAGAGCTGATGCTACGAAGGCACTTTTATGTGGCTTTACCACTATCAAACAAGTTTTGGATGACATTTCCAATAATATAGATCAAAAGGCAGAGTGTCGCAATCAAGCTTACGGACTAGTTTCAAAGATGAATAAGTTGGAAACCGGAATAATGACAATTACGTGGAATGGAATCCTAGAACGCGTGCAAGCGACTAGTGCGTCTCTGCAATCGTCTGATACAGACCTTAATACGGGATACGCCCTTTATGAATCATTATATGGATATGTCCAAACAATGCGATCCACATTTTCAGATATTGAAGCAAAAGCCAAAGATCTGACAGGCTGTCATGAATATCAGCAACAGACTTCAAGACGACGCAAGCGAAACACAAAGTACGACCATTTTAGCGGTTCTAGTACACTTTACGAATTTGTTGAAAATGAAACACCTGATAAACAGTTTGAAATTGAGGTGTTTGTTGTCATTATTGATAACATACTATCTGCTTTAGATCAACGCATGCAAGCATACCAAAAACTAACTAGTGTTTTTGGAATATTTCGAGAGTTAAAATCTATAACAGCACAAGAGATTTTGAGAAAAACTCCAATTATGGTCAGTGCTTATGCAAATGATTTGGAAGACAGCCTAGACGACGAATTAGTGCAGTTTGCTGAGCTGCTCAAAACGGATGTGGCTGGTGCGATTGACAGTACGAAAAACGAAGCTCTGGAAATTCAATATTATAAATTCATAATTGATAATTCATTAGAATCATGTTTCCCAAATTTAGAAATTGCTTTGCGCATTTATTTGTCTCTCATGATCACTAACTGCGGTGGCGAACGTTCATTTTCGACATTGAAACGAATAAAAAATGAATTAAGGAACACTATGAGTCAAGAACGTCTGAATTATCTCTCTTTGATGAATATAGAATATGATTTGCTTAGAGAAATTGATTCGAATAGTATTATTTCTAAATTTGCCCACATGAAATCTAGAAAAGTTACTTTGTAAAAGTTTAAAAAATAATACAAGAAACAGATAAATAAATATAAAAAATATACATAATATAAAGTACACCTTTGATAAAATATAACATTAGCTATTCCTAAAAATATAATATACTTTGTAATAAATATAGACTTTGAAATATGTACAAAGAAAAGATTTACAATTTTTTGTGTATTATCGTCAGTTTTAAATTGTTAGTTTCTTATCAAAATTATTCTAAATTGCCAGGGCAACGGCAACCTCATCTCTGGCTTTTTGTACTTGTTAGCGCCCAGCTGGGCCTATAGTGATCTTTGTACTATATATGGCAAATAAACGTATTGAGTATTGAATTTTTTTACCACTTTATACTTAAGAACCCATAGCAGATCAAGGGCCCCTCCGTAGAATTTGCTACGGGCCCCGCGCTTGCTTAATCCGGCACTGGATACTAGCACTGATAATAATAACTAAAGAATCGGATACGAGAAAAAATACCATCCACAAATCATCCATAGTTCACTCGCTAGGATCTTCCAGTTCCACTAAACGTATAGAAGACGAAGTATGACACTCTCGTTTTACATTAGAGGGAGTGTCTACCCATTTGTTTCTCGGGAATTATTGGGCCGATTTACTTGAACTTTTTTTTAACTTCTGGGACAAGTTTAGGATGTGCTCCAAATTGAACAAATCGTCATTTTTTTACGGTAGAAAGCTGGAATTTTGCATAGGTGTATTACAACACGCCCTACAAATTACAGTTTTTCCTTTTTGAAAAATCTTCATTAGACGCCATTTTATTCAAAGTTTTCGGAACGTCAATAGTGTAAAATCGCCTTTGGTGCAATAACGCATCGTTAATTCGTGAAATAGCAGCTTGAACTCATGATACTAAATTATTCTACGATTCAATCTCCATTAGAAACTGTTTTACGTTTTTAAAAATCTTGTCTAGATCAGATTTTATGTAAACTTGTAATGGTACAGCCAATTTTTATATATTAATATTATAATTTTATCATATTGAATAATTTAATTAATCATATTTTTATTAATATTTTTAAACACATTTAAAATCAATGATTATATTATTGTAATGTTAATTCAAATATAGTCATAAGTTTATTATGTATTTATGTATAAGTATCGTGGCGCCAAAACATCCGTGTTTATTTTAGTATTGCGTTCACACGGTGACTTAACTATGTGTGTGTGAAAAAATAGCAGGAAGACCCGGACTATTTAGAGAGCGGGGAATCACAGGCGTCCACTTATAAAAAGCAAGAATACGTGTTGCGAGGTAAGAGTCGAAAGCTAGACTTTACGTCGGAAGGCAAACTCCGATATAGACTCCTGTAGTGGGTCGGCAACAGCCAAAAGTGTTGTTGTTAATTGTAATTTAAATAAAACAGCGATTGAATAAAAGTATTGTTACAAGTAAAAACTTAAAACTTGTAAAATTAACCGCATGTTGCATATACATATTAAATGTGCAAAGTGTTATATCTTTTGTGATAAAGATACTGTGCTCCAATTGGGAGAGTAGGCCGATTCTTCACGTCTTGTTCGTGAACAAAGAAGATTCTGCTAGAAAGCAGCGGAGAAGAAAGAAGACAGAAAAAAGCTTTAATATAAGGTATTAATTTAAACGATTATTGTAGGTGAATGAATTTTGATAATAAAGAATTAAAGATTATAAATCAATTTTCAAATAGAGACGAAATAAGTCAATATAATTAATTGTTAAATAAACATCGTCTTCGTAATATAAAGTGTAATGTAATTCAATATGTCTCAGTATTGTGTTGTACGTATATAAATACATACGAATTTTTTGTAGCCTAAGTTGTTATCTCTTGCTGCGTTGTCACTTTAAAATAATGAATAATACAAGTAAATATTATTCAATGTAACCATTATAAAGTTGTATTTAACCTATTTGTGAATTTGTTTCTTTTTATGTTAAAAACAGTATATTATAAAGAATTTTCTTTGTTTGTAAAATATATAAAATCATTGATTTTGAATATAATTATTGTTTAAATTTTAAAAAGTTATTTTTTTATATATTAACATCTAATAAATGATTTAGTTAATCATCTCTGGTAATCTGAATCGCCCCCGAGAGTCCGAACTGAGCTTAGCAGGCAAATTTATTTACATTTTATTTCAGAATTTAACTTTATATTACATTTATTGATTTTATTTTGAAAGGTTTACATTATGGTGCCCAACTTTGGGACATTCTAAGAGTTTTTTTTTTTAATTTTCACTAGGTCAAATACTAGTTCCTTTACAAACTTTAAGGTTCAGAAACTTTTCAAAAATTCGAGTTTTTTCAAGCCTCGTGCACTTTTATGTACGAAATCATAAACCCAATGGATGGTTATGTCTATTTTTATTAATATTAATATCACTAATTTGATATTAATTATTTGAATATTTAATGTGTATAACAATTGCTTCTATATTAATTACTGCATTATTTACACATATTGATGTCATTTGAGGTAACGCTTTAATTGCCACTGAAAAAGTCTAGAATATACAATGTATATTCCGTAGCCCCGCTTTTGTCTCTAATCCTTTCCTGTTTTATGTGATTTGGTAACCTTTAAGCAACAAACCAGTCACTGCACACTGCGCTTTCATCCATCACAGCTAGTGATCTTCAGCAGATAAATAAAAATGCACCCACAAGCCAAGAGTGTTGGATATGAATTTATAATTACCAATTGTCACTAACTTAACCAGGAATAACAGAAGCGAGGTATGCATGCACTGCCAAAGTAGATGATGGGTGAAGGTTGCTTAATGATATGTTCTTGTTGTTGTTTACATTCAATACAATGGCCTGCAAACTTAATGATCTCTTGCCAAACTGGTAACACAATGGTCATAATGGCGTTCAAATGTGCTTCAATAAGGCAATAGACATTTTGTTGGTTTACATCAGCTACATGAGCTTCAACATTTTTGCGGAATATACATCCACTTCTTAATGTACTGATGATATAATAACACTTATCGTGCTTGAACACTTCTTTTTCATACTCGGGGCATTTCTGATTAAGTATATTGACTTTTTTATGTCCCCTTCGGCGCATTTTCTATTCTAGCTATGAGTTCTTTGGTGAAACCTAACAAATATTAATACTGAGAATAATACAAATTTTGGGACGGCCAATTTCTTTTAGCGATCATTTGTCACATAAACAAATAACGCGAATTATTTTAAATATCTTACAAGGTGAAATTTAACAATAAAAATATCACATTAAAACGTAGAATTATGGGTATTCCTAAAAAGGTACAATTTGGAAAATAACTTTATTAGAATTTCTGGTTCGGTTTGAACTGATTGGCAAGTGTCGTCGAGTGATGAAATTACGGCTTATAGTAGGTGTTTCAATAGCTTGTTATAAAATCATCTTTATACACCTTATGCCTTTGACTAGAATGTAGGTACGTATTCTCGCCAATTACATTTATCGAGAACTGTAAATGTTTCACGAGAGACACGCATATAGGCTCACACATGAATAAACTAGAATGAAACACAATACAGCAGAGTAGGTATTTTATAGAAACAAAGCAGGCATGCATACATAGTATGTATAGTACAATGAAGGCAACAGGTGAACGAACACTTTAATAATTGTATCCGGTTACGGCCGATAATGTCCAGACGCAAACCATATGCGGCACGGAAAAAAAGTGTAAAAGTATAATAAAATAAGTACTTGGTATTTGAAATTCCGGAATTTTATCGCTTAGTGTTATTTTGGGATAAATTACCGTATCAGAGAAAAACGGCTGTTCATAAATAGTCAAGGCGTTTATAAAATTATTGATACAGCAATTACACGTATGTTGATATAAAACCCGTGGCAAAAAAAGAATAATACATTTGATTATAATGTGTCTGTAATTGATTTACGCCGCTGCCATTTGCATTTTAGCCTGTTTTACAATTGCCACCTCGCGCAAATTCAAATTAATTGTCAAATTTTAGATTCGAATCCCTTAAACGCAGTTTAATGCGTTTTTCAGATGTATCTTTTATAATTATCGGCATAAACTAATTAATTTCGAAATTACATGTGATTAATGCTATTTTATAATACTGGCAATGTTATTGAAGTTGCACATAAACATGATCATATGATAATGTTTATATTCCAAATTAAATATTTTGGCGCGACTCTGGCGGTGTAAGAAATTAAAGAAGACGTTTCCAAGTTGCAGATTTAATAACATTTCTAAATCGCAATGCTTAAGTCCATTTGGAACGACTTCTGTATAAGGAATTTGAACCGCGTATAGGAAAGTCGTGCGGTCCTCACACTTAATTTTTGCATGGAGTACATATTTTTGCTAGTGTTACGCTTTTAGCTTTTTTTTTTTGTAAATAGTATAAAGATGTATTTTAGTAGCGGACGTCCGTTCACCTTTTACCTTCCCCAACACTGTAAGAAAATATTACATAACATAACTTTGGCAATTTTGTGACCAATGTTATGTTATGGAACTCTTAAATTTACTTTCTATATTATGGAATTGCTTTCAATGACTGCTTACTGAAAATTACATTGTAAATTTGGAAAAGTAGTGAGGGTGAGTGAACTTCTTTGTGAAATTACATAATTACGTATGCACATTCACACAGTAATGATTCGTAATGGAAAATGATTATTTACATGGTATTATTCTTGCGTCAAATATGTACATTTACATGGTAAAATGATTTGATGATTGATTTGATTACAGTGAATATTTAAGACATCAGATATAATATTTACTAAGTCATAATAGCAATTATGAAATATATGTGTATATGCAGCTTTTGATATCTACGATGTCTTTTGTAATAGAAAACGAATCAATAAAATATTAGTTCCAAGTGCGATTTCAGTCTGAATGGTAAATAGTCATTCTAATGTGTTGCATCTTAACAGGTAAATTATAGAAATTATGTAATACGTTTTTCTGTAATTAGATTTAAGAATTGGTTGGATAATAAACTAAAAATATTTTTTATACAGTATAACTATATTTTATTTTTAATTTTGTAAACATTGAACAAGAATAAATAGGTTATTCTAAACAAAATCTAAACTAAGTTTCAATAAATACAATACGCAAAATAATTTTAAAGTTAAAAATATGTATTCAAGTAAAATTAACAATCTCAGTATTTATTCATAATATTTAAATCTCCTTTCTAATACGATTAAAAAAAGTTAATCGTATTAGAAAGGAGGATCTTGATCCGCTGCCTAGATATAACTTGAGTACCAGTCTTTGAATTAGTTCTACAGTTGCACTATATGATTTGGGGAATTGTATATTATATATAAAGTATAAAGAAAAACAAACGGAAATTTTCGTAAGCATCCATCCATCCAAGTTTATTAGTTGATGATCCATATAAATATAGTATATAGGTGGAATATTTTCTTGTCCTGCATAACATATAAAACCATGTTTAGAAAAATATACACCGAGAAAAAGGTTATAGCAAATTATTACTTTCTTATACGTAGTAGAAGGAAGTATTGTGATGATGAAAATTTTCGACCTCGAAATTTTTGCAGATGTTCACGTTTTGAAGTCCCCTGATACCGAAAAGGTTTTTAAAAAATGTCTGTCTGTCTGTGACCACGATAGCGGTCAATTCCAAATTTTGTATTTACGCGTATACCTAATCTCCCTCTTGAGATCTGATTAGTTTTTCAGAAAAATCGGTAGACCGGAAGTAGTAGTTTACTTCAGTGAAAAAATCGAATTTTGTCAATATTTCGTCAACTACTAAGTTTAAACAAATTTATAAAGAATTCATATACTTTTATTCTTATCGAATAGCGATTTTTTGCAAATATGTCGTAAGTTATGCATTCTATATATATTTATCAAGAGAACTGGATTTGCAATATTTTTTGTATATATGAAATTTCAAAATTCGGACCGGAAGTAGCACTTTTACTCTTAGCGAGTAGCACTTTTTTGATAATATCTTGCAAAATATGCATTCTATAGAGATTTATTAAGAGAACAGAAGTACTTAGAATAAGATTTTGAATAATTTTTGTATAAAAAATTCTTAAAATTTTATGATTTGAAACGCTCATACGTATAAGAAAGTCGTGTGTTGGCCACACCTCATTTTTGTATTATACATGGTGCAGCTGGCAGGTTAGCCTCACTTATTTCATCTGGCGGATCCTACATATAAATTTTATATTATTTTTATAAAATTATGTAAACCTAATAACTACTTTACCTCTGTAAATCTGCAAATAGCATCAAAATCCTCCTGAAAATATTTTGTAATTGTTTCTAAAATTCCTTAAGTAGAAGCACTTCCATTTTTAGCCAATGTTAATTTTGATTTATTATTCAAGAATATTTTAATTTTTTCAGATGGTTTAAAAAACTGTCTTACTAGATGAATGTTGCTTAAGTCTTATATATGTTATAACAATATATTACAATTCTCACGTGTGCAATAGGATGAAATATTTTTCCAATTTCTATGTAAATATTGATGTAAATCGTATTTCTCTGTGAAGCGCGGTTAAATTTGCATATTTTGCAAGTAATCATTGTTATAATATATAATAATTAATAACCCTACCTATTTCAACTGCTACAACAATAAAAAACACAGACACTATTTCTTTGTCACCGTCACAGTTATGTAGGAATGAACTGGATTAATGGCGCCTAATTTTGATACGCATGCTCTAACTTAAAAGACGCATAACAGGTTATGTACTTTTACTATATTTTAAAGAACATTTCGTTGTAAAATTAACAATACACAATTAGTACTTGTTATTTACTATGTATTTGTATATCGCATAGTATATTATGTGTTTTTTTCTACTCCCATACTTTAACTGTATTATTAGATATGCTGAACCTGTACTTTAATGATGTCCATTAAGATACAGATTTTCATTAAGATACAAGTTTATATCCAATAGGAATGCGCCATTCCAATATTCCTCAATATTCAATATGGCCACTTCATATCTGACAGATATAAAAATTAATTAAATCTGATAGTTCTCTGCAATTTACTAGTAAGTAGTTAAAATTAGTGCTTTTTTGAAAATATAAACGGGAAAAATGAGGGATAATGACAGTGAAATGTAAAATTTGAGTCAACCAGAAAGTATGGAACAAACCTTAGTAGCCACGAACAATTTATTACCAGCTAAATTCGCAAAAACGTACGGAAAATTTTACGCTCAATTTATGAAATGGAATGTTCAAAAAATGTTTTATTATGGGGTCGTAGAAAAAATAATGTATGCAACTCGCAATAAATGGCTATTAAGACACTCGTATTCAATACGATACTCGCCTTCGACTCGTATCGTAAGTTTCATTCTCGTGTCTTAATAGCCATCATTAAATGCTCATTGCATAATATACTATTCTTTAATATAATTACAAATTAGGTAAACGTTAACGAATATATAATGAAATATTACAGGCATTTTTAACAGTGAAGAGTGTGTCTATGTGTGACATCGATAGCGTTCAAACGGTTAAATCTATCCATATCAAATTTTATATTTGAGAGTACAATCTTTAGTCAAATCATTAGACTGAAAATAGAAGTTTACTTCAGTGAAATAATCACATTTTACATCTCATCAACTATTAACGTTAAACAATTTTCTTCCAGATATTTTAAAACTTCCGCCAGAATATGCATTTCTAGAACTATATGATTTCAACGAACTGCAGCTGCGAACAAACTTGTTGTTTCCGTCAATTTTTCAGAATGTAAAAATAGAAAAAAAACATAATTTGTTGTGGAATTTCATTAACATGTAAAGCAAGTTATGAAAGAATATTAAATCTAATATAAGAATTCGTGAGCGTACAACGTTCTTCCTTCAAAGTGTCTAAAGAAAATTAAATCTCGGAAAAGAAAATTGCAATTAGCGACATAATCTTGAAACTTTTATCTTTAACAATCGGTTTTGAAAGCGAAGCAAAAACTCAACGAGATCTTTTATATTTTGTAAATTGAAAAATTTATCAACTTACATTTTTTTAATTCGTTTTCTTTAATGTTCGGAAAATATACTCGCGATAAAATCGTCTTAGCGAGCATTTCTCATGCGATTCTATCTTTATGTAGGCCATGGCTTCGGACCTTTTGTACGTGCATGCTGCATTTCTTTTCGGATCACCGACTTCAATTGAGACACTGGATAGATACCATATTTTATTTCAACCGCGGCTCAAATTATACGCGATTACAACCGGCCTTGTTCTCGCTTTTCGCCTTGCATTTTTCGAAACCTTTTCATTTTCTCTCCCAGCCGATCGTAACACGGGTGTATCCTGCCGTGCGTCTAATTACCGTAAAACGACACCACCGTCGACCAATTCGAAAGCAATTAAGGACTCGTGACTGCTTCGGTGGTCTCGCTGCGGTCTTCTAAGTCGCCTTTTATCTCAACTCTTATTTCTGTGGACGACGAGGACGTCGGATTGTCTGTATATGTAATAAGATACTGGAAGCAAAACCGTTAGTTAAGCTCTCGTATGTTGGTACTTTAAATAGTCATGGGAAAAACCGAATACCGACAAACTCAAATGTTTTATTGCTATAACTCTTAAACAATGCAAAAGATATTCAGGTTACGTACACCATTGAATTTCGATTTTCTTTAAAGTGTATACCTACACAGATACGAGGTTGATTTTTATTCGCCGGCGCACAGTGGGCAAAACCGATAAAAACGTGATCGTAATCAAAAAAGCTTAAAATGTTTGATAATGCTGTAACTTATGTATTTGTTTGTACGCGTCATCATAATAATAATAATAATAATAATAATAACCTTTATTTCAAAAGCCATATACATTCCAAAAATAGACAAGTACACGCCAGAAATACGTCAAGTACGATAACTACAGATTAAAAAAGTCTTCTAAACAATAGCAGGAGATCTGAAGGATATACTCCCGCAAAGACTTCTTAAAAACAGTAAAACTAGAAATATTTCTAATAGAATCTGGTAACTTATTATAAAATTTACAACCTACGAAGTAAGTTCCTTTCTGGAAAATTTGTTTTGAATGAGCAATTGGGAGCATATAGTTATTGAGACGTGTGTTGTGATCATGAGTTACGTTGCCGCTTGCAAAATCTCTTTTGTTCTTGAAGACGAAATACAGAGCACGTCCATTATATAAATGTCATAAAAAGTAAGTAAAGCTTTTTCTTTAAAAAGTTGTCTACAAGAATCTCTGTAACCCAAACCGAAAATGATTCTTAGAGCTCTTTTTTGCAAGCTGAAGACCCTACTCGTTTCTGAGCATAAGCCCCAGTGTATTATGCAATACCGCAGACAAGAAATAAAGTTTGAATGATAGAACATGAATAAAGTTTTAACATTGCATGTTCTTTTAAGTTGCCTTAGCGTGAAACATACCTTTGATAGACAACTGCTGACATTATCAATATGTGAGTTCCATTTTAGGTTCTCATTAATTGTAAGACCAAGTACACGTAGAGTCCAGGTTAAAAATATCGCCATTTATTTCAACGTTAGTCACAACTTTAGTTGTATTATGAAAATAAACAAACTTAGTTTTGGCCTTGTTAATGACTAACTTATTACAGCTCATCCATCTATGAATACGATTAAAAATGTCTGCTACTACACTGTTTAGTTCACATAAACTTGCTGACTCTATTAGTATACTTATATCATCAGCGTAAAGAACTGTTTGCTGTGCATTTTGAAGGGTATTTGGAAGGTCATTGATATATAGGAGAACGAGTATCGGGCCTAATATTGACCCCTGAGGCACGCCACTGTCGACACTAATGTAGGATGACTGGTAATTTCCAATTTTGAAGCTTTGTTTACGATTTGTAAGGTAAGATTCAAACCATTGATTAGGAATACCCCTAATGCCATAGTGCTCTAGTTTGTGTAGTAAAATCTTGTGGTTCACTAGGTCAACCGCTTTGGACAAGTCAATGAAGATACCCCAAGACACTGTTGACTGGTATCTAAAGTTTCATAAATTGTTTTTAAGAAATAAAATAGAGCTGTACTAGTGCTCCTATTTTGCCAAAAACCATGTTGATTTTCAAAAACTATGCCAAAATTATTCAAATACATACAACTTCACCAAGAATTGCTGTTTTATCTTTGTCAGAATTAGAGATGTTAATTATCAAAAACTGCAAAATTAACAATATTTCTATAGGGTATATCTGAGTAGCCGAAACTTAAGTTGTGTTTGTTATTACCAGAGCCAGGTATCTTAGTCGACTTAAAAGTAATTATTACAGGTGAAAGTAGGAACTTTAAGGATTCAAATGGCATCATTACTTTCTAGGTTAAGTTATTTTTATTTCCCCATAACATCGGGTACCTATAATCCTATAACAGCATGTATAAATGAATTTTAAATGAAGGATAATGTTTATTGCTAGTACTTGCTTCTCCGTGAAGTTTTCATGAAATGAAAAATTATAGTGTAGGTGGTAATTAAAAAAGTTATGGTTTTACATGCGGAAATGTGTGGAAGAGGACCTAATGTATATAAATATGCGATGAGTGCCGTGCGTATCGAGCCTTTTATTGGAAGTTATGAAGTGCGGACATAAGCATAGTTTATTATTGTCTTGGTGTCCTCAGAAATTTTTTTAAATTCACATAATTTTTTCTTCAATTAGTATGTAAACACTTTTAATTAGTGTTTAGTTAGTGTTTTTAGTGCATTTTCGGCGTTTTGTCACTATGGCAATTACACATCTGGATCTACATCAGAAAATGTTGGCTGTATCTGGTCAAGCTGTTTCTGTAAACAAAATTCGTGTTTTGGACTATCTCAAAGAACATTTTCAAACAGATGTGGAAGAAATTGCAACTAGTGCGGTCGAGAATGCATCGTCAAAAATGGCAACAATTTAAGCGACATCATTTTCAAGTCATAACGTTTTAAAACTACATATTATTTAACCCACGGTATGAATAAAAATGTTTAAAACCGAACCTAACTGAATTATGATTTTTTGAAAACCAGATTTTAATAACTATTACTTTCATTACTATTAAAACTGGTTTTTCACTTTTTGGAAAAGTAGCCTTTTTTCGGAGATGTAATTCATTATGAATTCATGCACAAAAAAGAAATAAACATACATTCACCAAAATTATGCCCCTCTTCAGGTTTGAAAATAAATATTTTAGTCGTGATATTTTTCTACCGCGTGAGCTAATTTTGCAGATTCCCGGCGGGGCCATTTTCAAGATTCGAGATCTTCTAAGCCGCCGGTGGGCGTAGTAAAAAGATACACTAGTGCGAGCTACGAGCTGATCAAATATAGCAAATCACATCAAAAAAAGAACCGAATGTTTAGACAGACCGCATATGAAAGTTTTACTGTAACGATAGAATGTGATGTTTTTGAAGTTTTCCCTGCCGATGAAGGCTCCAAGTCGACTAGAAAGGACTTTTCCGCAGCGCTTGGGTACAGTTCCCACGTTCAAAATCACCCGCCACCGAAGCGAAGGCACGAAAGATATAAAGCCCCGGGAGTACGTGTTAAAAAACCTCGCAGTTATGTACGTGTAGAAAAGGGCGTCAAGAAGTCAAACAAATGTCAAATTTTGGCAGGTGAACAGAAACAATATAATTTGATGTTTCGAGGTTTTCTAATAATCAATTGTGCAGAGTATATTAAACTGCAGACAACAAATTTGGATTTTAGTTATATATCCTTCTTCAATTACAACAAACAGAGTAAATACACACAATTGTGGTATACAGTATTATTATAAAATCAAACCTTAATTACGTGTTCGAGTGATCAATTGGCATTTTAATGACACTTTCTATAATCACCTTTAGCGGTTCATTCATGTTAAGAAGTAGAAGTTAAAACTATTGAATTTTAAATTTGTATGTGAAATCAAATAAAAGAATATAATTGAATAGGAATAGGTCATTAAGTTTATAATTGTATGCGCGAATACATATCCATTAATTTCAGACTCTTTTTAATTAAATCTTATTCTATACGATGTGATATTTGCGTACGAAAAAAATACTACGGAATACGAAAAGTAATTACTTCCATATTAATCACAATATTTGTCGGCGCACAGTGCTTTTAAGTTGTGCACGATATAGGTTAATGTATTATTATTATGAATGCAATTCTAATTAACCTCTATTTGAGAAACAGTGTAGGTAGTTCCTTCTTAAATTAGAGTACTGAGAACAGTTTCTGATTTTTAATCACTTGCATGTTGAGAAATAATTACATAGCAACCTCAGTCTCCCTCCCAGTAGTTCATAACGTTTATAGGGGAAAAAATAAAAGAAATTTTAAGTATGAATAAATATAAAACGTACAGCGCCATGCAGCTGTCGTAAAAAAATTGAAATAAAGAAACGAAAAAATAGGAAGTGAAATTTTTCAGTAATTTGCTCCAGAAAAAATTTACGTACCTATGTTATTATGCGTAGAATAAAACTAAGAATCTGATAGTACTAATAACACAGCACAACAAAATCAAACATTTTTTCTGTTGCATGAACTATTTTACCGGTTGTTTAGTAACTCGAGGTCGCTGACCCCGAATCTACCCTCTCTCTTTTCGAGCAGCTTCAGTTTTTGAGATACTGCTAGCTACTAAGTGCATATTTGGTCAGTTTACATCAACTTTTGCCTATTACGATTGCGTTTTAGATAAATGTTTGTAATTTCTATCATGTCTGCATCAAAAAGGGTCTGCATTAACGATCCAAATAGTTTTTGTAATATCTGTGGTGAATATACTTATAAAAAATTTCGTTTAAGTGTCTCAGATTTCGTGAAACAAGCATATTTGGAGTGTGTTGGTTTTCCATTGGAGACAAAAAACAAGTACTGGGTGCTCGATATAGTATGCAAAATCTGTGTTGCGGAATTACGTTCATGGGCCACTAAGAACAGAACCTCTTTCAACTTCCGGTCTCTAATGATATGGCGTCAACCTTTCAATCATCACGATAACTGCTATTTTTGTGTTGTGAATATAACAGAAATCAACAAGAATAAATCGTCTAAATAGATTTACCCCACATCAAGATCAGCTGTTTGACCTGTTAGGAGTTCGAGTGATACATCGAAAGAAAGCCCTGACGAATTGGACGAGCTACGCTGAGCAAGCAATGACGAATTCGTCCCAGAAAATCATTTCGAACCAAGACCATTCGATCAAAACGAGCTTAATGACTTAATTAGAGGCATTGGACTGTCGAAAACTGTTTGCATTATTAGCTTCTCGGTTGAAAGAACATAAGTAAAGAAACTAAAGTTACGTATTACAGCACTAGAGAACTTTATTTTTTCGCTGAAGAAGAAGATTTTGTCTATTGCACAGATATTTCTGGTTTGATGACTGCCAAAGGCTTACAGAGATATGATTCAAACAAATGGCGTTTATTTATCGATTAGTCCAAACGCAGTTTGAAATGTATATAATTACATAACGGAAATAAACTAGGCTCTTTACCGATCGCACATTCAACACAGGTTAAGGAACAATACCCTACAATAGTATTGGTCATGCAGAAGATAAAGTATGACGAACATAAATTGGTAATTTGTGTTGATCTTAAGATGATTATCACATTTAGGACAACAAGGCGGCTATACCAAATATCGTTGCTTTATATGTTTATGGGATAGCAGAGATAAATCAGAACGTTGGACAAGAATGGCCTTCTAGGAAAGCACTAACTCCAGGTAGCTTTAATGTGATAATTGTACCTCTTGTGCCACGAGATCGTATCATATTGCCACCGCTGCATATTAAACTTGGTCTGACGAAGCAATACGTTAAAACACTAAACAAAGACGGTGAATGCTTCAAGTATATTTCAAGGAATTTGTCGAATCTGAGTTCAGAAAAGCTCAAAACAGGCATATTCGACGGGCCATAAATTCACAACTTTGTGAACGATTCTGATTTCAGTAGTTAAATGTCAGAAATTGAGAAGAATGTATGGGATTCGTTTGTTTGGGTTATTTAAAATTTCTTAGTTAATAAAAATGATGATGATTACGTTGAGCACGTTGGAAAGATGTTGTCTCACTTCCACCGACTTGGATGCAACATGAAAGTACACTTTCTGAACAGAGATTTAGATCGTTTTCAGGACAATCTAGGTGACTTGAGCGAAGAACAGGGCAAACGATTCCACCAAGATATTCGGACTATAGGGGAACGATTCCTGGTTCGCTGGAATGCACATATGATTGGCCGATTTTTGCTGGAGTATTCAGAGTAGCACTTCGTCATTCAACAATAGTAAAAAATCATATAAAAGGAAATTCCAACTTTGTAGTTTTTTTAAATAAAACATTTTTGTATGGTAAGTGCATTTTTCTCCATTAACCCCCCCCCCCCTCATTCAAAAACTAGAGCTGATACATAAAAATTGATAACATACCCGAAATCAGCGTCAAAAACTAACTCAGAATCATGTAAAATCTGCCATGCAACAGACATGGTGTTGAGCAGTGTATATAGTAGTATTATATATTATGTAAGGGGATTGTTGGTACCTATAGTAAAAACTACACATGTTGACGGAATATATAAATCTAGTAGAAGTGGATGAAAATGAAAATTCAAGGACTCAAACTTACACGGAGTTATATAGGCAACAAGGACAGACCAGGATTCCGATGTTTCATCGTTTTCAGTCAACTACAATATCTGCCTACCAATGTGCAGCAGTACAATAAAAGTTTCCCATAAAACACGCTTGTTAAAGCGTTTTTGCCAGAAAAAAAAACTATAATGAACAAGACGATAAGCATTAAAAGATAATATTAGATGACACAAGTACCATAAAGTAATGTTAAAATTATTCCATTTAAAGAATATAAATTTACAACAGATATCTGCAACAATAGCTTACCGACTTAATAGCGAACGTACTTAGTTAAGTGATTTGTAGACAGATGAGGCTAATATACCAAAAGATATTATTACCAATTTCCAAAACAAGTCAATCTTGTACTAATTAACTAAAATTAATAATAATTGTTCATTAAAAATAAAAGCAATTAAGCCTATGATTTTTGAACCGTTACAATGTTCGTAGTAGCAGTTCGAATAAGGTTTCTAGGAAAAGAAAAATTGGAAAGTGGACCGAAAAATTGGAAAATTCAGGAAAAATTGAAAGAGCTTTTTTCTATAGGATTTTTTTATGAACTCAAGACGATAACCTACGATTCGAACGATGGATATGCGTAATTCTTTTTTGTTTTATTCGTTATGGTCTTGAAAAAGTTTTCAGGAAAAAAATTCGGCACAATTACAAAGGAAAGTCGAAAAATTCGGACAAACTACAAAAATCATAATTTTTATATGCACTATAAATATAACTGACGATAGAAACGACATTTTAAGGTTGATTCTTTTTTGTTTTGTTTCTTATACTCCGGCATGGAAATAAGTGAATTGAAGAAGAAAAATCTGGAGAAAAACATGGAAAAACGCATTCCAACATAAATTGGTGCGTGTGTTAGTTATCGTGTAACTTCTGAACGACTTGACCGATTGAGTTCATTTCACGCAATATATTTGTTTTGTCGAGCCGGTGGTTGAGAGCTATGCTAGAATCCGATAAGGGGCATTGTATTCATGTTATTAACAAATTCTGTATTTATGGATCAGAATAACTCCTGTTCATAATATATAATAGTTTAGTGCCACAAAAGAAAATCACAGAATCTGGACCCGACAGGTGGTACTGTGCTCGAGTTATTAATAAATTTTATATTATAAATCGACATGATTTATATGTACACAATATATTCGCGTGGTCAACAAAATCATTTTGGTATATACTGCCGTCCGATAGATGGCGCTATTTTGTTGGTAGAATCTAATCTCGCTACCTACTGGAAAGGGCAGAACAACGCCTTCCGGGTCAGCTAGTATGCAATATACACGTGATTAATGTTTCTGGATGCGATGTTAAATTGCATACACGATTTCGATTCATATGAAAGAAATAAAGAAGAGAATTAAAAGTAACGTCTAGTTATTAATGTAAATCTTAATTTATAACGCTCAGTTGTAGAACAGAAAACTATTAACACTATTCACGGAGTTTTCCCATCGTGTTTAAACCAACGATATTTATTTTTGTACTATATAGATTACTCTCTTAACAGCTTTTCTGACACATCCAACGTAATTTCCCAGACAAATTGCCACAATCCTCGTCTGGATCGTTGCATTTGGCAGTCTAGCACGCAAATATCCTATTAATTCACGACACACCTGGCATCTGTAATGTTCTCTCAGTGTTTAGTATTCTCAATCCAAGTATAGATCTTTGCTAGTGAGTAAATATAGTGTCACGGTGAAAAGAGAAGAGATAAAGTTGGATGGACTTTCAGTATCGTATACCGACTCTGAACAAGTGGCTGCAAAAATGTTGAAACGCTAAATATATGATAAGAAACTAATGGATTCTAATTAAAGTTTTTTGTATTTATTTTTCATTATTATTAATTTCATTTCTTTCGTATCACTTCACAACAAGTAGTTGCAGAATTCTTATCCACTTCCTTGAAACAATAAATAACACACATACGAGGGGCGTTCAATGTATTCTCGATATCAAAGTAATACACTAATTAAGTGGATAATATTATAATTGTATTAACTATTTACATTATCTGAGGGTATAAATATAAAATTTTACATAATTATGATCATTAGTTCTCTAGTAATCCTCGGTGAAAGACGATTGCAATGTCTAACACCACAATGTTGAAGAAAATTTAACACCGCGCTGTGATTAAATTCCTTACAAAACAAGGAAAGTAAAACAATCATTCAGAAAGAGTGGCTGCTGTTTATAACTATTCTACATCTTCATTATCTACAGTTCAAAAGTGATCAAGTGAATTCAAAAGGGGCCCTTTACTGCTGCTACAGAAAAAAAGTTGAAAAAAGTTGAGAAAGTTGTACTGAAGATGCCCGAATAAAGGTTAAAATATTAGCAGAGATGACTAGTCTATCCATTGGTACTACACATACTATCTTTTATCACCGTCTCAATCTCTCAAATGTCAGTGCAAGATGAGTGCCACGAATGCTTACCTCAGAAATAAATGCTAGTCGAGTGTTATGTGTATTTGGAGCTCTGTGGTGAAGATTCCACGAATATTGTTACTGAAGATGAGACATGGGTATATCACTACGACTCTATAAGTCTATGCAATGGCATAAGAAGGGTGCAGACTATTCTAAGAAATTTAAAGTGTCTCCATCTGCCGAGCAAGTCACAGCCACAGAGCTATAGGACTCTAAAAGAATTCTGCTCATCAGGTACATGAAAGAAAGTGAATCCATAAACGCGGTATCTTGCGCAACCACTTTGACTGCTTGTGTGCTGCTTCTTCAGGACAACGCTCCGGTTCGAACAGCGCGTGTTTCGAAGTTGCTCTGCGATAATGAGGTTTCAAAGAAATCAACCACGCAGCCCGACCTGGCCCTAGTGATTATTATCTGTTCCGAAATATAAAGAAATATCTTCGTGGAAAACGATTTTTTCGACAATAAAAAGCTCACGACGTCAATAAACACACATTTTTCCGATAAGGGAGAAAGTAGTTTGTTACAGGGTATTGAAAAGTTAATTCCAATATGTAATAAATGATTTGAAAGATTAATAAAATTTTATTTGTAATGTTTTTCATAGTGATACCAAGAACGCCCCTCGTATATATGTTAATTGAACGGCCGTCGTATATATGTTAATTGTAATATTTGAGATGTGCAAAACAACGTAGAAAAAATTGAAAATATAAATTACCATATCGAAAACATTTACATTAATAATGTTGTCATCACTTAACGGAGTGTATTTACATTGTAGCAGCCTTGAAAGGCCCATTGGTGAACCAGTTTCACCACAAACAAGTACCGTCAACGTACGATTAGGGAGGGAGGATGTATTGAATTATCGCACAATTGATTTGTACAAACACCTCTTAGAATATGTTACTGCAGCGCGTGGAAAAATGTAACTTGAAGATCGTATAGTTCATTCGGAAATATAAGAAACGCCTAAATATTAGGGGCTATTGTTATTTATATAAGTATACTTACAATTAAATAATAATCATTTTAACGGTTCCAAGATTTACTGATGGATTATCACGAATAATATACTGATACATATATGGTAATATAATTTCCTTTTGTGAAAATCCAATAATATTTTAACCTAATAATATTACTGACCTGTCATTACCGTAATACACGAAAACATCCATCCTCATACATATATGGTATGTATATATACAGTAGTAGTACCCCGTTATCCGCCGACTCCGTATCCGCAGTTTTAGTCATCCGCGATTTACCTATGATGAGCAGAAAACGCGTTATATCAATAAATATAAAAGTTATAGGAGCATTTGTCGATATATCGTCGTATATATGAGTTATCCCCTTAATTCGGCGCTCTCTTATGATAAGTTAAACAAGTTGGAACGTGCTTAAGGTGCCACTCGCTTTTACTTGTACATACTACATATATGTATGTACATATTGCTGTGATAGCATATATTTGTGGGTATAGTCATCTGTATATGCTGTGCTCTAAAAATTATTCTTTTTATACCAAAAAATTATAATTGGTTTTGTATATTATTTATATTGTTGAAGCATGTACCTAATAACTATTGTGGGTTCTGGCAATGTATGTGGTTCCTTCTCCTTCACTGGTGGCCTTTCTCTTACTTATAATAGGGACGAGGTAATAGTTTTGTTTAAAGAAGAAAACGGAATGTCTATATAACATGATCATACACCTTTTTATTTTGTAATTTGTAAATTCAAATATTTTTATATACACCTTAATGCTCTAAACTCTAAACAAATACATAATTGAAAATGCTCATATCATTTATACCAAATGTCGGTTGTAATGTATGTAAATCTTTTATTTATTTATTTATGATGCTAAACAAAAAATAAATATTTATCCTGTAAATAAATAAATGTAAACTTTTATTGTACATTGATAGTGATATTTATCGATGTAATTATTTTTATATTGGCTTCAATTAATTGCTTTAGACAACCATTTGCACGTGTTGTATCTAGCTTTTAATCTTTGCCTTGTAAAACTTTTAATTAATTATTAACATAACTTGAAAAAGATTAATGATGCCTAGACAATACCATGAAGAAAATGCTCATTCGCACGTAGCATCTCTTCAACTGCCCAACACCATTAGTCCTATTTTTGTTGTAATTCCAACTTTATGAATTAAAAGAAAACCTTACAGGATAATATTTGCTTATCTATATTGTTCAACATTACATTGATTAATCATTTGCACGTAAAAACCAATATCTGTTTAACAATTTAGATAACTCCTTTTCAAAAAAAAAACTTACTTGCTATCTTTAAACATTTCATCAAAATGTTCATTTTGAATGTCCATATTGAACGTTTCAAATGAATTTAAATATATTAATAAAAGAATATTATTATGAATAAACGTGATAAAGAAATAATGAAAACTACTATTCTACAATGTAACAATTATTTTTAAAGCGTCTTATTCTTTCGAAGTCGTAATAAGAAGTCTCTCTTGTCGGATCTTGTTTTCGAATTTATACCGGTAAAAAAAACTCTACGTTGACTATTGCGCCCTCTAGTCCATATTTTAGGTTGGCATTGGAATATACGTTTCAGTGAAATCGCTGCCCACATGTTGCCGTCTTGATACACACACACATACACATATTGTTCTGACAGTTCTTTATTCACTAAAACGTCAACATATCGGAAATTGTTTTCTTATTCAAAAGTCTTTTCACTGCCTCGTACTGCCTCTCCGACGGTAGGTTTATTCTTGTTATTAATACCATCCTTCTTTGTATTCATCAATGAACCTATTGCCTTGTTCATTGTTCAATACATATTTTTTCTTCCCATTTATTTATGTTCTTCACTTTTCTTGTAGCTAGATTGCGACTTGGTAAGATCGGAAACACGTTGAAAAGAATGCATATTTTTCTTCCAACATTGCCTGCACCTGAAAGATACGTTTGTTTCTCCATCACATCTGTCCATGGGTAATATGTCTATCTGCAATAAACTTTACACAAGTTTTATATTTTGTTATCTTTTGTAGGTCATGAAACTGTACACGTCTGTTTCCAGTCTCTGAAGCATTGTGTTACAAATAAATCATAAACACATACACTTTTTATTTATGCTATCAGCTACCTTTTTATACCAAATGTTATTGCTGATCGAGTTTACTTTTTATATATATTTATATCCTTTTCTAGTCTCTAGTTATAAGCTAAGGTAATTTTTATCTTTTAATATCATCTAGTTTTTAAACTCTTTCATAAAGTTTTATTGCTTTATGCATGTAAATCATAATTTATTTATTTATATTTATCTTTCTTACATATCGTCCTTGATCTTTTTCATGATATGTAAACCATACATCTTGTGTACCTTTTTACAAAAGAAATATATTGCTTATATTTATTTTGTCTTTTATTTCATATTTATTTAATAAATTTTATTTTACATTTTCTCACTATTCACTTGAATAATAATGACTTTTAAATTATTTGCTTGTATATTGACCATGTGTATGCAACTTTATATACATTCATGTAATTTGTTGCATATTTTTACTCTTTCATATTTAAATACGATTTTTGTCATTTTTATTTTATTTCAAAACTTAAACTAATCCTGAAAGCTATTCTTATTTTATAAACTTGCGAGATATCACGGCAATATGTATGAACTTATATATTTATTAAACTTAAATTCTATTTGTGACACAGCACAAGAATATTTATTTATTTATTGTTTATTTATTTTAAATAAATATTATATAACTTATTTTTTCTTGTTTCATTGTTTTAACTTTGCTTCATATTTCAAATTGTACTCGAAAATAAAGCGTTCGCTACTATCCGCGGAAGACCACAGATCCAAATCCCAATTATTATTATTATTATTATATATGTGTCCAGTTGCGAAGAATATTTTGTTGACGAAGGTATTCTATTTTGTGTTTCAAAAACTGTTCAAGATGTGGGAGACCTTGGTGCGATACAGAAGAGTATGAAGAACATGATGACGATGTTGATTTATCTTCAGAAAGTATAAATTTTCACGACGACAAAAAAGTGAGAGTTTGTTTATAAATTCAGGCAAAGCAAATAGTTCTAAATGTTTACAGTAATTTAAAATCGGAAAATGACGAATCTGCACCTGAGTCAGATATTATAAAAAGAACATAAACGTTAATAGAAGTACCTTGTGGAACAATTTACAAAATCGTCAAATATGGTGTTTAAACAAGAAAATGTAGAATTGATAAAGGATCCTGAAGGAAAATTCCAAATTGGGAAGTCGAAAGTATTCGTCAGACAATTTATAATATGTGTAGACAAAACAAAGTCCTTACCATGTCAAGTTTAAGAAAGAGGCTTATTCAAGACAATCCGGAAATTCAGTGCCCCATTACAACATTATGGCAAATGTTAAAAAGCAACGGTTTTAAACATCACAGAATTGATAAACGGCGTGTCATCATGAAATCAGAAAGGATACGGAAGCTCCGTTACGACTACTTACGAAGCATAAGAAAATTTAGAGAAGATGTATTACCTAGTATTATATAAATAATAAATTGGGAATATTTTGTTAAACTAGTTGCCTCCTTCATTATAGCTGACTCCTGCGTTTTTTCTTGGATAGTTTGTATTCCTGATATTTCCCTTTTTTTTTTATTGAATTATACATATGATAGCTTTTGTGACACACATATATAAATTATAATTTCCGTTTTGATATCCAAGTAATAAAACAATGTAATACTTCCTATCTGTTTAAATTAAAATTATTTTTTATATTATTATTTGATTATATAATAAACAATTTATATTACCAAAATAAACGTGATGAACACTTATTGTTAGTCCTATCAAATAAAAATTAATACTGCTCTGCCTTCTCTTGACACTTACCGTAGGGTGCCTACTTAAAGTATTTACATCTCAAAAAGCTATTTTCTTATACTTCCGAATGAACTACACATTACAAGCTTTTAAGTAATTTCAAAAATTTGCTACTAAATTTATTTTAAACACGTTAAATTCAACAAAGGCAAACTTTGAGCTTAAAAAGGAAAAATTTTCGGGAGAAATTTCTTTGTGCAAATATGAAATTAGAAATGTAATAAAAGTAAGACCTTCCCCTGTTGGTAGCCTACCATGAACAGGGGCGGACCTAGGGTTTTTTGGCGCCTAGGTTATAGTTATTCTTATATATAAAAAAAAGCATATGTAATAATATAACGTACAAAAAAAGAAAACTTTTAATAAAATACAATAAATATACCATATATATTCTGCCAAATTTTAATCAAAACTTAGTTTTTCTACATTTTTTAATTGTGTAGTCTTTTATACAGTCCAGTGTGAGAACGATCTGCAGATTAATCGTAGTGTTACCACATTTGATTTTGTGTAGCTCATTCTGGAAAAATATTTCACAATTTGCATTTGGGAAGGTAAGGAAAATGTTCATAAATATGTATAAATTTGAAAATGTATCCATTAACTGTTTTTCATATATTACTTATAACATTTTGGCACAGTCTAAATATTGTACGTGTACCTCTAAAAGATCAGCGGTTTCGAAATATTTTTTAAAATGTACATTTTCATTTTCTAATAAATCTGTAATACCCTGATAATTAAGGCTGTGTTCCCAGATTGAAAGATTTTAAGCCACAAGACATGTGTCATTCATGTCATGCAAATCAATGTGGACTGTGAATAGGGGATCGTAAAGCCCTTATATACGGGGTATGTTAGAAATATAATGAGGCTGGCACCATTGCGAGCGATCTGGCAACGCCGTAGTTCTTTTCTCCCTCTGGGCATGTTTGTTAGTCTGCTCTTGACGACTTGACGCTCGCTCAGTCCGTGTTTGAACTTCCTACTGTCACCACGTGAATTTTGAGACGTCTATTAGTGAAGTTGTGTTTCTGTTGCGTGTGGAGCAAAATTATGCAATTAAGTGTTGTACCAACTTGGGGACTGCGCGAGTACAACTTTTGAAAAGTTGAAGCAGGCCTATGGTGAACATTGATTATCAAGAGCATACGTCTTTCTGAGGTACAAACCATTTTTGGGTGAGCGAGAACAAGTGGAAGATCAACCTTGCTTAGGGAGGCTTTCAACTTCAAACACCAACGAAAACATCGAATGTGTGAGGGTCCTGTGAGACCGGACTGTAGTTTAACAATAAAGATGATGGGTGACTAGTTAGAATTGAACAGTTTCACCGTTCATCAAATTTTAACTGAAGATTTGCACACCCGAAAAATCTGTACCAAAATGGTGCCTAAAAGCCTCACAATTGCCTCAAGAATTGCCGAAGACCCCGAGTTTTTCCCTCGTGTGATCACAAGTGATGTGATTGATTTCTTAATACGACCTCGAGACAAAGCTGCAAAGTCAGCAGTGGCACACTGAGAATTCTCCCCGGCCAAAGAAAGCTCGAATGACCAAATGGAATATCAAATCAATGCTGGTTTACTTCTTTGACAGTAACGGTATCGTTCACACAGAATTTGTACTTCCAGGGCAAACTGGCAACCAAGTTTTTTACAAGGGTGTACTTGAAAGGCTCAGACAAAGGATGATTCGTGTGACATCTAACATTGCAGACAGGTGGATGCTCTTTGCACGCCCATCTCCATCATGGAGTTTTTGACATCAAACGACACCCCTGTGATTTCTATTCCCCCGATCTCAGTTTTCCCAAACTAAAAAGTGTTCTAAAAGGACGTCATTTTAGGACTTTGTAGAACATCCAAAAGAATGTGACAAGACATATTAAAGGTCACACCGGCTGAAGCCTTCCAGTGCTGCTACCAATGTGTAGCTGCCCAAGGGACTTACTTTGAAGGGGATAATATTGTTATTTGAAAAAAATAAATACTTTTGTTAAAATAAAATCAGTCATATTAATTTTCTATCACACCTCGTATGTGTCTCTGAACTAATAAATCTCGTATGGCGAAAGTCCGCCTGCTAGCCAAAATAAGCATGTTTCATTTTAAAATCTCTCCAACAATTATCTTGCAGTATTTATTTTCCAAATCACAGGTTTAATAGTGAAAATATTGTTTAGACTCTTTCAAGGATGTAGTTAGAATATTTTTTAAATTATGACAGTGTCGTTAATTTTCGAGTATTTTTCTAATTTATTTTTTTCTACTATAAAAAGTAATTGTATAAATATTTTAAAACATAAAGTCAAACAAAAATTGAATTTTTCTACTGATTTCTTCATATATTCCCTTTATGTAAGTCTGTCGAAAAATTTGCATTCATAATTTCAATTCTAAATTTTTTCTCTGGATTAAGAATTCGCAATAGATTTTACTGTCAGCAACTTTTTTATTCATCTTGTTTGATATTTCTCGTCTTTACTTACTTTTTCAATTCTTTTATGCGGTTGTTTCATAAACGACAATTTTTTTCGTTTTATTATTTCTAATTTCAGATATAAAAAATACAAGTGAATTAATTAAATGTGACACCTGCGATCCATCTAATTCAGGCATATGTAATTTGTTATGTACGTTGTTCAGTCAAAAAATAGCATTTTCCAGATTGATTAATTTAGAATAGGTAAATATGTTTTGCATCTTTCTTTTCAGCTTTCTTCTGGCCGTTGCTATAAATGATGTTTTGTGTTACAGCATCATGGCTAGTCCACCTACATTTGCTAATTCTTTTTTAAGGAATATATAATCTAACATGTAACCGCGTCTATTTTTTAACTAACGTCGCTACGCTTATGTCGTACGTTTAAAAACATCAACCACAATGTCAATAAGAATTATACAAAAATCTTAATCGTTGTGTCTGGTCCCCCGATTTTTCGGTGATATACCAATTTTTACTTTAATTTACCGGTCTACAGATTTCATTTCTGCACACAAAGACAGAACTGAGATCGGTAAATCAGTAAATCAAAGTAAAAACTGGCAGATCTACCGAAAAATCGGTAGACCTGGCTCCACTGCCTAGCACATAATAATTTTGTTCAACAAGCCGCAGCCTGACATTAACGAGTTGTATTGTATTTGAAGCCTTTTTGGCGTACCCAGTATATCTACCGTTCCCAAATATTTCGGTATATTACAAAGCGGTCTTGAACAGCACTAGTTGTACAGTTTCAGCGCGTTCCCATCTCAGATGTGGTTATTTGTCTCGATAACACATTTCACCCTTGAAATAGTGAAGCGAGCCAAACCAAACCACCTGTATTATTTCGTACTAGAGATACCCGACACGCGTTGCTACGCTTTAAATTGAAGACCATCACATACATACCGTGAGTTTTTTTAATCACTGAACATAGCACATAATAATAACTATGTTCAGTTTTAAAATAAACGTGTCAATGCATGGAACACTATGCAACCAACATTGCAATAATTGCGAGTATCATCACTTGTCATAATAAGGCATTTTAGTTGTCAGTGTCAACAAAGAGTGAAAATTAGTATATTAAATTTATTTAACACTTATTATAATGAATTTTAAGACAGATTGAAAAAAAAATAATTTATTTTTATCTCTAATGCTTTAACTTTTTAACAAATGTTCGAAATGTTCACCTTCACATTCCATACAATATGCGAGTCGATTATGAAATTCCTGCAATGAGCGAGAGTGTGTGAAGTTAGCCCCCCTTTTTTCGAATATCGGAAATCTGACGGTTGTTCCAGGTTGTTCTAGGTTTGTTCTAAATTGTTCCAAAGTATTTCAAAAAAAAAGTTAAAATTGGCCGAGATAATTGAAAAAAACGACTTTTTCACCCAGCCCCCCTTTTTTCGAAAATTGAAATTCTGAAGGTTGTTCCAGGTTGTTCTAGTTGTTCTAAACATTGTTCCAAAGAATCTCGAAAAAAAAATCAAAATTGGCCGAGATAATCGGAAAAAACGAGTTTTTGCCAGCCCCCCTTTTCTTGAAAATTGTAATTCTCATGATTGTTCTAGGTTGCTCTAGGTTTGTTCTAAATTGTTCCAAAGTATTTCATAGAAAAAATCAAAATCAGACGAGAAAATGGGAAAAAACCAAAGCCAAAAGTATGAAGTCGGACCCAGTTTTTGCAAAAATTAAAATTTTGACGGTTGTTCTAGGTTGTTCTAGGCTTGTTCTAAACATTGTTCGAATACGTCAAAACCGTATCTCTTATATATCAAAAGATATGGCAAAAAAACCAAATCCAAAAGTGTGAAGTTAGCCCCCCTTTTATCGAAAATCTAACTTCTGACGGTTGTTCCAGGTTGCTCTAAGTGTGCTCTCAATTGTTCCAAAGTATTTCAAAAAATAAATCATAATTGGCCGAAAAAACGGCAAAAAACTTTTTTTTTCTGGCGGCCCATTTTTCGAAAATCGAAATTCTGACGGTTGTTCTGGGTTGTTCTAAGTTTGTTTTAAATTGTTCCAAAGGATTTCAAAGAAAAAATCATAATTGGCCGAGATAATAGAAAAAAACGATTTTCTCACGGACCCCCTTTTTGCGAAAATTCAAATTATGATTGTTGTTCCAGGTTGTTCTAGATTTGTTCTAAACATTATTCTTATACATCAGAACCGTATCTCTTATATTTCAAAAGATATTGCAAAAAAACGTTTTTAAAAAAGTGTGAAGTTAGCCCCCCTTTTTTCGAAAATCTAACTTCTGACGGTTGTTCCAGGTTGCTCTAGGTGTGTTCTCAATTGTTCCAAAGTATTTCAAAAAATAAATCATAATTGGCCGAAAAAACGGCAGAAAACTTTTTTTTTCTGGCGGCTCATTTTTCGAAAATCGAAATTCTGACGGTTGTTCTGGGTTGTTCTAAGTTTGTTTTAAATTGTTCCAAAGGATTTCAAAGAAAAAATCATAATTGGCCGAGATAATAGAAAAAAACGATTTTCCCACGGACCCCCTTTTTGCGAAAATTCAAATTCTGAGGGTTGTTCCAGGTTGTTCTAGATTTGTTCTAAACATTATTCTTATACATGAGAACCGTATCTCTTATATTTCAAAAGATATTGCAAAAAAACGTTTTTAAAAAAGTGTGAAGTTAGCCCCCCTTTTTTCGAAAATCTAACTTCTGACGGTTGTTCCAGGTTGCTCTAGGTGTGTTCTCAATTGTTCCAAAGTATTTCAAAAAATAAATCATAATTGGCCGAAAAAACGGCAAAAAACTTTTTTTTTCTGGCGGCCCATTTTTCGAAAATCGAAATTCTGACGGTTGTTCTGGGTTGTTCTAAGTTTGTTTTAAATTGTTCCAAAGGATTTCAAAGAAAAAATCATAATTGGCCGAGTTAATAGAAAAAAACGATTTTCCCACGGACCCCCTTTTTGCGAAAATTCAAATTCTGAGGGTTGTTCCAGTTTGTTCTAGATTTGTTCTAAACATTATTCTTATACATCAGAACCGTATCTCTTATATTTCAAAAGATATTGCAAAAAAACGTTTTTAAAAAAGTGTGAAGTTAGCCCCCTTTTTTCGAAAATCTAACTTCTGACGATTGTTCCAGGTTGCTCTAGGTGTGTTCTCAATTGTTCCAAAGTATTTCAAAAAATAAATCATAATTGGCCGAAAAAACGGCAAAAAACTTTTTTTTCTGGCGGCCCATTTTTCGAAAATCGAAATTCCGACGGTTGTTCTGGGTTGTTCTAAGTTTGTTTTAAATTGTTCCAAAGGATTTCAAAGAAAAAATCATAATTGGCCGAGATAATAGAAAAAAATGATTTTCCCACGGACCCCCTCTTTGCGAAAATTGAAATTCTGAGGGTTGTTCCAGGTTGTTCTAGATTTGTTCTAAACATTATTCTTATACATCAGAACCGTATCTCTTATATTTCAAAAGATATTGCATAAAACTTTTTTCAAAATGTGTGAAGTTACCCCCCCCCTTTTTTCGAAAATCTAACTTCTGACGGTTTTTCCAGGTTGCTCTAAGTGTGTTCTCAATTGTTCCAAAGTATTTCAAAAAATAAATCATAATTGGCGGAGATAATAGGAAAAAACGATTTTACAATGGGCGGAATGCACTTTCCGAACATTACTGTGTTGAAGGAAGTTTTTGTATGATGCAGTTCTATTCAAAGAAATAAACATCTAATATAGCAATAAATATATATTTTCGCAACAAATATAATGTTCATTTATTACAAAACTATATTGTTACCAAATGCTGATGAACTATTTCGAAGAAAAAATCAAAACCGGTTATGAAAAAACGATATTTTTCCCCAGTCCCCATTTCTTAAAAATCGAAATTCTTACAGTTTCAAAGTATTTCAAAAAAAAAAGCGCTGGATATGGGTACCCAACTAAAATCAAACAAAATGGGGAAGTCTATCAGGCTCCCTTTGTTATTTTATTTTGTCTAATAATAATAAAAATAAAATACTGATTTTGAAGTTTGAAAATTTTAATTATAGTAAACCACTACAACGTTATTTTGTCTAGCCGTGGTCTGGCCACTTTTTTTCATGGTTTTTGCTCCGGGAATGCAAGCACGTGTAGACATTCCTATCAAGTATGCTTATTTTTTGTAGCCCCTCTTCGTAAACATGTTGAAATATGCTCTCTAATTTTCTCACTAAAACGATTGAAAGGCTACTATTACTTTATTTGGAAAAAATATTATATAGGTACCTATTTAGATAATATAAGATAGTATATCCGTCAAAGAGTAGCCGATTTGGGAAAGGCTACTGTTTTACAATACCAAATTGATAAAAAAATATATTATTTATGTCAATGTTAAATTTTACAGAAAAAATATATATTTTAGATTTTAGGGATAAACTAAAGCATGAACTCTAATAAAAATAAACAAAGAAACATCAACCTAGCAGCTCATGAGAAAAACACTAATCTTTTTATGAGCAAGGTATAATCATTCTCAATATGTTTATGAGGTAGTTTTTAATCTACATTAATAATGTAACTAACGTCACTGTTCTAATATTATTTTATGTTAGGAGCATCAGCATTTAGTAACAATATTGTTTTCAAACAAATGAATTATATTACTTGGGAAAATATATGTATATTTACTGCTTCTGCTTTATTCTGAATCACAAATGAGTATTATTATTCATTTTAAAATATAGATAATAGGTAAAATCGATTTACCTATTATCTTGGGCAATTTCGATTTTTTCTTTGTAATCCTTTGGAACAATTTAGAACAACCTAGAACAACCGTCAAAATTTCGATTTTCGAAAAAAGGGGCGCCAGAAAAAAAATGTTTTTTGCCGTTTTTTCGGCCAATTATGATTTATTTTTTGAAATACTTTGGAACAATTGAGAACACACTTAGAGCAACCTGGAACAACCGTCAGAAGTTCGATTTTCGAAAAAAGGGGGGGGTAACTTCACACTTTTTGAAAAAAGTTTTTTGCAATATCTTTTGAAATATAAGAGATACGGTTCTGATGTATAAGAATAATGTTTAGAACAAATCTAGAACAACCTGGAACAACCCTCAGAATTTCAATTTTCGCAAAAAGGGGGTCCGTGGGAAAATCGTTTTTCTCTATTATCTCGGCCAATTATGATTTTTTCTTTGAAATCCTTTGGAACAATTTAAAACAAACTTAGAACAACCCAGAACAACCGTCAGAATTTCGATTTTCGAAAAATGGGCCGCCAGAAAAAAAAAATTTTTTGCCGTTTTTTCGGCCAATTATGATTTATTTTTTGAAATACTTTGGAACAATTGAGAACACACCTAGAGCAACCTGGAACAACCGTCAGAAGTTAGATTTTCGAAAAAAGGGGGGCTAACTTCACACTTTTTTAAAAACGTTTTTTTGCAATATCTTTTGAAATATAAGAGATACGGTTCTGATGTATAAGAATAATGTTTAGAACAAATCTAGAACAACCTGGAACAACCCTCAGAATTTGAATTTTCGCAAAAAGGGGGTCCGTGGGAAAATCGTTTTTTTCTATTATCTCGGCCAATTATGATTTTTTCTTTGAAATCCTTTGGAACAATTTAAAACAAACTTAGAACAACCCAGAACAACCGTCAGAATTTCGATTTTCGAAAAATGGGCCGCCAGAAAAAAAAGTTTTTTGCCGTTTTTTCGGCCAATTATGATTTATTTTTTGAAATACTTTGGAACAATTGAGAACACACCTAGAGCAACCTGGAACAACCGTCAGAAGTTAGATTTTCGAAAAGAGGGGGGCTAACTTCACACTTTTTAAAAAACGTTTTTTTGCAATATCTTTTGAAATATAAGAGATACGGTTCTGATGTATAAGAATAATGTTTAGAACAAATCTAGAACAACCTGGAACAACCCTCAGAATTTGAATTTTCGCAAAAAGGGGGTCCGTGGGAAAATCGTTTTTTTCTATTATCTCGGCCAATTATGATTTTTTCTTTGAAATCCTTTGGAACAATTTAAAACAAACTTAGAACAACCCAGAACAACCGTCAGAATTTCGATTTTCGAAAAATGGGCCGCCAGAAAAAAAAGTTTTTTGCCGTTTTTTCGGCCAGTTATGATTTATTTTTTGAAATACTTTGGAACAATTGAGAACACACTTAGAGCAACCTGGAACAACCGTCAGAACTTAGATTTTCGATAAAAGGGGGCTAACTTCACACTTTTGGATTTGGTTTTTTTGCCATATCTTTTGATATATAAGAGATACGGTTTTGACGTATTCGAACAATGTTTAGAACAAACCTAGAACAACCTAGAACAACCGTCAAAATTTTAATTTTTCCAAAAACTGGGTCCGACTTCATACTTTTGGCTTTGGTTTTTTCCCATTTTCTCGTCTGATTTTGATTTTTTCTATGAAATACTTTGGAACAATTTAGAACAAACCTAGAGCAACCTAGAACAATCATCAGAATTATAATTTTCAAGAAAAGGGGGGCTGGCAAAAACTCGTTTTTTCCGATTATCTCGGCCAATTTTGATTTTTTTTTTCGAGATTCTTTGGAACAATGTTTAGAACAACTAGAACAACCTGGAACAACCTTCAGAATTTCAATTTTCGAAAAAAGGGGGGCTAGGTGAAAAAGTCGTTTTTTTCAATTATCTCGGCCAATTTTCACTTTTTTTTTGAAATACTTTGGAACAATTTAGAACAAACCTAGAACAACCTGGAACAACCGTCAGATTTCCGATATTCGAAAAAAGGGGGGCTAACTTCACACACTCAATGAGCGAGTTAAAAATTCCGGTTTGGTTTGTAATTCGTCGCAGGATGTACTTATGCGTGCTTTTAAATCTTCAATGTTAGTTAAAATTACATTATTATAAACTTTAGATTTAAGGTATCCCCAAAGAAAAAAATGAGGTGTGGCCAAGACACGACTTTCTTATACGTATGAGCGTTTCAAACTATACGATTTTAAGAATTTTTTTATAAAAAAATTATTCAAAATCCTATTCTAAGTACTTTCATTCTCTTAATAAATCGCTATAGAATGCATCCTTTGCAAGATATTCGAAAAAAAGTGCTACTCGCTAAGAGTAAAAGTGCTACTTCCGGTCCGAATTTTGAAATTTCATGTGTACAAAAAATATTGCAAATTCAACTCTAAATACTTTTGTACTCTTAATAAATATATATAGAATGCATAATTTACGACATATTTGCAAAAAACCGCTATTCGGTAAGAGTAAAAGTGGTACTTCCGGTCCGAATTTTGAAATTTTTTGTTATACAAAAGATATTTAAACTTTTCATTTAAATACTTTTATACTTGTAATGTACCTGCCTAGAAAGCATGACTTGCGAGATATTCGCAAAAAACTAATTTTCGATAAGAGTAAAAGACCTACTTCCGGTAGGAATTTCAAAAAACTTTTTTAAGACAATTTGTGTCAAATTTAGTTTTGAGTACATCTGAATTCTTTATAAATTTGTTTAAACTTAGTAATTGACGAAATATATGCAAAATTCGATTTTTTCACTGAAATAAACTACTACTTCCGGTCTACCGATTTTACTGAAAAACTAATCAGATCTCAAGAGGGAGATTATATACGTAAATACAAAATTTGGAATAGATATCTACAGCGGTTTGACCGCTATCGTGGTCACACACAGACATTTTTTAAAAACCACTTTTTTGGTATTAGGGGACTTCAAAACGTGGACATCTGCAAAAATCTCGAGGTCGAAAATTTTCATCATCACTATACTTCCTTATACTACGTATAAGAAAGTAAAAGTCATTTGGCGATAAATCTGACGAACGGGCGGGCCAAACTATCGGACCACACCTCCCGATCCATCGACTAGGAAAACTTAAATTCAGAAAATTTGTAATTGCTGCAGTTGAATGAATTGGGGCCCCATCCATTTGAAACCAGGGATTCTCAATGTTTAAATTAACAATTCGAGGAACAATACGTGTTCGAAGTAATTCCAAGACTTTATTGGAATTAAAATTTGTATCAATAAAATATGGTCCCACAAGTTCAGTGCCGATTATACCTGCCCATACACTAACTCTAGCGTTATACTGTGTATAATATGTGTTAAATTTTGAATATGATCATTCGTCCGTGACCAGTACCTAATAATGTAAAATGAAGTCACTGATTTAGTGAAATAAGGAGCTGTTATAACATACCGATAATTTTGAGAGTTAACAGAACCATTTAATGTAAAAGACGCGTCATCAGTGAAAAGTATTTTCTTCACCATATTATGATTTTCATTTAATAAATTAAATAGTGTTTTGCAAAAATCAGAAGTCAGTCTTATTTTATCTTCGTCAAATAATTGTTGGTGATTTGAAAACTTGTAAGATTTGTATTTGTACTCTTTGAGAATTTTAAATATAGATGTCTTCGAAATATTAAATTGTTGTGCTAATTTACTAAATGGTGTAGTCGGAGGAGTTTTAATTTTCTTTCTGTGAGTATTTATTATACAGCCATCAGAATCAAATTTCCTACTGATCGCCTAAATTGTTCCGATAGATGGTATGGGCTTGTCAGGATATTTGACAGAAAACAGATCCCGCACTTTCCTTAAACTGTTTCCAGCTTTATACCAGTTTAAAATTTCTATTTTATCACCTTTTGTACATTTTTTAAATTAGGTGAAGACAAATGTGAAATATTGAAATATTCAAAATGTCATTTCTGTTATGCACATTACTGACATTGATTTTGACGTTTGTCGAAACAAATAATTGACCGATGTTAGTTACATAACGCAATGTTGTATGCATAACGTTCCATGTATTGACGCGTTTATTTTAAAACTGAACATAGGTGTTATCGTGTGCTATGTTCAGTGATAAAAAAAAAACCACGGTATATCCAGTTTTATACATATAAATTTTAAATAACTTTGCACTAATGCAACATTTAAAAGTATGTTTTCTTTCATTCATTCATCACAGGTGATTCGATATCAATAAGATTATATGATAGAAAATATTTTATTTTTAGTCCGATCGGCATCAAACTTCATAGGAACACGCTCCAGACTATGCTAGAGTTTTCCTGAATTTTCATCAAAATCGGTCAGCCGTTTCGGAGTCTATAGGACACATACACTAGGGAACATATACACCGCCACACACACATCCAATTTTATATATAAGAAGCTTGGTGAATAGAATGTTCATATATGTATGTATTTACACACACCATTAAATGTCACGCTGCGAAAAAGCTTTCCCGAGATTTAATCTACTTAATAGTTCGTAAATATGAAGATAATTACAAGAGATTGATCACCAGTTATTGCCTTTCTTAATGGCGATAATATAGAAGTCACACATATGCCTTCTCCACATTAATATTAATTATAACGTGACAAAGCAAAAAAAAAATACAGCCTCACTCATGCACTTCCTCTAATTGAAAGTTCTTTTTCTAAATAGATATAAATAGATGTAGCACATTAAATGAGATACGCCATCGTTATAAATGAAAAAAAGTTCCTCTCGGAAATAAATACCAGACCAACTCTCTGTCTTTTCTCATATAAAACAGGATCGCGCAGATGTACTCACACATGTTTAAATTAACTTACTTTTGAACACACCCAGAGCCTTAAGTAATAGAAAAAAGAAACTCACTACATCTTGTCTCAAGACGAGCTCAACGCACCTGTACCGTATCTTTTTACAACATTAACTAATTTACACATACCAGGTTTCGTCATAAAATGAAATAACTTTTCTTGACAAGCAATAGTCAGAATAAATTTTCATATTTAATATTTTACAAATTCTAATTTTTCTTACATACTTGCTGGCCAGACAGACGTTGCTCTGCCCTATCCGGTAGGTGGCGTTATGATTCGACCACCTATCCGGTTCAGTCTCGACAAAACAAATGTGGGTTAGTGAAATAGAAATAGAAAATGTAGTTATTTTATTTCTATTCCAATTTATTTTGCTACATGCGCAAATGTCGTTTGACAGCTGATTGTCAAATTGTGAATGGAGCCAATCATTTACCTAGTGACGAAAAATTGATAGATAAATAGAAACAAAATAACTACATTTATTTGTTGGACAGATTGCGAAGCAACACAAAAGTAAAAACAAATGTAATTTAATTTTAATTTAGGCTGGAATGCGTTTTTTCCAGATTTTTCTCCAGATCTTCCAGATTTTTTTTCAATTGAAAACATTCAATTGAGTTATTTCCATTCCGGAAGCATAACGAACTAAACAAATATATATATATGTCAAATATGATCGAGAGTGCATACAAAATTATGATTTTTGTAGTTTGTCCGAAATTTCCTATTTTTTTTGCTGAAAAATTTTCCAGGACCATAACGAACAAAAAAAAAAAGAATTGCCCATATCCATCGTTCAAATCGTGAGATATGGTCTTGTGTTCATAGAAAAGTCCTATAGAAAAAGGCAATTTCAGTTTTTCCCGAATTTTCCAAATTTCTGAGCAACTTTTTCAATTTTCCCTAAAAACGTTATTCGGACTATTATAAGCATTTTTTTAAAGAAATTAGCCAACTCGGTCCAACCGTTCTCAAGTGATGCGCTTACCAACGAATAGCATTTTATTTTTATCTACTGGGCGTCTGTTTAAGCTCGGCAACCGTTTATCGTACAACCTTGCGGAAAAAATCTTGATAATAAAATGGACCACGGTTATGGTTATTTCAACAAAAATATTTTTAAGTTTTCAAAATGATAGCAAGGGGGCGCAATTCTCAAGATCAATTAAAAATTCTTTATTAAATTCTTGATTAATATAGATTAAAATTTTACTAGCAACATTTTTAGACGTTTTTACACAATTTTCATTTGAAACTTTTTGATCTTACTCCTATGCGAAGTGTAGGGTGAGGGGGGGTATGTCTGCGTACAAAAGTAGGTATAATTTCTTCATTAGATAGAGAATTTTACAGAGAAATGAAGGATATATGTAGTACGAAATTACGTGGTTGTCAAAAAAATAACAGGGGGCGCTGTTCTCGATTTATGTATATTACTTGTTTTTTTCTTTAGAATTCTAAATGTAACGTTATATTTTTAATATCGTAATATTGAAGCACATAAAAACCTGAAGTGATTGATGAAAACCGGAAGTTGCTACCTTTTTTCTTGACGAAGATATAGCCCTACGAAGATAATTCAGAAAAATAAAAAAAATTAAATATAAACTGATTTATCTATTGGGAGTAATAATTTTATTTTAATTTTAAAATGGTCTCTAGATAGTGTATAGTTCGTTTTCACTTGAATTTTCATCATACTCTTCCATAAATGAATTCATTTCAAACTTCCCACCAATTTTTAATTCATTGCATATGTTACGTAGAGTATCCTTTTAAATGTTTTCAAATTCGCTAGCTATTATTTTTCAAGTATGATTTCTTTGTCCTTTCCAACACTAAAATAAAATAATAATAATGCTGTAGTTTTTTTTTTTTTAATTTCCATCTACAACATGGCATGCACAGTGATACTAAATAATATTATTATGAGATTTTTAAGGTGGGCCATGAAAATCGAAATGTAAAAATGTTAGTGTCACTTGTAGTTACCTATTTGCAAGATCCGTTAACTATATAGGTTGCCTTATCCCGTCTCAACCAATGAACGTGCGAGTTACGAGTGACGTATGCCAGTTTCCCATATTTAAAAGATGGACAGGAGTTAATGGATAAATGCATAAATAAAATAATGTATAGGTAAATAGGCTTCTTACTTTTTGCCAGTATTAACACATAAAAAGTGAGCACTGCTATGTTACTTCATAATATATATGAACATTATTAAAAGAGAAATACACGTAGACAGGTATATCAAGAGTTATCTATTTACTTACATACATCCTAAATTCATTATTAACTAATTTATTGTTAGGTTGAGTACAAAAATAAAAAAAATTGTTTATTATGGGAAGATTTATTTCATAATTATACTGATTTTTCTTTATTATAATACAGAAAAAGAATTTTATCTATATATAATACATAGTTAATAAACAATAAAGAAATTTTGTATTTATTGTAAAACTGATAACAGGAAAACGAGATTGGCCAAAAGGCTGCTAAAGAATTATAATAGGTATTAATGCATTTACAGATATAAGATACACAATAATACAAAATGTTAAGGCTATACGCCGGGCCTCGAAATCGTTTTTCCCATTTCCTAATCGTATTTTTCATGAAAACCTTATCGAATTTGCACGCTAATTTAAGAAAAAAATGCCTTTCAATGGATAAATCGTAATTTCTTCGAAATTGTCCAAAGGGCCCTAAATAAAATTCAAAAAACAAGCCTTTATTTAAAATTATGTAACACTCAACAGCAATACATTAATTTTATTTTTTCTTAATTTTTAAAAATAAGGTCACGAAACGGAAAACAAAATTTTGAAATTTGGGCAAAATTCACTGAAATCAAATAGAGTATGTGGTACGCTCGCACATTGTGTCGAGAGGTAGCTCCGCCTACCATTTCGGGCAGTTTCTACGCAGTTTGTAAAATACTTCTGAGATCGGTGTATGTTAAGAAAGTAATCGTTACTCGGACATTATTTTATCGAAAGCGTTGATATTTTCTTTACAATATAGTGTACATATACAGTGGCAGCGTCACAATACTTCCTTATACTACGTATCAGAAAGTAAACGCAATATCTCTTCCCGTCCCTAACGCTATACCTGCTAGAAGCGCATGCTAGGACTCACACGGCTTGCGGGCAGGGAGTATAATTATTATATTTGACTCGCAATAATTTGCTTCTGAAACGATCTAGAAATTTATTTCTTGCACAATAAATAATTTTGGAATGTTGGCTTTATTTTGTTTCACATATACAGGGTGTCTCAGCTTTTGCGTTACAGGCATTATCTACTTTCCCTGTATAGTTATCAAAAAACTTTTCAAATAAAAGTTACTTGATATTATGATGTGTCGAGAATGACAAATAGAGGATTTTATTTGCTCGTGACCTTGAAGGAGATTTTAAGGTGAACTTTGTTTTTTTTAATGGATATATGTATTTTTTAATATTGCATCTTATTTTTCAAAAGCTAATAAATAACTTTTATTTGATGCATTTTTTATTTTGCCCTATCAGTTTTGACACAATTCAGATAAACTTGTCAAAAGTAAAAAGTTGTGTTCTGTCAGTCAACAACTGTCAGTCTTGCTTAAATCACAAAGATTTGACTTGCGTTATCCGCAGCTTTTTAATATGCCACTTACATACAACTCCAACGAATATGTAGATATGTTAATAGTCTACGGATAATGCAGAAGGAATTCCCGAGAAGCTGCAAATTTGTATCGAGAAAGATTTCCGGAACGTCATCATCCATCACATACAACATTTAATAGAGTAGAAGCGAAGTTTCGAACTGGTTCATTTCCCTCTACCGTAAAACATGCTAACCATAATGCTCCTGCTAGAAATGAAGAAAATGTAATCAACATTTGGCTTATGTAGCTGTAAACCCCCATGGTTCACTTCGACGTTTGGCAGAAGAAATTGGCGTTAGTAAAGCTACAGTACATAGAATTTTAAAAGGGCATCGGTACCATCCATTTAAAGTTCATTTATCACAAGAATTAAGACTAAACGATTTACAAAGACGCCTGGATTTCATTGCACGATTGCAAGTTCTAGAAGATGAAAATCCAAATTATCTTAATTGTATTTTGTGGAGTGACGAAAGTCGCTTTCACAATAATGGTGTTGTGAACAAACATAATGCGCATTATTGGTCCAACCAAAATCCGCGGTGGATGGAGGAAGCACGCTTTCAAACAGTGTGGGGAACCAATGTATGGTGTGGAATGTTTAATGGGCATTTAATTGGACCCCACTTTTACGAAGGAACCCTGATAGGACAACGTTATTTACATTTTTTACAAAATGTACTTCCCGATTTAATGGAAGATATTCCTCTTAATGAAAGACGAGACATAATTTGGCAACAAGATGGTGCTCCGCCCCATAATGCGCAAATTGTGACGAATTATTTAAATGCGCTGTACCCCAATGGATGGATTGGAAATAGAGGTTCTATCCCTTGGCCCGCTCGTTCCCCGGATTTATCGCCTGTTGATTTTTTCATGTGGGGTTATTTAAAGGAATTTGTATATCAAGTTCGGTCGGCAGATCTTGATGATCTGAAAAATCGAATTCGCATGGGATGCCGGATTATGACTCACGGAATGATACTTTCATCTTGCAACAGAGGATTAAGACGTCGTTTGGAAGCTTGTGTCCACGCTGATGGAGCCCAATTTGAACATTTATTAAATTAATGCCTCTTGTTTTGTTTTCTTATCCAACTACATACACTAATTTGAGATATTTATTATTGAAATACTTACTCTTTATTTTTTTAATTTTTTTTGCACTGAATTACTTACTTATAATTATCGTATTCCTTTAGTTAATAAAAATTGCTTTTGACAAGTTTATCTGAATTGTGTCAAAACTGACAAGGCAAAATAAAAAATGGATCAAATAAAAGTTATTTATTAGTTTTTGATAAATAAGATGCAACATTAAAAAATACATATATCCATTAAAAAAAACAAAGTTGACCTTGAAATCTCCTTCAAGGTCACGAGCAAATAAAATTCTCTGTTTGTCATTTTCGACACATCATAATATCAAGTAACTTTTATTTGAAAAGTTTTCTGATATCTATACAGGGAAAGTAGAGAATACCTGTAACGCAAAAGCTGAGACACCCCTGTATATGAGTAAATTCTGAAAAATAAGATTAGTTACTCGATAGCTGAAAAATATCTTACACAAATTGGTGGTCTACTAAAACTTTTTTTTTTTTATAAAATCTACACACCATAAAGAAAAATCGAAAACACTGGTATCATCCAAATACTTTAGGGTATAACCTTAAAAAAAACAGATCCCTAGCTCAATGCATTGCTGAGATATCACGAGATAAGTATTAATAATTGAAGAAAATGAAAATTTTAAAATTTACACAAAAAAACGATTTTTCGACCTTTTTGCGATTTCGATTTTATTTTCCAACTCAAAATTTGAATCCGGCAGGTGATTTTACATATCCAGCTTCACTTTTTTTGTGTGTTTGAGAAAATATAGATGTATAATTTAGGGGCGGTTGCTTCCCGACTGTCAAACATGTGGGCCAACCGGCGATTATCTGAGACCATAACGCAGCCATAAATTACAGGCAGATTAGATTAGGTGACAAGTTCTTTTCTCTATCTTTTTCCTCAGCATAAGACAGAGCACGCAGATCCTTAAACATTTGTCTTTTATTTACATTTGCACGAAAAGCAGTGGTACGCCTATTTCAAATCGAACTCAGCTTGAAGCGGGCGTCCAGCCTTAAATTGAAATGTGATTGTACAATGTAGATGGATATAGATTTTACTCCAAAATATTAATTTTTATTAATGCACAATTTAGAATATTTTGCTTCCAATTTTTTATTTTTCTTCCCGACACATCGACTTTATTCTTGTTTAAATATTTAATTCAATATACAATATACTTTACATGTAAAGTTTCATTATAAGATACTTTTAATGCATTACAAAAAAATGGTTTAAATAGGTATATAATCTAAATAATAAGAATTTCTCTTCATAATTTTGTTGAAAGCAGTATTAATCAAGAGATAGTTTTTCTCTTATTTTATATCTTATCAGTAATATTTCTGTGTTTACCTGTAGGTTTTAGAAATCTTTTTATAATTCAAATTAAGTAGTTCAGCTTTTAATTTCTTTGAAAATCATCTTCTTTAAAATGTGCTGAACATATTCGACTGGTAACAGGATTCCAAACGTCATTTCTATAACATGCTATTATCCACTGTTTCTTGTATATTTCCTCTTTTGGAAATGAATAAAAGGATTCAACCCTAGTTTTTTACTTCCCATAAAATTGTTTTTACAAAGTGCCACAGCACGCCGTTGACCTGGCATATTGAAAAAAGTTTGCCACCTCTCTTATAACAAGTTACTGAGTTCTTAAAACAACTATTTGCAAATATTCTACTTTCAAAACAAGCCGGAAAAACAATATATTTATCACAAACATACCGTTTGACTGAAATAAAAGTAGATATAGGGAAACACAGACACGCACACATGTGCATGCAGCAAACATGAAATGGAGGGGTACGATAATAGGGGAATACAGATGAGGTCATATCGGGGAGACACCGGGTACCGAGACCGAGGCTTCAGTGCAAAACGTTGAAAGCTAGTGTGCAGACGTTTGCTTTAAGGAATTGCTCCGCTATTTTGGTAATTGATGTATAATGTATTAACATTGAACTGAAACAAAACTATAAAAATTGTAACAAAAATAAAATTCTCACATTTAAAACGAAACAAAATATTATAATGAACTATACAAATAAATTTTGCACGTCTTTGTACGAATTATCCTTCGCATACCATAACACAATCTGTATTTTTTCCTCGACAGCTAAGGGCATTTTATTTTAATATTTGCGAGTTTGCTCAGACACAATGTAAGTTCACGCTCTAAAGATACGGAACGGATGCCATGTGCGCATGGTGTTCGCGCTCTCGGTCTCCCCACACCACCGGTCTTATGGTGGTGTGGGTAAACCGAGAGCCACATTCTTGAACTGTTGTATACATACATACATAGGTACATGTTTATGTGTGTGTATTTGAAGATGCATATTAACTTTTAAATACGACAATCTGTATACCACAAGATAGGTTAAATTACCAAGTGGGAAACTCAACTACGTCATTGCCCGCGCACCTCACTTCATTCCCCTTGTCCATAAACTCACGGGATCGGGCAACCTATATAGTTAACGGACCTTGACCTATTTGTACGTATTTAGCAAATTAAGCCTTTTTGGACACCTGCAAATAAATATTCAGTTTGTAAAATGTTATATTCTAATGTTGACGCTTATGACATGATCAGAATGGATTTTCAATGCTTTGAAAATGCAGTTTCTGCTTTCCGGCAATATTCCCTAAATTATCCCGAAAGAAGACATTATTGAGTTTTTAATCCTATACCATCTAATTATTTTTACTAAGAATTATACGAGGAATAAAAAAAAATAATAATATACTGGGTGTTCCATTTAAAAAACTATTAGTATGATCAGCCACCAATTGATGGAACATTGTATAACACAATATAAATTCAAAAGGCACTCCGAATGAGCGGCTATCTAAGATTCGATATATCTTTTCTCATAAACTCACAATCGGCCTTCCCCATGGAGGTGACTTGCCCTGTATAATTTGTATGGAATTTTAACAAGTGTATGAGACGATATTTCAAGATTTATATAGCTTGTGTAATGAAACACTTGATATTACCAGGTAAATATTGCAACGTCGTATTCTTTGGCCGCGACGAAAGACAAGAGAGAGTAGAGATAACTGCTATATTGCCAGTCGATGCTTCACCGTTAAATGTAGCGAGAGCAGGGATACAGTCCGCAACGTTGCAATTCTGATGTATTTTGGACTTGCTATATCAAGTGTTGCATTACACAACCGGTATATTGAAGAAGTAGGTATTATGTAGGTTATGATTATTGCGTATGTTTTTTTTAATATTTAACTAACAGTGCGCCCTGTTTTACATTTAACCTTACTTTCTGTTAATATAAGGATATAAAATCATTCTGATGGCACTGCTACACGAAGCTGCATCCAAATGTTCGAGTATATCTACTTCTAGACGTGGAATAACCTCTGAGGTGCCTTTGAATATTCATTCGGACATTACCCGGGTGCAGTTTCATACTACTCTAACTAATTGATAAAGTGAGAATAAAACGACGTCCGGGTAACCTGTGGATGAATATTGATACGTACTCCGTGATGTAGTACCTTGTCCTATCTATATCGAAATTTCTTTCTTGAATAAATAGTAGCTACTAACTATCCAATATATTTCTTCTCACTTGTGTTACTTGATTACATTCATAAGAAATTCTCAATATCTTATCTTATGTCTATTTTGTTGTACAGTCGAACACCTCTAACTCGAACTTCTGTAACTCGAATTTTTCTCTAACTAGAAAAAGATCATTCGAAATTTTAGATGTAACATTGCTTCTAACTCGAAATTTCCAAGAAGGCCAGTCAGTAAAGCAAACAGTAAATGACAAAATTCGGGGAAGTAGCTCTATCGGTACTTCCCGGAATTGTATAATATACGAGGTATGTCTCAGAATTAATGAGAATGAATTATTTGCGCTGAATGTGACAACGACCGCTGCCGATTGGACTCGACTACATGTGAGTGGAGGGACCAACAACGCAATCACAACAAGTGCAAACCATTTAATCTAGTGTTAGTGGAGTGAGCGCGAGTTGTTTACCGTTAAGTTTTAATATCACGTTACATGTAAAATGCAAGCAAATATCGAGCAGCGATATGCAATTGAATTTTGCGTGAAACTGGGAAGAACTGCTTCAGAGACACTACAAATGTTACGAACAGCATGTGGAGATGCTGGTTTGTCTTCAGCGCAGGTTTTCAGATGGCACAAGGTTTTCAAAGATGGCCACGATACCATTGAAGATAATCATCGCTCCGGACGGCTGTCCACGTCAAAAACCGATCAAAGTGTGGCAAAGGTGAGTTCTGTATTAGCACAAGACAGACGGTTGACACTCAGGATGATAGCATATGAGCTCGGCATCGAATTGTGACAAAGGAACTATGCATGCGGAAAATGTGTGCAAAGCTGGTGTCCAAAAACTTGTCGGATGAACAAAAGGAAAATCGCTTCTCCATTAGCCAACAACTGCTGGATCGCTTAACAACTGAACCCAACTTCATGCACGAGTGATAACAGGTGACGAATCATGGGTATTTGAATATGATCCAGAAACAAAGCGCGGAGTGGCACACACCTGCATCACCGCGGCCGAAAAAAGCTCGCATGAGCAAATCCCGAATAAAGTCCATGCTTATCGTCCTTTTTGATTCGCGTGGAATTGTCCACAAAGAATTCGTACCGCCAGGCCAGACAGTGAATCAAACTATTTATCGCGAGGTCCTTGAACGTTTACGGAAAAGAGTTTTGCGTGTGCGACCTGACATTGCCAGCTCGTGGATCTTGCATCACGATAATCCTCCCAGTCACAGTTCATTGTCGGTTGGAGAATTCTTGGCAGAGAAAAACATTCCAGTACTCCCACACCCGCCCTACAGTCCAAACATGGCACCATGTGGTTTTTTCTTTTTTCGGCGCTTAAACGGCAACTGAAAGGCTCTCGTTACGGAACAATAAACACATACAAAGAGTCGCGACGCAGGTTCTAATCAGCTTAACGGAACAAGACTTCCAGAATTGTTACCAGGAATGGAAAACTCGCTGGAGACGCTGTGTGCATTCCCAAGGAGCATACTTTGAAGGGGACAATATTAATTTTTAGATACATTCAATAAAACACTTTAAAACTAATCAATCTCATTACTTCTGAGACATACCTCGTACATAATATACATTCGAGCGGCGTACAGTGACCCAGTATACTGCATCAGTTCAGTGTATAGCGTTGGACTTTTAATTAAGTATATCTCTTCGACGAAAACTTCAAAGTTTAACTATTAAACAAAAAATTGTAATTTTAAAATAAGTGGATGATGGAATTAAAAAGAAAATAATAGCCACAGGATATAATATACCAGCAAGTACACTATATACTATAATTAAAAATAAAGTGTCTATTCGAAGTTTTGCGAGTAATCTTACAAAATCGGCCAATGTCAAACAAAATCGCGATGTTACAAATAAAAATGTAAATTCTGCGGTACTTAAATGGTTACGTATTCAAGACATAAAAATGTTCCTGTATCAGAACCACTTTTACAAGAAAATGCTTTGGGATATGGTCAGCATTTAGGTGCAACGAATGTTAAGGCTAGTGGTGGTTGACTTCACAAACTTAAGAAAAGGTGAAATTATACATTTGGTACATACACATGCATATTTATACATTATGTATTTACACGATATATTATACAGGATTAGTTAAAAGTATGGAGACGGCGATTTATTGTCGTTAATATTCATTTTAGAGAATTATGTTCAATATAAAAGTTTGTTAGGATATTTTGATCTACATTTGAGAATATTTGATTTTTTTTTCCTTCAATTGTTTTTTAGTTACGCCTGTCCGCGCAGTTTTTTTAAATGGGAACTAGTAAATTTTACTCTATCATTCGATAGAGAATTTTTTTCTCTTTACAATAATATTTTTGTTTTTTTAAAATTCATTTTAATAACTTTTTTATAAGAAAAGGCCGGTTCAAGTGTTTCACAGATGTTCGGTACATCGCAGATAGACAGAAGCGATGCGATAAACAAACTTGAGCGACATAATTTTATCAGTGGTTATTGTGTACGTCAAATCTTTGACAGAAATAATTCATTTGTGCAATTTGTTGCTGTTAATATTAACAATGGCGAGTTTAAGTGAACATGAACGAATTGAAATACTTATGATGTTGGGTTATGGAGATAGACGCAGAAGTTTACAAGACGTTTGTAATTTATTTAATGATACGCATCCAAATAGAAATCCAATTTCTAAATCCGTTGTTGGTAAAACTTTAAGACGCTTTGAACAAACTGGTAGCGTTAAAGATTTGCCAAGGAGTGGTAAACCTAGAACAGCAAAAACCGATGATAACAAACTGGATATTTTATTGGCTGTATCTGAAGATCCTCATTTATCAACCAATCAATTAGCGGCCAATTTCAATATTTCGCAGTCATCGATCGTGTCATTTTTAAAAAGTGAAAAGTATAAACCTTATAAGGTACACCTTGTACACGAGTTAACGGAAGATGATTTTGATAGGAGATTACAATTTTCTGAAGAAATGTTAAATATTTGCAATAATAATGAAAATTTTGTCAACAATATTCTTTTCTCTGACGAAGCTACTTTTTGCCTTACCGGTGAAGTAAACAGACATAACTGCAGATAGTGGTCATCGGAAAATCCCTTTTGGTTTTTGGAGCACCATACGCAGTACCCCCAAAAGGTTAATGTTTGGGTTGGCATTCTTGGCGGTCATATTATCGGTCCCTTTTTCATCAATGGCAATTTAACTTCGGGTCTGTATTTGTAGTTATTGCAAAATGAAATAATACCTGCTTGTGCTACGCTCTATCCACATGAAAACAATGAACACCTGCCCAATGACAGTATCTGGTTCCAGCAAGATGGCGCCCCACCACATTATGGTGTAAATGTTCGTCAATATCTGGACAACGTTTTTCCCCACAGATGGATTGGAAGACGATGAACCATTGAATGGCCAGCCCGTTCGCCAGATTTAAGTCCTTTAGATTTTTTTCTTTGGGGATACGTAAAAAACAAAGTTTACGAAGATAAGCCCGATAACGTCGAAGATTTACAAATCCGAATTACCAGAACGATACAAGAAATTCCCCGAGATTTTTTACAGAACTCTGTTCGGGGTTTTGTAAATCGATTGGGTCATTGTCAAATTACTAATGGACGACAATTTGAACACTTACTTTAATTTACTTTGTTATTAATTTGTTTAATTTTTCTTGTAAAAGTTATTAAAATGAATTTAAAAAAAACAAAAATATTATTGTAAAGAGAAAAAAAATCTCTATCAAATGGTAGAGTAAAATTCACTAGTTCCTATTTAAAAAAACTGCGCGGACAGGCGTAACTAAAAAACAATTGAAGAAAAAAAATCAAATATTCTCAAATGTAGATCAAAATATCCTAACAAACTTTTATATTGAACATAATTCTCTAAAATGAATATTAACGACAATAAATCGCCGTCTCCATACTTTTAACTAACCCTGTATAAGACCGTTTGTGGCGAGAGTGCTGCTGTCGACAATAATCAAATTAATAATTAGTTTCAATATGTATTACCAAGAATTTTGGAACAATATGACGAGAATAATATATTCGATGCCGACGAAACAGAGTTATTCTTTAAAATAACAAAACTATGACTTTCGATGGTGATAAATATTATGGTGGAAAACGTAACAAAGATTCGATACGTGTTTCCTTGCAACAAATATGAACGGCACAGAAAAATTAAAGCCTCTAGTAATCGGAAGGAGTGCCAAGTCTAGGTGATTTAAAGGAGTAAAGTGGCTTCCAGTAAATTACGACAGCAATACAAAGTATACTAAACTAGACGCACAATTGTTTAACGAAGCTAGAAAAATATTAATGTTTATTGATAACTGCCCTGCTCATTACAGTAAAATTGAGGGCCATCAGTCTTCAATTTTTTCCACCAAACGCTACCAGTAAATTACAGCCGTTAGACCAAGGTATCATAAAAAGTTTAAAGGATCATTACGAACGGAGGATTCTCAAAAAATCTTAAAACGCTTTGGAGAACTAATGTCGCCTACAATAACATTGTTGGATTGTAGCCATTGAAGGAGATTACCATGACATGGAATGCAGATGTTAGTCAAAGAACTATTCAAAATTGTTTTAAGAAGGCTGGTTTTGGTAGGAAAAATGATGAAGACACAGTTAAGAGAGAGATTACGCGATGGAAATGAAGAATTACGTTGTAAATTAAGGTAAGATTTTCAAACGTGTACTGAGTTGCTGAATATTCAGAATCTATCGTTAGATGGGTTTCGTAAAATAGATAGCACTCTTTGAACTACAGACAATCCCACGGACCAGGACATACTTGAAAGTGTATCAACTACTGTGAATGATGAAACAGTAGGATAAAGTGATGAATAAATTGTAGACATACCGTCACACACACACGTCGTACAAGCGTTTAAAACTTTGAAGAATTAAATAAGGGGTGGTTATTTTGCCAGTGGCGGTAGAAGTTATAAATGGAATTCAGATGCTTTCCACTAAACTTCAAATTTAAGGAAAGCTAAGCTAACTTTTTGATTTATATTTGATGAATAGTTTAAAAAAAAATCATAATAATGGAAAAAAATCAATTCCAAAAATGAAAATGTTTGTTAATGTTTTGTTTTTCTGGCTGCACATTTTTGTATCCTTAATAAATCTGTATAAATTGCAAAATTTGCAAGAGATTGGCGAAAAAAAGCCATATGATAAGAGCAAAAGTATTACTTCCGGTCTAAATTTTAAAATTTCTTTAATAAAAAAATTGTTCCATATCTACCTCTAAATACTTTTGCAATAAATTTATATAGAATGCATAGTTTGGGAGATATTTGCAAAAAACTGTTTCTCCCTTAAATGAAAAGACCTACTTCCGGTAGGAATTTCGGAAAAACTCACAGAGAGACGCACGGACACACAAATATGTTTACAAAAACCACTTTTTCGGTATCAGGGAAATTCAAAACGTGGACCCGACAATTTTCGTTATCACAATACTTCCTTAAAACTAGAAATCTCTTTGTATGTAAACCAAATTTGGTCAGTGAACTTAACACTATAATCATTTCCGATCGTCACTTGTTTTCATGATGGCTAGGTAGTATTATATACAGATTTAGACATTACTTAATTGATATCTTGAATTATCTAATATAATATTTAATGTTTGCTTAATATAAACCACAACTACATATATACTTTGCAACACTGATTTATATTATTTCTAAACAGGAAATAAAAGCCAGTCAGTGGTAGTAGAAATATAATGAGACGATTACGATTTTTCATGCGTTCACCTAAGTGAAACTTAGATTATATATTTTGGGCGATATACTAAATTTTACAGCTCTCTCATGACCTTCAAATATAATGATGTGGATCATATTGTGCTATGTAACTTTTCTATGCAATTACGTTCACAAAAGCCATTGTTAAATGTAGTTCTGCAGTTCGCTACCACATAGTATATTCTCAGTGTCATCAAGCGCGAAAGAAAAATAAGAACATGTTGAAAATTATCTGTGTACATACACTTTCACCCGAATAGCATTTCTAATTTCGACATAAAAAGATTTTTATTTTGATAATTTCAGTGCGTAAGCAGATAAAATCAGTTTCTACTTCAAATTTTTAGTTGCATTTCATTTATTTAATATTCGTAAGACATTTCTAAACCAAACCCGGAAATAACCATTATTATTCATGACGGACTACGTAATTAAGAAAGTATAAAGGTGTTACCTTAACTAATTTGTAATATAATCAATAATAGTTTCAAAATAATCTGAACGTTTTAGTGTTTCTTGTAAATAGTATGCCATGTATTCCTTTAAGTGGTTTTCCCACTCAAATGAAATAAGATTAATATTATGTATAATAAGAAAGAAAATATAGAATGTCAAAAAGTGATTGTAACTTCATCGATTATAGTTTGATTACTGATAATTTAGATATCATTCGAGTCGAAATTAAGTATTTAATTTGTAATAAATTCCAATTTTATTACGAGAAAATAATATGAATTAAAATACTATCATCAGCGCACGACTATCTCTCAGCAATCTTTGTCGATGTCCACAAATCTATTTAAACCCCTACCTTTAAGTGTTACGAAAGTGAGATGGAAATTTAACAAAGCGTTACATTTTTAATTTTGATTTCTTGTTTTTGGAGGCCCACATAACTCGATTACTCTGATGAGGCGGGATAAATGAAGATTAGATGGTGAATTTTGCTACCTCCTTTCCTAACTTTCACAACATTCCGAGAGATTTTTAAATAGTACAATTTTAGTACTTTTCTCTTAAATATACAAGTGTTTGGTTTATTTCTTTAGAACTCATAAATTCAGCGAATGGATTGTAATTCTAAAGAACGTGCATTTAAATATCTTATCAAAAATTAAATTCACGTAGTAGAATAATATATTTACCAATTGAGCGCATAATTTTTCTTCCATATTTATAGAAATCTTTCAAAAGTTGTGAAGTGTCAAAAAAATCTCACAAACAATTCAAAGATCGTTCAGTATAAACTGATATTAATTTAATCAGCTCTTAATTCTATCATAAAATGTGATAAAATACATAACGTTTCATTAAAAAAAAGGTTTGTGTAAGTTCGACGTTCTCGAACACTCTGTATGAATGAACATATTTTTAACTTGTACTAACACTTTTGTAGTATCAATTTTACCACTTCTACATTATTAGATTCAGATAATAGATTTTGATGCTTCGCTGTAACACCGGTATTAATAAAATATAGAATTAGCATATTTTAATTATACATTTAAATTTAATTTTTAATAATTAAATTTTGTGTTAAGGTTGATGGTATGCAAAATGTTCGGCCGAATGTCCTTTTTCTTAACGTCTCATTCTTTTTTGTCTTTAATTACTAGTTCTTCTTTATCATTACTTCTTTAAATGTCAGTGTTTGTTATTATACGAGTATGAGAAAAATAAATTAAACTCAATGTTGAAAAAATTTTTTACTTTATAATTTACTTTTGATATTGTTTAAATTTTAAAAATTTAAACAACTTACGTAGTTATGATAACAATCCATTGCCTACTTCAAATGAAATAAGTTTTCTCATTCCAGATTTTAACTATTCTTATTTCGTTGGTTAATTTAAAATTAAATCTTGTCGTAGTCGAAATATAATATTGATGTTTTGTGTATATTACAACATAATTCAAAAAATTAGGTAGATAGGCACCACAAAACATTCTTATAAGTTAGAGTGACAAACAGCTAACGAACATGTATACGAGGTGTGATCAATATATAACCGTTATTTTCAAATTTCGTGAGTTACGTATGTTCGATTTTCACATTTTTGTTTCTGTTATGTTGGTACACATGTCTGTTATATATGTTGGCAATATCAGCCATTTTGGATTGTCAGTTTGTTTTTGACAGATAAAAAGGTTAGTCGTGTTTTGGTGTGCTCTTCGATTTTTTACTATTCGAAAAAATGGATCAAAGAAATTGTATTAAGTTTTGTGTAAAAAATGAAATTAAATGCGCAAGGACATTTGAAATGTTGACTGTGGCGTTTGGCGAGTCTACTATGAGCAGAACACAAGTTCAATTGTGGTATAACCGGTTTAAGGAAGGCCGAGAAGATGTCAATGACGATGGTCGTCCGGGTCGCCCGAGCACGTCAACAACCGATGAAAACATTGAAGCAGTGAAGAAAATGATTTTGGATAATCGTCGAATCACTATCAGCGAGGTTGCTGATGATGTTGGCATATCGTTCGGCTCATGTCAAGCAATTTTTACGGATGTTTTAGGCATGAAAAGTGCGGCAGCGAAGATTGTTCCAAAATTGCTAAATTTTGAGCAAAAACAACGTCGCATGGACATCGCTCAGGAGCTGTTGAACATCGTCAACGACGATCCAGATTTCCTCAAAAAGGTCATAACTGGTGACGAATCATGGGTGTATGGCTATGGCATTGAAACCAAAGCCCAATCATCCCAATGGAAGCGTCCAGAAGAGCCAAGACCGAAAAAAGCACGTCAAGTTCGGTCAAATGTTAAGGTTTTGCTCACTGTTTTCTTCGACTGCAATGGCGTGGTGCATCATGAATTCTTGCCACAAGGTCGTACGGTCAATAAGGAATACTACCTTGAAGTTATGCGCCGTTTGCGAGAAGCAATTCGTCAGAAACGCACAGAATTGTGGAAAAAACAATTATGGATTTTGCACCATGATAACGCACCAACTCACACATCGATGCTTGTGCGTGAGTTTTTGGCCCAAAACAAAACCGTTATCATGCCTCAACCACCGTATTCACCGGACTTGGCCCCCGCTGACTTTTTCCTCTTCCCAAAACTGAAGACACCGATGAAAGGAAAGCGTTTTGCTACGATTGAGGAGATAAAAGAAAAATCGAAAAGGAGCTGTTGGCGATACCAAAAAGCGCGTTTCAGAAGTGTTTCGAGGATTTGAAAAAACGCTGGCATAAGTGTATTATATCTGAGGGGGATTACTTTGAAGGGGACAAGATTGTTATTGATGAATAAATAAATACTTTTTGAAAAAATTGAAAATAACGGTTATATATTGATCACATCTCGTATATTCATTCCATCTGTCAGTGTGAATAATCGAACCTACTACTCGTATACCGGTAAACGCTCAAACGTTCACCAGTGTGTAGTCTCCTACCGTAAGTCCACCTTCACAGCCATATCAAAATAGTTTATTATAGTGTTTAATTGTCATGTTATCCCTATTTGAAAATTATCACTTTATGCAAAAAAAAATTAACATTTTTGATTTACTTACATAGATCCATGAATTCATGTATACCAATTTCTTCAAAATGGAACATTTTCTTACCTGAAACAAGAAAGACATTTCAATAAGCAATTAAATCATTTTGAATATTTTCTAGTTATGTACAGGGTTATTAATTATAAATTACCCACCCTTCATCATCGTTATTATTGAATATACAAAAAAATGTTTCAAATAAATGTTGTGTGGCTGAGACTGAATTTTATTTGCATGCTATCAAAAACACAGTAGCGTGCTGATACTACGGCATAAAAAAATATTTTTTTTTGAAATGGAATATGCTGTATATTATTAAATTTTTATTTACTCTGATTTCAAAAGTATACCATATGATACCGGTGTCTTAAACCGTTTTCGAGTTATTAAATGTCGAATATCGTAGTTACTATACTACGGAAAAGTTAACATTATTAAAGTAAGCTATGAAAAAGACAATAACATTATTGTGTTTGATAAATGGCATTTCCTTAATAAAACAGTCAAAATGGAAATGTCATTTATCAAACACAATAATTGTCATTTTCGTAACTTACTTTAATAATGTTAACTTTTCCATAGTACAGTAACTACGATATTCGACATTTAATAATTAATTATTTTGTAAATTTGTATGTTACTATCTGTACTATTTCCTATATATCTTCTTCTTCAATTTGCTAATTTAATGCGTATCCTTTTCTTTTTATCATTTAGGTAAAATTGGAAAGACCTTGCTGATTACGGAAATTTTTCTTGCTTCTATCTGTTTGAACGTTACTGTTGCAATCTCCTGACTATTTTTTCAACTTGTATGTGTCTATCTTTGAACCAGCTTACAGTGCTTGGTGAGTTAGTTACGTCGATTATACTTAAATCAAATTAACAATATTTTATTCACTTATAATCTGTTATTTTATTTTCTGATTCCTTCCTTTTTTTTTCTATTGTAGGTGTACGGTAGACGAACGTTTGTCAAATGGATCATGAAGAAATCGAACAAAGAGTTTTAACTAAATCTATATTACTCTACTATAACTAAATATTATTAATTTATATTCTTTACATCGCTAAATAGTATGTATGTTTTATTTCTTTTTATTACTTCTCACATTTATTCCTATAATAAATGATGTCAGCAACTAATTTTTTAATCAATTGTTTTGACTTCAATAATTATTAAACTAATACTAAATCTATTCTCAATGAATATGTATTTAATGTAGTTTGCATACTCAAGAAATATGCAAATATAAGTAATATTAATTTCGTTTATTACTTTGTGCGTATAATTTCACATTTAAAACTTATAAAGCACAAAAGCAAATGCGTTTAATATAAAGTGATAAAAAATCTAATAAATGTTTGAATGTTCTACTTATGAATACACTTGAAGTCAAGTTTCGAATAATCTATAAACATTTGCTATAACTTCTTGAAGAAGTAGAACTAGCATATTCGTTATGACAGCAAATAATTTCAATCCTTTTCCCGCCAAACAAAAATCATATTTGTTAATTTTTGCTATAAACTAAAATTCATGTACTTTGGCAATGGCAATTTTCCTTTCTAAGTAAAGCTATAAAGGAAAACTTGAGGATTTATCAATTATTTGTCAGAGCAACTGCAATTAATTTTTTTTTGAAAATTACATATTTGTAAGTAAATAAGTCCTAATCGGGTTTATTCGAATCTAAAGAGAGGTTCACACTGATGCAATTTCTTGCAGCTATTTATCGCATGTGAAAAGTTGCATGAACGTTGCAATTTTTAATAGTTGCACGGCTGGTTCACACTGATCAGGAAGTACACGCAATTTTTTTACAAATGAAATTTTTTTTTTTTTGGTACTACCAACATGAAATAATTATGTCATCATTATTTTCAATGTATAGTGATGAATAATAATACATGTGCTTTGGTACATTTCATAAGACAGGTTGGCAGCGTACAAGTTACTAAAAACTTGCATGCAATTTCTTCAGAAAATAGAACACGCTTTAATACGTGCAACTTCTCACATGCGATAAATTGCTGCAACAAATCGCAAATTGTGAACGCGAATTTTCGTGCAACTTTTTATAAAACTGGAATTGCTGCAAGAAATTGCATCAGTGTAACCCCTCTTAATATTCCATAACTTTCGCAATAGTGCTCACAGGCGCAAGAAAGTAGGTACCGCGAAATCAAAAATTATATTGAAGGTTTGCCATGGAATGTAAAACGTCTGTCTTAAGTTATATCAAGGTGTCATACTGACAAATAGTAATGACAGTATGACACTTAATGATATAACTTAAGACAGACGTTTTACATTCCATGGCAAACCTTTATCAATATAATTTTTGATTTCGCGATATTTTTAAACAGTACATATTAGTACCACGCGATCATTTAAATTCAAAATTATAGCAGGCGGGATTTTTTTTATTAGGTTATCCAGAATGTCAATTATTGATTAATTAACATTTTGAAACGTCACTTTGACAATTCTAATTGTAAATTAGTACTTATATACCAACTTAATTTAAATTTCACAGCCTGCTCTAATTTAGAATTTAAATGATCGCGCGGTACTTTTCACAGCCATATAAATATACAGATTGCTCGATTTATTCTTTTTTTAAAAATTTTATGTTCAGCAAATGGTACCTATGTAATTCTAAGGAACATGTTTTAAAATATCAAAATAAATATTAAATTATATATACTAAAATGGTATCGCTACTATAAATTGAGCCCATAATAGGTCTTTCATCATTAATCTTTTTTACATAGCAAAAAATCATAGCATTTCTTTCAAAAAACATAAGTTTGTGTTGGTTCGTCGTTGTAGAAATCTATGTATACATGAAAATATCTTTAAATTGTAGAACTCATGATTATCTACAATTTTTGTATTCTAATTTTTTCGCTGACGACAAGTAACATTCTTACTCTTATCGAATAACGATTTTTTGCAAATATTTCGTAAATTGTGCATTCTATATAGATTTAGCAAGAGTACAAAAGTATTTAGAGCTAGAATTGGAATAATTTTTTTAAAAGAAATTTCGAAATTCGGAGCGGAAGTAACACTTTCACTCGTATCGAGTAGCACTTTTTTGCAAATATCTCGCAAAGCAGGCATTCTATAAGAGAAAAGAAGTACCTACTTTTTTTTAAGAAGATAAAAGTATTTAAAACTTGATTTAGAACAAAATTTGTATTAGTTGAAACGCGCAATAGGTATAAGAAAGTCCTGTGGTGGCCACACCTAATTTTTTTGCTGGTACTCGTGCGTATAGCCGTTTCGAATTGTTATAAGAGGAGCCTCATGAAATCCATAACAATGTTCACTTCTGTACTGTGGTATCTACCACCGATTTATTCGCAATAATTAAATGCATTACGAAAAGGCTAATTCCGAATCTAACTCTATGAGATAATTTTATTACTTTTCTAAGCTATTTACTTTGTTAAAAAAATTTGGCTATAAACAAGTTTCGTAGCAGAAACGAATCAAATGGGGAACTAATAATGGTATTCTTTAATTTGTCAATCAATTTTCCGGTCCCCAATACCCAAGTATCTGTTATAGGCGAGCAAATGCAAAATATGTCCTATACATTCTAGTAGTTTTTTTTTCTAGTTTGTTTTTATACTAATATACATCAGTCGACAAAAAAATCGAATTAAAATTATCTATAATTTATAATGATATTTTGCATAATCACAACTTAATTGCAACTATTTTCTTCTAATTGCTTTATTTAACATACAATTGTGTATAAGTAATTTTTTAAACATTGTAATTTGAAGTAGCGCTATCTGATGCTGAAGGCTCCAATTAAAAGCGATAGAATTAGCTTAGCCTAAACAAACACCACCAAATATTGATGAAAAAACAAAGTAATTGGCGTTAATATATTGGTTGTTGCGTTGATCTTTTACAAAACACTTTGAGATGATCATGTCGAGGTTCTCAGATGATACAGACACATTTTATGACTATTGTTTCAGCAAAATGTCAAGTTTTCAAGTGTTTGTAATTTTATTATTTGAGCTTATTAAGCGCTGCTATTCACAGAATACCTAATCTACATAATGCTCTTTTTAAATATCACAAAGAATAGCACCAATTCTCATTGGTAACTTTTATTTCTTGTTACAAAATTTACATGTTTTTTTACTATGCTGCCATCTATGTGCCTTTTGCGCAGCGGTCCCGCTCTTAATGCTGAAACAGACAGTAAATTAATTAAAAACAACAGATATACGTTTAGGTAGAATAAAGGTTAAGTAAGATATGAATTATATTTTCCCAGTGTTTCATAATTTAAACCGTTCTGACATTGTAATGACTCACTATGTTAATCATTGATTTCACAAGTATCAAGAGTAGTGAAAGAACATACTATGGAATTATGTGAAAACACATGTCATGTCACTGGTTAAGTTATATATTTCGTGAAAATATCCAAGTGACGCAAAATTCTTTTTTGTAAGTCAGGAGCAATGACGGGAAAGAATTTCCATATATTGTAAATAAAAATATCAACTTATCTTATTGATTTATCCTACTTTTAATAATATTAAGACCAGTTTCTATCTTATTCCCAGCAGTAGGTAAATACCACTATACTATACACTGTGTTTGACTTTTCATAATAAGTTCAAGCGGATCAACACATGTAATTGTTATATTAAATTTCTCTAATACCTTGTATTTAAACCGTGATCATTAGGAATTATGTGGGACAACGTCTATCCAACTCACTGGAACCTAATTTGGTATTAAGATTTCTAATTTAATATAAGCAGATAACTAGTAGCGAAGAACGGCGCGTAAATTGTCTGTCTCTACTGATAGTAAAGCAAAGCCCATTGACCGCTATTGGAGAGGTCACTAGAACTGGAGGACGCCTCGAAAAACCGGATGAACGGCGGTGTATAAGGAGAGAAAAAAAACACAAAGAACAACAACAGCAGCATATTAGACGGAATATCTTCGATCCATTTGCAGAATCTCTGGAAGCCGTTAAGAGCATTTAACACACTGACTTGAATCTTTTGACTGAATTCTTTTGTAATTATCTTTTCAGCAGAATAAATTACTGAGATTGTGTCGGATAGGATTAAGGAGTAAATACAAATACAGCGAATAGAAATTTCTTGTTTGGATGACTTGAGTGTTTTGACATCTCATACCTCGAAGATCTATTACAGCAATTTATTTTTATGCTGTACACGCATTGGATTTACTAAGAATATGAATTAATGAAAGTAAGTAAAGTTTAAAAGAATGCTGTCATTATTATAACAACAATAAAATGTGTCGGATAGGATTAAGGAGTAAATACAAATACAGCGAATAGAAATTACTTGTTTGGATGACTTGAGTGTTTTGACATCTCATACCTCGAAGATCTATTACAGCAATTTATTTATATGCTGTACACGCATTGGATTTACTAAGAATATGAATTAATGAAAGATATAAGTTATGGCATGTACTATATTTATGTGCAATTATGTCAATTTGCTTTATTATAAGCGCCAAGAAATCTTCATTTACGTTTTGCTTGAGTCTAATTATCTGAAATATAATTATAGCATAACTATACTAAATTTACTGCCTTCTTTTCAGAACATTTTGCAGCAATTGTGATTTTAATAATTCTACCACAAGAAAAGTTTATAGCTTAAGAATCAAATGTTTATTGCTGTAAAATACTCTGACTTCTCTCGGCATATATCATTCTTTTACATCTTCTTTTTAAGTATTTATATTAATATTCTTTATTCTTATTAGTCGAATTATTGGAGATTTTTGATTCTTTAAAAGAATGCTGTCATTATTATAACAACAATTAGAATATGTAGAAGAACATTTTCTAAGACTATAAATAATTATACGGATATCCCACAAAACAATTTATATTGTTATCTATACAAAATAAAAACGGACTTTAAATTTTGAAATTCACTTTAAATAGCCTTTTATAACTCTTCCAAAATTGCGAAGTATTATCTTTCAAAGTAGTAAAGTGTTTGATGCGTTTGCCACGTTTTCAATAGAGCTGAACACAATAAATATCCTAGTAACGGTATACTGCGATACAAAAAAGAAAACCTATATAAAGAAAATGTAGAATATTATTAGCAACCAACAGGCGCCAATAAATTAAAATGTAGTCGTGTTTGAAATGGTGCAAAATTATACCTGTCAAGTAATATAACCCACAAAAGGCATTTCATAATAATAATATTCATAATAATAGCTGTCTAGATGTTCAGAATAAATGACAGATACAGCGATCTGTAGCCATGTAGGAATACGTTGTGTAATGTTATTATTTATCATATTTACCTTAAACATGGGTAATAATTAAAGTAAAAAGTAAAGTTAAGTCACACAGGTGTATTATTTGTAACATTTGTTGTGGCTAACTTAATTTAGATAAATATACTTCTTAATTGTTATATACACATATAGGTAATTGTAGTACTAATAGATTATATATATGTATATATATAGAAAATCTATTGGTACTACGACACAAAAAAAGAGGGTTTTATTGGGATATCCCGCTGTAGAGCAACCGTAGGCACGTGTTTCAGACTCGCTGGTCATCGTCAGTACGGTGTAGCCTTGGAGATGAAGACAAAACGGAAGAGGACGATAGACCGCCAATTGCAATTGATGGTCTTCCGTTTTGGATATCCAACTTTATTCCTTGGCTACATCGTACTGACGATGACCAAGGAGTCTGAAACACCTATCTACAATTGATCTACAGCGTAATTTACCCAATATTACCCTCTTTCTTGTTTTTTTATTATCCGCAATATTCCTATTAGGATATATAAAGTTCAGATAATAACTTGAGTTGGGATACAATAAATGGAACTAATAATAGTGAATAACATATTCATAATATTTAAAGGTTATTTTAAGTTGTAAATTTTATACATGCTCATTATACAAGCGTGGAATTTGTTTAGTCATTACGGAGAATCGAAAATTCACATAATACATTGTTATTTTGGAAGTGAACATTGAAAATTTTATATGTAGAAGTTAGAAAAATGTTAATTACCTTTGCAAATTAAAATACAGTATTTACATCTAATATACAATTAAAATATTGTATGTACTAATAATATAAAAGAATAAAGCTAATGTTATATGGAGAAAGTGAATAAAGAAGGGAATCGATAACATGTATAAAAATACGAAAACTATTAAAGGTACAAGGATTAGAAAAATAAGATAATGCAATTATTATTGCAAAATAATCATGAATATGATAATCAGAATTATAAATTGATTTAAAGTATATATACATATCTCCTGTTTATATTCTTCTGGAAAAAAAACGACAGGAGACATACAAATTATTCGATTTATCGCATTTATTACTATTTATCTGCAATAATTCCGTCTCTAAAATCTTATTGTGATAATAAGTTAATTGTCTACGTTTGAGTATACTTTTTTAAAGCGAATTCTACAGATAAAAAGCGGTATCAAGTCGTTTTAAAACAATAACTTAAAACAAAATTTATATCAAGTTCAAAAGAAAATATTCTGTTATACAATTGCATAATGTATGACTTTTACGTGAATCAATCTTATGTATTGTAATTTTGGTTTATTCTTTATTCTAATGGAAAGTAAAACTTCAAGGTTTCCGAAAATCTTTCCATGGCAAATTGAAAACTTGCCTCTCAACGTTAGGACTTTATAGACGAAACCAAAACTAACAATTACATATCAGAGAAATTAACTCGAAAATTATTTATACATTGTGTTTCTTACAAATATGGTGTACATAAATAAATTGGTAATTTAAAATATATTCCCATACTTGTATGTATATATCGATGTTTCAATAAAGTAATTATTTTCTTCTCAATTTGTCATTAATTTGGTGCGCGATTTAAGTGATGAAATGGTTGGTAGTCAGAACTGATTTTACCGCAAATCAGATATGAGATTTATTATTTGATTTCAGACTGCTAGAACTATCATTAAACCAGGTGGCAATGCAGGTTCGACCGTGAAAAATAATATGATGTACTCCCGTACGTAATGAAAGTTGCACAAAATTTGATCGTATTCAAAATTAAAATTAGTGTCTCAATTATCAATCGCAATTAATACTTACACGATATTAATTGCAACAATGAATTGCAGTCAAATTTAATATCAATTAAAATGTTAATTACATCTTTGAAAATTCCAATTAATTAATTGTTAATATTACCATGTATATATGATTTCACTGCAATATGTCACTGTCAACTAGCAGTACCATCAATGTCACGAAATCGCTTTCAATAATAAAGGTGTTCATACGGCGCGCTATGACTTCACCTTGCTCTGTTTGCCGGTTTGACCTGGATTTTGTATTCAATTCAAGAGGTAACACGCTTTTTTGGATGTATGTGTGTTATTAAATATGAAAACAAATTACAATTAATTAATTATTAATTTTCAGAATAATGACAGTGTTGTGATAATAGTTTAAAAAAAATAATGTAATCTTAACTAATCGGAAATAAATAATATTTTCGTTACACCAAAAAAAAATACAAATTGAAGCAGAATATGTGGAGTTCACACAAAAACAAAAACTAATAAATACTCTTATTTCTTAAAACTGTTCTACACAGATAAAAATCCATTTTGATTTCTCTAATAAATATTTGTTTGGAAATTATTTATTTAAACTAAACAAAATTTAGTTGAATTGAACATACTTTGTTCAACTGGAATAAATTGATTTATTTGAAACAAGTCTGCTGTTTGTTTGACGATTACAAGTTTGATTTAAATAAATATTTATTTGTACTCTTCAATCGAAATCTCAATGTTTTGGGTCAAATATCTGTTTATTTGAAGCAAATAAGTGGTGTTTTGAAATGCTGAGTGGATGTTCAGCGCGTGCGTGGTATACAGTTTGCATGTAAACATACCCCAATGTATTATGGCGTAGTGCGTGTGTTCTCTGGTGTGTTCCTTGTGTTTGCCCGAAATGGAAATAAAAGCATCATTGGAGAAGTGGAAGCTGCCTCATTTATGGCCTTTATTTCAAGGTAAGTGTGAATTATATATCCGAACTGTTAACTTATAGGAACGTGTACATATTCTATCATAACTGGGTAATGGCTGCCCTTATACCTATATGTATTGGTGTCAAATTAACAGCTAATATTTAGTACCTACCGTTTCTTTTATTACTTAATAGTACCAAGCTATACAGCAATACTCTTATTCGGGAAAGCTTATCTATAACTTCATCTGAAATTCTAAAATCACTACATTATGATTTTCTTTCAAACATTTATTAATATAACACAAATTACATCTATACCGTAAGCGTCATATTTTAATTTCTGATAGGAAAGTAGCAAGAGGAAAAGAGCGCGACGAATTAAACTAAAGGATAAACATAAGCGAGGCTGCCAAGTAGTGCCAAGACAGTACTCTCGACAAACGATTCCCCCGACATCGACACTACGTTGCTCTCCCACCACTGTTAGCAAGGAGGCTACGCTGCATATTGTAAGGTCATCTTCTGCATGGTATAGAAGTGTAAACCGAAATTAAAATATGACGCTTACGGTATATTATACCGTAAGCGTCATATTTTAATTTCTGATAGGAAAGTAGCAAGAGGAAAAGAGCGCGACGAATTAAACTAAAGGATAAACATAAGCGAGGCTGCCAAGTAGTGCCAAGACAGTACTCTCGACAAACGATTCCCCCGACATCGACACTACGTTGCTCTCCCACCACTGTTAGCAAGGAGGCTACGCTGCATATTGTAAGGTCATCTTCTGCATGGTATAGAAGTGTAAACCGAAATTAAAATATGACGCTTACGGTATACGTAAAGGTATAATACATATATGTGGGATGGGTCAAGGACATGTCGCCAGCATGACGAGATGGTTCTGGTGTAAACACGCTCAAAAATGCAAGTTAAAAATTCAATACAAGTTAACATAATATAATTGCTTTATTTGTTTGCTAAAGTCCTTGGGCTAAAACGGTTTTATCCCATTTCAAGTATGGGAATTACCGTGAGGAATACATACATACATTTGAAGTTTACTTATAGATGTATATTTGTAGCATATTAATATACTGCTTGATGTGCGTATTGCTCATGCATTTTCCAGTTTCGTTTTCAAATATATATTATATTATAGTCTTTATTTCAAATATACTTAATTATTTCTGTAATGACAGTGACTTGAATAATAGTTATTTATTGTGTATTATGTTTCTTGTTAGGCATTTAAAACACGAAAGGAAAGGGGCATGTAGGCACAATGTTAGCTCTATAGTGTTTACACTTTGCTCGAGTGTTCTAAAGGCCACATGACGCAAATGCAATGCAAATTTTATCCAAGACATTAACATTTTACAATATTGATGAATACTGGCAAGATTGACGTTGGTCACATAAATACTAAAGCTCGGTTAATAGCTGATGCCACTCAGGATGCGCGAGGCGTGGCTTGAATATGTATCATGTGCGTTAAAAACGTAGGTATCGAAAGCAATACACTACGACAGACAAAGTGCAATAAATTTATATACCGACTAATGTTTTCAAGTCGGTCTTTAACTTTTCATATGTAGCGAAATCTATATCTCTCACGTTTCATGCTGCGTTCTCCTTTTTAGTCTTAAAATTGTCATCCATGCAAGTGCCATAAGATCTTAACCGAGCTGTACATCAAATGAAAGGGCGTCTAAGAGACTGTAAACTGACATAGAACATTTGTAATGTAAGTATGGGGTGATTAATTTTCTTATTTTAAATTGTGATATATGGTTTTCCTTATTTATTTCAAAAACATTATTTTGGTAAAACTTTATATATATATATATTTTTATTTATACATTTATTATTACTTTTATATTAGAAAAAGTCCCCACGATTTGAAATAAGATAATCCAACTCAACCCAAAATTCACTGATATATGCATGTATAACAATTTATAGTCGCCTAAAAGCCATACTATTTGATACTTTATTTATTAAAATTGGACAATAAGTAACGTTTCGAAAATTTAAAAATTCGCCCGATATATATGAACATCAACAATTTAGCAGTTAGTTTGAAGTTTTGATTGAAAAAACTTCTAAAAGAATTTTCATGTACTGAATGAAAAGTACCACATAAAAATGATTGTTTTTTTTTTGTATTTTTTCCAGGACATAAAATTGATGAAGTCGAAGTTCTAAATGGTCTTGATAGGAACGAACTAGATTTTTTTAGCAATCATATTAAAGGTGACAAGATCAGACTAAAGAGGGGCCTAGCGGAGCTAAGAAAGGTATTTAGAAATATTCATTTTGTTAGTCATGCTGTGTTCAAATCTGTTTGACATATGGTAATTTTTTTTATTATCAATTTATCAACAAAATAGTTACTCATTATCAGTTTTGTGCCAGAAGGTCAAAATTTTTAACTGTGTTCTATATTTTAGAAATATTTTCAATTTTTTTTTCAATTTTGATATTCTATTTTTTCCATTTAGTTACATGGACTCAGCCCTGATAATGAACCTGCGACAAAGAAATTTAAACTAAGTTGTCCACCAATGACAGAAGATGCAGGAAAATCGAAAGAAGAATATATAATTGATATCGAGGAGTCATCCGCCAGCATTGCTAACAAAGATTTAGTTATTATTATATTATATTATTTAAGCCAGGTTTAGTTATATATTTGAATAACGATGTACTTCCGCATTTTGGAAAGATAAAAACTGTAGTTTAAAACGAAAATAAAATTAATTTTGTGGTATTAATATTACACGCTGCAAGCCTTATCATTGTACATAAGACTCGAGCATTTGAAAATCGTGATAATAACGGCAATCCACATGTATTTTCATATCAGTCTTTGGAAAGTCCGTATTTACTTAGTGTTCATTACACACGATGGAAAATCTGTTATTTAAGTTATCAATAAATAAGCGCTCATTTGTTGTTTTTTATGTTTGTCGGTTATAAGAAATATTATTGTGTTATTTTATACTTGTTAAAACAGAAACATTTGTTAATTTTTTACTTTCATAATAAAATATATTCACCAATAATATAACTTTTTGCACGACCCTTGCATAATAGGCACGTTCACTCCCTTAAATGAGGGAGTGAAGTGACTCTTTTGCTCCCTTGGTATAAAAAACATAGCCAACTCAATTTATGAATTTAATCGTTTATTTAATATTAATATTGACATTAATGTTAGTACCACCATTAATAGTGAACAAAGATGTTAATGGACTAATCACACGTTGCTTAAAGCCGCTAGAATTGGACAGTCGATTTTCTTTTACATTAATATCCACTTGATTTGACCCACTGGAAGTTGACGGTCGATTTTCCTTTTCCGAGTCTTTTCCGATTAGAATTTTTTCGGAAATCAAATTCTTATTAACTAATGAATTTTCAATATATCCCTCTGCGACAGTATCAGATTTCCATCCGCCATGACGTTTTATAACTCCAATTTCAACACCTGAATCGGCCAGAAAAGATGTTGATGAGCGCCGAAAGCAGTGGCCGGTGTAGGAAGATGGATTGGGTAAATTGAGGTATGAAGCTATTTGCTTAGGCAATCCTCCAAAAGTATTCTTACCTACGGGTTGTGTGGAACATTTGTTATTTCTGTAACATACAAAAAACCGTCTATGATCTGTGTTTTCTTTCCGCAGAACCATATATTTTTTACAAATAACAACAAAATCAATTGCACAGTTTTCTTTGGAGACTATCGTAAATGCTCTATTTACATGATTTTTGGTATTGTTTACAGATACCAAAATAGTTGATCCCAAGTCTTGGACATCATCTACTGTCAATTTTACCAGTTCATCCGATCTTAAAGCCCCAGCAATTCCCATAATCATTGCTACCTGAAATCATAGTGTATAATTATCTTAAATTAGAAACATTAACTTTTTTAGTTTACCTTAACCATCAAGTACTTTTCTTCTGGAGCGTCTATTAGAAATTGATGAACTTGCTCCTTAGTAAGAATTTTTGATTTTTTTGCCTGGTATCCAGTATTTTGTCTTTTAAGGAATGCTACTAATCGTGAGTACTTGCTGATGTCGACATTATTTTTCACGCTAAGAGTAGCTTTTATCATTGAATAATGTGACCACAGTGTTGAAGCCTTAAAATGCTTCGCCTTTTCGGCAAAATATACCAGGAGCACACTCTCGCTATGAATTTCATCTACTTCTTTTACCAGACACCAATCACAAAATTCCTTGAAGCACTTTTCGTAGATCTTCCTAGATTTTTCTGGCAATAAATTCACAACTATTTTTGAAGCCGTTTCTTCAATAGTTTCGTCACACATTTTTCCAATGCTTATTTAACGAAGCGAAGAAAATACGGGCAGTTTCTCGATATTCACAAAAAACCAATATGGCTACCCTTATTTATCGGTCGTCAAGGGTTTCCATCAGAACCAGCATGATTTTTGCGTTCGACAACTGGAAACGTCATGTTGACAATTTTTAAAAAAAGTTAGATTTCTTCAATTAAAATCGTTTGGGTCGTGCAAAAAATAATATATACACCTCGGGAGTGAATGAATTTCTCCTCGGTGCTTTGTAGAGCCCTCGGGCTTCGCCCTCGGGCTACAAACTGCACCTCGGAAAAAAACATCATTTCACTCCCTAGGTGTATAATATACTATTTATTTTTTAGAGTTAATAATGATACGGCAATTTACCCACGACCTTCAGTATATTAACAAGTCCCATCACTTTATAATGAAATCTGTCACTTCTCTTTTAACTCACTGTATATATATTCAACAATTATCCATTACTGTTACTATATTGTTTAATTTAAATACAATATCTGCTTGAAATAATTAACTAATGTTATTATTATTGGTATTATTATTACTATTAGATATTCTCTTGTCTTCGCATCCAAGGGGCTGGGAAGAACACTTTTTGTTTCTTCACAAGCAGCCCTTTGGATTTGAAGACAAAAGAATATCTAATAGTAATAATAATATTAATTAATTATTTCAAGCGAATATTGTATTTAAATCAAACAAATATTTATTGATGCCAAACAAATAAGAAGTAAACGAGAAATAAATATATATTTCGTTCGAATAAATTGTGGATTTGATTCAAACAATGCAACCGTTGAATCGCAACCACGATGATAACTAGAAATATTAGTTTGTTTTGAATACTAAATACTACGCACTAAGTAGATTGGATCAAATAAATATATATTTGAGTTGACTAAAAATAGAAACGCTGAACCGAATAAATCATGTATTTGTTTCAAAAATTGAATTTGTTTGGCTCATATCAAAACAATATTTGTTTAGATCAACTCCATATTTTTTTGATTCAAATGATTTTTTTTATCTGTGTACTTATATCTTCTTTTTTCTAATATCAAGAAGTAGTCGTGATGAGAGTAGTTTAATGTAAGAAAATTTGGCATACCTACCAAGTTTTGGTATTATTTCTAGCGCGAGATCAAAAATTATATTGATAAAGGTTTGCCAGGGAATGTAAAACGTCTGTCTTAAGTGTTATACTGTCATTAATATTACCCCAACATAAACGCTTACTGTATTCCCAAATACAACTAACTAGTACACCTGTTCTAAAATACGCTTCAATCATGTAAGTTTTGTGTGCTGTGGTGTAAACCATAATTGAAAAACTACAAGATGTTTAGAGAGAAAATATAATGACAAATATTAATGACAGTATGACATTCAATGATATAACTTAAGGCTGTTCATACGGTCGGATTTGTGAAGACGCGCAGGGGTTGTGCTGCCAATTGATTGTGCCCTTACTGCAGGATATTTCTTGACGAAAATTTGTCTGTAATAAAAGGAAAGTTGGTTCTATGCTTCTATAAGATTAGATTTTCAATAACTTTCCCCACTTAAGAGAAATTTTAATGTAAAAATGTGCTAAAATGACTGAATTCTAACGTAAAACAAACAACAAAGTATGAACTTTATCGAGAAAGTATTTTTATAGAAGCATAGATTTGTCTTTTGCAAATATCTTACAAAAATCAGAAATAAAATACATGCTTTAATAAATGTATAATCAATTGGCACCGTGAACCTTACATCCACCAATTCTGCTTATTTAACCCACTGGAAAGTGGCGCTGCATAGTGCATTTTAGCTTCAACTACCGAATGGGTGGAGACTCCAAACTGAACGTATTATAATTATTCTAGGCCCTATGTTTTAAGAGTCTTCTATACCTACCCGTTGTATTTATCGAGAGTGAGACTCATCTGAATACATTCAGATTTGCTAATATGACGTTTAGGAAAAAAGGCGTGTAGAAATTTACTCGGACTATATTAAGTAAACAGTTCGGCACAGAGACAAACTTTTTATGATTTCTTGAAGCTACTCTCTTCTCGAGAACGGTGTTGTTCATATAAAAGAAGCAAATGTCTAATATAAATAATGTCATACATAGTAGAAGTAAAATAAAAAACATTTACAATTTCTAAATACATAATTTTAAAAATAATTAGAATTTCAGATGTACACGGCTAATTTAGTAATTTAAAAGAAACTATAATGAAATTTCCAATAAAAATGCTTTGCGTCAACATTTGTATAGTTGAAATATTGAAAAAACAACTAATTATCAAGTAAAATACTGTTGTGTGTTAGTAGAAAGTAATAATAATAATATGCAGAGAATTTCGATAGTTTACAAAATTTCGTTACATGTTTAAATGACGATGCTCGAAGTATTTCTGAGTACAATAAACTAACATAAATCCCAAATTTAAAAAATCAGTTGTTATTCCGTCAGGAACATTTTAGAAATTTGCCTAAACTAATCGAATCTCAAATTAAAAAATGAGGTGTGGCCACCACACGACAATCTTATACGTATGAGCGTTTCAAATTATAGAGTTTTAAAAGTTTTTTATATAAAAATTATTTAAAATCCTATTCTAAGTACTTCTATTCTTTTTCAAAATTCCTACCGAAAGTAGGTCTTTTACTCTTATCGAAAATCAGTTTTTTACCAATATTTTGCATGTCATGCTTTGTAGACGGGTACGTTACGAGTATAAAAGTATCTAGAAAAATTTCAAAATTCGGACCGGAAGTACCACTTTTACTCTTACCGAATAGCGATTTTTTGCAAATATGTATATGGTAAATTATGCATTCTATATATATATCTATCAAGAGTACAAAAGTATTTAGAACTGGATTTGCAATATTCTTTGTATACATGAAATTTCAAAATTCGTATTATTAAGACAATGCAAGTACTTAGAATAGGATTTTGAATAACTTTTGTATAATTTTTTTTAAAAAGTGTTTAGTTTGAAACGTTCATACGTGTAAGAAAGTCGTGTGGTGGCCACACCTCATTTTTTTATTCAAAATAGGTAGAGATAATATCCGTCGGGATGTATCTCGTAGATAACAAACAATACCGTAGTACAAAACTTGCCTAAATTTTGTTTTTTTGTGGGACTTGTGTCGTGAGGAATTATGTATTGTAGTTTCCTAATTAAACATGTTTGTATGGAATATCAATAAAATCAACAGTTTATACATTTTTAGACAAAGTTGTTAAATATTTATGTGTACATTCATTATATAGTATATCACATCAATTTAAATTCCATCTTTTTATTTTGATTCGGAATCCGTAGACCTTTCCCTCTCTTGGTTTGACAGAATAATTTTTTAAAAATATATTATTATACCTATAACTCACATTATACTTATATATTATACACATTATACCTTATGTAGTTGATATAACGTAATCTACTTTAATAAAAGGAAAAAGGAATTGCTATCAAAAAAATTAGTCTTCCTGACTTTTATTATATTCACATTAGCAAATACATATTTTCATCCTTCTCTAAAATTGTGATTTTGCTGCTTGAGATAAATATATGTACCAAATAAATGACAGTCAATGACCGTGCTAACGATAAGAATTTGCAAAATCACAATTTTAGAGAAGAATGAAAATATATATTTGCTAATGCAGAACAAGTGTGGCATATAGCGATTCTACTACTGGGAAATGACCAAAAGGTACCAGATGACACAATTTTAGAGGAGGATGAAAATATATATTTGCTAATGTAGAACAAGTGTGCATATAGTGATTTTGCTACTAGGGCTTATATTTCGTTATTTTTACCTCCCACGTCTAAGCTATCAACTTCACTATGGGGTCGTCGGGAACTTTTTTGTAGAGAATTTCATGTTTTACAAAAAAGGTTTTGCTCTATCTAGCTTCGTTTTCAAGGCGGAAGAGATATAACGTCTTAAAATGAGTAACTTTCACAAGTTTAGCAGTTTTTAGAAATTATTTAAACAATTACTTTATAGCAAAATTAATTACATGCCCTATTCAGTCGATTTTCCTATATATTTCCTACTTTTTGATTGTTCGTGAAGTGAGAAAAATTTTAGTTTGACTGATTCGTGTTTGAATCGTTGCACCCTCGTTTACATGATTTTAACTTTCGGCCGAACCTGGATTGTGTCTAGACAAAAATCTAGCTCCCTCCGTCTTCTTTTAAGAAGAGACAGATACAATATCGTGGTCCTCCTACAGCCTACCTCCCGCTTCCACCCTCAAGATTTTGCGGGTTGCCCATCGACTGGGTGAACCGCCTTAAGACAGACTTTTACATTCCATGATAAACCTTTATCAATATAATTTTTGATCTCGCGGTATAATTAAACTATATTTGAAACTAGTTTTTAACGTATTTCCCATCAAAGTTAAATACTTTTAAGAATGACCAAATTAAAATTTATAGGTTATGTTTTCATGTAATATAGTTCTATTCTAATAAGTTTGTTACTCATTATTAATTGTATAAATTTAAACGGTAAAATGTTCTCTAATTAATGGTCACACTAAATAACAAATTATTCATTCCACAATAATTTATTAAGAGAATTTCATATGGACTGTTTGTGTAAGATTTTCAAAATTTGGACGAGAAATAAAATTTTACTCTCACCGAGAAATAGTCCCTTTTTTGCAAATGTTTATCAAATTTTGTAGTCTAAGCACATTTACGAAAAATACGGTGTTGCAAAGTTAAGTTGAAACCACTCTTCAAAATATATTTTTCAAATTTCGGACCCTCTATACCGGGTGTTCCACAAAAGCGGCAGTTCATTATTAGGTGTCTCATAATGCAGATAGCGAAACATTATTAATTCAAAAATTGTGGATAACCATTAGATGTATAAGCTAAAAATATTTTCTTTTATTACAGAGTGTTCGCGAATGCTGAACAAACTTTTATTTCCTCAAATGGAATGCTTATGCTTTTTCTTACATTTTATTAAGACATTATCATCATTAAATTAACATTAATTTATATTAACCGATTTTCAACTATTTTTGAGATATAATAATTTTTCGTCAAAAACTGTACTTTTGAAAAATAAATAACGAGTACCTAACTATGAAAGAACTATAAAGGGCCCAATTAATAAAGATATCATTTGACTACGTGTATTTAATGTTTCGTTTCGACATTTTAACGTTCGTTCTTTAGAATTACATACCATTCGCGCACACAAATTCTAATAAAAAGTAAATTGCAGTGAAAAGTACTAAAAATTTACTATTTAAAAATTCTTACTTTCTTGCGTCTTGTATCACATCTGAATAAACCAAATTTCGACTTATTAATTTAAAAACATGAGTTGCCATGACTTGCATTACACATATGTATTATATCCTACGGTAGTCGAAAAAGTTACTTATAATATTTTCTTTTAACAAATAAGTGATTTTCATTATATTTTTAAAACGTAGGAAGTTAAAACTTGGTAATTCAGGGGTTATGCACTTTTTGAAAATACTGCAGTTACAATGTATGACAGTTGACAAAACGCCAATCTTACGTTTATAACTTTAGTAAATCAGGCAAAATCGTTAGTACAAATATTCAAATTTACTTTACCGAAAAATAGGTATCTTAAAAACGTAGATAGTCTATTTTCAAGCAACACAGTTATCATAAGTTATAACCAAACAAATTTAAAAATGCGTAAAAGATAAAAGGCATAAATAATACTATCTTAGTTTATTACTACGTGAAAATAATTTAATATTTAAACTTCAGCTTCTTTATGCATTTGAAGTCGAGTTTCAAATGACCTATTAACGTGTAATACAATTTCTTGATCTGCGATATTTTCAATGTATTGCTAATTCATAAATTTTCAAGCATGTCTCTTAATTCATTTTATTGAAAATTATATATTTCTAAATAAAAATATTACGGGCAAGTTTTTTCTACTACACATATTTTTAAATTAATACGCTTTTTACGTTTTAATAGATATAACATTCTATAACTTTTGAAATATCGCCTATAGACGCAAGAAAGTAGGTATTTTTAAATAGTACATTTTCAGTACTTAAAATTTCATTTATTTTTTAAAAAAAATTGTGTTCAGAAAGTGGGACGTGTTTTTGGTTCGCTATGGAATATCACAAATCTTTTAAATTGGTGTATTATCCTAGAGTAGCGTTGAAATATCTAAACAAACGTTAGATTCAAATAGTGAACCCGTGATAGTTCTTTCATCGTTAATTGTTAATTTTTTGTATTAAAAAATGATTCACTATCTACATAATGAGATACCAAGAAGGGACTTCGCTGAAACATCCGGTATGTATAAGAAAGTAGAACAAAGACGTATGGTGTTAATACTAATTCAATCTTGTTTATTTATAAAACGTCATTAACGTCATAGTATCTCGGTGCCATAAATTAGACAGTAATAAACTTGTATGAGTGTTAATTCCAGCGATTCCATTATTTTTCTGAAACGAGGATCCCCTTTTTTGAATAAATTCTTCTCGTGATTCCATTCTTGCCATACTTCACAATTAAATAGAGACTAAGCAGGCAGCAGCTGTTCGCAACAATTATTCTGCGAACCACCTGGTATGATGTACAGGACCTCGGTCTTTCATTTGATTCGCCAGATTGTCAACATTTGTATTTCTGCTTCCAGAAGATTGCATTTTGTTTACGCATATACAATTCCTTTAGTAATATTTGGCTACTTAAACTTTCTTCTATAGTTTTGTTGTCAGAAAAGTAGAATACGGTTCACCGGTGTGTTCACCTTATTATATTTATCACCAATTCTACATCAAAAAATACAACGACGGTGTTTTAGAATACCCATCCGTTGGAGTTTGCTAATTAACTTATTGAAGGAGAAGAGAACGACCAAATTATTTTTATTATTTACAATCAAACCGTTAATTATTTATACGCGATGGTTGTATGAAAGGCTTTGTTCTTTCAAGTACAGTAGTACAATTTTTAAAATGTGTGATAACCTAAATAATTTACAGTTATGCAAAACGAACATATGTCAAGCGGAAATCACGATTTAAATATACTTCTGTAATTGAAAATATATGCAGCTGGCAGCCTTTTTTGAAACATAGTAATATATTTCGGAATTACTTTAACATACTAATACATATTTCCACATACGTAATTTGACTGCAAAAAAGAAGCAGTAATTCACCACTATGCAGATATTATATCGCTGAGATTATTATATTATATTTTTTAATTTTAAAACTATGTAATTACCTTGAATTACCGTACGAAACTAATGCGTCTTATTTTAAATAACAATTACTTTGTATTATTTAATTTTTTATTTAAATCAAGTAGGTGGACGTGTTGAATCTTCAATGCCATAACCAAAAATAAAATATAAAGGTTTCTAAATTCTAAAACCTTCAGATGATTGTCCTTAAAAAACTAAGCAAACTAACAAGTTTATATATAATGGTTAGATTTCAATATAACAAGAATATAATAACAGTTGTTATCTACTTGTGTTCCACACTAACCTATAATTTTAGATTATGCAAATCTCAATTATTATTTTCATAGGAATATAATTAGTATGCCTATCTGTGACAGATATTAAACGCACCTAATTAAGCTCGGTTATAATAATTAATATTAAAAGGCCGTGCAAATATAAATGTCACATAAACGCAATTACGAAAATTACTTTATTGCCAAACGCGGTTTATTTATTGCCAAAATAATTTTTATGTACTTATTAAAGTCTCGTATCATATATACTATGTACATATTCGAATTAACAAATTTAAAACCAAACTGATTTAATTACCTTAAACTCTTGATCTATATTTAACACAGCGGTTTCAAACTTTTCAAAGTCGCGGCACCTTTTCTGATTAAAAATTTTCCATGGCACCCTACCTTAAGTAAAAGTATAACTAATCGTAAAAAATAAATAAAACTCGTGTATGTTCAATATATACCTATATATTTTTAACTTTATTATTATTAAATTAATAATTATTGTGATGGATTAGTTTGCAAATCACAGCACATTTTCTCCAATCGTGGAGTTTTTACAGCGAGCGCCGAAAACCGAGCTTCGCACAAATACGATGTCAAAAACGGAATTAAAATCCGTTGAGCCTTATCACTAGGGCGCGGACAAGTACGGTTGATGACTCGTCGCCCATATGGCCGCACTATTGAAATGTTGTATTTTTAAAGAGGTTTTAATTTTATTTATATAATTGGATAACAGGTGGCTGGTGATCTATAAAATACAAAATACCTTATCATTTGTTCATTTTCTCTTCTATAAGACTTGTTCTCTTTGAATTAAGTACATCCTTGTAGATAGAAAACGTCCTTTCTATTCTTTTATTTCAGCGTATTTAGCATACACAATTGCCGCAATGTTATTAAATCTGGATTTCTATTAAAAACTGCGTCTAACTTTTGCCGAAGACCACATCTGAAGTCACTTGGAATACTTTTGAAATTATTAATAGCCCACGTCTAATGTGGTTAAACCATCTTTAATTTGAGATTTCGATTTTCAAAATATGTGATTAGTTTAGGCAAATTTCCAAAGTGTTCCTGAAGGAATAACAACTGATTTTTTTAAATTTGGGATTTGTGTTAGTTCCTTGCACTCAGAAATACTTCGAGCATCGTCATTTAAACATGTAACGAAATTTTGTAAACTATCGAAATTCTCTGCATAAAAACTATTTCTGTTTATGTTTTAGCAAAGCTAAGTGACGAACGTGCGATATTTTGACATTCTGTAACGATATTTTACAGACTTTGTAATAAATTTCGGAATCACTGACAATTCATTTTCATATCAGAAAAAGTAACATAAACAACGTTCTAGATCCAAATAAATGATAACTAAAAATGTACGCGTATGTTATTGAAACTAAACCAAATCCAGTCTAGATAATTGGGAGAAGTCGATTCAATAAAGTGGTATTAAACACACGATTACAAAAATTACGAAGTACGTAATTAACAGTCAAAACAATGAAAAAACGAAACAAACTAAGTATGAATGAAAATTATATTTCTCTTGCGAAATATAAGGTAAATATAATAAATTTTAAAAACCCCTCACGCTCCGATCTACGCCGATGAAGAAAGGATTTTACTCATAAATTCCTTATTTTATGGGCATTTTTGCTCTCATTCTTGGGCACTTCTCGGGCGTAAACAGATGTTGCAGTTCACCATATGAATTAGTACTATTCAGTAAGCGTGTGTTGTTTACATTATTTCTTTGCTCCGTTGTAACTTCGTCGTAGTTTAAACCGGTCATGTCCGCGCCCTACTTATCACTGCCAAATTATGTTTTCAAACTATTATCGCACGATAACGATAAGATTTTTTTCTTCCACAATAGTAAATTCAGAGGGAGCAATAGTGTTTAATGGATATTGAATCAATGCACACTTATGTAGTGCCCTTCAAACATGGTTTTTGTATCTTGAGAAAGATAAAGTTCATTTGACGTCAAAAATTCCTGCAATATTAAAAAACAATCTTTGCCTGCATCATTCTATGAATTTTGTTCTGCATAGTTAGATGTTTTTTTTATATATATAAAAGCTGATATTTCTTCCATTGACTTCAAAAGGTGCAACTTTTTTACCTGAAAAGAGAGACTGAGGAAATTATGCTTTTCAAGAATGTCGCATAAATATTCCAGTTTTATTAAAAAATCAAAATCAGCATAATCTTCTGCATCTTAGTATCCTTACTCTTTAGGAAAATAAAAAATTCTTCCCGCAATTCAAAGGTACGTGATAAAACATTACCACATTACATTTTTTTTAGTTAGGCCAAATGTCTTGGTTCAATTAATTATGAAGGTTTTACAAAATTTCGCGGCAGCTCTGTGAAGAAACCGCGCACAGTTTGGGAACCTCTGCTTTAATATGTAAATGTGGACTTCGTGAACTGATTTAACTTTTCTCATATATTTGTTATATTCAAAAGATATACCGCAAATATGTTTCCTCCACGCCTGTTTTAAAATATACACATTTTGATGTTGCGTTTCGATGCAGAATTATGCACATTGTTTATACGGGGAGGGATGTTAATGGCCATACATGATATATAAATTTTAGTTCCGTTTTATCTGATAGAGGGCGATATAATTCCCATGTACACAACGTTAGTAGAATGACAAGCTGTCATTATACTAACCTTGCGGTTTATACCAAATGTCACGTATATATCAATTTATAAATAACAACAAGTTTGATCTTTTAATATGCATTCGATTATTATTTTTTACTTTTGGAAATTCGTGTAATGTTTAACACAAATTCTTTATTTTCATGAGCAAGTCGGGCGTACCTCACGGATACAGCCTAGGGCCGTTATTCTTCAATATATATTAATGATCTCTTAAATAGATTAGATTCTAGGGTCTGCATACGCCGATGATTTGAAAATACTCTCGAGAATTTACAATGACACCCATTGCCATCAATTAGGAAGGAATCGAAGGTGTTGACTTCCGTGGTCGTTTTCTAATTGTAGATCTCGGTTTCTGGGTTGGCATCTTCAACGCTGCACTTAGTTGATCGCTGATTCGCAGTAACTTCAAGAATTCTAGGATACTGCACTGTTCCTGACTTATATAGGAATCGAGTCAGATGGTGATTGGAGCGTTGAGTCAATCGCATGCGTCGTATGGGCGTGCTGATTCACTGTGAAGTTTAATTGAGCTTGCCACGTTGATTATGATGTATAGCCATTGTCTCTATTAAGATTACAGATATGTTTGTGAATTTCAATCGATTCACAAATTTTTCTAGGGAATGTGATTCACACAGAAGTTTGGCATCCTTGAATAGAATTTGATGGCCGTAGTTGAGTTTGTGTTCTGACAGTGCTGAACTAGCTATACTTAACAGTCTAGTACAACGATCGTATTCAGATACACGCACGTTGACTGGCCCAAGTTTCGCCAAAATAAACACTGCCACACTAACCTAGAATACCACAGGTGTCGTAGATCCTCCGAATCATTTTCCAGCGCAAAGTCATCCTCGACTGCGGTAAAAGCTACTTACCTCCTTTGTGGTGTAAATAACTATTAAATACCAAAGTGTAATAATAATCTTTGTCACCTTTAAACTCGTCATTAAGAAAATCATCCTTTCTTGTTAGTTGATAATGCACTGAGAAGTTCGAAACACTTATCCGGCGATTTTTGTTATTAAAATAAAATTTTGTGAAAAGCGTTTTTTATACCCGTAAATTAAATTCAGCAATTTTAAAATGAATTAAAGACTGCTCTGAATTACAATGATAAAAAAATATAATGAAGAAGAAAATAAACTATGACAAGTTAATTATTGTCAGTTAAATATACTCTTAAAAAAGACCTTGAATATTTATTGCCGAAGGATCAACACTGTATAACATTGTGCATGACGTAACTATAAGATGATACGAATATTGCAAAAGAAACTCTTACTACACAATAATAATGACTTTAATAATTGGATAAAATGCATTCTACTGTTTTCCACAATTTTTATGAAACTTTCTAAGAAGCTTATAATGTGAAAATCAACAATTTTAATAGGACAGTTTATAGTTTAACGAATAATATAATTACCTTCCAATGTATCTACCTTTTTTTATGTTGCGTAAACGTTATATAAAACGAATATCGACTTTACCAATTAGCGTAATCTATTACATAATTAGGTTTTCTCTCGAAACCAGTTGTTCATTTAAATAGACATTTCCTTGGATTTCACAACATGTTTTCTTTTTATTACTATCTTCATTGTCATTTCACACGTTTTGAGGACAGTTCACGTAGCCGAGCACGTTTTTAAAAATTACTTATTCTTATCATTTACATATATATCTGTTAGTTATAATGTCTATTCTTCAATAATTATACATAGAAACTAATTTTAATATATAAGTTTACATAATACATCACATGAATTCATCAAATATTTGTTAATAATATAAATACAACATGTATGTAGTATATATGTCGCAGCCTGTTACTGAAATTAGCCGTTTCATGAAAAGTCTGGACAGTTCATGAAATGCTGCCACATAATGAAACGAATAAATAGTACGTAAAAAGGCCAAATTTTGTAGACGTTACATGAAACGTCAGCGTACTTCTGCCTCTTGGTGAAAACGTTAAGAATTACACTAAGTGGCTGACTCCGTTGGTCATTTAATGTAACGCTGCTAATCAAACACATAACCTAAAAATGGCGGCATCAGACAGTTCCAGTTGTGTTCAACAAACGCAATTTTATAAAAAGTTGGAAGAGTTTTATTTACAGAAGCCGCTGCGAAAGCCCCACACAAAACAAAAAATTGAAGCAATTATACAAGAAATTGCAGTGGCCAAACAAAAAAAGTAAGTGAACCTGTTAAAATTACCTAATTAGGTTAGGTTTGCTGTTTGTATTTTCTACTGTTCTAAAAGAAGTTTGTCTTTTAGGGGAAGAAAGGAACGGCGAGAATATTTTTTACTACAAACATATGATGTTTTAACAATTGCCGATCAGTCACATTTAATAAAGAAACATGAAAGCGGAAGTGATATTGAATTCGTAGTTGCATACGAAGAATTGTATGAAAAATTATATGATTATCACGTCAACAAAACAGGACATGGTGGCCGCGTTAAAATGGAAGCTGCCCTAAGAAATAAACTTAGTATTCCACGTCCGGCTATAGAATTTTTTCTTCAGTGCTGCAAGAGCTGCAATGAAAAGAAGGATGGCAAACAAAAAATTGTGATACGGCCTATTGTCAGCAAGGATTTTAATGAAAGGGGGCAAGTGGATTTGATAGATTTCCAGTCACTTCCTGACAAACAGTATAAATGGATAATGAATTATCAAGACCACTCCACAAAATTCTTATTCTTACGACCAATGGAGACTAAGCGTGCCGAGGAAGTTGCTTCAAACTTACTAAGTATTTTCCTTTTAATAGGAGCCCCTAAAATCCTTCAGAGCGACAATGGACGTGAGTTTGTAAATAAAGTAATTGTTGAATTAAAAGATATGTGGCCTGAGTGTATCATTGTACACGGCCGTCCTAGACATCCCCAGAGCCAGGGAAGCATTGAAAGATCGAATCAAGACGTGGAAAATATGATACGAGCTTGGATGGCTGACACAAAATGTAAAAGATGGGCTACAGGCCTTCAGTTTGTGCAGTGGCAAAAGAACATCTCATTCCACAGAACAATAGGGCGGTCGCCATATAAAGCACTGTTTGGCTGTGAACCCAAGATTGGATTATCTTCTAGTAATATTCCCTCAGCGCTTGCAGTAACATTGGCAACTGAAGAGGAGCTGATGGGAATTATGAATGAAGGAGAAGGTCCAGTTGCCAAAAATACGGACGCACGTGAAACCATCAAAAATGCCACTGCTGTATCTTTGCCGGAAGAAGAACAAGAGGAAGCAAATATAAATGGCCATCAAGCACCAATGTGTGAAAATTGTTTGCAAGTTGCCAGCCCTGTTGATGTTTGTCAGCAAGGATCTTTGGTATTGTGCAATTTATGTCATGTCAGTGAAAGCATTACCAAAGAGCGCAACGAAGCTAGAAATAAAACTGAAGAAGCAGCTAAGAAAATGTTAAGTAATTCTGCGAAAAAAATGCCAAGTTTTAATATAGGCGATTGCGTATTACTGAATATTCCCAAAGTAGACAGAGGTCCAGGAGATTCCAGGAATATTATTTGTCTGATAATTGACCAGAAAAATGGAGTAAATCAGGTTGCTACTAAGTACGGCACGATAAAAGGATGGTTCGGTGCCGAAAGCCTTACTCTTGCGGGTTCAGCATTTCTAGACAAAAAGGAAATCCCTTTAGAAAAATTACTTAGCTTAAGAGAAGCAGTTACATTGGAGTCAGGTGGTCAAGGCATGCTAAAATGTGCGTGTAAACCTAGCAAACAACATTGTACTAGAAATAAGTGCATCTGTAAAAAAAATTACGTACTTTGTAACAGCCGTTGCCATAATAGTTTGCCGTGTTTTAATAAATAGTCACTTCGGCATATCTTAATATTTTTATTTTTTGTACCAGTGTAATGATAAGTGCAATAAACAGTTTACCTTCTAATAAATTTATTGTTGTTATAATATAATATTATTACACTAAGCGGTATATAAAGCGGCATTACGAGAAAAGACCTAGGTATGTTAGTTGTCAGCCAGTTAGTGTAATTTACTACGTTTTCACCAAGAGGCAGAAGTACGCTGACGTTTCATGTAACGTATACAAAATTTGGCCTTTTTACGTACTATTTATTCGTTTCATTATGTGGCAGCATTTCATGAACTGTCCAGACTTTTCATGAAACGGCTAATTTCACTACCAGGCTGCGACATATACAAGATGTGATTAATATATGTATAAGCAAATATTGACTTTTTTATTTAGTAAATTTGAAAAAACAAGGTGTGGGCAGCACACGACTTTTTTATACTAAGTGCGTATCAAATTATACAATAGTTCTAAATTAAGATTTAAATCTTCTTAACAAATAAACCTGTGGATAATTATATTTACTTCCGCTTCGATCTTACGTTTCTTTTGTAAAAAAATATTCAAAATCCTATTCCTGCTTCTATTCTCTCAATAAATGTCTATAGAATGCACAATTTGCGAGATATTTACAAAAAAGTGCTATTCGATAAGAGTAAAAGACCTACTTCTTTCTGGTAGGAATTTCGAAACACTTTTGTAAAAACATTTTTTCAAATTCACTTTTGAGTACATTCGAATTCTTTACAAATTTGTTTAGACTTAGTAGTTGACGAAATATTGGTAAAATTCAATTTTTCACTGAAGTAAACACTACTACTTCCAGTCTGCGGATTTTATTGAAAATCTAATCAGATCTCAAATGGGAGATTATACCTGTAAATATAAAATTTGGAATTAATAGCTTTAGCCGTTTGGCCGCTATTGAAATGAGAGTAGGAGAGAGAGAGAGAGAGATACTTCCTATATGTACCCATCTAGAGAGGAAATGATTTGGTTCACGTTATATAATTATGTCATTGTTAAGAACGAAACACTACAGAGGTACTAAAATTGATCCGTGGAGTACTCCTGTTTGAATATCATTAGTATCAGATATCAGTATGCTAAAGTGCACATCCTAATAGTTATTTACGAACCAAGTGCGTGAAATCATATTTCGCGAATGAGTGACCAGTTTAAAGCGCGAGCCGAAAGGCGAGCGCTTTATGGACACGAATTCGCAAAATGTTTCACGCACGAAGTTTGTACAATATTTTTTGTAACGAGCAAAATGTCAATAATTTTATTAATATAAATTATATCGGTACTACTTTTTTGTGGAGTAATGCAAAAAAGAAGGACTCCTAACTGTCATTCATTGCTGTCAGGTGTATTAAATAATTTGCATACATACCTATTTTAACATATTTCTGCAAAATATTTCCACATAATACTTTTGAAAAAACGAAACTTTGTAAATACTATAATAGATTTACGTAGGTACTATTTTCTTGGCGGAGTAATCAGCAATTAATAATATAAGTATGTAATAGATGGAGCCATTGATTTTTTAAAAGTTTTTAATTAATTTTATTAAATTTACAAGTTGTAATACACCAAGTTTATTTGAAATGGACATTTTTACAATTATACTTTATTACTCTAAACTATAATAATAATACATATTGTTAAATACGTTATCGTTTATGACACACTACTAATCTCTTGATATTAATTAAAAAAAATTGAATTGGCAGTATTGATTATTTGAAGTGACATTTAATTTAAAATTATCAAATTCAAAAAATTCTATTTCATTTCCTTTTATTTTCATAGAAAAACAACGAACTGGGTAGCATATTATTAAGGTTAGGAATTTATGATTTTAAAATGTCACTAAATTAATCAAGTTCTAGGAAGTACCAACTTTACTTTTACGCACTCGTGTTTAAAGTGACTTTTTACGCACGCAAATCGAATTGTGAAATGACAGGTTTTGATAAGCGAGTACAAAAATACCATTTAAACATACCTAACGCCGTACTTAAAGCTCCACAGCACAACGACTTTCCTTTCAATTTACCTTAAAAGGCATGTGAAGGACCATAACTGAGTATAAACCTGTGATGATAATAGTATACTACATTACAAGAGGGGAGGGGGGCAGCATCTTGTTTGGAGATTTTGACTAATCCTGGTGGCGTACATTGAAATTCTTCTTCACTCATTTTGTAAATATATGACAGTTATCAAATAAGTGTTCCGTCACTTTCAAGGGTTATGAATAGTCGGTTACATTTTACTTTCTTATACGTAGTATAAGGAAGTATTGTGATGATGAAAATTTTCGACCTCGATATTTTTGCAGATGTCCACGTTTTGAAGTCCCCTGATAGCGAAAAACTGGTTTTTAAAAAATGTCTGTGTGTCTGTCTGTGACCACGATAGCGGTCAAACCGCTATAGCTATCGATTCTAAATTTTGTATTTACGTGCATAATCTCCCTCTTGAGATCTGATTAGTTTTTCAGTAAAATCGATAGACCGGAAGTAGCAGTTTACTTCAGTGAAAAAATCGAATTTTGCCAATATTTCGTCAAGTACTAAGTTTAAACAAATTTATAAGGAATTCATATGTACTTAAAATTAAGTTTGAGACAAATTGTCTTAAAAAAGTTTTTCGAAATTCCAACAGGATGTAGGTCTTTTACTCTTATCGACTTGCGAATATCTCGCAAGTCATGCTTTTTAGGCAAGTAAGTTACAAGTATAAAAGTATTTAAAACATAATTTTCAATATCTTTTGTATAAAAAAAATTCAAAATTCAAACCGGAAGTACCACTTTTACTCTTATCGAATTGCGATTTTTTGCAAATATGTCGTAAGTTATGCATTCTATATATATTTATCAAGAGTACAAAAGTATTTAGAACTGGATTTGCAATATTTTTTGTATACATGAAATTTCAAAATTCGGACCGGAAGTAGCACTTTTACTCTTAGCGAGTAGCACTTTTTTCGAATATCTTGCAAAGTATGCATTCTATAGCGATTTATTAAGGGAATCAAAGTACTTAGAATAGGATTTTGAATAAGTTTTGTATAAAAAAATTCTTACAATTGTATAGTTTGAAACGCTCATACGTATAAGAAAGTCGTGTGGTGGCCACACCTCATTTTTTTAACTACAGTCCATTTTTAAAGTAGCGAGACGAATTTCTGAACATACCCCTGTCCCGAATTACATGCACGAAAATCTTGAAAACAAACTTACGAGTATATCTGATAACTATTACTGTCGAGCTCTGAATAGAACTGGTAAAGTATATAATGAAATAACGGAGAAATAATAGAAACAAGAACAAGGCTTAACCATAAACAATGTCAGTTAAAAGAATGTGAGCAAGATTGATACGGTGTCATTTGGTCTTGCTTTCAACCAATGAGATTTCACTGTCAATGTGGTCTGTTCAGAAATTCGTCTCGCTATTTTAAAAATAGACTATAGTAAAGAAAGGAATTATTTCATAGGCATGTACTCAGTAACAAAATAATCATATTTTACTACGTTTGAAGAAAAATATTTTTTTAACATATTACGTAAAAAGTGAGGAAGTGAAATAATGGATGAACTTTGTAGCAAGTATATTTTCTAAAATCACTGTGAAAGAGCGCCAATATTGCAATAAATTCAGATTTCCAAAGTAATGGAAAAAAATAGGTTTGACCACCACACAACTTTCTCTTACGCACGTTAAGTACAAAAGTTGTTCAAAAATAATTTTTAATTACTTTTAACCACTTAATCTGCTTGTTCCAAATATCTTTATACTAATAATTAATTGATTAATTAATTAAGCATTACAATATACCACTACAGAAATGGGCTGAATTATGGCAAAATCTTGAGAATATTAAAAAAACAAAAGAAAAAATGACAAAGATATAAAATTCAAATCAAAACAAGAAGTGTTGGGCATCACACGTCTCTCTTATATGTATGTGAGTTCCGAATTTTGTATAGAGAAATTTTTTCAAATTTTATTTTAAATACTGTGAATAAGTGTTACTACGAGACCCGAATATTGTAATATTCTTATACAAAAATTATTTAAAATCAAACTATAATTAATTCCATAATCTCAATATATTTGTATAGAAAGTATAAAGATATTAGCAAAAAACTGTTTTTCGATAAGAGAAGACCTAATTCCGGTAAGAATTTCAAAAAACTTGGGCGCATTTTTTCAACATTATACTTTTGAGTACTTTTGTATTCTTTAGAAATGTATAATAGGTAAACTTAGTAGTTGACAAAATAGTGATAAAACACGATTTTTTCCGATCTAGTGATTTATTTGAAAGTCTACTGACAACTACCTTCCACTTTTTCATGAATTTAGTCGCGGTTTTGTATGAAGATATGGCGTCAGATAGACTCAGGTGTGTTTTATGACCACAAGAAGCAAGACAACAAAAAATTACAAACTAGCACGTAAATAAAATAACAATTTTAATTACGCAAAAAACTCATCTACAGAATAAAGGCTTCTTCTGCATTTTCACTGCGCTCATGATAAAGTACGTTCATCTGTGACCACGTGACGTTTCCATTGCAAATTGCAAGGCATCATGAGTGAAGAGCAGAAGTTCTTATTACTCTTTTATAAACCAAATGCGAAATGTAAGTATCGTGAAGGAAATACGCTTATATGTTTAAGAACGTACATCCAACATTGTGCACATGTCCTTGAGAGTCGTCGCTGGAAATAATCGCGGCATCAACTAATTAAAGTAAACACGTTTTGCTCGATGAAATGTGTTACAATGTAAGTTGGGTGTTTACTTTAATATACCTGTAGGTTATAAATATGGCCTAAACTCGTTTGTGGCATAGAGTTGTGCATCAATTAACCTAGAAACAAAATTCTTAGGGGCTACTAAGTGTGTATGAGAAGAATTCGTTTTCACTGCAATCATGTGATGGTTTAATAGGATAAAGCAATTAAAATATTTAACACTATACGTACAAATGTGTTTTCTTATTTCTTTGATTAGTAGAAATAAAATACTTAAAACTATAAAATAAAACAAATAGTACCAGCTGCTTCAACAGTCAGATAAATCAATTGTTTTTCATGAAATTCCGCGAGGTTTTTTTGCATTACAAATACAGTGTTGGCCAAAAGTATGTATGTAATTATACACGTATATTTATCTCGGGTATATTTATTGTTATAAATAATAATAAGTAGCTGGCCCGGCAGACGTTGTTCTACCCTTTCCGGTAGGTGGCGCTATGAGTCGACCACAACGCCCCAGTATTGGGTCCAGATTTTGTAGGATTTCCTTTTCTGGCACTAAACCAACATATATAGTGAATATGACTCATTTTAGTTCATAAATATAAAATTTGTTAATAACTTGATTACAGCACCACCCATCGAATCCTAGCATAGCTAATGAACAATAGTCACGACAAAACAAATGTATGTTGGTTTAGTGAAATAGAAATAAAAATGTAGTTGTCTTATTTCTATTCCAATTTATTTCGCTACGTGCGCAACTGTCGTTTGACAACTGATTGTCAAATTGTGAATCAAGCCAGGCGGTTACCTAGTGACGAAAAAATGATAGATAAATAGAAATAAAATAACTACATTTGTTGGACAGATCGCGAAACAACATAAAAGTAAAAACAAATGTAATTTTAGTTTAATTTAAGCTGGAATGCGTTTTCCAGATTTTTATCCAGATCTTTCAGATTTTTTTCAATTGAAAACATTGAAATGAGTTATTTCCATCCCGAGAACATAACGAACAAAAACAGTGGACGAATCAACCATATATGTTGTTTCTATTGTCAATTATGATCGCGAGTACATACAAAAATTATGACATTTGAATATTCAGACTTACCTTTGTAATTGTCCCGGTGTTTTTCCTGAAAACTTTTCGAGGACCATAACAAACAAAACAAACCAAGAATTACGCATATGCATCGTTCGAATCGTGAATTATGGTCTTGAGTACATACAAAATTCCTGAAAAAAACACTTTCAGTGTTTCCCGAATTTTACAATTTTTCTTTTCCTAAAAACCTTATTATTAAATTAGCCGAACTCAAGTGATGGGCTTACTAGCGAACATTTCATTTTTATTTATATACAGTATGTCCCCAGATCGACTTTAAAAGAGGAATAACATTTTTATTTGTTATTTCTCAGAAAATTTCACTCTTGATGATTTACTCTGTCTGTTTTCAAACCCCCAAAACACAAATTACTTTTTATTTAACTCGAACGGTTCTCGGGATAATATCATTTTCTTGCTAGAAAATATTATACAAATTGGACTCAAGTTTTATTTAATAAATTTAACAAATAATGGAAAAATAAAATAATATTTTCAAAAAACTAAACTATTAATTTTCTATTCAAACAATACTCCTCCTTTTCACAGATTTCAATGCGAGCTCTAAATTCATTGAAACTTCGTCTTATTTCTAAAATTGATATGGACTGGACTGCATTTTGTATCCTATTTTTTAATTGCTCTTCATCACTGTCTAGTGGTTTACTGCACACAATTTGTTTTAAACGACCCCACAGATCGGAGAACATAATTCGTTTATGAACATTTGAATCTTCCAAAACTCTGTAGCCCATTTCTAAACAAAAATCCATACGGTTGGCCTCATCACAATTTTCTAAAGTTGGCCTAAATTGTGGTTTAAATGGTAAAATTTTGTTCTCCTTAAATATTCTTTGTAAATGAGATTTACTTATCCCTGTTATTATTGCCCTCCTTCTTAAAGACAACCTTGGAGATTCTCTTACGGAACGAACGGCGAGAACTGAAACAGCATCGTCTTCATCGAACAATTTCTTTGACTTCTTAATGTTTAGAACCGAGCCTGTTTTAAGGAATTTGGTCACCATGTTTTTTGTTCCAGAATTTGAAATGGTAACTTCCGGCTATTTTTGGTTGAATTTTCTAATAACAACTCGGTAGCACTCTTTCCCAGTTCCGTAACATTGAATTAGATAAATTCTATGTTGTAAAGTTAATACTGTCAGTTGTATTTTTCAATGAAATCCGCCTACTAGAGTTACTTCTAAAAATTACGAATAAAAACTTTTAAATCAAAATTTTGAAGAAAAATTATATTATCTCGAGAACCGTTCGAGTTAAATAAAAAGTTATTTGTGTTTTGGGGGTTTGAAAACAAGCAGACTAAATCATCAAGAGTGAAACTTTCTGAGAAATCAAAAATTACAATACTTTTCCTCTTTTAAAGTCCATCCGGGGACATTCTGGAGATAATAATAAGTTTATTTCAGAAATAAAATATACAGCAATAAATGAAAATATATATAATACAATTGATAAAAATATGTGAGAAGAAGAAATTATGATACATATTTTTTTAATGCTTTATTGACATAGAAAATCAATAAGGGCTTATTCCGAGAAAGTAGTTTCAGTAATATCATAAGTGCGCTTTCGTATATTCAGATATACTTTCCCGATTTCTATAATAAATTGATGTTGGGGTATGAAAATATCACGATCGCTTGCGCGTGGAGTACTTCCTAAGGGCATCATCAATTTACTATAGAAAGAGAGAAAATATATAGAATATACGGCAGTGTTCGAATGATATTTGTCATGATTATATCACGAAATAAGAAGAATAAAAAAAAGAAGCACCTAAAACACATCATTTATTAAGAAATAATAAACAAATCGATTTTAGAGTTCATTTCGATAGATTCTGACAGTTTCAAAATGTATAACTGACGTCTGAAAAAAGTCATTAAAGCTTGCTATGATAGACGAAGCATGAAGAAGCCAATAGGAAAGCGAAACACCAAATTGAATATACAGCTTTCGAGAGAAGCGATTGATAATATTGCAAAGAAGAATGTATTTCTAGAAACACTGCTATAATTGGCTCATTTTCTCAAAACTCCTAAACATGATTGGTTTAGCAGATATGCGTGATATAATCTTTTAAATATATTGTAGTCAGTCATATTTTTAATAGTACTTGGTAAGATGCTATACAGTTTAAAACCGACAAAGTAGGTCCATTTTTGAAAAAAAATCACATTAGAGTAGGCAATAAATAATTGTCAATCCGTGTGTTATATACATTGCAACTTGAAAATCGGTTCTTCTTAAAAACAAAACAAAGATCGATCATACCGGGTGTAGAATGTATTTTCGTACATAGGGATTTTACACGCAAAACTAATAATTTGCGAATATTCCCTCCCCTAATTTTTTTATAGGAAAATGTTAAACACAAAAATTATAGAGCTTTAAAAATAGGTCCCATTTTTTTTCTTCTTAGCTTACTATCACCCTCCGGGTCATTAAAGGAAAAAGAATTGAAGAAATGATACAAAATAGCAACAGCCGTGACATGTGACAACAAAAGTAACAAAATTCATTCATTTAACACAACAATGTGACAATTTTAGTAGAGGCGTTTAAATCTGTTTTAAGCATAGGTTTTAAGTCGTTTGCAGAAAATAAAAAACGTGCTGAAGAGATTTTAAAATTTTATTGAACGTGGTAATAAAGGTAGTTGTATTAATAACTAAATTAAATGCTCAAGCAAATCTCCGTTGACAGCTGAGCAGCACCCCAATCTGTCGTAAAAATTTCTTCTAGTTGCGGCCAGTTGATAGTGTGATATTTGACGACATTCTGCAAGTATTGCAGCTCTTAAAGCGTCGACATTTTGATACGTCCTTCCATTGTATAGCCGATCATGCAATGTGCCCCACAGAAAAAAATCATTTGGCGAAAGATCCGGAGATCTTGGAGGCCAATTAATTTCTCCACCTCGACCTATCCAGCGATTTGGGAATACATGATTTAAGTACTCTAAAACATCGCGCTGGTAATGCGCCGGACATCCATCATGTTGGTACCAAAATTCGTAATTAATTCCCAATTCGTCGATAGCTGGCCCGACTTCTTCTTGCAAAAAATTTAAATGCGCAGCACCAGTTAAGCGGTCTGCAATAAAGAACGGTCCAATTATGTGAGGACCTAGTATGCCAGCCCAAACATTGACACTACCCCGGTATTGCGTATGAGTCTGCAACATTAAATGTTCATATTGTGTGCTCCAGTAGCGATAATTTTGTTGATTTGGTTCACCAGTTAACTGAAATCGACACTCATCGCTGAATAAAATCCTAGATAAAAAAATTCGGTCATCATTGGCCATCTCCATCATTATTTCACAAAACTGCATTCTTTTTTCTTTATCCTCCTCGAATATTTTTTGGTGCTTTTCGTATTTATAAGACCGAAACCGCGGATCTTGACTCTTTAAAATTTTCTCAGCAGTAGTAAAATCGAGGGGTCAACCGCCGACGAAAATTCTGTACACCTACTTCCTCTTTTGAGAAAACTTCCACATACTTCCACCAAACTTCCCCACACTTCCTTCGAACTTCACACACTTCCTTTTAACTTCCATATATTTCTATCAAACCTCCATATACTTCCTTTAAACTTCCAGATACTTCCATAAAACCTCCACATACTTCCAACAAACCTCCATATACTTCCATCAAACTTCCATACTTCCATACTGATTTTGACAATACCTATCATTTCTTCATCGTTTGTTCATTATGTTTTGACACACTTTGTGTAAGTTTAAGAAAAAAACGTATACGTATATGCATGGAATGATTTGTTATTATAAGTCAAAGAAATACAAACAAAAATAGATTTCTAACTGAAATAAAATATCAAAAAATAACAAACTTTCTTTGCCTCTCAAAGAAAAACAATTAATAACTGCGTTACTTGTGTTTTAACTTGTGTTCTCTCTTAATTTCTTTGAAACCGTTTATGATACTTGTCCTTACACATTCTGTTAAGGAAAAAGGACCAGCGCCCTGTAAAATTATGGAGCCATAGTATTCATTTCCAACTTCCTGAATGTTATCACACTTTGGCCAAAACAATTGACGTGAATTTTCTTTTAAGAATGTCACTCTGCTAGTATGTTCATCGACGACCTCAATAACTCTGCCAATATACCATGAATTATCGTAAAATACAGCATAGTGATTTTCAATTTTTATGTAAACATACTTTTGCCTTCAAGAAAGTGCTTGAGAACTTGCCATATCAGCTAACGGAAAGTTATCGGGGACATTGCGCCGACAGAATTGTCTCCGCTATAATCGCCCGCCCTGGGCGGGCAGTAGTGACACTGAGGAAGACGCCCTGTCTTCCTCAGCTTCCCAGGCTTTTGCATCCTGATCAGTATCACTACTGTCCGTAACAGCTGTTTCACAATCAATTACGAAATTTTCGCATTGGAGCGTGACTGTAGAACTTTTGATTTCAGAACAGTCACCAGTTTCTTTTATCAAATCAGTCAAAGTTTGATCATCTAGCACCAAGTCTATAATGTCAGTCGTTTCATTTGGATTTGGCATTGAAAATTTATAGTGTACGATGGCGTAAAATTCATGTCGGAATGATGATCACTTTATTAATTTACCGTCGCGTCTTTTTGAATGCTGTACCGTGTGCAAAGACATCCTATTCCCTCTATATTTGATTGAACAGAAGTTGGGCTCTTGTTAGAAAAACCCTTGAAATAAAGAATTCGACCACAAATGTAATTATCAAGTTTCAATTTGGTACAATTTGTTTTGAGAGTTTTGCTTCTCGTATTTTTAGAAGTGCTGTTGCAGAATACCAGTCACCAATTCTTAAATGTGTCCTCTTTTCTACTTTGACAATGGGATCGACTGTACAATTATTCGATGTTTCCATCGCAGACTTGTTGTAACAGATAAATTTCCTTAATGGATCAGAACTTACTCTTTGGTTTTCTGTGTTCAACAACCGGCACAAAGAACTTTTTTTTTCAACAGTTACTTTATCTTTCATTAAAACGTGCGCAAATGGCCCCTTGGCATAAAGTTACTCCCTTTGTATTTGTTGGTATGTTCTTTAAATAACGAGCCCCAAGCGTTCTTTAAAAGGGCAATTTCAAATATATCCTCACATGTGTCATTATTTACATTTTTATCACCGTCAAAAGTGATGTCTGAATATGCTCTTTTTCACATATTATTGGCAATTCATCATCGATACAATCTTCATCTTGTTCAATTGTTTCTTCGTCAGAATATTGACTCGAGCTTGCAACCTCGCTTGCATATGCTGTATCATGTTTCTTATTTACTATAGTTTCTTGAGTCATACTTTTATTTTTCTGAAGTCGATTTTGCCTTGTTTTCTGAATCCCTGTTCTCTCATTATTTGCTGTAGCAAAAACTTGTTTCCACGATCCCTCCTTTACCCTAATTCCAAGTTTACTCATATCCGAGATTGCGTCTTCTACAGCAGAGTTAACAATCATTTCTACATTGTCCTGGAAATTTGCCTCGGAATAAGAAGAGAGAAATACGATAACATCTTGATTCAAAATTTTTCTTTTTTTTTCTCTTGGGAAGGTAATACAGTAGAACCCCGATTATCCGTGTGCGGATTATCCGGGCTGCGGATTATCCGTGCCATACGCATGATGACGCAATATCGATATCGCCAGCAGTGTACTAGGGGAATCCCTGGGAATCATTCGCTTTTCATCTGCTTTATGTACATAAATGCAAGTTAACCTACCTATGTAGAGTTTATTTTTTCATATTTAGTGTGTAATAGTACGTATTTAAATAATATAAAATAATATAAACTTAAATTTAATAGTGCAATTAAATTGAATAAAACTGATTTATTGATGAAATGAATAAACTTAATGAACACTCCTCGTACTTTAGCTCAGTTAAATATTTCGGTTTAGCATAAGACTCTTAATTTCAAGACGGTTCAGGTATTTAGACACTAAGGTTATTGTCCTGCACGTACTATTACTTCTATTTTATATTCCAAATTTCTTATAGTAAGGTAGACAAATAATACGCAAAAGAATATTTAAATATTTCTAATATATTGATAAAAAATACCATCAACACAGATCAAGTTACAAACAAAGGTTATAGAAACAAAATATAATTCAACTGGTACAACACAATACAAATTACGCATTAATTACAACATGGGCAAATATAATTAATAACAGTGCAATGACGCTTTACCTATCAGTATACCATGGATTTAATTAGATGCTAATTGAATTGTTTTATAAAAGAAAACATGCATGATATAGGCCTTTAATTCAAACAACGTTGGGTACCTGATACGATGTTTTAACGCCGCTGGGCCGCTTTCCCATGGTAGACTGCAATCGTCGTCTTCTTTGTCTGGGGATACGGCACACACTTAATTATTAATAGAACTTTTACTTCACTTGACCCACTATTTGTTTTATTAAAACTTATAACAGTTTTCTCACTAGGCTTTTTCTTTTACTTTTTTCTAGTGCGTAGAATTACTTGTATTCGCACTGTTAGCCTGTGAGAAGCGTTCCCTTTTGTTGGGTGCGGTCTAGTGTTATTCTACTTAACACGGCCTGCGAACCTATTCATGCGTCGGCTAGGGAACGTCTGTCTCTTCTCTTGCTTAAGTCACGCCAGGCCGTATTTCTACTCGGGAATTCCCCGAGCCACCTATGTGCTTTACATTTCTTCATCACACTCAAGGTTCCACGTGTCGGTTGCACACAAACGGTTTCTTATTGATGTCGCATAACTTCCTGGCTAGCGCCGATATCATTGTCGCCACTTATGTTTTTACACCGATATACCTACGCACTATTTCTCTTTTACATATACAGAATTTATATAGGAACATTTTAAATAGGAATATAATAATTTAATACAAATAAATGAATAATACATGTTTCCTGATCTGTGTTGACTTATTATCTACCATAATATCATAATACACATTACCCTCCTATAAATACTTTGGATGTTCTATTATATTTATATTTTATTTATTATATACAGGGCCTACCGTTACAAGTGTAAAAGTTTACTTATGTAGAATTCTGTTTTTTATTTTGTTATCTTTTTAGTATGTATACATTATACATACATACATACATATAAGAAATAAATGTTCGGATTATCCGTGCTTTTCAATTTTCCGTGCCTCGTCCGGTCCCGTGGAGCACGGATAATCGAGGTTCTACTGTAGTATCACTTAAATCGTGCGTTAAATTATTTATAATTTCTATTCGGTTTAGGCGAAGTAAGATATCCAACATACTAAAGTTGACGATAGTGCTAAATGTGGACGTCAGCGACCTGGTGCTGGTGGTAACGAATAATTGCAATAGTTTTAGTAACGCGTGCGCATTCAACTCGACACACATGTAGCAGTTGGATGTTAAAAAGTTGTCTTTTTCATTGTAAAGAGATTTATTCTCTCGAAGTCATGCCTTCCAAATTCGAAGGAAAAATACTGCGTACCAAATGCAATAAATACGATGTTCAACATCACTGTTTTTAGACAAAATGAGTCGATAATAAAATGCATGACCTTTAGAAAAGCTATAGTGCCGTCATTACCTGGAATATTTGGTAGGAACTTCAGTACAGTCGAAGAACACATTTTTTTCAGCCGAGGCAAAATTCATTTTATCTTCCGGTTTTAAATCGGAGATTGTCAACTTGTGTTTATCTTTGGAATAATCACGGACCAAGAGATTAAGATGTGTGGCCGAAGCAACATACTTCCTTAATAAAATAGTCAAAATGGAAATGTCATTTATCAAACACAATAATTGTCATTTTCATAGCTTACTTTAATAATGGTAACTTTTCCATAGTAACTACGATATTCGACATTTAATAACTCGAAAACGGTTTAAGATCCGGTATCATATGGTATATTTTTGAAATCTGAGTAAAAAGCCCATTATAAAAATTTTCTAATATACAGGGTATTCGCATTTAAGATAATTTTTTTTTAAATCGTTGTATCTGCACGCCACTGTGTTCTTGATAGCATGCAAATAAAATTCAGTCTCAGCCACACAACTTTTATTTGAAACATTTTCTTTTGTATATGCAATAATAACGATGAAAAAGGGTGGGTAATTTATAATGAATAACCCTGTACATTTTTAAACCATTCATAAATATATTTATTGTAATTATAGATCTGTTAATTTTATCTATACTTAATATTAATATATAATAATTTGTCACACATATAAGTAGAGCATTACACATCGATTACTTATATATAAAAAATATAACGTCTTATATAATATTCTTTGTCGTACATTCATTAATTTTAACATTATGAGCATTAATGCAACTTGTGTATATTTGTTACACATGAGTATCGTTCTCATTGCCCAAATTTGATTTTTTTGTAATTTGTTTTGATTAACTACTTCCACATACTTTCACTAAAACTTCCACATACTTCCTCATATTTCCACTAAACTTCCACAAACTTCCACGTACTTCCACATACTTCCACATACTTCCACATACTTCCACATACTTCCACATACTTCCACATACTTCCAGTTAACTTCCACATACTTCCATGGAATTCCAAGTGGATGTACACCTACTTCCACTGGCGGTTAACCCCTCGAGTAAAATGAATCAATTATTACCTATTTGTCTTAAGGAGACATTTTTGTTCTCTACAACGCTCAAGAGAACGGCATCTACCTTCTCTCTACTTGCACCAGCTGTTACATTCTGGCACTTACATTTCTTATTAACAGTGCCGTTGGTCTCAAAGTGCCTGACAATTCTATTCAGGGTGTTCAAATTTAGAATTGGTCGCTCCGGGTAGAATCCAGCAAAAGTTGCTTGTATGTCCCTAAAAGACAATCCAGAGTAGTACCATTTAATAAAGTTGACTTTCTCTTCTTGGCTATAGCAATTCATTTTAAGAATCAGCAAACTTATTTTGATTGTCAAAACGTGACATTTATTGCTGACAGGATTCATGGCTAGTACTAATCGGTTCATTCCTAATACTTTTTCTTCAAGTCTAGCAGGACCAGAAGGTGTTAGAAAATAAATATCAAAGAATTTAGATACATTTTTTTTGTCTACAACTTTTGTGTTTAACATTTTCCTATAAAAAAATTAGGGGAGGGAATATTTGCATGTAAAATCCCTATGTACGAAAATCCATTCTACACCCGGTATGAGTGTCATAAAAAGTTAGTAATGATTTGCTTATAAAATATAATTTACAGGGAAGGTCATTAATTTAAATTAAAAAGAGTGTAGGCCCTAGGATTGACTCTAGGAGTATACAAGAATTTAGAACTATATCATTAGACTGATACACTTTGCTTACGACTAAACAGAAAAGATTTAAACCTTCTATTTGCAATTCGCCTAATACATAAATAAAATTAATTATGCCTTCCTGGGTTCTAATTCAATGTTTCATAAGTAAACATTTCTGAATTGTGATTCGCATTCTTTTTCTTTGATACTATTGCAATAAAACTAAACCAAATGCTGACGTGATTCTACGTTTATAACTAGAGGGCATACAGATTCCGTTAATTTCTCGGCTAGAATTTAACACGCACCGTTACACAAAAATGACTTCATAATAGAAAATAAGGTTCTCTACTCTCTACACTTTAAATTAATCGGTCACGTTCCTCCATTAACTTTTTTTACAATTTCATTACTAATTACAATGTCAGTTAACATTTTCACGTTCGTGCGTACGACCTTTATTAACACACACACGGGCGCGCATATTTACGTAAGTGGTATTAAGATATTGTTGGCGGTTGTGATGGAGAAATGTCTAAGGTAGCTTTTTATGTCGAAGGTCGTTCAAGAAAGCTATAGGATGTTTGCGTAATGGCATAATTATACAAGTGTATAAATTCTTATCTCTGGAATAACGACATAAATTAAATTATTCGCCTAGTAATTTCTTTTTTGTTAAGCGTTACTGGTTTTAAATGTTATTATACGAGGGTGGATCAAGAAATCGCTGAATATTGAGATAAAAACACTCTATTCGGCAAAAAACGTTTTACTTTTCAACGCAATCTTCATTCAGGTCGATACACTTCATCCAACGAATCACCAAATTTTTTGATGTCCTCAAAATAGGCTTTTGTTTCATCGATGACCTCCTATACCAAGGAACGACTGTTCCTTGGCATATGGTGTGTTGTGATAAATCCATGTTTCGTCCACGGTTACGAAACGGCGAAAAAACTCGTTCAGATTGCGATTGAACAACGTCAAACACTCATCAGTTGTCAAACGATCGCGTTTGTTGTCAATTGTAAGTAAACGCGGCACCCACCTTGCGGATAGCTTTTTCATATCCAAATATTTATGCAAAATTGAATTCACTGATTCATGTGATATGCCTGTAGCCTCTTCAAGTTCGCGATTGCTCAATTTCATACCGTGGATTTTATCGACCATTTCTGGTGTGATGATCTCAATTGAGCAACTAGAACATTCGCCGTCACCTGGTTGGTACGACTGCACCGAAATTGAGTAAACCAATGGATGGTGGATGCGGTTCCAATCGATGGTGAAAAGTCCCCATAATATTTTTCAAGCTTTTTTTTTGTTTGCGTGATGTTGTTTTCGCGCAAAAAAATGTGTTTAACGAAGCACACGAAATTCGCTTTTTTCCATTTTTACAGACGTCTGTTTCAAATGGCTGTCACAACAAAACTACTTGATAGATCAATCTAAAAACTAGTGTGCGTTCTTTAGAAAGATGGTTGTTGACAAGCACAATGTTGGATTTGAAGAGCAGCGCCATATGTGCTAATTTTCATATACTTCATGATCCACCCTCGTAATTCCTATTTTTTTTTGTATTTTTAATACATTTCAATATGTTATTATATGTATGTTACAGACCGGTATATGTAGAAAAGGCCGTACACAAAAGGACTGGTCCACAAGTAAATGGGATGCAGATATTTATTACTCATATGTGTAAGAAGCCTACCCTTCGATAAACGGACTAGTCGGTTTGCAAAAAGACTCGTGTATTTTTATGAGCTTCAAGAGCCAGTAGATCGTATATTACTATGAGACTTAAACAAAGACAGAATGTATGGTTTTAATTTATTTTAACAAGTTATACTTTAACATTTGGGGTTACATATAGTTGTTTGGGAGTTATCAACAGAACGTTATCAGTGGATTTGTAAACATCGTTATGTGATACAAAACTTTCATTTGAAAGGGCTCAGTCCAACCAATATCAGAGCCGAGATAGATTCTACTCTGTGGAAGTATGCTTCTTCGTTTACAACAGTAAAGTATTGGGTGGCAGAGTTTAAACGAAGCCGTACGAGCTGCCAAGACAAACACTGCAATAGTCGATCAAATGAAGAAACCACGCCAGAAATGGTATAGAAATTCCACAAAATTATATTGGATGATCGTCGGCTGAAAGTGTGCGAACTAGCAGACACGGTAGACATTTCAAATAATGCTGCACCCCGCATATTGACTGAACATTTGGACATGAGAAAGATGGGTGCCGCGTTTGCTTCCAACGGAACAAAAACAGCGTAGTGAGGATATTTCGATCGAGAGTTTGGCGATGTTTCACAGTCATAAAGTCGAGTTTTTGCGTCTATGCATAACCATAGATAAAATATGGGCCCATCACTTCACACCTGACACGAAGGTATAGTCAAAACAATGAAATGGAAGAGAAAAATCCTCTCCAAAGAAGGGGAAGAGAGACAGGGTCATGGCGTCCACTTTTTGGGATTCGTGTGGGATAAATTTCATTGATTATCTTCAAAAAAAAGTAAGATAATTAACGGAGAATATTATTCGAATTTACTGCAGCCTTTGAGTGATGAAATAAAAAAAACGATCATATTTGGCAACCAAGAACGTGTTGTTTCAGATAATGCACCCGTTCACAGATCTGTCATTTTCAAATTATTTTCTCTTTCCAACTGTTGAACATCGCTAGGAAAAGTATATCAAGCTTAACGCAAACTATGTAGTGAAATATAATTATTTTTCTCAATTTTTTTTGCGTTTTGTTTGTTAAGTTGGATACTTATGTGGCCACCTTTACTATATGAAAAAGTTAATATTGTGTAGGCCAAAAATATCCATCACTAAAAAATTCAACACATCCCTTATACCTTCAAAGTAGCTTCGTAAGATGGGAACATTTTTATAGTGTCTGTTCGATAATGAAAAGTTCTCTCAAAATTTTCAATTCAAATAAAATCGACCTGTTCAATAAACAACAAAATTATTAAATTTCTCTGAATTTATTCGATACTATGTACAGGCACTCACTGTATAATAAAATATATGGAACAAATAATTACGATAAATGTTCACGCAAAACTGGATACAAATATTACATAGTATTATGATTAGTATTAACGTTTTTGAAAGTATAATAAATCTTAAAGTTTACGATAAAAACCGTGTAAGACTAGTATTTATGCTTCTAGACACACACTGACTTCCAAACAAAAATCAATAAGAGTAAAACATTGGTTTGGCATCAAGTTTCTGTCGTAAATCTGTCAAAGAATTCTCTTGATCATTCTCGGCAGTAAGTTTTTCCTTTTTCTGAACTCGCAATTTGAATAAAAGTTGTTATTTTGGTTCAAACCGATGTAAGGACAAAGAGAATTTCTTCGAAACGTGTAAAGTATTGACTAGTCGTGAGTGTTTTAGAAGAATTAAATCATTTTAAATAACAATGTTAAAATTTTAATTGCAAACATTGATCTCACGTATTATTATATCTATAGTAAGTAAAGTATAACATGTTCAATTCGCAATAGTTAGGACAATAGGAATCGATAAACAAATATTTAGATAACCACCAAATTCGCATGTCACAACGAAATATTCCCGGAAACGAATGAAAGTCAATGGTGACACGCACGAAGAGGAACCGCCCTACCCTACCTTAATACACCCCGATAGCAAATCGTCAACAAAGTTGTCCTTTCCCGATACTCTGTTACTATTCTTAGCGTTTGATTTTGCGTTTCGTTGTTTAATCATTATTATTACTTGGTTGATATTTCATGGAGCAATTTAGAGGTTTTTGATGTTAATGTAGCGTTTGGCGGACTAACTTGAACAAAGTTTGAATATTTCGCGACCATTAACATAAAATATACTACGTCTTACCGAATATGTCTGTATGCAATTGGTGTTTGATTATAGAATGCATACATTTTAATAAATTCTCATGTACGATACACAAGGTTACTCGCATGTAATACTTCTTTTATTTTTTGATTTTTTTGAGTATTATTATTATTATGACTGTTAAGACTGTCAAAGCCAAAATAGTTACCTATATTTTGTCTTCAATCACCATCATTTTTCATATAGCCTGTACAAATGGAAATAAAGAAGCTTACTCAAATAAACTTTGAGTAATCTTGAACACAGAAATAATTATTACCTTATTTAACAAAGTATTAGTAATTTTGTTTAAATTGCAATGCATTAATGTGTTTTTTAGATTTGTGTATTTCTGATTAAGAAATATTTTATTTTGGCGTTCTGTTTTTGTTTTCGCTTATCACTCTATCGTCTGTCAGTTAGTTGTAATTTGGGTTAATCATTTACATAGGTAAGTAAAACTTTGAACGAACTGCCTTACTGCGTTTGATTTATTAAGATCTAAGTTTGGTTAAAAAGAAAACATCATTTAACTGAAAAAGAAGAGATTGGAATCTTATTTAATTCTAGACGGAATTCGGCAGTTTTTTTATCTGTCTAAATAAATACTAAATGATGTTCGTTGCTAAACGCATCACTTGAGAACGCCTGAACTGATTTGGCTATTTGTTTTTACATATTAGTAATAATCCGAATGCGGTTTTTAGGGAAAGAAACACTGGAAAAGTTGCGCCGAAAATTGTAAAATTCGGGATTTTTCTATTAAGTCGAAACCATAACTCACGATTCGAACGATGGATATGCGTAAATCTTTCTTTGTTTTGGTCCTGTAAGTTTTCAAAAAAAAAATGCGTGGCCATAAAATAGAACCTTGAATTTAAAAAAATTATATAAAATTCTAAAATAAAGTAAATTGATTGTTTTGCCTGCTAAGCTCAGATCGGATTCTCGAGGGCGATTCAGATGACTAGAAATGATTAACTAAAAGGTTCCTAAATCATTTATTAGATGTTAATATATAAAAAAATACCATTTTAAAATTTAAACAATAATTAAATTCAAAATCATTGATTTTATATGTTCTACAGACACAGGAAAATCTGATTCAATGTACTACTTTTATACAACAAAGAAACAAAATAACAGATTGGTAAAGTATCTTTATAACGAAAACTTTGAATAATATTTTCATGTAACATTCGTTATATTAAAATGACAACTCATGTCTGTATGCAAAAGTGTTCATGTGTTTATGTAATGTAAAATATGCATCGCTATTTTTTAAAACAAGATATTATATACTCATTGACAGGTACAGACTTTAATGATAAGTAAAAACAACATCTTGTTACGCCTTCTTACCTTTTTAGTTCCATTTATAAGGTACAACCCGCTCACAAGAATATAGTGGTAAAGAAACAATATACCAACAAAATTCTATTTGTTAGGTGGAATGCGGCGTTTGTATTTTGTATCTCTGAACGAATCTATATCATTCTGTATCCGTTTTAATATTAAAATTATTTGTCAATTTATTAAAAATGTAATGGCCAGATATGTGGGATTCTTTTCGCTAAAACTTAGTCTATGCCTAGGAACCTCGAATATGCAAGTATAAAGAGTGGAGAACATATTTTTATTTAGCTTCGGCCATTGATCAAAATTCTCTGCAGCATACAACAGCAACCGTCAAATATAGACGCACGGTAGTCATGTTATGTTCCCTGAACAAATTTCTACAACTTGTTCTTGCAGATACTTTCAACATAACACGCAGTATTCCCTTTTGAATTCTAAACACCCGAACCATTTCTGTTGATAACCTCCATGCTATTATGCCATATTTCAACACTGGGTGAAAACAAGCAAAATAGAACATCTTCAATTATGCAGAATTTACTTTATCTCTCAGCCCAGTCAGAGCAAAACATATGGGACTAAGTTTACTGCATAAAATTTTTATGTTCTTTCCAACTGCATGTTGAATCCACAGTTATACCCAAAAACTTGTCTATCTGAACGATAGTCGTCTGGGGTCCCCTAACCAGATGAGATCGATCTCGATCATATAATACTGTCTTAAATTCAATAAATACATCTTCTCATTATTTATCATAAGATTGTTTTCCACGAAAAACACCAAAACTAGTCGCCGCAAGTCTTTAAGTCTTCCCAGTGGGAATTAAAAATAAAATGTCATCCGCGTACATGATGACGTTATCTGATGGAATATCATTCACGTGTATGATGTACAAAAGGGGCCCAAGAACGCTCCGCTGTGGTACCCCACTCCTGAGTGTGCACTTGCCCGAAAAAGCGTCACCAATTTGCACGTACTGACTGCGGTCCTCTAAATAACTTTGAAGTCATTTCAAGGGCGTGCCCCTAATACCATACCTAAATAATTTCTGCAGCAACAGTCTGATCAACAACTTGATCGAATATCTTACGTAAGTCTACAAAAATTCCAGCACGTGTCCTTCCCTTATCTATGCTTGTGTACAATGCATCCAGAAACTCTGCGATAGCTGAAGCTGGGTTACGACCTTTCCTAAAGCCAAATACTTTTGCATAAATTGTACTAGTCTATAAGCAACCACCATACCAGATTTATTACAGAGTCGGGTGCCGGTATAAGGTCATTCAGAAATAAAATCATAGGATATAACCAATATTAGTCTTGCAAATAGATTACTATACAATCCTTATAATAATAGTATATTAAAGGACAAGTTTCATTTTGACGTTTCAAAGTACGAATTCAGAGTTTAAGAAACGAGTGGCGTAGCCACGAGTTTCTTAACTGAATGAGTGCTTTAATGTCAAATGAAACGTGTCTTTTATGCTATTTTTTGCAATTAGTTTTAAAATTTCTCTTTTTGTAAAAGCAAAACGAGAAAAATTTGATAATCAAGGGAAATTTTGTGGCGGTTGTCACCTTGGTTTGGCACAAGATTTATATTGACAAGTTAATTTAAAATTGACACATTTTTGATAATTTTCAACAGAAAGTTTCTACTGCACACGGTATCACTATCACTTCGAAAGATAATTCAAACGTTAATATAAATGTTTATAATAGTTGTACTATTTCATGTTTATAATAGTTGTACTATTTCAAAGATTAATTAAAAATATCAAATCTTACAATGAATTTCAATATAAAAACCTCAAACTTGCTTACAAAATGTCATATTGACATCTCCATTTCTGTTGCAATGTGACCAACTTAAAATAAATCTGTTTAAATGTTCCATTTCTATTACGCAACTAGTGCTGTAATAGACCCTATTACAGCACTAGTGAAATAAATGGTATGATTACGGTACTAATTGCAAAAAATAATTTTACAGTAGTAGTTTAACATGCTTAATTGGAGATATATTCGCGGTTAAATATAAATAAATATCAATTCTTGGCGCGAATGTAATCCGTAGTATGGTCGTGCGATTTGAAAACCACTTTTGATGACAATGTTTGCGTATTAAAAATTCAATTATATATGTTTTGATTGAACTATTCCCTAATATGCCATCAAAACAAATTCCTCGAGATGCGGTGATATTTCACAAATCCACTGTTTGCTTTAGGAAATGAAGAATTAGCCTCAAGAGCTACAGTAAAAATAAAGCGATCCTTTTACCTCCAGTATCAGCCACTTATGTGCTTTCCGATGTGCTACGTTGACATTGTCGTTATTAGTTTACTCAATCTCGTTTAAATTCCTTGAGGATTTGAATACTTCTAGCCCAGTGCGCCACTGAGTATGACTAGAATAAATTAACTTCCCTTTATTTGTAATAACCCATGGAAAAAGGGCTGCATCTGATCGCAACTAATAAAGAATTGTGATCATGAACATTTCGACCCCAAGATTTTTGCAATTCCACTTTCTGCAGCTTCTTATTAGTCTTCCATTCCGCCGGGTGAGGCATAAGTACACATTATTCTTTTATGTACTCTATTATCATCCATTCTTCCTACATGACCGGCCAATCGTAGGCATTAAATACTTATATGTATAATATTGCGCAATATCGAAATCTCCAAGTGGGTGCCTTAATTCATGGTTGAATCAAATTCCTCAGACATCTTGTTCTTTTGCTGAGCCATACATTCTTAGTACTCTTATTCAAAACACTGTCAGCATTTTTGCTGATCTATTTGAACGGTTCAAGTATCACACCAGTAGGTAAAAATAATTCTATGAATGTTTTATATATCGCTTGAAGATATTTTAATTATTTCATTTTTCATCACCTCATGACTAGGGGACGGACACGAAAGGTTGATGACTCTTCGCCCATGGGAGCGCTATTGAAATGTTGTATTTTTAAAGAGGTTTTAATTTTATTTATATTATTGGATAACAAGTGGGTGGGTGGTGATCTATAAAATACAAAATACTTTATTATTTGTTCAGTAAAGGAGTATTAATATTTACTAGCAATACTTTCTCAAGGTTCTCTTCTGTAAGACTTGTCATCTTTGAATTAAGTACATCCTTGTAGATAGAAAACGTCCTTTCTACATCGCAACTGGTTATAGGTGCATACTCGAAATATTCTTTATTTCAGCGTATTTAGCAGTTAGATTTTGTGTCATTGTCCCCACACACAATTGCCTCAATGTTATTAAATCTGGATTTCTATTAAAAACTGCGTCTAACTTTTGCCGAAAGCCACATCCCAAGTCACTGGGAATACTTTTGAAATTATTAATAGCCACATCTAATGTGGTTAATCCATCTTTTAATTTGAGATTTTGATTTTCAAAATATGTGATTAGATTAGGCAAATTTCCAAAGTGTTCCTGAAGGAATGATTTTTTAAATTTGGGATTTGTGTTAGTTCCTTGCACTCAGAAATACTTCCAGCATCGTCATTTAAACATGTAACGAAATCTTGTAAACCATCGAAATTCTCTGCATAAAAACATAGCTTCCAGCCATGTTCTCCATCTAGTTATTACTGGTAAGTGTGGCTGTGACAAAGATGGAAGTTTTCCCCTGTACTCCCGATAGTGCTTTTCCGAAAACTTTTTTGAAAGCGGATACAAGTCTATCAACTTCCGGATAGTTGTCTCTGATATATTCACAGATTCTGTGGAGAGCATGTGCTACAGAAGTAATATGCAGTATATAAGGATATGTTTCCTGTAATAGTCTGCCTGTTTTTAACATATATGCGGCACTGTCACTAACAAATAAAAGTATTTTTTCTTCCCTGAACCTGTCGTCCGAATGATGCATTTTGTGCAAATTCTCGTGAATGGTTTTGGCAATTGCTTCTCCATCAACTGTATTTATAACTTTAATGCTATTACATATGCGTTATGTGGAATAGTTGGATGTAGTACACCAGCTTCAACATTTACCACACAGCGTCCTAATATATCGACAGTTTCGTCGGCACTTATCCATAGGTACTGATTTGAAAGATGTCTTCTAATGCATTCTACTGTTTTCCTGAAGCACTTAGAAACATAATATTTGCGTAAAGTGGATTCATCAAGAACATTTCGACTAGTATATTTTTGAAGAAATGTTTTGAAAGTGGGATTGTCAACTTTCTTTAATGGGATATTAGTCGCCATTAAAGCTTCACAGAGTTTTTCGTTAAAATTGTCAGCTTTCAACGGGTCCAATTTCCGTGTATGTTTTAGCGATGCTAAGTGACGTTGTACGTGCCCTTTTTGGGCATTCTGTAACGATATTTTTCAGACTTTGCAATAAATATCGGAATCACTGACAATGGACATACAATCAGTATGACCCTCAATCCAACTCGCCATTGTTTCACGATGTATTTCACGACGTTTTTCCATATCATATCTGAAAAAGTAACATAAAGAATGTTCTCGATCTAAATAAATGATAACTAAAATGTACACGTATGTTATTGAAACTAAACGAAATCCAGTGCACACTTACGGCTAGATAATTGGGAGAAGTCGATTCAATGAAACGGGATTAAACAGGAACTATTACATAAATTACGAAGTACGTAATTAACAGTGAAAACAATGAAAAATGAAACTAACGTAAGTATGAATATACATATATGTAACTTTATTTCTCTTGGGAAAGATAAGGTAAACATGATAATGTTAAAAACCCCTCGCGTTTCTACCTACGCCGATGAAGAAAGGATTTTACTCATAAATTCCTTTTTTGATAGGCATTTTTTGTTGTCGTTTTCAATAATTTTTCAAGTAAACAACAGATGTTGCAGTTCACCATATGAATAATGCTATTCAGTATATGTGTGTTGTTGACATTATTTCTTTGCTCCATTGTAACTCCGTCGTAGTTTAAACCTGGGACGTCCACCCCCTACTGATGACGCCCCTGCAGAATGAAGCAAGTGTAATAATGAATTTACAAAAATTTATTTCTGAAATATTCATACCATTTCCCGTTATACAGGGTGTCTCTAAAAGGTGCGGAAAAAACGCTACCACACATTTCTGAGGGCGATCTAACCCAACTTACCTCAGTCCAAAAGTGGATGCACCATTGCATTGAATTGCCACAAGAATAACACCCAAATTACAGAAGCATGTGTGTCCATATGCGGAATGAATTTTTTATATCCAGATTACTCATAAACGGCTGCTCCAATCAACTCCTACCAGGTATACCTTTTCTGGGTAAAAAACATTGGAGAATAAGAATTTTTATTTAAAAGTTAAATACAGTGTGTCTCAAAAAAGTTATTACATTTTAAATGGATACAATATGCCGCAGGTGGCGCCCTCTACATTTTGCAATGAAAATGAGAGCAGATTTAAATTTTTTACCCCACGAAACCCCCCCTACCCAAATATTGTGACAATATACCAATTATTACAGAAATTATTTATAAAAAACTAAAACCAAATTGAACTTTTGACACTCTATATCTCCGAAAGCATCCACTTTTGGACTGAGGTAAGTTGGGTTAGATCGTCATATTTTGCCCTCAGAAATGTGTGGTAGCGTTTTTTCCGCACCTTTTAGACACCCCAGTATAATCACCTTCATTTCTGGTGTAGCTGACTCTCGGTTTATTCAAAAATTTAATGGAAATGTAAAGGTGGAAGAACATGTGAGGTATAAAGAATAGATACGAATGATTATTTAGTAAAGCAAACAAATAATTTATCCAAACACAGATTAATCGGAACAACAAAAACGTGCGACGAACGTTCACAATAACCGAAGATAATGAAAACGGGAGAAACGCGAAAAAAAATCATTTGCCCCTGAAGCATTCTTATTGCCAGCATTATGAACTTATCATCGAGGATGCATACTGTACTCTTTTGTTTTAAAGCCACTATTCACCAGCATACAAAATAGGAAAAATAATAAAACGACGGCAAAAATCGATATCAATTTCAGAAGTACTGACTGTGTACGTGTGTGTCTCAGTATATTTCTTTAGTGATTTCTTCAAAAGAACACGTAACGTTTACGCTAGAGGATTGATAAAAGTTAGATGCGCGATGGAAATAGTAATTGTACTCGCTGGTCGCAATAAAACAGGAATATGTAATCCATAAATTTTTGTTTTCCACCGCACGAAAAACGACGGTGGATGTCAGTACCAGGTTCACAAGGATAAATAACGAGGACACACGCGAACGAACTAACCTCGAAAATATAGTCACGTCTGCTGAGCGAGGGTGATTTTTTTTAGTAATTGTCAGATAGTTATTAAATTACACTGATCAGTATTAATGAATTGTTTTATCTATAATTTTTAAATATTTACATGTTGTAAGATGTCACATAACTATGCAAAATACGAAAACAAAATATCGCTCGTTACTCAACTCAAGTTTAAATCCAACACTTTGCAGTGATCTTGAGCTAAAATTAAGTTGTATATAAGTATTCACAAGATCACAATTAGATTTAATTAATTTAATTTTTGTCCTTAATCTTTTTATATAAGTTTAAGTTCAAATTTAAATAATACACACTGTATGTAAATATTTACTGTAAAATTATAGGTTAGGATGTGGTAAATTTATATTAGTTTAAGTAAAACAATGTAACAATGTCATTATAATTTTTATTTATAAAATTACTATGGAATAATCATTCTCATACTTATATATTGGTTTTTATTTGAATCTCGTATACTAAATTGACATAATCATATTGATATTTAAGATGCATTTGTTTGTTTACATTTTTCAAGCAGTAATATACATACACGCCACTAGGGGCGATGCCAGTAATGTACAATTGGTTTCTTTAGGAATGGCCGGTGTGAGTTTAAAAACGCTGCGCGTATCTGTCGATAGTCACATTCTAATTGTATGGATGTCTGGTCTTGAAAACACACTAAATAAATATCTCCAAAGAGTATTTATATTTGTTGAATGCTGCTCATTGTATAATTTCTTATTTACATTCCTTTCCTCTACTTCCATAATAATATATTCTGGATTATAAAACGAACCGGTTTAGCTTCCTAAAATAATTTAAATAACAGGTGACCCTGATTTACTAAATTTATTTCTATTTGCTTAGTTCAACAGATAATATACCCAAATGCTTTTGAAAAATATCTTTAGTTTTGTTATTATAACTCATACCTTATTTTTAAATTAATTCAAATAAAAAAAATGAGATGTGGCCACCACACGACTTTCTTATACGTATGAGCGTTTCAAATCATACAATTTTAAAAATTATTTTATACAAAAATTATTCAAAATCCTATTCTAAGAACTTCCAGTCTCTTAGTAAATCTCTACAGGATACATACTTTGTCAGATATTTGCAAAAAAATGCTACTCGCCAAGAGTAAACGTATTATTTCCGGTCGGAATTTTGAATTTTCTTTTATACAAAAAATATTCCAAATCCAACTCTAAATACTTTTATGCTCTTGATAAATATATATAGAATGCATAATTTACGAAATATTTGCAATAATCGCTATTCGATAAGAGTAAAAGTGTTACTTCCGGTCCGAATTTAATTTTTTTTTTTATACAAAAGGTATTGAAAATTAAGTTCTAAATACTTTTATACTAGTAACGTACCTGTCTAAAAAGCATGACTTGCGAAATATTCGCAAAAAACTGATTTTCGATAAGAGTAAAAGACCTACTTCCGGTAGGAATTTCGAAAAACTTTTTTAATAAAATTCTTCTCAAATTTAATTTTGAGTATATATGAATTCTTTATAAATTTGTTTAAACTTAGTAATTTACAAAATATTGGTAAGAGTGGATTTTTTCACTGAAGTAAACTACTACTTCCGGTCTGCCGATTTTACTGAAAATCTAATCAGATCTCAAGAGGGAGATAATATTGAAATGTTCATCATCACAATACTTCCTTATCCTACGTATAAGAAAATAAAAATAATGAGTTTAACCGTTGATTAAAGGAATACATAAAGATGCGCCACTATAGCACTGAGCGTAGCCAAAACTGGAACCGAGATCTATACGACTGCATCAGTCGTTTGGATCCGAGATTCGAAACAGCCCGAGACAGCGATGATGTTTCTCGGCAAAGGGTTTGTGGGACGACTTAACGGAAAGACGCGCTGTTTTACTATAGCGTTGCGCATCTTTTATATTCCTTCAATCAACGATTTAACACCTTGTCTTGTGGTTTATTAATTAAAGCAATATTTGCCTTTATACTTTCTTATACGTAGTAAGGAATTATGATGCAGATGTCCACGTTTTAAGGTCGCCTGATACCGAAAAAGTGGCTTTTGGCAAACGTCTCTTTCTCGCCCTCCTTCCCTCTCTCTCTCTCTCGCCCTCTCTCACTCTCTCTCCCTCTCCCCCCTCTCTCCCTCTCTCTCTCTCTCTCTCTGTCTGTCTGTCTGTCTGTCTGTCTGTGTCTCAGTGTCCAAACGGCTACAGCTATCAATACCAAACTTTAATAATCTTCCTCTTGAGATCAGATTAGATTTTGAGTAAAATCGGTAGACCGGAAGCAGTAGTTTACTTCACTAAAAAAATCAAAATTTACTAATACGTCGTCACGTTTAAACTAATTTCTAAAGAATACAAAAGTACTAAGATGTGAATTTTAGAAAGACTTTTTTGGTCAATTCTAGTGGAAGTAGGTCTTTCTACCTACCGCGAAAAGCGGTTTTTAGCAAATTTCTTACAAATTATTCATTTTGTACAGACTTATTTAGAATAGAAAAATATTTAGAACCCGAATTGGAACAATTTTTGTATAAAAGAAATTTCAAAATTCGGACCGGAAGTAACACTCTTGCTTTTATCGAATAGCAGTATTTTGCAAATATTTCGCAATTATGCATTCTATAGAGATTTATTAAGAGAATAAAAATATTTTGAGTTGGATTTGCAATAATTTCTGTATAAAAAAATTGTCCAAAATTCGGACCGGAAGATACACTTTTAATCAGAGGTTTATTTTATAAAGAGGCAACTTAAAATTTGATTTGGAACAAATTTTGTATACACATTTCGGATGTCACATACGTATAAAAAAGTCGTATGGTGACTACACCTCATTTTTAGATATAGCTCTCTAAAAAAATTAAAACATATTCTAAAACAGCAAAATTTTGCATTTCGTATTAATTATTACATTATAACATGATTTAATTGTATGTAGTGATATTATAAACTTATTCTTACAAGTTTATAACAAAAAATAATACATATATACATACAAGGTCCCATATTTGAACTTCTGTGCAATTAATGGGTAATCATGTAATAAAATTTAATTAGGATTGTAAAATTAATTTCTCTAACCTTTACCAGAATAAATTAAAACAAAAATTGTAGCAGATATCAAGTTTTTAGTAATTAATATACAGGGTGAGTCATTAGTAGCCGCTTCTTCGATTGCTCTTTTGTGTTTTAAATAAGAGAAAAACAATTAGTGGAAGATCCATGGTTGCTTGTGGCGCATATTGTAAAAATACTTTAAGCTCTGGCGCATTTCCGGTTTTACAGGAAGTGCACGGGGCTTAATTTTTTTTAATGACTCACCCTATATATTTTTGTATTTTCTTGTACTGCTTTAAATTGTCTGTTCGATTGCTTTTTCTTTTTCAAAATTGAGTCAATAGTTCTTGAATTATTAATTTTTTTTGAAAATATTTGACCAAAACACGTGTTCAGAAAAAAATCATTTGCACATTGTTTTTAAAAGTAAAAACATTAACTTTGTTGTTGCTTGTAGCCAAGAAAATTCTGCATCATTTGGTAAAGTTGCACTCGACAATACCTCACTGAACTTTGTTTTTTCAAAGCCTACTTCCTGAAATTTTCACATACCAAAAACTTATATTTTTTAAATGGAACACCCAGTATTTTATTGAGTCATTTTGTTCCTTTTTTTATTCTCTTTCATTTTTGTTAACAATGTCCTATACTTATCTTTTGTAATTTCTGAGATAATCACTATAGGAGCTATTAGCGATCAATTAAAGAACTACGAGCGCTGTTGTTCTATGCACCAAAATATTCGTTCAACCAATGGAGGGCAGGGATGGCGCCCGACATCCTTAGTCAACTGTCAAACAATATAAATGTTATATCCAACTATCCCAAAAGTAATAATTTTATAGAATGAAGAGCATCGCATTTCATTTTTTTAATTCCGGCAATGTCCAGTTGCATTTTTGACACTGTTGGTTAACATCGAAATAAAATAAAGGTTATGTTTACTAACATATTTGAAGAGGTCTTCAAAAAGTTTTGAAAATCCGTCCGTAGATAGCGAAGATACTCTTCACCATTAACATTTTCATCAAAGAAATAAGTTCCAATTATGTAACTACCCACTATTCCTCCCCACAGTTTTAATGACCAACGATCTTGAAAGTTTACAGGTGTGATAAAATGGGGGATTTTAAGTGTTATAATAATGGAAATTGTGACGATGAACGTATTCACTTTAATAGAGGGTGGCTTCGTTGGTAGACAACAAAAAGTTGAGAAAGCCAGGATAATTTATCTGCTGCCAATTGACAAAAATGTAAGCGATTCTGAAAATTTCTTTCATCTAACCCTGTGTATAAATATGCTACGGGTGAATTTCATATTTCCTAATTATTCTGGATTCTCAAATTTGACTTACATCTAACTGACGACTAATTTTCGTAGTACTAGTATGGAGGTGTTCGACTACACTCGCAAGTACCATAAACGTCTTATCCTCACCAGTTATTGCTTTTTCTGCACCTTCTTTCATATTCAAAGCTTTCTGTTCACTCAAACCGTCCACTTTATATTTTCGAAGGTTTCTGGATTCGGTTGACTTCTACCAGGGATCGCTGTGCATAAAGTCTGGATACTAGCAAAAAGTTTCTTTCAGATTCACCCAAAACGTCAATCATATCTATTAACTCTTCATAAGAATAATTCATTTGGATGATAACTAACAGCGATGCTTTTGTAAGTTTGAAATAAATGTATATCCACTTTCTTCAACAGTTGACTGAGGCAATCAGCCGCATTCCAGCCTTTATTGGACGAAAATTTGGGTGAATAGAACAGCGCCCGTAGTCTTTAATTGACCGCTAATTGCTCCTATAGTGATTATCTCAAAAATTACAAAAGATAGGTATAGGACATTGTTAACAAAAATGAAAGAAACAAAATGACTCAATAAAATACTAGGTGTTCCATTTAAAAATAATAAGTTTTTGGTACGTGAAAATTTCAGGAAGTAGGCTTTGAAAAAACAAAGTTTTTTGAGGTATTGTCGAGTGCAACTTTACCAAATGATGTAGAATTTTCTTGGCTACAAGCACCACCAAAGTTAATGTTTTTAATTCTTGGATTGAGTTGGTCTTTACTTGATGTAAATCCATTTTCAATGTGAAAATAAAACAAACAAATGTTTAAGATTTACACTGTATTTAATAATAACGACAGCTGTTTCGCTACACTGTAGCTTCGTCAGGTTAACATATACAATAATTATTGTAATTATTGTATATGTTAACCTGACGAAGCTACAGTGTAGCATATACTCTTGCATTCTTGATTGCATAGAATTTATTAAAGTTACACATAAGTTTCTTCCTCTGAAATGCTCCCATACAGATTGTGCATATTGAGTAATATTTTCTATATTAAGTTGAACTCTATCATTATTAGCATTCCTATTCGGCACCATAGCACTCCACATATTTTCAATGGGATTCGGATATGGAGATTTTGCCGCCCAATCAAATACTTCTACGTTATTTTCGTTAAATAAATAAAAAAAAATAAAAGAAAGTAAGAGTGTTACTTCCGTTCCGAATTTTGATTTTTTTTTATATAAAGATTATTCCAAATGTGGCTCAAACAATTTTGTGTTCTTAATAAATCTGACTAGAATGCAAAATTTGTGAGATTTTCCAAAAAAAACAGATATTTGATGAGTAGAAGCATTACTTCCGGTCCAAATTTTAAACTTTCTTTTATAGAAAAATTGTTCCAAATGTAGTTCTAATTACTTTTGCACTTATAATACATGTATATAGATTGTATAAAAAAAACTGCTATTCGATAAGAGTAAAGTCTTACGTCTGGTCCGAATTTTCAAATTTCTTTTATACAAAAGTTGTTCCAATTCGGGCTCTAAATATTATTGTATTCTAGATAAATCTGTAAAGAATCAATAATTTGTAAGATATTTGCTAAAAACCGGTTTTTGGTAAGATATGAAGGCCTCCTTCCGGTAGAAATTTCAAAAAAAGTCTTTCTAAAATTCACATTTTAATGCTTTTGTATTCTTTAGAAATTTCTCTAAACTTAGTAGTTGACGACGTATTAGTAAATTTCGATTTTTTTAGTGAAGTAAACTAATTTAAAATATCAGTGTTGATCGGGAAAAATATAATTTTTAATAATTTTAAACATTCCCTTATTAGAGAATATAACAATTTTTACTTTTTATAAGAAAAACATGGGTTGTTATAATACTAAATTGTTTAAGTATTATTTTAATTTTCAGTTAAACATTGTTATTTTAAATAAAAAGCTTCAACATCTAAAATAAATACAAATCACTTCCAGAAAGAATAGTAACAAGTCCAAAATTCCATAAAACCAAGATTTAATGAAAAATAGTGGATCTCCCTGTAGAAATCAAAATAAAAGACTATAGAATAAAATAAAAGCCAGAAAGATATTGAGGAAGATAAAAATGATTTTTTCTAATAAAGTACCTAGCATGAACGTTATCCCTATCAGACAATAAATTATTATGAATAAACACAAATATTTCAAATATATTGGCTTATAGTATATGGCCGATGTAGTTTCTTTTACAAAGCAATTTAATTCATAACGTAATACAATCTTTTTCTTTTAATTGTATTTAATATTTAATTATATATAATTTTAAAAGCAAGGCATTCAAAATATGTGTTTCATTCGTTACTATATATATGACATGTATATTTCGTGCAGATTGTGGAAAATAAAGTATTTAAAAATTTCAGAAAATATAAACCATACTCATATTAAGTACAATGGCTTATTCATGCTATACATATAAGATTTACGATGCATGTTTTTTGCTTGTCCCGTTCTTAACTCGAACATTAGAATGTTACTATCGTAGAATTTGGGGATCTATTTTCAATTTACACCGGCCATTTGAAAAGAAACCAATTGTACATCTTTAAGAGTGGGAAGTATCTCTTTAATAGACATGCTTGGGTTTTTTGTCTATGGACGATTGTTATAAAAGGCTGAGTAGGGCAACTTTCAATGGATTTTATAGCTGGTGAGAACCGCTCTAAAATACAAATAAGCCTTCGGTGTCTGTATTAATAAACTTTAAATCTGAAAAAATAATTTCTAAAATTTTTAAGAAATTAATTTTATTTTGAACTTGTAAAAATTTTCATTTAAAAATCATGGAGTTATAATAATTTCTAATTAAAAGTTTTTAATCTTGATTGAATCGGCCGTTACTTGCTGGAACTCCATAATAATTAGGGTTAAAGTAAAATACAATTTACAACTAATTTCCAGTATAATCACACTTTATTTAAAAAATACGACATGTTTCGCTACGATGTAGCTTCTTCAGGTATTGTGTTACTACTAAATACATTCTACAAATTTATGATTCTTCCAACACATTTTCTACACACTTGTTCAATACCTAATTACAATAAATCTCGTAATGACTATATAATGTACTCTAAATATATCCTTAACAACTACCTACGTCTTTAACGGTACCAATTTAAAAGCGGGGAATTATTTAGATCTATCTGGTCATTTAACAGTACATCTGAGTATTTAAGCTTATTTATTTCTAAGGATTCAAGTAAATTTAATTTTAAACCTTTTTCTTGTGAATGTAGTATCTCAAATTCGTTGTTGAAATTATGATTATTTTCTAGTAAGTGAATTGCATAATTTGAATCTGTCATTTTATTACCAAAACTCTTAAAATGTTCGTTTATTCTTTTGTCAAAGCACCTCCCTCTTTGGCCTATATATGTTTTAGGGCAATCCATGCATGTTAATTTATAGACTCCTGATTTCTTACCCTTGTTTATCTTTGATTTACTGTTTTTTATGTATTTCCCCAAAGAATTATTTGTTTTATATGCTACATTTATATCTACTTTATGTAAACAATTTTCTATTTTTTCACTTGTTGATCCTATTTAAGTTAATACTTTAAAATTACTTAATTTCTCTTTTGTTATTGGGTAAACCATTTCTATTGCCTTCTTATATTTTTTCTCAAGATTTGATCTACTATATTTGGGTTGTATCCATTGTTTGTCGCTATTTGTTTTATTATGTTTAGTTCTTTAAAAACAATTTCTTTATTTGATATTTGACATTTGATTTATTAGATTGATATCAATTAGAGATAATAAACTACTGCAATAAATAAAATAAATAAATACATACATAGAAAAATAATACTATATTGTTTTTGTATTGTTCATAAAACGTATAAACGAAATTCTGTTTTCATATTCCGAATCAGCGCCAGAAAATACACAAAATTCAATAAATATTGACCATGTAAAAAAAATTATTGCTCATTATATACAAGCAAAATGCGTTATAGTATACAATTAAAATCTTAAAGTCTTCAAAGTGAACGTTAAATGAAATTTAATGTTATGTGCTAAAACTGACACTTTCAAAATCAATATAATAAAGGAATGAACTTACTTTGTGTAGAAGAGACAATCGACCAATCAAGGACATTTTTACTAGCATGTATGTACTTAACATACCATCACGATCGAACCCCATATTTGAAAAATACAATACAATGCATTGCCTGAACAAATGAGTAATGCGACGTCATTACATTTTTAATAGTAATTAGCAATGCGCAAAGAATTTCAGACGGAGACTCAAAGGTGTTTTAGTGATTGGGTCGGTTAATTAAAATCAGCCTTCACGTTATTTTAACATTACCAACTTAGATGATCAGAATACAAACTATACAGTGTGTCCAGATTTCGATGCTCACCATTGGTATATCGGTTATTAGAAGAGATAGAGGAACGGTTAAATGGGGAATGTTTTGCAGAATTCAATGCTCGCAATAAATCTCATTTCAAATTCATTCGGACTTTTTACAATTTTGAGATATTTAGAAAAAACCAATATTTGCCGATTTCAATTTTCCGCTGTTAAACTCTAACATTGTTCAGACACTTTTTTAAAACAAATTTTTTGGTGTTAATAGTAACCCCCGATTTTCATTTGTTTCCAAGTTCTTAGCGCTATCTTTTGTTTTTCTTATGGCGGCCATATTGGATTTTTAATTAGTTAGATAGTCCTTAAAAATAGCTTTTCAATAATGTACAACATGCCTAATAAATCTTTATTTACACGAGAGATATGAACATTTGAATAAAATTTCACTCTAATACGGAATTAGTTGGCTATGAAATTAAATGGTAGTGTAAAACAGACGATAAATAGATAAATAAGCTCAGTCATTGTTGACATGTCAAAGTGCAGTGCAGTTGGTGGGAGATTTAGAACTTTGTGTTGTAATTATTGATAAGTAATTGCCGTTAAGCATTGAGATTAGAATAGATTAGGTAAGAACTGATAATGGCACATACATTTTCAAATGAAGAAAAGGTTGATATGTTAGAAGTTTATTTCAAAGCAAATAGAAACTCTGAAAATGCTTGCACAAATTACACTCAGCGTTTTCCGGAAAGACCACAACCACACCGGACAATTTTTAACAGAATAATCAGAAATTTAGTGGACTATGGAAGCTTCGAACAAAAAAGATCCAACTATCAAGTTAACAATGCTGATCAAAATAATATTTTGCAAAATGTTATGAACAATCCAAGTACATCAGTATGTCGAGTGGCTCGAGAAACTGGAATTCCGAAATCTAGTGTTTATGTAACGTTGAGGAAAAAGAAATACCACCCATACAAACCAACAATTGTACAGGGTTTAAGAGATAATGACTATCAGCGAAGATTACAATTTAGCAGGTGGTATCTACAAAAATGTGAAGATGATACTGATTTTCCTGGGAAAATACTTTGGACAGATGAAACACGGTTTACCAATTGTGGAGTGTTCAACAGGCATAATTATCATCACTGGTCAATTGATGATCCACATATGACAAATCAAAGAAGATTTCAAATTCGATTTGGTTTTAATCTGTGGTGTGGTTTGATTGGTACGAACTTTTATTGACATCTTTTTTGTTGTTTGAGTTTTTGTTTTTTTATTTTTTATTTTAGATAATCACTTAATAGGTCCTTTCACCTTTCATTAGAATTTAACTAGTAATAGATATTTGGAGCTACTAACGAACGAGATAATGCCTGCCGTAAGACAAATTATTAACCTTGAAAACATGCAAAACGTCTGGGGCCCATAATGCTCGTGACGTGCAACATTTTTTGGGAGAACATTTCAATGAGAGAGTTATTTCAAATAATGGACCAGTACAATGGCCTGCGAGATCGCCGGACCTTACCCCCCTTGACTTTTATTTGTGGGGTGCGAGTAAAAACGATGTATTTAATTTTGAACCACCAGAGAATCGGGAAATTTTAGAACAACGAGTCCTGGATGTGCTAAGATCATTAAATGAAAACACACTACGTAGAGTTTGTAACTCTGTTAAAACAAGGTACCAAAAGTGTGTGGAGCAGAATGGTCGCCATATTGAACAGTTTATTTAAGTATATCTGAACTTTTAATTTCGTATTAGAGTGAAATTTATTTTATATGTTCATATCTGTCATACAAATAAAGATTTATTAGGCAAGTTGTACATTATTGAAAAGCTATTTTTAAGGACTATCTAACTAATTTAGTAGAATGCATTATGGTCTCCAAAAGATGGCGCTAAGAACGGGGCAACAAATGAATTACTTATCTATAATTACTACACAAGGTTCTAAATCTTCCACCAATTGTACTGCACTTTTACATATAACTAATGACAGAGCTTATTTATCGTCTGTTTTACACTACCATTTAATTTCACAGCCAACTAATTCCATATTATAGTGACATTTTATTCAAATGTTCATATTTCTCGTGTAAATAAAGATTTATTAGACATGTTGCACATTATTGAAAAGCTATTTTTAAGGACTGTCTCACTAATTAAAAATCCACAATGGCCACCATAAGAAAAACAAAAGATAGCGCTAAGAACTTGGAAACAAATGAAAATCGGGGGTTACTGTTAACACCAAAAAATTTGTCTTAAAAAAGTGTCTGAACAATGTTAGAGTTTAACAGCGATCGCATTAGGCGTTATCGAGTTATTGAGGAAAATTAAAATCGGCAAATATTGGTTTTTTCAAAATATCTCAAAATTGTAAGAAGTCCGAATAAATTTGAAATGAGATTTGTCGCGAGCATTGAATTCTGCAAAACATTCCCCATTTAACCGTTCCTCTATCTCTTCTAATAACCGATATACCAATGGTGAGCATCGAAATCTGGACACACTGTATAGTGAAGACATAGTTTACGTTTTAACTAAAAAATACTTATAATGTTTCAGCAAACGGCGATCTGAAAAATATAAAGCGTGATTTACTTTTCTGTACAATCTCGTTTCATATTTTGTCCAGGTATTCCAATTCGTTTTTAATTACTTCTTTAAAGTTCAATCCCCCCTTCGATGTGAGAATCAAACTTCAGAAGGCAAGTTTCGAGTTACTGTCAATTCAGACCTATTTTATGTGTTCACCAATATACAACTGCATGTTCTAGCAAAGCGATTACGTCTTTATTTTAATGGCTATAAAACATAGGTGGCATTAAGAAACAGACATGACATAAAGAGATACGTCTAATTTTAGAGGCTGATGGTGAAAGAAAATATATTTCATTGGTTACAAAAAAATATTACGCGCACTACATTACAGTAATGATATTTTGTCATGTGAGGTTTGCTGCTTAAATTTAATAACTTCTTACTGCCAACTAATTTTGACCAACTGATCGTTGTTTCATGTGTTTTAGTACGAGGGATGCCTTTTATATTTCGGAAATAGGCGATATTAGTGCTGCCATCTGACAACCGATGTCTGTTTCGTAAAAGTTAACGTTTTTGACAGAATACTTACTCAGAACGTTTTGAAGTACAGGTGCTATTAATTAATTAACTCGCGAATATTTCCGTGCCATCATTTTTTACAACATTCAATGTGGATTATCACAGCAACAGTGCATCGATAAACTGAACTTTTAGCGATGAATCATCATCAAAAACCAGTGTATATAGGTGGTATACTGAAATGAATCATGGCCGTGCTTCGCTCACTGACGAATTTCACGAAGGTCGTCCAAAATCGGTTGTTGTTCCGAGAAACACAGCTGCTGTGCGTGAACTGATATTGCAGGATCGTCATGTACTTACTGAGATAGATGTATCCTTGGGCATTAGTGTGACCAGCACACATTCAATTTTCATTTGGCCGTAAAAAAGATTTGTTCACGTTGGATCCCACATAAATTGACAATCGCTCAAAAAAAAAGGCTCGTGTCGATTGGTCGAAAGGAATGTTAAGTCTATGACATCGTAACAGGTGACATATCATGGATCTACGCGTATAAGCCCGAAACTAAACAGCAGTTGATTGTATGGATCTTTCACGATGAGCCTAATCCAACAAAAGTTGTTAGCGCACGAAGCACTTCGAAGCAAATGATCGCTTGTTTCTTCGGAAAAACCGGACTAGTGACAACTGTACCATTAGTGCAATGCGTCGGCCGGTCAGTTCTGAATGGTACCGAGCATTTGCTTGCCATAAGTATTCGAAAAAATAAGAGAGACCAACCGCCAAAAACGGATCACTCTCCATCAGAACAATACGAGTTCTCACGCATCGGCTCAAACAAGAGAGTTTTTGACAATTGAAAAAGTGGAATTGATGGGTCATTCGAAGTACAACCCTGTTTTGGGATCCAATGACTTCTTTCTATCCCCGCACACCAAAAATAAATTTGGAGTCAACGTTTTTCGACGCTCGATAGAGCGGTTGATGCGTTCAAAATGCATGTTTGGAGATACCTCAATCGGAGTAGAAAATATGCTTCGAAAACTGGTTCGAACGCAAGCAAAAGTTGATCTTAATGGAGAATATTTTGAAAAACAATAAAGCCATGCACGATGATTAATTTTAGTTCTGTTCTGTATTCCCGAAATATAAAAGGCATCCCCACGTATAACAAAATTCTTAGTTTTTAAACATATCTAGTACACTTGTATGAAAGAATCACAGGTCAACAAAAAAATTTTTGATATATTTGATATGCTGATTCCAGAAATACCTGCCTATTTTTCGTAGCAGCTCTACACTGTAAAAAAATTATGGGGAATTTTACTCCGATAATCGGATGCAACTTTTCTACCTCCGATATCCGGGTAAATTTCCTGAGCTGAGTGATTTTACCATCCATGTGTAAAATTGCAAAGTAAGAAGGGAAAATTGCAAGTGGTAAAGTAAACTTACTTGGGAAAATTACCACGCAAAGGCAATTTTGTTGCGCGGAGGTGAAATTTAATGCTTAATTTTGCCATCTAGTGGTAAATTTACTTCTCACAATTTAACCTTTTATAGGGGAATTTTAACCATAGAAAGTAAAATCTGTCCTGCTGTTGTAATTTTATCCACATGCTAGTAGTAATAAAGTTGCATCCGATTCTAGTAATAAAATTACCCTGTTTTACTGTTCACTTATACTGCATGCATTCACTGTAAGTAGTGATATGTAATGCACTTACAAGCCGACCTTGCACATTCTTTCATTGTCCTAAATCCAATCATAAGTGAATAGAAGTCTACACTTTCTACTGGAAATTATTTTAAATCAACCGCGCATAAGGTTTTTATAAGAACTCCTAATATATAATTATACTGCATAGAATTAATTGACATTTGTTATTCTACTATTCACTCTATTGATGTCGTGAGCAATTAACGAAAGGTGGCTGATATGCTCAGCTTTCATACTTGATGTCAGTACTGTGTGGGATATGACAATATTTTTCCGAAATGGTGATACATTTCCTTCAAGACGAATTACAATACTTTGGTAATAATTTGCAAATACGTTAGAAGTCGATGATAAACACTAGAAAAGTCAGTGATTAATAAATAGATTAAAGTCAAATGGTAAAATTTCACTGCGGCCAGAGTTGGGCATTATATATATATAGGTAATTCCACGAAACTCTTAAATTGCCACAAAAATCTGAAAGAATAAGATTGACCTTTTGGTTGCATCAGTTACGTTTAAGTATAGCTCTTATTGCAGTGCGTCATTTACACTATAATTATATAATTTGGTGAGTGTTACATAATTTACATTTTGCTAAATTCTGACTGAAGTACGTTTTTTTAATTTTTAAAACTATAAGTAGAGGAACACCTTCAACTTCATTCAACATCGTTTTATTTCTTGTTATACATATTTACATTAAACATTATTTCTTAAATAATTCGGTAAGTTACTTTTGCTTGTGTTTTCTTTTTGTTTTTAGTGCCTGAAACAGAATTTATGGTCATACAATAATATTGAAAAAATAACATTGTGTGTGATATATCTTTTGGATATTCCAGGTTAAACATAAAATATATAGCAAATAATTGATTTAATGCCTCTCTTAAATATGGGGTGCCTTGGTTCAGGTGCTGCTGTTCCATTTTTATGACATAACGATGAATATCTTCATTGTCATCTGAAAACAGAAATATAAATAATTCAATATCACCTACATATTTGTATTTTACCTTTCCTACATAAAATGTATGGTGAACTATTATCTAGAAGTTGCTTTTCGTCCTGGAAGTAATTCAACCTTAAATATTGTTCGGCATTTTATAGTGTCTTAAGGGTTAGCAAAGCAATTTTACGGGAACAAAGACCTATAAGAGGTGGTGGATGATAGCAAATTAGCAACGTTTAAAATACATATATAAAGAATGTACATAATATTTGTAATGAAAATTGAGTATTTGAAAAAAATGGGTACCAATTTCTTTTGTTTATCACTGGTTATCTCCACTTACTGGAGATCCTTAAGTTAAAATTAAATTTAACTATCTACATGTTGTAATTTACATACTTACATTGATTTTACAAATAATGTGCTTAACATTCGCTCCAAAATATCTGCATATAACTTTAATTACACATCGTAAAACTCCGTCTTCATCACTAGGAATAGATGATATATATATTTCCTTTTTTTCCCAAATTCTAAAATTTTACAAGCTTTGCTTATCATTGCTTCAGAAAATATTTCCGCTTTGTGGTTCATGAGGTTTTCATAGTGCCAATAAGTTCCTGACTGACTCAATAAAATTGGCCACTGTTCTTTAATTTCACATAGAGCAGGATAATTCGTGTTTAGAAAGTCTCTTTGCTTTGCATAAGTTTTGTCTAACAATTTTATAACGGTTTAATCAAAAACATCGTTGTTAACGTCTTAGTTTCTCCTGATCATTGTCAGTGTCTTCGTTATTTTCTAGTGGTGGTTGCCAATTGTGACAACCGGCTTTTGCATTCTCTTCTTTTTTATTTTACATGGTGCAGTGTTGCTGTCGTTGGACGGTGTCCTTTTACTGTTCAGTAATGATTTTAGGTATTTTGCTCGTTCTTATTCGTAACTGTAACATTATCCTCATTGATTGAACTTACATCGCGCTTAATTTTATAAAAATGATATTGATAAAAATGTGTTTTAAAACTACTAACACTTTGAAATAATCCTCTTTTGTTACATAATGGACACTCAATTATTTTTCCATCCCTAATATGACCGTATAAATGAGCTAAAAAAATGTGTAAGGATCAACCGTGAAATTACACACAATTACCACATTGCAAGAAAATGCTAGTGGTTTGACTTTAGGCAACACACTTCTATGTGCATGCTGAAACGTTTGTAATTACTGTATTCCATAAAGCATTCGGGATATTTGCAGTAATACCGAATGTTTCGTACATTTCGATGTTTGTATTGATGTTGGTTATAATCTGATATTGTTCGAAGCCTTGAATTACAAACAGTACATTCATACTTACTATCCATCTTATTTCTACAACAAATAAGTATGTAAATCAATCTATTAATTAGCAGTTATTTCCTTGTGTTATTTAGAGAACATGCACAATTATTTGAAATATATATGGATATCTTAACATGGCTGCTAAATTTATAACGTAAAGGCACACATACAATAAATATATTTTCTTTTGAAACCAGCTTTATATCAACAATGGACTTTTGTATATATACGTGAGGAACATCGATGCTTCGAAATACTATCAAAAATGTAAAATACCTGTACATAGGCTAATAAAATAATGTACTTAACCCTCCAAACATATCACGTACACACATGAACAAAGCAGGTACTGTTGTTTTGATCTTCTCATTACAGAACATAATAATTCATATACTAATCTACACTTTCTTAATAAAAAAAGATTTTCACATAAACATTATTATTAATACTCACCTATCGTAGAAATCGGCAACACAAGCAGAGTTAACAAAACATGCAAGAGCATACAATAAATTATAGAATGTGTAACGCGACTGTCTTTGAGAGCATGCGTAATAGGTATGGTTTACTTGCATTTCTTCACTCATATTCCACACAACTAAGTATATTTATTATATGTTCCAGTGATATAAAAATATTAGTACCTATACCACTTCAAATTCTTTAATCGCACAAAAAACGTTTGCTATGATTTGTGCCTCCGATATATGTAATTCAGTTCAATGAGTGAGATCAGTTATAATGTAAATACTACGTTAGATAAAGTGAAATAGACGACTCGCTTGTATATTTCAATACCACATATTTTCATTTATCAGTAAATAATATTACTTTTTGCAGACAGTTTTCCTTGCTATAGATAGGGATACTCCATGCATTCGGGAATACTACTTTTCTTGGAGTAAATTTACTTCGTAAAGGGAGTAAATACCCAACTTAGAGCTAAAATTGACTAACTCCTGACAATTTTCCCCTTAAATTAATTTTACTTTAAAAACGGCAAAAATTGATCTGTTTTTCGAGGGATTTACGGGGAAAATTACCCTCATTTTTTACAGTGTAGCTTTTAAGATACAGGCAAACTAATTTTCGTATTAATAATGAAATTTTCAGCAACCATCACAAATTTTGTGCAATGCCCACTGGTCATTCTACTATCTTGAAAGAGGAATACAAGAAAATATCAATAATCCTAAGAATATTAAGTATGAAGAATATCAGTGGGTGATTTGCGTCGATCTAACTTCCTCCTTGGACAGCAAAGTGGATATACAAAATTTCCTTGTTTTTTATGTCTTTAGGATAGTAGAACTAGGGGTCAGCACTGGGTTAACAAATATTGGCCCCTAAGAAACGTTATGGTTCCAGGAAAAGAAAACATAGTCAACAACCTTTGGTTGCGAGAGATAAAATCATATTTCCACCTTTACATATCAAGTTGGAACTTATGAAGCAATTTGTGAAGACGTTATGTAGAAACGGCCTGTGCTTTAGATACTTACTTAATATGTAAATTTTCTGGCATTAGCATAAAAATAGCATATTAGATGGCACTCAAATAAGACAGCTATAAAAGATCCACAATTTAACGCAGCAATGAACCAGATTGAATCTAATGCTTGGTGCTCATTTGTTGAGGTAGTACATTTTCTTAGCAACCATAAAGCGGAGAATTGCACAGATTTAGTGAAAATAAGCTTTCTACATTTAATATTCTCGGTTGCAATATGAGCATAAAACTTCACTACCTCCACAGTCACTTGAATCGATCTCACAAAACCTAGGTGATTACAGTGAGGAACAAGGGAAAAGATTTCATCAAGATATCAAGACGATGGAAGAACGATGTTAAGGAAGGTGGAATGTCCACATGATGGTCAATTACTGTTGGAGTCTGCAGTGAAACTGTCCTACTAAACTTCATGCTAGAAAATCGCATTTTGAAGTGATAAGTCATGAATGTATATTTATCTACTTTGTGATTTACATACCTTACTTAGTATTCTTTATTTTTTAATGAGCTTCTGTCTCAAATGCTAATACTTATAACCTGAAATATACACAAATAAAAGATTTTTTTCTAAAAGAGGTCAATATAGTGTTACTCAAAAAGTAGATCTGATAGGCTAAATCTGATAATTGTTTTGGATTCTATACCCAAAAATTACCTAAAAACAGGTAAAATATTGCAAGCACCAAAATGTGTGTTGGCCTGTGATATACAGGGTGCCCCACCGAAAACGAAACAGATTGAATATCTCGAAGGAGAAAACTTTTTTGAAAAACGCAAAAACAGGTCGATTTTTGATCTAAGGGGGACACCCTTCCATCATATCTTCAACTGTGATACGCCATTCCCCTCCCCTCCATCACTCTAACCATTACAATTTAAATATGGAAAGTACTGAATACGATACAGTACTGAAAAGGTAATTGTACGGAGAATTCAGAAAAGTAATTTTTGGGTGCGCTATTTTTGATTTTAGCGCCCTCTAGCGGGAGAAAAAACGGTTACGTATTCCACAATGTGACACATCATTTCAAAGCTACTTTTATTAGCAATTTAATGCACAATTGAAAAAAATTTAAATAATTGAAAAACCTTGCAGAGCTCTAATATTAGAAACTACGAACTTATTACTTTGCGAAAGACCCTGACAGTCTGTACTTGACAATGATGACAAATAAATGTCAAAAATATTACGTATTTAGTTGCTAATTAAATTAGCTTTGAAATGATGTGTCACATTGTAAAATACGTTACCGTTTTTTTCCCGCTAGAGGGCGCTAAGATCAAAAATACCGCGACCAACAATCACTTTGCTGAATTCTCCGTACAATTACCTTTTCAATGATGTATCGTATTTAGTACTTTCCCTATTTAAATTGTAATGGATAGAGTGATGGAGGGGAGGGGAATGACGAATCACAGTTGAAGATATGATGGAAGGGTGTCCCCCTTGGATCAAAATCGACCTGTTTTTGCGTTTTTTCAAAAAAGTTTTCTCCTTCGAGATATTCAATCTGTTTCGTTTTCGGTGGGGCACCCTGTATATGAGTATAACTCAATCTAAATTTGTATAATGAATATAATTTAATAAAGCACGACTGGTGCAACAAAATCAGCCGAAGAGGACATTGAAAGTACGTATGTATGAAAACACCTAAAATATACTAAAAATTATTGCATTTTATATACTATTTCCAAAAGTTTTACGGAATGAAATATGTAATATGTAAGTCAATTCAATAGAAACTCTTGGGAAATTAAAAGTAAAACGCTTTAGTTTCAAAACTTTAAAATTTAACACTAAAATATACATTAATTTATATTTTTATAATTCATATTGATAAAACCATTATAAGTGGGGCACATGAAGTCAGTTATTAATACGCAACATAAGTTTAGTTCCACAATTATATATAATAATAGCTGAGTAGCCCATGGCAACCAAACGACCCGAAAAATCGACGAAAATTGGGTGCACGGGGCGGGCAACTTCTCTCTGGATACGCCAAATTAAGGGCTGTCTTTTGGCATGTTGGTAGGGGCGACATTGAATTTCCGGACGTCGAAGAGATTTTCTTCTCAAGTGGAGCGTGTGCAGAGATATCGCCCGTTGAAGAGGAGCGTGCACTCGGTGTTTTAACAGAAAAATGGCTTACGTCATCATGACGATTCACGTGACAATCAAAATAAATCTCGGGAAACGTCAAACTAGCAAGTTGTAGCTACAGATTCACTTTTAAGACTGAAATACGAAATTTTGAAGGTTGCGAGCGCCCAACAAGACCCGAGGTCTTAAAGAACGGCCTACTCGGGGTCTCTTACATGCTTATTTGGAGTCGACAAACGCACGCAATGTAGGGCACGAGCACTTTCAAATTCGTTTGCAGACAGATTTCGTAAGAAAAATGGCCGAAAACGTCACAGATTCAATGTACATGTGATTCAATGTACTACGGTCGGGCGAAAAATATCAGATTAATCTCAATCTCGACATAATACACCCGCTTGACTTGACATTTTTATAGATATACAGGTTGATTGTTCTTTTAATGACGATATATTTGAATTATTAAAATACGTTAATTCCAGAACGCGTACGCCTTAATGGGGAAAAGGATTGCTTTTAACATTTATGTGCCCTTATGACAACGATTACGCATACATGCTGAGTGGGCGGAGCTACCTGAAATTAATTTTTCTCTTCCGATTAAAGTAAAATTCGGCACTTGGGAGACTTTGTGGTATCATTGATCGCGTATCCAAAGTCGAAATGTCAAAAAAAAAAAAATGGCCGAAGGATTTTTTGAAAATTGACGTATAAATGTGAAATTTTAGATACGAGGGTGTCTTAGGTCGCCGATCACAAATCCAAAATCAAAATGTCATAAAAAAACAAAATAGCGGAAGAATTTTTTGAAAATTGACGTATGAATATAAAATTTTAGATACGGGAGTTTTGGGGGTCGCCGATCACGAATCCAAAGTCAAAATGTCAAAAAAAAAACAAAATGCCGGAAGATTTTTTGAAAATTGACGTATGAATGTAAAATTTTAGATACGGGGGTTTTGGGGGTCGCCGATCACGATTCCAAAGTCAAAATGTCAAAAAAAAACAAAATGGCGGGTGAATTTTTGAAAATTGACGTATGAATGTAAAATTTTAGATACGTTTGTTTTAGGGGTGGCCGATCACGATTCCAAAGTCAAAATGTCAAAAAAAAAACAAAATGGCGGAAGATTTTTTGAAAATTGACGTATGAATGTAAAATTTTAGATACGGGGGTTTTGGGGGTCGTCGATCACGATTCCAAAGTCAAAATGTCAAAAAAAACAAAATGGCGGAAGATTTTTTGAAAATTGACGTATGAATGTAAAATTTTAGATACGTGGGTTTTGGGGGTCGCCGATCACGATTCCAAAGTCAAAATGTCAAAAAAGAAACACAAAATGGCGGAAGATTTTTTGAAAATTGACGTATGAATGTAAAATTTTAGATACGGGGGTTTTGGGGGTCGCCGATCACGATTCCAAAGTCGAAATGTCAAAAAAAACAAAATGGCGGAAGATTTTTTGAAAATTGACGTATGAATGTAAAATTTTAGATACGTGGGTTTTGGGGGTCGCCGATCACGATTCCAAAGTCAAAATGTCAAAAAAAACAAAATGGCGGAAGATTTTTTTTGTTAATTGACGTATGAATGTAAAATTTTAGATACGGGGGTTTTGGGGGTCGCCGATCACGATTCCAAAGTCAAAATGTTAAAAAAAAACACAAAATGGCGGAAGATTTTTTGAAAATTGACGTATGAATGTAAAATTTTAGATATGGGGGTTTTGGGGGTCGCCGATCACGATTCCAAAGTCAAAATGTCAAAAAAAGCAAAATGGCGGAAGATTTTTGTGAAAATTGACGTATGAATGTAAAATTTTAGATACGGGGGTTTTGGGGGTCGCCGATCACGATTCCAAAGTCAAAATGTCAAAAAAGAAACACAAAATGGCGGAAGATTTTTTGAAAATTGACGTATGAATGTAAAATTTTAGATACGGGGGTTTTGGGGGTCGCCGATCACGATTCCAAAGTCAAAATGTCAAAAAAAGCAAAATGGCGGAAGATTTTTTTGAAAATTGTCGTATGAATGTAAAATGTTAGATACGGGCGTTTTGGGGGTCGCCGATCACTATTCCAAAGTCAAAATGTCAAAAAAAAACAAAATGGCGGAAGATTTTTTGAAAATTGACGTATGAATGTAAAATTTTAGATACGGGGGTTTTGGGGGTCGCCGATCACGATTCCAAAGTCAAAATATCAAAAAAAACAAAATGGCGAAAGATTTTTTAGAAAATTGACGTATTAATGTAAAATTTTAGATACGGGGGTTTTGGGGGTCGCCGATCACGATTCCAAAGTCAAAATGTCAAAAAAAGCAAAACGGTGAAAGATTTTTTTGAAAATTGACGTATGAATGTAAAATTTTAGATACGGGGGTTTTGGGGGTCGCCGATCACGATTCCAAAGTCAAAATGTCAAAAAAAGCAAGATGGCGAAAGATTTATTTGAAAATTGACGTGTGAGTGTGAAATTTTAGATACGGGGGTGTGTTAGGTCGCCGATCATAAATCCAAAATCAAAATGTCATAAAAAACAAAATCGTGGAAGAATTTTTTGAAAATTGACATATGAATGTAAAATTTTAGATACGAGGGTTTTGGGGGTCGCCGATCACGATTCCAAAGTCAAAATGTCAAAAAAAAAACAAAATGGCGGAAGATTTTTTGAAAATTGACGTATGAATGTAAAATTTTAGATACGGGGGTTTTGCGGGTCGCCGATCACGATTCCAAAGTCAAAATGTCAAAAAAAGCAAAACGGCGGAAGATTTTTTTGAAAATTGACGTATGAATGTAAAACTTTAGATACGGGGGTTTTGGGGGTCGCCGATCACGAATCCAAAGTCAAAATGTCAAAAAAAAAACAAAATGACGGAAGATTTTTTGAAAATTGACGTATGAATCTAAATTTTAGATACGGGGTTGTTGGGGGTCGCCGATCACGATTCCAAAGTCAAAATGTCAAAAAAAGCAAAACGGCGAAAGATTTTTTTGAAAATTGACGTATGAATGTAAAATTTTAGATACGGGTGTTTTGGGGGTCGCCGATTACGATTCCAAAGTCAAAATGTCAAAAAAGCAAAATGGCGGAAGATTTTTTTAAAAAATGGACGTATTAATGTGAAATTTTAGATACGGGGATGTTTGTGGTCGCTTATTACGTCTTCAATTTGGTGATTCTTCGAAACGTGATTGAACAGGGTTTAAATTTAATACTTCATTTTTTCGTATCAATAGTTGATTCGCAAACATCAGAATCGTATTGTACACTGTCTCAATGAAAATGTTACGCTCACTGAGCTCATTGTTTCTTTCGATACTCTAACATGACTTATGTTTAACATTAAATTACCTTTCTCGCTCTTGAGTGTGAACCGGTTTGTGTAAAAAAACAGTTCGAGTAGAATTTCAAATAAAATATACTATTGGCTTAAAAAAATATATGTAGGGGTGCTTCAAAAATTTATAAAAGCGGACATTCTAAAAAGCGTCATGCCAGTGATCGCTTTTTACAGGAAAGGCGCTTCAATAGGGCTTCAATTTAAAACTTGAGCTTTTCATTTTTATTATTATTATGTGCTCCTTTATTAACGATAGTGGATTTCAATAAGATTGACAGGCTTTCACACTTTCGCATCAAAATAGTATTGTACACTGTCTTAATAAAAATGTAGCGCTTCTTGATCTCATTGTGTCTTTGCATACTTTAACACGACTTATGTTTAACATTAAATTACCTTTCTCGCTCTTGAGTATGTACCGGTTTGTGTAAAAAACAATTCCAGAAAAATTTTAAATAAAATATACAATTGGCTTCACAAAATATATGTACATACCGGGATGCTTTAAAAATTTATGAAACTGGACATTCCGAAAAGCGGTTTTTATAGGAAAGGCGCTTTAATTGAACTTAAATTTAAAACTTGGGCTTTTTACTTTTATTATTATTTTGTGCTTTTTTCTTAACGAGGGTAGACTTCGAAAAGATTGACAGGCTCTTACACGTTCACATCAAAATAGTATTGTAAACTGTCTTAATGAAAAGGTTGTGCTTTTTGAGAGCTAATTGTTTCTTTGTATATTTTAACATGACTTATGTTTAACATTAAATTACCTTTCTCGCTCTTGAGTGTGTACCGGTTTGTGTAAAAAACAGTTCGAGAAAGATTTTAAATAAAATAAAAGGTGCTTGAATTTAAAACTTGGGCTTTTTACTTTTATTTTCATTTTGTGCTCCTTTATTAATGATAGTGGATTTCAAAAGGGTCACACTTTACATCAAAATATATTGTACACTGTCTTAATAAAAATGTTGCGCTTTTTGATCTCAATGTGTCTTTGGATACTTTAACACGACTTATGTTAGACATTAAATTACCTTTCTCGCTCTTGAGTGTGTACCGGTTTATGTCAAAAACATTTCGAGAAGAATTTTAAATAAAATATCATATTGGCCTAACAAAATATATATATACAGGGGTGCTTCAAAAGTTTATAAAAGTAGACATTCTAAAAAGCGTTTTTTTACAGGAAAGGCGCTTCAATAGGGCTTAAATTTAAAACTTGGGCTTTTTACCTTTATTATTATTTCGTGCACCTTTATTAACGATAGTGGATTTTAAAAAGGTTGACAGACTTTTACACTTTTACATCAAAATAGTATTGAAAACTGTCTTAATGAACATGTTGGGCTTTTTGATCTCAATGTGTCTTTGGATACTTTAACACGACTTATGGTAAACATTAAATTACCTTTCTCGCTCTTGAGTGTGTACCGGTTTATGTCAAAAACAGTTCAAGAAGAATTTTAAATAAAATATCCTATTAGCTTAACAAAATATATGTATATACTTGGGTGCTTCAAAGTAGTATAAATGTAGACATTCTAAAAAGCGTCATGCCAGTGATCGCTTTTTATAGGAAAGGCGGTTCAATTTAAAACTTGGGCAATTTGCTTTTATTATTATTTCGTGCTCCTTTATTAACGAGAGTGGATTTCAAAAAGGTTGACAGGCTTTTACACTTTTGACATCAAAATAGTATTGTACATTGTCTTATAAAAATGTTGCGCTTTTTGATATCATTGTGTCTTTGCATACTTTAGCACGACTTATGTTTAACATTAAATTACCTTTCTCGCTCTTGACTGTACCGATTTATGTCAAAAACAGTTCGAGAAGAATTTTAAATAAAATATCCTCTTGGTTTAACAAAATATATGTATATACAGGGGCGCTTCAAAAGTTAATAAAATCGGACATTCTAAAAAGCCATGCCAGTTATCGCTTTTTACAGGAAAAGCGCTTCAATAGGGCTTAAATTTAAAACTTGAGCTTTTTACTTTTACTATTATTTTGTACTTTTTCATTAACGATAGTGAATTTCGAAAAATTGATAGGCTATTACACGTTCATATCAAAATAGTATTGTAAACTGTCTTAATGAAAATGTTGCGTCTTTTTGTCTTTGAATACTTTAACATGACTTATGTTTAACATTAAATTACCTTTCTCACTCTTGAGTGTGTACCGGTTTGTGTCAAAAACAGTTCGAGAAGAAATTTAAATAAAATATCCTATTGGCTTAACAAAATATGTGTATATACAGGAGTGCTTCAAAAGTTTATAAAAGTGGACATTCTTAAAAGCGTTTTTTACAGGAAAGGCACTTCAATAGCACCTTTCTCACTCTTGAGTGTGTACCGGTTTGTGTCAAAAACAGTTTGAGAAGAAATTTAAATAAAATATCCTATTGGCTTAACAAAATATATGTATATACAGGAGTGTTTCAAAACTTTATAAAAGTGGACATTCTTAAAAGCGTTTTTACAGGAAAGGCACTTCAATAGGGCTTCAATTTAAAACTTGGGCTTTTTACTGTTATTATTATTTTGTGCTTTTTTCTTAACGAGAGTAGACATCGAAAAGATTGACAGGCTTTTACACGTTCACATCAAGATAGTGTTGTAAACTGTCTTAATAAAAATGCTGCGCTTTTTAATCTCATTGTGTCTTTGGATACTTTAACACGACTTATGTTTAACATTAAATTATCTTTCTCACTCTTGAGTGTGTACCGATTTGTGTAAAAAACATTCGAGAAAAATTTTAAATAAAATATACTATTGGCTTCACAAAATATATGTATATACCGGGATGCTTTAAAAGTTTATAAAACCGGACATTCTAAAAAGCGTCATGCCAGTGATCGCTTTTTACAGGAAAGGCGCTTCAATTTAAAACTTGGGCTTTTTACTTTTACTTTTATTTTGTGCTCCTTTAATAACGATAGTGGATTTCAAAAAGGTCACACTTTACATCAAAATAGTATTGTACACTGTCTTAATAAAAGTGTTGCGCTTTTTGATCTCATTGTGTCTTTGCATACTTTAACACGACTTATGTTTAACATTAAATTACCTTTCTCGCTCTTGAGTGTGTACCGGTTTGTGTTAAAAACAGTTCGAGAAGAATTTTAAATAAGATATCCTATTGGCTTAACAAAATATATGTATATACAGGGGTGCTTCAAAAATTTATAAAAATGGACATTCTAGAAAGCGCTGTTTACAGGAAAGGCGCTTGAAAAGGGCTTAAATTTAAAACGGGTTTCTTACTTTTATTATTATTTTGTGCTCCTTTATTAATGATAGTGGATTTCAAAAGGGTCACACTTTACATCAAAATAGTATTGTAAACTGTTTTAATAAAAATGTTGCGCTTTTTGAGCTCATTGTGCCTTTCTATACTTTAACATGGCTTATGATTAACATTAAATTACCTTTCTCGCTCTTGAGTGTGTACCGATTTGTGTCAAAAACAGAAGGAGAATAATTTTAGATAAAATATACTCTGCTCTTTTATTAACGATAGTGGACTTCGAAAAGGTAGTAAGAAAGTAATATACTTTATAAGTTAAATTTACTTTACCCATTCGCATACATATGTTTGCGAGCTATATGTTCGAAGTTTATCAGCATTCATTAGCATTCTATAAGAATGTTTGAAAGCGACGCCCATTTACCAAACAAAATTTGTTGTAAACATATTAAACACTATGGAGATACTACGTATATTTGAGTATGTCAATTAAAATGACGAGCCCGCGATAGTGGGCGAGTAGTATATATGTAATTCATTGAAAACTTAAAATGTTCTTCAATACAAGTCCTTCATTTTTAATTGACGTGCGAACTAATTTTGAGTATGTGACAGACGAATATTTCAATTATGCTGACCAAAATTTCATAATGAAAGCGCTGTTCCACTTCAAATAATTTGGGTGAAAATATATCAGTGTCAAACTGATTATTAGGTTCTTTTTTATTAATATTGTGCATGCCTGTCTTAAATTGTTTCTGAGCAATTGACATACTTTTTGTTAATATACTAAATTTTTCCACTGTTATTTCAATAGCGTATTATCCCGATTGTCTCAATGAAAATGATGCACTTATTGAGCATATTGTTTCATCGGATACTTTAACAACATTCTTATGTTTAACATTAAATTATCTTTCTCGCTCTTCATTGTGTAACAGTTTGTGTAAAAAAAAATCTAGAAGAATTCTGAATGAAATATACAATTGGCTTTACAAAATATATGTATATACAGAGTGTGCCACAAGTCTATAAAAGCTTACATTCTAAAAACCGCCACGAGAGTGATCGCGTTTTACAGGAAACTGTAAAAAGCTGTAAGCGGACGCGAAAAAGGCGAATTCAAGCTCGAAAAGATTGAAGCATTAGCTCACAAACATTCAACACAATAAATATTGCAATATATAATAATTGGCCCAATGATAATAGTGTATAGGTAAGAAATTTATAAATTCGATTCCTTATTTGTTTATAAATACTTTCTACTCATTTTTAGCAATTATCATTACATGACTGGAGTCATTTCGTCCATGAATTAAGTTGTAAAAATACTTCAAAATATTATAAGATATTTTAAATAGAAAAAAGAAACTAAAATATATTCCTACCAGATTAAACAAGCACTTAATCATGTTGTTACTGTGCCAGGCAAATTGAGAAGTAATATCATTACCTATTCAAAAAAGATTGTTTAATTAACATTGATGAAAATGAACCTCCCGCGACATCGTCAATTACAATAATTCAAAATAGAAATTCTATAAGGATGTTTTACAGTATTTTCGAATATAACAATAAGTAATCAGTATTACCATAATACATATATTATATCTATATATTCCTTAAATTGTAGGTGTACAATGCAAAAGAAAATAATTATGTACAGTGTGAACAAGGCTTTACCAACATTATTAAGCATCATACATAACTGACAGTTGTAATACAATTTACCACAAAGAAACACTGCAAGTTATAAAAGTATAGGAATGGAAATCATTATAAAAAATGCCAATGAAGTAAATATTATTTGTTATAGAACAATGATTAAGTGAATTATTTAAAAGTATACATTCGCGTCAACAAAATATAATTCTAATAAAGCTATCTACAAGTTTGTATAAAATAAAATGTTTTTTTTAAATTCTAATGAATTTTCATTTAAACCAAAAAGACCAATGGAATCGACATATGTATATGGACTGAAACACTATTAACAAAAACTATCAAACCACATTTTCCAACTGATGCAAAAAAAACACAGATTTCTAGATTATTCTAATTTTATACCCACAAACAAAATTCAAACTATAGATAAATTAGGCAAACGTGAAATAAATCATCGGCAAGTCAAGGCACAAAAACCAATAATAGTAAAAAAATTATAAATAGAGTGAAAACTACCGTCTGTGAGGCACAGGAAAAGTATGTGAAAAATGTCAATATAACATTAAACGATAAAATACATCTTATTTCATGGACAGCCGTTAAACATTTTCAATTTAAAAACTGCTATTATCACTAAATCTATTATTAATCATTTCATCCTATAAGCATTCTGAATAAAATATTGCATAGTTGTAAACTATATACAGGGGTGTATAAAAACAACTAAGCAATATTGAACATCTAAAACACAATTATATTTAGTTATTCGCTATATATCGGAATTACATGGTGTTTTATAAACTGAAACGCAATATAGACAAAATCCGCAATAAATTGAGAAAAATAAGGGGGAGCGGTACCTCAACTGTAAGCGGAATAAGAGGCGGCAGCGGGCCTTCTAGGCCTGCCGTATTAGCTAGTTATATATAATAAAAGCCGAGTAGCCAATGGCAACCAAACGACCCAAAAATCGTCTAAAAACGGCAAAACTGTGCAAAGAACTCCTCTCTGGATACGCGAAATTAAGGGCTGTCTTTTGGCATGTTGGTAGGGGCGACATTGAATTTCCGGTCGACGGAGAGTTTTTCTTCCCAAGTGGAGCGTGTGCAGAGATATGGGCTTTTAAAGAGGAGCGTGCATACGGTGTTTTAACAGCAAAATGGCTTACGTCATCATGAGGATTTACGTGACAATCAAAATAAATCTCGGGAAACGTCAAACTAGCAAGTTGTAGCTACAGATTCACTTTTAAGACTGAAATACGAAATTCTGAAGGTTGCGAGCGCCCAACAAGACCCGAGGTTTTAAAGAACGGCCTTCTCTAGATCTTCCACATGCTTATTTCGAGTCGACAGACGCACGCAAACAAGGGCACGAGCACTTTCAAATTCGTTTGCAGACAGATTTCGTAAGAAAAATGGCCGAAATACGTCACAGATTCAATGTGCATGTGATTCAATGTACTACGGTCCCACGAAAAGTATCAGATTAATTTATCCAGTCCGACAAGTTCGGCATCTAAATCTCGACATAATACACCTACCGCTTGACTTAACATTTTTATAGATATACAGGTTGATTGTTCTTTTAATGACTATATATTTGAATTATTAAAATACGTTAATTCCAGAACGTGTACGCCTTAATAGGGAAAAGGATTGCTTTTAACATTTATGTGCCCTTATGACAACGATTACGCATACATGCAGAGTGGGCGGAGCTATCTGAAATTAATTTATCTCTTCTGATTAAAGTAAAATTCGGCACTTGGGAGTCTTTGTGGTGTCATTGATCACGTATCCAAACCGAAATGTCAAAAAAAAAGCAAAATAGCCCAAGGATTTTTTGAAAATTGACGTATAAATGTGAAATTTTAGATACGAGGGTGTGTTAGGTCGCCGATCACAAATCCAAAATTAAAATGTCATAAGAAAACAAAATGGCGCATGATTTTTTTGAAAATTGACGTATGAATATGAAATTTTAGATACGGGGGTTTTGGGGGTCGCCGATCACGATTCCAAAGTCAAAATGTCAAAAAAAAAATGGCGGAATATTTTTTGAAAATTGACGTATGAATGTAAAATTTTAGATACGGGGGTTTTGGTGGTCGCCGATCACAATTCCAATGTCAAAATGTCAAAAAAAAAACAAAATGGCGGAAGATTTTTGAAAATTGACTTATGAATATAAAATTTTAGATACGGGGGTTTTGGGGGTCGCCGATCACGATTCCAAAGTCAAAATGTCAAAAAAAGCAAAATGGCGAAAGATTTTTTTGAAAATCGACGTATGAATGTAAAATTTTAGATACGGGGGTTTTGGGGGTCGCCGATCACGATTCCAAAGTCAAAATGTCAAAAAAAAAACAAAATGGCGAAAGATTTTTTTGAAAATTGACGTATGAATGTAAAATTTTAGATACGGGGATGTGTTAGGTCGCCGATCACAAATCCAAAATCAAAATGTCAAAAAAAAAACAAAATGGCGGAAGATTTTTTTTTGAAAATTGACGTATGAATGTGAAATTTTAGATACGGGGGTTTTGGGGGTCCCCGATCACGATTCCAAAGCCAAAATGTCAAAGAAAAACAAAATGGAGGAATATTTTTTGAAAATTGACGTATGAATGTAAAATTTTAGATACGGGGGTTTTGGGGGTCGCCGATCACGATTCCAAAGTCAAAATGTCAAAAAAAAACAAAATGGCGTAAGATTTTTTTGAAGATTGACGTATGGATGTGAAATTTTAGATACGGGGGTGTCTTAGATCGCCGATCACGAATCCAAAGCCAAAATGTCAAAAAAAAACAAAATGGCGGAAGATTTTTTGAAAATTGACGTGTGAATGTAAAATTTTAGATACGGGGGTGTCTTACGTCGCCGATCACGATTCCAAAGTCAAAATGTCAAAAAAAAACAAAAGGGCGGAAGATTTTTTTGAAAATTGACGTATGAATGTGAAATTTTAGATACGGGGGTTTTGGGGGTTGCCGATCACGATTCCAAAGTCAAAATGTCAAAAAAAAACAAAATGGCGGAAGATTTTTTGAAAATTGACGTATGAATGTAAAATTTTAGATACGGGGGTTTTGGGGGTCGCCTATCACGATTCCAAAGTCAAAATGTCAAAAAAAGCAAAATGGCGGAAGATTTTTTTGAAAATTGACGTATGAATGTGAAATTTTCGGTACGGAGGTTTTGGGGGTCGCCGATCACGATTCCAAAGTCAAAATGTCAAAAAAAACAACATGGGGGAAGATTTTTTGAAAATTGACGTATGAATGTAAAATTTTGGATACGGGGGTTTTGGGGGTCGCCGATAACGATTCCAAAGTCAAAATGTCAAAAAAAACAAAATGGCGAAAGATTTTTTAGAAAATTGAGGTATTAATGTAAAATTTTAGACACGGGGGTTTTGGGGGTCGCCGATCACGATTCCAAAGTCAAAATGTCAATAAAAGCAAAACGGCGAAAGATTTTTTTGAAAATTGACGTATGAATGTAAAATTTTATATACGAGGATTTTGAGGGTCGCCGATCACGATTCCAAAGTCAAAATGTCAAAAAAAACAAAATGGCGAAAGATTTTTTTTGAAAAATTAACGTATGAGTGTGAAATTTTAGATACGGGGGTGTGTTAGGTCGCCGATCACAAATCCAAAATCAAAAGGTCATAAAAAAACAAAATCGGGGAAGAATTTTTTGAAAATTGACATATGAATGTAAAATTTTAGATACGGGGGTTTTGGGGGTCGCCGATCACGATTTCAAAGTCAAAATGTCAAAAAAAAACAAAATGGCGGAAGATTTTTTGAAAATTGACGTATGAATGTAAAATTTTAGATACGGGGGTTTTGGGGGTCGCCGATCACGATTCCAAAGTCAAAATGTCAAAAAAAAACAAAATGGCGGATGATTTTTTGAAAATTGACGTATGAATGTAAAATTTTAGATACGGGGGTTTTGGGGGTCGCCGATCACGATTCCAAAGTCAAAAGTCAAAAAAAAACAAATGGCGAAAGATTTTTTTGGAAATTGACGTATTAATGTAAAATTTTAGATACGGGGGTTTTGGGGATCGCCGATCACGATTCCAAAGTTAAAATATCAAAAAAAGCAAAACGGCGAATTTTTTTTTTGAAAATTGACGTATGAATGTTAAATTTTAGATACGGGGGTTTTGGGGGTCGCCGATCACGATTCCAAAGTCAAAATGTCAAAAAAAAACAAAATGGCGGATGATTTTTTGAAAATTGACGTATGAATGTAAAATTTTAGATACGGGGGTTTTGGGGGTCGCCGATCACGATTCCAAAGTCAAAAGTCAAAAAAAAACAAATGGCGAAAGATTTTTTTGGAAATTGACGTATTAATGTAAAATTTTAGATACGGGGGTTTTGGGGATCGCCGATCACGATTCCAAAATTAAAATATCAAAAAAAGCAAAACGGCGAATTTTTTTTTTGAAAATTAACGTATGAATGTAAAATTTTAGATACGGGGGTTTTGGGGGTCGCCGAACACGATTCCAAAGTCAAAATGTCAAAAAAAAAACAAAATGGCGGAAGATTTTTTGAAAATTGACGTATGAATGTAAAATTTTAGATACGGGGGTTTTGGGGGTCGCCGATCACGATTCCAAAGTCAAAATGTCAAAACAAAACGAAATGGCGGAAGATTTTTTGAAAATTGACGTATGAATGTAAAATTTTAGATACGGGGGTTTTGGGGGTCGCCGATCACGATTCCAAAGTCAAAATGTCAAAAAAAAACAAAATGGCGGAAGATTTTTTGAAAATTGACGTATTAATGTAAAATTTTAGATACGGGAGTTTTGGGGGTCGCCGATCACGATTCCAAAGCCAAAATGTCAAAAAAAAAAAAAAATGGCGGAAGATTTTTTGAAAATTGACGTATGAATGTAAAATTTTAGATACGGGGGTTTTGGGGGTCGCCGATCACGATTCCAAAGTCAAAATGTCAAAAAAAGCAAAATGGCGGAAGATTTTTTTTTGAAAATTGACGTATTAATGTTAAATTTTAGATACGGGGGTTTTGAGGGTCGCCGATCACGATTCCAAAGTCAAAATGTCAAAAAAAAAACAAAATGGCGGATGATTTTTTGAAAATTGACGTATGAATGTAAAATTTTAGATACGGGGGTTTTGGGGGTCGCCGATCACGATTCCAAAGTCAAAAGTCAAAAAAAAACAAATGGCGAAAGATTTTTTTGGAAATTGACGTATTAATGTAAAATTTTAGATACGGGGGTTTTGGGGATCGCCGATCACGATTCCAAAGTTAAAATATCAAAAAAAGCAAAACGGCGAAATTTTTTTTTTTAAATTAACGTATGAATGTAAAATTTTAGATACGGTAGTTTTGGGGATCGCCGATCACGATTCCAAAGCCAAAATATCAAAAAAAAAAAAATGGCGGAAGATTTTTTTAAAATTGACGTATGAATGTAAAATTTTAGATACGGGGGTTTTGGGGGTCGCCGATCACGATTCCAAAGTCAAAATGTCAAAACAAAACGAAATGGCGGAAGATTTTTTGAAAGTTGACGTATGAATGTAAAATTTTAGATACGGGGGTTTTGGGGGTCGCCGATCACGATTCCAAAGTCAAAAGTCAAAAAAAAACAAATGGCGAAAGATTTTTTTGGAAATTGACGTATTAATGTAAAATTTTAGATACGGGGGTTTTGGGGATCGCCGATCACGATTCCAAAGTTAAAATATCAAAAAAAGCAAAACGGCGAAATTTTTTTTTGAAAATTAACGTATGAATGTAAAATTTTAGATACGGGGGTTTTGGGGGTCGCCGATCACGATTCCAAAGTCAAAATGTCAAAACAAAACGAAATGGCGGAAGATTTTTTGAAAATTGACGTATGAAGGTAAAATTTTAGATACGGGGGTTTTGGGGGTCGCCGATCACGATTCCAAAGTCAAAATGTCAAAACAAAACGAAATGGCGGAAGATTTTTTTAAAATTGACATATGAATGTAAAATTTTAGATACGGGGGTTTTGGGGATCGCCGATCACGATTCCAAAGTTAAAATATCAAAAAAAGCAAAACGGCGAAATTTTTTTTTGAAAATTAACGTATGAATGTAAAATTTTAGATACGGGGGTTTTGGGGATCGCCGATCACGACTCCAAAGTCAAAATGTCAAAACAAAACAAAATGGCGGAAGATTTTTTTAAAATTGACATATGAATGTAAAATTTTAGATACGGGGGTTTTGGGGATCGCCGATCACGATTCCAAAGTTAAAATATCAAAAAAAGCAAAACGGCGAAATTTTTTTTTGAAAATTAACGTATGAATGTAAAATTTTAGATACGGGGGTTTTGGGGGTCGCCGATCACGATTCCAAAGTCAAAATGTCAAAAAAAAAACAAAATGACGGAAGATTTTTTTAAAATTGACGTATGAATGTAAAATTTTAGATACGGGGGTTTTGGGGGTCGCCGATCACGATTCCAAAGTCAAAATGTCAAAACAAAACGAAATGGCGGAAGATTTTTTGAAAATTGACGTATGAATGTAAAATTTTAGATACGGGGGTTTTGGGGGTCGCCGATCACGATTCCAAAGTCAAAATGTCAAAAAAAAACAAAATGGCGGAAGATTTTTTGAAAATTGACGTATTAATGTAAAATTTTAGATACGGGAGTTTTGGGGGTCGCCGATCACGATTCCAAAGCCAAAATGTCAAAAAAAAAACAAAATGGCGGAAGATTTTTTGAAAATTGACGTATGAATGTAAAATTTTAGATACGGGGGTTTTGGGGGTCGCCGATCACGATTCCAAAGTCAAAATGTCAAAACAAAACGAAATGGCGGAAGATTTTTTGAAAATTGACGTATGAAGGTAAAATTTTAGATACGGGGGTTTTGGGGGTCGCCGATCACGATTCCAAAGTCAAAATGTCAAAAAAAACAAAATGGCGAAAGATTTTTTAGAAAATCGAGGTATTAATGTAAAATTTTAGATATGGGGGTTTTGGGGGTCGCCGATCACGATTCCAAAGTCAAAATGTCAAAAAAAAACAAAATGGCGGAAGATTTTTTGAAAATTGACGTATGAATGTAAAATTTTAGATACGGGGGTTTTGGGGGTCGCCGATCACGATTCCAAAGTCAAAATGTCAAAAAAAGCAAAATGGCGGAAGATTTTTTTTGAAAATTGACGTATGAATGTTAAATTTTAGATACGGGGGTTTTGAGGGTCGCCGATCACGATTCCAAAGTCAAAATGTCAAAAAGAAAACAAAATGGCGGTTGATTTTTTGAAAATTGACGTATGAATGTAAAATTTTAGATACGGTTGTTTTGGGGGTCGCCGATCACGATTCCAAAGTCAAAAGTAAAAAAAAAACAAATGGCGAAAGATTTTTTTGGAAATTGACGTATTAATGTAAAATTTTAGATACGGGGGTTTTGGGGATCGCCGATCACGATTCCAAAGTTAAAATATCAAAAAAAGCAAAACGGCGAAATTTTTTTTTTAAAATTAACGTATGAATGTAAAATTTTAGATACGGGAGTTTTGGGGATCGCCGATCACGATTCCAAAGCCAAAATATCAAAAAAAAAAAAGAAATGGCGGAAGATTTTTTTAAAATTGACGTATGAATGTAAAATTTTAGATACGGGGGTTTTGGGGGTCGCCGATCACGATTCCAAAGTCAAAATGTCAAAACAAAACGAAATGGCGGAAGATTTTTTGAAAGTTGACGTATGAATGTAAAATTTTAGATACGGGGGTTTTGGGGGTCGCCGATCACGATTCCAAAGTCAAAATGTCAAAAAAAAACAAAATGGCGGAAGATTTTTTGAAAATTGACGTATTAATGTAAAATTTTAGATACGGGGGTTTTGGGGGTCGCCGATCACGATTCCAAAGTTAAAATATCAAAAAAAGCAAAACAGCGAAAATTTTTTTTGAAGATTGACGTATGAATGTAAAATTTTAGATACGGGAGTTTTGGGGGTCGCCGATCACGATTCCAAAGCCAAAATGTCAAAAAAAAAACAAAATGGCGGAAGATTTTTTGAAAATTGACGTATGAATGTAAAATTTTAGATAAGGGGGTTTTGGGGGTCGCCGATCACGATTCCAAAGTCAAAATGTCAAAACAAAACGAAATGGCGGAAGATTTTTTGAAAATTGACGTATGAAGGTAAAATTTTAGATACGGGGGTTTTCGGGGTCGCCGATCACGATTCCAAAGTCAAAATGTCAAAAAAAACAAAATGGCGGAAGATTTTTTGAAAATTGACGTATGAATGTGAAATTTTAGATGCGGGGGCTTTGGGGGTCGTCGATCACGATTCCAAAGTCAAAATGTCAAAAAAAACAAAATGGCGAAAGATTTTTTAGAAAATTGACGTATTAATGTAAAATTTTAGATACGGGGGTTTTGGGGGTCGCCGATGACGATTCCAAAGTCGAAATATCAAAAAAAGCAAAACGGCGAAAGACTTTTTTGAAAATTGACGTATGAATGTAAGATTTTAGATACGGGGGTTTTGGGGGTCGCCGATCACGATTCCAAAGTCAAAATATCAAAAAAAACAAAAGGGTGGAAAATTTGTTTGAAAATTGACGTATGAATGTGAAATTTTAGAATACGGGTGTTTTGGGGGTCGCCGATCACGATTCCAAAGTTAAAATGTCAAAAAAAAACAAAATGGAGGAAGAGTTTTTTGAAAATTAACGTATGAATGTGAAAGTTTAGATGCGGGGATGTTTGTGGTCGCTTATTACGTCTTCAATTTGGTGATTCTTCGAAACGTGATTGAACAGGGTTTAAATTTAATACTTAATTTTTTCGTATCAACAGTAGATTCGCAAACATCAGAATCGTATTGTACATTGTCTCAATGAAAATGTTACGCTCACTGAGCTCATTGTTTCTTTCGATACTCTAACATGACATGTTTAACATTAAATTACCTTTCTCGCTCTTGAGTGTGAACCGGTTTCTGTAAAAAAACAGTTCGAGTAGAATTTCAAATAAAATATACTATTGGCTTAAAAAAATATATGTAGGGATGCTTCAAAAGTTTATAAAAGTGGACATTCTGAAAAGCGTCATGCCAGTGATCGCTTTTTACAGGAAAAGCGCTTCAATAGGGCTTCAATTTAAAACTTGGGCTTTTTACTTTTATTATTATTTCGTGCTCCTTTATTAACTATAGTGGATTTCAAAAAGGTTGACAGGCTTTTACACTTTCACATCAAAATAGTATTGTACACTGTCTTAATAAAAATGTTGCGATTTTTAATCTCATTGTGTCTTTGCATACTTTAACACGACTTATGTTTAACATTAGATTATCTTTCTCGCTCTTGAGTGTGTATCGGTTTTTGTTAAAAGCAGTTCGAGAAGAATTTTAAATAAAACATCCTATTGGGTTAAAAAATATATGTATATACAGGAGTGCTTCAAAGGTGTATAAAAGTGGACATTCTAAAAAGCGTCATGCCAGTGATCGGTTTTTGCAGGAAAAGGGCTTCAATTTAAAACTTGGGCTTTTTATTTTTATTATTATTATGTGCTCCTTTATTAACGATAGTGGATTTCAATAAGGTTGACAGGCTTTCACACTTTCGCATCAAAATAGTATTGTACACTGTCTTAATAAAAATGTAGCGCTTCTTGATCTCATTGTGTCTTTGCATACTTTAACACGACTTATGTTTAACATTAAATTACCTTTCTCGCTCTTGAGTGTGGACCGGTTTGTGTAAAAAACAATTCCAAAAATATTTTAAATAAAATATACAATTGGCTCCACAAAATATATGTATATACCGGGATGCTTTAAAAGTTTATAAAACTGGACATTCTAAAAAGCGTTTTTTTATAGGAAAGACGCTTCAATTGGGCTTAAATCTAAAACTTGGGCTTTTTACTTTTATTATTATTTTGTGCTTTTTTCTTAACGAGAGTAGACTTCGAAAAGATTGACAGGCTCTTACACGTTCACATCAAAATAGTATTGTAAACTGTCTTAATGAAAAGGTTGCGCTTTTTGAGAGCTCATTGTTTCTTTGGATACGACTTATGTTTAACATTAAATTTCCTTTCTCGCTCTTGAGTGTGTACCGGTTTATGTCAAAAACAGTTCGAGAAGAATTTTAAATAAAGTATCCTATTGGCCTAACAAAATATATATATATACAGGGGTGCTTCAAAAGTTTATAAAAGTGGACATTCTAAAAAGCGTTTTTTTACAGGAAAGGCGCTTCAATACGGCTTAAATTTAAAACTTGGGCTTTTTACTTTTATTTTCATTTGGTCTCCTTTATTAATGATAGTGGATTTCAAAAAGGTCACACTTTACATCAAAATAGTATTGTACACTGTCTTAATAAAAATGTAGCGCTTTTTGAGCTCAATGTGTCTTTGGATAATTTAACACGACTTATGTTAAACATTAAATTACCTTTCTCGCTTTTGAGTGTGTACCGGTTTATGTCAAAAACAGTTCACGAAGAATTTTAAATAAAATATCCTATTGGCTTAACAAAATATATGTATATACTTGGGTGCTTCAAAGTAGTATAAATGTAGACATTCTAAAAAGCGTCATGCCAGTGATCGCTTTTTATAGGAAAGGCGCTTCAATTTAAAACTTGGGCATTTTGCTTTTATTATTATTTCGTGCTCCTTTATTAACGATAGTGGATTTCAAAAAGGTTGACAGGCTTTTACACTTTTGACATTAAAATAGTATTGTACACTGTCTTAATAAAAATGTTTCGCTTTTTGATATCATTGTGTCTTTGCATACTTCAGCACGACTTATGTTTAACATTAAATTACCTTTCTCGCTCTTGACTGTAACGATTTATGTCAAAAACAGTTCGAGAAGAATTTTAAATAAAATATCCTATTGGTTTAACAAAATATATGTATATACAGGGGCGCTTCAAAAGTTAATAAAATCGGACATTCTAAAAAGCCATGCCAGTTATCGCTTTTTACAGGAAAAGCGCTTCAATAGGGCTTAAATTTAAAACTTGAGCTTTTTACTTTTACTATTATTTTGTACTTTTTCATTAACGATAGTGGATTTCGAAAAATTGATAGGCTATTACACGTTCATATCAAAATAGTATTGTAAACTGTCTTAATGAAAATGTTGCGTCTTTTTGTCTTTGAATACTTTAACATGACTTATGTTTAACATTAAATTACCTTTCTCGCTCTTGAGTGTGTACCGGTTTGTGTCAAAAACAGTTCGAGAAGAATTTTAAATAAAATATCCTATTGGCTTAACAAAATATATGTATATACAGGAGTGCTTCAAAAGTTTATAAAAGTGGACATTCTTAAAAGCGTTTTTTACAGGAAAGGCACTTCAATAGGGCTTCAATTTAAAACTTGGGCTTTTTACTGTTATTATTATTTTGTGCTTTTTTCTTAACGAGAGTAGACTTCGAAAAGATTGACAGGCTTTTACACGTTCACATCAAAATAGTATTGTAAACTGTCTTAATAAAAATGCTGCGCTTTTTAATCTCATTGTGTCTTTGGATACTTTAACACGACTTATGTTTAACATTAAATTATCTTTCTCACTCTTGAGTGCGTACCGATTTGTGTAAAAAACAATTCGAGAAAAAATTCAAATAAAATATACTATTGGCTTCACAAAATATATGTATATACCGGGATGCTTTAAAAGTTTATAAAACCGGACATTCTAAAAAGCGTCATGCCAGTGATCGCTTTTTACAGGAAAGGTGCTTCAATTCAAAACTTGAGCTTTTTACTTTTACTTTGTGCTCCTTTAGTAACGATACTGGATTTCAAAAAGGTCACACTTTACATCAAAATAGTATTGTACACTGTTTTAATAAAAATGTTGCGCTTTTTGATCTCATTGTGTCTTTGCATACTTTAACACGCCTTATGTTTAACATTAAATTACCTTTCTCGCTCTTGAGTGTGTACCGGTTTGTGTTAAAAACAGTTCGAGAAGAATTTTAAATAAGATATCCTATTGGCTTAACAAAATATATGTATATACAGGGGTGCTTCAAAAATTTATAAAAATGGACATTCTAGAAAGCGCTGTTTACAGGAAAGGCGCTTGAAAATGGCTTAAATTTAAAACTTGGGTTTCTTACTTTTATTATTATTTTGTGCTCCTTTATTAATGATAGTGGATTTCAAAAGGGTCACACTTTACATCAAAATAGTATTGTAAACTGTTTTAATAAAAATGTTGCGCTTTTTGAGCTCATTGTGTCTTTGGATACTTTAACATGGCTTATGATTAACATTAAATTACCTTTCTCGCTCTTGAGTGTGTACCGATTTGTGTCAAAAACAGAAGGAGAATAATTTTAGATAAAATATACTCTGCTTTTTTTATTAACGATAGTGGACTTCGAAAAGGTAGTAAGAAAGTAATATTCGTTATAAATTAAATTTACTTTACCCATTCGCATACATACGTTTGCGAGCTATATGTTCGAAGTTCATCAGCATTCATTAGCATTCTATAAGAATGTTTGAAAGCGACGCCCATTTACCAAACAAAATTTGTTGTAAACATGTTAAACACTATGGAGATACTACGTATATTTGAGTATGTCAATTAAAATGACGAGCCCGCGATAGCGGGCGAGTAGTATATATGTAATTCATTGAAAATTTAAAATGTTCTTCAATACAAGTCCTTCATTTTTAATTGACGTGCGAACTAATTTTGAGTATGTGACAGACGAATATTTCAATTATGCTGACCAAAATTTCATAATGAAAGCGCTGTTCCACTTCAAATAATTTGGGTGAAAATATCTGTGTCAAACTGATTATTAGGTTCTTTTTTATTAATATTGTGCATGCCTGTCTTAAATTGTTTCTGAGCAATTGACATACATTTTGTTAATCTACTAAATTTTTCCACTGTTATTTCAATAGCGTATTATCCCGATTGTCTCAATAAAAATGATGCACTTATTGAGCATATTGTTTCATCGGATACTTTAACATCATTCTTATGTTTCTTTCTCGCTCTTCATTGTGTAACAGTTTGTGTAAAAAAAAATTCTAGAAGAATTCTGAATGAAATATACAATTGGCTTTACAAAATATATGTATATACAGAGTGTGCCACAAGTCTATAAAATCTTACATTCTAAAAACCACCACGAGAGTGATCGCGTTTTACAGGAAACTGTAAAAAGCTGTAAGCGGACGCGAAAAGGGCGAATTCAAGCTCGAAAAGATTGAAGCATTAGCTCACAAACATTCAACACAATAAATATTGCAATATATAATAATTGACCCAATGATAATAGTGTATAGGTAAGAAATTTATAAATTCGATTACTTATTTGTTTATAAATACTTTCTACTCATTTTTTTCGTCCATGAATTAAGTTGTAAAAATACTTCAAAATATTATAAGATATTGTAAATAGAAAAAAGAAACTAAAATATATTCCTACTAGATTAAACAAGCACTTAATCATGTTGTTACTGTGTCAGGCAAATTGAAAAGTAATATCATACGTATTCAAAAAAGATTGTTTAATTATCATTGATGAAAATGAACGTCCCGCGACATCGTCAATTACAATAATTCAAAATAGAAATTCTATAAGGATGTTTTACAGTATTTTCGAATATAACATTAAGTAATCAATATTACCATAATACATATATTATATTTATATATTCCTTAAATTATAGGTGTACAATGTAAAAGAAAATAATTATGTACAGTGTGAACAAGGCTTTACCAACATTATTAAGAATCATATATAACTGACAGTTGTAATACAATTTACCACAAAGAAACACTGCAAATTATAAAAGTATAGGAATGGAAATCATTATAAAAAATGCCAATGAAATAAATATTATTTGTTATAGAACAATAATTAAATGAATTATTTAAAAGTATACATTCGCGTCAACAAAACATAATTTTAATAAAGCTCTCTACAAGTTTGTATAAAATAAAATGTTTTTTTTAAATTCTAATGAATTTTCATTTAAACCAAAAAGACCAATGGAATCGACATATGTATATAGACTGAAACACTATTAACAAAAACTATCAAACCACATTTTCCAACTGATGCGAAAAACACAGATTTCGAGATTATTCTAATTTTATAGCCACAAACAAAATTCAAACTATAGATAAATTAGGCAAACGTGAAATAAATCATCGGCAAGTCAAGGCACAAAAACCAATAATAGTAGAAAAATTATAAATAGAGTGAAAACTACCGTCTGTGAGGCACAGGAAAAGTATGTGAAAAATGTCAATATAACATTAAACGATAAAATACATCTTATTTCATGGACAGCCGTTAAACATTTTCAATTTAAAAACTGCTATTATCACTAAATCTATTATTAATCATTTCATCCTATAAGCATTCTGAATAAAATATTGCATAGTTGTAAACTATATACAGGGACGTATAAAAACAACTAAGCAATATTGAACATCTAAAACACAATTATATTTAGTTATTTGCTATATATCGGAATTATATGGTGTTTCAAAAACTGAAACGCAATAAAGACAAAATCCGCAATAAATTTAGAAGAATAAGGGGGAGCGGTACCTCAACTGTAAGCGGAATAAGAGGCGATAGCGGGCCTTCAAGGCCTGCCGTATTAGCTAGTGACACATATAATGACACTACATTCTAATAATCGGTGAATGGTTTTCACGTAATAATCGTACTTATAGTAATAAAAAAACATATATACGGCACTTACATAAAAAGAAGTGACTATTCTCGCAATATAAATTAGGCACCACATTTACGTACAGGAAAATCTTTATTAACATTTAGCACAACGGATACGTCTATAAAGTTTGTGGGTGTCAAAATGTTTATTGAAATTGCAAATATGAAAGGCTACACACCAGTCTGTTACGTATGTTATATTTTAAGATTTAAATACTATTTGGAAACTGACAACGAAACGGCATTTTTTAATTTTCGATGCGAACTAAACCTTTATGTAAAACCACATGAACTTTATTGTGAATGAGAGTTTTTGCACGCCCTAATTGACGAGGGAATTACATTAATAATAATCACGTCAGCTAACATTTCTAGCACAACTTAATCGTATACGCACGTAAATTCAAATACGTAGAAATACTATAACGATAACTCAACTCTGACTTGTGTAAACGTGAAGTGAATGAATACTGGCATTCTGAGTTATATAAATTAAATTCAATTCCGTCTAAAACACGTTGAAATCGGGTGCAATTGTGAATATATTCGTACCCGAATTATGCAAGATCAAGTGGGCAGTATTAAAAGAATTTTAAACACTTTTAACACAGTGCGAGACTAAACAAGAATAAATACAAGATGTAAAGTGCAACTGGATAGTGCTGCTCATTATTTATTTTTCTGAGCCTGCTGGGTACGAAGAATACGATGACCTTTTGTTCGAAGAATGTCTTGCAGAAGAAAATCATGTCTTGTTTACCAGTGTTAAACGCCTCGTCGAGATTGCCTTCTGTTAACAGTAAGACCAAAGAGTAATTTTTGTCTTTGGCAATACATTGTCTCCCCTAATTTATCTTATTTATCTGATATTTAATTTCCTGTATCGCAATAGTAGTAGGTACGGTAGAAACGATATCTCGCCGACCAGTTTCCCAATATCAACTAGACATTGATTTGACGTACTAGGGTCAGTCAATATCTAATGGCTCCTATTTTTTTTCTACCTAAATAAAGTTAGTTAAGTGAAAACTTTTAATTTGGCGCTATTCCTAAAACCTTCTTCTACAATCCACTGCAATAGTAACTTTCTGCGTTAACAAGTGGCAGCATTGCAGTGGCTTGCAAAATTGCCGACATCTATGTTCGTATTAGACAGTGTTCTGTAATTGAATTCTTGAATGCAGAAGGTGAAACGCCCATTCGCGTTCATGAAAGACTGAAAAATGTGTACGGTGCTGACAGTTTCGTTACTGCGGCGAACCCATCATCTACCAGTGCTGACATCCACTATTGCATCACCGTACACAGTTTTCAGTCTTCCATGAATAAGTGTGAGTGTTTCACTTTGCATTCAAGAATTCAATTCAATTACAGAACGCTGTCTAATACGAACATCGATGTCGGCCATTCTGTAAGAAACTTGTTGACGCAGAAAGTTACAATTGCAGTGGATGTAGAAGAAGGTTTGAGGAATAGCGTCAAATTCAAAATTTTCACTTAACTAACTTTATTTAGGTAGAAAAACATAGGTGGCTTTAGATATTGACTGGCGTAATACATTAAAAGACAAAAAAAGAGTAATTTTTGTCCTGGGCAATGCATGATCTCTCCTAATATAGCTGACTTATTTGATATTTAATTCACTCTATCGCAGTAGTAGTAGTATAGAATCAATATCTTGGAAAGTATTGCAACCGGTTTTCCCATATCAACTAGACATAGATTGGCGACTGTTAATAGTAAAGAGTAGCTTTTGCCCTGGGCAGTGCATGATCTCTCCTAATATAGCTGACTTATTTGATATTTAATTTACTCTAACGCAGGACTAGTAGTGTAGAATCAATTACCTTTGGAAGTATTGCGACTATTTCAACAAGAACTAAACACTGATTGGCGTTCGTTAATAGCGAAAAAATAGTAGTTTTTTTCCTAGGCAATGAATGATCTCTCCTAAGTTAGCTGACTTATATGATATTCAATTTGCTCTATCGCAATAGTGGCAGTGTAGAACCGATATTTTGGAAGCTATGGCGACCAGTTTCCTCGTATCAAGTAGCCTGGCTGTCAGTACATACTGCAATAACAAACGATGAAGAAAAATAAGCAGAATTCTCGGAAAGATTACAAACAAATAATAAAAGTACTTATATGTATTACGAAACGAAAATAAGTAGTAGATCAATAAACCACAAAAAATGATCTGGTCAAGAGGCTTAGTACGCCGTTGTATGACATCAGCATCTTGAAAAAAATGAGGTGTAGCCACCACACGACCTTCTTATACGTATGAGCGTTTCAAATTATAGAATTTTAAGAATTTTTTTATTACAAAAATTATTCAAAACCCTATTCTAAGTACTTCTATTCTCTTAATAAATTTTTATAGAATGCATACTTTGCAAGATATTATCAAAAAAGTGCTACTCAATAAGAGTAAAAGTGCTACTTCCGGTCCGAATTTTGAAATTTCATATATACAAAAAATATTGCAAATCCAGTTCTAAATACTCTTGTACTCTTGATAAATATATATAGAATGCATAACTTACGACATATTTGCAAAAAATCGCTATTCGAATGAATTTTGAAATTTTTTTTATACAAAAGATATTGAAAATTATGTTTTAAATACTTTTATACCCGTAACGTACTTGTCTAAAAAGCATGACTTACGAAATATTCGCAAAAAACTGATTTTCGATAAGAGGAAAAGATCTACTTCCGGTAGGAATTCCGAAAATTTTTTTAAATAAAATTATTCTGAATTTTAATTCTAAGTATATATGAATTCTTCAGAAATTTGTTTAAACTTAGTAGTTGACGAAATATTGGCAAAATTCGATTTTTTCGCCGAAGTAAACTGCTACTTCCGGTCTACCGATTTTACTGAAAAACTAATCAGATCTCAAAAGGGAGATTATACACGTCAATACAAAATTTGGAATTGATATCTACCGCGGTTTGACCGCTATCGTGGTCACACACACAGAGAGAGAGAGACAGACACAGACAGACAGACACACACAGAGAGAGAAACAGACATTTTTTAAAAACCACTTTTTCGGTATCAGGGGATCTCAAAACGTGGACATCTGCAAAAATCTCAAGGTCGAAAATTTTCATCATCACAATACTTCCTTATACTACGTATAAGAAAGTAAAAAGCGTGACAATTTTTACATTGAAATATTTCTATTAGTCCTTGTTCACAATGGACTTAAAACATAAGCTGAATGTAACATAAACGTAACGCGTAAAGTTAAACGTATAAGAAACCAATGCGCCTATCCACAGTGGCCGTAGTGCTTATGTCACCTTATGTTATGTTTACGTATTCCTTACGTGTGAACGTAAGGAATACATAAAGTTGAAATAAATTCAACTTCATGTTTTTCATATGTATTTCTTACGTATAATTTTAGTAAAATAAGCGTTTTGAAGTTTCACAACTTAAACCGATTGGTAACGATATTATAAAAAAAACGCGGGAAGCCTGGAAAATCACATGGTTTCCAATCGTGTCAATTGGAATTGTGACAATTTTGCTCTGATAGCGTTCAAAATACAAGGCATTATCGATTTTGAATAACATAATTTAATATATGTATCAACTACAAATTACTGCAATAAGTTGTAATAACTCCAGATGAGTAAATATTTGTTGGTGCTATTTACATATAGAGAAAAAAAAAGTAAATTTAGTTAAGGTGATGCAAAAGGGGCAAGTAGATATAGAACTTTCATTTCTATATGAGATATATGTATAAATACGCTTTAGGGTATTTATATATCTATAAGGCACATCGGAGCTACAAAGATGTGATATACCAAGATGTCTACAAAGGAGTAACAGAAACACCAGACATCACAAGTATTTTAAAGTTTAGTTATAGCACTGATTTACAAAGGCGTATTAAATATTATTAATAACTGATATATGCGAAAGAGCATGGGACGATTGAAGGAACGCTATACATAAGAAAGCAAGAAGAAATTGTTGATTTCGAAGTGCTGTTTGAAATATGTATGTGAAATTGAATTGAATTTTGCTATCCCGAATACCTCCACATACTACTTGTGAAGCATCTCAAGGCATACAGCAATACAAAAAATCTCGAGGTCGAAAATTTTCATCATCACAATACTTCCTTATACTACGTATAAGAAAGTAATAACCTACACTAAATATTTTTACTTTAGTATTGAAACCACCACCAAAGCCGAGCACCATGGTGCAAGCATATAATGTTTTTGCTGTCTTTATAAACTTTACTAAATGTAACAGTGAATCAAATATTCTTGAAGTGTGATTATAACTTTGAATTGAATGCGAATAAAAAGTTAATCAGCATATAACATGGAGATGGTTAAGAATTACGATGTTAATAATTGTATTATCTGAATACTTTACAATAGTACATTATAAAGTAAAAAAGAAAGAATTAAAAACATGTTACAAGCCTAAGATAGAGAATTTCATATTTATATACAGTGAGGACGCGCGGGTTGGAATAAATTCATTTAAAATTTTTGGTTTTGTTTTATGGAAAAACGCTCGGATAGGTCGATTTTTATTTTTAGCTGCGGTTTTTTTTATGGTAAATTGATGTACAAAGAGTGGTCCAAAAAGAAGTTACGACCATCAATTTTCTTTTTCAAATGGAAACATATATTTTTATTTAATTTGTTAATTCTGCATGGAATTCTAAGTATGTTTCATGTACTATATCAATAACTGCAGTTATTGATATGTTCAATTGTAAATTTCTCGTTTGGGTATAGGACATGGTACATGAAACATACTTAGAATTCGATGCAGAATTAACAAATTAAATAAAAAATAAAACACAAACAATTGTTTCAGATTTACACTATGAAACTAAACTTGGAGTCTGTGGCTTGAAACTACACAAAAACACTAAAACACCTTACCACACTAAAGCACAAAAATGGCTAAATACGTATTTCAACAACTAAGTTGTCATCATCAGTAGCACTGATTAAAAATCGCGCTGTGTTGTTCTGTACGCTACGGTGTGTAGACAGCGCGATTTTTAATCAGTGCTACTGATGATGACAACTTAGTTGTTGAAATACGTATTTAGCCATTTTTGTGCTTTAGTGTGGTAAGGTGTTTTAGTGTTTTTGTGTATTATTATTATTATTATTACTATTATTATTATTATTATTTACTCCTACATTTCAACCTCGAAGTAGGCCAAATAACATCATAACATGGTTTCAGAACTTTATTTTAAACTTATTCTAGTCAAACAAGCTTTGAACCTTTGTTTATTTGTGTTCTAAATTTCATTTTGATATTTCATAACGGAAAGCTGTACTATGCTTGAAGGAAACAGTTTAAAGTCTCATTGCGGGGGGCCCCTTAATAGTTTTTTTTTCAGAGTAAATGCATTGAATAGACATATACATTTTTGTATATCTTTTGAAGCAAATCGAGATATATTTTACCCTATCTGTTAAAATTAAAATAAATCTTAAGTATGCTGTGTTATTTATGAACAGTTTTTTTTATTATCTGCATTCATTGACTGTATCCACAGACAATTTAAAACTTAATTATATACACGAGATGCTTCTTTAATACAGTGTCGGGAATTAATGAGTTTGCAATGGAATTTTCTAGATATACAAGCAATTAGTGGATACATCTGCGGAGCTGAACCGATTCGTTCAGTTTTTTAATGCGTGGCGCAAAATAATGGGAGCATAAACTCTATACATGTGTATACTCGTGTATATATATACACGTATGTTCATCCGGTTTTTGCTCTCTATGTTAGTAGAAGCATTTGTAACGGGACTTTTTACGTGGCATAAAAATAATTATCTCAAATTTTACCATCTGCAATCGCACACTTTAAATTATAATCGGACGGTATTCCTTTTTAGTCCATTCTATTTTATTTTGTAAGTATGTAATACCTAATATGCAAACCATACGTATGTATGCATATAATTACTAAATTGGCGTCTAACTTCAGAGTTATTTCATTTATTTGCAAATTTAAGCACCTCTAGGAAAATTATTAACTCCTTAAGTTTAAGGTTTCCCCATTCTTGTAAAAAATAATTATTAAAAGTTCGTATAAAGACATATTTCTTTAACTGCACATCATAACCTTGAACTACGGTGTAACTATTGTTATATACTGTCTATAACTGATTTGCAGTTGGCAGACTACACTGAATTTTTGACATTGAATGAGGTGATAATGTTTAAGGTTACACGAAGTTTGTCTCAGTAGTACAGAGAATGAATTATTTTTAAGTTGTTTATCAATTTTATTTATAATATAATGTTTTCCTCTTTTGTCTTTCGTCTTTGCCCCGCTGATTAATTACACACATTTATTGGGAACAGACCCTGGAAATATTGTGTCGTTAAATTATTCAATGTTTGTTGGAAACTACTGAAACCGTACAGCTTGTATATGGTACCAATAATTTTATTGCTTGATCTTACCAGACCTTAATACGTTATACAGGTTGATTATAGATAACTATTTATTTTACATAGATGCTTGTTGGTTTTTCTGAAAGCATTATAATTTGTGTTACTGTTCTTATACATTCGGTCATACTCTGTCATTTGACTTTCTTGAGTTTAAAACTGGATTATTTGGAATAAAAATTTGTAATTTAAAAAATAAAGATAAAATGACTTATGACATGACATGACAGCAACAAACGATTTGTGTTTAAAGTCATCAGTCATGGCTACGTTGACACATATTAGCGGCAGGTAAAGTATTTTATCGACGACTAAACAATAAAGTAGGTATTATATTAATCACTATTGGTTAATAATGACACTCATAATACCCGGAGGGAATAATGAAATGCGACCGGAGAATAATGAGACATAATATTACCATTATTCCCTGCATTCCGACAATAAAAACATAATGTGCCCAACATTGTCGTAGTAACGATAGACAAATCCGACCATTTTACTAACTGTCTAACCGTCAAACGTCATATTGACACAGTAATCTGACATTTTCGTTTAATTATTTTGATTTATTTTAGTAATCTTCAGTTAGTCGTAGATAAAGTAGTGTATACTATCTCGCAATAATGACTATTATTCCCTCAAGCCGAGTTACTCCCTCGCCGCTTTGCGGCTCGGGTCGTACATTCGGCTCTCGGGAATAATAACCGTCATTATTAACTCGTTGTATAAACTAGTATTATTGTACAGTACGATAAAGTGTTTGTTTACCTCCGTAAAACGCTAAGGTAACGCATTGCTTTATTAACGGTTGGCGATAATAGTATATTATGCAACAAGCATATGATAGCTATTACGACACGAGTAAGAAAATTACAATACGAGCCGTAAGGCGAGTACTGTAATAAGTACGAGTGTCGTAATAGCCATTAGGTGCGAGTTACATACACTATTTTTTCTACGACCCTATAATAAAACATTATTCTTTGTAAATTTATTGATTTTTTAGGTCGATTAACCAAACAGTTATGTTATCAGAACTGTACGCCATATAAGATGGTAACATTTTATTTTGTCAAATGTCATACTATCATAGTTGTTTACATTTTTCAGTTATTTTAATATTATACGTATTTCTTTCATTTTAACTATATTTATACGCCGATTTTATTTTTAACTATCAGAACGCGATAATAATGCGCCATTATTTTCCCTAACAGCAGTTCCAGAAGTAATATTTTCTGTTATTTATAGTTTATACAATAAACCTTCTTTATAATAATATTTTTCATTTAGAGAGTAGCAAGTGCTTTAAACATTCACATTGCAACTGTAAATAGAATATCATCTACATCAAAACGGGGTAGGACCATCTAGTCCAAAGCGAAAACGGCCTAGAAGTAAGCCTGTTGTAAATGTTGATGACTTTACTCAGTGTGCAATAAGAAATACAGTGTATGACATGTATAAAAACAGTGAGTTCTTAAGAATTTACATTTATAAAATTAATATTTGAGTTTTTTTACAGAACAACATATCACGCTTCATTCACTGAATATTATTCTTAAAGAAAAGGAACTCTTTTCTGGTGGCAAGTCATCTTTACGGACAATATTACACAATATTGGTTTTAATTACAAGAAGGATGATCCCAAACGAGCTTTAATGGAACTACCACAAATTGTATTAAAACATGTTACATTCTTGCAACAATATGTTGTTCGCCAGTTTGTGTTTATTGATGAAACCTCGATTTTCCAAATGGAATAATTTGTAAATCTTGGCAAAATGAATCTATAGAAATCACAAAAGCATCGAAAGTAGGTGGAAAAAGGTACATTATATTTCTAAGAATAACATATTCTTATCTTATGTATATTTATTATATTATCTTGTTTTAGATATATTGTATTACATGCAGGTAGTTTTAATGGATTTATTCCTGGAGCAGAATTAATATTTCCGACAAATAGTCAGTATCTAGATTATCACGGTGATATAAACAGAGACAACTTTTTATACTGGTTTGAACACCAACTTCTTATAAATTTAAAAGAACCGACCCATAATTGTTTTGGATAATGCCAGTTACCACAATACTGTTAAAAATAAAAATCCAACATCATCTGCCACTAAAAATGAAATTCAGACATGGCTCACCAATAATAACAATGGCTATGACAGAGCTGCTTTAAAAATACAATTATTGGATTTAATTAACGGTTAGTACATATACATTTAATTATTTTATTCAATAAATCTTTACGCAAGAACCACCAACTGTATATGAAACTGATGATTTAGCAGAGAAGTATGGGCACGTAGTTCTTCGACTTGCACCCTCCATTGTATGTTTAACCCCATAGAACTAATGTGGGGAATAACAATCACATTGGAAAATATGGTAGAAAAGTGGACGAATGCATAAAACTGTGGAAAGGCATTAACACAAGTAACGCCAGACATTTGGGTAAATAGCGTTAATAACTGTAAAAATGAAATTCAAAAATGTTGGGGTAGAGAAGTAGGTTTTGAAAGACAAAATATCAGGTAACCAAATAAGTTCATGCGGTTTTTTATGGTAAAATATAAATATTTATTAAGAAACAATAGTACAATATTATTCATCAAAGTAATTACCATCACACTCAATGACCTTTTGCCAACGTGACACCAATTTTTTTGCCGGTATTGTAGAACTCTACGGATTTTGAATCAAAAAATTGACGGACTGCGTCTATTACATTAACTCGAGTTTTAAACTGCCTATGTCTCATACAGTTGTCAAGAGACAAAAAAAGATGGTAATCACTTGGCGAAATGTCAGGGGAATATGGAGGGTGTGGCAATATTTCCCAGCCAAGTTCACAAATTTTTTCCCGGGTCACTTTTGCAGTATGCGGTTTGGCGTTATCTTGTAAGAATATCACTTTCTTTCGATTGATTAAAGAAGGCTGTTTTTGGATGAGTGCTGCTTGTACTCGCTGAAGTTGTTCACAATACAAGTTCGCGGTGATGGTTTGGCCCTTTTCCAAAAACTCATAATGGACTATTCCATTTGCTGTCGGCTGTCCACCAAACACACAATAAAATCTTGTTTGGGTGCAAGGAAGCCTTGGGAGTGTGAGGTATTGCATCAGTAGGCGACAACCAATGATATGAACGCTTAGAATTTGAGTATAATATCCATTTTTCGTCGCAGGTTAACAACCGATCAAGAAATGGTTCATTATCGTTGCGTGAAATGTTTGCCGAACAAATGGTAAGACGACTTAATTTGTTATCATTTGACAATTCATGTGGAACCCATTTGCTCAACTTCCACGTCTTTTCTAGCTGATGAAGATGCAAACGAATGGTTTCGTCACTCACATTGAACCTTTCTGCAAGCTCTAGGCACGTTGTACTGGAATTTGCCTCCACAACCTGTTGAAGATCCTCGTTGTTAATGATCTTCGGTCTTCCAGAGCGTGCTTCATCGGTTAAGTTGAAATCTCCCGAAGAAAATTTCTTGAACCACTTCTGTGCTGTTCGATCACTTACGACATCATCTCCGAATGCGGTACATATTTTTCGCGCCGCCACTGCAGCTTTAGTACCAAGTTTGTACTCATAGAGTAAACAACCTCGAATTAAAGTTTTATTCGTTTCCATTTTCAACTATTCAAATTAATAATTAAATAATTGTCACGAAATGTGTATGTATTAAATGACAGAAGGATTGATACTAAAGTGGATGACAGATAACAGACAAGTGCTATCGATCAACAACTTAAAGAATATTCATGGCACTCTGCTGTATACAAAAACCGCATGAACTTATTTGGTTACCTGATATATTCCCTTTTATAATTAATGTAAATGATTCTGATTAAGAAGACAGTGTAAAGGATGAAGAAAACTGCCATTTCAACTTAATATTATTTTCTTTTTATAATATGCTTATCGCAATGTTATGAGTTTTTAATCATTAATATGTATAATAATATATAGATGTTGTGTATATTATTTTTGTGAATGTAGTCTAAAATAAATAAACTAACATGTATTTAGAATTCATCTGTATTTTTTGTAGACATAGTCGAATAATTTTAAACATATTAATCTTAATCGTAAATACAAAAATTACATTATTTCCTCAAATCACAAAAAAATCTAAAATTTCCTGTATGTTACAGATCTGAAATAAAGGTAGTTTCGTTGTATATTTTTCTGAAAGAACACTTTTGCAAAGAATTCAATAATATAGTGAGGTCTACAGATAACTATAAAGAGTCAAATAGATTATTAAATTCAATTCTGTCCTGTTTTTAAAATGTACCAAAAGATACAAACAAGTTTACTTTAACCTCACTTTTAAAATTGAACATCTTGTTAAATTTTTATCAGCCTGAGATTTCGTTGTTACTTTAAACTGTGGTAAATATTAAAATGAGATGATGAATACCAAAATATAATTTAACAGTCTGATAGACAGCTTAACACAACGTTAGTGAGATAAACGTTGTTGGTGAATACGCCATACGGTAATAGTATTTGTTAATATTTTAAAATGTTAACATAATCCTAACCACAGTACATCTTACTCAAAGCAAACGTTATTTGTCAATACTTAACATCACAGTGACGTTTCATATGATTTGTATATGATTTTATCGTCTGGGTAATCGATAACAGTTATAATCAAGAACTATTAAATACAATTAATAAAAGTAATCAAATATTGATATTTAAAAAAAGAAGGAACAATAACTTATTCTTTTGGATTAATAATTATATTTTTAATTGTGCAATTATTAAAATGTACCTAATTGTGGCACGTTTGGAATAATATTTGAAGTTGCCATTGTTGTTGCTGAAGATGATGCAACAATATTTATTGAATTGTTGCTGTGGTTGCATTCAATCGAATTAAAAATTTGATTAGCCACATTGACTTCGTTTTGAAATGACTCATCAATATAGTTCTCGGCTACTGCCGTGGATTTCCATCCTCCGTGTCGTTTTAGTGAAGTGATGTCACTACCAGAATCAACTAATATTGTTGCAGAAGGGCGACGAAAGCAATGTCCGGTATATAAATTTGCATTAGGAAGATTTAAGTACGTAGCAATTTCTTTTCCCATGTTTCCAAATTTGTTTATTCCTATTTGTTTATGTAATTGATAAAAAAAGACGGAGTTACACAGTTTTTTGGACGAAGATTCATGTACTTTTTGCAAATTTCATAATATTTTCCTATAACTGTAAATTTTGTTGTTGTTTTTGTTTTTGTGTCCGTAATTGTAACTAACATAGTTGAAGTAAAATCGTTTACATCATTTAATTCTAATTTGTGGAGTTCATTCCGTCTGCAAGCTCCCATGATACCAAAGATACATGCCACCTAATAAAAAAACACCGCTTTCATGTGCATTGTAACATTAAAACACTAAGATTAACTTACTTTGGACAATAAATACTTAACGTCTGGGGCTTCGGTGATAAATTGCTTTATTTGATTTGTCGAAAATGTTTGGGATTTTTTGGGTTTATATCCTTCCGATTTTCTTTTTAATAACGCCTGCAGCTTACTGTACTTGGATATGTCTATTTTATGTTTAATGGATAAAGTAGATTTTAAAATTGAATAATGTGTCCATAAACTTACGGATTTTAATTTTTTAGATAACTCATCAAAATAAACAATTAATATGTTTTCGGAGAAGCTCCTAACATTTTTTTTCGTTTCTCCAATTCATAAATTGGGCGTGATATTTTTCGTAGGTTTTTGCCGATTTCGCCGGTAATAATTCATTCGTTGCTATTAAGGCTTGTTCTTTGATTTCCGGTGGAGTCAAATTTTCCATATTACCGTCACTATTGGCCATATTGAATATTGGAATGTCGCATTCCTATTGGATATAAACTTGTATCGTAATGAAAATCTGTACCGTAATGGACATCATTAAAGTACAGCTTCAGCATATCTAATAATACAATTATAGTATGGGAGTAGAAAATAGTATATTAAAGGACAAGTTTCATTTTGACGTTTCAAAGTACGAATTCAGAGTTTAAGAAACGAGTGGCGTAGCCACGAGTTTCTTAACTGAATGAGTGCTTTAATGTCAAATGAAACGTGTCTTTTATGCTATTTTTTGCAAGTAGTTTTAAAATTTCTCTTTTTGTAAAAGCAAAACGAGAAAAATTTGATAATCAAGGGAAATTTTGTGGCGGTTGTCACCTTGGTTTGGCACAAGATTTAAATTGACAAGTTAATTTAAAATTGACACATTTTTGATAATTTTCAACAGAATGTTTCTACTGCACACGGTATCACTGTCACTTCGAAAGATAATTCAAACGTTAATATAAATGTTTATAATAGTTGTACTATTTCAAAGATTAATTAAAAATATCAAATCTTACAATGAATTTCAATATAAAAACCTCAAACTTGCTTACAAAATGTCATATTGACATCTCCATTTCTGTTGCAATGTGACCAACTTAAAATAAATCTGTTTAAATGTTCCATTTCTATTACGCAACTATACTCCATTCAGTCTAAGAATAAAGCATTGGGAAAGATAGGGCTTAAAATAAACGTTTGTGATTGGTTGAAATCGAGTGTGCATTTACACCGGCAAAATAATCGCATTTAGCTCGTTCTGTCAAAAATTTGTTTACTGACAGTTTTGTTCAAAGATTTTGTCGATTTCCGTATTTTACATAGTTATTTGTTGTTAATATTCTTAAAAAATAGTTCTTCTTAGAACTCGCAAGTGAAATATTCATTTGTTAAGGTATTTTATCAATTTCGTTAACTTTCTTTTCGTAATCGCTAATATTCTATAGTATGGCGGAAGCAGTTTTACCAGGTCCTTCAAAAAATCGTAAAGGGAAACACATAAGATCTGGACAAAGGCAAATGGCTTATAATGTGTACATTAAGGATAAAAACAATATGTCTAAAACAGCTGCAGTCAATCAAACAGCAGAGGAAGTGGGTATTAATAGGAACTTGTATAAAAATGTACGTAAATGTCAAAATATAATGATATCAGATATGTATATCCCTGCTATCCATCTGACAGTAAACATATGTTTTACTTGTTTTCAAAATACAAAGTTCATCGTGTGTAAACTGTGCTCAAATTGTAGCGCCATCTACTTTATTCTTAGACTGAATGGAGTATAGTGCTGTAATTGACCCTATTGCAGCACTAGTGAAATAAATGGTATGATTACGGTACTAATTGCAAAAAGAATATTATAACATTAGTTCACATATTACTGTATAATTTTTCAGTTATAAAATCTAGCAAATTATATTTTGCAAACCATCTATTTCGTTCAAATTGATATTCTAAGATATCATAATTTCGGATTTATTGTGATGTACCCTCACAAAGATCGTTCAAATCGGGCGTGTCACCTTAAGCAACCATCTGACTGTACGCAACGAACGTCTGTGTATTACGTAATCACGAACCGATTCATAATGTTTTGGAATGATTAGTTATTGGTAATTGGAGCAAACATTTAATAGAAGAGAATCATTTCTAGGATTCCTGCTGCGAATTTATTTGTAATAATAGTGGATACTTTACGTAACTTTAAAATGAAATGCTCTACTGTTTGCATAACGTTTTAATTCGCATTGAATACCGGCAACGTTTTACATCTGGAACTGTTTTGTTTTCCCATCTTTTGTTTTCTATATATATATATAGTGGCCGCTTTGTATTTTGAATGTATATTATATACATATTACATTTATGACGCGAACGAGTCGGGTCGGGTAACGCCAATGCAAGGCTTCAAGAACACAAATATTGTATTTAGCACGTTAAGAGAGAGCTATTGTTTTGCACGTGCGGTTACTGCACGTGATAACAACGTAACTGCAGCATTTGTGATTCGGGTTCTTTGGTTTCATTCCTCAGGGTCCGCAACAGTTATTAACCATCGATCCGAACATCGGGGGATCGCGAACAGACATTACGATACGTTCGAATTTGAAGAATGGAACGAGTTTAACGGTAACGCAAGCTACTTTTGTAGTTTACAAGCACGCAAATGGTGTTCGTAAGCTGACGAGACCCTTTTTTCTATATTCCAATTTCAGAAGTCGATCGGTCAAACGTAACAGTTAGTTACACGATTTTAATTAACAGTTAGATTACTTAATTGTAAAATAGAACAAATATTTTTCGAATATAAAGCATGAACTTGCTACGTGTTGTACAGTGTCACTTCGAAAAAAACACTCTCATCTCTAACTTTTAATCAATCCTGTCAATACTCACTTGAATACAATCGATTTCTAGATTGTATTCAAATTTCAGATTGTAATTGCATTGCACTTTATTGTTATATAGTTAGGCACTTAAAGTTTGTGATATTTTAATGTAGGGCTGGTGGCTTAATACTACACACCGGACGTTCCAGGTTTAAATTACGACGGAGTAAAGAAATAATGTAAACAACACGCATTTACTGAATAGCACAATTCATATGGTGAACTGCAACATCTGTTCAAGCCCGAGAATGAGAGCAAAAAAGTCGTCTTTCCTCATAAAATTCCTTTCTTCATCGGCGTAGGTACAAGGGCGAGGAGTTTTTAAAATTTACCTTATATATCCCATGATAAATAAAGTTATATAGGGGAGAGTTACCCATGATGGGACAGTCTCCTAAGAAAGGACATGTTAATAAATTGATAAGTTTAGCACTACAGCGCCATCTAAATATTTGTAAGTTAACTCCCCACGATAGACACACTTATTTTAACGGTGCGGTCTTCGATGCCTAACCCTAACCGGGGTCCATAGATGGAGCTGCGATTGCATATTTTCAGTGTTCAAGATTCGTACACGCCCACCAACTAAACTCGTCCCTTATCAGCAGAACGACAATCGACATTCTCTCATGGTTTATAACCAATAAATCAAACAAACACTGAACACAAGGCACATTGTGTCTTGTGCTTGTATATTATACCTAATGTAAGAAAATATCTGAATGGATTTTTTGTAGTTTTTATTATAACCCTTGATCAATAGAGAAACAAATAATCAATAGAGAAACAAATAGAGAAATATTTATAATAAAGATAGTAATACAACAAAAATTAATACAGAAAGTGTTCCTAAATTAAATGATTATGATGAAGTATACAATGCATTACACAAAATGAGGTGTGGGCACCACACGACTTTTTCATACATATGTGACTTACAAACTTGTTCTAAATTAAGTTTTTAAAACTTTTAACCTTTTAACAAAAAATGAGGTGTGGCCACCACACGATTTTCTTATACGAATGCGCGTTTCAAATTAATCAAATGTTCTAAATACATTTATCTTAAAAAAATAAATCTTTAATGTCCGGTTTCTGAAACATGGAAGATATCTGTCCGATACCAAGTGAATATCGGACAGTTATCCTTAAAATATCTGACAGGTATATAGACAGTTTCTGGACAAATCCTTAGTAATTTCTAATTTAAAGCTTTTTCTTACCAACTATAATAAGATACAAAACAAAAAGAAACTGAACTGAATAAATATTAAAAATACAGAACTGAATAAATAATTAAAATACTGAACTAAGTAAATAATAAAAATTCTGAATAAATAATAGAAATACTCAAGTACAGTGGTTGCAAGCAATAACACATGTGAACAACTATACTTTCACAGTGAAGTACGTCCGGATTATCTATTTCGTCGTCAATTTAAGCTACATTCCCTAAACAACATGCAGCCTTATTCATAATCATCACCCTAATAGGGTGTTAGTACGCTACTAGTAAGTAGCTACTAACATCCTACTAAGACGCTATTAATTTACGTTATTCATAAACGCTTATTTAGTGGCTAGTAAGTAGTAGGATGTTAATAGAAAAATGCATATGGCAACAGGGTAATATGAAGAACGATCGTGCGCACTGATGTACAAATTTAAATTTGCGGTAATCACGATAGAAAGCATATTAAAAGGTTAGAATTTACAATTTCAGATTAACTAAAATCTGCAAAAGAAGAAGGTATGTATAGCAGAAAAAGAGCAAAATAGCAAGAAGTTGAGGAAGGTCAAGTTAATGGGGCTCTAAATCCAAAAATGTTCTAGAAATGGCTTAATCCACTGGAAATATATAATTCAATAATAATAATAGAATTTCTATACAAAATATATGTAGAATGAAATAAAATAAGTTACAAACATGATAATCAATAGGTGGAAAGACGTTATAGGTACTACACATTAAATTATGTATATAGTTTATTCTTATATTTTGCATTAATAATAATCTAGGCTAAGGCAAGGATTTCTGATACACTTGCAAGGTAAAAAGACTCTACTGATGACTTAGAGAATTTGGAACAAATGTTCATTAAACAGGAGATTTGAAGTAATTCTTCATTAAAATTAAATGATAAGAAAAATGTAAACAATATTAGGTGATATTAGTATGATTTCAGAATGGAGATATAGAAGGTATTTTGATTAGTGATAATGGATATGCATGTTCAAGATATCTGTTAACTCCATCACAAACATTAACGACAAGTCCTGTGTTAAAATATAAGACTCCATATATCAACGAGAAATGTCTTTTAAAAAGCATTTGAAAATATGAAGAATAAATTTGGATGCTTTTTTCATTAAACTGGACACAACAAGGGCATCGATAGTAGCAATATCCATTATGAATATTATAAAAGGAAAAATTGCAAACAGGAATCTTCACATTAAAAAAATATCTCCTCACTTTCATTAACTTTGTATGGAATTAGATTGATAATGTGGATAATGATTTAAAATGATTATTAATGATAATATTGGCAATATTTTTAAGTATTAGATTAGCATACCTATAATGAGACATTTTAATTAAAAGCACCTATTATCATAAGAATGTTTTATTTAAAATAAAGTCATATAAAAATATCTATACACTCATTCCTTCCATTTTCTCTTTTAACAATTTCATTTTCATAGCATGATATTGAATTTCATTTTGTATGTTCATATCGCGGATCTTTTTCAACTGTAAATGTTTCCATTTCAATGTATTTAATTAAAAAGTTATGAGCTGTAACTTTAAACGTACCCCTACACGCTACTAACAATTTAGTTTGCTACTACGCTTAGTACGCTGTTAAATACGATTATGAATACGACATTTTAGTAGCGCGTTAGTTGGATCTTAGTAGCCACTAACTTTCATTATGAATAGGGCTGATGGTATCTACCTAGTAACCATATATGTAGTACTACATAGGTATATTGCGTGTTGTATTAGAAATGAACGGCCTGCAGCGTGTTCTACGTCGAATGGAGAGAAAACACGTATCAATTGTTTAAATTTAATGTACTGAATTGGTTGGTAGTTGGCGCAAGCGTACTAGCCATCAATTAGACTACAATACAGCAATATGGTGCTATTTCGTTTTGATTTCGCAACTTTTCTCTCTAGACACGCAATATATATACTACTACATATATGCTAGTAATTCGCCGAATACTGTATTTTCGTCCTTACTACTGTAAAGTACGTTTTAATTTTGTTTGCTCGCTTATCTCGTTTTTAGCAGCTAAAATATATGGAGGATCACGACACTTTTGACCTTTCCTTACATTTCTTAAAATAATTTCTGGAAGTATGCACTGCTTGTAGAATGTGGAAAGTTTGTCAAGCATTTTCTTCTTCCAGAAATTGTGATCACGAGGAATCTTTTCTATGAAAAGATCTGTTTGCCGATCAACAAATACCACCAAATTGCAGATACTTCTATCTGCGATGTGTAATTGACCCTGTATCTAAAAATAAATACATATATATAGAATAAGTTTGCTTTTGCATCTTTTTACACACCTGGTAATAATAATTATGACTGCGCTTCAATCTCAACAGCCCATCTGGGGATACCTCCAAGCAGCTATTGTTGCGACGGCTTTGTACGTAATCCAATAGGGTCTCGCCGGGTAATTTCGTCTTTGAGCAAGTGTAGAGGCACTTTACTTCTATTATTTCATCATCACCAATTAGCCCTAAATTAAAATTTATATCGTATAGTGAACAATTATGGAAAGACTAAATACACACCGTCCGGAGAAGCACCTAAAAACCCATGTTCGATATCCACAAACAATCCAGACTCCTGGATGCTACAATTTTGTTCGTCTGCAAATTTCTGCTTTGCAACACTCTCATTCACTTTACCGTACTCCAGAGCAGCGGTTGTATTCCCCTTTGGATAAAGAATACTTTTTACCAAAACGTGACAAGAAGTATCCGGTCTACGTTTACATACACTTCCAAAGAAAGAAGCTGTAAGCCTTTCTCTCCTGTTAGACATGTACATTTGGTTGTTAAACTGACCAACAGTCAAGCGTGAAATAGACAATTGGTCCTGTTTGGTAACCTAGATGCATTACATAGTCATATTTATAATTTGAATGTAGCCAGATTTATGATATAGCTACCTGTAGTGTCAATAATTTTCGTTCACATGCCGCTTCCAACTCCTCGTCACTTAGTTGCGGTTGTTGGGAATTACTTCCGTAGTCTGTATCACGCTGCGAATTACAAAAATTCATTTTCCGGCGAGAGGTCGATTTATAATGTAAACGTCTTTTAACAGCTCTTGTAGCCTGGCGATTGACGTATTTTTTATATATTTTTCCTGGACTGCGATAAGCAAACTTTTTCCAGGAATTCAAATGCCACAAAGCACCATCATTGTACCGAAGACCAGCCAAAGTAGCTCTTCGTTGAAATGATCCCCTTTGAACAAGATTCAATCGCTTTCCCATATTAAATCTTGCCATTATTGCCATAAATAACTCTGCGCAGTTGTTAGTCTCATTTTCAATCAAATGCCCCCTCTTTATTACTAGTTGCTCTAACACTCCTATTATATAGATATTTTAAACTGTGTTCTTAATATTAACTAACTTACTTACCACTAATATACGATCGGACACCAGATAATTGCAACGTTGATAATAATTTGGTATCTTCAATGGTGCCAATCAGATCACAGTTTTCATCTCTGCAACGACTATGATCGCCAAACGAGTGATCTAGGGTGTTTAAAAGATCTTCTTTCAACAATTCCAGATCTCCATTTCTATTTATACGTATCATTTCTTGTACGTTTTTTGACATTTCTTTTATTTTGGCAACGGTTAAGATCTTACGGCCCTCTATTGGAAAGTTTTTGGAATCATTTTTCATTATGTGTAATTTCTTGCTGAAATTTTTTACTGCGTGGTTTACACATTCAATTTTGCTAACCTGTAACATACATTTAAAAAAATTACTCTGCTAATGATTATGATGTTATTTTACCTCTGAACCATAGTTCACCTTTTCCCTGATTTTCGCAAAAACACTTGAATCACCGTCCGCAATAAAAGTTTTGTATCTGACACCATGCATTGACATGCTTTGGTTAAAACCCTCGCAAATGATATCAGATTCCATTGCCGAGGAAGACCCTGACCAGTTCATAAAGCAAACATGTTTATTTGGAGCTTGATTCAACATATTACTAGCCCTGGCACAAATGCAACAATATTTATTCCGGATACCCATATACAAAACTTTTTGCGTTTCCTTTCCAATAATTACTGCCTAAAAATTATAATTAAAATACTTTTCAATTATTATACATTCATAGTCATTTACTGCTCCGGAATATGCATTATAATTGTGACCATAGCTTCGCTTGCTCCAGCCTCCGTCCAGATAAACAGAAATGTAAGGCACTCCATCCGGATCTACTCTACCTTCCTCAATAGCAATTTGCCGTTCAGTCTGTCCGGCTTCTGTCATTGAGTCCTCCAATGTTTCTTTCCACACCTATAAATGAATTTATGTTCTGTACCTATCTATTATCAAAGATGAAATAAACTCACATTTCCGAGACTGTTTTCAGTCTTATAAAAAAAGTTTTTAGATGGCACTGGAACATCTAGTACAGCAAAAAATTCGGCTGTGTGCTCATAAGTACTACCTATGGCTAAGGTAGCCCACACCACAGATATATTGATGGGCGAATCACGTGGTACCGAAGAGTTCACATATTGTCTATGGCACTGATTACATTCAAATGTAATAGTGCTAATAAGGCCAACTCTATTTTCCTTCTTTAATTACAACTCGCCTAAGGTACATATTTTGCTGTGGTTTTGTTGCAACTTCATACTCCATTTCAATACATGGGGTAGGTTTACAATACGATGTCCAGTAAGTATATCCTTTTCTGTTTCAGGGGTAACTCTTTCCATGGTAAGATCATGCGCCATAACACTAATAGCAATAGAATTTAATTTATTTAATTTATATTATTATAGATTTACATACCTGTAATATTCCTGTTCAGAAATGACAGAAAAATCCCCTTCTGAGACATCAATAGATGTGGAGGTAGAAGGTTCAGCTACATTATTGCAACTCTGCACATGTTCTGCATGTACGACCGTTCTACAATATTTACATTGAGTTTATAAGAAAAATTAAGCCCTATATTACACACATGGAACGTGCTTACTTGTAAACAACACTTACCCTAATTTTGCGCTACAAAATCTACGTAATTGTGATTTTGCGGCTCGATTCCTCTTATGACCACCTGGCCTAGGCATTTCACAAAATAAAGAATATTCACCGAAAAATTGAATAAATCCAAAACTCTAGCCCACCGCTAGTGTGTGACTGAACACAATCGAAAACAGGCAATATATTATTTATATCCAGAGGACAACGAGCAATAAAAAAAGCACGCCACTCATCTATCCCCAGAAAACTTTTATGTTGGTTATACTTATAAAATTTATGACCCCCATATAATACACGGTTAGTCTGCATTTTTTTGAACAAGCTTATTTGCTGTTTATTGGTTTTATGTTACTTAAATTTTCTTTACTTTATTGGCGACACATGAACTCATAAATCATCGATCAAGCCAGACAGTGACAATATGCATACATCCCCTTAGGCCAAGTAAACGAATGAAATTGTTTCGGCATATGAAATCGTTTCCGCCCACCTCTTCGAATTAATACACCCATCTAATGGATTTTTTCGGTACCATTTTAGGCGAAACCAAAAATCAAAATTCATTTTTTTTTTCGGATTCGACATCAGCATAGTGCCTTTTATAAATTGAGTTAATTTCGTTCTGTTTCTTCCAAATTTACTAATTTTATGATTTTTTTTGAAAAAACTAAGGGCACTAGGATTTTCAAAATAACTCAACCTGAAGAGTGTGTTTTAACATTTACTGTGTGAAAATTTCATTGTTCTTGAGTTACAACTTTTCGTTAAAATGGTACCGATATTCCTTATGGACATATAACACGGGCGAACCCCAGCCTTAAAAGTTGCCTCAGTTCCAATATCCATAGCCGGTAGTGATGGTAGTTTGGCGATTCTTGTAAAAATATTAAAATATTTCGTACGATACGAAAGAGAAAATAACATCGAAAACGTAAGTTACCTTTAATTTATCTAAGACCGTCAATCAGAGCAGACTTTATAGTGTAGTTTACCATAAATTCGCTTTACATTTATCGCGTTAATATTTTTAGGTTAAATCGCATTCATAATTGGCAACATTTCTCAAGATGGGACATAGTCGAGATTCCTAAGTTGGGACGTCCCATTTTGAGAAACTGTTCTTATGCAATACAACTGTTGATCCCCTCCTTTGTATGTCGTAATTGCAGATGCCTAAAATAGATCGCTACTACAAAAGAAAACCAGATCGTGGAAAATGGTCGGCTCAAGACATGTTAGAAGCTATTAAGAAAGTTCGCAACAAAGGGTTATCAGTTCGACAGGCCGCAGAACAGTACAATGTTCCGAAAAGTACATTGCAAAGAAGAGTCACAAACAAAACTAAAATTGTGACAGAAAATGGAAAATATCTAGGACGATTTAGGCAGGTCTTCTCTGAGGAACAAGAAAACGAGATTATGGAGTATATTCTCCAAATGGAAATGAGATTTTTTGGAATTACTTATTCAGAACTCCGTCGATTAGCATTTGATTTGGCCACTGTCAATAATATTCCTAATAATTTCAACAAAGATGCTAGAATGGCCTCTAAGAAATGGATTTACGGGTTTTTTCGTAGACACAAAAATATTTCTCTAAGAAAACCCGAAGCAACATCTTATGCTAGAGCCACGGGCTTTAACCAAAATGCAGTTCGAATTTTTTTCAAAAATCTTGAAGGTATTTATGAGAAATATAAACTCACGCCAGATCGAATATGGAATATCGATGAAACCGGTGTAACAACCGTTCAGAAATTACCAAAAATTCTTGCTCAAAAGGGTAAAAAGCAGGTAGGTGGACTTACGAGTGCCGAAAGAGGAGTGAATGTTACTATTGTCAGTTCTATGAGTGCAACCGGAAATTTTCTGGCACCTGCGTTCATTTTCCCCCGTAAGCGAATAAGAGCTGAGCTGATGGACAATGCACCTATTGGAAGTCCAGCTTTTCCACAAGACAAAGGTTGGATGGATTGTGACGTCTTTTTGCAGTTTATGAAATATTTTGTTGAGCAAACTAGACCGTCGAAGCAGCAGCCAATTCTTATTATCTTGGACGGTCATAATTCGCATAGAAAAAGTTTAAACGTCATAAACTTTTGCCGTGAGGATAATGTAATTTTATTGTGCTTACCGCCCCACTGCACACATAAAATGCAGCCGTTAGACGTTTCGTATTTTAAATCGTTTATGAGCTCTTACGATATCTATATTACTAGGTGGTTAAAAAATCATTGTGGTCGCACTTTCGGACTGAATCAAATCGCAGGAGCTGTTGCAGAAGCTTTTGGCAAAGCATCAAGCGTACAGACTACCGCAAACGGTTTTCGCAGAGCCGGAATCTGGCCATTCAATGACCAGGTATTCCAGGACTGGGAATTTTCTGCGTCAGAAACAACAGAAAAAAATATTAATGCGACAGACCAAAATGGAGAACCAACACCACTGCCTACTTTAAATATAAATCCATACGAGGATCCTACTCCTTCTACCTCAAGGGTACATAATATTTCACCTACACCTGGAAAACATCATAACAGTGACTCTGAAGAAGAGCTTCCATTGTCAACCTTTGTCAGTAAGCGTAAAATAAAAAGCATTGATAATATTAAGCTTTCCTCTTCTAAGATCAAAATAATTGATATCAGTCCCCTACCAACGACAAAAGAAAAACAGAAGAAGAAGGCATCTTCTAGAAGGTTCTTGAAATCTACGATTCTGACATAATCACCTTACAAAAATGAATTAGCAGCTTTGCAGGTCCATAAATCCGCGTAAAACATCAAAACAATCAAGAAATAGTTGTTTTCAAAGGCAAAAATAATCAAGGCGTAAATAAATCAAATTGCAACCAGAATAAGTCTAATATCAATGAAAGTGTTGATGATTCAAGTTGCATCGTGTGTGGAGAAAAGTACGTGGGTAGTGAGGAGGACTGGTATAACTGCCATGAATGTTTAGAGTGGGCGCATGAGTCTTGTGGAGTCATGGATGACCTGTATTTCACAAGTGCCGGATGTGATGTGTGATGTCTCTTCTTAGGTAACCCATTGACCAATCTTAAGAGGCTGGTCCCCCTTGCTTTGTTTTTTTTAACGTAGAAAATAAGACATTTTGTTTATTTGTCATTAAATTCCTTACCAAAAATTGTTTGTGTTTGAAATATTGATTTTCGGAAAAAATCGTCCCATCTTGGGTAACTCTCCCCTACGTATATACCTATTCATACTTACGTTAGTTTCGTTTTTTCATTGTTTTGACTGTTAATTACGTACTTCGTAATTTTTGTAATAGTTCCTGTTTAATAGCGTTTCACTGAAACTATTTCTTCCAATTATTTCGACGTAAGTTTGCACTGGATTTTGTTAAGTTTCAATAACATACGCATACATTCTTAGTTATGATTTATTTAGATCCAGAACATTGTTTATGTTACTATGATACAGAAGAACGTCGAGAATGGCTTCGTAAAACAATGGCAAGTTGGATTAAGGGTCATACGGATTGTATGTCCTCCATTGTAGGTGATTCCGAAATTTATTGCATAGTCTGTAAAATATCGTTACAGAAGGCCCAAAAAGGCCACGTACAATGAGTTCTTCGTTGACCGTTCAACCAACTTTTCATATTTTCGCTTTGTGTAAACAAAAACAACCAACATAGTACAGATATTAATAATAAATTAATATATAAAACAAAGTGTTTTTATTCAACGAGTCTCCCCACAGACTTACAACCTGCGGAACAAAATAAGTGACAAACTCCAGCATCACTACGAACTAGACTCACTGTTAATATTATTTATAAGTATGTATACTGAAAATAACAGATGTGTTGTTTAATACTGTTTATCCGGATCGTCACATTAGTAAAAGTACGGTATGCCGAACAATTCAAAAGCTTGAAGTCTTTCGTCAGGTGAAGGATTTACCTAGAAGGGGACGTCCATTAACAGCAACAGATGAAGAAACTAGTTTGAATGTGTTACTTACAGTGGAAGAAAATCATCACGTGTCCACAACAGAATTAGGTCAAATTCATGAGATCTCTCAAAAATCTGCTCATAATATTCTTAAATCAGCAAGAATGAAAGCCTATAAAATGTATCTCGTCCATGAGTTAACTGAAGATGATCCAGATCGTAGACTACAATTTTGCGAAACAATGACGGAATTGATCGAGCAGCAGCCTAATGTTTTAGATCACATCATTTTTTCAGATGAGGCAAGGTTTTGTCTCAACGGCACTGTGAACAGACATAATTGTCGCTACTGGTCAATTGAAAATCCGCATTGGATTGAAGAAGTCCATACACAGCGTCCTCAAAAGGTGAATGTCTGGGCTGGTCTTGTTGGAAACAACATCATAGGACCATTTTTTATAAGAGGAAATTTAACTGGCAACGTCTACTTAAATTTATTGCGAAATGAGGTTGTTCCAGCACTTGCGGCCCTCTTTCCAAATGTAAACATAGGTGATCACCCTAATGCACATTTTTGGTTTCAACTAGATGGAGCTCCCCCCCCCCATTTTGCCCATAATGTCCGCGATTATTTGAATGAAATTTTTCCGGGACGTTGGATCGGACGTAGAGGAGCAATCGAATGGCCAGCACGTTCGCCAGATCTCTCGCCATTAGATTTTTTCTTTTGGGGTCACTTGAAATGTCAAGTGTATGCGTCCCCATAATCTTGAACAATTGGAAGAGAGATTAGTTCAAGAAGCCAATCGCATCACTCCAGAACAAATACAAAATTCAATAAGAAATTTTACTGACCGTTTACATTTTTGTCAAATTGTAAATGGAGAGCATTTTGAACAATTATTGTAATCGCAACCTGAATAGACAGGTATCTTGATTTTTCTGTATTAGGACACTTTTTTAATTTTTTAACTGTTTTCTTGTGAATAAAAATAAACATCTTAATACTTCCTGAACGTAGTTTTTTATTTTGCATTCAAAAGTGTTAAAAAAATCTGGGCGTTTCATTTAAAAAAAAAAAAGTTGGACGTATTGCCGATTAAACCGGAAGTGAAAAAATATTAACTGTATTGCATAAAATGCATTTATATTAACTATACCCCCATGCCAAATTTCACAAATCATAATTTTCAAATAACAAAGTTATTCGACCGTTCCGGGACTTTTTACTAACCCTGTATATTTATGCAGTACGTGGGCGTTGGAAGCTGACTTTGCTCACTGAATAAGAGATAGAACTGACGAACATAATAAACACTATATTACTTTTATTTTATCAAGACTTGTGAGAAATTAATTCCTGATTTGGGAGTAAGGTTTGCGTCACGAGCGAAGCGAATGGAGCAAATTACGAGCAAAATAAAATAGCTTTTGAATACATGTATCATACAATATTTTTTCTAGAAACAGAATTTTTTAATGAAAATTAGTTGATAAAAATCTGACAGTTCATGCCATCGAAATCTAAACAGCATATAAAGTAGAATATAATCAATTTATTGAATGGTGTAAAATTAGGAATGTGTTTGGTAAATATGGTAGAACTGACTGTTAGCGTATTTCGAAGTCTAAAATTTGAAAGTCTTCTACCCTTTGGACAAATCTTTCCATGATAAAAATAATGTTAAGTATACAACAAAATCAAGGGGAGGCTATCGACCAAAAAAAATCAAAAAATTGACAGGTTTATAGCCGAAGCATCAGATGAAAAATACTTGATGTATACAGTAGCTGCCATTATTGTATTTGTTTTATCTTCAATATCGGAATCCACAGTAAATTCATCTGAATGGGCACTATCCTCAATTTCCTCATCACTTTCTTCATTTTCATCACATTTTATATCACCATCATCATCATAAGATTGAGCGTGTCACCCGCAACACCACATTACCATTCTAGGGTTAAGATGTTCAGATTCAATTTGCCACATATTTGGATTTATTTGTTTGATTGTTTGACTCGTTCGAACATATACATATATAATTGCTCGAGTCATATTATGTGCTGCTACTTTTCTTGTAAACATGCTTCCAGCCATTTCAATGGGATTTTACTCAAAGTAGTAAAGTTGTAATCGTATACAGTATACCCCATTACAAAGTTATCAATGTCAAAAACAGAAGAAATTTGCTTCGCATGACTCTTTGCAACAATTCAGAATGTAACATGGAGAGATGGTAGACGCTTGGCCAATTAGTGATAATATTAAGAAATAGTAATTAAAAGAAAAGAAGTTTATCTGCATCTTATCTTATCGATGAAAAAAATTTTCTCGAACAATATTTTGAATTGGTAGACCGTCGTGTAATGCTATAGAAATGAATATGAGTCAGACTCTAAAGAGAGAAATGTTATATTTATTAAAAATTCTTCCGGTAAATTTTAGTATTTAAATATTTTTAAAAGTATAACATAATAGAATATATACTGGATATTTGAGACTTCAAAGGATACTTGATTTGTCTCAATGCAATGATTCAAAACACAAGCAGTTTGCACGTTGTAAAAATATTTGCCTCCTATCAAATAAACTGCCGTATACAATCGCTCGATTTGATTCATATAAGACACTTTTAAAATACACAATGCTTCACATTTAGAAACAGTTATGTCTGGTAGCGTAAGAAACATCCAAATATGTTAAATGAAATAATTAGATATCTATTAAGAAATAATATGTTAATTAAGCATATTTTCGCTTTTAGAATTCATTATGCAACATTCTGTATACAATGAAAGCTAATTATAGAGGTAGTAAACATACATACTAATTATTTTTGCTTGAAAATATAAAACATTTTATTAGTAAGTCTAACAAACACATGTATAATTAGCCAGGAAACATGTTACAACTGTTTCTATGCATTGTTTACTAACCAAGAGAGTTTACGTACGTGCATTTGTGCTAAAAAATGTAAATAAAAATGTATACATCTGCTGCTAAGATTAATAATAAGTGCTTTTCAATATGCTGTCCTATAACCTGCAGTTATACCTTATACGCTTGACCCATTTAAAATTTAAATAGATTTAATGTTTATATCTTCAACTGTAAAATCGGAACAAATTTTTAACGAAAATTCTGTTTATTAAAATTTCGTCAACGACGACATATTTCAAACCCGCCATTTCTGATTTACAAAATCATGCTTTACGTAGGTTTATGTACAGAGTGTATCAGTGAAATGAAATAAATTCTGTATTTCCATATTTTGCCAACTAAATTGAAAATACGTAATTGAAGTGAATATTTCCAGCCTACTAAATACAGTAATGGTTCACGTGACGTAAACATGAATTGTGTCTGTCGTTGGGCCACTACTTTTTATAATTTTTATGAATGATATGGGATCTATTATATTTGATTCTAATATAGTAGCATGATGATCACTTATGCAGAAACACCATTTTAATTATAAGAGGTAAGGACTTGCATAAGATCCATCAGGAGTGCTCAAAATACTACTTCAGGTTGCAAGATTGGTTTGCAGCAAATAAGCTCATTTGGAATGCTGAGAAAACTGCATCAGATATGGTTTTGAATAGCATGAACATTAAGTTGCCTGCTTGCACAAAGTTTTTAGGAGGGTGGATCGATGAATACTTAAAATGGAGTGTTCATAATGAGAAAACTTGTGAGGCACTAGTATGGGTATGCTACGCTATGCGCATACCAGCTAGCCTACCGGATGACAATATTCTGCTATCGGTGTATTTCAGTTCTTTTTATTCAAGAGTTGTAATTATTTTGTAGGGTTATTCATCAGATATGACTAAGGTTTTTATAATTCAAATAAGAATTTTAAGTATTCTGTTTAAGAAACGTTTTTTAGATACTTGCCAAAATTTATCCAATGCAAAAAGACTTTTGGCGGTATATGGTACATATATATGTTAGGAGCAAACACCGATTTCGGCCAATGGACGGAAAATATGGTCAAAACGCGTTCTGGCTGCTACGATTTTGCCAATGTCCGAATTATCGCTTTCCGGTCGTTTAATGGAGAACAGAACGCGTTTTGGGCCAACTGCGATTGCCAGAACCCGTTCTGATCTATTCTGCGATTGCCATAACGCGTTTCGTGCGTGTCACAGCTTGTAAACGATACCTCCGCTCCGGAGCTAGAATATTTATTTCATTTAGTGTTTGATCTTTGTGCGGGTAGTCGCTAGAGAGTGCCATGGAGGAACTTAAGTTACGTTTTAATGATGAACTGCAAAAAGTCATAAGTGATAGCAATGATCCTAGCAATATTTTTACAAGAGAAAGATACGACCAAATACTTGCAGAGGTGAAGGCGGCAAAAGCTTGTAAAAGCAACGGTGACACAATATCTTCGAAGCAAAGACGACGATTAAAAAGGTATGATATTTTAAAAATTGGCGAAACCGAAAAGCTAATTGAAAGGAGAACAGACGAAACTGCCGAACTGCGTTATTTTTGCATGACCCACGAATTATTTGACATTATTCATTCCGCTCATGTGGGTGCTGGACATAAGAGATTACGAGGTTTGTTTTTTTTCATTTTTTTTAAGGGGCCCGAGATCTACAAGTGCTTTTATTTATTTTAGTTATGGATTCTGAACTGAAAAGAAAATATTGTAACATAACACGGCAAATAATTGAGATTTATTTATTACTTTGCAAGCAATGCCAATTAAAAAAGAAAGTTCAACGAAAAGGTCTAGTGGTGAAACCAATTTTGACAAATGAAATGAATTCACGCTGTCAAGTAGATTTAATTGACATGCAAAGTGAACCAGACCAAGATTTTCGTTTCATCCTCAACTATCAGGATCAGGAGATGGTCCATGGAAAACCTCGCCATTCGCAGAGTCAAGGGTCCGTAGAGAGATCAAATCAAGATGTAAGGGACATGCTGGTTACATGGTTGGCCGATCAACACACAACGAAATGGTCTGAAGGGTTGCGATTTGTGCAAAGCAATAAAAATCGTTCTCTGCATACAGGAATAACTAAAAGTCCTTATGCAGCTATGTTCGGCGTGCCTCAGAAGATCGGTCTCAAGGATTCGTCACTTCCTGAAGAACTTTTGTCTAACATCGAAACAGAAGAAGAGTTATAAAAGTTGTGCGATGAGAACAATTCAAACGAAAGTGAAGATAAACATGATGAAGATCAACAAGAGAAAAAATTGTGTACAATATGCGAAAAAGAAATTTCAGATACTTATAAATGTTCAGTTTGTTACCTACCTATTCATATCATTTGCGGAAAAACTAACGAAACAAATGGAGAGGGTGAGCAGAAAATTACATGTAACCGATGTTTGCGTACTGAGAAAATAACTATTGTACGGGACGAGGCTAAAGAAGGACTGGAGAAGCAAGCCGAGAAAATGATTGTCCTTTCGAATTCAAAGTTACCACCCATAGATGTAGGAAGAACTGTAATTGTACGAGTACCTGATGTTGACAGAGGTAGACTTGCCCCGAGAAATGTGTTAGCTGTTGTACTCGGTATTAACGACTCTGGACTTTATCAGCTTGGTATGTAATAAATTTGTCAGCTATTCAACATAATTTTTAATTCATTTTCAGGAACGAAAGAAGGAACTTTGCAGTCCCTTTACTGTCGTAATGAATATACTTTGGCCGACTCAAACTTTATCGACATTTCTTCGGTTCCGTCAACGTCTGCTTCTCTCCGTACAGCTTCTGGTTTAGCATCTGGATCAAAACAGGGCTTTGTACAGTGTAATTGCAAGCGCTATTGCGTCGACAAGAAGTGCGCGTGTAGGGCGAAGAAAATAGTATGTAACAGCAAATGTCACAACAATAGTTCGTGTAAAAATAAGTAGGAAAATTGTTCTTCTTTTGTGCAATGCAAACGCGCGTTTTAATGTTTTCCGTTTCTTTTAAAAATAATCTTAATTTTGAAGTTTTTACGTCGTATTTACATAAACAATAAAAATATTTTTTCGCATTGACCATTGGACATTTTTTCTGTGTTCGATTCGTCCTGGCAATGGCGTATGCCAAAATGCTTCTTGGCTGACTTGAGAAGGTCAGAATGCGTTCTGGTAAATGCAAACAGCCCCGAACGCGTTCTGTTCTCCATTAAACGACCGGAAAGCGATAATTCGGACATTGGCAAAATCGTAGCAGCCAGAACGCGTTTTGACCATATTTTCCGTCCATTGGCCGAAATCGGTGTTTGCTCCTAACATATACATCTATGATATAAAGTATTTCAGTATTTCCGAATTTGGCCAAGCTTACGGCACAGGAACAAAAACATTATGGGTTACCGCAACATCGTTTCGTGGGAACTGAAAAGAACCTGACTGTGCCGGTATGTTATTTTTTAACAAATTACCAAATGATATGAAATCTGGGAAATATCAAGGAATTTAAAAGTAAGTTTTCTTATCTATGCTGCATTGGGACTTATTCTATAAATGAACTTTTAGATCATAGGGATTCAGTCAGTTCTGGTGGGTTATTCTGGTTGTTATAAAATGTATATCTTGTTTTGGCTTAAGTGTTTCGATGTGATTTTTGAATAGGTGTCTTCTCGTATCTCGTATTTTCTATTATGACGTTTTCCTGCTAACCTGTGATTTTGTGTTAGTATTAAATACACGGTATTATTAAGTCCCTAACACCGCAGATGATAAATAAAGCCAAGCACTACTTGTATTTATGACAAGAGTATTGTCAGGGAACACATTTTGAGCATCTCATGTATTAAATGAAATAATTTTTATTTGTAATTTTTAAAGTACATGTTTTCCATAAAGTTGGCGAGCAATAAGTGGACAAAAACCAACCCTCTCCCAACCCCATACACAAGTATTGTCGAAATGAGCAAGGAGTAGAAAAAAGGCGAAACCTACATCAAATACATGGAGTCCGAGGAGTTCGAGATCCAAGATGGCTTGAGACAGGGTGGTGTCCTTAGCCTTCTGCTATTCATAACAGTGATGGACGACGTAATTAAAGCCACAAATGACAAAACTAAGAAAGTAACCGTAGGATACAAACGACTGAGTCCAGTTACAATTTCGAATTGCGCTTTTGCCGACGATATAATGCTATGTGCACCAAGCGGAAAAGACCTTAAGAAGAACATCACAATATGGCATGAGGAGTTATCCAAGAGGAACATAAAAATAAACGCAAATAAAACAAAAGTACTAGTCATCGGCAAGGATAACGAAGAAATTAATATAGAAATTCAAGAACAAAAAATAGAACAAGTGAATATATTCAAATACTTGGGAGTCCAAATAGAAAGGCATGGTGACATGGAACAGGATGTAAATGAAAGAATATCCAGCGCGGCAGGAGTGTCCTTCTCACTTTCTGGGTGGTTTCTGAGCAACAAGGAGATCAGTCGCATAACAAAGATGGCGATATATAGAGCAGTGTTCAGACCAATATTAATATACGGCAGCGAGAGCTGGGTGACGACAGTCAGAATGAAGAGCAGAATACAGGCAATGGACATGAAATACCTAAGGAAAGTAAAAGGGGTCACACGCAAAGATCGGATAAGAAATGAAATTATAAGAAAAGAACTGGAAGTAGAACCAATATTGGGCAAGATTGAAGACCAGCAACTAAGATGGTTTGGACACCTAAACAGGATGAGCAACAGCAGACAAGCGAAAAATGTATGGGATGCGAGGATAACCAGCAGGAGGAGCAGGGGCAGGCCTAAGAAAACATGGAACGGGGAGATAGCAGCAATACTGGAGAAAAGGGGCAAAACGTGGAAAGAAGCGCTGGAGCTGACAAGCGATAAAAAACAGCGGGCAAAGTTTATATATGAAAATAGAAAATAGATAAAGTAACAACCTACACCTTCGGCTATTTTGGTTTTTCGATTATATATATATATATATATATATACCACAGCCAGTAAGAAATACAGATAATAAAAATAAAAACAAAAAGAATGATACACAATACAACAGTATGATTTTACCAGTCGACACAATCCAAAATTTCTTTTTAAACTTGACAGACACGAACATACCCATGCAAGTACAAGAAATCTTAGCTCTTGGCAATAAATTCGCACTCCCAACAACCAATCATAACATTTGTTTGGAAAGGGTCCTTGCTGACTGTGAGAATATACTGACTGATGTGGAGGAACAAGAAAAAGACAGATACAGAAACGAAATTGCATACCATATCACAAATTATCAAAAAACAAACAAAACTAACAATATACTGCTCACAGCGTACAAAAATTGCAAGGATTTCTTAAACCTAAACAAAAATATAATTATTACAAGATCAGATAAGAGTAACGTTACAGTGTGCATGTATAGGGAAGAATACAACAAGAAAATATTAGATCTGCTAAATGACCAAAATATATATAAAAAACTGAATCGCGACCCAACATGTTCCTTTGAGAGAAAGACGAACCAATTAATTAAAACACTTAGAGCCAAACAATATATTAAGGAAGAAACATATAAAGGGTTAATAAAAAACAACTCCGAAACGCCTAGAATATATGGCGTGCCAAAGGTACACAAACCAGGCAACAAATTAAGACCTGTAATCAGCAGTGTTGAACACCATACGAAATACATAGCAAAGTACATCGCAGAAATCATAGAAAAATCTTTCGCGACATATAATGACTACAGAATTGGGGACACATTTGAGTTTGCAAAAGCCGCGAATAACCGCACAATACCCGAAAATTACACAATAGTTTCCTTCGACGTAATAAGCCTATTCACTAACATCCCGGTAGACATAGTTCTACAAATCATAGAAAACAACTGGGCGCTAATACAAAATAACACCGATATACCAAAAAAAGAATTCCTGGAGATAATAAAATGGATTTTCGATAGTGTTTATTTTGTGTATGAGGGGCAATATTATGCGCAAATAAATGGCACCCCAATGGGCCTTTCTCTATCGCCCACAATTGCGGATTTGATAATGAATACCATAATAAAACATGTAATAACAAAAACAGATTTCCCGTTTCATTTTTTATGGCAATATGTGGATGATTTGATTTGCTGCATCCCAAACAATAAAATAGACTACACCCTTCAAATCTTCAATTCATACAATGATAATCTAAAATTCACGGTTGAGATAGAGCAAAATAATTCAATCCCGTTTCTAGACACTATGATTACGAAGACAAACAACACCCTCAAACTAAGATGGTATCGTAAACCATCTAATTCCAACAGGTTATTGAATTACCACTCAAATTGCCCAAAGAAATACAAGATAAACTTAATAAAAGCACTCAAACATAGAATTAGTAAGATATCACATCCTGATCATCTCCAGGAAGACTTACACAAACTGAAAGAAATACTAGTATACAATAACTACCCAAAGAATGTTGTGAATAAACTACTATTCTCTTCATACAACACAGACATCAACAACGAAACTTTAACAAAAAGGGAACAAGATTTAAACGGTAATGGCAGGAGCAACACTACTCCAAAGTACGGAAAACTACCGTACATTCCAAATTTGACAAACAAACTAAAAATGCTTTTTCAAAACATATGTTCCATAGCGTACACAACGGCCTTTTCAAACTCAAAGGTGTATACCAGTCTGAAGTACAACATACCCACACAAATGAGGAACAATGTGGTATACGCGGTGGAATGTAGTTGCCATGAAATATATGTGGGACAAACGAAACAAAGACTAAAAAATAGAATCACCCAACACATCAGTGACGTCAGAGTGAAGCCGCAGGGTTGTGCTTTGGCACGTCATATATCTACCACAAACCATACAGCGGATTTTGATAACACAAGAATTATTTTCAAAGAACCCAATTACACTCGAAGAACTTTCTTAGAAACACTGACCATCAAAACCCTAACGCACGGTATAAATTGTAAGTCGGACTCACAGAATTTCAGTAATATATATGGAGCGTTTTTGCCACAATTAGCGAGGAAAATACAATTAAAATTGGCATAACACAGTGATTTCTAGAATTGTGTTTTCCCTCATAATTATATTTGAAAATAGTAAAGTTAAATACAAAATTTATCAATATGAGTACATAAATACATAGAATAACAGTAAGAAATAAAACGATATTCCCTTTTTTGTTTTCCTTGTTTTGTGTGGTTCGGACGAAAAGTTTTTCTTGCCGATGGAGACAAACATGCGAGTGCATGAGACTATGAAAGAAGTATAGGAGGGACTCTAGACTTTACATTCAGAATTTCTTTCAAGATAGTAATTATTAAGTACATAATTCTTGAGAACTTTAATTTTAAATGTGCCGTAATAACTTTTTAATTGATATTTGTTAATGTTAAATTTTAAAGTGTCATAAAATTAAGATGCAAGTATTAGAACAAATACATAGGCCATCGGCAAATGTAAGTATACATAGATTTTCAGCATTGTTAATTGATTTTATCTTGCAATGAGCAAAACTTAATAAGTTTCTTTTTTATCTACACCTAATAAAGGTCTGATGAAGGTCCTGAAGGAGGACCGAAACGTCACAAAGCCGAAAATACGAGTTTTATTTACAAAATTACCTAAACCCTAATTCTACCATTGCGGTAGTAAACTACATACATAGTGATATACGTCATCAGTTAAAAAACTGAATTTCGTCGAGCATTATATATATATATATTGATAAAAAACCACCGCTAATGATTTTAACATTAATTTCTTATCAATTCTATTATAAATGCCCAGCCAAAAATGATAAAAAAAACACCTACTTATAGTATTATTTATAATATAAAACTCTTATTAAATTTGTCACACGTTTATTTGCTTCCGGATCTAACTCAGTCTGTATAATTATAAACATGAGACTCTTTTATTTATAAATAAATTATCTATTAATCTCTTATAATATTTTAATAAAAATATTACCTTTAAACTATTCCTTTCACTTAGGCTTCCTAATATGCACCAATTTGATAATTTTTTATTTAGAAGTTGGTACTAACTCAATACTTCAAAACTAGGCATGTTCATACTTAATAATTGTTTTTTTTTAATAAACATAATATTTATTCTTAGGGTCGTGTAGAAGGTCCGGTTAAAAACACTTTGTTCTATTAATACTCTATTTATTATTTACCCCAATACTTGCATCAGGTAAGCAATCAATCAACGTTAAAAATATATTTCAAATTAAATAATTATTGGTTTTTCTTTTTAAGGTTATGCATCAATACTACTGTCAAATTACCATCAGTCTACCAAAACACTGCTTCAATAATAGAACTATTCAATTCTCATACTATTTAATAAACAACCTAAATGCCAATATAAACGTTTTAGTGAAATGTATAACAAATAAATCTCAGTTTCCTAATTATCATAAACCAATTTAATTGACGTAGATGGTATTAATATGGATTTATTATAGTGGATATTTTATCAAACAACCTCGAAGGTATCTACTTTTGTATTTTTATAAAATATACCCTCAAATATACAAATACACCATATTTCACTTAAATTCATACACATTAATTAACTAAGACAATATTTATGATGTAATTGTATAATTCTGGATATGAATAATATTTCTTTGGTATGGAAATTTAGAAATTAAAATTCAATGACTATATCTCTATGAAATTTAAATGTTAAGATTATCAATTTATGTAAACTTGTTCAAAATGTAAATTTGTCAACTTTTATAACAATTGTAAGCTTCTATTAGCTTCGATAAATTTCTAATTAATACACTACATATACAACCTTTTGGCCAAATTAATTTATGTATACTTCTTGTTTTTCAATGATGTTAATACGATCCTTTTGATCCTAGAAAACTCCTGTTCTGGATGGCATTCTCGATCTAACTGTCCTACTGGATACTTGGTTTGGAAATATGTTTAATTTCTTCGGAAAGATGACATCAACGGAATTTTAACCAATAACTGCAATTTCTCACCGGACAACAGTCTTCCCAACTTGCACTATTCTAACGCAATTCACCCTGGAACAGCTAATGGAACTCCTGTATCTCACGATAAATATTTATATTTGGTATTCTTCCAATGGATTATTACAGCTGAAATAAAGCACTGTTTCCTGGATTTGTGGACACTGGATTTTCAATGATTCTATTGTAAACTTCTGGATATACAATATTCTTTTAACAAACTCTTCAATTAATAAATATTCTCCTTCAAAATGGTAAGTAATCTTTCAATATTCCAATTAACAAGCTTAAATTTCTTTAAAAATTTTACCAATCACTTTTATATTACTTCACTATTTTCTTACATGTATGATTATTTAATTCATACACTTTTCAATTAATTCTGGTTTATTTTACCATTAATATTCATAAATATTTAAATTTCTTTTACAAACGCATACGCGTCTCTTAAGAATTCATAAAATTCTCCCTGTTCCATCTGTTTTTTCAATAATTCTCCTTGGTGATCTTTAACAATTTTTAATTCAGCCAATAGATATCTTCTACATACTTTTTTCAAACAATATAGTTTTTAAATCTGTTTGACCATTTTCTATACTCTTTTAACTTTATAAATTTCATTATTTTAATTCTTTTAAATTTTAATTAAGCTTTCCTATACCTTTAGTACTTAAAAATATGCATTCTTAGAAATTTTATAAACCAAATGTCACTTTTGACACTTAACTCTCCCATCCGGTTGTATGATATTTAAAATGTACTTTTCACTCAATTTTAATTATTTATCTTTCAATATTCAATTTTTAAGCATCTTTCACCTCTTTAACGTCATTTAAACTAGTTTTTACAAAATAACAATAATTCTTATAATACCATAATAACATTTAAATTTCTTTACAGATTATAGTAAAACCTAATGAAAAATGAAACTAGTCAACATGTGAATATACCAGTCGGTCCATCAAGTAATGTATCATACCAAACAATATCATTGTACAATAACTTAATAAATTCTCACATCAATTTCAACTACTTTTGTCCATATTATTATCATCTAAGTTCTTCAATAATTAACTAAATTTTCATATAAATAAATTCTACAATAACGTTAGTAGAGTCAACAGTTGAACTCTAACAATTGCCCCTTTTTAATAAATATAAATTTTAGCTGCTATATAAATTTATATTTATTAAACAACCTTTATAAAAGTATTCTATGCAAAACTATTCCTTTGAAATTACTATGAACACAATTAACTGTTTACTATACCCATATGCAAGCATTCTAGTTGATAATAACAAAGTTTTATTCAAATTTATATTTTTAGCAAAACAAATAACTTTATCACATTAAACTATCTATGTACTTTCAAAACTTATATTATTTAATCAACCCAATATTTTTATGTGAATTTATATTCTACTCAAAACTACTATTTACAATACTCCAATTATGTATCCTATACCAGTTTTAATCTTTATAATAATCTTGTAGCATAGACACATGATATCTACCTCTAATATAATTCGTATTTGGTTCTATTAATTCATAGGTATTTTCACCTAACTTTAAATTAACCTTAAATGGACCAATGTAGGGCCTTAATAACTTCCCCATAATATTTTTCTTTCGATCAGTAACCCTCAAATTCTTTACAATAACAAAATCTCCTATTTCATATCTTTTAAACTTCTTTTGTTTTTCCAATTGTTTTTGTTCCCATTTTAATTTTCTACGTTTTGATCTTTCTCTCACTAATTCATACTTTTCACTCAAATTAATTGTTTCTTGATTATCCCATGGTCTTTCTGGCAATTCTCCCAAAAATATAGTCACTGGACATAAATTATGTACTGAAGTATGAGTATGATTCATTACCTTTTCAATTTGTCCAAGATATTTAGCCCACCTATTATGTTTGTCTGATAATAAAATTCTTAAGTATTTTAAAGTTTCTCTTACATATCTTTCCGTTGGATTTCCTTGAGGATGTCTATATGAGGAAAAATAAGCTTTTATATCCTGATTATTCAAATATTCTTTATATCTGTCATTATCAAAATAACTAGCATGATCTGACACTATTGCTAATGGTTTACCATATATGAAAAAATATTCCTGTAACGATTGTAATACAGTTTCAGTATTGCATTTGCTTGTTGGTACCAATTTTACAAATTTAGAAAAAATGTCACAAATAATTAGTACATGTCGATATCCTTTTGTGCTTGGCAACAAATTAGATAAAAAATCGATAGATACCAATTCTAACTTGTCATTTACCATTATGCTTTTACTTATATTTTGATGTGTAATGTTCTTATCTTTCGCCAATTCACATAATCGACACTTCTTAATTTCACTTTTTATTATCCTTTCATCATTTTTACAATAAAAAGCTTCCCTAAATATTAACCAGCATTTTCGTGCCCCAATATGCAAATACTTTTCATGTATATAATTAGTTATCTCTCTAGTATGTTCTTCATTTGTAACAAAAACTTCAGTTTTACCAATTTTCTTTATAATTATCTCCTCTTTTATAGTCATTTCCTTAAAATCCCCTACTTCTTCCAATATTTTTCTTATATCATCAAACATAGGTAACTTCTGTATGTTTTTAAGATATTCCAAAGATAAAATCCCCGATTGATTCAAAATTACCAAATTAACTTCCAAACTAGTTCTTTTATTAACTCCATCTTTTCTACTTAGTACATCTGCTGTTATCATTTCTTTACCAGGCCTATATCTTACTTCCATATCATATTGCTGTATAATCAAAGTCCATCTATATATTCTATTATTATTTAATCGTGTATTCATAATGTTCACTAATGCCTTATGATCTGTCTCTAAGATAAACCTCTTAGCAATTAAATAGTATCTTAATTTCGTAATTGAAAAAATAATTGCCAGCATTTCGAGTTCTGAGGTGGAATATCGACTTTCGCATGGTTTAAGTGTTCTAGAAATAAAATATATAGGTACTTCTTGATTATCTTTGATTTGTATCAATTCTGCGGCAACAGTATGATTTGAAGCATCGGTACGTACAATAAATGGTAAAGTGAAATCTGGATGTTCTAAATGAAGGTTTTCCACAAAATTTTCTTTTAACTTCACAAAACATTCTTCACATTCTTCACTCCAATTCCATTTGTTTCCTTTTTTAAGTAACTGTAATAAAGGTAAAGTTTTCTCACTGAAATTATGTACAAATTTCCTGTAATAATTCAGCATACCAAGAAATCCTCGTAATGATTTTAATTTTGTAGGACGTGGAAAATTTTTAATTTCATCCAATCTTTGTGGATCCAATTGTATACATTTTTCAGTCACAACATATCCTAAATAATTTACCTGATTCTTAAAAAATTGACATTTCTTTAAGTTCAATTTCATTCCTTCTTCTCTTAACGTAGTAATTATAATATCTAAATGTTTAATATGATCTTCATAACTATTGGAAAAAATTATTATATCATCGAGATAATGTAATGCAAACTCTTCATACTTATCAAGTATTTTATGTAAAAATCTGATTAAAGCTGCAGGAGAGGTCTTCACGCCGAACGGAGCCACGCGGAACGAAAATACACAACCATTCACACTGAATCCACAATATTTCCTAGATTCTTCATCTAAATTAATTAGCCAAAATGCATTTTTAAGATCCAACTTACTATAAACACTTTTATTACCACATTTTGTCAATAATACATCTATGTTTTGAGGTGTTTCGTGCTCAGAACGTAATCTTAGGTTTAATGAGCGAGCGTCAAGGCAGATTCGTAAAGATGCGTCTTTCTTCTTCACTATAACTATAGGATTAATAAAATAACTATTAGACCTTTCTATAATACAAGAATCTTCTAAACGTTTCAACTCCTTATTTACTTGTTCCTGATAGTAGTACGGTATAGGATAATTTTTACAAGTCAATGGTGAATCATCAGTAACCACTAGCTTATGTTCATAATTTCTTGCGAAAACAATTTCTTCATTAACTAACGATATATTCCTATATAAAATCTCTATTAACTTATGCTCCATAACTTTATCCTTTATGTCCTGTAATTTAATTTTTCTTTCAATATCTTCATAATTATTTATCGTATCATTTATACATTCCTCTTCCATCTCTTCATCATAATTCTCATTCCATTCTTCATTATCAATATTATCAGGTACATTATCATTTTCAATTATTAAATTATTCATTTCTATACTTAATATATTCTTCTTATAATCATTATAAACATTTTTCTCTTCTTCACTTAATTCTTTTACTATTTTGCATATATTCTCTTTTATATAAATATTACCTTCTTCAAAATTCATAACCATTCCTAACTTTCTAATATTATCTATACCAATTATACAATCATAAAATAAATTTTCCAGGACATAAAATTGCATACAATAACTTTCTTTACTTATAATCACTTCTGTATAAAAGCATTGTTTTATTGTTCCCATCTTCTTTGTATTCGCTGTAATAATATCAGTTCCTTTTATCTTAACCACACTATTTAAATACCCTTTTACTTGTTTAACTTTACTCTCTTGTATTAATGTAATCTCTGAACCACTATCTATCAAACACGTAAAAACAATATTCTCAATTTCTATCTTAATAAATGGCAAACCAAAATCTTGTACTATAGATACTTCTTCATTATTTTCAAATATACTCTCAGGTCTTTGATAAAATTTAATTGTTTGTAAAGTAATAAAATTGGGTTGATTAATTATATCTTCTTTTAAGATTGTGACGTGCTCGGTTTTGAATTTAGATATGCATCCTCCTTCAAAATCGGCGTTTTTTTTAACTCATCATTTTCATTTCTGGCATTATCTCTATCATTATCTACCCATCTAATATTATGTATAGGTCTTTGTCTATTTTCTCCATGGTTTTCTTTAGGTTTATTACCATAAGTTTGTCTATTCTGAGTATAATAATCTGTTCCAGAATATTGTGTATACCTTTTATCATTATTATAGTTCCTAGGATCTGATTGATAATTATTACTATTCCTATTGCTATAATTATTAAACCCTCCTTGTATTTGCGTATTCTGACTATAGGTGTTTGGTAATGATCTATTATAATTTTGATTTCTATAATTTCCCTTATAATTATTCTGATCTCTTTGATTACCATTTTTAAAATCAGTATTATTAAAATAATTTGACCTACCATTATTATTTATGCGTTGATTACCATTATTGAAATTGTTTCTAGGTAAAGAAGAATAACTATTCGCATTAACATCATTAAAATCATCTAGTCTACGTAATATTTCAATTAAAGAGTCCATATCATTCACCTTCTGGCAAATTATGGCTTGTGTATCAGTAAAAATAAAGTGATTTAACAATTGACTAGCAATCATATATTCATTAAGATCGCTAACATACTTGCACTGATTATATATCCTAGAAGCATAAGCCTCTCTTGTCAAATTACCATGTCTATATTTTGCGGTTAATAATCTAATTTTTGCTTTATTCTGATGAGACTCATTCCAGAAATTTTTCTTGAACATATCTTCAAATTGATTTATATCTTGACAGTTATCCTCTATTCTCTGAAACCATTCCAACGCACTATTATTCAACGTAGATCTTATTACCTCCATTTGATGTTTTAAAGACGGGATATCTTCTAAATATTTCATAATATTCCTTAAATACGTCATCGGATGTATCCCTGTTTTATCTGCCCCAAATTGAGCTATGTTCTCCACTTTAGTATAATTGGAACATTGATGTGCTACTGTAGAACTTGATCCTATGTTTTTCATGTTAACTGATATCTTTTTGATTTCTTCTTCTAATAATTTTCTTTTAACTTCCTGTTGCTGTAAATTCTCTTGTAACATTTTAACCTCTTCTGTCTTATGTTGATTTAAATTTGCAACTTCATTAATAAAGGTATTTTCATAAGTTCCCAATTTCTTTTCTAATTCCTTTTCACAATTAACAAGTAACTCTTCCTTCCTTTTCTTACAAACCTCTTCATTCCTGGTTATCGCCTCTAGTAACATTTTTCTTGCATTTTCACATTTGTTCTTATCTGTTTTCAACACCTCATATACAATATCTACTTTTGTGTTTACTATCTTAGTAACTTCTTTATTTATGTCGGCTTTAACTAGTACCATTTGTTCTTCTGTTCGTTTAAATATATCTGAAACTAATCTACTTTCCATTTCTTTAAACTCATTTTTTAACTGATTCATTTTCTCTACATTCCTTTCCTCTAAATCCTCCATATTTTTCTTAATAACTTTCTCTAAATTTTTTATATTAGCATCCTGTTTTTCTTGTAAATTCTTCATATTCAAATCCTGTGTCTCTTGTAAATTTTTCATATTCAAATCCTGTTTTTCTTGTGAAGTCTTACTATTTTCTTCCAAATCTTTCTTCATATCCTCTCTTAAATTTTTCATATTCAAATCCTGTGTCTCTTGTAAATTTTTCATATCTTTCATATCTTCTCTCATTTTTAACAACAAATCCATCACCGGATTTTGTTCACTCTGATAAGTTTCATCTCCACTATCTGAGGCTTCCTCATCTCATTTATCCCCTTTTCTGCTACGTGTTTGCATCATTATATAAATCACTTACAATATTTCTAATGTCACTGTATTTAAATAATAATTTACACACACTCTATAATGTACTGTATTATAACATTCTTTTATAATGTAATCCACATAAATGTATAAAACTGTACCAAAATAAAGAAATCACACTGTATAGTTATTATTATTTATATGTCTACCCTCTACTATCCCAACAATTATGTTAAAAGTTATCAATCACCTAAAAAAAATAATACCTTTATACTATTTTTTTTTTTAAAATAATTACCCTTCGTTTTTAAGTATTAATAAATATAATATTGGTGATAGATGTGCTATCTCCAATATCGCCCCACGTTGCTATGCGCCAAAATGATAAAAAACCACCGCTAATGATTTTAACATTAATTTCTTATCAATTCTATTATAAATGCCCAGCCAAAAATGATAAAAAAAACACCTACTTATAGTATTATTTATAATATAAAACTCTTATTAAATTTGTCACACGTTTATTTGCTTCCGGATCTAACTCAGTCTGTATAATTATAAACATGAGACTCTTTTATTTATAAATAAATTATCTATTAATCTCTTATAATATTTTAATAAAAATATTACCTTTAAACTATTCCTTTCACTTAGGCTTCCTAATATGCACCAATTTGATAATTTTTTATTTAGAAGTTGGTACTAACTCAATACTTCAAAACTAGGCATGTTCATACTTAATAATTGTTTTTTTTAATAAACATAATATTTATTCTTAGGGTCGTGTAGAAGGTCCGGTTAAAAACACTTTGTTCTATTAATACTCTATTTATTATTTACCCCAATACTTGCATCAGGTAAGCAATCAATCAACGTTAAAAATATATTTCAAATTAAATAATTATTGGTTTTTCTTTTTAAGGTTATGCATCAATACTACTGTCAAATTACCATCAGTCTACCAAAACACTGCTTCAATAATAGAACTATTCAATTCTCATACTATTTAATAAACAACCTAAATGCCAATATAAACGTTTTAGTGAAATGTATAACAAATAAATCTCAGTTTCCTAATTATCATAAACCAATTTAATTGACGTAGATGGTATTAATATGGATTTATTATAGTGGATATTTTATCAAACAACCTCGAAGGTATCTACTTTTGTATTTTTATAAAATATACCCTCAAATATACAAATACACCATATTTCACTTAAATTCATACACATTAATTAACTAAGACAATATTTATGATGTAATTGTATAATTCTGGATATGAATAATATTTCTTTGGTATGGAAATTTAGAAATTAAAATTCAATGACTATATCTCTATGAAATTTAAATGTTAAGATTATCAATTTATGTAAACTTGTTCAAAATGTAAATTTGTCAACTTTTATAACAATTGTAAGCTTCTATTAGCTTCGATAAATTTCTAATTAATACACTACATATACAACCTTTTGGCCAAATTAATTTATGTATACTTCTTGTTTTTCAATGATGTTAATACGATCCTTTTTTATCCTAGAAAACTCCTGTTCTGGATGGCATTCTCGATCTAACTGTCCTACTGGATACTTGGTTTGGAAATATGTTTAATTTCTTCGGAAAGATGACATCAACGGAATTTTAACCAATAACTGCAATTTCTCACCGGACAACAGTCTTCCCAACTTGCACTATTCTAACGCAATTCACCCTGGAACAGCTAATGGAACTCCTGTATCTCACGATAAATATTTATATTTGGTATTCTTCCAATGGATTATTACAGCTGAAATAAAGCACTGTTTCCTGGATTTGTGGACACTGGATTTTCAATGATTCTATTGTAAACTTCTGGATATACAATATTCTTTTAACAAACTCTTCAATTAATAAATATTCTCCTTCAAAATGGTAAGTAATCTTTCAATATTCCAATTAACAAGCTTAAATTTCTTTAAAAATTTTACCAATCACTTTTATATTACTTCACTATTTTCTTACATGTATGATTATTTAATTCATACACTTTTCAATTAATTCTGGTTTATTTTACCATTAATATTCATAAATATTTAAATTTCTTTTACAAACGCATACGCGTCTCTTAAGAATTCATAAAATTCTCCCTGTTCCATCTGTTTTTTCAATAATTCTCCTTGGTGATCTTTAACAATTTTTAATTCAGCCAATAGATATCTTCTACATACTTTTTTCAAACAATATAGTTTTTAAATCTGTTTGACCATTTTCTATACTCTTTTAACTTTATAAATTTCATTATTTTAATTCTTTTAAATTTTAATTAAGCTTTCCTATACCTTTAGTACTTAAAAATATGCATTCTTAGAAATTTTATAAACCAAATGTCACTTTTGACACTTAACTCTCCCATCCGGTTGTATGATATTTAAAATGTACTTTTCACTCAATTTTAATTATTTATCTTTCAATATTCAATTTTTAAGCATCTTTCACCTCTTTAACGTCATTTAAACTAGTTTTTACAAAATAACAATAATTCTTATAATACCATAATAACATTTAAATTTCTTTACAGATTATAGTAAAACCTAATGAAAAATGAAACTAGTCAACATGTGAATATACCAGTCGGTCCATCAAGTAATGTATCATACCAAACAATATCATTGTACAATAACTTAATAAATTCTCACATCAATTTCAACTACTTTTGTCCATATTATTATCATCTAAGTTCTTCAATAATTAACTAAATTTTCATATAAATAAATTCTACAATAACGTTAGTAGAGTCAACAGTTGAACTCTAACAATATATATATATATATATATATGTGAGTTTACATAAGTTGTTCAGAATCAAGTTTTAAATACCTTTATCTTTAAAACAATCAGTGAGTAATCAATGTGTTACTTCAGGTTTGAATTTGAAGAATTTTTTTATACAAAAATTATTCAAAATCCTATTATAAGTATTTCTATCCTCTTAATAAATCTCTATAGAAAGTATAATTTGCAAGATATTTTCAAAAAAGTTCTATTCGAGAAGAGTAAAATTGTTACTTACAGTCCGAATTTTGAAAATTTCCTACCTAAAAAGTATTGAAAATCAAGGTTTAAATACTTTTATATTCATAATGTATTTGCCTAGAAGGCATCATTTGCGAGATATTCGCAAAAAAACGGATCTATAAGAGTAAAAGACCTACTTCCCGTAAGCATTTCGAAGAACTTTTTTGATAAAATTTTTCTCAAATTCACTTAGCAGTACATTAGAATCCTTTATAAATTTCTTTAGACTTAGTAGTTGACAAAATACTGGTAAAATTCGATTTTTTCACTGAAGCAAACTACTACTTCCGGTCTACCGATTTTATTGAAAATATAAAATAGAAGGGAGATTATTTAAAAACCACTTTTTCGGTACTAGGGGACTTGAAAACGTGGACATCTGCAAAAATCTCGAGATCGAACATTTTCATCAATACTTCCCTATACTATGTATAAGAAAGTAAGAGGAGATGCAGGAATTACATCCAAACGCCCTGTCCAAAATACATTATGGGTTACCATATTTGAAGGAAGAAATATCGGATCTAAACGAAGTAGAATTTCACGAATAACCCACTATTATTTAAATAATAATAACGATATTGATTTGTGTACCATATTGATTCGATATGCACATGGTTATATCGAAAAAAAGAATAGCATTACAACGAAGAAGAAAAAAGAAGCCAAAAAAAGAGATCCGATAGCAAAAAAAAACAAACAAGCACTCCGTGTCTATGAAAATCCAAGAGGCTTCCTTCTAGGGCCGGTGGCATTACGATACAAATATACGCAGAAATACAGATAATAACGCCTGCTCATGAAAATTCGCACGCCAAGCTTCCCAGAAATGCATCTATAGCATGAAAACACATTTATCGAGTTTCAGATGTTATAAATATATGTAATTTAATGTTATATTACAGAAGTTGATGATATAACACTAGAAGCTATTAAAAAAACTATCCATGAAGTCACTGAAAATCAAATGTAAAGTTGTTTATTATTTCTATTTAATAATTACATATAGAAGGAACGTTCAATGTATTCTCGGTATCATGGTGAAAAACTAATTACGAGGGTAATATTATAACTGTATTAAATAATTACATTATTAAGAGTATAAATACAACATTTCACAAAAATAGAATTTGCAAAAAAATGCTACGCTAATAGTAAAAGTATTACTTCCGGTCCGAATTTTGAATTTTCATTTATACAAAAAATATTCCAAATCCAACTCTACTTTTGTACTCTTGACAAATATACATATATACATAGAATGCATAATTTTTCGAAATATTTGCAAAAATCGCTAATCGATAAGAGTAAAAGTGTTCCTTCCGGTCCGAATTTTGAAATTCCATATATACAAAAAATATTGCAAATCCAGTTCTAAATACTTTTGTACTGTTGATAAATATATATAGAATGCATAACTTACGACATATTTGCAAAAAATCGCTATTCAATAAGAGTAAAAGTGGTACTTCTGGTCTGAATTTTGAATTTTTTTTTATACAAAAGATATTGAAAATTATGTTTTAAATACTTTTATACTCGTAATATACCTGCCTAGAAAGCATGACTTGCGAGATATTCGCAAAAAACTGATTTTCAATAAGAGTAAAAGACCTACTTCCGGTAGGAATTTCGAAAATCTTTTTTAATAAAATTCTTCTCAAATTTAATTTTGAGTATATATGAATTCTTAACAAGTTGTTTAAACTTAGTAGTTGACGAATAATTGGCAAAATCCGATTTTTTCACTGAACTAAACTACTACTTCCGGTCTGCCGATTTTACTGAAAATCTAATCAGATCTCAAGAGGGAGATTATATTCGTAAATATAAAATTTGGAATTGATACCTATAGCGGTTTGACCACTATCGTGGTCACACACAAAGAGAGACAGACAGACAGACAGACACACGCACAGAAATTTTTTAAAAACCACTTTTTCGGTATCAGGGGACATCAAAACGTGGACATCTGCAAAAATCTCGAGGTCGAAAATTTTCATCATCACAATACTTCCTTATACTACGTATAAAAAAGTAAAAAAAGTAAAAGCAATTGAGAAGCTTGTACTGGATGATGTCTGAATGGTTAAAATATTAGCAGAGATGACTAACCTATCCGTTGGTACCACACACACTATTCTTCATGACTATCACAACCTCTCACAGTTCAGTGCAAGATGGGTGCTGTGAATGCTCACGGCACCTCAGAAACAAGTGCGAGTCGAGTGCTGTAGAGATTTTGGAGCGCAGTGGCGAAGATTCTACGAGTATTTTCGACAACATTTTTGCTGAAGATTAAACATTGATTCATCACTATGACCCTGAAAGTAAGCACGAGTCTATGCAATTGCATAAGAAGTGTGCAGACCATTCTAAAAAAATTAAAGTCACTCCATGTGCTACGAAAGTCATGGTCACAGTGTTTTGAGACTCTAAAGGAATGTTGCTGATTGAGTACATGAAAAAACCACTCTGAATAATTTAAAGGAAAAAATTAAAAGAAACAAGGAAAACTGAGCACTGGTGTGTTGCTACTTCACGGCGACGCTCCGGTTCCTACGCCGAGAATGCGGTTTCGAAGAAACATTCACCCACCCTATAGCCCCATCCTGGCCCCTTAGTGATTATTACCTGTTCCCAAATTTAAAAAGATATCTTCGTGGAAAATTATTTTCCGACGATAAAGACCTCAAAGTGGCAATAAATGCACTTCCTTCCGATAAGGAACAAAAGTTATTTTTTACAGGGTATTGAAAAGTTAATTCCAAGATGTAATAAATGTACTGAAGGCATGGCCGATTATATTGAAAAATAAAAAGTAATTAAATTTTATTTGTATTTTTTTCATATACTGATATCGAGAATACACGTTCATATGTAACAACTTTTTATAAACATATCGCTTTATACGTACTCAAAGGAACGATAGGTTAAGCACATTAAGCATATTAAGTAGACTTCTCCGCATACTGTTCTTAAAGCCATAACCAATGAAAAACCAATCACCGGGAATGATCTCTGAGAATACGATAAGATGGGTTATTAGAATGTACGTAATATCTTCATTAAATCGCTGGATATTAACTACAGATAATTAAAATCAGCTCATAATGTGGTATTTGTGACGACATAATTCCGTTATATACTATCGGTAATAAAATTTTTATCTGTTTTCTTTAATTTTCCACTACTCTCTAGATGGAATTAGTTTTGCTACGAGGGCGTATTTTTATGTTATCTACCTAGCCATGAAAAAAAGCACATAAGAGAACAAAAAAAAATATTTTTCTACATAACTCCCTTCAACCGTTGAGTTATAAGTATGGGAAGAGACGCAATGCTATAGTAAAATTGCGTGTCTTTCCCTTAAGTCGTCCCGCAAACCCCTTGCCGAGAAACAGCATCGCCGTCTCGGGCTGTTTCGAATCTCGGACCCAAACGACTCGGCATCGCTACAGATCTCGGCCCCAGTTTTGGCTGCGCTCAGTGCTATGTAGTTGCGCATCTTTATGTATTCCTTCAATCAACGCTTCAACACTAATACACTTATTCCATCTCTTTTCCAGTTGCCTCATATCCTCAGAAAAAAAATTGCTTCGGTAACCCCGCAAAATATTCTTCAACAGCTTCTTTGAGTTCTTCATCACAAGCAAAACGCTTTCCTCTGAGATGCTTTTTTAAATTTTTGAATAAGAAGAAGTCTGACGGAGCTAGGTCGGGGCTATAAAGCTTAACTCTATAAACCCACATTCATTGATTATCTGCTGAACTTTGTTTGCCTTATGAACCCGACAATTGTCGTGCAGCAACAAGTTTTTTTGTGAATAAGAATGCGGGCGTTTTTCCTCCAGAGCAATTTTTAAATTTCCAATTGTGCTTCCGTAGGCCTCTCCATTTATGGTAGACCCTGTCGGCATATATTCAATAAGCAAAACTCCTTCAGCATCCCAGAAAACAGTTGCCATCAGTTTTTTTTGCAGAAAATTGTGTCTTGGCCTTTTTTTAGTGGTGGAGAGCCCTTATGAACTCACTGCATGGATTCTTGTTTAGTAGGAGGATCCCAGTAATATACCCAAGTCTCAATCCCGGTAATAATTCGAGATAAAAATGTTTTGTCCCTCTCCAACTTGACCAAATTTTCTTTAGAAACTTCTTTTCTGCACAGTTTTTGTTCAGGTGTAAGCAATCTGGGTATCCACCGTGCAGACACCTTCTTCATACCCAAATCGTCATGCAAAATTTTGAGAACACTTGTTTCGGATATACAGACTTCATTGGCAATGACAGGGATCTTTACATGCCGATCTTTCAGTACCAAATTTACGACTTTTCGCACAATGTTTTCAGTTCGAGCTTCAACTTTGGACTTTGGGTCATCATTGATTGACTCTCGGCCCCATCGAAAGAGTTTAGACCAATATTTTACTTGGAAATACGATGGTGTATCTTCCCCAAATACAGCAACCATTCTTTCATGAATTGCTTTTGGACCATTGCCTTCCTTTGTCAGGAACTTTATTACCCTGCGATGTTCAACTTTAGTTTCACTCATTTTATCGAGAAATGAACCGTCTCAAATCTCTATACACAGCATAAACTAAACACAACTTAGCACATGTACTTCTAAGAGTGACAGCAATTTTTCAATAATTTGTTTGACATCGTCACTCTTTTGTTTCATGGCTAGGCAGATAACATAAAAATGTGCCCTCGTACCTCTAGCAAAACCACCTACAATTTCCAAATATAATTTATTAAAACATATAGTTAATTAAAAGTTAAACATGTTAAATAATTCAACTAGTGATTTCGTTCTATATTTACACATTAAACTCCAACTTAAAGCATTATAGAAAATGCACATTTGTGACTGAAAATAAGAACTAATTTCAGTTTCAGCAGAGAACGCGTGCATATTTGATCGTCATTTTTAATAATTGGCGTAAAATAAATAAAACAGAAGCACCAGAATATCAGACACAACAAAACTAAGTGTTTGAATTTTAATATTTGTATCTACGTATCTAGGCTACTATAATCTAAGAACGGTTTAGTACTCTAAATGATACTTTCCCACAATAAATTTTCTCTTCCTAGGATATGGTAAACACGTCTTACTATTGTATATTTTACATTCAAAAACTATGTTCAAGACAACTCTAATCCCATGTTGTATGAGATGTATTTATACACGTTTATAAATAGAGTCTATCTACCCTTTAATGAACGTTTAATGACAGAACTATTTTTATTCCAGCACGATACTGCTATGTAGAATAATCATGAGCAAGTGTAATTTATGCATTCTAATGTAGTTAGGAAATATTCTTGTTTTCAATCAGTGCCTAAATATTACATTTAATTGCATAAATCCACCGATATAAAAATGGACTATTTTCTTTAGTTTCACATACATATATTGTCTTTTATGCCTCACTTCTTACAGCTATTCAATAACAAAAATATTTCTACACTTACATAATATAATCGTGACCCTAACCACGATCACAATATTTTACGGCTACTGAATATTGACTTTTTGGTTAGTTTTATAAGTTAGTTATACGTGTTTCTCTTTTTATAGATATAGCTAAACGTTTTCAGTTAATATCCGAATTCAAAATATACAACGCTTTTTTGGTTCTCGAGTAATCACACAGTGACGCAAGTATATATAACCTTGTTATCGGGAAATTCTCGAGTTCACTAAAACCGCCTTTTTAGTTTTTACAAACGACAGCTAAGTGTCGCTTCTGATATATGTCATCATAGCCAACGGGATCTTGCTATCGCTACGCGGTAGCAAGGGTGTAACATTACTTTGATTTACATTGTTGAAACTGAATCTGCTAACCTCAAAATACCGTCTCTTATGTAAAGTTATCAATGGTAGAATAATAACCCAAAAAGCATTTCTATTGAAATACACTTTAAAATAACACTTTAAACCTTAGAATGATTAATATTAATAATTTTAAAATAATAAAATAGAACGAAAATAACATTTAAAAGTGTTGCTTTTTACACTTGACTTACATTTATAATTTTCTTTAATACTTTAAAAGGTAAAATTAATTGAGGATCAATTATGTTATAAAGTGTTTGTTTGGATTTTGTAGATGACTTCCTGGATTTTGAAAATACTGTGGTACTAACGTAATCGACGCTTTCAACCATGTTGGAAGATTTTGAAGCTCTTTCTATTCCGCACACCAATATTTGCAGCATCTTCAGCTAGTCTGGCATCGATAGCATCATTTGCACCTATAAAGCCTAACATGTGAAAACATTTCTTTCTACAGCATCAGAACTAAATGATCTTGTTAAGACATAATAAAACCCTAACTTTGATATACAGTATACTCAAATATTAGGATAAACTGATATACATGTCGCAGACATTTACTAAAAGAAATAGAAATATTTCCAAATCAACGGTTAAACTGTGTAATAATCTTAAAACTCTCACTCTTTCTTCGTATTTTTGTACATTGTTGATGTATTTTATTCCACTTTGGAACTACATATTATAATTTGCTCAACGTTAATAGGATAGTCAAAATTTACTTAAAACGACCAAATTTATACAGATATTCAATGCATACTTTAGCAGAAAATCACGTAAAAAATGATTCCAGAATTTTTAAGAATTAATGACAACAAAACTTCTAATTAATGTAGCCTAAATAAAAATGAAAAATACTTGTTTAAGATAATAAGATGTATACAACAGTACAACTACAGATGGCGTACGAATGCACAAATTATTATTTTAATTTAATAATCGACGAAGGAGATACATGTTGAAACTCCATTATATATAAAACACAAGTGTATAGTTTCAAAATTATTATAATGTTTAAAACACTACATATGTTTCGCCACACTGTTGCTTCATCAGGTAGATGAAAATACAATTTCAAAGTACAAATTAGTTCCTATATATATATCAAAACAAATTACAAACATAATCTTATTCTAAGAGGTGGACATGTTTAAATTTTAAATTTAGTAGGGGGGAGTTATTTATATCTAGTTGATCATTTACCTAACTTATTACATTTATTAATTTCTAAACTTTCTAGCATATCAAGTTTTTTACTTTTTCCTAAAACATGTAAAGTTGTAAAATTAGTATTGAATTTATGATTATGTTCTAAGCAATGACTAGCAAAAGTTAAGTATGTCTTCTTATCCCTTTAACATATTTCGTGTTCCTTCATTCTAGTATCGAATGTCCTTCCTGTCTGCCCTACATACACTTTCTTACAGTCTTCGCATGTCAACTTGTACACCCCTGAGTTTAATATATTGTCCGTTTTATCTTTATTGTTTTTTATTGCGTTTTGTAAGGAATTGTTGGTCTTGAATGAAATTGTCTCTTCTCTACTTGTTTTAATTAAGTTCCCTACTGTGTTTGAAATTGTACCAATGTATGTGATGGAATTATAATTGTGTGTTCTATTGTTTTTACTGTGGGGTAAATTACAGATAGCGTTTTGGATTTCTGTAGTTTTTCTAAAATATTATTAATTAAATCTATAGAGAAGCCGTTATTTAGCGCTATAAAGAATATTCTGTTTAATTCTAAATCAAAGTTTTCACTCAAAGGGACATTAATTAGTCTATGAAGCATTGAGTGATAAGCAGATAATTTTTGTGTAATGGGATGAAACGAACGTGCGTGTATAGTTATGTCTGTATGTGTAGGTTTGTGGTAAATTGAAAATTCATGTTTATTAGTTATATGTGTTATAGTGAGATTTAAAAAGTTAATAATTTTATTTTCTTCTATTTCAATAAATTTGATGTTTGGGTGAATAGTGTTAATATAATTATGTAAAGACTTTAATTGCCTATCTGTACCGTTAAAAGCAACTAATATGTCATCCACATATCTTACCCAGTAAATGCAATGTTTGAACAAAGGATGTTTACTAAATACATTTTCTAAATGATTCATAAATATGTCAGCAAGTAAAGGACTTAAGGGGGTTTCCCATTGCTAAACCCTCTATCTGTTTATAAAATTCGTATTGAAACTGACAATAGTTTTGATCTAAACACATTTCTAGTAAATTTAAAAGTTCCGTTATAATGATGCGATTTGTCTTATTTTTGTTCAATTTTAAAGAGATTATATCTATTGCGTCCTGGGGTGGAATGCTTGAAAATAGATTAGTGACATCGAAAGATAACAGTTTACAATTGTTAGGTAAATCTTTGTTTGAAATTTTATTTATTAATTCATGCGAGTTCTTAATAGAAAAATTGGATTTAAATTTAGTATGTTCAAGGATAAGGTTTATTAGATATTTTGACAAATTTCTACATGGAGCTTTTACATAAAAAAGTGTATGTAGGACAGACAGGAAGGACATTCGATACTAGAATGAAAGAACACAAAAGATGCTATAGGGATAAGAAGACAGACTCAACTTTTGCTAATCATTGCTTAGAACACAATCTTAAATTCAATACTAATTTTTCAACTTTACATGTTTTAGGAAAAAGTTAAAAACTTAATATGCTAGAAAGTTTAGATATTAATAAATGTAATAAATTAGGTATAATATTAAATGATCAACTAGATATAAATAACTCCCCCCTACTAAATTTAAAATTTAAACATGTCCACCTCCTCTTAGAATGAGATTATGTTTATAATTTGTATTGTTATATATAATTTGTACTTTGAAATTGTATTTTCATCCACCTGATGAAGCAACAGTGTGGCGAAACATATGTAGTGTGTTAAAAAACATTATAATAATTTTGAAACTATACAATTATTATTTACCTATCAAAACCCGAAAAATAAACCACACTATGATTTAGAAGGCAATAACTCAGATTAAAAAAAGAAATATCCGGTATTAACAATTGAAAGGCCAGCGACAGATAGCGCAAAATCATATGATGAAGAAAATCAAGAATCCGACCTAAGCTGTAGTAATAAACCGAAGAATAATAGAGTTAATCTATCAATTAGTTATATAGCTCAAACCGGGCGTAACTTTCAATTGAGGTTCTGAAAACATATGGGTAAGGTGGGGTTAGGTGAAATTATAAGAATTCGAGGGTAGCAAATTATATTTCAAAAACTGGTCATTAGATAATCTGGAAGTCCTCTTTAATTTAAATGAAAGTGGAAAATGAGAGTTTCACACACACAATATTCTTAATGATCAGACAGAACTAATAAATTCTCCTTTAATAAGTCTTAGCATTATTAAGTTAATTTCCCCCATAAATGAATGATGTGTTCTTTATCTCCCTAAGTGTACCATTAACCTGTAACTGTTCATTACAAAATTGCATGAGAGATGTTAATTTTAGAACATTAGTTTTAGTTGAAATCCTGAGGATGCCGCAAAGCGAAATATTCATTGATTAATTATTATTATTATTATTAAAAAATTAAAGATCAGAGATATCATGGAGATCAATCAGTGTACCTGGAGAAATTTATATTTATTTCTATTTTTGAAACTGAGTTGTTTCGAATTTAATTTTTTGCTGATACATTTTCTAAAAATATTTAAGGTTACAAAAATTTTGACATATATTTCATATTAAATATCAAGTATTCTTATATTCTAAAATGTATATATTAAAAATAGCCTTCCTCTTAACAAAAGAGTAATGAACCCCTTAAAACCGACAAGCGAAAATTTCCGTTTCTATATAAAAGCATAATGACCGCACATTTTAGCGTTGAAAACTTAAAAATAGACCACGTTTCCCGTGAATTCTGTTCTCACCAATAGGAATGCAACTGCAGGACCGCAAAATGACTCGCATTTTATTTTCCTCGTTTTCTATTGTAAATTAGTCTACTGGCCGCTGTGATGACACACTCTCGAACGGATTAGCTACTGTCCATTTCGAAAATCGTCGAAATATATTATCTGATGTATTTACACGGTCCAACGTGCTAACGCGAAAGGCGAATTTCCAAGCGATAATTCATGCGGAACATGAATTATGTGAATATTGTATGGACACGTCAATGTTTAATTTAGACAAAGCGGATATATTGAAACTTACTGACGCAATAAAAGACAATGAAATATTATGCATGCATTTAGACACAAATAAACTAATTCTAGTAATCTCTGTCTATAATCGTCTTGTGAGTTACAGGAAGGTGATAACAAAAACAAAGCCTACCTGTACTTACCAGATAGTACTCTTTATGATGTTGATGGAGCTCAATAGAATTAACATGTTAATCACTTATAAAGCAATTTATAACGTATAATTAATATCTATATTAAACAATTAAAACATTAATTCTTCAAAATGGCGGAAAGAGATTTAGTATTTTTGGGGTCGCTGATGTGACGAATAAGATATTAAAATTTATAATGGCGATCCCTTTTCCCTAACAAAAGTTAAGGCTGTATTACACTTTCCAAGTTCTTGACCAAGTTATTGGCCAAGAACTTGATCAAGTTAAAATTGACGACAAGTCGTGTATTACACTTGTCAAGTCGACTTGGTCAATTTCTTGGCCAAAAATTTGGTGGCTTAGAACATGTTCTATTTTTCTTCTCAACTTGATCAAGTTTTTAGTGATTTCTAGTAATATTCATGTTATAGAGTTTTTTGCCAAATGTCTAAAATGTAAACACAAATTCCATTTTAGAGTATCGTTAAATATGACATGTTAATTTGATACTTCTTGAAAGCATTGTATGCGTAAATTATTTATTGAAGTGTAAACTTCAATAAATAATCAGCGCAACGCGCCGATTGTAGGCTGTGAACAAGACTGACCTGCAACGCTCGGATATGTAACGCTCATCGGATAAAGGCGGCTAAGGGAACAAGATAAATAAATATATCATATAGAGGTATTTAATTTCAATTAAATTGAAATTTAAATGAATAAATAAATTCATGTCCCAGAGCAGATGTGAACCGGAGCCGCCTGGGTGAGAGGCCAGCACTTAACCATTAGACCAAGGGCGGTAGTCGAAAGCCAGTATTTATGTCGTCCAGCCTTTACATAAACGACATAGTGCAATTCTTGTCAGACGTCTTCGTCACTATATATGCGGACGATATCTCTCTCCTACTTGCTCCTGACAAGGAGTCTGAAGCATTTGCGGCCGACATTGTCAATGTTCTGCACCAGTGGTTCCACGAACAATAAGTTATCATTGAGTCTCGAAAAAACAAAGTTATTGGTATTCCATACGAGGCAGAGGAGTGTGGATATCGGGACGTTGAGAATTGAGAACTTTGACCTCTCCCCCTGCAATTCGACGACATTCCTAGGTGTAAGTCTCCAGGACAATTTATTATGGAGTAACCATTGTGCTGTACTAACAACTACCGCCTCGAGAAAATCTTACCTATTTCGGCATCTACGACATACTTTAAGCCAACAAATATTATATTATACCACGCGGAGATAGAAACTCTGATCCGATATGTTATTTTTCTGTGGAGGGCGTCCGCGGGTGCCAGCGATGTTTTTGTGGCCCAGAAATCCGTAGTGAGGGGCATCGTAGCTGCCCGCTATAGCGATTCGTGTAGGCCAATTTTTCGCCACCTACACATACTGCCACTTCCGTGTTTATTTATTGTGGAAATGGCGTCATATATATTTAAACACAAAAATCTCTTCAAGAAAATATCAAATATTCACGACTACAATACAAGGAGGAAAAGTCATTTCCACGTCCCACAATACACCTTGCATATAACTACCCATAGTCCAGACAACTTGGGTCTTCGCATATTTAATAAATTACAACCAGGTATAAAAATGCTTCAACTTACAACTTATTCAAGCACAATCTTAAGGACTTTCTGACTTAATGGATTCTGGTTGCTTTAAGATTCCCACGTATGTCTCTCTAGCAACAAAAAACTTATCTTTCTGCCATTATGCTGCAAGCTGTTTATCATATTACATATATTACTATTGTATATTTACGTAGTTAATATAACATATTTCTCTTATTATTTCCATTCTGCTTTTACTTTATTTTGTTTTGTATTACTACAAATTTTTCTAATTAGTTGAATTACTAATTGTATAGTGACCTGTTACATACACCTTGAAGTGTCTACGTAATAAAGTGTATTATTACTATTATTAATTATAAAGACTCCAGCATCGACGTTCCTTAGTTTTTGCTCGCACTGTATAATATGTACACATGGAAAACTCATTTTTCGAACCTGGAAAGTTGTTTAAGTGGCAGAAAATAAAGTTTGTTCTTTTTAAGTAGAAAAGGACGTTAACTTCCAATCGAACAAAATTAACTAGAAGACCTTGAGATGACCAAGCAACTACCGGTGGGATATTCACCAATCGCAACGGCCTTGAGTGAGTTTCTCTCGATATTGTATTACAAGAGAGAAACTGTTCCGAGCAAGCTACGCCAGCACTGCAATAACTACTAATTAGTTTTCAAAATGCTCTTTGATATTTCAGAAATCTCTTCAAATATGATGTCATATTTCTTCAAAACGACTTACTTCAGCTTCCTCTTAGGAATCCGACGTAATTAGAGAACAATTTTCTTGCCGCTCGTGAGCCCAGCGAGTTAATTTTGCGGACAAAGAAATCAGCACGTGATGTTATTAAGTGCAGTCAATGTGTGGAAACAAAAAACGAAATAGTAGCAAGTGCGCAACGATTATATTCTTACACACGCAGCCGTTTCGTTGTATGTTGTACATACAAAGAACGTACGTCTCTACTATAGTTTCAAATAGAAAAGTAGATTTCTAAATTTCTGTAGTCTTAATTCATTTGTTTTATGGAGAGTGGTGAAATATTCAAATACATATGGGTAGGTAATTGCGCCAATAGTCATCCAGTTTAGCAAATTTAAGCTTTAACTGAATTTGTAAAAATAAATCCGTCAAAATAGAGTTACAAAAAGTGGTTAAAAATTTGCATAGAGGTTTAGGAGGTGAATAACATTTTAGTACGATTATACCTTGTCTTTGAATAAGGAGTGGTTCAAATATCGCGCCGAAACGGTACTTCCTTTTAACACTTAAATGCATGATTCTTTGTTTAAAAATAAAAAAATAAAAAACTCGACGATTTGACAAAACCGATACATGGAAAAATAGAAAAAAAACCGTTTTGAACCATTTTTTTCGGAAAAGGATATGTAGCCAATGGCATGCATTGAGTACATAGTATGATATTACATTACAGCTCACAGATTGAGAGCTAACCGGTGAGATGCCCCTCCAACAAGATGCACAATCGATTCTTACGATAAGCACGAGCAGTATGGAAAAATTATCAAGCGTTACACATCGAAGTGCAGTGTGTTTCCTATATATGTATCTCTTTTCAGTATATTATAATTTCTTCTCTGCATTTATTCCTTCGTCCGGCTAATGTATGCGATGATGAACAAATGTTATCATTTCTTTTTCGCAAATACTTTCTCTGTCTCACACTGGCCTATATATCGCGGTTAGCACTCGGTCTGTGTACTGTACATGTGACATTGTTTGAAACAATTATTATTTTTGTTGAGACATAATTCTACCCCGCAGTTAGACAGCTTGCATCTCATTTTCTTATCTTCAATAATTGGCCAATGCCCAGTTGGTAGTAGCTGATCTTATGTTGCTGAATGGGGTCTAGGTATTAATAAATTTTATATTTATAAACAGAAATGATGGTTATTGTGCAATCGCACTAACGACCTCTGCTGTCCAGACTTTCTTATACAGGGACTTTAACCAAATCAAACTCATCGCGCCACCTACCGGAAACAGCAGAACAAAGTCTGTCGGGTAAATATATATATTTTTTGAATGAAAATTATAAGAAACGACAAAAAGTAATTATGACAAATGTCTAAAAATGTATGAATATATTATACACTTATGACAGCCATGAAACAGTGTGTGTGGGTTACATTACTTGGCAAGTAAAATGTTGCAACATCTTAAATTTGACACCATTTTCATTTATTGGAGTATGTCGGTTGCCAAAACGTTTCAACTATAGGATAGTTGTGTTATCAGAGTAGCAAGTAGGGCCTTCGTTTTACGTCATTAATCGTATACAACTACATTCAAGATAAATGGCTCATTGATATAAAGATTGGTCAGATTGTAATACTGCTAAAAATCTTATAAAGAAATTAAGTTAATTTCAAGCAGCTGCTAAACAAAGAAAAGGAATTATTAAATGAAATGGCTAAATAAAGTATTTTATGGTGCAGTCCATATCAATTCAGGCGCGCGAGGGGGGGGGGCTTTATAATGGGACGAGGTGAAACACGAATCAAAACTTGGGTTAAAGTTGGAGACAGTCCCGACTAGATGGCGGTACTTAAATTAATAGTAGTTAAATGTATATCATATTTATCCGTGCAGATGGGGCCATATTAGCGCAGTCATGAAATAAAAGACAATGGCAAAAAAATGCTTGATTTTAAAAATTTTGAATTCTCACGTATTGTAAAATTGTGACAGTATTTCTATTATATCATTATAATATACTTATTTGTAAACTGTTTTATCTATCTATACCTTAACGTTATTAGTGAAAATCTGTAACTATAAGTTATTTATATAATAATAATAATATGCTTTATTTCAGTTCCTGTTACAGTGCATAATATCACAAACATAACTGTAGAACTAAATATCACAGGATGATAGTTCAAGGTTAGATATTAACCCGTGATCTTCCACTATCACTCTGGAACACAAAGAACATCTACCAATAGAAAAAAGAATAATGTTTTTGCCTAATTCTAACTTAAACTTACTTAACCTAATGTGATGCGCAATAAGAAAACCAAAATAAAATTAAAACATACATATTGTAACGTTTTCGGGTTCCAATAAACAACTCGTGCAATTATTTATTTAAAACAGTCTGTATATTTATATACTTAAAATTATATAACAATATAAAAACATAAAACTAACGTATCTAAATATAAAAATGTGAAATAAATGTAATGCACTTAAAAACTACTATAATTTAATTATCACAGGTATTTATTTACTACTGTTTATATGACACGGTAAAAACTGCAGCACTATATTTATTTGTATCGTACGACTTGTATTTATTTGACACGGCACTACTTTTTTAACTATTTATTTGTTTGGCTACTTATTTATTTCCACTGTTCCTACGAGACCACTTCTTTATCCCGAATTACTCATCCCGCAATGAATGAATCCATCGGTGACCCAGTCGCCTCATATACACATGCATGAAATGTTCTCGAAATGTACCAGTAAGTTCGGCAATATACTGGAGGAAATCTGGACTGTTCCTTGCTTACGTCGTACATCTGTGAGATGACTCACTGCATTTACGATATTTACCGGTCGTGCCGAGATGATTTATAACCCCTTTTTTAACGTCGCCTGGTCTGGCTAATACATATTTCGTTACAATATTGTATCCAAAACCTATACACTTGTAAAATCTGATCAATATCCATCTAGAATAGAAAGAGAAAGAAGAAGAAGAAAAATAAATGAGAGATGAAAATAGATGAAAAAATAATAAAAAAAATCAAAAATAAATGATCGGGAGATTACTTATTCTGTACATCAGATATGCGCGGTATCGAGCAGCATATGTACTAACTGAGCTATCCCTGATGTCCACCAGTATTGAATTATACACCCTGGCAAACTGGCACGAAAAGCCGCGCTCACATAATGCTATCTTACGCGCGGGCTGCGTAATGGCACATCGAGAAAATCTCAAGTTTAAGTGGTACATATCTGTGCGAAATGAAATTAGTTCATAAAGTTATGCAGGATGCTTGGTATTAACTATTGCATAATACAACTTGGAAGATTGCGAGAGTCTGCGGTTATGCATATTGAGCCATTTCAATTTAGATAGTTTGTGCGAGACTCTGTCAAATTTGCGTATACCAAATAATAATCTTAGACAAGATTTCTGGACCCGCTCTATACAGTTACTCAAGTCTTGTGTTAAGCATGGACCATACACTGGAGCACAGTAGGAAAATTGTGAAAGCACAAGTGCCTCACATAACAGAGACTTCATATATGTAGACAAGTAGTGTCTGTGAGGGTAAATGAGCTTTATGTTAGAATAAGCTTTCTGTATGTAGTGTTTTATTTGTGTATTATATCTAAATGAGTTGTCCAAAAACAATCCCAAACTTTTAGCTTTGTCTTTGACTGGTATAATGTCATTGAATATCTGCAGCCTAACAACCGTCTTCAATTTATCAATTTGATTTTTACTACCGAAGATCAATGTAACAGACTTAGCAGGTTTTATCAATAATGAGTGCTCGCGAGCAAATCTAGCAATGTTATCTAGATCCTCATTGATGTCCCGTATAGCTTGTCTGCACTCACCAAAATCAAAGGAATGGTATATTTGGGCATCATCCGCGTACATATGGACACCACAGTTACTCACACACTGATGCATGCCCGATGTATACAATGTGAATAGAAGGAGTCCCAGTATAGAACCCTGTGGGATGCCTCGTTCTATGCTTTTGCAAGAGGAAGAATTACCATTAAGATGTACGCACTGCACGCATCCGGTCAAATAACTTCCCATAAATACGAGAGCAGACCCAGACAGTCCGGAGAAACTAAGTACAGCTAAGAGAGTTTTATGACAGACTGTATCGAACGATTTACTGAAATCTAAAAGTGTTAAGATGGTAACCATATTCCTGTCTCTAGCTTTGATTATGTCGTCTGTTACTTTTAGCAGGGCAGTGGTGCAACTATGTCCTTTCCGGAACCCATACTGATTTGTGGGCAAAATATCAGCAGTAGCGAAGAAGCTACCCAACTGTTCATTGATGACCTTTTCCAGTAATTTTGAGCACACTGGTAAAATACTTATCGGTCTCAAATCTTTGTACTCATTAGCCGGTCTTGGCCACCGGAACAACAACAGCTTTCTTCCAAGAACTTGGAAACACATTCGTGGTTATACAGGAGTTGATAACATGAGTCAGGTAGGGCAATATGTATAGCAGAGCTCCAGAATTTCGATATTCAGACCATCATGACCCACGGGCAGTCGTCCTGATTCTTTTAATATACTTGAAAATTGTAGACTCATCAACAGTCTGGAATTTGAAATCCAAACCGCTGTGCATCTTATTCGTTTCGTAATAGTTTAGCAGATCAGCGTTATTCAATATCCACTGTCGGGGACCCGATTATAAACAAATTATTAATTTGTTCAGCATTTTGTAAACGTTGCGGTATTTCAATATGGCTCCTTGACCTAATATTTAAATAGTCTAGTTTCTTCCACACAGTCTTAGCATCAGACTGTTTAACAGTGTCTTCAAGGAACGCGCGTTTTTTCATGTTTACGGCTGTACTGGTGAAGTTTCTTAAATTTTTATAATAATTCCACTGAACAGGAGATCTCGATCGTTTCCTTTATTTAAAGCATTCAGAAAGCATACTAATTCTAATTTTTTTTTGTTGACAGTTGACAATGTTCCCTATGAATTTACGTGGAATAAACATTATTATATTTTATAATCTCTATTGCATAAGAAAATAGTTGTTTATTTTCTTAATTTTAATTAAAAATTTACGTACTTGATGGACTTTTATTATTGTATACAGTACTGTAGTAAATTACAATTATCAGATAGTTCATATATAAAACTTTTCCTCTTGATATTACTTTGTAATTAATATTACTCACTATGTAAAGTGATTATGATAAGTTCTTTTTTCTAATGATACAACTTTCATTATGTAAATGCATATTTATTAATCCCGCAATTGGTGATAATGCGTACAAAGTAGTAAGCAACATTATTACTTAATATTATCAAGGCTTTGAATTTAAACGATTGCCTATGGATATATCAGAAACATGAAATTAAATTTCGCGATCTAGCCGGCATAGATGGAGAAAGTCGTTTGGTGTCTCTGATTTGGTTTTATTTTATATACAAACGCCCATCTATAAAGTATAGGTAATCTGTACCTTCATTGTCTCAGATGTTTTTGACATTTTAAAATTTTGACGAAAATCGAGTGAGAAATGGCACCCACCCTCTCCGGTCAGGAATTTTTTGAACAAAACAAAAAATACGGTTAACCATCATTTTCTTGAATTTTAACATACGCTAAGTTCAAAGGCATCTGATACTATATACGAAGGTAAGTTTTTTTCTTTGCCTGCCTTAATTGATATGGACCACACCTAACGTATAATTGCAACATAATCATAGCTACTTGCACAATATTCACATTCAAACATTTTATAATTATGTAATATACAGGGAAAAGTGTTAGACTGTACTGCACAAAACCGCAAAAAAAAACATTCCATATTTCTTCTGTATACATACATTCATATATCACATCCAAAATGAATGAATCACGAGCAATACATATTACATAAATTGCTGTCGAAGTATGGCTATATTGTACCAAACGAGACATCCTTGCCCCACATTGCGGAGAAAACTATGTGACAAACACCATGTATGGACATCTTTCCTTGCATAAAGAAGCGCAAAATTATTGTTTAGTATTTCACTTGCACTTGAAGTGCATTCATGTATTTACAGTTACAATGGGAAAGGTGTGAATTGCATTCGACAACAGCAGACGCGCATCGAATGATTCTGTATTTGGTCGTTTTGTGTAGAAAGTACTTTCTGTACAATACCTCTGTATCCGGGGATATTAAACAGAAAACCGTGTAATCGTACGGCGATTGGTTATTTTTATAGATCAGAGAAAACACGTGAAAATAACACAAAAAATAATGGAAAGTCGCATTTATTTATAGATTAGAGAAAATTTATTGTTTTCTACAAGACAAATCAGTACTAATATGATATTTGCGTAACCTGCTGCGGTTCCAATCCAAAGCAACTTATACTTTTGACAGCGACCCTAGAAGTCTACTCATCAGATTAGTATTCGTTATATTTATCAATAAGGGAAACCCGTTATTTTATATCTTGTGTAGTCGTTAAGATATTACAAAAAAATTTCAAAGTACAAGTTAGTACAAAGTCACACTGGCCCATTTCAATCTGAGACTTGTTATTAAGAATTAACCAATTTTCTTTCTTTTGCCACCAAGTCAACATGGCAATCATATAAAATATTTTTTTAAACCATTTTAATAATGTTACATTTGTCATATATCCATTCATCATCCAATCATTAAGTAACTACTTTCAATTGAGGAATAACACTTCTGTGAACATTTCATTCCCCAAGTATTATTATTTATTAAAAAAAAGCACTAATCAAACAGCTTTTAATTCTTCTGAACTATTAATCGTCTTCAGTGTGGTATAGCCAAGGATTACTATAGGACAGTCTTGGAAGAGAAATAAGAAATGGAGACAATTACGAGACCACCTGTCATTTACAGATTCGATCAGCTAGCAACCCCCAGATTAGCCTTTTTACAAATGGTGTCAGAATTCTCTGGTTATACTGCACGGATGATCAGTAAGTCTAAATCATGTCTATATAGTTGCTATTTATACGCAAGCTGCCCTATTAATCCTTTCCTTATATGTTATTAATGAAAATTAATTTATATGATAAAAATAATTTAGAATGTATTGATGCAAAGATTGTTTCATAATATTTCCTGGTATTTATCTGAAATTGTGTTTATCATCCACGTGGTGTAGCCATAGTATCGTGAAACATATTACCTAAGTGTTATGATTCCCTCTATTCCAATACACTGTTATGCCCTAATCACTCTCACTCTAGATAGTTGACGCAGAGTATTCGATTCAAACCGAAAAACTTGAACGTCTCTGCTGGAGAAAACCTTGCAACGTCAACTTAATATGTCAAAATATTAAAAACAAGTTTTCTCAAAAATCCTTCGGAGGAGATTTGTTTGCTTGGGTTCACGTTATAAACTGAATAAAAAGCTACCCCGCTCTGCACTTATTTTTCGTTCAACTATTCTTGACTCTGTTTTAAATGAATATAAAATAAATTAAAATTAGGCAACCCACATTACAATGAATTGTTATTCTAGTAAAAATCTTTCCCGCGGTTACAAATGTGTAAATATTTGGTCATAAATCAATTTTTATTCGCTTAGATATTGAGTTATTATTTCAAATATTTATTATACCGATAGGTCCAGCCCGCGACGGGCCATACATAGGCAACAATATACGTATGAAACGTGCTATGTGGCAACGTGTGTACGATACCACTCCGCGTGCTCCTATTTTGAGTGACTTTCTTAAAATTTGAATTTATTTTGTAGAATTATTGATTTTTTTACTTTTATCTTTTAGAAAACGTTATTGTTTTTTTATTACTTAAAATTACTTTTCCGTAGCAGCTAAGAATACAATAATAATAATAAATTGGACCTTATTATGTCTGAAACAAATGTGCAAATTACGTATACAGAACGAATATGCAAACGACTATATCCTTGCGCGGTTTAAGTCTTACTAAATTCTTAACTGCAATGTGCTGCTGTTGCGGGTAGAGGGGTTTCGGTGGGGGTTTCGGTGTTGCCACTCATTGCTGACTATGGCCCGTTCCGAGCTGGACCTATCGGTATATTCCCTATGTGTAATAAGTACTCGGACATCTCCTTGGCTTATTAAATTATGTGCTATGCAACCAATATTACATTTCCGATCCACTATATAGGACCCTTAACAATAACATTGGCATGGTTTTAAAAAATAAACAGAGTTCGTATAATGTTCAGAAACATTTTTTTTTTCACTGTCATAGGACACAACTACAGCATTAAAACAATAGATGTTTACATAAAAGTCAAGAAAGTGGTACTTTTCCTGATGAGGCAAAATCTAAAGTACTCCGATATGCAGCATCGTACTTCAACCGGTGAGTCAGGTATTGTATACTATTTTTTTCTGAAATCGAATAATTAAATTTTAGAAAATAAACTAGTATTGACAAGAAAAATGATCAAAAACTTCAAATCGGTTCTGTTTCTGTTGTTAGTGACTAGTCAACAAACGTTTACAACAGTAAAACACTTTTTGCCATTTTCCCTGGTTCTTTCTTCGAATTAATAAAGGTGTGATAAATATGAATGTCTTTGAAAAAAATAGTGATGAAGACCACTACATTCCATCGAACATAAGTGCAGCTGCCAATGCTGCAATGCAAGATTTACTGCCAAGCAAATCTATAAAGACCGGTATCAGCAAGCGTACTTAATTGTATTTTCCTGATCCAAATATATTCAGCAAGTGACGAAATACGGAAAAATATTTGTAATTATCATTTCTTGCTCACGTAAAATTGTATTACATTATAAAAACAACCTACAAGCCACTAATAGTAATCGCCTCAATGAAAATTTAGCATATGAGTGTATGTATACTGCATTCAATACATTTATAATTGAACGAAGCATGCCACAATTTAACAGGATATTTGGTCCAATTTTTAAATTGATTTGTGTACAACTTAATGGTGTAGAATGTTTCCATGTTTCAAAAAGAACTTCATCTAGGTGACCATAAATTTCTCCTATAAAGTATGATCTTCCGCATACTTGAAATGCAGATATAGATTAGATAGTATAAAAGTTATCCACCTTGTCACTGTCAAAATTTATCATCGAGCGATATGGTGATGAAATTAATAACAAGTACAATTGGTTTATTAATATACGTATTTAATAAAACAATTTGAAAGATGGGATATTAATCAAACAAGTAAGGCAAATAACTTATTTGTAGAAATTTTAATTAATTATAATTTATAAAATGTGTTCAAAATGGTCACCATTCTGTCGAATGCATAATGCACTATGGCGTTTCATGTTGTCAAAAATATTCTGCAATACATCTATAATTGAATCGCCGAACAGATACAGTAGCAACAGCGCACGAGAAATGCGTCACTTGAACGTCATATGTAAAATAACGCTTACTATTGGTTCGTTTGCAAGGACGGCCACACTAGAACAAATTTAGTACTGTGTTTTGACATGTGGTTTTGACAGTTCCAATTTTGCATTATTACTATTTTATTCTTTCTCAGTTTCTTTGCTTAATATCTAACAAAAAGTATTTCTGAATACTATAAGTGTAGGTACATTGTTTTTTTGACAAACGTAAGTAAGCGCATGAAATATAACATCAGAAGAAGATTTTGAAATATCTGCTTTATATAAACTCAATCCTACGTTTAATCACCTGTGGTATCAGTCTCCCCCTTTGTGTAACATTCTGGAGAATTCATCTCCTAAGATGAGGCCCTTCAATCATTTTCCAGGTTCCAGGTGATCTGGTGCGTTTAGTCTGTGAGTGTTTGTAGAAAAAAAATCTCCTTTTGACATGCTTACCACAGACTAAACAAACCAGACTGGTAACTAAATCCCAAATTTTATCCAGATTACGCCTTCTTGTTTAGCAAATGAAAATATAAATCCTCTACTATCTTTGTCATTCTAACTGAACGGGAGATGAGATGGCGTTAGCGTCATTTGAAATTTTTTGTTATGTTGTGGTTGTACCGTTGATTGAAGGAATACATATTATTCCTTCAATCAACGTCATATGGTTCATATGTCATTCCAAACAATATTTCAAATTTGACGTATTATTGCAATCCTTTCATCATATTAAGTATGAGTAAGTTGATATTGATCGCGAGTTAATGATTAAATAAGTAAAGAGTGAAAATTAGTAAACTGTGGTGTAATATAAACTCATGGAAATATAGAGTGATTTCATGTATTATATTCTGTAAGTAATGGACAGAGATTTCTGTCAATAATAAAATCTAACTATTCGTATTTTTTAAATGTACAAGTTGAGGGTATGTGTGATTTGTCCAATAGTTTGTGTATTTTTCTATTACATTAATAACGTATTAAATACACATAATCTAAAAAACAAGCTCATTTCAAATTCCGCGCCAATATGCTGCTAGCGCCATCTTCGTACAAGTTCACTGATGTGTAACAACGATAGATCTTGGATATTTTTTTCCAAGTAGTTGCCGGTCTGGGTTGTTTAGTCTGTGGTCTTCTATGATTAATGGTCTATGGATGCTATTATGCTGAAACTGTCACATTATGTGTCAAAACGAGGTATGTTATAACTTGCATATTAGTATATTTAATCATAACTTGAAATGTTTTAGGGTATCTCCTTTTACAACGACATTTCAGTCATACCAACGAACGTACATTCATGATGGTGAAACCAGATGGTCTACAGAGACTACTTGTAGGAGAAATAGTTACCAGATTAGAGAGAAAAGCTTTCAAATTGATTGCTATTAAAACACAATTGCCCTCAGAGCAATTAATTAAAGACCATTATAAAGATATATTAGATAAACCATTCTTCCCGTTGGTGATGAAGTACATGCGTAGCGGTCCCGTAATACCAATGATCTGGGAAGGACAAAATATAATACAGGCATCCAGGCTTGTTATAGGGAAAACGACACCTTTAGAAAACCAACCCGGTTGCATACGTGGTGATTATGGTATGCATCCCAGACGGAATTTAGTACATGGTTCTAGTAATGCTGAAGATGCTAAGAGAGAAATTCGATTATGGTTTAAAGAAGAGGAAATTACAATGTGGGACATGACAATAGAACGTTGGATTCACGAATAAGTTGAAAACTAACTCATACATACATTCAATATAACCACAAGAATGTAATTATATTCCAGAAGCGTAGTGATATAGAGTATAAAGTGTAATTGTTTTTTTAAATATATATATATATATATACATACATAATTAATAAGGCAAAATCAAAGTGCTGGTAAAGTTATTGAAAAAGACGAATGTTTTAGCATTATGTAAGAAGGTTTTCTATATTATTTAATACTTTTGTCCTGATTCCGCCTCAAATAGCCGACCCCTGTTCAACTCAATCTGTTGAAAATGAGTACTAATCGAGCAGACAAATTCTAGAGTAATAATAACCGGTTGATGCGTAACGCTAACCTCGTTACCGTGTTGGGACCCTATCGCAGAATTTAAGAAGAGGTAGATCCACCTCTGAATGGGTACTCATTTTTAACAGATTGACTTGAGCTGGCGCCAGAAAAAGCGCTATGAATTAACAATACATTCCCTGCTAATAAAAATATAAACTTAAAAATGACACTAATGATACTTCAAATATTAATAATAGAAACATATTTTATTTGATTTTGAGTAAACATATGAGTTTATCTAGTCGGTCGCAGTTCATCTAATCGGTCAGAAGGTCTCTTGGTAAGTGTTTGTGAACAAGACAAATTTAATTAAACTTATTGACCGTCATGATTATTGATATTTATCTATATACATACACTTGGTCTTTCTGGTGTTGCCCGCACTGACATCAAAATCAATTAGGGCATAAAACGTGCCCAAAGTTAAGTTGTCACCATTGCTAACTTGCTTATTATCGGAGCTATAAAATTGAAAAAAAGAGCAAGTTGTGGCATTTTTGTTTTAACTGAGATTGTGAACATATACAAGGCAAGATAATTTATTTGTTCCATGGTACAGTGGTATACCAGTAAAGAACACGTCTTACACATTATAAGTAAAATAATTAGTACATGCACATTAAAATTTTAAAATTCAAAAGTTATACTCAAAAAAAGCTAGTTAAATTATAAATAAATACTTTTAAATAATTTTTCGACCTCCCAAAAGATGGTGCGAGACCTGGACATCTGCTTCCCAAGAGGCTAAACGAGATCAAGAAGAGTAGAAGAAACAAGACTAAATCTTAAAAAAAGAGGAAGACGAAGAAGAAGAAATAATTTTTAAGACCCAATGTCTTCAGAGAGTCAGATGTTCTTCCAGCGAATAGAAAGCATTGTCTATCAGAAAATTCTGAACAGTTCGCACATATTTCCGTATACACACATTCTCTAGACTACCAACCACGGCGTTTAGCTTGTTGTGTATTTTAGGTCCACATCCTCAATAAACCTTTGCCATGTGTTACGTAAAGGTGTGTGTCGCCATTTTTGTTTTCATATACATATTTTGCCGCAGAAAAAAACATCTCAGCACCAGCCCCAGACCTGGATTCTATAGCGAGCCACAACATGGAACTTCCCAAAGTATACCTGTCTCACAATTCGTAGGTGGACATAGATTTCATTCTTCGCATACTGTAAATTTCGGCAGTCGGCTTGTCAGCAATATCTGCTACATGTGCGAACCAGGTAAGCCTGTCGTCCACTGCGATCCCTAAAAACTTCACAGTTTTCATCTCTTCGTTTGTTCCTTTTGTAAATTGTATCCATTGTGCTTTTTTCGTTATTCATTTGTAGACTCCTGCATCACCATTTCTGACTTGCGATATCTATCCTCCTTCGACGATGCTATTGCAAACAACGAGATATCATCCGCATATAAGCATACGCGGTCGGCTGATACATCTACTTCCAGATCATTCATATATATTATGAACAGTAGTGGCCCAAGGATAGACCCCTGAGGTACGCCTTCTGTAACATCCATTAAGGTCGATTTTTGCCCGTAGAACTCTACGAACTGTTTTCTATTCTGAAGATACGAGGCCAAGAGTCTATGCCCAACTCCCCGAACCCCACAGTGGTGTAGTTTTTCCAATAAGATGTAATAGTCAAATGTATCGAAAGCGCGCGTTAGATCGCAAGATATCAACTCAGGGTATCCTGGATGTCCAACGCTTTCATCACATGATTAAATATGTCGATCATAATTGTATTAATGGATCTCTTTTTCCTGTAACCATGTTGCGCTTCATAAAGCACTTCGTTCTGGTCGAAGTAATGTACAAGCCTAGTAGCCACAATATGTTCGAAGATTTTTGACACCGCGGGTAATACAGATATTAGCCTATAGTTTTGCAAGCCTTCCGCATCTCCTTTTTTGTGAATAGGATCTGCTCTCGCTATTTTTAATTCTGAAGGAAATGTCCCCTCCACTAGGTATTTGTTTATCAATTTGGTCATTAGTGCCAGTATGCTATCAATTACAGTCTTCAATAACTTTGTGGACACACCATAGCAGTTCAATGCAATTCAATCTGCATCGAGATTTTGGTTTAATTTTTTTATGAAATTTCATCTTTCGTTACTGGTCCAAAATAAGAGGATCCACTGTAGACCACATGTGCCTTTTTAGGTATGGTGAAAATCTTTTTATACCCTTACCGATTTTATTCCTTCTGGAAACACCTGTTGTCCAATTATTATTTAATATTTCCGCATTTAGCGTCATAGGATGTGTTTTTGTTGACTTTTGCTCTGTTTCCTGGTTGATTATCTTCCATATTGTTTCTTATTTATTGTCAAAGTTGTTTATTTGTCTCATATAGCTCTCCATTATATTATCATTCAAGGCAGCCTTATAAGTTTATTAACATTTATGATATTCCTGGTGTACAGCATTGTTTTTTGTTACATTAGCCATAGTTGCAAAAGCATTTAAGGTGTTCCTCACTTTTTCAATTTCAGGTGCTAATTTTTTTGTTAAGTTTACGTTGTTTTATTTCTTTTTCAGAAAATGCTTGATCATACAGACCAGAGAAAATAATAAAGAAAAATCTTAGATGTATCAGCCGAGGATTTATTTGCAAAAGCGTCGTTTTATGGGTACGCAGAGAGACTTTGAAGTTATTTAGGTTCTATCATTTATTATTTTAATACACTTCACTTCTTGTTTATTTTCAGTTATTCTAGGCGTATAATCCGTGTAAGTTCTTTTCTGAGCAAGGTGGTTAGATATATGGAGATTTAGTGTTTTCGTCTGATAATTGCCTTTTCCTATATTGGAGAAGAATTGTCTTGTCTATACAGGTTTCTGTGATTTGTGTCACTCGAGATCGTTCTGCCGTCGTAATAAATAAGTTATATGACTTAAACAGATCTAATAATCTCACTGGATTGTTTTGTCATTGAAATGTACATTAAAATCACCTGCAACAAATATAGATTTCGTGGGTATTTCCATTTCTAATTTGACCAGTAGGTCACAAAGCTTATTCAAGAAAACATCCAAGTTACCACTCGGCGATCTATAAACAGACACTGGCATTTAGTGACAACAAATCCGCACCAGCTATTTCTACATCTAGTTTAACCGAAAGTTCCTTAAAGTCATTTCTACTCTCATATTTGATGTCATCGCGCACAGTACTAATACACCTCATCCATGCTTAAAGTTTGTTCTACAAAAATCAATCGCTATTTTGTAGCCATTAGACATTTGTCGACAATTTCGCACTTTAGCCAATGTGTTAGTTACACAGGCAACGTCAATGTTATTCTTATGTAATTCTAAGATTAAGAGATCGGTTTTATTTGTTATAGAAATACAATTAAACATTTCTTTTCCATAATATTCACAAAAACATGTTTATCAATAGAATAGCTGTACACTTTTCGAAAGAAATGTATATTCTGATCTAACTTTTGCACAATGTTTTTTGGTCCAATAAAAGTACTGTTTGCTTGAAAGGTGTAAGATTATGTTTTAAAAAGTTTGTGTACTAACTTTTTCAATTTTAAACATATTTCCTTAGGATAACAAAAATAGGATGTAATGGTTGCAAAATATTTACAAAGCCCATTTCTGTCCTAAAAAAAATTCAATTTTTTAGCGTCTTACAATAGTCCAATTGATCCTATTGCATTATGAAACTTTAACATTAAAATAATAACTGAATGCCATTGCTAAATTTATATACAAACTAATTACCTCCATTATACTTTTCCTTGAAGTAAATCATAAATCCTTTGCTGAGTTTATCAGTAAGTTTTTGCAGAGAACTAAGTATATAACTATGTATTATATACTTTAAAACGACATGGTCAACAGAAGATAAATTTTATATTCATATTTAAACTGAAAACCCTTCCAAAGTTTAGATAGCGTGAAGCGTATATCCGCAAACCGCAGCAATACTAACAGCTACATACATGAGATACCTAGGCTTTTTACTTATTGCTTTATTAAAATAGCCCAACTAACTGCGAAAAGATACTATATAATATACTCTTGGCATTGGAAGCTGCATAAAAAAATACAATCGCAGAAACGATAGTATTATGTTCTTTGTAAATATAAATTATAACCCATTTCCCGTTTTAAAACCCGGAACTTTATCAATAATCTGTAAATGAATTACACTTTGTTATATTAACAATATATAAGATGTTCGTTTCTATAGTGTTTTCTAGTATTTACGTAGTTTCATACATGCAGGTACGTAAAGGCCACAATGTTGTCGTATAGCAGTTAATTGAGCCTGAATATAAATACAATAAAAATAATCATTTACAGGTTATGTTTGCATTTATACTGCAGGAAGTTAACAATTGCAAATAGGTAGGTAACTTCTTTGTATGCGTAAATACATTAATTACATTAACATACTTGACTGACATGATTGTAGATACATGTATTTTGGTATAATTTTATAATACAGAAACATAAATATTGATAAAACAGTCTATACAATAGTTCAATATTAGAAATTTTGAATAAATACGTATCACTTACCGTATATAAAAAGGGTCCTCCGGGTGCGTAGTAACCCCTGCTCATGGTAAACACCCTCGGAATTCCGCAGTACGTACACCCAACGAACTTGTAACTGATTTATGACAACTCCACTATCATGTTCCTCAAATCGATTAAAAAAATAATCCACTGACAATGTTTGAATAAACACAAAGATAACACAACAAATAAGTTCGCTAATATTAAACACTTGCACGTGATGTAAGGATTAAATAAGAGAAAAAGAAAGCAGGTTGAAGTTTTTTCGATGATGATGTTTGGTTAGGTTATGCGCTTAACCTATATTCACACCAAGATCACGTTCGATGTCCGCATTATGTTACGGTGCACAAAACTTTGTTTAGTAAACAGTGATAATCTATAATTGAACGCATGATCTGCTCTTTACTTGAGTCTACCAATATGACTCATATAAACGATTAGAACTATGTTGTGAAATTTGCAGGAACACAAACATCTGGCAGCTGTCTTTCACAGCGACTGTTACGCTTTACGCTCGGAGTGGAGAGTAGTAGAACTAGTTCCAATAATTGAAATTTTGATTTATTGTGACTTCTCTTTATTTGAAACACTGCAGTTTTCGGATTTTACGAATTTATGAGTATTTATTAATAAACTAAATAATTGAAAATGTTATTTAATACGACACTTTTATTATATATTTTTTAAAATTACATTGAAAAGGTGCATAAAAATTTAGCGATTTTTATGTGCAGTTAGATAGGTACGTTATTTAACTGAGTTATTACAATATGTTTAGCCCAATAACAATAGGATGTAATTAGTGCAGCATAATGGAAGTATTTAATTAATTTAGACATTGCTATTCAGAAATTTTTATGTTAGAAAATTGGCAAGTTGTTCTACAACTAATCTGAATATTTAAATTCCAAAATAAAGATCAGTTGATAATCATATGGCAATAATATAAATAACCGTAATCATTAAATTTATATTCTAACTAGATTATTTAGTTTATATTGATAATTTTTAAAATGATTGCTAGGTAAATATTATGAATGACATTGCGGCGGGCACTGTAAGCAGAGCCCAGTATGGCATTCTTTACTACTAGTACTGTGCTAGTAGCTTCCAACCATGTTACCCATGAGTGTGTGAAGTTAGCCCCCCCTTTTTTCGAATATCGGAAATCTGACGGTTGTTCCAGGTTGTTCTAGGTTTGTTCTAAATTGTTCCAAAGTATTTCAAAAAAAAAGTCAAAATTGGCCGAGATAATTGAAAAAAACGACTTTTTCACCCAGCCCCCCTTTTTTCGAAAATTGAAATTCTGAAGGTTGTTCCAGGTTGTTCTAGTTGTTCTAAACATTGTTCCAAAGAATCTCGAAAAAAAAATCAAAATTGGCCGAGATAATCGGAAAAAACGAGTTTTTGCCAGCCCCCCTTTTCTTGAAAATTGTAATTCTGATGATTGTTCTAGGTTGCTCTAGGTTTGTTCTAAATTGTTCCAAAGTATTTCATAGAAAAAATCAAAATCAGACGAGAAAATGGGAAAAAACCAAAGCCAAAAGTATGAAGTCGGACCCAGTTTTTGCAAAAATTAAAATTTTGACGGTTGTTCTAGGTTGTTCTAGGTTTGTTCTAAACATTGTTCGAATACGTCAAAACCGTATCTCTTATATATCAAAAGATATGGCAAAAAAACCAAATCCAAAAGTGTGAAGTTAGCCCCCCTTTTATCGAAAATCTAACTTCTGACGGTTGTTCCAGGTTGCTCTAAGTGTGTTCTCAATTGTTCCAAAGTATTTCAAAAAATAAATCATAATTGGCCGAAAAAACGGCAAAAAACTTTTTTTTTCTGCCGGCCCATTTTTCGAAAATCGAAATTCTGACGGTTGTTCTGGGTTGTTCTAAGTTTGTTTTAAATTGTTCCAAAGGATCTCAAAGAAAAAATCATAATTGGCCGAGATAATAGAAAAAAACGATTTTCCCACGGACCCCCTTTTTGCGAAAATTCAAATTCTGAGGGTTGTTCCAGGTTGTTCTAGATTTGTTCTAAACATTATTCTTATACATCAGAACCGTATCTCTTATATTTCAAAAGATATTGCAAAAAAACGTTTTTAAAAAAAGTGTGAAGTTAGCCCCCCTTTTTTCGAAAATCTAACTTCTGACGGTTGTTCCAGGTTGCTCTAGGTGTGTTCTCAATTGTTCCAAAGTATTTCAAAAAATAAATCATAATTGGCCGAAAGAACGGCAAAAAACTTTTTTTTTCTGGCGGCCCATTTTTCGAAAATCGAAATTCTGACGGTTGTTCTGGGTTATCCTAAGTTTGTTTTAAATTGTTCCAAAGGATCTCAAAGAAAAAATCATAATTGGCCGAGATAATAGAAAAAAACGATTTTCCCACGGACCCCCTTTTTGCGAAAATTCAAATTCTGAGGGTTGTTCCAGGTTGTTCTAGATTTGTTCTAAACATTATTCTTATACATCAGAACCGTATCTCTTATATTTCAAAAGATATTGCAAAAAAACGTTTTTAAAAAAGTGTGAAGTTAGCCCCCCTTTTTTCGAAAATCTAACTTCTGACGGTTGTTCCAGGTTACTCTAGGTGTGTTCTCAATTGTTCCAAAGTATTTCAAAAAATAAATCATAATTGGCCGAAAAAACGGCAAAAAAGTTTTTTTTTCTGGCGGCCCATTTTTCGAAAATCGAAATTCTGACGGTTGTTCTGGGTTGTTCTAAGTTTGTTTTAAATTGTTCCAAAGGATTTCAAAAAATAAATCATAATTGGCCGAAAAAACGGCAAAAAACAATTTTTTTCTGGCGCCCCTTTTTTCGAAAATCGAAATTTTGACGGTTGTTCTAGGTTGTTCTAAATTGTTCCAAAGGATTACAAAGAAAAAATCGAAATTGCCCAAGATAATAGGTAAATCGATTTTACCTATTATCTATATTTTAAAATGAATAATAATACTCATTTGTGATTCAGAATAAAGCAGAAGCAGTAAATATACATATATTTTCCCAAGTAATATAATTCATTTGTTTGAAAACAATATTGTTACTAAATGCTGATGCTCCTAATATAAAATAATATTAGAACAGTGACGTTAGTTACATTATTAATGTAGATTAAAAACTACCTCATAAACATATTGAGAATGATTATACCTTGCTCATAAAAAGATTAGTGTTTTTCTCATGAGCTGCTAGGTTGATGTTTCTTTGTTTATTTTTATTAGAGTTCATGCTTTAGTTTATCCCTAAAATCTAAAATATATATTTTTTCTGTAAAATTTATTTATTGATATTATTATATTATTTGATAACATTGACATAAATAATATATTTTTTTATCAATTTGGTATTGTAAAACAGCCTTTCCCAAATCGGCTACTCTTTGACGGATATACTATCTTATATTATCTAAATAGGTACCTATATAATATTTTTTCCAAATAAAGTAATAGTAGCCTTTGAATCGTTTTAGTGAGAAAATTAGACAGCATATTGCAACATGTTTACGAAGAGGGGCTTCAAAAAATAAGCATACTTGATAGGAATGTCTACACGTGCTTGCATTCCCGGAGCAAAAACCATGAAAAAAATGAGGTGTGGCCACCACACGACTTTCTTATACGTATGAGCGTTTCAAACTATACAATTTTAAGAATTTTTTTATACAAAACTTATTCAAAATCCTATTCTAGGTACTTTCATTCGCTTAATAAATCGCTATAGAATGCATACTTTGCAAGATATTATCAAAAAAGTGCTCCTCGCTAAGAGTAAAAGTGCTACTTCCGGTCCGAATTTTGAAATTTCATATATACAAATAATATTGTAAATCCAGTTCTAAATGCTTTTGTACTCTTGATAAATATATATAGAATGCATAACTTACGACATATTTGCAAAAAATCGCTATTCGATAAGAGTAAAAGTGGTACTTCCGGTCTGAATTTTGAAATTTTTTTTATACTAAAGATATTGAAAATTATGTTTTAAATACTTTTATACCCGTAACGTACTTGTCTAAAAAGCATGACTTGCGAAATATTCGCAAAAAACTGATTTTCGATAAGAGTAAAAGACCTACTTCCGGTAGGAATTTCGAAAAACTTTTTAAATAAAATTATTCTCAATTTTAATTTTAAGTATATATGAATTCTTTATAAATTTGTTTAAACTTAGTAGTTGACGAAATATTCGCAAAATTCGATTTTTTCGCTGAAGTAAACTGCTACTTCCGGTCTACCGATTTTACTGAAAAACTAATCAGATCTCAAGAGGGAGATTATACACGTAAATACAAAATTTGGAATTGATATCTACAGCGGTTTGGCCGCTATTGTGGTCACACACACACACAGAGACAGACAGACAGACACACAGACACACAGACACACAGACACACAGACATTTTTTAAAAACCACTTTTTCGGTATCAGGGGACTTCAAAACGTGGACATCTGCAAAAATCTCGAGGTCGAAAATTTTCATCATCACAATACTTCCTTATACTACGTATAAGAAAGTAAAAAGTGGCCAGACCACGGCTAGACAAAATAACGTTGTAGTGGTTTACTATAATTAAAATTTTCAAACTTCAAAATCAGTATTTTATTTTTATTATTACTAGACAAAATAAAATAACAAAGGGAGCCTGATAGACTTCCCCATTTTGTTTGATTTTAGTTGGGTACCCATATCCAGCGCTTTTTTTTTTTTTGAAATACTTTGAAACTGTAAGAATTTCGATTTTTAAGAAATAGGGACTGGGGAAAAATATCGTTTTTTCATACACCGGTTTTGATTTTTTCTTTGAAATAGTTCATCAGCATTTGGTAACAATATCGTTTTGTAATAAATGAACATTATATTTCTTGCGAAAATATATATTTATTGCTATATTAGATGTTTATTTCTTTAAAAAGAACTGCATCATACAAAAACTTCCTTCAACACAGTAATGTTCGGAAAGTGCATTCCGCCCATTGTAAAATCGTTTTTTCCTATTATCTCCGCCAATTATGATTTATTTTTTGAAATACTTTGGAACAATTGAGAACACACTTAGAGCAACCTGGAAAAACCGTCAGAAGTTAGATTTTCGAAAAAAGGGGGGATAACTTCACACTTTTTTAAAAACGTTTTTTTGCAATATCTTTTGAAATATAAGAGATACGGTTCTGATGTATAAGAATAATGTTTAGAACAAATCTAGAACAACCTGGAACAACCCTCAGAATTTGAATTTTCGCAAAAAGGGGGTCCGTGGGAAAATCGTTTTTTTCTATTATCTCGGCCAATTATGATTTTTTCTTTGAGATCCTTTGGAACAATTTAAAACAAACTTAGAACAACCCAGAACAACCGTCAGAATTTCGATTTTCGAAAAATGGGCCGCCAGAAAAAAAAAGTTTTTTGCCGTTTTTTCGGCCAATTATTATTTATTTTTTGAAATACTTTGGAACAATTGAGAACACACCTAGAGCAACCTGGAACAACCGTCAGAAGTTAGATTTTCGAAAAAAGGGGGGCTAACTTCACACTTTTTTTAAAAACGTTTTTTTGCAATATCTTTTGAAATATAAGAGATACGGTTCTGATGTATAAGAATAATGTTTAGAACAAATCTAGAACAACCTGGAACAACCCTCAGAATTTGAATTTTCGCAAAAAGGGGGTCCGTGGGAAAATCGTTTTTTTCTATTATCTCGGCCAATTATGATTTTTTCTTTGAGATCCTTTGGAACAATTTAAAACAAACTTAGAACAACCCAGAACAACCGTCAGAATTTCGATTTTCGAAAAATGGGCCGCCAGAAAAAAAAACTTTTTTGCCGTTTTTTCGGCCAATTATGATTTATTTTTTGAAATACTTTGGAACAATTGAGAACACACCTAGAGCAACCTGGAACAACCGTCAGAAGTTAGATTTTCGAAAAAAGGGGGGCTAACTTCACACTTTTTTTAAAAACGTTTTTTTGCAATATCTTTTGAAATATAAGAGATACGGTTCTGATGTATAAGAATAATGTTTAGAACAAATCTAGAACAACCTGGAACAACCCTCAGAATTTGAATTTTCGCAAAAAGGGGGTCCGTGGGAAAATCGTTTTTTTCTATTATCTCGGCCAATTATGATTTTTTCTTTGAGATCCTTTGGAACAATTTAAAACAAACTTAGAACAACCCAGAACAACCGTCAGAATTTCGATTTTCGAAAAATGGGCCGTCAGAAAAAAAAAGTTTTTTGCCGTTTTTTCGGCCAATTATGATTTATTTTTTGAAATACTTTGGAGCAATTGAGAACACCCTTAGAGCAACCTGGAACAACCGCCAGAAGTTAGATTTTCGATAAAAGGGGGGCTAACTTCACACTTTTGGATTTGGTTTTTTTGCCATATCTTTTGATATATAAGAGATACGGTTTTGACGTATTCGAACAATGTTTAGAACAAACCTAGAACAACCTAGAACAACCGTCAAAATTTTAATTTTTGCAAAAACTGGGTCCGACTTCATACTTTTGGCTTTGGTTTTTTCCCATTTTCTCGTCTGATTTTGATTTTTTCTATGAAATACTTTGGAACAATTTAGAACAAACCTAGAGCAACCTAGAACAATCATCAGAATTACAATTTTCAAGAAAAGGGGGGCTGGCAAAAACTCGTTTTTTCCGATTATCTCGGCCAATTTTGATTTTTTTTTCGAGATTCTTTGGAACAATGTTTAGAACAACTAGAACAACCTGGAACAACCTTCAGAATTTCAATTTTCGAAAAAAGGGGGGCTGGGTGAAAAAGTCGTTTTTTTCAATTATCTCGGCCAATTTTGACTTTTTTTTGAAATACTTTGGAACAATTTAGAACAAACCTAGAACAACCTGGAACAACCGTCAGATTTCCGATATTCGAAAAAAGGGGGGCTAACTTCACACACTCGTTACCCATCTAGTAGTTACTACTGGCGAGGGAGGCAGTGACAAAGATGGAAGTTTTTCGGGGGTAATACCATAAGAGTTTGTGTTTATCCGGACAAACTTTCATTTTGAACGAAAGCTTTGTTGCTTGGTAACTGACGAGAACAAATAACATGGTAAAACCGCGACACCGAAGGTGGAGCGGTTTTACCTTTTGTTATTTGTTCGAGTCGTGTTACCCTTAAGCAACAAAGTTTGAGTTTTGTCAAAATGAAAGTTTGTTCCGGAAATAAACACAAACTCGAATGGTATTTGGTAAGACAATTTAATCAATCATTTAATTAATATTAATAAACCGAAATATTTTTATTTAACATTCCTTTGAATACATATACAAAAGAAAGAGAAAAATACATATGTTTATGTATGAAATTTATTTGAACGATACTGTCAGAATTGAATTTTCGTTGCCATGGAAAATCAACATGCAGTTTATCCGCTAGCAAACATGCAGTTTATCCGATGGCAAACTAACACAGCGTGTATTAAAATGTCATGTTTTTGACAGATGAATTAAATTGTCGCAGTAAAATCTACTCTCAATAGTGCTTTTCTGAAAACTTTTTTTTAAAGCGGATATAAGTCTATGAACATCGGGATAGGTGTCACAAGTAATATGCAGCATATAAGGATATGTTTCCTTTAATAGTTTGCCTGTTTTTAACATAAATGCGACGTATGTGCGATTTTTTGGCATTCTGTAACGATATTTTACAGACTTTGCAATAAATTTCGGAATCACTGACAATGAAGAACATACAATCAGTATGACCCTTAATCCAATTCGCTATTGTTTCACGATGCCATTCTCGACGTTATTCCATATCATATCTGAATAAGTAACATAAAAAATGTTCTAGTTCTAAATAAATGATAACTATAAATGTATGCGTTATAAATGTATGCGTATGTTATTGAAACTTAACGAAATCCAGTGCATACTTACGTCAAAATAATTGGGAGAAGTAGATTCAATGAAACGGTATTAAACAGGAACTATTACAAACATTACGAAGTATGTAATTAACAGTTAAAACAATGAAAAAACGAAACTAACTCCCAGTACTTTATTTAGTTTACAAAATATAAGGTAAATAGAATAAATTTTAAAACTCCTCACCCTTCTACCTACGCCGATGAAGAAAGGAATTTAAGAGTAAAATAGACTTCTTTTACTGTTGTTTTCGCGACGTAAACAGATGTTGCAGCTCACCATATGAATAGTGCTATTGAGTAACTGCGGGATGTTATATATTATTTCTTTTTTACGTCACAATTTCGGCTCAGTTCGTCAGGTCTATACTTATAATGCATAAAGAAGCACGGTTTGTCTCTATAGTATTGTCTGTGCCATCAGCAAGACTCCATATTGAACTAATGCTTTCCTATGATTGGTGTGTCTTCACTGTCTGAGTCGGATGTTGTTAGCAATTTAAAAAAGTTAAAGAATGCTTATACTATGGGTCAGGATAATATACCAAGTTTTCTTGCTCGTGATTGTGCGTGCATCTTTGCTAAACCTCTCGCTTTCCTTTTTAATTTAGCACTTAAAACGTCTGTCTTCCCTGAGTGCTGGAAAGTGACCAAACTATTTCCAATTCACAAGAAAGGTGACACAGCCTTGATCGAGAATTACCGACCGATAGCTATTCTTAATAATTTTGCTAAAGTGTTCGAAATGTGCCTTTACACACAAATTCGGTGCAGACTCTCGGACGACCAGCATGGTTTTATGAGTAAGCGATCTACAACTTCCAATCTTGCAGTGTTGACCCAGTTTGTCTCGGAATGCCTGGATGACAACGAGCAGGTTGACATCATCTATACTGACTTCTCCAAGGCTTTTGATCGTATCGATCACGCCATATTGCTACGTAAAATAGATGCTATTGGTTTTTCACCTCAATTGAAATCATTATTTAACACTTACCTGATGAATAGAGTTCAGTACGTCAGTTATGCTGGTCACAAATCACCTTACTTCACTGCCACCTCAGGAGTTCCACAGGGTAGCAATCTAGGTCCCCTATTATTTGCAATATTTATTAATGACATCTGCTCTGAATTGGGCTGCCATAGACTTTTATTTGCAGATGATGTCAAGCTCTTCCAGAGAATACGCACCATTACGGATTGCTTGTTTCTGCAGAGTCAAGTGGATGTTTTGGGACAATGGTGTACGGTGAATAATTTGCCCCTGAATATTTCTAAATGTAATGTTTTGACGATTAGTCGGAAGCAAGAACCTTTATGTTTTAATTACGCCGTTGACGGGATTCCTATTCATCGTTGTTCAGTGGTTAGGGATTTAGGCGTTCTTTTTGACGCTAAATTAACGTTTTCAGACCACATCAATAGCACTATTTCATCGGCACTGAAAACATTAGGGTTTGTTATTAGAAATACCAGGCAGTTTGCATCCATGGAGGCCATTACTACCCTTTATTTTTCCTTTGTTCGCTCTCGCCTCGAATATGCTTCATTCGTTTGGTCGCCAACATATAAAACTTATTCTGAAGCACTCGAGAGGGTTCAGAGGCGCTTTTTGAAATATCTGTACTTCAAGAGGCATGGTTTGTACCCCATTCAGGGGACATGCTATGATGTCCTTCTTGAAGAATTTAATTTTGAATCTTTGGAGATAGGAAGGCATAAAGCAGACATTAAGTTCATTTATGATGTATTGCACAATAATATAGATGTTCCATATTTTTTGGCAAAGATCATGTTTGCTGTACCTCAGTACCCATGTCGCACGAGGAATGTATTTTATTTTTCAACGGCCAGAACAAATATTTTACTTACATCGCCTCTCTATAGAGGCTGTAGTCGTTGCAATGCCACTTGTGGGGATGATCTCGATATTCATTTTTCATCATTATCGCAATTAATTAATTAGTAGGGTTACTTATACGTTGCATTGGCTTGTTTTTTTTTTCTTTTCATTTTTTTTTCACTGTCTTAATTCTGCAGTGCATATTATTGAGTTATGTATGAGTAAGTATGTATATGTGTATATATTTCTTTTTTTCTTATTTGGTTTTATATTGTGTAGTTATCGATTCATTGCATTTTTTTCTTGTACTGTAATTAGATGTAAAAAATCTGTTGGGCAATAAAGATATATTATTATTATTATTATTATTATTAATTGTTACAAGATTTAATAAGTATCTGTGGTTTAACTTTGATAACTTACAACAAATTGACGGAAGGAGATTTAAAAATTTAATCGCAAATGAAAAAATATGCATTTCTATACTCCATTCAGTCTAAGAATAAAGCATTGGGAAAGATAGGGCTTAAAATAAACGTTTGTGATTGGTTGAAATCGAGTGTGCATTTACACCGGCAAAATAATCGCATTTAGCTCGTTCTGTCAAAAATTTGTTTACTGACAGTTTTGTTCAAAGATTTTGTCGATTTCCGTATTTTACATAGTTATTTGTTGTTAATATTCTTAAAAAATAGTTCTTCTTAGAACTCGCAAGTGAAATATTCATTTGTTAAGGTATTTTATCAATTTCGTTAACTTTCTTTTCGTAATCGCTAATATTCTATAGTATGGCGGAAGCAGTTTTACCAGGTCCTTCAAAAAATCGTAAAGGGAAACACATAAGATCTGGAAAAAGGCAAATGGCTTATAATGTGTACATTAAGCATAAAGACAATATGTCTAAAACAGCTGCAGTCAATCAAACAGCAGAGGAAGTGGGTATTAATAGGAATACAATGTACTGCATTATTAAAGAAATGGAATTATATGGAGTTCCAATTTCTCCTCCAAGAAAAAGAAATTATCATCATACTTACAATAAATTGGATGAAGCACAAAAAAGTACAATTAGACGACATGTGCATTCCTTTTTCTTGAGGAATGAGTTACCAACTTGTACAAAAATTTACGTAAATGTCAAAATACACGGTGGCCAGAAAAATGCGGACAAACGCCAGGTAGAACGATTCTTTGTTCAATTCTGAGGCGATAATCTTAATCCAAAAAAGTTATACGGTCCTTCCTTACGGCATACGAGACCATCAAACATTAAGTTGTACGGCTAAAATTTAGCAAAATTCGTCAAATTTATCTATGTAAAATCATTGTGGTGAAATTTAGAAATGGAATTATCTCAAATGCATTGATGTAACTAATCGATTAATACCAATGGTTTACAAAAAAAAAAAAAAAAAAAAAAAGCACTGTACTACTTTTTTCAATTAAGATTGTCAACTCAGAATTAAACAAAGATTTGGCCTGCGTGGCGTTTGTCCGCATTTTTCTGGCCACCGTGTATAATGATATCAGATATGTATATCCCTGCTATCCATCTGACAGTAAACATATGTTTTACTTGTTTTCAAAATACAAAGTTCATCGTGTGTAAACTTTGCTCATATTGTAGCGCCATCTACTCCATTCTTAGACTGAATGGAGTATAGGACATATAATCATTCATTATTTTACTCATATGACATACTGGACAATTTTGAACTTTGAGACGATATTGGTCAAACGTCATATTGCGCCTATTCAGTTAATAGACGTACTACATACCTATTAAAGGAAGTTAAGAAATATTTTAATACCATTCCTTTTCTCTTTACCTACCTATTTAAAATTAAAATTCAACTTAACTACGCAATATATTTGAGGTTTAGATCAATAATAACAGAAATGAAGCAACATTTAGTAAATACAGATTACAATAAACTAATAATACTATCATCATTTATACTCGCATGGTCCTTGTATTGCTAAATAGTTATCGTCAATTACTTCTTCTCCACTAGGTGACAATCGGACAGCAATTCGTAATCTTTGATTCTTCGCCATGTTCATATTAGTCTTATCGACGACACCTTTGAAGACGTGTTTCGTTTTCATTTTCGGACGTTTTGGACCGTAATGCACTTGGATTTCTGGTTCTGTATCAGTACAAATGTCTTGACGACTGTATTCAATTTGGCTTCTTTTGTTGTACTTCTTCGCTGTACAGTTTGGACACTTTTTGCTTGGTCGATCGGCCTTACGTTTGTCATCTCGGTCTCTGCATTTTCGTTGCGTCCTAGATTCTCTGTCTTTGTAAATATTTTTGCTACTGGACAGCGCTCTCAAGAATGGACATCCAGATCCTTCATCACTTAGACTGTCGTACTCTGAAAACTCCGTACTCGAGGAAGCACTTCTCGGGCTCCTTCTTCTCGAACGAATCTCCTTACATGCACATTGTGGGCAACACCTTCGCGGTGGCATTCCTTGCGGTGGCATACCTTTCGGTGGCATTCCTTTCGGTGGCATTCCTTGCGGTGGCATTCCTGGCGGTGGAAGGGGCGTCATTGGCGGAAACATAGGCGGAAATGGAAACTGAGGTGGTCTTTGCATTGGCGGGAAGTTTTGTGAAGGTGCTTGCATACAAGGAGGCGCGAGTTGCATGGAAGGAAAGTTTTGAGGAGGCGGTTGCATACTAGGAGGTGCTGGCATGCTATGAGGTACAGGCATGCCAGATGTCCTATTCATTAACGAAGATTGTTGTTGCAATGTTGGTGATGTTACCGGTCTACTTGTACAGCATGGTGGACATTGCATTGGGTTGTTATTCCAATTATTCAGTTCTGGAATATTCAAATTTCGAATCTTACATTTTAATTGATTAAGTGTGTCTCGCAAAGGTTCCATTTCTGCCTCACAAGTTTCTAGAACATTCATGACTGGATCCTGATAACTACTTTTCTGTATTGGCTTTGCCTGGTCTGAAGTTCTTCTGCTAGACTTTCCGTTCGGACTACTAGGCTTGCAGGACGCATTCTTACATCGGCTTCCATGTGAGGTATCAGATTCTAGTTTGGCAAATGATACGTCACGACTGGGACACTTGCAGTTCGTATTTTTACTTTTGGACGTTCTATTTTTCAAAGTAGGACTATTTTGTTTCGATCTAGGACTGCTGCACCTGCAACTGTAACTAGAAGGGCGAGGTTCACTACATGAACTCCGTTCTTTTGAAGATGGTCTTATACTGACCGAAACACCTGATGGTTCGCATTTATTTTCAAGCGCGGCCATGTTGCTTATAATTTCAGTAAAACTGAGCTGTATCTCAAAGCTTTTATCAATCTTTTCCACTGGACTCTCGGGATTATCAGAAGCCGGAGTGACTTGCGGCTCAGTTAGAACGGTAGTGTCTTCTTTTTTACCACAAACAACTTCTTCTGGAGGTTTAGACGGACTTTTAGATGAGGATTTTGGCTCAACATCTTCTGGAGGTTTACACGGACATTTAGGTGGGGTTTTGGGCTCAACCTCTTCTGGAGGTTTACACGGACATTTAGACGAGGATTCGGGCTCAACTTTCTTCTTCGCTTGCCTTAATTTGATTTTTCTTGGTATAGTCAAATCGCTCCATGGCATTTCAATGTGTGGACCACAATAGGTATCGCAGTCATCAGGAAATAATTTATAAATAGGATCCATGTACCCTTCGTGTTGGGCAAAGCACGGGTTGTCAAATACAAATGCAGTTGGTTGTCCTAATATGTCTTCACACTCTTTCTGCGCAAGACAAATGCAGTCAGATGGTAAACTGCTACTACTACTGCTGCTTGATGGACAATCATTATCTTTCTCTTCCAATAGTGCCTCCTCTTCCTGAACAGAAGTTGCTGATTTTTTAGATTCTTTTTTTGTCAGCTTTTGCTTAGACCTTTCTTGAGCAGAAGTCGCACTGGGCTTTTCCTCAATAGAAGTTGCTGATTTTTTAGATTCTTTTCTTGTCAGCTTTTGACTAGACTTTTCTTGAGTAGAAGTTGCACTTGGCTTTTCCTCAACAGAAGTTACTGAATTTTTAGATTCCGTTTTTGTCAACTTTTGAGCAGACTTTTCTTGAGTAGAAATTGCACTAGGATTTTCCTCAACAGAACCTGCTGATTTTTTAGATTCCTTTTTTGTCAACTTTTGAGCAGACTTTTCTTGAGTAGAAGTTGCAGATTTTTCATTTTCTTTCTTCCTGTTAATTTCACTGGGCTCATTCTGTGGCGCATCAACAGTGTCCTGTTCAGTCTGAGATTTTGTTTTGATTTTACTTGCAGGTTTTTGAAGACTAGGTTCCTTTCCTATTTTATTATCTCCTATCTCATCTTGTCCTATTATTTCCTCTTCCATCTCACCCTCTTCTATTTTACCCTTTTGATTTTCATCTGTTTCTGACATATTATGTTCAAATGTGACTTCGCTCTTCTTAGGTCCTTCATCGGATTTAGGATTATCAACAGCCTTAGATGCGCATTTACATTTTGGCTGTTATAACAATGAAACGTTTTGATAAAAAATGTATATTTTCATTATTAACGTTTCATTTTTCTTTAATCAGTTCATTTTCTTTAAAATTATATTTTCGTTATAATCAAATTTCATATTTGTATTAATCTGTTTGCTAATTATCTATTAAAATTCAATACTTAAAATTAATGACTTTACCAATATTTGTTACATTTTTGAAATTTAATACTCTTCATCATTTATCACACGGTTTCTTAAAGAAATTGCATTCTTATGCCTATGTATTTTAATATATTCATTGCTTTGTAAGTTGCTTTAATTGAAGTACTGCCTAAATTTGGATTTTTTATTCGGCTGTACCTTACGGCTCCAACTATAGATAAGGGCACAACTGCCAGCCAGACAAAATAATTGTAAGAGGGAGAAACGTATGTTTCAGAACGAACGTGTAATTTTTATCAAGTACTCCAACAACCCCCTCCCCCCGCTCCTCACACACCTGCCGAGTAGTCTTTAAGCAACGCTACGTCTCAAATTGTGATTCCAACAAATCTCTACATGCATCGTACGCAGACGACACCGCTATCATATCTTTCTCCTTCAATCATAATATAGCCATCCATAACCTGCAAGAAGTAGTCAACAAAATCATCACTTGGTGCCACACTTGGCGAATTGGTATTAATGGTGAAAAATCCCAAGCGATTATAGTCAGACGAAAAGTAAAACCCATAACAGGAAACATCTAGGTACATCAACAACACCGAAATCCCATGGACGCCTATTGTCAAATATCTGGGAGTCACCCTAGACAGACGTTTAACTTACTCACAACACATAAAACAGACCTGCCTAAAAGCCAAAAAGGTTCGAGGATCATTATGGCCATTACTGGCCGCCGCAAGTACTCTATCAACAAAAATGAAACTAAGAATATACACTCAAATACTCAGACCCATTATCACCTACGCAGCCCCAATATGAATCTACGCAGCCCCAACTAAACAACTGAAAATGGAGTCCCACGTGAACACCTCCCTCTCAGCAACGCTAAACTATGATCCCGCAGAATTACCTGCCCATCAAGCGACCTAGGCTCGCAACTCTGTAAATCAATCCTCTGTAAGAGCACATACACTCAAACCGTAACAAGCAAGATCAACCACATTAAGATTATAAAGTAAAAGGCAAAAGGCCTGACTGGAATCAATCAAAGAAGAAGAAGAAATTTTGATCATTCGTTATTCACTTTTCATCCGAGTTAGTAATCGAATCATCAGTGAACAATAGCCAGTGAAGAGCAGTACATTCACCAAGATCTTTTTAACACCACCGACCCTGACTCGACCAAATTAACCTTACCTACGACTATACGCCCTGCCCTGTATGTGACACAACTTAATTAAAAACACACTTTAGATTGTAAAACGTACCGAACGAGTTTCATCCGCTTCAACCATTCTTTACCTTCAGATGTTGAAAATGAAAAAAATCTGCACATTTTCATATTATTGTAATGCTTACAACAAGGTACCCAACACATAATCATGTTTAGAAAATGCGCTAAAATTTATTCCGTTCATAGTGTTTTAATATTCAACCTTTACTACTTACTACCAAAAAAAAAATCGTTCAGCAAAAACAGTCACTGTTTGTTATAAACACAAAGATATATTGCCTATAAATCTAATAATACAAGTATTTTATGTGTTAAACTATAATAATGAATCGTTAGAACACATTTCAAATATCATACGTACAGCTCACCCCATATAAGTTGAGCGGTCATCGGCGCAGATGAAGAAGTGAGAGAATGCACGATAGAGATGGATACAACTGTGACAAATACATGCGTGTACTCCCCGCGACTACCACTCCCCCCTTTGTCGATTACGCATATGACCTTCACCGCTCAAGTTATATGGGGTGAGCTGTAACACAAAAAAAGATCCATCTATGTACACAACATTTATAAAAATTACTTTGAAATAATCTTTTCTTTAACTCCATATACGTCACACCCGATAAAAAGAAGTATCCGGTTTGTTTGGACTGTGAACCTTGACCTAGGATAATAGTGACGTCAACAGAAGATACCCGCATTCCAATAGTTTAAAGAACACATTGAATAACGGGCAAAGCGACAGCTTCCCAGATTAGTTAGAGTCGTCGGTCCGAAGAACCCAAGGCAAGAAGCGTAACTGCTGTCCGATTTACCCAAGTATTTCTCAGGTATTGTTATTATTGTCACTCTATAGTATTTTTTTTGCCGACGCTTGCAGACTTATTTGTGTAATGCTACAAGTACTCGGATGAAAAGTGAATAATGAATGATCCAAATTCTAGTCTTGCTGGTTAAATACTACTCCGCACCGACGGTTGTTGGAGTAGGTACAGTAAACGCCAAATAAGATGTAGTCGTTTTTAAAAACCCGTACGCCCATTTACTAAAGTAGTAGTTAGACTATTGGACTATATCTGCCATACTATTGCTAATGCTGTGCGGGCTTACCCCCACCCCTCGCCATCTTATTTGGCGTTTACTGTACTTAATAAAAATTACGCGTTCGTTCTGAAACATTCGTTTGCCCCTTTTAAAATTATTTCGTCTCGGTGGCAGACGTTCCCTTATCTACACGTGTCCCAGAAATAAAAAGGCGTCCCAGATATAAAAAAGCGTAGTAACAGGTATGTAAAGTCCGAACAGAAACAGGCCGAAATATACCGCAATAACGAGGAAATTAAAAATTTAATTTTCTATGTTGTTTTTTAGATAAAAAATACATTACGGACCTGGCACAGAATGTATGTTTATAAATACACGTAAGAATGCTCATTTGTAAATAGAAACGAACACGCATTCATAGAAAAATACGCTTTTATTTGTATAAAACGTGTAATTAACTATAGAGAAACGTCAGAGAATATGTGTACAGATAAATAAATAAAACTTATATAATTATTAAACACAATATAAATACACGTAAAAAAGAAGAAACTTCTATAGTAAAAAAAAGTAGTTGGTGCCGTTAGGTACAGTCGAATCAAAATTCGTGTTACGCAGTACTTGAATTGAAACAACTTACAAAGAAATGAATATATTCACATACATCGGAGAAGATTGCAATTTCTTTAGGAAACTATGGAATTGATGAAAGGTATTAAATTTCGAAAATGCAACAAATTGGTAAAGTAATTAAATAATGAATTTTAAAAAGTACAATAGATAATTAGCAAAAAGCTTAAGTCAACTAAGAAATGTTATTATAACGAAAATGTATTTCTAAATTAAATGAACTGATTAAAGAAAAAAAAAATTTATGTTCTTTAAACGCAGCACTTTTTACCTCTTCTACCTCCTGCACGACTGGCTCTGAATAAACGTCATCGTTGGCGCTTAAATTCCAACAGTCACATAGTACCTAGAAACAAATAAACATGAATTTAATCATCCAATAACTTACATACTCGTACGCACATAAAACTGCGGAAATTCAAGTAATATATTTTGATACATATTTTTAAAATTATTACCGGCATATTTGAACAGTAATATGTAGTACGTACATGACGTCCAAATTTTGCAAGGACTTTAAAGTGATATGGTTATTAAAAGCCTTTCAATATTACTCAAGGAGGGAAGTAAATCGGTTCGGCTGGCCGGAGCAGATTGGCAGTTAGTAGCATCATATCTATTGAGCAACGCATTATTATTCAGTTTTTGTCGCTGGAGGGCGTAAAACCTGCCGAATTTTGCGTCGACTAACTGCACAGTTCGCTGAAAAAACGTTTTCAAAGACCCAAATCTACGACTGGCACAAACATTTTTCCGATGGCCGCGAGTTAGTGCAAAATGAGACCCATGCACGCCAACCGCGGACAAGCACCAGTGAAACGAATATTCTTGGGATCCGTGAGATGATTGAAGAAGACCGCCGCCTTTCAATATGGGAATTTGCTGCACACGTCGGAATATAGTATGGGAGTGCTCAATAAATCTATTCAGATGATTTGGGTTACCGAAAAGTGTCGGCAAAGTAGGTTCCTCGCCTCTTGACGCAAGATCAGAAAGCAAACCGTTTTGCCGCCCGTGAAAGACTCTTGGCACGATATTGAACAGAGGGAGTTGATTTCTTGAGGCACATTGGCAACTGTGATGAGACGTGGGTGCATCACTACACCCCGGGGTCTAAGCAGGGAAGTATGGAGTGGCGAAAACCTAGAGAAACAGCACCGCGGAAAACCAAGACCCGTCTTTCTGCTGGAAAAGTTCCTGCAACGATTTTTGGGATTGCAGAGGCATATTGCTCTTTGATTTTCTCCATAAACGGCGTACAGTTAATGCTGCGTACAACTGCCAGCTGTTTGTTGAAGTGAAAGTGGCTGTTAAGGACGTTTATTATTATTATTATTTTTCTTTTATTCCTTTTTTTATAAAGTAATATTCTCTATTCTATGTAAAACGTATATATGTTTAGTTTTAATCTCAATTTGCTTTATTTTACAAAGGTACAATTAATTAGAACATGTGAAGGGGTTAGAGCAAAAAGGGTACAAATCCACCCCAATGAGTTTTGAGATATTTACCTCCAAAGTTTATTGCTTTTTCAAAATTCTGGAAAACCGACACAAGATTTTAGAATAACTAATCCAAATATAATTAAACACATAATTTTATTAGTAAAGTTATTATAATCGAAAAATGTACGTTTAAGTAAAAAAACTGAATTTTATGTAGTTATACCGTTTTTACATAAACATAATTAATTATTTCGTTTAATTGAGTCAAATAATAAAAACTTACTATTTTATTAAAACACATGAAACTACAAAAAACGTATTACCATAAGGTAATAATAATATGAGGTAAAATAATAAAAGAATAAAATATAACAAAAACCCCAGCCAATAGGCAACTTCTTGCCAAAAATTAAGGTTCATAATCAGATGTTACGTTGTCATCGTCATCGATTTCGGCGTCGGATTCGTCAAGAGGTTGATCTTCTGGAACTGGAGCTGTGCTGGGTCCAGGTTGCAATGTTGTTTTTTTTCCTTTCTTTTTGGCATCTTCATGGTTCATGCCTTTGTAAAATGAATGGAACACTGGAGGCACATAATCTAAAAGGGTCTGTAGATTTTTCCATTTCTCCAGTTTAATTGAGACGGAATCTGTACGAAGCTGTGTGAATGTCTTATTAAGCGAAAAAGATGGGCGTCCAGTGGAGTGTGATCCACATATACATTGCTGAAATTGATAGAAGTCATCCAAGACTGGTTTAAATTGAAAATTTTTAACACTGAGTGATTCTAAGTCTTTCCCATATCGAAATAGGGCTATTTCTCTAAATTTAATAGCTCTTCCTTCTGTATCTTTTCTGGGATCTTGGACCAAGTTATTTAATTTTTCAAATGAGTAGAACATTTCTTTGGTCATATCATGCACTGTAAATTTTTTGCATGAAGCAGCAATCACTTCTCTCCAATGTTTAGGAATATAAACTTGGGGATTCTTTTTTTTGCACTTTTCAATCTTTGCAAAATCCCTATCACACTCCATGTATGTGTGGCCAGGCTCGAGAAATTTGTGTTCAATTTCTTCTAAGTTAGTGGCTTTTACTAAAAACATAAATAGTTTGCAAATATTTTTATTTTTATTCTGCCCCCCACATGAGTCACTATATGCAATAATTTTAGTGACACTCGATGGCAACGACTTGAAAAAATGCAGCAGACAGGAGCCTATCTCCTGTGATCCCCTACCAGATACAGTCTCATCCCATGTGTACATATGAGCCTCCCCAGTAACTAAATTATGTATACCAAAATTATAGGTCCAAAGCTGTCTCAAATAAAAAACTTTTGATGTAGTCAGCAGCGGTGTAGGTAGTATTTGCTGTAGGTCAAAACATATGACCATAGTGTCCGCAGACTGTCTGTTGCTTTCTATATCCAATTTTTTCAAGTCACATGCTTTTTGCGCTTTTCTTTGATGTAGTTCCAAAGACACTTTAGCAGCCTCCACACTCATTTGATTATGTGAGTTTTTTACAATATTATTTAAGTTATCACACTTCGAGCAAGTGTCGATATGGGGTTTGTGAAATCGTAGATTAAACTCAGTGTTGAAAATGTTGCGATAATAAGACAATTTGACGATAGGTTGATTGTTTTCATTACAGTATTCTTTATACAAGGAATACATTTTTGTTACATTCAGTTCTGGGGATAAGTATTTCGTGTTGCTATTGTCTTTTCGAGAATAGTGACTTATATACTTTGGAAACATCTTTATATGAGAAATTACAGAATTTCTAGTATTTTCGTCAATTTTATTTTTACTCGGTATTTTTCCGCGTTTATCAGTCTCGCATATACCGAATATATCAGTTTTTACACACACAGTAGTAAGGCGTCTATTAGTAATGTCAAACGTTTTAAGAAAAAAAGGCTTACATACACGCTTGTTCATTAATATTATTTCTGTGGCAAATTTTCGGCTATTTCGAGATCCCTGCTTCCTTCTACAAACATCCACTTTTTTAATACACGACGATAAGTAAGCTGTCTGTAAATCGTAACTAGGTAGTTTATAAAATTTGTCAAATAATGTTTGTCTATCTGCTTCAGAAATCTTCTCGTTACATTTGTATCTGCACGAATGATTAAAAGCAATTAACTGCTTACTTGCATGCACTATGCCCCTGTGACCTACGTACGCTTTTCCTTCTGTTCTTAATTTCTTCTTTTCATTTCTTTTCCATTTACTAACATTCTGTCTTCGTTTTCTTGTACTTTTCGGCGTAACGTGTTGAATTTCGTGCTCTTCATTGGGTTCTGATTGATGTGAATTTTTCGACGAATCTGATGAATCGTCCCCTGGTTCATACTCGTTATCTTCATCCGTATCGTAAGGATCTGATTCAGAATCGTGGTCTATGAAAAAACAAAACATTAACCTCAAAAAATAGCGGTTTTTATTTTTAGTCTTACCTTTATTGCTGACCGTTTTCAATAAAACTAAAAATGTCTCAAAATTTCAACACACAACACCAACAAAAAAACTCATCCAAAAATACAGATAAAACAACTTACAACGACACAAATACCAAAGGATAATACAGTGAGTGTGAGACAACTGCCTTGGCGATTATTACCCACTGAAAATTGTTGAGTGCAAAATCGGTACATGTGCTTTTATACCTGTTGTGCACCAACAAATGTTTGACGTTTGTTAAGTAGAGTTATTCCCTTATTCATAGATGGGGCTAGTAGTCACTAAATACACTACTATCTATTTTGCAGTGAAAGAACACATTCATCAGTGTTACTTTCGGTACTTATATCAAAATAGTTGAAAATGTCACTTATACCCTTTTTGCTCTAACCCCTTCATGTATATATCTCTGTATAAGTGCTTACAGTCATTTTATTACTTCATAATCGTAAAATAATGTATATTTAAAATTAAATCTGGAAAGACCAAGAGGGACATCAGTCTCCTAATGTAATCTCTTTCTTAGAAACCTCTCTATTCCCCGTTCTAGAAAATCGGTAAAATGCTTTGACTAAATTACCATTTATTTTCTTTCTTTTATTAACATCGTGTCGTTGTAGTACTTAAAAATTCATAAATATTTGCCGGATTTTAGAATTATAGATATTCTGTAATTGAAGAAACCCGTAAACGCACAGCAGGGCTCATATATTTATATTAGATAATTGTATTGCTATTTGTTCCTTCCGAGAACCTTTAATGAAACTTACAACCCATTAATGTTCGGTTTTTCCAGACAACAATAGAGGAGGTACGGTTTTGTGAACTTACCACCCCACTCTAAACACTGAACTTGTTTGTAACAGAAAATTGAAAACTGTTTATCAACGAAACTCAACTTGTTAGCAGTTAGCTATCATCATCAACTTGCCCAATACAAGAAGCCTACATTTATTCGCATTGTTATTTTATTTAATTGTAAATAAAGTTGTATATAACAGTGTAGTGTTATTTCATTTGTAAATAACCGCGTATAACGTAAATTCAGTGACGAGTAATTCTTTACTACTTCTAAAACAAGAAGATCCAATTGAAAGAAATACGATTCAAGTCTTTCAAAACAGGAAGACACAAAACTGGCCTATCAACGAAAAAGGCGAGACATGTCTATTCGAAGAACGATTCTGCTCCATGACAACGCTCGGCCACACAAAGCTGTATTAACCTAAGAAAAATTGGACAAAATTCATTGAAAAACCTTAGAACATCCGCTCCGCTCTACTGACTGGGAAGTCATCAAAGCTTCCGATTCGGTGGATAAAATGTGTGAATAAAAGAGGATATTATATAGAAAAATAAGGTGTACTCTAAATTTTATTTACTGTACCAATAAATGTTCTAAAACAAAAGTCCGGTTCATATTTGATTCGCCCTCGTATCTATTGTCGTTTGTTATAATAAATGTATATTGTATTGTATATAAGTAGAGGATAGAATCGTTTTGGCAACAGCCACGGCTAAAGTACGAACTAAAGACAACGATTCAATACCACTATATATTCCCATCGATCGGAACAATTTCAAAACAATAAAATTAAACTCAATAATTAATATTTCAGGATATATAGCTACCGCTAGTGCAATACTGTTGGATGAAAACCAGTTACCAGTTGAATAATATAAACAAAGTTATTAAGTATTAGTTTTCTAGACCTACATTTTATGGTTAGGTTAGTACCGCTACTTTTACAAAATACAAAAGGTCGTCTACAAAATCCTAGCAAACAATTTACAACATAATTGCTCTTCAATAAATTTTACTTTTTGAACTATTAGAAAAAAAATAGAAATGTGAGTAAAATTGTTAATCCTAAAACTACCCAGCAACTTAATTTTCAACAACACCCTTTTGATTTTATTTTGTTTTATTACATTATTATAAAGTTATGAATATTAATTATTGTAAAGTTAATGTTTTATGTGTTATTTTAAAGTTTATTTCAATAAAAATAGGGAAATCATTCTCTTTGAGTTTATAATTTTACTACTAGATGGCGTTACATAAGGGACTATATTTTGAGATTAGTAGATTCAATTTCAACAATTTAAATCGAAGTTATGATATGGACTTGATATGCACAGTTGTAGGGTGATCCATGCAAATTACAACACACTATAACATCTATCAACACATAATCCACATGACGTCAATATATACTTTCTTCTCGCGAAAATTCTAAAATGTATGCCAATTGAGGATGTGTATTTTGATATTTATCAGACACCATTCAATTTAAAATCAATTTCTTTAGTTTTAATACATCTGGTTCAAAACAGTAATGAGAAATGTTCATCAACTCTCTCTTGGCTATATTTCACAAAGTTTTATTAGAATTTTCTAACATATGTCTCGGCTGTTATGCCATTACTAAAGAGTTCTTATCTAAAACTAAACTAATGTAAGTAAACGTACAAGTAAACAAGTAAACGTATAGCTATACCTAGCTGTCTTAATGATATGTAGTGTTATCTAATTGATATTTGTAATTCTATCTATGAAGGGAGGTATTCAAGAAATCTAACTGCGTATTAATAACTAACAAATGTTATCTCTGCGCTTTTTTAATTTCTGGTATTTCTAGCAAATCTAGTCCTTTACTTTTTATTATATTATTCATTAAGTTGCAGCTATTTATATCATAGTTTTCTTCTATACAGTGTTAAATTTTTTTTTTCTACTCCCATACTTTAATTGTATTATTAGATATGCCGAACCTGTACTATAATGATGTTCATTACGATACAGATTTTGATTATGTTACAAGTTTATATCCAATAGGAATACAGATTTTTCATTACGATACAAGTTTATATCCAATAGGAATGCGACATTTCAATATTCAAACAATATTCAATATGGCGACTGCATATCTGACAGATATACAAATTAAATAAATGTGACAGTTCTCTGCAATTTACAAGTAAGTACTTAAAATTTGTGCTTTTTTGAAAATATAAACGGTAAAAATGAGGGATAATGACAGTGAAATGTAATAATTGACTCCACCAGAAATTATGGAACAAGCCTTAGTAGCCACGAACAATTTATTACCAGCCAAATTCACAAAAACGTACGGAAAATTTTAACCTCAATTTATGAAATGGATTGTTCAAAAAATATGTTTTATTATGGGGTCGTAGAAAAAATAGTGTATGCAACTCGCATTTAATGACTATTAAGACACTCGTATTCATTACAATACTCGGCTTCGCCTCGTATTGTAATTCTCTTACTCGTGTCTTAATAGCTATCATTAAATGCTCATTGCATAATATACTATAATGTTTTTTCGCTCTTTATGTTTTATCATATCATCTATAATATTGGGACCACGATACACTTATACCGGTATGGTAAATTGCGTGTAAAAGGCAGGATTTAATAAATTTGAAAAATGGCATTTCAACAAATTAATAATATAAGCAATTATTGAAGTACTCAGGCAAAGTGATAATTTTGCATACAGTCATAACTACTTAAGATGTTTTAATTTTTTTTTTGTTTGAATTACATTTTCAATACTCAATGCAAAACAGTTTATTTAGTGAGTTCATTGTTAGACTGTGCTATCGAGAGGCTGTGCATTAATGATCTGTGTAAATATAAACTGAAAATTGTAATTGAGGTATTGATAAATGTTTCATTTACTGAATAAAATCATTTCCAAAATGTAAATATAGATATTTATTGAACATAAGTATATTTTGAAGCATATAATATTTTCTTTTGCACACATTTAATCATATTTAGTGAATCGCATCGATCTGAAGTATTTGATATTGGTAATGTACAGCTACATCACTTTTAATAGAAGGGTCTCGGGTAATGGAAGAGAAGATAAACCAACATTTGAATGAAGCAAATACAACTTGGCTGGAGTAATTATGTTTAATATACATATTTTACAAGTATGTTTTCAATAATTATAAATTACCCACTGAAATACAAGAGCATAAAACTAACTTCAAACTGTAAATTAATCTTGATTCTAGGTTAAACATTTGTAGTAGTCACGTATTTCAAAATTTTACCTAATATTTAATTAAAATAAAATTGTCAAACTTAACTTTTATTAATAATCGACGAAGGAGATACATGTTGAAACTCCATTATATATATATAATAAAACACAAGTGTATAGTTTCAAAATTATTATAATGTTTAACACACTACATATGTTTCGCCACACTGCGGCTTCATCAGGTGGATGAAAACACAATTTCAAAATACAAATTAGCTCCTATATATATCAATACAAATTACAAAAATAATCTCATTCTAAGAGGGGGTGGACATGTTTAAATTTTAGATTTAGTAGGGGGGAGTTATTTAAATCTAGTTGATCATTCAATATTATACCTAATTTATTACATTTATTAATTTCTAAACTTTCTAACATATTAAGTTTTTTTTTTTTTTACTTTTTCCTAAAACATGTAACGTTGTAAAATTAGTATTGAATTTATGATTATGTTCTAAGCAATGATTAGCAAAAGTTGAGTCTGTCTTCTTATCCCTATAACATCTTTCGTGTTCTTTCATTCTAGTATCGAATGTCCTTCCTGTCTGTCCTACATACACTTTTTTACAGTCTTCGCATGTCAACTTGTACACCCCTGAGTTTAATCTATTGTCCGTTTTATCTTTATTGTTTTTTATTGCGTTTTGTAAGGAATTGTTGGTTTTGAATGAAATTGTCTCTTCTCTACTTGATTTAATTAAGTTCCCTACTGTGTTTGAAATTGTACCAATGTATGTGATGGAATTATAATTGTGCGTTCTATTGTTTTTTACTGTTGGGGTAAATTAAATTTACCCCACAGTTAGCTTAAATAGAAGATTTATAAATTGATCGTAATATACGCATTCATGGCAAAGAAACACATAATTTCCGTTTTAATATTAAATTTCTTTATTACATATTTTTAATAGCCTAATAGTTCAATTCGGTGTCGACAGATAAATCATATCCGTCAAAAAGACGTGCGTTGTGTATATTCTTCCTGTCAAATTTTTCATGTTTATTTTTGCTTTGATATAAATTGTTTAAAAACAGTGCTTCTTAGAAGTGTATTTATTATTTATTTGCGTCCATTGAATATAATGCCGAAAAGTTTCTGTAAACAGTCGAGGCTTTTTACAAACTTTTCTATAATCATGTGTTAAATTTAATGTGAAAAGCGTAAGTACTGCTTATTTTAAATTATATTATGGATACGTAATGAAACATTTAAGGTTTTTCGACAATCTAAATCAATATAATAAATAAGTTGACAAAGACTGAAGTCTTAGAGCATTTCAATTACTGTAGTTATTTATGTACCAAGTCAGTAAAGTGATACTTTATCGAACGAGTCTGATTTACGAGGCAAGCGAGTGAAGCGAGCGCGGCGAGTAACAGACGAGTTCGGTAAAGGTACTTTACTGACGTGGTGCATACAAAATTTTATCGCCAACCGTGAAAATTGTTTATTTAAGAAATAAAGATATAACCAACTTATGACAGTTTATGACAGTGACAAACGATTTATGTTTAAAGTCATCAGTCATGGCTACGCTGACAGATGTTAGCGTCAGGTAATAGTATATTAAAATACAAGTTTCATAAGACACGATTTTTGCGCACGCGTTCAAGTTTAGAAAACGAGCCGCTAGGCGAGTTTTCTAAAGAACAAGTGCGCAAAATGTCTTATGAAACGTGTATTTTATACTATTTTTTCTATTTCGGTTATTAAAAGTTCAAAAAAGCTTAAAATAAGAGACATGTTTTGTTCGAATATTTTAGAAATTTTGCTTTTTTGAAGTTGGTTACTCTGATTTTTAAGTAGAACGTTTTAAATATTTGAATATCGGTGGTGCTATATGTAATTGTGTTTAAAATTCAGACTGATTTATACAATAAATTATTTCAAATTATCAACAAAAAGGACGAAATAAATAACTGTACGCCCCCAGAGATTCGCAAAATAGCAGAAGACAATTTACAAAATCTTTCGTCCACAAACTCTCTACATATTTATCAAAACAAACTTTTATAAGAGTTGTACTATTCAGCATGGTAAGTAAATGTCAATAGTAGCATCCGAAAATTTATCATCCAACTCTGCTTAACAATTTATATTGCTAAATAGTAAGTGAAATGTTAGCATGTGTGCTTTTTATTCTTTGTACAATTTTATTGCACATTTTTGTTACTTTAAAGGCTTATATTTTGACATTTAAATACGATTTGGTTCCATTTTTTTTGTTACCAACTTCAAAAAAATAAAATTAGCGTGCGATAAAGTAATACCACGCGATCATTTAAATTCTAAATTATAACAGGCGGGATTTTTTTATTAGGTTGTCCAGAATGTCAATTATTGATTAATTAACATTTTGAAACGTCACTTTGACAATTCAAATTGTAAATTAGTACTTATATACCAACTTAATTTAAATTTCACAGCCTGCTCTAATTTAGAATTTAAATGATCGCGCGGTACTTTATGCAACCAAAACGGGTGTCGTAAAGTGAACTTTATAGCACCGGAATAGAAGAAGTACTTTATTGTACAGTACGATAAAGTGTTTGGTTACCTCCGTAAAACGCTATGGTAACGCATCGCTTTACTGACGGTTGGCGATAAAATATATTACGTTATAGTTATTGTATAGTGAATAATTTTTTTCTTTGATTATATCAAATGTCACTGACAAAAATAAAAATAGATCCGGCAACATATACAAGGCGAGTCGTTATGGATCTAGTATGACGTGCAACTGAATGTAACGCGTTTCCACCATACGTTATTTTCTGCTATCTTTTTAATAGTTTATTTCTGCATTAAAGGACTCAGTACCTACTTAATGGTATGTGTAATGCTCTATATATATAACTATGGAATGTTGACATTTTTATTTGAAAGGACTGTTTTGCATTCGCGTGTAGTATATTACCTGAAAATGTTGGTTTTCTATAAATTTTATATGATATATTATTATATTAGATAATATACTACAAGCGAATGCAAAACAATCCTTTCAAATAAAAATGTCCACTATTAAAAATATAGCAGAAAATAATGGCTATAGCCCCAATATTTTATCCGGAAATCAGAGAATTAAATAAAACTACTTCGCATGAGATTACATATTACCCCCCCCCCCCCCATCACAAACAAAAAAATAGAATAGGTATTAAGAAAGTTAGACATTGCTTTCATTCAGCAGGCGGATCGGGAACCGATCCCGCTCCAACCGTTCACTTCACAACAGTTGAGTGTTCGCTGGACAGGACCACTCACCTTTATGTCATCGTCTGTCGTCAGGTACTTTTCATTGCTGCCATATGTTAAAATTATAGAGATTAAACCGAATAAACAATAATAATAAATTGTTTTTCTGCATTAAGGCATTAAGGTTTGACGTAGTTTTTAGTGGAAGGACTGGTTTTTCCAACCCCGAATAAAATACTGAGTGAACTCCATTATTATAATACATTTAATACTGCACAATAACTTTAATTTGCTGTATCTTACTTTTCTAGTAACTTTCTTCAGAAGTATATTAGGTTGGTCTTGGAATGAATCAATGGCGCATGCGTACAGAATACGCTCACTAAGTGAGCATAGAATTTTTCCGCTCACAAAAATGGCGACCGCTCCTGAACATGTTCACAGTGAGCGCTCGTCTACTTGACATGATCACTGAACAGTTGCGCAACTGTTGTGTCTGCTGAATGAAAGCATTAAAATAGTATAGATCAATAAGATGAAATTAGGTACATTCAGTGTTGCCATTCCTACGATAATTATCAGATTCTACGACAATTATGCAATAAAAACGATAATCGATAATAACTCTACCATAATAGCAAAATCTACGATAATTTATACAAACTCTGTCATAATAGAAACATGGGTTTAATTGTTTATTTTGTTTTTATATATATATATATATATATATATATATATGTACTTCGAGCGACATCTGGAATTCAGAGGTACAGATATAGATATTGCAATTTGGACTTACTATTATAATTGAGAGAAAGGTTTCTTTTTCTCTTCGTAAATTCGAATTTCAAATTATAGAAATATAAGGGAAATACCCTACTTAAAATGTGTCACAATTTAAATTAAATCGATTGAGAGATATAACGGTTGCCGAAAAAATTGTGTGTATATCTTGTCCGCGAAAACCTTTAACGTACTCGAGATTGTCTTGGCTCGTCCGCAAGCGGCCTCGGCGACAATTTCTCTCTGTGTACGTTAAAGTGTATTTTCGCGGCCTTGATATACAAATAACTATTTATGGAATAAGGGGATGATTTTATTTTGAATAGCTTTGTACAATAGATCAAACTCTAGGTTACTAAGTTTAAATGAAAGTTGTGAGTGCTGTACCTTAATATATGATGATAGACTATCCCTTATACTGTATCTGAAGAGAGCTAGGTTATGTAAGTTGTACGCTTACTTACATTAAGTTAGTTTTAGATAATGGCATAACAGCCGAAACATATGTTTGAAAATTCTAATAAAACTTTGTGAAATATATCCAAGTGTGTTATTCTCGACAATTAAATTAAGTTAATAAAATGTTTCACCAAGAAGTGTCTGCAACATGAATTAAGGAAACTACAGATTTAAGTTAGTATATAGCATACCTTTTTCGGACGACCTTCTTGCTTTTTGATTTCGTAATACCCCGGTGGTGCCAAACTAATTTTTAGCCAAGGTATTTCCAACTTCGATTCACATCTGTCTGTACCAACGGCGACATCTGGCAACGAAGGTGTTGATCCGCATATACTCGAGTGCTTCTCCAAGTGAATGGTATTAATCAATTCCTGCATGTAACCTTCACTATAATCAACGCCATCGTCATCGTCTTCGAAGAGGTTCCTAGGACGCTCCTCTTCGATTTTCCCTTTTTGATCTAACGGCACTTCCTTGCAGTAACAGGACATGTTGCTTCTAAAATTTTTGGGATCTAAACCTGTAGCAGACGCATCGAGAGTGAGATAAAGTAGAAGTTTAGGCGGAGTTCTTTCTTCGCTTATAACAGATTCACGAATGTTACTGGATGAGTTGGTTCGATTAATGTTTAATTTAGGCCTTGTGGAGTTTTCATAATTTTTTATTGTAGTAAATTCATTTAGTGTTGTGAGATGCATTGCCTTGCAACACCGACAGTTTGTAATCAACGCGCGGGACAAAGTCTGTGATGAAGAATCAATAGATTCAGATACCTCAGATTGACATCCTATATCAGCTGATTTGATACTGCTTGCAGATGAGCATTTCTTCAACACTTCTTCTATATTCGTTTTCGTCTCTAATATAGCTGTACAATAGTCATTAATTGCTTTAAAGTCGTCATAAAATTGGACTGGTTGAGGAGTATTAGTAGCAAAATTTCTTGAAGATATTTCAACAGATTTTTTTGCTTCTCCATTAGAAATATCGATTTGTATTTCAAAATCGTTTGTATTGGTCTTTGCCTGGATGGATTTTTCATCACAAAACATTTTCCTCAATTTCCTCTTTTTTCGAAACATGTGTCTCTCTTCAGTTTGTAGCTTTAATAATAAATCAGTATCAGAAAACCATTTAATATCATCATTTAAACCTCTCTTTTCTTCATTTTTTATTGGAAAATTTCCAATTTGAAATGAATTTCTTCGCAGATGTATTTCATTGTCTTCAAATTCCTTCGAATGTGTCCGTTTCCCTTGACTATCGGGAATAATTTGGATAACATTTGGCGATGAAGCGTTTGATTTAAAATTAAATTTGTCTTTTCCTTCGCGAGATTTAGTATTCGATCTTCTTTTTAATTTAGCGGTTTTATTTCCAATATTGTTTGACCTCAGAATTGATGACAACTTAGATGAGGATTTATTTGAGAAGAAGATTTTACTGGAACTCCTAACTTTATCACCGCAGCACAAGTGTAACTTTCGCTTAAATATATTTGCCAAGCTTTCCTTTCTGTCCAATTGCTTTCCCTTTTCGATATCTTCATATTTGTGCGGAATTTTCCAATTTCCTTTATTAAATAAATTGAAAGATTTTGGTCGTTCCAGATATGAAATTATAGGAACAGACATGACTTGGTAATTCATCATTCTCTTTACTAAATTTTTACGTAACTTAGTCATTTTGTCACTGTTTGTAATTCTAATTTGTTTCCCTTTCGTGTTGATGCTAGAAATGCCTGCAGCACTACGAACACCAATCGGAATTCTAGACGATGTGGGATTGTCAATTTTTACCTTGTCTTCTATTAAATGAATATTTGGCGTCTCTCCAAGAGTTGTATTATTTGCAGATTTTGATGCATCAGCTTCCGGAGATGTCAGTATGACCAACTTTAATTTATTTGTTGGAAGGACTTCAATTGGTGATTCAACTGATGCATCGCAGCTTTTCACACGATTCCTTCGTTTAGAAACATTCCTTCTTTTTGCAAAGCGTTGCTTCTTGCAACTAGCTGACGTTGAATTAAGTCGAGCAGGTATTCTAGAACTGGTATACATTTTTGTCTTGGACTCCTTCACGTTTACCTTAATATTTTCAAAATTGCCAACATCATTCGCTAATTCCGGTGATGTTTCTGACTTTTCTATGCCCCCTTTATTATTACTTTCGTTAGTCGTCCTCAAAGGTATGGGTATTTTAGATGCTAATGTTTTTTCTGAATATCTAGTGAAGGAAGTACTTTTTTGTATAATTTGAACGTCATCATTCTTTTTTATTGGAGCCGTTGCTGGTCTACATTTCTTTAACTTTCTGTCAGAAGTGGCATGACATAATACGTCAACATTCTTTAGAATATCATTCCTTTCTTCAACATTTTCTTGATGGTTTGAAATAAACGGTTTTTTCATTGGAAATTTTTTTTTGATTTTCTGAACTGTGTTTATGTGGTTTGCCTCACTTAAAACATCACCTTTTCCAACGGATTTTACTTTTCTTTCTTCACGATTATGAATCGTGACATTTTTTTTATTTGTAACTGTATTCAATTTTGACTTTACATTTACATTTACACTTTCTAGTATATCTAAAGGAGCACTTTTAATCTCTGGGCTACTTATTTTTCTATAGAAAATGTCTTCAACGTCGGATAAGATGTCTTTTTCATGCTGACTACTTCGTAAAATAACTTCATCTAATTTCTCTTGATGTACAGTATCTATATTTGCTGTAAGGCTCACTTGTGTAAGGCAGTCATTACCATCATCTTCAGTCTTATTTGATTTGTCTTTTTTTCGTAAACGGCTTTCGCTTTGCGGTTTTGATTTGGAACCTGTCCTTATACAACAGGGTATCTTACTAACGTTTCCACTATCTAAAACATTGGCCACACTGCAGTACCTGATCACAATAGTAGTAAATTATGTATTACTTGAACGAAATGACGTGGAACTACGCGAATTCCTCGAGTTTTTTGCTTCTGTGTTGGACTTTTTCTTAGTGTCCACAGATTGTTCCAACATGTTTATGATCTCACAAGGCTTATTTTGCATTAGAAACGTGGAATTTTATACTTTTCATTACTACTACTAGAATACTTCTAGAATAAATCCTAATCATTATTCCGATAGTAAGAACAAGTCATCCAGTCAACTCGAAAACTTACCTTCTCGTAGGTTTACGGACAATTTTTTCCATAACTAAAATACCTAAATATGTTTATAAAAAGGGAGTTTGTTAAAAATTATTTTGAGAAACTTTAGTCCTTACCGAAAAATATATATATGAAATTGTGGACCTACTTATAATTTCATTTTTTAATAAAATTGACGTATTATCAACTAATGTCAATTATTGATTCAACACATTACTAGATTATCATAGAAATTGCGCGTTTATGATTATACAGGTGTCCCAATTACCTTATCCTTTCGTATTATTAACCTGGCCTTGATGAAGTTTACACTTCTGCTGTGTGGTTTTAAGCACACCCATTTTCTTAGTAATTGTTTATCTAATGTCATTTTGTGACCAGCAATATTTTTTTTCTGACAAATAAGGTTTTTTACTTAAGAGGGGCGTTTACTAACAAATAGAACGTTATGCAACTTATATTACTCCCGGGACGGGTAGACGCAAGGGGGTGTGAGTAGGTGGAGGTAGACGATATTCGGTTCTGTCACAGCGCTTCGGTTTTATTCACAGATTCTGTCATAGATAAAGGAATACTATATATGGGAAACATAATATATAAAGAATGAGTACTTACGGAATTGTTGATGTTGTTGATGTTTTATAATAAGCCAATTTTCGCTTGCCCATAACTTATATTATTAAACACTCGAATATTATAGGTATATACGACATTTCTTTTTAATTACAAACTATCACTCTGACTTAAGTCTGGAATAGCCGACCGATTCCGATAGATTTTCGTCTTCGCTAGGACCGGTAGAGATACCGTAAAGTGGGGATAGACGACGCAATAGCTTGGGAAAACCTCCTGTGAAATGTGTGTGACAATGTATACTATTTAATGTTTTTTATCTTCAAAAATAATTACAGAAAGTTTTTTTTTTATATCGTTCATCAAATGTGCAGCTGGCGCGTGGAGGTTGCTTTTTCTTTTGTGTATCAGCCTTAGTTAGTAGACATTAATTAAATTCATGCATTTTTGTCGTTATTTCTAAGACACACATAACTTTTTTAAGAAAATAAATTAGTACAAAAACTGACCTTGACATTATAAATTGATGCCTTTTGCATCACTAAACTCAAATTTGAGATTCTAAAATTACAAAATAAATTCAAAAAACGCGAAACGGCGATGCCTTAGTTTTCGATAGGTAAGCGCTCCTCTTAAGGGTCCTATATAGTGGATCTGTCAACAATGGAAAAATAACAGATTTTAGATGCAAGATATTTTTGTTGATTTTAAATTTGGAGAAAACCTTTCAACGTCAATTTATGAAGAATTTAGTAATCTACCCCGCTAAATAATCAAATTTAGAAAAAAAAATCGGATTAAAAAAATTAATTATATCAAAATATTAAAAACCAGTTTTCTCAAAAATCCTTCGGAGGAGATTTGTTTGCTTGGGTTCACGATATAAATTGGATAAAAAGCTAGCCCGCTCTGCACTTATATTTCGTTCAACTATTCTCTACTTTGTTTTAAATAAATATAAAATAAATTAAAATTAGGCAACCCAGATTACAATGAATTGTTATTCTAATAAAAAAAATTCCCGCTGTTACAAATGTGTAAATATTTGGTCATAAATGAATTTTTATTCACTTAGATATTGAGTTATTATTCCAAATGTTTATTATATACCGTAAGCGTCATATTTTAATTTCTGATAGGAAAGTAGCAAGAGGAAAAGAGCGCGACGAATTAAACTAAAGGATAAACATAAGCGAGGCTGCCAAGTAGTGCCAAGACAGTACTCTCGACAAACGATTCCCCCGACATCGACACTACGTTGCTCTCCCACCACTGTTAGCAAGGAGGCTACGCTGCATATTGTAAGGTCATCTTCTGCATGGTATAGAAGTGTAAACCGAAATTAAAATATGACGCTTACGGTATACCCTATGTATAATAAGTACTCGGACATCCTTGGCTTATTAAATTATGTGCTGTGCAACCAATATTACATTTCCATTCCACTATATAGGACCCTTAATGTCTAAATTTATAACATTAATTATTCTTATTACTATAGTTGTTTGACTTGTGTAAGTACCACGCGATCATTTAAATTCTAAATTATAGCAGGCGGGATTTTTTTTATTAGGTTGTCCAGAATGTCAATTATTGATTAAATGAAATTTGCGGTTATGTTATACTTTGTGACATTTGTGAATCTTATGTGTAATCGATTTAAATTTAATGGAAATGAAAGCATTACAAGATAAATTAGTTTTATTGTGAATTACAAAAGGTGTTCAAAGTGTTCTCCCCCTGTTGCAATGCAACTGTTAACCCTCCGTTTCATATTTTCAAAAGCATTTGCCAACATCTGAACGGTTATAGCGTTACATGCATTAGAAATTGCCTCTTGTAGTTCTTCAAGATTTTATGGGTTATTTTTGTAAACTGTGTTTTTCAGATACGGATAAATGAAATAATCAAGAATCGTTAAGTCCGCACTGCGAGGCGGAAATTCAATGACTCGATTACCATAAAAGTCGCGAATTCGAGCCATACTTTCCCATGTTTTGTGAGCTGTTGCATTGTCCTGTTGGAAATACCCATGTAAAAGTTCGTCATCTCGATATCTCTCAGCATTTATCGTTCCTTCAAAAAACACAGGTTCAAATATACGCCTTCTAGAAACCGCCAGCCAAACACCAATTTTCTGCGGATGGAGAGGCGATTGAATAAACTCATGAGGATTCTCCGAAGACCAAATACGCATATTTTGTTTGTCTATATAGCCGGATAGGTGAAACCATGCTTCGTCAGAAAAAAATGTTAAATCCAAAGTGTTGTTGTTATTTAAATTATTCAAAAACCACTGACAGTATTCTATTCATACAGGAAAATCTCGAGGGAATAGCTCTTGAACGACGTTAATCTTATAGGGATAAAGATTTAAATTTTCTTTTAACATTTTTTGACAAGTTCCATATGAAAGGTTTATTTCTTGGGCTAATCTGCAAAGAGATTTTTTGGGTGACTGTTCCATTCTTTCTGCAACATCTGCCACAATCTCAGGAGTCCTTTCTTTGGGCGCGCCACTACGAGCTTTCCTACCTACAGTTCCAACATTACGAAATTTCGCCACACATGTGTAAATTTCTTGGACTAATTTCTGCTAATCCGCAGGAAAATTAGGGAAGGCATTTTGAAAATCATTGATGCAGTGCGGTACTGAATATGTCCATTCACCATTCTCTTGTCGTTCGGCGTTTTTAAAATAACTTTCAGTAAGAAAAATCTTATGTTCTAAATCAAACATTTTGAAACGTCACTTTGACAATTCAAATTGTAAATTAGTACTTATATACCAACTTAATTTAAATTTCACAAACTGCTCTAATTTAGAATTTAAATGATCGCGCGGTATAACATTATATACATGGTACCAAGAAATAGAAATCGCTTTTTGCTATCAATTGTCAAATATTTTGACATCTATGACATTGTTTATATCGCGTTTCTAAATCAATTGTACTAAAATTACGTTTCTGTAGCTGTTGATACCAAATAATAAGGACGCGGAAAGTAGCACCACTACTGCTAAAAGCATAGATGTGTATTCTTCTCCAAAAAAAAAAACGATAGAAAGCAAGACGCATAAGTAGCGCTGAAAAGCAGACTATTATGAATGCGTACAAGAAAATTGTAACAGATACAAGACATAATTAAATGTGACATGATAAAGCAGGTTTCCCAAGCAGTGGCGGCCCGTGATTTTGTGGGAATGGAGGGCACCGGGGGGGGGTGTCTAAGTATTTAATATCAAAAATTAAGTACAGACAAAAAAATAAACAATATGTTATTTATTTAACTTGTTTGAAAATAAAATCCATTCGCCGTTCCTTACGATCAGCAAAATGATTAATAACCAATTCATTGATGTTTAGTGTTGGTTGATGTCAGTAATTGTTTTTCAATGGAACACATTGAAAACATAATCCGTTCCCTTTATAATTTAAAATTACCTTAAATGCAGAGAATATTTTTTTTTAATTTAATTCTTTGAAATTTATCTGGGTAAATCTACATTTGAAATTTCTTCCGTAGTATCGGGGAAGCAGAAAAGCGAGGAGGTATATCAAATGTATCAGGAGTAAAATAATAATATATTATCTGTTCGCTCCTCTGCTTTCCTTGATAATACGGACGAAATTTCATATGTGCAGTTTTGCTAATTGGTCGTGCTTAATGACCATTATTATAATAATAAAGAGTTAATTATATATACGTTTTATCAGTGCTTCATTTAATTCCAATACAATTATAAATTACTATGACTATTTTCATAAATTACGCTTTCTTAAAAGAATGTGAATTTGAAAAATAATTATGCTCGACATTTAAAGTAATTTTAAATTATAAATTGAATCGCCACTGATAATATGTCTTAATTCTGTGTAGACAGACATTTTTTAATCTGTCAAGATAAAAATGCAAGCAAACATCATATTTGAAATTTCCTAAATAAAGTCTGTCTAAACCAAATTAAGGAAGGCATTATCAGCCGCGATTCCGTATTTAAATTCTTTTATGAAACTGCAATTTACAAAATTTATCTCGGTAATTAGTCTACATTTGAAATTTCGTCCGTCGTACCAGGGTAGCAGAAAAGCGAGGAGGTATATTAAATATATCATCTGCACAATACTAGCTGGACTATATCCTAAATATAGCTACTATTGTGAATATAGAATTCTATATTGTTTTACTCCTAATACATGTGAATATTCTATATTCACGATATAGTGTGGCTACTACTTTGAAGATGTCGCCACATTTATTTTGTTTTACTCTTAATACATTTGATATACCTCCTCGCTTTTCTGCTACCCTGATACGACGGACGAAATTTCAAACGAATGTGCAGTGTTTCGGCTTCAGTTACTTGAAATAATTCTTTCTTGACAGACTAGAAAAAGTCTGTCTAGACAAAATTTAGACATTATCTGCCGCCCCGATTCCGTTTATAATTAAAATTACCTTAAATGCAGAGAATTTTTTTTTTAATTTAATTCTTTTAAGAGAGTGGAATTTACGAAAATACTCTTGTAACAGTGCGGATCCCAGGGCCACGTCACATCGCCCCACCCACCGGCCAATCGCCAAGAATGGAAGGAAGAGGGGCGCGTAAGAAAGCGTCAGTAGGTTTTCGACGGTTGTTCGAGAGACATTTGCATCGTTGTATTCGTTAAAATATTAATAATAGAATTAAAGCATTTAAACAAACTTTACTGTGTTTGAAATGTTAAAGTGGCGCTCAACTTGTGGCTCGAAACATATAGTTTGATATAAACGAATAGGAACCTGCAAGTGTTTTGGTATTAGTTAGTGAGTACCTAGAATTTATATTCTAAAAGTGTGAACCTTAGAACGCAGTAGATTGTAAGCAGTATTAGGAAATTATAGCACGATAACAGTAAGTTGCATAAAGTGCGTCTACATAAAGTGGATTTGAGCACTGCTGTTTCGTCTGGTTTTGTTTGCTTACAATTAGCTCGTAATAAATAGATTGTGATACGACTACTAATAGATGAAAATTACTTGAAACAGTACTACAACTGTAAGTGAATACTGAATATTAGAAGCGACTTGATCAACCTTTGGTGAGTTATTTTTTAAATTTAAAGTGGAGCATAATAGTAGATACTGGTTGCGCAACAGAGCTCAAGCTGGTAAAATGGCGGATCCAGTAGTAATGACTAATGAACAATTACGACAGCTCATTCAAAGTATACAAGCAGTAAATATAAATACTCAGGCAGTGCCGAGTGGCAATTTTGCTAGTTGCCAGTCGAGGTATGACGGTTCGAGGAATTCTGATGCAACTGCCTTTATAGATGCTATAGAAATTTATAAGAATTGCATGAATATTTCTGATGAAAATTCTCTTCGTGGACTGCCAATGCTTTTGGATGGCTTCGCTGCTTCGTGGTGGCAGGGTGTTAAAGATTCTGTAACTACTTGGAATGATGCTCTGGCGCTATTGCGTACGACTTTTGGCCCAAAGAAACCACCTCATCGAATATATAAAGAACTGCTTGCCACCGAGCAAGATTCGAAAACACCTACCGATGTGTTTGTTTGTAAATCACGTGCTCTGCTTGCACAGTTACCCAAAGATACCCTTAAAGAAGAAATTCAGTTAGACATGGTCTACGGATTATTACATAGACGTATTAGAGAAAAAATTTCGCGAGAAAAAATCAAAACTTTCACTCAGCTTTTAGAACAAGCCCGTGTAGTAGAGGAAGCGTTTCCCGAGGAAGTCATGTTTCGCAGTAATAAAGTAGAGGACAAGCGTCAGCGATGCAATTATTGCAAAAATTATGGCCATTTGAGAAATGAATGCCGCAAATTAAACGCGAAGCAGAATGAATCTGCGATGCCCTCACCATCAACTTCGGCGAAAGTTACGACAACTTCTTCGCAACCTGTTGCCCGTGAGACAGCTCCGATTTCATGTTTTGGATGTGGAAAGCCTGGATACGTGAAGAGCAACTGTCCGTCGTGTCAAGCACCTAAAGAAGTGTCGTTGGCCGAGTTCTTTTCCATCAGCACGGATTCTCACGTAGCAATAGTGCCACGTGCGCGACCAGTGCTGTTTGTCGACATATTAGGCTCTTATGGACGTGGTTTCATAGATTCTGGTGCAAAATTAAGTGTTGCAGGACGCAAGTTATATGAAATATTGCTAAATAAAAGACAATCATTCACAAGTGATGTATTAACCATGAGGTTGGCTGATGGATCTTGTAAGCGTGAATATGTATTAATCACAAAGGTCGTGGTGCAGTTGAAGGAGCGCAGTATTCCTACCACTTTTGTCATACTTCCCGAATCTGACAATTATACCTTGTTTGGTATAGATTTTATACAAGACGCCAAGATAGTCATCAATGCTGCCCAACAATCATGGCATTTTGCTGATCAGCCAAATGTGGAATATGACCTGAGTTTCGAAATACCTGAAGATTACCAAATTGTTGGACTAAATTCTATAAGTGCTTTGCGCGCTGAGGAAGGTAGTATGTTAGTTGATGTGGAAAGGTCTCGTTTAGATGCGTTACTATCAAGGAGCGAAGACATCTTTAGGCCAGGGGGAGAAGCAACACCCTATGCGGAACATCGCATAGACACTGGTGACCACCCACCCATATCAGTACCACCTTATCGTATGAGTCCTAAGAATAAGGAAATTCTGAAGAAAGAAATAGATCGGATGATGGAGGAAGGAATTATAGAAGAGTGTGAATCACCGTGGGCCGCACCGGTTGTGTTGGTGCCGAAAAAATCCGGTGATGTGCGAGTATGTGTGGATTATCGTGGTGTGAACTCTATAACTTTGCCAGACGCTTATCCATTACCACGAATGGATGATCTTCTTCATGCTGCGAAAAGAACATTTTATATGACGACAATGGACTTAAGAGCCGGTTACCACCAAGTGAATGTGCGTGAGTGCGATCGTGATAAAACAGCGTTCGTATCACCATTCGGAACTTTTCGTTATCGTCGTATGTCGTTCGGCCTTCGTAACGCGCCAGCGACGTTTCAGCGACTGATGGACCGTTTTCGTAGTGGACTTGGTGATGTTCTGATATTGGCCTACTTGGACGATTTAATTATATTGTCATCGACTTTCGACGAACATATTAAAGACTTGGACCTTGTATTTTCCCGCTTACGACAATTTAAGCTTAGAGCCAATCGAAACAAGTGCAATTTCGCGTGTTCTAGTATCAAATATCTCGGACATTTAATAACCCCAAATGGAATTCAGGTTGATCCTGAAAAGACTGCTGCAATAGCTGACATGGCTGTTCCCAACAACGTAAAACAAGTATTATCATTTCTTCAAACTTGTTCTTGGTATAGACGTTTTGTTCCCCAATTCGCTGACATATCCCGTCCATTGAGTAATCTTACAAAGAAAAATGCAAAATGGGAATGGGCAGCGACGCAACAAACTTCTTTTGAAACTTTGAAGAGACTACTAGTTGAACCTCCTATTTTGCTGCAAAATAATCCTGAAAAGCCTTATATCCTAAGAACGGATGCCAGTAGTTATGCACTGGGTGCTGTACTACTTCAAGGCGAGGAAGAAGATGAACATCCTATTGAGTACGCAAGCCGACTCCTCACGCCGGCAGAACGTAACTATTCGACAACTGAGCGCGAGGCTCTCGCTGTCGTTTGGGCTTTAAATAAGTTCCGTGGTTACATAGAGGGATCGTCAGTTCATGTGACCTCTGACCACCAGCCTTTAAAATGGCTAATGACACTGAAATCGCCTACAGGAAGATTAGCCAGATGGGCTCTCCTGATCCAGAATTTTAATTTGAAGATAGACTATATTCCAGGCAAGCGCAATGTTGTTGCAGATACATTATCTCGCCCATCTTGTGCGCATGACAACAAAAGCGATTGCGATGTCTGCAGTATATCCGTTGCACTACCCACTCGTTCTGCTGCCGACATGCGTAAAGGCCAATTGAAAGATCCTGAGTTACTAAAGATTGTCCAATGCTTTGAAGATGTGAGTGCCCACCCCGACGAATATGTGAAGTGGACGGAGAGAGGTTATCTCATGACTAATGGCGTTCTGTATAGGTATTGTCCGGAGGGAGAGAGTGAAGAAGCCTTACTTGTGGTTCCTACCCAGGAGCGAACACGCGTGTTGAATGAGTACCATGACGCCCCTACTGCTGGTCATTATGGTATAGAACGTACAATACAACGTATCGCCAGCCGATACTATTGGATCGGTATGCGGCGCTATATTCCGGATTATGTAAAGAAATGTATTGATTGCCAAAGATACAAAGCTGCTAACCTGAAGCCAGCTGGACTTGTTCAAACACCAATCTATGCCCAACGTTTCGAAGTGATATCTATCGATTTGTTTGGACCTCTTCCTGAGACTGCGACCGGTGAGAGATGGATATTTATCGTTGAAGATACGTGCACAAAATGGGTAGAACTCTTTGCTTTGAAACAAGCTACAGCTGAGGAATGTGCCCGAGTACTTATAAATGAGATCTTCATGAGGTATGGAGTTCCACGGAAGATGGTGAGTGACAATGGCGTTCAATTTGTAGGAAATGTAATGCAAAAAGTGGCCTGTTGTATGGGAGTGAAGCAGAGCTTAATTCCCGTGTATCATCCTCAGGCGAACATGGTAGAACGAAAGAACAGAGACCTAAAGCCCCGACTAGCAATACTTGTTGGCAATGATCATACCGCATGGTCGGAGAACCTAACAGCGATTCGCTTCGCTATGAATACTAGCCGAGGTGAGACCACCGGCTATAGTGCAGCTTACTTAACTTTTGGCCGAGAATTACGAACGCCGGATGACGTAAATCATGATCTGCGAGCTATTGTACAGACAGAAAATTTCATCCCGGAGATCACCCCATATTTGCAGAGAATTGCAAATACTCTACGTGACGCTCGTGACACACATGAAAAGCAACAAGACCGTCAGAAGGTTTATGCAGACTCCCGCAGGAGGGACGTGACAGGGTATAAACCAGGTGACCTCGTCCTGGTTAGCACACATCAGCTTAGCAGCGCTGCTGCACAAAGGACTACGAAATTTGCGCCGCGCCGAGATGGACCTTATACCGTCATTAAGAGGATATCCCCAACAACCTATCAAATAGCTAATCCCAATGACTTATCTGTGTCAATTGGCTCTTATCATGTTTCAGCACTGACCCACTTTGAGGGACCAGCGGACAGTTGTCCTGTGGTTCCCATTCGCAAGAGAGGAAGGCCTAGCAAAGGAAAAGCCACCACTCCTTCTGGTACCTCGTCGGGTCGCCGTCGGAACCAGAGGGGGAGACTGTAACAGTGCGGATCCCAGGGCCACGTCACATCGCCCCACCCACCGGCCAATCGCCAAGAATGGAAGGAAGAGGGGCGCGTAAGAAAGCGTCAGTAGGTTTTCGACGGTTGTTCGAGAGACATTTGCATCGTTGTATTCGTTAAAATATTAATAATAGAATTAAAGCATTTAAACAAACTTTACTGTGTTTGAAATGTTAAACTCTCAGTTAATACTTTAACAATATATGTATAATTGTAATAAAAATAAAAATATTTTAAAGTTACTATAACCACCTGGTATGATATCAGCATTTAATAGTTGAAATTACGCCCCTAGTATCAGGTAAGCTGAAAAACGAGGTGGTATATCAAATGTATCAGGGGTAAAATAAAGTATATTATCTCCTCGCTCTTTTTCTTGCTAAATAAAATCTGTCTAAACATACTTAAGGAGGGCATTATCAGCCGCGATTCCGTTCATAATTACAAATTACCTTAAATGCAGAGAATAATTATTTTTCAAATTTAAATTCTTTTACGAAACTGTAATTTACGAAATTTATCTCAGTAATTAGTCTACATTTGAAATTTCGTCCGTAGTATCAGGGAAGCAGAAAAGCGAGGAGGTATATCAAATGTATTAGGAGTAGATATAATAATACTGTGAATATAGAATTCTATATTCACGATATAGTGTGGCTACTTTGAAGATGGAGCCACATTTATTTTGTTTTACTCCTAATACATTTGAATTCAGTGGCGGCCCGTGATTTTTTGGGACGGGAGTGCACAGGGGGTCTGAGTGTTTAATATCAAAAATTAAGTACAGACAAAAAATAAACTCAATATGCTATTTAATTAACTTGTTTGAAAATAAAATCCATCCGCCGTTCCTTACGATCAGCAGAATGATTAATAACTCATTCATTGAAGTTTGGTGTTGATGTCAGTAATTGTGTTTCAATGGAACACATTGCTAAGGCACAGTAGTCTGCTTTCCCGCATGGTATTTCTAGAAAATGTTTTTATTCTCTTCAAAGTAGAAAAACACCGTTCACTTGATTTTTTTTTGCACGCCCCCAGAGATTCGCAAAATAGCAGATGACAATTTACAAAATCTTTCGCCAACATAGTCTCGACATATTATCAGTAACAAACTTTTATAACAGTTGTACTATTCAACCTTGGAAGTAAATTACAATAGTAGCATCAGAAAACTTATCATCCAACTCTGCTTAACAATTTATATTGTTAATTAGTAAATAAAATGTTAGCATGTGTGCTTTTTATTCTTTGTACAACTTCTATTGCACATGTTTGTTACATTAAAGGCTTACATTTTGACATTTAAATATAATTTGGTTCCATTTTTTTTTTTTGTTACAAACGTCAAAACAACAAAATTAGCGTGCGATAAAGAAAAACTTTTGCAACCAAAACGGATGTCGTAAAGTGAACTTTATAGCACCGAAATAGAAAAAAGGATTTTGCACATTACACCCACACAACCAGTCTGATAAACTGTAAGAGCTTCTGTTGAATTTTCTCGTCACGGTTTTATTAGTTTTCAAATTGTGATGTTCTAGTTTAATCAATAAATCTGGTCTAGGGAGACCTAGATTTTTTAATGCTGTGTTAATGTTACTAACGCAATTCATAGTTGCATTTGCACCGATAGAAATTACAACATACACTCACCGCTGTATATTACATACTGCACCGCCACCCGGACCCGGCACCATAGAGTAGTGTCCCGCCGCCTACATATATACGCGCGCTACCCGCGCCAGTTTCATCGCTCGATTTCTAATACAGACGGGGCAGCCGCGCGAGATGCCCCGGAGCCTACGTCAGACTGCGATTTTTAAACGCGCTGAAAAGACGGGCTGTTACTTCCGAAAACATATTATCTGTCATCAAACAAATCAGAAAAATTACATACAAATTAGGTATTTATAATTAATTTATCTGTTAAAAGAAATTTGTCACGGGGGGGGGGGGGGGCAGTGCCCCGTTGCCCTCCCTGCAGCAGCCGCCACTGTTCCCAAGTACTAAGTAACTTTATTGAGTGCAACATAAATATACAACATATCTATAAAAATTTAAGCTACTTTATACAATGTTATCTATAATAACATATACTTTTTCACGATACACTAATACCAGTATGCTCACTTTAGCTGTCAATGACGTCATTGCGGAGCAAGTCAGATTGACAGTTCTCATATGGGCTATATTTTGACGCAGTCTGGAGTTATTTTATCGTTTTATTTAAGTAATACTCTATTTAATATGCCAGGATGTGCTGTATAAGGGTGCCGTAATTACAATGGAAAAAGTAGAGATAGCCACATTAAATATTACAGTTTTCCCAAAGAAGACACGGTAGGAAATTTGTAGTTGATTGCGTGTAAAAGGCAGGACTCAATAAATTTGAAAAATGGTAATTACAGAAATCCAAATTACCCAATTTAATAGTAGTTTCTGATTATAGTTCTTTATTTAATAATATAAGCAATTATTGAAGTACTCAGGCAAAGTGGTATTTTAAAATGCTATCATAACTACGTAAGATGTTTCACTTTTTTTTGCATGTGTTTATACTACATTTTCAATACACAATGCATGAATTCATTTGTGTGTGTACTGTACTATCTAGAGGCTACAGTTATGAATTAATGGTCTGTAAATCTGAAAATTGTAATTGATAAATCTTTCATTTAGTGAATAAAATCATTGCCAAAATGTAAATAAAGATATTTATTTAACATATATTTTCTTTTGCATAGATGTAAATCCAATTTAGTGAATCACATAGATCTGAAGTATTCGATATTGGAAATGCACAGCTACATCTCTTTTAATAGAAGGGTCTCGGGCAATTGAAGAGAAGATAAACCAAGATTTGAATCAAGCAAATACAACTTGGTTGGAGTTTGCTGTGTTTACAATAATTATAAATTACCCACCGAAATACAAGAGCATAAAACTGACTCCACGATTTCAAGCCATAAATTAATCTTGATTCTAGATTAAACAATAACAGTAGTGACGTAATAATATTAAGTTAAAATAAAACTGCCAAATATAACTTTTATTTCATATTTTTCATGCCTTATAATTTTTTTAATTTCAAGACTATTGGGTTTTTGTGTCTGATAAAAACACTATTTGAACAAATCACAAATATTTATAACGGGCAGATAATGTATTATATGTTCCTTAAGAAAGATACCCTGGAGGTTATAGCCAAATGTTTGTAAAAGGTAGGAATTTTAATTATGGTTGATAATATAAATAATAACATTGACTATTCAATTCACCTGTCATTGTTCAAATATGAACCAATAAAATAGCAAATATTTACTTTCGTATCATAGCAACAGGAAATTTCAGCGATTATATCTTCCTAGAAGGTATTCAAGTGGATATTTTAAACAAGTGAAAGTTTTTATTAATGTAACTCATTTACTAACAATATTGAAGGTACAGTCGTGGCCAGAAAAATGTAGTACAACCTTAAAATTCATATACGTCAAAAATCTGAAATTTTATTATTGTGAGTCGAACTTCAACTTAAGCTGCTTGTCATAATATGTAAAATCAAATGTGATCAAATGTCCTAACATACACTATAACAATTTATTTAAAAAAGCTTGTACTACATTTATCTGGCCACGACTGTACAATTAGAAAAACTAACATTACTGCAGTGCTGCAGCAGACATTCTGGAACAGAGCTATCACTGGGAGTACCCGAGGGAGTACCTTTCTCTTGTAGCTTAATACCGTCACTATTACTGACAGATGTCGAAGTTGTACATGACACATTTGTTGTTGTAAAATTTCTTCGCGTTTTGGTGATAATCGACTCGTGGTGCTCATCATCAAGCTGCAAGTACGATTTTATGGAATTCAGATTTTGGTGTCCCGTTATTTTCATCAGTTGTTGCTCTCCGACTCCAGCTTTCGCCAGAGATGATACAGTTGAAGAGCGTACCGAATGATTTGATATCTTCCTTCTTTTAACATCTAATCCAGTTTTTTCAGCTAATAACTTCACCCATTTACTGATCTCACATATACTAACTGGACTGTTCTTATACCACACCGCATTCTCAACTTTATCCCAAAACGGATTCGGTGTCAAAAACATCCTTTCTGTTTTCACATTTTTTCCTCTCTTCGATTTCAGTAGATAATACAATCTAAATAACAGAAGAATATTAATTATACCGTCTTGAAATTAAATATAAATAGGTTACCTAACTGGACACATATCGGTATTGCTTTTATTCTCTATCAACCACTTGCTGCCTGTCAATGATTTAGTTCCCCCCTGCGCAGTTTTCGAAAATACTGGATTATACTCAATTCTACCAGTTCTTCTTCCCTTGTTATCGAGTTCCTCCTTGAAGTAATAGGTGAAACAGTTGCTCCCTTCTCCTCCCCGCCAAGCTAGTTCGTAAGATGCTATTAAGAAAAACTTTTTCTGTAAACCGTCTGGGGTACTCTCATCTAATATGCGTATCATATTTAAGTATTCTGGTTCTGTAAGTGCCGCCGCGTTGCTGGTTCTTTTTTCAGGACACGCTTGCAGTTTTCTTCTTGTAGCATCCCTGGCGTCACGTGCTGACTTAAATATTGCATCAGAAAACGGGTTTACGTTTATTTTCCACTTATTGAAGAACATTTCTTGAACCATTTTCGCCGTCACGTTCCACATGTGCTTGATGACGCCTTCTTTATAATCGGACCCATCTTTTTTCTTCATATTACATGCCCACGACTTTAAGATGACATTTAAGTCCACAGGAGAAGTAGATTGATCCAGTTTATAGCCTTTTGCTGTTAAAAATGTACTAAATTGTCTCCATACTGAATCTTTGGATTTCTTCGTGTTCCAAGGGATATTTTCGCAAATTTCAGCATCGATTTCGTCTTCAGATTTCGTGCCAAATCTTTTCTCAGTTCCCATTATTTAGAAACACCAGTTTTTATTCAACGAAACGAACTAAATAGGAACACGATTCCAAAAATTTTAATGACAAACATAAATGTTTTTTTTGTTGACATGGAAACGTAATCATGTGTAACTAAATTTTGAGTCATTTTAATATGAAAAATTGATTTGGTTCATTGAATAGTCTCTCGAATACGATTCGTAGTCAAAGTTGAGTCTACTATTTTTGTGGTGCTTTACACTCATGTCTTTCATAATTGCGAATACTACTCGTGCTCCGCACTCGTAGTATTTAAATGCAATCATGAAAGACATTCGTGTAACCACCACAAAAATAATCGACATAACTTTGACTACTCATGGTATTATAAGTGATAGTTCAAGAAGTTTATTTCAATTCAGTAAGAATCAATGTTTTTAAGACTACTAAAGAAATTTTGTATCAAATTGAAATCCAAATACTATTCTTACTATATCTTTGCCATATATTAATGAAAAGCAATCTAAATTAGTTAACAATAATTTAGAAATTCTTAATAAGCAAAAAGAAACTATGTGAGTTGCTACGATGTATAAAATTCCCCAAAATACTTTATAAATGTTTGCAGATGTACAAACATGTTGCTCTTAAGGTGATAATCTTGGAAAAATTATTGAATCAAATAATTTGCTTTCATAGATGATTAGTAAGCATTGGACACTTTAAAGCTTCAAAATTAGTCTATGTCAATGCTTTACACATTTTACTGCTTGATCCTAAAGTACTTTGAGGATTTGTATTATGTTATACCAAAGCATCTATTTTTTACTTTTTAAAGATTTTCAACTCATTGTTTATTGCTTCAAGTTGTGTTTTCTTTAAATCTGAGAATTGCATCTGAATTTAAATCTCTGCATGATTTGTTGGAAAATTCCAGTAATTCTTGTTGGAGTAATGTATGAAAACACGATGGCTTAAAATGAACGGAACAGATACATGCTAAAATATTTTTTTTTTATTATGAACAATGATAAAATCAGATTTCTGGAAGTCCTATTTTCCAAATTTATTAAATCCTGCCTTTCACATGTAATTAACCACACATTTTGTACCGTCTCTTCCTTGGGAAACCTGTAATACTTAATCTGACTATCTCTACTTTTTCAATTGTATTTACAACAACCATATACATACAACACAACCAGGCATATTAAAAATAGAATATTACTTTAAAAAACGATAAAACAACTTCAAACTTCGTCAAAATGTAGCCCATATGACAACTGTCAATCTGACTTGCTCCGCAATGACGTCATTGACAGCTAAAGTGAGCATACCGGTATAAGTGTATCGTGTACTTTTTGAACTTTTTTTAACAAAAAACAAATTAATAACATGTTTTATAGACAAATTTATTTTCTTTCATGTATAGTAACTACTAAATTTACCATTATGTAGCCTTAACTGGATTTATCTTTGGGGAATCTATATAAAATATAATTTGATACAAAATTCATATTTCTAACAGATATATCAATTTAATTTTCCCGCCTAAAATTGATTATATGTTAATTTGGGCTGGGGTCTGTTCAGAATTTCGTCTCTCCCTTTTTGGACCAAGGTATAATCATATTCAAAATCAACAACTTGACATAATTTCAAGCTTTTTACCTTATCTTAAATGATTATTGGTTTTTTTATTTACCAAAAAGGGGTTTCGATACAATCAAAAATTCTTATAAAGGAAAAGTTTTTCTCCTAAAACGTGTGTTAAAATATTTTTCCCTATAGCAAAGCACATCACTTTACACACTTTTGGGAGCTATTTTATAATACTAATTTATAGTAGAACAGTTTTAACAACCAAAACAGCCACATTTTTCCCATAGTAAGGTGGATCACAGAACTCGCTCACAAAGGCTTTCCTAGGGAAGATGACACCATTTCTAGTGTTCAGCAATTTTCAAAAAAACACCCAAGGATAACAAACCTGGAGAAGGTTGGATGAAGGCTTTTCTCAAACGGCACCCTGAAATTGTTACACGTACTCCCGAGGCTATTACTTCAGCAAGCGTGTCTGTGTCAGCGAAAGATATTAAGAAGTGGTTTACTGACATCCACAACTATATTTAGGAAAAATCGCTAGAAAATGTAATAAATGATCCTTCACGTATTTTTAACGGTGATGAAACGGCTTTCTAATATGCCTAGAAAGTGATAAAAGTCCTAGCTCCAAAAGGCTGTAAAAATGTCTACAGGGTTGATCATGGATCGTCGAAGAAGAATATTACAGTGATGTTTACCTTTTCTGCGGACGGAAAGTTTTGTAGCCCGATGGTGGTTCTTCCTTACAAAAGAATATTTGCGAAAATTTCGATGAAGAAGAAGATTGGGGAATCGGCGGCAGTGATAATGGCTGGATGACAGCACAGACCTTTTACGAGTATATCGCTAATGTCTTCCACCATTATTCAGTCAAATAAGGCGTGGAACTACCGGTCATATTATTTATTGAAGATCATAAGTCACACCTCACCTACCAGTTGAGTGTCCTGTGTGAAAAGTTGGGTATAGAACTGATAGCATTATACCCAAATGCTACCCGAATCCTGCAGCCCGCAGATGTTGCGGTTTTTCGACCTATCAAAATGTGCTGGTTAGAGACAGTGAGAGCATGGCATGCTGAACATCCAAGTGAAGCCATAACCAAACTGACATTCACACCACTCTTGAAAAAAGTTGTCATGTCAACTGTGAAGCCAGAAACCCTTAACAATGGTTTTAAAGCATGTGGATTTTACCCATTTAATGAAAACGCTGTGGATTATAGCAAATGTCTTGGTGGCTCAAAACACTTTTACGCCAAAAACTTAGATGACAATAACGAGACTGATTTTAATCCCAGCATAAATTATTAAACACTTCTTGGTATTGTGGGAAAAGAAAAAGTAGAATTGTTTGAACAAATAGGAAATGCTGTTAATGACAATGATGACAAATTTTTTTCACTCTATTCCGACTGGGAAAGTATTTTAATAGCAAGACTAATAAAGAGAAAATGGTTTATCAAAAAGATATACCCCGAAATAGATATTCCTTTCGACTTAGAGGTAGAACATTTACCGAACATCAGAATCGCCAAAGCTAAAAGTAAACGCCCAACGGAAAGACTTCGCAAAAATATAAACAAATGTTGGAAGCAAAAAATACTGTAAAACTTAAGGCCCGACTCAAAAAAGTAAGTAAGCGCAAAGAACGAGAAGAAGCAAATGCGGCAAAAGCTCAAAAAAAAATTGAAACCGACTAAATTGCAAGTCAAATGCTTTATTTGCAATCGTCAAGAAGGCGACCTTTCCTGTGATGGCTGCAAGAATGTGTATCACTGTAAGTACATTCCGAAGTCCCACCACAGCACATGCCCGACTTGGAAGATAAAGATCAATTTTTGTGTCATCAATGTTACAAAGAGGATGCCAGCGATGAAATCACTTTGGAAGATGTAGATCATGCTGTAGAAAGTGCCGCAAAAGATGTAGATGAGATAATACCAGGAGCTAATTAATAATAATAATAATATATACATAGTGATATCGGCTACGTCATGTGTATAAAGATATATCACACACAGGCAGTACATAAAATAAAAGAACACCAAATAAATAAACCAAATAAAACAAACATTACAAAAATTGACTAAAGTCTTACAAACAACTCTCAACCAATAGATTCTTCATTTTTTTTAAATATTTTAATATTATTACTCTCCCTGATTTGTTGTGGAAGACCATTGTAGATGTAGACAGACAGATAGCAATACATGGGGCATCTCCGAAAAGCCGCCGATTTATGTACCGGGAGACTACACTTATCCTTTGTTCTTGTTGGATAATCATGAAAGTCACTGTTTCTTTTAAATTTATCTTTATGTGTGAAAGCAAAGATAGAGCACTTATACACAAACACAGATGGAAATGTCAAAATTCTGTGCAAGGTAAATAGCGGACAACACGAATCCATGGGTCTCAAACCAAAAATCAGCCGCACAAGTCTTTTCTGAGCAACAAATATGCGATTCACATTAGCTCGCGACAAATTGCCCCACAATATGACATTGTAACTCAGATGCGAATACGCGATGGCATAATATATCTCCAATAATTGCTGAGAATCCATGGTATTTTTAAGTTTCAAAATGGCGTAATACGCGCTATTAAGTTTACCGACCACGTGCTCCACATGCCTTTCCCATGACAGATCAGGCTGCAGAAATACTCCTAGAAACCTAGTAGTAACCCCGACATCCTCAATTTTTTTCCGGGTATGGAAATGTATAACTGTTGTCTTATTCATATTTAGCATAAGGTTGTTGAGATCACACCATTTCTTCATTTCGCTTATAGCTTCATCTATCATCAACTGCATGCCATCCTCCGTCACAGAAGACAACAAGATCGAAGTAACTGTATAACCAGTCGTTATGAAGTTATGCAGATCGTTTATGTATAATAGAAATATTAGAGGACCCAACGATGACCCCTGCGGCACTCCAAGGCTCAGACTCTTTCTTACAGAGTTCCCACCGTTTACATCTACGTGCATGCACCTGCCCTCCATAAATGAGGTAATCAATTCATTTATATTCCCACGAATACCCAATGCACAAATCTTGTCACTCACAAATCTCGCACTAACAGTGTCAAAAGCCCTTGAAAGATCGAAGAACAACCCAGCAATATATTTTCCCTGGTCCAGTTCCTCGTTGACATGCTGCATAAATTTAAAGGTAGCCGTTTCTGTAGAATGGTTTTCTCTAAATCCATGCTGGTTTGGGTGAAGTATTTTAAATTTATTTATGTATTGCCATAATTCATTGACAATAATTTTCTCCATTATTGCGGAAAATGTGCTCAAAATTGAGATCGGTCTTATAGTTTTCCACATTTTCTTCACATCCACTTTTAGGCACAGACACAACACGAGCTAATTTCAAGATGTTCGGAAATTCTCCTTTCTCTACCATCAAATTAACTAAGTATGTTAGTGGCTTTACAATTTCTGGACAAACTTTTTTATAATCTTACTGTTAACATAATCAAATCCACATGGCTGTTTATTTTTTAACATCATAATGATATTTTCTATGTCTTCTTCTGTTATAAATGTAAAAAACGTACTGTGCGGCAGTACGTCAGACGCTGTACAATTATCTGATAACTTACTACCAAAGTGAGTACTCAATCTCTGTTCAGCAACGGTTGCAAAATAATCCGCAAACCTATTTGCTACAGCAGCACCTCCACTTAGCTTATCTAGCTTAGCTTTGCAAAGACCCACTAAGGAAGGTTCTGTAGTGTTTGAGACTGAGAAGGTGATACTAGAGGTTGCGGAGAGAGAGAGAAGGAAAAATAATCTTATAGTTTTTAATGTTCCTGAGGAGAATTCTGGTACTAAGGCTGATCAGCTTGCAGCGGATGTAGCGATAGTGGGCGAGATTTTTCAGGCCTTGGATGTCTCGCTTCCGGATACTAAACCGATTAGGTTGGGAAAGTTCGACGCTTCCAAATCCGATCGTAAGAGACCTATAAAAATTTCTCTATCTGGTGTGGGCCAGGTGAAGGATGCTCTCAGGAACTCCAAAAACCTGGGAATCGTCGACAGGCTTAAATCAATCAGGCTTTCAAAAGATAAAACCCCTTTTCAAATGAAACAATACAAGACTATACGTCAAGAGCTACTTGATCGTAGAACGGCAGGCGAGCGTGACTTAAGAATTAAGTATGTGAATGATGTTCCGAGGATCGTGAAATCTTCGACTGATTTAAACTAGATTTGTCCAACAGTACTACTAAGACATGCCTAGATGGACGGAGTGCTCCTCTACGAATTTACTACCAAAATGTACGTGGTTTACGGTCTAAAGTTAATGAGATTTACTGTTCTAGTCGGTCTTCGGGCTTCGATGTCATTCTGCTTTCCGAAACTTGGCCTTCGCCGGATATATCTAGCGAAGAATTGTTTGATTCATACTACTCCGTGCTCAGAAAGGATAGGGACTTCGCCGCTGTTGGGCGTTCTGCTGGTGGTGGTGTGCTGGTGGCTGCGTCTCCGTCCGTTCCGGTTGTCCCGTGTGACGTCTCCTACATATCTGCCTTGGTACCCTTGGTGGACATAGTTGTATCTAAGTGTAATTTCATGTCATCAAGTGTTTATGTAGTGGTGCTGTATGTTCCACCGAATATTAGCAATGACGATTTTTAATTATGTTTTGAACATTTAGCTCTTAGTCTTGTTGATAAAAATGTATTTATGTGTGGGGACTTTAATTGTCCCAGATTTAGTGCCGACAATAGAATGCATGATTTCAGATATAGAACCTTGAACAATTTTATGGTTACGCTTAACTTGGTTCAACTTAACACAATTGGGAATAGAAACAATAGACTGCTGGATTTAGTCTTCGCTAGTATCGGCCTTTCTAATAACATACACCATGATCCCAGTTCCTTGGTTCCTGAGGATCCTCATCACCCTGCTCTTAATATCGAGATGAACTTTCATATCGAATCCACAACAGCATTTCCGTCCAATATCAATTCCAGGTATAACTTTCGAAAAGCCAATCTCCCTGCCCTATACAATGATCTCTGTGGCGTCGACTGGACGCAACTGGAAGAATGCTCTGATGTTAACGTCGCTGTCTCAAAGTATTATGATATCCTACATTCTGCTATAGACCTGCACGTTCCAAAATACTCATCAACATCTCAGCGATTTCCTAGCTGGTACGACTCCTCATTAATCAAGTTATTAAATCTCAAGAATTTTTACCACAAGAAATGGAAATTATCGGGATCACTAATCTTCCAGGGTGAATTTGTCAGAGTACGTAGATTGGTGAAGTTGGAGGCACGTAGAGCTTATGGTACGTACTTGTTGAATTTGGAGAGCAACATATCTAAAAATCCCAGGGCGTTTTGGCACTTTGTTGGTCAAAGAATGGGAAAGTCAAGAATTCCCGGTACGTTAAGACATGGGGAGGAGGAGCTTACTGCTCCAGACGAAATTGTAGAAGCTTTTGCTAAAATATTTTCTGAAGTGTTTCAACCACGTTCTATTTTTGTCTCATCAGATGCCCATGTTTGCTCTAGCAGCTTTGTTATGGAGCCCTTTTCGACAGGTGAAACTCTGACTGCTTTGAAACACCTTAAAGCTGACTTTACTTCAGGTCATGATGAGTTGCCCAACTTTTTGCTTAGGGATTGCGCATCTGTTCTATGCGCTCCGTTGTCTGTGATCTTTAACCTTTCTCTCCGAACATCAACTTTCCCTGAAATCTGGAAAATAAGTAAAATTAATCCTGTCTTTAAGAAGGGTAACAAAGATGATATCTTGAACTACAGACCAATCAGTATATTGTCGGGGAGTTCCAAGGTATTTGAACATTTACTCTATACTAAGCTCTATGCATACATAAGGTCACACACCTCCCGGCAGCAGCATGGGTTTACTTCGGGCAGATCAACAGTCTCCAACTTGGTTGAAATAACACAATTTATCAGTTCGGGAATTAACTCTCGAAAGCAGGTGGATGTGTTGTACACAGACTTCGCCAAGGCGTTCGATACTATTGATCACACAATACTTCTTTCAAAGCTGAGTTCCCTGGGTCTTACGTCACCTGTCATTAATCTGATTGCCTCTTACCTGGACAATCGTTCTAATTATGTTTACTACAATGGATTTCATTCTAACACTTTTACAGCTTCTTCAGGTGTACCCCAAGGATCAAACCTGGGCCCACTCTTCTTCAACGTTTACATTAACGATCTACTGTCTATTCTCAGCTGTCGCGTCCTAGCTTATGCTGATGACTTAAAGATTTATTCAAGGATCTCGTCAGTCTGCGATTGTGAAGCCCTACAGAATGATCTACGTGTTATTAACAACTGGTGCCAGCGGAACAAAATAAAAATCAGCGTTAATAAATGTGCGGTAGTTACATATACCACACGAATCGAGCCACTAGTTTTCCCCTACGTATTGGATCAAACTCCTATTCCCAGGCAAACACAAATGAAGGATTTGGAGTGTTATTTGACCAACGTTTGAATTTTACTAATCACATATATTCGATATGCAACTCCGCCTCACGTGCACTCAGCTTTGTTGTCAGGTCGTGCCGGGAGTTCATGAATCCGGATACATTGAAGATACTGTTTTTCTCACTGGTGCGACCCAGACCGGAGTATGCCTCTATAATCTGGTATCCTTGTTACGTTTACCAAAACCTTTTGATTGAGAGAGTACAGAAGAGATTTTTGAAGTCCTTTTCGTACAGGGCTCGAGGCACGTATCCTCCTAGAGGCGTTGACTATGAGAGTCTGCTATTAGAACATGACGTTCCTTCCCTCTTGGAGCGTAGAGAGATCGCAAGTACCAATTTTATGGTTGGGCTGGTTAGTAACAGAATTGATGCCCCCAATATACTCTCCGCTGTGGATTTTTTGGTTCCCAGATACGGTACGCGTTCAAGCGATACTTTTGTGGTGGCTCGAGCTAGGTCAAATGTTTTTGCTAAGGCACCTCTTACGCATATGGCTAGGAACGCTAACGAACTATGCCCTGATCCTTTTCACTTTCCTTTTATTCAAAAGCCTCACTCTATCGATAAATGAATATGTCTTTCGATTTGACTCAATGCATATGTCTGTAACACTATTTATTTTAATTTAATCTGAACGCATTGGCTATGATGTACTAATTATTAAATATTTGCTTCTTAGTCTAATGTGCTAAGGTTTCTACTCATTGTTGTTATTGTTATTATTGTTATTAATACAATATGAACCACTGTATCAGATTTTAATATTAGTTTTTCAATTCAGGTTATGCGTGTGTTTTCATTTATATAAGCTTGAAGTGTTCCATAACTTGTCATCTATTGTAATGTTACTTGTGTTTTTTTTTTTTAGTTTTAGTTTAGGAAATGCTATCAAGAATTGATTGTTGTCCTGTAATTGGCGTGTGCTGTTGGACAAATAATAGTTATTTATGTAACAAGTCAGTAAAGTGATACTTTATCGAACGAGTCTGATTTACGAGCCAAGCGAGTGAAGCGAGCGCGGCTAGTAACAGACGAGTTCGGTAAAGGTACTTTACTGACGTGGTGCATACAAAATTTTATCGCCAACCGTGAAAATTGTTAATTTAAGAAATAAAGATATAATAACTTATGACAGTTTATGACAGTGACAAACGATTTATTTTTAAAGTCATCAGTCATGGCTACGCTGACAGATATTAGCGGCAGGTAAAGTACTTTATTGTACAGTACGATAAAGTGTTTCTTTACCTCCGTAAAACGCTATGGTAACGCATCACTTTACTGACGGTTGGCGATAATAGTTATTTATGTAACAAGTCAGTAAAGTGATACTTTATCGAACGAGTCTGATTTACGAGCCAAGCGAGTGAAGCGAGCGCGGCGAGTAACAGACGAGTTCGGTAAAGGTACTTTACTGACGTGGTGCATACAAAATTTTATCGCCAACCGTGAAAATTATTAATTTAAGAAATAAAGATATAATAACTTATGACAGTTTATGACAGTGACAAACGTCATCAGTCATGACTACGCTGACAGATATTAGCGGCAGGTAAAGTACTTTATTGTACAGTACGATAAAGCGTTTCTTTACCTCCGTAAAACGCTATGGTAACGCATCGCTTTACTGACGGTTGGCGATAATAGTTATTTATGTAACAAGTCAGTAAAGTGATACTTTATCGAACGAGTCTGATTTACGAGCCAAGCGAGTGAAGCGAGCGCGGCGAGTAACAGACGAGTTCGGTAAAGGTACTTTACTGACGTGGTGCATACAAAATTTTATCGCCAACCGTGAAAGTTGTTAATTTAAGAAATAAAGATATAATAACTTATGACAGTTTATGACAGTGACAAACGATTAATTTTTAAAGTCATCAGTCATGGCTACGCTGACAGATATTAGCGGCAGGTAAAGTACTTTATTGTACAGTACGATAAAGTGTTTCTTTACCTCCGCAAAACGCTATGGTAACGCATCACTTTACTGACGGTTGGCGATAAAGAATATTATTATTATTATTATTATTATTATTATTATTATTATTACCTCCATTTTCATCCAATAATGTAGAAATATTGCAATCTTTCAATTTTCCTGTTTGTTCGTTGATATATTTCCAAATTTCTTCGCTTTTATTGTTACTAGAATTCAGTCTATTATATAAATCATCATTCTTTGCTGTTTTAACTCTATGCCTATGATCACGTTTTTCAACTATATATTGCTCTCTGTAGATTTGATTACCTGTTGCGCGCACTATGTGATACATAAAACTTGATTTTTTTAATTCTTGGTTAATCCAAGTCAATTAAGAAGATAGCGCTAAGAATCAATAGAATGTTGAACATATTATGCCAAATTACAGTAGGGATAATGAAGTATTACATAAACAATAAAGATAAATAGTGTTAGGCGTTTATGTAGAATTTTGTTTTATTTCATGTGGATCTTTTACCTCAGCGCCTCGAAATACAATTATTTATTTATGACTTCTTGTGTAGAAAATTGTTCATCATGCCAATTACTGTAATATTCTTGAACAATTACTGTAAAAAGTGACCAAAAACTATACCATTTTGCAGTCTGTTACGTTTCATTTTGTTCTCGTTTACCCTTAAGTTTTAAAGTAGCCGCAGGGTACGGGAAAATTCAGTAATAACAGATGGAATTGCAGGTAGCATTCATTTAGGTTTCTTAGCGTATTCAAAGGTATTATCAATTTTTTAATGTCTTTGTATCCTAAGTCAGTGGCGGCTCGGGGTGGTTCACATAGGGAGTGTATAATTTCAAAATTAAAAAGTATAATACAAGAACGCTTACCCAATCTTAATAAGTTTCACCGACATACTGTTCCAGACAGGTACTGTTCATTGTACAGTTTGTTTTCGAATCACCCATACATATATTTTATTTAGCCAATAGTATATTTTATTTGAAATTCTTCTCGAACTGTTTTTTACACAAACTGGTACAAACTCAAGAGCGAGAAAGGTAATACTATTCTGATGTTTTCGAATCTACTATCGTTAAGAAAAAATGAAGTATTAAATTTAAGACCTGTTCAATCACGCTTCGAAGAATCGCCAAATTGAAGACGTAATAAGCAACCACAAACACTCCCGTATCCAAAATTTCACATTCATACGTCAATTTTCAGAAAACTGTTCCGCCATTTTGTTTTTTTTTGACATTTTCATTTTGGATTTGTGATCGGCGACCTAAGACACCCCCGTATCTAAAATTTCACATTTATACGTCAATTTTCAAAAATCTTCCGCCATTTTGTTTTTTTGACATTTTGATTATGGATTCGTGATCGGTGACCTAAGACACCCCCGTATCTAAAATTTCACATTCATACGTCAATTCTCAAAAAAATCTTCCGCCATTTTGTTTTTTTTGACATTTTGATTTTGGATTTGTGATCGGCGACCTAAGACACCCCCGTATCTAAAATTTCACATTTATACGTCAATTTTCAAAAAATCTTTCGCCATTTTGTTTTTTTTGACATTTTGATTATGGATTCGTGATTGGTGACCTAAGACACCCCCGTATCTAAAATTTCACATTCATACGTCAATTTTCAAAAAAATCTTCCGCCATTTTGTTTTTTGACATTTTGATTTTGGATTTGTGATCGGCGACCTAAGACACCCTCGTATCTAAAATTTCACATTTATACGTCAATTTTCAAAAAATTCTTCGGCCATTTTTTTTTGTTGACATTTCGACTTTGGATACGTGATCAATGACACCACAAAAACTCCCAAGTGCCGAATTTTACTTTAATCAGAAGAGAGAAATTAATTTCAGCTATCTCCGCCCACTCTGCATGTATGCGTAATCGTTTAAATAAAATTATTACATAAGGGCACATCAATGTTAAAAACAATCCTTTTCCCCATTAAGGAAACGGGGCATACGCGTTCTGGAATTATCGTATTTTAATTCAAATCATTATTAAAATATTAATCGACCCCTGTACATAGATAAAAATATTAAAGCAAGCGGACCGTTACGTATTATGTGGAGATGCAGAACCAACAGCGGTGAGCAGACTGGGGTCTTGCTCACAGGCTATGTATTATACGATATGGAAGTAGAACAAAATACAGTTCTCCCCACCTTCAATGTAATGTTAATGGCTTAACGGAGCAACGGTAGGGCTTTGCTCATGGGAATGTTTCTCTCGGTGGAAGGGGTAAACATTCGAATAGTTTACATCCGTGCGCTGTTAGTCGTCATTATATCTGTGACGACGATCGGTGCATGTAAGTTGTTACGCGTGCCGCACACGCCACGTTCCTGTTCAATAACTATGAATACGTAATAAATAAATACTTTCACAGTTAGTCGCCGCTTGGTTTGTTTTGTTTCAAAATTCCAGGGGGTGCAATTGCTCACTTGCTCTCATTAAAGAGCCGCCACTGTCCTAAGTGGCCAATAACTGTACCGTTTACCCTATGTAATGCATGATTAGTATTTTTGAAAACCGAATAAAAATATAGAAACATTATATTGCACACATATTACATTTATATATTATTAATGACATCAATAATTTGTTTTTAAACACCACATCTAATTATACGAATTCACGGATTTACTTTAAATTATACCACCAAATTACATCGAAATACTACATGATCAAAGTATATATATATATATTTTATGTTAGTTGTTATTTATCCGCAACTGGAACACTCGGTGTCGCTTACATCTTTCTTTTTCTGTAATTTTTGTAGTTTACTCGGACTTAATTTGACCTCAACTTTAAATTTACACTTGTTGGGCTCCTTCGTTATCATTCCTTTAAAAGTATCTTTCGTTTTGATTTTCGGCGGTCCTTTACCAACTCGAATCTCTACCTCTGGATCTGTATCAGTTGGTGTATGATCGTAATAGGAATACTCCATAACTTCCATCCTTGCCTGACTTCGATGTTTCGAATCGCAAGTGAAACTAACCTGACTGCATCTGTTGTCTGTCTCACTGCTAGTTGGCTTCGGTTTTCTGCAAGACTTGCGACAAGATGGAATGCTTTTTAAAGAAGCGGAAGCTTTAGAACCGCTACTGCATGTGCTAGTACATGAATATTCACTGCTGGATACTATAATCTTTCTTTTCCTTCTTCTTTTCTTCGCTGCTTTACGTTTGACGCAAGTACAGATGTAATCTTCTTCGGTAATATCTGAATCCATGTACGTTGAATATGATGGATAATTTGTACTAGCATACATAGAATAATCCATAGTACCAGAATAAGTATACTGATCAGGATAGTAACACGATGGATATATTGCAGGTGCTTGAGGTGGTTGCGAGAACTGATAAGGTGGAAATTGTGGCATTTGTGGCATTTGCGGCATTTGTGGCATTTGCGGCATCTGTTGAGTTGTAGGATACGGAACGATTCGCCTGCAGGGTGGTGGTAAACGTGGTTCGTCAAATTTATTCCAGTTATCTAATTCTGGTATGTCCATACAACGCAATTTGGATTTTATTTCTTCTATTGTTGTATTAATACATTGCATTTCTTTTTGAGTAATTTCCTGAATATTTAGATTGCTTCTGGTACTAGATTTTGGACAGCGACAGGGCGGCTTCATTGAACCAAGTGATTGCTCTATTTTATCTTCAACTTTTGGTTCTTTGGCTATACTTTGCTCATATTTTGATCTACAATCTGGCGGTTCAACGGGATCAAGTGGTTTTCCTACTTTTTCTCCTATTTTTGCCTTTGAACAACGACATTTTGATTTAATTGAGCCAAGTGGTTTTTCTACTTGTTCTCCTATTTTTGCTTTTGAACAACGGCATTTTGGTTTAATTAGGCCAGGTGGTTTTTCTACTTGTTCTATTTTTGGTTCCTTAATTACTATGTGAGCAGCCTTTGGACAATGACATGGTGGTTTCTCTATTTTTTCTTCTAGTTTTGGATCCTTCACGACACTTTGCTCAACATTTGTTTCATCTATTGCAGATGAACTTTCGTTTGCAGTCAGCGCTAGATTTTGGACCATCATCTGCGATATATCCATTATTCTCTGGTCCATTTCTGGCATTGTATATGTAAAAAGTCCCACGGCTTTTGGATCTTCATATGTTGGCGGAGGTATATTATATTTTTCCCGAAATTCTTTGCTTTTGACAGTGTTTACACTAACAGAATCATCATATATTGTATTTACGTTCTCAGATTCCAGATTTTTGTCCTCCTCATTTGTATTTGAACCTTCTTTATCTTTATTTCTGCAAGGATAGCATATACCAGGTTCTAATTGCTCCTTTGTTGTACCGCCATCTTGAACGATATCGTCCCGTTTTAGATTATCTACTAAAGCACGTGGAAAATTCTCACGAAACTGAGCGCTCGTCAATGTTGCAATGCTCATATTTGGTAAGCTGGAGAATTTCTTTGGCACGAAAGCGTCAGTACTTGCCAGAGTCATAGCTAATAGACCCACTTCCGCTAATTCTGATTCACGTGGAGAAATATGATTGGGATGTCGTGTGTGTGGGACATGTGATGCAGGTTGAATTGCCACTAGGAAATTAGAAATAGTCTCTTGGGCGCAAGCAGTATGAGTAATGGTGAAGGGCTGAGAGCCGACTGTCGTCAGTAAACCTTCACCTTCAACACTTTTATATTGCCCATCAGCGAATACAGTTACGACATAATCCTTGGGACATCGCTTCACTTTCATTCTGACGTCTGAAATTGTCGATATTTCTGAAACCGTTCGCTGAGAATCTGCACCACCTTCTACCTTGAGTAAAGTGCTGGCTATTTGAGTAAAACATATTTCTATTTCTATTTCAGACGCTCTTGGGCTTGCAGTATTGTCATTCTCATGTCGTTCTAATCCGGTAGCTGCCATTGGATCGTAATTTGGCAATGCTGCTGGCGACATATCTTGACAGACAGAAGCCGACTTAGATTTTCGTACTGCTTGTCTTAAATTTACTTTTTTGGGCAATAAGATATCACTCCAATGAATTTCGGTAAATGGTCCGCAATATGTATCACAGTCTTCTGGGAAATACTTGTATAATGGATCCATGTAGGGCTCGTTCTGAGCGAAGCAGGGATTATCATAAACAAACGTCGTCCTTCCAATTGGTAGATGTTCACAATCCTCAAGTTCCGTGCCACATGAACAGCCGCTTTCATCCTCACTCAGAGAATCATTCATTGGATCCATACGTGTTGATTCCTTGGCGGTTGAAGGAGACAATATGACTTCCGGCTGAGTAGTTCTTGATTCTGGTTGATGAACAGAACCTTCTTCTCCTTGAAGTATAGTAGAGCCCTTGAATAAGTACAGAATAGATATACCGGGTGTCTGTTTAAGCTCCGCCACCGGCCATATCTCAAAAACCGTTTATCGTACAACCTCGCGGAAAAAATCTTGATACTAAAACGTCCCACGGGAATTTCAACAAAAATATTTTTAAGTTTCCAAAATGATCGCAAGGGGGCGCAATTTTCAAGGTGAATTAAAAATTTGACAATTTTTCATTAAATTCCAGTTTAAGACCGGTTAAAAATTTTACTGGCAGCATTTTTAAACAATTTTCATTTAAAACTTTTTAATGTAACTCCCATACGAAGGGAAGGGTGGGGGGGGGGGGCATGTCTGCGTACAAAAGTACTTATAACTTCAGTTTGCCTCAACAGATTTTAATGTTTCTAGGCTCATTAGATAGAGAATTTAACAGAGGATTGAATTGTATGTAGCAGGAAATTACGTCGTTGGGCAAAAAAATAACAGGAGGCGTTGTAATTTATGTATATTACTGGTTTTTTCTTTAAAATTCCAAGTGGAACAATATATTTTTATTTATTATATATTATTATTATTTATATATTTTTCTCTTGACGAAGATATACAGGGTGTTTAAAAAAGATGCGGCAATATTAAAGGGCTTGATTGTCCAGGTCATTTTAAACAAAAAAGTTTATAATAAACAAGGTCCGCAAACGCTTCGTTACCGATCTACAGCGTGTTGAAGTTTAATTAAAAGAAACAGTAAAAATTAGATTTCTCCAAGACGGCATTAAAGATCATAATGAAATTTTAGGCGTGTTATTTTTCAAGAAAAAAATAGGACGCCGCCGATTTCTCTAAAAATAAAAATATGTTTCTATTCTTTGTTTAATTGTGAAGAAAAAAGCTCTCTTAACTTTCTATCATACGACGTACCGTTTTCTAGTAAAAAAAAAACACATTTTAGTGCATGTACATTTATTACAGAATTTTTTTTTAAAAAAAACAAGGGTTTTATTTAAGGGCAAAAACAAATATTTTAGAGAAATCAGCGGCGTCCTATTTTTTTCTTGAAAAATAACACGCCCAAAATTTCATTATGATCTTTAATGCCGTCTTGGTGAAATCTAATTTTTACTGTTTCTTTTAATTAAACTTCAACACGCTGTAGATCGGTAACGAAGCGTTTGCGGACCTTGTTTATTATAAACTTTTTTGCATAAAATGACCTGGACAATCAACCCCTTTAATATTGCCGCATCTTTTTTAAACAGGCAGTGAAGACATAAAAATAGGCTTTCATTACAAAAAGTCATGGACAGCGCTTCTTTGGTAGATTTTTTGATTTCGGTGTCCTAATTAATATTCTGATTTTGCGATCTTAAGCAACCGCCGCTCACGCCGTTATATTGGAAAAATGGTACCGAAACCAGTTTTTCGAGAATATCGTCTCTCTAGTACCACCTAGGTAAAAAATATCTATTACAAAAATTATAGTGCATTAAATTTCCTGCAACTTATGTCATAAACATTTCCTAATCAGATGAACAGTTCACGAGTTACAGCGCATTTAACTTCAGCAAATTTTGACAATCCGAAAAATCGCAATTTTTTTTCTCTAATTTTCAGTAAATCCCGATTACTTAATACGTACTACCTTTTTTTTTTTACTCATTTCCGCACGACAAATGTACGGTACTTATTTACGCAACTTTTAGATTATATTGTATGATTCTTTTCTTAGAAGTAAACGAATATTAGCGAAGAGGATTTCGCCCAGTCTGATCCAAATATTTAAAAACACCTGCCGTCTAAGCTCGGGGAAAAAACGTTAGTATTAGCGTTAGTCTATCCCAACAGACGCCAAGCGAAGTACATCCATTATGGCACTTCCAGGAGATATTTGTTTTGTATGCGAAAAAAGGTTAAATAAAGGTGCTGTGGTGACTGTGAAAGAAATAGGTTTGAAGACTTTGGCTTGATTTCGGTGCTAAAGAAGAAATTTGAGAATTTTAATTTCACAGTAAAACAGGCTACAGAAGATGCCGACACATTGATCGTTAGCACGGCGATCAGTACCTATGTCCGCATTGTTTGTTTCTGTATTCATAGTAGGAGAAAATATAGATCTTCTCGTCCTCCTAACAGCATTGGCGAGATCTCATCCAAACGTTTACCTTCGCAAACCAGGCAGAGAAAAAATTGTTGACAAAATTTACTCTCCTCGAAGTCTACAGTATGAAGAAATAGTGGCGGACAACATTTTGTTCTTGCATGCGTCAGCGGTTGTGATACTACTTCTGCTGTTTTCAACGTAGGAAAAATTAAGTTTCTAAAAACGCTTGAAAAGAACAATTATTTAAGCCTAACTATACAAGCTTTCAAAAAACAAAACTCAGATCCAGAAGTCATTGGTTGTGCGAGCGAAAGCTTTTTTATTGCCCATTACGGCGTTTGCAAAGATAACACCACTATTTTGGGCTGCCTGCGTTATCAAAATTTTCCAAGATCCGTGACGAAAAGTAAATTCGATCTTTTTACATTACCCCCTACTAGAGAAGCTGCACGGTAACATTCTCTTCGGACCTACCACTAAGTTCAGGCTTGGTATGATATATACGAGAGTCCCAAGAACTGAGGTTGAGAAAGAAGCAGGATTGGGCTTACTCCACCGAGGACAACAAAAGATTTCGGGTGCCGAATTTTTTGTTCTACTTGCACTCCTGAAATTCATTTCGTGCAAAGTGCAAGAAGGGGTGGGGTCCAGCCTGTGGGTGTAGAAAAACAGGCTTGAAGTGTTCTGTTATCTGCACATGCTGCCATGGAGACGCGTCTGAAAACAGCGCAGAGATTTTTTCCGGCTCTGAAGAAGAAGAAGAAGACGACTACGACGAGAATGAAGACCTGACCGTTGCGAAATTATTGGCACACGAGGACGAGGAATACAACGAAGACGAAAAGTGGAAGAGGAGGAAAGACATTTGCAAGATGATATTGATATCAGCGAGCCTGGACCATCTAGGGCAGGTATGGCGAAGCTATGACCCGTGGGTCAGACATTGACTCACGCAAGCTTTTTAACTGACCCACTCATTGGTTCTTATAAATTATTTTTTTATATGAAAAACAAATATTTCGAAGTGGACTTGAGCTAAAACATATTTTTTACAAAAAAAAAGAGAATTTTTCTCAAAGCAGTGTTTTAAAAAGTTTTTTGGTTTCAAGAAACAACATTACAGCTGCTAATTTTCAAGTTGTCCATTGCATTGCTCGCCATGGGAAATCTCTTTCATAACGGCTTAAATTATGCAGAAATGTGTTCAATTGCTTTAGATGAGAGTAATGATGTAAATGGTTATGCACAATTAGCAGTTTTTGCTCGGTATAAATCGGGAAATATAATGAAAGAAGAGTAAATAAATCTAATAACGTTGAAAGGGAAGTGTACCGGTCTTGATATTTTTAAAGAATTTCATATTGCATTTAAAGAAATGAATACTGACTGTTCAGTATTCTAGTGAGGTATAGGAGTGGGGAGCCCACGGGACACACATTATTTACAGCAGTAGGGTAGAAAGAGTATAAGAGAAAACATATCACTGTTCATATATTATTCATTAGTTTTGTGACGTCCTAACAACTGTGTTATTGTATAAAAATTGTTAAACTAAACTTATTCATTAGATATTTACTCTTCTCACATAATTGTTTTATTAAACAAGGGAACATCCCAAACATTTGGTCCTTCAGCCATATATATACATATATGTTGTGTACACATTTATTGGAGCATCGAAGAGTCGTACATGCATACATACAGTGCATACCTATCATACATACATAGTGCGAGAGCGAATACAGTATACCAGCGAGGAGCGTGTGAGAAGGAGAGGAGCATCAACGTCCGAGTCAGACGAAGTTTTTTGCAAAAAAGTCAACACAGCTGCACATTGGGCGTCACAAAAAGCAAGTAAGTCAGTATCCTATTCATTTAATATTCCTTTTTTACTTCCTTCGAATATACATACATTATTATAAGTTAACACAACATGAGCGAGGAGGATTTAAAAAATTCCAGAAAGACTGTAAAAGCAGCGGTTACACGTATATACAATTTTGTAAAAGACTATACCGACGGAGATTTAGAACAAATTGCAATTAGAGATATTAAACTCGAGGAACAATGGGTAAAATATGATGAGATACAAAGTCAATTAGAGAAATTAAATATAGAAAATGAGAGTGACAGAGATATCTTTGAAACATCATATTATAACGCAAAGTGTGCCATAAAGAAAATAATGAATACCAACGCCAATGTTAAATCTGTTATAAAAGCGACAGATAAAAACGAACCAATAAAATTACCTCACATAAATATTCCAATTTTCTCAGGGGAATATCAATCTTGGCAAAGTTTTCACGATATATTTGAGTCATTAATACACGAAAACAATAGTGTACCAAAAATACAAAAGTTTTACTATTTAAAGAGTCAATTAAAGGGTGAAGCACTACAGATAATAGATTCTATCTCAGTATGTGCAGACAATTATGACGAAGCATGGAAACTTCTAGTAGATAGATTCAATAACACGCAATTTTTGGTGAACATACACATCAAATCACTTTTTGAACTATCACAAATAACAAAGGATTCTGTGACAAGTCTAAGGCATTTAATAAATGATACGAAGCAACATATAAGATCATTAAAGTCTTTAGGTCGTCCAAGAGAGAGTTGGGATGATATAATCATTTATTTAATAACACAAAAGCTTGACAATCAATGCAGGCGTGAGTGGGAGTTGCGTAAAGACGCAAATACACAAGAATTACCAAAATTGGAAGAACTTTTCACATTTTTAGAGAAACGTTGTTTTTCATTAGAAGCCATGGGAACAGTCTCACATGAGAAAACAAAATTTCAAAAAACAATTCATTCACATCATTCCACAGAGAATAGCAAAACAAATGGCAAAGGTTGTAAATTATGTGGAGATTATCATGCATTGTACAAATGTATGAAGTTTCTCAAACAAGAGCCAAGCGAGCGAACAGAAACAGTGAAAAAACTCAATGTTTGCTTTAATTGCCTGCATGATTCTCACAATGTAGCACAATGTACATCTACATCTACGTGTCGTTTGTGTCAACGAAAGCATAATACGCTAATTCACATAGGGAGAAATAAAACTGAAAATAGTCATTGCAAGAACAGTACTGGGCAGAGATCAGAGTCAAACACAAGGAGCAACGAGCAAGCCATAATTCCGAGGCAGAACTTTGCATTGCAACAATTAAATAATTCATCAGAAATATTACTAGCTACAGCACTTATTAATGTTAAAGATATGCAAGGGCAGTGGCAACAATGTAGGGCTTTATTAGATAGTGCGAGTCAAACAAATTTTGTAACATCTAAATTGGTCGAGCGGTTACGCCTAAGAACTACAGATAAACACATTCCTGTAGGAGGAATAGGTCAAATCTGCACTGAAGTAAACAAGAGTGTTTTTATTCATATATCATCACGAATGAACAATTACAATAAAACATTAGAATTCTTGATATTGGACAAAATCACGAGTGAGTTGCCAACAATAAGAATCGATTTAGAAAAATGGAATTTACCATCGAATATACAATTTGCTGATCCTAACTTCAATATACCGGGAGAAATCGATATGCTGATAGGAGCAGAAATATTTCTGGAGATTTTGAAGGGTCGCACAATAAAATTCCATAAAGATATACCACCAATACAAAATACAAAATTAGGCTCAATCATTTCAGGGCGAGTTCAACATTCGTTAGTCAGTACTTTTCAGCCAATTTGTTTGACAGCAGAAGAAGCAGTTGAAACACAAATGAGACGATTTTGGGAAATAGAAGAAGTTTACAAGAAACATCTATCGACAGAAGAGATTGAATGTGAGAAACAGTTTCAAGAAAACACTACTAGAAACGATACAGGGAGATTTATTGTAAAACTACCGTTTAAACAGCCACCAGAGCAAATGCTAGGAAAATCATATAACACAGCATTTGAACGTTTCAAAAAATTAGAAAGCAAATTCAAACAAAACAAAGAGTTTAAACAACAATATTCGCAGTTTTTGGAGGAATACTCAGAATTGGGACACATGGAAGAAGTTCTGAATGACGATGTCTCAGAAGGATATTACCTACCACATCATGCAGTACTCAAAGAGACTAGTTTGAGTACAAAGATCAGAGTTGTTTTTGATGCAGCAGCTACGACAGACAATGGTGTATCTCTTAATTCTATGTTAATGGTTGGTCCATCCATACAAGATGATCTGTTCAATATTCTATTGCGTTTTAGAACACATCGATATGTAATAACAGCTGACATAGAGAAGATGTACAGACAGATTCTTGTGGATCCCAATGATGTCAAATACCAAAAGATATTATGGAGAACTGAAGACACTCAACCCATCAAGGTCTATCAGCTCCAGACGGTAACATATGGTACGGCGTGTGCGCCATACTTAGCTATACGTTGCTTACGTAAACTAGCTGACGATGAGCACCTCATTTTTTTCAATGTGGCGGCGCGAGCGGCGGTCGCTCAAGGTCGCAAAATCAGAATATTAATTAGAACACCAAACTGTAGAAATCTACCAAAGAAGAACTCTCCATGACCTTTTGTAACACTGAAAGTACCCATTGCCTGGACTAATCATGTGAAGACAATCCAGAAAAATAAACTTTTTAAATATAGGCAAATTAATTTATTTATTGCGAGTAATGATTTTATTTTTATTTTAAGAGAGTGACTAGACAATGTAGGTTGGTTTCATTTGAATTTTCAACAATATAATATAATACATTAGTAACGAAAGTGTATAAAAATTGATATCTATCTAATTCATCCCCGCGTATAACATAAAAATACGTAAAAGAACAATTATTCCTAAACATAAATAAGCAAATACTTTGACGAAGTAATTGTACAAATGAACAAACAAAACACATTTAAACATTTAAATAAGAAAGTACAAAAAATAAAAAAAACCATCTTAACTGATCTTAACAAATATCGGTGTCCACCGTTATTTTCAACATACATGTTTACTCGTCGATTAGTAGAGAGCACAGATGCTTCAGTTTCCGAGGCAGAAGTTAATTGTATTAATCGCATTTGTGATTCTCTCGATCATATTTGCATGTCTAGTCGGTTTTTTGTGGTAAACAATCTTTTATTCTGCCCCATAAAGAATTCTATGGGAATAATGTCTTTTTTTGGGGATAATTTAGAGATTACTGCCGAGAAACAAGAACTTCATTTTCAAACCATTATTGCACAATGAAAATTTAAATAAAAGCAAACTATACACTGTCCAGTATTATTATTATTTTATTTCAATGTTAGAAAAGACAAGAAATGATATATAAAAAATAATGGCCAGAGAGAATTTGGAAACATTTAAAAGAGGAATTCAACGTAATATATGCAATTAATTAAAAAATCGGTGATTGAAATGAACACATTTATGAAAGAGTAAGATGAAAATTCAAATGAAAGCAAATTATACACTTTCTATACAGATCGCCCGTATAAGGTCGAAATTACGACGGACAAAAGAAATCATGTATAACATCACGCAGTTACTGAATAGCACTCACTTCATATGGTGAACTCCAACATCTGTTTTCGTCCAGAAAACGGGCAGCAAAAAAGTCGTTTTGCTCTTAAATTCCTTTCTTCATCGGCGTAGGTAGAACGTGAGGGATTTTTAAAATTTATTATATTTCATAAGATAAATAATGTACGGAGAGTTTACTGGAATTGAACAATAAAATGAACAAAAAATAATGTATTTTGTATTGTATAGATTACCACTCACTTGTTATCCACTTATATAAATAAAATTAAACACTTTTTAAAAATACAAAATTTCAGTAGTGCGCCTGTGGGCAATGAGTCATCGGCAGGGCCGCCGTCAGCACAGCCAGGGCCCGGGGCAAAATAATACAGCGGGCCCACTCCCACTCAATAGTTGATGTGTTTTATTTTTGTCAATAGTATTAATATATGGATTAAGGTTTTATGAAAACAAAAAAAAAACTAACTACTGCATTATAATAACAAGAGTTTATTATTTTCCATAAAATAAAACAAACTTACTTATAAACTTATTTAATAATAATTACTTAAAACTTAAGTAATGTTCATAATAACACTAACAGATTTTGAACTATTTTTTATTTACAACAACACTCTTCTTGCCTTCCTTTCTGCGAAAGTTTGAATAATTCAGTCAAAATTCAATGTTCTTGGTAACCTAGACTCAATAGACAACACTCCCAAATTTGACAATCTTTGCTGCCCCATAGTCGATCTCAAACAATTTTTGACTCTACTAAGCACACTAAACGAGCGTTCTGCCTGTGCTACCGAAACGGGAAGAGTGCAAAATATACGGAGTGCTATACACAAATTAGGAAATAAACTAGTAATTTTTAGCGCTGATAATTTGTTCAGCAACTTTAGAGGTGGCAGTGGAGTGTCCGAGATGTTGCTCTTTGCAATTGATTTTAAATATTTAACCTTCTCCAACATCCACTTCGTATTCATTTGAGAATCCACCACATACTTCTTCAATTTCTTCGTCATTCATTTCTTGATATTTCGACAAAAATGTATTTCTTTTAGTGCTGTGAATCTTGATGTCAAATTGGCCACTAGGATATCAATTAATTTGTAGAATACTTCGATTCTAAATCGTTCTTCGGGGTCAAACCTGGGTTGGTTAGACTCCGTCTAAGCACTTTCTTTTCTCTTTAAACTTATAACAACATTCGTACTTATAAATTTCTCTACACTGTCAGAGTATGATAAAAGTACGTGATATTATTTATTATAGATTGAAATGATTTTTTATTTGCATGTATTTGTTCAACAAACTTTTTTACGGTATACATTTTTTGATCAACGCTTATTTTAATCGGGCCCCCGGGCCCCAGGGATTTTGCCCCCCTTGCCCCCCCCCCGCCCCTGACGGCGGGCCTGGTCATCGGCGCGCGTGTCCGGTCTTTACTGATTAGATTTTCAGTGAAATCAGTAGACCGGAAGTAGTAGTTTTCATTAGTGAAAAAATCAAACTTTACCAGTATTTCGTAAACTACCAAGTTTAATCATTATTCTTAAAGGTGCAGATTTAGGGTCGTGACGACTTGCATTGTCGTGTCGCATACCACTAGAGTTACCTTGTTTAAAAAATTCGTTATTTTCTAACCTTTCCATTGACCAGATGCAGTATTGCAGGCGTTATAAATTGTCTCCAGATTCTAAACATTGATTAAACTTATTTTGATTTAACATTCCCTATACTCGTGTTTGCGTTAAATTTAAATATAAGGCGTCGTCCCGCGTAGATGTAAAGGATTATTATTAATCTAAAAAAATACTAGATTTTGGTAAACTCTACAAATACACCTTTTACCTTTACTATTTGTAAAATATTCTTTTCATTGTCATTCAAAGTCCTGCTAACATAAACATTACGCGGCTTGATAAACGATTCATAGCGGATCAGGTTATTGTTAATATTTAGCAACATCGTTTTGTATACATAGGTATGTAAATACTCTACGCTTACAATTTTTGAATATGAAGAATAAAAACACTTAACATCTTAGTCGGTGTACATATCATGCTATTAAAAATATATTGTTCCATTTAAAATTTTAAAGAAAAACAAGTAATACACATAAATTAAGAGCAGCACCTGTTATTTTTTTCGACAACAATGTAATTTTCTACTACATACGCTTTCATTCCATATAAAATTCTCTCTCTAATGAGCCTAGAAGCATTAAAATCCGTTATGGCAAACCGAAGTTACACCTACTTTTGTACGTAGGCATACCCCCTCCATCTTCCCCTCGTATGGGAGTTAGATCAAAAAGTTTCAAATGAAAATTGTATAAAATCGTCTGAAAATGTAGTTTGTAAAAATTTTAACCTGTCTTAAACTTGAATTTAATGAGAAATGATCGAATTTTTAATTCACCTTGAGAACTGGGCTCCCTTGCGATCATTTTGGAAACTTAAAGAATGTTTGTTGAAATTCTTGTCGTTCGTTTTACTACGAAGATTTTTTCCATCAGGTTGTAGGATAAACGGTTTCCGAGATATGGCCGGTGGCATACACACATCTACACCAAGCTGGCATTGCAAACAACAACGTACAGAAAGCTGTTTCAATCTTACATAGATCTCATCAGTGTACGAGCATGCTGTTCACAATGCCTTAAAAACTTGGACTACCTGCATATATACTCGACGTACCTACAAATGCCAATGAGAGATTCCGACTATATATACAGGTAGTCTTGAGTAAACGAATTTAAAAAGTAATAAACTTATTTATACACACCTGAGGTTTATCACGCTTGCATTCACACGCCGCCTTTTTATCAGTTTCTCCTTCAGTAGCCGACAAAACTGAATCTTTCAAATCTAAGTTCCAGCATTCGCAAATTTTCTGTTAACACAATGTTATTAAAAAATACTGCGCACATTAATATAAAATATATTACTTTCGGTGGCTTATTTGAAATAATTTCATATGTTCCTGGTGGTGGCAAGGCTATAGATAACCACGGCATTTCAATAGTAGCACCACACTTGTCTGAATCCACAACAACTTCAGGCAATTCATTTTTGTCGCATGTGCACCCAGACTCCGATTCCGTGTGTTCAAGCTTGAAACGAAGACCGTTATCCCCAAGCTCTTCCATATACATTTCATTATAATCTTCGTCGCCCTCATACATACATTCCAAATTTGGTGTTGGTTCGTTTTCCATATCGCAATTACAATATTTTGAAATCGATTCTTGATATAAAGCACTCCTTTGAGTTGGCTTCTTCTCTTTGGGTATTGAACAAGCGCAGCTCTTGTCAACTTTTCCAGGTGGTTGGCTTTCTCCGTTAACATAAAGTACTTCAACTGAGCATACACATTGTTGTGAAGCGTCACCAGTGCATCTAATCTCTTTGCCACCTATACCTTCGCTTTCGTCAAGATTTTCGGCAAGTTGTTGAAGATACGGTTCCAAACAAGCGGCGTGTTGCTGAATTAGTTCGGGATCTTTCGCATTAATGGAATCGTGAAGTAGTTTCTTCATATAATTCTCTATGCTTTCTTTGTACTTTTTATTTTGTTGCGAACTACAAGGACATTCGTTTTTCTTAAGTTTCGCATCATCCGGCTTCTCATTCGCACACGCACATACATTTAGCGGTCCCAGAACCAAGTCCTCATTGGTTTTGCTGGGTTTAGTTCTATCTGACTTAATTTTTAGAGAAGATGACTTCATTTCTTTCGTTTTACAGGGACAAGTGTCATTTTCCAGTTGTTCTACACCATCTGTTAGTTCCTTTTGAGATAAGGATTTAGCTGATTTTATAACTGATTTAGAAAGAGATTTGCTCTGAATCTTACAGACGCATATTTCAGAATGCGTTTGCTTGATATTAGAAGGTAATGATTTAGAGTGGCTAATGTGTGCTTCCTGTCGCGAAGTTTTTTGTTCTTTTGGTTCCTGGCAATCACATACTTTAACAGGAGTGGGTTTAGGCATTTCTGATTCGATAAAACTAACAGTCTGCGTTGGTGGTTGTTTGGGTTTACATTCGCAAACGTTAGGCTTATAAATGGGTTTTTCCGCACAAGAACAAACATTTTGTTCACTTGATAGTTTAGGTTTCTTACAACCACATGGCAAAAATTCTTGAGTATCTTTATTTTCTACCAATTGGTTTTGAGTTGCACGTTTTTTCTCTTGCTCACTCAACAATTTCATTTCATAATCCGCCATGCAAGTACAAATATCTTGCTTTGTTTGTGTCATAGGCTTCTTACACACACCACATGGAGGTGTTTCCAGAGATTCAACAGCTGACTTACTTTTCAATATTTCACTTTGTGTTCCACATTCTTTCATCGGTTCGGAGTGACTAAGGTGTGAGTCCTCTATGGAACTTTTTTGTTTTTTTGGTTCCTGGCAATCACATACTTTAATAGGTGTAGGTTTAGGCATTTCTGATTGAATAACACTAACAGTCTGCGTTGGTGGTTTTTTAGATTTACATTCGCAAACATTAGGCTTATAAATGGGTTCTACAGCACAAGAACAAACATTTTGTTCACTTGATAGTTTAGGTTTCCTGCAACCACATGGCAACAATTCTTGTGAATCTTTATTTTCTACCAATTGGTTTTGAGTTGCACGTTCATTCTCTTGCTCACTCATCAATTTCATTTCATAATCCGCCATACAAGTACAAATATCTTGCTTTGTTTGTGTCATAGGCTTCTTACACACACCACACGGAAGTATTTCCAGAGATTCAACAGCTGACTTACTCTTTAACATTTCACTTTGTGTTCCACATTCTTTCACTGGTTGGGAGTGGCTAACGTGTGCTTGTATGGAAGTTTTTTGTTTTATTGGTTCCTGGCAGTCACATACTTTAACAGGAGTGGGTTCAGATTGAATAAAACTAGCAGTCTGCGTTGGTGGTTGTTTGGATTTACATTCGCAAACGTTAGGCTTATAAATGAGTTTTTTCGCACAAGAACAAACATGTTGTTCACTTGACAGTTTAGGTTTCATGCAACCACATGGCAACAATTCTTGTGAATCTTTATTTTCTACTAAATGACTTCGAGTTGCACGTTCTTTCTCTTGCTCACTCAACAGTTTCAATTCATATTCCGCCATACAAGTACAAATATCTTGCTTTGTTTGTGTCATAGGCTTCTTACACACACCACATGGAAGTATTTCCAGAGATTCAACAGCCGATTTACTCTTTCCACATTCTTTCACCAGTTCAGTTGTTTTCAATTTGTATTCTTCAGTACAAGTCTCGTGCTTAGGCTGTAATTTAGCTTTCATACAACTACATGGAAGTATTTCTTGCGATTCTGATTCAGCAGCTGAATCGCTTTTTAATACTTCAGTTTGTGTTCCGCAATCTTTCACCGGGACAGATAGTGTTTTCAATTTGGATTCTTCAATACAAGTACAAATACCTTGGTTAGCCTCTACCCCAGATTCCATTAAATTACTTGGAAGTATTTTTTGAGATTCTGATTCAGTAGCTGATTTACTTTTTAATAATTCACTTTGTGTTCCGCATTCTTTCACCGGTCCAGAATGTGTTATCAATGTGCATTCTTGAATACAAGCACAAATATCCTGCTTATTCTGTACCTTAGATTTCTGTAAATTACTCGTAAGTATTTCTTGCGATTCTGATTCGATAGCTGTTTTGCTTTTAAATTCCTCACTTTGTGTTCCGCATTCTTTCACCGATCCAGAATGTGTTATCAATGTGCATTCTTCTGTACAAGGACATATCTCCTGCGTATCCTCTACCGTAGATTTCTGTAAATTACTCGAAATTATTTCTTGCGATTCCGATTCAATACCTGATTTGCTTTTTGATGTTTCACTTTGTATTCCGCATTCTTCCATCGGTCCAGAGTGTGTTATCAATTTGCAATCTTCATTACATGTGCAAGTCTCTTGGTCAGTTTGTGTTTCAGGAAGTAATTCTTTAGTTTTCGATTCGTTTCCTGTTAACTCTTTTTTCCCACAGACTTTAAATGCCCCCAACATTTTCAATTCACACTGCTCTGTACAGGTACATATTTCCTGTTTGCCAGTTGTGGACATCTTACAAGTGCACGGCAGTAGTGCTTGTAATTCTGAGTCAAAACCTTCCCCACTTCTGATTACTATACTGTTCGATCCACATTGTTTTATTTCCGCAGTAAATGACTTTACCTTACATTCTTCCAAACAATTACAAACAGCTATTCCTGTTGGGGGCACAGCAATTATTGTACTTGCTTTTTCTGAGGCCACTGATATCTCTTTCAAGGCAGCAGAGAGTGCTTTTTTCGGTTTCTTTGCACACATTTTGCATTTCTTCTTTTTAGCTTTATTTAACATTTCTGAATCTAGCTTAATGGAAAGTTTATCTTGAATCTGTTTTTCCGATTCAAGTGATTGTTTCGGAGCATTCGAACAGGAGCATATCACCAACTCTTCTAACTTTTCAAGATCGATTCTAGTTGTTAAATCTGTCGGAGGGTCGTTTGTTGCACCATCTTGGCAACAACATTCAACAAAGTCCTCAGAGTCGTCAGACTCACTTTGCTCTTGCTCTTCACTTTTCTCTCTAGATGCTGATTCCATTTGTGGTGTAATTTTGTCTTTGCTTTGATTGCCTGATGTGACGGATGTTCCTTTTCCTTTCGGACAAGAACATTTTATTGATTGTCGCGATTCTCCCTTAATAATTGCTTCTTTCGCAAACTCTACTTTACTTTGCTTTGCAGACTCCAATCGCGGCTTCAGTACGACATCACTTGGCCCAGATGATTTTGATATATTAGGTGAACTAGTGGTCACAAGTTCTTGTGCTGTTAATACGACAAGCATTTCATTTCTACTTTTTTCCTTGGATTCAATTGATGCTTTAAGCATTACTTTGCTTTGTTTTATTGAAGTTGTGGCAGGAATAGCATCCGTTTCACTCTGTTTTATTGAAGTGAGTGATTTAGACTCAAGCTTACAAGAGCAAATTTTTTCAGGTTTAATTTTTAAGTTATTTGTGTCTGTTTCTTTAGATTCCATAGAAGGTTTAATTTCAACTTTACTTGGTTTTGCTGAACCGGTAGGTTTAGATGGACTAATTTCTACTTTATTTGTCTCAGTAGGTTTAGACTGATGGTCGCAGGAGCATATTATTTTGGTATCTGATTCCGTCAAAGGTTTATCTTCAACTTTACTTGGTTTTGCTGAAATGGTGGGTTTATACTCGTGTGCACAGGAGCATTTTATTTGGGATGTAGCAGTTAAATCATAAGTATCTGTTTCTTTGGTTTCCATGGACGGTTTAATTTCAACTTTACTTGGTTTTTCCGATTCTGTAGGTTTAGACTCGCAAGAACATATTATTTGGGATTTGGTCTCTTTCGATGGCTTAATTTCAACTTCACTTCTTTCTGGCGATTCTTCAGGCTCTGACTCATTCTTGCAAGAGCATATTATTTGGGATTTGGACTCCGCTGATGGCTTAATTACAATTACACTTGGTTTTGCTGATTCGGTCGGTTTAGACTGAGCCTCGCAAGAGCATACAATTTTGGATTCAGTTGTTAAGTCATTTGCATCCTTCAGTTGCATTTCGACTTGCGTACCCGAACATACTGGATTTGCGTCTTCAAACACAGAAACGCAGGAACAAGACAATTGGAAGTTATCTTCTTCTTTCTCATCTGGATCACCAATCGCTACTTGGCCGGTAGACGCTGCTGTTATTATTTGATTACCAACTATTACAGACACATTTATAACATCAGCACCACCATCTTGTTGTTTAGTATCTATCCTTGATATTGCTGCCTTAACTACAAGCCCTTCAACAGCGTTTTGTGTAACTTTTCCATCATTTAGAAGCGTTAGTTCAAATTTAATGGAAGTTTCAGGTTGAGAACGTGGGGCAGATAAAGCTGGAGGAGCAGCACCGCCCTCATGTATGGCGCCACACTCACATGGTATTTCATTTGAGAAAGATTTACCTGGGGAATCGCCTATATCTTCAGTAGTAGTGGGAGGTACTATGATTTCATCGTTATTTATGTCTTCAGAAGGTGGAGGCGTTACAAGACTTTCTTCGTTAGTTGCAATCTTTATTTCTTCTTGCGAATCCATTTTCACATCAATTCCATCATTATCAGTTGGTGTTTCCTCCTTAGGAGTGACAACGTCCTTACTTTTGTCCTGGTCAATTGAGCTCGAATCTTCTAAAATATTATCTGTTGGATCATTTTTGGATTCTGGTATAGGTATGGAGGTCTTCTCCTCAGTTTCGGGAAATTCTTCGCTTTTTACATCGACCACTTCTTTTGGTTCTTCTGTTGTACGTTCTAAAGTTTCATCTACTGCGTCTGTTCTTTGCAATATTTTCTTGGTTGTAAAGTAGTTTGTTGCTTCGTCATTATCGACTGGGACGAACTCGATTTTAGGTTGGTTATCATCCAATTTCGCTTTAGTTCCTTCTTCGTCTGTTGACGATTTCGACTTAGGGGTGAAAACTTCGTTGCTTTTGTCCTGTTCAATTGACTCTATTGAAGTATTATCGGTACCATCTTTTGATTGCGATTTTGAAGGAAATATCTTATTGGGTGTGGCGGTTTCTACCTCAATTCTGGGAATTTCTCCACTTTTTTCCTCTACCAACTTTGGTTCCTCTGTTTGGCCTTCCGGGATTTCTTGTATTGGTTCTTGCTTTTGTAACTTTTTTTTTGGTGTAAGGCGTTCTATTGCTTCTTTACTATCCACTGCGACAAATTCAACTTCAGGTTGAGTATTGTCCAGATTAATTTCAGTTCCAAGAGTTATGTCATGTTCTGGTAATTTTTCTTTTTCTATAGGTGTAGGTAATCCTGTATCAATGTCCACTCCCAAAGCTTTCTGAATAACCCATTTTGGTCCGCGTATTAGCCCTGTAACCATTCGAAGCGCTGATGATCTTTTCCGCTCTATTGATGGTTCATCTGGATTGTCAGGACCTATGTCATCATCTGGTTTGAGTAATTTACTAGAACTCCTTCTTGACGGAGGAGGCGGCTTATCTAAAGTTTGGCTTTGCAGTTTTGTAACAAGACTTTCAGGAGAATTTTCATTTTCGTTTTCATTTAATTGCTCTTCTTCTTCTTCTTCCTCTTTCAAGGGAAATAATTTTTTTGGAGTTTGCGTTTTATTTTCTGGTTCCTCATTTTCAGGTGATGATTCAACATTATTTTCTTCGTTGTTTTTCGATTGATCATACATTTCTACTATCTTAGCCATAAACTCGTAAACATTTTTGACAGTTTTATCCAAAATTTTCTGCACATTTTTCTCAAATTCCTCCTCAGTCATATAAAATGGTAGAGGTGCAGGTTGAATTGTCTTGGCTGGAGATCGTTCTTCAATTTTACTTGATTGTTTGGCAACAATTTTTGCAACAGATGACTTCTCTGTACTCTTTTTCTTTTTTAAATCGTCGGATATTTCTTCAGATTCTTGATTTTCCTCTGCAGACGATGTTTCCTCGCCGTTATCGTCATCGTCGCTATTTTTCTTCTTTTTGGGTCCTTCGTCGCTAGTAGGATCTACGTAATCTGTGACAATTTTACCATCAACTATTACCGATTGAAAATTTTTAGTATGTTTCATAGCTGCCTTCAGTGCAGACGTTATTTCACTAAGTGAATCCGTTGGGTCAAAAGTAATAGATGTCTGAACTGATAGTTGAGCACAAACATTCGCGACGTCATCGTCATCAAGTATGTAAGGAGATACTGTCAAGTTAGTTTGTATTTCTTGTTCTTCCTGAGTTTTTTGTGGCATCTTAGAATTTGGTACTAACGATAATATTAAATTTTCAGCATTAAATTTGTCGGAGTTCGAAATTGATTTCTTCAAGGCACTTTTTGGACTAAGTTCAGAAGCGCTTCTTATAGGAGCCCTATTATTGAAATCGAATTGAAGCAGTGCTTTCCTGGGTAGATCGATTACTTTTTGGGAATCTTTCACTATTTCACTAAAGGGCGTGAATTCAAGAAAAGGTATAACAACTTGATTATCTGTTGTTGGTATAGTGGTGGTAGTAGTTTGACAACCGTGTTCACTTAATATTAAGACGTCGTCATCTATTTCGCAAACTCTTAAAGTAGTTTGAACAATAACGCTCCTACTGTGTGGAGTATTGTTGGTTTTCATTATATACAGAAAATTGATGGTCTTTCATTGCTTCTCGTCTTTTCTCTTTTTATCGAAGGACTCACGCTTTTATCTGTCGATGTTCTTAAACAAGTATCCTTCTGGAATTCGTATATTTTTTAACATAATAAAGCTGCATGAATGAACGATTAAATATTAGAAATGTTCTTACATCATACTGGTGATTTTTGATATCATATTGAAATGACATTCACTGACATTGACATTTCCGTTACGTTCACGCAACTGCTTGATGACAAGGTATTTGATAGTTATATTATCTTGTATTTAAAGCTTGTAGCCACTTATTTTATTGGTTTTTTCTTTAGCAGAGCTATAGCAATTCTATCCTTCGAAACGTCTTATTTTTATATCGCATTTGTGTTATTTTGAATAAATAACCAACAATGATAGAGACTTACTTCAAGAGGTACGGTCAGTTAGCAAAAATCTTGAGACATCTGAATCAATCATCTGAATTTCTGTTAATGTCAAATGTAAATTTCATTGATAAAGCAGAAATATAATGTCAAAAGTGACAGCGGTTAATTTAAAGCTAAAACATGTCGAATTTGAGCGCCCAACAAAAAGCGATGTTACAAGCTAGATTGGCCAATGGTGTCCCAATAAGGGAAGAAGATAAAGAGACATCAAAAACACACTATCCTAGTTATAGTCACAAGTATTCTAAAAGGTAACATGGGAAACTCGTAACATGATGAATATATTTACGTGATGTTTACAGAACAATGCTAATATAATAAGACAGAAAGCTATCTAATCGAAGAAGCAGGTGACACTCACTTGAATAATAAAGGTATGAAGATCACATATGATATATTGTTTACGAAAGTTTTCAAACTTCATGAAGGATAAATATGTTGACTGTAATAGAAAAATGGTGGATGATTGATGTCAACACGTCTTTCAAGCATGGATAAAAAGCATTGAGAAACACTAGTAAAATTAGGTATGACAAATTGTATGAGACATATGTTCCTATTATGAACTATAACTTGTTAGAAATTTATCGCTGTAAAATAAAGTGTGCCGATTCTAAATTTAAATAGCTGAGTTTAGTGTTTCTCAATTAAGGGTCCTATATAGTGGATCGGAAATGTAATATTGGTTGCATAGCACATAATTTAATAGGCCAAGGATGTCCGAGTAGTTTTTACACATAGGGAATATATGTATAATAAATATTTGAAATAATAACTCAATATCTAAGCGAATAAAAATTCATTTATGACCAAATATTTACACATTTGTAACAGCGGGAAAGATTTTTATTAGAATAACAATTCATTGTAATGTAGGTTGCCTAATTTTAATTTATTTTATATTCATTTAAAACAAAGTAAAGAATAGTTGAACGAAAAATAAGTGCAGAGCGGACTAGCTTTTTATTCAATTTATAACATGAACCCAAGCAAACAAATTTCCTGCGAAGGATTTTTGAGAAAACTGGTTTTTAATATTTTGACATATTAATTAATTTTCTTTAATCCCATAATTTTGTTCTAAATTTGATTATTCCGCGGGGTAGATAACTAAATTCTTCATAAGTTAACGTTGAAAGGTTTTCTCCAAATTTAAAATCAACAAAAATATCTTGCATCTAAAATCTGCTACTTTTCCATTGTTGACAAATCAAATTGAAGTTGTCAACAAAATTTCAAGGTCTTGACATGTATGAGTGAACCAAATTCAAATAGAAAATGGAGTTGTCCTACGTTTTTCTGCACGCAACTGTACATACATATTAGAATTATTAATTACTGTGACTTACATATATATCTATACGTAAAACGTATATGCATATATGCATGTGTTTGAGATACACACATACATTAAGTGCTATTGTCGACAATCGAACGCACAGACACCGGTGTTTCGACCTATGAGGTCTCATCAGTGTGCGTGGAGATTCTCGACAATAGCTTCAAGACTTAAATCGCTGCTTATGTCATTTTAGCGTGTTAAATGCAGTGAGAGTATCAACAGCGACATCTAACACCCAAAAGATGACACAGAACAAAGCGATGGCTTCTGACGGCATGTTCTGCTATACAGATGCCTGTATGTTAATAGTGTATCTCATGTAATAGAGCCTTAGGTGGCGTCACCGATCAAAACGAAAATGAAAAGTGTGAACACATGGATGTTAAAACTAACATCATGTTACCTTTGCCGTATCCTGGATACGAATTAAACGACGTGCTTGCGATAAATTTGAGCTAATAAACATTCTATATTGTTGTTATTAATATTTACTAAGATTGTGCGGACTTAAAAATCATTTCGATCCGTGAATGAAATTGTTATAAACAATTTCAACAAATGATGCACATTTCCCATAAATTCCCATATATTTCTAACAGTATTAATAAATATAATAATACTGAAATCTTTAACCAACCAAAACAGTCGTTATTGTGACCAATGATGAACTTACCGATCACAGGCTCCACCTACCAATTTTTCACCAATGCACTAAGTGGAAATTACTTGAATACATCTCACAGGCTCCACCCACTAGTTTTGTTCGAAAAATTATCAAGTGGAAAATATTTTACACGAGAAGCAAGAGCTTCTGCCCAATCAAAAAGGCCGTTATTCTAACGAATAGAATGCGTCTTTGAAAGAACACCTGCATCAGCGTCATTTGTTTACGTCGTTGAAAATGTTATAAAAGGCCAAGAATTTTAGTATTAAATCAGTCGCCTCTACAGACTTAAAGCGACAACAGCCCCTTCTCTGGAGAGAACCGAACTTGCGACAAGCGACTTCCAAGCTGATACGACGATTTCTACGAGCAAGCCGAAGCGACTCGAAGCAATCCCAAGCGTTTCCGAGGCAAAGCCGAACATACCCGAGGAGAACGAAATACGTACGACGATTTCTACGAGCAAGCCGAAGCGACTCGAAGTAATCCCGAGCGTTTCCGAGGCAAAGCCGAACATACCCGAGGAGAACTAAATACGTAGGACGACTTCTGCGAGCAAGCCGAAGCGACTCGAAGCAATCCCGAGCGTTTCCGAGGCAAAGCCGAACATACCCGAGGAGAACTAAATACGTAGGACGACTTCTGCGAGCAAGCCGAAGCGACTCGAAGCAATCCCGAGCGTTTCCGAGGCAAAGCCGAACATACCCGAGGAGAACGAAATACGTAGGACGACTTCTACGAGCAAGCCGAACGCAGCCGAAGCAAACCCGAACGTTTCCGAGGTGACCCGAAGATACCCGAAGACGTAGGAAGGCTTCCACGAACGAGACGAAGCAAACCCGAACGTTTCCGAGGTGACCCGAAGATACCCGAAGGCGTAGGAAGGCTTCCACGAACGAGACGAAGCAAACCCGAACGTTTCCGAGGTGACCCGAAGATACCCGAAGGCGTAGGAAGGCTTCCACGAACGAGACGAAGCAAACCCGAACGTTTCCGAGGTGACCCGAAGATACCCGAAGGCGTAGGAAGGCTTCCACGAACGAGACGAAGCAAACCCGAACATTTCCGAGGTAACCCGAAGATACCCGAAGACAAGGAAGGACCTAAAAAGTGACCCAACCAAAGAGAGGTTGTTGAACAAAGTGACCCAACCAAAGAGAGGTTGTTGAACAAAGTGACCCAACCAAAGAGAGGTTGTTGAACAAGTGACCCAACCAAAAGAGAGGTTGTTGAACAAAGTGACCCAACCAAATACGAGAGGTTGTTGAAGTTGTGAGTGCCACTTAGTGCTTCAACAAAGATCCAGACCACGGAGTGTTATCCAAGTGTAGGTCCTGTGCCGATACACCACCCAGTGACTTGTGACGTGTGGCTAAAGTGACCTCACGTCGTACCCATTGTTACAACCGTAAGTACTGAACTGATTCCTAAGCTTGCACGGTTGGCAATCTCAAGATAGCCCCGTCACGTCACTCAGAAGTAGTTAGTTGGTTTGGTACCCGAAGGCAGCCTTACCCATTCTAGGCGTTAATTGACTAGGTACCCCGAAGGGAGCCTTATCCCCTAGAACCCCAACTGAGTGTCTCAAATATCCCTCTCTATTTTAAACTGCCAGTATCTAGCGACCACCCCCTTTGTCTTATCCCCCTGTGTGTGGGATCATTAGCCCTTTGGTCAAGGTGTCTCAGTAGACAGTGTATATAATATCAATCTATGTAAATATCTCTTAATATTTAGTGTTGCCTTAAGCCATTTCTTTATAGTCCTGCGTGGCTATTGTTTTTAGTGACCGAGTTGTGGTAATAAATTCATGTGGTTTTATACAACTCTTTCATTAACCTTCGACACTAATATAAGCCCTATCCTGGAACACCCAGTGAATAAGTGTAGTGCCATCCTGAAGGAAGGACGCCACGTCTCCCCGTATTAGAGTACTACAGCTATAAGAGCTCAGGTAATTCGAATAACCGTATCTTGAGTAATTCCTATAAGCTGAAAGGTAACATTTTGGCGCCCAACGTGGGGCTAAGTTTCGTAACCTAAAAACGGAAACTTTCGGTGCAGAAAGCACCGACGAACGTGGGGAGACAATGGCTCCAAGAGGCCCTAAATCTCTGAGGAGAAGGGAATCCCGCAAAAATCAGTCGAGTGGATCTGACCGATCACCTTCCCCTACAAAATCATCACCGAAAACTGACAACCCGACAAGTCAAATGGCCAGCTTGCTAAATGAGTTCAGATTACTGGGAACTCGACTGGAAGTCTTGGAGGGGAGAAAACCCGTTGCACAAGACACCAGTCCCGAGGTCATCGTCGACTTGGACTTAGGCCAAGCAGCCGGACTTACAACAATCAAACCGGTTGTAACCGAAGTGACGCTAGAGGAAGGCGTCATATTGGGTGACACACCCAGCAGGAGGTCAACCTCAGAGGCAAAGGTGGAATCAGATGCCGTAAGGACATTGACAGAGGCACTAAAACGCCTCGTTATGTCACCCGAAGGTCCACCAATACCCAAACCTCCATCACGTCCTTATCGTGGGGATATCACGGAGGACCCCGTGCTCTTCATACAAAGAATGGAAGAGTACTTGAGGCACTGCACGCTGGAAGTGCCAGAGGATGTGGACGAAGCAGTGCGTCCACACCTGGCAGGAGAGGCGGCAACGTGGTACGAGTACTACATGGGCAGTTTCCTGTCGCCAGAGGACTTCGTACAGCGTTTCCGTGATGAATTCCTTAATCATCAACGGAGAACTGTATTGGAAACGGCTGTGTATGCCACCAGACAAACTACTGGTGAGGCCCCAGAGAAATTCATTTATAAAATGAAACAATTGTGTCTCCGGCTGAGGCCTAGCTGGCCCGAAGAAGAATTGGTTCTACACATCACTGATAGGATGAGTAAGGAAATGAACCTACAATTATTCCAGCTAGCTCCGAAAACCATGGGTGAACTGGAGAGACAATGCACCCGCTGGTCCCGGCTTAACGAGGCGGATAAGATCTGGGTCAAACAGACGAAAGGAAGGTCCCAAGCGACAGCCGTTGCAGAGGCAAAGCCGACGACGCGTCGCCCAGCCGAGGGAGTGTCCAGAAACCAAGAGCCCCGTGCAGTTGAGGAACGAACCCTTCCGAGGTGTTGGTTCTGCCCGGGGAGGCATATGAATCGGGACTGCCCAAAGCAGCCAAGAGAATTCGCCGTACGCCACCCACGTCCCCAACAGAACCAGGGGGAAGACAAAGGGGCCGCTCCACCGCAGTAACGGGGACGGCCCTCACCACAATGGATGGCGAAGGATCTACGCCATCCATTAGACTGCAGGTCAACGGCCAAGAGGTGGTGGCACTGATAGACACAGCTGCCACCAAGAACCTCATGAGGCCAGAATATATGACGGGTCGAGCTAGGGAGACACGACCAGTTACCTTTAATTGGATCCACGAAGAAGCCACCTTCCAGACTCATCACGAGGGCACACTGAAGGCCTCCTCCCGACAGTATAAGTTCACATGCACCGCGACAGTGGTGCCGAACATGCGAGCCGCTATCATCCTGGGGAGCCCTTGGCTCATGGAACACCAGGCAGTCATTGATATAGCAAGGAGATGCATGCATGTGGGCAAGGAAGGGAGACAGACCTTACACTTTACTGCGAGAGGTCCACGGAAACGCCCTACCGGAACCATACATACAGAGACGGATACCACCACGTGGACGACAGCGGATAAGCAGACCTTCCAACAAACCTTGAATGATTTCGGGGAACTTTTCGAGGAAGGAGAGGCTGTCACAACTACCGCCACCACGAAACATGAAATCCGGCTCTCCGATGACACACCGGTAAGAGTACCCACATATCGATACTCACCAGCCAAGAAACGTGTAATCGCCGAACAGATTGACAAAATGCTTGCAGCTGATGTAATCCGCGCTAGCCATAGCAATTACAGTTCGCCGATTGTCATCGTTAGTAAGAAAACTGGGGAGCCGAGATTCTGCGTGGATTTCCGCAAGCTGAACAGTAGGACAAAGGATGAGACCAGTGCCTTGCCTCCCATCCAGGAGTCACTCAAAGACTTGGGAACAGCGAAGGTGTTCTCCACGCTCGATATGCGGAATGGCTATTGGCAAATCGCAATGGAAGAGAAATCTAAGCGGTATACGGCGTTCACTACTCCGGATGGAGCAGCTTACGAGTTTAACGTCATGCCGTTTGGTCTTAAAGGCGCACCGACCACCTTCCAGAAACTCATGGTACAAGAAGTACTTGTGGGATACCTCCGTGAGTTTGCCATAGCCTACCTCGACGACATCATCGTATATTCCGAGAACGTGGAGCAGCATCAAAGGCACCTTCGATTAGTCTTTGAAAGATTGGCCCAACACGGTTTGAAGCTAAACCTGGGTAAATGTCACTTCGCCAGCCCAACTCTGGATTACCTAGGGCACGTAGTGACCGAGGAAGGAAACCACCCACAGACCGGGCATATCGAGGCGATCCAGGCCGCCGAGCCGCCCCGTACCCGAAAAAGCCTACGCAAGTTCCTCGGGCTGATAAACTGGTTGCGAGACTACATCCAGGATTGCTCTAGGATAATGGCCCCGCTCACGGACCTACTATCCACGAGCCGACCCTACAAATGGACTCAGGAAGCAATGGGTGCCTTCCAGGCCGTGAAGGAGGCGGCATCAAAGCCTCTGAAACTTTACCGCCCAGATTTTGGAAGACCGTTCTGCCTGCAGACCGACGCCAGCGCGATAGGTGCGTCCGCCGTCCTTTACCAGGAGGATGATGACCGTAGACACGTGGTAAGCTATGCTAGCCTACGATTTAATAAAGCCGAGCAGAGGTACCACATTAACGAGCAGGAGTGCCTCGCAGTTATTTGGGCCATTAAGCGTTACCGTCCCTATCTGGAGGATAGGCCGTTCCTCTTGCGAACGGACAACAAGGCATTGACTTGGCTCCAGCAATTCAAGGAGACCAAGTCTAAACTAATGCGATGGTCTTTACTCCTACAGGAGTTTTCCTACAGAATAGAACATATTCCTGGTAGGGAGAACGAGTTACCGGACGCACTATCCCGATGTCCTGGAAATGACGAAACGCCCACTGGTCTGGGTGACATCGAGAGGATGCTCCCTTACGAGACCACCGGAAATTTCGAAGCCCACTCCGCGAACGAAATATTCGTCATCGAGGATGACGAGCCGTTGATGCACACCATTAGAGATGCACAACAAGTGGACCCACAGGCCTTGGAGATGGTGACCAACTTAAACAGAGACCCCGCCGCCCCGGAGCACCCGAACATAACCTTCAGAGATGGTCTACTGCGCTACCGATTAGGAGAGAAGTGGTTGATCTGGGTACCACCTACCGCCCGCGAGAGGGTGATGCACCAATACCACGATCATCCCACTGCCGGCCACCCAGGAGCGGAGGAGACACATCGAGCGATCCGAGAGCGCTTCTTTTGGAATAACCTCCAGACCCACGTTGCAGAACATGTGAAGACTTGCCGCATCTGTAATGCCTTCAAGAGAGGACCGCCCCAATCACCAGCCCCGTTGCGACCACACTCACCGAAACAACCGTTTGAGGTGGTGTCGGTCGACATTGTGGGGCCACTAACCGAGTCCCGAAGGAAAAACAAGTTCGGGATAGTCATCACGGACTTGTACTCTCGATGGACGGAAGCATGCGCAGTGAAGAGCGCCTCCAGTACCGCCGTCATCGAATTCCTGACCCAGGTGTTCCAAAGGTTTGGTTACCCAATGGCCATTTTGTCCGATAACGGCCCACAATTCACTTCGGTGGCATGGGACTCAGCACTTAGAAAGTGGCAGTGTTTACACTGGACCACCCCTATCTACCACCCCCGAGCCAATCCTGTCGAGAGAAGGAATCAGGAGCTGAAGAAGGGCCTTCGCGTCTTGATGGAAGGCGAGAATCCCGAGCAGTGGGATGACAGGCTGGACCAGGTACTGTTTAACCTGCGATGCCGACAAAACGCCGCAACAGGGTACTCCCCAGCAAAGGCCCTGTTCGGTTTCGAAATGCATCGACCCGGAGAATGGCGAGATCCGCAGGTAAACCCACCTGAACCCGCCGCAGAGCGGACCCGTCGAATACATGCAAATGAACTGAGGTATCGGGAACGAAGGTATGCCAATGCCAACGCCCCGATGCCACTTGAACTGAGGCCAGGCGAGTTCGTAATGGTGAAAGCCCACTTGCCCCCTGGCCAACCTTTCGGACCACGTTGGTTGGGACCGTACCCAGTGGTCGAAAACGCCGGCCCTACAGCTATTTGGGTCGAGCGTCCAGGCGCACGCCTAGTGAAGTTTCACTTGGACCAGGTACGGCCCATGCGACGACCCAACGTGGCCCCAACACACGGGCCACAAGACATAGCCCCACCCCAGGAGCCACCAGACATAGCTCCCCCAACACACGGGCCACGAGACATAGCCCCACCTAATGAGCCCCCTGAAGAGGTTCCTACACAGGACCCAGGCCGCCCACCCGGAGCAACTGGAAGCGCCCAGTGAATCACCCGTACGCCCCTCCCCCAGAACAAATCGCGAACACCCTCCTTCGCGTGTGTAGTTATAAGCGACCGTAAAGACTTTATTTAGGTTAAATGTTAGTGTGTGCTTAAACAGGTTTCGAACAGCGTCTTCCCCGGGAGCGGTCGAATTGTTACTCTACCGTTACCTGGGTGTGAACTAGCGACGTGTTCAAGGCTGAGTTAAAGCCAAAACCATTGTGTATCGTATACCTTCCCCCCCCTTTTTAGAACAAATCGCGAAACAACCCTCCTTCGCGTGTGTAGATATAGGCGACCATAGAGACTTTATTTAAGGTTAAATTTTAATGTGCTCAAACAAACCTCAAGCAACGTCTTCCCCGGGAGCGGTCGAATTGTTACCTTTGCCGTATCCTGGATACGAATTAAACGACGTGCTTGCGATAAATTTGAGCTAATAAACATTCTATATTGTTGTTATTAATATTTACTAAGATTGTGCGGACTTAAAAATCATTTCGATCCGTGAATGAAATTGTTATAAACAATTTCAACAAATGATGCACATTTCCCATAAATTCCCATATATTTCTAACAGTATTAATAAATATAATAATACTGAAATCTTTAACCAACCAAAACAGTCGTTATTGTGACCAATGATGAACTTACCGATCACAGGCTCCACCTACCAATTTTTCACCAATGCACTAAGTGGAAATTACTTGAATACATCTCACAGGCTCCACCCACTAGTTTTGTTCGAAAAATTATCAAGTGGAAAATATTTTACACGAGAAGCAAGAGCTTCTGCCCAATCAAAAAGGCCGTTATTCTAACGAATAGAATGCGTCTTTGAAAGAACACCTGCATCAGCGTCATTTGTTTACGTCGTTGAAAATGTTATAAAAGGCCAAGAATTTTAGTATTAAATCAGTCGCCTCTACAGACTTAAAGCGACAACAGCCCCTTCTCTGGAGAGAACCGAACTTGCGACAAGCGACTTCCAAGCTGATACGACGATTTCTACGAGCAAGCCGAAGCGACTCGAAGCAATCCCGAGCGTTTCCGAGGCAAAGCCGAACATACCCGAGGAGAACGAAATACGTACGACGATTTCTACGAGCAAGCCGAAGCGACTCGAAGTAATCCCGAGCGTTTCCGAGGCAAAGCCGAACATACCCGAGGAGAACTAAATACGTAGGACGACTTCTGCGAGCAAGCCGAAGCGACTCGAAGCAATCCCGAGCGTTTCCGAGGCAAAGCCGAACATACCCGAGGAGAACTAAATACGTAGGACGACTTCTGCGAGCAAGCCGAAGCGACTCGAAGCAATCCCGAGCGTTTCCGAGGCAAAGCCGAACATACCCGAGGAGAACGAAATACGTAGGACGACTTCTACGAGCAAGCCGAACGCAGCCGAAGCAAACCCGAACGTTTCCGAGGTGACCCGAAGATACCCGAAGACGTAGGAAGGCTTCCACGAACGAGACGAAGCAAACCCGAACGTTTCCGAGGTGACCCGAAGATACCCGAAGGCGTAGGAAGGCTTCCACGAACGAGACGAAGCAAACCCGAACGTTTCCGAGGTGACCCGAAGATACCCGAAGGCGTAGGAAGGCTTCCACGAACGAGACGAAGCAAACCCGAACGTTTCCGAGGTGACCCGAAGATACCCGAAGGCGTAGGAAGGCTTCCACGAACGAGACGAAGCAAACCCGAACATTTCCGAGGTAACCCGAAGATACCCGAAGACAAGGAAGGACCTAAAAAGTGACCCAACCAAAGAGAGGTTGTTGAACAAAGTGACCCAACCAAAGAGAGGTTGTTGAACAAAGTGACCCAACCAAAGAGAGGTTGTTGAACAAGTGACCCAACCAAAAGAGAGGTTGTTGAACAAAGTGACCCAACCAAATACGAGAGGTTGTTGAAGTTGTGAGTGCCACTTAGTGCTTCAACAAAGATCCAGACCACGGAGTGTTATCCAAGTGTAGGTCCTGTGCCGATACACCACCCAGTGACTTGTGACGTGTGGCTAAAGTGACCTCACGTCGTACCCATTGTTACAACCGTAAGTACTGAACTGATTCCTAAGCTTGCACGGTTGGCAATCTCAAGATAGCCCCGTCACGTCACTCAGAAGTAGTTAGTTGGTTTGGTACCCGAAGGCAGCCTTACCCATTCTAGGCGTTAATTGACTAGGTACCCCGAAGGGAGCCTTATCCCCTAGAACCCCAACTGAGTGTCTCAAATATCCCTCTCTATTTTAAACTGCCAGTATCTAGCGACCACCCCCTTTGTCTTATCCCCCTGTGTGTGGGATCATTAGCCCTTTGGTCAAGGTGTCTCAGTAGACAGTGTATATAATATCAATCTATGTAAATATCTCTTAATATTTAGTGTTGCCTTAAGCCATTTCTTTATAGTCCTGCGTGGCTATTGTTTTTAGTGACCGAGTTGTGGTAATAAATTCATGTGGTTTTATACAACTCTTTCATTAACCTTCGACACTAATATAAGCCCTATCCTGGAACACCCAGTGAATAAGTGTAGTGCCATCCTGAAGGAAGGACGCCACGTCTCCCCGTATTAGAGTACTACAGCTATAAGAGCTCAGGTAATTCGAATAACCGTATCTTGAGTAATTCCTATAAGCTGAAAGGTAACAATCAAGCAGTAAATAATTACTGTGACTTACATATATATCTATACGTAAAACGTATATGCATATATGCATGTGTTTGAGATACACACATACATTAAGTGCTATTGTCGACAATCGAACGCACAGACACCGGTGTTTCGACCTATGAGGTCTCATCAGTGTGCGTGGAGATTCTCGACAATAGCTTCAAGACTTAAATCGCTGCTTATGTCATTTTAGCGTGTTAAATGCAGTGAGAGTATCAACAGCGACATCTAACACCCAAAAGATGACACAGAACAAAGCGATGGCTTCTGACGGCATGTTCTGCTATACAGATGCCTGTATGTTAATAGTGTATCTCATGTAATAGAGCCTTAGGTGGCGTCACCGATCAAAACGAAAATGAAAAGTGTGAACACATGGATGTTAAAACTAACATCAAGCAGTAAATAATTACTGTGACTTACATATATATCTATACGTAAAACGTATATGCATATATGCATGTGTTTGAGATACACACATACATTAAGTGCTATTGTCGACAATCGAACGCACAGACACCGGTGTTTCGACCTATGAGGTCTCATCAGTGTGCGTGGAGATTCTCGACAATAGCTTCAAGACTTAAATCGCTGCTTATGTCATTTTAGCGTGTTAAATGCAGTGAGAGTATCAACAGCGACATCTAACACCCAAAAGATGACACAGAACAAAGCGATCGGTGACGCCACCTAAGGCTCTATTACATGAGATACACTATTAACATACAGGCATCTGTATAGCAGAACATGCCGTCAGAAGCCATCGCTTTGTTCTGTGTCATCTTTTGGGTGTTAGATGTCGCTGTTGATACTCTCACTGCATTTAACACGCTAAAATGACATAAGCAGCGATTTAAGTCTTGAAGCTATTGTCGAGAATCTCCACGCACACTGATGAGACCTCATAGGTCGAAACACCGGTGTCTGTGCGTTCGATTGTCGACAATAGCACTTAATGTATGTGTGTATCTCAAACACATGCATATATGCATATACGTTTTACGTATAGATATATATGTAAGTCACAGTAATTATTTACTGCTTGATGTTAGTTTTAACATCCATGTGTTCACACTTTTCATTTTCGTTTTGATCGGTGACGCCACCTAAGGCTCTATTACATGAGATACACTATTAACATACAGGCATCTGTATAGCAGAACATGCCGTCAGAAGCCATCGCTTTGTTCTGTGTCATCTTTTGGGTGTTAGATGTCGCTGTTGATACTCTCACTGCATTTAACACGCTAAAATGACATAAGCAGCGATTTAAGTCTTGAAGCTATTGTCGAGAATCTCCACGCACACTGATGAGACCTCATAGGTCGAAACACCGGTGTCTGTGCGTTCGATTGTCGACAATAGCACTTAATGTATGTGTGTATCTCAAACACATGCATATATGCATATACGTTTTACGTATAGATATATATGTAAGTCACAGTAATTATTTACTGCTTGATGTTAGTTTTAACATCCATGTGTTCACACTTTTCATTTTCGATTAGAATTATTGTCGGTAGTGCTAAAACCACAACTCTAATTGACTATTTAGGGTGATAGTGTCAAAATTAATATTACTTGATAGAACAAATTTTGCAACGTTTCAAATTTGACGCCATTTTAAGTTGGTTGTGTATAGATATTTATGTCAAGCTCACCGATCACAGAATATCAATCTCGAACGCATGTTATCTCTCTTAGTTGGGACGAAAAATTACAGATTATCTAGAGACAGCACAGGCAATATAGTAGCACAGACTAAACAAACCAGATCGGCAGCTACTTGATAGAAAAATATCGAAGATCTTCTATCCTTGTCACACATGAATGAACGGGTACGAAGATGGCGCTAGCAGCATATTGGCGCCATCTTCATTTAAAAAATACGAATACTGTTGATGTTGTTGATGATAATAAACCAATTTTAGCTTGCCCATAACTTATTATTATTATACACTCGAATATTATAGGTAGGGAGCGGAATCGAGCGAGCCATGACTCATCGCTCATGGGCGCACTATTGAAATGTTGTATTTTTAAAGAGGTTTTAATTTTATTTATATAATTGAATAACAACTCATAAAATACAAAATACATTATTATTTGTTGATTTTGTTGTTCAAGTCGAGTAAAGGAGTATTAATATTCACCAGCAATACTTTCTCAAGGTTCTCTTCTGTAAGATTTGTTCTTTTTGAATGAAGTACATCCTTGTAGATAGAAAACGTCCTTTCTACATCGCAACTGGTTATAGGTGCGTACTGGAAATATTCTTTTATTTCAGCGTATTTAACAGTTTGATTTTGTGTCATTGTCCCCATACACAATTGCCACAATGTTATTAAATCTGGATTTCTATTAAAAACTGCGTCTAACTTTTGCCGAAGGCCACATCCGAAGTCACTTGGAATACTTTTGAAATTATTAATAGCCGCATCTAATGTGGTTAATCCATCTTTTAGTTTGAGATTTCGATTTTCAAAATATGTGATTAGTTTAGGCAAATTTCCGAAGTGTTCCTGAAGGAATAACAGCTGATTTTTTAAATTTGGGATTTGTGTTAGCATCGTCATTTAAACATGTAACGAAATTTTGTAAACTATCGAAATTCTCTGCATAAAAACTAGTAGCTTCCAGCCATGTTCCCCCATCTAGTTATTACTGGCGTGGGTGGCAGTGACAAAGATGGAAGTTTTTCCCTGTAAAGGGCCACTCTCGATGGTGCTTTTCTGAAAACTTTTTTAAAAGCCGATACAAGTCTATCAACTTCCTGATAGTTGTCTCTGATATATTCACAGATTCTGTGGAGAGCATGTGCTACACAAGTAATATGCAGCATATAAGGATATGTTTCCTTTAATAGTCTGCCTGTTTTTAACATATATGCGGCACTGTCACTAACAAATAAAAGTATTTTTTCCTGTACCTGTCGTCCGAATGAAGCATTTTGTGCAAATTCTCGTCAATGGTTTTAGCAACTGTTTCCGCATCAACTGTATTTATAACTTTAGATGCTATTACATATGCGTTATATGGAATAGTTGGATGTAGTACACCAGCTACAATATTTACCACACAGCGTCCTAATATATCGACAGGTTCGTCGGCACTTATCCATAGGTACTGATTTGAAAGATGTCTTCTAATGCATTCTACTGTTTTCGTGAAGCACTTAGAAACATAACATTTGCGTAAGGTGGATTCATCAGGAACATGTCGATCAGTATATTTTTGGAGAAATGTTTTGAAAGTGGGATTGTCAAGTTTCTTTAATGGGATATTAGCCGCCATTAAAACTTCACAGAGTTCTTCGTTAAAATTGTCAGCTTTCAATGGGTCCAATTTCTGTGTATGTTTTAGCGATGCTAAGTGACGTTGTACGTTCGATTTTTTGGCATTCTGTAACGATATTTTACAGACTTTGCAATAAATATCGGAATCACTGACAATTGACATACAATCAGTATGACCCTCAATCCAACTCGCCATTTTTTCACGATGTATGTATTTCTCGACGTTTTTCCATATCATATCTGAAAAAGTAACATAAACAATGTTGTAGATTTAAATAAACGATAACTAAAAATTTTAATCTTAATCTTAACAAAATCCAATTAACACTTACGTTGATATAAATGGAAGAAGTAGATTCAATGAACCGGCAGGAATTATTACAAAAATTACGAAGTACGTAATTAACAGTTAAAACAATGAAACAAGGAAACTAACGTAAGGCATAAATGAAAATTTTATTTCTCTTGGAAATATAACGTAAATATAATAAATTTTAAACACTCCTGACGCCGTTATCTACGCCCGTGTATAAAGAATTTTACCTCATAAATTCCTTATTTTATTGCCCTTTTTTCTCTGATTCTCGGTCTCTTGTCGAGCGTAAACAGATGTTGCAGTTCGCCCTATGAATTAGTACTATTCAGATATAATGTAAACAACACGCAGTTGTTTACATTATTTCTTTTCACGATTGTGGCTCCGTGGTAGTTTAGCTCGCTCGATTCCGCTCCATAATTATAGGTATATATGACATTTAAATGCGAGTGACAGTTTGTAATTAAACTGTCACTCGAATGCAATAACCGACCGATTTCGATAGATTTTCGTCTTCACTAGGACCGGTAGAGATACCGTAAAGTGGGGATAGACGACGCGAAAAACCGCGTGTAAAATGTGTATGACAATGTTTACTGTTTAATGTTTTTTATCCTTAAAAATAATTACATAAATTTGATTTTTTCTTTATATCGTACATCAAATGTGCAGCTGGCGCGAAGAGGTCGTTTTTTTTCTTTTGTGTACCAGCCTTAGTAGACATTAATCAATTTTATACTTGTTGTTAGATATTAAGCAAAGAAAGTAAGAAAGAATAAAATAGTAATAATGCAAAATTGAAACTGTCAAAACACAATAGTAAATTCATTCTATTATGGCCGTCCTGGCAAACGAACCAATAGTAAGCGTTATTTTACGTATGATGTTCAAGTGACGCATTTCTCGTGCGCTGTTGCTACTGCATCTGTTCGGTAATTCTACTATAGTTACCAGTCTAGTTTGTTTAGTCTGTGATAGTAGTCAATGAGAGCAAAATATAGTTTTAAAACCATAACGTTTGAGTTGTTTTTGTGTAAATTAAAATTTCTTCTGTTGTTCCTCTAAGAAATAATGTTTCTAAAATACACATGTAATAATGGTTGGTAATACAGATATTAATGCATTTTAAATCATATTGACAACGGTTGACAAGAAGATGACATATAGTCCTTGATTGATCATTTCATAAATTTTATAGTTTCACTACATTGTATCTAAGTAGACGTAATATGCGACGTATGTATATGCTTTAAGACAATAATACTTCATGTTTTGGACATGTTTAAATTACTAGTTGGAATACCGACCAGATGATGGCTCCTGTTAGACTTTATTTTATGAACCGTTGCACATCCGATTTCTCTTTTGATTTTGAGAAAAACAGAGAAGAACATAAAGATGGATTAAAAGATAATGCATCTGAGAATTCCAAGATAAAATCCTTAATACCGATACAGCCAGGAAAGGGGTTGCTTATGTTCGCGGAGAGATTGTCTAAACTTTGTACATCGCAAAACAATAAACCTATATACAGGGTACCGACAACATATTGCCGTGAACTTTACCTTAGAATTTAAGACAATACTGTACATAAATATATAATGTTAGAAATAAACATGATTAATGTTGACACCAAGATATACTAGTACATTTAGATTAATATTAGCAATAAGAAAACACACTCGTAGTTTAAGAAACATTTATTTTAAAATAAATTTTATTAAGCCATACAATAACACAGGTATGCACATAGGGTATAAGCATTTTAATTAAGATTATATGTATATAAACACTATTTAGATATAAGTGAGGCAAAACCTCAACAATAATAGTAAATGTCACAAATGAATATTTATTTTCAGAAGTGATAAACCAGAGGTAATGTTTTATTTAGAAAATAAAGAACCTGACTACAGGTTAGGAACAAAAAGAGCTCTGAGTATATTATGCAAAGAACCTACATTTAAAAATGGAAAGACCCTTAAAACCAACAACCGTGAAAGAGTGATGTTAACCAACGGGACGATTGTAAGAGTCAATCATTTAAAAGCAGTTAAATTATACTCAGAGAATAAAATAAGATATGCTCGTAATAAATATGAAGAGGCTTAATGCACTCATATAACTTAAAAGATAAAATACATACAGTTGCGATGAAAAGGATATTAAAATAAAGTATATCATAAAGAACAGCACAGAATCGTATAATATTTCAATATACACAACAAAAAGTATTAATTCTCTTCGCAATACGAATAACAGCAGTCCTTTTTCATGGTTCCAAACTTTGTGCACATACAAATAAACATCTATAACCAAAGAAATAAGCAGCATTATTATAAAAGCAATGATTCATTACAGCATATTAAACATACAAAATTCTCCAAGAACGGAAAAATGGTTCGAGGAAAGAGCAGCACAGACGGAGGGACTGGCAATTGAAACAATAACCAACTTCTTTCCATTCTTTCCGATCAAAAGCAACAAAACAAAGGTGCGAGTAAGGCTAGCGCTCGGACGAAGAATCTACCTGAAAAACAGTAAAAGTAGCAATGAATACATTTATAAGTACAATAAATATTTACGATAGCAATAAAAGAATAAAATAAATATCAATATACTTACTGTACATTAGATATAAATAAATAAAACAACAAATACCGTCGTTGGTAAATGTAGAGAAACATCAAATGTCAGAAATAAACATAATAAAAATAAACGCCAACCTAAAATTTGAGAAGAATAAGAAGAGATATGGAATAAGTATCGAGATATCCGCTAGAGGCGCCACGACAAACAATTTGAAAATAAAAGCATGCAAAGACAATCAAATAACGAGCGGCATTTATTTTCAACTATAAAAAGGGAGTCACAACAGAAAAAGAGTTAGTTGTTAGCTGATACCTGTGACTTTAAAAACTTCCAATACACAGCAAAGTGATAGCATCTTTTAAAGTAGATAATACATTTATGCGTCAAGCGAGTAGTGGTTAAGCGGAGTCTTTACACACTTACCATTACTATCGCAGCGTAAATGAATAAACAAACCAACTAACAACTCACAAACAAAGAAGAAGCATACACGCTCCTAGAGGAATAATTCCCAATTGTTTTATCGTCGCCATATTTACCAGAAGTGAGCGTCACCAGTAAAATTATAGAAGATTCCAAGGAAGGAAGAATCAACAAGAATGGACAAACAACTTCAAGCAGAATTCGAAGAATTGTATGAATCTACGCAGTGAGTAGTTAATAATATTGTCATTACAATTAAATTCAATCAAAATACACAGGTTCTCTCCAAGCACTCCATTTCTTTTAAATAATTATTTATTTAAATAATAGAAAGTAAATATAGGGACACAATATTTATTAAAAATAAAGAACACTTGTCTTAATAGTGTACTGTGTGCGAATACTTGCACAACGGACCAGTGTTCAGTAAAAAAAGACATTAGTAAGCACAGCTTTGAATAATAGTCAAACTTTTACAAACAGGAACGCCTAAAAGCTTCGCACTAAGAATCTAAAGACTCCGTGAGAATAGAGGTTTAGACAATTAGTTTGTGATGCATTAGGAACGTACCTGGGGTGGTGATTGATCCAAGCTTTATGTAGTACGTGTGAATGTTTGCATAAAGCCGATTAGTCAGTACTTTCATTATCAAGTCAACATAATTTGGACCTAATATACAGGCCTTTAGTAAGAAAAGAGTGAAGGTGGAGAAACCCTGTACTGACTGAATTCATATTAAAATAAACGATTACAATATTATCATGAAAACTGCTACTTATATAGTATTGTAAACAAGCAAATAAAATAAGTAATATACATGCAACAATAAATTTTAATTATTGTAATTATTAAGCAGATAATACATACTTTCATACATAAATAATCTGGTGTCATAGTTATTTGAATTCCTATCCCACACAACTTTAAAATAATAATAATTAAGGAGAAACAAGTAAGGAAAGAAGTAAATCACAGTAGAACCTACGAGAGATAACAATTTATGTTGTTTTGCCTATAAAGCTAGCATAAACTACAATTTTATTTATTTATCTAACTAATAAACAAATAAATTATATAAATTTCATTTAGAGGCAAATTCTACAGCAATATGTTTTACCTAGAGTAAGACCAGATCACCATAGATTATCCTTCATCGATGATCCACCGTACTCAACAACTGTTGGTATTTATTTTTTACGGCAATATCAAATACCGAAATGTAATAGTGTTCAACTAGTTAGCCAAAATAAGCATTACTATTACGATAATGAGAAAAATACGGATAATATCTTTTTCCGAAATCGTCTACCTAAATGGATACAAGTTTGTTATAAATAAACATAGTTGATATTTTCATTATTGTGTTTTGTATTTATATAGTGCATGTTATCCACATTTTCTGAATAAATTCATTTGGTAATTTCCTTAAATTTCTTACTTGTCTCTATAAAGCGCATTATTATTATTACGCCTACGCCTTCTTCTTTTCTTACATATACAGGTTGTTTACTAAAGAAAAATTCAGGATGTTACTTACTCCTTGGGTTATTCTAATATTTCTTGTCTTTAGATGGTTTTCCAAAATCCGCTTTATTTTAAAGATACAGAGAGATAAAACCTTTCGAAAAAAGCAGTACATTTTATATATTACAGTTCTTGACAAATAAAACGGCACACGTTTTTTAATTATCGTAAGTCAGGATTACAGCTATTGCTCCGATATGCTCACTTTAGCTGTCAATGACGTCATTGCGGAGCAAGTCAGATTGGAAGTTCTTATATCGGCTACATTTTGACGCAGTTTGAAGTTGTTTTATGTTTTTTTCTTTTAAGTAATACTCTATTCAATATGTCTGGTTGTGATGTATATGGTTGTCGTAAATACAATCGAAAAAGTAGAGATGGGCCAGATTAAATATTACAGGTTTCCCAACGAAGAGATAGTACGAAATATTTGGTTAATTGCGTGTAAAAGGCAGGATTTAATAAATTTGAAAAATGGTGTTTCCAGAAATTAATAATATAAGCAATTATTGAAGTGCTCAGGCAAAGTGATATTTTTGAATCAATGCAATCATAATTACTTTAGATGTTTTAACTGTTTTTGTTGTGTTTAAATTACATTTTCAATACACAATGCAAAACAGTTTATTCTGTGAGTTCATTTTTAGACTTTGCTATCGAGAGGCTAGAGTTATGCATTAATGATCTGTGTAAATATCTGAAAATTGTAATTGAGGTATTGATGAATGTTTCATTTAGTGAACAAAATCATTGCCAAAATGTAAATAAAGATATTTATTTAACATATATTTTGAAACATATAGTATTTTCTTTTGCACACATGTAATTCCTATTTAGTGAATCGGATAGATCTGAGTATTCGATATTGGTAATATTCAGCTACATCACTTTTAATAGAACAATTGAAGAGAAGATAAACCCACATTTGATTGAAGCAAATACAACTTGGCTGGAGTTGTTATGTTTAATATACATATTTTACAAGTATGTTGAAATACAAGAGCATAAAACTAACTTCAACCCATAAATTAATCTTGATTCTAAATTAAACAATAATAGTAATCACATATTTCAAAATTTTATCCAATAATATTAAGTTAAAATTGTCAAACTTTTATCTTTATCATGCATAACAAAATTTTTAATTTGAAGAGATTTTATTAGATTGTTTTTGTGTTTGATAAAAACAGAATACAAATGTTTATAAAAGGCAGATATGTTGCTTAAGAAAGATACCATGGAGGATAAGGATAAATGTTGGTAGACGGTAGGAATTATAATTATGGTTGCTAATATAAAAAAACGACTTTGATAGTTTAAGAAGTTTATTTCAATTCAGTTCGAGTCAATGTTTTTAAAACTATTAAAGAAAAAGCTATACAATTTTGTATCAGATTGAAATCCAAATACTATTCTCACTATACCCTTGCTATATATTAAAGAAAAGCAGCCTGAAATAGTTAACAATAAATTAAAAATTCTTAATAAGCAAAAAAAACTATGTAGGTATGTTGCTCCGATGTATAGAATGCCTCAAAATACTTTATGAATGTTCGTAGATGTACAAATGTGTTGCTCATAATGTGACAGTCTTGGAAAAGGTATTGAATCAAATAATTCACTTTCATAGGTGATCAGTAAGCATCGGGCACTTTAAAGCTTCAAAATCAGTCTGTCGATGTTTCACACGTTTTACTGCTCGACTCTAAAGTACTGTCACCATCTGTATATGTTTCATCAAATTATTATTTTTTTGTTTTTAAAGATTTTCAATTCATTTTTTATTGCTTCAAGCTGTCTTTTCTTTTAATCTGGGAACTACATCTGAATTTAAATCTCTGTATGATTTACTGGAAAACTGCAGTAATTCTTGTTGGAGTGATGTATGAAAACATGATGGTTTAAGATAAACGGAACAGATACATGCTAAAATAAGTTGATTTTTTTATTATGAACAATGATAAAATCAGATTTCTGGAAATACCATTTTTCAAATTTTTTAAAGGCCGCCTTTTACACGCACTTTGCCCGTTTGCACCGTTTTCATGTTAAGTCTGGATTAGTTAAGCCCGACTTATTATTTAAGCTCGTCTTAAGTGTCGGTGGTTTGAATCGTAAGAGTTAAGCACGGATTACTATAAAACTAGAATCGATATGGCAACTATGTCCAAAGTTAGTAAAATTTTATTTTTACATGTTTTCTATCTGTAAGAAGTTACATTTATGTGCTAGTTGTGTGACTAGTTGCCGCTTACATAAAACCAAAGGCATGTTAGAAGTTGTGTTATTGGGGAGACGCATTGATTTCTAAAACAGAATTAAAGTTGTCTTATCTAAATAAACAATTGCCTATTATTCTACTTATACAGTGAGGACGCACGGGTTGGAATAAATTCATTTAAAATTTTTGGTTTTGTTTTATGGAAAAACGCTCGGATAGGTTGATTTTTATAATAATCAATAACTGCAGTTATTGATATGTTCAATTGTAAATTTCTCGATAACTGTTGAGTTTGGGTATAGGACATGGTACATGAAACATACTTAGAATTCGATGCAGAATTAACAAATTAAATAAAAAATATATGTTCCCGTTTGAAAAAGAAAATTGATGGTCGTAACTTATTTTTGGACCAGCCTTTGTACATCAATTTACCATCAGAAAAACCGCAGCTAAAAATAAAAATGGACCTATCCGAGCGTTTTTCCATAAAACAAATTCAAAAATTTTAAATGAATTTATTCCAACCCGCGCGTCCTCACAGTATATCTTTTGTAAACTCTAAATCATTTTCTAATCGTGCCAATAAATTCAATACCGTTGGCTTAGTCAGTCTCTATCGGTGAAAAAACGAAAGATATCTAAATTATTAAAATCATCCGTTCTATCATAGATGATACGTCTTGGAAAGCCAAAATCTATAATTTCCAAAATATCAAAGTCATCATCGAATAAATCGTCCCTTTCAACATTCATTTTAACACGATCGGGTTTTAAAACGAGTTGTAATCGATGTCAATCACTTTTCAGAAACAAATATCGATTGTATTCACGACAACTGTATACAGTACAACCAGACATATTATAGTATATTATGCAACGAGCATTTAATGATAGCTATTAAGACACGAGTAAAAGAATTACAATACGAGGCGAAGCCGAGTATTGTAATGAATACGAGTGTCTTAATAGCCATTAAATGCGAGTTGCATACACTATTTTTTCTACGACCCCATAATAAAACATATTTTTTGAACAATCCATTTCATAAATTGGGGTTAAAATTTTCTGTACGTTTTTGTGAATTTGGCTGGTAATAAATTGTTAGTGGGTACTAAGGCTTGTTCCATAATTTCTGGTGGAGTCCATTATTACATTTCACTGTCATTATCCCTCATTTTTACCGTTTATATTTTCAAAAAAGCACAAATTTTAAGTACTTACTTGTAAATTGCAGAGAACTGTCACATTTATTTAATTTGTATATCTGTCAGATATGTAGTCGCCATATTGAATATTGTTTGAATATTGAAATGTCGCATTCGTATTGGATATAAACTTGTATCGTAATGAAAAATCTGTATTCCTATTGGATATAAACTTGTAACATAATGAAAATCTGTATCGTAATGAACATCATTATAGTACAGGTTCGGCATATCTAATAATACAATTAAAGTATGGGAGTAGAAAAAATAGATTATTTCCTTCACCTGTCAAATTTAAATTTTGTCCAATCACAATCAAAACTGAAGTTGAAATTAACCAATGAAAGGTACCGGTTCTTGATATCAGCGACTATTACAAATCGACTATTCAAATGTAGGTAACAAATCAAGTATGTATTTTTTCATTAAGTGGCATACGTGTCAAATAGATGAAAATGTCCGACAAAAAGAGATTTAGCGATGTTTCGGATGAAATTATTGATAATCACATCGATTTGACAACTCATTTTTTATTATGAAACTTGGTTTAGGAAATAATCTTAACAAATATAGCTCGAGCTTGATAAGTAGTCGACTATTACATTGTTTCAATTTTTCTCGTGTGCCTCCTAATTTGACTTAACCAAAATTGGCATTAATAATTAAAGACTAAAGCCCTCGAGCTAAAGCTCTCGTGCTCTAGTCAAATTATTAATGCCAATTTTGGTCTCGTCAAATTGACCGTAGCGCACACTCGAAAAATTGATCACAATGAAATAGTCGACTATTTGTCAAGCTCTCGTTATATTACCTTTGAATATAATTAAAAAAAACGATAAAATAACTTAAAAACTGTGTCAAAATGTAGCCCATATAAGAACTGTCAATCTGACGTCATTGACAGCTAAAGTGAGCATACCGGTATAAGTAGTTGCTTTCCTTTTGCCATAAATCTAAGATATTATCACCTCACTTTAACTGCCGAATATATTTAGACGCGTTCCATTTGTAATCAGCTGACTGAGACAGAGTGAGATTTTTACCTCCCCTCTTACCGATTTTGAGGTCGGTCAGAAATATAGAACTATCCTCACTACTGAGATTTAAATATCAGTTGGTGGTGGTGGTAACAAAATGAATTTAATTGTTATATATATATATATATATATATACAAGTACTCTGAAATTTGGGTATGCTAGGAATTCTAATTGCTTTGGTTGGGTGATTATGTACCTATAATATCACTAACAGTTAATTTTACAGAAGGTTATTTTATTAAAGCAATGATTTAGAGTAAGTTCAGAGTTTGACACAACTATGATGTAATGACAGATAAGACACAAACTATGACACAGACTTAAAATCTCACTTGTCAAAATCTTTTCACCCAGTGAGGGAACTCGCATCACTTTAGTTCAGCTCAGATCTCTAGTAAAAGGAAAGCGCCTAGTGTATCGTGGATATGATTAGAAGTTAGCACTAGATGATTGAAATTTTATTTATCAGTTTGACAACAGCCAAATTACAAAACCACAATTAAATCATGTTTACTTATACGACGAAAATTTAAAAAAAGACCAGATATTCTTATGTGTCCTGCACCGACTGATTTCGAAAGACTTCTTTTCTCTCTCCATTTTCTATATATCCTGCTTACTCTACTCGTTCCTATTCTAAATTCATCTTCTATACTTTTCATCGACCATCCTTATTCTGTTTTAGTGCAAATTATTACTTAAGATACTTCATTAAGACGGGCGTTTACCAACTTATGCAACTTATATTACTCGCGGGACGGATAGACGCAAGGGGGTGTGAGTAAGTGGAGCTACACGATATTCGGTTTCCATCACAGCCCTTCGGTTTTATTCATAGATTAAGGAATACTATAGATGGGAAACATAATGCATAAAGAATGAGTACTTACGGAACTGTTGATGTTGTTGATGTTTTATAATAAGCCAATTTTCGCTTGCCCATAACTGTTATATTATTATACACTCGAATATTATAGGTATAGGTATATGACATTTAAATGCGAGTGACAGTTTGTAATTAAACTGATTCCGATAGATTTTCGTCTTCGCTAGGACCGTTAGAGATACCGTAAAGTGGAGATAGACGACGCGAAAAACCTCGTGTAAAATGTGTGTGACAATGTTTACTGTTTAATGTTTTTTATCTTTAAAAATAATTACATAAACTTGATTTTTTCTTTATATCCTACATCAAATGTACAACTGGCGCGTAGAGGTCGTTTTTTTTCTTTTGTGTACCAGCTTTAGTTAGTAGACATTAATCAAATGCATGCATTTTTGTGGTTATTTCTAAAACACATAACTTTCTTAAGAAAATAAATTAGTACAAAAACGGACCTTGACATTATAAATTGATGCCTTTTGCACCACTAACCCAAATTTGAGATTCGAAAATTACAAAATAAATTCAAAAAACGCGAAGCGGCGATACCTTAGTTTTCGATAGTTAAACGCCCCTCTTAACACGAGACATATTAGTAGCAACGCAACTGAAACCTTTGCAATAAAAATATTTGTCATGACAAGGAAATTTATAACATTCACATAACATTAATTGTTTTAGCAAAAGACTTCCTTACACAAATAAAATTAAGCTAAAATCGTAAAAAGACGTCACATTTTATCTGTCAAGAACTGTATTCCATGTACAGATTATTTGTTTACAAAAAATGCTGAAAATGACATCTAGAACCCTAACAGCACGGAGACATACTAAAGACGTCTTAAAGATGCCATGTGCAGACATTCAAGACATCTTGCAGATGTCCTGTTTACGCCTTGCGTCGTCTTTAAGACATCTTTAAGATATCGAATGTTACAAAAAACAACGTCGTAAAGACGTATTAATATGACATTTTAAAGACGTATTTATATGACATCCTAAAGACGTATTTATATGACATCTTAAAGACGTACCTATTTTTAAACCTCTTTTCTATGAATTGAAAAGCTCATTATGAGAAAAAGATTTATTATGTGCCATTATCAAATACAATAAATTAAGTGCGTTTTAATATCATACTTCTTCGATCTGCGGCTCTTCTCAACCACGCCTGGATAGCAACTTCAGCCACTTTTGAAGTCTTACCTAGACCCGACTGCTCGACAGACCCTGAAAAAGCAACACTATTTTGGGAAAATTTTAAAGCAATGGTTCAATGGCAATTTATACAGACAGCTGGATATTTGCAAGATACAAATTTTTTTTATAACTTACTTAATAAAACTCTGGCAATATTAAGCTTATTGAAAGGCCTTTTTCCTTTGCGACCGAGCCAGCGGTACTTCAGAGTTTGCTCATTTGATAGCACCAAAGTCAAAATTCTTTTGATAATATCATAAACTGAGGGAACCTCCTAATTTGGACAGTTCACCAACCTAGAAAAAAATATGTTAATTTTTCATGTCGAATAACTTCTGCTAAATGTGGTATTATTTTTAATTTTTACTTTTACTAACACTGTATAAAAAGCTGTTGAATTGACTGGTATTGGTTGCTAAAAATAACTGTCAAAAACAGTTTCAAAAAAATTTGTCTATAAACAGTTGCAATTGGACAAGTTTATTTAAAAATCATAAAAGTAGACTTACACAATTTTGAAAATTTCCCTCATTGCCCAAATGGTTTTCTAAAAGGTCAAACTCTTCGTCGGAATTAATGGGAAAATTAATTCCTGGAGATTTAAACAAACTATACTAAGTTGTTGTTGGTGACTTGGGGAGGAGATTTTGGGCCAACTGTCCCTTAATCTCTTTAATTTCATATAAAGTGTCAGTCATAAGCCCTCTCAAAATATGGATTTGCTGGAGTATTACCCTAAAGTTTTTATCTGAAATACCACAATTAAACGGAATTAAATAAGAAAATGTAACTAGTACATTATTATATTGATAACAATATTTACAATAAAAAATATACTTATCATAATTAAATACCTGCTTGCTCATTGCATTTGTCACACTGCTCGCTCTGCTTAACTTCTGAAACAGCTGACACTTCATTGGTACCTTCTGATTCTTCAGTACTGACATTTTCTTGGTTTTAAAGTGGCATCTTTTTTTGCAAAATAGAAGTCTCTTTTAACTTGGAAGTATCTAGAAACAAAAAAAAATACATTGGTTACTTTATTGTAGTGAACGTTAAAATAGAAAGATAAATTATTAAGTTATATATATTGCTCACCCAATTTTTGTTTGAAATTCTTTATTGTTGGGAGAGTGTGTAGATTAATAAGGCATTCATCCAAGGAACCATCTGATGACTCATCACTAGATATGAGCCTCTGAGTCCGCTTTGGTTTTCTGCAGGAAGATTAGAACTGGAGCTGCTGGTCTCAAAGTTTTCTTCTTCATAAACTGAATTACCGGAAGATAAGTTCTCTAGGATAGCCCTCTTTGCACGCATATAATATTTATTTAATGTTATACGACGCTTCATATTTTGTAGTATGTTTTATGTGTCTGATTATGTATAAATTATACCTGTGCAATCCAAGTCAAAAAGAGAAGTTTAACAGTTATTTTTCCACACTTTTTAGAACAAGCAGAAAGCTCGGGTAAAATCACGCCAAACTATCACACCACAATGCACAATGTCTTATAGCATAGCCGCCATTACATACTATCATTCGCGCTGAAATAATCCCGCACGTGTACTGTGTACTGTTAAAACCGTTTAACCGTTATAACCAAATTATAAATCTACCTCTATTTTCTTTGTTATAAATTAAATAAACACTATCACTCAAAGAAAATATCACCAAACAGCAAACAGCTCATACATAATGACAAAGAAAATACACAGGCACAGAACACGAAAAAAAATTAGAAATGTAAAAGTAAACTCCACGTTAAACGATAGACGCAAAGGCGGGAAATTTAAATGGAGTTTTATGGCAAATTTAAAATAAAATTAATAATTTAACTTTGTTAAACGTTTTTATGATGTTTTCTTCATATCTAAATAATTCTGAGTTTTCAGAAAGATTTAGATATGCAGAAACTCTTAACAAAGTTTATTATTTTGAAAAATAAATTTTTACATTGGTTAAAAAAAGACATTTTTCAGGGTATATTATAAACAAATTTAATAGCTAATAGAAATCGATTTATATAATATTTATTCGGCTTAGGTATTAATTAAAATTTAAATAGTTAATTTTACAAAAAATATATCTATTAGATAAGAAAATACGTAGGAGACATATTTTATGAAGTTTTGAATGCATTTTTTCTATAATGTCTGGAAGATTGGTAAAGGCGTTAGAAAAACGTCTTAAAGACATCCATTTGAGTAAACTTTAAGATGTCTTTTGAAAGATGTATTAAAGATGTCGTTTTTAGGTCTTCAGACATTCAGGCGTAGTATGGACATAAACACGACGTCTTTGAGATGTGGTGTGCTGTCTGGGAAGCTAGGATGTATATAGACAATTTTCTTCTCATTGACTGCCGAATTCTTTCAAACATACCATGGTTATTTCTTATTGCATAACATCCGAGAATTATCCGAATTTTTAAATCTTCTTCATTTTGTTACATTTTTACATTTTAAAATTAACATTAATTATTTTTAGATAGTTCAGTTTTTGAAAATTGTTTCTTTTGCTCTGTATTTCAACCTTCTTCAAAGAGCCTGTTTAAACGGATTTGTTTTTTTATAATTTCGGTAATTTCTGTCGTTCCAACAGCAAATTTTTAAGTAATTTTCTTTCGCTGGTAGTAAACTTCTCACAATAATATCAATTTTCTTTTTAACGACATGGTTCTTGTACATACATATGTAACAATACCACAGCTGAACATAAACTAACTCAAAATATGGGCAGCGAAAGATAAAATCTACCGACGCAAAAGCATTGCATGCAAAAAGAATCAATTATTTTTTTTCATTACAATAAGATGAACCTTACTATAGTTCAATATATTGATACAACTTTTGTTTGGGCATCTTTTATTCTTATTCTTAATATTTGTTGTTAATTAATACTGGTGTCTGTAATTTTAGTTTATTTATACAAGGTGTGTATAAATTGGCGGATCCACTACACGTGGCGACATTCTTGGTCAAATTTTGAGTTAAAAGTCCTAATCCTAAAACGATGTATCAGGCTTCCTTTGTCTTCAGAATGAATTTGAAAGAAACATACATTTGGCAACATTGAACACGCATGTGCTAGTTATAATCTTCGGAACATTTTTACACGTCGTCATGTGAACCTTACATTTTAAATTTAAAAAAGAAACAAACGAAATAAAATTGGTTTCTTAGATTACATATTTATTACGAAAATATTACAAAGTTTAAAATTCTTTTGATAATATTGACTAATTTTTGTACATCTTCTTGATAGAAATCAATGTAATTATTACCTACATAATTGTTCGAATTGAAATCCATCAGTTTGTAGACATAGCTGCAATCTTTGTGGTATCGTTTGTACTATTCGCTCAAGTCTTTCTGGTGTGATTTCTAATACTGCGGCTTCAATTCGGGCTCTAACATCGTCAGCGTCCTGTGGAGGTGTAGCGTAAACTTTACCTTTAATGAAACCCCAAACAAAAAAATCTAATGAATTGAGATCGGGGGATCTCGCAGGCCACAAAAGGGGACCGCCACGACCAATCCATCTGTCTGGGAAGTGTTCAGTCAACCAGTCTCTTATATTACGAGCAAAGTGCGCAGGAGCTCCATCATGCATGTAAATCATATTACGGCGTACGTTCAGCGGTATCTCATCAATAACTTGTTCTAAAACATTTAAATATTCACCGGCATCTAGGCGATTTGGTAAGTAAATTGGTCCAACTACCCTGTGGTTTATTATACCCAGCCAAACGTTAACAGAAAACCTTCTTTGGTGACCGTATTCGCGAAATTCATGTGGATTTTCATCTGCCCAATGATGAAAATTATGAGTATTAAACACACCATCTCTGGTAAACATGCACTCATCACTCCAAAGAATACGTCTTAAAAAGTCACCTTCTTCCTGAATTCTATTTAAGATTGTATTGCAATAATTGATTCGAAATAAGTTATCATTTCCGTAAAGAGGCTGAACTTTAGAAACATGGTATGGATGAAGCAAGTTTTCTCGTAGAACCAAATGAACAGTCTTATTACTGGGAATATTTAGTGTAGAAGCTAATTGACGGGTACTCGCAGAGGGATCTTCCTGTATTGTGGCCAGAACTTGCTCTTCTAGTTGCACGGTACGCCTTTGCCTTGGTCGACCTGCGTTCGCATTTCTTGGAATAAACGAACCTGTTTCACGAAGTCGTTGGTCCAGCCTTCGAAATACATTTTTACTTGGATGCCTCCGATTTGGAAAACGCACTCGATATTCCTGCCCTGCCATGCTACATTTCCACGACAGAAACCGTATATCATGTACAACATATCGGCATATTCGTTGAACGTAAAATTCATAATAAACAAACAGAACAACTAGTAAACACGAAAACTGATTAAAACTATACAAATAAACACGAAAAATAAGCAAGTTGAATGAAATAAGTAGATTACAAAGTGTCAAAATTTGACAGTAGTAATGTATTTGACTAGAACAACATTAGGCTGCCTACTTATTGTTTTACAACGTTGTCAGATGTGTTTTTCGTCAAAATAAGTTAATAAACAAATATTAAAAACAAACTTTAAAATCAAAAAGAAAACTTTAACGAAAGGATAATAACAACAATTCTTCATTCTTCTAAATTGTAGCTCTTTCTGTCAACAAATATCAAGTAATAATGCTTATTTCAAGACTGAAAGTCCGAACTTTAGGAACCTCGTGCAAAGATATGGAGCATGGTACAACATTTTCGTATTAGGATTTTGGACTCCGAATTTAACGAAGAACATCTCCGCGTGTAGTGGGTCCGTCAATTTATACACACCTTGTATACTAAATTATAGGTTATTATACCAATTGATATATGCCCACATTGTACCCACATCATACCCACACAAGCACACACAATTATAGCTACTATATTTAGGACAGCTGACTCGTCGGCCATTTTGGAGATAAATGTCAGTTCATATCACGATACACTTATACCGGTATGCTCACTTTAGCTGTCAATGACGTCATTGCGGACAGATTGACAGTTCTCATATAGGCCACATTTTGACGCAGTTATCTCCAAAATGGCGGACGAGTCAGCTATGCTTTATATGTATAGTAGTTGTAACATACAATGAACGATTTTCTTTCTACGTATTTCCTATCAATTGTCACCACTGTCATTACAAAGTCACTCTAGGTGCAGTTGGTCATGACCGCAAAAGTGAAAACCAATTTCATAACATGACAGTAGTGACATGTCTAAATCACACCACATGCACAAATTAACTGCGAGTCGCAAAACGTTGAAAATTCTCTGTTTTCAAACTCTTAAATAACATTATAAAAGTGAACCAAAGGAGAAATTTTGGAATTATCTTATTAGGAATTCGTGAAGATAATTTATATTTTCATTACGCTTAGCTTAAGTCTTATATCTGATTTCAAAAGGACATTTTTGCAATAATGAGCTACAAAAGAATTTCTACAGGCAGTAACCAAGATCGGTTGCCAAATTCTTCGAATGCTTCGCCTACTTCATCTGATCGTAGAGACACGCCCCGAATATCACGCAAGTCTGCTCAAAAGGTAATTTAACAGTTACATACATACTTACTTAGTAGCAGAGATCATATGTATTAACATAATGTTGTAAAAATGTATAATTATTTGAATGAATCTCTTAGCTTATTACAACACTGTTTAATAAGACGATATCAGTGGCGGTTTCTCGGGCTGGGCAAGGTGGGGAGAGTAGAGTAGCAGTAAGCATTATTATTAGATATTACAAAATTTGGCAAATTCAATTTGGACGATAAAGTTTTTGTGGTAAAATTAAAACCTTCTCCGAAAATGGTTAATTTGATTATTAAAAATAAAAAAAAGAGGCAGTAGTTTTAAGAGCAGTTGGTATGAGGAATATAACTGGCTAACGGGAAGTGAAAAAAGAAATAAACTGTACTGTTGGAATTGTTTACTATTCTCTGAAATTAAGCAACTGGATGAGACGACTGACATGGAGTGTCCATCTCAGGTATCTGTTATTTTCCGTTGTATTAGAGAAGGTAAGTCTACTGAACGGTTTCATGGAATTTCTTGATACTAGTGAAGGTCGAACTGCTACCCACTTATTTCATTTCTTGATAGAAAATTTTAATACGATATCCGTAATAAAGTAATTAGTCAAACTCATAACGGAGCTTTTGTGATGGGCGGTGAATTAAATGGATTTCAATCAAAAATTAAACAGATAGCTCATCAAGAACTCTTTATCCACTGCTATGCTCACAGGTTAAATTTCATATTGCAAGATGCGAAATGTTTAAAATTTCTATCTTAAAAAATGGATAAAATCTATCCTGCTCGTTCAACAGAATACTTGGCTTTATTGGAGCGGCCTGGTTTTGAATCGTTATCTTCACGAAGGGACAGGTATAGTGCTAGTTTTATGGGTTCTATCATTAATGGAATGATCCACGGCCGGTATTTGGTGTCGTGCATCTGCTACCGCGTGCCACGATTGAAATCAAGATTTACGGATTTTCTTGTGCTGCCCACGCCTATGACTAACATATTCTTCACTGCTTGTACTTAATATACGCCATAAGGATCTGTTTTGAATACTTGGTTGGACACACACACATATAATTTTGGACCTCGTCTGTTGGGCAATAAATATATTATATTATTATTATTATCACTTAATGAATGGCTTGGATTTAAAAAAAAAATGTTAAATAATTTTAGTTTTTAATTTTACTTTACACTTTCAGTCTTATTATTGAGCAAACAGAATTAATTTTTGATATCCATCAGAATTATTCTGACAAAATATCATGGTGGAAGATTATTCCTCCGGATCGGATTCATCAGATTCGGATTACAGAAATAAAAAGTTGACTTTTTTAATTCTTAACGATTAAATCAAAGTTGTTTATTAAAGTTTCTACAATTTTCCTTACAGGCTCCAAACAGCAAAATGCCATCATTTGCAGGCGATCCTATCCAAGATTCAGACGTTACGACTATTGATGATACCGTTCATTACATGTCTCCCGTATCACCTCTATCTTTTCGATCCGATTACGAAGGCGATTACAGTGTAGATTATATGAAATACCTTCAACCAATTCAAACGCAAGATGAGGGTTCATCCACATTCAAGTCTTCCACAATAAGTTGCATAGAACCAGACCTTCAAAGAACCATCGCCATCATTAAACCAGATGCCATGAAGTATGAGGATGTAGTTATGAGAGCTGTTAATGACGTAGGCTTCTCTATAATTGACGTAAGTAATACCTATGCCTATTAAGAGATTTTAACAAAAACACATTTATTTAAGGCAAAGGTAATTAGTTCAGTTCAATTTATTTTTAGTGTAGGTCATACAATTCTGTATAATGTATGGAAACATGGAACCTTGGAGATGTAAGTATTGCTTATATCTCCAAGGTTATCCCACCTTAATCCTAGATTACACCGTACTCATGATGACCAATTAGTCAGAAACACGTGTCTACGGTTGCTCTACAGTGGAATTTACCCAATTTCTATTTCTTATACAGCATATGTCAATTTTCATTAGCCATAGGCGATTAATCCATACAGTACGTGGCAACATAGTACCCCTTCTTTCCATTCCAATGCCAGCACGACCGATGCATGTTCGTAAATACAAGTTAGCGTGGTTAGCAGTAACTATTCGACCACCGGCTTGGGTGTTTGTAATGCGTTGAGAAATAATATTTACGAGTTGCAAGGATTTGGTTTTCTTTTTCCTTTCAGTAAATGCAGAGAATTATTAAGCTGCGTTCACGCTGCATGACAAACAAAAGCGTAATTCCAATAAAAATAAAAATAAGGTAAATAAAAAAGGATTCTGAAAATAATAATAAACTACTAGATTAGGAGATCGCGGCGGCCATTTGATGTTTCCTGTTCCAGTAATAAGACGGCTTTTATTGCAGACTAGATCGCAACGTGTTCGCAGCTAAACATTAAATGTAGAAGTGGGAAGATCGGAGAAAATCGTTGTGATGTCGATTGTTGCCGGGATTGGTGACGGACAGTAGGGGTGCCATGTTGCAACGTATTACTTGTATACGTATAAATCTCACGTAAACATTGAATCACTATACGTAATGAAAATTGACACATACGGTATATATATATATAAGAGGGGTTTTCTTTTTAGTGACCTTGTATATTAATATGGTTTCCTTTTTTTCTTTTTTTTGGCGTTTTTTAGGTCGACTTGACTTGTGAATAAAACAAAGGCGTTGTTATGCCATACTTTTTATTTTATAACAATTATTATCTTCTCATTACATGTTTCGGCCTAGCGGGCCTTTTTCAAATGGAGTTCAAAAAGTTGCGCCTGTTGAGTTGGTTGGCCAGCTTCTTCCTGGTTTTTATGTATCGGTGGATATTTTCTCGGATATCTTGATTCATGTTATAATGTTGCATTATGCTTCTGCATACACAGTGGGTTAAAGGGAACATCGTTAAAAAGGTTATTTTTCCCAAATTAAATGGTATAATAGGTTTGGTGAATCGTTTGACAGAATTTTAGAAAAAAATTTAATCTTAATTAAAATGAAATAAAACACGCAAATCAAGCAGCTTTTGCTCATGCGTCAAAAATTGGAAGAATTTAACAATGGCAGTAGAGAATGTACCATTGCCATTATTGCCTCTATCATTTCCCATTGAAACACCAACAAATGCTTGCAATGAAGCTACAATGAAAAACTAAACAAAGCAACAAAAATTTAGGAAAATGATTCAATTAATATTTAGACAAGATGTTTATAAACAAAGCTTCACTTCAGAATTTAGATTATAAAAGATATTCAAAGTATTCTCCATTTACTTCCTGACAATAATGAAGTCTGTAGATAAATCCATCTATTGTATTATTTAACCAATTTTGAGGAATATTTCTTATTTCTGTCTGAATACGTAATTTTAATTCGTCCAAAGATTCCGATTTGTTGTTGTACACACCGCACTTTAAATATCCCCATAAGAAAAAGTCTAGGGGATTATTCAGATCAGGAGATCGAGCCAGTCATTCACTAGTTCCTCGGTTCCCTATCCACCTTTGAGGAAGTGTATAATAAGTAATAACGTACTTCACGTCCATAGTGTGATTGTTGTGATTTGGGAAAAGATGTATAATTTGAGGAACAATATTTTCTCGCAATAATTGTAAATATTTTTCAGCAGTTGTTAGATTTGCGTCTATGAAAAACGGGCCTATGATATTATGGCCGAAAATTTCTCGCTCGTTATCCAAAAGAACCATTTTTTAAATTATTACTGCCTATGTTGAATGCCAATTTAAAATTAACTTTACCGATGAAGAGAAAAAGTGAGATTCTTTGTTCTTGTCGTTTTAAAACGGCCACAAGCCACACAATTCACATTACAAAAGCACTAACGCTGTCAATATTGACATAATTGACCTGCCTTAAAGTGGTAACTTCCATCTAAATAATACCTATTCCCCCACCACTTTATTATCTCTCCCACTCTATTCTTTCCTTGTAGGTTTTAGCATAACGAATCCGTTTCCATATATAATCGCAACCCTGTATATATATCATTCCTTATTTCAAAATAATGTTGTTAGAAGTATTTTTCCTTTGGTATATTTAATAAATATATTGTTTCTTTATTATTATCTTATTACAAGTTATTTATTGAAAGTATCCATAAGGAAGTAAAATTGCGCTACTTCGAAAATAACCATATTAACGATGAAAAAAAAATATTTTGCTTTCGTCAATTATATATTAATCACTTCTTCAGTAACATCCGTTTTGTCCTCTAATTTAAGAAAAGATATATCCATTTTACACCTGAGCAAGTGTCCGAATTTTATTCGCAATACTACGGTAGTCCAGCATTTCCCCATCAAGTTGTGAGCATGAGCGTGGGTCCGGTCCTTGTGCTGTCCTTGGCCGACTCTAATGCCGTGGCGAAATGGAGGGATTTAGTAGGACCAGATCGACTGATCAGAGAGGAATGGTTTGTACCGATGAGTATAAGGATTCGATTTGGATTACAAGAATCAATTACCAGCGCGGTGCACGCTTCGGAAAATTTAATGGACGCAAATAAAGAAAACAGATATGTATTTCCCAGAAGTATGTGTTTATCAGTAATTTTGTAGTATTAAGAGTTCCTCTTTGAGGATGTACTTAGTGTAGATACCGAATTGTGTAAGAAAATGTACTGGTAAGTACTTGGTTATTTCTACTATGTTCTACCAACCAAATCCTCACCCAATCAACGCGCAAGCAGTGTTGCGTCGTTTAGACTTGGAAGTTGCTGAACGCAAATCGGAGAACATTCTGCGGCCTGATAATAATGGGCACATATTAATAGTATAAACTGACCGGCAAAAAGGTTTTCTGTTTGCACATGTAGTTTGTCCGATTGTCTTTCATTAATAAATGCTTTATATTGTTTAATTCATTATAAAATGTTATATAATTTATAGCATTTTAAGGCTATATCTTTATAACTAATTTTTGCAATAAACTAAAAGTAGGCTTATTTCATTGATATCTGGAAAAATTATAAATAAATTTGACAGTTGATACACAAGTTTTGTTGCAATAACGATGCTGTTAACTGTTGTAGACGCTTCTCAAATTTTTGCGTTAATCGAAGATGGACATAATCAACACTATGCATCCCAAAGATAGAGAGTACCATGCACAACAGTTCGGTATGCGTGGAATCGGTTTTTAGAGACTGGTAGATTTGAAGGACAAGTACGTTCAGAAAGAAGAAGAACAACTAGAGTTGATGATCGCTTTATTGTGCTCAACACGCTAAGGGACCGCGGGGTGGCTGCAGTTCAACTTCAGTATCGTTTGCTAGCTGTAAGAGGGGTTGAAGTAAGTGAAAGGACGGTAAGATGGAGACTTGGAGAGAGTGGACCGACTTTTCGGAGACCGGCAATAGGAACGCAGTTACAACTCAGGCATCGTAGAGCGCGCCTTGATTTTGCGCATTTGCATGCAAATTGGAATGTTCAACAGTGGAGCGAAGTTCTGTTCACAGATGAGTCGCGCTTCTGTTTACGATCTCCAGATGACAGAGAAAAAGTGTGAAGAAGATGTAACGACTAGCCTGCAGATAGTCCAGATCCCAATCCTACTGAACATTTATGGAATCAATTCTAGAGGCGTATTCGGCAAGGCGTAGTCGTACCAGAAACTCTTCGAGAGCTAACATTTGCGCTTGAAGAAGAATTTGAAGCAATTCCGCAAGACTACATAAGAAATATAATTAATTCAATACCGCAATGATTACGTGATTTAATTGAAGCTCGTTGTGAACATTCACGCTATTGATGTTAGATTAGAATTAAAAGTTACCAATTTTATTTTTAGCAGTTGAGAGAAATATCTTGTTCAAACTGTTTTTCTTATTTTATAATCAAATTTACTTCTGTTAAAAATTGCCTTATTACTTCAAAAAATTTGCATATTGCTGTGACCTTCACATTATCAAAAATAATAATATTAAGAATTAGTTTAGTTATTAAAAACGAACACTAATTGTATTATAAAAATTGTTTATTTAAGATTAAGGTATAAGTTCAAAACATATAAATATAAGTATAATGGGTTGCATACATTTAAGGACAAACACCTTTATCAAAATAAACATGAATTGTTAGTATATTTTAGATAAATTAAATGTAAATATATTAGGTACAATACATACACAAAATAAATCAATAGGCTTTATTCTGTCTAAAAGACATAAATGCCATATGAATGTAAGCAAAAACAAGACGTGCTCGAGAAAAATGATACAGTCTTGAAAGAAATAAATTGAACAAATAAAATATGGATTTGAACATGAATAATGCTGCTAAACTAAATATATTAGATACGTACTCTTTATAAAATGAAAAAGGATATTATAATATTTCCAGTGGAAAGTGTCGAATCATATATAAGAATATTTTGTGTAAATAATAACAATATGAATTAAAAATACACATGTGTGGTTTAAAAACCTGCAAAAGAGAGTACAATGTTAATGTTGTTATAGCATTGTACAAATTGACGTATTACCTGAAGAGAGAACATGGTTAGAAAACGAGGAAAACGTGAAGAAGGCTGACGTTCTTTGCAGTGCGACTCAGCAAGAAGAATTCCCGTGGTGTGTAATGTGCTTCCTTTACTGCCGGACAGAAGGGTTTCTAAAAGAAGAATCAAGATAACATTAGTATATGGTAAAAGGAAATATGTAACAAATGATGAAGAGAAGAAAGATATACTTGCCAAAGATGAGATGCAACCAATTTTATGAGAAAATATAATAACAAACAGCTTAAAGCATCGCCATTTGTATAACTGTCAAGATGATCGACGTGTATTGGTTCGAGCGTGACAACTGAAAGAAAATTTTACCACGAACGTTTTTGAAAAGGATACCAACCTAAAACTTAATTGAAGAAAAGAGGCGCTAAAATAATCGATAGGCATTTGTTTGAATATATAAGCGAAGAAACAAGAAATTTTTGTAAAAGATTAACAAATTTAATATAGCGAAAGTGAGTTTATATACACTACATATCAACTCACAATTCAATAGTTTGTATAAAAGATTTAGAGTTTAATTTTAATTTAGTTTTCTTTTAAACAATTTTATTCAATTAATTTTTCTTTCCTTATCACTAATTTTTAAGATATTTTAGGATATCAATATAAGATAGAATTTGATAAAATATACGATGAAGTGAAGTAAGTTATAATATAAAAAATAGTAATTCATTTTATTGAATATCAGATGAATATTATCTTGTTTTATAACAATATTTCGTTTTTCAAAATAATAAAAGGGATAGTTAATGGTGTTAAACATACTGAAGGTACTATGTGAAAATATTTGCCTTTAGTAGATCGTTGGGCATCATTAATTGTTATACAGGGTGTCCAGAAACGCTCCTGACAAACGAAGACCGGAGATTCCTCAAATAATTTTAAGACAATTTAACCCAATTCACCCTAGTCCGAAAACGCTTCCTAAGGGAGCTAGAGCTCTTTGAAGATGGCGCCTTGTAATTAGTTTTTTTTAATATCTCCCGAACGTTTCTATTTAGAAAACCAAAAACTGGTATGCTTATTTATCCTCCAGAGATGAATCGATTCCATCAATTGCGAATTTCTAGTACCGGTCATAGGCGTCCGTTTTGGGTAGGTAAACGGTTATTTTAACGCATAACTTTTTTGTCTTTAACTTTTAAGCATTTGTGACACTAGATTATTAAATTTTCAGGTATTCTAGTACTAAAAGGTACTCTTACTTTAAGTCGGTAGGATACACCGTTTTCTAGAAAAAACGATTTGAAAATTTTTCGTTTTTTCGTCATTAAAATTCAATTTATTATGTACTTGTTTTTAGCGACGAAGTTGGCTAGGACTATCAAGGCATGGATGAAAATTAATTTAATAAATCATCTTTTGTTTCAATAAATGCAGCACACAATTCGTAAAAAAAGTTTGGGAAAAGCAGCAAAAATCAATTTGAAACAAAACTTTAGCTGAAGGTTTTTAAAAACAAACTATTTATTACAATGGAACGAAACTAACAAAAAAAGAACAAGTATCAAAGGTAGATAGTTACAAAAGATGCTCGATGTGATGACCATTAGTCTCTATGCATAAATTTACCCTTTTGCTTAGAGAACGCCGAATTCTTGCAAAATTTCCAAAGTTATTTCTAAATTCGTTGCAAGCATCTTGTATCCTTAGCCAGAGTTGTGCACGATTTTATATCGGAACGAAATAAACAAATGCTTTTATGTATCCCCAAACACAATAATCGCAAGGATTCAAATCCGGCGACCTTGCTGGCCAAGCAACTGGACCGCCTCTTCCAATCCAATGGTCTTCGTAGTTATTATCTAGAAAGTCTCGTACATTCCTGCTAAAGTGGGCCGGACAGCCGTCCTGTAGAAACCATAAGTTTTGCCGAATATTTAAACGCACCTCATCTAACAAATCAGGTAAAATATTTTGCAGAAAATGTAAGTAATCAACACCATTTAAACGAGCAGGTAATTCCACAGGTCCAAGTAGATAATCGTCAACTACTCCAATCCAGACGTTTATGCTAAACCTATGCTGATGCTTAAATTCTTGAACAACGTGGGGATTGTCACCAACGTACGAATAATAGCGTGCATTATGTACATTAAAAATTCCATTTTTTGAGAATGAAGCTTCGTCACCAAACAAAATGTACCTGAAAAAATCTTCATCTTGATTTTGTAACCATCTAGCGAATTCTACACGAGCAGGAAAATCTCCTTCTAGCAGTGCTTGCACCTTTGTAAAATGAAAAGGATATAAATTTTCTTTGTGTAAGATATTTCCTACGGAAGATTTTGAAATTGTGGGGTACATGGCAGATAGTCTTCGAACGCTAATTTCTGGATTTTCCTCAACTTCCATTAAAATAACTTCTTCATGTTCTGCTGTTACATCATTATGTCTCCCTGTTTCATTTTTTTTTGGGACCACTGAACCTGTTTCTCTTAATCGTTGATGAAGAGCTGTAAATGTTGAGTGAGTGGGATGCTGACGATTGGGAAATTTTTCAGCGTATCTACGTTGCGCTGCTCGAGCGTTGCACCTCATTTCGCCATAAACTAAATGCATATCGGCGTATTCTTCATTAGTAAAAACCATTTTTTTTAAATTGAAATCGTTGTGTTTGAATGCTACAAAGTAAAAAATTAAAAGATAAACCTCGCGAACTGACAACAATTTGACAATTAAAAACGCAGGTTTTATTTCTGTTGGCAGTTCAGAGCGAACTAGTGCAAAAAATAATAAATTGAATTTTAATGACGAAAAAACGAAAAATTTTCAAATCGAATTTTATAGAAAACGGTGTATCCTACCGACTTAAGAGGCTACATCAGTCCGACTATGTGATCCGTTCTTGTTGAACAATTTCTTAGAGTTATTATTAATTTAAAGTAAAAAAGGTATTTATAAAAAAGAATGGAAAATAAATAAAGAATAAGGCAATGTTATTTTCGAAAATTTTAGTTAAAAAAAGTATTTTTTAATTCTAAATGAAAATAGTTGCGGCATTTTTTTCTAGGATTTTTCGCATGTTCTAATTTTTTTTTTATTGTGACATTTCTTCATAAAATGTTTATAAAGTTTTTATTAAAAAGCACACCGTGCGCTGGCGCCCCCCATGCGGTGAGTCGATACAGTAGTTCTCAATTAAGGGGAGGTGTTTAAAATGCGTGTGCCTTTTAGAGAATGCACGTACACGACCCGATGTCTGGTCAACTAGATAGCAAATAAACTTGGGATATTTGTCTCGGGCATTTACATTTATTGCAGGAAAATATTTATGGGTCTACTTTATTCCAAATTTTTTTTTGCTCTTTCTCATTCATTCACTCATTCTTTTGGCTTGCATTTATTTAGTTTTATATAATTTGTAATTATTTTAATGATATTTGCCGGAATTAATTAGATAATAAATTTTATTCTGCAATAAATATATAGTTGTATTATTATTATGATTATTAATTATCTAAGTTGTATGTACTTCTTATTATTTCTTATCATAATTTGTATTTACTTTACATGTTGAGGCTTTTTAATAATATGAGGAATGTTTTAGAGAAAACTAAAATCTGACAAAAACAATTTTGTATTGCAACAGTGCCGGTGTTTCTTACAAAATGTAAAAATATTCAGATTCTCTAAGTAGCGCACGTTTTAAATTATTAAAAATTATATTCTTCACAATCGGCACTGATATTGTTAATTAGCAAAATTAAATTATAAAAATTTCAACGTCGGTAGATAGGAACATAGAGTTTTGCCGGATTCATCGTAATCATTGATTTGAAGCAAATTTTAATACTACAATTTACAACCGATTGTTATTCATATATTTTTTATTAATATTTCACATTTTTTTTTTTTCAGAAAAGCTTCTACGAACTTTTTATTACTTTCTAATACGTAGTATAAGGAAGTATTGTGATGATGAAAATTTTCGACCTCGAGATTTTTGCAGATGTCCACGTTTTAAGTCCCCTGATACCGAAAAAGTGGTTTTAAAAAAATGTCTGTGGCTGTGTCTCTCTCTCTCTGTGTGTGTGTGTGACCACGATAGCGGTCAAACCGCTGTAGATATCAATTCCAAATTTTGTATTTACGTGTATAATCTCCCTCTTGAGATCTGATTAGTTTTTCAGTAAAATCGGTAGACCGGAAGTAGCAGTTTACTTCAGTGAAAAATTCGAATTTTGCCAATATTTCGTCAATTACTAAGTTTAAACAAATTTATAAAGAATTTATATGTACTTAAAATTAAAATTGAGAACAATTTTATTTAAAAAGTTTTTCGAAATTCCTACCGGAAGTAGGTCTTTTACTCTTATCGAAAATCAGTTTTTTGCGAATATTTCGCAAGTCATGCTTTTTAGACAAGTACGTTACGGGTATAAAAGTATTTAAAATATAATTTTCAATACCTTTTGTATAAAAAAAGTTTTAAAATTCAGACCGGAAGTACCACTTTTACTCTTATCGAATAGCGATTTTTTGCAAATATATCATAAGTTATGCATTCTATATATATTTATCAAGAGTACAAAAGTATTTAGAACTGGATTTACAATATTTTTTGTATATATGAAATTTCAAAATTCGGACCGGAAGTAACACTTTTACTGTTAGCGAGTAGCACTTTTTTTCGAATATCTTGCAAAGTATGCATTCTATAGCGATTTATTAAGAGAATGAAAGTACTTAGAATAGGATTTTGAATAATTTTTGTAAAAAAAATTCTTAAAATTCTATAATTTGAAACGCTCATACGTATAAGAAAGTCGTGTGGTGGCCACACCTCATTTTTTATAAATAACCGCTATGTGGCATATAAAACGTCAACGCACTACTTTCCGCACTACTTTCCGCACTACCTTGGAGGTAGAAAGCAAAGCGCGCTTTTGTTCTCATGGTATCCCCAGTAGGCCTAAACTATGTTTTTTTTTGAAAAAAGATGTTCACAAAAACATAGAAAACGTAGAGGAATAAGCAAGTGGCCGTGTAGTCCCCTGGAAACTTTTCCAAGGCTATTATTTATGATGTTCCGTTTGTAGGTGCAATAAAAAGAATGATTAATTTCTTGACATCCGCGCGTTTGTCTAAACGTGTGACAGTCAGTATTAATTGTCCAGTCTTTGTGTATTACCTCATACCAAACACTCTTCGGAGTCTAGACTATGAAATAACATAAATCTTTCTTATATCTCCTATCTAAGAAAGATTTATGTTATTTCATAGTGTGGATCCGCAGTTTTATTACATCAAAACCGTGTCTCAACCGTGTCTCTTAAATACGAAAAGATATTGTTGCAAAAAACTATATCCAAAAGAGAAGTTATCTCCTCATTTTTTAAAAATCTAAATTCTGATGGTTGTTCCAGGTTGTTCTAGGTTTGTTCTCAATTGTTCCAAAGTATTTCAAAAAATAAATCATAATCGGTCGAGTAAATTGTAAAAAACAACTTTTACCGCCAGTGCCCCTTTTTTCGAAAATCGAAATTCTGGCAGTTATTCTAGGTTTGCTTTAAACTGTTCCAAAGTATTTCAAATAAAAAATAATAATTGGCTGAGTTAATAGGTAAAGGGATTTTCTTATAGCCCCTCTATTTGCGAAAATTCAAATTCTGACCGTTTTTCCAGGTTGTTCTAGATTTGTTCTAAACGCTGTTCTACTACATCAAAACCGTATTCCATATATCAAAATATATTGCAAAAAAACGAAATCTAAAAGTGAGAGGTTAGCCCCCCTTTTTTTGAAAATCTAAATTCTGACAGTTGTATCAGGTTGTTCTAGGTTCGTTCTAAATTGTTCCAACGCATTCAAAGAAAAAATCGAAATTGGCAAAAATAATAGGAAAAACACAATTTTAGAAGGGTCGGAATAACTTGCACTTTCCACACATTACAGTGTTGAAAGAAGTTTTTGTATGATGCAATTCTATAACAATACTGTATTGTGATTTATAATAAACATCTAATATAATAAGTAAATATTAAATATATATTTTCCAACTAATATAATGTTCTATTATTACAAAACGATATTGTTACCAAATGCTGGTGAAACTATTCCAAAGAAAAAATCAAAACCGGCTGAGGTAATAGGAAAAAATGATATTTTTCCAGTCCCCTTTTCTTAAATATCGACATTCTGGCGGTTCCAAAGTAAAGTCATAATCGCTCGATATAAATAGAACCAAACAAAATCCGAAAGTCTGATTTCAGGTTATTTTATTTTGTGAACAAGTCTAGCCACTTTTTCTTTTCATGGTTTTTCTTCTGTGAATACAAACACGTGTGTCACTATTTAGAAGAAAATGCCCCCTCTCTACGCAAAATTTACAGGATCGTACGCCTCTTAAATATTTGTGTTCATTTACGATTTATCGTTTAGACGCTTTGCTAATTTTAGTTATAAAAACGTTTGTGTCTTTGCTTTTCTCTCTATATAAAATGGGAAATAAAAAAGAATATAAAAAGAAAGGGAAACATTTGAGTCGACGATTGGCCCAGTTTAAAAGGTAAAGTAATTGAGGGATGAAAACGACTTTCTTATACGTATGAGCGTTTCAAACTATACAATTTTAGAATTTTTTTTTATACAAAACTTATTCAAAATCCTATTCTAAGTACTTTCATTCTCTTAATAAATCGCTATAGAATGCATACCTTGCAAGATATTCGAAAAAAAGTGCTACTCGCTGAGAGTAAAAGTGCCACTTCCGGTCCGAATTTTGAAATTTTCTATATACAAAAAATATTGCAAATCCAGTTCTAAATACTTTTGTACTCTTGATAAATATATATAGAATGCATAAATTACGACATATTTGCAAAAAATCGCTATTCGATAAGACTAAAAGTGGTACTTCCGGTCTGAATTTTGCAATTTTTGAAGTGTAAACTTCTTTAGGCGCGTTGCGCTGATTGTAGGCAGTGAACACCACTGACCTGCAACGCTCGCATATGTAACGCTCTTCGGGTAAAGTCGGCTAAGGGAACAAGATAAATAAATATATCATATAGAGATATTTAATTTCAATTAAATTGAAATTTAAATGAATAAATAAATTCCATGTGCCAGAGCAGATGTGAACCGGAGCCGCCTGGGTGAGAGGCCAGCACTTAACCATTAGTCCAAGGGCGGGAGTCGAAAGCCAGTATTCATATCGTCTATTTATATATATACATGCGTCCGAAAATCTCCTTAATAATGCTTGCGGCCGAGACAAGACAATCTCGAGTACGATAAAGTTTCTCGCGGACAAGATATACACACAATTTTTTGGGCAACCGTTAAATTTTTCAATCGATTTAATTTAAATTGAGACACAATTTAATTTAATTTAGTTCTAAAGGTGCTAAATTAAAGTGGTTTACTTGCTTTACATGCGTTACCATGGAAATGAGCCGAATATAATAAACTACAAATACTTGATAGTTGTCAAAATAAGTCGTAGAATGTGTGATTAAACATGTGTCAAAATGTGTATTTACTTTAACGGCCGCTGCAATAGCAACGGTCGCGAAATTGTATTTCACGAACTGTATTGCGTTCGCGAATTGGTAACTTCGCGGACGATTATTTAAGTGGAATATAGAACGAAAAGAAAAGTTGTATTTCGTATTATTAACCTCGCCTTGATGAAGTTTACACTTTTGCTGTGTGGTTTTAAGCACACCCATTTTCTTGTTTTTATACAAAAGATATTGAAAATTATGTTTTAAATACTTTTATATTCGTAACACGTACTTGTCTAAAAAGCATGACTTGCGAGATATTCGCAAAAAACTGATTTTCGATAAGAGTAAAAGACCTACTTCCGATTGGAATTTCCAAAAACTTTTTTAAAACAATTTGTCTCAAACTTAATTTTAAGTACATATGAATTCTTTATAAATTTGTTTAAACTTAGTAGTTGACGAAATATTGGCAAAATTCGATTTTTTTACAGAAGTAAACTGCTACTTCCGGTCTACCGATTTTACTGAAAAACTAAGCAGATCTCAAGAGGGAGATTATACACATAAATACAAAATTTGGAATTGATAGCTATAGCGGTTTGGCCGCTATCGTGGTTACAGACTTTTTTTAAAAACCACTTTTTCGGTATCAGGGGACTTCAAAACGTGGACATCTGCAAAAATCTCGGGGTCGAAAATTTTCATCATCACAATACTTCCTTATACTGCGTATAAGAAAGTAAAAGGCATCGTCCTCGTGGTTCACATATTCAATATTACAATGTTGTTTAAATATTTATAAAGTATAGACATTCTCTAGGCTTCTTGCATGTTTAAAAAGATTATGTAGAGGTGACCAGCCTAAGAAATCCACAATTTTAGAAATAGATCATATTAACCGTTTTATAAAAGAAGCTGAGGATAAAGCATATTTAGCAATGAAAGTAAGTAATAAGGGCGACATTGCTGTAGTATTTTACTAATTTATAATTAAATTTTGATAATTGAGAGATTTGAGAGTATGTGTAGATTGTGAAGAATATAAATATATAAATATGCACTAATTAGAGAATACAAGTATTTTTATATTTTATAAGAAAAACAGGCACTGTTGTTACATAAATAACAATAAAATTGTTTTTATCAGATTTTAGTTTTCTCTAAACATTCCTCATATTATTAAACAGCTGCAACATGTAAGGTAAATACAAATCATTGTGAGAAATAATAAGTATGAAATTATGCAACTTAATAATTATTAATAATAATACTATATATTTATTGCCCAAGAAAACTAAATATATATTTTTTCTGGCCAATATCATTAAAATAAGTACAAATTCAATAAAGCCGTAACCTTGCTCTTGAAAAATATGATACATTATGAAAGCGACGAGAATAGTGAAGAAAAGGAAAAAAAGTCTAATAAAATGTTATCTGGTAATAAATCATAAATGAACACCGACAGATATCTGAAATATACCTACTTCCTTGTATAGGTATATATATACCTACTATTTTCTTTTACAAATCTGTTTAATGTATGCTCATATTTATATTTAAAAAATTAATACTTTCCTTATTTGGTGATACAATTTAGTTTGTACCTATGTTACCTGCGAAAAAATATTTATAATTTAATTTCGGTAATCAACACTGTCACTTGTCGATTTGGAACAATATTACATTCAATAATCCAAAATCTGCTTATGAGAGAATATAAATATTTTTACATTTTATAAAAAAAAAAGAAAAAAAGGCACTGTTACTGTTACAACACCTGTTTTTGTAATATTTTAGATGTCCACGGCATTGCTAATATTATTACGATTAAAAAACTTCAACATTTAGAGTAAATACAACGGCCAGATATAATATATATTTATTCCAGACCAAGAATAATAAGACAAAAGAAAGCGGAGATCTGAATAAAACATTCATTCACCTGACAATAAAAGACAAAAGGATAAAAACCGCAAAAAGATGTATTCTAATAAATCAATATCAATACATATATTATCATGCTATAAATAAGTGGCACATTTAAAATATATTTGCTTCAGTAATTCTTTTATAAACTAGTTGAGTATATTCTCTTATATTAATGTAATGTAATAAAAAAGTTGAATGGAATGTCTGTTTATTTGGTTTTCAGCTTATTGCAGTTGACCAGATATACCTTCCCTATGCCTGGTCTTATACATTTCAAAACTGTGAATAGAAGATTGTGTGTTGCCTATTTGCCAGTCGCTTCTCCACATACGTTTAGGCGTCTCGCTTTACCTCCCCCTTCACACCGCAAAAACCGTAGATGGTGACCGACCTGCTGCGGTAGGCTCTTAAAGTAAGAGTACCTTTTAGTACTAGAATACCTGAAAATTTAATAATCTAGTGTCACAAATGCTTAAAAGTTAAAGACAAAAAAGTGATGCGTTAAAATAATCGTTTACCTACCCAAAACGGACGCCTATGACCGGTACTAGAAATTCGCAATTGATGGAATCGATTCATCTCTGGAGGATAAATAAGCATACCAGTTTTTCTAAATAGAAGCGTTCGGGAGATATTAAAAAAAAACTAATTACAAGGCGCCATCTTCAAAGAGCTCTAGCTCCCTTAGGAAGCATTTTCGGACTAGGGTGAATTGGGTTAAATTGTCTTAAAATTATCTGAGGAATCTCCGGTCTTCGTTTGTCAGGAGAGTTTCTGGACACTCTGTATATTATTATAGTCATTTAATTTAGAAATTCAAATAAAATTAATACGAATAAGCGGGGATGTTTTTGGTGGGCAGATGCTAAGCTGCTAGAGGTACAATGTGAGAATGTTTACAGCGACTAGTATAAGACAGTTTCAGAGCATTCACGTTGCAAGGTTCTAGATTACTAAGGCACTATGTGAAAATGTATGTTTTAGTGAAATAGAGACGGCATCGTGTTAATAAACATATTTTCTAGAATCAATAATTTTTTTTTATTTAAAGGAACAAGAGAATTATTCATTCAGCTATCATTATATATGTATAAGTGTTTCACAAGCATTATACCTCTCAAGTGAGTATAAATGTTTTTTTTATATAGAGAAAAAAATGTAGAAGAAAAATATACATACAGTAACACAATGTTCTTAATAATAGTCATTTACAAAAATGTAAATATAATTTTTTATATGAGATTTAGACATTTTGTTTAATTTTTGACCTTGTCCCAAGCAAAACTAAATAAGAGGTGTACCAGAAAATAAGAAGTAAATCACTGCAAGAACTCATAAGAACATAAATAAAAATTTATGCTGTTAGGAACAAGTTAATAAATAAACTATTATAATTTAATCATTCATCAGCATTGTTGCGTCCACAGCATATATATATATATATTATGGCTGTATGCAACGTGTGGCAATGTTACATTTTCATCTTAAATGAGAAATTTACCATTTTGTAGCATTGTTGCAGCTACAGCAATATGTTGCACATACAATGAATAGTTCTTGGATTGAATCTCAATAGAAACTTAAAATGATTGTAGAGCTGATTGTTCTAAAAATTTCAGGTGGGCGGTTTTTTTTGCCGGTCAGTTTTGATAGATACAATAAATTTTGCTGTAATCGATATCACCGGGACGAATAGCTCCCTCCATTCGCTTAAGACTCGTATCACAAATTCCATCCTCATAGAAAAGGCCAACTTTCTCACTCGCTGAATAATATACTATTAAACGTATTTATATATCTTTTGTAGATGTTCTGGAACCATTTATCAATGAACAGGATAAAGTTAAAGACTATTGTAATTCTTACGTTAATTCAACATTATTGGATGGTTTAACGGACCTAGTCAAAATCAAGCCCATTGATCCAGTAATGTACTTGGCAGAATGGTTGTTGCTTCATAATCCGTATCAACCACAATTTCCGCAAAATTTAGGTTTGATACCAACATGAAAAATATTCTGTTTTATCATTATATGTAAGATTTTTTTTTATTATCAATTTTATATATGTATTTGTTATACATGTTTATAAATTATTTTGCCCCTCCTATATTACATTCAAATAAATACATTTTAACAGTTTTACAGTTTAATTCATCAAAGATGAATACCTGCCTCACTAAATAATGTCTACAACGAAATAAGAAAGACGACAATTCAATACCATTAAAAAGTCCCATCGACCGGAAAAATTAAACTAATTAATTAATACTTCAGGATATGTACTATCGTGAGCAAATGAAAGTGAAAACTTTATTATGTTGGTATGCTGAAATTTCAAAATTTACCTAATGTTAACTCTACTTTTAAAGTGTTATTGTTTTTAATCGGGTCACATTTTCACATTAATACAATATAATAAATGTTGTAAGTTTTATATAATTTTAATTTACATATTTTAAGCTTTTTAATATTTTGTCCAAGAACCATTGTTTCTAATATATTTATTTCCTAGATTTTCCCAAACTTCTTCTATTCGTTCCCAAAGCACTTATCTATCATTAGGTATGTATCTGTTTTCATAAATTCGGTTTATTAGTATACTACACACATTTTCAATTGGGTTCAAATCAACACTTCTGGCTGGCTAAGGTAATACATTTATATTGTTATTGGCAAACCATTGCCGAACAACACCAGCAGTATGGATAGGGGAGTTATCTCGCTGGAATATACCGGTAAGTTTTCGGGTGAAGCAACGACAGAGGAGTGTCCAAGTCCCCACTATCACTCGCTACAGTTATCGTATTCCCCGACGCGAACGGCTGTAGTATACTACTACCACCGCTCTGGTTAACGGAGGGGAGTACATATACGTAGTCGTTCAGTTGTGGGGACTGATTCCGACTGATACATGCGCTATACAATCGTTGCGTTACCAGAAAACCTACCGGTATAATTGTTGCCAATGTATTTGTGTATCAGATGGTTGCATAACATTTTATTTAATATATCACAGTAGTAGTTAATCTCTCATCCAATTTCCAACATACACCAGCTTCTTCAAAACTAATCCAGCCCCATACAGTTATGAAAAAACGACCACTGTTGTAAGTAGGTTTAACATAACGCTCATTGTATCTGCTGGTTAGAGGTCTATATACGCCAACACTCCCATTATGAGTAGACTGGAAAACTTTCTCGTTTGAGAAAATTACGCATCTCCAAATATCTTTTTGATTAATGTAGTTATTCTTATTGGCTTCAGTCAAAGCACACTTTTTAGCAGCATTAGGATTTCGAATATCTGTTGATTTTGTTCTTCTATAGGGAGTCCAGCACGATCCAGGAAAGTCACTCTCATAAACAGCATTTTTAGCATTTTTGAAGGAGTCGTTTATCAGAATATTTATTAACTGTTGGTCCTGCTGTTCATTAGATACCCTTTGTCTATCACCACCATGAATATAAGTAACCGTATGTGTTTCATCCCATTTCATTTTAAGTTTATATATAGCACTCCCAAATCATTTGCTACCGTTTGTAAAGTCCGTCCGATTTCAATGAGAGTAATTGCTCGCATTTTCTGCGCCTCAGTCATATGTGACATTTTAACTCGAGATCAATGACATTTAATCATAACATTAATGACATTAGCTTGACAATTTGAAATCCTAAGTAGTAAAATTTACGCAACTACAATGATGCGTTCACTTTCATTTGCTCACGATATTACCTTCCGCTATAGTCTATTTTTTAATTCGGAGGAGTAAAATAAAAAGGCGCGTTTACACAATGGAATTTTGGAAAATTCCTTTTTGGCGGCAGTTTTAAAACTAGCGACGATTTTATATAAATTGTAGTGAAGTAATTAATTAAAAATTCATTTTAAAAATTAGACAATTTTAATTTGAAATAAAAAGGAATCATCATCGTAAGTGAAATGCTTAAATCAAAAGTTTTAAAGGTGATTTGTATATTTTCAAATTTAAAAAGAAAACACAGATGGTTCTTATTCTTATATGATTATCTACAAGCGAACAAAAATTTAGACAATTATTAATTATAGCATATACATATAAAACATATCATTATTCACAATTTTTTATTATTATATACAAGTGAACAACAATTTAGACAAATGTTAATTATAGCATATACATATTGAGGTGGTCTTGAGCCTCCTCAATACCACTCAATAATCGAATAAATACCTCTGTATACAATGCTTGCCATATAAAACGCAACCAGTCGTACATTGGTAATACATGACAAACAACCCTCGTATAGCGAAGGATATTTTTAAAATTCCCCAAAATCATAATTTAAAAACTCTTAATATTGATCAAGTGAAACTCTATAAGTCAGAACTACAGTTAAAATTCAATATACTGCCCCAAATGTAAATTTACCCCTATATGAAACAGATCAGGAACCCCAACTGACATAATATGTAAATACGTTAAAACTAAAAATAATTACTTGAAGTATATTAGCATTCTAAATAAGAATACTTTAATGATTAAAATAGGTTTAATTTAAAGCACAATTACTGATAACAGAGAATTTATAATATGAATCAACCAAGCTAATAAAGCACAAATATCCATTACAAATGGACAGTTTTAATTTAAAGTTTAGACAAAAATAAGCCACAGAATTCTATTGAAAATGATATCAAATTAAAAGGCGAATTCTTGTAAACAAAGAATATATAATACCGACAGGGCATGGAATGAGGCAAGATTATATAAGATATAAGGCAGAAGCATCATTTTAGGCATTTTTAAATTACCTCACATACATGGCTGAATTATAATTAAAAATACTCACTTTAAAACCTAAATGAACTAATGTCAATCACTAGCAACAAATACCCAATGAACCAAAGGTTAATTTGAAATCATTGTACTGAGTCAAAACTGATTAAGAGGCACATAGTTAATCTAAGCATCTTTGCAGAAGTTAATCATAATTCACCATCTTGAACGAATTATGATCATTTTAAGAAATGATTATGCATAAAAGCAATAAATTAGAATCCAATGTATAAAATGCAAAGGTCAGTGGTGCTAATTCATGTGATATAATCAGTATTGACATATTAATAATTTAAAGTCAGTAATTAAATAAATATCTTTGTACAATTTCACATTTGAAATGTATGCATGGAAAAACCTCTTAAAAATACCATTTACAGACTAAGTGTATGAAATAAAAAGTATCAGAAGGCAAAGAAAGGTTCTTAGATTAATATTATAGCAACAAAGTATAAATAAATTAAGAAACTATTTCTGGAATTCAATTTTAAAATTAACCCCACAATTTGTGACTATAAATGAAGCTGATTGCAGGAATTAAGGGTGATTATTTAAAATATGTAATTTAAACTAGAAAGTGTAAAGTTAGTATTTTCATATAAAGCATAATAATCGTAAAATTCGATTAAACAATAATTTAATTAGGTATCCATTACGTCATTAAACAAATGACTGAGAGAAGCGCAAATTAAACCTTTTGAACGTAAAAAGTGATTTTCCAAAGGAAAACTCATTAAAGTAATTTTATTTGTTTAAATGAAAGATGATTAATTTTTATATATTATAAATATGACTTTGTTAAATTCCAAAAATACATTTCTGCAAAATATGGCCAAGAAAAATATGATTTTACAAGTTACTATGGCAACAAGAACGATAACAGAGAAACATATAAAAAACCCCGAACGGCATCAAGCCGGGATGATTATTGTTCATTGAGTCGCTCATTGATCATTATCATATTCGATTATTAATTCACCAGTTAAAAAAAAAATAGTGTTATCAGTTCGTGACAATTTAAAAGTCCGTGTGACCTTGCGTCTGACGCATCAAGTGAACCAACCAGTGAGGATTGTTCCCGCCGATTACCCCAAGGCCGGAAATATACGGTGTCGGCGCCTAAATAAAATGGAAAGCACATATTAGTTCCTGAGATTTAAAAATATCCAGACAAGAATACACAAACAACAAGGGAGAAACCAAAGGGTTAGTCAAAAATTACAGTAACCAACAAAAATTCAAAAGAAAATACTCACCTGAAGAGGTCCGATGTCCATGCACAAGATAGCTGTCATTTCCCCTTAAGTCGTCGCTCGCATCAACGAAGCCCGCACGAGGATAATCAGTAGCCGTACAGAACCATAGCTGTCGCTTACCGAAGAGGCCATATCCGAAGAATACCTGCACTCAGAATAAAGGTGTCAATCGTTGTACAGGTACTTTTGTCAATTTAATATGAGTCATCTCAACTATGTTTCAACATGTTTTTTTTTATTATTATTGTAACATCTTCCATTCAAAGTAATCGCTTCTCAAGTAAACAATTCAACAAACATTTCCTTTAATTCATTCAGAAGTTAATTTCCTAAAAGTAAATATTCTATACTCACATATAAGAAAGTCACAGCACATTTTTTTCCATTCACTTAGTTCACCAGATCAACGATGTATTAGTTTCTATACATATATAAAAGTTAATAGCCTGTCAAATTTCACCTATATCAAATAGGGTTATGTATACAAATGCCATCATTTTGCCTTAAATATGAGGAATACTATCTATTTTGCCGTATGTACATATCTGATGATACTTTATTTTATACTTTTATTTTTTGAATATATTTACTATATTCAGCTTCTCAACAACAGATAGATGTCCTAAGATCACAAATTTTCGCTTGCTACTTCCTCCATATCCAAGAAAAACGCTATGAAAATGTTTTACACGGAGAGTATATTAGTCGATTCAGTTCTTAAAAGAACTATTTTACTATTATAACGCAAATTGAACGTAAAAAATTGAACAGAAACGCACTGACAAAATTAACGATATATACAACAACAGCTGTTGTAACAGTATGGCGGCTGTAAACATGTAAAATTTTCATACTGTAATTCTTCCCGAAAACTGACAAATAGCAAGCCTCCTTTTTAGCGCTTCAATTTAAAAACACTCCTCCTAATTAAAAAATAGACTATAGTAAAATACCATTACATGAAAGCCAGTTTCAAATTGATAATTATAAATAATGTTATTAAATATTACTTTTCTATGCCAATATTTTATTTAATACTTGGCTATTCTATTTAGTAAGCAAGCATTGTTGACAAATTTATATTGTTTGGAAAACAGTTATAATTAATTGCTAATATCAAATGGTGTATGAATATTGGGTGCTTTTTGCGACGAAAAGATTGCTAATCCTGTAGCGAATTTTGTCCTGTCACTGTACAAAAATAACGTAATATTATGTAGTAACGTTGATTCTTAGCTTAAAAGATTCGATAGTTTTGTACAAACGCAGTCCCCGCAATTAAAAATTAATGAGTCATGTGTAAATATATTAATTATCATTAAAAGGATAATGGCTTTGCGATGGTATGTATGACCGTAAACATATCTATTGCTGTGACGTAGGTGTTCAATGTATGCAGTTGCACGTAATCATTTCGGGTATTTTGTTAAAAATACTATTTTCAAGTATTATTTGTGCACACGAGCGCCTATATAAAGGAAAACTGTATATGTATGTAAAATTGTCATTTGTCCTGATACTTCAAGGAATAAATGAGCATACTACTCGTGGTGCACTCACCGACGAGAAAATCCCGTTTTCGATTTCCGTAATTATTTGTAACGTACAGACACGGTTATTAGTGATTAATGCCGTTCCCGCTTCCCGTAATTATCTATGAAGACGCACTCGTCATTATTTGGATAACCCCCCCCCCCCCCCAAAGAAGAGGTATGTGCACCCACAAAATCATTTGTTACATTGCTACATAATCAATATATATTTCATTTTCTGTAAAGTCGCTTATTTGTACGTATATCAAATAAATTTCTTCCTTAGAAATCAATATTGACACTCCGCGAAATCATTTTACCGATCATAACTCTATATATATGTAGATCAAAGCCGTCAGAGATTTCTTTAGCATATCGCACTTCTGTAAGATAATTGTTCATGCTAAAATTTCCATATTTTCTTTTGTTTACTTTGTAATATGATAAATGAGACATAAATCCGGCTGACTACTGGTTATGGGGTTACCTCAACGAAAGGGTATTTCTTAGAAGACCGACTACGCGTGAGGACCTTAAACAATCGATATCAGATGTCATTAAAAACATACCTAAGAATGCACTTTCTAATGCCGTTTATACCTTCTTATTTATCTTTTTCCTATGTCTTCTTGTTATAATAAAATCTCGTTTCTTTATGAACAAATTACTGATTTTATTCATGTACATATAAATATTTGCCAACCTTATGGCCATTTCAAACTGGGAACTTACTTTAGAATAATCTTATATGTAAGTATTTCTTTATAGTAGGTAGCAAAAAATCTTGGGACATGGTGTTGCCACTTTCAAAACACTAAAATTTACATATTGACAGTGTAGTCTTCTGTGATATGCCAGACACTTACTGAAGTTTATAAAATTGCATTTAAATTCTAATTCATGCGCATTGCTTATTAGATGGAAAAACACAGTCTAATTTCTTTTAATACGATTAAGGTTATTATTTATTTAAAAAAGTTACAATTATTCAGTCTCAATTTTTTGTATGTCTTTCATACTTGGTCATATTTCCATTGACATCAGACTTTCTGTAATCTTCGTGGCATCGAGAAAATCAGTTGCTGCGTATACTCGGGTGTACTTTGCGGGTGAAATTTGCATGCCGTAATTTGTTGACTAAACTGATTCACATTTTGCATTGCGCCTCCCAGATCCTTGCCTCCTGACAATTGATTCAAATTCAATAAGCTTTCTTTTTGCTAACATCACCATGTTTTTACTAATTTGTAATTCGGCAGCTATAGCCCTTACTGGGACACCATTGGTCAATCTGGCTTGTAACATTGCCTTTTGATGGGCACTCAAATTCGACATGTTTAAGTTTTAAATTAACCGCTGTCACTTTGACATTATATTTCCATTTTGTCAATGAAATTTACTTTAGTAGAAGTTCAGATGTCTCAAGATTTTTTGCTAACTGACTGTACAGTTGCGAGATCAAAATGCGGGAAAGTTAAGCTTTATTAGTGTAGAGTAGGTTTCTTGTTTGAAAGAGATCTTCGTATCCAAGGTTGTCCCGCTTTATGATCCCGCAACTGTACGCACGAGAAAGTAAAAATATATAATTTATGATGATTATCTAATATTACTATGTAATCATTCTTATTTAATTTTTGTATTCTGTATCTGTCACTATAATGGATTTTAATGGATTTGGATTTATGTAAAAGATACCGTCAAGTGGGGCTACTTGGGACACTTTTTACATATTTTTGACGTTTACAGATTAACAAAATTTTATTTTCAAAATTCGCTTTCGTACATCGGAAGAGGGTATATAGGTCCTCCATGTGGACAAGTTGGTTTTTCAAAATACCCACTGATTCACCTTTTTTTTTTAATTTGAAAACTGTCCCAATTTATACCACTAGTGGGGTAAATTAAGACAGTCGTTAAAAATGCAAAGAAAAGTATTTTGCACTTGCCTAGTTTAAATTGGGAAATTAAAAATCGAAAAAAAAAATTTTTTTCATCCCGGTAATGCAAAAAAAATCAGAAAAATATCTCAAAAACTGTATATTTAAGTAAAAAACAAACAAAATATAAAACTCTTCGATAAAAAACTGTAAATATGTAGGAAACACTTAGTTTAAACCAAAAATATCATGATTACAAACAAAAAAATTAAAATTACAATTTCTGTTAAACAAAAACAATATTTTGCTTACAAACTAAAACAGGAAAATGACAATTTATAATTTAGATTATCACAACATTGGCAGGAAAAATTCGAAGACCTCTTTTCTCAGTCGGCTTCGGTAGACGGTCCCGAATTTGGTCAAATTGTATCTCATTTTCGTCTTCAATTTGTGGAAACACAAAAATATTTTCAGTCTCTTTGTAGCGTCTAAGGCATCTTATTATGTAATTGCGTTTTTTCACAGCCACGATTTGAGCAACGAATTGTTTCAAACATTCTTTCTTGCTGCCTTGATTGTAACAGAATTCGGCAATAATAAAATCTTCTTCTTTTAAGTTTTCTTTGGTAAGTTTATGTTGTACCACCATCTCAGATTCTTCATCGGTTTCGTATTCTTCGCTGTCCTCGTTTAACGGGCGATTGGAGCAGGAAGGTTGAGGCTCATCATCTTCATCGACTTCGTTTGTAATGTCATCCAATTCGTTTTCCGATTCAATCACATCGATCGCCTCCTCGCTTTGCCTCAAACTTCTCAATGAGACAGATTGTCCGGGCTTGACATTCAACTTTTTTCTGTTCCGCACAGGCTCCTTCGGTCGAACAACATGCTTCTTAATAATTGCTTCAAATGCTTCCCCCAGCTCATCAGAGTGATCAACTTGATTATAACCTGGAAGTTTTTTCAAGACCTCCACTCGATTGAGCGGGAATATCCCCGATGCTCGAAATCCAGATTTAATATTTTGATTTGCTGCCAGCTGTGATAAGGTGTTCTTCAGAAGAGTTGGAAATTCTGATTTTGGAAGGCAGCCACTGTGGGTTTGTTTCCATTCCATGAGCATTTTTCTCCATAACTTTTTCAATGGTGCAAAATACGCGACGTCTAACGGCTGACAAGCGTGTGTGCTGTTGGGCGGTAGGAATATGAATGTTATTCCCTGTTGTTCGCATGCTTCAATAATTTTAACAGACAGATGTGAAGCAAGATTATCTCCGATTATAGCCTTCTTGCCCTCTCGATGTCGAAAATATGGACAGACCACTTTAAACAACCAATCTTCGAATATTTCACAATCGAACCATCCACTTTTTGATCTGTTATACGCATAATCGAGTTCACCTCCTTCCATCCACTCCGGATATAAATTTCTTGCTTTGTATACAATATAAGGAGGAAGTGTTCTGCCAGAAGCGCTTACGCAAAACATGACTGAAGTTGACGATTTCGAATTATCCATTATTTTGAGGGCTCTTTTCTTATTTCGTCTAACAATAACTATAGATTGTCCTGGATCATCAGTCAAATTGGTTTCATCAAAATTTAACAAATTGTCGGGGTTAATTCCTTCCAAGCTTTGCTCTAAATGGTCGAAATATTCATTTATTTCTACTTCTGTCACATCGCTTCTGTACCTCTTAATATTTTGTGAGAGTCGTTTTGATAGTTCGTTATGCCTTGCTAGAAAACTTCGCATCCAATCTTGTCCTGGTAAGTTTTCATTGAAGCGTCTTTCTACAATGCCTTTCCGATCCAAATATTTTTTTACAAGTTCCCGAATTTCGGTTCTTGTCATTGGGTAGCCCCATTCAGCGGCAGCTGTGATGGCTTTCACAATGCTGGCTTCTTCATTTGTGCCAAGAACTGGTTGCCTTCCTGGATTTTTTGGGTTTTTCCCAAGATATTTTCGGCATAGGGTGGCGCGGGGAATCCCATATCGCTCTTGGGCCCGTCTAAGGGAAAGTCTGCCATTAGCATACGCTTCTAAGGCCGTTTCTAAGGTTTCTTCTGTATAATCCCGGTACCAGCGACAACCCAACTGTCTGCGATACCTTCGAGGCATTGTCCTAATTTACCCTACAAAAACGAACATTTTTACTTAACCTTCCCTCCACACTTTGGAGTTTGTATTTTAGGTTAGGTTACAGCAGGATTCTGTTGAGGAGGTTTCAATGTAGAATCGGGATTTTCAATTTCTCGATATTGTGAATGGCCTTTACTGAGGCCGTGACACTCTTTTGATAATTTAAAACATGCGAAAATTGTCAACTTACCAAAATTTTTCTGCCGGCAAAATGCACCGTTAAAACAAAACACCAACATTACAGGTCGCTAATTTGACGTTTTGCCAAATTAGTATGGCAGTTTAAATTAGCAATTTCACAAACAGATGATGCTCTGTGTCATTTAAAGAAAATAAATACGCGATGTCCCAAGTTATCCTGGGTGTCTCAAGTAGCCCCACTTGACGGTACCTGACCCATTTTAATGTACCTTTGTAAAGGTCCAAGAATAAAGTCAACTTAACTTTTTAATGCTTTTATTTTTATTTTAAAATCATTAGCTTATTTGATAATTTTTTCCAACGCATGAGATAGTCTTCACATTACTCCTAACGGTTTCAGTCTGGAAAAAAAAACTAAATTAGGAAAATAGTATAAAGAAGCGAAAAATTAAATATGATATTTCTCTGAGAAAAAATATTTACTGTGAAAAAAATATACCCGAATAATGAATATGTTCTAACTCAAACTTAAAAAAAAAATAGTTAAAAACTATTTATACGAGGTTTGTCTATAAAATTCGGTGAATGGTGTAAAAATATCATCAAAAACAGAATACACATTGTACATATCTTTATTATCATCATTAAAATATGCGCTAAGAATCGTTAGTTGTTTTTGGTAACCTGAAGTTGGTATTGCAGATATAACTATATATAAGATATAGAATTTAAGTAGGACGATGCCGATGTAAAAAGTGTCAACTGCGTAATGGCTATGTTTGACTAAAATATCTTACATAAAACCGGTGCAAAGCGTTTTATTCTTCAGGTTATGTGTCCAAACAGGCTGAAGGACACGAAGAAGTATTTACTATAGAGGAAGAAACGAAAAATCGGCTGTAGTAGCCAGCATAAACAAAAAGGCAAAAGTAAGGTTAAAGTTTTGGCGGTAATTTAGTGTGACAAAGCGTGTGCACAGGTGATTTTGCAAAAGAAAGAGGAGGGAAATGGACAGTGAAAATTGTCGCAAATCAGGAGTTAAACAATAGAACCGCTAGATGATAAAAAATATTACAATTGGCAATTTCGTATGAATATGATATTAGGTGAGAACGGAGTACTGGAAGTTGTAACAAAAGAAAGCGTTGTAATTACAGAAATTAGTGAACAACAAAAGGAAGACTGGATTAAAAGAGATGCGAAAGCTAAATCGTTAAGGGGGCTTACGCAGAGGTGCCGACTAACTGCCGTGAAGTAGGACATAAGGGGGTGGCGCCGTATGCGCTAAAGTAAATTCTGGACTTTAGAAGGTTTCGTTCAAACAATAGTAGCGCGTTGATTAACGAAATATCAAAACGAAATTTAAAACACAAGTAAGTGGATTAGTTTTTAAAATAAAGTTTCTGAAATTGTGTTATGATGTTGTAATTTTTGAAAACTTTGAGAATGAAATGTAAGAGTAAATAATTTGAATTATAAGAAACTACTATCAACGAAACTTTTGTATTCAATTTAATACAAAAAATAATAAGAAAAACAAAAATTTCTGCTGTTTGTTTTCTTTGAACGAATACCGTACAATGACGGAATTTACATTAGCGCATATGGTGCCACCCCCTTACGTCCTTCTTCACGGCAGTTAGTCGGCACCACTGCGTAAGCCCCCTTAATAATTCAGGGTGTGCAGGAGTCACAGTTAGAATATCTGCGTGACAAAAATACAGCATTTAAAATGTGGAGTACATTAGAGGAGAAATATGAAAAAACAGGCTTGCCTGGACAACTTTATTTTAAGAAAAAATTACTTTCTATGAAATTAACAGAAAAACAACCAATGGATTTTTGCATGAATTCGATGAAGTAGTGAGACAATTAAAAATATCAGGAGCAGATATGAAAGATGAAAATCTTATTTGCAATATTTTATTAAGTTTACCGAAATCCTACCCAAGCAGCAAAATCACAATTTTAGAGAAGGATGAAAATATATATTTGCCAATGTAGAACAAGTGTGCATATAGTGATTTTGCTACTAGGGTATGACACAATTGTAACAGTGATTGAAAATTCCAAGGATTTAACTTATTCTGACGTTAAAAACAAGCTAGTAAGTGAATATGAAAAACGAAACTTGAATAGGCAAAAGGAAGAAAACTCACAAAGTACAGGTTATACATCACAAGCACAAAAGTGGGGGTGTTACAGATCTGGTGAAAAGGGATATTTTAAAAGAGAATGCAGAGTGAATATACATGGCTGATGGAGAAAAAAGGAAAAAACAAACAGTGAAAATAGATTTTCAACAACAAGCTCTAGAAGCAATTTCAGTGGTGTCAATTCAACTCGAGGCTCAAGTTCAAGTGGTTATAGTTCAAATCGATGTTCAAGTAGTTTCCGAAATAGATTTAGTGGTTATAGAGAATAACACATTATATGCATAATTAATATAACAAACACAATAAACAGGTAAAGTACACTAAAAGCAAGCAAATAATGATAGCTGAAACCACATGATCATCGAAATATTCCTCAAGTGTGTAAAGGCACTTCGGATTTTCCTTGCTGTTAGACTAATTATTATATAGTTTAATACTCCAGTAGTGCATGTTGTTTTGAGTCATATGAATCTAAGGAATGTACAGGTCTTCGCAATGTCTGGTATAGTCAGTGGCGGCGCGTGGGTCTATACTTTGTGGGTGCACAACCTTAGAATAAAAGAGAGTATTGTTGGCAAATCGCCGGAGGCGAAAAATTTGTTTTCCTAATAAATTACATCCTAATTTAGCAAATAGATGTGGCTTTGAATGTTTATGCTTTTCAATTTTTTCGGTTAAATGTAATAAATCTTGATCGCTAGATTTTGTCCATTCTGATGCCTCGTCACTTCCAAATAATAAACAAGGAAAACAGTAAAGACTATTACTAACACCACACCCGCACATGCAGTCAGTCTTTTTGGTAAGTTTCTATTTTAAAAGTTCGTTTATAATCACGACTTTTGCATTTGGTAACATTCGTAACTAACAGAGTTGGTTTTGGACAACCGATATTTCTGATTTTTATTTTATCTTCTAGTAAGAGCAAAGTAAATGTAATTGTCTCTAAATATTGCATGCTAACACTAACACTATCAGGGTTCGAAAATTCTGCCATTCTTGCAATTCGTGAAATCAAAATAACCTGACCTCCCGACCGAAATGCACTGACTACATGTGCACACGCAGCATCTTAATTCATCGACCGTCGTTGGACTGTCCCAGGGAACAAAGAGTGTGGACGGCAAAGGTTCCACCAATTAGATTTAATACTCACAATAAACGTAGCGATTAAGGGACGTAGTGAACCGATATGAAAGGCTCGCTTTGATATCAGTTGGAACAATTTACATCTCGTGTTTTAATTTTTGATTTTTGCATCTTTGACGAATTGTTTTTGGAATTAATAGGCATGTTATACTGTTATGAACTTCTTTCAAGAATGACAAAATGTAAATATATGTTTTTTAATAAGAATACACATTAAATTTGGGAGTGCACGTTAGAGGTGGGCAAAACGGTTCTTCGACTCGGCTCACTCTGTTCAGCTCGTCATTGTGAGCCGGCTCACTGTTGTACACAAATTAAACAAAATATATGTAAAACTAAACTATACATTCATTTGGTATTTATAATTATTGAAGATTATGTCATTCGAACATAAAGTAATTAGAACTAAGAGAATTTCATAATTTTCATACCATTATTAAATGGAAATTATGATTATGATGCAGGTGTAATAAAAATATTTGTAAGAATTTTGTAACTCACATACAACTAATAAATTAAATATTTTAGTTTATACTTACAATATGTTGTTAAGTTGTATAAAAATAAATATTTTAGAGCGTAATGCGTGTTAGAATATGCGCTAAGAATCGTTAGTTGTTTTTTGGTAACTTTAAGTTGGTATAACTAGATATAAGATAGAAGTAAGATGATGGTCGTTGTGAAAAAGTGTCAACTGCGTAATGGCTTTGTTTGAATAAAATATCTTACATAAAAACCTGTGCAAAGCGTTTTATTCTTCAATGCGTACCCTCCCTGTTATATAATATTAATTTTTATTTTTCAATCCGTCCTGCGACCGTATTCCAAGTAATTCCAACTATAATTTCGATATTATTCAGTCGTACAGCAGTACAGTAGGTTCCTTTATGGTTTTGATACGTTCGCGATACATTATTAACCGGCTCTCTCGGTTCGCGACCGAACCGGATCGCATTACGTTAAAACTGTTTTCTATCAGGTTGGTTCAGTCGCGCGCATAGTTAGGCTAGGTTCACACGGCATTGTACTGCACGTTTTTAGCAGTATTCGATTTTAACCGTACACGGTGCGGACTGTTCACACACACACGGTGTTTATTTATTAACTATAGTTAATATTATTCGACGAAGACCACAACAGTCACAACACAATCTTTAACCTTAAAAAAACACTGCATAAAATAAACCGGCAAAACTAAAAGTAAACATTGGAAATTAAAATTGACAATTGACAAACGTCAACGCGACTGTTGCGCATGCGGAAGCCCTGACGGCAAAGTGGAATTCATGTCCGTAGACGCTAGTGTGTTTATTCGTTTAAAAAACGAATAGCTGCAGTTTATATACAGCGATCTCCTTGAGTAGACGTGTATATTGATATGGATTTTACGAAAAGCTGAGAAACGATGAAAAAAAGTTTTTCAATTACTTTCGGATGTCCAGAGAAAGTTTTGTAACCTTGTCTTGCTTTCTCTTCTGTTGTTTCGAAATTTGGATTTAATATTATCATTATCTCTTTCCAAGCCGCTTGAGTTTCAACGCGATTTTTATACATTTCCATGGTTTTGTCCCACAAAACGGGCTTTTGTTCCACCAAAGATATCTGTAATTCATTTTCTATAGAAGATTCGTCGGTCATTTTGTAATAATACAATGAAAACACGTGCGGTCCTTTCAAGAAATGTTTCAACACTAGACGCTTTTTTCAGTTGCTATTCGACAAAAAAACGTGTGGCATGCCGTCGTGTGAAAGAGCTAATGTAAATACTATGCGCCACTGCAGACCGAATACGTTTGAGTTTATTCGGTTTGCTTGACAAGTCCGTTGAGTATTCGATAGACGTGTAAACGTATATACGTTTTTTTTTTGCAGGACAAGCGACGTGTGAACGGTTCTATACACAATGTATGCGCCACTGCTTATTCGATAAAATTCATCCTGCACAAAAACGTGCAGTACAATGCCGTGTGAACCTAGCCTTACTTCCCAAGTGAGCCGATATCTGGTTTATTGAAATTTAGTGAATCGGCTCTCTCGGTTCGCTGCTGGGATTCGGCTCACTGAACCGGTTCATTTGCGAACGACCCACCTCTAGGGCACGTGCACATGTGCACTTATTGAGGAACCGCCACTGGGTGCAGTACTTGTGTTCATTGCCATTCGCAGCATAATCCCTTTAGTGCCAGACCTAGTATACAGAGTGAGTCCTCTCCCTGGGGACGGCAGAATGTGACTTTATATGAAAGATATTTCGAAGCGGTTGTTTTTCCTATGATAGACACTACTAGGAGCACCTTTTAAATATATTTTGTATTATACAGTGTCCCATAACTTGGCGGCTGACCATAGTTATAGTTTCTTTGATGAAACACCCTGTATATTATTACATTTTTGTATTGCCTAGTCAAAAAGTTATAAGATAGCATAGGCCTAAAATTTAAAGTTTTTGACTTAATACCATTCATCTGAAAAATTCATGTCTACAAAATTATATTTGTCGGAAACGTCGTATTTTAGATTGAGAAAATTGTTGGTAGTACTGTTCATAATAAAAGCTCCTAATAGAAACGTATTTTATTTTTTTCAATTACTAATTACATTTGCAGAAAACTGGAATAAAGTTACATTGCACATTTTTATCTAAAAGTCATTTTTATATCGCTTCATTTTTAAATTGCTTATTAAATTTCGCACCAACAATATGTAAGACGTTATTACATTAAAAGTGACCGTTACTGAACTATTGTCATTTTTACTTTCTTATACGTAGTATAAGGAAGTATTGTGATGATGAAAATTTTCGACCTCGAGATTTTTGCAGATGTCCACGTTTTGAGGTCCCCTGATACCAAAAAAGTGGTTTTCAAAAAAATGTCTGTGTGTCTGTGTGTCTGTCTGTCTGTCTGTGACCACGATAGCGGTCAAACGGCTGGAGATATCAATTCCAACTTTTGTATTTACGTGTATAATCTCCCTCTTGAGATCTGATTAGTTTTTCAGTAAAATCGGTAGACCGGAAGTAGCAGTTTACTTCGGTGAAAAAATCGAATTTTGCAAATATTTCGTCAAATACTAAGTTTATACAAATTTATAAAGAATTCATATGTACTTAAAATTAAAATTGAGAACAATTTTATTTAAAAAGTTTTTCGAAATTCCTACCGGAAGTAGGTCTTTTACTCTTATCGAAAATCGGTTTTTTGCGAATATTTCGCAAGTCAAGCTTTTTAGACAGGTACGTTACGTGTATAAAAGTATTTATAACATAATTTTCAATATCTTTTGTATAAAGAAAATTTCAAAATTCAGACCGGAAGCACCACTTTTACTCTTATCGAATAGCGATTTTTGCAAATATGTCGTAAGTTATGCATTCTAAATATATTTATTAAGAGTACAAAAGTATTTAGAGTTATATTTGCAATATTTTTTGTATACATGAAATTTCAAAATTCGGACCGGAAGTAGCACTTTTACTCTTAGCGAGTAGCACTTTTTTTCGAATATCTTGCAAAGTATGCATTCTATAGCGATTTATTAAGAGAATAAAAGTACTTAGAATAGGATTTTGAATAAGTTTTGTATAAAAAAATTCTTAAGATTGTATAGTTTGAAACGCTTATACGTATAAGAAAGTCGTGTGGTGGCCACACCTCATTTTTTCATGTGATTTTGCTTATTTTGTGTCTCTTATTTGATACGGTATAGTGAGCCATGAAATTTGCCACGAAACTGACAATTGAATGGATAACATTTGTAAGTTGCTTCTTAGTTGACATATAAATAAGAGTTCGAAAGGATGATTAACAGGATATGATCAATACTGTTCATATCTGATAATTGACTGCACTATACTCAAACATCGAAATATCATTTAGATGGCATGGCTGAAAGAAGACGTTTGCTACTTTTTTCCTTCTGCAATTCGTTATTTTCGACGTTTGATATAAATTTGAATAGCATTACCTTTGTATTCTTTATCCATTTCGTACAATTCATCACATGCTAGGTGAACCGGGCATATGTCGCTATCACCTGACATTCGGTTAACTACCAAATCAGTAAGGGGTTTTCCGAATCTAACGACAAAATCTTCCGAGGATCTTGCATGTGATATTAGTCCAAGAGCTAGCTACAAAAAACAGCATCGATTTGGTACACGGCGTTTGAGTTCGTGAACTGTAAGAAAATACTTACTACAACCCCGAATGGCATTTCTGGCTGTTCGTTCAGGCCGCAAAAGAAAATTACAGCCAGTTTTCCACGACGAAAAATGTGCCGGAAAAACTGATGAGGTACACGCGTGAAAATTGATGCATGCTAATGTGAGAACCTCAACTAAGAGCGGTACACTAATGCCAGAAATGAAAAAGGTTGGGAAACCCTCGCCAGACGCGACTCAGAGATTCGGAAAATCCCTACGAAAAAACCGACAAGGTACACGCGTAAAATTTTTTTCACATGAATTTGGGGACCTTCACTAAGAGCGGTGCATTAATGCCAGAAACGGGATCGGTCGGAAAACCCTCGCCAGAAGCGATCCAAAGTTCGGGAAAATCAGTCAAAAAAAACGACATGGTACACGCGTGAAAAATTTTTTTTGCGCTTCTAGGGACCTCAACTAAGAACGGCAAAACAGTGCCAGAAATGTATCTGGTCGGAAAACCTTTTAAAAAAATTAAATAAGGTCGACGTAAATGTAAAATCGATAGCATTCGAAGTCGTTATCATCCAGAGCTTTTTCATTGACACCACTAGAAATATTGTTTTTTTCTACCCCAAATCAAAAAAAAAATCATCGCGATACGCTGAAAATTCGCTGAGTTATTTCATTTTTCGTAGCGCGTCCGATTTCAAGCCGCTTTCCCAGTTTCTGGCGTACCGCGCGGCCGGCCGCAACTCGTCTTTACAGCGCGATAACGCGCGTATTTAATTTTCAATTTCTTACATGTCTTAAATGAATGTATGTTTGTATAAAATCAAATTTTAAACTGCGTATGTATATTAAAAATAAAATAGAAGATTATATACTAAACACTCAGCATGGAAAGAAAAGATTTATGAATTTTCTCGGTTGATAATAAATTATAGCTATAGATACAGGAGAATCATAAATCAAATAAATAATGCTTTTCAATACCAAAAATATATACTTAATTATAAAAATCCTAAATATACAACTATAATACAGAATGAATATTCCTGCTTCATTTTCTTTACAGAATCGCTGGTTTTTGCGCATTGATAGTAAAAATTACGCAATCGGTATGACATCACTTTAATTCATTCATCTGCCTCACTCTCCACGTCACATTCGCTGTCATCAGTATCACTCTCCGCATCAAATTCGTTGTCGGTTTCTTCATCTTGTACGTTACTTTTATTTGTCTCTTCATCTGCACCCTCAGATGTCTCATCTATAAATGAAAAATACCTTGAATAACGCGTTAAAAAAAAAAGTAGAATGAAGTGATAGAAAAAGTTATGTACCATTACTTTCTGCAACTTTTTCTATAATAATATCTTTGATACGTGCTGGCCATTGGTCACCTTCAAACCAACAAAAATCGTAGGTGAAGTTTTCTTTCTTCCAGCCACATTCATCAGGTTTCAGCTCTGTCGGAATTTTTTTTTCGACATTTCCCCATACAGCAGCAATATAATGTGACCGTAGGAATTGCTGGTATAGTTCTCTTTGGCAAGGTGGCATCATCGTTGAATCAATGTTTTTAGCATTTAATTTTGCAAAACATTCATCAGTATTTTTAAAATCGAATTTTTTCATAAATATTGCATGTCGAGCTGAATCAACTGTAATTGAGCTCTTTGGCTGAGAGTACATGCAACATATAAATTTCTCAATTTCAGAAAACACGTTTTTACGGTCCATAGATTCGTCAGTCATATTACCAAAAGCAACTTGAAATGATTCTGATTTGTACAAAAGAGAATAAGGCCGTATCTTTGCTTTTTTGTAAAACGACGGATTATAGTCGCAACCCGTGAAAGCATGGAAAGCCGGAAGTGCTTTACATAATTTTTCTCCTAATTCAGCGTACATACGAGTCACGTCAATAAATCTCATATTATCGGAAACGCCAAATAACAAACTAATTTCTAATTCAAATTTCAATTTGTGCATATTTCCAAGCAAAATAATAAAGATATCGGTGTCATCGCATTTAACTATTACTTTTCCACTTTCATCGAGATTGCAAACCGTGTGAACTATTCTAGTATCAGCTTCTTCATGTCTAGGTGCCGTGAACAAAGCGTTAATAGAATGTTTAACCGACTGTAGACCATCATTTCCAGTTTCTTGCTTAAACTCGTGACATTCATCGTAATTTATGAAAACTGTTTTATTTTCGAAAAAGACTGCCATTTTGGCCTGTTGCCAATGTCGTATTAAAAATTGTACAAAAGCTTTCTTGAAGTTAGTTTCGCGCAGTTCTGTCGACAGAGCGGATTTTAATCTCATGTCCCCTGTTATTAAGTATTGTCGGTCTGATGAAATACCTCTTTTGTTTCTTTCATAGTCTTTAATTGATGGCGATAAATATTGATCAAATACCAGATGAATTTTATGAGCTTTTATGGCGACGAGCTTTTTCAAAATACTTGTTGATATTTTAGCATATGTAATGTCAGTCTCTCGTAGAGTATACAGATAAAAAAATCCGTCAATAATCATAACATCACATCTATAATTAGTTATAGTACTTGAATCGTCTGGTCCTACAATACGATGTAAAAGCGCGCTTTTTGCTGTTGAGTAAATCGATCCGTCCAAATGACAAAAACAAGTTGGCAGTGGAGTCAATGGAAATGTCATAATTTTAGGAACGTCCGGTTCATGTTTCAAGGAAATCACTAATATTCTACCGAATAAATCTCTCTGCATTTTTATAGACTTTTCTTTATCAGTAACTTTCACAGTCTGTTTCTTATTTCCAGATACGAAATTTAAAATTTTATTCAATTTGATTGCTTTTTCAAAACGATCCGGTGACTCAGAACATTCCTTAATGAATTCATTTTTTAAATTAGTACCCAAAACATTTACATTTGACAGAAAATTAGCTATCTCGGCCGAAGCTGGTCTCCCTGTACTGATGTTATAAAGTAAAGTTTTGTCGATTTCAGGATCGAAAGGATTCATATAATTCTTTTTTATAGTATCAACTAACTTTTTTACCCTGGCAGTGCTTTTGATAATGTTATGAGGTTCTAAATCGGCTGTCGTATCTTGATTTTTTTTAAGACCAGCTTCAGTATGAACATGCGTAGTCAATGTTGATCGAAAACAATGAGATTTAGACCATTTTTGTCGAGCGCTTATCGAATTTGTAAAGCAATTGATTCCTGTTAGCCGTCTACCTGCATCAGCATTGTAAGTTTGCTCGAGAGTTAAATCAATAGGCATTCGTGAAAATGACTTATCGGTACGTTTAATACCAAAAAAGCCTTTTCGCAGTTGGTAGGCTATATAAGGATGAGTTTGTGAAACTTTCAAAAGTTGATCGATGTACCAAAGAATCCATCGACAATAATTAACTTGGTTGAACACAAAAAATAAATCAGCGAGTTTGTTAATCATAATTTTGTACATATCAAAATCACCCATACGAATACTTCGCGAAAATGTTTGGTAGTTATTTATATATTCCACGTACATTAAATAAAATTTTGGAGTTAAACCGTATTTACCGTCGAGAGTTTCTTGTACGTACTGTTCATACTGATTTATCAAGTCAATTAATTCAGCGTGTGCTGTATTAACAAAGAAGTTTTTGTCTATTTTTTTAGATTTCAAGCTGACGATTAATATCATAAGCTGATCGCTAATTTGCATGTCATGTAGTTTAATGAAACTCTCAAAATGTAAAATTTGAATTGCCAAAGCAGCAATCGGATGCAGCTTTTTGCAACGATTGAAGTGTTTCCCGCTCAAAAATCCACTCACAGACCCAGAAGCTAACAATTCGCTTTCTACCATGACATGCGTTAAGCCACAGTCATCGATAAATTTTCCGGTAGCCTTGAAATAAGCACACTGTATGTGAAATGCACCAAGATGAATAAATAACTTTTGGTACTTTGGGGTTCTTTGAGTTAGTAAAATTGATTTAAATTTTTCATCAGCTTGAATTTGAAAAGCCACTTTAGCTATTGCCAAATCGTACGAAACTTGAATTTCCGGTTGTTTACATTCTCTAGCTATTTGTTCACTCATTTTGAGCGTTGCTGCAACGACCCTTCGTTGTGTTGGTGACTCGTTGATTGGCGTTAAATAGGATACTCTCTGTTTGATGGTGTCATCAATAACAACTAGACTATTAAATCCAACCCACATGGGCGTTCTAGGTACTTCATAAAATTTTGAAATAACCCAGCATTTATCTAGCATACGTGCAAATTTGTAAGATGTATCATTGACCGTTCTCAACTCATCGTCAACCGGTAACAAATTAGCTCGTATTTTTGGTTTTCCTATATAATCATCGATTAGGGTATCTACACCCTCAAACCGACGTCTTTTCATAAGAGGCGATGTCACTGGTTCAAGGTCAATGGTGTTAGTGTCACTATTATTCAAATTAACGGCCGAATTATCGCAATAGCTATCAAAATCTGGATAAAATTCTAGCATTAATTGGTTAATGTCGTTGCTCAACAATTCCCTTATTTCGGAGTTGTTATTATCGAAAATATTTTGATATATTATTCCTACTGTATCGTGCAAAGTATCTTTTCCACTACTAGTTTCTGTAAAGCGATCGAAATTATCAAATGACACCCCAGTGAAACATTCTATTAGCAATTCGATATCATCCGGGCAAATGACAGATCGATTAGTTGAAGCATACGTTGCTTCGGTTTCTAGTTGCTCCACAATGTGATAGCTACTGCAATGTCCAAATTTATTTAACAGATCTACAACATTACGACTACTTGTCATACTTTTTAAGGCTATTCCTAAACATAAATGTTTCCAGGGTTTAATCCCTCCATGGGTTGCATTATAAATTAAATCATAGCACACCGACTTGACTTTCCTTTTCAAATTTTCGCTTTTGACGGATCTGGGATCGCTACCACAAATCATGCCTTGTACTAATTGATACAATCCAGGCGGAATAGTTAGGCACTCACCGTTGATAACATCAGTAGCTGAGATATCTTTTGGGAGTGTTTTTTTTTCTATGGAATAAATTTCTTTTCTGATTTGTAAACTCAACTCTAAAATACGTTCAGATTTAACTAACTGTGTTACTTGTTCATTAGTTATTTCAATTCTATCTGCACTCGTAATTATTTTCAGTTTTTCTTTAGCAACGGTAAATATTTTGATTTCAGATCCAAACTGTGCAACTAATTTACTTTCCAATTTGTAAGCGGTGAAAATTTGATGAAATGTTCCGAAAGCAGACTTGTATTCTGTCTCAAGCAATGTCCGAGCGCAATTGACTAAATATGGTAATAAAATGAGTCCTCTATTCTTAATAACTTTTTCCGAAACCAACAAAAAAATTTCATCATAAACTCGCGCATAAATTTCTCGAGAAACGTGCCATTCGCCATACGAAGCTTTTGTTGGCGCAAGAGAATGCGATTTATAATATGCAGTTCTGCACGTTACGTGAAAAAATATGGGATCATCATCATTTAGACCATTTACGTATTCTATCATTTTTTTATCGTTAATTTCCTTGGCATTTGCTTTGATTTTATCTTTGAATGCTTGGGTCTGTGACACACTAATCTTAACGCGTTTACCGTGCACTTGCTTTCGCAATTTACCGCAAAATACGCACTCATGTTCTACGACTTTTCCATCCTCGCCAATGAGAACATCACCTTGCGGCTCATTATCATCTTTGTCATTGCTAAAATACAAAAAAGATTTAGCGTACACTTTTTTCACAATAAAAGCTCATTTGATAAATTCATTAAATAGCATAAAACAAAAAGCATGACAGCAAATGAACTGTTCAAGTACCCACTTGGTAATGTAAACAAGCTGTGTCTTTCTAGACAGTTTTGCTACCTGCGTCCCCAATCGCTCTCAGAAAATTTCCATCGTTGGTACAATATTTTGGCAAACGTATCAAATGTTCTGCTACTGTAAATCATCGGATTTCCCACATAATTGATATTTCGATTACAAATTATTAATCGAAGTATCAAATAAATTTCATACGATTAAAATTGTGCATTTTACAAAAAATGTCAGCATATAACTCGGATTGAATACTTTTTTTTGGGAAATTTGTACTATTAGGCAAATAAAAAAATCTTCAATTACCTGTCAGTCGTAGACGTTGAGGATTTACTAGTTCCTGCTTCAGCTTGATCATAATCCACCATAGGGGAGTTTGAGCGGGAAGCTAATTGAGAACTTCTCCGGCGATACGGCCTCACTTTTTCACTTTTTTCATACTGACTACTCGATAGAGCAGTAACATTTTTGTAGCAAATACTGTGATAACCGTAAGTGTCTACGTGAGCCGACGTCAAATCTATACTTTTATACTTTAACTGTAACACGTTTCTAACGTGTAATGCTTTACGGCATTTTTCTAAAGATTCAACCGTGAATTTTATAATTGGAGAGTTATTTTTATCCCTCATACTTTTCACTTCACAATCATTAATTAAAAAACACTTTAATTTCTTTGGAGAATTACTCGAAATCATGATGGAAGAAATAAAACGAACGAAAGATACAACACTCTACTCCGACCGTTAGTCACCGACTAACAGCGCCGGAGTTAAGCAGCATCTGCTCTCCCTCCAAGGTCATAGTGTAAGGCCCGTGCCGAAAAATGTTACCTGCTCGGACCCACATTTTTCGGGAGGGTAGTATACAATTATATACCTGCGAGAGAGCACGAAAAATCCGTGAGAATTTTACTTCAAAGTATCGTCTTATGTTGAAATCAACAACGTACTTTTTTATTCAAATTGCAGCGTTGTCAAAAAAAAAAAAAAAAAATAAGGTTAAAAATGTTCCTATAACGGCTGCTAATAATCTCGCTTTTTCATATGGCTTCATTTTAATTATTAGCTTACATACTTGCCCCAGCCACAGTTGAAATTAAAAACACGCGCGTTATCGCGCTGTAAAGACGAGTTGCGGCCGGCCGCGCGGTACGCCAGAAACTGGGAAAGCGGCTTGAAATCGGACGCGCTACGAAAAATGAAATAACTCAGCGAATTTTCAGCGTATCGCGATGATTTTTTTTTTGATTTGGGGTAGAAAAAAACAATATTTCTAGTGGTGTCAATGAAAAAGCTCTGGATGATAACGACTTCGAATGCTATCGATTTTACATTTACGTCGACCTTATTTAATTTTTTTAAAAGGTTTTCCGACCAGATACATTTCTGGCACTGTTTTGCCGTTCTTAGTTGAGGTCCCTAGAAGCGCAAAAAAAATTTTTCACGCGTGTACCATGTCGTTTTTTTTGACTGATTTTCCCGAACTTTGGATCGCTTCTGGCGAGGGTTTTCCGACCGATCCCGTTTCTGGCATTAATGCACCGCTCTTAGTGAAGGTCCCCAAATTCATGTGAAAAAAATTTTACGCGTGTACCTTGTCGGTTTTTTCGTAGGGATTTTCCGAATCTCTGAGTCGCGTCTGGCGAGGGTTTCCCAACCTTTTTCATTTCTGGCATTAGTGTACCGCTCTTAGTTGAGGTTCTCACATTAGCATGCATCAATTTTCACGCGTGTACCTCATCAGTTTTTCCGGCACATTTTTCGTCGTGGAAAACTGGCTGTAATTTTCTTTTGCGGCCTGAACGAACAGCCAGAAATGCCATTCGGGGTTGTAGTAAGTATTTTCTTACAGTTCACGAACTCAAACGCCGTGTACCAAATCGATGCTGTTTTTTGTAGCTAGCTCTCCGTCTATATAGGCAGTGCATCGTATATACTGTACAAAGTATTCTTTATGGCTTCCTGTAATAAAAATCATATTAAAGATGCTGTGCATGTGCCACTCAAACAGTCTACAAAAGTCTTTACCTTAGTTGGTGCATTTGCCATTAGTTCCTCGACTCTAGGCATTATTAATTTACCCAAAGAACAATCACGACTAGGAACACCAACTAGTGCCGGTTGTTGCATTCTTCTTTTAGCCTTGTCTGTAAGTAAAAACAAATACTGGATGATTAAGTAATATGTACCCGTTGCTATTTCTTCTCGAATGTCGACAAACACCAAACACGTCGGTGAAAGGCCGACTATTTATTAATATTTAAATGAATCGGTAACGACCTGGAAGCACTCGATCTGAGCTAAAAATTAATTAGTACGTTAATTTTCTATCCTATCTGCGCCCGAAAATTTCTAATTTCCTAAGGACAGGACTTGAAGTGCGCCAACATTTTAATAATTAGGTTTTAATGGTTATGTTGTAGAGGGTTTTTTAACAGGGACATAACTACTTTGTATTTAAATAAAACGCAGAACAACTGAGATATCGGGCTCAAATTTATTTCAGGTGTAGTACACATGTTAGATTCAAGCATGGAATTCGATATCGCTCATATGACCTACTACGAGCACGTTTGCAGCGATCGATTTTTGGAGCCAATTTACCATCACCCTTCCACACATATTAACCGGAACTTTGGCAATTTCGGGTTCGATATTGTTCCTAAGCCCCACTAACGCTGTTGGCTTATTGGCATAAACCAACGACATAACGTAACCCCATAAAAGGAAATCCAACGACCTTAAATCGAAATTACAGGATTACCGAACTTTCCCTACAATAGATCATTTGTTTGGCCAGATGTGTGGCATGTAGCACAATCTTATTGGAACCATATATCACTGATGTCAAGTCCATCCAATTCTGGCCAAAAATAGCGAACTCCATTGACCGTAACATGGCGATCGTTTTCATCGACGTAAAATACGATCTAATCACACCTCCGACATGAAATCCACACATGTAGGTTGTTGCTGTCCAATAACCCATATTTTACTTACTGACAAAGTCATTAAGCAAAAAATGAGCTTCATCGCTGAGATGATTTTTCGACCAAATTCAGGATTTTCTTCAAACTTTTGCAGAGCCCAATCGGAGAAGTTTCGGCGCTTCAAATGATCATGAGGTTCCACTTCATGAGTTAATTTGATCTTGTAAGGGTGTAGGCCAAGATCTTTACGCAAAATTCGCCATAATGTGGTCTTCCTGTGAACGACGCGGACGCGCACTGCTTGACACCAGTACAACGATGCATAGTGATTTCAACAGCAAATAAACTGCCAGATGACATTTGCGAACGGTATTTATCAATAAAAACAAGAAATCTTTAGCCGGCCAACAATCCTTGTTCCTGAAAAGTAAATGATTAAATGGAAACTACAATGAAAGCTTTTTCTGAACTGTCTTTGTAGTTAGCCTGCAAGAAAAAATCCTATTCTGATGAAGAGGAAATAATAAAAAATACTTTTAAAATTTGCCCAAAATGTGGGTAATACTACAAACGTCAAAAATATGATTGATAAAAAAGAAAATTGTCTAGAAATACCGTCATCCGTCGTATAGAATGGTATAGGGTGAGATGGGCCAGGGTATTGGCACACCAATTGTCACTGGACTACAATATTGCAAATACCTACCTTTTGTTAACTTTGGATAAAATAATCTGCGACGTCCCATATAATGCGCAGTTAAGCATATTTGTGCGTTACACGATCGATAATTTTGATATTGTGGTAGAATTTCTTGATTTGCGCCAACTAATTTTGACTACAGGTAAGGACACTTTTATAGAACTTAAAAATGTGAATGTGAAGTTAACAAAGTAGGGTGGTCAAATTAGATCGTGTTTGCACAGATGGAGCGTCTTGCAGGATAAAAGGTTTTATTGCTTGAAAATTATTTGGGAAAAAAAGTCTAAAATTTAGATAACACAAGAACTAAAGCCTAGAGATCATGGACAGCGAAGAATTTACGCAGATTGAGTGTTAGAGCAGTCGGCACATTTGCAGTTTTCTATGTATGTTAATAAACACTATTGCCGCATATGGAGTGAGGAAAATCCTCACCTGATATACGAGAGACTTCTATGCCCAAAAAGTAACTGTGTGGTGCGCATTGTGGTCAGACGACGTAATTGGGCCCTGGCTCTTTTGAAATCGAGTCAGGCAGTAACAGTTTACGGTGAACGATATAGGCACGATTAGTTTTGGCACGATATCTAAGATTTTGATCTTAAAGGCATGTGGTTTTAATAAGACGGTACAACTTGTGATACATCGCGTGCAATGTTAGATGTTCTGCATGAAAGGTTTAGAAGTAGTATTATTTCACATAGCGGTGACATCAACACATGCGATTTAACGTCACTGGATTTTTTGTGGGGTTGTGGGGACAAACCTGCGACGTTACAGCACCTAAAAACTAACATCCACCAAGACGAAACTTACGAGACAGTAATTGAAAATTACCTCGAACGAACCAATTGCTGCAGAAGATGCAGACCACATTAACCTCTATAAAAGGTTTTGCTACCTTTTTGCTTTTAATTTCTGTAATTCTTTATTTTTAACATTGACATTAAATATAAATATCATTTTACCTGTATCAAAATAATGACTAATCTCAGAGCATACCACATTAAGTACGCATATATCATCTGGACCTGACCTAGAGGCAAGTATCACATCAGCAATGGAACTTGCAGAGGCGAAATCATTGGACATTCTTTGATTTGGCCCAAGTAGTGCTTCAAATGAATTGTACAAAGCATTTTCTATGGCGGCCTGTTAACAAAAAAAAAAAAAAAAAATTAAAAATGCATGTCAAATAGTTCATGAAAGCATATAAGTACCTTAGATGGTTTTTCTCCCATAAACTCCCTGATTACATCCATTACCATTTTACCCAAAGAACAGTCAGAAAAAGTAACCGTACTAACACGTCTCACAGTTGGTGCTGTTCTTCGAAGGTCTCCTGTGAACAAAAAAAAACATTACATAAATATATATTACATGTATTAACTATAAAATATATACGAATTAACACACAACTGCGTCTGTCATAGTTTATGGCTCGATGTAACGGGAGATGCCTAAAATGGAATATTCACATAATAATAATAATAATAATAATATATTAATAACAACTTCTTTATTGCAACACATACAATAATGTAAAACAATATACAAGAATATGTAAATAAATAGTGTTCAGAATGTAACATTAAGAACATTCACAATAGCGTTAGGCTTGAAATTACTTAGTAAAATGAATAGGATCTACGAGTGATGCACTTAATATACGAGGAGTGATTCACTTAATATCAATCGGCAACTTGTGAAATTTTAATGTTGCGTACATTATACATTGTTTTCTGTAACTGCAAGGCGATGCTTCGGATAGCAGTAATTGAAAATGTTACGCTTTGTTTAACTGTGGGACGGTAGGTTGTTTTTCAACGCTTATCGATTTTTAAAATTAAATAATAAAATTTTAATTTCGGCAACCGTTTATCGTAGAACCTGGCGTAAAAAATCTTGATAGTAAAACGGACCACGGGCATTTCAAAAAAAATATTTTTAAGTTTCCAAAATGATCGCAAGAGGGCGCAATTCTCAAGATGAATTAAAAATTCGATAATTTTTCATTAAATTCTAGATTAAAATTTCATTTTCAACTCCCATACGAAGGGGAGGGTGGAAGGGGGTATGTCTGCGTACAAAAGTAGGTATAATTTCGGTTTTCCTCAACGGATATGTCTGGGCTCGTTAGATAGAGAATTTTACAAGGAATTGAAGGGTATACAATACCTTTGATTATGTATACTATAGATATACAACTGAAGGTTAGTTCGGGTAGGTAGCCAACAGAGGGGTTCGGCAGTAGGATGTTCCCATTCATGAATTTCTCCCGCTAAATTTGTTATAGTAAAAGTAGTCTTCTTGTAGTAGTAAAAATAAGTCAATGGGAGCTTAAAGGAAGGGACGCAATTATCCAATTACACCAATCGTGTTTGTTACAATTTTATAGGAGTGTTGCTATAGATTTAAATATCCTAAAATATTTTGAATTAAGGGATATCTACTGATTGTAATTTTTTAAATTTCAAAAATAAGTGATGTGATTGTGGATGTTAAATGTTATTCTGAAATACATATTGCAAGACGATGTAACAAAGAAATGTCATTTTTACTATATATTTTATCTTATAATTGACAATGATATTGCAGTACAAGCTGAAAAAGGTTCAAAGTACTAACCTTTAATAAAATCTTTGCTTGGTTAGGAATTAGTTTGCTTGTATAACTTGTTGGGTATGTACTATCCTCAACAATAATTGATGATTACTCATCCAGACTTGCATCATGGCAGTTGTTGTTACGATTCAGGCCTAGATAAAATAAAAATAACTAGAACCATAATAAAATAAGTAATATCAAAGCTGAGTACATTTAAGTGTGTATCTAATTAACGTCTACGAAGTGATATACCTTACTTCAATGAGTATGAAGGCTAAAATTCTACATATATAACACAATAAAATCCATACAGATTTCAAACAAGTAGTCCATAGTATGTCGGTATTCCAGTAGACTATCAGTTATAAATCTGATACGTCTAATTGCATAAGTAGCAGAAGACAAGTGTTTGATTAATTTATCTATCTGCGGCTTCCATGTTAATCTTGTGAAAAAATGAGAATAACCCAAACTCTGAACCCGAAACAGACTAACAATTCATGTAGGTATTTAATAAAAATGCCGGCTTTTTAATACCATTTCCTTGTTTAGATTATTTTTTTTTAAAAATGAATACGTTTTTTAAAAAGCCTTTCGTATAATGTTTTTTTTTTTTTATTATGTTATAAAACGGTAATTCTGAGTATAATAAGGGAAAAAAATAGTAATCCTACGATTCGTCAATAAAACATTTACTTAAAGCTACTTTATCTTTCTAATAGCTATATAGGTTATGCTGATATGTAATTTAAGGGCAAACGATGTGAATAGCAAATCAAACAAAATATACTCTTATGTAAAATTTAATAGAAAATATCAAAATATATTTACATTTTTATTAACTTCCGTATTAAATTGTGAGAGTGGGGTTGAGAATATTTCATTGGCTGATCAGTTTCATTCATTGATATTAATCCATTTGAAAGATAACAGAGGACGACACTTTACTACATAAGAAATATTTACAGTTTTCTCTAGGTTGTATAACTATAGTACAAGGGCAGTACGAAATTGCGTGGTTGTTAAAAAAATAACAGGTGGCGCTGTTTTCAATTTATGTAGGTATATTACTCGTTTCTTTCTTTTAAAATTTGAAATGGAACGATATATTATTAATATCATAATATTGAAGCACATAAAAAGTGAAAGAGAATGATGAAAACAGAAAGTTGCTACCTTTTTTCTTGACGAAGATATAGTCATGCGAAGACAATCCAGAAAAATAACATTTTTAAATATAAATTTATTTATTTATTGCCAGTAATAATTTTATTTTAAATTTAAGAGGATCACTAGACAGTGCATAGTTCGCTTTAACTTGAATTATCATCATGCTCTTCCAAAAATGTATTAATTTCAATCTTCTTATCGATTTTTTAATTCATCGCATATATTACGTTGAATTGCCCTTGTTTTCAAATTATCTAGTTCTTTTTTGTTAAATACCATTTCTTGTCTTTTCCAACATTGAAATAAAATAATAATAATACTGAACAGTGTACAGTTTGCTTTTTTTTTTAAATTTGCGTCAAACAATATCTCAAGCACCTGGATACTGAATTACATTATTATATGATTTCCAAGGTGGGTCATGAAAATCGAAATGTAAAAATATTAGTGTCACTTGTAGTTAAAGTTGTTGTATATATTGCTTCCCGGCAATATTCCCTAAATTATCCCGAAAGAAGACATTCAGTCGCCTTGCGGGATGTCCTTTATTTATGAGGTAGAATAAGACATAGTTTATCCCAAAAATCAGATTACTACAATTGCTGCCTCCGAAATTGAAGTACTGTGCTCTCTACATAGATAGCGGACGTGTCAGGTTTAAATTACGACGGAGCAAAGAAATAATATAAACCACACGCAGTTACTATCACCATTCATATGGTGAACTGCAACGTCTGTTATTGTCCCAAAACGACAGCAAAAAAAAGTAGGGGTTTTTAAAATTTATTATATCTACCTTATATTTCGCATGATATACCGTATGTGTCAATTTTCATTAGGTATAGGGATTCAATGTTTACGTGCGATTTATACGTATACAAATAATATGTGGCAACGTGTTACCCTTACTGTCCGTCACCAATCCCGGCAACAATCGACATCACAACGATTTCCTCCGATCTCCCCACTAGATTTTACATTCAATCTTTAGCTGCGAACACGTTGCGATCTAGTCTTATTACTAGAACGGGAAACATCAAATCGCCGCCGCGATTTCCTGATCTAGTAGTTTATTATTATTTTCAGAATCCATTTTTATTTACCTTATTTTTAATTTTATTAGAATTACGCTTTTGTTTGTGTCATGCAGCGTGAACGCAGCTTAATAATTCTCTGCATTTACTGAAAGGAAAAAGAAAAACAAATCCTTACAACTCGTAAATATTATTTCTGAACGCATTACAAACACCCAAGTCAGTGGTCCAACAGTTACTGCTAACTTGAGTTTGTATCGGTCGCGCTGGCATTGGAGAGGAAAGTAGGGGTGCCATGTTGTCACGTATTGCATGAATTAATCGCCTATGGCTAATGAAAATTGACACATGCTGTATATTGTTATATATGTATATACCTATTCATGTACTTACGTGAGTTTCGTTTTTTCATTGTTTTGACTGTTAATTACGTACTTCGTAATTTTTTTAATAGTTCCTGTTTAATACCGTTTCATTGAATCTATTTCTTCCAATTATCTCGACATAGGTGTGCACTGTGTTTCGTTAAGTTTCAATAACATAAGCATACATTTTTAGTTATCATTTATTTAGATCTAGAACGTTGTTTATGTTACTATGATATAGAAGAACGTCGAGAATGGCATCGTAAACAATAGCAAGTTGGATTAAGGGTCATATTGATTGTATGTCCTCCATTGGCAGTGATTCCGAAATGTATTGCATAGTCTGTAAAATATCGTTACAGAATGCCCAAAAAGGCCACGTACAACGTCACTTTGAATCGCTAAAACATACACAGAAATTGGACCCGTTGAAAGCTGACAATCTTAACGAAGAACTCTGTGAAGCTTTAATGGCGGCTAATATCCCATTAAAGAAACTTGACAATCCCACTTTCAAAACATTTCTTCAAAAATATACTGGTCGAAATGTTCCTGATGAATCCACCTTACGTAAATATTATGTTTCTAAGTGCTTCGCGAAAACAGTAGAATGCATTAGAAGACATCTTTCAAATCAGTACTTATGGATAAGTGCCGACAAAACTGTCGATATATTAGGACGCTGTGTGATAACTATTCCATATAACGCATATGTAATAGCATCTAAAGTTATAAATACAGTTGATGCGGAAACAGTTGCTAAAACCATTGACAAGAATTTGCACAAAATGCTTCTATCGAACGGCAGGTACAAGGAAAAACACTTTTATTTGTTAGTGACAGTACCGCATATATGTTAAAAACAGGCAGGCTATTAAAGGAAATGTATCCTTATATGCTGCATATTACTAGTGTAGCACATTCTCTGCACAGCTTCTGTTAATATATCAGACACATATCCGGAAGTTGATAGACTTGAATCCGCTTTTAAAAAAGTTTTCACAAAAGCACCATTGAGAGTAGCTCTTTACATTGAAACACTTCCATCTTCGTCACTGCCCCCCTCGCCAGTAGTAACTAGAAGGGCAACATGGTTGGAAGCTACTAGTTTTTATGCAGAGGATTTAGATAGTTTACAAAATTTCGTTACATTTCTTATTCATAAGGTAGGTAAGTTTGAAATACCTATTTTCAAAATGTATGTTAATGGTGCATATTCATATTAAGGTGGCAGTGATATTAGGAATGTCAGGAGCTTGCAGAAGAGAAGAGTTATACAATATAACTATGAAGGATGTTGAAGATCGTGGTGAGTTGATTATTGTAAAAATTCCGCAAACAAAACCCAATATTGAAAGGAACTTTCACCCTTGTAAACCAAGATGAAAAAATTCATTATTTGGACATTTTTCGGAGGTATATTCAACTTCGACCAAGCAATGCTAAATCCGAACGTCTGTTTCTGGCTTTCCACAATGGTAAATGTAGAAACCAAGTAGTGGGGAAAGGAACAATTGGAAGGTGGCCGTCCAAAATTGCAGAATATTTAAAATTATCGAATCCAGCTAGCTACACCGGCCATTCATTTCGACGTACATCAGCAACATTGTTGGCCAACAAAGGGGTGGATATGCTAGGATTGAAGAGGCATGGAGGATGGAAATCTTCTAGTGTGGCCGAGAGTTACGTTGAAGATTCACTTCAAAATAAAATACAATTTGCAGAAAAAATATTGTATGATGTTAGAGATACATCCTTCAGTATTCCTGATGGTGCACAACAAGTGTCTTCTGATACTATTTCTTATGCAGCAGTTTCTACGAAAACAAGAAACAGTGAAATTAATTCTTTGCCATTGTATATTCATAATTGCACATTTAATTTTAATAGCAACAAATAAATGAACTAAACAATTTCTGTCCGTATATCATCTTCGTTCTCTAATTTTTAAAAGTCACAATTACTTACCGTTCAGCTGAACGGTAACTGAATTACTTAACGTTTTGTTAGGTACAACAAACAGCAAGAACCACTTACTGTCATGGAAGCATGCCTGGTAAATAATCAAAAAAGATTGATCGCGCAAAAAATTGTTTTAGTATTTTTTTAAAGTTAAAAATAAATATGACACATATCAAATTTGATTTGCCTAGAACTACAGAAAAACTAAAGGTTTTGAAAAAATGTTCCCCTAATTTTTTTGAGCAGTGTAATTCGTAAGAGAAATAAAGTACGGAGAATTTATTCGATTTGAACTACAAAATGAACAAACACTAATGTATTTTGTATTTTATAGATCACAACCCACTTCTTATCCAATTATATCAATAAAAAAATAACTCTTTAAAAATACAAAATTTTAATAGTGCCTCCGTGGGCGATGAGTCATGGGCCTCTCGTGTCCGGTACTAATGTACCTTTATGGCCACCTACCGAAATGGGCAGAACAAAGTCTACTGGGCTAGCTAGTTTGTTAATAAAATGTTGCAAATGAACTTATTTTTCAAATAACATATTGTCGCTTGCAATGTACAGGTGATAGGTGAAAAATAAAAAGCGTTATTTTCTTTTGATAGGATTTTGTTCTATTTTGGAGTAACAAGTACATTTTATTATTATTATTTGGCTGTAGTATTTGTACTATGTATCAACTAGGTGAAGGAAGTTATTATGTAGTATCTTCATAATCTGAAACAAAAATAAATTTATATATAAGTATTTTTAAAATAATATTCTAAATTTATCGCTAAATAAGAAGTTTAGAAATTTGTTTTTCTTATATATTGGTGATAACATTACAAAGGTTGCATTCAGAATACGAAAAATTGGAAGCGTATTGGTACCACAAACCAGTTCATGAGCAGCTTCCAGCATTCCGGCAATTATATTTGTTTTCGAACTATGGTAAATTGAATCTTTAGTTATTTGATTACCAATTTCTTCTGTATCTACTGCAGTTGACAAGTTGTTTTCGTAAATATAATGACTGACTTTAGTAACCATCCCCTCCATTTTGAAATATGTTTGTATTTGGCAGCGCTTTTATTTTATGCTGCAAAAGATGGCGTCCGCTCTCTAATAATCTCCACATCCTTGAATAGCGAAGTAGAAAAAACTGTATATCGACTTTTGCACGAATTAGCACAACTGTTTGGTAGCTGCTACCAAGTGTCTTCTTATTCTGAACACGACCAATGTAATTTATACTGCTGGACGTGAGATAAATCCATTCGATTAGTCAAATGTCAATAATAAATTAAGTAAGCAAGGTCTTAGACATATTAGGAGTCGAAGTAATCCATATTCTGATCTTTTAATAGAAGGCGTAGCAAAAAATGAATGACTTTTACTTTTCTGGGCACGCACAAGATTTTCAGCATGTAGAATGAAATCATGAAAATGATATACATTTAATACTGCATTTCTTTAAAAAAAACACCCAAGAATATTATTTATTATATTTTGCAAAGTTGAAATACAAACTAATTAAATATATACGAGGGCTGTTCTCTTTCCGCTGAGCCTGGTAAACTATAACAAAATTTATTTACAAAAAACATTTATTTATAATTCTTTAAAGTATTCCCCTTCTCAGTCAATGCATTTTCGCATCCGTGAAAACCAATCTCAAAAACATTTTCTCCAGTCTTCTGGCAGTAGTTTGTTTATTTAATTTTTAAAGGCATCAACCGCTTCTTCGGTCGATGTAAAACGCGAACTCCGTAATAATGCCGTAATTTATCCTTTACCCGCGGAAATAAGATGTTGTCATTAGCTGCTCGGTCTGGACTACACGGTGAATGACCTATTATTTCTATGTTTTGGGCATTCAAATACTCAGTTGATGCAAGGTGATCCTTCCTCTTGGATGTTTTTCGCGAACATTTTGGAGAACCTAAGGCAAACAAACTGTAGTCTATATTCTGAGTTAACAGTACGTCGATCCTCCAGTGCTACAGTGGAAACATACCCAGTAATTCCAAAAAATGTGGCAACCATCTTCTTGTTTCGACTTTTTTTCACGAACAACTTTTGATGGAGCTCACTCATTCTCAAAGACCCAAACTGTCGATTGTTGCATTTTGCGGAATCATAGTAGTATACCCATGATTCATCACCTGTGATGATGTTGTACACCAAATGAGACGATCCACGGTTAAAGCGATCTCGTGTAGATCTGCACCATCTCACACGATCTTATTTTTGAATTGAAGTCAAGTTGTTGGGAGTCCATCGAGAACAAAGCTTACGGACTTCCATGTGTTTGTGTAAAATAATGTTAATTGCTTTCACACCAATCTTTAAAGTTGCTTGAATGCTTCTGACAGTAGTATGGTGGTCTTCTATAATTATGTTCCGAATAAGCGTAATATTTCTTTCTGTAACTGCCGTATTTGGCTTAGGAGCTCGAAAACTGTCATTTAAGGAAAGTCGACTGCGTTGAAATTCATTGTACCACCGCTTTACGGTAGCGAAGCAATATGACTTTTCACCAAACAGCCGATTGATTTTCTCAAACCGTTCTTTACGGTTTAAGCCACGCTTGTAATTGTAAAAAATCACCGCTCGATTATGTTCCGTGTTCAGTTCCATGCTTTATTAGCGAAAGGAGTACTTTAAACTAATGTAACTTACAACAATCAGGTATATTTGACAACTGTCACTACAACTGAACTTGTTGAACAACTGATTGAAATTGTCATACAAAATTTGCCTCAAAATATCATCGCCTACTAGGTAGGCTCAGCAGAAGCAGAACATAATATATACTAAAAGCCATTCGAGTGACCCACTATAATCGCCTTGGTTGAAATAGCTTAACCGAACTCTCAAAAAAGGCAAAACTATATGTGTAACTCCTCCCAGGAAATCTCATCGGGAGAGTTCCGTCTTTGGGTACGTATAGGCCGGACATTTCTTCATTGCGTGTGCCATATTTGGTGGCTGCTGGCGGCACCACGCTCGAGATCGGAGGCTCCGAAAAGGGACCGCGGGCTTACGTGTGGCAAAATCAGCGCTTATGTATGGCTTATGTGATCGAAAATAAAATCAAAACATGTCAAAGATCAAAAATTGTCAGATATGACAGGCACACCGAAAACTTTCACGGTGCTCAATTTCACGAAAGAATTCAACGCTATCGAGTGCGATTGAAGGCCCAGAAGCCGATAGAATGGACTTTTACCCAACGTTCGACGGCAATCTCCACTTTCCAAATACTTCTATAACGAAGGTACGGTTCATTTAAAGCCTCTCTGCAGGCGGATCCGGTAAAAAAATCTCGCCATCAAAAGTAGGCGAGAGCTTCGTCAATTCAAACAGACATTTATTTGTGCGATGACTGTTTAATGTCTCAAAGTTTTCTAATAACAAAATGATGTTACTTTACGAACAATTCGTGAAATGGTCATACGTATCCAGATCGGTAATTAACAGGACGAATCGACATTTGGAAGAAAGACCGGCAAAACGGACCATGTTGTAAATTAAGATGAAAAGTATTGAAGTCACAAAGTGGTCCACTGACTTTGTGGCTTCAATTCTTTCCATACATGATCGTACAAGATTCAGAAATTACAATCTCAAACGTTTGCAGGTTTCGTTCGTTAAATACTGGAAATATCCAAATAGGTAGAGAGAATCAAATGCGAAAGTACTAAAAAGTATATTTAATGGCATTAAGGCTGTACGCCCGGCCTCGAAATCGTTTTTCCCATTTCCTAATCGTATTTTTCATGAAAACCTTACCGAATTTACACGCTAATTTAAGAAAACAACGCCTTTCAATGGATAAATCGTAATTTCTTCGAAATTGTCCAAAGGGCCCTAAATAAAAATAAAAATGTAAGAAATTTCAAAAAACAAGCCTTTATTTAACATTATGTAACACTCAACAGCAATACATAAATTTTATTTTTTCTTAATTTTTAAAAATAAGGTCACGAAACGGAAAACAAAATTTTGAAATTTGGGCGAAATTCACTGAAATCAAATAGAGTATGTGGTACGCTCGCACATTGTGTCGAGAGGTAGCTCCGCCTACCATTTCGGGCAGTTTCTACGCAGTTTGCAAAATACTTCTGAGATCGGTGTTTCTTAAGAAAGTAATCGTTACTCGGACATTATTTTATCGAAACCGTTGATATTTTCTTTACAATATAGTGTACATATACAATGTCAGCGTCACAATACTTCCTTATACTACGTATCAGAAAGTAAAAGCAATATCTCTTCCCGTCCCTAACGCTATACCTGCTAGAAGCGCATGTTAGGACTCACACGGCTTGCGGGCTGGGAGTATAATTATTATATTTGACTCGCAATAATTAGCTTCTGAAACGATCTAGAAATTTATTTCTTGCACAAAAAATAATTTTGGAATGTTGGCTTTATTTTGTTTCACATATACCGGTAAGTTTTCGGGTGAAGCAACGACAGAGGAGTGTCCAAGTCCCCACTATCACTCGCTACAGTTATCGTATTCCCCGACGCGAACGGCTGTTACCCAAGCGTCTCACTGTATTGAAATGAAATGAGTCGATACGCTTCGAGGGGAGTACATATACGTAGTCGTTCAGTTGTGGGGACTGATACATGCGCTATACAATCGTTGCGTTACCAGAAAACCTACCGGTATATGGGTAAATTCTGAAAAATAAGATTAGTTACTCGATAGCTGAAATATACGTTACACAAATTGGTCGTCTACTAAAACTTTTTTTTTTTTATAAAATTTACACACCATAAAGAAAAATCGAAAACACTAGTATCATCCAAATACTTTAGGGTATAACCTTTAAAAAAAACAGATCCCTAGCTCTCTGCATTGCTAAGATATCACGAGATAAGTATTAAAAATTGAAGAAAATGAAAATTTTAAAATTTACACAAAAAAACGATTTTTCGACCTTTTTGCGATTTCGATTTTATTTTCCAACTCAAAATTTGAATCCGGCAGGTGATTTTACATATTCAGCTTCACCTTTTTTGTGTGTTTGAGAAAATATAGATTGTCTAATTTAGGGGGGGTTGCTTCCCGACTGCAAACGTGTCGGCCAACCGGCGATTATCTGAGACCACAACGCAGCCATAAATTACAGGCAGATTAGATTAGGTGACAAGTTCTTTTCTCTATCTTTTTCCTCAGCATAAGACAGAGCACGCGGACCCTTAAACATTTGTCTTTTATTACATTTGCACGAAGAAAACAGTGGTACGCCTATTTCAAATCGAACTCAGCTTGAAGCGGGCGTCCAGCCTTAATTATTTCATCGATCACAGATGTAGCATTTATTCGAAGAAAGGCGAAATCAAAACTAGGAAATGATGCAGACGAGATCCGTCTTTTGAATTTTTCGATATGCAATCTTTAATTTGACATGTTGGTATGTAATTAAGCTTAAGTGGAAGAGTAATAGGTAAAAGTAATGGGAAACTTTAACAATGACGGACAAAAACCCACCTGACGTTTGATTTGCAATGAAAATTCGATTTCACTTATGGACCGTCAACATGATCGATAGGCGATTACACTTATTGGCAAACGTCAGAATTCACTGAAATAACAGTGTCGGTCAAATCTAACTCTAAATACTTTTGTACTCTTGATAAATATATACAAAATGCATAATTTACGACATATTTGCAAAAAGTCGCTATTCGGTAAGAGTAAAAGTGTTACTTCCGGTCCAAATTTTGAAATTTTTTTTATACAAAAGATATTTAAAATTATCTTCTAAGTACTTTTATAGGAATGTACATGCCTAGAAAGCATGATTTGCGAGATATTCGCAAAAAACTGATTTCCGATAAGAGTAAAAGAACTACTTCCGGTAGGAATTTCGATAAACTTTTTTAACACAATTTTTCTCAAATTTAATTTTGAGTACTTACATTGAATTCTTTATAAATTTGTTTAAACTTAGTAATTGACGAAATATTGGCGAAATTCAATTTTTTCACTGAAGTAAACTACTACTTCCGGTCTACCGATTTTACTGAAAAACTAACCAAATCTCAAGAGGGAGATTATACACGTAAATACAAAATTTGGAATTGATACCCGTAGCGGTTTGACCGTTATCGTGGTCACACACAGAGAGAGAGAGACACAGACAGTTTTTAAAAAACACTTTTTCGGTATCAGGGGACTTCAAAACGTGGACATCTGCAAAAATCTCGAGGTCGAAAATTTTCTTATACTACGTATTCGATAGCCTGCGCGTTCCCCAGATCTTACAACCACTGGATTTTTGGCTTTGGGGCTATTTTCAGGATCGTGTACATAACATGCGCTGAAAGCGAATTAATCTTAAGACAGGTGATCACTAACATTTGTCGAGAAATACCTCAAAATTTAATATGGAATGCGGCTTTTGAGTGACTAGGAGGTGTCAGTTGTGTGTAGCACAGTGGTGGTCAATTCAAACAGTAAATCTAAATACATGTGAATGCTTATGGCAGTAATAAATTTGTCGTTTGTTAATTGTTTATCATTTGTTTTTATTTTGATTATTTATTATTGTTAATTTAATTTTATTTTTGCCATTAAATCTCACTGATTTTTGTTTTTGACTCATGATTTCGAAAGAATTATCATCGGATGACTGCTGTGGGGGTGTTGTGTAAAGCAGACTTCCTAGCTAATTTTCGAATGACAGACGTTTGAATGACATATTTTCGCATTTGTGATTTGCGATTTTTTTCCAACGCACACTTGAAAATTTCATAGTAAGCGGATAAAGGTTGGAGATTCATTTTTTTAAAAATTAAATATCAACCAAATCAAAACTAAATGAAAATTAGTAGATTCAAAAAAAAAATCTACCAGATTAAATGGAAAAAAACTACAAGAGTCCATTAAAAAGAAAGTTGACTATCGTCATGTATTCAAGACAGCGTCGAAAAAATGGGATTAGGGCCAGTTTATAAAGTTTGTCAAACCATTTTTATACTTCTTGTATTTATTGAAGTCGCATAATAAATAAAGAAGTTACGGGATGAGGGGTTCTTTATCAAATTGCCTGTATATGAGTTATTTCTCATACCTACCTAACTGAATGGTTTTTTCTTGGATTATTTTTAAATAAAATTGTGGGGATTTATTAAAAGTATGTGCAATAAAACCCTTGATACCAGATTTCATTGAAAAATATATTATTTAGAGGCGTGTTCAAAGTTACGAGTAACTTTAAAAACACAACAAAAAAGGAATTTCTAATAATGTTTAAACATTCATATTTCGTAATTCTGTTGCGGCCTCAGCCCCCCCCCCCCATAATGCGTAATTCAAATTTAGAAAAACAGAAAAAGTTGTAAAATTATTGGTAAAATCGTTCAAAATAACCTCGGTTTACGGTGTTTGGAAAGTTTGATCCTTAATATTATATTATCATAGGCGTAGCTATAGGATGGCCCTTGTCCCCCCCTGAAATATTCAATAGAAAAAAAATTGCAAATACAATAATGTAAACAAGAAACAATAAAAAAACAAACGTGTGTAATAATTAATATTGATTAATGAATCCACTAGATCACGCCGCACGCGTTGATTCCCAAAATCGGCACGTGGCGAAATCTGTCAGTCAGTTTTTAACAGAGATTTATAATATCGAGAACAATATACATAATCAATGAATTTTTTTAATGCATATTATATTGTTATGGATCGCCTATAGCCATCGGAATACAATACTGCGCATTTCGATTTCGTGTTCCTCTATCACCAACACGGGTTCAAAGATCCCAAGTCTAGATTGTTGCGGAATAGAAGAGAAAACAACGCGGGGAATTCCCGAAAGTTCGCGTATTCCTCCGTAGTATTATATAAAGGCAAGCTGGGCCGCTAGAAGTCAGTCAGTTAGATAGTTTGACAGTGTACAGCAAATAATAAAGCGGCGATCGATAGAGTAGTGATACAACAAGTGTATTTGTATTAGTGAATTAGAGAAGTATTGGTGAACTGTGTTTAAGAATCGTTGGCGTATTACTACCGAAGTACCAAGTAAGTGTAGTAGTTAGTAAATTTGCTTTGTTGCAAGTTATCAGTTGTGTTTTGTGTTTTTTTAACGCTTATAAGTTTTTTTGTTTTTCATTAATATAAACATTAAAATGCAATATCAAATAAGTATATTTCAATTTTTGATTTGATAGAGTTTCTGGGTTGACAACTTGCTGTCGTCTGTCGGCTTTTATCGCCAAACTTAAGTCAATTTGTTTTTTTTTTCATTAATATAAACATTAAAATGCAATATCAAATAAGTATATTTCAATTTTTGATTTGATAGAGTTTCTGGGTTGACAACTTGCTGTCGTCTGTCGGTCTGTCTGTCGGTCTGTAACCAAACGCGCATAACTCAAAAACTATCCACTCGAATTTCGAATTGAACGAAATTGAAATTTAGTACGCAATTGTCTTTATCATAAGACACAATGTTTTGCTTGCTTGTCCGGTGGTATACAGGGCAATCCAAATTAAGTGTTCACCATTGGTAACTTTGTTATTATTAAAGATACAAGATTGTTTAAATTAGCAAACTTGTAGTACTTTTAACGCTCATTAAGATTGAAGAATAAAAAAAACAAATGAGCAACGCGTTTTCGAGTTTTGCCGAAAAATATTTTTTTTCAAATGTAAACCCCTGTATATTATATCATTTTCTGCTAGAACTTTAATTTTTAAACAAAAAATCTTATAAGAAATTTTTTACTGGGATTAAAAATACTTGAGTTATAATGAATAAACGAAAACAGCTAAATTAGTTTTATAAACTTTATTTTATACATAAACTTATCATTAAAAGAAAATAAAAATCACTGATTTTTTCATAGAAGATGTTCAAAAATACCACCTTGTAGTTTAATACATTTTTGTACACGCTTCCGAACTTCTCGAACTGCCTTCAGTATGGTCCTACCATCTATTTGGTTTATCTTTTCACTAACTGCAATCTTTAGGGCGTTTACGTTTTCGTACCTTTGCTTATAAATCTGGTTCTTAAATAACCCCATAAAAAAAAATCAAGCGGCGTTAAATCTGGCGATCGGGGAGGCCACTGAATAGGACCATTTGTTCCTATCCATGAAGTGTTAAAAATAGTATCTAGAAGTTGATGAGTACCTCTGTAGTTGTGCGCAGGTGCGCCATCCTGCTGAAAATGCAGATTATGTCTACTTATGAGATCCAGATCGTCTAAGAAATTATTCAAAATTTCAGTCAAAAATTCTATGTACCTTTCACCAGTTAGAGTGCCCTCATAAAAGAAAGGACCAACAATCCATGAACCGATTAAACCGCACCAAACATTAAAACTGAAACGGACTTGTGGACGTCTTGGATTTACTAAAAGAAGATTTTCCTTTGACCAGTAATGATGATTTTTTTTATTGTACATTCCAGAATTTGAGAAATTCGATTCATCGGTCCATAAAATATAACGAAAGTTGTTTACATTTTGGCGACAAAAGTTAAGATACCAGTGGCAAAAAAACATTCTTCTCTCTGTATCCCCTGGCAAAAAAACCTGAACTGGTTTGTACTTATAAGGAATGAATTTGTGTTTCTTCAGAATCCTATGCACAGTACAGTGACTCAAATCAGGTTCATTGACAATATCTAGTATGGAATTCTCACGGTTGGCCTCAAAATATGCGATAACTGCAATTTCCGTGGCCTCGCTTTTTATAAAAGTCCTTTTTGTCCTTGTTTTGGCAAAAACACTCTCATTGCCTCTAAATTTTCGGTACAGTCTCAGAAAATATTGCTCATGTGGTTGTGTTCGGAGTGGATATAATTCAGCGTAGTGTTCTTTTGCCCTCCTAGAGGATTTTCTGCATACTAAATAAGATTCTAACATATCACACTTTTCTGAATGGGTAAAAATCATTTCTTTGTCAAATTAATAACTAGCACAGTGAAACTTATGAGTGAAAAACTAATAAAACTGTACTAATATTTGACGTTTGGTAGAAAGACTTATCGTCGTTTTCATAGATACATAGAAATGCACTTGACTTAGCTGTTTTTGTGTATTCATTATAACTCAAGTATTTTTAATCCCAGTAAAAAATTTCTTATAAGATTTTTTGTTTAAAAAATAAAGTTCTAGCAGAAAATGATATAATATACAGGGGTTTCCATTTGAAAAAAAAATATTTTTCGGCAAAACTCGAAAACGCGTTGCTCATTTGTTTTTTTTATTCTTCAATCTTAAAGAGCGTTAAAAGTACTACAAGTTTGCTAATTTAAACAATCTTGTATCTTTAATAATAACAAAGTTACCAATGGTGAACACTTAATTTGGATTGCCCTGTATATCATATAAATATATATATGGAAAAATTATTTCCTGACCACCTGAAGATACCTTATACAATAAGGATAACCAAATAGTGCTAAACAGCTATTCTCCGGGCTATGGATCCCGACGAGCGCTGAATTATAATCAAAATTTGCCGTATTTTTACTAACACTTAACACTGTTAGACAAAAAAATACAAATTCAGATTGAATGGTACTACTAAGAAAAAGAAGCATACTCTATAGTTAGGATGCCTACCCTGTACTGACGAGAACAAAAGAGTTCGAAACCGGTCTGCAGGTGGTGACATCCTACCTATAGAGAATGCTTCTTTTTCTTGGTAGTACCATTCAATCTGAATTTATATTTTTTTGTCTAACAGTGTTAGTAAAAATACGGCAAATTTTACTTATAATTCAGCGCTCGTCGGGGTCCATAGCCCGGAGAATAGCTGTTTAGCACTATTTGGTTATCCTTATTATATAAGGTATCTTCAGGTGGTCAGGAAATAATTTTTCCATATATATTTATACAATTGTCTTTAGTCTTTCAATATTTTGTTGTTGTAGATTATGGACATAAGAAAATTTTTCAAATGACAAACGTCTTCACCATCTTTACCATCTATACAACCAACTACACTAGAAGAGGATAATAATAATCAGTCTGAACCGCAGCCCCGGTACAAGCAAAGATCTGGATCAGAACATTCAACCAAAATCAATCATGCACCATTACCATGTGAAAATAGACACCTCTGACTTGGGCCAACTAGAAGAAAACGCATAGCAACCAATTCTTAAAAGATTTCCACAAACTATGTTTGGTAATAAAAAAAGGTCGTTCAGCGCAAACTATTATAAAGATTTTGATTGGTTGGAATACAGCGTCAAAACAGATTCCATTTCGTGCTATGCTTGTCGTCATTTTGGAGCTGCTATGGATGAAGAAGCTTTTAGAATGCTGGGATTCCGCAACTAGAAAAAAACTGGTGTGAAATTAAAAAAACATTATGTATCTTTGCATCACATTGAAAGTCTCAATAAATGGCATAACTATAAAAAGACAATAAAAAGCGGAAATGTTTTATCTCATCTTTCACAAGCTTATAGCACCCAGATAGAGAAAAATAGGAATTACTTGAGAATATTGGCAGATATAAGCTTAACACTGGCTCGTCAAGGAATGGCTTTTAGAAGTCATGACGAAGGCGAAAGTTCATTAAATAAAGGAAACCTTAAGGAAATATGTAACCTAATAGCAACGTATAACAAGGACTTTGACATTCTTCATAATTCGCATAAAAACTATACCAGTCCCCAAATACAAAATGAAATTATTGCCCTCTTGTCACGGGCGTCTTTAAAAACGATACTCGATGAAATTAGGCATTCCGGAACTTTTTCAATCATGTGTGATGAAGCTCGTTCTTTCAAAAAGGAACAATTGTCTTTATGTGTTCGCTACGCATCGAAAGATCTAGAAATTCGTGAAAGATTTCTTGCATTTCTTGACTGTTCAGAAGACAGATCGGCCACGGATTTATTTACTTTAATCTACAAAAAATTGGAAGATCTTAATCTTAGCGACTTGCAGATGGTAGGGCAATCCTATGACGGAGCTGCGGTGATGTCAGGCAATATAAGTGGTCTTCAAACACAAATAGCTCATAGACTTAACTTGGCTCTGGTAGACTCCTGTAAGAATGTTCCATCAATATCGACATTCTTTTGTACTTTGGAGGCACTTTACGAACATTTTTCAGATCCTCAAAACCATAAAAAATACAAACAAATATTGAAGGACCTCAATATTGTCCCAAGGGAGTTGAAAACTCTGTCAGATACTCGTTGGGTGTGTCGATATACAACTTGCCACGCTGTTAAAACATGTTTCGAGGGAATCGTCACAGCACTGGAAAGCGAAGTTTCTCATACAAGTAGCAAACAGTCAATCACAGCAGTCGGGATATTATCCAGCATTAAACAACCATCATTTATAATTCATCTTTTTGTATTGGGCGAGGTGCTAAACATTTTAAATATATTATCAAAGAGCCTCCAGGAGAAAGGTGCAACTCTGGGGAAAGCAGTTAAGGTTATTAAAAGTGTTATGACTTCATTAAATGGAATGAGAAATGAACAATATTATACCGATCTTCATACAAAAATATCGAACTTTGCCACAGAATACGAAATTTCATTGGAAATTCCCATTCCGTCATCCAAAAGAAAAAAGCAAGCCAGTAGCAAGCTCGTTGACTTCGTCACCGAAACAACCGTAGGATTAGGTTTGGTAGACGCCACATGCTCCAGAGCTAACGTAGGAGTCATTGAGTACTGGAGTGCACACATATTTTACCGAATTATTGATACTGTAAGAGAATTTCTGAACAAAAGGTTCTCACCAGAAAGTATGGCGCTTGCCAATTCAGTAGATCATTTTTTTCAGTTAGATTTTGAAGGTTCAGAGAAATTCATTGAGCAATATCGCAAAATTTTGAATATCAACACTTTTGCCTTAAGAGCAGAAATGACCGTATTAAAAAATTGTATTTTACAATCTAAAGAGACTGTTGGTCATGAATATATCAAAAAAAATTTAATTGACTCAGAAAAAACATATCCCAACCTCTACCAACTTTTTAAAGTAGCGATTATTTTGCCTATTTCAAGCGCAACGTGCGAGAGGTCTTTTTCTGCCATGAGGAGGAATTTTAACTGGTTGAGAACGACAATGACTCAAGATAGGCATTCAGATTTGGCTTTGTTGTATATAGAAAAAGATGTCGATATAGACTTGGAGAGTGTTGTAAATTCTTTTAGTGAGCAGAATAGGAAGTTTCTCTTGTAAGTAATATTTTGTTTTTGTAAATATTTATCGCAGTGTATTATATTATATGTATTAGGTATATTAAGAAAAATAAAACTACTATACTATTATAAGGCAAATAAAAAAATATATATTTTTTAATCCACCGTACACTGGGGCCCAGGCTCCCCCTGAAAACTAAGGCTAGCTACGCCGATGTATATTATAGTAATAATATTGAAGAGTAGATGAATATATAATATATGAATTTAACAACACATTGTATGTTTTATTATCGTTTTCAAACAAAAGAAAAATTCTATGAGCCACGACATGGTACTACAATGGGAATTGTTTGTCTCCATTTATTACCAATTTATTCATGACTAATTTCAAAAGAGAATTAAAAATAACGTCATAAAATATAGAATAGGTATGTTGACAATATTTTTGCGATTTTTTACAATAAAATTTATGATACACATAATTAAAACAAAATTTGTATTATACAGAGTATTCCATAACTTGATGGCTGACCATCGTTACAGCTTTTTAAATGGAACATCCTGCTCTTTATTTAGCAGAGAGCTATATTTTCTCTTCAAAGCAGCCACCGCAGAAAAACCGGTTTCGCAAAGGTAAGATGTTGAAAATGCTAATAGTATACGAAATGCTCTTGTCCAAAAAGAGTGATTTATTACTAAATTGTCTTTTGAATTCGATACTTGCCACGCAGTCTATAAAGATTCTTCTTTGCCATTTGAAAGAGTATTTTGAAATGAGTCCCCAAGCCTAGCGTAACAAGTTGAAGTCAGCAAGAAAATTCTTTTTAAAATTATTTGCCAGCATGATTAAATGATTTTCAATGGTTACAAAAACAACTTCCACGTGTTGTTTTTCAGCCTTGTAAGTTTTAACATTCATCCACATTTGCAGACATTTCTAGGTTTTTTCACTTTACATTTCTTCTCCACAATTCCAGTTTTCTAAAAAAAAGAATTAACTCGTATCCCACATTTATGTGTTTCCTCCTTAGAGTTGAAGATTCAAGGTATTTAATTTCTCGAATATGTCGACCAAGTAGCGCAATTTCATGACAAATATATAATCTGGAAACTTCTCGGTTTCCGGTCGGTGCTTTTTCTCTTCTAGAAAAATGGCGATTTCATCCCTTAATTCATAAACACGTTTTAAAAATCTACGTGATAACCATCTTGCCTCGCAATAAAATAATAACGCTGAATGTACTACACCCATGTCTTTACAAAGTGCAGAAGAGATGTTTAATTTTAGGGGCATCATTTTTATATAATTTACTACTGTTACCACCGTCGTTAGCACAATATTCAGCCCTGGATTCATTTCTTTGGACGCCAGAACTTATCTGTGGATCACGCAATGTATCCAGATACACTGTGGAGATTTTTATTTTACACAAGTGCTTGTGCACTTTGGAATCTTCCCGACATTGTACGAACACCATAAATTCCTAATCAATTTTTCTACTCTATATTTGCGTTGTTTAGAAAATCACTTGAGATAGCAAACAATGCAAGTGCCGTTGCTTTGAGTACTATTAGTATGCAGAATAGTAAGTAGTTATTCTATTGCTGACATACCGTCACCATAAGCATCTTTATTGTTAGGCATTTATTTATTTTGAATATTGATAAGTAAGTAGAATTGATTTGATAATTGACGAAAAATGAGAAAATGTATGCTTACGCTTACGTTTATTGCAATAGATTTACAAAATCAATTTGTAAGTAATTTTTGTTATGAAGGTCCTAACGTAGCTTTAGTGTCAAAATACGCTTAAATTAAATAGAAACTAATATTAGAGCGATCACTTTTGTTTGTTTTACGAGTATAGTGTGGGTTATATCGTTCTCCTCTTGGCCGACACGCACTGTGCCATTATGGCATGACTGAAAACATTTGTCATCTGAGAATACGACGTTATCCCAGAAATCATCCGCTTGTCTTATCAAATCCTATGCGTACTGAAGCCTTAATTGCGTATTCTCCTTCGTCAGGAAGATTTTGTTGGCAGCGCAGCTGTTTCTTATCTCAGTGTCATGAATTCTACGCCACGCAGTATCGGATGATCCTGGAAACTCAGTTTTTTCTTTTGCCCTGATTCCCGTTTGGAATGGATTTTCTCGAGGATAATTTACTAATTGGTGGTCCTGCTGTTGAGTTACTGGTCTTCTCGTCCTATTACACCTGTCTCAATAATATTTTTCCTCGCTAATACACTGGTATTCTTATTAATGCCGACCTCATGCGCAATTGCCCTTATGCTGGGCCCCATCATGCGGCCTAGTTCGAATTATAGCTTTTTGAATCCAGATCCCATGCTCTCCCCCCCACTCTCCCTTACTCTCACTCTCTCCCCCTCCCACCCCAACTCTCTCTCGCTACTGGCTTATAAAAAAGTTAGCCACGAGTATTTTACCATCGACTGTTCAAGAGGTGTGTTTCAAAAATTTTCAAACAATGCTCGTGTGAACTTTACCATGATAAAAATGTAAACCTTGAATGACGTTTTGGCATTGACAGATCATAAAAAAAATTCGAGGTTGCGTTTGTATTTAAATACAAAATTGCTATGTCCGTCAGTCATTATTTGTAAAAAAAAAAAAAAAAACTGACAACATTACAGTTGATATTCATCTATTATAAAGATGCCTTCCATAAATAAAGATATTAAAGTCAATGTCATTGCAGATTTGAGTAACGGTTTCAATACGCGTGAAATTGCGGAAAGAAATAATATAAATAAAATCATTATTAAAAAATATAGAGATCACCACAGAATTTGTTGAATTTTTGGTTCTGGTCGCAAGAGACAGATAAGCAAGTCCGCCACCTCACAAATGTGCTTATTGAAATTAATTTTCTTCAGTACTGAATGCAGCTAATGTTATAAGTAACTTTCCGGGTTCTGCTTTTACTGCCCGACGATGACTTAGAGAAGCTAATTTACGGGGCCATAAAACTGCCAAAAAACTTAATTAGAATGCGACCCACAAAGAAACTCGTGTACGCTATGCACTTGAACATCTGGTAAATAACAGACACTTCTGCGGGAAACTGTAATTTTTACAGATGAAAAATTATTTCAAAGCAAGAAAAATGGACCGATTCATGTATACCGACCAAGAGTTACCCGATTTGACGAAAACTTTATTAGTAATGTGTATCCAGAAAATGTCAAAGTAAACTTTTGGGATTGAATTTCAGTTCAAGAGACTGATATATTATGAGAAATAGAAGGAAACTTGAATTCATAGTCCTATACCAATATTCTAAGTAATGTGATGTTGCCCTCAGTGGAGCTATTTTTTCCAAATTCCAATTTTATAATTCAACAGTATACCTGTCATATCCATACATTGAACAGTGTGAAAATATGGGTCAGAGAAAATAATATCAATGTGTTAGATTTTCCGCCAAGAAGTCTTGATGTAGATATTATCGAAAATGTGTAGGGGTTGATGATCAAAAAAATATAGAAATTAAATCGAAGACCTCAAAATAGACGAGAACTGGTAGAAACAGTTCACACAGCATGTGAGAATGTAAATCAAAATAATTGTACCAACCTTTATAACTTTACTCTATTCCAAATATGTAGATTGCAAGAAGTTTTAAACAAAAACGGCTCTATAACCAGATATTAATGTATATCTTGGATTGAGTTGGTCTTTACTTGATGTAAATCCATTTCATGTGAAATAAAGCAATCAAACTGTAGCTTCTTCAGATTGACATATAAGATTATATGTCAATCTGAAGAAGCTACAGTGTAGCGAAACAGCTGTCGTTGTTATTAAATATTAAATACAGTGTAAATCATAAACATTTGTTTGTTTTATTTCACATTAATGCATATATTTCTTCATATTTTTTAATTAGTATTTTGATTCGTATTCATCAGATGAGAAGATGTTTTGATAATTATTTGATATTCCATAGGATAATGACTTGACACTAATGTCAAGTAAATAAAGCCAAGTTTACAAAGTAGAAGATCTCATGTCTACTTTTTTTTTGCTTTCGACTGTAAGTTTTACTATAATTTACGAAAAATATGAATATCAAAAGATTTGAGCTTTAGACGCAATTTTTAATGAAACCGTAAATACATTACATTGATTATTTGTATTCAAGAACATTTTCTATTAAGAAAAGTTAGTAATCAATATTAGTAGATTTCTATAAAAACATTGTCATTCTTTCGTCGACGATTAATCCATTCAACAAAATTAGCACAGTATTTGAATAATATGCCAATCTGACAATTTCCTGTCAAATTATCTCACTACTATCAAATAATATTTAACTTATTGTATTGACATTATATTCGGGCAAATTATATGTACGATGTAAATTGTAGGATTGCGAGGTTCCAAGTATGTTTCAGGTTATCGCAGCAGTAGAAGTCCTGAAGATGTACTTTAAGATATTGCACGAAACGTCGGCAGTAGCAACAGAGACGATGACCAGAAACCAAGAAGGTATTATATGTGCGACGATAGTTCTACTTTAATAGCAGTGATCAATAAATTTTCAATTTTGGTTTTGCCATGATTTCTATTTTTTTATAGAGAACGTAAAAGCAGTTATTTTGAGAAAATGCTGATGGACAGATTTGTTGTAATATTAATATATGAACACATTTTTCTTTTTTCTAACAAATTTTAATGTACACTCAAATGTTTACAGAACTGTGACAAAACATTGAACACTGGAATGCTTTCATCATGTACATTTGTAGTTTTAGTTTTGTATTTTCTTCTTTTTGTTTCTCCAAAACAAGAGGGCAAACACTTGTACCATGGACACTGGACGCTACTTTTATCCGCGCTAGTAATTTAGTTTCAAATTTTAGCACTTACTATTTCTCGAATCTGAGGTGTAAGATTAAAATATCTTTCTATAATTTTTCTTCTATTATTTTTACTTTCTTATAATATATACAGGGTGAATCATTAGTAGCCGCTTCTTCGATTGCTCTTTTGTGTTTTAAATAAAAGAAAAAACAATTAGTGGAAGATCCATGGTTGCTTGTGGCGCATATTGTAAAAATACTTTAAGCTCTGGCGCACTTCCGGTTTCACCGGAAATGCACGGAACTTAATTTTTTTCAATGACTCACCCTATATATTTTTGGATTTTATTGTACTGCTTTAAAATGTCTGTTCGACTGTTTTCTCCTTTTCAAAATTGAGCGAATAGTTTTTGAGTTATTATTTTTTTTTGTAAATATTTGACCAAAACACGTGTTCAGAGAAAAAACATTTTCACATTGATTTTAAAAGCAAAAACATTAACTTTGGTGGTGCTTGTAGCCAAGAAAATTCTTCATCATTTGCTAAAATTGCACTCGACAATACCTCAGAAAACCTTATTTTTTCAAAGCCTACTTCCCGAAATTTTCACATACCAAAAACTTGGGCATTTTGTTCTTTTTTTTTATTCTCTCTGATTTTTGTTAACAATGTCCTATACCTATCTTTTGTAATTTCTGAGATAATGACTATAGGAGCAATTAGCGGTCAATTGAAGAACTACGAGCGCTTTTTTTCTATGCACCAAAATATTCGATCAACCAATGGAAGGCAGGGATGGCGCGCGACTTCCTTAGTCAACTGTCAAACAAAGTAAATGTTATATCCAACTATCCCAAAAGTAATAATTTTGTAGAATGAAGAGCATCGCATTTTAATTTTTTAATTCCAGCAATGTCCAGTTGCAGTAATTTATTTTTGACACTATTGGTTAACATCGAAATAAAATAAAGGTTATGTTTACTGACATATTTGAAGATGTCTTCAAAAAGTATTGAAAATCCGTCCGTAGATAGCGAAGATACTCTCCTCCATTAACATTTTCATCAAAGAAACAAGGCCGAATTATGTAACTACCCACTATTCCTCCCCACAGTTTTAATGACCAACGATTTTGAAAGTTCACAGGTGTGATAAAGTGGGGAATTTTGTATGTTATAATAACGTAAATTGTGACGATGCACGTATTCACTTTAATAGAAGGTTTCGTTGGTAAACAACAAAAAATTGAGAAAGCCAGGATAATTTATCTGCTGCCAATTAACAAAAATGTAAGCGACTCTGAAAATTTCTTTCATCCGACCCTGTGTATGAATATGCTACGGGTGAATTTCATATTTCCTAATTATTCTGGATTCTCAAATTTGACTTACATCTAATTGACGACTAATTTTCGTAGTACTAGTATGGGGGTGTTCGACTACACTCGCAAGTAGCATAAACGTCTTATCCCACCAGTTATTGCTTTTTCAGCTCTTTCTTTCATATTCAATGCTTTCTGTTCTCTCAAACAGTCCACTTTATATTTTCGAAGGTTTCTGCCTGCGGTTGACTTCCACCAGGGATCGCTGTGCATAAAGTCTGGATGCTAGCAACGAGTTTCTTTCAGATTCACCCAAAACGTCAATCATATCTATTAACTCTTCATCAGAATAATTCATTTGGATGATAACTAATAGCGATGCTTTTATAAGTTTGAAATAAATGTATACCTACTTTCACAGTTGACTCAAGCAGTCAGCTTCATTCCAGCCTTTATTGGACGAATATTTGGGTGCATAGAACAGCGCCCGTAGTTCTTTAATTGACCGCTAATTGCTTCTATAGTGATTATCTCAAAAATTACAAAAGATAGGTATAGGTCATGTTAACAAAAATGAAAGAGAATAAAAAAAGGAACAAAATGACTCAATAAAATACTGGGTGTTCCATTTAAAAAAAATAAGTTTTTGGTATGTGAAAATTTCAGGAAGTAGGCTTTGAAAAAACAAAGTTTTTTGAGGTATTGTCGAGTGCAACTTTACCAAATGATGCAGAATTTTCTTGGCTACAAGCACCATCAAAGTTAATGTTTTTACTTTTAAAAACAATGTGAAAATGATTTTTTTCTGAACACGTGTTTTGGTCGAATATTTTCAAAAAAAATTAATAACTCAAAAACTATTGGCTCAATTTTGAAAAAGAAAAAACAGTGGAACAGGCAATTTAAAGCAGTACAAGAAAATCGAAAACTATACATATAGGGTGAGTCATTTAAAAAAATTCAGTTACGTGCATTTCCGGTGAAACCAGAGCTTAAAGTATTTTTACAATATGCGCCACAAGCAGCCATGGATCTTCCACTAATTGGTTTTTCATTTATTTAAAATACAAAAGAGCAATCGAAGAAGCGGCTACCAATGACTCACCCTGTATATATACCGTTTGACTGAAATAAAAGTAGATATAGGGAAATACAGACATGCAAACATGAAATGGAGGGGTACGATAGTAGGGGAGTACAGATGAGTTCATATCGGGACACCGGGGTACCCAGGCTTTAGTGCAAAACGTTGAAAGTTAGTATGTAGACGTTTGCTTTAAGGAATTGCTACGCTCTTTACGGCTTTTGTATAATATTTTGGTAACTGATGTTTAATGTATTAACATTGAACTGAAACAAAACTCTATAAAATTTGTAACTAAAATAAAATTCTTATAAAAAATTAAATAAAATTCTCACATTTAAAACGAAACAAAATATTAAATGAACTATACAAAATTTAATGTTGAAGATGTTCAAATGTCTGTCCCTCTTGCATCAAGCAGTACCCTAAACGATTATAAAACCCATTTCGTACATTCGATAGCATTTCAGGAGTAATCATTTGTATGGTGTTAAGAATTTGTTCTCTTAAGCCATCCAAATCAATCGCTCTATTTCCTTCAGCGGTATTAATATTTGCGAGTTTGCTCAGATACAATGTATGTACGTTCACGCTCTAAAGTTACGGAACGAATGTGTTGTCCCCGCTCTCGATCTCCCCACTATCTCCCCACACCACCGGTCTTATACATAGGTGCATGTTTATGTGTGTGTATTTGAAGATGCATATTAACTTTTAACTACGACAATCTGTATATATAAGGAAGTATTGTGATGATGAAAATTTTTGACCTCGAGATTTTTGCAATTCCAAATTTTGTATTTACGTGTATAATCTCCCTCTGATTAATTTTTTTAGTAAAATCGGTAGACCGGAAGTAGCAGTGAAAAAATCGAATTTTGCCAATATTTCGTCAACTACTAAGATTAAACAAATTTATAAAGAATTCATATGTACTTAAAATTAAGTTTAAGACAAATTATCTTAAAAAAGTTTTTCGAAATTCCAACCGGAAGTAGGCCTTTTACTCTTATCGAAAATCAGTTTTTTGCGTTTTTACGTTACGAGTATAAAAGTATTTAAAACATAATTTTCAATATCTTTTGTATAAAAAAGAATTTCAAAATTCAGACCGGAAGTACCACTTTTACTCTTATCGAATAGCGATTTTTTGCAAATATGTCGTAAGTTATGCATTCTATATATATTTATCAAGAGTACAGAAGTATTTAGAACTGGATTTGCAATATTTTTTGGATAAATGAAATTTCAAAATTCGGACCGGAAGTAGCACTTTTACTCTTAACGAGTAGCACTTTTTTTGGTAATATCTTGCAAAGTATGCATTCTATAGAGATTTATTAAGAGAATAGAAGTACTTAGAATAGGATTTTGAATATTTTTTGTATAAAAAAATTCTTAAAATTGTATAGTTTGAAACGCTCATACGTATAAGAAAGTCGTGTGGTGGCCACACCTCATTTTTTGTATTTTCTTAAAGGTAACTGTCCGTCACATTAACAAAAATATAATGAGCTTAAGTTTTAAGGTGCATAAGTGACAACATCAAAAGGGCCATAAGCCAGCCTAAACCATACGGTAAATGAACACGCACATTTGCTTGTTTGATCGTTGTGAGAGAAATCCGCGCCCCAACAGTAACGATCTAGGTTAAATGATCTAAAGCGTTCGAAAGGATGATTAACAATAAATGATCAATACTATCTTTACTGTTCATATCTGATAATTGACTTCACTATATCCATACATCGCAATATTCTTTAGGTGGCATGGCTGGAAGGCCTTATTCTACCTGTTTAAAACACATTCACCTTTATAAAATGTTTTGCTACCTTTTCGCTTCTGCAATTCATTTTCGACATTTGACTTAAATTTGAATATGATTACCTCCGAACTGTTCATACAATTCAGAACATATCATGTAAACCGGGCATAATTCGTCATTCGACTTCCGGGCGATCATCAAATCAACAATAGAATTTCCGTATTTAGCCATGAAATATTTGCAGGATCTTTCATCTGATTTAGGCAGTGCATTGCACATATTGTAAAAAGCATTTTTTTTGGCGGCCTGAAATTAAAAAAAAACATATTAAAGATTCTGTGCATGAGTCTCTCAAACAGACTATAAAAGTATGTACCTTAGTTGGTTCTTCGATCATCAATTTCTTGAGTCCAGGCATTATTATTTCACCCAAAGAACACTCAGGCGAACTAAAACCGGCAAATTTAGATTTCTGCATCTTTCTTTCAGAGCTTCCTGTAAGTAAAAAAATATGCTAGATGAATGTGTTTCGGAAACGAGAGATGGCGCTGATTTTATTTTCCGTTTTTTCAAAAACTATACAATATATTATAAATTTCATTGATTGTATATATAGTTAAATGTACCTAGAAAAGATACAAAGTTTTACTTTTTTTTATATTTTATTCTATAAAAAATATATTTAATAACTTCCAGAAAAACAGATAAAAAGAAAATTCGAGAAAGGGTGACGTTGTAGAGTCAATTTTCATGTACTTTCGTGAATATTAACGTCCGAAACGCATATCTTCATCAATTTTTTCGTCCCTTTACCCCCTCGCGCTACCCGTCCCGAACGCGCGAGATCACGATGATCAGTCGTGACCACATGTGTTGATTCAAAACTGTCACACATCTGATGCAGTACTAGTTATCAATTTAAAGTTTTTGCATTTGTGAGTTCAGTTCTGTTGTGGTAAAACAGACAGGAATAACATGGATGAAAGATACTCGACCAAGAAAAGAAACCATCTTCGACTTAGTGCCAAACGTAACAATGAGGTGTGGCCGGCCACCTTCTTCTTATACGTATGAGCGTTCCATATTATACAAAATTGTTCTAAATTGCATTAAATAGTTAAAAGTGTTGCTTCCGGTCCGAATTTTGAAAATTCACTTATACAAAAAATATTCCAAAGTCAGCTCTAAATGCTTTCGTACTCTTGATAAATATATATAGAATGCATAATTTACGACATATTTGCAAAAAATCGCCATTCGATAAGAGTAAAAGTGTTACTTCCGGTACGAATTTTGAAACTCTTTTTTTATACGAAGGGTATTTAAAATTAAGTTCTAAATACTTTTATAGTCGTAACGTACCTGTTTAAAAAGCATGACTTGCGAAATATTCGCAAAAAATTGATTTTCGATAAGAGTAAAAGACCTACTTCCGGTAGAAATTTCGAAAAACTTTCTTAATAAAGTTCAGTTATGAAGAAAAACCTGTGAACCCAGAATCGGTTGAAAAAATCAACAAATGATATCAAACGTATAAATAACTGTTTGTCCTATAATCAACTGAAGACACTTCCACAGTGCATATAGGAAGTATGAGATTACTTGAAGAAAGGACAGTTGCAAACGGGACAAGAAGGCTTTTTGGTATTAAATCACAACCATCATCACATAATACTATTTAGCACCTACACTAATTTGCTGTTTGCATGCAAGCAAAGCATTATAATTATTGATCCAATATGAGTTTCCTATTGGCAATACTCTAAATTATATAGTTGCCCTTAATGGTACATGTTTGACACAAGTGTTAAGGTACATTCATAGCACGTTGACGTGACGTCAGCGACAGAGATATCATCCAATTCGGGTATTTTATGTTGACGTCACTATTACCCTACGTCAAGGTTCACAATCCAAACAAACCGAATATTTCTTTTTATCGCATGTAAGTATATGGAGTTAAAGAAGAGACTATTTTAAAGTAATTTTTATAAAAGTTGTGTTCATAGCTTGATCTTTTTTGGTGTTACATATGATATTTGAAATGTATTGTAACGATTCATTATAGTTTACCACATAAAATACTTGTATTTTCAGATTTATAGAAAATATATCTTTGTGTTTTTCTTCATTGTTATGTTAAGAAGAGAAACAGCCACAGTTTGTTGTAAACAGAATGTTATATTGTCTATAAATATGAAAATACAAGTATTTTCTGTGTTAAACTATAGTAAATCATTAGAACACATTTCATACATCATACCTATCACTAAAAAAGTCAAATTACGTAGGCACTCTTTATTAAAATATATAGAAATACTCTCGTACTTTCACACCATATAATTTACGCGGGAGAAAAATGACTATGCGGTTTGTTTGGATTATGAACCTTAACCACTCTCAATAATGACGTCAGAAAATTGTCGCGCATAGCGTTGTTGCGTCTTCCCGTCTGCCGCTGTGAAGTTAGAATTTGCGAACTACATTATAATGTCGCCTAAATTAGTGAGGTTATGTACCTTTAATTTGAATCACACATTTACGAAATGGATTGCATAACTACCGCTCAACAAGTTGTATATTGCTTTCATGTACCTATTAGTATTGCAGTAGTGGGAGGTAAATATTAATTAATTAATTTAATTTTACTGTTTTGAAATTGTTTTGGTCAGTTGTGGTTCAAACCACATTAACCTCTACAACCTTTTGAATTTTAATTTCGGCAATTCGTTATTCTCCACATTCACATTAAATATAAATATTGTTACCATTAAAAACGTAGTTCTCCATTTCAGAGCATGGCATCCAAAGTGGGCAAAACTCATCATCCGTCGACGCAGGTGCAAGTATCAGATTAACAATGGAATTTCCGTATTTAGAAACGAAATCTTTGGATAATCTTTTATTTGACATCAGTAGTGTTTTAAATACATCGTACAACGCATTTTCTATGGCGACCTGAATATAAAAATAAAAATGCATGTCAAATAGTTCATGAAAGCATATATAGTACCTTAGTTGGTTTTTCTACCACAAACTCCTTGACTACATCCATTACTATTTTACCTAAAGAACACTGAGGCAAATTAATACCAACAGGTGTCAAGTTTGGTGTATTTCTTTGAAACCGTTCTGGAAACAAAAAAACATTACATAGGTATATATTAGATATATTAAAGATAAAAGTATATAAGATTTAACACACCACTGCGTCGGTCATAGTTTATGGCTGTATGTAACAGGAGATGCCTAAATTCAATTCGGTGTTGGCAGAAAAATCATATCTCTCAAAAAGGCGTGTTTATTTTTGCTTTGATATAAATTGTTCAAAAACAGTTCTTCTTAGAAGTGACATCTTGTTTTGCGTCCTTTGAATATAATGCCGAAAGATTTCTGTAAACAGTCGAAGCTTTTCACAAACTTTTCTATAATCATCTGTTAAATTTAATGTGAATAGCGTAAGTATTGGCTATTTTAATTTTTATTATGAATACAGTATGAAACATTTAAGATTTTTCGACAATCTAAATCAATATAATAAATAAGTTGAGAAAGACTCTTAGAGCATTTCAATTACTAAATATATTACGTTATAGTTATTGTATTGTGAATCATTTTTTTTCTTTGGTTATATCAAATGTCACTGAGAGAAATAAAAATAGATCAGGCAACATTAGCAAGACGGGTCGTCATCGATCTAGTATGACGTACAATTGAATGTAACGCGTTTCGTCCATATTTATTTATGCGTCATGGATTTTCTTCTAATAGTAATTTCCATGTAATTATTTGTTTATGTGGACGTGTGTAATATGCTTAATTGTATGACCTGCACAAATAAAATTATTATTATTATTATATCGGCGTCCGTTCATGCCTTTTAACAAAATAGACGTGAAAGGGGTGTTAGTCAAAACGGAGCACGGTTACTTCTTGTGGGAAAATGCAAATTTCGTAAAGCGCGGGAACTAAGAAGAGTGGTGAAATGTCTTGAAAATGCACGGTTAAGAACTGTTTGTCTAGAATATATACGTTTTGTACCGGATAGTTACAAGTACTGAAAAGTAACCGAATCCAACATCACTACGTCAAACGCTAACAAAAGCTTTGAAAATAAAAGCGAGTGAGTTCAGTTATGAATAGGGCGCGGACATGACCGGTTTAAACTACGCCGAAGTTACAACGGAGCAAAGAAATAATGTAAACAACACAGGCTTACTGAACAGCACTAATTCATATGGTGAACTGCAACATCTGTTTACGCCCGAGAAGTGCCCGAGAATGAGAACAAAAAATGCCCATAAAATAAGGAATTTATGAGTAAAATCCTTTTTTCATCGGCGTAGATAGGAGCGTGTGGGGTGTTTGAAATTTATTATATTTACCTTATATTTCGCAAGAGAAATAAAATTTTCATTCATACTTACGTTAGTTTCGTTTTTTCATTCTTTTGACTGTTAATTAAGTACTTCGTAATTTTTGTAATAGTCTGTTTAATACCGGGTATTGAATTGACTTCTCCCAATTATCTAGACGTAAGTGTGCACTGGATTTCGTTTAGTTTCAATAACATACGCGTATATTTTTAGTTATCATTTATTTAGATCTAGAACGTTGTTTATGTTACTTTTTCTGATATGAAAATGAATTGTCAGTGATTCCAAAATTTATTACAAAGTCTGTAAAATATCGTTGCAGAATGCCAAAATATCGCACGTTCGTCACTTAGCTCTGCTAAAACATACACAGAATTAGCTTTTATGCAGAGAATTTCGATAGTTTACAAAATTTCGTTATATGTTTAAATGACGATGCTCGAAGTATTTCTGAGTGCAAGGAACTAACACAAATCCCAAATTTAAAAAATCAGTTGTTATTCCTTCAGGAACACTTTGAAAATTTGTCTAAACTAATCACTTATTTTGAAAATCGAAATTTCAAATTAAAAGATGGATTAACCACATTAGATGTGTGCTATTAATGATTTCAAAAGTATTCCAAGTGACTTCGGATGTGGCCTTCGGCAAAAGTTAGACGCAGTTTTTAATAGAAATCCAGATTTAATAACATTGCGGCAATTGTGTATGCTAAATACGCTGAAATAAAAGAATATTTCCAGTACGCACCTATAAGCAGTTGCGATATAGAAAGGATGTTTTCTATCTACAAGGACGTACTTAATTCAAAGAGAACAAGTCTTACATAAGAGAAAATTAACAAATAATAAGGTATTTTGTGTTTTATAGGTCACCAGCCACTTGTTATCCAATCATATAAATAAAATTAAAACCTCTTTAGAAATACAACATTTCAATAGTGCGCCCATGGGCGATGAGTCATCAACTGTTCGTGTCCGCGCCCTAGTTATGAAGAAAAACCTGCGAACCCAGAATCGGTTGAAAAAATTAACAAGTGATATCAAACGTATAAATAACTGTTTGTCCTATAATCAACTGAAGGCACTTCCATAGTGCATATAGGAAGTACGCGATTACTTGAAGAAAGGACAGTTGCATACGGGACAAGAAGGCTTTTTGGTGATAAATCACGACCATCATCACATAATACTATTTAGCACCTACACTAATTTGCTGTTTGCATGCAAGCAAAGCATTGTAATTATTGATCCAATATGAGTTTCCTACTGGCAATACTGTAAATTATATAGTTGCCCTTAATGGTATAAGTTTGACACAAATGCTAATGTACATTCATAGCACGTTGACGTGACGTGGGCGACACAGATATCATCCAATTCGGGTATTTTATGTTGACGTCACTATTATCCTAGGTCAAGGTTCACAATTCAAACAAACCGGATACTTCTTTTTATCGCGTGTAAGTATATGGAGTTAAAGAAGAGACTATTTCAAAGTAATTTTTATAAAAGTTGTGTACGATTGATCTTTTTTGTTGTTAGGTATGATATTTGAAATGTATTCTTACGATTCATTATAGTTGAACACATAAAATACTTGTATTTTTAGACTTATATATAATATATCTTTGTGTTTTTCTTCATTATTCTGTTAAAGATCTTTATGAACTTGCAAGTTTAATTATATCAATAATACAAAGCAACATACTTCAAGAAAAGAAACAATATTTAAATTGCATCCAGCATAGAAAGTTATTTTAATAAAGGTTTTGCATACAAGTTCAGTAAAATTCTTTGATAATTATAATTTCATGTTTTTTTGAAGAATCTAAATGTGAAAAGATTAAATTACTTACTAGGTATATAGGTATAAATAAAATCTTAAAAAAACAGCCACATTTTGTTGTAAACACAATGTTGTGTTGTCTATAAATCTGAAAATACAAGTATTTTCTGTGTTAAACTATAGTAAATCATTAGAACACATTTCACACATCATACCTATTACTAAAAAAGTCAAATTATGTAGGCACTCTTTATTAAAATACTTAGAAATACTCTCGTACTTTCACACCATATAATTTACACGGGAGAAAAATAACTATGCGGTTTGTTTGGATTATGAACCTTAACCACTCTCAATAATGACGTCAGAGAATTGTCGCGCATAGCGTTGTTGCGTCTTCCCGTCTGCCGCTGTGAAGTTAGAATTTGCGAACTACATCTAATGTCGCCTAAATTAGTGAGGTTATGTTGAAATGTATATTATTGGTTATGTGGTCAGCTATTGCCAGCGTCATTAGTGTACTGTAGCGTTACCGAATATACCTTTGGCGGGGGAATGTCGTTTGTGACACACCGATGTTCTGCAAATATACCTTTAATTTGAATCAACACATTTACGAAATGGATCGCTTAACTACCGCTCAACAATTTGTATATTGCTTTCATGTACCTATTAGTATTGCAGTAGTGGGAGGTAAATATTAATTAATTAATTTAATTTTACTGTTTTGAAATTGTTTCGGTCAGTTGTGGTTCAAACCACATTAACCTCTACAACCTTTTAAATTTTAATTTCGACAATTCGTTATTCTCCACATTCATATTAAATATAAATATTGTTACCATTAGGAACGTAGTTCTCCATTTCAGAGCATACCATCCAAAGTGGGCATAAATCATCATCCGTCGACGCAGGTGCAAGTATCAGATTAACAATGGAATTTCCGTATTTAGAAACGAAATCTTTGGATAATCTTTTATTTGACATCAGTAGTGTTTTAAATACATCGTACAACGCATTTTCTATGGCGACCTGAATATAAAAATAAAAATAAAAATGCATGTCAAATAGTTCATGAAAGCATATATAGTACCTTAGTTGGTTTTTCTACCACAAACTCCTTGACTACATCTATTACTATTTTACCTAAAGAACACTGAGGCAAATTAATACTAACAGGTGTCAAGTTTGGTGTATTTCTTTGAAACCGTTCTGGAAACAAAAAAACATTACATAGGTATATATTAGATATATTAAAGATAAAAATATATAAGATTTAACACACCACTGCGTCGGACATAGTTTATGGCTGTATGTAACAGGAGATACCTAAAGTAGAATATTTTGCCAAGCTATCTAGGCATTTTCATCGAAATAAGGGTTATGTTCTTAGGATGTTGATCTTCAAATTAATGAGTTAGAAATGTGTGAAATTAGGTTTGTTTTTGTTTCGCTAAGAACGATTCCAGAACAGTTCACGTCATGCGCAGAAATATGTTAAGTGTTCGGGTTTCCGGAACTGTTATGGAACTAAAAATTTCGTGTTTTGGTTTCTGATTGTCAGTTCTGGAACCGTTCTAGAACTGTAGAACTAATTCGGGATAAAGGCATCGAATCGTTCGGAACCGTTCCCAGACCGTTCCGAACGGTGTACTATGACGCATACAGTTCTGCGCAGTAACAGAACTGTGTTAGAACCGTTCGTAATATTAAACCCGAACAAACCTATTTAGTCTTATGCAGTTTTAGTGAGGATAGATACGCAAAACTATATGGGTACTATAAAAACAAATTTTAATGAATTATTAAAAATAAAATGTACGAAAAGAAAAATAATGTTATAAGCAGTCACAAGCTCCGCCCGTATTCCGAAATATAAGACAATATCATATACTTCCGAAGACAACCTTTTAACAAGCTATCATTTGACAATATGTGTATCTTGCAATTTACTTAGGTACATCAATAACTTACGGCAAGTAGTATGTGGATGCGTCGACATTTTATGTTATATTTATGGAGTAGTTAACTTTATGCTTGTCGCGTTTACGATAGATCGGAAGAAGAATCGGCATATAAATAACGGAAATATTTACAATGATTAACCAAGCGCTTGGAGATGAAGGCTGTGCCAGCTGTACGCAGGAGCTTGTCTATCAGTCATTTGCACATATGTAACGTTGAATATATACAGAGGCATACTATACTAATTGCACGATTTAGTCAGTCCGTTTATAAGGATCCACGCCATACCATTTATCATAGGCCGATGAAATAAAAAATTATGTAGGGATATACATTTACATCATCTTCCAATTGCACTTGAAATGGATGCAAATGTACCTTTATGGAACATGTCTTAGACGACTGATGAACTGAACATAAATCGCGTCTTGGTTAAAATTTGGACAGAAAATCACGACGTGATACTAGCAGAATTTCTACAGCCCACTTCTAACATAATTACTTGGTGGGCACAGTTACGAGGATGTGTTGATATCTAATTAGCCTTGACCGGTTCCGTGGATAAAGAAAATATTGCGATACCATAGCAACGAAACATAACCTATTAGTGTAACCAGCCATCATCAAGTACCTGTATTTGAAAGGGTTTGGAGGTAAGCAGATTTACGAAGATATGTTTAATATTCTTGGTGATCAATGTCCATCGTATACGACCGTAGAAAATTGGATTTCAAGCTTCAAAAGGAGTAAATTTTCCATTGAAGATGAACACCGATCAGAAAGGCCAGTTTCTGTGTCCGTCCCCGAAAATGTTGATGCAGTCCATGACATGATATTGTCAGACCGTCAAATTGGCATAAACAGAATATCTGAGGCACTGAATATTTCATATGAACGCGTGCATCATATAGTTTACGTCGATTTGGACATGAGAAAAAAATCCGCAAAATGAAGCCCAAAATGTATGTCTGTTGAACAGAAGCGTGCGCGTGCGATCTGTGCTCGGTTTGAAAAAGATGCAGATTTCTTAATCCGTATTGTTACTATGGATGAAACTTGGGTAAATTTCTACGACCCAGAAACAAAGCAGCAATCGATGGAATGGAGATACTCTGGTTCTCCAAGGCTTAAGAAGTTTCGTGTTCAAAAATCTGCTGGAAATTTTATTGCTTCAGTTTTTTGGGATTGCCATGGAGTAATCGTGATTGATTTTTTGGATAAGAGTAGAACAAAAACTGGGAATTACTATCATGTCTTTCCTCAACTGAAAAAAACTTTAAAAGGTCGTACATTTTCTTCCAACGAAGAGGTGATCACACGATTGAGCTATAGATCGGAGAATTGTTAATGCAGAAAGACTACTAGAGCTCTACAGAGTCTATGCCTCCTCAACTTCAAATTGGGAATAATCAACTTCAAAATGAGAATAATCAACATCAAATTGAGAATTAATAAATTTGCAGCATTCCTTGATGTAACAAAACAATAGCAAACGTGAGTGTTATTGAGTATTATTTAGCGTCAGTGGTTAGACATTTGCGGACATTTACCATGCCTTACATTAAAAACCGCAAAGCTGACAAAGTTAAGCAGCAAATTTGTGCTGTATATAACTGTGACTGGTGAGGGTTTAAGATTAGATTGGGCGTTAAAAAATCGACTGGTTATCGATGGGTTAAAAATCAAGAAAATGTGGAAAAGCCACGTGGGGGACAAAAATTTGTGAAAATCACGGAGGAACATCGTCGATTTATCGTTCAATACATTTAAGAAAACCCAAAATTAACATTAAAAGAACTTAAACTAAAAGTGGAAGTGCAACATCAAATAACAGTATCTAAATAAACACTTCGAAGACATTTAGACAAATTGTTGTTCCCATTGAAAGACATACGAAAAGAACCTGAAAGAGCAAATAGTGATGAAAATAAGATAAAACGTCGTGAGCATATTTTCAGCAGTTCTTTATTTGACTGCTAATTGCTCTTATAGTGATTATCCAGAAATTACAAAAGATAGGTATAGGACATTACTAACAAAAATGAAAGAGTATAAAAAAAGATCAAAAGGCCACAATAAAATACCGGGTGTTCCATTTAAAAAAAAAAAGTTTTTGATATTTGAAAATTTCGGGAAATAGTCTTTGAAAAAACAAAACTTTTTGAGGTATTGTGGAGTGCAATATAAAAAATGATGCAGAATTTTCTTGGCTACAAACACACCACAGTTAATGTTTTTACTTTTTAAAACAATGCAAAAATGATTTCTTTTTGGTCAAAAATTTTTAAAAAAAATTAATAACTCAAAAAGTATTGGGTCAATTTCAAAACAGAAAAAACAGTTGAATAGACAATTTAAAATAGTATAAGAAAATCCAAAATTATATAGGGTGACCCATTTAAAAAAAATAAGCTCCGTGCATTTCCGGTCAAAACGGAAGTGCATCACAGCCTAAAGTATTTTTAGAATATGCTCCACAAGCAACCATGAATCTTCCACTAATTGTTTTTTCTTTTATTTAAAACACAAAAGAGCAATCGAAGAACCTGTTACTAATGACTCATCCTGTATATTAGCTACATCAAAATACCAATAGAAATCAATGATGATACGTATTATGCGAAACATCGGCTAAAAAAAACAGCCACAGTTTGTTGTAAACACAATGTTGTATTGTCTATAAACCTGAAAATGCATGTATTTTCTGTGTTAAACTATAGTAAATCATTAGAACACATTTCACACATCATACCTATTACTAAAAAAGTCAAATTACATAGGCACTCTTTATTAAAATACTTAGAAATACTCTCGTACTTTCACACCATATAATTTACACGGGAGAAAAATGACTATGCGGTTTGTTTGGATTATGAACCTTAACCACTCTCAATAATGACGTCAGAGAATTGTCGCGCATAGCGTTGTTGCGTCTTCCCGTCTGCCGCTGTGAAGTTAGAATTTGCGAACTACATTTAATGTTGTCTAGTGAGGTTATGTTGAAATGTATATTATTGGTTACCTATGTGGTCAGTTATTGCCAGCGTCATTAGTGTACTGTAGCGTTACCGAATATACCTTTGGCGGGGGAATGTCGTATGTGACACGCCGATGTTCTGCAAATATATCTTTAATTTGAATAAACACATTTACGAAATGGATGGCTTAACTACCGTTCAACAATTTATATATTGCTTTCATGTATGTACCTATTAGTATTGCAGTAGTGGGAGGTAAATATTAATTAATTAATTTAATTTTACTGTTTTGAAATTGTTTCGGTCAGTTGTGGTTCAAACCACATTAACCTCTACAACCTTTTGAATTTTAATTTCGGCAATTCGTTATTCTCCACATTCACATTAAATATAAATATCGTTACCGTTAAAAAAGTAGTCGTCTATTTCAGAGCATGCCATCCAAACTGGGCATAAATCATCATCCCTCGACGCAGGTGCAAGTATCAGATTAACAATGGAATTTCCGTATTTAGAAACGAAGTCTTTGGATAATCTTTTATTGGACATCAGTAGTGTTTTAAATACATCGTACAACGCATTTTTTATGGCGACCTGAATATAAAAATAAAAATACATGTCAAATAGTTCATGAAAGCATACCTATAGTACCTTAGTTGGTTTTTTTACCATAAACTTCTTGACTACATCCATTAGTATTTTACCCAAAGAACACTGACGCAAATTAATACTAACAGGTGTCAAGTTTGGTGTATTTCTTTGAAACAGTTCTGGAAACAAAAAAACATTACATAGGTATAAAGGATGTACCACTTAAAATTCCCAGGTCAAATATCTCGGAAACGGATAAAGATATTTGAATTTTGTAAAAAGTAGTTACTAAAGAATGTGATTGACTTTAGTTTTCTCACACAATTGTGTTTTATTATGTGAACATATAGATGGCGCTGCGATGAAAAGGATTTTTTTGATCGCCACAATCTTCGCTTGTTTTTTATTTGAAAGAGTATTAACATTAATTTAAATTTTATTATTTGTGTTACTTTCCAAAATTTAACGGTTTGTCAGATATTCGTGTTTAAAGAAAGTAAGAGTAACTTTAATTTTTGTCTTTATTTTGTTTAAATACTTAAAAGGATCAAATATAACTAACAAAGATGGTCAAAATTGTTGCATTCTTGATTGTTACATAACGTATATCGCCTTATCAGTTCTCTTCCGCAAACAATTAACAATGTATTTCTACTAATTTTTTGAACATTTGTATAAATTTTATTATAAAGGTCGCCCATATCTGTTACGGGTTCCTTATGAACTTCATCTTTCAAGTAACCCCACAAGAAAAAATCTAACAGGGTTAGATCCGGCGAACGAGCCGGCCACCTAAGGACGCCATAAGTACCAATCTAACGACGTGGGAACATTTGATTAAAATAGTCAATAACTATGTTGGTATTATGAGCAGGTGCCCCGCCCCGTCTTGATGTAACCACATATTATTTCGCAGCTCTATAGGCACTTCTTCCAAAAGTAGTGGTAACTCATTTGGCAGGAAATGTAAGTAGCGCACACGAGTAGTTAATGTTTCATGAAAAAAGTGAGGACCTAGGATATATCCATTTAAAATTCCACACCAAACGTTAACGCCAAAAACTGTTTGATTTCTTGTTTGCCTTATCCAACTAGAATTATCTTCTGACCGATATCGATCATTATGCTTAATTAAAGTACCATTGTTGTGAAAACGACATTCGTCACTCCACATAATCTGATTCATTAAGTTGTTGTTTTCCGCCAACACTACAGAAAATTCTGCCAGAAAATCGAGTGTGCGTTGATTATCTCCTATTCTTAAATGGTGCACTAAATGAACTTTATACGGAAAGTATTTATTTTCTTTTAGAATCCTACGGCAAGAGGTTACAGATAGATCATGCTGTTCTTTTAATTACCGTAATATTGTATGTGGATTATTATTAATTGTTTGTAGTACCGCTGCCGTAATTTCATCATCTCTTACTCTTTTCTACCGTAATTGTTTTTTTTTCTTGAAGCTACCGTAATTTCTGAGATTTGCACACAGACTTATAAATGTTTTGTGATCTGGGAAAGGTCTGTTTGGAAAGCGTAGAGCATATAATCGCATTGCTTCAGATGCATTTCTAGGGGATTCTCCATAAATTAAAACCATATTGTTTATCTTTATTTGTGTGTAAAACCGTGGTGGGAAGATAATGGTGTGATGGTGCGCATGTCGTTATCTCATTCTAGCTATGTCTTTCTCGGGCGTGACGTCAAGTAAGTAACAGAGCGGTAGCCATACGCGAGAAGTATACCATACTACAATCAATTAATTTTACGAATTTTGGGGTCAGGCCCGGCCGTCAGGGGTAATTATATAGTCAAATTACTTTGGGAATAACCCTGTTTATTATAACTAATACTTTTTTGTCGTAACAACATTACCAATTAATGGAAAATATATGCTAAATTCCTGTTGCAATTCATTTGGTAGATAGATACACAACAGTACGCCACTCTCTTTCTGTTTTATTTTTTATTATTGGTAAATTTTCTCATCTTCCGATCTAATCTCTTCTGGCAATTTTGAAAACTAATTTTCTTGTTAATTTCCCGTAACCTGATATATGTACGCGTTCTCGCCAAGCAATGTATAACTTCACGTTCGATTTTGTCTTTCAACTTTTCGCATGTCCTGTCGGTTAAAATATTAAAAATGAATTTTTCTTTTGATAATAAAGCCCCATGCATTGTATTAAATTCTTCTTCTAAAATTGTTGCCGCGTCCATTAATGAACTGTTCGGATGCAAAAGGGAACCCCTTGTGATATATTGAATCCAATCAGGCATGTTATCTTTACTGGCCATATCAGAAGGAGTTCCTAAACTATATTTATTTCTAAAACGATATGCCACGTATCCCGCAATATATTTCAAACCTTCTGAGTGCACGGTATCTTTAAAATTGAACAGTTCAAATTGACTCAAAAGGTCTTGATATTCACATGGAATTTCTTCAGAAATAGTATTGCTGTCGACACATTCATTGTATTCTGGTTCTATGAAAGAGTAGGGTAAGTATTTGAAGTTCGTCTGTAGGAACATTTTCATCCGGAATTAATTGAGCAACATTCCGTAACAAACTTCCAGAAAAGCAAACTTCATTTTCTGAATCCAAAGGTTTCAGTAAACACTGCTCTTCGACACTTTCTTCAGTGTTTTTATTTAGGGTGAAAGCAGTTGCTGAATGTTTTCCTAATATATACCTCCTAAATGTAAAAGATTTTATTTCAAATCAATATAATCATGTCTACTCACCTCATTCTGTACTTGATATCAAGGGGGAAGGATGATCATTGGCTCCACCCATGCCCCTAATGTAGGAGAAGAAGTTTTCAAGAACGTCTTGATTTAATCGGTAAGTAAGTATGTATTCGATGTGGTACATTTTTTGTAAGTATTTGTACAGGCTGACTAACGAAGCATTATTAAGTAGAATGCCTTTTTGAAATTGTATTACGTTTTTATGTGCACCAACTCGCATTGATGAAATATAATTTGTCACACGATCTAATAAATTAATTTGTTCATCAAAATTCACACCAAAGGCATTCGCTCCCTGATGAGAGCCAAATTTAGTTTGGGCATTAAATAAATCAAACCAATCATTTACAAGATTGAGCAGTTTGGCACATTCTTTCCAGGGAGTACCTTTCATGACGTCAGACGATATTCCACACCACTCAATGGCTTTGGAAAGTTGATTTGAAAATATTTGAGCCGCCGGCCGAACTTTCTGTCTTTCAGTACCTTTCACGTCAAGGTGATACTGACTCACTTAAAAGCGATTGTCAGATCAGAATTTGACAATCGCAGTAACTTTTCCAAGCAAGTTTTACATTTTCCACCATGAATCCCTGATCTAGAAAGTGGTTCCTCAACAGCTTTAATAAATGAGGAATGTCAGCAAAAACATGAACTTGGAGATTTTCATCATCAGGATGAGGAAAATATACATCTTTACCATGGCCAACGTTAATCTCAGACCAAAATCCAACATTCCCTGAACCCATATCACTTGTAATAGCGACCACAATAAATCCTGCGTTATACAGCTGTGATATAATATTAAACATTATTTCCTTTGTCATATTCTGATCAAAATCGTAAAATACAGGCTGCTTCCACTTGTTTAATAACCCACGAGCCATAACAGTTTGATAAGCTTTATGTGGTCCTAGCACTTGCTGCGTTTCTGGATCAATGCAGACTTTATTTGATACATATACCTCATCAAAAGTTAACACTATTAATCGATCTAATTCTGATAGCTCACTTGCCTTAACTTTCAAAAGACGCATCACATCAGATAATAAGCCTCTGTGTACGTCTAAACATCTTGCCCATGCTCTTAACGTGGATAAGCCAGGCAAAGCGAACTTATTATTTCTCAAGAAACAATAGGCTTTCGGGCTAACGCTTCTAAGTGAAATTGCAGAGGCAATGTCATCAGGACTCCAATGAATCGTCTTTTTTGAAGGGTTAAGCAACACTTTTATTTGTCCAGGTGTGAAAATTCGCTCCAGGGATTTGAGATCCGGTCTTTCCGACTTTATTTTCCTTAATTCTTCTTCTAAGCGAACATTTTGCTGTAAAACATTTTCATATTTTGTTTTCCATTCAGCAATTTCTTTCCGCAAATCTTCGAGCGCTGCGTTAGGATTGGAAGGAACCTCATGTTCAATGGAACAGAAAGACACCTGAGGTCTAACTCTACAACAAAATTAATAAATCTCAAGAGCACTAGGTATCATAATTGACAATACTGACTGATCTTTGCTGTCTGTGTCTGTTTGAGGCTCTTCAGTGCTTGTTACAGTATGTGGAATCTCTTCCTTCTGGTTCAATAGTGCATCATTTATAATGGTACGACGGCGCCTTTTAGCTGCTCTCTCTTCTCTTCCCTCAACGTCTACCGCAGACCTTTTCACACTTTTACACACGGGATTATACGGTACCGCGTCTGCCTTTAATGTCCTTGCATTTTTTGGGGAATAATTCAAGATGCGATGTCGCAGGGGAATGTCAAAGTCACTCTCTTTAAAGTGCACAGAACACACATAGCCTACAAATATTCAACTTAAAATGTAGGAATTCTTGTAGTATGTTAAATAAAAAGACTTACTGTTCGCCACGTTGAAACAGTCTGACCTTTTACAGGCATTAATCCAACGCTGCTGAAATATTCCACTTTCGGGAAACTAAAATACCTGATACCAGTACCTTTAGTTTTTCGGGTGTAATTCGAACACCCGTAAAACGCACACGCTGGCATTGTGATTGTGGAGCTTTAATTAGAGAATTTATTTAATGCTTGTTTATGCGTTTTTTGAAATTAATTGCACCATTTAAAATACAAATCAGTGTATAACACGTGTATAACTATACGCGCTCGACCGCATTTGTTACTAGCATGACGTAGCTGCGCAAACCGGTCGAATTTGAGCCTCGGGACCAGCACACCTTTATTTTCCCACCACGTGTAAAACCATATTTTTAATATAATCTCAACGCAAAGTGAGTATATGTTTGAATGGAGCTAATGATAAAGACAATTAATAATTAAGCAAATATCACTAATGTGTTTTAATGTCAAAATATTTCCTAGATAATCAAAACAAGCAAAATTACAAACACACAGACATGAATGCTTTTTGGCCTACATACCTATGGGAGCCTATGAAGTGAAATTTATAAAAATGAACTAACTATTAAATTTAAATTGTAAGTAATTATAATAGCAAGAATTGTGAATATGTTTACTCCTATTTTTCCCTACAAATTAAATATTTCAACAAAATAAAGACAAAACTTTAAAATTACTCTTACTTTCTTTAGACACGAATATCTAAGAAACCGTTAAATTTTGGAAACTAACACAAATAATAAAATTTACATTAATTTTAATACTCTTTCAAATAAAAAACAAATGAAGATTGTGGCGATCAAAAAAATTCTTTTCATCGCAGCGCCATCTATATCTTCGCATAATAAAACACAATTGTGAGAGCAAACTAGAGTCTATCACATTCTTTAGTAACTAATTTTTACAAAATTCAAATATCTTTATCCGTTTCCGAGATATTTGACCTGGGAGTTTTAAGTGGTATATTAAGATATATTAAAGATAAAAATATATAAGATTTAACACACCACTGCGTCGGTCATAGTTTATGACTATATGTAACAGAAGATACCTAAAGTAGAATATTTAGCCAAGGTTGTAAAATAATAGTTTATTTAAAGGTTGCCCTATCTAGGCATTTTCATCGAAATAAGGGTTATGTTCTTAGGATGTTGATCTTCAAATTAATGAGTTAGAAATGTGTGAAATTTAGTCTTATGCAGTTTTAGTGAGGATAGGTACGCAAAACTATATGGGTACTATAAAAACAAATTTTAATGAATTATTAAAAATAAAATATACGAAAAGGAAATAATATACCTAATGTTATAAGCAGTCACAAGCTCCGCCAGCATTCCGAAATATAAGACAATATCTTATACTTCCGAAGACAATCTTTTAACAAGCTATCATTTGACAAAATGTGTATGTTGCAAGTTACTTATATCAGTAACTTATGGCAAGTAGTAAGAGGATGCGTCGAAATTTTATGTTATATTTATGGAGTAGTTAACTATATGCTTGTCGCATTTACGATAGATCGGAAGAAGAATCGACATATAAATAACGGAAGTATTTACAGTGATTAGCCAAGCGCTTTGAGATGAAGGCTGTGCCAACTGTACGCAGGAGCTTGTCTATCAGTCATTTGCTCATATGTAACGTTGAATATATACAGAGGCATTCTATACTAATTGCACGATTTAGTCAGTTCGTTTATAATGATCCACGCCATAATAATGCAGACTTCGTAATCCGTATTGTCACTATGGATGAAACTTGGGTAAATTTCTACGACCCAAAAACAAAGCAGCAATCGATGGAATAGAGACACTCTGGTTCTCCAAGGCCTAAGAAGTTTCGTGTTCAAAAATCTGCTGGAAAAATTCTTGCTTCAGTTTTTTGGGCTTGCCATGGAGTAAACATGATTGACGTTTTGGATAAGGGTAGAACAAAAACTGGAAATTACTATCATGTCTTTCCTCAACCGAAAAAAACTTCAAATGGTCGTACATCTTCTTCCATCGAAGCGGTGATCACACGATTGAGCTACAGATCGGAGAATTGTTAATGCAGAAAGACTACTAGAGCTCTAGAGAGTCTATACATCTTCAACTTCAAATTGAGAATAATCAACTTGAAAATGAGAATAATCAACATCAAATTGAGAATTGATAAATTTGCAGCATGCGTTGATGTAATAAAACAATACCAAACGTGAGTGTTACTGAGTATTATTTAGCGTCAGTGGTTAGACATTTGTTGATATTTACCATGCCTTACATTAAAAAATGCGCAGCTGACAAAGTTAAGCAGCAAATTTGTGCTGTATATAACTGTGACTGGTGACATACGATTAGATTGGGCGTTAAAAAATCGACTCGAATCAAGATAATGTGGAAAAGCCACGTGGGGGACAAACATTTGTGAAAATCGCGGAATAACATCGTCGATTTATCGTTCAATACATTTAAGGAAAACCAAAATTAACATTAAAAGAACTTAAACTAAAAATAGAAGTGCAACATCAAAATAACAGTATCTACAGAAACACTTCGAAGATATTTGGACAAATTGTTGTTCACATTGAAAGACATACGAAAAGAACCTGAAAGAGCAAATAGTGATGAAAATAAGATAAAACGTCGTGAGTATATTTTCAGCAATTTTTAATTTATGAAGAGGATAATGTGCCAATTATTTACATGGACAAAAGAAATTTCAATATATTCATATCAAGAAGACAAGGACGATCAGGAAAGGGATCCCGCTGCAGCAATATAATGGCTGGTTGCCGCGAAGCCAATATACACGTTATAGGCTGTATTGGTAATATGGGAATGATTCACAATGAGAAGAGGTGCCTTTAGAATGGAAGACGCAAATCAATTTGTCCGTCAGTGTTTGCGTGCAGCCTATAACATTTATCAAACTCATGTGGTGTTGGAAATTGACAATTTTCCGTACCATAGTGGTATGGAAACCGTATTTACTGAAAATGAATTCAGCAGCCATAAATTGCTAAGACTTAGTCCTTACAGCCCAATGTTAAATCCAATTAAAATGACTTGATCCAGCTTTTTGCTGCTGTTAAACGGGATTTAAGTCTGCGTATGCCATATATTTTAGCGGGCGACGGCAGAGCAAATTTTAACCAGACGGAGTTTCGTCTACAACAATTAGAGGAGATAATACATACTAATGTTAATGCACTAAATCCGGCAAACTTCCAAGATATGTAGCGCATATTTAACGATTTATACCGGACGCATTAAATTTAAACGATTTAATTACGTAATTTAGAAACTCCATTTATTAATTGTGTTACTTTACATGTTACAATATAATAAAAGCAGTTTTCATTTGTAATTAATTATTCTCATTATAAAGTGTTTGTTTTCATTTTGAAAGTGTATGTTCTCAATTTGAACTTCATTATTCTCAATTTGAAGTTGAAAAGGTATAGTATTTTCTTCTTAACATATCGTGATTTTAGAGCATGTCTCGACTTGCATAGAACAAGACTTTTTTCTGTCATAGCGGGACAAAAAAGTCTTGCTCTTTGTCAGATTTGCCTATCTGTCAATATGCTGTTAACATAACTAGCCCAGTCAAATTAGAATTTAAAGTTACATTAATTCCGCACAGCAATTTTCTTTTTGCAATCGTTAGGGGGTCCCTCTAGTAGTCTAAATCTCGATTTTCGACCGCCTAGAGGGTGTGCGTTAGCCGCCATTTTGATTTTTCCAAAAATGGGTTTTTGGCAAATAGCTCGGTCATTTTTGACTTTAGGTGAAAAATGCAAGAGACAAATGTTGTAGAAAATCAAATTCTCTACAATGATTATATATATTTTTTGTAAGATCGATATTTTTCGAGTTATTAACAAAAAAGGCATTCTTCTGAAAATGTCGCTGTATTTTGTTTATTTTCAACTTTAGAGCAAATATGGTTATAAACAAAGTTGTAGAGAATTGAATTCTCTGTAATTTTGATAAGCATGATTTATTTTGTAGAAACAATATTTAAGGTTGTAGCTTTTCCGCACACAAAACACTGCGACATTTTCGTTCAATACGTCTACTCCGCAGTGCATCGATTAGCGAAATAAAGCCGTTCACCTTGAAAGGACGCCGTTAGGGCATTTTTCTTTTCCTTCTCTTTTTATTTTGGAGAACGATATCCCACTCTCAAATAACAGGTCAGCCAATGAGCTTCGCTCATTTAATATGGAACCGCACTTCTAGAGAAGGGGCCTAGGGTACACAGGTAATTTTCGGGCTACGCAGGTATATTGTGGAGCGTGTACTTGCAAATCCCGTGGCTATACAGTCTCTGAAGAATCATAAATTTTATTGCTCTTCAACCGCTAGGTTTTTCCAAAAATATCAAATGTACAGAGAATTAAATTCTCTACAACTTTGTTTTTGACCATACTTGCTCTAAAGTTGGAAATAAACAAAATACAGGGACGTTTTCAGAAGAATGCCTTTTTTGTTAATAACTCGAAAAATATCGATCTTACAAAAAAAAATATATTGTAGAGAATTTGATTTTCCACAACATTTGTCTCTTGCATTTTTCACCTAAAGTCAAAAATGACCGAGTTATTTGCCAAAAACCCATTTTTGGAAAAATCAAAATGGCGGCTAACGCACACCCTCTAGACGGTCGAAAATCGAGATTTAGACTACCAAATAGCAAAAAATTGCTGTGCGGAATTAATGTAATTTCACGTGAAATTTCTGACTAATTTGACAGGGCTAAACGTAATATATGATTGTTGAACTTCTGGGCTATCATGGACTGCGTCGTGCTATGGGCTCGTCCGCATGGCATATCCAAATGCAGCAAACCTTCCTCGCTTGAAGATGTTTGTTTTAGAATGGTATGATTTTGCTGACATCAATCTTCTCTTTGGCAACAAACGAGAAGATCGCCTCTACCTCGGAATATTGTTAAGCTGAGATTTCCTCCCTAAAACTTCCTTATACAACCTAATTAATATTGATCATTAAAATAATCCTGAAATTATTATTCAATGCGTATAATATACAGTTGAACCTCAATTATTCGGACCGGATGCTAAGTGGTCGATACCTCTATTAACTTGATTTCCCTTTATTATCCATGTAGCACATATATGCATGTGTTTGTTTGTTTTTCGTGTAAAGTATACTCGCGGCAAAAAGTTTTGTCGAGTGGTAAGACCAGCTATATTGAAGGTATCACTGGTTAACTCTAGTAAATTCTAGCACGAAATAAAGAGGGATTATATTCAATTTTTATAATACCTAAGTTTGAGTAAATATACTTAATTGCTTCGTAAAAGAAAATACATGTGGCATATAGAAGTAAATATATTTCAAATATTCTTCATTTATGATTTATCGCACGATAACATTGATGTGTCGACATTAGAAAGAAATCTTTCGGCTCTTCTACAAATGTTTCGGGCTTTCCCAATTTATTTTATATTTCAAGGCCGAGAATGAATGCTTGAAATATTATTTGAATCAAGATTTTTCGTAGCCCATATATCAAATACTTTTTTTTAATAGTTCAACCACCTCTCTAAAGATCAATTATTTCACCATTCCCGGATAATCGAGGTTCAATTGTAGTCTACATTAATGAGGTTATAAATTTAATAATATAGAGTGTCCATTTTCTATCTCTCCATATTGGTAACTTTTTTAATGTTGAAGATACAGGATTGGTTAATTAGCAGAATTGTTAAGAAAGTTAAGGAGGATTTGATAATATTTTTAGATTCGACGTTTAATGGCAACTTTTGAAGATGTTTTTAAAAAATTGAAAAATGCCAAATTTTTAGTTACCCATATCTTCGTAGCCATTAACGATATAATAACAAAAGTAAAAATGGCGCCTGGTAATAATTTTTACATAGAATTTAATAACTTTAGTTAAAAATTCATGGCACCCTTAGTTATCAAGATATAAGATAAACTTACAGATAAAAAGATAACCATATAAAACCCTATATCTATGAAATCAGAAAAATATAAGCGTTCCAATGAAGTCATAGCCAAAAGTAAAGTTTTCTTAGGTTATTGAAATTTGTGTTTCCAGTTCTTATGTTGTATGGTGATAGTATTTTATTGAGTCTTTCTGGAAAATGTATGATATGGGCACATATTTTTTTTGATTTTTTGTTTTCAATTGTGATTTTGTTGTTGTGATTATAGTAAATGTCAAGTTGTTTTTACTTTCTTATACGTAGTATAAGGAAGTATTGTGATGACGAAAATTTTCGACCTCGACATTTTTGCATATGTGCACGTTTTGAAGTCCCCGATACCGAAAAAGTGGTTTTTAAAAAATGTCTCTCTCTGTATGTCTCTCTCTGTGTGACCACGATAGCGGTCAATTCCAAATTTTGTATTTATGAATATAATCTCCCTCTTGAGATCTGATTAGATTTTCAGTAAACTCGGCAGACTGGAAGTAGTAGTTTACTTCAGTGAAAAAATTGAATTTTGCCGTTATTTCGTCAACTACTAAGTTTAAACAAATTTATAAAGAATTCATATGTACTTAGAATTAAAATTGAGAACAATTTTATTTTAAAAGTTTTTTCGAAATTCCTACCGGACATTTTTTACTCTTATCGAAAATCAGTTTTTTGCGAATATTTCGCAAGTCATGCTTTTTAGACAGATACATTACGGGTATAAAAGTATTTAAAACATAATTTTCGATATCTTTTGTATAAAAAAAATTTCAAAATTCAGGCCGGAAGTACCACTTTTACTCCTATCGAATAGCAATTTTTTGCAAATATGTCGTAAATTATGCATTCTATATACACCGCTGGTCTGTTTACTATTAGAATGCGGGATAAAATACATGTATTTCATACATATGGTAGCAAGCGAGGTTGCCAATATAATTTAGTCCGGCATCATAACTATGACAGTACTTAATAATGACACAAATGACATTTAATAGAAAATCGTATATTCACGCGGACAGTTTTCTTTGATTTTGAGTTACTGACACTGTCTAAGATGTTGTACACTACGGAAGAAAGAATTCAAATAATTAAATGGTACTATTCAGGTAGTACAGCACAGGAAGTAGTTGGTCGTTTCATATTTTCATTTGAAAATAGACCCGTCCCTGCCGTTCAAACAGTTTTGAACATTGTTCATAAATTCGAATCTGTTGGATGTATTACGGACTGCCATAAATGCATTGAGAAGAGCAAAGGATGTCGTATACGGATACTGAGCGAGGAAAGGGAACAACGGGAAGTTAATGTATGTAGTGCTGTTGAGCAAAATGAACCATGTTCATCACGGCAAATATCTGAACAGGTTGATATCCCAGCGCGTACTGTTAGAAAGAGTTTGAATAGGCAAGGGTATCGTAGCTACAGCATACAAAAACGCCAGGAAATTTTTCTTGGAGATCAAGTAAGGCGCATTACTTTTGTGAAAGTGTAATGGCACGAGTCGTCGAAAATGATAATTTTACACAAAACATTTTATTTACGGACGAATCTGCGTTCTATTTACATGGTCGTTCTAATCCAATGATTACTAAATATTGGTCAAAGCAAAATAAACATCTGTTTTTGCCCCTTCGTACCCAATATCCTCAAAAATTGAATGTGTGGGCCGGTATATTGGGTGATCATATTATTGGTCCATTTTTTATTGATGGTACACTTACAGCAGCCAGATATTTGCAATTGCTCGAAACTAATATCATGCCGGCCGTTCGTGCTCTCAATGTTAATGTTGAAGAGATTTGGTTTCAACAGGATAACTGTCCAGCTCACACTGCACGGATTGTACGGCAATTTCTTCAACAAACTTTTCTTAACCGTATAATAGGTTCAGGCGGCACGATAGATGGCCACCTCGCTCGCCCGATTTGACGCCGTTAGATTTGTTCTTTTGGGGCTGTATCAAGGAAAAAGTTTATACATATGCGCATGAGCGAGCTAGAAATTTGGAAGAATTACGGCAAAAGATTGTCAACACTGCCAATAGTATATTGCCTGAAACACTTGCCAACGTACGGAATGAATTTTACTACAGGCTTGGTTATTGTCAAGAGCAAGCAGGCGGTTTATTTGAACATTTACTCCATTAATATTTATAGAATTTTTGTACATACTAAATTTTATAAAATAAAATCTTTCCTTTTACTAATTAGTTTAAAAAACATTTTAGTTTAATTCTAATATACGGTAGTTTAATTTTGTAATTTAATTTTTCAAGAATATTTTAGTTTAATTTTCTAGCGATCTTTTTACATTAATACCATTGCTTACGCAGAATTATTCCAATTTTATTAAAACGTTGCTACCTCTAAACTGATTATTGTGTTCTGTTTGTATTTTTTCACTTCTCTCCAGTGTGATATTACTTCTTTTCGATAAAATATAAATTACCGTTAACAAAAGCGCGCTATACGGAAGCATTAAATGCACTCGTAACGTTCACATGACGTTCACTGACGTTTATCTAGCCTGACGTAACCAATGCACAACAACAAAATGTTTAATGTTTACATTACGTTAGTGCATAGTCTATAAGTCGATACCGGGAAAAATGTTTCAAATACATAAGGCAACACTGTGCGCGTTTTCTACTGATAGCCGCATTCCAGATCTGCTCAGACCAGCGGTGTATATTTATCAAGAGTATAAACGTATTTAGTGCTAGATTTGCAATATTTTTTGTATAAATGAAATTTCAAAATTCGGACCGGAAGTAACACGTTTACTCTTAGGGAGTAGCACTTTTTCTGGAATATCTTGCAAAGTATGCATTCTATAGAGAAATAATTAAATGAAGTGATGGAAATCTCTTGGTGAAACATGTCGAAATATAAGCAAGTAATAACAAATAACACACTTGGTATTGTTTCACAAATAAATATAATTAAATACTCGATGTACATTTCGCCTTGCGGCATCATCAGGAGTTCTCGAGAAACTAAAGTAAAATTTAATATACTGTAACTACCTACTTCAAACAAAAATGTAAATAGAAAAAATATACAAAAATAGAAAATTATGAAAAGGTCATGACTTATCTGGAAAGACTGTTTTTACAATGCTAGGGTTTATTAGCGGTGAATTTATGAGTTCGGTTTGTTCATTAAGAACATTGCCTCGTTGTAAAAGTAAACTTTCTTTTATAAAATAACCTTCTAGAACAATCATTTTTTTACTTTTATTTAAACTATACAGTACTTCTAAATTGTCTATTGAAAATTGATGTCCTGTGTCTAAAACATGGTTAGCTACACTTGAATTTTCATAATTTAATTTAACGGCTCGCATATGTTCTGAGAATCTTAATTTGAAATTTCGCCCCGTTCGACCTATATAAAATTTACTGCAATCACTACAATTTAATTTTTCTATTTACATTTTTGTTTGAAGTTACAGTATATTAAATTTTACTTTAGTTTCTCGAGAACTCCTGATGATGCCGCAAGGCGAAATGTACATCGAGTATTTAATTATATTTATTTGTGAAACAATACCAAGTGTGTTATTTGCTATTACTTGCTTACATTCTATAGAGATTTATTAAGAGAATAAAAGTACTGAGAATAGGGTTTTGAATAATTTTGGTGTAAAAAAAGTTCTTAAAATAGTAGGTATAGTTTGAAACGCTCATACGTATAAGAAAGTCGTGTGGTGGCCACACCTCATTTTTTAATATTTTGTTTATACAGTGTAAGGGACAGTTATTTTTTTGTAATGATGCTCATATCTTTTGTAATATTTCTGGATTATAAATTGAACTTGTTTCATTTAAAAAAACATAAGTTTATGTCATATCTTGATAATTAAGTTGGCGATCAATTTTTAATTAAGACTATTAACTTCTACGTAAAAATTATTACTAGGTGCCATTTTTAGTTTTGTTCTATTTTCATGGTTACGAAGATATGGATTTAGGATATTTTCAATTTCGAATGTTTCTTTAATAAAGTTGTGTCAAATCTGAAAATGCTATCAAATACTTATATTTCCGATTAACTTTGCGTATTTAGCCGATCCTGTATCTTCAATAAATTAAGAAAATTACCAATATAGGGAGATAACAAATGGGCACTTGTATAACGTAATTATTTTCGTTGTTATGTATGATATTGGCAATACAGACGTCATTATTTCTCGTTTATGATCAATGTGGATTATTTCGTGTGTTCTATTATTGTAAAACACACACTTTAAAATTATTATTTTTATAAAATTTGGAAGAAGGCAGACGCGTAATGGGAATTTAAAAACATGGCTTATTCTAGTTAAAAATATAAGTATATTGGTAAAATCCAACAACAAATCATTGTGGCATAATTATTGGTGAAAATACTGCATTTTCATGAAAAAATTAGCATAAGAGATATTTACAAAGCCAGCGCGTATGCTTAGACATACTCTTAGAGAAGTAGATTGTAAACATACTACTTTTGGTATACCGATAATGTTACGGAACTTTTCTGATATACCTAGAAGAAAAATATTATTTAACTATACCAACAATGAACTGTTATTTCTTGACAATCGATATCCAATTAGATTACTGAAGCGTGTGAATGCGTCTTGAAGCAGAGCACAGTGCGTGAGTTAGTGTTTGTATATACAGCATGTGTCAATTTTCATTAGCCATAGGCGATTAATCCATACAGTACGTGGCAACATAGTACCCCTTCTTTCCTTTCCAATGCCAGCACGACCGATGCATGTTCGTAAATACAAGTTAGCGTGGTTAGCAGTAACTATTCGACCGCCGGCTTGGGTGTTTGTACTGCGCTCAGAAATAATATTTACGAGTTGCAAAGATTTGTTTTTCTTTTTCCTTTCAGTAAATGCAGAGAATTATTAAGCTGCATTCACGCTGCAAGACACAAACAAAAGCGTAATTCTAATAAAATTGAAAATAAGGTAAATAAAAAAGGATTCTGAAAATAATAATAAACTACTAGATCAGGAGATCGCGGCGGCTATTTGATGTTTCCCGTTCCAGTAATAAGACGGCTTTTATTGCAGACTAGATCGCAACGTGTTCGCAGCTAAACATTGAATGTAGAAGTGGGAAGATCGGAGAAAATCGTTGTGATGTCGATTGTTGCCACGCATTACTTGTATACGTATAAATCGCACGTAAACATTGAATCCCTATACCTAATGAAAATTAATATATATATATATATTAAATTAAATACTTACAAGTTGGTGGTTGGTCCTTTAGACCAGCTTCAGCATAAAGCGTAAAAGCGCACTTCCAAAAAGGCAATTCGCTTGTGATTGATGCAGGCAGAAACAAAAAAAAGCGTGTTTTCGTTTGATAGCAAATTCTTTATTTTTTTTCTTCTAAAACAATCCGAACTAACACATATCACAGTTCTCACACAGAATGGATTATATTATTTAACAACCTTACATCTAAATTTCACACTGTCAAAGTACAACCAGAGGTTAAATTGTGAGTAGCAGACTCTATTAATTACAAACTAATCTGAAGAAAATAAGGAGCTTTATAACATACATAATAAGATTAGCGCTAATTTCTTACAGAGAGACTATTATATTGCAACTTATATCTAAGATATAACTTTGGTGAGACACATGATTCGGCTTGAGTGCTGGTCCCATGCGTCTATGGGGAGCTATTAGCTAAAAGTATTATGGCCTGAAACAAAAATGGTATAATAATTTTTTTCGAATTTAATCATATTTTAAAGTATTTATCTGCACAAGCAGCGATTTTAGGCATACGACTAATTGTCGTTAAATTAATATTTTCACGTTATTTCATTACAGTTAGGCCTAGCGCACACGCATCGATATTTATCGTACGAAAAAATATCGTATGATCAAATTCTTTTAGTGGAACAAAGAAGAGCATAGGATCTTCTTTGTTCCACTACAAGAATTTGATCATACGATATTTTTCCGTACGATAAAAATCGATGCGTATCCGCTAGGTCTTAAACGTATGTCCTGCTTTTGCCGATAAATTCATACTTTGTTATTTGTACAGGGGTATTCATTGTAAATTACCCACCCTTTATCATCGTTATTATTGCATATACAAAAAAATGTTTCAAATAAAAGTTGTGTGGCTGAGACTGAATTTTATTTGCATGCTATCAAAAACACAGTGGCGTGCAGATACAGCGGTATAAAAAGAAAACAATGTTTTTTTTAAATAGAATACCCTGTATACCATTAAATTTTTATAATGGTCTTTTTACTCTGATGTCAAAAATATACCATATGATACCGGTATCTTGAACCGTTTTCGAGTTATTAAATGTCAAATATGGTACTTACTATGGAAAAGTTAACATTAATTATTAAAGTAAGCTATGAAAATGACAATTATTGTGTTTGATAAATGACATTGTCATCTTCATAGCTTACTTTAATAATGTTTACTTTTCCATAGTACAGTAACTGCGATATTCGACATTTAATAACTCGAAAACGGTTTAAGATGCCGGTATCATAAGGAATATTTTTGAAATCAGAGTAAAAAGACCATTATAAAAATTTAATAATATACACAGGGTATTCCATTTAAAAAAAACATTATTTTCTTTTTATACCGTTCTATCTGCACGCCACTGTGTTTTTGATAGCATGCAAATAAAATTCAGTCTCAGCCACAAAACTTTTATTTGAAACATTTTTTTTTGGATATACAATAGTAACGATGATGAAGGGTGGGTAATTTATAATGAATAACCCTGTACATATCTGTAGAAGAAAAAAGTGGCATAATTGATACTAATACTTCCCACATACACGATAATTATATGAAATTCCATTGTGAAAGAGTCAATTAGCTCGAAACGCGTTCTCGATAAGGTTCATGATGGCAAAAACATTTTCTGATTGGTTATCTTTAGCAAATTATCAAGAATCGAAGGACTATTGCCTATACTAAAACATAGATTAAAGTGAGCAATATAATGTACCATCCTTGAACAATGGTGCATTCTATATAATCAACAAATATTATATAATAACAACTTCAAATACAAATCAAAACGGCTGTATGTATTTGAACAATTTTTCAGTGTACCATCTGAGAATGTGGTCAACATTTCGTAAGGCCTTCACTAAATTTTAAATTGTTTTTTATACACTAGGTATTGCTGTATAGGCTAATTTATATACCAGTCTTCTTACGTCATTTGAAATTATGACATCTTATTCTAGCATTGCTGCCAAATCGCTGGATATATGGCGTTGACAAATTGCTTCTATGATGATTTGACATTAATTGGCATATTTATGTTTTGACAAGTGGGTTACGTGTGGAAACATAAACTCGTTCTTGATATAAATAACGAAGTGATACAACTAAGACAAGAAATCCATTTTTGTCCGTTTCTCAGGGATATATATCAGATAACTTTATCAAGAACTTATCTCGGAGTGAAGAAAAGGGGCATTGTAATATATTCATTCTAAAGTAATTATTAAATGATATAACTGTACTCAGAACATATACCTATGTACTTACTCAACTGTATTCACATATTTAGTCTGTGCGAGTTTATTTATTCTGAGATGTATTTATGTTAAAAACCAATTGCTGCTTTCGAATTCTTGTTTATAAAAGACTGAGGCTATATATTCCATTTACCTATGCGTGTGATGCATTTTCACCAATAAGTTTGAGTATGAAAACCACATAAATTAAGAAACTAATAGAATGCCATAATGGCAATAACTAAAATGTCAAGAAACTGTTACTGTCAAAAAAAGCATACAATAGCTTCTTGTAATCGTTTATTTTCATTATTTAATTTTCTATTTTGTATTAACGTAAGCAAGTATATGTGATAAAACACACAAATTTGTTCCAAATAATTCTTAGATGATTTAGAAATTCTTTCATCTACTGTCATGTCTTCGAGTTCAGCAAGTAATACTTTTTCCGAGGATGAAGAGATTTTAATTGTATCACGGTGGGAAGATATAAATATGTAAAAACGAGAATTACTGTCATATGGTCTTGGCCAAACTAACGAGTATTAAACACTAACAATAAATAACGATTAACAATGACAGAGCTGTTGTGGACTTATTTAGTAAAGATATTTTACCACTGTGTGCATTTAATGCTTATTTAAACATTTCAACGTATGTTTTTTAAAATTACATACCATTCGCAGAATTTCAAAATTCTAAAAAAATATATTCAGGCTGTTTAGAGTGCATTGTTCGCCAAATTAAATTGACTGATATAAAGGGTTATTTTCTGTCTCTTAAGACCCAATAACTCAATATTAGTTTCACGGTTTTTTTGACTTCTTAATTTTTATTTTGCAAAATCCCAAAATTCAGCATTTAAACTTGAATTTTTAAATAAAACAGATACAGCCTCCAAATTTAAGTTTAATTTTAATGTGTACTGCTGTGTGGTTCAACGAAATTCAAAATTATTTGCAAATAGCATTCAGTTGACACAATATTGTAAATCGAGTATAAGGTGATGTGATGTATTGCCTCTTCAATTGGTAAAAGATGCGTATATTAAAATAAAGTATTTACTTAACAATAATGTTCTAGACGAGAATAGTCACATTTTGTTTTTAAAACACTTCTGGTTATAAATTTAAATATTTCATTAATATATTTTAATGTTAGTTAGAATAAATGAGTTGTATTTTCTACTATAACTTACAAAATGTTTTTTGTGAACATCTAATGCATAAATATGTACCACAAACGCTTGTCATAAAGCCCCATAATGCCTTTTATGTTGTACCAATAGTAAAACGCCAATAAGAGCTAGGTAGAAATGTATACCATCATATTCAGTAAATTTTAATCTAACTACATCTTAATTGCTAGTAATATTATATCAAACATTCTTCAATATTTATTAATTACTGCCTTAATTTAACTCACAAACTTTTTGGAAGAGGTAAATAGTATATTATGCAATGAGCATATAATGATAGCTATTAAGACACGAGTAAGAAAATTACAATACTCGGCTTCGCCTCGTATTGTAATGAATACGAGTGTCTTAATAGCCATTAAATGCGAGTTGCATACACTGTTTTTTCTACAGCCACATAATAAAACATTATTTTTTGAACATTCCATTTCATAAATTGAGGTTAAAATTTTCCATGCACCTTTGCGAATTTAGCTGGTAATAAATTGTTCGGGGTTACTAAGGCTTGTTCCATAATTTCTGGTGGACTCAAATTTTACATTTCACTGTCATTATCCCTCATTTTTACCGTTTATATTTTCAAAAAAGCACAAATTTTAAATACATACTAGTAAATTGCAGAGAACCGTCACATTTAATTAATCTTTATATCTGTCAGATATGCAGTCGCCATATTGAATATTGATTGAATATTGGAATGTCGCATGCATTGGATATAAACTTGTATCGTAATGAAAAATCTGTATTCCTATTGAATATAAACTTGTATCATAATGAAAATCTGTATCGTAATGGACATCATTAAAGTACAGGTTCGGCATATCTAATAATACAATTAAAGTATGGGAGTAGAAAAAATAAAATATAGGTATAGAAAAGTAATATCTAATAACTATTATAATTTTCAATTTGTAACTGGTTTTCATGTAACAGCATTTTACTAGCGGAACACACAGCATTGATGACTAATACAATTATAGACAATTCTGAAGACAAGTTTTATATATTTTTGAAAAACTAGAAAACTATTAAAAACGATCCATTTGTTTTCTCTTAATTATCGTGTAGCACGAAATGTGTAATAAAAAAAAATGAGATTAAATTTAAAAAATATAGTAAAGTAACGCTTACATCTGTGGTGAAGTAGCTGCATTTCTAACGCGAACATAAGGTGAGCCACCCTTACAATATTCAAGTTCTTGACAAACTATAGAGGTATCTTCGTTCGAGGAACTGTACATACTCATTGCAAAAGCGTGCTTGTCCAATATATTTAAGCACTGTAAATAAAAGAAAAAGATAGACAGGCTCGCATCAAAATCGATATCACTGAAATCTACTTACAGGCTTTACATATTTCTGAGTCATCCGATTACAAACATATTCCGGTAGAATTTTCCCGTGAATCTGCGTGAAGTGATTGAAATTGAAATATACTGCTTCACATAGAGAACATTGGGAGACTTCTTCTAAAAAAAAAAAGTTATTACACTGAAAAATTGGAAAATTTACAATACAAATGAATTTGTTTTTTATGAAGGTATACATAAAAAACTTTAAGAGGGATCTCTACTGGACGGGCCGGGCCAGTCCATTTGACAATGTATAAAAATCATGAACATTATCACTGTGGTTACGATTTCCCGTTAAAATTAAGATCAAATTTTAATCAATGCTATAAATAATTACACCAATTTGTAGAGAAAACTCAAATTTACGTACGCTTAGTAGTAAAATTTTGAATTTCTTTTTATTTATTTCAAAATAAATTCGACAAAATGTCTAATATTGACCTACTTCTGCTGCTAATTATGACAATTTCTAAAATATTTTTAGAAAAAATATTACTGGGCGTTCATAGACATTCGAATTCTCTTTCATTTAGTATAAAAAAATTAAAAATTGATTATTATTTACGGTTAATTTTATGGGGAAATCAAACTGTCTACAGTGGCCTCAGCGGCTGGGAGTAGAAATCCCTCTTAATAAAAAAAAAAGATATACAATATGTCCCCGGATTGAGTTTACAAGAGGGAAAAAATGCTTATTTTTGATTTTACAATAAAATGCTAAGGGAATTAAATTTTATGCTTCATTTCAAATGATCAAATCTGTAATTAGAATTTTAATTCCACTTGTGCATGTTCCAAAAATTTTGTTTTCATTTTTTTCATCGCATTTCATCTGTTATTTTTGCGTGGTGGAAGGCTTTAACTTCAAAACGTCAAACTAATTTATGTGTCAAAAATAACTTTAAACTGTAATTCTGTAATTTTTGGTGACAATGTTAACGTTATCACAAAAAATATATTTAATACAATGATATGGTTTTGGGGAACAGAGCTACCGTCGCGTTGCGGAAGAATTTAATGAAAAATTTTCGGAAGTAACTGTTTCCCGTATGGGTATTAGGAAGATGGTGAAAAAATATTTGGAAACTGGTTCTGTTCTGAATTTAAAGAAAAAGGAAATAGTATGTGATGAAGATGATGCTTCTACTGTTTTAATTTTGGATTCGGTAGAGGATAATCCTAAACTTTCATTACGGAGACGGGCGCTTCAACTAAATATGAACAAATCCCATATTCAAAGAGTTTTGAAGGAACGTAAATTATACCCATATAAACCTATTTTTAATCATACGTTAGAACCGGGAGATGATGAAAAGCGTTTTTATTTCTGCACGTGGATGGGAGATAAAATAATGGAGAACCAAAATTTTCACAAAAGCATTGTATTTTCCGATGAAGCAACTTTTACTAGCAATGGTACGGTTTCGTCAAAACATGTTCATTATTGGACTGATACGAGGGACACTATTTATGTATTGAGAATTGGCAACACTGGTATTGCCAGGTGAAATTTGAAATTGTCATCGTAAAGTTTGACGTTTTTGACGTTATAGGTAGTCAGAAAGTTTTGACGTGCGAGCAACATGTTGGAGAAAGAAAGGTTGTCAGTTCGTAAACTAGCAAAACGGTAAGGCGTTTTATTTTAAAAAAATAAACAAGTTTTAACATTTATTAATATTTTTGCAAAGGTTCAATATCGGAAAAACACAGGCTGCAGAAATCTCAAAAAATAAGGAAAATATTCGCTGCAAATGGCAGTCTGGTACAAATATTCACCAGAAGAAAAGTTTTCTTAAACCTGAAGGTTCTCGTATAGACAACATTTACTTTGATTGGTTTTCAAGGGCTAGAATCCAGAACATTCCCATTTCTGGACCGATAGTAAAGGCCAAGGTAAGAGAAATAGCTCAGCAAATAGGATACTCCTCATTTTCTGCATCAGATGGTTGGCTACAAAAATGGCGTAAACGACATAACATTACTTTCAAACGTATAGCTGGCGAAGCTTCAGATGTAAGTCAGGTAGACGTCGACCAGTTCAAGGAAAAGCTTCCATCTATATTGCTTTGGTATTCACCAGAGAATATTTATAATGCTGATGAAAGTGGGATATTCTTCTTATATTTCAAGATCCATTACAGAGGCTTTATTTTGAAGCACATATTATCAAAAATGGATACAGCCAATTCCGCATCACAGCTGGCGAGATGTATTAATGTACTTGAGGCTTTATACTTCATTAAAGCTTCGTGGGATAAAGTTGAAGCAGCAACTATTAAAAATTGCTTTCGTAAAGCAGCGTTCATAACAGATAATCGCATGCTTCCAGAGTTTGATGCGGAAGATTAACTGCCACTAATCAACACTTTTAAATCTGCAAAATGGGTTCGTCGAATTAAGTGATAAAAATTTGGAAGAATTTTTAATTATCGATGAAGCGGTCCACACTGAGGATCATGACATAGAAATTGAATTAGAAAATGAAAATGACACTCGGAGGACAAAGGCGATGACCAAGCCCCTTGATTTGATAAAAATCATATGATGAGGCACTGAGGCAAATTGGCCGTTTGAAATGCTTTGCAAGAGATGACTTTATAGCATTTCAACATTTAAGAAAATTAGAAAATCATTTTGAAAATCATCAGTTAAAAAGGAAGCAAGCCAAGTTTTAACAGACCAAAATTAATATTTTTTTTCAACCCTTGTAAATTTATTTTTAAACTTTTAAAATTAATGAAACAATTGGCTCAATTTTACGAAAATCAGAAAATTTAATTTCAAAATCATTTTTAAGTTCAGAGAGAGATTCAAAGTATTTATTTGCTTCAAATATCTCATAGTTCTTAACGTAGTACTCCAAATTTAAAAAAAATTACCGAAGTTACATCACTTTATTTCGGCCATCCACAAATTTAATTTTGATTTAAATATGTTGATACTTCTTATTAATTCAATATTAGTTTCTTCTTTTCCCTGAAGTTCAAGATTGAGTATATTCATTTTATTTGTTATGTCTGTAAGAAAGGCTAAATCACATAACCAGCTAATTTTTTAGACATTTCATGCCCGAGTTGATAAAATGAGCCACATCAAAAGTTGCCACGAGCTACACGTGACTTGCGAGCCACCGGTTGGGCATCCCTGATTTAAATCATTTATTACTGTCAAAATTTAAATAAAATTTCATTATCATTACCTTCTATCATTTCTCGTACGTCACACATCATCAATACGGAACATATTTCACCAGGTGTCACTGCGGCAAGGATCATGTCGGCGATAGAATCTCCATATTTAGCGACGAAATCTTCGCACGATCTTTCATCTGATTTAGGAAGTGTATCACATATATCGTACAAGTCATTAATTATGGCGGCCTGAAAATAAAAATTAATTGAAATAGTACTTTCGCATTGCTATTACTTTAGGAAAGTCCGTACCTTAGTTGGTTTTCCCACAATAAATTTCTCTACTGCCGTCATTACTACTTTACACAATGTACACTGAGGCGAGCTAACACCAACAGGTTTTAATTTTTCCAAGTCTCCCTCAAATGCTTCTGTAAGAAAAAAAAAAGTAGGCATTTCTTTTGTTACTGAGATATAATATACAGGGTTATTTTTTTAAATCTTGACATAGGCTAACTTTTTTATTTGAAAAGATATACCTATGGTTCCTGTAGCAAAGTTTTAGGAATTAGTCCAAATAAGAAAAATGTGTGGAAAAAATAAACGCGTTGTTGCCAGATTTGCCGCTATTTCAGAGAAACATATTTTCTTAAATGGCAACACTGCATTTTTTTTAACAATTTCTAATACATCATGAGATTCTAGATAAAACAAAAAGAGTACAAGTTTTTGATTGGAGTGGCGGTTTGCGAGCTAATAGTGCCTAAACTTAATTTATTTTCCAACATTAAAAGTATAGCAATACTAACAAAAATTAAGTACCTAACGTTTATTTTTTAAAAAAATGTTCGAACTGATTTCGTAACAATGTTAAGTACCTTGCACCCGTTAAATTTCCTTCTATGAAAACATGACCTACCACTCTGTTGTTAAATATGCCACACCAAACATTAATTTTAGGATTGATTTGTTCCCGCCTATATCTTCAGCCCAACAAGGATTATTATCAGACCAATATCTGCTGTAATTTTGCCGATTTACCAAACCGTTTAAATAAAAGGAAGCCTCATCGCTAAATAAGATATAATTTTGAAAATGTGGTTGTAGGCGCTTTTTCTCCAAAAACCAATCGCAAAATTCCAGTCGTCGATCACAATCATGGTCATGAAGTTGCTGTACACTCATAATTTTATAGGGATCCATTTTAATTCAAGATTACACAAAACTTATAGTCATGTTATGACAGCAGGAACAAACATAGCCTCCTTGTTATTCCTTTAATGTTGGAAAATATTAGCTCGTAAACCGCCACTCTAATTAAAAACTTGCATCCTCTTTGTTTTGTTTAGAATCTCATGATGTATTAGAAACTGTTAAAAAATGCGGTGTTGCCATTTAAGAAAATATGTTTCTCTGAAATAGCTCCCAATCTGGCAACAAAGCGTTTATTTTTTCCACACATTTTTCTTATTTTGACTAATTCCTAAAACTTTGCTTCAGGAACCATAGGTCTATCTTTGCAAATAAAAAAGTTAGCCTATGTCAAGATTTAAAATAATAACCCTGTATATGCATTAAGCAAAAAAAAAAAAACATAAATAAATCTAGTGAGAACAGCCCCATTGAACATAAGAGTAGATAGTAGACCTGCCCTTATTTTTCAAAATGGCGGCGCATAGGAGAGTAGGGTCCAAAAAGTTTCCATTTTATGCCACAATGCTCCTTGTAAAATTTGGGCTCGATCCGACGACTCTAAGAGGACCCAAAATTGAGTTGAATAATAAGACAAGGTTTTATTATAAGAAATTAGGAACTTTATTCGGCATTTTTGGAAAAAAACTCAATTTTGGTAACAGTTTTGTTAATATTTCGTAATTTTCTTATTTTTATGTTATTCTCCAATAAATTATACGTGAAACACGCGTGACGCGGAAAAATCACGTCACGCGCACATCTCTAGTGGCATTGTTATTTAGCATAACTGCGTTGCTGCTTACTTCTGAATTAGTTATTACATTTTCCTGCAAAATACCGTGATCTGATTTAATTATTGTGGCAACCCGTGTCGAGACACACACACACACAACCAGGCCAAGAACGAGAGAACAACTGTCAAACGAATGAGTAGACGTTTTGAGTCAGTCGTATGAGAACAGCCAACCAGTGTGTTACTTAATTGTGCTAAAGAAATAAACCAAAATAATAAAGTACCAAAGTTAATTGTTGTAAACCAAATTATAATTGTTATTATTTTGGGTGAGTTATAGGTTGTTACAATTATAATGTCAGAACCATCAACATCAAAACCTGCATCGGCTTCTGCATCAGCCATTTCCTCGGTAGAAACGCGTCAAACCGTTCAATCGCTCTACAACATAGACTTAGTGGCCAGAACAGCGCATCAGATAACCGGTGTCAAACTGCCGTCCAATAGGCAAGTCTTACAGGTCTTCTTTCATAACATGCGTTTTGTGAAACTCGACGCAAAGGAAAGTGCAAAATTAACGCTCGATGCAGTGTATATTTTCTGGCAACAAGCACGAATTCCAACACGATACGGAACAAGATGCGCGGAGAAATTGTTGAAATTGTACAATACGTGGAAAGATATACAAAAAGTGCCCGCTAGCAAGAGATCTGTGGCTTGGAAACAAAAGGAGCTTGCATTTACCAACGATCTGGACAATTTGTTTGATATTGCGACTGCAGATGCCCTAAAAACCATTCGAATTGAAGAAGATAAGAAGTTTCTCATTCGACAACGACAACCAGGACGCCCGGGATGCATGATTGGCTGCGATATGGTTTTATTTCTGCGAGAAAAAAGAGCATCGGAACGAAAGGAGAAAGAGAAGCAGAGAAAGCGGAAATTTGAAGAAATGTCCAAGCCGAAAGATAGTGGTTCGTATTTGGCTTTATGTCATTTTCTATCTTATTGATTTATGTAATACGTAACACATTTTAAACTTTTTGCTGCCGGCCAATATACAGAATCGAGTGATGAAGGTGAGGTTGAGGTTATGGAAGGAATTGACGAAAAAGCTCAGGACGTGGGTGAAGCGATTGAAGAGAGCACTGCCGATGCCGAAACTGGTGACATCGTTGAACCGCAGAAAAGTGTTCAGAAGAGAGGGCGTATAAATTTTCTAACGCCACGACTTGCTTCTGCGCTTGACCACGCCAAGCTAACCGATCCAATGGCAGCTCATGTGTTGATAGCCTGCGCCGATGCATTGAATTCTTCCGTAGACGAGCTGGCTATTAACCGAACAACGATTAATCGATATCGTCGAGAAAACCGCCGGAAGGAAGCAGAAGTTATCCAGACCGAATTCGTAGAAAACGTAAGTTACTATTATTTATATTTAGCGATATAAGTACTTATAAGTCATTCGTCTCTTCCCCTAAACAGCTAAGTATTAATAAGCCGCTTGTCGTACATTGGGACGGCAAAATGTTGGTTGACCTTGTAGGCAGCGCAAAAGTTGAGAGAGTTGCGGTTATGGTCAGCTATGATGGGACTTCGAAGTTCCTTGGAGCACCTCAAATAAAATCTTCAAGCGGAAAAGATACAGCTGACGTTGTTTACAATCTGGTGGTTCGTTGGAACATTGCCGATCGAGTTGAAGCAATGTCATTCGACACGACCTCTAGTAACACTGGAGCTCTCAATGGCGCTTGCATTATCTTGCAGAAACCACAGTATTGCCGTCGAGAACTGCTGCACTTGGCCTGTCGCCATCATATTTACGAAATCGTTCTGCGCCAGGTTTTTGAAGTGAAATTGTCGACAAGCAGCGGTCCTGAAGTTCAATTGTTCGAGAGATTCGCGAAAGTCTGGAAGAGTCTTGACCAGACTGCATTCCAGAATGGTGTCGAGGACGAAATCGTTGGTTCAAAAATTCCCCCCGATGAACAAGCCGCCATCAGAAATTACTGCAATCAGCAGTTGAAAGAACGTCACCCTCGTAATGATTATAGAGAGTTTCTCCAACTGGTTGCTGTTTTCTTGGGTGAAACACATTGTGGTAGCTTCCGTTCTCCTGGCGGTACCAGTAACGCGCGATGGATGGCAAAAGGCATTTATTCACTCAAAATTTTCCTTTTCCGCAACCATTTCACATTGACGGCCAGAGAACTGAGTGGATTGCGCGACGTGTGCATTTTCTTGGCTCGAATCTACATTCGTGCATGGATTGGTTGTACAAATCCAATCAATGCTCCAAACCAGGATTTCAATTTCATACGAGATTCCATTGAATACACTCAAATTGATGCTCCAGTTTCCTCTGCCATATTGAAGAAGATGAGTAACCAGATGTGGTATTTATCAGCAGAACCAATGGCTTTGGCTTTCTTTGACTCGAATGTTTATCTTGAACAGAAAAAAAAAATGGTTGAGCGCCTTGCATACGATGAGCCTATTATCAAAGTGGATCAAAATCGGGCCGTTTCAAAACCGCAAATATTCGCGAACCATAGCTTGAGCGACTTCATTTCAAACAAGACTAACAATTTCTTTGTGCGGTTCTGTTTGTCGCCGGAGTTTTTGGAATTTGACCCATCAACATGGGAAACCAACGAGAGTTTTAAAGAAGGCCGCGTTTTCTGCAAAAATTTAGCCGTCGTTAATGACACCGCTGAAAGAGGAGTGAAGTTCATGAAGGACTATAATCGGATATTGACCAACAAAGAAGACGAAAAGCAATTCTTATTGCAAGTTGTTGAAGCTTATCGCAAAAAATATCCATCGTTCAAAAAAACATCTTTAGTTAATGTTTAAGATATTGTAACTTTATTATTTTTTATCAGATTTTTCTGAGTAATAGCTTAGTGAAAAGGTAATTTAGTGAAGAATAACATAAAAATAAGAAAATTACGAAATATTAACAAAACTGTTACCAAAATTGAGTTTTTTCCAAAAATGCCGAATAAAGTTCCTAATTTCTTATAATAAAACCTTGTCTTATTATTCAACTCAATTTTGGGTCCACTTAGAGTCGTCGGATCGAGCCCAAATTTTACATGGAGCATTGTGGCATAAAATGGAAACTTTTTGGACCCTACTCTCCTATGGGCCGCCATTTTGAAAAATCTTCATAGAAATAAGGGCAGGTCTAGTAGATAGGGTATAGAAACTTCAGAAAATAACAGAAAATACATATTGAAAATTAAGACATCCAATGAGTTGTTCCTTTGCGCTAGTACGATCAGCCTACTGGAAGCCACTTCATCGAAATTAAATTTCGTGATTGGTGCATAACGCTATCCCCGTCACCATTTTAGTGTATTGAAAAGCTCGCGACATGACGACTTTTCGGGGTAAAAATGATAATAAAAAGAAAGAGATGGCAAAATGATGAAAACATTGAGATGAGATAATTCTCAAAGTTCTAGTCAATGTTATAGATAACTAATTAAAAAAAATGGTGTTTGGAAAGTTTTTATTGGCATTACGGTTATTAAAAACGCGTCTTTCTGATATTCCTAACAACTAACGTTTCTCCCTGATTTTTCCTGTAAGCTCCCCCAAATTACAAACTAAAACAAGCAGATTTTAGAACAAATACAACACACACCTAAATAATTATGAAAAACTCCAACAAAACATTAACAACTCGTTCAATCCTGTATACAAATGAATTTTGGTAATAAACGTGGAGACAAAAAAATTACACCAATAATTTCAATATGGCGCTCCAATTGCAATACTGCAAAAATATGTTTCACGAAAAGAATCGCTGCCTACCTAAATTTGACTATTTACATAAATTCCATATTAAAGTATGACGAATACACTGCTTTAACATAATTTTGATTCAAGGTAAAATCATTTTGTTCCCATCTTAAGGCCCGGTTATAGTCGGTAAAAATTTCAATAGGTATAAAATTAGCTAGAGTTCGAAATCTAATGCTATATAGATGTCGCTAAATGTACTGATTACACTAAAATTAAAATTTAGTTCGTTGCCATGGGGATGCAGATGAAAGTAAAGCAAACGATTTGAATGAATATCGGTCTTCTAAAGTAAGAGGGAGGTACGTTACAAGTCGTATACCTCTCTTTCCCTCTTACACATTATTGTAAATGGATATAAAGCACAGGTATGCGCAGGGACAATATAAGTGTTATGCTAATATAAGAGTTATATTGCCCATGATAAAATTGTATTATTTACCCTGTACTTCTATATTTTTTAGTTTATAGTATTTTCTTGCTGTATTTCCTTCCTCTAAAAAAATAAATTGTCATACTTTTCAAATAAAGAATTAAAAAAAATATATACATTCCTATATATTTTTTTAACTTTGAATAAGTTTTACATAAAAATTTTTTAAAATTTGGCTTATTTTTCTATGAAATAAAACTATTTCAAAAATTGTTTGAAATAGTTTGTTTCATAGAAAAATAAACCAAATTTTAAGCATTTTTTATATAAAAATTATTCAAAATCCTATTACAAGTATGTACTTCTATTCTCTTAATAAATCTCTATATAATACATACTTTGCAAGATATTCCAAAGAAAATGCAACTAGCTAAGAGTAAAAGTGATACTTCGGGTCCGAATTTTGAAATTTTATTTAAACAAAAATATTCCAAATCCAGCTCTAAATACTTTTATACTCTTGATAAATATATATAGAATGCATAATTTACAACATATTTGCAAAAAGTCGCTCTTCGATAAGAGTAAAAGTTTTACCTCCGGTCCAAATTTTGATTTTTTTGATACAAAAGGTATAGAAAATTAAGTTCTAAATACTTTTATACTCGTAACGTTCCTGTCTAAAAAGCATGACTTGCGAAATATTGGCAAAAAACTGATTTTCGATAAGAAAAAGACTTACTTCCGGCAGGAATTCAAAAAACTTTCATAATAAAATTCTTCTCAAATTTAATTCTGAATACATATGAATTCTTTATAAATTTGTTTAAACTTAGTAGTTGACGAAATATTGACAAAATCCGATTTTTTCACTAAGTAAACTACTACTTCCGGTATGGCGATTTTACTGTAAATCTAATCAGATCTCAAGAGGGAGATTATACTCGTAATATTTGGAATTGATAGTTATAGCGGTTTGATCGCTATCGTGGTCACACGCACACACAGAGAAAGAGAGAATTTTTTAAAAACCATTTTACTTTCTTATACGTGGTATAAGGAAGTATTCTGATGACGAAAATTTTCGACCTCGTGATTTTTGCAGATGACCACGTTTTGAAGTCGCCTGACACCAAAAAAGTGGTTTTTGAAAGATGTCTGTCTGTCTGTCTCTCTCTGTGTGTGCGCGTCACGTCTACAATCTCCCTCCTGAGATCTGATTAGGTTTTCATAGACCGGAAGTAGTAGTTTACTTCAGCGAAAAAATCGAATTTTGCCAATATTTTGTCAACTACTAAGTTTAAACAAATTTATAAAGAATTCATATGTACTTAAAATTAAAATTGAGAACAACTTTATTTAAAAAGTTTGTCGAAATTGATACCGGAAGTAGGTCTTTTACTCTTATCAAAAATCAGTTTTTTGCAAATATTTCGCAAGTCATGCTTTTTAGACAGGTACGCTACGAATACAAAAGTATTTAGAACTTAATTTTCAATATCTTTTGTATAAAGGAATTTTCAAAATTCGGACAGGAAGTATCACTTTTACTCTTATCGAATAGCGATTTTTTGCCAATATATCGTAAATTATGCGTTCTATAAATATTTGTTAAGAGTACAAAAGAATTTAGAGTTGGTCTTGAAATATTTTTTGTATAAATTAAATTTCAAAATTCGGACCGGAAGTAACACTTTTACTCTTAGCGAGTAGCACTTTCTTTCGAATATCTCGCAAAGTATGCATTCTATAGAAATTTATTAAGAGAACAGAAGTACTTATAATAGGATTCTAGATAATTTTTATACAAAAAAATTTAAAACTCTATAATTTGAAACGCTCATACGTATAAGAAAGTCGTTTGGTGGCCACACCTCATTTTTTTGAATGTCTTGCAAAGTATGCATTCTATAGGGATTTATTAAGAGAATAGAAGTATTTATAATACGATTTTGAATAATTTTTATATAAAAAAACTTCTTAAAATTCTATAATTTGGTATCAGAGGACTTCAAAAAGTGGACACCTGTAAAAATCTCAAGGTCGAACATTTTCATCAAAATACATCCTTATACCACACGATCATTTAAACTCTAAATTATAGCAGGCGGGATTTTTTTTATTAGGTTGTCCAGAATGTCAATTATTTATTAAATTATTAATTAACATTTTGAAACGTCACTTTGACAATTCAAATTGTAAATTAGTACTTATATATACCAACTTAATTTAAATTTCACAGCCTGCTCTAATTTAGAATTTAAATGATCGCGCGGTTCTACGTATAAGAAAGTAATAAAATATAAGTACCTATCTATTTTTTAGTTGGATGCGGCTCAAAAAATTAAATATTCCTACACAAACTAATAAATTGTGCTACCCCTCATGTTTAGTATAAAAGTATCAAATGTATTTGTAATATTTTAATAAGGAAATGGTATATAGCTTTCTTTCTCCTTCCCACATTATTTTCTATTTCAAGGCCAACTGTATCTGCTACACCACAATTGGCCTTGACCATTTTATCTTGTGGTGCTATCTATGAAATAATGTACAAACTATTAGGAAGCAGCGTTTTACAGAACGCTTATGTTTTTTATCATATGTATTTCATGCTTTTCAGACAAATAAAAGCATATTTTTTATTTCTATTTGCACTATCTTTTCGCAAAACATGCGTACATTATCCTAATGCTATCCTTATGCCCTTCGTTATATTTCTTGATTTTTAGAATTAGTTGATTACGATTTATAACAATTAATTGATTTAGACTAATCACTACTTAATTATAAATGATTCCCCTTTTTAAATTTTATTATTCATATTCTTATTTTCACAAAAAGCATGAAATAAGATTCTGGTACAAAATGGACTCGGTCGGTAACACTATAACCGGGCCTTAAACGACTAGTGCCTCCAGAGGCTTATTATGTGAACATTATGTGAACCTGTATTTATTTTTAAATTTACACATCGCCGCCAGCGCCCCGCCCCGTCGGAGCTCGGGAGCCACGTTCGATACTGAAAAGTGGTGAACTTTCTCGCGTCTTAGACCACCGTGACCTCGAGAAAAAGGTGGTGTAGAACTCTCCAATCTATACTACTCGTACACTAAAGGAAAAAGAGTCAAATGGGCAAAAAATACGCATATTTATCAATCAATGACTTTTTTAACCTAAGAATGTGATTGAATCGCTGTGCCAACTGTCATGCGGCAATAAATTAAAATTGCATCAAATTTGAGATGTTGAAAAATTTTATTTGTTAAGTAATATAACCTACAAAAGACATTTCAGGACTGTCATAAATAGCAACATGTCATTTGTCAACCACGCTTGTCTACTAAACATAACAGCCAAGTATTAAATAAAATATGGGTATAGAAAGGAATATTTAGTAACTTTAATTATAATATCAATTTGTAACTCGCTCTCTATCATGTCATAGTATTTTACTATAGATATTGCCAAAAGGACTCAAACATAGCAGACATATAACGTATATTAATACGTCCAAAGCATGCACACCTGCAAGCAATAAACTTTGGTCGTCAATGTCGTTGTAAAATTTGAACAAATTGTCACAATGTTGATTTTTGTCCTGATTGATTATGCTCGTTGTCAATCAACCGTCTATTTCAAATCTGACATTTCATTGCAAATGGAATTTGCAGTTTGTCAAAGTCTTGTTCTTTGAATCATTTTTAATATGGTCTTACTATCGTATTTTAACAAAGCATTAAAAATCGTTCCAAAATCGCGAAAGTATGCATGCAAATGGGAAACTGCGTGCATATTGTACTACCAAGTAACGTGGCAAGAAGCACATGCAACCAGAACCTCCTAACGTTTACAGTTTCCGAAATAAACACGCGAAATTTAACAAAGTTTCAGAATATTTCTCGATTTTATTTCGGAAAATATGCATGCAAATGGGAAACTGTGTGCGTGTTGTACTATCAAGTAACGTGGAAAGAAGCACATTTTCAGAAAATATCGCGACTTTATTTCGCAAAAGTACATACAGGATGTTCCTAAATATCATGTACATAAGGAAGGGGGTAACTATTTGGTTTATTTTGTGCCTAAAATTTCATATAAACATAGGTCAGCAAACGCTTCGTTACCAATTTGCAGGGTGTTGAAATTTCAAGAATTTTTCACTTTTTACTGTATAGCTCCTGCAGTTTTTTTACGATTTCTAATCTCAATTGTCAAATTAATAAACTCAAGTGATTATCTGAATAAAGCCAGAGCCTGCTAGACCATTTTAAAAAATTTAATTTTCTCTGGCGAATTACAGAAAATTGTTTTCTATTTTTTTTCTCGATAACGGTCAGAGATAAGAAAAAAATATAAGAGATCAAAAAGTTTCTAAACAAGACAGAAAATTTATTGCGTATTTTAGAATCTAGCAGTGGCGCATCGTAAAAAAGTTCAGGGTGAGAAAAGAGGGCATGACCCCGAAAAAATTATTACCCTGTAGATTTACATAATCATTTGGCATGGCTAATGATGCAGGCCTTATAGCGTAACCTACCTTCCAAATTTGAACAAAATATCTCAAAAACTGCAGGAGCTATACAGTAAAAAGTGAAAAATTCTTGAAATTTCAACACCCTGCATATTGGTAACGAAGCGTTTGCAGACCTATGTTTATATGAAATTTTAGGCACAAAATAAACCAAATAGTTGCCCCCTTCCTTATGTACAACGGTGGACTTTTTAATGTGGACACCTTTTAGTTGCTATAGTATTTTTTTTATTTTTATGTATTGTAAATATGGTTTCAATTAGTGGCGTTTCAGTCAGTTGTGTCACTTTGACTTATACCAATGTAATGTACTAAGTACTTGTTACACAGGGTACATTAGGTGTCCACCTTGGGGAGTCCACCATAGTACATGATATTTAGGAACAGTGTACATGTACTAAGTAAACATATGAAGAAATTTGATTATAAATGTGACTCTTGTGACTGGAACAAACAACAAACATCATTAAAAAAGTGAAAGTATCCACGCAAATGGGAAACTGTGTGCGTATTGTACTACCAAGTAACGTGGCAAGAAGCACATGTAGTGACAACTCGCTAGCGTTTACAGTTTCCGAAATAAAATCGCGAAATTTAACAATATTTCAGAATATTTCTCGATTTTCCAAGTTCCGTAAATTTTATTGCTAGACGATTGAGAGAGAACATGCTTGAAGAAAAAAAGGATCCGGACGTCCAAGAAAATCAACTGGAGAAGATGACCGTGTAATAGTACAAATTATTGAAAATTACCCTTTTCTGCCGGTGTCATACGCAATGGGCGTTACAAATTTTCCAGCTTTGGTTTACATAGCTCGGCGTCGTATGCGAACGGTTCAATTGAAAAGCTATTCAGCAGTCAGGAAATACCGTCTGACGCCTTATAAGAAAGCTAAAGTGGGATTTGCAATAGAGTACATTTTACGAGACAACAGCTTCTGGGAAAATGCCCTTTTTAGCGACAAAAATGTGTTTCAGTCATCTTCGTGTGGACGGATCCGGGTATATAGACCGAAAAACCAGCGATTCACTGAAAAATATGTTCAAAAAGTTAATACTAGCGGAAGGTTCTCAGTTAACGTATGGGCATAGATTTTCGCAAAGAGTTATGGCATTTTATTTTACGAATTGATGAGCGTCTGACAAGTTATGTTTATATCAACATTTTAGAAAACGTTATGTTACAGTCAACTAGACCAATTTTTCCAGTCGGGAATTTTATTTATCAACAAGATAATTGTCCAATACATACAGCTCATAAGGTAAAAGAATGGTTTCATAATAATAATGTAACAGTACTGGATTGGCCGAGGCCTATAGAGAATATGTGGGGAATATTGGTACAGAACATACAGGCGCATAGAGTAAGGGTGCTTGCACGTATAAGCTTTAAGGCTGACTTGTAACCTGGAAGGTAGCCTAGCACAGTAGAATGTAATCACACATTTAAATGTTGCCTTTTATGTATGAGATGAACAGCTCGCTTACATGCTAGCAGTTTAGATCGCTGCAAGATGCAGGTATAGTCGCACCTATTCTTCCAGCGACCAGCGTTTTGAGTGTTTACAAAATGGATGTTGTGAAGTTAATTCAGACTGTGCAAAGTAAACCACAGTTATGGAATCAGGCGCATCCTGATCACCAAAACAGGTTTGTTGTGGGTAAATTATGGGATGAAGTGGCAAAGGAATTACAATTGGATCGTAAGTACACCGTATAATAAATGGTATAGATTATATCAACACATAACCTCAAATGTAGGCAATACTGTCCAAAAGAAATGGAAATATCTCAGAGACTACATGAGACACGAACAATCGAAGTTACGAAAAAAACGTTCTGGAGATGGTGCAACGAGTATTAGGTCATCCTGGCAATACTATGACATGATGCTTTTTCTTAAAGACCAGTTGAAGAATAGAAAGTCGGATGGTAACCTAAAAAGATGTGAAGGCGAAATGGAAGAAACAGATACCGAATCGCATCAGAGTAACGTATCCTCAAATGAAACACAGATCTTTGAAATAGAAAATGCTGAAATAGAAGACTTTACTGAAATGCAGAATGCGGAAAGGCAGGATACTCCAGACAGTATGTCAATTCCGTCACCGTCAACACCGACATCGGCTTCTCGCGGACAGAATGAAGAATCAATGGACGATGAACCAAGGGTGGTATTAGCAAAGCCAAAACGAAAAACACCAAGTGAAATTTATGGTCGAGCCCTGTTGAACATAGAACAAAAATTAGAATATTTAAAAAAACAAATCAAGCACGAAAGGAGCGCAAAAGGAAGAACAAAATGACGACAAAATGTTTTTTGACAGTTTGTTGCCATACGTGGCAAAAATACCACAAAACAAAAAACTATGTTTCCGCTCGAAGGTGCAAGAACTTGTACAAAAATTTGCATTTGACGAACAACAACAAGAATGGAGTGTACGAGTAGCAGATTCAAATCTACCGCCTCAAGATTTTCTTGCCCAAGGAACATCCACCTATTTTTATAACAGTACTTCATAAGAGTGCTTCTGTTGTATGTGATATAAACATAATTTGCATTTCTAGAAATTCACATTTATATTCTATGTATGCTGTACAGTGTTTATTGGTCTATTTATTTGTTAATTACGAACAACATTATTACGACACACAACATTTTTAAACGTGTCTCTAATAAATTTTGCAGTACCAGCAGAACGACCAGCACATGGATGGTAGCCTCTGTTCAGCAAATGTGGAACTGATGCCACATCATTTAAGTGACGCTCAAATCCTTCACGGTCAATTATCAAATTTTTATTTATTATTATATTATTATAAAAACGTATGGCATGTCAATATCTGTGTCTGGAAAACAGTCACTAGGTGGAATATGTAAATGACCTTTCATTAGAAGTTCGAACATTGCTGATGATCTAAATGTGCCACCATCACTCTGTTTTCCATAACCACCAACGTCGATTATAGTAAATTTGTAATTTGCATCTGCAACCCCTTGCAGTACTATGGAATAAAAATGTTTGTAATTAAAATACATTGTTCCTGAATGCTTTGGACAAATAATACGTATATGTTTTCCATCAATAGCCCCGAGACAATGTGGAAAATTCCAAATTTCATAAAAGTCTTTAGCAATTTTTTTAAAATGCTCTGTTGTCGGTGTCGGCATATGCAGAGGTTGAAGTACTGCCCAAATCACTTCCACTGTCTCTTTTACAATTTTTGCAACAGCTGATATACCCATGCGAAATGCAAAAGATAAATGCGTAAACGATGCACCAGTTGCTAAATATCTATAACAAAATAACACGTATATCGCAAATCTTTTCTTTAAATATGTAATGGAATATCTACTACCGTAAAGTTACTACAAGTCGTTCCTCTTGCAGAATTGGCTGCTCATGACAATTACGCCATGTTTTTTGTAACTTGGACCAATCATGTTTAAAATATAATCAAAAGTTTCACAGCCCATTCGCAGGTATGTGAAAAATCGATCGGGATAATTACGTAATTCTTGAAAAAGGTGATGGTATTCTCCAGATTTCCCCCGTTCTTTATTTATTGGATGCACATGATATTTACGACTTGGATTTTGTAGTAATAACCACTTACTAATATCGTTTTGTAATAAAATTTCTTCCTCATCACTACTAGATGCCATGATTGCAACTAACCTCAAACTTGAAAATAACATCGTGTATACAGCTTCAACGTAAATCATCCTCGCTGCATCTAGTCTAACCTCTAGTCTACCAGCGAGCATCTAAGTGCCCTTCTAGGCTCGTATTTGCAAGAACCCTAAGGAAGGCCACAGAATAAAGACGAACTGTTCGCGGTTATAAATAACTCTTGGCATGATCTTACGCCACAGTATTTTAGAAAACTATACCTTTCTATATCTGATCGTTTGGCAAAAGTTATCGAGGCGAACAAAGTAACAAAATATTGAATTATTATAGTTTATATATGTAGTTTTAGTTACCGTAATTAACTTTAATTCGCTATTGTCTATTTTATTTTGTTGCAATATACTTCATGTTTTATTATTATTTTCCTGTGTTTGTTTAAAGTAGTATTGACAATAGAATAAGTAACAAAATTTAATACAAAAAATAATGAGTCACATAATTATGTGAGATTAAATTATTGGTTATTACAATTACGTCGATTTCACAATAAAGCAACTTTCATTTTGTCAAAAAATGACATTGATGACCAAAATGTATTGCTGGCGGTTGTACTTTTATCGCAGTGTTTATGGCGGACTTGCGAAGACAGTTCGCTCTTCGATAACATGTGGAAGTAATTCGCGCAGATTGTATTGTGCTTATAGTAATAAAGATTGGTGGTGAGATATTGGAGGACAGATATTGGGTGGGTCGACTTTAAATCTTTTTTAAAATATTAACAATACATTGGATTAATAAAAACAGAGATCGATTGCTCTCCACAGTTCTCAGGTTTGTAGTCCAATAAGCATCTTTGGAGAGCCAAACACGATTGCGAATCAAAGGAATTCAAGGTCTTTGAGAAACAGGAGGCAATTTTTCCTTTGACAAACGCGTAAATGACCAAAAACATAAGAGCTATTATTAGAGATAGTGGTGGGGCCTACAAAATATTGTTTTTTTTAAATAAGATAATCTATATAAAACATATTTATACTGTTGTTTCATTTCAAATACAGTTCCTTCATTGATTTTTTTAAAAAGTGAGTTTTGCATATCTATAGTTTTATAATCATTTTATTTTAAAACACCAGTAATATGTTTTATAAAACTTACAAAAACTATATTGTAAATTTGCTCAATTCTTACCTGCAGGTATGTCGATGATTGCGGTTTTCCCCAGAACTGTAATATTTCAAATTGGAATAATGTAAATATAGATGTACAATATCATAAATAGATAAAAAAAAGGATATATAACAAATAAAAATATACATAATTATAACAGATATCAGGAATAATTTACCTCATGTTTGGGTTATCACTTACACTGCAAGATTAGTTATGATGTTACATTACAGTTATTATCAAACAATATATATATATATATATATATATATATATATATATATATATAATAACAAATATATACATGTGATACATGCTTTAATTCATTTTTTTTATAAAACATTGATTAAATCGTCACGCTTCTACAGTTTAATTATTTTCTTACATTAAAATAGATTATGAACAAATTTGGCCTTAAAGTTGTTTTTAAAAAAAATACCTCGGATTGCTTTAGTTATATCTTTTCATGTCAAAAAGTATGAGTACAATGACTAGATTTTAATATCGGAATCATCCTGAACAACACAATTAGAATACAGTAACTTAAACGCGAAGACTTCTGTAATAGTCCTCTTTTAAAATATATATAATGTATTCTATTGTTAATAATAATTATATGCTTACAATACAAAATTAAGCATCAAATCTGCGTTATTATAGATTCTTTCAAAAAGCATCTCGTCAACGCAAAAGTTAGCCAAAGCAAAATAACAGGTCTATAAACACTGTTTAAAATTTATAATATTTATAGAAGAGTTGACAATACAGCAATTTCGATAAGGCAAATGTAACGCATTTCTCAGTTAGCAGTTCAGCAGATATGAAGGCAAGCCTTTACGCAACTGCAGGCTTCTTCTGCAGCAGCAGATGGATAAAGAACATGATGATATTTACATAAATATTTATGGTATTCGACACTTGTTCTGTTAGCATCTCATCTACTGATTTAAGTAGTTGGCGTAAAGCCGTTGGGAGCTGTTAAGTCATAGTTGATTATTACTGTTAAATAGTGTAACGTAATTTTCAAAAACGCAAATATTTAATGCCACAAGCAAAATAATAAACTATCTATCTACTCTTGGAGACATAAGGTAAAACATGTCTAAAGAAGCTAAAAGTTAAACAAATTTTAGAGTAAACAAAAATAAATTATATTTGATTGAAATGTCATATATTACTTATATTTATTTAATAATTTATCAATAGTTTTTGTTTATATTTGATCAATTAGTCAAACACGCAGATGCATATATTGCATAAATGTGAAGATATTCCAGACTATGAAATATTCTTTGAAAGAAGAAATGTGTAGTTATTACAATCAGGCGCATGCGCAAACTTGAATATACTGTTTTTAAATCCCCCGGTGCACGTTTGCTAAATATATGGATTACACTAACGCATTTAACTAATTTGAAACTTGTTTTGTATAATGTATATATTTTTTTTACTTTATTTCTTCCTGTATTATAAATATTCAACAAAGAAACTGTTTCGGAAAAACATAAATCACAATTTTCCATTTTAGGTTGAAATTGAAAGATACGTAGATGATGCAAAGAAATCAGTTTTTAAATACTAATGAGAAAATTGCAGAGCTGAAACAAAGCAGCACTGATTGGAAATATTGACAGTAAGTCTGAAGTTGATTTATTAATAATTTGTAAAAATTCTCAATTTGTTCATGTAATTAGATTTATCTGCTGGACAAATAAAAATATACTATTATTATTTACTCAAGTGCTGTGTAGTGCACCATGTTATCATTGTATAGTTGAAGAAGTGCAAACAAGAAATACCGAACTGGTTAGAGTTGGAGTAAATCATGTATCATCTTAAAATACATGCACAGATTAGTTTTACGTGATCTAATTAAACAATAGAAATAATACAATTTTTATTAAATGTGGTAGTAAATTGTGGTAGTGGCAAAGTGTAAAAAAGTATATCAAATATATACAACAAATTATAGGAAGAAATTTTTTATCTCCGTTATTATAAATATTTTATATTTATTTTAATGTATATATATGTATATCATCAGTTGATTGAAATATTAAATAACTTATTTCAATATATTATACAATAAATATACAGGGTGACTGGTACTTAAACTTACATATTAAAGGTGATGGTAGTATAGCTCATTTACAATAGATTTAGCTAAATTTCCCTTATACAAAAGTCAATAGTTTTCGAGATACTGATTTTTTTGGGGTTTTCTTTAAAATCCACCACTTGGACTTACTCATATTTCAAATTAAAGAAAACAATAAATCGTTATTTAAATTTTTCAGTTTCCCTAGCTAAAAGATACATTAACACACATTATGTATCAAAAATTATGTCAAATACTTCAAAAAATAAAAATAAGAAGCTAAAACTTCCACTTATAAAGAAGATTTTTATAAGCAAGTAATAACAAAAAACACACTTGGTATTGTTTCACAAATATATAATTAAATACTCGATGTACATTTCGCCCTGCGGCATCGTCAGGAGTTCTCGAGAAACTAAAGTAAAATTTAATACACTGTAACTACCTACTTCTAACAAAAATGTAAATAAAAATGTACAAAAATAGAAAATTATGAAAAGGTCATGGCTTATCTGGAAAGACCGTTTTTACAAGGCTAGGGTTTATTAGCGGTGAATTTATGAGTTCTGTTTATTCATTAAGAACATTGCCTGGTTGTAAAAGTAAACTTTCTTTTATAAAATAACCTTCTAGAACATTCATTTTTTCACTTTTATTTAAACTATACAGTACTTCTAAATTGTCTATTGAAAATTGATGTCCCGTGTCTAAAACATGGTTAGCTACACTTGAATTTTCATAATTTAATTTAACGGCTCGCATATGTTCTGAGAATCTTAATTTGAAATTTCGCCCTGTTTGACCTATATAAAATTTACTACAATCACTACAATTAATTCTGTAAATTCCTGAGTTGTTTAGTTTAGGATTCGCTGTTTTATTATTCGTTAATTGACTTTTTAAAGTATTATTATTATAGAAGGCTATTTTAAAATCCAGTTTCTTTAAAACATTACTAATTTTCATACTTATACTACCTAAATATGGAATTTTAACCCATTGTTTTAATGTCAAGTTCTGGGACGGGGGAAATGCTGATTTTAATGTAATTGATTTGTTCATTCTATTGACTAATTTATCTATTAGAGATGAGTTATAACCATTATTTTGTGCAATTATTTTAATAGTTTTTAATTCTTTATTAAAGTTAAGTGTGTTCATCGGTACTTTCAATAGTCTATAAATCATTGAATTAAACGCAGCATGTTTGGCGTTAGTGGGATGATTGGAGGTATTTGGTATCAACGTATCGCAAAAGGTAGGTTTTCTAAAAATACTGTAATCTAACTTGTTGTTACTAATCTGGATTTTTAAATCACGGAAATTTAAAGATCGATCAGGTGCTTCTTTCTCTATAGTGAATTGAATATTATTATTAATTTTAATATTAATAATAATAATTAATAAAATTAATAATAATATTTATTAATAATATTTTATTAAGTTAATAAAATTAATTGAAATTTCCTTGATTTAAAAATCCAGATTAGTAACAACAAGTTAGATTACAGTATTTTTAGAAAACCTACCTTTTGCGATACGTTGATACCAAATACCTCCAATCATCCCACTAACGTCAAACATGCTGCGTTTAATTCAATGATTTATAGACTATTGAAAGTACCGATGAACACATTTAACTTTAATAAAGAATTAAAAACTATTAAAATAATTGCACAAAATAATGGTTATAACTCATCTCTAATAGATAAATTAGTCAATAGAATGAATCAATTACATTAAAATCAGCATTTCCCCCGTCCCAGGACTTGACATTAAAACAATGGGTTAAAATTCCATATTTAGGTAGTATAAGTATGAAAATTAGTAATGTTTTAAAGAAACTGGATTTTAAAATAGCCTTATATAATAATAACACTTTAAAAAGTCAATTAACGAATAATAAAACAGCGAATCCTAAACTAAACAAATCAGGAATTTACAGAATTAATTGTAGTGATTGTAGTAAATTTTATATAGGTCAAACAGGGCGAAATTTCAAATTAAGATTCTCAGAACATATGCGAGCCGTTAAATTAAATTATGAAAATTCAAGTGTAGCTAACCATGTTTTAGACACGGGACATCAATTTTCAATAGACAATTTAGAAGTACTGTATAGTTTAAATAAAAGTAAAAAAAATGAATGTTCTAGAAGGTTATTTTATAAAAGAAAGTTTACTTTTACAACCAGGCAATGTTCTTAATGAACAAACAGAACTCATAAATTCACCGCTAATAAACCCTAGCCTTGTAAAAACGGTCTTTCCAGATAAGCCATGACCTTTTCATAATTTTCTATTTTTGTACATTTTTATTTACATTTTTGTTAGAAGTAGGTAGTTACAGTGTATTAAATTTTACTTTAGTTTCTCGAGAACTCCTGACGATGCCGCAAGGCGAAATGTACATCGAGTATTTAATTATATTTATTTGTGAAACAATACCAAGTGTGTTTTTTGTTATTACTTGCTTATATTTCGACATGTTTCACCAAGAGATTTCCATCACTTCATTTAATTAGAAGATTTCTAAATGATCTGTATGTACCCAGGTATTTATTTATAAATTTTCATAATACATTAAGCGTGCAAATAGTTTTTAAAACTTACTTGTTGTATTATCTTCCGAGTGAGGTATAAATAACCACCATTAGCTTCGAAATAAATTAGTAACACATTAAAATTAGATGCAAGTACAAGTATGTAGTTTTATTTTGGACAAGATTATTCCATAAAAAGTCAGTAATTAATTTATATCTGTTATTTATTGAATAATCCAAATTACAATAATTAATAATACATTATATACAAATTACTCTCAAAAGTAGCCCCCCTCCTTTTCTAATACAGCCACGAGCTCGTTTTCGAATCTCGATTCTTGTAACTCTACTTGTAATATTATTCCGTAACGTTACTGGTGCATCGTCGATTCTATTTATTAATTCTACCTGCGCCTAATTTTAATACATTACTAAATGATTTCAAAGCAAATGGTGGTCATTTATATCTCATTCGAAAGATAATACAACAAATAAGTTTTAAAAACCATTTGTATGTTTAATGTATTATGAAAATTTAGAATTTCGGTACATAAAGATTACTTAAACATTTTCCTCTTTGATATAATTTTTAATACATAATGAGTTTAATGTACCTTTGACTGAAAAATTGAAATTTATTGTTGTCTTTAATTCGAAATATGAACAAGAGTATAGTGCGACCAAGAGAATCTGCGTCTTGCTTCACCCCCCCCCCCTAGCCCACACTTTTCATGCTTGACAGCTGTGTACAGTCCCGTTTTATGCACTGATTGTTTACTTGTTTATCAAATCGTTGCTTTAATTTCTTCCTGCGTTTTCTCTTGGGTTCTATTATTTACTCTCTCCTTTCGAATATTGCATTGTGAGTTGAAGGTAAGTAACAATATAACCTCAATTTTGCAGTACGCGTCTGTTTATGTTACAAATATTTTGTAGATTATCTATAATATTCATTATGGATAAACGAAAATCAGTAAAAGATGACGTCTTGACTATATTGGAGACAATTATTGAGTTTTGTGAGAAAGAGAAACGAATAGGTCGTTACGCTTTTCGCAAGTCATTAGAAGAGTGGTTGTTATGACAGCAAAATCAGAAAAAACTATAAAGCGTGTCAAAAGCAAATTGTTTAAGAGTTTGGAAGACCAACCTTCAACTTCCACTACCCTTATAGAGCCGAGAAAGAAAAGGAAGTCCAAAATTATATTAGATGATGCGGACAAGTAATATATTAATATATTTAACATACTTTACATTTATTCTAATCTAAATTTTAGATCTGTACTGCGGAACAGAATCACATTCATGTGTTACACTGTCAGTAAGAATGTACCTACTTTACACAGTTTACATACTTATATGAAATCTGAAACTGAATTCTCTGGTTGCAAAGAAACATTACGAAAAATTACTATGGAGATGGGATACAAGTACAAGAAATGTGAGTCGAACAGGAAAGTATTGATGGAATAAGATATAGTGGCCTGGCGAGCACGGTATTTGCGATAGTCTTGGTGAAAACAAAAGACCCTTGGTATATCTGGATGAGAGTTACGTGCACAAAAACTATACTGTGTCAAAGTGCTGTCAAAGTTCAGATGAAAAAGGAGTGCTAAAGAAAGGTGTAGGACAACGATGGATTTTGTGCCATACTGGTGGTAAAATGGGATTCATTGACGGAGCTTTGCTTCTATTGAAATCAAAAACAAAAAGTGGGGATTATCACGATGAAATGAACTATGAAAATTTCTTAAAGTGGTTCAAAACACAATTAATACCAAATTAACCAAAAAATTCAATTATAGTTATGGATAATGCACCATATCACAGTGTCCAAATCAATAAAGCACCCACAGCTTCATCAAAAAAAGCAGATATTATATCCCGGCTATTTTTGAAAAATATACCACATCATCCCGAAATGTTAAAGTATGAATTGCTCGAATTAGTGAGACGCAATAAACCAGAACCTGAATATGCCATAGACAAATATGTAGCAAGTTTAGGTCATTCGGTGTTAAGATTACCGCCATATAACTGTGACCTTAACCCAATAGAAATGATTTGGAGCATTGTGAAAAGAAAGGTAGCCTCAAAAAATATTGATGGGAGTTGCAATGTTGAGGCTTTAATTTTGCAGGCGTTTGCTGAAATTACCACGAAATTGTGGCAAGCAGAATGCAAACACGTACAGAAAATAGAAAAAGAATACATCAAAATGGACAAATTAATGGATATTCATGAAGAATTTATTATTAGATTAGGTGAATCAGATTCAGAAACCGATTTGTTACAATCAGATAATAATAATAAACATAATTTTAAAAATTATGTAGTATATATAATGAAATGTATATCATGGCCATATCAATTACTTCTTGTTTTACTTTACTACCTTTGAATAAATGACATATATATTTGTTGTTTTCTTTACATTGTTCAAATATCACGTATATGCATATTAAAATTATAAGATCCTATCTTATTTGAATTACAATCGTTAACATTTGACATGATACGACTAATTCAAATTCTGGCGCGCTCAGTTTTTGTCTGGGAATGTACACTACAAATCGACGGTGCTGCTCGAGGGATCACGTCTGGTTGGTTCGACTAGTGGAAGTTGAAGAAAACACAAAAAAAATCAATAACTCGAAAACTATTTACTCTTGTATAAAGCAAATTAGGCTAAATCTATTGTAAATGTGCTGTACTACCATGTCCTTTAATATGTAAGTTTAATTACCAGTCGCCCTATATATTTAAAAGTACATAAAATCTCAAGATGTGAAAATAATAAGTATAAATATAACCTGCAACATAACTTGTCAAAAATAAGCGTCAAGCATCAGTGTAGATTTGGCTTGCGGCAGTGCTCCGCGGAATTAAAAAAAGAGTATATACCGTATGTGTCAATTTTCATTAGGTATAGGGATTCAATGTTTACGTGTGATTTATACGTATACAAGTAATACGTGGCAACGTGGCACCCCTACTGTGCGTCACCAATCCCGGAAATAATCGACATCACAACGATTTTCTCCGATCTTCCCACTTCTCCCCACCAGATTTTACAGTCAATGTTTAGCTGCGAACACGTTGCGATCTAGTCTGCAATAAAAGCCGTCTTATTACTGGAACGGGAAACATCGAATGGCCGCCGCGATCTCCTGATCTAGTAGTTTATTATTATTTTCAGAATCCTTTTTTATTTACCTTATTTTTAATTTTATTAGAATTACGCTTTTGTTTGTGTCATGCAGCGTGAACGCAGCTTAATAATTCTCTGCATTTACTGAAAGGAAAAAGAAAAACAAATCTTTGCAACTCGTAAATATTATTTCTGAGCGCATTACAAACACCCAAGCCGGTGGTCGAATAGTTACTGCTAACTTGTATTTTCGAGCATGTATCGGTCGCGCTGGGATTGGAGAGGAAAGTAGGGGTGCCACGTTGTCACGTATTGCATGAATTGATCGCCTATGGCTAATGAAAATTGACACATGCTGTATAGGTGGTTCTGATAACCTGATTTTATGAAAAATTAAATAATTCAGTATAATATGGGAATGACAGGGGTGAAATACAACACTAATTAAGAAATATGCTTTGATGCAATTTTTAGTTTAAATATTTTTTGATAATCGCAATATAATGGAACTATGAAGACGTGCATTTTGCGTGGAACCCAATGTTGCATAAATCAGAATTCCACATAAAAAATAGACTGAATCGCCAACTATTACATCATCAAAGATGCTAACAGTGAGTGCTGCCTTATTTTATACAGTTATTATATAAATTAGATTCTTCCCAAAATCAAATTGATGTAAGAACAAAACAACCTGTAATAAAATATTACAAAATTAAAGCACAGACACCATTTTCGATTAACCAGCAGTGTTATAAATAAGATATGAAGTGTCTGGTAATATATCTATTCAATTCGATAATCTTATATAGGTACATTAAATTTCTATTACAAGTTGGAAATTATTATTGCAGTGGTTGTTATTAATTATTATAAATAAATCGTATTATAACATTCGATAATTGATCACACAATTCTACAAAATAACTGCGAAAGCCTTTTATTAATTCATTCTTTATGACTACAGAACTATTATTATATGGATACTATTGGTTAACGTGAAGTAAAATCGATATTATTAATACATACTGTTATTTAAGGAACATGCACTGTTGAATTAGTTGGTAGATACTTATTTTTATAGATAACATTTAACAAGTTATTATTTTAATAGATACACACTTTCTGACTTTTTCGCACACAATCCAATGTAGCTGCAAATTTCGTCAGGCTGCAGCGAAGAAATCAACAATTGAATAACCAGGTCGGAGTATTTATCTACAAAAGAGTCGCATTCACTCCTAACTGACTTTGGTAAATGATCGCAGAGTGATTCAACGGCATCTTTAATTTCCTCCTGAAAACAGAGTAAGTTTTTTTAATGTATCATACATAATTATTAAACTTCGTATTATGCCGCCAAGTAAGTATATAAAATATGGCATGAGATTTTAGCGACATCTCTTGCGAAAATAAATTACTTTAAAACCAAAAGATGTAGATTTGAACTCAGTTTATATAACGGTGAATTAAGTAAACTTCGGGACAGTAAGATGGGAGTGACACAAGGCTCCCTCTTGGGACCACTATTATTTAGTTCCAGGGGAACATATCCTGTCACACAATCCAATATGCTGACGACACGACATTCGTGGTTTGATGTAACCAGGAACAACAAATTCAACCCAGAATAGAGGAAACGCTATAGGAATCCATTGATTGGTTTACAGCAAATATGCTCAAGCTAAACGAACAGAAAACAACACAATTGCCCCTCACATGCAACCGCCTGGTGACTCCTCCTGGTGCTGGCGCAAGCAGAATTCCGGGTAACACCATAGAATCGATGAAGAAGTAAAGCACGCAGTTTCGGTAAGGACAAAACATTTTTGAACGAAGGCATACACAAACTAATTGAAAGATCTGAAAAATGTATTACAGTTGTAAGTGAATATATGAAAAGGATTTCAGTACTGAAAAGTTTTGTATTTGTATTTTCTTTCCTTTTCCCTCATTCTGCGAACTTAAAAAAGTTCCCTCGTAAACTAGTGTTATTTTTAATTTAAAATTACTATACCGCATGTGTAAAATCATATTGGGGATAGGATATATGTATACTAGGCACACCGGCAACAACGCCCAATCGTGGCCGTAGTCATGGTACAAGGAAACAAGGTATGCTTTTGCGCATCTCTGGATGATGCGCATTTGACCTCTAGTACTACCAGTTCAATAAAATTGTGAATTCGCAGGACAGTATTTCAATAAAGGCCTTTTTAACAAAAATATAATACAACACAGTACGAAAATAAAAGCACAATTCTAATTAAACATTAATTCTTAGTAAATTATTATATAAATTTATTAAGAACGGAATTCTAATGAAAATAAAATGTTATTGCATAGGTTCAAAAATGTCTCCTTCAGCAGCAAGGCATTGTCCGAGCCTATCATAAAAATTTTCTCGCACATTACGAATCACATCGACTGTTACGGATTCAAAAGCCTCTATGATTAGCCTTCTCAAAATATCTAAGTTTTCTAGCCTGCCAACTTGTGCACTGTATATTTTATTTTTGATGTATCCCCACAAAAAGAAATCATTTGGCGATAGATCAGGAGATCGCGGAGGCCAACGAATGTTTCCTGTTCCACTAATGAGACGATCAGGAACAGTATTAATTAAAAAATGCGTTACTCTGACCGCATTATGTGCAGGACAACCGTCCTGTTGGAATCAAATAATATCCCGATCTATTCCGGTATTATCAATAGCGGGAAGTATCTGATTCTGTAGTATATCGAGGTATTTGTCCGCATTTAACGTACCATCAATAAAAAATGGACCAAGCAAATAGTCACTCAAAATACCTGCCCAGGCATTCACTTTCTGGGAATATTGGGTGTGTTTAACAAAATATCTGTGCTGATTTTCCCGAGCCCAATATCGAACAACAGAAGGATTGTGCTTTCCATTTAATGGAAATGACGATTCATCTGTGAATACAATATTTGCGATGAAATTCTCATTTTCATTCGTCTTTTCCATTACGGTTTCACAAAACTCCATTCTTCTAAAATTGTCATCGACAAATATTTCTTGCGTTTTCGAGTATTTGAAACATTTTAATTTATTTCGCTTCCATATGTTCGCGACGGTTTTATTACTCACACCCAATTCCTCAGCAACACTTCTGGTAGATAGCGTATCTTCTACTTCGAGAGTGCTACAAATCATTATATCCCGCTCTTCTCGTTCCTCAACTTTTAGTGGATTTACCTCTCTAGGATTACACCTTGTGCAATTATTTAAACACAGACATTTTTCAAAGCTATTCAAAATATGTAATATGCTTTGCTCACAGGGTACGGGTCTGTCTGCAAATATTTGCGGAAATAAATGTATGCAATCCTTTGCAGACTTACCACTATAGTACCATTTAATAATTTGCAGTTTTTCTTCTGGTGTGCATTGTTACCATTGACCCCTCCTGTCACAAACACAGAACGACGCTGTTCGACACGATCTCCAGATACAATTTTAGTTGTTAAAGGGAGTCTTGGAAAATGCTTTCTATCAGTTACTTCTGTCAGTGAGTTCAGTCAGTGACTTTTGTCAGAGTTGTCAAGTGACATTTTTTTCGATAAATGCGCGTCATCCAGAGATGCGCAAAAGCATACCTTGTTTCCTTGTACCATGACTACGGCTACGATTGGGCGTTGTTGCCGGTGTGCCTAGTATACATATATCCTATCCCCAATATGATTTTACACATGCGGTATACTGTGTAAACTTTCCTATACTATTAAAGGTTACAAATTATTGGTATTCGAGGGTGGTCTGACAAGTTTCCGACCTAACAAAGACACAAAACATTTTTTCCTAAAATTTATTTTTATTTTTCTACATAGTCTCTTTGTAAGTGTATATACTTCCCCCAGCGATGCTCCCAACTCTTCAACCCGTCCATATAGTACTCGGCGTCTTCCTCTGCAAAAAAACTGTTCACGAAGATGATGGCCTTTTCAGCAATTTCTGCCTTTAGCTTATCAAGTAATGATGTGTTTGAAGGTAATCGAATAAGCTAATTCCATGACTATCCCAAAAAACAGTCGTCATCACTTTCCCAGCCGAAAAAACAGTTTTTGCTTTTTTGGAGCCGATTCCCCCTTCGTACTCCACTGTTTTGACTGTATTTTTTGTTTCGGGCGTATAATGGTGTAATCTAAATTTCATCTACAGTAATTAATCCGCGCCAAAACTCTGATTTATTGCGCCAACAGAGCGCGTTCGAACTGTTCATTCAAACACGATTTTCGCCTAACGTGAGCAAACGCGGCACCCAACGCGCGCGACTACTTTCTCATGCCTAAATCTTGATTCAATATGTGACAAACACGTTCTTTGGAGATATTCATAACCTCTGCTATCTTTCTCAGTTTAATTCGGCGGTCGCTTATTATTTGGTGAACTTTAGCCATGTTATCGTCAGTAGTTACAAGTTTTTGGACGTTCTGAACCCTCATCGTCTCCCAAGCTTGTACGACCACGTTTATTTTCTGCTGTCCAAAATTTCACTGTGGTAAATAATGGTGCAGAGCCCCCCCCCCCCCACGTATATCCAACTCATCTTTAATTTGCGTTGGCGTATTGCTTTTCAAAAACAAATATTTAATGACGACTCGATACTCGATTTTGTCCGTTTTCACAAAAACACTCACATCGACTCACTCAAACGGTTCTTCAAACTGCGCGTCCAAAATGGTTGAAAATTTGGCGAGCACGTGTCAATAGATGCGCAACCCTTAGACCATCTAAACATTATAGACACGCCGCTTTCTGTCCCTCCTTGAATACAAACTGAAGCAAACATTAACGCAGGCGTGTGACGTCATGCCATGCCCACGCATGACGTCTGCTGTGATAGTATGTCTAATGTGCGTTTTAACGTTATAGGACTGTGTGAATATTGATTAAATCGTTCTAATTTTATTTATCTAATATCTTTCGGCATATAAATTATGTCAAGATCACTTTGAGATTTTCTTTAGTGCTATTAGGAGTTGTGGATTTAACAATAATCCCTCCTAAACAGTTTCTAACTGCATATAAGAAGATGTTAGTGCATACAGAATTTGTAAGTTCTTTACAAGCAAATTGTATTGAATAGGCACCAACAATTCGTCTTGTAATTATATACAACTATTTCGTCAATAAAGAAACATGAGATTCAGACAGAAATTTATGATTATAACTAGAGTGATCATAACTATGCGGCACCTAGTTTAAATTATTTTAAAATTTTAAAAGCTTATGTTCAAGATGTTGTAGAATATGTCGCTGAATTTGTGGTAACAGAAAAAGTGTGACATATCTTATTCTACATTAATTATTAAAAAAAAACTATAGTCACATTAAGCAGTGTTTAATGCAACAATCGAAAGACGTTATTCATATTTGTAAATGTGCTGAAAGTGAAATTAGAATTTTATAATGCCAACAAATTGAAAGAAAAAATGTAATGGCGTAATTTTATATAAATGTTCTGACCAGTGTTTATGGTACAATTTTCAACTGTTATAAAGAACACATATATGACTAGTATGACCACGATGTCAACAATAATCATATTGTAAATTTAATTACAATTATTAGCTTTAATTATTGTAATATTAAATTATATCAAGGTCATGTGCATTCACCTTCATGATGTAATCTAATAATTTTAATTAAATGTACAATATGATTAATGTCAACATCGTGGTCATACATGTGTTCTTTATAACACTTGAAAATTATACCATAAACACTGCTCAGAACATTTATATATAATTAGGCCATTTTATTGTTTTCTTTTAATTTGTTGGCATTATAAAATTATAATTTCACTTTTGGCACTTCTTAAAATTACTATAGTCTTTTAATTATTAATGTAGAATGAGATATGTCACACTCGATTGCTTTTAAACATATGCCGCAATCTAAATGATTTTTCACGTTTTTTACCACAAATCTAGCGACATATTCTACAACAAATATTCGAATAAATTAAGAAATAAGTTTCTTAATAATAAATGCGTACCACAAATTGCTTTGAGTTTTATTTTTGAATAACCACAAATGGAATTGACTGGTCTTTAAATTTTTTTTATAGTTATTTGACGTACCTTCGATAAACGAAATTTGTGTGTTATACAGGGTGTCCAGAAACTCTCCTGACAAACGAAGACCGGAGATTCCTCAGATAATTTTAAGACAATTTAACCCAATTCACCATAGTCCGAAAATGCTTCCTAAGGGAGCTAGAGCTCTTTGAAGATGGCGCCTTGTAATTAGTTTTTTTTAATATCTCCCGAACGCTTCTATTTAGAAAAACAAAAACTGGTATGCTTATTTATCCTCCAGAGATGAATCGATTCCATCAATTGCGAATTTCTAGTACCGGTCATAGGCGTCCGTTTTGGGTAGGTAAACGGTTATTTTAACGCATAACTTTTTTGTCTTTAACGTTTAAGCATTTGTGACACTAGATTATTAAATTTTCAGGTATTCTAGTACTAAAAGGTACTCTTACTTTAAGGCGGTAGGATACACCGTTTTCTAGAAAAATCGATTTGAAAATTTTTCGTTTTTTCGTCATTTCAACTTCGCGAACTGACAACAATTTGACAATTAAAAACGTAGGTTTTATTTCTGTTGGCAGTTCAAAGCGAACTAGTGCAAAAAATAATAAATTGGATTTTAATGACGAAAAAACGAAAAATTTTCAAATCGATTTTTCTAGAAAACGGTGTATCCTACCGACTTAAAGTAAGAGTACCTGTTAGTACCAGAATACCTGAAAATTTAATAATCTAGTGTCACAAATGCTTAAAAGTTAAAGACAAAAAAGTTATGCCTTAAAATAACCGTTTACCTACCCAAAACGGACGCCTATGACCTTAGGAAGCATTTTCGGACTAGGGTGAATTGGGTTAAATTGTCTTAAAATTATCTGAGGAATCTCCGGTCTTCGCTTGTCAGGAGAGTTTCTGGACACCCTGCATATTCAGATTTTGTTTTACAAATATTCTTAAAATATCAAGATCATGATTTTTTTAAACAAGTAATCTTCAAATAACAAGATTGAAGTTTTTGCTGAACTAAAACAAACGATTTTCAATACTTTTATAGTACAAAGTTTAGGTATACAGCTAAGGCGCAACCACATCTGCCATCTGCCATCTTCACTTTGGGGTCGGAAATATTTCAGACCACCCTCGTACTTGTGTGTATGTCGATCTAGTTTCACTTTTCTTATCCTATACATACAATATCTCATACACATAAGTATACCGGCACTTCGTATATATACGATAAGTTTTAAAATTACCATTGCAAAACGTACGACTGAGAAGATACAAATAAGTCGAAACGCGTCCATGTCTCGCTAAAGCAATGGTAATATAACTACAAATGATTGTTAAATATCTTTCAAGTTTGTTATACCAGTTAATATCTGCCTTGTAGCTATACTTATGCTCTTGTAATTATAATTTAGGTATAGTGGACTTGTTCATTCTTACATAATATTCAATATTAAGCTAATAATCATCGGAGAAAAGAATGGAATGATCACATTACCAGAACGCACAACAAAAGGTTAATAAAAATTGCACGGCATGAATTTTCAAAACGGCAGACGAGACCCGGGTTGCCCGAGGAAGAAATGGATTGAGCTGGCAGTCTTCGTCCACCGAGACACTATAGAGTAACACTGCGAAGGAAAACAGGCGTTTGTCTACTTTAAAAGAAGAAGAAGATAATATTTCTATGTTTTATTATGTTTTTTCATGTCAGCATTTACCTGACAATATAAACTGATGCTACTTAAATGATCAACACAGGATATCGCGTTATTAACGTATATTAAACAATAAATAATAATGTTTGTAATTTATATTATGCACAATTGATAAACGTTCAATTTCAACGACATCTCTCGTAAAGACAGTGGAATTAATTACCATGTGTTTGGTTGCTACCAACAAATTTCTATCTCACTTGGCATTCTAATACAAAGTATAATTATTACTATATCTATTTTAAAACACACGAAAAAGGTAGGAATGAATGAACAAACATCATAATTGTCGTTATATTCTTTCGTTATTTTAAAAAATACAGGTAGGTTACAAAATTCGACATCCTCGCGAACACTAAAAAATAAAGAAAAAAACTCACCTCTGTTGTTTTATTTTTTAGTAATCTCTGTAATTTATCCATGGCGAATTCACAAATAACACAAAATTCCTTATTCACAGACTTACTTCCAATTAATTCTCCATTTATGGTAACATCAGGAATTTCGTTTGATACTGCAAATTGAAAATATTAGATTGGTTAGCACAGCCAATGTAATTAATAATTATATACAGATATCAATATCATCTACTTCCGGAATTGCTACTAATGGTTTTTGGGGTAAAGTAGCGTTACATAACCTAATGTAAACGCACACTTCTTGGGGTGACAGATCAGCTACTATTTTATCGATCAAGGTACCAGCATACGTGTCTACAAAATCTTCACATTCTACGGCTATGCTACCAGAGAAGCGATCGCAGAGTTTATCCAAAGCATTTTTAACGTTTGCCTGAAAAAAAAAAGTCTATACACAAACAGTATATAATTATGTATTTTGTTAAATAGGTTTTTGTAGGTTAAATATGTAATTTAGAAAATAAATAAACACCATTTTATAATTATATGATCATCCTTACAATACAGCATTAATAATCTGTAATTATAAATTGATGTTTAAGTTGATTAGTTTATGCTGATAATTGTTGAAATTATTGCCCAAACAACGCTTTAAACTGCGTTTATGACATAATGTCAAGTTAATTATATTGAATTCAAGCTGGGATATATTTTGTAAAATGTAAAATTCCCTAAAATGAGGAATATATTATACATATTTGTAATTGATTTAGGCCGCCGCCATTTGCTTTTAGCGATTTTTTTATTGTATATGGTCTAAGAAAAAAACCTGTACAAGTTGTCACTCGGTGAAAATGTGTTACCCCATAGAAATGAAAAACCATCTACACCGATTGCTTATGTAGTACGAACCAAGAAATGCTAAACACAATGCGTAAGATCGTGACCCATGATCAAATACAATGAGCATCAAACTGATTGGTTTCTTGATTGGGATGCAATCTGGATTTAACAAATTTCGCTGACCATAATTACGTGAGAAAAGATTGGTCAAGTCGTACTAATTGCGAGACAGGAAAACAAAACGCCCCTCCCCCCTCCTGCACCATCTGTGAACCCACAGGGCAGTTTCTTGTCATCTTCACATCAAATTTTTCAGTACTTAATCAAGTTCTTTCCCAAATTGTCATCCGCAAAAATAAAAGAGGAATAATTTTTCGGATGACATTAGAAAATTAATAGCCGACGGACACTTTACAAAATGTTTAACTCCTGATGAAGCAGCAGAATTAGTATTAGTTCAAAGTTTTGCTCACACCTTTCTCGGCAAACGCAAATCCCTGAATTTCAAGCAAATAATCGGCAATTTATTAAACCGCAAGACTGGAGTTCGAATGTCTCTCATGATTCATTTTCTGCATTCCCATTTTCCTGAAAACTTGAACGATGCGAGCAACCAAAGATAGCGACTACACCAAGGTATGGCGAAAATCAAAAAACGATACCAAGGATTTTGGAATTATGGCATGACTACTGTTAAACTCTAAACCATGAAACGGATCCCAAACAATACAAACAGCCCATTTCAAACGCTCTTCATGGCTGGTATATCACTTTTAATTGAATAAATTGGCCATTAATTGTCAAATCTCGAACAAAATTAATTTATTGAATATCTCAAAAACTAGAGGCAACCTTAAAATCACATTGAAGATTCGGATTCAGCACTCAAAATTACCTTCGAAATAATTGTTTTGATTGCTAAGGTCCAAAACCAAACCACTTGTATTCATATTTATATTCTATAAAACTGTAAAATGTAAATAATTTGATATCTGGTATTCAGAAAAAATCCATTTCAAAGTAATCCTTGAAAATTTCAAGTCATGTCTGGATAGAGTAGATTCTGATAATTATTCACGGACAATAATTGACATTTAATATTTATAGTTGACAAACGTAAATAAAACAAAACAAACTTGTTGAAATACACTTTAATTATTAAAAACTGGACAATTGTTTCACCACAGTGGCTTCTTCAGCAATGACTAAAAATACAAGTTACAATGTATACAGATTGTCGTATTTAAAAGTTAATATGCATCTTCAAATACACACACATAAACATGTACCTATGTATGTATGTATACAACAGTTCAAGAATGTGGCTCTCGGTTTACCTAAGACCGGTGGTGTGGGGAGATCGAGAGCGCGGACATGGCATTCGTTCCGTAACTTTAGAGCGTGAACGTACATACGCCATACAAATGATTACTCCTGAAATGCTATCGAATGTACGAAATGGGTTTTATAATCGTTTAGGGTACTGCTTGATGCAAGAGGGACAGACATTTGAACATCTTCAACATTAAATTTTGTATAGTTCATTAAGTATAATATTTTATTTCGTTTTAAATGTGAGAATTTTATTTAATTTTTTATAAGAATTTTATTTTAGTTACAAATTTTATAGAGTTTTGTTTCAGTTCAATGTTAATACATTATACATCAGTTACCAAAATATTATACAAAAGCCGTACATAGCGTAGCAATTCCTTAAAGCAAACGTCTGCATACTAGCTTTCAACGTTTTGCACTAAAGCCTCGGTACCCCGGTGTCCCGATATGAACTCATCTGTACTCCCCTACTATCGTACCCCTCCATTTCATGTTTGCATGCACATGTGTGCGTGTCTGTGTTTCCCCATATCTACTTTTATTTCAGTCAAACGGTATATCTCATGTGTATCGGTTGTAGGACGTAAAAAAAGGGAAAAAAGAAACAAAGGGGAAGTGGGTTAAAACCCTCATAAAACTATGTGTATTGTACTACTAAACAAATAAATTAAGTAAAGGAGATTTATTTACATCCAGTTGATCGTTTAAAAGAAAATTAGAGTTTGTGTGTTTATTAATATTAAGAGCTTCCAAGAAATTCAATTTTATATTCTTATGTTGTAACCTAACACAGAAAAATCTTCGTTAAAAGTATGTCCTTCTTCCATTAAATGGTTCGCAAAAGAAAACTAAGTTCATTATATTATTTTATCATTATAATTCACAAGAAACAAACTTCACTATTGAAGAAGAGACTAATAACTTTCTAGATTTAACACTCTTAAATTCCAATAATAAAATTAGTTACAGCATTTATCGAAAAGAGTCACATACTGACATAACGATTCATAACTCGTCATACCATCCTATACAACAAAAAATGGCGGCTTACAATAGCTTAGTATACAGATTAGTGAATTTCCCCTTATCCCAGGATAACTTTAGCAAAGAATTAAATTTAATAAAACAAATTGCACTTAACAATGGTTATGACTCGATCATGATTGATAAGTTAGTTTCGAAAAAATTATTATTACAATCAGTTTCTTTAACATACCCTATGACAGAAGAAACACATGATAAAGTCTATAGATCATTAACATACATGCGTACATTAAGGATGAAATTATCTAAACTACTAAAAACACATAATATTAACACGGCGTTCAAAACCAATAACAATCTATACAAATACATAAAAAAGAATAAATATAGTACAGAAAAAAAGACATAAATCAGGGGTCTATAAATTAACTTGTGGGTCTTGCCAGAAGTTCTATATCGGACAAACAGGAAGATCTTTTGAAATTCGCATCAAAGAACACCTGTTATGTTACAAGAACCAAAAAACAGATTCGACATATGCGAACCATTTAATGGAAGAAAGACATACTTTTAACGAAGATTTTTTCTGTGTTAGGCGTACAAAATAAGAATATAAAATTGAATTTCTTGGAAGCTCTAAATATTAATAAACACAAAAACTCTAATTTTCTTTTACACGATCAACTGGATGTAAACAAATCTCCTTTACTTAATTTATTTGTTTAGTAGTACAATATACATAGTTTTATGAGGGTTTTAACCCACTTCCCCCTTTGTTTCTTTTTTCCTTTTCTTACCTCCTACAACCGATACACATGAGATATATACTTTGTAACTTGTATTTTTAGTCATTGCTGAAGTAGCCACTGTGTGGTGAAATAATTGTTCAGTTTTTAATAAGTGTAGTTCAACAAGTTTTTTTGTTTTATTTACGTTTGTAATATGGAACTACATCAAGTAAAAGCCGAATCTATTTTATTTATAGATGAGTCGCTCTTGCAACCGACATGCGCCACTAAATTAAAATAGCGTCAAATTTGAGATGTTGCAAAATTTTACCTGTCAGGTAATATAACCTACAAAAGCCATTTCAGGACTGTCATAAATAATAATATTCATACACCTTTTGACATTTGTCATAATTATCTTTCGACGTTTGTTATAACTGTCATCTAAACATTTTAAACTTGTCAACAATGCTTGCCTCCTAAACAGTATAGCCAAATGTTATATAAAATATAGGTGTAGACAAAATAATATTTAATAGCTTTATTTATAATATTTAATTTCTATCTGGCTTTCATGTAATAGTATTTAACTATGGGAAGGTATATTATCCTGAAATATTAATAAATTAGTTTAATTTTATTGTTTTGAAATTGTTCCGGTCGATCGAAATTTGTAGTGGTATTGAATAATCGTCTTTCGTTCGCACTTTGGCCGTGTCGGTTGTCAAAACGACTCGACTGTAAGACAAACTGATACACTTAACTTCGAATTTTTCTGAACACCCGATATATGTTGCTAGGAAATCTGACATCTATCGGTAAAAAGTAATAAAGTCAGCACATCATCTTAATCAGCGCTACCTAGTGTTTGACCTACACATTTAAAAATACGGCGGCGAAATCTTACGGTTGAATTATATTGGCCGCTGCCATTTGAATAGTACAGTCAATATAATTAATTTAGTTCAAAACAATATTCGTAGTTCACTTACATTTCATAGATTAGTGAATTTTCTAAAGCAATAAAATGAAAAAGGGTAATGGATGATGTATTTATTACTTTAAAAAAATGTAAAAACGCATATATATACACAATACACATACAAGTAAATAGTAATCTAACAAACCTTCGTTTTATCATTTTTGACCATTTCTTCTAATTCGGTGACAGCAAATAAGCATAATGGACAATTTCCTTTTCCTACATTCTGTTGTTCATGGAAAACTTCCACGTTTTCAGCATCGGATGCCGGACAAGCTCTTACTAGCGGACACACGACGGAAGGATCGATTTCTTGAGCAAGTAGAGCTACCACGGCATCACCGTATGTGTCAACAAACGCGTAACATGTATCGTTTACTGAGGCGGGTAGTTTTTGACAAGCTTTATCGACTTCGCGTTTAATTTCTTCCTGTAAAATAAAACAATATATGGAAAAATAATAATCTTGAAATTAAGTAATAAAAAAATTGCCACCGAAATGATTCGAACATACGTCTCGAGTTTTGCTGGGCCTGTATGCTACCAACTACACCACAGCGGAGATGAATGTCCGAATCTCTTCATGTTTTAAATGATATAAAGCAACAAGTATTACATATGATTTGCGCACGATGGCGTGCTATACTTCATGAAATGAAACAATTATTTCAGTATTAAAAAAATTATTTAAAAATTACAATCCTCCCCACTGGCACTGATATAATTCTATTACATATAGGAATGATTAAAATTTTCTAATAAGCCTTTTGCACTGCAAAAAATGTTTGCTTTCATAAGAAAAATATATTTGGTAATAGATGTTTGCTTTAATTATTATACAGTGTGATTTTTATTGTCCGAGGTATATTTGAATTTGCCGCCATAGATTTTTTCAAAGTTTGGTTACAAAGAGTGAAAACAAAAGTATGAAGTTAATAGGATAGCTCAGTAACCTTCGTAAACAAAAGCCAACCAAAGAAACTAATGTGCAAAGGCTGATTTTTGATACAATTTCCAACCAGCTTTCTAAATATGAAATACTCTAATAGCTACGATGGTAAATTCAAACGTACACTTAGTTGCAAAAAAAAAGGTTTCCACAAATAATTCAGTCCGATTAAATTGGTACCCATCTCTAATTTTCAGGAATAATACCTCCACACATATTGAATAATGTGGACATTGTGTTTTAAGTGTTTAGAATTCATATGAATTTCTAATGCTGAAATTGATATACACATGTATAAGCGAATTTATATTCCCTTTTTATGATTTACTGTTTTGCTGATAAGTTTAAAATAGATAAATTAATTAATACTGTCTTCACTCTCCGTTATTTTCTATAATTTCTGCTAAACAAAACGGCATGCTGTCGACAAGTTTCTGACAATAGTCCTCGGTGACATTCTCCCAGGTAGTTTCAATTTGATTCCATAACTGATTTGAATTATTGTATACATTACCAGAGATTCTTTTTTTCATAAATCCCCAGAGATTTTTCCCGAGGATTTAAATCTGGATTTTTAGGGGGCCAGGGTATAATTTCAATATTTGCAGTTTCGATCCATTGCTGAACCACTCTGGATTTATGTATCAGTGAGTTATCTTGTTGAAACAGGAAGTTGTCACGCAGTACAGTAACACTAGGCAACATGATATTAGTTATCATGCGCATCGTTTAAATGACCCTATATTTTCCATATAACTCCTAGCCCATCAAAAGACATTCATCCCCAGCAGGCTACAGAAAACCAGCCACTAATCATCATTCATATCAATATATATATATACTCGTATAGCTATGCTGATAAATGTAATACTCTCTTTTCGAGTTTAATGAATCGGTCTAGCTCAATAATAAATGTAATATAAATTTCTCCAGATTAGTATAGTTCAATGAAATGGTATGACTATAAAAATAATTGTAATATTTATATCCTGTACTATAACATGATATGGATATGATCTAATGTAATTGGATATTTCTTTAAAATTATCTTTAAATTATTTAGATGACTTATTAAATGTAACCTGTATATAGAGGTTTATAACAGACTCCTAATGACAGGGATAAAACTTTTACACTGTTGGTATGATTCTGATAAGTAAATATCATTCATTAAATAAATCTTATATTCATTCTTTTCTACAAGGCGTGTATTTGGTTCGTTATTTCTAGGATTTGTATAATAACTAACTTTGTATTCAAAATCAATTAAGTATTTTTATTTTTAATTTAAACTGTCAAATGTAGATTTCTTTATGTACTCTTTTTAGAATCATATCTAGCCTCTGAAGACCCACATTTTATCCACAATTATAAATACGTTATTCCATCAATGAAAAAACAAGATAAGATCGATAAATGTATTAATAGTTTGGAAACTTATATATCCAAAATACAATATACTCGAAGCATGTTAAAACATCATACGCAAATAAAATTGTTTAAAACGTTGAATGGTCTTTTAAAAAGAAAAAGGTATAAACAAGATCAAATTTTCAAGGTAAGATATATAACCTGACGATTTACTCAATACAATATTATCAATCAATCAATAATGTGTTTTCTAGTAATCAATAAATTATTATGTTCACTTTGACAATATCAATGGACATACTATATTCAATATTTAATTCTTATGAAGATATAATTCAGATTTATGTCAATATAACCTAACTTTTATTAGTATAATCATATATAATACAACGAGTAGTCAAAGTATGCTCGATTATTTTTGTGGTGGTTCACGAATGTTTCCTTGCGCTTGAATATTAATAGGACGAGTGCGTCAGCACGAGTCCTATTTACAAGCGCAAGGAAACAAGAGTGATAACACCGCAAAAATGATCTACCATACTTTGATTACGAATTGTATTCGAAGGACTATTCATCGAATGATTCATTCATAAATGACGAACTGAGTTTTTTAATTTTCTAAAATTAAGTAGCTATTGCGTTGGTTTCCATAGTAGTATGTTTTCAACAAACTACTGTCAATGTAGAAAATTTTCTACGATTCGAATTTAATAAGTTATTGCAAGAATAAATAGATTTCTGATATGGAAAGCAATTCAAAAAGGTTTGGTGAAAAAGGTGAAAGTGAAATTGATGCTGAAATTCATAAAACTATTCCGGAAAACACAAAGAAAACAAGAGATTATATCTGGAGGCAATTCTCAGATTTCTTGTCCGAGAAGAGGTACAAATTGGACGAATCCACACCCCCTATTGAAATTAATTTCGTATTAAAATCTTGGGCATGTAACATGAAGAAGCAAAATGGCGATGACTATAAGGAAGGAGTGGTAAAGCACATGTGGAATGTTACCGCGAAGTTGGTGCAGGAATTATATTTTGAGAAGTGGAAAATAGTAATAAACCCGTTCAACGATATTGTCTTTAAGTCAAGTAGGAATGCCAGAGACGCCATGCGACGAAAATTACAGTCGTGTTCCGAAAAAAGAAGTACAAGTGCAGCAGCTATTACCCAAGAAGAGTTTGCAAATATTGTCGGCAGTTTTGATGAAGATACCCCGAAAGGCCTCCAAAAAAAATTCTTTTTTATAGCTTCTTTGGAACTTGCTTGGCGAGGTGGAGAGGGAAATAACTGTCTCACGCACTTCTTTAAAGAAGGAATTAACAATGATGGCTCCCCTACTGGCAGGATAGAGTATAATAGCATATTTTCAAAGACTGCGCAGGGAGGATCTAAGCCACTTTCCACCAGCAAATGGCTAATTAAAAATAAAGACAATTCTGATTTATGTCCTGTGAGGTAGGTGTCAGTTTTTGATAAATTCCTATAGGTATGTTTATGTTTATTTTTATTTAGGTTGTATCACAAGCTTATATCCAAAAGAGGAGAAAACATTAAGACGAACCGTTTGTTTCTGACTCCCAATCCTTTTTGGAACAATTCGAAATCGTCTAGTTGATTCAAAAACTCTCCGGTTGGGATTAATGAGATGAATAAATGGGTGAAAAATTCTGCTGAAAAAGCCGGATTGGATGTTAAAAAAAGAAAAATATCCAATCACTCAATAAGATCGTCTACAGTGACAACTTTAGCAAAAGCTGGAGTCGGGGAGCATCAATTGATCAAAATTACTGGCCACGGCAATATAAATTCTATTAAAACTTACCTGCAGTTAGATGATGAACACCATGAGAGTATTATTGGTCATTTGAGAAAAAATATAACAAATACTGGATCCACTGCTGTAGCCTCTACTTCTAATATCACCAGTTCCGTTGTACTGTCCGAAGAAAGTGAGATGAAAGGCACTTTCAGAGAAGCCTTTTTACACAACTGTAGTCATATTAATTTTTCTAATTGCAATTTTCATTTATAAAATTATAATCCATCATGTAATTTTTATTATATAAGGTATTTGTAGGTTATTGTTTCAAAAAATAAAAAAATTGCGACATATATCTGTCAAAAATATCCACCGATACCACTAGTGGTGATTTCAATGAAATACCCACTAGTGTAAATATGCAGCAGTATTTTTGTTGCTAGGACACAAAAATGTGATTCTTTGATTCTTGTTGGTCATATTTTTACAAATGTCACATGAGTTGAATAGTCACTATTATATTTATGACATAAATAATTTAATTGGTATTCAATTTTTATACTGGTTTTTACTTTAAATATGTTCAATACTTGTTGAACATTGTTTTCTAATAACACGTTGTAAATTACTATTCGACCTTAATTCACAAATGTTCCATAATTCTATCAGCTCGTCAATTTATTTCTATCCATCTTCTTGTAGATTTGTACTGCCTAGCTGTGTACACTTTCCTGGAAATAGTTGAATAATACAGGATATCTCTGCACTCTCATCACTTGAAGTTTGTGATTATAGCTAGATGCTGCCTGCGATCGTCAACTGCAACTCTCGGAGAAAATATTTCCGGTGCCCTAAAATAAAAACATTTCTCGAAAACACCTTTCTGGCAATAGGAATGGTATCAGAATCTCTTCTACTCCAATTAGAACTTCTATGTGTATAAACTTGCAATAAATGATGACACTCTTGAGGAAAATTCTACGTCGACACATGTTCGGTACCAGAATCTCTTCTACGTCCAGCTATGGCTTTGCTCGTACACTTGGATTATATCCTCTTCTTGGATATGGTCAATATATTTCTAAATAATAGGCAAGTCTTCTTTATGAATTCTTAAACATCTTCTCTATATTATTTCACTTTAGATATAAATCACTTATTATTCAATTTATAATTGATAGTTTAAATTTTATTTCAACACTATGTTTGAAAATTAAAAATGCATATATTAGCGTTGAATTAATTAAGATTAACACTCTTTAATCTCAAAAAACTCTTAATTTGTATAAATTTCAATGTTATTATCTTAACATTGAAATTACACACCCGCCGCACGGTATAAATTCTCAATTCAAAATCCTTGTTTATTTTAATTACCTTGACGATATCTCTTTACTTTTAAATTATCCAATCAAAATTTAACACATACCAATAATATTCAATATACCTAGTTCTCTTATAATCTCTTTAGACTATTTATATCCATTTTAAACCGTATTTTTATCATATACACATGAACTGTCAAAATCAAAATGTCACATCCCTTCTTTAAATTCCACCGCGAATCTTAATTCAAGATTGACTAATATTAATACCCAATAGATTATTATATTCTTCTTTACAAATCGACGTTGATTAAACAATTTTGTACAAATTAATAATACATAACATTTTTTACAATAACTAATATTTTCGATCTCTTCTTTTCAGATTTTGCAATAATCAAAAAGAGGAAAGAAAAATGAAAGTCCCACTATTATTACAGAGTGAACATAAATTAATATTTTATGTACATTATTTAATTTTACATAATAAATTTACTATAGATACTAGTCCTATATGAACTTGAATATCTTTGAATAATCATTAAATTAATAAGAATACCCTTCTTCTTAAGATGACGAATAAAAGTAAATATATTATATTGTATGGTTAACAAGCCATGTCAATATATATATTGTATATCTCGGATCTTATCTTCGTCCTCTCTCACAATTAACCGTTTTCTTTCTGTAAGAAGACGATTGAAAAGTTGATTCATAGGAGAAAATTACTGCCCGCCAAAAATGTCTGTCCATGCAGTGGTAGGTTTGCCTATACATTAACCTATCATGCCGATGTCTATTCGTTAGTGAAGATTACACCGCCGCAGTATAACCTTTTAAGCCGGTAGAAATCAGTCTTTTCCGTGCAGTACCCGTCCAAGCAGGAAACACGCTTTCGTTGACCGCCGAGCGGAAGCTGGTAAGTGGCTGTTCCCGGACATATTGTAATACAGTTCTGTCCTCTTCATCTATGGTAGGTCTTCGTCTACCCGATCCGGGTTGCCTTCCAATTGTATTCTCAACGGTCCATTTAGGCAGCAATTTATTTATAGATGCGTGGCTAACGTTTAATTCTTGAGCAACAACTCTTGCGGATCCACTGTCGAAAAACTTATCGCGCGCACTTTTTCCGGAGTAGTCAACATTATTTTAACATTTTTACCTTCGTTAGTTTGGATATATAAATAGAATCAGGCGATATTAATTATAATAGTAACAATACGATGAAGACACTAACACTAATTGATTAAAATACTCTTAAACGTACTAAAACCCCCTTTTTATACACATCTTTATCTCCGCGATAATTCTCGTGGCTCATTCTTTTTGCGATTTTTTTTCTAGTACTTCACGTCAAAAGAATCATTTGTTGTTTACTTACTACTTCTTTGTTCGGCAACTAAAGTTTATTCAGTTTACTCTTGTAGAAAATGTTGTATCTATTACGTATCAACATAACCGAATGAATATTAGAAACAGTAAATTTCTTTTATGTATGTGCATAGTGAATCAATGGAACCATTCAAATATATTGTGTTTATTTTCTGTGTTCTTGGCCTTCACAATAAGCTCGAGTGTTAGAGATTAGAGCGGTCATATTCAAAATTTTAGTGAACACTTTTTGAAGTGTAAACTTCTATGGGCGCGTTGATTGTGGGCACTGAACGAGATTGAGCCGTCACGCTCGGCTATGTAACGCTCGAATTGCCATGGTTACCAAACGAACCGTAAATTCGACAAAAATCGGCAAAACTGTGCAAAGAACTCCTCTCTGGATACGCGAAATTGAAAGCTGCCCTTTGGCATTGGTGTACGGGCGACATTGAATTTCCGGTCGACGGAGAGATTTTCATCCTAAGTGGAGCGGGTGTAAAGATATGAGCTTTTAAGGAAGAGCGTGCACTCGATGTTTTAACAGCAAAATGGCTTACGTCATGACGATTCACGTGACAATCAAAAATCTCGAAAAACGTCAAACTGACAGGCGAACTGAGTTGCACCACAGATTCACTTTTAAGCGTGAAATACGTAATTTTAAGGTTGCGACGGCTCATCAAGACTCGGGGTCTTAAGGAACCGGCTTTTTGGGACCTTTTGTATGCTTATTTCGAGTCGGCAGTCGCATGCAATCGAAGGTACCGGCAATTTAAAGGTCGTTTGCAGAAGGATTTGGTAAGAAAAATGGCCGTTTAAATATGCACTGATATCAATGTATTCCGGACGGGCGAAAAATAAATATCAGATTCTCATGTGCACTGGCGATCAATGTATTACGGTCCGGCGAATTGCATCTCTGCACAATACATAACGGTCTCCCACATGACTTGATATTTTTATCTATACAGGGGTCGATAAATATTTTAATAATGATTTGAATTAAAATACGATAATTCCAGAACGTGTGTATTTCCTTAAAGGGGAAAAGGAGGATTGCTTTTGACATTTATGTGCCCGTACTACGAAATAATTTTATTTAAACGATTACGCAAACGTGCACACCGGGCGGAGCCGGCTGAAATCAATTCCTCTCTCTTCTCCAAAGTCAAAATGTCAAAAAAAACGAAATGTCGGAAGATTTTTTTGAAAATTGACGTATGAACGTGAAATTTTAGATACGGGAGTGTCTTAGGTCGCCGATCACAAATCCAAAGTCAAAATGTCAAAAAAAAAAATGACGGACGAGTTTTTTGAAAATTGACGTATGGATGTGTAATTTTAGATACGGGGGTTTTGGGGGTCGCCGATCACGATACCAAAATCAAAATATCAAAAAAAAAAATTTCGGACGAGTTTTTTGAAAATTGACGTATGCAAGTGAAATTTTAGATATGGGTGTTTTGGGGATCGCCGATCACAATTCCAAAGTCAAAATGTCAAAAAAACAAAATGGCGGAAGAATTTTTTTGGAAATTGACGTATGAATGTGAAATTTTAGATACGGGGGTGTCTTAGATCGCCGATCACGAATCTAAAGTAAAAATGTCAAAAAAAAATGGCGGACGAGTTTCTTGAAAATTGACGTATGAATGTGAAACTTTAGATACAGGGGTGTCTTAGATCGCCGATCACGAATCCAACGTGAAAATGTCAAAAAAAAACAGAATGGCGGAAGAATTTTTTGAAAACTGACGTATGAATGTGAAATTTTAGATACTGGGGTGGTTGAGGTCGCCGATCACAAATCCAAAGTTAAAGTGACAAAAAAAATGGCGGAAGAGTTTTTTGAAAATTGATGAATGTTTGTGAAATTTTGGATACGGGGGTGTTTGTGGTCGCTTATTACGTCTTCAATTTGGCGATTTTTTCGGCGACCGTTACATGGGAGAGCCTTGATGAAGTTTTCACTTCTGCCGTGTGGTTTTAAGCACACTCATTTTTCTTGTTTTTGCAACTTAAGTGTACCTCAAACGCGAAAACTCACACTGTATACTTTTACATATTATGGCAGATAAAAATAATAAAAATGCAGTAGTCAAACTGGAAAGCTATTATTAAAAAACAAACCTAAACTTAAGTTGACTTGTGACTTGAATATCGTTAACCATATGATGAAATAAATGCTTACCTCAGTTGCAGGATTTGTTATCGTTTCTTGTAGATAATGCAACAAGTACTGACAGAAAATGCAAACTTGTCTATTGTATGTATCCGGCACTACAGGGAAGAGCCTCTCGATTGGTAGCTGCATCGTTTCTGGTTTAGACATTATTTTAACGGACAAACCTTTGTTGGGTACATTCACGCGATTCAGATCGTCTTCATTATCGTTAAGTAAATCATAAGCTTTTGGTGCTGTTTCTACTGGTAGCAATGGTACGATTGGTGCGTTTCCAGCACTTATTTTTCGAGGACATATGCCAATCATACTACAAACTTCCTGGCCGTTTAGTTCATTCAAGAGGAAGTCGTAAAAGACAGAATAATATTCGTCAACCAGTGAGTTGCATTCGGTTCTAAATTGTTGCGTTTGATTGCATAAGCCTTCCAGCACCTTCTTGAATTCAGTTTCGGTTGTATTGGCTACGAGTAAATCTCTGAGATGAGTTACTAACTGCTCACAGAGGTCACATGGAAGATCATCGTTTTCTGGGCTGAAAGAAAAAATTATAAAATTTAGTAATCATATTTCATTTTTAATTTTTTTAATGAATGCTTTAGAAAAGCCAGTGTACAATATGTCGTCTTGTTTGCATAAATTGATAAGTTTGCGATAAAATTTGAGTAAATTGACACAAATTAGTGTACAGTGGTACCCCTTGTAGTAAAAAGTGTTGAACTTGTGTTGATAAGGTGAAAGATATGTATTGATACAAGCTTGAATGGTTGTATGGTTATGATTAGTTTAAAACCAAAAACATTCAGAATTTTCAATTGAATATGCACTTAAAATCAACTTTTAAAAAATAAATACTATTTTTTATATTAAGATATTTTAATTTTGTCATTAAAAGCACAAACAATTTTTTAAATTCAATATATGATTGTAGAAACAATTTATAATTACATTTAACTACAACGTAATGTAACAAATTTTCAAAAATAAATTTGCGCCGATTGTGGGCGCTAGAATATTTTTGTACTATGAAAAAACTCTCTCGATATCACAATTGGCCCAAATTTATATTTTACAATGTCACTGGCACTTAAATGTTCATTTTTTTCTGTTTAATTTATTGATGAAACAATTTTCCTTGAGTTTTGCTAAACGTTTAACCCAGTGGCGGCTCCGGGCGTGAGCAACCACACAGACAAGACCGACTCGCCCATTTCGGCGATGTACTCCCAGATGTCGAGCATATCACCGACAACAAACGAACCAGTCCCGTCCACGCAACTGCACCCCAAAAAGGCGCTCACCAGCCGCCACTGGTTTAACCATATTTTATACTATTTAAAAGTGAAAATGTCGAAGATTTGATATTCCTAGAACACTATGTGCTTCTCCAATGCACTGCGCTCGTCGAAAGCCGAATTCATCAACAATTCTCTTCAGAATTTCAACATGTTCAGCAGCGCCGATCCAAGTTCCCAATCTTGTAATGATTGGCACTGGTAGAAGTGTAACACAATATGGCCGCCGGAATGCATAGGCATGCATAAATATTTTGTATAGGGTATACATATTGCAGTGATCTTGAGTTGGGTTGTAAATTATAAATAAGTATAATCAAGATCACTTCAAGATTTATTTTAATTAATTTTTATTTTATTTATTTTTATCATGATGTGTATATAAATATCCATTATGTCAATAATTGGCCAAAATTTAATTTTTTATTTAAGTAAAATAATAAAAGAATGTTAGTATAATTTTTATAAAAGTCATAATACTAAAATAAGCATAAAATGTTACGTGAAGAATAACGAGAAAGTGTTTTCCCGCACGAAGAATACTGTTACCGGGAGAGATCGATAGTGTGGCTCGGCGAAAACAATATTTTTCGGTAGATGCATCGGATGAGTCATGAACGTGTAAACAAGTTGATATTTACATGTTTGTTTACCATTTTCAAAGATTGTTAATACGCTGCTTTCCTGAGTGGTGCAGCACTGCAGCTATGGAGTTCTGGAGATGGAATCGTATCTACCGAACAGATCCGGACGTTTTTGTGAAGAAAATTATCGATATAAACCGGGACCCATCAGAAAACGGCAGAGTTGCTTGGTGTAAACCGCACTCAAAAGAGGAAAAAGGAGAAGGTGAAAACCTCTTCTTCCTCTTGAATGTTATATTAACTTAAAAGTCTATTCATGAATTTGAACTTAGAATATTTTTAAAGAGATTTTTCGATACTTATAAAATTTTCAACAAAATTTAAAACTTGTAATATTTTTCGTAATAGTCGTGCTGCACAATTTACATTGAGATTTGTAATTATTTATGTACGGGACAATTTTATTTTAATTCGAACTTTGAATTTATTTATTTTTATTTATTTTTCTGGAATGTTTTGTTTTGTATGTAGGGTTACTACACCATGCATTATGATAAAACATTTTAGTGACTGTAATGATTAAGTTGAATAGCGTAATAATTTTATTTTAGTGTAAAAATTTTCTTTACTACTTTATTTATCAGATTAAAGGATTTGTGACTAATAATTTTGTTTTATGTATATACAGAATAATTGAACTGTGATCAATATTTAAATCATGGATGAATTTGAAGTGATGTATGAAGAATTAAGGTGATTTGATAATGTTTGTTATAAATGTGTGTATAGTGTTCTACCAATTTTTTTTGAGTGGTGTTTTGTATTGGAATCTCAAAGAAGGTAAAGTTTTATTTTAATGCATATATTTTCTTGTGTGTATATCAAGTATATTTTGTAGTACTTGTGTGTTTGATGTTAACGTGTTGGGTAATACATCAGGGATGTGTGAAATGAATTAAGTAGTTATTTAATTCATAGCATGGAGTCCTGGTGAATCCTTAAAACACGAATTAGTCTTGGTGGTACTGTGTTGGGAGCGAGAAAAGGCGCCAGGCAGAACTAATCAGGGCTGAGTTAATTAATTGAATACACAAAGACTTTTATTTTATTTCATTTTTTTTTTATTTAATTTAAAATTTATATATATATACTTAAGGGGTGAGCACATTGTGGTGTATGTTCGGGTTGTGTCCGACGAGTTAAAAAGACATACTCGTAGGGTGGAACTTTGGGGTACCTACCAGTGTGAATTTGCTTTCTGATGGTACTGTGTTGGGAGCGAGAAAAGGCGCCAGGCAGGACTAATTAGGGCAAAGCCATTCCCTTAATGTTTATATTTTCTTCGTAAATAATGAATCGCGTAAATTTTTGGTTATTCATATTCCAGTACAATTCATCATATGCAATAAACTTTTATTTTATTAAAGATGTTGATTGTTTACATGTATCTATGACAAATATAAATCATGATAATCACGTTTACATTTACAATATAAAATTTTCTCGACGTTATGCTTTCATTTATTTTAATTTCCTTATATTGACTTGTTGTTTATGGTATGTGTAGTTTTGGATGACGTTTTGAAATATTAATTTTTTTTCTGTAAATATATATATTTGTGTAATTAAAAATTTCTCATTCCTTAATATTTATTTTTAATAAATTAGATGATAAGATTTATTTTGCATTTTATTTTCTTTACCTGACCTGGAGATAATTAAAGAGCATTCAAGTTGATTGGAGAATTTATTTATATTTTCTGCCCCTGAGAGAACATTTTCTTTAATCATTCTAAACTGAGCTAGTTAAATGTAAAATTGCCTAACCTACTATCTAGCAGAAAATTTGTTGTATCTTAGTCTAGCATAAGGCCTAGCACTAGGATGCATGCTTGATTCTTACCTACTCATTGATTGAATAATTTAAATTATTTTATATAAACCTCAATTTGTAAGAGTCACAGCAATATGTACACTTCGTATGTTCTCGAAAATCATTTAAAATAGGTTCTTAGTCCAATAACAATTAAAGTAAGATCGTGAGTGCATTATTTTTTCAATCCTTTTATTATTTTTATTATAGTAACATTTATTCTAACTGTATTAAAGAAAACATAAAAAAACATGCCTAGAATATGTATGTTACGATATTGAACACATAATCAAACATACCGGATATATGACAAGTTATTCAAAATACTCATTTTATAAATTATGCTTGCTCAGTATTACCATAACTGACCTGCCTTAAAGTGGTAACTAAATAATACCTATTCCCAATAGTTATTATTTCATGTACTTAGTGCAGTTATTAAGTTTTGTAAATATTTTTGTTAAGCTAAAGACTTTTAATTTGATTTATGTGTAAAAGAACTTAAGAGGTTATAACGTAGAAGGTAATGAGTTTATTAAATATTGTATTATAATGCAATAGATTTGCCTCAACCACTAGCTCATCTAATATGGTAAGCTGCTGTGTCTTGAACTGCAAAAGCAGGTCAGGAAACACTCGAGGAAGGAATATCAGATATTTTCGTTTTCCTAAAGATCAAAACCTATCTGAGCAGTGGATACAAACCTTGTGGTAGAATGATAAAAAAACATAAGAAATTGTAAGTTTTATATTTGGATGTATGTATTTGTATACCTTTTAATGATGTTATTATTTACAGATATACTAGTTTTTATGCAGAGAATTTCATTACATGTTTAAATGACGATGCTCGAAGTATTTCTGAGTGCAAGGAACCAACACAAATCCTAAATTTAAAAACCAGTTGTTATTCCTTCAGGAACACTTTGGAAATTTGCTGAGCTAATCACATATTTTGAAAAACGATATCTCAAACTAAAAGATGGATTAACCACACTAGATGTGGCTACTAATAATTTCAAATGGATGTGACCTTCGACGCAGTTTTTAATAGAAATCCAGATTTAATAACATTGAGGCAATTGTATATGGAGACAATGACACAAAATCAAACTTTAAAATGCATTGGAATAAAAGAATATTTCCAGTACGCACCTATAACTAGTTGCGTTGTAGAAAGGATGTTTTCTATCTATAAGGATGTACTTAATTCAGAGAGAACAAGTCTTACAGAAGAGAACCTTGAGAAAGTATTGCTAGTAAATATTAATACTCCTTTAATCGACTTGAACTACAAAATAAACAAATAATTAACGTATTTTATAGATCACCACGCACTTGTTATCCAATTATATAAATAAAATTAAAACCTCTTTAAAAACATAACATTTCAATAGTGCGCCCATGGACGATGAGTCATCAACCGTTCGTGTCCGCGCCCTAGTAATGACAATCTTACTCTCTAAAATCTCAACATCGTCCATAGACATTTTCACGAATTTATTGCTTCTATAAGCTCCACCCAAGTCCAATCAAAAAAGCTACTTTCATCATCGAAAATACCTCGTCGGGAGATGTATGTACACAAAAATTGAATATTTTAGCTTTTTTAACTCTATATCCAACATTCTTCTTTTTGATGAATCACTATACTTGTCGATTTTTACTCTTTCCTTCAAACAAACACGCAACATGGGATACTTCGGCCACAAAGATGAAGGAGATTATTTATTTCAAAGTTTCACAAAATAAGTGAGTATAATCGTTGTTTCTCCATCACTGTCTCGCCACTCACAAAACAGACCATATTCTTCTTCGTAATATATTTTTTTGATTTTTTTGGCAGCAAATCCAATCTTTCACTGTTCCCTGTCTTTAAAATACTTTCAGGAATATCACATCTTCCATGATTCCTATCAAAAGCGTGCAAACTTTATGAATTTGTTTTCGCTGGCACAAAAATCAATAATAATCATAATAAAATTATTGATTTGTTCGTCTGTGATGATACGATAAAGCTTTGAATATATCTTGAATATCGGCGATTCAAACGATCTCGAACCCTGCACAGGTAACTCGATTATTATAAAGCGCATAATATTTTCGTTATATTAATATCTATAATTCCCGCAAAATCACGCAAAATGCATGATCCTAACTAATTATTTTGAGGTTTATGCTTTATGACATGATAATAGTTGTCGCAGTTATCATTTATACGTCAGTTATGAGTGTATTATTGTTACACAAAATTTTTCGATAAGAGTACAAGTGAATACTTTTGTATTTCCTTAAATGTTTACAGAAATAAATGGAGACAAAAATATTATTTTTAACGAATACTGACGCCATACCGTTATCACATTCATAAAAAAATCATGACAAAAAACACAATTAAGAGTATTGAATATTTTCCTTTTCTATTAACGTCTGAATAACTTCATTACAATGAATAATGAATGCAAAATATACCTCCAAAACCACTATCCAAGTTAATAGTATGTATTAAATATACCTTTATTATAAAATAGATAAAGAAATAAACCCGATGGCTAAATTTAAAACAAAATGATTCATACGTAGATTAACCAAAGTTCGACTTTCATAGTGAATAAATTGACGCAAATTTGTTGAGTAATATCTACAAAGAACGAAAAATAATCGTTTATTTAACCTTTAACAACAATTCCGGAAATGAAAAACAAAATGCACGTTTTTTCCAACATGTAGTCATTCTACTAATTTTTATTATATTATTGTTGGTGCAGCTGAATATTACAATGCAACACTTCCGTTCATTAAGAGGTTGTGCCGTCCACTGCCTTAATCAGTTTATTCCCTTTTAAGATATGTAAACAATTATTTTTTACATTATTACAAAAATAAAAGAAATATCATAGTGTGATCCTTTTTCCGAAAATATACAGGGTGTCCGGGAAAATGTGGGAAATCTCTTGGATGCAGATAGAACATGAACAAATAAGATGACAACTTCCTATAAAAAAATTTCCTACGGACCCCTCCTACGGAGATATGCGTTCCTGAAGGACGCCGCTGGAAATCGGTTTTTATTGAATTTCTTTTAAAGTATGTAGTTAATATAAATATAAACACAGTGCTGTCTCCGGAGGCATCTGATCGGAATTATTGAAAAACTTCATAAGAGGGTTCAACATGGGCTCCGTGAAGTCTGATACAATCGAGGGCACGACGAATTAACATTTATATTTTATTTAGTTCGTACCATAGTAACGTTTGCAAGAGCAATAGGTTTTTTTGGTGCTGATAGAAATTAAAACGCACATCTTTTGCAAACTTTTTCTCGCAAACGGTTCACTTTAACGACAATAAGCAAGAGTACCTTTTTTAAAATCTAGAGTTCAAGCTATCCAGTTTAATATTTTTAAAGTCTTTATCATACAGGGTGTTAAAAATTTAGGCATTAAGTTGTAAAGATTAGCCCGCCCCTGGTAAACTACAAAAGCTAAATATGTTTCAAGGACACTATTTTAAGAGGTCCTTACTAGTGACAATCACATTAAATTTTTATTAAATTATATTAATTTAAAAGAAATTCAATGAAAACCGATTTCCGGCGGCGTCCTTCTGGGACGCATATCTCCGTAGGAGAGGCCTGTAGGAAAATGTTTACAGGAACTTGTCATCTTATTTGTTCATGCTCTATCTGCATCCAAGAGATTTCCCACATTTTCCCGGACACCCTGTATGTAGAAAAAAATAAAAAATGAAATTAGAAAAATATCCGAAAATTAACGACACTATCATAATTTAAAAGATATTCTATGTCCTTGAAAGAGTCGAAAACATATTTTCACAATTAAACCTGTGATTTGGAAAATATATAAATACTGCAAGACTAATTGTTGGAGAAATTTTGAAGTGAATGAAACATGGTACAGTTTCGGCTAACAAGCATACGAGATTTATAGGTTCTGAGAACCCTTAAAGGTGGCTGCACACATGCAACATAACAACGCAACGCAACACCGTCACGTATTAAAAGTGTGGACGCAACCACGGACCCACGCAACAGCATAACAGCCCAACAATTTTAACATATCGGCGTCCCATCATTTGTTGGTTTTTCGCCGTCGCATCAAAGAAATGTTACTTGTACACGTTGTGCACACGTTCGTATATCCGGACGGGCTTGGCTGGGAGGTTGGGACTACATATACATTAGGGATGCGTATCGAACATCGATGTCTGTAATTCGATGTTGCGATGTTTTGACATCGATGTTCAATGATGTATAGAAACCTATATTTCCGGTGGGATCAAACTTTGCAAATCTGAAACGAGGAAACGTAACAGCAAAGAAAAAGATAATATCTAGATTCTCATGTACTTAAATTTATCTCAAATTAGTAATAAAACCAACTTAATCAAGTTTTTAGTGATTTCTAGCAAAATTCATGTTATAAAGTTTTTTGCCAACTGTGTAAAATGAAAACAAATTTCATTTTAGAACATTGTTAAGAATGACATGTTAATTTGATACGTCTTGAAAGAATTGTGTGCCTAAATTATTTATTTTCTTTTGCACCTCTTGTGCAGTTATTTTTACATTCAATATCAAACACAAATCTTCGGTAAATTTATTATTTTTTTTATTTCGTACTTTTACACTTTGGTACTACTAATTCACCTAAAAGCTTGCTGAAAAAATTGATAAGTGTAATACAGGCAAGGTCAATAATAAATTGATCAGAAACTTGGTCAAGAAATTGATAAATGTAATACAGACTCTACTAAAATAATTCTCAGAATTACACAAAAGAACAAAATCGCGTTGAGTTGACACTGAGTCGTGTGACGCATAAAAACTAATAACTAAAAAGTTACTACAGAGTACCTACCTACTCGGCAATTAATTAAAAATAATTATATATTTACCACTGACTGTATAGAATTTAGTTAGCTGAATGGTAAATGCATATTTTTTTCGGATTTCTAAATAATATGAAATTTTTCTTCCGATGTATGGAAGACATCGATGTGTTTTTGACATTTAATAAACTTCAACTTTGGGACCATGTTACAAAGCCAACATTTTTTATTTGGCAGACTGTCTGAGTTTGTATGGGCCGCAACTGTATATATGTGATATATGAGAATACACGTTTTATTTAACAAGTAAACACTATCAATAAATTATTAATAATCACATTATTCTGGAATATAAATATTACTTAAAAGTGGATCAATAAGTATATTGCATATACGAACATTTTTAACATTGCTACAGGTCTGATGGCATCCTGGACAACTATTATCATACAACTTTTAACATTTGTTCTACTTGTTATCCAAACAATACGAATTTGACAACAATGCTTGGCTATTTGTATCGTTAAGAGAAAAAGTAATATTTAATAAAGTTATTTATTATGATACCTATACAATTTGTTTATAGCTTTCATGTAATAGTGGAGGCTATATATTCTTTCATATTAATTAAGTAGTTTAAATTTGTTCGTTTTAAAATTGGTCCCGGTACGTCAATTTGTAATCACGTTGAATCGTCGTCTATGGTTAGTGCTATGGCCGTGATTTAGTGCTAAAACGGTTCTATGTAATTTAGTATTTTCGGATGAGACCACTTTTTTGTGTGAAGCATGGTGTGAAGGGTACTATTCATAGAAATAACTGCAGTAAACTCTCCAACGAGTTAGTAAAAATGCATCTGGTGTAATTTTAACATGTTTATAATTTTATATTCAATTGCTTTAATAATATGATACGTATAGGGTAATTGCATTAGATCACCGACCAATGTTGGTTCTCGACCAATTCTCTATATATTTTGACATAATAAGAAAAGTGGACTTTATTTTTCGTCCACTTATGTTTTCCTAGTTCCAGACAGTTCTCGAAAAGCAAACGGACATATAGTTTGCCCTGTGACGACAAAGCTAACTATAAAAATAAAATAAAATGTGGCCGATGTTTAGGCGTAGCACGTGTGTGTCTTGTTTCCTGTAAAACAGAGTGTGTACAGGGTGAGTCATTAGTAGCCGCGTCTTCGATTGCTCTTTTGTGTTTTAGATAAAAGAAAAAACAATTAGTGGAAGATCCATGGTTGCTTGTGGCGCATATTGTAAAAACACTTTAAGCTCTAACGCACTTCCGGTTTAACCTGAAATGCACGGAACTTAAGTTTTTTGAATGACTCATCCTATATATTTTTGGATTTTCTTGTACTGATTTAAATTGTCTGTTCAACCGTTTTTTCTTTTTTAAAATTGAGCTAATAGTTTTTGAGTTATTAATTTTTTTTGAAAATATTTGACCAAAACACGTGTTCAGAAAAAAATCATTTTCACATTGTTTTTAAAAGTAAAAAACATTAACTTTATTGGCACTCGTAGCCAAGAAAATTCTGCATCATTTGGTAAAGTTGCACTCGACAAAACCTCAAAAAACTTTGTTTTTTCAAAGCCTACTTCCTGAAATTTTCACATACCAAAAACTTATTTTTTTTAAATGGAACACCTAGTATTTTATTGAGGCATTTGGTTCCTTTTTTTAATCTCTTTCATTTTTGTTAACAATGTCCTATACCTATCTTTTGTAATTTCTGAGATAATCACTATAGGAGCAATTAGCGGTCAATTAAAGAACTACGAGCCCTGTTGTTCTATGCACGAAAATATTCGCTCAACCAATGGAAGGCAGGAATGGCGCTTGACTTCCTTAGTCAACTGTCAAACAAAGTAAATGTTCAATCCAACTATCCCAAAAGCAAAAATTTTACAGAATGAAGAGATCGCATTTCAATTTATTAATTCCGGCAATGTCCAGTTGCAGTATTTAATTTGTGACTGTTGGCTAACATCGAAATAAAATAAAGGTTATGTTTACTGACATATTTGAAGTTGTCTTCAAAAAGTTTTGAAAATCCGTCCGTAGATAGCGAAGATACTCTCCTCCATTAACATTTTCATCAAAGTAATAAGGTCCAATTATGTAACTACCCACTTATTCTTTGCCACAGTTTTAATGACCTACGATTTTGAAAGTTTACAGGTGTGATAAAGTGGGGGGTTTTATGTGTTATAATAACGGAAATTGTACGATGAACGTATTCACTTGAATAGAAGGTGGCTTCGTTGGTAAACAACAAAAAAAATGAGAAAGCCAGGATAATTTATCTGCTGCCAATTGATTCAATGTAAGCGATTCTGAAAATTTTTTCATCTAACCCTGTGTATGTGAATTTCATGTTTCCCAATTATTCTGGATTTTCAAATTTGACTTACATCTAACTGACGACTAATTTTTGTAGTACTAGTATGGGGGTGTTCGACTACACTCCCAAATACCATAAACGTCTTATCCTCACCAGTTATTGCTTTTTCCGCTCTTTCTTTCATATTCAATATTTTCTGTTCACTCAAACCGTCCACTTTATACTTTTGAAGGTTTCTGGCTTCGGTTGACTTCTACCAGGGATCGCTGTGCATAAAGTCTGGATGCTAGCAGAGAGTTTCTTTCAGATTCACCCAAAACGTCAATCATATCTATTAACTCTTCATAAGAATAATTCATTTGGATGATAACTAATAGCGATGCTTTTATAAGTTTGACATAAATGTATACCGACTTTCTTTAATAGTTGATTCAGTCAGTCAGCCGCATTCCAGCCTTTATTGGACGAATATTTGGGTGCATAGAACAGCACCAGTAGTTCCTTAATTGACCGCTAATTGCTCCTATAGTGATTATTTCAGAAATTACAAGAGATAGGTATAGGACAATGTTAACAAAAATGAAAAAGAATAAAAAAGGAACAAAATGCCTTAATGAAATACTGAGTGTTCCATTAAAAAAAAATAAGTTTTTGGTATGTGAAAATTTCAGGAAGTAGGCTTTGAAAAAACTAAGTTTTTTGAGGTATTGTCGAGTGCAACTTTACCAAATGATGCAGAATTTTCTTAGCTACAAGCACCACAGTTTCTTTCAGATTCACCCAAAACGTCAATCATATCTATTAACTCTTCATAAGAATAATTCATTTGGATGATAACTAATAGCGATGCTTTTATAAGTTTGACATAAATGTATACCGACTTTCTTTAATAGTTGATTCAGTCAGTCAGCCGCATTCCAGCCTTTATTGGACGAATATTTGGGTGCATAGAACAGCACCCGTAGTTCCTTAATTGACCGCTAATTGCTCCTATAGTGATTATCTCAGAAATTACAAGAGATAGGTATAGGACAATGTTAACAAAAATGAAAAAGAATAAAAAAAGGAACAAAATGCCTTAATGAAATACTGAGTGTTCCATTAAAAAAAAATAAGTTTTTGGTATGTGAAAATTTCAGGAAGTAGGCTTTGAAAAAACTAAGTTTTTTGAGGTATTGTCGAGTGCAACTTTACCAAATGATGCAGAATTTTCTTAGCTACAAGCACCACCAAAGTTAATGTTTTTCCTTTTAAAAACAATGTGAAAATGATTTTTTTCTGAACACGTGTTTTGGTCAAATATTTTCAAAAAAAATTAATAACTCAAAAACTATTTGGTCAATTTTGAAAAATAAAAAACAGTTGAACAGAGAATTTAGAGCAGTACATGAAAATCCAAAAATATATAGGGTGAGTCATTTAAAAAAATTAATTTCCGTGCATTTCCGGTGAAACCGGAAGTGTGTCAGAGCTTAAAGTATTTTTACAATATGCGCCACAAGCAACCATGGAGCCTCCACTAATTGTTGTTTCTTTTATTTAAAAGGCAAAAGAGCAATCGAAGAAGCGGCTACTAATGACTCACCCTGTATATGAAAGAAAGAAATAGTAAGTACAATAGTGTCTGTTTGTTATATAATAGTTTCTACTGTTGTAGTTTATAAGGAATGGTAGAAAGTACAATATTTTATTGAAAAAATGCAAGTTTCTTGCTTGTTTTATAAATATTTTTGGTGGTCGCTAACCAGATCTTAAAAAAGCATTTTTTTAGTTCTCGACCGCGGTGGTCGAAAACTAAATTTACAAGTCCTTCTTTTAAGAAACGTAACTTGTTTGAGTACACATGTTTTGTGAATTTTATGGGATATAAAGTATTGAATCATAAAAGAATGAAATACTTTTAGTTTGCGACCAGCATATTTTACTTTATAATGTGTATTTTCCATGTGATCGTTGAGTGGTCGAGTAGCTAAGATAAGGCATCTGATTTTCGACCATTATATGTATATTTTTTGGAAATTTACACATCGACTAACATTTTCTGTTAACTACCATAATTGCCATAAAGTCAGTCAGTGCGTTCAACATAATATTTAAGGCTAGATGGTTAATGGATTAGTATGTCCTAAAATTTTGATTACTTTTTACTTACAGTGGCCCCTATTAAAAACACACACCAAAAAGAAAAAACAAAAAAATCTGTGTCAAATTAGAGAAAATAAAATGAAAATAAGGGAGGCTAGCAGAATGTATGGAGTCCCAAAAACTACTTTGATAGATCGACTTTCTGGAAGGGTTCCCGAAAAATTAAGACTCCCATGGCCTCAACCACTTTTAGGTATGAAAAACTCTTGTGAGTTTGGATTTTTTTAAACTATTTTATATATTCTTTAGGAGTAGAGTGTGAGAAAAAACTCAAAGATTGGGTCATTAATATTGCCAAATGCGGCTTTCCCAAATTGGATACTGTAGCCCAAATTGATAAAGACTCTGGCCTTAATTTATTTAAAGGTAAAAGACCTGGCCAGACTCGGTATTTAAGTTTTTTAAAAAGAAACCCGGAAATTTCTAGAAGAGAAGTTGAAAGTGTAAATAAAGCAAGAGCTGTAGTTTCAAAAGAATTTATTCAAAAATGGTTTAAGGATCTTCAACAATATTTAGAGGAACAAAAGATGATGGATATTTTTGAGGACCCGAACCGCATTTTTAACGGAGATGAGTCCGGTTTTTCCTTATGTCCGAAATGGGGAAAAGTCCTTGGTTCAAGAGGTTTCAAAAACATATATAGTGTTAAACTAAGCAATGAAAAAGAGATCATCACAGTACTTATTTTTTTTAATGCAAATGGGAATATTGCTGCTCCATTGGCAATATTTTCATATATACGACCACCTCGATCTTTAATTAATAATTTACCAAATAATTGGATAGTGGGTAAATCAGAGAAAGGCTGGATGACATCTGATGTCTTTTACGACTACATAGCTAATGATTTTCATACATGGGTATTAGAAATCAGATAAACAAACCTTTATTAATATTCGTAGATGGACATGTCTCATATGACGTTAAGTTTAAGTGAATGGTGCGACAAAAATCAAATTGTTTTATATGCATTACCTCCTAACACAACACATATACTGCAACCAGCAGATGTTGCTCTTTTTAAACCCATGAAACAGGAATGGAAAAATACTGTGAAAAATTGGCATTTTGTCATGAAATTCAATTTTTGTACTATTTTTAATGCAGTTTTATCAAAAAAATCAGAACTGGCTAATAACATTCGAAACGGATTTAGAGAGTGTGGGCTATGTCCGCTAAATGTAGACGCTGTTGACTACTCAATATGTATACTCAATACAACAAAAAAGTTAACAAAACCGGAAAATAGAAATTCGTCTGAATATTGTTCAAAACAAGATTTCCGCGCAGCTGCTAAAGTTATAAATAAAATAAGAGATAATTTGCTGCGTTATGGAATTAACGTGAATGTTATTTTAAACGAAATAACACATCTAGAAGAATCGATTCCAAAGAGAAGATCGTCGGAGAAATGCCAGAGTCGAGACCAAAACTCAATAGATCATTCTTTAGCACAACCTCCGCTATTAGAACCGACGAATAATTCCCATGACACAAATTATTTAGAATCTATAGAAAATGCAGAAGTTATGTTTGATGATTTCCCTGATATTAATGATCCACCTATGTTAACATCTGAGACTACAATAAATATAATAAATGATATTCCAGATGTTAGTTTAGGCAGCACATTTACTCAATCTTTTATTGATGGTATTATGGTAATTGATGCCGAAAATTCAGAAATTGTAGATTGCGAAAAAAATCTGCCACAGTGGACACGAACAATTACTCCAGATTTCAGATGAAGAGAAAGAAGGAACGTGCGAGAGCATAAGTAATGCGGAATATCGAGACTTGATTGTTGATAAAGAAAATAATGCTAATTACAACAATGGCAAGAGAAATACGGAATGTAGTAAGTAGTATTGCGGATAACTCCGGTAAAACTAGCAATGACAAAACCTCTGTAATTGACAGAAATACATCGTCTTCACTTCTTGATTCAGTTTTTACAAGCATCTTATATATCCATCAACCTTAAGGGGGAACTGCCGACTACCGAAATCAAGAGGTTAGAAATTCAAGTTTTTCTCCGTTATTTTTGCAGCGATTTTATCTAAACAAAAACCAACAAATGTTTTAAGGTTTTTCTGAGGTACCTAAAGAATTAAATTTTATAAAACTTATTAAAATATTTATAGATGGAGTCTAGAAAGTAACTCAAGTTTACAATATGTTTTCTATATTATTTTTCCACAAATGAAAAAAAAACGTCCTTTAGGTACCTTCAATAAATCTTACTGTAAACGTACAGAATTAATTCAACTTAATTTACAAAATAGTTATTGAGAAAAACTTGAATTACAAACGTAAGTTTTGCCCGATTTCTGACTACAGATATCCTAAATTTTCATTGTTCCTCTCATAATTAGTCAATCATAAGATATACTTAACATAAAACACAGGAATAAATTACTTTTTTTTTTGTATTTGTTCCACAAAACAGAAAATTACAACTCTCGTCAAGAATCTTACTGACGGCAGCAGTTCACCCTTAACCCTAAGCAATAGAAATACAACAAATACAAAAGAAATAGCCCCAAGTGCAATATCTTCTGTTAAATGGCGAGAGTATTATAGCAGAAAAGATGAGGAAAACGAGCTCAAGTAAGTAGAAAAAGAACGGAGAAAAAGGGTTTGAGTTTTATTCTAGTACTATTCTGTAAAATCGAACTTACGTAACCCATCCTTACAAAATTTATTTAGTGGTCGAAAATGAACTTAAGTGGTCGAAAATTATAAGAGGCGGTCGGAAAATAACTCGTAATTGGTCGAGAACTGTGAGGGTTGATCGAAAACCCAAAAAATTGCAATGTTTCAGGTTTATAAGAGATGAAAATCAATAAGAAATGTTCTACATGTATAATCGATACACAGTGAAAAAAAATACGATTTATTATAAACATGTAACTTTTAGGAGATTTAGAAATCAAATCTTCCGGTAACTGGTCGAGAACCAACGTAGTTGCCCTATGTGAATATTATTTGATAATTTTTTACACAACTACATGACTTTTGGTATTACCATTAAGTCCATATTAAACGTCAAATTCTTAAATTTCGAGGTTTTATTGATAAAAAAAAGTAAGAGATTTGTGTCAATAATTAAATAAATAGCATATTCCCTTTTACGTTTTCACTGGAAGAAAATAAGAAGCGCAATAACATGTTAGTAACGTTTCTACAGATGTATTATATACAAAGAAGGTAAGTGTATGATTGAATTCACAACGACTGCATTTTATCAGTGTTACTTATCCCAATCACTATAAATAAAAGAAAGTCACGTTTTTATCGGTTTGTAATCAAGTGCTTTATCAATGACTTACTAATTTATCTTTCGCAGACTTCCACATGCGATGACCTTGCAAAAACAATAGGAACCCAGTACAAACTGTTACAGACTATCTAATAAAGGGAAGTTCCAATATCAATTTTGTAAATGCAATAGTTGAATATCTACAGAACCTGATTTCACAATTTTAATGTTGAAAACAAAACAAATTAAACTTACCCAACTGGTACAAAGCCAACCTTCGATAAAGGTGTAATTTCAACAGCATGAGTATGGAATTTTGCACTGCATTCACCAGCCAACAAGCATATACTATCTGAATCAAACTCATTTTGGAGCCGCGAGTAAATTTCTTTGAAGTACGTTACGACTATGTTACTGCAGGCGTCCGAGAGGCTGCTCATCTGCCCGCAAATCTCCAGGAAACTGTGTAAAACATCATCTTGGCTCATTTGTTCGAAGCGCTTTTGTAAGACGCCAACAACTGTATGACAATTGTTACAGACACTAGGTGCCGAAATTGCCTTTTCCTTTTCATATTCGGCGATCAAATTATCAATTCTATCACTGTTGCAAAGACCTGCTACAGAACACACCACTTGAGGATTCATTTGGGATGCCAGGGTATCTACTAATTCTGGTATGAAATCGTCTACGAGATTGCAGCATTCTTCGTTTACAATTTTGATTGGAATCAATTTGCATGATCCTTCAAACACTTCTTTTATTTCTTCCTAAAAGAATAAAAGTATATGTAATGTAAAAGTGACGCATCGAATGTATCCCTCATTTGTACAATTGGAATGGTTATGCACTATTTAGTTATCCCTAGTTGTCTATCTATATATATATTTAGTTATATCTAGTTATCTCTAGTCGAGATTTAGTTGTTTTATAATTAATTGCTTTAAAACATACATATTTTGGATTCTATCAGAATAAACACCTTAACTATAAAACTGCAACAAATGTATTTTTCTTTCTTATTATGATGAAGAAAATGTTCGGTTTTTGCAAATGTTCACGTTTTCGAAAAAGTGGTTTTAAAAAAGTCTTTATATTATATATACAGGATTACCGCTAAATAGGTACAGGCTATGCGAATCTGAAAAATACGTATAAACGTCTAACTGAAAATCAAAAAAGAAATTTATTTGAAACTCATCAAAAATTTCCAAATTTTTAGGACCAAAATGTAGTTAAAGTCGGTCCATAACTTTGTTTATCTTATACGCATTTACGTAAATACCACTAGTAATTCTAGTTTAAGGTTCTTCCAATAAACGATAAAATGCAAATAGTTACAACCTTTGTTATGAATGGCAATTGAAAAGATTTTCTATGGCGATGTTATTTTTTTTTTGTGTGAATAGCACGCCTTTATGTGGAAAAGGTCGACAACCTCGGTGTATTCAGTGAAAAAATCAAATTCTACTAATATTTCATCAACTACTAAGTTTATACAAATTATAAAGAATTCAAATGTACTCAGAAAATAATTTGAGAAAAATTTGATCAAAAAAGTTTTTCGAAATTTCTACCGCAAGTATGTCTTTTAATGTTATTAATTCTTAGATATAGTTCTTTGCGAATATCTCGCAAGTTAAGCTTTTTAAACAGATATATTAAGAGTGTGAAAGTTTTGATTTTAAATATTTTTTGTATAAAATATATTTCAAAACTCAGACCGGAAGTAGCACTTTCACTTTTCAATATTGGCAGTGTTTGCAAATATCTCGCAAATTATGCGTTCTACAAAGATTTATCAAGAGCACGAAGTATTGAGATGTTGTTTTGTAATAATTTTTGTGAAAAAAATTTTTTTTTTTCTAAATTCGGACCGGAAGTAACACTTTTACTCTTACCGAATAGCAGTTTTTTGCAAACGTCTGGCAAATTATGTATTCTTACAGATTTATTATGAATATAAAAGTATTATGAGTTGGATTTGGAGAAAATGTTGTATAAAAACAATATGAAACTCGGATCGGCAGTAACACTTTCACTATTATCAAAATAGCAGTTTTTGCACATATCTGGCAAATTATACATTCTATACAGATTTATGAAGATTATAAAAGTATTTTGAGTTGGATTTAGAGAAAATTTGTACAAAAGCAATTTCAATATGCGGAATGGAAGTAAGTAACAGTTTTACGCACAGGTTTATTAAGAAGATAAAAGTAATAGAAACTTAATTTGGAACAACTTTTATATAAAAAAATCGGAACGCACATAAGTATAAGAAAGTCGAGTAGTGCCCACACCTCATTCTTTCAGATGATTGTATGAAAAGCAACTTCATTTTTATCCTTATATATAGCATATAAGCCGCAGAAATTCCAATTTTAAAAATATTTTGACAAGAATGGAGTATACTTCCCTCTACGTTACGGATATAAAAGTATTTAGAACCTAATTTTCAACACCTCTTCTATAAAAAAAAAAATTTAATTCGGACCGGAAGTACCACTTTTACTCTTATCGAATAGCGATTTTTTGCAAATATGTCGTACATTATGCATTCTATATATATTTATTAAGAGTACAAAAGTATTTAGAGTTGGATTTGATGGATACTTTTTGTATACATGAAATTTCTAAATTCGGACCGGAAGTAGCACTTTTACTCTTAGCGAGTAGCACTTTTTTTCGAATATCTTGCAAAGTATGCATTCTATAGCGATTTATTAAGATAATGAAAGTACTTAGAATAGGATTTTGAAGAATTTTTGTATAAAAAAATTCTTCGGTGTCTTCGGTGCAGCTTAATTTGGTGCACTAAAACAATCGTTTGTTATTTTGTTTTGAGTTTGTTACTTGTTGTATTATTAATAATTTATATATACATTACATTCATGTTTGTATTTGTATGTTGACGTGTTCTACGCTTTGTATAATGGAATAAATCTATCTATCTATCTATCTATCTATCTTGAAATTGTATAGTTTGAAACGCTCATACGTATAAGAAAGTCGTGTGGTGACCACACCTCATTTTTTAATTTACCTCTGCATCAAAATATAGATATAGCTTGAGACGAAAATTTGACTATACCACAATGCTTGCTGCTTTTGTTTTTACCGCCAAAGGCTTCTCCAAATTCAGAAAATAAGGTGGAACGCAAAACAAAATCTAAAGCTCTAAAGTTTTGACAACACCAAATATGAATGAACTGAATGAAGTTAACGAAAGTGAAACGACGAAGTGGGAAAAGTAAAACAGTAAATCATCAGAGTCATTTTTTCTACTTAAGACGAGATGTACCTTGTCTATGCATAAAGTTACCAAAGAGTAAAAAATGAAGAAACGGTACAGCAGGGTTTGAGGAAATCCAGGAGTAATGTACACTGGCAAAAACAATATCAGAGTCCACATACCATACAAAGTAGTAGTAATAGTTTCATATAAAATAGAGTATTTTCAAATTAGAAAAAAAATTGAAATTGCGGTTTTACATTGATAAAAACAATATCGTAAATGTAAGAAACTGCAGTTAGTGGTAGAAATGAGTCAGATAAAGCACAGTATTTTCTAATAATAAAAAGAAATCGCGGTTTTGTTTCATGTGGATATCGAAAATCGGAAGTTTCTGAATCATACACTCCCTATCGCAAGAACAAAGAACTTAATGTGTCACATAACTGGTAATTGTACAATTTTTCCGTGAATTTTAATTACTTAGAGTATATCATTTACTTAGCTACACACTAAAAACTGTCATAGATCGCAGTAGCTGTAAATGTAAATCAAAAGACAATAGTAATGGAAACTAGAGGACCGACCTTTGCAAATTTTCATAAAAAAGTTGATCTGGTATACTCAAAATATGATACCGTTTAAACACGTATGAATTAAACTTGTATATGTTTCGAAAAAACACTTTCTTTCCTCGATTTGATACATATATTTATCAAATTTCATTATTGTATAAGTAATAGTTTCCCTCCAATAACTTTGCAAAATTGTACAACTTTTAGATCCAGCTATGTACAATGTCGCCTTGATTAAGTATGCGAAAGGTAGCAACTACAAACGTTAGCTAAGGCAGGATATGAACATTATTTAATATAAAAAATAATCTTACATGGCATGTTTTTAACAAATATACAAAGTATCCCCGAATGGAGTTGACAAGAGGGCAAAAACTTGATTTTAGACAAACACTGCACCAAAACTAGCTCTAAATATTTTTGCACTTATAACAAATTCCATATAAAATGCATAATTTGCGAGATGTTTCCAAAAAAATGTTTTGCGCTAAGATAAAAATATCTACTTTTGGTACGAATTTCGAAAAACTGAAGAAATCTTAGTACTTTTGTATTGTTCAGAAATTTCTCTAGGCCTAGTAATTGACGAGATATTGGTAAATTTTGTGTTTTTCACCGAAGTAAACTACTACCTCCGGTCTACCCATTTCGCTGAAAATATAATCTCATTTTAAGAGAAAAATTATTCTTGTAAATACGACGTTTAGTATTGACTACTTTTAGCCGTTCGGCGGCTACGTGGGTCACATAGAGAGAGATAGAGAGTGGGGGGGGGGACTTCAAAACGTTGGCATCTGGAAAAATGTGAAGCTCGAACATTTCACACTACTTCCTTATATACAGGGTTGTTATAAAATAAGGGATATACTTTAACTTATAACTTTTTAACAAATTAAGTTAATATCAAAAACTAAACGAAATTTAATTGTTTAAATAATGGGATTTTGTATGCCCAAACCCAGTTACCGCAAATGTTCAATATGTCCTCCATTTTGATCTTGTAAAATCAGCAACCGTTCCTCTAAATTGTACACTGCATTTCTTAACATTTCTGGTTGAATTGCACCAATTTGCTCCGTAATATTGTCTTTTAATTTTTGTTGGTCTTCTTCTAAACACTAAATTTTTTAAATGACCCCACAGCCAGTAGTCCGCTGGGTTAAGGTCAGGTGATCTTGGTGGCCATGAATTTGCAAAATGTCTGCTTAAAACGCGATCTTGAAAAACGTTAGTTAAAAATTCTTTAGCTGGTCGGAAAATGCGCGGAGGTGCTCCATCCTGCATAAAAATCATGTTTTCAATTCTGTGGTGCTCGTCTTCCAGCTGTGGAATAACATAATCTCTTAACATTTGCAAGTATCGTTCACCGTTAACAGTTACAGATACGGCTTCTCCATTCTGTAGCTCTTCGAAGAAATACGAACCAATGATAAAATCAGCTGTAAAACCGCACCAAACGGTGTCTTTCTTGTCATGAAGACCTTCTTGAACAATTACTTGTGGATCTACTGCAGACCAGATTCTACAGTTTTGAGTATTGACTCCACCATTCAGAGAAAAATGTGCCTCATCTGTCCATAAAATACGGGATAACCATTCGGGTTCAATTTCCATCTGAGCCAATAATCGCAAAGAAAAATCGTACCTACTAGCCAAATCTGCCTCCTTTAATTCAAACAGCATTTTGAGTTTATATGGATACATTTTAAGAATTTTGCGTAAAATTTTCCAGACCGTGGTGTACGGCATTTGCAATCGCTTGGATATCGCATTTGCACTGCTGATTGCTAGTGGATTACCTCTGGCTATGTCCTGATTTTCGTGAAGAACCTCTGCAACTTGGACATCACTAATGCTTGGTCTTCCTGATCTCGGAAGGTCAATTACCGAACCTGTTCTTTCAAATTTTTGTATCAAATTGCGGTACGCTTTCATACGACAGGGCCCCGCTCTCAAACCCATTCTCGTGCGAAACCTTCGTAATCCAGCTGTGTAATTTCTGCCGCATTCATAATAACACTGAACTAAACCAATTCTTGTTCGTAGGTCCATGCTATTACAGTTTGAGTCGTTAAAACTTTACGTTTACTTGAGTTTTAATTTGAAAATAAACTCCAAATTGAATGATTTACTTTTAACACTTGTGTCAACAACTGTCATGACAACGCTTTTGTTTTCCATAGATACAACAAATCCCATTCCTTAGGCAACTAGATTTCGTTTACTTTTTGTTGTTAGCTTGATTTGTTAAAAAGTTATAATAAGTTAAAGTATATCCCTTACTTTATGATAACCCCATACATTTACAACAGCATGAAATATAAAATATGCTACACAAATTTAAAGAAAATACAAACGTACAACTTTTATGCAAATAATTCTCAAAATTTGCAACGGAAACATCTCATTTACGCTTACAGATCATAAAATTATTGCAGCCTAGGTAATTTTATAGTACAGTTCTAAATTTAATGTTGTACTGGGTGACCCAAGTTTTCCTTACCGCCACCGCCAAAATGGAGTTTATTTATAAAGAAAAAGGAATCAAATTTTGTGTAAAATTACATTGAAATTGTACACTACACACTTAATTTTTAAAATCGGCAAAATGTATACAGTATGTCCCCGGATCGACTTTAAAAGAGGAAAAAAAAAATTTTTTTTGATTTCTCAGAAAATTTCGCTCTTGATGATTTACTTTGCTTGTAACAAAACACAAATTACTTTTTATTTAACTCGAACGGTTCTCGAGGTAATATCATTTTCTTGCTATAAAATATACAAATTGGACTCAAGTTTTATTTAATAAATTTAACAAATAATGGTAAACTAAAATAAAATTCTCAAAAAACTAAACTATTAATTTTCTATTCAAACAATGTTCCTCCTTTTTCTGCACAGATTTCAATGCGAGCTCTAAATTCATTGTAACTTCGCCTTATTTCTAATCATTTTATGAATAAGGGTTATTTTGCCGATGGCGGTAAAACTTGGATAGCGGCCGAAGGTCGCTTTGGCTCCTAGAGCGTGGCGTTAGAGTAGTAGTGGGGATGCCGGTATCTCCCCCAAAGATCTTGACATCTCATTACCTCAAGAATGTTTGTTAATAAACGGACATAAATAACCAAACTTTACTGTGTCGATTAGTGCAGGGAGGTTGTAAATTATAAATGAAATTTAAATGCTTTCCACCAAACTTCAATATTAAGCAAAACTAAGCTAGATATTCGATTTTAATTTAGATGAATATGTTTCAAAAAATATCTGCACCATAATAATTAAAAAAAGTTCATTCCAAAAAATAAACATTTCTGTTAATGTTTTGTTTGTTTGGCTGCCACTGACACATTTTAAATATTTTGCGGAGTCTTTTTTATTAAGTATGTAGTGTACATCTCAATCTAACTGTACACAAAATTTGATTCTTTTTTCTTTATAAATAAGATCTATTTTAGCGGTGGCGGTAAAACTTGGGTCACTCGGTATTTCAAAATTTGGACCATACATAAGAAAGTTGTGTGGTAAACATACCCTCTGCTTATTCCAAATTAACATACGTTTTTATGATACTTTATGTAAGAACAGCGAAATGCATTGTATTTATACGTCATTGGCTGTCTTATCGCACAAAAAGAATGTATAGTATTGTATAGTGTTCACCGTATAGTAAACAGAAAAATATTTACCCTAATTAGTGCTGAGTAGACCAAGACAAATTAGAATAACATAATTTATGAGTTATGTTATTAAAAGTCTTTTACTATTATGTTCTCGCATTTATTAACTCAGTTTCTCTTTTCTAGACGGCTATAATATAATATTAATGAAAGTAAAAAAATTAAGTTATTGAAGCTCTGCAAATATTATTCATATGATTTTAAACAAACTGCATATACCTACTATTGCACAAAGGCATGAATACGTATTATTTCAAAGTCCCCTATTTAACAACGTTTCAAACACAGTAATTCCCCTATGAAGAAGTGGATGACTATGCATTAATTTAAAAGATTAAATGATTGGTAGGGAACGACAAATTAACGATAACAAATAGTAATATTATGTTTTTATTATAATGATTCACTGTAATGCAATAAGATTACATGTCTCTATGCGGTTCTGAGGTTTACATAAGTTAGGCAGAATATGTTTGAAGAATTAGATTATTTAAAAACCACAATCAGCAAATCATTACGGAATACTTGCGTATTTGGTTAACCTCTTGATAAAAACGTGCGAATTTATGTGTTTTGTACGGTTTAGCCAGGGTTAGAAAAACCTATTATCGTCAAAATTCTTGTAAAATCATTATAATTTATATTTATAATACATTTGTCTATATAAATTTACTATGACTATATAATTTGAAAGATATTACCAAAAAACTCTTTCTAGTTAAGAGCAGTGTTACTTCTGGACCAAATTTTGAAAACATTTATTTTAAAGTTATTCCAAATTAAGTTTTAATTACTTTCACAATCTTAATAAATCTATGTATTCTGAGATGTTTTTAAACCTTTTTCTCTCTCAATATAAGAAAGAGTTACCTTCAGACTAGACTTTGAATTTTTTTATACAAAATTTGTTCCAAATTAGGTTTTAAATATTATTACACTACAGTGTGAACGTAAAGTAAAGAATAAAATTCGTTATCCTACTTTTGCCAATGTGCCTCGGACAGGCCAATTTTTATTTTTAAATTCCCAGCTGTTGGCATAAATATTATACCTTTCTATCCTAACCAGTGGCTGCGCAAAGGGAGTAAACTCGAAAAAATTTAATTGGGGTAAATGTTGCATTTTTGGAAAGGTCGGTTTATTCTCTACCTAACAATGAATATTTTTTTTAAATCAGTCGATTAAAACCAGAAGAAAATAGCGTTCAATATCACAACGCTCTAATTCCTTTAAATTTTAAATTACCACTCTTTTTTTTACCAAGATTTATTCAAAAAATGGTAAATTACGCAAGAATAAATCTTGATGTTATACACTATTCCTTTGTCCGTTGTATTTTCTAGCTGACGCGTCCAGACCAGTGATGTAAAATTACCCAAATTTATATTTTTCGGTAAATTACCGCTCTTTTATTACCAAGATTTATTCTTGCGTAATTTACCATTTCTTGTGTAAATCACCATGGTAATTTAAAGAGCGGTAATTTACCAAAAATATAAATGACGGTAATTTTACAACACAAATAATAGCTCCCTGAAAACATACACAAAGAACCTAAATAAATACCCTTATCGGATAAGATGCTCAAACTGAGCTCCACCAACTTTCTGAGAGATCAAACTTGGTCTTTAATTAATTAATTTGTTATGTATATTTTACATTTTACATATCCCTCTAAAAAATATCCGGCAAACGCGCTGTCCATTCCAGAGGTCAAAGGTTTTATCCACAATGAGCGATGTGCAAGTTACAATCTACTAGATTTGGGTATAATTCAGCAAATGCGGAAACTAACTTGCCCCTCAAACAAATTTAAATACATTTCTCATGTTAATTTACCCCCCAAAAATATGGTTTTTGGTCCATCCACTATTCCTGACCAAGCGTTGAGTTTTTGTGAATTCTGCGTATGATTTTGTCGCATTCAGTGGGGATTTTTGGGGGCCCAGTATCGTACAGTTTGACGATTAATTTCTCCATTAGGGGTAGAAGTTGCTTCATCCGAAAAAAATATTCTGGCCGCTAAACAGTTATTTGGATCCATCATTGTTTTTCAGAACTTTAAACGGTAATCTGGATCATCTTCACTTAATTCGTGAACCAGCTTTAGCTTATATGGGTGCCATTTTTAAATATTTTATCACTGATCTCTGACTTAGTCCGTTGGTCAGAGCCAATTCTCGGGATGTTCCATGTGGATTTTCTTGTAATCAAGCCTAATGTTAAGGGGAATCCTCGGGTGAGAAGTCCTGAATCGATGCTTAATATTCCCTTCGTTCCTCAACTTGCTTTCTATTTTTCTATCTGCTGATTGGGTGAGATTCTTATAACGATATTTATTATTAAATAAAGTGCAGACCTCCGTCTGAGAACCACAACCACATAACCGAGCATAATTAAGATTTCAATCTCAGTGAAACTGTTCATTTTGTTTTTAAACCAACTAAAAATTTAATAAATCCAACATATTTAAAGCATTTCTTTCAAAATTTGACTCTTCACACTGATTAACCCCAATAACAACTAATTAACAGAGGATATTGTAATAAGCAAAAGCAAAAACGTCACACCAAAAAAGTCAAACATATTAATGGAATACTGAAACTTGCTTTTCCTTCTTTCTTATTCAACCGATTTAAAAAAAAAAACATCTTCACTAGTCAGATAATGAGACGATCTTTCCGAAAATGTAATGTTTGCAATTTAAATTTTATGAGTTGTCGCCCTTTGGGCTTGTTAGGATAGAAAGGTATATTTTATGCCAACAGTTGGGGATTTAAAAATAAAAATTGATCTGTCCAGAGGTAAAAAAGGATGGATAAAAATTTAAAGAATTTTTTTCCTTACTTTACATTCGCACTGTATGTCGAATATATAACTTTAGAGAAATTTACAGAACAAGTATTTTCGTTAAGAGTGAAAGTGTTACGTCCTAACCGAAGTTTGGACATTTTTTTATACGCTAACTTAAGAATTATTTTTAACAGTTTAGTAATTGTAGTGATTCTTCGATAAATGTAAGCAACAGTACACTGAAAAAAAAATAAGATAATATTAGATACGAGGTAGGCGCCATAAATTCTTGGGCTGATATACAAAACAATATAAGAATTTTTATTTTTCTCCGCTAACTTCTACACATTGATTACAACAATTAATTAATAATTCGATACTCTTGTAAAAATGATCTGAAGTTTTTCCGTCAAAATGTTCTATAACAGCTGCTTGCAATTCACTGTCGTCCTTAAAACTACGTCCCCTAAGGTCTTTTTAACTTTCTTATAAGTAGTACCTACATAGACGAGACTTATTCGTTCATTTTCGGTGATATGCTAGGTATCTGGGAGTAAGTATATCGCTGATAATAAGCGAATAAGTCTTGTCCACGTACGTGCATTGCCAGAACGTTCTCACCAGCCACCACTAGTCACACCTCATGACTTCCTTATACGTAGTATAAGGAAGTAGTATTGTGATGACGAAAATTTTCGACCTCGAGATTTTTGCAGATGTCCACGTTTTGAAGTACCCAAAAAATGTCTCTCTCTGTGTCTGTCTGTCTATCTCTCTATCTAAAATTCTATAATTTCAAATGCTCATACGTATAAGAAAGTCGTGTGGTGGCCACACCTCATTTTTTTTAATTAGAAAACAAACAAGAATCACACCTTATCACATTAAACAACTTTCAGACGGCGTTCACGGTGATTCATCTCCTTCGTATTCGACTGTAAAAAAAGTGGGGAAAATGTTTCCGTTTGGGACAAGCATCCCTGGAAGATGCTGATCGGTCCGGTCGACTAATTGAAGTGATAACGCCTCAACAAATTTCAATTATTGAACATTTAGTGCTAGATCGCCGTTTGAAAGTGAAGGAATTAGCAGTGATAACACATTTCCGAAACAAATGTTCGCCGAATTCTGCATGACCATTTGGGTATGAATAAAATTAGTGTTAGATGGGTACCGCGACTTCTTTCTGTTCTCCAACGTGAACGTCGAGTCGAATGTGCGCAGTCGTTTTTAAACATGTGTGGAGACGACCCAAAACCGATTTTGGAGTCCATTGTCACAGGAGACAAAACAATGGTTCTGTTTTACGATCCTCTATTGAAAAGGGAATCCATGGAATAGCGGCGACCTGATGAACCTCGTCCCAGAAAGGCGAAAGTCGTTCAATCAACGAAAAAGGTGATGGCCACAATATTCTGGGATTGTGAGGGTATTTTGCTAATTGACTTTAAAGAGCGCAATACAAGTGTGAACGGCACATATTATGCGTCTCTATTGCATAAATTAAGGGACAGTATTAGTGCAAAACCTCGTGGAAAATTGACAAAAATTGTACGATTATTGCACGACAATGCTCCCGTCCATACTGCCGCCATTTCACAAGCTGCCATCCGCGAATGCGGCTTTCAAGAATTGAAACATCCACCGTATAGTCCGGATATGGCTCCTTGTGATTTTGTTTTATTTTCTAATTTTAAAAAAAGACTTTAGGGGACGTAGTTTTAAGGACGACAGTGAGTTGCAAGCAGCTGTTATAAAACATTTTGACGGAAAAATTTCAGATTATCTTCACAAGGGTATCGAATTATTAATTAACCGTTGTAATAAATGTATAGAAGATAAAGTGAAGTGTATAGTGAAAGGGGAGGTTACATTGAAAAATAAAAATCCTTATATTGTCCCAAGTTTCTTTTTTGTATCAGGCCGAGAATTTATGGCGCCTACCTCGTATGTATAAGACCAATAGTAAAGTACGCGGTAGAGACTATGCTACTCACGTAAGAATAACGTATGGACCAAACCGAGGAGATGAAATGCAAAGACTAGTGGACCACGAAATCGACCAACTAGTGAAGGAATAGATAGTCATATAAAATCCCCAAAGAATAAAATGGTATGGACACATCAACAGTGCAGACTCAAGAGTAACAATACACAATGGACACCAATGGCTACGAAAATAAGGGAATACAAGCAACAAGTGCTAGAGAACCTGAACAAAATAGGAATAAACTGGAGAATGAAAACAAAGAACAGAAAAGAATGAAGACAAACAGTAGAAAAGGCAACATGATACAAAAACTTATAGAATATATTAGTAGAAATGTGGAATGAACCTCTACAAGAAAGGATCAAAGAACCCACAAGAGTGGCTTCTACATCGCAAGAGTATTCAAGCCTGTATATTGTGTTGAAACACGACAGATATGCCTAAATTCAACTAGAGATAAGTATACTGATAAAGATTAACAATTGTTTACAGTTCAAGATAAAAATTATAAACACAAACAACTTCTAAAAGGACAGTATAACATCTCCGGTAGTTGGAACACTGCCACGATGGCGCTGCTATCTTAAAACGAATCGCCAATTGTTTAACCTCTAATTAACTTAATCTCATTTTATATTAATGAATATTGAAAATATTCCCGTCAAGAGGAGATTGCATTAATAAAAGAATTTTAAAATGCATCTGCTTGTATGCAATAAAAAAACCTGTAATAGTATATATATTACATAGTAAGATAAAACTCATAAATAAAACACATATATCTATACATGGTACTACTGGCGTTAATAAGGAAAAATATATCTGTATATAAAGTTTTCTGTAAAAAAAGTATCTTTATCTACAAAAAGGTTTGAAACTGATTTTTAACAGTAATTTTGTTCTATTATGCGAATTACGCATCATAACTTTCGCAAAAGAGAAATACAGGGCTAGATGAAGTAATACTCCAGGTTCAAAATTAGAAAAAAGCAGACTAAAATACCAATAATCGCCAATTGTTTAACCTCTAATTAACTTAATCTCATTTTATATTAATGAATATTGAAAATATTCCCGTCAAGAGGAGATTGCATTAATAAAAGAATTTTAAAATGCATCTGCTTGTATGCAATAAAAAAACCTGTAATAGTATATATATTACATAGTAAGATAAAACTCATAAATAAAACACATATATCTATACATGGTACTACTGGCGTTAATAAGGAAAAATATATCTGTATATAAAGTTTTCTGTAAAAAAAGTATCTTTATCTACAAAAAGGTTTGAAACTGATTTTTAACAGTAATTTTGTTCTATTATGCGAATTACGCATCATAACTTTCGCAAAAGAGAAATACAGGGCTAGATGAAGTAATACTCCAGGTTCAAAATTAGAAAAAAGCAGACTAAAATACGAGTTTTATAAAGTTGATGCTATAAAATTAGATCTTTTCATTTGAAAACAAATTCAATTATTATGTAAAAAGTATTGCTTTGTAACTGCTGAGCAAAAAAAAAAATGGGTGTGCTTAAGACCACACGGCAGAAGTGAAAACTTCATCAAGGCGAGGTTAATAATACGAAATACAACTTTTTTTTTCGTTCTATATTAATTTACATTTACATTTTCCATTTTCGTTCTATATTACATTTAAAAAGTATATATTTATTATTATTGTGTATACATTATTCTAGTACATTTCGCGTATTTATTCTAAATTTCAATTTAATTGAAATTAAATACCGCTAGTTAGCGTTATAATACAAAGCCGAGCGTGAAACGGTTGACGAGCGAGTATAGCAGAGACTGGCAGAGACGCGTTAACTTATATCTCTCTCGCTCCCTTAGTCGACTCGACTCGACTTTACTCGAACGAGCGTTACATAGCCGAGCGTGACGGCTCAGTCTCGTTCATTTGATTTGATTAAAGTCATTATACCGTTGATTGAAGGAATACATAAAGATGCGCCACTACATAGCACTGAGCGTAGCCAAAACTGGATCCGAGATCTATAGCGACTGCATCAGTCGTTTGGGTCCGAGATTCGAAACAGCCCGAGACAGCGATGATGTTTCTCGGCAAGGGGTTTGCGGGACGACTTAACGGAAAGACACGCAATTTTACTATAGCGTTGCGCATCTTTATATATTCCTTCAATCAACGATTATACCTTGTCTCAGAATAAGGAGTGAATCAAATCTCGCGCTAAAATGGTACATATTTTCAAGAGATTTGATTGGTTTGTGGGTAGGCCTAGTTTAATACGAAAAATAACATTTTATGTTTACAGCCAATGACTTGACACCTATGGACTGCGCCTGAGTTGAAAATACTGTTGTCAACATAGGTAGGCAACACATTAAACTGAATAGTGGCAAAATACAAGCTTTCTATGTGGGCTTGATATAAGCAAGTGAGTTTTTTAAGAGAGTTCGAACGTTATTGTTATAAATTATAATAATCGATATGGTAAAATCATGCGCCGCTTTTGCCTGCACAGAACGATATTCCAAAAATTCATTAATATCGTTCCACAGGTGGGTATATTCATGAATTCGTCGAGTTATTATTATTAGGTTATCTGGATAGATTTTGGCGCCAAAGTTATACAGCAGCTAAAATACTGAATTGTGCATATTTAGATATTGGTTCTTAATTATAGGTTTCCAAATGACAAAGAATTACGACAAAAATGGATCATTGCTACTAAAAGAGATAAATTTAATCCTTCAAAAAATACCGTTTTATGCAGCAATCATTTTATGATGGAGGATTTTAAAATCTATTTTGGCAAACGGCAATTAAAAGAAGATGCCGTACCAAGCATTTTTGACTTTCCTCAACACCTATTAAACAAAAAAAAGAAAAGAAAATATGTTGATAGATCGTCAACGGTTCCTTTATCTACAATTATTTCTTCAGCAAGTACCACTTCAAGATCCACACTTATTACTACATGCCATAAGCCTAGTATACATGAAAAGAAAATGACTACCAAAAGAATTAGATGCAAATACTTTGGAGATTTTAATGAAACACATTTAAATTCTCAAAGCGATGCAAAAATGATGTTTCAAGCAGCTACAAATAAAATATTATTACAAAAAAAGAAAATTAAAATCTTACGGATGAGAAATTACAGATTATCTAAACAAGTAAAAACGCTAAGAAATTTACTTGAACATTTGAAGGAGACAAACAAAATATCAAATGATTGTTTATCCCTCCTGCAGGTAACAGAAATATTATAATATCCCAAAGTGTACTTAGAAAATCGAACGGAGATTTTGATGCATGAAGAATTACAGTAGTCGCGCCTCATGCATTCTTTATTGCTAGACATGGTACCTAACAGACATTTGCAACTGGCACGAACTCTAAATAATAATTATTGCTTTTGCATGTGCTTGAAAATGATTAGCTTTTTTTTTGTTAGTGCGTGTACTTACAAGTTTAAGGTGCAACTGCCTTTGAAAAAGAATACGTTTTAATTTTATTTTTAAGAAGAAACTTTTCTTTCAGAAGTTTGGGGGTCACTTTTATAGTAGAGTATTTACAATTTATTGCAGATGTTTCTAAATTATATTTTAGGATACGATTCCTGAAAGTGAAAAGGAGTTGCTGTTGAGACAACTTAAATTGTCAACAGCAAAAAAATTCCTTCCTCAACTTCGGTCTTTTGCGTTAACATTGAATTTCTACTCGACTTCTGCATACAATTATGTACGTAAGACCTTTAATAATTGCTTGCCCCATCCAAGCACCATAAGGAAATGGTTATCTTCTGTGGATGGATCACCAGGGTATACCGGAGAATCTCTCAGGGCCATTAAATTAAAAGTTGCAGAATTAAGAGATAAGAATCAAGAATTGATATGTGGATTAATTATGGACGAAATGGCAATAAAGAAGCATATTCATTGGAATGGGAAAAGATATTTGGGTTTTGTAGATTTCGGCACAAATTTAGACAGCGATGCACTTCCGGAAGCCAAAGAAGCATTGGTATTTTTATTAGTTGGCTTAAATACTAGATGGAAAATACCAATTGCTTATTTTTTGCTTGATGGTTTGGAGGCTTCAGCAAAAGCAAATTTAGTTAATGGATGTCTAAAAATGACTCATGATTCTGGTGCAAGAGTTGTATCAATAACTTTTGATGGTACTGCTACAAATTTTGCAGTCGGTCGAATATTGGGTGCTAAATTAGAAGCAGCAGATCTGAACCCTTGGTTTATCAATCCGTTTACAGGCCAGAGAGTCCACATTTTTCTGGACGTATGCCATATGATAAAACTTATCAGAAATGCTTTTCATCTATGGAAAGATATAATGGACATGGACGGAAATATGATAAACTGGATTTTTTTTGAAAAACTTGTAGAGTTACAGGAAAAAGCAGGCTTACATGCTGCCAATAAACTGACTAGAAGACATCTGAATTTTAAATTTGAAATAATGAAAGTGAAGTTGGCAGTACAATTATTTAGCAATAGTGTGGCCGATGCACTAGATTTTTGTAATTTTCATTTAAATTTACAAAACTTCAAAAATTCACAGTTTACTTCAAATTTTTGTAGAATATTAAATAATACCTTTGACATTTTAAATATTAGAAACTTTTTGGCCAAAAATCCTTGGAGTAAACCATTTTCATTAGAAAATGAAATTCAAATAAAAAATTATTTAAAAGAGTCCAAATCATTTATTAGATCGCTTAGAACAACTAATGGCTGCAGTGTATTGTACAGTCCAAGAAAAACTGGTTTTTTGGGTTTATTAATTTCTATGCATAGTGTTGAAAACTTATTTGATGATATTGTTAAAAATAACAATTATTTAAATTATATTCTTACCTACAAACTGAGCCAAGATCACATTGAGTTTTTTTTTCTGCAATACGGTCAAGAGGAGGATTCAACAACAATCCTACTGCTGCTCAATTTGAAGGAGCGTACAAGCGACTTTTGATGCATGCAGAAATATCTTCGTCATCAGGAGCTAATTGTATTGCTCAAGACAGCACCAGTATATTATCGGTTTCTAGTGGAAGTAAGCCAGCCATTGACAATTTATTATTAGACACAGAATCTCTGGATAATGATTATTTTGTTGAAGGGGATTTTGCCAATTGTTCGAATTATGTAGATGATGTTGTTGAATATATAAGTGGATTTGTTTCTAGGAAAGCTGCACGACTGGTGAATTGCAGTCATTGCTGTAACAGTTTATTTTCTGCACATTCAGCATCGATTCTATTAAATATAAAAAATCGCGGTGGTCTATGTAAAGCTTCTGCCAGTGTTGTAAATGTTTGTAAATGTGCAGAAAGAGTTGTTAGATTATTTGAAACTCTGTCAAATAATATTTCCATTAATAGAATGATAACAACTGCGATGTCGGAAATTAATACTTCAGAACTTTTTAGGGACCTAAATGATCATATTTTGAACCACGACCCTTTAAACAATCACTTGTTGCAATTAGTTCAAATTCTGTTAAAAATATATTTTACAATTAGAATTCACAGCATTAACAAAAAAAGAAATGAGTGTGCAGTTAGAATTCGACATCTCTATTCAAAATTAATTTTATTTAAAAATCAATGAAAATTGTTATTATCTATGTAAGGGCTAATTTCATGTAGTTTTAATAAACTTTGATTTTTATTTATTTTCTATGCTTTTTATCCAATTTTTAGTTTTTAATGTGGTAGTAAATTTGGCGGTTTTAATTTTAGTCAGAAAATCTATCGTGGCATAATATACTAAACTAGTATGATAATGAGAGATATTATGTTTAAATACTATATTACAATCAAAATAATTAATAATTGTTCATAATCCAAGGAAATTATACTATTATGGAGACTTGTTTAACAGTTTAAATTCAATTTGCCACTACTTTTCGTATAGAACTAATATGGATTTTGCCACTAACGCGAATTGGTGGTTGCATAACCATGTTGACAACAGCCGGTGTATAGCGTAGTATTGGCCAAGCGCAGTCCATAGGTAAGGCGTCAATGTTTACAGCCAGTTCATAACCTGTTCTCTTAAGTTTTTGTTTGATTTATTATATTTTACTGCGTTTTTAAATAAAATCCGTGTTTTTAAGTATAATTTGTCAAAAATACTGTACGGAAAAAGGTGTACAACTTCTTTTTTAAAAACGTACTTCCAACACTTCGACATAAATAACTATAAATGTGAGACTATACCAAAAATGAGCTGAGCAACTCCACACAGTCTTGATATTCACGTACGGGTTAATCATAAACTGAACATATTACCACATGTGTTCATATATATGTTTATATTTCATATATCTCAAACATTAGAAGAACAATTTACTAATAGAAAAAGAATCAGGTGGAAAAGAAAATATCTGCGAACAATTAAACAGTACAGATGGTGACGGTCATGCAATATTTTACTTAGATGAAATATGGTTGAATGAAGGACACACAAGGAAAAGTTTGGATTGAAGCAGGTATAGTGAGTGCATGGCAAGCTTTCGTTGAAGACTTATCGACAGTATTAAGCCCTATGGTAAAGCCAGCTGATAAATAATAAATACTTCATATAGGATCTGAATGGTTTGAATAAGAACTTACATAAATTGCCAGGTAATACTGTAATAATAATGGACAATGCATTATATTGTTCACATAGAGTGGAAAGGCTCCTTAGAAAAAAGCATGAGTGATTAATTAATGGATTATATCATAGAACTATTTGTTATTTGTGTTGGAAATAGTGATAGTGAAATGATTTTTTATTGTTCAGTGAATCAGACTAATTTCTACACCTAATTTTTGTATACTGATAATTGATAATCATTGTTATTGTATCTTTGATATACTTTCATAATAAACGTTATGTAGTTTACATTTTACTTTAAATTTTAAAATCAAATATCAATAATTGATGATGTATGACATATTACTTTGTAATATTAACTTTCATACTGAAAAGAAAATTTTATGAAATATTTACATGCTCCAGTTGTCAAATATTGCATTCAATCCCAATTTTGAACAGATTTTACAAATTAATCCAAAAAATTGCTATTGTATAATCACTATGTTATAAATTGTTTAAGCTGTGTTCCAGGTTTTGGCGGGATATTTCAATCACTCCTTATTAGACAGGGTATAAACTCTACAAATACTTTATTATAATAATACCAAATAAGTTTTCTGTATAGTTATTAAATGCAGTGATATATATTAGTGCTACCAAGGTTCTTTTATTTTTGTAAATACCTGTAGATCATAATTTGCGTTATTAGAGAAAAAAAAGAAAAAAATGGTAGGTATGTATATTCCAACAGATATCAACTGCCTTTTCAAACATTTCATTGATGAATTAAAAAAGAATAATAAGTAAAAAAATAGTAAGCGTTCTTCAAAATATAAATAAAACATTTTATAGACACGGTAGGTTGATACAAGGAGTAACATAACAAGGAGTCCATAAAGTAAATTTCAGTTTTCATCTATTTAATTAAATTACCTACTTTTCATTAAACCAAAACATGAAAGTAAGATTGTTTGCTTAAGTATGAGCAGAATGTAAACTAGGTACTACAATATAAATAAGCTCACCTCAGTTTCATTACTTAGTAATTGATCTCTGGCTTCCTTAACCATATTCAAGCATATTTCACATACCGAATCTGTATCAGCTGGCAATGACTGATGCACCCACACAGTCTGTATACAATGTTTTACTGCATTGCAGTTTGCAGCAGCTCTGGAAGCAAAATGCATATTTAAGATACTTATAGGATAATAAAAATAACAGGTAAATCAAAAAAGGAAAGATGTTTGTAGGTGCTTTTTTTGCATATGCACTACAAATATAAACAATACAGAAACAAGGAAAACATGCATTCATAGATAATAATAATAATATATATAATACTTTATTGTCATAGGTTCATTCCAAAATATGTTATGAATACACTTGCTTATTGTTAAAAGTACATGCTATCTTAACAAAAATATCAAATTAATTTAGAGGTAAATTTAATTAAGGAACTATATTCATAATAAAGTTAAATGTAATTTATGTATATCTAAGTACAAGTTCTTTATTTGCAAATATGTCGATATATATCAAAGGTTTTGTTTTACTACAATTTTCTACATCTACTTTTGAAATATACTGTGCAAAAAAAAAACTGATTATGTTGCAATCGACAAAATAAAGTTATATTAGATTGAATAACCTTTAACCAATATACTTGATAATGATCGTAAAATTAAATTGAGCACGAGTAAACATTATGTTTACATGATGAATATATAAAAATCTATTTCAAAATGTTAACAATATTTATTTTGTAACAAAATTACTTTATTAATACCTACACTAATAAAATAGATTTTCAGGGATTCCCCTTTGTTTGCAAACATTAGATGAGTGTAAACAAAACTACTAAATTAAATAATGATTAAGTATATGGAAATTTTAATTGCTTAGTCATATTATTCCTGGAATACTGCATGTGATAAATGAATTGCTTTTTTATAGATTAATTTAATACATACGTTATATTGGAACACCAATATGAAGGGCCCCAGGTACATTCTTTAGCTCCTAAAAGTCGTCTTGGAGTCGATGGTTTTGGCAAATTGTATGGTTCTGGGCTTGCTGATAGGACATTTGCTAAAAAAATTATTATTTTAACGGCGCACTTTTTACAATTTCTATTAAATTAGTAAGATATATTTCGTAAGATTTCACAAATATTTACTTCTTAAGACAATAATTGCAAACAAAAATATTTACTTATTAATTTAAACAAAGAAAAATCGACAATTCAATCTGTTATTACTTACTTGAATAAATTACTAAACAGATAAAGTATATAAAATACTTCATCTTAAAACAATAGGTTACTTCACCTTCACAAGAACTATTAATAATTGATGTAATATATAATTGCTCAGAGTGCACAAGAAAATTGCAGCACTATCCAAAGCAAAATAGTAAATAAATAAAATTTTGACGCACGAAAATACGCACAAGAAATGTTATTGGTCGTCGGCTTGTCATTCTATAATTATTCGGTAGTGTCCGCTTTCAGTCGGTTACTTTCGTAAGACAGAAATTGCTTTATATTCAGCAAAACGATTAAATATACTTATATAAATAAATATATAATTGTATAAACACAAAAGTATGTTGGTATAAGATTATCTTATTTAGCAATTTCTATTAATGGAAAAAATCAGTAACATTCAAAATAGGTACATTTAAAGCCATTAACCTAAGAATGTCAACCTTGCATAAGAAGTTTTGTTTTTTTATTTTTAATTCCATATGTATGAAATTTATATTTAGAAAGGAATAAAATGATCCCAATTACAATGAATCATTAAATCAGTTACTCTTTTATTGTTTCGCATGAGCTATGATTCATATTATGTAGGTACCTACTTGTTGAGTGAAGACTCATTCATATTCTTCATATTCTGTTATTCAAGCTTATTGTATGGTAGGGGACAGCGTGTACTGTCACTACATGCAGATTATAGGTGCTTTGAATAGGTGCAAATATTATATTAGCTTCCTTAATCCCTTTTATTTTATATGTATGAAGGATTTACTTTATTTATTATAATAAATTACAAAATTACTTGGCATCCAAAGCCATCTGTTGACAATCATGGCAATTGCGATAGTTTCCCGTTTCTCTCTATATAAATTTATCTATTAGAAAACAGATCGCAAATTGGAATATTTTTTTATTAGAATTTTGCTTACCCATAATTTTAAATATTATTTATTTTTTCTATTCCGGTGCTATAAAGTTCACTTTACGACACCCGTTTTGGTTGCATAAAGTATTACTTTATCGCACGCTAATTTTATTTTTTTGAAGTTGGTAACAAAGAAAAATGGAACCAAATCGTATTTAAATGTCAAAATATAAGCCTTTAAAGTAACAAAAATGTGCAATAAAATTGTACAAAGAATAAAAAGCACACATGCTAACACTTCACTTACTAATTAGCAATATAAATTGTTAAGCAGAGTTGGATGATAAGTTTTCGGATGCTACTATTGACATTTACTTACCATGTTGAATAGTACAACTGTTATAAAAGTTTGTTTTGATAAATATGTAGAGTTTGTGGACGAAAGATTTTGTAAATTGTCTTCTGCTATTTTGCGAATCTCTGGGGGCGTACAGTTATTTATTTCGTACTTTTTGTTGATAATTTGAAATAATTAATTGTATAAATCAGTCTGAATTTTAAACACAATTATATATAGCACCACCGATATTCAAATATTTAAAACGTTCTACTTAAAAATCAAAGTAACCAACTTTAAAAAAGCAAAATTTCTAAAATATTCGAACAAAACATGTCTCTTATTTTAAGCTTTTTTGGACTTTTAATAACCGAAATAGAAAAAATAGTATAAAATACATGTTTCATAAGACATTTTGCGCACTTGTTCTTTAGAAAACTCGCCTAGCGGCTCGTTTTCTAAACTTGAACGCGTGCGCAAAAATCGTGTCTTATGAAACTTGTATTTTAATATACTATTTTCTATTCCGGTGCTATAAAGTTCACTTTACGACACCCGTTTTGGTTGCATAAAGTATTACTTTATCGCACGCTAATTTTATTTTCTTGAAGGTGGTAATAAAAAAAATGGTACCAAATCGTATTTAAATGTCAAAATATAAGCCTTTAAAGTAACAAAAATGTGCAATAAAATTGTCCAAAGAATAAAAAGCACACATGCAAACATTTCACTTACTAATTAGCAATATAAATTGTTAAGCAGCGTTGGATGATAAGTTTTCGGATGCTACTATTGACATTTACTTACCATGTTGAATAGTACAACTGTTATAAAAGTTTGTTTTGATAAATATGTAGAGTTTGTGGACGAAAGATTTTGTAAATTGTCTTCTGCTATTTTGCGAATCTCTGGGGGCGTACAGTTATTTAGTTCGTCCTTTTTGTTGATAATTTGAAATAATTTATTGTATAAATCAGTCTGAATTTTAAACACAATTACATATAGCACCACCGATATTTAAATATATAAAATGTTCTACTTAAAAATCTGAGTAACCAACTTCAAAAAAACAAAATTTCTAAAATATTCGAACAAAACATGTCTCTTATTTTAAGCTTTTTTGAACTTTTATTAATCGAAATAGAAAAAATAGTATAAAATACACGTTTCATAAGACATTTTGCGCACTTGTTCTTTAGAAAACTCGCCTAGCGGCTCGTTTTCTAAACTTGAACGCGTGCGCAAAAATCGTGTCTTATGAAACTTGTATTTTAATATACTATTAAATAACTGCTGCTGTTTTCTATTGTTATTTTTTTTATTTTGATTGGTTAATAATAAAACGTCTGAGTAATATTCCACATATTATGTGGCTAATAAATATTAACCAAAATAAATGCTTAAGAGTTGCATGTTTAATTTTTGTTCCATGAAAGCCAATTATAAGAAACAATTTCTTTGACAAACACAATGTTTGATATATTTTGACAAATTTTTAATTATAATAAATTTATTTGCTATTAATTATAAATATTAAATGAATGTATAATGAAGTCCTACAGACACTTTGGTGAATTTACAGATGATTTACAGCAACCTAGTAGATAGGTACCTTGCCTAATTTTGTGGGTATTATACTTCAAAACAAAAAACAAATTGTCAATCACATCACACAAAACTTACATGATTGAATCGTATAATAATTAATAATAATAATAATTTTTAATAAAATGTTATTCAAACATTTTAAATAAACATATATTTACAAATTGTATGTCAGTCAAATGTCACAACCTGATAATTTAATCAGTATTATCTCAAAAGAATGATACCTAAAGACAGACGTTTTACAATCTATTGCAAACCCTTATCAATATAATTTTTAATATCGTGGTATAATTGGCGTGTACCCAGCTTAAACAATAACTTTGAAACGTGGTATTTGGAAAAAAGAGTAGTTGGAGGTGCCGGGCATCGATCCCGGTACCTCTCGCATGCTAAGCGAGCGCTCTACCATCTGAGCTACACCCCCATATAAAACAACTTCTGCATAACGTATATATTTTACCTTTTTGTTGTGTATAATTAATATTTAATTAAATACATATATTGCCCATTCGATTGCTTTTCAAAACTACCAGCGTATGTATTAGAAACTTTATGGAATCTTTTATCGATAGGTTTAGTGTTGTCTATCAAAAACTTTTTGACATATATTTTAAATTGATTAAGTAGTTATTATGTATAACCAACTGTGAATAAATGTATAATAATAACGAATTATAGGTATAAATCAATGTTTTCTCCACATTTGATTACTATGGATAAAAATTGTAAATAGGGTCGTTTATTCCCACTTTATTTGTTCATAAAAGGCTGACGTTTCTCCAGCAGTACGTAGCCTTACTTATTGTAACAAAATCCACTAAGCTACCTGTATATATACAACTTCAGGCATAATAAAAAATATATGGTAATATATTAATTTATCGAAACTTTCATTACAGCATATTTATATATCTATAACCAACCTGCTTTTAATACTTATTTAAATTGATACATTTTATAGAAAAATATCTCTAAAGTAGACTACCCATTAAACACTTTTGGGTAACGAAAGTTGCAGCAAGGCTGAAAATCTACAACGTATTGAATCTTTTAGTTAGATCATAGAAAATTATGTAGTGCATAATATAATCCTAGAGTTATTCGACTATTACGATACAACAATACAATTATTTTAATTGGAAATAATATTGTATATTTTCTTTGAGTTCTCAAAAGAAGCCCAGATTTTGTCGTTTTTTCCTTATGTGTTCTTTGATCCTTGTGTTAAAACTTCTGCCAGTCTGACGCGTAAATCTAATTACAGCAGCTTATCAGGAGTGGCAGCAATTGTTGGATGGCGAACGAAAAAAAATGTATGAAGGCGTAAAAAACAAATTTTGTTTAATTTGTGCAAAATATGGTGATTCTAAATACCACGTATGCTACAAAGATTGGTCTTCGTCGTCAACAGCTATGGAGTCGACAATTATTCCGGAAGGTTTTCGACATTCTGGTGAAATGCACGGTGTAATTTATGGTAGATTAATAGGGAACGGTGATAGCAGCGTTCTTAGAAAACTACGTGAGACGGCTCCTTCCGGTCCCCAAAAAATTATTGAAAAAATTCAGTACCGAAATAATATATTATGTAATTATATAAATAAAATTAGCGATTATTTGCAAAAACCTAAATTCAATTCGGACATAGGACAATTAATAACAAAAAATTTACTTAGATTCAGAGTGGTCTTGACATCCAACATAACAATAACAAACCAGATAGTGATACTGCAGCGTAACATTATAAATGGATCAAGACATATTTTTGGTAAACACTCGGATTGTGCTTCTAACTTTTGTCAAGGATCTAAAGAAGGCGAGATCAATATGTTTGAAAAATTTGAGAATTTTAATATGTATTATAACTTTATTAACGCTTTAAGTCGGCCTAATAGAGAGTAGATTTTTAATAGGAAACGTAGATGCCCACATTGTAGAATCTGTTAATTCAGTCTTTGCAAAATTTGTAGGAGGTAAAAGATTGTATTGTAATGAAACAAGCCCACAGAGAAAGAAAGGCAAATATTCGTCGCGACTGGTAAACATCGTAAAGCAATAAATCATCCATTTTCTATGTACTGAGAAGAGACAGAATGTCTATCGAGTGTTCTACAAACATCGAGAGGAAGATGGGGTTTACGCGAATGCTTCCAAATGTGTGTATGTGTATATAAGGCGGCTGGGTCACCGATGGATGAGTAATTCCGGAATGAGAAGTTCCTTAAGTAGCCATCGCGCGGAACAGACCAAAGTAGAAATAAATATAAGAAATAAATAAATAGTTCCTTGAGTGGTAGTCGAAGAATAAAGACATAAATATTAGAGTGTTATATAAATAGAAATGATATAAATATTACAGACATATAAATTGTACTGGTAAATAAATACCTGTGTTAATTTAAATCGTAGTAGTTTAAGTGTGATACATTAGTTTTACATTTTTGTATTGTAATTAATTTTACGTGTATGAATATACAGACTGTTTTAAATAAATAAATTGCACGAGTTGTTTATTGCGAACCCGAAAACGCAACAGTGTCATATTCAACGTAATTCTTACAGTGCACGTTGCAAAGCGACAGCAGTTTCATTTAATTGTAAGGGCAAATATCACTCAAAGCTTCAGACCAAATGTGGATATATACGACAGTGTCTGAAAAAGAAACGGTATGAGAAGAAAAGATTTTATAGGAAACAAAAAAACAAAAAACACATTCAGAAACTCCGGGAATTTAGTAAACGAAAACCCTAATGAAATTCAAAATTTTACAAAAGGACGAAAAGCTAATACTTTATGGAAAGAAATGCGAGTAAAAAGATTAACAGCATCAAGTTTTAGCAAGATAATGAAATTGAGGAGAACCACATTTACGGCCAATACTGTGAAGGCTTTATTATACCAGGAATTTATAGGAACGAATGCGATACTGCACGGTAATGAAAAAGAAGAGCAAGCTGTAAAAGCTTTTGAATGTTTGGCTGATCTAAAAATCGAGTCTTGTGGTCCTTTTATTCATCCTGTATATAGATTTTTAGCGGCATCTTCGGACGGAATAATTTCTAATAAAAAAGCGGTTATTGAAGTAAAGTGTCCATTCAAGGCTCGCGAAGCGCCTCCATTTGAAGATACGGAAAAAATAATTACATTTTTAGAAATTTGGAACAGCGAATTATATTTAAAATCTAGGCACCATTAAATGTACCAAATATAGGGTCAGTTAAACATAGCTCAGAAAGATGTTTGTTACTTCATAGTCTGGATTCCGAAGGATGCTTGATATGAGACAATACACCGATATGAAGAATTCTGGCCAGAAATGGTAATTAAGTGAGAGTAATTTTATTTTCTCGCTTTATTACATGAAATTATTGATCCTCGTGTTTTGAGAAATCTAGAAATTAGAGACGTCAAATTGGAGAGTTAGTATGTACCTAATAGTAATTCCTCCAATACGTATAAAAATCCATAGTTAATTTTAAGAAAAATGCATTAAAATCATGCTTGTCAAATGAGTAACAGTTTATTGAATGGCATCCATTCAATTACCAATGTTGCAACAAATATCATGGCTCACTATACGGTATTCAAATAAAAAACATAAAGTTGTCAAAATTATATCAAAAAACGACAATATCTCAGTAATAGTCACTTTTAAACTATTAACGTCTTGCATGTTTTTAATATGAAATTTAATAAGCAATTCAAAAACGGACAGATATACAGGCTGTTCTATTTGAAAGAATTGACTTCTATAAAAAAACGTGTCATGTAATTTCAATCCAGTTTTCTGCACATGCAAATAGTAACTGTAAAAAAATAAAATATGCTTCTATTAAAACCTCTTATTATGAACAATATTACAAAAAATTGCATCTATCTAATACGTCGTTTTATAGAAATATAATTTTATAAAAAGGTTGAATTTTTCAGAAAAATGAGAATAAGTCAAAAACTTTAGATTTTAGACCTATACTATTCTATTACTCTTTGACTAAAAATTATACGGGGAATACAAAAATGTAATAACATATACGGTATTCCATTTAAAGAACTATAACTATGGTCAGCCACCAAGTTATGGAACACTCTGTAAAATATAAAATATTTTCAAAATGTGCTCCTAATCAGCAGCTATCACAAGAAAAAAAATAGCTTCGAAATATTTTTGCTCCTAACAGCACAATTGGCCTTACCCGCGGAGATGACTCACCCTGTATATGTCGTTCTAAATCTACCAATGACTCTACATATAAAAGTGTAGTAGACATGCGCTGCATAATAGATACTAATTTTAAAAGTATGATAATAAATTTTATCAGTATATTTCTATTTCATAAGTACTACAATGTTTTCTTCAAATGGAAAATGTTTTTCGAGAATCCAATATATTTTACTCTAATTTGATTTCAATTTAGGACTACATACTATACAGGCTGGTTCACCGGGAACTGAATCGATCGATTGCGGAAAAACTGTAGCTAGGAATGATCTGAAATTTTGACACTATACTAAAGTCGATGGGGGCCATTCGCTTAAAATATTGTAACGTTTTCGGGTTCCAATAAACAACTCGTGCAATTATTTATTTAAATCAGTCTGTATATTTATATACTTAAAATTATTTAACAATATAAAATATAAAAACTAACGTAACACACTTAAACTACTACTAATAAATTATCACAGGTATTTATTTACTACTAATATTATTTATATCTCTGTCCGTATTTATTTATATAACAGTTCTATTTATATAAGACGGCACTACTTAAAGAACTATTTATTTCCACGCTACCACTACGTAAGGACTTTCCCGAACTACTCCGCCCGCAATGAATGGATCCTGTAATGTCCCCGCGATTACTTTCGTAATTCCGTAATGTCCTGTATCCCGGTGACTTCGTCGCTTATATACATATGTGAAGAGTACTAGAGCATTCTTCTCAATTCCATACTTCTCTCGATGTGTGAAGAATATTCCATACATTTCTATCCGCTTCCGATACAGTACCGTACGGCGTGGATGACTCATAACTGCATTTACGATATTTACCAGCCGAGAGATAATTTATGATTTTTTTTTGTGTGCGTCTGACAATTACGTTTTTATCGCATCGAAAGGTCTGCTTCTTTTATTTAATGTAAACACATTCGTTACATTGCCCCCTTCTTAAAAACTGCGTTTCGTCCCGAAACACACTATTCCATGTCCTTGACGCTGGCGGATAACGAAATCCACACCGGGACCCACGGGTGCACCCAGCCGTCTTGTGGCAATGGCAATCCACCGTCCCAGGCTGCACAACGGGCTGATCGGTCCGACAGCCGCACACGACCATTTCCGTACCAGCACGCCGAAACACTGCCTCCAGCATGTTTCCTGCGATTTTCCATACCAAATGGTCTAATCCGCAGCCCATCCTCGGAATTGCCAGCCTCCCCACATCCTGCTCGTGTGCACGTCCTCGTAGATCGACAAGGGATTCCCATAAGCTGGCTCTCTAAGTTTTCCAGCAAATTGCCGCACATCCGCCACTTCACCGCCGTCACGTCCATGGTATGGGGCAACTGGTTGGAACACACCATCCCTGGCTCACTATGAGGTGTTAGTCTCATGCGATAAACGACGTCATCTATTTGCTCCAGTATTTCGTATGGTCCCTCCCAGTATTCTTGGAGCTTTGGGGACAGGCATCGGCGACGTTGAGGATCATACAACCAAACAAGGTCCTCTTCTTGGTAACCATCTCTCTCGGCTCGCACGTGGTAACTATTCTTCGTCCTGTCGCTGGCATCCTGAGTGTGATGGCGTACTCGCTCGTGGACATCCTTCAACCTTCGCCAGGTTCCACTGACGCAGTCTTCTCCATTTGGGTTCTCCACAACACACTTGAGTAGATCCATCCTCTACTTTCAGAGAGTCCCATTGAGCCCAGTAGGATTCCAGTCCCTGTGAACGAGGAGCCACTTCTTGCCAAGCCGGTCTGCGACCAATTCCCTTCCAAACCATCAATGAACCAAGGTCTTCATCAGCTTCTTGACCAATCCGCAAATTGTCAGGATGTCACTGACCGTCAACCACGGCAGTTCTGAATGTTTTGGCCGATTTTTCTTCTAGTCGTGGTCTTCTTGCAACAGCATCAGTGATTTGGTGTTGCACAGTTGCACTTCGCGTTATTTATTTTGAGGCTCCACGATACTGAGTCGACAATTGCCTCTTCTCATCGACCCGTTTCATTTTTCGCTGCTCCGCTATGGTTTTCTTGGGCTTCTTCGCGCATTTACTATGCGCATGGCCCATTTCCATTTCCATCTCCATTTCCAATTCCAGCATCGGAGCGTTCTTCTCTTGGGTTGCACCTTATTCACCAATCGTCGAACTACCTGTTCTAAGGATTCTTCGGCTTCTGGTAGATCTCTGACAGAACATACCCTCGCATGGTTTCGAGAGGCTAGCTTTGCAGTTTCGAATTCCAGACTATGTGCCAAAGCATCGATTAGGGTTTTTGGTCTTGCCAGCCTCAGTGCTTGCTGTGTATCGCTATCTCGAAGACCATCTATGAATGTTTGCACAGCCAACTGTTCCGAGAAGCTATCTGGAGCTGTTGGATATGCCAGACGAACCAAACGGGCGATATCCGCTTCGAATTCTTGGAGGCTTTCACCCTTTTTCTGTAGACGATTCTTCAATTGTATGTGATAAACCTGCTCCAGGTGTGCATGCCCATATCTCATCTCAAGACGCTTGATTAATTGAGGGTAGTCTTGACACTCTTCCGGAAGCAAGGTCTGCAGAACGTCACTGGCCTCTCCTCTTAACGACACAATCAGAGCAGTAGCTTTCTCCGGGGACGTCCATCTATTTGCTACTGCAGCGGCTTCGAATTGTTTTAGGTACGTCATCCATGACGTCTTTCCATCGAAGGTGGGAGGTTTTACCTTTGCCTTTGTTGTTTGGCAGATTTCCAGGCTTCTACTTGAGGTGTCATGGGAACTGCAGTCGTTCATCGCTGGTAGTTGAAGCTGAACTTTAAATTCGTCCCTCAATTTCTGTTCTACGGTTTCGATGGCCTCAGAAAATTCCTGTCTCATATTCGATGCATTCTTCTGAATGTCTTCCTTAAAAGTAGTCTCGAGTTGTTTTGAATTACTTGCAATTTCATTTCTTAAAGTTTTTTCCAAAATCTTTGAATTATTTAACATCTCGTCTTTTAGAGTCTCCATAGTAATCTCGAATTGTAACATCTCATCTTTTAGGGTTTCCATAGTAGTCTCGAATTGTTTTGAATTATTCGCAATTTCATCTTTTAAAGCTTTTGAATTATTTGCCATTTCATCTTTTAAGGTTAACATCTCATCTTTTAGAGTTTTTGAATTATTTTCAATTTTATCGTGTAGAGTTAATATCTCATCTTTTAGGATTATTAAGCTTGGATCAGCCTGTATTTGAAACAAATATTTTTCGGGATCCTTACCTTCATTAATTAAAATGTCACGGAGCCGCTCCTGAAGAATTATTTTTTTTCCAGACGTATCTGCGTCCCTTTCTTCTAATTCTGCCTTTAACTCGGTGACTTTTAGTTCTTCCAAACGTTTGGTAGCCATTTATTTATTTATTTATTTATTTGCACTTCTATATTGTTTATTCCACACTGACACCAATTGTAACGTTTTCGGGTTCCAATAAACAACTCGTGCAATTATTTATTTAAAACAGTCTGTATATTTATATACTTAAAATTATTTAACAATATAAAATATAAAAACTAACGTAACACACTTAAACTACTACTAATAAATTATCACAGGTATTTATTTACTACTAATATTATTTATATCTCTGTCCGTATTTATTTATATAACAGTTCTATTTATATAAGACGGCACTACTTAAAGAACTATTTATTTCCACGCTACCACTACGTAAGGACTTTCCCGAACTACTCCGCCCGCAATGAATGGATCCCGTAATGTCCCCGCGATTACTTTCGTAATTCCGTAATGTCCTGTATCCCGGTGACTTCGTCGCTTATATACATATGTGAAGAGTACTAGAGCATTCTTCTCAATTCCATACTTCTCTCGATGTGTGAAGAATATTCCATACATTTCTATCCGCTTCCGATACAGTACCGTACGGCGTGGATGACTCATAACTGCATTTACGATATTTACCAGCCGAGAGATAATTTATGATTTTTTTTTGTGTGCGTCTGACAATTACGTTTTTATCGCATCGAAAGGTCTGCTTCTTTTATTTAATGTAAACACATTCGTTACAATATTTTCAAGATGGTGGCACGTCGGGCTATGCCGGAAATAGGCACCAACTTCCTAATTTTAAATAGAATATACTGTACATTGTCAGGTTTTTAGATTCTACGTGAAATTTTAAATATATTTCATGTATAATGTCATATATCTAAGTGTAACCCTTTTTGACTTATTGAAATTCTTATGTTAAATTTGATGTTTGCAGCCAGAAAATCAATAGCACTTTTTCCATATAAAGATGAATTTATTATTGATTTGAAGTAAATTCTCTCAAATAGATGGTCTAATTAAATACTATTTGTATCAAATTGCTACAATTATGAATACAGAGTGTGCGAATTATATGCCTGAAAACGAATTTGGAAAAATTGCAAAAAGACATTTTTTTTAAATGGGAAGCGGCAACTTTTATAATTTTATCTTATTCTGCATTAAAAATAAGGATCACTTTGTATAAATATATCTATTATAAAAATGGTAGTTTTCGAAATATTTGGCAAGTTAGTGTTTTTATCTTCTACAATACATACTGTTTGCATTAGTTCTTTTTTGATGATGATTTTTTAAATTTATTTATTATTTATGGGGAATGTAATAAAGTTATGTCAAGAACAGCTAAACATTGAATGTAGAACTGGAAAGATCGGAGAAAATCGTTGCGATGTCGATTGTTGCCTGGATTGGTGACGGACAGTAGGGGTGCCATGTTGCCACGCATTACTTGTATACGTATAAATTGCACGTAAACTTGAATCCCTATACGTAATGAAAATTGACACATACGGTATAACGTTTGGACCCGATGGAGGCGTATAAATTGTAGGACGTAAAATACACTCGAAATTCAATGCTCATATCCCTCATTTCACTTATACACACCAATTATATTATTATATGACACACTAACGTTATCCTTAGCAGTAATAAGCGCTAGTCGGACGGAACATTTCACTGTCATAATGAAGATGAATATTTCAGTTCACGTTCAATATCTCTCGTATTAACAATCAATCAATCATTAGGTGATTTGATCACTCGATAGGTAGGGTATATGGTATATACCTCTCTCTATCTCAATTAAATCGCTTTCAATAACGATTACCATACACTTTTGGACTATCACGAACTACAGTCGCTGCCAGCCTTTCAATTAAACCCTCGCATGAATTGCAGTCGGGGTAAACTTTATAATCGTACTCCCTACTTACGAATTGCAGTCGGACGGATTAATAATACCATCTGTTTACTCCCGAACAAACTTTTAATTCACTTTTGTTATTGTACACTCTGTATATAATATTTTCATTAATCTTCGAACCGGACCTTTTCTTGAATTGCATGTACCACATCCGTTATTTGTTAGATATGTTCTCAGAACACGTTCATTGTAAATTGTTTGGCATTATGCACTCAACTTTTTCTTTATGGTACCTTATTTTAACACTTTATGTTACTCACGGAAAAGAAAGGTCTTCTTGACCTAGTAATAAATCTTTTTAAGCATTTATTAATAGTTAAAGATAGTCTAGTGCAATTTTATGAAAGTTTTGCTTTTCCTTTAGTTTACTCATCCTTTTGTGGCAATAAATCATTATTTGTTTTCTATAGTCTATATGGCATGAGTTAGCAAGAAATTATATATATATATATATATATATATATATATACCATACATTTCTATCCGCTTCCGATACAGTACCGTACGGCGTGGATGACTCATAACTGCATTTACGATATTTACCAGCCGAGAGATAATTTATGATTTTTTTTTGTGTGCGTCTGACAATTACGTTTTTATCGCATCGAAAGGTCTGCTTCTTTTATTTAATGTAAACACATTCGTTACAATATTTTCAAGATGGTGGCACGTCGGGCTATGCCGGAAATAGGCACCAACTTCCTAATTTTAAATAGAATATACTGTACATTGTCAGGTTTTTAGATTCTACGTGAAATTTTAAATATATTTCATGTATAATGTCATATATCTAAGTGTAACCCTTTTTGACTTATTGAAATTCTTATGTTAAATTTGATGTTTGCAGCCAGAAAATCAATAGCACTTTTTCCATATAAAGATGAATTTATTATTGATTTGAAGTAAATTCTCTCAAATAGATGGTCTAATTAAATACTATTTGTATCAAATTGCTACAATTATGAATACAGAGTGTAGCGCTTATTACTGCTAAGGATTTAATTTAGAATTATTTATATATATATATATATATATATATATATATATATATAATATTTCTGTTTTACTTCTTAGAAACCTCAGTTAAATATCACGCGAACTCTTCTTGCAAGAAAAATTTATATTTGAAATCAATTTCTTAAGATACCGCTAAGCACACGCTAACAAAGACTCGCATTTTCTGTAAAACCAATTCAACAATACAGTTTGTAATGCGTAACTTCATTCTATAATATTATTAGTGTGATACGTGTTTATTTTAATAATACGTTTAAAATCCCTGTATATTACGTGTTATATATTTTCAAATCAGTATTAATTGAAATTATGTTCAAATTCCAAATAAAATACGTCTTAAAATTTTCAATATTAAAATCTGCGCCGCATATATAATCCGTTTTAAAATATAAAGGACTCTTTGTTCAAATTTAAGATTGGCGACCTATGCGTTTTTTGTTCGTCTAAGTTATCTAAATAATTTTCACAGTTGCTTGTTGTATGGAATTGCGTATTTGGCATTTTCTGGTAACGTGATCCAACAGCGTCTTTCCGACGCCTAGATGTTTCTAGAATTTTATGTCTTGCCCCTCCGCACCTCCGAACCTTTAAAAGGTCGAAGCACGTCCAAACTGATTCACTATTACAGCACCATGATATAACTATTCACTATTGCAACAGTATTACGGTTCATTATTATATCTTTATTTTCACTTCAGTAAGTAACAGTAATTAGTGAAGTGGTAGTTGAATAAGTATTAGCTGAGGCTCCCGGTGTCGAGTCGCTAGCCCTGCGGTGAAGATGTTCATGGAAACGAGTTGTTAATATCCTAAGTATGGATACACCGGTCAGGCGTGATTTTAAACTCAATTTTCAAATAACAAATTGTTGGAGTATTTATCGTCCTTCAATTCACGGCGTTGTTCCGGATTTAGGGGACATCTCATCGATACCATTGACACAGGGCCCGTTAAACAACATCGAACGGAGGTAGAGCGGCAGAAATAGAGACGTACGGGGGAACCATCGTCACTAGCGTTCTGGACGTGTAATTTCCAGGTATTTGAGTCTTTACTACCTGTACTTTTGAAAGCAGGAAAATAGTACGACATCCAATTTGTCATCAATATTAAAAGTTAGATATTTGTTGTTTAATAACGTTAAATAAAACTGGGCGCAAGGCACGATCATCAAGAACCTTTGTATTTGTCCAAATTTGTATATGTTCATTAAGTCTTTGTGTTTGTCTAAATTTGTATCCGTTTATTGTATCTCTGTGTGTTGTAATAGTCACTATTATCTTCTTTTTGTTTTGTTGTATATATGGTCAAATTATTTTGAATGTATTAAATATTTGTAAAGTTTCTAGTATTTGTAATATTGAGTCTATAGAAATGTTAAGGTAAATGGTGCACCATATCTGATCAATTAGCTTCACCATATTTGATTAATTCGTTACCGAATTTGACCAATTAATTTTATTAGTTTGTTTATTTGTTGAATCTGTTCTTACTATTTTGCTTTTCCGTATGTACCGGCTCTCTAAAATTTAGTTTTCTTTGTTTTTGTAATGAATTTAAATTTAGTGTAAATTGAGTCGTTTTTAACAACTAAAGTTAAAGTTATATTCAACAATCATTTATATTTTGGCTTCAGTATTTCTTTTGTGTAATTAATACTTCAATTAATATTATTATTGTAATGTAACTAAATTTTATATTTCTCTTGTTTTTATTTAATAAATTGTTATTGTTTTTATTAATTTGTTTCCTTTGAGGTAGGCCTAGTATTAGTTAGTGCAAGTTCCCATTTTAATTGTGAAATACTGTAACAACAGTGACCCCGCCTTTATTATTATAAAATGGGTGGCGCAAAGGGCATTAGTTAGTTTTTTTGAGTAATCTCACGCTCCTACTAATAATCTGAGCTAGATATACAGGGTGGGTCACAGATATAATAACATCCACGGTTCTACTTCAAGGTCAACATCTGGGAATATTATTAATCATAAGCGATTAATAGTAAATATTAACGGTAAGTGCATGCTCTGATTATGACAATTACTTTGCACCCTGGTTTTGTGGATCTCATTAATTGGTGACGCCGCGACGAGCATAGTCTCTTATCAATTAATTTATTTCAATTAGGGTTTTTCTCCAAGTAATAATCTACTACATCCTGATAGACCGGATTTAACTGAAAATCTAATCGGATGTCAAGAGGACGATTATACTCGTAAATATAAAGCGTGGTATTGGATAGCTGGTGCTGTTCGGCCGTTATGTGGTCATACATTTACATACTGAGAGAGAGAGAGAGAGAGAGAGAGAGAGAGAAAGGGAGAGAGAGAGAGAGAGGGAGAGAGAGAGAGAGAGAGAGAGAGAGAGAGAGAGATATGTTTGCAAAAACCACTTTTTCGGTATTATATAACTTTTAAACGTGGACATCTGCAAAAACCTCGAAGTCGTGTACCTACTACATACCTATAAAAAAGTAAAAGTTAACTTTCGTTTGTCACAAGCAACAGGAGTTTCCCGTTTACAAACACTTTTATTTGATTTATATTAATTCAAATCGGTTCATACAACAGAGACTTTTTGAGCGTACTCGATTAATTTAGTTATTTATATTGCAAATTTCGTTGTAAAATGTATTGGCAAAAGCTAAACATTATTCGCATTACTTTTATTTACCTACTCAGTATTGTTCATATATTTATCTATTAAATTTAAAATATCATTACAGTATACAAGTCTACTTTAATATGTGGATTAGGAAATTGTTCATAATAGCTATTTATGTAAGTATATTCCTTTGAAGGTTGCGGTTGATTATGGTAATACAATATTTATGTATCGATATCATTGTTATTTACATTTTTATTGGTGCATGTCTAGAAACAATGTATATATCTTAGTTTAAGTAAGATAAATTATAGAAATTTGAGTTTGTCGACAAATACATTGAAGTCGGGTGATGTGCCTGATGGTAAGAATGTTGCAACCTTGACGGGTTCATACTAACTATGCACAGTTTAAATGCTTATAAAGTTTATTAAATTTATTAATTTGTCAATTATTATTAGGGCGCGGACATGACCGAGTTAAACTACGGTGAAGTTACAACGGAGCAAAGAAATAATGTAAACAACACACGCTTACTGAATAGCACTAATTCATATAGTGAACTGCAACATTTGTTTACGCTCGAGAAGAGCCCGAGAATCAGAGCAAAAAATGGCCATAAAATAAGGAATTTATGAGTAAAATTCTTTCAACATTCTGAGGGGTTTATAAAATTTATTATATGTACCGTATATTTCGCAAGAGAAATAATGTAAATATGTAATACTTAAGGTGCACGCACACCGAGGCGAAGCGAAGCGAAGAGAAGCGCATTTATTACGCCTATAGAAATGTATGTAAGCTTCGCTTCCACACGCGACGCTCCAGTGTGCGGGCACCCATTTGATTACTACGTGCATTTTTATCAGGCGTAATAAATGATCTTCTCTTCGCTTCGCTTCGCCTCGCCTCAGTGTGCGTGCACCTTTACTGTTATTTAGTTTCAATAATATACGCGTACATTTTTAGTTATCATTTATTTAGATCTGGAACGTTGTTTATATTACTGATTTCTGATATGAAAATGAATTGTCAGTGATTCCGAAATTTATTACAAAGTCTGTAAAATATCGTTACAGAATGCCAAAATATCGCACGTTCGTCACTTAGCTTTGCTAAAACATACACAGAAATAGTTTTTATGCAGAGAATTTCGATAGTTTACAAAATTTCGTTAAATGTTTAAAGGACGATGCTCGAAGTAGTTCTGAGTGCAACGAACTAACACAAATCCCAAATTTAAAAAATCAGTTGTTATTCCTTCAGGAACACTTTGGAAATTTGCCTAAACTAATCACATATTTTGAAAATCGAATCTCAAATTAAAAAATGGATTAACTACATTAGATGTGGCTATTAATAATTCCAAGTGACTTCGGATGTGGCCTTCGGCAAAAGTTAGACGCAGTTTTTAATAAAAATCCAGTTTTAATAACATTGCGGCAATTGTGTATGCTAAATACGCTGAAATAAAAGAATATTTCCAGTACGCACATATAACCAGTTGCGATGTAGAAAGGACGTTTTCTATCTACAAGAATGTACTTAATTCAAAGAGAACAAGTCTTACAGAAGAGAAAATGAACAAATAATAAGCTATTTTGTATTTTATTGATCACCAGGCACTTGTTATCCATTTATATAAATAAAATTAAAACCTCTTTAAAAATACAACATTTCAATAGTGCGCTCATGGGCGATGAGTCATGACTCGCTCGTGTCCGCGCCCTAATTATTATATTATAAGTGACTTTTTAGATTAAACTTGCCTTTATTAATGACGCTTTAGAAAAGCATTTAAAAATGTATATATCTAGCAACTTCGGCGGATGTAAATTTATATATTTATTACTGTTGCATGTAGGTATGTACATACATACATAATTTTTACTAGCTGATGGAGAAAATGCCCTGAAGAGGTCAGAAGAAAGGTAAATATACTTAAGCAAAAAGGAAACGACAAGTGGTTTTCTTTTATTAGCACGCCCAGAAGATGATTTAACTGCTGAATTGTGCTATAGTCTCATAACTTGGAAAAAATATTCTCACCAAACAATGTATATGACGCAGGCTAATAGTCATTTTCGGCAAATAGCTTTTGCCTAGGCAAATGATATCTGCCTTGGCAAATAGCTCCATATCATTTATTTCCGCTCAAAAGTTATGTTCCTATGCAAGTGGTACCTGCCAGCTGGGTTTTTAGGCAAAAAGATTCACAATAAGACAAATGTCTGTTTCTTCTTTTAAAACGAAATAAACAATAAAATAAACACAAGTAAACCAGGGAGATTGTATTTTTGGACAAAAGAAGCTGTCAATTGGACAATTTATTTTGGCAGGTATTGCTGGACTGGCATCTACTGTTGCACAAATTTCCAGTCTTGAAACAGGCACATCGTTTAGTATGGCACTGGGTTTTTGAAGGCCTATATTAGCATTTTGAAAATCCTTGACCCGAAAACATAGACTGCTTGGCGCAGGCTTCTCTTAAGGAAATAAAGCAATCTTGGGGAATATCATCATAAGTAAAACTAATTGACGAAACAAGTGTTATGTCACTTCTAGTCAGCCAGTTTTTTAAAATACCACTTTTGGTGCCAATGGGGTAAACATCATTTTTCTTTTCAATCATAATTCCTTCTATATTTTTTTGATCTAATGCTCCAATAGGCATAGTTACAGATTTACCTGTTTCTATCTCGCCAAAGATGGTTTTGCTCCTTTTTCTCATTACTTCTGCGGCTTTGGCTTGTCCTTCATAGGATTTCTTCCAATCAACTCTAATATTTTCCTCATTCATGCAGAGTCTGCAAATAACTTGGCTTCCAAACATAATCGTTTTCAGAATATACATTGTTTGGTGAAAATATTTTTTCCACTTTACGCTACTATAACACAATTCAGCAGTTAAATCCTACTTAGTAACACTTGCATACACCTCTTCGTGCTTGTACACTTCTTTTTCATACTCGGGGTCTTTTGCTGAAGTATATTTACCTTTTTTCTGACCCTTTGGTGTCATTTTCTCCATTAGCTAGTACATACCTTTTCAGTGGCAATTGAAGCCTTACTCAAATGACATCAATATAATAACTATGCAATATTCCAGTCTTCTGCCGCAAAAATTGCCGCTTGCTCAAGAGGGTCACTTTCATTTTATGCAAATTTTGCTGTTTTTGGCACTTTGCCAAGACCCGCTTTGGTCTCGTACACCGTAATTTGATGCACATCCTAGACCGCCCCAATGATTATTAAAAAAGTTTAAGTGAATCGGCGCAGTAGTTCCTGAGAAGCTTATGGGTAGACACCAGCTCTAATGTTAAATGAGGGTATCAAGTATACGAGTATTAGAGGTAGCGAAAATTGGTTACTTGAATTATCTACTCGATGTTTATCATAGTAACACCAATGATTTATTTCTTTATTAGCTCGTTATTGATACTAGTTACTACAATAAAATAATACTACGCAAACATAATTGCTTATATGCTTAACCATCTCTTGATGTAAGATTTTATTACCACGAGTTTTTTGAGGTAGCAAACACATAGTATCCTGAATTTGTTTCTTAAATTTATGTCTCCTAATAAGCTTAGTTACTATTTCTAAATCGAAACCATTACATTTTGCAATCTTTTTAATAAACTTCTTTTTCATATCTATCTTTTGTAAGCGGAAAACTTAACAACTAATGAATAAGAAAATTAAAAGAAACCATCTTTTGCTGAAAACTATAAGTTGAGTCCGCATCTTCGATATAAACGGAGACAAGATGTTGCCCATTGCTGTACCCTGTCGCTGTTCGTAGAATTTGCCTTCAAACTGAAAGCAGTTCTGGGACATGCAAAGAGTTGTCAACTTCAAGTATTCATCTATTTTTACGCGTTCAATTTTATTCTTAATCAACAAATCGTCTAAATATTTCAATGTTTTTGGAATCGGTATTAAGGGAAACAATGAACTTACATCAAATGAACCTAAAATTTCACCCTGTTTCAGCTTATGATCTTTGACTTTTTGAATAAATTCTAATGAATTTTCAATTGAGAAACAATCTGGTTTTTCTGATAAATTTCTAAATTCGTTTACTAACCATTTCGAAATGAGGTATGTCGGTGAGTTAATACCTGAAGCAACAGGTCTCATCAAATTACTGTATATATATATATGTGACTTACATATATACATTTATATGTAAAATGTATATGCATATATGCATGTGTTTGGGATACACACATACATTAAGTGCCATTGCCGACAATCAAACGCAGAGACACCGGTGTTTCGGCTTTTGAGGCCTCATCAGTGTACGTGGAGACTGTCGACAATGGCTTTAAAACTTAAAACGCTACTTATGTCAGTTTTGCGTGGTAGATGCAGTGAGAGTATCACAGCGACATCTAACACCCAAAAGATGACACAGAAAAAGCGATGATGTTAGTTTTAACATCCATGTGTTTACACTTTTCATTTTCAAATTACTCGGTTTATGGATTTTAGGTAAACAGTATAATCCAGGTACAAATGTGTTGCTTATATTTAAGCGAAATTTAAGGGAAGAAATTATTGAATGTGAACAACATTTCTTGTACATTATTAAACTTATCATGTTTTTCAAATCAGGCACGAATATTTAGAACGACAATTATGGTACATATAACATGTACAGGTAGTGGAATTTAGAGTACATTTTTTAAACCGGTTCTCTCATAGCATATTTCTCTCAAAGGCAACTAGGTAGACGTATTTATATACATACAGGGTGTTCACACTTAAACCCGCACCATTGGTAACTCCGTTATTATTGGAGCTACGAATTCGTCCAAATTAGCAAACTAGTAGGATTTTTCCTGGCGGTTACGACGATGAAAACAAAAAAACAATTGAACGTCGCGTTTTTCAGATATTTGACAAAATGTAATTTTTTAAATGGAACACCCTATATATTTTTATGCGGTTGAATAAAAAATTTAGTTCTGAATAAAAATGTTTAAATACATTATCTTAAAAAATTGAAAATAAAAAAGTTATCACGTGATTTCTTAAACATTGCATTTTGTTTAAAAAAATTTATGAAAGACGTAGCATGTTTCACATGTTTATCCAATTGAAGTCATCTTCAGATATTAAATAAAAAATATCATAAACATCCTTAAAATTTGCTTACTTTATCACTAAAACGTAAGTTTTCAAATGAGATACCGTGCATTTTTAGGGATTTAGGATTTGTTTTTAGGGATGCCTAACGAAATTTGTAATTAAATAATATGTACCGATTATTGTATACTATTCTCTTGTTGAACGGATGAAAAAAAAATGTGTATAGGTCCTAGAATGTTTGTTCATAATATTCCTAAATGAATTCAAACGAAACGTTGTGTTTTTAACGAAATTTATTTTGATTTCGTCCACGAAACTTAAGAATAACAAATAAAAGAATAATAAACACTATCAATCAACATACATAACTAAAATAGTTGTTCGAAAGTACCACCTTCTTGGTCCAGATACTTGCGGGCTCTTTTCTGAGTGCAGCGCGTGGCTTTGAGAAGGGTCCTTCCATCAATATTCCGAATAATGGCCGTAATGTTATTTTGAAGTTTTTACACATTTTGGTAACGATGTTTGTAAACTTCATTTTTCACTCGGCCCCATAAAAAAAATCTAGCGGAGTTAGATCTGGTGAGCGTGGGGGCCACAGAACTGGTCCATGAGTTCCAATCCAACGGGGTCCAAACAGTCTCTCCAGTAATGCGTTAACGATATGGTGATTATGAGCCGGTGCACCGTGTTGTTGGAAGTATATCCGCGGCCTATCCATCAAGTTCACGTTGTCCACGAAATCTTCCAATACATGAGACATAAAGTCCTCATATCTCTCTCCCGTTAATGAGCCGCGGTAAAAAAAAGGACCCACAATTTTAGATCCAATCATACCACACCAAACATTAAGGCTGAACCGATGTTGTGGATTAGTGGGATGAGTCAAAAAAGGATTTTCCTGACTCCAAAAATGATAGTTTTTTCGATTAAACATTCCCTTATTAGAGAAGTTACTCTCATCCGACCATAAAACATATCGAGGAAAATTAGGATCTTCTTCACATTTATGTAGGAACCATTCACAAAATTCCATTCTTCTTATATCATCATTAAGATGCAAAGTTTGTACTGGCCGATATTTGTATGGCTCAAAATTATATTTTTTCAAAATTTTATGAATCGTTCCCAATGAAAGGTCTATTTCTCTTGCCAATTCTCTAATTGAATTGTTAGGATACGCCTCAAAATATCCCAGCACATTTATCTCTACTTCCTCACTAACCACAAATTGCTTCTTCGTTCTATTCTTCTTGAAAACCTCTTCGTTTCGCCGAAATTGTCTGTATAATTCCAAGAAATATCTTCTTTGAGGAATCGCGCGCTCGGGAAGCATTGCACTATAATGTTCGCGAGCTCTAATAGTGTTCTTTCTCTGAATATGTAAGCTTCAATAATATCACATTTTTCCTCATGTGTGAAAACCATTTTTATTAGAAGAAAACAAGAAGAAAACAGCAAAATAACAATGCGAATTTTAAAACACTGACAGATTAATTTGACGGATTGTTATTGAATTTTTTTTTTTATTGGTGCCTATTTGATCAAAATTGTAACAACTATTGTAATGTAGGCTAATTTCATTTTCTCTTTTCCTTTTTTTCTGAGTGGAATTTTAAATTATACTGTCCCATTTTAAAATGGGTACTTTTCTGATTATCTCGGGAATATGCCCCTTTAAAGAAATCACGTGATAACTTTTTATTTTCAATTTTCTTGAGATAATGTTTTGAAAAATTTTTGTTCAGAACTAAATTCTTTATTCAACTGCATAAAAATATATAGGGTGTTCCATTTAAAAAATTATATTTTGTCAAATATCTGAAAAACGCGACGTTCAATTGTTTTTTTGTTTTTATCGTCGTAACCGCCAGGAAAAATCCTACTAGTTTGCTAATTTGGACGAATTCGTAGCTGCAATAATAACGGAGTTACCAATGGTGCGGGTTTAAGTGTGAACATCTTGTATATGTATGTTGTTATGCATAATAACAAATTTGCTTTAATATTAGGAATCTGTCAAATTCAGAAAATGTGTTAAACCATAGGAGAGTCACGGACAGAATATGAGTGACTCAGTCACTCACATTCTGTATGCACATTCCACAAAAGTCGAGGAGATTCCCCACGTGATTTCGGAAATAAGTTTTCAATTTTTCTTATAATAGCCTGGCGTGCTATTTTGACAATGATTTAACGACTTATTTTAATTTTAAAAATTCCTTTATAGGAATAAATATTACCAACAACCAGGAACCAAATATTCCAATAATTTATGAGGATTGTTAGCAGCCGCCCCTTTGAGCGCGATAGTTTGGAAATAATTAAAAATCAAGTACCATGTTTCTTTCTTCTAAAGTATGTATGTTTAGTAATCAATTAAACACTCAGAAAAGATCGCGAAAATAATTTAAACAGACTTATATATATATTTGGTCCATCTCTGTTATAAACGAATAAATTTAGTTTTGGAAAACCAGCTGATCACTACCAATAAATATATAATATATAATAAGTTACTACGGGTATACTTATAATGATGTGAAATTTAAATTTTATGAAAGACGAACTAGTAATTTATTTTCATTTATACTTTATTTAGGATCTAGTAATTTTATTCTTCAGGATGAATGACTGCATAAATATAATATACAGTGTGGCCGCCGTTCATAGCGCGATGCATGTATTAGTAACTACTGGTCGACTATAAATGGGCGTGCCAACTTGAATTGCCACACCGACAGCGGGCGTATAAGTTATACGTATAAATGTATTCGTAGGCAAATCAAGTGAAGAGCAGTGTAATAGGTATTGCGTTCCCGTTGTAAGTAATTATTTGTAGTTGATTGAAGCATCAGATAATCACTGATAATATGTCAGTGAAGTAACTCATCACAGCTTCATAAACAACATAAAAGAGCAAAAATAAATAATAAATAACTCCTAGACTTTAAAATAAAAAAAACTTCTTAACAAAAATAATATTTTTCAACAAATATTATAATCTAAAAACTCAACTATAATAAAATACTGAAACATAAAATATTTACTTCTTAAAACAGAATTGTAATTCAACATTGCAATTAACCTGTAATTAGCTAAAAAAATGTTATTCTTAAGCAATAATAAAACTCGAACTGACGCTGACGCGGCGAATGCGACTGCCCGACTACACCGTATAATGTAGATTTTTTGGACAAATACGAGTGCATCATAGGCATATGCGAAATACTAGCTCTGTTGTAATCCAGTATAACACTGCGTCTACTTGTTTACCGTTCTAATACACAGACATCTCTGTCTGTTTCGCTTACTCTACAGGTATCGCGATAATGCAGACGCACGCGGTCTTATGGTATATATATTTATAACTAGCTAATACGGCAGGCCTAGAAGGCCCGCTGCCGCCTCTTATTCCGCTTACAGTTGAGGTACCGCTCCCCCTTATTCTTCTAAATTTATTGCGGATTTTGTCTTTATTGCGTTTCAGTTTTTGAAACACCATATAATTCCGATATGTAGCGAATAACTAAATATAATTGTATTTTAGATGTTCAATATTGCTTAGTTGTTTTTATACACCCCTGTATATAGTTTACAACTATGCAATATTTTATTCAGAATGCTTATCGGATGAAATGATTAATAATAGATTTAGTGATAATAGCAGTTTTTAAATTGAAAATGTTTAACGGCTGTCCATGAAATAAGATGTATTTTATCGTTTAATGTTATATTGACATTTTTCACATACTTTTCCTGTGCCTCACAGACGGTAGTTTTCACTCTATTTATAATTTTTCTACTATTATTGGCTTTTGTGCCTTGACTTGCCGATGATTTATTTCACGTTTGCCTAATTTGTCTATAGTTTGAATTTTGTTTGTGGGTATAAAATTAGAATAATCTCGAAATCTGTGTTTTTTGCATCAGTTGGAAAATGTGATTTGATAGTTTTTGTTAATAGTGTTTCAGTCTATATACATATGTCGATTCCATTGGTCTTCTTGGTTTAAATGAAAATTCATTAGAATTTAAAAAAAACATTTTATTTTATACAAACTTGTAGATAGCTTTATTAAAATTATGTTTTGTTGACGCGAATGTATACTTTTAAATAATTCATTTAATTATTGTTCTATAACAAATAATATTTATTTCATTGGCATTTTTTATAATGATTTCCATTCCTATACTTTTATAATTTGCAGTGTTTCTTTGTGGTAAATTGTATTACAACTGTCAGTTATATATGATTCTTAATAATGTTGGTAAAGCCTTGTTCACACTGTACATAATTATTTTCTTTTACATTGTACACCTATAATTTAAGGAATATATAAATATAATATATGTATTATGGTAATATTGATTACTTATTGTTATATTCGAAAATACTGTAAAACATCCTTATAGAATTTCTATTTTGAATTATTGTAATTGACGATGTCGCGGGACGTTCATTTTCATCAATGATAATTAAACAATCTTTTTTGAATACGTATGATATTACTTCTCAATTTGCCTGACACAGTAACAACATGATTAAGTGCTTGTTTAATCTAGTAGGAATATATTTTAGTTTCTTTTTTCTATTTACAATATCTTATAATATTTTGAAGTATTTTTACAACTTAATTCATGGACGAAAAAAATGAGTAGAAAGTATTTATAAACAAATAAGTAATCGAATTTATAAATTTCTTACCTATACACTATTATCATTGGGCCAATTATTATATATTGCAATATTTATTGTGTTGAATGTTTGTGAGCTAATGCTTCAATCTTTTCGAGCTTGAATTCGCCCTTTTCGCGTCCGCTTACAGCTTTTTACAGTTTCCTGTAAAACGCGATCACTCTCGTGGTGGTTTTTAGAATGTAAGATTTTATAGACTTGTGGCACACTCTGTATATACATATATTTTGTAAAGCCAATTGTATATTTCATTCAGAATTCTTCTAGAATTTTTTTTTACACAAACTGTTACACAATGAAGAGCGAGAAAGATAATTTAATGTTAAACATAAGAATGATGTTAAAGTATCCGATGAAACAATATGCTCAATAAGTGCATCATTTTTATTGAGACAATCGGGATAATACGCTATTGAAATAACAGTGGAAAAATTTAGTAGATTAACAAAATGTATGTCAATTGCTCAGAAACAATTTAAGACAGGCATGCACAATATTAATAAAAAAGAACCTAATAATCAGTTTGACACTGAGATATTTTCACCCAAATTATTTGAAGTGGAACAGCGCTTTCATTATGAAATTTTGGTCAGCATAATTGAAATATTCGTCTGTCACATACTCAAAATTAGTTCGCACGTCAATTAAAAATGAAGGACTTGTATTGAAGAACATTTTAAATTTTCAATGAATTACATATATACTACTCGCCCGCTATCGCGGGCTCGTCATTTTAATTGACATACTCAAATATACGTAGTATCTCCATAGTGTTTAATATGTTTACAACAAATTTTGTTTGGTAAATGGGCGTCGCTTTCAAACATTCTTATAGAATGCTAATGAATGCTGATGAACTTCGAACATATAGCTCGCAAACGTATGTATGCGAATGGGTAAAGTAAATTTAATTTATAACGAATATTACTTTCTTACTACCTTTTCGAAGTCCACTATCGTTAATAAAAAAAGCAGAGTATATTTTATCTAAAATTATTCTCCTTCTGTTTTTGACACAAATCGGTACACACTCAAGAGCGAGAAAGGTAATTTAATGTTAATCATAAGCCATGTTAAAGTATCCAAAGACACAATGAGCTCAAAAAGCGCAACATTTTTATTAAAACAGTTTACAATACTATTTTGATGTAAAGTGTGACCCTTCTGAAATCCACTATCATTAATAAAGGAGCACAAAATAATAATAAAAGTAAGAAACCCAAGTTTTAAATTTAAGCCCTTTTCAAGCGCCTTTCCTGTAAACAGCGCTTTCTAGAATGTCCATTTTTATAAATTTTTGAAGCACCCCTGTATATACATATATTTTGTTAAGCCAATAGGATATCTTATTTAAAATTCTTCTCGAACTGTTTTTAACACAAACCGGTACACACTCAAGAGCGAGAAAGGTAATTTAATGTTAAACATAAGGCGTGTTAAAGTATGCAAAGACACAATGAGATTAAAAAGCGCAACATTTTTATTAAGACAGTGTACAATACTATTTTGATGTAAAGTGTGACCTTTTTGAAATCCAGTATCGTTACTAAAGGAGCACAAAATAAAAGTAAAAGTAAAAAGCTCAAGTTTTGAATTGAAGCACCTTTCCTGTAAAAAGCGATCACTGGCATGACGCTTTTTAGAATGTCCGGTTTTATAAACTTTTAAAGCATCCCGGTATATACATATATTTTGTGAAGCCAATAGTATATTTTATTTGAAATTTTTCTCGAATTGTTTTTTACACAAATCGGTACACACTCAAGAGTGAGAAAGATAATTTAATGTTAAACATAAGTCGTGTTAAAGTATCCAAAGACACAATGAGATTAAAAAGCGCAGCATTTTTATTAAGACAGTTTACAATACTATTTTGATGTGAACGTGTAAAAGCCTGTCAATCTTTTCGAAGTCTACTCTCGTTAAGAAAAAAGCACAAAATAATAATAAAAGTAAAAAGCCCAAGTTTTAGATTTAAGCCCAATTGAAGCGTCTTTCCTATAAAAAAAAACGCTTTTTAGAATGTCCAGTTTTATAAACTTTTAAAGCATCCCGGTATATACATATATTTTGTGGAGCCAATTGTATATTTTATTTAAAATATTTCTGGAATTGTTTTTTACACAAACCGGTCCACACTCAAGAGCGAGAAAGGTAATTTAATGTTAAACATAAGTCGTGTTAAAGTATGCAAAGACACAATGAGATCAAGAAGCGCTACATTTTTATTAAGACAGTGTACAATACTATTTTGATGCGAAAGTGTGAAAGCCTGTCAACCTTATTGAAATCCACTATCGTTAATAAAGGAGCACATAATAATAATAAAAATAAAAAGCCCAAGTTTTAAATTGAAGCCCTTTTCCTGCAAAAACCGATCACTGGCATGACGCTTTTTAGAATGTCCACTTTTATACACCTTTGAAGCACTCCTGTATATACATATATTTTTTAACCCAATTGGATGTTTTATTTAAAATTCTTCTCGAACTGCTTTTAACAAAAACCGATACACACTCAAGAGCGAGAAAGATAATCTAATGTTAAACATAAGTCGTGTTAAAGTATGCAAAGACACAATGAGATTAAAAATCGCAACATTTTTATTAAGACAGTGTACAATACTATTTTGATGTGAAAGTGTAAAAGCCTGTCAACCTTTTTGAAATCCACTATAGTTAATAAAGGAGCACGAAATAATAATAAAAGTAAAAAGCCCAAGTTTTAAATTGAAGCCCTATTGAAGCGCTTTTCCTGTAAAAAGCGATCACTGGCATGACGCTTTTCAGAATGTCCACTTTTATAAATTTTTGAAGCATCCCTACATATATTTTTTTAAGCCAATAGTATATTTTATTTGAAATTCTACTCGAACTGTTTTTTTACAGAAACCGGTTCACACTCAAGAGCGAGAAAGGTAATTTAATGTTAAACATGTCATGTTAGAGTATCGAAAGAAACAATGAGCTCAGTGAGCGTAACATTTTCATTGAGACAATGTACAATACGATTCTGATGTTTGCGAATCTACTGTTGATACGAAAAAATTAAGTATTAAATTTAAACCCTGTTCAATCACGTTTCGAAGAATCACCAAATTGAAGACGTAATAAGCGACCACAAACATCCCCGCATCTAAACTTTCACATTCATACGTTAATTTTCAAAAAACTCTTCCTCCATTTTGTTTTTTTTTGACATTTTGACTTTGGAATCGTGATCGGCGACCCCCAAAACTCCCGTATTCTAAAATTTCACATTCATACGTCAATTTTCAAACAAATTTTCCACCCTTTTGTTTTTTTTGATATTTTGACTTTGGAATCGTGATCGGCGACCCCCAAAACCCCCGTATCTAAAATCTTACATTCATACGTCAATTTTCAAAAAAGTCTTTCGCCGTTTTGCTTTTTTTGATATTTTGACTTTGGAATCGTCATCGGCGACCCCCAAAACCCCCGTATCTAAAATTTTACATTAATACGTCAATTTTCTAAAAAATCATTCGCCATTTTGTTTTTTTTGACATTTTGACTTTGGAATCGTGATCGACGACCCCCAAAGCCCCCGCATCTAAAATTTCACATTCATACGTCAATTTTCAAAAAATCTTCCGCCATTTTGTTTTTTTTTTGACATTTTGACTTTGGAATCGTGATCGGCGACCCCCAAAACCCCCGTATCTAAAATTTTACATTCATACGTCAATTTTCAAAAAATCTTCCGCCATTTCGTTTTTTTTTGACATTTTGGCTTTGGAATCGTGATCGGCGACCCCCAAAACTCCCGTATCTAAAATTTTACATTCATACGTCAATTTTCAAAAAAAATTTTCGCCGTTTTGCTTTTTTTGATATTTTAACTTTGGAATCGTGATCGGCGACCCCCAAAACCCCCGTATCTAAAATTTTACATTAATACGTCAATTTTCAAAAAATCTTCCGCCATTTTGTTTTTTTTTGACATTTTGACTTTGGAATCGTGATCGGCGACCCCCAAAACCCCCGTATCTAAAATTTTACATTCATACGTCAACTTTCAAAGAATCTTCCGCCATTTCGTTTTGTTTTGACATTTTGACTTTGGAATCGTGATCGGCGACCCCCAAAACCCCCGTATCTAAAATTTTACATTCATACGTCAATTTTAAAAAAATCTTCCGCCATTTTTTTTTTTTTGATATTTTGGCTTTGGAATCGTGATCGGCGATCCCCAAAACTCCCGTATCTAACATTTTACATTCATACGTTAATTTTCAAAAAAAAAAATCGCCGTTTTGCTTTTTTTGATATTTTAACTTTGGAATCGTGATCGGCGATCCCCAAAACCCCCGTATCTAAAATTTTACATTAATACGTCAATTTCCAAAAAAATCTTTCGCCATTTGTTTTTTTTTGACTTTTGACTTTGGAATCGTGATCGGCGACCCCAAAAACCCCCGTATCTAAAATTTTACATTCATACGTCAATTTTCAAAAAATCATCCGCCATTTTTTTTTTTTTTGACATTTTGACTTTGGAATCGTGATCGGCGACCCTCAAAACCCCCGTATCTAAAATTTAACATTCATACGTCAATTTTCAAAAAAAATCTTCCGCCATTTTGCTTTTTTTGACATTTTGACTTTGGAATCGTGATCGGCGACCCCCAAAACCCCCGTATCTAAAATTTTACATTCATACGTCAATTTTCAAAAAATCTTCCGCCATTTTGTTTTTTTTTGACATTTTGACTTTGGAATCGTGATCGGCGACCCCCAAAACCCCCGTATCTAAAATTTTACATTAATACCTCAATTTTCTAAAAAATCTTTCGCCATTTTGTTTTTTTTGACATTTTGACTTTGGAATCGTGATCGGCGACCCCCAAAACCCCCGTATCTAAAATTTTACCTTCATACGTCAATTTTCAAAAAATCTTCCGCCATTTCGTTTTGTTTTGACATTTTGACTTTGGAATCGTGATCGGCGACCCCCAAAACCCCCGTATCTAAAATTTTACATTCATACGTCAATTTTCAAAAAATCCTCCGCCATTTTGTTTTTTTTTTGACATTTTGGCTTTGGAATCGTGATCGGCGACCCCCAAAACTCCCGTATCTAAAATTTTACATTCATACGTCAATTTTCAAAAAAAATTTTCGCCGTTTTGCTTTTTTTGATATTTTAACTTTGGAATCGTGATCGGCGACCCCCAAAACCCCCGTATCTAAAATTTTACATTAATACGTCAATTTTCAAAAAATCTTCCGCCATTTTTTTTTTTTGACATTTTGACTTTGGAATCGTGATCGGCGACCCCCAAAACCCCCGTATCTAAAATTTTACATTCATACGTCAATTTTCAAAAAATCTTCCGCCATTTCGTTTTGTTTTGACATTTTGGCTTTGGAATCGTGATCGGCGACCCCCAAAACCCCCGTATCTAAAATTTTACATTCATACGTCAATTTTAAAAAAATCTTCCGCCATTTTTTTTTTTTTTTGATATTTTGGCTTTGGAATCGTGATCGGCGACCCCCAAAACCCCCGTATCTAAAATTTTACATTAATACGTCAATTTCCAAAAAAATCTTTCGCCATTTGTTTTTTTTTGACTTTTGACTTTGGAATCGTGATCGGCGACCCCCAAAACCCCCGTATCTAAAATTTTACATTCATACGTCAATTTTCAAAAGATCATCCGCCATTTTGTTTTTTTTTTGACATTTTGACTTTGGAATCGTGATCGGCGACCCCCAAAACCCCCGTATCTAAAATTTAACATTCATACGTCAATTTTCAAAAAAAATCTTCCGCCATTTTGCTTTTTTTGACATTTTGACTTTGGAATCGTGATCGGCGACCCCCAAAACCCCCGTATCTAAAATTTTACATTCATACGTCAATTTTCAAAAAATCTTCCGCCATTTTGTTTTTTTTGACATTTTGACTTTGAAATCGTGATCGGCGACCCCCAAAACCCCAGTATCTAAAATTTTACATTCATATGTCAATTTTCAAAAAATTCTTACCCGATTTTGTTTTTTTATGACCTTTTGATTTTGGATTTGTGATCGGCGACCTAACACACCCCCGTATCTAAAATTTCACACTCATACGTTAATTTTTCAAAAAAATCTTTCGCCATTTTGTTCTTTTTGACATTTTGACTTTGGAATCGTGATCGGCGACCCTCAAAATCCTCGTATATAAAATTTTACATTCATACGTCAATTTTCAAAAAAATCTTTCGCCGTTTTGCTTTTATTGACATTTTGACTTTGGAATCGTGATCGGCGACCCCCAAAACCCCCGTATCTAAAATTTTACATTAATACCTCAATTTTCTAAAAAATCTTTCGCCATTTTGTTTTTTTTGACATTTTGACTTTGGAATCGTTATCGGCGACCCCCAAAACCCCCGTATCTAAAATTTTACATTCATACGTCAATTTTCAAAAAATCTTCCCCCATTTTGTTTTTTTTTGACATTTTGACTTTGGAATCGTGATCGGCGACCCCCAAAACCTCCGTACCGAAAATTTCACATTCATACGTCAATTTTCAAAAAAATCTTCCGCCATGTTGCTTTTTTTGACATTTTGACTTTGGAATCGTGATAGGCGACCCCCAAAACCCCCGTATCTAAAATTTTACATTCATACGTCAATTTTCAAAAAATCTTCCGCCATTTTTTTTTTTTGACATTTTGACTTTGGAATCGTGATCGGCAACCCCCAAAACCCCCGTATCTAAAATTTCACATTCATACGTCAATTTTCAAAAAAATCTTCCGCCCTTTTGTTTTTTTTTGACATTTTGACTTTGGAATCGTGATCGGCGACGTAAGACACCCCCGTATCTAAAATTTTACATTCACACGTCAATTTTCAAAAAATCATCCGCCATTTTGTTTTTTTGACATTTTGGCTTTGGATTCGTGATCGGCGATCTAAGACACCCCCGTATCTAAAATTTCACATTCATACGTCAATCTTCAAAAAAATCTTACGCCATTTTGTTTTTTTTTTGACATTTTGACTTTGTAATCGTGATCGGCGACCCCCAAAACCCCAGCATCTAAAATTTTACATTCATACGTCAATTTTCAAAAAATCTTCCGCCATTTTGTTTTTTTGACATTTCGACTTTGGAATCGTGATCGGCGACCCCCAAAACCCCCGTATCTAAAATTTTACATTCATACGTCAATTTTCAAAAAATCTTCCGCCATTTTGTTTTTTTTTGACATTTTGACTTTGGAATCGTGATCGGCGACCCCCAAAACCCCAGCATCTAAAATTTTACATTCATACGTCAATTTTCAAAAAAAAATCTTCCGCCATTTTGTTTTTTTTTTGACATTTTGATTTTGGATTTGTGATCGGCGACCTAACACATCCCCGTATCTAAAATTTCACATTCATACGTCAATTTTCAAAAAAATCTTTCGCCATTTTGTTTTTTTTTGACATTTTGACTTTGGAATCGTGATCGGCGACCCCCAAAACCCCCGTATCTAAAATTTTACATTCATACGTCGATTTTCAAAAAAATCTTTCGCCATTTTGCTTTTTTTGACATTTTGACTTTGGAATCGTGATCGGCGACCCCCAAAACCCCCGTATCTAAAATTTTATATTCATAAGTCAATTTTTAAAAAATCTTCCGCCATTTTGTCTTTTTTTCACATTTTGACTTTGGAATCGTGATCGGCGACCCCCAAAACCCCCGTATCTAAAATTTTACATTTATACGTCAATTTTCAAAAAATCTTCCGCCATTTTTTTTTTGACATTTTGACTTTGGATTCGTGATGGGCGACCCCCAAAACTCCCGTATCTAAAAGTTTATATTCATACGTCAATTTTCAAAAAATCTTGCGGCATTTTGTTTTTTTATGACATTTTGATTTTGGATTTGTGATCGGCGACCTAAGACACCCTCGTATCTAAAATTTCACATTTATACGTCAATTTTCAAAAAATCCTTCGGCAATTTTTTTTTTTTTTTGACATTTCGACTTTGGATACGCGATCAATGATACCACAAAAACTCCCAAGTGCCGAATTTAATTTAATCAAAAGAGAGAAATTAATTTCAGGTAGCTCCGCCCACTCAGCATGTATGCGTAATCGTTGTCATAAGGGCACATAAATGTTAAAAGCAATCCTTTTCCCCATTAAGGCGTACGCGTTCTGGAATTAACGTATTTTAATAATATATAATCATTAAAAGAACAATCAACCTGTATATCTATAAAAATGTCAAGTCAAGCGGGTGTATTATGTCGAGATTGAGATGCTGAACTTGTCGGACCGGAGGGACTGATATTTTTCGCCCGATTGTAGTACATTGAATCATATGCACATTGAATCTGTGACGTATTTCGGCCATTTTTCTTACGAAATCTGTCTGCAAACGAATTTGAAAGTGCTCGTGCCCTACATTGCGTGCGTTTGTCGACTCGAAATAAGCATGTAAGAGACCCCGAGTAGGCCGTTCTTTAAGACCTCGGGTCTTGTTGGGCGCTCGCAACCTTCAAAATTTCGTATTTCAGTCTTAAAAGTGAATCTGTAGCTGCAACTTGCTAGTTTGACGTTTCCCGAGATTTATTTTGATTGTCACGTGAATCGTCATGATGACGTAAGCCATTTTTCTGTTAAAACACCGAGTGCACGCTCCTCTTCAACGGGCGATATCTCTGCACACGCTCCACTTGGGAAGAAAATCTCTTCGACGTCCGGAAATTCAATGTCGCCCCTACCAACATGCCAAAAGACAGCCCTTAATTTCGCGTATCCAGAGAGGAGTTGCCCGCCCCGTGCACCCAATTTTCGTCGATTTTTCGGGCGTTTGGTTGCCATTGACTACTCAGCTTTTAGTATATATAATATATATATATGTATTGAAAAATTGAAAATCTTCTTGGTAGTAGTGGCATACAATGAATTAAAAGTAATAACAATATGACAACTGTTTGTCAATTAGAAAACAATGACAAATATAAAATGTAAATCAAAATGTATAAATGAAAATGTAATCAATAAGCATAGGACATTTTATACATTTTGATTTACATTTTATATTTGTCATTGTTTTCTAATTGACAACCAGTTGTCATATTGTTATTACTTTTAATTCATTGTATGCCACTACTACCAAGAAGATTTTCAATTTTTCAATACATTTGTATAATTGGCAAAGAATTGTAATATATTTTATATATATTGCGCTAGGTAATATCTCATACATATCAGTTCAATCCTCGAAATAATTATAAAATCCTATCACAGTTTAAATGTCATAAATTGAACTGTATATGCAATGAAATACCATTCTAGACATATTTTTTTTTAAAATTGTTATTATTTGATGAACAACCCTTGTATGTACTAGTTTTATAATCTCTTTATATATCATCTACTATTTCTCTCATAATACGAAGATATTTTATTTATATGCCCGACTAGCTTTATATTTTATCTTTACCTAAATTATTTTACTCTCTTCTACCTCTTTATTTTATTTACAGTATTTAACTCTGCCTTTAATTATATGCTTTGATAAATCTCAATCATCCTTTTTGAATTACTTATTTTCTCTCTAAATCAACATTATATAAAATACCGATATCTGTATTATTTTTATACATAAACCAATTTACTAAGAAGTGTCCAATAAAACACATAGATGTCACCACTACTCATACCATTTCAATATATCTCATGACATTTATTTCTTGGAGGTTATAAATAAACCAAAATATTTCCTTTAAACGAGAATTTGACTATGATAAAATAAAACGATATTTTACTAATAAATAATATGTTTATATTCAATCTTCATGTGTTTTTTTTTATACGGGACAATGGTTAACAATATTTTAATAAGGAAACTGAATATTTGACGTTTATAAAATATATTTTCTCAAAGTGTTTAGTACCAAACCCAACTAAATAATGCAGGTACGTACCCTGATATAATTAACTATTGATATACAAAAATAAGTAAATCTTTCTAATATTTTCTTCTCAAATTAATTTATACTATTATTATAATGTGTTCAAAACTATTTCCTAACTTGATAACTCCATAAATTTGTATTCAAATGAAAATTATTCATAATCTTGACATATTACTGGATAGTAGAGAATTCAAATAATTTATGTTGTTTATAACACATGTACTCGTTGTGATAACAATTAGTACAGTCTATTTCTACACTGAATTATATTGCAAATAATTAAATCTTCTCCAACCTTCACAAAATGTTATCTTTCTTTACTACTGACACAAGAAAAATTACTAAAATGGTTATACTTAATTGTTTTCTTCTTTTAGATGAGTACTATCCACTTCTTGATGACGGGTTTCTAGACGGATACCACTTCTCTGATGTTGATAAACTTCAATCTAGTTCAAACTCTTGTAATAAAAATACCAACTATCCTGTACAGGAACTTGCTCGATGTGGGAATAAATAGTCCTTTCGATATTAAGCCAAATCTCTTCGTGCACAGCAAATTCTCCAATACACCCGGAAACTTGTGAAATTCACCAACCTTTATGGATCTCTTGTGATAATCTGCCTCTATTGAAAACCAGTACTTCTGGAATCTGCTACCTTTTATAATAACCGGAACTTGAAGATTGCTTCACCCTTTATGGAATTTCAAAACTCTGGTACTAAATAGCCTTCTGAAAACTTCTATTATCCCGGAGATAACAACCCTATTTCGGATCTATCTGGATCTTGTACAACTTGGTAAGTACAATTATTTTTTTTTTATATTAATTTATCTGTAGATAAAGAAATTTGTAACCTAGCTGGCTTACTTTTATTATACACAGTGCCATTTGCTTATATAACACCAAGGGCAACCTCGCCGGTTACAGAATTGGTCTTCTGAATGTCGTCCAGACACCAAAAATACGCACTCCTGGCTGCCTATATGTTCAGGCTTCAATGTTATGATCTGGTAAAAGTACGGCCGTTGACCTTAATGTCAACTTGTTCGGGCGGTTTAAAATAAATCGAAGTTATGGTGGTTTTAGAGTGGTGCCTTGGGACAAAAGACCTATTGCTCACAGCTGACTCAGCGGAGAAAAATAACGTGAGTACTTCTTATTGTTTTAATATGATTCGTTACTCTTGAATATACTACTTTCTCTATCTCACTAGCAAACGGTAAAGGTAAGCAAAAAAAAACACACGGTTAGAAATTCATTTGAAAAGTACATAATAATTAACTTTTATTTCTGTTAAAACATTATAAAATCATATCAAACGAATAAACAATTCAGCAATTAAATTATGGTCACAATTGATACACATTATGGTTTAATATTAATTATATATTTACAAAATCTATGTACATAAATAGAATACAAATTAAATACGCGTCAATGACCTCTATATGTCGCGTATAAAATCAAGCAAGAACGTTTGTACGTTCCTAGTCCCTGAATTAACAATTACAATCCCAGAATATTCCGTTAAAGAAAAACATAAATAAAATGGTGTTTGAAATAAAGTACGGATGATCAGGTTTGCTTAAATTATATTACAACTAAATTTTTGTACGTTACCCTGCTCGCAGAAGAACCTTATATATATTTCGTCGCGGAGAACAATTTCAATCGGTACGGACTTTCGCGCGTCTATTCGGTGAATTATTATTATATCTTTGTTTATGCTACAAAGCGCGGACAATGTATTGAATTTATACGCGCGTTACAAACAAAATTTGAAATCTAACGTTTCTGAAAATGAAATACATATATTAAATACAGAGATATATATATACATAGTCACGACATTTATAGTCTGACTCGGACGGGAATTATAGGTAGTAGCGGTAAAAATGTCTATTCCTTCACGACCCCTGGTCTGAATGAAACAAACACTTTCGGACGGATTTTAGCGGATTTTGAAACGATTACTTCACGGCGCATGAGACCTGAATGTAATACGTTTCTAGGATAAACACCTATCTTTCCCACGCCATCAAGGCTGAGTAAAGAAAGGTAAAGGCAGCAGAAGGATAGGAAAATAAAATGGAAGAGACACACTTGTTGGTGGCTTTATATATCCGTAAACCCCCCTATTTCTGTAGGAAAAACTCGTTTTAAAATATACAATTTGCGCGCGACTACGAGCATGACGTATACATCCTTATATTGAAAAATAACAAATAACTTGAATGATCGTTGCACATGAATACATATACAGGTCCGTCCAAAACATTTTATACAATATTTGAGCAAAATAACTTACATTCTATTAATTTAATATTGTTAAATAAATTAATAATGGACTAAAAATGTTAATTTGTGCAATTAACGAGGAACTTCGTTACAGCCCCCTCCTTAAAAGTAAACAACGAACCCTAACAACTAAATATCAAAAGTACAGAAACGGAAAATTAAAATTTAAACAATTAATTCTTGAAAGTCTATCATCTTAAAATTAAAAACTAAAACTCGTCAGTTTATCATCACTCACGATGTCTATGACGCACGCACTATCACTGCTTGTTCTGTCTTTTCAGATTCGCGTGGTGGATCTCAGCTTCTCTGCGAGTCATCACGACGCTCACTCCGTCGACCCGCACATGGACTCGCTTGTTCCCATGTCGCCTCTTACGGACTCCTTTCCCCAGCGAACCTTCCTTCCTCACCCAGGCCCCAGGATTTGCCAGACGAGGTTTAACGGTCGGCGGCGGAATCGTCGGCAGCGGCGGAGGGTCTGAGCAAAGGAACGGCATGTCCAAGGAAAAATGAGGCAGAAAAGGAATAACTGGTAGATTTGAGGTACCATGTGCGGAAGGCGGCGAAGGAATTGAGATTGTCGGAGGGGAGGCATTGACAAAGGGTGCTTTCTTTGCTTCAGGCGTCGCTGGCAACGGTGACAATAAGTCGGGCACTGGAGAAGCACCGAAAAGTTGTAGAAGCCTGAAACCCAGATAGGCTTCTGCGTCGGGACTGTGTAACGTGGGTCCCACATCGACTGTCGTCTCATCGGAGGGCGGCACGGAGACTACTGGCTTGGGAGGTGTCCTGCAACAATATGTCTGATATTTCTCCTCCATGAGGGCAACGGTCGCTGGTGACACCAGATAGCGAGGCGTTATTGGTCGTTCGGGCGTCTTCAACCCAGGCGGTGTACCCCACAACGCTCGATATCGATCATCCATGGCGGATGGCGGCGGAGATACCAAGGGACGGGGAGCGGTCATCTTGCCTGGTTGCTTGGAAGTGCCCATTGCATCGACTGTGTATACTGGATGGTACGTACGAATTTATATATCCTCCTGGCCTTCCCCCACTACTTCCAGCGGATTTGGAGGTGGAAGATCGGTTTGGAGTTCGTCTGCGGACGGAATCTTTACATCTTTCACATGGACTTTCACGGGTTTTCGTCTGTTTGGTACCTGTAACATAAGAATAGACGGAGACAGGATCTGGATAACTTTAGAGGGACCTTCAAATTTCGGAGCAAGTTTAGCGGTAAATTTCTTAGAGGCGTCGGATAAATTATGGGTCTGGTGATATACCCATTGTCCAATTTGAGGGCGGTAAGGACGATGTCTCAGATTGTAGGGCCTACTTTGCCTCTGGAACGCTTGAGCCAACTTTATCCTGACAATCTTGAAAAAGTCGTCCAATTTCGACAGTTCTTGAGCCAATTCTTCTGTGTTCGGTCGAGCAGGATCCATTAATTGCCCATCAGCGGTTCTCCGCAGAGAGCTCGGCGGCATGAGTTCTCTACCAAAGTTAAGAAAGGCAGGTGTGAATCCTGTAGACTCATGTTTAGCGGTGTTGATGGCGAAAACGAACTGAGGTAGGTATTGGTCCCATTCTCTATGATCTTTATTGATGTATTGTGCAATCATAGGTCCTAATACCCTATTTGTCCTTTCCACAGGATTCGATTGCGGAGCATACGGAGCATTAAATCTTATCTTGACACCTAATCCATTAAAATAACTGGTGAAACTGTGACTGGCAAATTGCGGACCATTGTCAGCCAACAGGATCTTCGGACAACCAAAACGATAGATTACCTTTTCCTTCAGTGCCTGGATGATGGTTCGTGATGTGGCAGAGCGTAGCGGCTGGCACTCTACCCACTTCGTGAATCGATCATGTATTACCAATAATGAAGTATATCCTCTCTTGGAACGCGGAAAAGGTCCGAGGAGGTCCACACTCACCTGTTCCCATGGACAATCAACGGGTGAGAATAACATCTGGCCTAGAGGTTTTCCCTGATTAAATTTATAATGTTTACAGGATCGACATCGATTGACGTAGCGGCGGACATCTCTGAACATCCCTGGCCAATAATATAACGAAGCGGCTCTCGCTATACTTTTGGCGACCCCAAGATGTCCAGCTTCAGGAGCGTCATGGATTTCCTTCAGGACGTCGTTTCTGTCAGGCGTAGCTACACACAATTTCCATGCGCGCACTCCCTCGGTATGTTGTGTATCAGGTATGTGTCTGTACAAATTACCATTCTCCAATCGGTATTCTTGAAATTTTTCAGGATCTGACTGAACGTCCGCAGCCTTCTTGTTATACCAAGAACAAGACGTTTCTTCTAACAAGGCACAGGTATCTTCATCGGTTTCGTGTTTGAAAGGAAGCGGTGCTCGGGACAGAGAATCGGCTAAGTTATTCATCGCTCCTTTACGGTATTGAATGACAAAATCATACTGTTGTAAATCAACAGCCCATCGACTGAGTCGTCCTGACGGATTCTTCAAGTCATTCAGGAATCTTAAACATTGGTGATCGGAAATAACGGTGAATTGGTAAAATTCTAAATAGTACTTAAATTTTTTGATACCCCAAACGACGGCAAGAGCTTCTTTCTGGGTCGTCGAATAATTTAATTCTGCCTTACTTAAAGTCCTACTGGCATAGGCAATCACTCTTTCGGCACCCTCTATTATTTGTATTAAAACGACTCCTAAACCTTTCTCACTGGCGTCGGTATGCAATTGGAATGGTTTGGAGAAGTCCGGACACGCGAGAACTGGGCTCTCTGTTAGTGCTTTCTTTACGGCGGCGAATGCGGCGTCTTGTTCCGTCGTCCATTCCCAACGCACATCTTTTTTAATTAATTTTATGAGCGGAACGGTAAGTTGTGCGAAATTCGGTACGAACCGACGGTACCATGACGTTTGTCCCAGAAAACCACGTATTTCTTTCTTGTTTCGCGGCGGCGGTACATTTAATATAGCAGCGATCTTGTCCGGGTCTGTACGGATTCCGTCCGGTGTTACAACATGACCTAAATATTTTATGTCTTGTTTGGCAAAAGTACATTTGTCTGGTTGTAGTTGAAGGCCTGCTTCCCGTAAACGCGCGAAAACATTACTTAAATTTTTCAAATGCTCTTCAAAAGTCTTGCCTAAAATAATGATATCGTCCAAATATACAAATGCGTACTCTGCCATTTCGGGACCTATCACCGAATCTAATAGGCGTTGGAACGTTGCTCCCGCACTATGCAATCCATACGGTAATGATACAAAATGAAATAGGCCCTTTCCCGGAATTGTAAAAGCTGTCACGGGTCTGCTATCCTTTTCTAATTCCACTTGCCAGTACCCACTTTTAAGATCAAGCGTCGAAAAATATTTACTGTCGCGGAGTTTATCAAGAATATTTGAAATATACGGCAAAGGATATGAATCTTTAATCGATACAGAATTAATTTTTCGAAAATCGACGCAAAACCGAACGCCACCGTTCTTTTTCGTGACCACGACGATTGGAGAACTCCACGGACTGTTACTGGGTTCTATTATACCGTCTTGTAGCATCTTGTCCACTTCGGCGTCGATTAGTGCTTGCTTCTTCGGGTTGCACGGATAATAACGTTGTTTTATTGGGGCGGTATTCGGTTGCAAACGGATTGTGTGACGTATTAAATTCGTCCGACCAGGCACGGTAGTAAATTTACTTAATTCTTGATCAAGGAATTTTTTTAAGGCGGTCTCGTGGCGGTCCTGTACTCCGGAGATCCCACAGCTCGCGGCAAAGACTGCATTGTCTCCCTTAAAGTACAGTTTCCTTTCGGAAAAATCGAGAACAGCCCCAATTTCCTTGAGAAAATTAATTCCGAAGATGACTGAGCACGGGCTCTTCGGCATAATTATAAAATTTACGTCTGTAGTTCGGCTACCCATGCGGACCGGTAACAAAACTGAGCCAGGCGATTCTACAACGTCTCCATTTGCGAGGCGGACTTTAGATTTTCTATTTAAGACGCGTTGTGTATTGTTTTCCAACAACCGGGCAACTAGCGATTCGGACAAAAACGATGAAGTCGCTCCGCTGTCCACGAGGGCTCGTAAATTCTGGTTATGTATGTGTACGCGGATCCAGACGCGATTGTCTGGCACTGTCGAGTCTTTGATACCTGTGTTTGCGGATTCAGGCGGCTTTACTGCTTGCGGACGGTCTTTGCCTGCAGACCGCCCTTCTCGGCGTTTCCCTGGCATCGGCAGTCAACGGAACGCACATTTAACTTGCCACATCGTGAACAAAACATTTTAAATGGGTTACGGCAATAACCACGCGTATGCCCCTCTCTGCCACAGCGCCAACAACGGTTTTCCGGGTGTGATAATTTTTGTGACGGCGACGGCGGTACAGGAAATTGGCGAGGCTTATTATCCTGGGCGGCATATGACAAATGATGCGAACGCGAAGTACTCGGTTTATCGCTGGGCGGACGTTCCGGTGCTGATAGCGTACTTTCTTTCTTACAAGAGCGCGCCTGCTCTTCCAGCAGTAATTCGTAGTCGGCAGCGAGTTTAGATAATTGCCGGAGGGATTGTATCGCGTCCCTACGTATATACATCCTGTAACTAGGTGACATGTTACCGTATACACGTTCCAATTTATCACCTTCGGACATATCTTGGCCGCGTCTCATCAACGTCAATATGGCGGTTAAATAATCTTTAAAAGATTCTTTTGGTTTTTGCAACCGAGCGCGTATTTCTTCTTCGATTGAAAAATTATACCGAGGCGGAAGATATTGAAGTTTGAAATCCTCTAAGAACTCGTCCCATGTACCCCATAAAGTTTTATTATTCCGGAGCCAAAGCAGTGCTTTGTCTCTAAAAAGCTCAGGCAATGCATGTAGCATATGTTCGTCTTTAATCCCATAGCATACTTGGAGTTCGTTGACTCTTTCCAGGAAAAATACAGCGTCCGAGCTGCCATTAAAATGAATCCCCCATTTCCTTATTTGAGCACAGATTTCCGCGGAAGAAATCTGAACGTTAGTGTCCCTTTGCGGTGGAGCGTTTCCCTTATTCGTTGAACCCGTTTTATCCTCTTTCAGAAAGGTACTAATGCGTTTACGTACGTCCTCGACATTACCGGTAGCGTCTAACCCTAAAGATTCTGCTGCGGCATTTAAATCCTCTTTTTTCAAAGTATATATCCACCCAAGAGGGTTTGGATTTTTGCCTTTGTCCTGATCGGTCATTTTATAATTTATACTGTACAAAATAAAAATAAAATAATAATAAAATGAAAATGTATTGTAGTTGCAATTTTATTCTCCTATCCTTTTACTCCCTCACCATTAATAAAGAATATGTACGTTTTACTATCCTTTAATAAAAACTTATCTCTATGTATGTACATAAAAATGTGTATCAATTTTCCTATCTTACTATTTACAAAAAATAATTATACATGTATATCTAGCGGAAAACTGTGAAATTATTCAAACAGTTTTATTAAACGCGGTGGAATTTAATTTTTTAAATCTCTTAAGACACGGCCAAACGTTCTGGGCGCCATCTGTAACCTAGCTGGCTTACTTTTATTATACACAGTGCCATTTGCTTATATAACACCAAGGGCAACCTCGCCGGTTACAGAATTGGTCTTCTGAATGTCGTCCAGACACCAAAAATACGCACTCCTGGCTGCCTATATGTTCAGGCTTCAATGTTATGATCTGGTAAAAGTACGGCCGTTGACCTTAATGTCAACTTGTTCGGGCGGTTTAAAATAAATCGAAGTTATGGTGGTTTTAGAGTGGTGCCTTGGGACAAAAGACCTATTGCTCACAGCTGACTCAGCGGAGAAAAATAACGTGAGTACTTCTTATTGTTTTAATATGATTCGTTACTCTTGAATATACTACTTTCTCTATCTCACTAGCAAACGGTAAAGGTAAGCAAAAAAAAACACACGGTTAGAAATTCATTTGAAAAGTACATAATAATTAACTTTTATTTCTGTTAAAACATTATAAAATCATATCAAACGAATAAACAATTCAGCAATTAAATTATGGTCACAATTGATACACATTATGGTTTAATATTAATTATATATTTACAAAATCTATGTACATAAATAGAATACAAATTAAATACGCGTCAATGACCTCTATATGTCGCGTATAAAATCAAGCAAGAACGTTTGTACGTTCCTAGTCCCTGAATTAACAATTACAATCCCAGAATATTCCGTTAAAGAAAAACATAAATAAAATGGTGTTTGAAATAAAGTACGGATGATCAGGTTTGCTTAAATTATATTACAACTAAATTTTTGTACGTTACCCTGCTCGCAGAAGAACCTTATATATATTTCGTCGCGGAGAACAATTTCAATCGGTACGGACTTTCGCGCGTCTATTCGGTGAATTATTATTATATCTTTGTTTATGCTACAAAGCGCGGACAATGTATTGAATTTATACGCGCGTTACAAACAAAATTTGAAATCTAACGTTTCTGAAAATGAAATACATATATTAAATACAGAGATATATATATACATAGTCACGACATTTATAGTCTGACTCGGACGGGAATTATAGGTAGTAGCGGTAAAAATGTCTATTCCTTCACGACCCCTGGTCTGAATGAAACAAACACTTTCGGACGGATTTTAGCGGATTTTGAAACGATTACTTCACGGCGCATGAGACCTGAATGTAATACGTTTCTAGGATAAACACCTATCTTTCCCACGCCATCAAGGCTGAGTAAAGAAAGGTAAAGGCAGCAGAAGGATAGGAAAATAAAATGGAAGAGACACACTTGTTGGTGGCTTTATATATCCGTAAACCCCCCTATTTCTGTAGGAAAAACTCGTTTTAAAATATACAATTTGCGCGCGACTACGAGCATGACGTATACATCCTTATATTGAAAAATAACAAATAACTTGAATGATCGTTGCACATGAATACATATACAGGTCCGTCCAAAACATTTTATACAATATTTGAGCAAAATAACTTACATTCTATTAATTTAATATTGTTAAATAAATTAATAATGGACTAAAAATGTTAATTTGTGCAATTAACGAGGAACTTCGTTACAAATTCACTCAAGATACACTTTTCTCTTTTATAAATATCTGTTATCGCGTTTATATCAGAAAAGATATTCTCTTTTCTCAAAACACGTATATCGCTTTTTCAAATTAGAAAAATTCTCTCGTTTATTTATTCATTACCTTAGTAATCCTTACTCATTTTGTATTCTCCAATCAAAGTTTTACAACAGCAATAACCAATGATCTAATACTATTATACTACTAGATGGAGTGTACGCTATGTCTTGCTGATTAGGAAGTGACCCACACCATACGAGAAAGAAGGAAAATATATGAGCGTCGAAAGTTTGACAAGGATGAACAAAATTGACCGTTTTATGTGGGCAAAATTCAAATATGTTGCTATAGCTTGTAATGGCTTATAAAGTTTAAAAGTATTATTTTGTTAAAAATATGCTATATTAAGAGGAAAGTAAAGGTATTGCAACTTTAATAATCAAAAAGATAAATAATTAAATATATATTATTAATATGGTATTAAATATATTCTGTTTAATAACATTTTAAAGGTATCTATGCTAGTTGCCATTCTTCATTAAGGAAAGAAAATTAAATAAATATGACTTTTAATGACTATGAGATAACTATATGATTTTGTTCTTCTAATAATACCTATTTTAGCATGTTTGATGATCATTCAGTTTTTATTTAAAACAGTAGTATTAGAAAAATATTTTAAAAATCACTACAGATAGTTGGAAATTTTGAATTGACCACTAGCATTTTTCAAAATATTACGTTCTGAAAAAATAAATATAGAAACTGGCAGCTTTCCTTAGGTGTTCCTTACAACTTCTGATATATTCAAAATAAAAGACAATTAATGCTTAATTTTTTACTAAAATATAAGTACATATAATTAATATGGATTAACAAATACGTAAATGGTAAATATGTGATCGCAGAAAAATGGAGAAAGAAATATTGAAAATACATAAAGCTAGAATAACAACTTGTATGATTTCGTGAGATGTTTTTTCTGTGACTAATTCAAATACTTCAACAATAGTTACATTTGGGGATTCTGAGCTATAAGGTAAATAGAACATTAAAAATATCTAGGTAGAATAATAACTACAAATAGAAATCTTACTTTAACAGTTCTTTGCTTGGTGCATCAGTAATTTTTAATCGTTGAGATTGCATTTTGGGGCAAATATTTTCTTCCATAACTTATAACAAAATCTTCAGGAACAAAATGCTCTGAACACAATCTTGAATATTTTGATGGCTTAAAATCCTTTCGTTTAGTACAAATTATCCACTGCTTGCATAGTACTTGATTAGATTGAAAACTAAAAATTTTTATATCAAATCTACAAATCATGTATTTTATTAAGAATAGTTAACCTGTGAAATGATACGTTCATTCCCTTTTCTGCCCTATTAGTACAACCATATGCTGCACATGATATTACCATTGTGTCTTAAATATGTGACTCCAAGCACTGCGAAGCTGGTATATATAATATTCAACAATTTAAAATATTTATTTCTAATTTTGTTACTGATAATAGCACTTTTAACCAAATATATATTACACTAAATCCATGAGAACACTGTTAAATTATAAGCTGAAGTTAACATTTGCCAATATTCTTGATGATTCTCAATTTATATACATTACCTATATCAAATAAAAATGAAATTCTTAAAATGTGTCTAATTACAATCATAATTTTATAAATAAAAATAGTTGATTGAATCATCATGAATCCACAGTTGTCTTTATACTCGTATTTCTTTAAATAAAAATAAAGTCAGTTGTGTATGAAATAAAATCAATTCTAGAAGAAATCTATTAATAAAATACATAATCCAAATTACCAAAAAGACAAATAAATATGTATAAATCAACAAAATTGAGAAAGTTTATATACAAAACAATGCGATATCGCCATGTTTTGCCCACAACTAACGGTTTTGTATATCTGTCTCCTTTGTATGTAGAGGTCAATTCCTCTCTCTCTACAGTCCATCTAGTAGTTCTATATTATTAGATCATTGGCAATAACCATCAACAACATAGCCTTTAAATTCTCTAATATACCTAGAATACTACTTAAAATTGTATTATCTGATTATCTAAATTCTTTTCATAATTTTATCAACCCTTCTTTTCATATTCATATCCCAATACCTCTCTACATTTATATTTCTGAACACATGTCAAATAATGACAGTTCCTGTATTTCAAATTATTCCCGGGAACTGTTCTACAATACAATCTATACACCTTTCAAAATAAGATTCTAAATATTTTTATCACCTCATAAACGTCAATTACCCAAGTTTTTACAAATTTATAATACATTTTACAAAATAACAACTAATATTCAACTCTCTTCTTTCCAGAATATTTTGAACTTCTAAGAACAATGAACATGGTCAACCTTTCCATATACAGGTGGTTATTTATAAAATTCGAATACTTGTTAAATGTGATAAACCTCTTTTATGATTAACTCAATAAATCTTATTTTAAACACATCATAATAAATTTTTCTACGTTTATTTAATTAAATTTGGTAACTTTATTAACTTTCCATATTATATTGTTAACGTATGCCTTTATACTATAACAATATATATATATATATATATATATATATATATATATATATATATATATATATATATATAAATAGCAATAAAGAAAAGAAATATTGCGGATTATAGAATAATAAAGTATAAATTTCATGGGGTAACTCCGCTCAAAATGCAACTGCGGACACGTGTTTCGAACTACTTGGTTCTCGTCAGCGCAGTGTAGCCAAGGAATAGGATGGGATAACCTTGGAGCTGAAAAACATCAATCAGAGACATACACAAGGGACAGCCTACCAATTGAGGCTTCAGCTAGAGTGTCCTCGATACTGAGAATGAATCTAACGTCGCCGCGAGGTAGACATTGTCCACCTGCAAGCCATCTGAACCCACAGGATAACAATAAAGAAAAGAAATATTGCGGATTATAGAATAATAAAGTATAAATTTCATGGGGTAACTCCGCTCAAAATGCAACTGCGCAATATTTCTTTTCTTTATTGTTATCCTGTGGGTTCAGATGGCTTGCAGGTGGATAATGTCTACCTCGCGGCGACGTTAGATTCATTCTCAGTAACGAGGACACTCTAGCTGAAGCCTCAATTGGTAGGCTGTCCCTTGTGTATGTCTCTGATTGATGTTTTTCAGCTCCAAGGTTATCCCATCCTATTCCTTGGCTACACTGCGCTGACGAGAACCAAGTAGTTCGAAACACGTGTCCGCAGTTGCATTTTGAGCGGAGTTACCCCATGAAATTTATACTTTATTATATATATATATATATACATCTTTCTATCAAAGTCAGGCCAATTAGGATTTCATACAATTCTGAACCATCTATTTCTAGTAACCGTAGACAAAAAATTCTTACATAGGCGGACCTAAATGACATATGGTACACATGGAAATCATTATATACAACACTTTTTCTTTATAATAAAGTTTTTGTATATCGTCTCAAAAATACGGCAATCTCAAGCCATTGGCTTTTGGTAGCAACTCAGTCCAGTATATACACAAACATGTAATAGCACCGCTTTTCCTGAACCAGAGCAGGGTTGCCGTAACTTAACACATGAGAAGGGTGATTTTAACTTGCGAGTGCAATGTGGTTTACATTTTGTTGCCTCGTACAAAGCAAGACAGAGTAAGAAGCGGTATGGAAAATGATTATAGGTTGGGAATTATAATGGAACTTTAAATGAGTTATTTTTTTTGTATTCTACTACAGTTCATGTTTAGTTCTATTTTATTAATTAATGAAACCTATTTGAATGCTAAAGTTATTAATTTCGATCATAAGGCATCTCACAAAAATTGATAGAAACAGTTTCTGACTGATTAATTTATTAATATCGAAATGATTAACCCCGAAAGCTCAGATAAGAGTTACGCATTTGTAATGCTTGCGTTTAATAGTTTTCTTTTTCAAGCAAAGAAGTTTCTTAATTAACAAATTAAAATATTATGTACATTAGGACTGAATTGCTTGAATAATGTATGTGTATGTAGACTTAATGCCGAGCGTCAACTATCGCGCAGTGTTCCCAATTCCAAAAAACTTGATCAAAATATAAAATCTTTATCAATTTGTTTTAAATTTGATGACTAAGCATTTTTGATTCTCTTATTACGAATGTAAGAACACAAAGCTGATACAATATTGCGGAAAAGAAATGTTAAAAATTTAGTTTACAGTAGGTAGTGATAATAATGGATAAACTGCAGTTAATATATACCGTAAAGATAAACAGAATAATTACAAGTAGTATATTTTCAATTATCGCAAACTTTAGTAATACTATTAGGGCTGAAATGAAACGTATAAAACGTGTATAAAAAATATATTTATAGGAGAAATACTTATATAAATAAAGTACATTGTTAAAAATATTTATTTGTAATAAAAGTTAAGTAAATTAAAGCTTTGCATATACCGAAGAAAATATTTTCTTGTTTTCGTTTTTTTAAATTAAGAAAATTGGTATTAAAGTAAGTAAAATGCTTTTCTTGCGTGAGAAATAGATTTATTCAATTTAAGAAAATGGTAAAATTGGTTTAAGTAAATAAGTTACTTCAGTAGTATAAGTTGGTTATCACTTTAAAAAAATGGGATTTATTTCCTAAAAGCATTTATTTGCGCCAATTCAATTACACATTTGAACTAAGTAACTTGGCGATTTGTTATAGGAAAGCACTTTCTTGATAGAAGCATAATATTTATTTAATATAAAAAAAATATCTATACATCACACATTTACTGAACTAATATTTTTTTTTTGTAAATGACTACCATGTAAACATCCACTATAGACTAAATGAGCTTAATCTTAGTCTAACCGAAGTTACAAACTGTTTTGAAGTTTATAGAAAAATATTCTTTTATCACAAAACTAGAGAAGGGAATACCTATACTTTTTATTGGCTTTATAACCCCCACGCTTTAGATAAAAAGATGTGTGACTATTTTCGCCTTAAATAACTTAAAAACAACCATTCTGAAAAATAATAGAAAGAAATCCTCACTATAAGTTAAAATTGGTTACAATATCGAAACAATAACAAATAAACTTGTATACCATTGTGCAAAACAACACCCCTTTTTCTGAAGTCGAGCTTGTCGAACTTAATTATTTATGAATGGCGAATATAAAAAACATTCCTGTTTTAATAGATATAAAGGAACTGTCATGTCGTACTTAGATAAGTAGTTTTATGATCTTTTTCTTGCAACTGAAGTTAGAAAAAAAAACGGTCGCCAATGTTTTTTTCTGACCTTTTTAAATGTATGACTCCCTGGGAAGAGAGCCATAAATCTTAAAGGCTTATTTTCAAGCTATAATTATTCCTAAACTCTGTGTTAAATTAATGTAGAGGTATTTTCCTGACATCGTAAAAATTACAATAATACTGTGTAGGCTATTGATTCATATATTACATAATAATGCATTATTTTTTGAAATGAAAGAACAAATAGATAATTACAAAAATTATTTCAAAAACGTTTCTGTAGAAGGTATAGAAAATCTCATTCATCTAAACCTTATATTTAATCTTGCCAGTAATTTTTATTCATAGGTACTGAAATAATTTTAAAAAGTTATTGGAATTCTTTTCTTAACTCCGTAAATGATAGACGGGGTATTTCCGTGTTAATCGCAAGTTAGTAAATGCAAGAAGTAGACGCCTTTCTTCTAGTATATACTTTTTGAGTACGATATAGGAAAAAAATGAGGTGTGGCCACCACACAACATTCTTATATGTATGAGCGTTTTAAACTATACAATTTTAAAAAACTTTTATACAAAAGTTATTCAGAATCCTATTCTGAGTACTTCCATTGTCTTAATAAATCTCTATAGAATGAATATTTTGCAAGATATTCGAAAAAAAGTGCTACTCCCTAAGACAATGTGTTACTTCCGGGCCAAATTTTTAAATTTCATATATACAAAGAATATTGCAAATCCAGCTCTAAATACTTTTGTACTCTTGATAAATATATATGGAATGCATAATTTACCATATTTGCAAAAAATCGCTATTTGGTAAGAGTAAAAGTGGTACTTCCGGTCCTAATTTTGAAATTTTTTTTATACAAAAGGTATTGAAAATTAAGTTCTAAATACTTTTATACTTGTAACGTACCTGTCTAAAAAGCATACCTTGCGAAAGATTCGCAAAAAACTGATTTTCGATGCGAGTAAAAGACCTATTTCCGGTAGGAATTAAAAAAAAACTGTTTAATAAAATTTTTCTCAAATGTAATTTTGAGTACATTTAAATTCTTTATAAATTTGTTTAAACTTAGTAATTGACCAACTATTGGCAAAATTTAATTTTTTCGCTGAAGTAAACTACTACCGATTTTGCTGCAAAACTAGTCAGATCTCAAGACGGAGATTATACACGTAAATACAAATTTTGGAATTGATATCTATAACGGTTTGACCACTATCGTGGTCACACACAAACACACAGAGAGAGAGAGAAATTGTGTCTGGATGAAAATTATTGAAGCGACCTTTATCTACAGTTCTTTATAAAATATATTATTAAAATTGTTGGTTGTTTTTATTTACCTAATAAGGATTTTATAAATTGGTTTCAATAAATAATAATTAATAAATAAGTTTACTGGCTTTCATATAAAAAAAATGACAATTTCACTGACAGTTTCTAACCTATTTGCAAATATAATCTCAAGATTCACATTTACAAAGTACAAAATACCTAAAAAGATGATTGCTTGATTTTGAAGTGTACGAGATTTTTCTGCACACAATTGCACATCGGGTCTAAAATTTGCTGAAGAGTAAATGTTTCTAAAGAACAGACAATTACATATGTATTAACGAATTTATTAAGAAGAACTGGAAGTTAGAACGCAAATGTACCTAGTTACGTTCCACGTGAGCGATCTAAATTAGATCTTGCTATTTGTCCTATGTCTCCTATGGTTTTAGTTTATGGGGCAATTCTAAATTTAAAGTAGACATAAATAGGCCCAAAATCTCAAGATAATCATGTAGAGACATGTAAAGTTTTTTTAAATTGTCCAGGCAACATTAAGAAAGACATTATTGTATTATCAAATCATTAAATGTCAAATAATGTCATTTTGCGCAATTTTGATTCATTTTTTTATCTCCTTTTGTAGTTAAAAATATTGTTTAATTAAAATAAAAAGCTTTCCTTTAAAAAATTTTTTAAAAGATTTTATATTAAAAATTTCAGTGATTTGTAGGTATTTAATAATAGACATTTTCGATAAAAACATTCTTTACATTTACTAATACCGCGCAATAAATACCGCGTGCATGTGAATAAATTAAAAAAGAGAGCCCAATGTTTCAAAACGTAAATGCGCGGTGTTTTAAGCGCCCGATAATCACCTCTATTTCTAAAGCAATGCAAAGGGTCACAAAGTCCATCGTTCCGCGCCGCTACATTGTGGAAATACTCGTACAAATATACAATATACCACGCAATGGCAATCCGCACGGAAGCAATCATGTGGTGTAAAAGTGAGGATAGCAGGTAGTAAGAATCACGATGCATCTAGACCTTTATGTTAGAAAACAAGCATTGTTGCCAGGCTTAATTGGCTCAGAATTGTGCATATGTAACTATATACAGTATATTACAACAACGACTTCAAGCGGCATAACCTAGAACTAAACAAACGGTTATTCCTACAAAGCTGAACCATCATAAATGTCCATTTTTTTCGTAACCGGCAAGTACTAAACAAAGACAAGCCTGCTGGGTGACCGCGAAATTGAAGGTCACTTCAAATTGTATTGGTATGTGTACTGTACGGCTTGAGTTAAAGAAGTTATATAGGGAAAACGATCCTGAGCCATATATATGGTTCAGGTTTGTTTGCCTGGCTCAAGATTGTGCATTCATCGTGCTATATTTGGCCTGACTTTGTATGAAAGATTTATATATATATATAGATCTTTTTACATATTTTTAATTTTTGTGGTAAATGATTTTTCCTTTTGCATTTTGTTTCAGATTTTTAGCCACAGTCTTCACCTATTATTGGACTACTATAGAATTGCAGGTCAGGAATGTAATTTAATCCAAAGTAATTGTAATTAACATCCCAATAAATTTAGTTATTTCAAATTAAATTTCTACAATGTAAGATTAGGCAATTGAAGAATTTAATTACCACCACACAACATGCCAAATACATTACGGCAAAATTTATTTACATTATTATAGACATCGACTATGTTATGTAGTTACTATGCAAGCGGTAAACTTTGTGTTTCTGAATAATAAGATACATTTAAAGCGACAATTTCCGTCAACGACGATGGTTGGAACGACAGGCAAGCATAACATATACACTATACACAATACACATATGCTAAATGGAATTCACGCTGCTTTACAAAATAAAGACATCTCGTTTGCGAGTCATAAAGGAGGTCTTTAAAATTAATTGTTTACTTGTGAATAACTAAACTGTCATCCTAAAGTGTTGGTTGCGATCTCATACGAGACTGTCCGGGAATTGTGTATCAGAGACGTGGTTGATTATGTATCTATATACATAGACACACATATTTCTCTGCAATTCACTATAAATTAATATTGTAATTATAAACCGGACGTACCAGGTTGAAATTAAGACGGAGAAAAGAAATAATGTAAACATCACTCAGTTACTGAATAGCACTATTCATATGGTGCACCGCAACATCTGTTGTTGTCTCGAAAACGGTCAACAAAAAAACGATTTTACTCTCAAGATTCCTTTCTTCATCGGCGTAGGTAGAAGGGTGACGAGTTTTTAAAATTTATTCTATCTATCCTATATTTCGGTTAAGAACCGCCTGCGTAGATGTTTACAGATGCCCATATTTTCAAGATAAAGTAATATGTTCTGGACAACCTTGAATCTGACGATGTTTTGGAAAAATTTTATAATGCTTTGTATCATATTATTGTTTTGAATATGCCTAAAACAACTTCGGCTGCTAAATCCCTTTATCCGTCTTGGTTTACTGAGCACGTCATACGTCACCTAAAACTAAAGACTTACTACAGACGGCGATGGAAGACAACAAAAACCAATTATTTTTACACCGAGTTTAAGGGTGGAATTATCAATCTTGAAAAATCCTAAAGAAGTATTTAAATACATAGTACACGTAGCATTTCACGTATACCTAGCATACTATATCATAAGAACCAACAAATTGACTTGCCACGATATATAGTTAACGCTTTTGCTAATATGTTTTCATCCGTATATTAGCATAGCTCTCAATTCCCATTTGATGATTCTCAACCCAATCAAGTTCCATTTACATTATCCAGTGTTTCAGAAGACGAGCTAATACGAATAATGTCGTCTTTTGATCAAGATTATACAGCTGGCGATGACCAAATCCCAAGCATATTTGTTCACAATATCGAATTGCTTTAGCTGAGCCTCTGGCTATAATAATAAATACTTCAATAAGGACAGCTAGTTTTCCTTGGTGTTAGCAAAGAGCAAGATTAAGCCCAATATTAAAAAAAGATGAAAGAACTAGCGTTGAGAACTACAGGCCAATATCCATTCTACCCAACTTTGCAAAGGTTTTTGAAAACGTAATTTATTCCTGCATAGTTTTCAATACAAAATCTTTGATTTCTGAATGACAACATGGTTTCATTCGTGGACGGTCTACAGTTACGAACCTACTCACTATAACTCAGTCTGTCTCTCATGAACTGGATGCTAATGGCCAATTAGACGTGATCTACACTGACTTTAGTCGCGCGTTTGACACGATAGATCATGGTATCCTTCTGGAAAAGCTCGCAGCAATTGGATTCAGCCCGTATCTGCTCAAACTTCTGCATTTATAATTGACAAATATGCGTAATTATGTCTTTTACAATGGGTTCAGATCATTTGAGTTTACTTCCTCATCCGGGGTGCCACAGTTCTCTAACTTAGGGCCTCTGTTATTTACTCTATATACCAACGATTTGCTTCAAACAATAACATGCAATGTAGTCGCATATGCGGATGATATAAACACCTACTGCTCTATACGAACTTGGAACGATGTACTTCATCTTCAAGAAAACTTGAATGGTATATCAACTTGGTGTTCCAACTTCAATTTGAAACGAAATGTAAGTAAATGTTGTTATGTGTCGTACTCTCGCAAAAATAACAATATACCATCTACCTATTCTATTGAGGACATCCAGCTCAGGCGGGTGGACAGCATAAAGGACCTTGGCGTGCTCTTTGACACACATTTGAGCTTCTCCAATCATATATATTTCACTTGCAATTCAGCTTCAAAGGCTTTGGGCTTTGTTTTGCGCAGTTGCAAGTTTTTCAAAAATCCACTGCTTCTGAAAATTTTGTATTTCAGTTTTCTCGTCAGTAAGCTAGAATATGCATCCCAAGTTTGGTCATCTCAGTACATATATGTACAACTAGCCATTGAGAGAGTGCAGCGGCGATTCCTGAAATACTTATTTTTCAAGGATACGGGAGTTTATCCGGAACGTGGCATCGATTACAATTACTGCAAGCACATGACCTCCAGTCACTGCGGGATCGCCGACAGTTTCATGGTGCACGCTTCATATGGAAGCTATGTAATGGAATAATTGATTGCCCACATCTCCTATCATGCTTAAACTTTTACATTCCCAGGATTTCCTCTCGCTCCTCCTCCACGTTTTGGTTGCCCTTTTCGAGATCTAATCTTCTTCGGGGATCGCCACTGGTCACCATGTGTCGTGCTGCGAACTAGATATATTTTTTGTTTCTAATTCAGCAAGCAATGCATAATTCTTCAACTTTATATATAAATATATGTATACCGATAGGTCCAGCTCGGAACGGGCCATAGTCAGCAATGAGTGGCAACACCGAAACCCCTCTACCCGCAGCAGCAGCACATTGCAGTTAAGAATTTAGTAAGACTTAAACCGCGCAAGGATATAGTCGTTTGCATATTCGTTCTGTATACGTAATTTGCCCATTTGTTACAGACATAGTAAGGTCCAATTTATTATTATTATTGTATTCTTAGCTGCTACGGAAAAGTAATTTTAAGTAATCAAATCAATAATTCTACAAAATAAATTCAAATTTTAAGAAAGTCACTCAAAATAGGAGCACGCGGAGTGGTATCGTACACACGTTGCCACATAGCACGTTCCATACGTATATTGTTGCCTATGTATGGCCCGTCGCGGGCTGGACCTATCGGTATAGATATAAATTGTTTATATTACAAATAAGAATATGATTGATTTGTATTAATGTACATTCCTTTTTTGTCCTATAATTGGTTTGATACTGTTGGACTAAATAAATTATTATTATTATTATTATTATTATTATTATTATTAGACAGTTACATAGAGGTACCTATTCTGAACACCCAAAATCGCTGTCATTTTGTTTCAGTTTATTGTCTTTCTATTATCACATCTTACTTGTTTTTATTTTTTTTTATTGTCTTTGCTAATATAAATATAACATAACATATCTGTTAAAACTATACGTACATTGTTACGGCTATACTCAGTGCCTATACATAAGTGTTTCTCAATATTACCAACTATGTCATTGTTGCCAGCTTAAAAATTTAGGACTCGCAACCTTCACTTGAGTTTTATCACACTGTATCTAGCTAAATATTAATTTTAGAAGGAATGTCGTCCATAACGATCTTTTCTATGTAGCAAAAACGCGAAAATATGTTAGCCTTTTTATTATTTTCTAAGGAATGGTCCTTGAATATCCAAATAAGTACATAAAAAAGAATAGTGTTTCTCAATATTACCAACTAGTCATTGTTGCCAGCTTAAAAATTTAGGCCTCGCAACCTTCACTTGAGTTTTATCACACTGTATCTAGCTAAATATTAATTTTAGAAGGAATATCGTCCATAACGATCTGTTCTATGTAGCAAAAACGCAAAAATATGTTAGCCTTTTTATTATTTCCTAAGGAATGGTATAGTTTTCATCTACAAAAATGAATTTATAGAAACGAAAATCGCTGTATTTGTTCCTCTTTGGTGTACATTTATCTATATTATATTGTTTCGGGGAAAATGTAATAGAATAGTACCTACGTCCTTTTACCATTAATATTTCAACATAAATATATAAGATAAATGAAATTTGCGAATGTGAAATTTTGTAATATATATTGCATATTGTGCATGCCTTGGTAAACACATCAAATTCCAATAACCCTTTCGAGATTCGAAGAAAGTCGGTTTGAAAACTAACCTCGCACTCAAATAATCTGGTCGATATACGGCGCCGGCAGGGCTAACAACTGCTTCACACCCTAATTACTTCTAGTACATACCTACTTGTTTCAAAAATATATATATTTGATGTTTTAGTGTAATAATTACAACCGCGTAAGAATTACATTATACACACACAATCAGAATTCTAATATTAATGTATTAAAAAGAATGATTTAATAATTAATTTAAAAAAACATTAACCACGAAAAGAAATTCATTAAAAACTTAATTGTTTTCGTTAAATGTGTCAATCTGTTTTAACAAAGAGGAATATCAGCAGGATCTTGAAAATTTTAGGGGAGACTTTTCCTCGGGGACAATTAAAAGGAATTTGTTACTTTGCTTGACCTCCCCTTTAATTGAAAAGGAATCGATATAAAAAGAAATCTACATCTACATTACTCCTTAGGGATGATTTTTTTTGCAAGAGCATTATGGAAGCAGTGTTATTTTTCTTTCTCGTAATGTGTAGTAGTTTATATCTCGGTATAATGGTATTAATAATTATTATATAGTCATTCTTCTTTAATACAATTATAAAGTGATTCTGCACTTGTTTAATAATTATTCTTTAAAGTAAACCGTTTAATTATTTGATCACATCCTTCTAAATAAAAATCCAAGCATCTTAGTCTAAAAAAGGATAATTGTTCTTTGGTAAGTGGCGTGCTGGATATTGTTTGTATCATTTTCGCACCAAAATACATATCCTCAATCGGCAGGTAATATCAAGGATTTTTAAAATCTACTTCTGCCACTGAAATACCTTGAAGGTAATCCCTTTTTATGAAACAATCGAATAACGTTTTTATAATAGTAAGTCTGTTTTTATATAGAAAATGTATTTAGGGTGTTTAGATTGCATTTCCTTATTCAAGTTATTAAAAAAGGGAAGAACAAATTCTAAAAATTGTAAAAATAACTTTGTAACAGGATCATTTAACGTTTTCAATATGTTATCTACAGACACGATATCATGGCTGCGTTCATCACACACCCAACACAGGCAACAGTTGGCAAGCCGCTAGCAAGCGGTTTGAAGAACGTCTATCCATGATGCAAACGCGTTTGCAAAGCGGTCGCCATCTTAACAAGCATAACCATTTTACGCTGTAAGTACGCTGCAAACGTGTTCGAGTGCCTGCAATTGGTTAACATTTTCGCCTCATAAAATGGAAACGAAAACTTATTTGTGGCAAAATATATGTTATTCGATAACAGATAACAGCGAAATACATCGACATTCTAGAATGTTCTGGAAACTGATGATCGGTATAATTAGGAATAGTTAATTCGAAATAATTTGTATTTCTAACAACATTCCTATCAAGTACTTCATCTTCATTATGGTCTTCATTCTCATGATTGTTGATTTGATTAATAGGCTCAGCTAAATGTAATGCTGCATTTACAAGACCATTAATATTTAAATCTACATCAAATAAGAGATCTCTTATATCCATGATGTATAAAGTATTGAATTTTCTTATAAATAATAGAATAATCTTTTTATTATATATACACCTTACTATACAAAAAACAAACAGTAAATGAACTAATGAACAATGAACACTTCTCTACCAACTAGCCGTCAATTATTCTCAAATTAAATGAAATTTCAAACAGAAAAGAATTGTGGAAGGGGTTGCCTGAATCATGGATGACAATTGTCGTTCATCACATGGACATATAAAATCACTACAAATCGCAAACGGTTTGCGCTTGGTATCATGGCTGCCTTGTGTGATGAACGCAGCCATTGGTACTAGCGACATCGGTGAAATATAACTGTAGAGGTCTATACTGTTCTAATAACCGCGAAACAACGCTAAGTACGGATATCCATCGGGTTCGACATGGGCGCAAAATTTTATGGATTTTTGTATTACAAAATACTTGAAACTCGGTATATTCGGTAATACGTTTGGGACTATGAGCAAAGTAATTATAGATATCTTTTGTGAGCTTCTCTATATACGGAGGTAGCTTTTCACATGCATAAGAAGCGCACAAATGGAAAGAGTGACATATACAATATTGCACAGGCTAGTCTTTTTCGCTTCTTCCATTTTTTAAACAAAGTGGAAAACGTTGAAACAAAAATAAAAGAAAGCCACTATTAAAATACTAACTTTATCAAGCATGTCTCATTTTAAAATTTTGACAACTTGACAGCTTAAAAATTTTAAATTGTAAAGAGGGACGAGTGATCCCACATTTGAAAGATGTTTGGAAGGTCTTTTCAAAATTTATGTTTTTTTTTAAATTTTCTTTATTTGTTAAAAACGCCCAATTTCACGGGTAGGATAATTACATCATTGTTTTCCAATCGTTTGTTCTAGTGCCAAAAGATTGAGGATGCTCATTTTGAACATTTAATATAAAATCAGAGTGATGTGTTCAGGATTATTCGGTTTTTTCAATTTTAGTAGTTTTTTTTATTCGCTACCCGTAAAATTTGGCCTTTCTTTTAATATCTTCTATAGATTTTCCAAACACCTTTCAAATGAGAGGTCACTCAACTACCTCGCCATTAAAATTTTAAAATTCCATTTGGATATTTATTCTTTGCTCTCTGATTTAGTTTAATTTTCTATCCAACTATCACCATATATTGCCGTGACCCCTATATTGGATAGGCATTATAAAATAACCAGATAATTATGTAATAGAATAAGTAAATAATTTTTAGTAGTAAGTATAATTATGGAAAAATGTATCATGAGTTGCATAACCGCAACGGCGTAACATTATGATGATAGGTATATGGTAATTAAAATTGTAACAAAATTTATATGAAAGGTATAAAAATAAACACAAAAATAAAATTCATGTATTCTATATTTATAGAAACGAGGAGCACAAGATGCAATTTCAGTATACAAAGGCCGAACCAAATTTTATGCATTGTGTAAGAGTGGCATTAAATATATTGAGTAGTAAACCACTATTCAAACTTAATAATGTGTTAAAAATAAATAACAGACAGAGAGTAATGATGAAGGATGGAATAGTCAAAAGAGTTAGTCATTTGAATGCCGAAAAGTTGTATGAAAAGGGTGAAATTAGACATTCACGACATGAAAACATCTTTCATCATGAGTAGACGTAAGATATAAAATAAGTTTATAAAAGATTGTTATTTGTTAGACATTCTATGGTCACACTTAACAATACGATAAATACCTGACACTTATATCTAAGCATAATTTTAAAAAGGAATATGTAAAAAGGTATATTTTGTTATTCGACACGATGTAATAAAGCAAAAAACTTCAGAAATAGCAGGTTAAATCCAGTTTAATCCAGGAAAATTCCAGAAATAACAGGTTAAAATTGGTTTAATCTGAATAAATCTACAAAGAAAAAACAATGTTTAATGTTGTTAACAGCTGCATACAAATTAACCTACACGAAGACGAGAGAAGGTGGTTTGAAGACAGGAATAGAGCTGTCAAGATCCAGGTTCCTGACAAAGTAATTATAAAAGGAAGTATTCCAGTCGTATGCAATGTCTTTCCTGTTATTTCTAAAGGAGATGTCTGCAAAAGAAAAATACGGATAGTGTTAAACAATGGAAGAAGGAAGTATTTAAACAATGTTGAAAAAGGCAACAAATTCATCTACAAATACAATGAGGGATGGCGTTAATAGAGGAAGACTATACCTACCCAAGACAAGAAATCGCGAATGTGCATAGACATTAACAATAATAAACAATTTGAGTGCGTGTATTTTTGTGCAATTTCTAAATGTCAAAACAATATGGGTACAGGTCAGCCTAGGGAAAACGTGAAGAAAATAAATATGAGCAGGACAATGCCAACATAAACATTAGTGCGTGAATTGTGGCGCTGCAGACCAAGAGTGGTTTTTTCCGATCACAGTTGCCGATCTTTTAGAAGAAGCGGTCGATCTTTGATTTTGTTCGAATGTAAAAATTCTGTTTGATGATTGCAGGCGTACAGATACACTGCATAGATATCATTTGTAGTAAATGTATTGAGTTATTTTTGATTTTCAATAAGTACTTTATCATATCATAATTAATTTATTGTCATTTAGTTTAATTTCATTTTTTTTATTATTAATATGGTAGATCAATATCAAGAGGAATTTGATGAAATGTATGAACATTATAAGTAAGTTTTTCTTAAAATAAATTATGCTAAAGATGCTATGTGAAAATATTCATTTTTAGCAAAGCGTTAAAACTTATTAATATTTTGAATAAGAATATTATCTTCTTGGCTATAAGTAGATTAATGTAACAAATTATGGGAGTATTGTTAATGATGTAAAAGAGCATTAATGGCACAACGTGGGAATGTTTGCTAGTAATGTTAGCTGTACATTATTAACAAGTTATTAAATAAAATTTTAATAGGGATTTCAAACATATTTAGATACGTAAAGGTAGGAGCATTTTTGATGGACAATAGCCAATTTGTGGTATGTACAACGTGTAAATATTTGCATATGATGATTGGTGACAGTCTTATCAAGGTTCAGAGGCATTTCGTGAGAATGAATGTCTTTGTTGAAGCGAAATTTAGCGTCGTATAAGAAAAGTTTTATTTCTTTGAAACTATACAATGTTAAAATTTGAATATAGCAAAGAGTGATATTTATTTTGAATCTATATGATATATATATAGTAATGTGTTTTGCGTATTTATAATGCAATGTGTTTTCGTATTTATAAAATACACATTTTTTTTGTTTGTAATTCGAAAGTAAAAAGAGGACAATTTCCTTTTACAGCCACATGTGGCAAGAGAATTACTTCACCGATATTGTTATAAGATATTAAATTGAATATAAATATTTTATGAGATTTAGTTTTTTATTAGTAACCTATCCTATTTAATTTTTAAGTAAGAAATGTTGTGGGAAAATAAAAGGAAGATCATTGCTAGAACCTACAAGAATAATACGAATGTTAATAGGGATTGAATTTATAAATTTAATGAAGAAGTCTTTTTTACATGTCAACGCAATCTCTGCATTCGTTGTATATTATGCTGCTTTGTATTATCGTAGTTTTGATTAAGTTATGCTGGTACAACTTAATCAATATCGATTCTTCAAAATATATTATTCTATCCATCACAGATATATTAATTTTAGGCAACTCTAAAATGTTATCTCTGCACTTTCTTCTCTATTTTTCTTACCAAACAAATACTGCCACAACTCCAAACGAAATTTTTCTATAATAATATTGGTATATTTGGCTACTCCTGATAAAAATTTCAAGAAAAATTTTCGTAAATTGTACCACAAACACCAATAATACAATATTGAAAAGTCTTTCTACCGTGCTCTATTTTAAGCTACTAAATTTTAGTTCAAAAGGTTACATCTATTAATTTACATTTCTTTCTGTATGGACAGCAATTTGCGCGTCTTTATCAATAAAGAGGAAATGATTACTATCAGTGGCACAAGCCACGTGACGAATCACTTCAACACGACTTCAGGACGTACAGTTCCCTAGATTACTGTGGCCGACCGCTATTCCAATTGTACTCACAATAAGAAACAAACGCATTACAATTGCCTCAAATAAGGTTGTGTTAAAGTGTACATATCCACGTCAGACGTCGAGATGCATGCGAATTATCACTGAAAGGACTCCGCAATCATACAGGTTTCCAGAGATATAGGGCCACCGAAGAATGCGAAGGTTCTTATTGTGCCTTTTTCGGTCAAAGAACTACACACTTTCATTGCAGAAGACCTACCTTGAGATACACCTTTCAAAATAAATCGTATATGGGTAAGATGTTATTATTTAATTAGTATTGACGAATGAATCAAAAACAAAAATCGTCTTAAAAATATCTGATAAATTATGTGTTTCCCACATATTTATTAAAAGGTTAATCGAATTTGGAATTTGATTTGATACAACTTTTGTGTAAACATTCAAACCGCACATACATAGAAGAAAGTCGTGTGGTACCCACACCTCATTTTTTAAATTGCCGTAACGAACATCTTGAATTAAAAAAAAAAGTAGAACACACGAAAATGCATTATTCTCAACTAATGAATAAGCAGGATGAGTGTAACCGTAAGTGGTATCAACTGAATGCATGCACAATACACAAAATACGTCAACACTTTGAAACGGTAAACGTAAGTAATGCTTTCATTCAGCAGGCGGATCGGGAACCGATCCCGCTCCAACCGTTCACTTCACAACAGTTGAGTATTCGCTGGACATGACCGCTCACCTTTCTGTCATCGTCTGTTATCTGCTATTTTTCATTGCTGCCATATGTTAAAATTATAGAGATTAAACTAAATAAACAATAATAATAAATTGTTTTTCTGCATTAAGGTTTGACGTAGTTTTTAGTGGAAGGGCTGGTTTTTCCTACCCCGAATATAATACTGAGTGAACTCCAATATTATAATACATTTATTACTGCACAATACCTTTAATTTGCTGTATCTTACTTTTCTAGTAACTTTTCTCAGAAGTACGTATTAGGTTGGTCTTGGAATGAATCAATGGCGCATGCGTACAGAATACGCTCACCAAGTGAGCATAGAATTTTTCCGCTCACAAAAATGGCGACCGCTCCTGAACATGTTCAGAGTGAGCGCTCGTCTACTAGACATGATCACTGAACAGTTGCGCAACTGTTGCGTCTGCTGAATGAAAGCAATGTTTGCATAAAGTAGAGCGTCACCGAGTGTATGTAGCGTAATTTTGCCTTGCGAGATTTTCATTCAGACACATCTACTATACTCCATTCACGTTAAGAAAACAGTGTTAGGTAAGATAGGCGATTATTTCTTGGATTCTGATTGGCTAATAGCCCAGGCAAATTTACTCCACACCTACACTTTCATCCCCTGGAGTCTTCAATTTTTTGAACTATGTGTAAAATTTCTTTTTAGTTTTCAAATAAAAAGATATGATAAAAAATGTATCGCATAATATTTGTTAATGTATTTGTATGTCAAAAATTTCTGACAGTTGATGTTACAGACAAAAATTTTTCGGTGTGATACGGTCGCCGATCGCAGCGTTAACTACTGTTTTCTTAAAATGAATGGACTATACATATTATTATGTATCTACATGTATAGGTGTAAATCACGGTATGTTACATATTTATGGAATAATATTTCAGCTTCAGCATCTAAAAATAGCTAGGAATATTATATTAGTAATAAACATATTTGAACGTTACCTACATCATAATACGTAATAAAAATGGTAAGCAAGAGTATAAAAAACAAATTGAATTATAAAACATGAAATTATGGTTAATTTGTCATTTTTAAAGTGTAGTTTAGAATGTTTTTATAATTTTGTTTGTACGTTACGTAGCTATTGTGCATACAGCACGTAATCGTATTTGGCGATGACATATTGCTGTAGCATATAAATATTTATTTTAAATAATATTATTGCCATATAATTTATATGCTGTGACAACATATATTTGTGTGTATTACCACACGTAGGGTATAGTCTTTTGTACATGCTGTACTCTTAAAATTATTCTTTATACACCAAGAACTTATAATTGGTTTTGTATTTTTATCTTATATTGTTGGATCATGTACTTTATGACTATTGTGGGTCCTGGCAATGTATGTGGTTCCTTCTCCTTTGCTGATGATTTTTCTCTTGCTCATAATAGGGAAGAGGTAATAGTTTTGTTCAAAGGAAAACTGTATGTCTATTCAACATAATCATGTATTTTTTTATTTTGTAATTTATGGATTCAAAAAATAATTTTTTTTTATATACACACCTTTATGCTCTAAACAAGATACATAATTGAAAAATGCTCATATCATTTATACCTAATGCCGGTTGTAATGTATGTAAATCTTTTATTTATTTATTTATTCTGCCAAACAAAATAAATATTTATCCTGTAAATAAACAACTGTAAACTTTTATTGTACATTTATGGATATACTTATCGATGTAATTATATTTATGTATTGGCTTCAATTAATTGCTTTAGACAACCATTTGCACGTGTTGTATCTAGCTCTTAATCTTTGCCTTGTGAAATTTTAATTAATTATTTGCTTAATTTGAAAGAGATTAATGATGTCTAGACAATACGATGAAGAAAATGCTCATTTGCACGTAACATCTCTCCAACTGACCAACACCATTAATCCTATTTGGTTGTAATTCCAACTATATAAATTTAAAACAAACCTTACAGGATAAATTATTTACTTATCTATATTGTCCAACAATACATTGATTAATCATTTGCACGTAAAAACCAATGTCTGTCCAACAATTTGTATAACTTCCTTTTCAAAAGAAGTAATAAACTTACTTGCTATCAAAATATTTATTTTGAATGTCCATTATGAACGCTTCAAGTGAATTCAAATGTATTAAATAAAATAAACTACTATGACTATATGTGTTGAAGAAATAATGAAAAACTACAATGTAACAATTTAAAACGTCTTATTCTTTAAGAGATCTTCCTTTCGTAAGTGTTCTGAGAAGTTTCCTTCTCGGAATTGTCATCAGAAGTCCACTTGTCGAATCTTGTCTTCGTATTTATAGCGGCAAAAAAAAACTATGTTGACCATTGCGCCCTCTAGTCCATATTTAGGTTGGTACTGGAATACACTTTCCCGTGAAATCGCTGCCCACATGTTGCCGTCTTGATACACGCACACATACACATATTGTTCTGACAGTTCACAATTTACTAAACGTCAACATAACTTTCCAATTCAAAGGTCCCCTCTGCCTCGCACATCATTTCCAACGGTAGGTTTATTCTTGTCGCTAATACCATCCTTCTTTGTATTCGTCAATGAACCTATTGCCTTGTTCATTGTTCGATACATATTTTTTCTTTCCATTTATTAACGTCAGTTTCACTTTTCTTTTAGCCGGATTGCGACTTGGCAAAATGGGAAACATGTTGAAGATAACCATTATTTTTCTTCCCGCACTGCCTGTACCTGTAGAACACGTCTGTTTCTCCACCGCCTCTCTATCCTCTATCCAAGATCTTTCCGTTGGTGATATGTCAATCTGCAATAGACTTTACACAAGTTTTATATATTTTGTTGTCTTCTGTAGGTCACTAAACCGTACACGTCTGTTTCCAGTCCCTGAAGCATTGTGTTACAAATAAATCATAAACACAGATACTTTTTTATTTATGATATCAGCTACCTTTAAATACAAAAATGTTATTGCTGATCGTTTCTACGTTTTACATATTTTTATATCCTTTTTCTTAGTCTAGTTGTAAGCTAAGGTAAATTTTATCTTTTAATACAATTTAGTTCATAAACTCTTTCATAAAATTTTTACTGCTTTATGCATATAAATCACAATAATTTACTCATTTATATTTCTTGCATATCGTATTTCATTCCTTTCATATAACTCTATTGGTTTCACATGACTCATTCTCTTAATTGTTCCATCCATTAACATAACTCTTTCTCTATTATTTGCCTTCATTTCCCTTTTTGACTTAAACAGCGGTCCATTATTTAGAATGTTTAAAGCAATGTTTACGCATTGTATAAAATTAGGTTCCTTTTATGATATGTAAACCATACTTTTTGTGTATCTTTTCTACAAAAGAAATATATTACTTATATTTATTTTGTCTTTATTTCATATTTTTATTTAATAAATTTTTATTCTACATCTTTTGTTTCATATTTATTTAATAAACTTTATTTTGTATTTTCTCATTATTTACTGGAATAATAATAAATTGACTATGTGTATGCAACTTTGTATACCTTCATGTAGTTCTTGTTGCATAGTTTTACTCAATAATATTTAAATAGGATTTTTGTTATTTTTATTTTTATTTCTAAGCTTAAACTAATTCTTAAATCAATCTCTAAAGCTATTCTTATTTTACAACTTTTGCGAGTTCACGGCAATATGTAGCATATTCAAGGTCATTCATAAGTAATTTACGTTTTGAGGTTATTATTTAACTTCAAACCTCCTTGGATTATAAATTTACTATTCGTTTGTTGTATTGTTTATTATACTCTATTTTTTAATTCAGCGGACAACCTTTAAATTTTTTTTTCATGTCCAAATGACACTTAATTTAATTGACAGTCATTTGACAGCTGCATTTTGTATATTCTCCACGCTTTTTTCTGCTTTCTTTTCTCTGTTCTTGTATTTATACAACAAAAATAGTTCTTTTTAAAACTCTTAGACTGTTTATTTAGTGTTTATCATAATATATCATTCTCAATGCTTATAAGAATCTGAGAATTGAAAATAAAAAAAATAGAACAAGGGAAATAGCATCGCATATCGTTTCCACAACAAGTAATATTGTATTTTCTTTTTGTGTTATGTTTCTGAAGTTACTCATATTCGATTGTTGCAGGTGTTGCAAGAAGTACAGTTTTTAAAGTTATAAAGGGAACCTTTACTTAGACCAAGCAAAGCTCTAGTAAACGCTCATTAGTCAACAACTTTGACGAAAATATAAAAAATGCTGTAATTAATTTAATTTAGTTTTGGCAAGTGGCTGATTGAATTGGACCTGTGCTCACTGGTTTCATAATAGATTCCAGAGGGCGGACATTCGATTGAACTGCGTACTTGACCCAGAAATGAACCAGTATTACGTGACTGTGAAATCATCATGGGTAACTACAGTAACACTTGGACCAGGACTACCATTTAAATAATGTCTTAATGAAATATTTTTGACATCATTAAATCAATGCTAGTTGAAGTGCATATGTTAATATCTTTTTTTGTTAGTAACATAAATTATTAATAGAACTTTCAAAGTATTCATAGAACTTTAAAAATTGACATTCACGCAATTGATTATATTTTGTTCTATTAAATTGGAATTTAATATTCATTTACTGTGTAAACACTTTTCTTTGTTAAATAAAACTGTAATGATTATCATATGCTTTCCTAAATTCCAATAAGTTTGTTATTGTTGACATTATAAAAGGCACCATTGCAGTGCTGGCGTTTTACAAGAAATTGTAAAGAAAAAGTAATCCAACGCAAAGAGGCGATTCAACCTCGAAGAGATTGATGGACAGCTAGTATTGTATAAGTACCAACTTCTTCAAAATTCGAAACGGAGCACATTTGCTCCTAACAAAAAGCAGTTATTTTACAAAATGACAAAATTCGCATTTATTTAGAGTATAAAACTATTAAAAACTTAATTTGGAAGAACTTTTGTATAAAAATTCAAATCCGACATATACAGATTACATATAGAATTATGCATTCTATATACAGGGTTAGTTAAAAGTATGGAGGCGGCGATTTATTGTCGTTAATATTCATTTTAGAGAATTATGTTCAATATAAAAGTTTGTTAGGATATTTTGATCTACATTTGAGAATATTTGATTTTTTTTTTCTTCAATTGTTTTTGTTACGCCTGTCCGCGCAGTTTTTTTTAAATGGGAACTAGTAAATTTTACTCTATCATTCGATAGAGAATTTTTTTCTCTTTACAATAATATTTTTGTTTTTTTAAAATTCATTTTAATAACTTTTTTATAAGAAAAGGCCGGTTCAAGTGTTTCACAGATGTTCGGTACATCGCAGATAGACAGAAGCGATGCGATAAACAAACTTGAGCGACATAATTTTATCAGTGGTTATTGTGTACGTCAAATCTTTGACAGAAATAATTCATTTGTGCAATTTGTTGCTGTTAATATTAACAATGGCGAGTTTAAGTGAACATGAACGAATTGAAATACTTATGATGTTGGGTTATGGAGATAGACGCAGAAGTTTACAAGACGTTTGTAATTTATTTAATGATACGCATCCAAATAGAAATCCAATTTCTAAATCCGTTGTTGGTAAAACTTTAAGACGCTTTGAACAAACTGGTAGCGTTAAAGATTTGCCAAGGAGTGGTAGACCTAGAGCAGCAAAAAGCGATGATAACAAACTGGATATTTTATTGGCTCTATCTGAAGATCCTCATTTATCAACCAATCAATTAGCGGCCAATTTCAATATTTCGCAGTCATCGATCGTGTCATTTTTAAAAAGTGAAAAGTATAAACCTTATAAGGTACACCTTGTACACGAGTTAACGGAAGATGATTTTGATAGGAGATTACAATTTTCTGAAGAAATGTTAAATATTTGCAATAATAATGAAAATTTTGTCAACAATATCCTTTTCTCTGACGAAGCTACTTTTTGCCTTACCGGTGAAGTAAACAGACATAACTGCAGATACTGGTCATCGGAAAATCCCTTTTGGTTTTTGGAGCACCATACGCAGTACCTCCAAAAGGTTAATGTTTGGGTTGGCATTCTTGGCGGTCATATTATCGGTCCCTTTTTCATCAATGGCAATTTAACTTCGGGTCTGTATTTGCAGTTATTGCAAAATGAAATAATACCTGCTTGTGCTACGCTCTATCCACATGAAAACAATGAACACCTGCCCAATGACAGTATCTGGTTCCAGCAAGATGGCGCCCCACCACATTATGGTGTAAATGTTCGTCAATATCTGGACAACGTTTTTCCCCACAGATGGATTGGAAGACGAGGAACCATTGAATGGCCAGCCCGTTCGCCAGATTTAAGTCCTTTAGATTTTTTTCTTTGGGGATACGTAAAAAACAAAGTTTACGAAGATAAGCCCGATAACGTCGAAGATTTACAAATCCGAATTACCAGAACGATACAAGAAATTCCCCGAGATTTTTTACAGAACTCTGTTCGGGGTTTTGTAAATCGATTGGGTCATTGTCAAATTACTAATGGACGACAATTTGAACACTTATTTTAATTTACTTTGTTATTAATTTGTTTAATTTTTCTTGTAAAAGTTATTAAAATGAATTTAAAAAAAACAAAAATATTATTGTAAAGAGAAGAAAATTCTGTATCGAATGGTAGAGTAAAATTCACTAGTTCCCATTTAAAAAAACTGCGCGGACAGGCGTAACTAAAAAACAATTGAAGAAAAAAAATCAAATATTCTCAAATGTAGATCAAAATATCCTAACAAACTTTTATATTGAACATAATTCTCTAAAATGAATATTAACGACAATAAATCGCCGTCTCCATACTTTTAACTAACCCTGTATATTTACCAAGAGTACAAAAGTATTTAGAGCTGGATTTGCAATATTTTTTGTATACATGAAATTTCAAAATTCGGACCGGAAGTAACACTTTTACTCTTAGGCAGCAGCACTTTTTTTCGAATACCTTGCAAAGTATGCATTCTATAGAGATTTATTAAGAGAATAGAAGTACTTAAAATGGGATTTTGAATAATTTTTGTATAAAAGGATTCTTAAAATTCTATAATTTGAAACGCTCATACGTATAAGAAAGTAGTGTGGTGGCCACACCTACTTCTTTTACTTTCTTATACGTAGTATAAGGAAGTATTGTGATGATGAAAATTTTCGACCTCGAGATTTTTGCAATGTCCACGTTTTGAAGTCCCCTAATACCGAAAAACTGGGTTTTAAAAAATCTCTCTCTGTGTCTGTCTGTCTGTCTGTCTGTCTGTGTAAGTGTGACCACGATAGCGGCCCAACCGCTATAGGCATCAATTCCACATTTTATATTTACGAATATAATCTTCCTCTTGAGATCTGATTAGATTTTCAGTAAAATCCGCAGACCGGAAGTAGTAGTTTACTTCAGTGAAAAGAACGAATTTTGCCAATTATTCGTCAACTACTAAGTTTAAACAAATTTGTAAAGAATTCATATATACTCAAAATTAAATTCGAGAAGATCTTATTAAAAAGTTTTTCGAAATTCCTACCGGAAGTAGGCCTTTTACTCTTATCGAAAATCAGTTTTTTGCGAATATTTCGCAAGTCAAGCTTTTTAGACAGGTGCGTTACGAGTATAAAAGTATTTAGAACTTAATTTTCAATACCTTTTGTACAAAACAGTTTCAAAATTCGGACCGGAAGTAACACTTTTACTCTACTAGCATTAATATAGTTTTGCAAATATTTCGCAAATTATGCATTCTATATATATTTGTCAAGAGTACAAAAGCATTTAGATTTGAAATATTTTTTATATCAATGAAATTTCAAAATTCGCACCGGAAGTTGTACTTTTACTCTTATGGAATAGGGATTTTTGCAAATATTTCGTAAATTATGCATTCTATATATATTTGTCAAGAGTACAAAAGTATTTAGAGTTGCATTTGAAATATTTTTTGTATAAATGAAATTTCAATATTCGCACCGGAAGTAGGTAACACTTTTACTCTTATTGAATAGCGATTTTTGCAGATATTTCGTAAATTATGCATTCTATATGCATAATTTACGAAGAGTATAAAAGTATTTAGATTTTGATTTGGAATATTTTTTGTATAAATGAAAATTCAAAATTCGGACCGGAAGTAATACTTTTACTCTTAGCGAGTAGCATTTTTTTGCAAATATCTCATAAAGTATGTATCCTTTAGAGATTTATTAAGAGACTGGAATTACTTAGAATAGGATTTTGAATAATTTTTGCATAAAATAATTTTTAAAGTTGCATGATTTGAAACGTTCATACGTATAAGAAAGTCATGTGGTGGCCACACCTAATTTTTCTTTATTGTTTTTGGTAAACTTGGCTAAGTTGTTACTCGTTTTGTATGCTATGTTAACATTTTCTTCTTTGAGGAATTTTGACAGTATTTCTTGTTCTTGACCTAAATATGTAAATGAATTGAATTTTTTAACTAACTTTTCATAATAGTAGGATAAGTATCATTTAAAACTTTATTGAAAGACTTATTTGAAATTAATTTATCTATTAGGTTAGGGTCGTAGCTGTTGTTCTACAACAATTTGTTTAATAATATTATATTGCTTATTGTAATCTTCACTGGATATCTCTATATTAACTAATCGATGGGTCATACTATGATAAGCAGCTAACTTCTGTTTATAAAGGTGGTTTTATTTGTTGTTTATAGTAGTGTCTGTGTGAGATTCTTTGGGGTAAATAGAGACGCATACCTTAAACGTTTTAGTGTAAGATCTAAAAAGTTAATAATATTGTTAATTTTTTTATCTATAGTAAATTTAATATTAGGGTCAATAGAATTAATAAAATCAAAAAGAGTATACAACTGTCTATCTGTTCCTGTATACCCTATCAAAATGTATGTTTCTTTATTTATCACAAAAAGTCTCACACAAACACTACTATAAACAAGTAAAAATTGAAATAAAAACTACTATAAACAACAAATCAAACCATCTTTATAAACATAAGTTAGCAGCGACCCAATGTATGCCAATCATTTATTAGAAAACGACCGTGAATTTAATTTACAATTTGATATTCTCCATGTAGAAAATAAAAGCAGAAAACTAAATCTCTTAGAGTCTCTGGAAATTAACAAAGTAAAATATTCAGAATTATTATTAAATGATAAATGAAACCTTTATTCGTAACCGTTGTTAAATTTGTTTAGACGATAAAAATAAAGGATTCCCCTAAGTGTTTTGTTTTAGTAAATTTTTACTTTCCAGAAAGTAGGTAGCTATTGTTAAAGATCAACAAATAACAATTAAGATAATATTTTTCAGTAATCCAATATGGAGGAAATACTTGATATAAAGGTAGAAGGTTGTATTTATTATTAGTTTGTGTTGATGTCCCCTACTACCCCTACAAGTTTGCGGTATGTTTTTGGGACTTGCTGTATATGTCATTGCATAGAAAAGTTGTGTGGTCATTTTTTTGTATTATGTAATCATTACTGAAATTTTATCCCTGTCCGGATTTGAATGCAATTGTGCAGTAAATGACCGTGGAACAACATGAGGATTAATAATGTCTGGTCGGTGCAATATTTCGTTAATAAACATCAGAATCTATTTTTGGCCAACGGCGTACATATGTAGTTAAGCAAGTGGGGAGCTTCAGTTAAGACACGATCGGCAGAATGGGTTAAAAATAAACGATTTACACGTCCTCTAAACTTTTCCCGGCCTATCTCCCGGTGAAAAACACTGCCATCGGAGCGAAACAGAAAATGCGACTTGTGTGGGCTTTTTGGAGTAAGACGAACTGCACGAAATGATTTTCGTTCGGCAACTTGTGGGAATAAATGTCAGTTTTGTTGGTCTATTCTATTGTTCCGATTGAAGTGATATACGGATTTTATTTACCGGTGACCTAGTAAAATTGTGTGCGTTTACGCATGGACCCACACTACACAATATGTTCGATTTCTTTTGCGATAAGCGATAATATTCACCATATGTGATTGTGTTTTTTTGTGTTCGCAAGTGGTTCAGTGCTCCACGAAAAACCACCTTAATGTGTTTACTTGTTCAGTTCGCCAAATGTGCAGAAGAAAAATACATCAACACTGTGCGTGCCAAATAAAATAAAGTGTATTAAGTCTTCTTATTAATAAGTTGTTTGTGTTTATTTTTTCTTCGATGTTGAGAAAATATTGATATTTTATTGAAAGCGAAGGAATGGTAATGATGAAAAAATATGACTTTACAAAAACATATTCCAACTTCATCTTTCTTGTTAAACAAGTCCAAAACAAAAATATACAAACTTTGTATTACAGTAAAATGTACAATATGTCTCACTAATTTGGAACCATACTATTTTATTATTAATTTTAGGAAAAAAAGTTATTCTTCATAAAAAATTCTGCATGTTCTAAAATCCAAAATAGTTTTTCTATCTGCAAGTTTACTATTATTTTTTAAATATTTGTTTAATAAGAATAATTCTAATAAATATAAGTAATAACAAATGTTCCTATGATTTGACAATATATTACCGGGTAAGCTCAAACTTATGCTCAGCTGCTAATAATTGTCTGTCACCACAAATACTTTTGTTCATTGAAAACGACAGTTCAACATCTGTCGTTGTAATAAGGGTATATTTACAAAACATACAGTTTCACGGGCACATCTAGCCTTGGTTCAGAAAAATCTACCTCTATACCAGTAAACAAGTTAACAATTCGGGGTGCACTACAAATTCCTGGATTTTTATTTAGGACTGTTTCAAACTTTCGTATGACATATCAGGTAAATAACAAATAAAATTCTTTTAAAGAATTTCTAAGTAAATACGAATAACAAACAATATAAATACACATAACTTACACATACACAAACATATAAATAGATAAAATCAGTTGTATACAGCATGTGTCAATTTTCATTAGCCATAGGCGATTAATCCATACAGTACGTGGCAACATAGTACCCCTTCTTTCCTTTCCAATGCCAGCACGACCGATGCATGCTCGTAAATACAAGTTAGCGTGGTTAGCAGTAACTATTCGACCACCGGCTTGGGTGTTTGTAATGCGTTCAGAAATAATATTTACGAGTTGCAAGGATTTGTTTTTCTTTTTCCTTTCAGTAAATGCAAAGAATTATTAAGCTGCGTTCACGCTGCATGACACAAACAAAAGCGTAATTCTAATAAAATTAAAAATAACGTAAATAAAAAAGGATTCTGAAAATAATAATAAACTACTAGATCAGGGGATCGCGGCGGCCATTTGATGTTTTCCGTTCCAGTAATAAGACGGCTTTTATTGTATACTAGATCGCAACGTGTTCGCAGCTAAACATTGAATGTAAAATCTGGTGGAGAGAAGTGGGAAGATCGGAGAAAATCGTTGTGATGTCGATTGTTGCCGGGATTGATGACGGACAGTAGGGGTGCCACGTTGCCACGTATTACTTGTATACATATAAATCGCACGTAAACATTGAATCTCTATACCTAATGAAAATTGACACATACGGTATATAAGTGCATAAACGATAAACAATACATTTGAATAGATTTTCTAAAAAAAAATCTGAATAATGAAATCGTTGTATATATGAAGGTTCAAAACAGAGTGACCATATCCCTAGTTTTGGATGATTATGAATTTAATTAATCAAATTCTAACTAAAATATGTGGCATACGCAAACTTAAATCTCGTTTAACAGCAGCTTTTAAGTTGGACCAAGTCATTTCAATTGGTTTTAACATTAGGCTGTAAGGACAAAGTCTTAGCAATTTATGGTTGCTGAATTCATATTCAGTAAATAGGTTTCTGTACCGACATGGCACGGAGCATTGTCAATTACCAACACCACATGAGTTTTATACATGTTATGGGCTCCACGCAAATACTGACGGATAAATTGATTGCCGTCTTCCATTCTAAAGGCACCTCTTCTGAATCATTCCCATATAACTAATACATACTACAACGTGTATATTAGCTCCGCGGCAACCAGCCATTATATTGCTGCAGCGGGATTCCTTTCTTAATCGTCTTTGTCTTCTTGATATGAATAAATTGAAATTTGTTTTGTCCATGTAAATATAATTGGCGCATTATCCGCTTGATAAATTAAACGTTGCTGAATATACTCACGACGTTTTATCTTATTTTCATCACTATTTGCTCTTTCAGTTTCTTTTCGTATGTCTTTGAATGTGAACATCAAATTGTCCAAATGTTTTTGAAGTGTTTCTTTAGATACTGTTATTTGATGTTGCACTTTCATTTTTAGTTTAAGTTCTTTCATTGTTAATTTTGGATTTTCTTCAATGTATTGAACGATATATTGAAGTTAAAAAGGTATAGATAGTGGATGGCTACAGGTATTCTAGAATAATGTCCATTAATATTGGCTAAATATACATGAACAGTTGGCCTCATACATTTTTGTAGAGCTTTTAAAATGGCAACTGCATCATTTGGTTCCAGTAATTGTATTATACTTCTAAAGTCGTCAAAATGTACTTATGTGATAATAGGTTGCTGCTTGTATCCATGCGTCCCAGCGCATGACAATAGGTTCTGGTGGTAGTGGCACACGTGTCAGTTTTTCACGAATTAAATGCTTGAGTTCAGGTGTCTTCACAAAAACTTTCTTGACAGAAGACACCAATTTACCTGCATTCGCGTAGTATTTTCTGACTTCCTCTGATACTCGATGAAGACCATGTTATACTGCTCGATGTTTGTTGTAAGAGCCGACCAGCCGCCTTCGTATAGGTATGCAGTTGCATCTGTCACAAATAATACTACTTTTCTTTATTTTTATCCTGCTTTTCATCCAACAGCGATCAAACAAGAAGTTACATTATGTGATATGGATTAAGCATTAGTTCTTTCGAGTTCTTTAGATGTAAGTCATTTAACACAATTTTGTAAAAAATGAGTAAATTCAGGATGATTTACCGTACAGCACTTTACGGTAGATCCGAAATAAATGCTTTCTGTCGTTCATCGGCAATCGTAGAGCCAGGAATAGGTGCTTTATGTGTATCTGACGATACATGTTTTTACTACGCAGGTTTTCACTTACCACGACAGCAATACATGGCATCACAGTTGAATGCCGCAAAATTCTAGCGCAGGCACCACTCTAATCCACTTCTTAACAATAGGTTGCGATGGTTATGGACGGGAAATATTTACGCAATAGAATACATGTAACTAATAAAAGTATAAAGTAGACTAACACGCCGCATACAGCGCCTACGAATTAACTAAAATACTTTCAGCGCAAAAGCCTGCCCTTCAACGTCGATACATTCGCCTCGATAGATACAACTACTTTTATACATACATATCGTAACTTGGAACATCGTTATTCAAGGCAAAAATGTGCTCAAAAAATAATTACTAAATATTAGACTTTATGCAAAATCAGTCAACAATTTTAATTAAGTATATAAATAAAAAATCCTGAAATGAAAAAAAGCACGAATCAAAGGTTTATTCTATTAAAACCTTCAGCTACGTAGGTAATTGAAGTTAATATTTTCTTGCAATTGAAACCTAAAAGAAATAGGGACTTTACTGCATATATTTTTGTAAGTTTTATGCAAATTACTTATCAGCAAGGATAAACTGTTTCTAAATTGAACATTATAATAAAACGAAATATTTTTTTGTAAACGAAAAATTAACTGATGTCAAACTAAAACAGTAATAAGTTCATTATTATATGTAGGACTATCATTTTAACATAAGATTACACAAATTTAACGTGAACATGTACCCATTTTCTGGCTCTCTATATGGAAAGCTTTATTAATGTTGAAGGTACAGGATCGGCTGCATTAGCAAGAAATTTGAGGAGTATTTGATGGCATTTTCACATTTGATATTTATTGTCAATTTATGAAGATAAAAATTGCCGAAATTTTCAATTATACATACCTTTTTAACAATTGAAGATATAACTAATGTAAAAATGGTATTTGGTAGTAATTTTTACATAGAATTTAATACTGTTTGTTAAGAATTCATTGCACACTTATTTATTAAGATATAACTTTGTTGTTGTTTTTCTTTTATGAGGAAATAATGGGTAAATAAGCCTTGAAAAACTATTTCATTGCGAAAAAAAATAAGAAAGAATACATTAATTGAATAATTGAATACAACTGATAATGAAACTATATGACATTAATACGTGAAGAAAACTTTATATCCTTTTTAAGCATATTGCGCGCACGGAAGAGTGTAAGAATTGGCATAGTTAAATTTTATATGGAGAAGGAATGCAGAAAGATAAAATTTGTGTATAATATGCGTTACAAATTAGAGCTCTTACTATCCGGATATTCGAGTATCCGGGATACTCATTATAACTCGAAATCCGGATCAAGATTCGAGTATCCGGATATCCGGTTTCGTATCTTTTATTATGACGCCTCAAATATAAAGCTGTCCTTATTTGTATTCTGATTAACCCTTGTGTCTATGATCGAGGTACCCGGGTATTTTTCGTTAAATTTTTTCAGATTTTATCTAAAGCTCTTCTTTTGAGGATGCACGTTTATGGCATCGACAGCCTCATCAAAATAGTGCACTTCAAGGAAGCTCTTTTTCAGCAACGGATATTTTTTAAAAATTTCATTCAACGAGCACTAATATTGTCGACCGCGAGATATCCTCGTCATGGGGGTCCACAACGTGCAAAAGCCGGCCTGTTTCGCGCATTCAATAATACGTTTAAGGAATACTGATTCGGAGGAACGAATACTGATGCGGAGCTTCATTCATCGGGCACTAATATTGTTAACTGGGAAATTTCTTTGGCATAAAGATCCAGTTCGTACAAAAGCCAGACGACATTACACATTGAAAAATAAATATATGTACATGACAATTATTTTATCATTGAATCACATATGTAAAATATCTATTACACAACTCAAACAAATATTTTAAAAATTTTAAAAAATTCTATAAATTATTTTTGGCAGATGCTGAATATGTATGTAATACAAGCATAATGTATGCAGCAACATGTTCCAATGCAACTGCAACGCTATTTCTGCATACAAATTAAAGAACTAATCGAAATCTCAATAAGTCCATCACCAAAAGTCAATTTAATTGTGTCCTCGAAATTTAAAAAAAACGAATACTGGTGCGGAGCTTCATTGAACGAATACTAATAATTTCGACCGCGAGATATCTTCGCCAGTACGTGCAAAAGCCTGTCTGCGAGTAGCACTTTTTTTCGAATATCTTGCAAAGTATGTATTCTATAATGATTTATTATGAGAATAAAAGTACTCAAAATAGGATTTTGAATAATTTTTCTATACGCTCATACGTATAAAAAAGTCGTGCGGTAGCCACATCTTATTATTTTTGTAATTTCTGGGTATTTTAAAAACTTTTTTGTTTTTGTTTTTTCTTATTCTTATTCGGATAAATATTGCCTTCATGTATAACGCGTACCAGTTTAATTGAGTCGCGTTTAGCTATCCGACATTTTTTGAACAACTTCGATTACGATTACTTAGAAAATCCTACTTCAAAAATGTTTGAAATTACGATTACTGTAATCGTTAATCAAACGAACTTAGATTACGATTTCAGTATTCCTAATTTAAAAACAAGTATCCGGATATCCGGGTATCCGGATCGGATATTGACGACTCGGATATCCGGATATCCGCGCAGAAGTAAGAGCCCTATTACAAATACATTAAATAATAAAATAAAACATGCATTGTTTACCTAACGTTCAAACTTAAAAATTTAATGAATAAGGTCGAATTTCGACCACTGGGCGACCACTAGTACTTATTATAAGAAAAAAAGAAGACAACGTACTACAAATACCAACAAAACTAAAATTTAAATAAACACTTTCAAAAAAAGTAAAAAATGTCAGGTGATCTTACCGACCAGCGACCGGTACTGGCATTACCAACAGTGGCAGCTGCTGCAGGGAGGGCAACGGGGCACTGCCCCCCCCCCCCCCCGTGACAAATTTCTTTTAACAGATAAATTAATTATAAATACCTAATTTGCATGTAATTTTTCTGATTTGTTTGATGACAAATAATATGTTTTCGGAAGTAACAGTTCGTCTTTTCAGCGCGTTTAAAAGTCGCAGTCTGACGTAGGCTCCGGGGCATCTCGCGCGACTGCCCCGTCTCACCCGTCTGTATTAGAAATCGAGCGATGAAACTGGCGCGGGTAGCGCGCGTATATATATGTAGGCGGCGGGGCACTACTCTATGGTGCCGGGTCCGGGTGGCGGTCCAGTATGTAATATACAGCGGTGAGTGTATGTTGTAATTTCTATCGGTGCAAATGCAACTATGAATTGCGTTAGTAACATTAAGACAGAATTAAAAAACCTAGGTCTCCCTAGGCCAGACTTATTGATTAAACTAGAAGATCACACATGCTAACATTTTATTTACTAATTAACAATATAAATTGTTAAGCAGAGTTGGATGATAAGTTTTCTGATGCCTACTATTGTAATTTACTTCCAAGGTTGAATAGTACAACTGTTATAAAAGTTTGTTTTTGATAATATGTCTAGACTATGTTGGCGAAAGATTTTGTAAATTGTCTTCTGCTATTTTGCGAATCTCTGGGGGCATGCAAAATAGAAAAAATCAAGTGAACTGCGTTTTTCTACTTTGAAGAGAATAAAAACATTTTCTAGAAATACCATGCGGGAAAGCAGACTATGTGCCTTAGCAATGTGTTCCATTGAAAAACAATTACTGACATCAACACTAAACTTCAATGAATGAGTTATTAATCATTTTGCTGATCGTAAGGAACGGCGGATGGATTTTATTTTCAAACAAGTTAATTAAATAGCATATTGAGTTTATTTTTTGTCTGAACTTAATTTTTGATATTAAACACTCAGATCCCGGCGCCTCCCGTCCCAAAAAATCACGGGCCGCCACTGATTACCAATCTAACATAAATAACTAATTAATCAACTACAGTTGACAAATAAGTTGAATTCCCATTAAATAGTTTACCACTATATTGGAGTTACGTATTTTATATTTTTCTCTATAAAATATTCGTTCAAAAAATGTATTCAAACGAGAAGAAACATGATATGCTTTTTTTGTTATTATGCTAATAATAGAAATAGTACGAACGCTGACAAAATATATTATCAACGCTATATGAAAAGAAGGATCAATAACTATTTGCTAAGGTTGAAAATAATTTGTAAAAATATGGATCGTTTATAAAACCAGATCCATTAAAAAAGAAATTTAAACTGGAAGATGAAGAAAAAGTTTCTGCTGATGTAAATTACAAACCCACGACATCCACTCGTGTGAGTGAACGTGCTGTTTTCACAGAAAAGGCATGTTTAATTTTGAAGCACAATAAATACAGGTTATTTAAATACAATGTTAGTAATACAATTTACGTTTTTTGCTCGATGGATTTTGAAGTATAAACAAACTATAATTTACATTTTTCGTACAGAAAATTTACCAGCAATGGAGCATTTAATAGACAAAATAATGTTTGTTGGTGTCAAGGTGATCCTCACCTTACTGTGGAAGGACAAAATCAATGCGTCTTTTCTGTAAAGATGTAACGTGAACATTTTGGTATTAAAATATAGGACCATATTTGTATGACAACAATTTCAATACGCTTTTTGCGTAACCATTTGGAAGATTAATTGGTAAACTACCACTAAATTTAATTCAAAATCACAGATACTTTCAACATGACGGTGCACTTGCTCATAATTTATGAAATATTACTGAGTAGTTTGCATTACATTTTCTTAACTGGATTGGTAATGCGAGCTCCTTACTCTGGCACTAAGATTACCGTCGGGTATTACGTGACTAGATTTCTTCTTATGGTGTGTCATAAAAAATCAAATATATAAAAACAAACCCACCAACGCTGACGAATTAAAAATGAATATTTGCGACAGCCATAAGTAGCATCCGCCCACAAACTCTGCGAATGTGTCATTGAGAGATGTTGAGAATGTTCATCCGCAATAATGGTGGTCCTTCTGAGCATTTGCTGAAATAACTTTAGCTGCTGCTTACTCATTAGTTGGTTTATTTCCATAACATTAGTTTTGTTACTTTTTGTAGTTATTACCTTCTTCTTTTTCTTAATAAATATGTCATATAATTTAATTATCATTTAATTTTATATTCAGTCAGTGTTTCTTCCTCTTATTTATTTTCCCGGAGTGAAGCAATTTTTGAAAGCTTACTTGACTATTACTTCTCTGCCGTGCCATGGTAAAACACTGTATGTGAAAAAATGTGTTTTTTAGGTTTTGCGCGTCTGCGATATAACTTTTTTCGCTCTATCTCTACCTTCTTGTTGCATTTCTTTATCATGATTTATAACGAAATTATGGAGATGGCTAAACAGTGTAATATGATTGCTCCTCTTTACGTACTCGGGTAAAACAACGCATAACGCTAAGAAACACATTGGTGCAATGGTAAAACGCTGTTATGTCTTTAAATTAGTTTTTTTTTCTAAGTTTTTCAGTTGTCATACTTTAGCAAAACATATTAAAATACCATACAGCGTTTTATCTATGGAAGTGTATGACATTTCTGGCGGCAAAACACTGTATCTTCTTCATAAACTTTCTTTGCCGTTGTTTCGATAGGTGAAGTGTATTTGTGAGGTTATGTCTTCAATTGGTTCCTCACTCTCGTGTCGTGTGCTGCTCCTACCGAAGGAAAAGTGAAAGTGGCCTCTAGAGGTAAACTTTTCTTCCAAATGGCCCTAGAACCCGATAATCAACGGGAAGTTTCTTCAATAGACACAAAGGAACTAAATCGAGATTTCAAGCATATTATCTTATGGTTAGATAATAGCGGAGGTCAAAATAAGAACAATATTTTGTTTTCTGCATTGATATCTTATTTAAATTCTCCTTTTTGTGCAATTGAGACACTTATTTTGAACTATTTTATCAGCGGTCACAAAAGCGGTATTAGTGCAAATAGGGGACTTTATGAAATTTGAAAATAAATTCAAAACATTCAATGGAAAGGAAACTAAAAATCCAAAAACTAAGTGTAAAATTTGTCAAGGGATCGTTACAGCTTTATTTTAAGACAGATTTTGATCAAATTTGTTGAAATTAAATAAACTTCTCAATAACATATATATTTATGCATATTACACCTTTATACTAGTAATAATTCTAATTTGGAATGAAAAAGAAAAGAAATTTAAAATGAAGGTAAGAGACATTACATCGTTTCAATTGAAAATTACTTCTGGATAACCTTAGATATTACAACGTCAAAACAATTTAAAGGAATATACCTTGACTTAATCATTAATAACAATTTTATTTAAAAAAATACATGCAATGGTAAACAAATTTAAACGACACAAAACGTATCTAAATTGTGTTTATGCTTTTAAATGCACGAAAAATGATAAACACTAGTGTCTGAAGTCTTACGCTAATTAAAATATACCAAAAAAAAATATTGTTCTTTTTTGATATTTTAATAATTAAAATTTCGCTAACGTCGAAAGAAGAATGTGTAAATGGCAACAATTCAAACTTTAAACGCTTCTCCTGAAATTAATATTTTAGCGTATATAGTGTTTTACCATGGCACGGTAGTTCTTCAAAAAGCAATAGTAAATGAATTACTGCCCCGTTAATAAAAATAACTAAACCATTTCCATTAAAAAAAAAATGTTACAACTTGATAATTAAGTGGGCCCTGAATTTTTAATCAATATCACTAAATTCTACGTGAAAATTGCTACCAGGTGCCGTTTTCAGTTATGTTCTATCTTCAATGGTGACGAAGATATGTCGGCGGTTTTAATTTTTTTTAAATATAATGTAATTTGACAATAAATGACAAATCTGTAAAAGCTGTAACATACTTTTCAAATTTCTGAGCAACTTTGTCAATTTAACTGACCCTGTATCTTCAATATTGAGAATTACCCATATAGGGATACAGAAAATGATTCATCTGTCATATGAAAATGACACATGAGTCGCTAGCGTTATCATGGCAACTAGCGTGCTTCCTCGAGCACTCTAATTGCATGGCATGCTAACGAACCATCTTTACGAAAAAGTATATCTTCCGTACTCTAATTTAAATATTCACAAAGTGAATATTACTATCCAAATACTGTTTAAATTACTCGACAACGCACAAATGTCTTTTTTGATATATGTCACTTGATGTAATAAAAAGTTGCATTTGATATTTAGAAATAAAAATAATATCTGGAAAATGTGGAAATCGAACACTTATCTTGAGAAAGAGAGATTTAAGACAATCTTTATATTAGTTCAGTTGGTAGAACATAGGTCCGGCAAATTTAAGATGTATGTTTGAATCATACCGATAGCAACATTTTATTTTTCAATTCCGCTCATTAATGTCAGTGTTAGTGTTAATTGGGAAGATTGTATTTTTTAAGTTTGACAGAATAAATTTTGTGTTATACATATAATGCATATTTATTTTATATAATCAATTATGTCCAATTAACTTTAGGTGTAGGACTAATACAAATACAAATATTGTATAAGACTTATACCGGGTGGTGCAATAGTGTGTCGGCGGAGCTTAGTGTGAAAACTAATAACGCTGCAGCAATGAGACTTTACGTACGTATGTAGTATGTGACTGTGCATTTTCTAATTTTATTTACAAATATACAGGGTGTTCCAAATTTTCGCAACCACATTCAACTTTTTTATTTTAAATACATTGCTGTACTTTCTAGATATTATAATGATAGCCATTCAAATTATCTTTGCAATGATATATGGATATGTGCACTTCAGACTGTTCGTTTTGATTTTATTGATAATATTGTTAAAATCTTGACAGTTGCAGCATCTAACATTTTAAGCTGTAGTCTGTAAATGGGTAGAATGCCTCACGTAACTCTTGTGTCTCTAATTTATGGACTAACACGTTATTTGTTTTGAGGTTGAACAAAGTGAATAAATATACAGGGTGTTAAATATGTCGTGTCTAAGTTATCGATCTTTGTTGGTTATTTTCTCGTTTTTTTTAAATCTAACCTATAATATTTTTATAAGTCAGCATATTCCTTGTAAAATCGCCTTTAAAATGGTACCAATAACATAGTACTTATTTCTAGTATTTTCAAAGTTATAACCCTTTAATGGGATATACTCATGTTTATAACATGCAAAATGCGGGGCATCTAATAGTTGGTTGGCCATGAAAATAAAACAAAGTAATTTTAACAAACACCTGTTTTTTAAATGCTTTATCATTAGTTTTAGAAATACATTTTGAAAATTTTCGATAATAAAACAATCTTAATTTAAAATGTGTTCAAATATATTTCCATTCTGCTCTACACATGCTCTCAACCGTCTCTGTATCGACAGACTTACATTCTCAGCTAAGTTATTCTCACTTAATTGAAGAAAAGCGTTTCTTATTCGTTGCTGCATGTTCTCTGCCGTTGTAGGAGGTGTTGCGTAAACAATGTGTTTTACAGTTGGCCACAGAAAGAAATCACAAGGTGTGAGATCTGGTGATCGTGGTGGCCAGCTTATCAAACTTCCTCTCCCAATTCACTTATTGGTGAATACCCTATCTAAATGTGCTCTTGCAGCAGCACCATAATGTGCTGGTGCACCATCATGTGGGTACCACAATCTCCTGATGACGTTATCTGGCAGGCCTTCTAATAGCAATGGTAAATTATTTTGTAGGAAATATGTGTAGATTGCACAATTTAAAGTATTATCAAAAAAGAATGGACCAATAATAGTGTTTCCTATGATGCCTCCCCATGTGTTAAAACTCCATTTTTGTTGATATAAAATGGGCTGAACAAAATGTGGGTTTGTAGTGTCATAATAATGGGTATTTTTTCTGTTTGTGGTTCCACAATTAGCAAATGTTGCTTCATCTGTGAAAAGCACATGATCTAGAAAAGTTATATCGTGTCGTAAGTGTAAAAGTAGCCATTCACAGTACACTAGTCTCCTTTCAAAGTCCGTTTGTAATAAGCCTCGATGATTTTGCATTTTGTAAGGGTGAAACTTATGTTTTTTTAAAATCCTTTTTACAGCAGTGACTTCTATCCCGTGTTGTTTCGAAATTATCCTTGTAGATACGTGCGGATTTTCCACAATGGACTGGACGACTATCACTTCATTATCTTCTGTAATCATAGTCTTACTTCTTTCATGTTCGACGTAATTCACTGAACCCGTTCGAAGAAACCTTATTAACAAATTTTCAAACGTTTTACTATCCGGTGCTCTTCGGTCGGGATATTCCATCGCATATGTTCTTGATGCTAAAAATGGATTTCTGTTGCTAGCGCCAAGAGCAAATACCATGTCTATGAGCTCCTCTTTCGAAAAATTCATTTTAAAGCAAAAACAACAATAAACTATTATGGTATCTAAATGAGAAATAATGTCAATAAAGCGATATAACTGATAACAAGGTAAATACAACACGTAACAACTACTAACAAACAAACGGAAATTAATAATTCACTAGCCGAACTTAATTTATAACAACAAAACGCAATTACAGAAAAGAGAAAATACAGAAAACGACTTTTTATGGACTTTTGAAGTAGAGATTTGACGTTTGATTGTACAGCCATTTTTTTTAAACCAAGGCCAACCAACTATTAGATGCCCCACATATTGCATATTATAAACATGAGTATATCCCATTAAAAGGTTATAACTTTGAAAATACTAGAAATAAGTACTATGTTATTGGTACCATTTTAAAGGCGATTTTACAAGGAATATGCTGACTTATAAAAATATTATAGGTTAGATTTAAAAAAAACGAGAAAATAACCAATAAAGATCGATAACTTAGACACGACATATTTAACACCCTGTATATTTATTCACTTTGTTAAACCTCAAAACAAATAACGTGTTAGTCCATAAATTAGTAACACAAGAGTTACGTGAGGCATTCTACCCATTTACAGACTACAGCTTAAAATGTTAGATGCTGCAACTGTCAAGATTTTAACAATATTATCAATAAAATCAAAACGAACAGTTTGAAGTGCACATATCCATATATCATTGCAAAGATAATTTGAATGACTATCATTATAATATCTAGAAAGTATAGCAATGTATTTAAAATAAAAAAGTTGAATGTGGTTGCGAAAATTTGGAACACCCTGTATATTTGTAAATAAAATTAGAAAATGCACAGTCGCATACTACATACGTACGTAAAGTCTCATTGCTGCAGCGTTATTAGTTTTCACACTAAGCTCCGCCGACACACTATTGCACCACCCGGTATATTTAATGGTTATATTCTTTCTGGTATCTTGTTTTTCCAATAACTTCTATCCTGTGCTTCTTCGCCTCGTGCCATATTTGTTCCTCCCCTTTTAGTCGTGGTCGTCCTAGCTTGTACTTTCCGTGTACTTTAGCTTTATATAGTTTTTTTTTTGCTAATCTATCACCCATCCTATGTACGCGACCCATTCAAACCAGTCGCCTTTCTCGGATCACCAAATCTATGGGTTTCTTTAGTTCGGCCAATACTAACTCATTTCTTATTCAATCTCTTTTTGTGATTCCTTTATTTTTCTCAAGAAATTCTTAGTAGCTGTTATTTTACATTTGTCTGATTTTGTTAAGGTCCAATATACAATGCAATATGTTAATGATGGCCTAACCACTCCCTATTCTTGAATTTTTATTTCCTGATATTCTGGTATTTTTATTTCCTGATGTACCTCTTTCTTATTAGAAAATGTTGCTTTCAAGGTGTTACAGAGTCTCCCAGCTTTTCCAACGCTTTGTTTTATTTCTTCGTCTATTTTTCCCTTCTCTTCTATGACTATATATAGGTATTTAAAATTTGGGACCTGTTCTGGCTCTCGTATTTCAATTTTAATTTTACGCCTTTTTTCCTTTGGAAGACCAACATGGATTTACTAATTTTCCTGAGTTCTTTTTGATAAAATTCTAGGTTTTGTTGTAGTTTGTCTTCTGTTTCAGTAATCAACATCATATTGTTTGCTATATCTTTGCGCCATCCCTTGCATAAAGAGCATAGCATACATCCTTGATTAAATTCTATTTTCATTTCGGATTTTGTAGATTCTTGATTGTGCATTCTTACTTTCTTTGCATTATTCCTGTATATTCATTTTTACTTCTCTTCTTTCAAACTGTTTCATATGTCATTTCTTTTTATTTTATCGAAAGACTACTAGGACTTCGGTGTTAAAAGGTGCCACTTCACAAATGATTAAAGTGTACAATCATCTGCCTTTATCTCTTAGAAATTTAACCCCGAAACTTTTTAAGCAGCGGTTCCATCGTATATTATCGGAGAATGTTATTTATACAATTGATGACTATTATAATTTGAAATTTTAATATGTTTTAAGATACTTTTATTGTATTGTTTATATACTTTTGTATTTTTTTTGACGTGTTCTACGCATTTTATGCACTATACAGAACTAAATAAAAAAAAGTCATTTTTAGCTTTTTGTCTAAATATAAAAATCTTGCATACTCCTTCCCTTCCTAAATCCATCTCGTGATTCTTCCATCGTTGTATCTAGAGTTTGTCTTAATATGTTTTCTATTATTCTGGATGAAAACTTCACTAGGTATGCTTATTAAATTGATGCTTGTATAATTTTTGCAAATCATTGCATCTTCTTTCTTGCACAATGGTATTACTATACAGTAGTGCTCACAAGGCTACGTTAATATAGAGAGAGGAGAATATAAGTGGGGGTGTACATCAGACAGCGACGAACCTAAGAGGAATCAGTTGCATAGTTGCATATAACCTGTGGGAGAGCGCAGAACAGGATTGAGTATTCATTAGCGGAAAAAGTACAAATCGTAAAGTGGTATCATCAAGGTCACTCGACTCTATCCATTAGAGGCCTTTTTAGAAATAATTTTGAAAATCGACCTGTTCCTTGTATTGATACAATTCGCCGCTTTGCAAATAATTTTGATAAATTCGGATGTGTTTCACCTTCTAAACATAAGAAACCAAAAGAAAATGCTAACGAAGAACGGGACGTAATGATATGCGCTAGCGTTGAAAATAACTTTGCACAAACAACAACGCAAATAAGTCGACAAGTGGGTGTGTCGCGTGCAACTGTGGGGAGGATTCTCAAAAAAAATAAATACCGCTGTTATCATATTAAAAAAACAAATGAAATATTTCCGCACGACAATCACGAGCGAATTCAGTTTTGCCTAAATATTATCGAGAAATCTGCACAAAATGAAGACTTTATATCAAATATACTATTCACAGACGAATCAACATTTCCTTTGCATGGTAAACATAATTCTGTGCAAGTGCGATATTGGTCTACGTATACCGCCCATACACAATACCCCCAAAAGTTAAATGTGTGGGTTGGTATACTAGGAAATAATATCATTGGTCCTTTCTTTATAGACGGGGCGTTAAACGCACAAAAATACCTTGAGCTGTTAGAAAACAATGTTATTCCCTTTTTACGGAGAATACCAAACATTCAATTAGAAAGTGTATGGTTTCAGCAAGACGGCTGCCCTGCCCACAAAAGTATGATGGCGCGACAATATCTTAGAGCCACTTTCGGTGATCGAATCATTTCGAAACAAGAAACAATTAGTTGGCCAGCCAGATCGCCTGATTTATCCCCGAACGATTTTTTTCTTTGGGGCTATGTAAAATCAAAGATTTACACATTTGAAGAACAACGGGCCAACAATTTAAATGAATTACAATTAAAAATTACTAATTGTTTAGAGTCAATTACACCAGATGTACTCGGCAATGTTAGGCGGGATTTCTATAATCGAGTAGCTCTTTGTTTGGAAATAGGTGGAGGCCGATTCGAGCATTTCAATTTCAATTAGTTCTTTGAATTATTACTTTTATTTATTTCTTTTAGTTAATTTTGAATATCTTTTAAGTTTCGTTTTAATCAGGAAAATATTTGCTTTATTTTATAATACAGGAGACACCTTTAGTTTTATTTATTTTTGGGATTATTTTAGAGATATTTAATATTATTCTCCTTTCCTAAATATTCGTTTCATTTAAAATATCCTATTTACATTGTATTTTATTTACTTTGATGTTAGGAAATAGGGACAAATAAAAATAACATTGAAGAATTCACATGACAAATGTTTTGCGTTGTATGTGAATACGTTCACCGCACTTTCTCGCTAGCCAGGGTGTTATAGTATGCGGCTACGCTAGGCATACCCCACCCATATTCCCCATTCCGTATATTAACGTAGCAGTGTGCGCATTACTGTATATGTATTCCAATCCTTGGGTATCTCTTTTTGTTTTAATATGTCATTTAGTGTTATATGGAGTTCTTCTGTTGCCTTTTCTCTAATGTATTTTATCATTTCAGATGTGATATAATTGTGTCCTGCGGCTTTCTATATTTCTAATTTCCCTATGACCTGTATAATTTCTTGTAATGTTATTGGTTGGATTTCGTTTTTAACTCCGTTCTTCTATTAGGGATCTATTTCTTCGTCCTGCTTTAGATCCGATAATTCTTCAAAGTATTGCTTCCACCCGTCTACTATTTTATTCTCTTTGGTTAAGCTATTTCCCTCTTTGTTTAGTATATTTTTTAGTCTAGGAGCTTTCTTCCGTCTTAATTGTTTTGATGTGCCATAAAGCAGTTTGGTATTTTAAGTAGTTTTCTTTCATAACTATTTTAAATAAAAATAAAAATAAAACTCTTGAAAACTTGCCACAATTTTTATTTAGTCTTTGCGACATATGTTTCGGTATTTTTCATACCATTCTCGAGCTGAACTAACAGGTCAATTTGTGTGAAGGGTGTTATATATGCCGTTGTGTTTATTGCCGCTTTGTATATAAGTATCTATTATGGGTGTGTGTGTGTGCGTTTGTAAAATCTCTGTGTGTGTTCGTTACTTTCCCTTTTCTTTGAATTGATTTTTTAATTTCTAAAATTTCTAACAAATTTAATTTCGGTCCTTTGTTTACATTATGCATAAGTTTAGAACCATCAATATCGGGAAAATGGAGATTATCTATACAATGTTCGGCAAGGCCTGTATTTCTAATATTATGCAACATTGATCTTTTATGTTCTCTTAAGCTAGTTTCGATCTTTCTGCCACTTTGCCCGATATAGATAGCTTTACAGTCTGTGCAACTAATTTTATATACACCTGATTTGTCGGTAAGCTTAGTTCTTTCCTTGTTATTGACTAACATGGCACCTAAATTGTTTTTATTTATGTTAACTGTTTTTATTCCGATTTTCTTAAATATTCTGTTAATTTTATAATTAATATGTGGAATGTATTGTATAATGTGTCATTTCGTGTTGTCTTTTTCTATTATTTTAGGATAAAAGTGTATGTTGAGTTTTTCTCTTTGATTATGTTTGATAATGTCTTCTACTATTTTCTCTTTAAATCCATTATTTCTAGTTATAGTTTTAATTATGCGTAATTCTGTGTTGAAATCTTCTTCACTTAGTGGTATGTTAATCAGTCAGTAAGCGAAACTATGTAGAGCTGCTGTTTTTGTGCGCCAAGATCGTTTTGAATTAGCTGGTATGATCGTATCGATGTATGTAGGTTTCCTGTAAATACTGAATTTTAACTTTTTATTGTCTTTTTTGATAATTAAATCTAGAAAGTTTAATTTTGTTTCTTTTTCTATTTCTATAGTGAATTTTGGATCTTTTCATGAATAGTGTTTAGATATCGTGTGCCTGTCTTTCTGTACCTGACCATATATAGAAAATGTTATCTATATACCTGACAAAATGTTTTATTTCTTTGATGTATTTATTATTACTTTTAAACAGCTTTTCTTCATAGTCTGCCATGAATATTTCAGCTAGAAGAGGGCTTAGTGGACTCCCCATCGGTAAACCATTTATTTGTGTATAGACCTTGTCATTGAATTTGAAGTAGTTTGTTTTATACATAAATTAAGAATTTCCAGAGTGTGTGTTTTTTCCTTATCTTCTAAATGGCTGTTATTAATAAGGTTTTCTAAGATTTCTTTTATTTCTTTTACTGGAACTGATGTGAATAAGCTTTTTATGTCAAAAGAAATTAGTTTTGTACTGCTATTGATTTCAATATTTTCTAATTGTTTGACTAATTCTATACTATTTCTAACGGCTTTCTCAGATTTAAAGTTAATTAATTGTGGTAGTTCTTTGCTGAAATATTTACAAAGTTTGTATGTGGGTGCATTAATGTATGAAACTATATGTCTAATTGGGTTGTTTTCTTTATGTAATTTTGGTTGGCCATAAAGGGCAGGTGTTCTAGGATTCATAATGAGCAGTTTTTTTTAATCATTCAGCATTACGTTATCTTTTACCATTTTGTTGATATTTGTTTGTGGGGTCTATTTTTAATACCTCGAAATCAGATGTGGCAAGAAGATTGTTTATTTTTTCTATGATATCATCTCTTTTGATTATTGTAATAGTATTTCCTTTGTCTGTTTTCATTAGTACTAGGTCTTTTTTTATTGAATTGATGGTCTTTTGTTCATTTAGTGTGGTTTTATTGATAGGTTCTGTTTTTTGACTGTTGTTATTTATGATCTTTATTATTTGTTCTACTTCTAAGTTGATGTCCTTTTTTGAATTTAATACTAGTTCTAGATCTACTATTAGATTGTCTATTTCTTTTTGATTATCTTGTTGAGGAGAGTATTTAAGACCTAATTCTAGTAGTTTGGTTTCATGTGTTTTGAATGTAGTATCTGTTAGATTAACTATTCTTGGATAGAAAGAGTTTCTGTTACTGATTGTTTGTGCTATGTTTGTGATAACAAGAGAAGACTTTCGCTGTTTTAGTTCATCTATTTTCTTCTTCTGGGTTGTGTAGTGTTTATAACTTTTTTCTTTTACCTCTTCTCTGATGTCACATTGCATAATATTAGAAATACAGGCCTTGCCGAACATTGTATAGATAATCCCCATTTTCCCGATATAGATAGTTGTAAACTTATGCATAATGTAAACAAAGGACCGAAATTAAATTTGTTAGAAATATTAAAAATTAAAAAATCAATTCAAAGAAAAGAGAAAGTGACGAACACACACACAGATTTTACAAACACACACACACCCATAATAGACACTTATTTACAAAGAGGCAATAAACACAACGGCATATATAACAGCCTTCACACAAATTGACCTGTTTGTTCAGCTCGAGAATGGTATGAAAAATACAGAAACAAAGCACTAAATAAAAATTGAGGAAAGTTTTCAAGAGTTTTATTTTTATTTTTATTTAAAATAGTTATTAATAAAATGTTCCACCAAGAACCCTTCTGCTAACTCAATTAATAGAGTTTTCTTTCATTCTAAGTCCGAACTCTTTCCAGTTCTGCTTTTTAGGTCTTTCTATTAAGTGTTTTACCAGTGCGAGAAATTTTGTACTCTTGGGGATCATTTCCTGTCTTCGCATGCAAAAATCGGTTCTGTTTTTCTTTCCCGTATTTCTTTATATTTCTAAGATATATTTAAGATTCTTGATGTTCCACATACTTCTTTAGCTGGTTTCAGGATTATCCGCCTGAAGTATTGCATTTTTATTATATTTAAAACTTCGCACTTATACGAAATTTTAATAACGTATAAAGAAAAACTAAACACATACATACAATAAAACATGCGTGTTAGTGTAAATCATTTAAATTCTATTCAATTTTTAGCAGAACACGTGGGCAGACTCTAAAACGTCTCCATTCGTAACCGAATAACGCACACGCATATTTTTCGGTCGCGTAGCGCATCGGTTACATCACTGCTGACATTGAACAAGTTTAAATTTTCTGTTTTGTTTCTGAATAACCGGTTGGAGAATTCTGAGTTGGACAGCTTCCAACCGAGCGCGCAAAAAGTACCGACATCGGTGGGAAATTCGTCTGAAATTAGAATAACAACGTTTTGGCGACCGGTCTATCGTAAATGCGAAATTTTCAACTGGGAACGACACGGAGATAATAAAGACAGACGGAAAAAATAAGGAAAGAAAATGGAAACGATAAGTCGAAATGACGATAGTTTAAGCGAAATCATACGTCTTCAGTTGAAAAAGCCGAAAAGATGGAATTGGGAACTGACAACTTCTAGATCATCACCGCACATCTCTCTTCCAGTCATACAGTTGTTCAACGCCAGAGGAAAATTACTCGTCGAGGCGAAAGAATCGAAGGAATCAGGAACTGAAAGGCGGAGTTGGCACAGCAACGATTGGGCAATAAATAATAGGAACAGGACTCCTTGTAATGATAGCAATTTGAAACCGTTACAGAAATGCACAAGCGATATTTTACATCGACAGAATAGGTACGATAACCTTTTGACGAAATATGATCAGACCAATACAAAGAGAGGATACGATAGAATTGGTAATATAAACTTAGAAGATAATATTTTATCAGCTGGAAATCGTCCAATCTGTGATAAATCAAGAGAAAATAGCTTCTTACTTCAGAAAACGAATAAAATCCTTTCATCTATTGATTTAAATACAAACTATGATGATTCTAAAGAGAAATGTAGAAGATATAATCATAAATATATCAAAAGTAAGAGTGCTCTCACGTTGGGCACACCTGTTAATAAAGATAATGTCAACCAAATTCCTCCAGTTTTACGCGATAAAAAAGCAGTAGTAGGCATAAATTCAAATCGTTTAAATACAATTTCTGATATCGACCAACTAAAAAGTTCCATTAAAAGTGCAAAATTATCTGACGACATTATAAAAGCTTCTAAAAATATTACGAAACGAAGGCCCATAAAAAAATCTGGAAGTGCTGTTATTAGATTCTCCGAGGATACAAAGAAAGATCCCGAAGAAGAGCAAGAGGAAGAAGAAGCAAAGAGAACATTAATACACGGTTACAAGAGAAGTATGAGTGATAACTTGTACAAGAAATTATTAAAATATAACGAAGAAAGTTTGAAACGTGCCGTCACGGACGGATACAAGAAGTTTTTAAATACCGAAATTGACAAATTAAATAATAATAATAATGATCGTGAGAAAATTGAAAAGATCGACAGGAAAATTTCACCATCCAAACTGGAAGTCAATCGAGTTAAATATAGTAAGTACATAACGAGAACTTGCAGTGCGGGAACTCTGATTATAAAGGAGGAAAGCTTCAGTAATCCCAATGTGAGAAGACGTAGAAAAACGATCGAAAACGGCGGCGATAATATCAAAGATGAGAGTTCTAATTTCAAGCGGAAAGAAGTGTACCCGAGAAAACTCGATTCATCCAGACACGATATATCTTATCCCCATATGATCGCTGACAGAAATCGTGCTGCTGCGGTCTGTGATAAAAAGGACAGTCTCAGACTTCCGGCTTACGACCTGTTCCATTCTAAGAGTGACGTTTTCCCTTTTGGTGAACTTTTTCACGAGGGCGTATCGAACAACGTTAGCAATTATACGGTGCTGGAACCCAGCAGTGAAAGCAGGAGGAGTAGCGAGGATGTTGGTGGTGTTGAAAAGTTGGAAAGGAAAAGACGTAGTAAAGCCCGGAGGCGGTCCACCGATGGATCTTCGTCGCGGTCGTCCGGAAATTTCGATCACAATGAGATGGGAAATAGCGTCAAAGGTACGGAAAAGTGGCTTGCATGTGTGTTGGTATTTTTTTCTTTTTTCTTCTTCTTTTTTGTTGTTGTATGTGCGTAATTTATTTTATTGTTGAGCGGTCTTGTTTGATTTTTGGTCAGCTTTTCCCAACGGAGAAAAAGGCCTAATGTTAATGAAGTTTGATTTTTTCTTCAATGATGGTACTTAAGAGAAGTAAAAGCACATTCTTATGATATTTGACTTATACAAATTACCAGCCTACTTGTCATTAGAGTTAGCGGTTTTAGGAAAGCATCGAACACAAACAATCGCCATAATAGTATATCATTCAACCGTCATATAATAACGGTTATTATTCATAAGAGTGAAGTAAGCACAAATCACCCATGTGAATAATAGCCATTATATGCGAGTAGAATACTATACTGTGTCCACGATTGTTGTATTTATGAAAATAATTTTATTGAGGCAATTATTTAGTGGAACATTATTTTTATTACTTATAACATAAAAAGTAACAATATTAACAAAAACTTATAACTAATTACAATTCAACATTAATTATTTACGTTAATAATTATATTTGAACAATTTGTTAGGTTAATAAGGTAGAGAATCAAAGTGTAAATTAATATTCTGATTATTTTTAGAAATGTTTTGATTTCTAGCATTATAACAATAATTTATTTGTATGGGGCTTGATATTTTTTAGAGGTATTTTGTTTCTTAAAGAGTAGTTTATATGCCTTCAGCCACTGCTGATGATTTCCATCGACCATGACGTATCAAAGCTGGTACGTCACCGCCTGTATCAATAAGTAGAGTTGCAGAAGATCTACGAAAACTGTGCCAAGATTTCTTTTCTTGACTTGATATTTTTAAAAATACATCAAATTTCTTTCCCCATTTTGGTAAATTTATTAATACCAATTCTTTGGGAAGTGCAAATACCGTTCTGATAGTTTAAAAATAAAGTATAAATGCACATCTACACCAAACTGGCATTGCGAACCACAACGTACAGACAGCTGTTTGTACATACGTTGTGGTTCGCATATTAAGTTCTCGATTAACGAAACTGCTTGATACTAAATAAAAACACTAAAACACGAAAAACTAAATACGTATTTCGATAAGTATGTTGTCATCTTCAGTATAGCACTGATCAAAAACCGCTTTGTTTGTACACCTTAGCGTATACAGAACAACACGCAGTGTTGCTAAAGTGTATAGACCACGCGGGTTATTATCAGTGCTAATGAAGATGACAACATAGTTGTTGAAATACGTATTTAGTTTTTTGTGCTTTAGTGTGGTAAAGGTGTTTTGGTGTTCTTGTTTATTTCTAATTTACGTTAAATTATATAGCCTTGTTATCTATTGGCTAGCAGTACATTTCCTTGAATAGTTTTAGGTCAATTTAGCCGCCGGAGCCATGTTTACGTCTGTAGTGGAACTTTTTAATGTTTATTGCCGATATGTCATTTTTCATGAGTATTTACACAGTTAATTCTCGTTTATTGTTGTTTAAAAATTATAATTATTTTTCCTAGAAATTCTGGTGTACTTTTCGTGCCAATTTAAAGTTTATATACTATGTATTTGCAATTTGGAGCAATTGCTTTATGCAGTAACCGCCATTGTAGCACGTGTTTTGACTTCACAGCCGGATCGCCCAAGGCAGTGATTAGCACTAGTCTTGACACACGTGCTAATGCAAGTCGCGAATGTAGTTTTGTATACCAATTGTGCCTTAGACGGTTTCCCAGCGATTTTCAAGTATTGATCGTTTTAACGACATTATAGTTGATATTGCCGCATACAGGCTGAAAGAGTGTTTACGGATATTTGGAGGGTTTTTGGTTTAGTGAACGAAGCCGTTGGGGATATCCTCTGTCCTTGTAATGACTCTCTTTATATAGTCGGATTAATAGGCACGTTTTCTTGAGACATGTTGTCAAGGAAATAAATAGTTTATCCATTGACCTTTTTTGATTAACCAGTCGTTTGTAGCGGGTGCGTTTCCTGAGATATTAAAAAGGGGAAAAGTTATTCCTGTCTACAAATGGGGAAGTAGGCATGGCATTAATAACTATGGACCGGTATCCTTGCTTTCGGCTTTTAGGAAGATATTCGAAAGGATAGTGTGCGGTAGATTACAGAGATATCTGAAATCATCATTGATACTGAAACCGAAACAATTCGGTTTCTCCGTGGATAAATCGACAAATGATGCTATTTATTCAGCTTTAAATAGCTTATAAGCTTTATCCTGTGTGAGAGGTAGAAGTGTTTCTCAAATCATTTGTCGCTGTCATAAAATGTGATAAGTTCTTATATCTTTATTTTTGAAGTGTAAACTTCTTTAGGCGCATTGCGCTGATTGTAGGCAGTGAACAAGACTGACCTGCAACGCTCGGATATGTAACGCTCTTCGGGTAAAGTCGGCTAAGGGAACAAGATAAATAAATATATCATATAGAGGTATTTAATTTCAATTAAATTGAAATTTAAATGAATAAAGAAATTCATGTCGCAGAGCAGATGTGAACCGGAGCCGCCTAGGTGAGAGGCCAGCACTTAATAACCATTAGACCAAGGGCGGGAGTCGAAAGCCAGTATTCATATCGTCTATTTATATATATACATGCGTCCGAAAATCTCCTTAATAATGCTTGCGGCCGAGGCAAGACAATCTCGAGTACGTTAAAGTTTTTCGCGGACAAGATATACAAACAATTTTTTGGGCAACCCTTAAATTTTTCAATCGAGTTAATTTAAATTGAGACACAATTTAATTTAATTTAGTTCTAAAGGTGCTAAATTAAAGTGGTTTACTTGCTTTACATGCGTTACCATGGAAATGAGACGAATATAATAAACTACAAATACTTGATAGTTGTCAAAATAAGTCGTAGAATGTGTGATTAAACATGTGTCAAAATGCATATTTCCTTTAATGGTCGCTGCCATAGCAACGGCCGCGAAATTGTATTTCGCGAACTGTGTTGCGTTCGCGAATTGGTAACTTCGCGGACGATTATTTAAATGTAATGTAGAACGAAAAAAAAGTTGTATTTCATATTATTAATCTCGCCTTGAAGAAGTTTACACTTCTGCTGTGTGGTTTTAAGCACACCCATTTTCTTGTTTTTTTAAATTCAAAATTTTTGCGGTTGGCGATAAAATTTTGTATGCACCAAGTCAGTAAAGTGCCTTTATCGAACTCGTACATAGATAATGGATATAAAGTTGCAGCGCTCTGTTTTGACCTATCCCAGGCATATCATAGGGTGTGAATCACAGGATCTTACTGGATAAACTATTCTTTTATGGTATCCGGGGCCCGGCGCTGGAATAGATTAAGTCTTATTTACACGGAAGAAGTCAGGAACTGGGCTGTACTATGAATGGTCCATTGTATTGTATTGTATGTGCTATAGACGGCCGATTGCATCGATTATCCCTTACGGTATAATGTTTTAGGGACATTTGTCATTCGCGACCAAAGATTTTCTTTTGCAAAAGAAATTATTGAGAATAATATTTGGGCTGGATTATTACTCATCGTGCGGGTCAATTCTCAAAGAATAACAAAATTTTCAAATTACCTTCATTAGTTTTGTATGAACGCGCAGTATATGCAAGACTGATACATACATTGATTTTGTTGTGAACAGTGATATCAATATGTATAATTGCTTTCTTTAGGAATGGCCGGTGTGAGTTTAAAAACGCTGCGCGTATCTGTCGATAGTCACATTCTAATTGTATGGATGTCTGGTCTTGAAAACACACTAAATAAATATCTCCAAAGAGTATTTATATTTGTTGAATGCTGCTCATTGTATAATTTCTTATTTACATTCCTTTCCTCTACTTCCATAATATATTCTGGATTATAAAACGAACCGGTTTAGCTTCCTAAAATAATTTAAATAACAGGTGACCATGATTTACTAAATTTATTTCTATTTGCTTAGTTCAAGAGATAATATACCCAAATGCTTTTGAAAAATATCTTTAGTTTTATTATTATAACTCATACCTTATTTTTAAATTAATTCAAATAAAAAAAATGAGGTGTGGCCACCACACGACTTTCTTATACGTATGAGCGTTTCAAATCATACAATTTTAAAAATTATTTTATACAAAAATTATTCAAAATCCTATTCTAAGAACTTCCAGTCTCTTAGTAAATCTCTACAGGATACATACTTTGTGAGATATTTGCAAAAAAATGCTACTCGCCAAGAGTAAACGTATTATTTCCGGTCGGAATTTTGAATTTTCTTTTATACAAAAAATATTCCAAATCCAACTCTAAATACTTTTATGCTCTTGATAAATATATATAGAATGCATAATTTACGAAATATTTGCAATAATCGCTATTCGATAAGAGTAAAAGTGTTACTTCCGGTCCGAATTTAAAATTTTTTTTTATACAAAAGGTATTGAAAATTAAGTTCTAAATACTTTTATACTAGTAACGTACCTGTCCAAAAAGCATGACTTGCGAAATATTCGCAAAAAACTGATTTTCGATAAGAGTAAAAGACCTACTTCCGGTAGGAATTTCGAAAAACTTTTTTAATAAAATTCTTCTCAAATTTAATTTTGAGTATATATGAATTCTTTACAAATTTGTTTAAACTTAGTAGTTGACGAATAATTGGCAAAATTCGTTTTTTTCACTGAAGTAAACTACTACTTCCGGTCTGCCGATTTTACTGAAAATCTAATCAGATCTCAAGAGGGAGATAATATTGAAATTTTCATCATCACAATACTTCCTCATCCTACGTATAAGAAAATAAAAATAATGAGTTTAACCGTTGATTGAAGGAATACATAAAGATGCGCCACTATAGCACTGAGCGTAGCCAAAACTGGAACCGAGATCTATACGACTGCATCAGTCGTTTGGATCCGAGATTCGAAATAGCCCGAGACAGCGATGATGTTTCTCCGCAAGGGGTTTGTGGGACGACTTAACGGAAAGACGCGCTGTTTTACTATATAGCGTTGCGCATCTTTTATATTCCTTCAATCAACGATTTAACACCTTGTCTTGTGGTTTATTAATTAAAGCAATATTTGTCTTTATACTTTCTTATACGTAGTAAGGAATTATGATGCAGATGTCCACGTTTTAAGGTGGCCTGATACCGAAAAAGTGGCTTTTGGCAAACGTCTCTCTCTCTCTCCCTCCTTCCCTCTCTCTCTCTCTCTCGCCCTCTCTCACTCTCTCTTCCTCTCCCCCCTCTCTCCCTCTCTCCCTCTCTCCCTCTCTCTCTCTCTCTCTCTCTCTGTCTGTCTGTCTGTCTGTGTCTCAGTGTCCAAACGGCTACAGCTATCAATACCAAACTTTAATAATCTTCCTCTTGAGATCAGATTAGATTTTGAGTAAAATCGGTAGACCGGAAGTAGTAGTTTACTTCACTAAAAAAATCAAAATATACTAATACGTCGTCACGTTTAAACTAATTTCTAAAGAATACAAAAGTACTAAGATGTGAATTTTAGAAAGACTTTTTTGGGCATTTCTAGTGGAAGTAGGTCTTTCTACCTACCGCGAAAAGCGGTTTTTAACAAATTTCTTACAAATTATTCATTTTGTACAGACTTATTTAGAATACAAAAATATTTAGAACCCGAATTGGAACAATTTTTGTATAAAAGAAATTTCAAAATTCGGACCGGAAGTAACACTCTTGCTTTTATCGAATAGCAGTATTTTGCAAATATTTCGCAATTATGCATGCTATAGAGATTTATTAAGAGAATAAAAATATTTTGAGTTGGATTTGCGATAATTTCTGTATAAAAAAATTGTCCAAAATTCGGACCGGAAGATACACTTTTAATCAGAGGTTTATTTTATAAAGAGGCAACTTAAAATTTGATTTGGAACAAATTTTGTATACACATTTCGGATGTCACATACGTATAAAAAAGTCCTATGGTGACTACACCTCATTTTTAGATATAGCTCTCTAAAAAAATTAAAACATATTCTAAAACAGCAAAATTTTGCATTTCGTATTAATTATTACATTATAACATGATTTAATTGTATGTAGTGATATTATAAACTTATTCTTACAAGTTTATAACAAAAAATAATACATATATACATACAAGGTCCCATATTTGAACTTCTGTGCAATTAATGGGTAATCATGTAATAAAATTTAATTAGGATTGTAAAATTAATTTCTCTAACCTTTACCAGAATAAATTAAAACAAAAATTGTAGCAGATATCAAGTTTTTAGTAATTAATATACAGGGTGAGTCATTAGTAGCCGCTTCTTCGATAGCTCTTTTGTGTTTTAAATAAGAGAAAAACAATTAGTGGAAGATCCATGGTTGCTTGTGGCGCATATTGTAAAAATACTTTAAGCTCTGGCGCATTTCCGGTTTTACAGGAAGTGCACGGGGCTTAATTTTTTTTAATGACTCACCCTATATATTTTTGTATTTTCTTGTACTGCTTTAAATTGTCTGTTCGACTGTTTTTTCTTTTTCAAAATTGAGCCAATAGTTCTTGAATTATTAATTTTTTTTGAAAATATTTGACCAAAACACGTGTTCAGAAAAAAATCATTTGCATATTGTTTTTAAAAGTAAAAACATTAACTTTGTTGTTGCTTGTAGCCAAGAAAATTCTGCATCATTTGGTAAAGTTGCACTCGACAATACCTCACTGAACTTTGTTTTTTCAAAGCCTACTTCCTGAAATTTTCACATACCAAAAACTTATATTTTTTAAATGGAACACCCAGTATTTTATTGAGTCATTTTGTTCCTTTTTTTATTCTCTTTCATTTTTGTTAACAATGTCCTATACTTATCTTTTGTAATTTCTGAGATAATCACTATAGGAGCTATTAGCGATCAATTAAAGAACTACGAGCGCTGTTGTTCTATGCACCAAAATATTCGTTCAACCAATGGAGGGCAGGGATGGCGCCCGACATCCTTTAGTCAACTGTCAAACAATGTAAATGTTATATCCAACTATCCCAAAAGTAATAATTTTATAGAATGAAGAGCATCGCATTTCATTTTTTTAATTCCGGCAATGTCCAGTTGCATTTTTGACACTGTTGGTTAACATCGAAATAAAATAAAGGTTATGTTTACTAACATATTTGAAGAGGTCTTCAAAAAGTTTTGAAAATCCGTCCGTAGATAGCGAAGATACTCTTCACCATTAACATTTTCTTCAAAGAAATAAGGTCCAATTATGTAACTACCCACTATTCCTCCCCACAGTTTTAATGACCAACGATTTTGAAAGTTTACAGGTGTGATAAAATGGGGGATTTTAAGTGTTATAATAATGGAAATTGTGACGATGAACGTATTCACTTTAATAGAAGGTGGCTTCGTTGGTAGACAACAAAAAGTTGAGAAAGCCAGGATAATTTATCTGCTGCCAATTGACAAAAATGTAAGCGATTCTGAAAATTTCTTTCATCTAACCCTGTGTATAAATATGCTACGGGTGAATTTCATATTTCCTAATTATTCTGGATTCTCAAATTTGACTTACATCTAACTGACGACTAATTTTCGTAGTACTAGTATGGAGGTGTTCGACTACACTTGCAAGTACCATAAACGTCTTATCCTCACCAGTTATTGCTTTTTCTGCACCTTCTTTCATATTCAATGCTTTCTGTTCACTCAAACCGTCCACTTTATATTTTCGAAGGTTTCTGGCTTCGGTTGACTTCTACCAGGGATCGCTGTGCATAAAGTCTGGGTACTAGCAAAATAGTATATTAAAATACAAGTTTCATAAGACACGATTTTTGCGCACGCGTTCAAGTTTAGAAAACGAGCCGCTAGGCGAGTTTTCTAAAGAACAAGTGCGCAAAATGTCTTATGAAACGTGTATTTTATACTATTTTTTCTATTTCGGTTATTAAAAGTTCAAAAAAGCTTAAAATAACAGACATGTTTTGTTCGAATATTTTAGAAATTTTGCTTTTTTGAAGTTGGTTACTCTGATTTTTAAGTAGAACGTTTTAAATATTTAAATATCGGTGGTGCTATATGTAATTGTGTTTAAAATTCAGACTGATTTATACAATAAATTATTTCAAATTATCAACAAAAAGGACGAAATAAATAACTGTACGCCCCCAGAGATTCGCAAAATAGCAGAAGACAATTTACAAAATCTTTCGTCCACAAACTCTCTACATATTTATCAAAGCAAACTTTTATAACAGTTGTACTATTCAACATGGTAAGTAAATGTCAATAGTAGCATCCGAAAACTTATCATCCAACTCTGCTTAACAATTTATATTGCTAATTAGTAAGTGAAATGTTAGCATGTGTGCTTTTTATTCTTTGTACAATTTTATTGCACATTTTTGTTACTTTAAAGGCTTATATTTTGACATTTAAATGCGATTTGGTTCCATTTTTTTTGTTACCAACTTCAAAAAAATTAAATTAGCGTGCGATAAAGTAATACTTTATGCAACCAAAACGGGTGTCGTAAAGTGAACTTTATAGCACCGGAATAGAAAAAGTTTCTTTCAGATTCACCCAAAACGTCAATCATATCTATTAACTCTTCATAAGAATAATTCATTTGGATGATAACTAACAGCGATGCTTTTGTAAGTTTGAAATAAATGTATATCCACTTTCTTCAACAGTTGACTCAGGCAGTCAGCCGCATTCCAGCCTTTATTGGACGAAAATTTGGGTGAATAGAACAGCGCCCGTAGTCTTTAATTGACCGCTAATTGCTCCTATAGTGATTATCTCAAAAATTACAAAAGATAGGTATAGGACATTTGTTAAGGAAACTTCCTAGTTTGAAAGTACCGTAAATAAAACTCAAATTCAGTTCAAATACACATTTATTTAGTTCGGTGTGCGCCGAGAATTTCGGGGCCGCTCTTGCATCGAATATAAGATTACAACATATAGGTATACATGTGCATCGCTCGAGAAGCTAATGGTCCCCTTTATGTACGCACATGTCAGACACTGCCGTCCGTACGTACACATAGGAAGCCTTGCATCGCCTTCGGTGTACAGTCGTGTAACTCTGCCGGCAGACAATAAATTCGGCTGGTGAGACTGTATGTGCCCGAAGCGGGCTCCGCATCAGTATGCGTAATATTTATATGTAAAAAATACATTAAGTGACAATATATTTTAAAAGTTGAAAAATAAAACATACATTACAAAAATATGATAACACATAAAAATAAAGAAAGACATTCATATATACGAGTAAAACAAGAAACAATAATATGAAATAAAATAAAAGATGTTAAGTTCTTAACAACATTGTTAACAAAAATGAAAGGAACAAAATGGCTCAATAAAATACTGGGTGTACCATTTAAAAAAAATAAGTTTTTGGTACGTGAAAATTTCAGGAAGTAGGCTTTGAAAAAACAAAGTTTTTTGAGGTATTGTCGAGTGCAACTTTACCAAATGATGTAGAATTTTCTTGGCTACAAGCACCACCAAAGTTAATGTTTTTACTTTTAAAAACAATGTGAAAATGATTTTTTTCTGAACACGTGTTTTGCAAATATTTTCAAAAAAAATTAATAACTCAAAAACTATTGGCCCAGTTTTGAAAAAGAAAAAACAGTCAAACAGACAATTTAAAGCAGTACAAGAAAATCCAAAAATATATAGTGTGAATCATTTAAAAAAATTAAGTTCCGTACATTTCCGTCGAAACCGGAAGTGCGCCAGAGCTTAAAGTATTTTTACAATATGCGCCACAAGCAACCATGGATCTTCCACTAATTGTTTTTTCTTTTATTTAAAACACAAAAGAGCAATCGAAGAAGCGGCTACTAATGACTCACCCTGTATAATAGTAATTAATTAATAAAGAAATTAAAGAAAATGGTTATGTGAATTTGGTCTTATAGTTTGTTTCCTTTTCGCAATAATAAAAACCTTAGTACGACATATAAAATCCATTATCGTCCATATACTCTTGCATTCTTGATTGCATAGAATTTATTAAAGTTACACATAAGTTTCTTCCTCTGAAATGCTCCCATACAGATTGTGCATATTGAGTCATATTTTCTATATTAAGTTGAACTCTATCATTATTAGCATTCCTATTCGGCACCATAGCACTCCACATATTTTCAATGGGATTCGGATATGGAGATTTTGCCGCCTAATCAAATACTTCTACGTTATTTTCGTTAAATAAATAAAAAAAAATAAAAGAAAGTAAGAGTGTTACTTCCGGTCCGAATTTTGATTTTTTTTTATATAAAGATTATTCCAAATGTGGCTCAAACAATTTTGTGTTCTTAATAAATCTGACTAGAATGCAAAATTTGTGAGATTTTCCAAAAAAAACCGATATTTGATGAGTAGAAGCATTACTTCCGGTCCAAATTTTAAACTTTCTTTTATAGAAAAATTGTTCCAAATGTAGTTCTAATTACTTTTGCACTTATAATACATGTATATAGATTGTATAAAAAAAACTGCTATTCGATAAGAGTAAAGTCTTACGTCTGGTCCGAATTTTCAAATTTCTTTTATACAAAAGTTGTTCCAATTCGGGCTCTAAATATTTTTGTATTCTAGATAAATCTGTAAAGAATCAATAATTTGTAAGATATTTGCTAAAAACCGGTTTTTGGTAAGATATGAAGGCCTCCTTCCGGTAGAAATTTCAAAAAAGGTCTTTCTAAAATTCACATTTTAATGCTTTTGTATTCTTTAGAAATTTCTCTAAACTTAGTAGTTGACGACGTATTAGTAAATTTTGATTTTTTTAGTGAAGTAAACTAATTCAAAATATCAGTGTTGATCGGGAAAAATATAATTTTTAATAATTTTAAACATTCCCTTATTAGAGAATATAACAATTTTTACTTTTTATAAGAAAAACATGGGTTGTTATAATACTAAATTGTTTAAGTATTATTTTAATTTTCAGTTAAACATTGTTATTTTAAATAAAAAGCTTCAACATCTAAAATAAATACAAATCACTTCCAGAAAGAATAGTAACAAGTCCAAAATTCCATAAAACCAAGATTTAATGAAAAACAGTGGATCTCCCTGTAGAAATCAAAATAAAAGACTATAGCATAAAATAAAAGCCAGAAAGATATTGAGGAAGATAAAAATGATTTTTTCTAAAAAAGTACCTAGCATGAACGTTATCACTATCAGACAATAAATTATTATGAATAAACACAAATATTTCAAATATATTGGCTTATAGTATATGGCCGATGTAGTTTCTTTTACAAAGCAATTTAATTCATAACGTAATACAATCTTTTTCTTTTAATTGTATTTAATATTTAATTATATATAATTTTAAAAGCAAGGATTCAAAATATGTGTTTCATTCGTTACTATATATATGACATGTATATTTCGTGCAGATTGTGGAAAATAAAGTATTTAAAAACTTGAGAAAATATAAACCATACTCATATTAAGTACAATGGCTTATTCATGCTATACATATAATGCTGTGTTTACACGGTCCAATAAATTCACGAAGTTTTCGACCTTGAATTTATTGGACCGTGTAAACACTCAACTTGCCGTCAATTTTTTCTTGTCAAATAAATTCACGAATAAATTGTCGAATTAGAACCCGCTCTAATTTTTCGTCAATTTTCTAGTGAATTTTGGTTACATTTGAGTTTAAAATTAATTACCAACTTTTCTCTTGTGTAGTAAGTGGATGATGTGTTGTTTGTGTATATGCAAAAAGATCGGTAAAGGTTGCTAGAAAACAAATGTCACTATTCGATGGTTGGCATTCATGATTATTGTCAATAAAATATTGGACGAACTTTTGCGTTTACACGGTCCAATAAATTGATGAATAAATTCATGAATTTCTTCGTGAATAAATTCGTCAATTTATTCATGAATTTATTTGACCGTGTAAACACGGCATAAGATTTACGATGCATGTTTTTTGCTTGTCCCGTTCTTAACTCGAACATTAGATTGTTACTATCGTAGAACTTGGGGATCTATTTTCAATTTACACCGGCCATTTGAAAAGAAACCAATCTAGACATGGTGTTGAGAGGAGGAGTATCCGATGCACAGGCTTTCGTTGTATGAGAGGCATCTGTATTATATGTGCACTAAAGTCTGTCTATAACAAACAGCGAAGTGATTTGAAAAAATTAACGCAGTTTACAATATTTAAGAGAGAAATTAAGAAGTATTTCTTGGATAATAGTTTTTATAGTGTTGGCCAGTACATGAAACTTTGTAGCCCACTGCACTTGGCATGTGCGTTTTTTTAAACCTTGAATATGTTATTTCATATTTTATGTATTTGTGGCATTGTATGTTATTGTATGAAGACTGTAGTTTGACAAGGTTGATAACAAGTCCTGATCCATGACCAATAAAAATATTATTATTACTGAGGTATGGTAGCACCAAGAGCAAGCCAAGTTAAGTCCTATATACCAGTAACTGATTTTGTATCTGTTCAAAGCATTTAAATTAATCTGGTATCTCTCTTTACTATTTTAAAATCCGAGGTTAATTTAGTCCAAAATGGCGGAACCATGTGGTATGAGTTTTTGGTCATTATCCATATTTCCAACTTTTCTTTTCTTACTTAGTTCTAAGGGAGTTTTGGATTTTTTTCGGGATTCGAGAACTTTTTTCGCTGTCATAAAATGTGATAAGTCCTTATATCTTTATTTTTTAAATTACAAATTTTTGCTGTTGACGATAAAATTTTGTATTGTTATCGAACTCGCCTGTTACTCGCCTCACTCGCTTGGCTCATAATCTTAGACTCGTTCGATAAAAAATCACTTTACTGACTTGGTACATAAATAACTATTATTTTATAGTACGATAAAGTGTTTGTTTACTTCCGTAAAACGCTATAGTAATGCATCGCTTTATTGATGGTTGACGATAAAATATTGTATTCATTAATATTTTATACTTGAAAGAAATTGTAATAATTTGTAGATTTTCTCTTATATCCAATTATGTTTAATGGCGTTAGTTCTGCCGACTTACTTTTTTTTTATCAGAACAGTATACTATATCCAGGATTGTGTAGTATAAGCGATACACATATCTGAACGAACATACATGCGACAGAGTCAATGCGCACATGCTTTTCAGGTGACAAGATAGAGCAAACGAACCGTTTTAGTTGCATATTTATAACCAGTGTTGCGATTGCTGTTACAGTTGTAACAGATCTGTTACGTTTCACTATGTTTTATTACGTCCTTACGAAAGCATATAAATCTATTACGTTTTCGTTGATTTTTCAACGATTTTTTTTACTTTAATTTCAAATCTTCCCAAGCAACAATATCACAATTTAAGAGAAGGATGAAAATATATATTTGCTAATGTAGGACAAGTATGCGTATAGTGGTTTTGCTACTACGGTTGTGTCCAGGGCCGCCGCGTGGGTATTAGGCGCCCTTGTTCAAATTGAAATTTGGCGCCCCCGCCCCTTTATGGGGTTCTGTTGGACTCTTATAAAGTGCTGCAAATTATATGTGATATACTCTTTTATAGTATTCAAAATTTGGCTTTCGAACTGAAAAGCTTTGGATTATTAAAACACGTTTGTCTTATTGTTTTTTATTATTTCATAAATTTTAAAAACAAAACAATGATAAAACATTTTTTAAGTAAAATATAAAAAATAGGAAATATATTCAAATATTGAGCTTTAGCAGCTACAAACGCTCGTATCAATTCCTTTATATTTAGTTTATCCAAAATTTCGCTCTCTATGGATATACTTGACAAGTCCGATAATCTCTCCAGCGCCATGGTAGATCGCATGTAGTTTTTTTATAATTTCAAGTTTTGGAAAACTTCGTTCTCCAGCAGCTACCGAAACTAGCAGGGTTACAGAAATCCGTAAAGCTATTGCAATATTTGGAAATGTATCGGTAAGATTGTTTTCATAAATATAATTTAAAACATCAATAGGTGACATATCCTCTTTGGTAAAACATCGCAAAGATTTTATTTCTTCGAACAAATTTAATCCATCAATGTCATTTTCATTAACATTTTTAGTATCCGTTAATTTTTGTTCTAATTCTTTACAATGTTTTAGAATTTCATTGTCACTCCAGTTTTTTAAATGAGGTATATAGTGTACCACCTTGAAGTTATTGTAATGTTCTTTTAATTGACTGAATCTTTCAGTAATTGAAGAAATAGCAGTGTCTAACATTATATCGTAAAATTCAACCTTAAATTTTTGTCTTGGATTGTTGATTGGTTCGTCGGTTTGTTCATCTTGGAATAGTTTCTTTTTAAACCTGTTTCGACTTTGTGGAAAATCTGTATCCACCCCCAAATCATTAGCAACGATATTTGCATTGGCAATTGGATGTTTGCATACGTTTCATCTGATCTACGATTATTTAGTTCTGATATAAGATTTTGTAAAATCATGATTTGTAAATCAAATTTAGAATTTTGCATTATTTCATTTACTACATTTACTAAATTTAAAATATCGTGCCAGATGTTAATGGAACAAATGAATTTAAACGAGGAAACCTTCTGAATCAATTTTTTTGCTTGAATTCTTGATTCCATGTCTTTTGTTTGATCTTCTTGAATATTTATTAACGCTCTCAAAATTCCCTTCAAATCGTTTTTCAACGGTCTTAAAGCTTGAATTCTACTTACCCATCTGGTGTTGGACAGTGGCTTTAAAGTTAGATTTTCAACATACTGTTGCAAAATAGACCAACGTTTAACGGACGAAGAAAAGTAGTTGTAAAGCTCATGCAGTACTCCGAAGAAATTAACTGTTTCGAAGGAAATCTTAGCTGCATCATTTACAACTAAATTTAGAGAATGCGCAGAGTAGGGGATATAGAGTGCCCTCGAATTATTTTCAATAATTTTTTGTTGCAATCCTTTGTGCTTTCCTCTCATATTAGCACCATTATTGTAAGATTGGCCTCGTAAATCTGAAAAATTTAGTTCCAACGATTTTAAATGTCCATTTATGAATTCAAACAGACCCTGTCCAGTAGTGTCGTCGACAGATTGAAATCCTAAAAAATTTTCTTCAATTTGGGCTTTATTGGTTTCCTCGTTTCCTCGACTTTTGGTTGTCACATTTAAAAAATGAATGTGTATTATCATTGCAAAAATAAGGCAAACTAAACAACGACGTTGAGCCGCAACAGCTTCTCAGCACATAAAGAATATAGAATAAATATATGCCGATACAAAACATTCCCAATTTCTGTTGTTACATGTTACAAATTCTTAGATTTTTAACACGTTCCGTGTGGTAGCGCGAATTCCACACGGAACGTGTTTTTATTGTTCGTATCGGCAATCAAATTTTGTTTTACACAAACGAAAACAGCCCGCAGAAACGAAAACAAAAGTAAAATAGAATTAAAATATAAAATTAAAATCTTATTTTATTGCTTAGAAAATATAAAAAATTGCAAGCGAATAATTACCAACTTTTATTTAAGTAACATTAAATTAAAAAACTAAGTACTATCTATAAATTTTGGCGCCCCCCCTGGCCCAGGCGCCCTTGTGCGGTGAACAATTTTGCCACCCCCACGCGGCGGCCCTGGCTGTGTCCTATATTTTTGGAAAAGTATTCTTGTAGCAAAATCACTATATGTACACTTGTTCTACATTAGCAAATATATATTTTGATCCTTCGCTAAAATTGTGATTTTGCTGGTTAGGTACATCCAATTAATACCTACATCAAGAAAAATATTATTGGCTGTCAGATTTTGGACAAAAAATGGTGCTGCGCCATCTATTACGAAACAAGGTAAATCTATTACGTTTTTGCGCAGAATTCTATTACCAACTCACATGTCGCTGGGACAACACTGTTTATAACAGTCCCTGCGCGTTAGTTGTGGGCTTAACATCTGGAAGAGGATTTATGTGGGTTAACTATGTTGCGTAACCGCTACACTTGTACCCAGTGTTGCGATATCTAGGGAAATATCCCTAGATCTACGGAATTTTATGGTCATTTAGGGAAGAGGGAATTTTAATAGAAATCTAGGGAAATCTACGTTTTTATTTTAAAATTATTAATCACCAGAAAATTTATTACAATCGTCTGGTATTTAAGCTACCTATAATGTCACAATTCATTTTAAAACGTTTTAAACTTAAACCACTGATTACTTGATTTTTTCTAAGAGTAGTATGCCATCTTATGACAAGTAGAAAATTTAAGGGTTAACAACATCTGCACACATTCCGAATCGGTGCTCTGCTCTATCGCTTTTTGCAAATCGATCAAATGACTACAGTATAATAAAATAAGGTAAATCCCTTGGAAAAAGTTCCTGCTCTGATGTTAAAACAGCTTTTTTATAATATTTTTCACATTTGAAAACAAGCTTTCGTGGAGTGAATCGTTGTGAACGTATTATGTAGGACGTAAATATTTGAATTTTATAATTCATTAATAGTTTAGATTTATCGGTTCGTTTAATAAGTTGCGCCTTTCTAACTACAGCTTAATTATATTTATTTAATGTAAGCATATATAGATACAAAATTACTTTTTTTATTGCCGAGGTTTAGCTTATCTGATTCTTCCTTTCAGGTTTCGGCTGTTTCTTATTTATTATGGATTTTTTTAATGAAAAATAGATGACGAGATTTGAAATGAATTTCGTAATCGTTCAATACTAAAAAAAATATCATCTATATTTTGTATTTTGCTCAATATGTTAGGTGTCTTTGAAACAAAGATGGAAAATATTAAAAATAGACTATATAATTCAATAAATACAAATCTAAAATATAGTGCACCCAAGTTCATGCAGAACAGAGAAAAGATAACCCATAATTCGTGCCTTTCAGTTTCTGTATTTTTATTTTTGAGTTAATAATTAATGTTTTTGAATAAAAAAATAGATTAGGAGAATCGAATTAAGTTTTCTAATAGTTTAATACTAAAGAATACCAACTTCAATTTATATATTTTTAAAATTTTGCAAGGCAGTTCAAGGTAATTTAGGGAAATCTAGGGAAATTTTAACAAGAAGTCTAGGGAAATAAAAAAAATCATCTCGCAACCCTGCTTGTACCAACACAAGCAGCTTGATCGATTAACGGGTCAGTTCGACTCTTAAAAACTATATTGGATAAACTGAGAAAGCGATTGCAAAATTGGTATGGGATAAGTGAGAGTTGCTCCTGTTAACATTTCTGAATTTATAATTACTTGTTCTTAATACGAAGAACGGATACTTTTTATTGTATTTCAGAAAATTTTATTCTCTCTGGGGTTTATTCTGAAGTTTAATATTGGAAAACATTTTTGCACATACATCAATAAAAGTGAATATAATAAAGTATATTTACTTATTTATGTAATAGTTAGATAATTTAAATAATTCAATGAATTTGCTATCTGCCGAAGCTGCATCCTCATTAATATTATTTAGAACGAAAACAAAGCTGCGGGAGTTGATTCTGCTGTTTTTTTTTATTATTATTCGCTATAATTGTCATTAAATATTTTACATTTAACTCTCATAGTACAAAATTTTGTACCTATAAGTGGGATTAATAGTTATCATAAAGTCTTCCACTAAACAGGGTTAAAATATTTGAATGTTTTTAATTTGATATACATAAAAAAATATATAGCAAATTTAATTTTTTTGGAATACTATAAATTTTTAACAAATTATATTAAAGAATAATAACAGAATTAATAATTTTATGATATTTATTAGAGCTCTTACTATCCGGATATTCGAGTATCCGGGTTACTTATTATAACTCGAAATCCGGATCAAGATCCGGATCAGAGTATCCGGATAGCCGGGTATCCGGATATCCGGATACTTGTTTAACTTAGATTCAAATATCCGGATATCCGGTTTCGGTCTTTTATTATGACACCTCAAATATAAAGCTGTCCTTATTTGTATTCTGATTAACCCTTGCGTCTATGATCGAGGTACCCGGGTATTTTTCGTTAGATTTTTTCAGATTTTATCTAAAGCTCTTCTTTTGAGGATGCACGTTTATGGCATCGACAGCCTCATCAAAATAGTGCACTTCAAGGAAGCTTTTTTCAGCAACGGATATTTTTTAAAAATTTCTGTCAACGAGCACTAATATAGTCGACCGCGAGATATCCTCGTCATGAGGGTCCACAACGTGCAAAAGCCGGTCTGTTTCACGCATTGAATAATACGTTGAAGGAATACTGATGCGGAGCTTCATTCATCGGGCACTAATATTGTCAACTGGGAAATTTCATCGGCATAAAGATCCAGTTCGTAGAAAAGCCAGGCGATATTACACATTGAAAAATAAATATATGTACATGACAATTATTTTATCATTAAATCACATACAGGGTGCCCCACCGAAAACGAAACAGATTGAATATCTCGATGGAGAAAACTTTTTTGAAAAAACACAGAAACAGGTCGATTTTTGATCCACGGGGGACACCCTTCCATCATATCTTCAATTGTGATACGTCATTCCCCTCCCCTCCATGACTCTAACAATTACAATTTAAATAGGAAAGTACTAAATACGATACATCATTGAAAAGGTAATTGTACAGAGAATTCAGCAAAATGATTGTTGGTCGCGCTATTTTTGATTTTAGCGCTCTCTAGCGGGAAAAAACAGTAACGTATTCCACAATGTGACACATCATTTCAAAGCTAATTTAATTAGCAATTAAATACGTAATATTTTTGACATTTATTTGTCATCATTGTCAGCGTCTTTTGTAAAGTAATAAGTTCGTAGTTTCTAATATTAGAACTCTGCAAGGTTTTTCAATTATTTAATTTTTTTTCAATTGTGCATTAAATTGCTAATAAAATTAGCTTTGAAATGATGTGTCACATTGTGGAATACGTAACCGTTTTTTTCCCGCTAGAGAGCGCTAAAATCAAAAATAGCGTAACCCTTTGGAGTACAGATAACGCGGTTTTTATTAATCAGTGCTACTGGCGATGACATTATAGTTGTCGAAATACGTATTTAGCTTTCAGTGCTTTTGTGTGATGTAAGGTGTTTTTATTAGTGTTTTTGTTAGTAGCTATCTGATGATCATTATAATCAAATCGATTGCAATTCTGACATCTTTTGGAATCAGTGGTGCCAAGTTAGGGAATTTTTCCCTACATCTAGGGATTTCTTGATCAAATAGGGAAAAGGGAATTTTAGACAAATTTTAAATAAAATAAATAGATTTATTCCGTCTAAATTTTTAGATTTTTCATACTTTTCTACTATTTTGCGCAGTACCATCTAGTGTATCATAGTGTTAGATTTGTATGGAGTGTAAAAGTGAAGGCATGTAACTAACTAACAAATAAGCAAGAGACGGGTAATTTTCTCCAATAGAAAAATGAAAATAGGGAATTCACTGGAATGTTTGCACAATAGGGCATCTCGTCTTCATTGCTACTTTTTAGTCAAAGCGAGCGACTATCGACTTGATTGCTGTGATTTACCTCTCTTAGGGAATCCTCCAAGGTAGTGTCTATGTGTATGTTCAAATATGGCGTTCTTTACCTATTATTTAAAATATGCAAATAATCCAAACTAATACATCATTGACAAAATTTCTGTTATATTTCTCTTCTAGGAAACACGCGTCATAGGTTTAAGGGGTTCTTTTGATAAAATTGAAATCAAAATTTTATAAAAGGAATTTGTATATTTCTCTTCTAGGAAACACGTGTCATGGGTTTAAGGGGTTCTTTTGATAAAATTGAAATCAAAATTTTATAAAAAGAATTTGTGTAAATTAAACCCGTATACCATACGTAGGAATATATTATAACTTATTATTATATTTCATACAATAACATAAACAATTAATCATTTTATAATCGACATTTCCATAATTATAAACTTGTTACCGGCCGATAGGTATCTACTTTATCTTAACTCCCTCCGCTAAAGTTCTCACTCTAGTGAATCTAGTGAATTATCGGAAAGAAATTGTCTAGGGAAATCTAGGGAATATTTAGAATGGCTTCTGGGGATTTCCAACTCTATACTACTGGCACCACTGCTTGGAATACTTTTTCTCCAGAATTCTGGAACATTTCCAGCATCTACCACGTTTAAATTCGCGAGTATCTTGCGGATAGTTTCGTCATGCCTAAACTTCTTGTGCATCTTTTACAGTAGTAAATAAATGTTCTTCCTAGTTGGTTGAAAAAACTGCAAAAATATTCAAAAGATTGTATCTCATAGTCTAAACTAGCTAGAAGAATCATTTTAGTTGTAAACTTTAGCTCTTTACCTCTACTATAAATGTTATGCCAGAATTTAGCGTAGAAATACACTATTTACTTACTATCGAGCAATAACCGACTAAAAATTTGTAATTTTTACATTTTTAAAAAAATTTCTTGAAATGCAAAGAGGTCTATCTGCGGAAGTATTAGAGCTAAATATTCCGTTTTTGTATCAAATTGTAGAAAATTTAATAATAAGTTTAATAATAAGCTTTTTTTGTTTAGACCAATATTTTAGGAGATAATTTTTAAAAACAGGGATAAGCCCAAAAATTTATCGTTTTTTTCAAGATGGCGGTGCCTGCGGTGGTGGAGGGAATTAGAAAACTTAGACTTTTCGACAGTGTACCAACCTATACAATATATCAAAAAATCAAAACTACCCTAATTAGTGTAACCAGTCGAGATTTCTTGGTACAATATGACTGGATTATGAACTACTACTTCCGGTCTACCGATTTGTCTGAAAATCTGATCAGACCTTAGTAGGATAATTATACTTATAAATACTAGGTTTGATATTGATAGCTCTAGCGCCGTCATCGTGCTAACAGACACACACAAGCATTTTTCACAACCACTTTTTCGGTATCAGAAGACTGCAAAACGTGGACATCTGCAAAAATCTCGAAATCGAACATTCTTATCATCACAATACTTCTTTATACCACTTATAAGAAAGTAAAAGGCACTTCGACGTAGTAAGATGTTTGGTGATTTCTTTACGAACATCTCGTCTCAATATAGGTTTTATGCGTGTATTTATAGGTCTCCTTACAAACGTGTGTGCGTGCACATACTATAAACACTTTTTAATTTTTTTTAACACATTTCGAAACATATGGGCGCGAACGAGTTCAAATAATATAGACTTTGAAATATATTTGGCACGAGTCTGTATTTTTAAACTTTGCCAAGCGGCAAATTATCTGTTTTGTGTAAGACAAATGAACATATGTGTGCACCTACATATTGAAATGACTTGGAAAACATTTCTGGATGTATGTCACAGTAGTAAATATAATTTTATGCATTTAGTATTGTGTTCTTAAAGTAAAATAGTAAAATAATTTGTTTCGCTTAATAAGTCCTTATTTTTGCTACATTTTGTTTAATTCTTAGTATTTCTCACTTCGTAGTGAGCGTAAATAATCAAGACAACCAGTGAGCACATGTAATACCGTGCCTTCAAAATCTTACCTTATTAAAGTAGGCTGTTTTTTAAGTAATTAAGTTTGGTAATCAGTGTTGGTGTACATGTTAAGAGTTTGAAAACTTCAGATTCTGACAATTTTTGCAGTCGTGCCTAAGTACCTGGCAGTTTCCTAATCTGCCAGGTACTTACGCACTACTGCAAAAACATATTCATGCTTGTGTTATTAAATTTGGTGAAACAGGAGAAATAACTTCTAAACCTGTGCGGTGGAGCACCTAGAAAAGGACCAGCAGATTGTATAGAGGATATTCAACGTCAAATGGACAACTCACCCAAGAAATCAATAAAAACCTCTCAAGAAGTTAAGTTGTCAGTGGGAACATGTCAGACTATTTTGAAAAGGGCCTTAAAGTTGTATGTATATAAAATTTAAGCAGTTTCGGAACTCAAACAGGTAGATTTTGGTATGAGAACACAGTACTATCAATGGTTTTTGAATAACATAGTTCTTTGCATATAAAATTTAAGCAATGTCAAAACTCAAAGAGGTAATAAATAAAATGCAAAAGTATAACATATTTATAGCAGATGATCAAAAATTCCCTTCACACCACTTATTTAAAAAAATTTTTACACTTCTATGAAAATGTGGTGGAGCTCCATCATGCTGATACCACATTATTCTTCGTGTATAGAGATCGACATTTTCCCATAAATTAGGTAACTGATGTCTTAAAAAATATTCGTATATGGCTCCTGTTACCGTTCCTTCAAAGAAATAAGGACCAACAACTTGTAAATTAATTATGCCACCCCATACATTAATTGACCATTGATGTTGAAAGTCAATTTGTCTGACCCAATGGGGATTTTCTGTTTGCATAATAATGCATATTATGTCTATTAACTAAACCGGTACTTTTGAAAGCAGCTTCGTCACTAAATAAAATCGAAGATTGAAAATTCGGGTCCAAATTCATTTTGTTTAACATAATGTTGCAAAAAATTAAACGATTTACAAAATCATTTTCACGAAGGTCCTGATGTAATGACATATGGTAGGGATGGTACTTATTTTTCTTTATGATGCAATTGATAGTACTCCTGCTTATTCCAGTCTGGATATTCAAATTTCGTGTACTTACTTGAGGATTTTCTTCCAACGATAGCAAAATATTTAATTCATTTTCCTCATTAGTAACCCTTCGATTTTCAATCTCCTTTTTGGAATAACCAATATTTCCAGATGCTTCAAAACGTTCTTTTAATTTTTGAAATGCTTCGATTCTAGGAGGTCTTGCATTTGGATAATGTTGCCAGTAAATTCTATTGGCTAATAAACAGTTTCTTTCTCTCGCACCCAATGCGTAAATCATATTTACTATTTCATCTTTCGTGAAATTCATCGTAAAAATAAATACAATTATCAGCGTTACTTTGTAAATACGACGTAACTAATGACAGATATAAAATTCAGATATTATTTTAATTAAAAATTCACAGGTGACTACGACTTTTTCGTTTAAATTTAGAATCTATTAATAATAAGAGTTAATAAGTTATAAAATACTAAGTGTGGATAGGGAACATGTTGTGATTTATTAAAGAGATTTAACTTAATTATGTTTTGGAACTTTTCACAAGATCCAATACGAGATTCAAAGAATTTTCATCATTTGATACAGTTTTTGGACGTCCAAGTTCCTTAACATTTACTGTCTTATTAAATCGTTTCCAAGTTTTTGTTATTGCATATGATTAGTTAATATGCAATAACAAAAACTTGGAAACGATTTAATAAGACAGTAAATGTTAAGGAACTTGGACGTCCAAAAACTGTATCAAATGATACAGTTTTTGTTCAGGACGCGTGGTGTTAAAAGAACGCTACTTCTTTTCATTTTCTTTCGCTTAATTTAACCATATTTGGCAATTTATCTGATGTCAATGTGAAGTTTTGATATTATCTACGAATTTTGTAAGGTCACTAGGTATTTTCATTATTAATTATTTAACACTTCTGCAATGTTTTGCCAATAGTGACATTTCCTTAAATTAAGAAAAAAAGAGCTGTCGGATTATGTCAAATTTGACCTCTATTGCTATTTAAAAAAACCAAGGTGAAAGGAGTAAGTAACTATTAATTAGTAGAATGCACATCACAAATTCCAAATTAATCCAATCAATAGTTTCGAAGATATTTAGCCGGTTCCAAACATTATGAAGACCCTGTATGTAAAAGTATATATGTGTGTATATTTTATATTTTTTTTTGTATTTAAATAAATGTTTTTCTTAAACGTCTAGTGAATGGATTGAGTTAACCCATTACTGGCCAAGACAAGAAAAAAACATTTTAAAATTTTTTTTTTTATTAAAGTAAACTCAGAACACAGTTATTAAGATACATTTTTGGTACAGAAAATTAGGTATTATTTTTAACAAAAAAATATATGGGTGCATGTACGCCTTTGGCGAAAAGCAGGTTATTATAAAATAAAATACTAGTCTCTTGTATGAAAAATATCAAAGCAATCAGGATGCAAATGCACATTATATTTCTTACACAAGTAAATTGTATTACTTTTGCAAAGTCGACACTTTTTTCTTGCACTTTTAGCATTTCAAATTATAACGTGCCCGATATTGTCAAATCTTATGTCACCTGGTAAAGCTGATTTAGAAGGTCTTCTATAAGACGAGTTGGATTTTGCTGAAGTGGATGCCTCATTGTGGGTGTCTTCTTTTTGTCCTTCGTATTTCAGCAGAGACAGCGCTAAACTTGAACGAAATTCCAGTTAGGAAATTTTGGTTTCATTTGCGATATTGAATATTTTCCAACTGTTTACAACCATAGTATAAACAACATTGGTGAATAATGGCCACCACCACTTTTTACCTCTAATACCAATGCGATAATTGGCAATACCATTGTCGTGAAGGGCTACCCCACCCATGTGTTGGTTGTACTCATGAATCACTTTTGGTTGTTTGATAATCATTTCTTTACGCTCTTTGCGTTTGTAAAGTTTGGCTTGAGGGACTGGTAAGACACTATAGAAATTCGTCATAACAGTAACTACAGAATTGTCATTCCACGGAGTAACCAGAACTTTCAAGTTCGAATCAAAGGCGGAAGTTAAAGAGCCTCTTTCCTTTTTGACATGATTTTGTTATCTTCAAGTGGATATTTTGCAGTACGGTTGTCTCTTACCGTTCCAGTCGCGAAGAACCCTTTTTCACCTAAGTTTTCAAAAAGAGAATATGATGTGAAAAAATTATCAAAAAATATTTTATGCTGTTGCGGCTTTTCTACTACAGAAAGAAGCTCTAATACAACTTTTGATCCTAATGGACTCATGTTTTCAGTTTTCTCCGCCTTTCCACCATATGTAAAAAATTTGAATATGTAACCGTTATCGGAGCAAAGACACAACTTGAATCCTAATTTCACAGGTTTTCCACGAATAAACATCTTACATGAGTGCCGGCCAAAATATGGTACCATTTCTTCATCGATTGAAAGATGTTCTGCAAGTATACCAAATTGAATACATTTTTTATTTATAATATCAAAAATTGGTGTAAGCTTCGCAAACTTATCGCCCGTATTTAGCGAGGTGTTGTTTGACAAATGACGGTTTTGTTTTATTGTCCTAAATTTATTGCGACTCATGCTTTCACGTACAATACGCACTTCCTTGTCTTCATCTTTTGACCAGTACATGTGAGTTTGTGGCAATTTATGATATCCTAATAGTATAAGTATACCAAGACATTTTTTTAGGTCTATTTCAGTAAGCTCGTAGTAATGACGGTTATTTTGTGCTGCGTAAGTATTCGAAAAGCTTTAAATATTGCTAATTACTTCCTTGTCAAAAAATAGCGAAAATATTTCCAAGGGTGATTTTCTACCATGCTCAGATACTACATTTTCAATTCCATGGTTATCAAATTCTTCGGGAACAGTAATGTAGCCAGTTGACGCGGTTTTTTTTCCAATTTGGCACGGAAGTTTGTTTTAGTTTTGGAGTTTCTTTGGGTATCAACTTGTTTCGGCTTGCAATAGCACTAAGTGGTAGCTCATCTTCCAAATCAAAATCACTCTCTTGATTTGTCTGAATTTCATATATCCTCGCAATGTCCTTATCTACATTGTCTTTCCCAATTACGTTTTCGTCAATATTTTCCTCATCAGTCATTTCGCCAGGTTCTGGAGGCACATAAACAACATCAATCGATGTAGCATTTTCACAATCTGAGTCTTCTTTTAACGCAGCCATTAGCTCTATGGCTGTGAGCGGCCTTTTCATCTCCCATTTTGAATATTTTTTTTGACTGAAACAAAAACAAACACCAACATAACCCAGATATAAAAAAATTAAAAAAAAAACAGAATCACAAAACTGTCAAAAGAGACAAGAGAAGAGCCCAGCTGCCAGATATATTTTGAACTACACACTAGTATTATACCTAAACAAAAAATGTCTTACCTCATTTTGACTATAGATATTTAAAAACACAAATTCAAAACTCTAAAGCACTACTAAGAAGTACCGCTACGATTGCTGGCAACCAACTGAGAGATGTATCAACGAGTCAAATAATTTTCCGTCAACATGCGTATCGTGTCTCAACCTGCATGAAACCGCTCACGTCCTTCAAAAATGCCATGCTGTAGTAACCAGTGCGGTCGAGCAGCTTGGCACCGGGCTCGCGCTTTTACCTATGTATTAGCCAAAGGTGCGTATACGCATCCGTTACAAAATACCTGTCATTCCAGCTGTCGTTTTCAAACTATAGATATGAAGACGTGTATATATCAAAGAAGACATATTTAAATATACACTGCGCGAATAAATATATAACAAAAAAATAATTAGTACCCAAAAAAAAATAATTATTTGAAGGTGTGCACAAAAACAAAAAATACAGATTTTTTTAATTAAAAAAAACTGAAAAAATTTAATTTTTATTGGATCATAATTTAATATAAGATTTTAGCCTGTTAAAAAAGCAACCCTTGCGACATAATGTATAAAAAAATATTTTTGATGCCAAAAAAAATGTTTTTAAAAGGTTGCGTTTACGCACCTTTGGCAAGTAATGGGTTAATTTAAAAATGACATTAAACTGTAGTTTTTCTAGAAAAATAAGGACACAATATTTCTTAGTGTTAGTTTATATAAAACGACCCTTGTATTCTAGTAAAACAAAAACGTACTTATAAATAATGTCAAAGTACTTTTATAAGCAATGCATGTATATTATCTTTTTAAGTGCGTGGAACTATAAAAGTGGATTATTTAAAAAGAACTTGCCACACACAGAATATTAAAACATTACAGTTTGGACCATTTTAATACATTACGTATTCAGTAGTCCTGACCTAGTTTTGGCCTGCAAGCTAGGGTTTCCTTTTTTTTTTAGAACTTTGCATGACGCCTTTAATCTTTATACTTCAATTCACATTTTTTGTTAGCAATAGCCTTATAACTTTGTGTATACGGGGTTGGAGGGTTTTCTCAAAATTTTCAACCTATATGCTGTATTATACATTTATACGAAAGGGATGTAACATAACTTTGGTATTGATTTTGGACCGTTCGTTGGATTCTGACGGACTTGAATTTCTTAACCAGTCACGAGTTAACGTTCGAATCAGAAATTAATATTGCGTTTCTTGTTCGGCGTTGGTGCTTTTTTAAATGAATTGCAAATATTCGTACATTCTTTTAATTGAAAATAACTAAATAACCCTAATAAAAATGGCCGGGAATAGTAACTGGTAATGCACGTCATTGCTCATCTAATGTTTAGCAGTTGCATACTTGCATACATTCAAACAGCTATATAATTTGTAAAGCTTATGTTTTGGTTGTAATTTTGCTGTTTATTAAAAAGGATAATTTTATTAATGCAAAATTACTGAATATATTTGAACAAAACAATTTATTGAATATCATGGACTAATTTTCTTTAGCACGTTTGGTGCACTGTAAAATTAAATATACAAGGTGTCTCTAAAAGGTCTTTAAACAACTCTACCACGTATTTTTCGGACCAAAATAAACCGATTTAGCAAAACTTGGCTTAGTCAAAGTTGCTTAGTTTGTGCGCAATACGGTCCTGAAGTTGCAGTTGGAAAATTGTTTTTTTGTTATAAATTTGAAACGGCTGGAGCGATTGCGCTAAATTTTGTCACGTTTACATAGTTTTATGAGTCTAGAAATTCTGTATCAAAATTGTGATAGTAATCAATCCATAGGCGGAGAACCTGCGTTTATAAATATTAAAACATTTCCATTTTCTACGCCAATGGATAAAAAAGAGTTTGTCTATAAAATTTAGATTAAGTGTCTTAAGTACAAGAAAAAAGGTACTCTTGGTAAGACTCGAAAAATTGCATCGTTTTCTCAAAAATCGCATTTTAAGATTTGAGAACATTAACTAGAGGACGGCAGCGCATACTGTGTGCTCCATGTACATGTATCTTTAAACCGTGTACACGTGTCTTAGGCCATTTAGACGTCTCTTTAAACTATGTACACGTCTTTTGACGTGACAAAATTTAGCGCAATCGCTCCGGCCGTTTCAAATTTATAACAAAAAAACAATTTTCCAACTGCAACTTCAGGACCGTATTGCGCACAAACTAAGCAACTTTCACTAAGCCAAGTTTTGCTAAATCGGTTTATTTTGGTCCGAAAAATACGTGGTAGAGTTGTTTAAAGACCTTTTAGAGACACCCTGTATATTCTGTGATAATGTAAATACATGTAATGAAAGTACTCGTATAACACTAATAATGGCGACAAACTAAAGAAACTAATCAATCGTACTTTATAGTTATAGATCGGACACGAGCGGCCGATGACTCATCGCCCATGGGCGCAATATTAAAATGCTGTACTTTTAAAATACGTTACTATTTGTTTATTTTGTAGTTCAAGTCGAGTAAAGGAGTATTAATATTTACTAGCAATACTTTCTCAAGGTTCTCTTCTGTCAGATTTGTTCTCTTTGAATGAAGTACGTCCATGTACCTATAGGTACATACTGGAAATATCCTTTTATTTTAGCGTATTTAGCAGTTAGAATTTGTGTCATTTTCCTCATACACAATTGCCGCAATGTTATAAAACATGTGTAAAATCGTCTTTTTTTGGTGACCGTTTTCCCGACAACAACAGATGTTGTAGTGCACCATATGAATAGTGCTATTCAGTAACTGCGTGATGTTATATATTATTTCTTTTGTCCGTCGTAATTTCGGCCTCGTACGTCCGGTCTATATTTATCATATTACTTAAAAAGCTTTTTTGCATTGAATCAATTGACAGCGGAATTTAGAACATTATGTTTCTCGAAAACGACGTATTAAATGAAAGGCATTTTTGGTAGTGTTGTTCACAATAAGTGGTCCTACTACAAGCGTGTATAATTTTTTCAATTACTAATTGCACGTCCAAGATTAAAATTACACCAAACATTTTTGCCTAAAAATATTTTTTTCAAATGTAATAGCTTGTATATCACTTCATTTTTGAATTGCTTACTAAATTTTGTACCAAAAACATGTAAGACGTTGTTATTTTAAGTAGTATTGAATTACATTGCAAGTATTATTAACGAAGAAGCTTATGAGTAATTCACTATCAAGCTATTTTGTGGAATTATTGGAAGATATTCCGCTAAATTTAAGAAGAGATTTAGATGCAACAAGACGGCGCAATCCTTTGCTTCCAGACCGTGGAGGCCCTATTGACTAGCCTGCTGGATCTTCGATCATCAGAAAATTAGTTTCTTTTTATAGGGATCCATAAGAGAGGAAATTATACAGTACACCTGTAGCCACAAAAGAAGCTAAAGACGTTCCGTTAAATTTTCGAAGAGACGCAGATTCAACAACACGACGAATCCCCACGTTCAATGCTACAGACACGAAATATTTTAATGAAATGTTTCCAGGAAAGTGGCTAGCCCGTGGAGGCCCTATTAACTAGCCTACTAGGTTTTTGGACAACACAAAATTAGTTTTTATTATTACATTAATGTCGATTTATCATTTCGGAAGCGTGTTCAAAAATGTTTAAAAGTGAACGAATATTCAATAACTTTATGTTTTTATGTGATTACGGCATAGTAAGTTATGATATTTACTGCGAAATTGACAATTGAATGGATGACTTTTAATAAGTTGCTTGTCAGTTGACAAGCATGACTTTTATAATGAATTTAGCTAGCTAAAGAGTTTGAATTGTTTATAAAATTGCATTCCAAAAATATATGATATGTTACTACTCTCCTTCTTGTTTCATTTCTATACCTTACGGTATTTATACAAAAACCATATATATTTTACTTACAATACAATAAAATGGAGAATATAGTACAATAAAGAAATTTTAAAACCATACAAATTAATAACTTAATTCGTGTAGGTAAAGAAAGAGAAAAAGTTACGTGAATGGATGAATAATTATGATTAGTGGAACAGGAACTATAAAATAACAATAAATATGAATACTAAAATAGTAAAAATTAATTCGACGAAAGAGATTAGCGTTATAGACATGTTCCCACATAGCTTCGCTCTTAATACTACCTTCAGAGAAATGCGGCCCTGTCATCCGAATACCAAGAATTCCTAAACATTTATGCTCTACCCATGCTGATAATATATTTATTAGTTTTCATTTGAATAATATTGAAAATTTGTTACTGTAGAAAGTAGCTTCATCCTTAAATAACAAAAAGAATGCCTGGGCATTAATTTTAGTTATGGCCCATTGAAGAGTGTTCTACTCTCTTCTAGCTTCAAAATCATGGGTTAATATTTAAATGTATTTCGGTACTGATGACATTTATTTTCATTTAAAGTCCTTGCAATGCTGACTTGGCTAATATCATGCAAACGACATATTTCACCGTTATTGACGTGAGGACATTCTGTTGTTGCCATAAGAATTCGTGATTGGTTTTTATCATTTCTAATACATTGGGGAAACAAGGGAGGCTCGATACATTTTTTAGAAAAACAACGTTCGAATTATTTCAGCACCTGTGTCCGAACTCGCTTATATGCGGATACAATCTTGGACTATTTCTGCAGCTAAGGAATTATAAAATTTTTGAAAATTGAAATATTTGACTGTGTTAGAAATGTTTGTATTTACCCTTGCAAAATGTCTCTAACCTCCCCCTATATGGGAGGCATGATACAATATCTGGGAGGTTTGATACAATACAGATTTATATATTAACTGAAGCAATAAGAACAAAGTATTTTATTTCTTATAAACTCAGAAGATTACATTCATAAGTTAATATATACATAGATTCAAAAATTCTATCTAGATTTGTTTCTAAAAGTGCAAATACACGTAGAATAAAAAAAATAGAATAGGTATGAATAAAAGGTAGGTAGACCTTTAATTAAGACACAGATAAATGTTTTTATGCCTCTATCGACTCCAGCGCATGCAGAGTGGCACCATTTTAGACAACTTTGACAATGAATCGAATTTTCACCTGATCTAGACATCGAGTATAATGAATTGCAATAGATGCAAGCAGCATCTTCCTCATCATCAGATTCAAAATGTGGCTCTTGGTCACTATCATTATCATTCTCAACAAATTTTCTACCTTGCATTTTCTTGACACTTCTAACTAAAACCTGTCTTATAGGCTAGCCCTCATTAGCTCCTTCTGCTAAAGTTTGTTTAAGATTTTCTTTATCAGTGAATAAGTCGGGTTTGCCCTGTTGAGCCCTTGTTCGTTTTTCTTTCTTTTCTAATCTAATTCTATGTTCGGCCTCAATAGCTTCCTTTTCTGGAGTATCAGTTAAAATTCTGGTTTTTCCAAGATTTTTTCTTCCTGTTTGTTTCCGTGGTAGTGCTTTGGGAAACGGACGAATCTCCTCAGGACTTTTAATCAGATCAGATGCCTTGCTTGTCCCTGGTCTTACACTATATGAAGGAATTTTTGATTGCTTAGAAGTAAATCTTGTGACTCTTGATAAGAGGTACCAGGTTGACCTGCTGCATCGATATTTAATCTTTAGGGTTCTACTTCAGCGATTTCAGCTTCTGCTACATAGGTCCAATTTGTAACTTCCGCTCCTGCAAAGTCGAGTTCCCCAAATAAATGTGGATCAAATAAATGTTGTGGAGAATCCCTTAGTAATATTGGAATGTGAAAAGCCTCTAGCATAAGCAAGGCCAACTAATTCTGACACATTTTTAAGAGAAATTGTTTGTCCTGGGTGGTTAACCATCCATGCATTCGCTTGCTCATTATAATAACGTTTAAATGGGCCAAAGACAGAAACATCTAGTGGTTGAAGTCGATGACTTGTGTGGGGTGGCAAAGTTAATAAACTGACACCATTTAATTTGCAAGTGTGTAAAGCTATAGGCGAAATGTGGCTATTATGATTGTCTAGTATTAAGAGACATTTATTTTCTTTAGAACACTTTGCATATTTTATAAAATGATCAAGATATTTTATAAAAATATCTGCGGTCATCCAACTACTTTCATGCGTCTCCGCAATGGAACCCGGAGGAGCACCTTGGATCATGTAATCCTGTACCCTGACACGGGGAAATATAAAGAAGGGTGGCACGGATTTTCCAAAGCATTTATAGCGCAACATACTGTCACAAGTGTGCCACGTTCCGCAGAAGTTGTTTTAGAAATTTGTTTATGACCTTTACGGGCAATTATCTTCTGGGGTTTGTGCGCAGTGGTACCCCAGTTTCGTCCAAATTATATATAGATTCTGGACCAAAATTTTCCCTTTCAAATAAAATGCGTAAGTTATTATAAAATAATTGTACGTTGAATCGATTGAATGTAGTCGCTCTGCCTAAGCTAGTTGCTTCAGGAGTTCGTAACGATAATTGGGGATGACGTACCATAAATCCTTTTAGCCAATCGTATGAAGCTGATTCATTAACTTTCCAGTTTTCTGGTATTTTTTTCATGTTTTGTTGGCCAAATTGATATACAAATTTTTGTTGTTTGCTTAGGCGTTAGGCCATAATAAAGATCTGCGGAAATTAACAGGTAGTCCATCAAAAGGATTTCTTCTTCAAGCGAGAATATTTGTGAAGTGTTAAAGTTTGGCACAAAAGAAATATTTTTGTCTGTTTTATACTTTGCAGCATATCGAGATAGAGTCATCTTATCAATTTTATATTTTTGGCGGTAGTTCTTATGGGTTTGTTCTCATTGACTACCTCTAGGACAGCGCTTTTTAAATCGTCAGGGAAGATCTTCTTCCGATTTTTTGATACCCATTTAAACGGCATCTAGAATATAATAAATGCGTCTTAACTACAGCTCAACTATTGCCGTGTGAGACCACAATTTGCAAATAATCATTACGCAAATAAATATAACAGTTGCACAGAAAAAGGGAGGTTTGATACTCGTATCAATCCTCCTGAGGCCAAATTTATCAAACCTCCCCGAATGACAAATTTATAAAATAAGCACAATATTGAAAACAAGCAATTCGATTTTAGAAATACCAGCACTTGTGCCATAGTTTAAACTAATTGCAGATTCGCGTAGTACCAATGAAATTTTCAAATTGTTCTTTTGAAAATCATAAAATCTTACGTTAGCTAAGGGAAAACTTACATTGAACAGTAGGAAAGCACAAACTAACCTCTAAAACTGTCACTTTACCTACGTTTACTTCTATATTGCATATTAGACTAGTGCGTTAACTGCAACCCACGTTGCATTCATGCAGAATGTCCTACCAATATATACAATGTAAAATACGAATGTGTATCAAGCCCCCCGACGTATCAAGCCTCCCTTGTTTCCCTGTAGGTTTCCGTGCTTTTGAATAAGCAATTGTACCAGTAGTATTGAAAGTGTCTATTACTCTTCTTAACTTATCTGACCTGGGACATATTCTTCCAGGTCGCCGCTGGCGGAAATCGACAAAACAAATACATCCATTCCGCCGTGTCTGCATAAAACACAGACTTTGTACGTTACTACAATTGTAAAGATTCCGCCGACCGGCGGCACACACAGTTTATACGGGTAAGACCGCCGGCGGACATTTAGATACTGCCTTAAAAAGAAATAACTTTTATCAGGAAAGAGATGCAAGAGGTGCTACTTCAACAATGAATATAAAACTATTTTTAGAACTTTCAGTACGTTTCAGTACATTTTTGTTATCATTAAGAGTGTCAGTGTAGCCCTTTGTGTATGAACTATTCAAAAACTATAACACATTTCTCTCACTTCACCTTACTTCCCTATACTGCTTATAAAAAAGTAAAACTGAAAAATTTAAAATAAAAGTTGAGCTGTTCTTGGGATTTTTTTATCAACAATTAAATTGGTCAATGGTGGTCATGGATTTTAAAATTATTGTCGTAGCGTGCATCGTACATTTAGGTATGTCATAATTTTTTGAATGTCATAATCTGTCAAGTTATTGTGTTCAAGTTTTCTAATCCTGCACGGTTTTTGAATCATGGTTCTCACCACAGAGCACAAAATTTACATGATTGAAGCCTATTTTCAAACGGGTGTGCTAGTTAATGGAACTTGGAAATACAGTCAACGTTTGTGTTTGGACAATTTTCGAGAGCACTTCCCAGCCGTAGCAGTATTACCGGACAATTTTTATGCATGCCTTACAAATTGTGTTGAAGTGTTTCGCGAAACTGGTTCTGTAACGCATAAAAAAGGTGCTGGTAGATCAAGAGTTCGTACAGAAGAAGTTATTAATGACGTTCGTCAACGTATGGAAGAAGAGCCTACAAAACCTTTAAAACGTCTCTCTCAAGAAATTCGGTTTTCTTATGGAACATGCCAAACGATTGTAAAGAAGGACCTGAACATGCATCCATATAAGATGCAATCATATCAAGCTCTTCTGCCTGCAGACCACCCCAGACGCCTTGCGTAGTGCCATTGGTTTGTTAATAATTTAATGAATGACGATCTGCTGAATTTAACTTTTTTTTCTGACGAAGCTTGGTTCCACCTTTCGGGATACATCAGTTCTCAGAATATGCGAATCTCGCTTTTCTCCGCGAGTTTTTTGATGACCGGCTGATAAGTTTGCATACGGAAGTTGAGTTTCCTCCGAGATCACCTTGTTTGACAATTATGGACTATTTTATCTTTCCTTATTTGAAAAATAAGATTTTTACAAATCCGATACATAATTTGCAAGAACTGCAACAAAGAATTGTTCAGCAATGTGCAACCATAACGCCAGAAATGCTGCAAAACGCTTTTCACAGCATGAGGAGGCGCGTAAACTCGTGCATTGAACAAAACGGGGGATATTTCTAACAATTATTGTAATTTAGTTTTTCTGGTTAATAAAAACGTTATTTATTTCATAACTTGTAGTTCATTATTATTTTACAGCTGAACTAAGTAGGTAACACATTTGTAGGTTATTGATAATGTCAGTGTAGCTTGACACTGATTGAATTATTTCAAAAGGATGATTTAAACTAAGACAAGCGTTTTACATTCCATGATCAACATTGACCAATTTAATTTTTGATATCATAGTATATTAATATTATGTATTGGTAGTATAATATACTTTTAAAATACGTTTGGTCTAAAAGTAAAATTTGGAAAATATATTCTTATCACTGAAGTTCAGATAGTTAACTTACATATACACACGAATGACCCTAATAAGCTAAGCAATAACTACGATGCAATTTTCCGTAACATGTCTGTCTTAATATTCCAGAAGCTAATAAGAATATTATTATTGTATGAGGTCGGCTGAACTTACGGCGGGCGGTCCATTAGAGAAACGACTTCCGTTAGATATTACGGAACATTGAATCAGAGTTTAGTATGCTAATGGGGTCTCCGGGAAAAAGTTCGCGTTGCATCCGAAAGGACACTGCCGGCATGTGTAATATTCAAATTTATTCATGTAGTTATGAATAAATGAAGGCGTACCTATATTAAAATGTAATGGTGTACCATATAACGAAAAAAAGAAAACGCAAACAATTTTTTTATTTGCATAATAACTAAAGTATTCAAAACATTCAAATTAGACGGTTCCATATTGTGGTATCTAAAATATTCTATAAGCACTTGGATTAATCATAATATTGAGACTAGAGGTCGTGACTAAACTATGAAATGTCGTCGTTACTTAGCACGTACGTTAATTATAGTAGTCAACAAATAAAAAAAATACTGCCATTATAATGGCTCGAGTAAAATGTAAATAGTATTATTGCTACGAATTGAACAAGCAAAGTACTCTATAACTTGTAGACCTTGTTTTATCGAAATATCCATAATGTCACATTTTACCTCAAAAATAGACTCGTAACTCGAAACTAGATCAAGAATACCGGAAATTTTGAATTTCGCGGGTTAAGTAAGTCTAATTTTCATAATATTTATAACTTAAATTGCACTCTTGTAAACAACATTTTTCTCTTATAAGTAGGGCGCGGACACGAACGGTTGATGACTCATCGCCCATGGGCGCACTATTGAAATGTTGTATTTTAAAGAGGTTTTAATTTTATTTATTTAATTGGATAACAAGTGGCTGGTGATCTATAAAATACAAAATACCTTATTATTTGTTCATTTTCTCTTCTGTCAGACTTGTTCTCTTCGAATTAAGTACAACCTTGTAGATAGAAAACGTCCTTTCTACATCGCAACTGGTTATAGGTGCGTACTGGAAATATTCTTTTATTTCAGCGTATTTAGCATACACAATTGATGCAATGTTATTAAATCTGGATTTCTATTAAAAATTACGTCTACTTTTGCCGAAGGCCACATCCGAAGTCACTTCGAATACTTTTGAAATTATTAATAGCCCACATCTAATGTGGTTAATCCATCTTTTAATTTGAGATTTCGATTTTCAAAATATGTGATTAGTTTAGGCTAATTTCCAAAGTGTTCCTGAAGGAATATCCACTGATTTTTTAAATTTGGGATTTGTGTTTGTTCCTTGCACTCAGAAATACTTCGAGCATCGTCATTTAAACACGTAACGAAATTTTTTTAAACTATCGAAATTCTCTGCATAAAAACTATTTCTGTGTATGTTTTAGCGAAACTAAGTGACGAACGTGCGATATTTTGGCATTCTGTAACGATATTTTACAGACTTTGTAATAAATTTCGGAATCACTGACAATTCATTTTCATATCAGACAAAGTAACATAAACAACGTTCTAGATCTAAATAAATGATAACTAAAAATGTACGCTTATGTTATTGGAACTAAACGAAATCCAGTGCACACTTACGTCTAGATAATTGGGAGAAGTCGATTCAATAAACCGGTATTAAACAGACTATTACAAAAATTATGAAGTGCGTAATAGTCAAAACAATGAAAAAACAAAACTAACTAAGTATGAATGAAAATTTTATTTCTCTTGCGAAATATAAGGTAAATATAATAAATTTTAAAAACCCCTCACGCTCCTATCTACGCCGACGAAAAAAGGATTTTACTCATAAATTCCTTATTTTATGGGCATTTTTTGCTCTCATTCTCGGGCATTTATCGGGCGTAAACAGATGTTGCAGTTCACCATATGAATTAGTGCTATTCAGTAAGCGTATGTTGTTTACATTATTTCTTTGCTCCGTTGTAACTTCGTCGTAGTTTAAATCGGTCATATCCGCGCCCTATTTATAATAGTTTTATTTCGTGGTTCTACAGTTATAATTATGGTCGTATCACAGCTTTGATTTACATTGTTAAAATTTATTCTACTAACCTCAAAATATCCTCCATGGCTAACTGGACCCTGCTATCGCTGCGCGATATAAGGCCATCACATAACTTTAATTTACATGGATGAATCTAGTCTTTATTTTCATTTCTAGTTTTATTTACTAATTACGAAATATTTCTAATTACTGATTTATTTATCTAAAGTTTCCAAAAATGAAATGGATTAGTTAAAGCTTGTATACAGCTGATCAATATCTACCTTGTAACATCATGGCCAGCCGTCATTGACTTAAACAAAAGCTTACCTTTATCATTCAATGTTTATATACTACTAGATTTGTAAACAAACTTTTAGATCAGCTGTGATAAAAACACAATTATAATTATGCTTCTTCTTCCGTGCTTTATGGGGGCAATAGAAGGTTATACTGACATTTATACATATTCAGGTCAATACACAATTGTTAATTTTTCCATCTTATTTTTATTATATTTTATATAAACGGGCACCACAAAAGACTCGGAAGACTTAAATCAATACACACCAAACGGAAAAACGTCAAATCCAATATAAAAGGGATTATAACGGATAATACCGTTGTATATTGCAGATATAACTCGCAATCAGCGATAAAATTTTATATCTGAAGTTCAATAGAAAACTTCTTTATTATTGAGAGAGACCGAATCCTTTCTGAATCACAAACATTTTCTTTACGGTTGTTTAGTTTTTAAATAAGTTTGATATTGCATGTACATGTTATATCTAGTCCATAAATATCAGTTCTATTTTGAGTTATTCTTTCAGAATTTTACTTTTTACTTTCTTATACGTAGTATAAGGAAGTATTGTGATGACGAAAATTTTCGACCTCGAGATTTTTGCAGATGTCCACGTTTTGAAGTCCCCTGATACCGAAAAAGTGGTTTTTTAAAAATGACTGTGTGTCTGTGTGTCTGTGTGTCTATGTGTGACCACGATAGCGGTCAAACCGCTGTAGATATCAATTCCAAATTTTGTATTTACGTGTATAATATCCCTCTTGAGATCTGATTAGTTTTTCAGTAAAATCGGTAGACCGGAAGTAGCAGCTTATTTCAGTGAAAAATTCGAATTTTGCCAATATTTCGTGAACTACTAAGTTTAAACAAATTTAGAATTCATATTGCTGTGGTATTTTTCTGTATATCAAAAAAATATAAAAAAATAAAAAAATAATGAGAAACTGGCTATAACCAGATTTAAATATTAAAAATTTTATACATGTAAAAACATTGATAAAACCAGATATAAGTGGTTATTACTGAATAAATGTGGATATAACCAGATATCACTGAATGTGGTTAACACATTTTATATAAATAAATAAAGAATTAAACAAATAAAACGCCAACAAAAAATAAATTTCAGCACAATTTAATTTAAATAAATATAGGTTTACATATTTGATATATTAATTATAATTTAACATTTCATCAGATATAAATATATAGAATAATCAATTAACTTATATATATATATATATTGTTTAAATTATTAGATAACAATAAATATACGAACTGATGAACATGCAATATAATACACATCAATGCAATGTGGGTTGCACACCCGTCAAAACGAAACAAAAATGGGAGCATTGGAAATTAGAAGTGTTGACCTCAATTTTGAATAAATTAGAGCACAAGAATTGCATTAAATATATTGTACAAAACATGATGTTCAAATACTGACCTCAGTCTAAAAAAGGGTATGCAATGATTTAAACAGTATTATTAGTAATTAATAGAAAAGTAGGTCATTCGGTAATACATTCTTTTGCAACGATCATAACCAACAAATAGAAAGCCTACGTTTAAAGAGATATTGCCATAATAATAAACACTACTGTAAAAACAAAGGTCCTTATACGTAAATAAATATAGTCCACTTATTTCTCAATCACTATATAAAAATCAATTGTATTTTCTTCCGTATGGGACATAGAAATATATATAAAGGTGTATGATTTATTTGTTTTCTATACACCAACACATCCAGAATGTAAATATTGTGGCCTGGTTCACTATTAAAAATAAAACGTTATGTTAAGTATGCATTTTTCACTGGTATCTCCAGAATAAAAGATATTATTGAATGTACATTTAAATATACGATTGGCATAATTTCCTTCATATAAAAATGCTCCAAGAGATTCCAAGCTAAAAACAAATAAAGCATTAGTCAGTATATAATATAGTACAGCTTAAAAATACCTACCAATCGACAAAAATCAATCGATGTTCATTAGATGTGCAAATACATAATATGTAAACAACAACAGTAACATGGCGGAGGAAAAATCATGTGATCACATGACATCGATAATTACCAAAACAAACACGGAGGGCGCAGTAGAAGAAAATTCAAATTGAACTAAAATAATTTGAAACAAAATAAGGCGTTTGTCAATTGTTGAAGGGTATATAAACACGTGCATTTGCGAAAAAGAGGAGTTCATTTGAAGATCTTGAATACTTAAGAAGAAGAAAAGTTGATCAGCAGTCCCTTAAATTTTAATCAGTGCTCCAGGTGCTTTCCAGTTAAATAAAATCTAAAAAACAACACGTAGTGAAACAAAACGTGTAATTCGTTTTTCATACAATAAGTGCGCGCTAAATATAGTAAAGCGCGGGATATTATTATTCGATTTATAAAACTCGCCATCATAAATTTCAAAGGAATGGAAGACAAGAATTATCAAGAAGAATTCGAAATGATATACAGTCAAGAAAAGTAAGTACAAGCACTATTTAATAAAGCTTCATCTTGCAATCTTACAATACATAAATAAAGGAACCTTCATGTGTGTTATATAAAATTACTGGATAACAACAATTTTAAGAATATTATTTAAACATTTAATAAATTCTTCTTTGAGTAAGTCTTAGCTTGACGTGAAAATCTCAAGTTAAGGCGATTCAACGGAGTATCAACAATTTTACCTGGATAACAACAATTTTAAGAATATTATTTAAACATTTAATAAATTCTTCTTTGAGTAAGTCTTGGCTTGACGTGAAAATCTCAAGTTAAGGCGATTCAACGGAGTATCAAGAATTTTACCGGGATAACAACAATTTTAAGAATATTATTTAAACATTTAATAAATTCTTCTTTGAGTAAGTCTTGGCTTGACGTGAGAATCACAAGTTAGGGCGATTCAATGAAGTATTAACGTTTTCACTTGAATAACAATAGTTTCAAAATATTATGGGAAATATCTAATAGGTTCTTCATTGTTTAAATCTCGATTTTGACGTGAAAATCTCAGGTCGAGATGATCCAATGGGGATACGTCGGCAAAAGGTAAAGAAAGTAAATTTAGTAATTTCCTTTGAATTGTAAACATACATGAAGAGGTAATTTAGTAGACTCCTACAATTTTTTTTCAAAAGGAATAAAAGATTTGCAAGGTGCTTGTACCATAACTGAGAAGATAATATACCTAAATAAAATAAACTATTGTATTGTATCATAATCAATATACTTTTGTGTTTTTGTAAACCTTTATACTGTAAATAAATATAAGTTGTGCTGACATTCATTATTTACTTATTTATACCTATCCCAAAGGAGAACATTAGGAAAGTAAACATCACGATCACAGCTAGAACTCACAATAAGGAAAAGCTGTGACATATTCCTTTTATAAAAAACAAAGAAATTTACCTTTTAGACCCTGAGATTATTTAAAAATATTAGCTTATTAAATTGACTATTGGTTATAAACCATAATACAGCAGATCACAGCAATATGTACTTCAAATTAAAATTGAGAACAATTTTATTGAAAAAGTTTTTCGAAATTTCTACCGGAAGTAGGTCTTTTACTCCTGTCGAAAATCAGTTTTTTGCGAATTTTTCGCAAATCATGCTTTTTAGACAGGTACGTTACGGGTATAAAAGTATTTAGAATATAATTTTCAATACCTTTTGTATAAAAAAAATTTCAAAATTCAGACCGGAAGTACCACTTTTACTTTTATCGAATAGCTATTTTTTGCAAGTTCTAGATTTGCAATATTTTATATATATATGAAATTTCAAAATTCGGACCGGAAGTAACACTTTTACTCTTAGGGAGTAGCACTTTTTTTCGAATATCTTGCAAAGTATGTATTCTATAGCGATTTATTAAGAGAATAGAAGTACATACTTAGAATAGGATTTTGAATAATTTTTGTGGAAAAAAATTCATAAAATTGTATTGTTTGCAACGCTCATACGTATAAGAAAGTCGTGTGGTGGCCACACCTCATTTTTTATAATTGTACTTTTACTATTAATCTTAAATGACTTTTTATAGAAAAGGCAGTAGTAGCTAGTAAGAAAAAGTGTTACGGTAATAACATATAATTACTGTTAAGGTAATTATTGTTTCTTCCCGACTATTTTTTTAAAGAAAGAATGTTGCCCCTATAGCTTGCCTTTTTTACTATTGGTTTCTACACTATACATAAGACAAAAATCAATTATGCTAAAGCATATACTACATCGAGCGTATAAATACAAAAGGACGAAAAGACCAGTTCTGCCGAAACTGAGGCGACAAAATGGATGATTTAGCAAAAGAGCGAAACGATTCTGGGTATATTTCTCATTAAAATGCATAGTTTTGTCAGTAGGACGAACTTCCAGCCGGTGTTGCGTCAAATAGACGAAGGACCATGTGTAATGAAGCGAAAAGAAGAACGTTCAATGCGGTTTTACACCTGTTTGAGTTAAGATGGCCTCTTCGCTTTGCTGTGTGCATGAATACAGTGCTGTTTTAATATAATTATTATTGAAAGTAAACAATTATATAAAAGGTGCTAAGTTTTTTTCATAAATGTGCGTTCTGTTATTTACTTGTTGGGTCTATGTTATATATGGCTCACGTGGTAGAACAATATGAGAGATGGTGTTACAATAGTTGCACGAGAGTGACGCCGTTATCAATCACCATACTAATAATAAGCCAGTCAATAATGAATGGTTTGATATAAGCAAGTTACCCACAGTATTGGTAAATAAAACTTGTTTTGAAAAACTATGATTCAGGTTTAGTAATAATAATTTAATTAGTCTCGAAACTACTTCTATTGTACCAAAGTACAGTCATGATTAACTTAGCACAGCTTGGCCTAAACAGACCATTCGAAGTAAACTTTCCAGAAAGACTCGAATGGGAGAATGGCACGTTAGGTATTAGCAGTGGGACAGACCGCAGGTGACACTGGAGCAGGATTGTTCTCTGCTAGCTAGAGCAAATACCATGCACGGGGGGGGGGGGGGTATGCATCTGTGTTTCAGGCCTTGGTGTATGCCATACTCCAATGTGCTATAGAAAACAATAGGAATGACGTCAGTCACCGGCGGATTCTTATATTATCTGACAGTCAAGCGACACTAAGGCCATATCAAGCTAACAGGTGTCGTCAAGACTGGCCTGGGAATGCCTCGAAGAACTTAAACTGTTGGTAATCCGGAATAAGGTAAAACTGATCTGGATACCAGGGCATAAAGGGATTGAGGGCAATGAAAAAACTGATGAACCCGCTAGGAGAGGATCAGAAGCAAGACTCATAGGCTCAGAACCGGCTTTGGGGTACCCAAAAGTATGACCCGAAGCCACGTTAAAGACTGGGATTAAGCACCACTGGGCAACAATTCCAGTACAAAATCATGGCAAGGAATTTATTGGCCAACCATGCACAAAAGAGCCGCAAAAACTACTACATATGAACAGGGAACGACTGCGAACAACAACGGGTCTTTTGACTGGTCATGCACCTGTTAAAGTGCATCTCAACAATAATAATAATAAAATATGGCCAATAATTATAGAGAAAACGCCAAAATGGAAACTTTAGAAAATCAGACCAAATGTGCAGAATGTGGTGAGTCATGTACATCAGCCAGTATGAGGTGTGAACTTTGTTTGTGCCAAAAAAATATACTTTCAAACGACTAGACGCAAAAAGAATTTTAGAAAATCAAGCAAAGAAGATGAAAACCTTATCTAATTTAAAATTCACTTCATGTTGCGTTGGAGATACAGTCAGACTAAAAGTTCCAGACGTTAATCGAGGAAAGGGCGATTTTAGAAACATTCTCATGACAGTTATCGAGAAAACCGACGAAAATTTTTAAAAACTAGCTAACAAGACAGGGACTATCGAGGAAATGTTTTTCAGGAATCAATTTTCTATGTGTAGTGAGAAACTTGTAGATCTGGAAAGTGTATCACCGGAAAAGAAAAGTTTACAACCTGCAAATGAATAGTCACTTTTAGGAAGTCAATGTTATAAACCTTGCAACTGTAAAGCTAAATGCATGACCAACAAATGTAAATGTAAAGCTATTGGAAATCTTTGTAACTTGAAATGTCATGGCAGCTTGTCTTGCTTGAACAAATAGATTATAGTATTCTGTACTTTGACAGGACACAGTTTTAGTGTTTTTACTTTTATTCGTAAAATGTGTTTTTAAATAAATATGTTTTTCAAACATTTATGACCTTGTTGTTTTTGTTACACCCAACTTTAACCAAGCGAAAATGGATGGAACGTGGTTTACCCGGGTAAAGCGCGAAACATGTCCTATTTCAGTTATATTTCGTACTTTACCCACGTTTAATAGGTATTTCGCGGTTTACCCGGGTAAACCTAAGTTTAACTGTTAATCTAACTTTACCCGTAACAGATATACTAGAAATTCTTACTAGACTTTGACTCATGTTTTGTACGTAATAAACATTTTTTATTTCACTTTCAATAAGGTGATTATATCAACATTAAAATGAACAATAATATTATCTATTTTTTTTCTAATTTTAGTGTAAAACTGTTACCTTATTTAATATTATTGTTAACATGACTTTGACACAAAATGAATTTATTTTCGCGGTCGTCTCCTATTGAATTTACACGTATCCTGTTGATTAATAAGTTTTTCTCGTATGTCTAGAAAAAAAATCCTTCTCCAATTGATCAGCTTCGTCGATAACGCTGACTATGTCCTGGTTTATTACACTTGAAACACTTTGTTACCGGATTACTTTAATATTCTTGAGTTCATGATGTAATAGATTCTTGGTGACAAGAATTTTTTACTGGAATATTTACCATTGGATCGGTTAGTTTCTAAAATAAGATTTTTATCATTTGGCATTTGAGAATTAAAAGTCTCTCAAGATTTCTTGCATAACTTATGTTGCTTTCTCCTCTTTAAATTCGAATACAAGTTTTGATCTAACATACTGAACTAATTTGTATGTATCGGGTAAAATATCTAATTCATCTACTATTTGTGATAAACTTTCAGGAAATGTTAGGTAAAAGCAAACAGTTTAGTTTTTCATCTCTACTTATATTATCACTCAGTTGATTTCAATGTTCCAAGACACACGAATCCTCGCCAAAAGAGGATATTTTTTTTAAGCATCAGTACCTCATCCTGCATTTCCTTTCTTGTTGACATGACCTTGACACTAAATGAATTTATTTTCGTGGTCGTCTGCCATTGAATTTCCACGTATTCTTGTTGAGTAATAAGTTCTTCTCGCATTTCTGGAAAAAAATCCCTCTCTAATTGAGCAGCTTCGTCGATAACACTATGTCCTGGTTTATTACACTTGAAACACTTTGTTACCGTTTTACTTTAATATTCTTGAGTTCGTGATAGCACTAACATGCTATATAAACCTCCTACCTTTACATATTGTGCAAATTATAACAGGATATGTAATGATTGTGACTTATACAGTGTGTTAGATTTTATGTGTCACAGCAAATATCTCTGCTATTGTATGGATGATTAAAAAATGACTTATAAGAAACTTATTGGGTTATTTATTTTTAATAATGGGCCATAATCGGAAAACCAATAGAACATCAAATAAGTAGGTAAAACAAATAAATTTTATATTTTAAATGGAACGCGCCCAGTATTGTTGTATATTCTGAAACTACATGAATTTATCTTTACAACGGTATGTCACATGTACTTATTTCATTAATTTTTTTTCAACTAACATTGTTGATTATTGTTGGGCCAGTTACAAAATATTAACCTCCTATCAGAATCACCAGCTCTTAAATTTTGAATCGATTTAATTTAACATGGGGTCATTTTATGTTTTTTTTTTAGAATGGAAAATACCTTTTTTTATTTTTTATTTATTCTGTTACGTCATAAATTTATTAAATAGGTACAATATGTGATATATCGTTGTAAAGATAAATTCATGTAGTTTCAGAATATTGAATAATATTGGGTATGTTCTATTTAAAATATTAAATTTATTTGTTTTACTTAGACTCATAGTAAAAGTATCGTCACTTGGCTCAAGTGACGATACTTTGTTCATGAATCATAAATCATGACACCGTCGATTTGATTCGATTCGATGCCTTTATTGGCAATAAACGATTTCATTGAAAACGATAAATTTATGAGATATTGAAAATAATTAAATTTTACTTTTAGAACAACAATGACAATGACTGCAGTTCAGGAACAGTACTAATACTTATTGACATTGATGGAAACACAATGTCCGATCGAAGTAGCGACCGAAGCGACAGAGGATTGTCAACAGGATTGTCTTCTGAATTTAATCGAATTGATATGGAGCGATCCCTTCAAAATAGCATAAGTAATAATGTGGCTGGAAATAACAATATCGAGGTCCATCAAAGATCAATATCTGACTAGGAAACGGATCTGCAAGAACTATTTAATGCCGCGAAGAAAATTATGATCGAAATGAAAGAAGTGAAATTAATTGTCCATGACTGTTCCTGGAGCGGCGGATGCTGTCTGTGTACCAGAATTATTGGATTACCTCTCAAACGAACTTCAAGACAAATTATCCGGACCGAGTACCTCCAACAATCCTACCTATTCAATCTCACAAAATATTTCCCCCCAGACGGATTTTGTACTATTCAATCTCCGGGCGAAAAAGAATCCCACCTAGTGAAATTGGAACTTTACGAATTGAAGAATTTAACGAAAATCCCGAAGAATCAGTGGTATGAATTTCCTTCTTGCGACGCCAGTGGACCCTCTGTATCAACCAGTCCAAGAAATCATCAAGTCCGGCATTCAAAGAGTAAAAAATATCAAAGATATCAAGAAAGAAGTGAGGAAGAAGAATTATTGAAATTCATTTGTCAATTCTCGACCAACCCCTTATTAAATGTTGTAAATACACCGGCTTGGTTAAATTCCAAATTTAAATTTAAACGTAGAAACGATATAATTGTTCAAAATGTTATTGAAATAATTTACTTACAAATTGTGTCATATGATGTTCTATCTATGTATAGTCTTTAAACAATAGTGCACCGTATTTTGCGTGTACGACATAAAATATTTTTATATGACTTATTTGATGTTCAATTGTTTTGCCGATTTTGACAGATATTAAAAATAAATAGCCCTTAAATGCAGTGGCGGCCCGTGATTTTGTGGGAAGGGCGGGCAACAGGGGGGGGGGGGTCTGAGTATTTAATATCAAAAATTAAACACAGCCAAAAAAATAAACTCAATATGTTATTTATTTAACTTGTTTGAAAATAAAATCCATCCGCCGTTCCTTACGATCAGCAAAATGATTAATAACTAATTCATTGATGTTTAGTGTTGATGTCAGTAATTGTTTTTCAATGGAACTCATTGAAAAACAATTAATGTTACACATGTCCGCAGTATCAGGAAAGCAGAAAAGCGAGGAGGTATATCAAATGTATTAGGAGTAGATACTACTGTGAATATAGAATTCTATATTCATGATATAGTGTGGCTACTACTTTGAAGATGGTGCCACATTTATTGTGTTTTACTCCTAATACATTTGATATACCTCCTCGCTTTTCTGCTATCCTGATACTACGGACGAAATTTCAAATGAATGTGCAGTGAGTGTTTCGTTTCAGTTACTTGAAATATTTTTTCTTGACAGAGTAAAAAATCTGTCTAGACAGAATTTAAGACATTATCTGCCGCCCCGATTCCGTTTATAATTTAAAATTACCTTAAATGCAGAGAATAATTTTTTTTAATTTAATTCTTTTAAATTTATCTGGGTAAGTCTACATTTGAAATTTCTTCCGTAGAATAAGGGAAGCAGAAAAGCGAGGAGGTATATCAAATGTATCAGGAGTAAAATAAAATATATTATCTGTTGGCTCCTCTGCTTTCCTTGATAATACGGACGAAATTTCATATGTGCAGTTTTGCTAATTGGTCATGCTTAATGACCATTATTATAATAATAAAGAGTTAATTGAAAAATAATTATACTCGACATTTAAAGTAATTTTAAATTATAAACTGAATCGCCAGTGATAATATGTCTTAATTCTGTGTAGACAGACATTTTTTAATCTGTCAAGATAAAAATGCAAGCGGACATCTTTGTATTTGAAATTTCGTCCGTAGCATCAGGGCAGCAGAAAAGCGAGGAGGTATATCAAATATATCAGGAGCAAAATTAAATATATTGGCGCCATCTGCACAATAGTAGCTCGACTATATCCTAAATATAGCTACTATTGTGAATATAGAATTTTATATTGTTTTACTCATGTGAATATAGAATTCTATATTCACGATATAGTGTGGCTGCTACTTTGAAGATGTCGCCACATTTATTTTGTTTTACTCCTAATACATTTGATATACCTCCTCGCTTTTCTGCTACCCTGATACTACGGACGAAATTTCAAATGAATGTGCAGTGTTTCGGCTTCAGTTACTTAAAATATTCTTTCTTGACAGACTAAAAAAGTCTGTCTAGACAAAATTTAGACATTATCTGCCGCGATTCCGTTTATAATTAAAATTACCTTAAATGCAGAGAATATTTTTTTTAAAATTTAATTCTAAGAGAGTGTAATTTACGAAAATACTCTCAGTTAATACTTTAAGAATATAGGTATGTATAATTGTAATAAAAACAAAAATATTTTAAAGTTACTATAACCACCTAGTATGATATCAGCATTTAACAGTTGAAATTACTCCCCTAGTATCAGGTAAGCTGAAAAATGAAATATATTATCTCCTCGCTCTTTTTCTTGCTAAATAAAATCTGTCTAAACATACTTAAAGAAGGCATTATCAGCCGCGATTCCGTTCATAATTAAAAATTATCTTAAATGCAGAGAATAATTATTTTTCAAATTTAAATCCTTTTACGAAACTGTAATTTACGAAATATATCTCCGTAATTAGTCTACATTTGAAATTTCGTCCGTAGCACCAGGGCAGCGGAAAAGCGAGGAGGTATATCAAATATATCAGGAGTAAAATTAAATATATTGACGCCATCTGCACAATAGTAGCTGCACTATATCCTAAATATAGCTACTATTGTGAATATGGAATTCTATATTGTTTTACTCCTAATGCATGTGAATATAGAATTCTATATTCACGATATAGTGTGGCTGCTACTTTGAAGATGTCGCCACATTTATTTTGTTTTACTCCTAATACATTTGATATACCTTCTCGCTTTTCTGCTACCCTGATACTACGGACGAAATTTCAAATAATGTGCAGTGTTTCGGCTTCAGTTACTTGAAATATTCTATCTTGACAGACTACAAAAAGTCTGTCTAGACAAAATTTAGACATTATCTACTGCCCCGATTCCGTTCATAATTAAAATTACCTTAAATGCAGAGAATATTTTTTTTTAAATTTAATTCTTTTAAGAGAAGTTAATTTACGAAAATACTCTCAGTTAATACTTTAACAATATATGTATAATTGTAATAAAAATAAAAATATTTTAAAGTTACTATAACCACCTGGTATGATATCAGCATTTAACAGTTGAAATTACGCCCCTAGTATCAGATAAGCTGAAAAACGAGGTGGTATATCAAATGTCTCAGGGGTAAAATAAAATATATTATCTCCTCGCCCTTTTTCCTGCTAAATAAATTCTGTCTAAACATACTTAAGGAAGGCATTATCAGCCGCGATTCCGTTCATAATTAAAAATTATCTTAAATGCAGAGAATAATTATTTTTCTAATTTAAATTCTTTTAGGAAACTGTAAATTTACGAAATTTATCTCCGTAATTACTACATTTGAAATTTCGTCCGTAGTATCAGGGAAGCAGAAAAGCGAGGAGGTATCAAATGTATTAGGAGTAGATACTACTGTGAATATAGAATTCTATATTCACGATATAGTGTGGCTACTTTGAAGATGGAGCCACATTTATTTTGTTTTACCCCTAATACGTTTGATCAGTGGCGGCCCGTGATTTTTAGGGACGGCAGGGCTCCGAGGTCTGAGTGTATCCCCTTCCATACCTTGCAATTATTCATTCATCTCCTAAATCATTTGCACACTACAAATACATAGGCAATTCGCCAAGTACACAAATACTCTATTTATACTTTTCATTGATAATTGTTTTATATACTTTATTCATTATCTCCTATATTTTATTTATTTCGGTCTCACAGCTATATAATTATTAAGCAACCTAACTTTTATTTATGTATATTTTTTTACAGGTTCCACACATGAAATAGTTAAAAATAAAGTAAACAATAAATACATAAGAAGCTAATCTACAATATAACAACTTATACCATTAACGAATTGAGTATCGGTTATTTGCATCATATATCTCGGCTATTGTATGAATGATTAAAAAATGACATTTAAGCAGTGGCGGCTGCTGCAGGGAGGGCAACGGGGCACTGCCCCCCCCCCCGTGACAAATTTCTTTTAACAGATAAATTATTTATTATTATTAAAACATATTATTAAATAATATGTTTTCAGAAGTAACAGTCCGTCTTTTCAGCGCGTTTAAAAATCGCAGTCTGACGTAGGCTCCGGGGCATCTCGCGCGATTGCCCCGTCTGTATTAGAAATCGAGCGATGAAACTGGAGCGGGTAGCGCGCGTATATATGTAGGCGGCGGGGCACTACTCTATGGTGCCGGGTCCGGGTGGCGGTTCAGTATGTAATATACAGCGGTGAGTGTATGTTGTAATTTCTATCGGTGCAAATGCAACTACGAATTGCGTTAGTAACATTAAGACAGAATTAAAAAATCTAGGTCTCCCTAGACCAGATTTATTGATTAAACTAGAAGATCACAATTTGAAAACTAATAAAACCGTTCCGAGAAAATTCAACAGAAGCTCTTACAGTTTATCAGACTGGTTGTGTGGGTGTAATGTGCAAAATGCTTTTTTCTATTTCGGTGCTATAAAGTTCACTTTACGACATCCGTTTTGGTTGCAAAAGTATTTCTTTATCGCACGCTAATTTTGTTGTTTTGACGTTGGTAACAAAAAAAAATGGAACCAAATTATATTTAAATGTCAAAATGTAAGCCTTTAATGTAACAAACATGTGCAATAGAAGTTGTACAAAGAATAAAAAGCACAGATGCTAACATTTTATTTACTAATTAACAATATAAATTGTTAAGCAGAGCTGATGATAAGTTTTCTGATGCTACTATTGAAATTTACTTCCAAGGTTGAATAGTACAACTGTTATAAAAGCTTGTTATTGATAATATGTCGAGACTATGTTGGCAAAAGATTTTGTAAATTGTCTTCTGCTATTTTGCGAATCTCTGGGGGCGTGCAAAATAGAAAAAATCAAGTGAACGGTGTTTTCTACTTTGAAGAGAATAAAAACATTTTCTAGAAATACCATGCGGGAAAGCAGACTACTGTGCCTTAGCAATGTGTTCCATTGAAAAACAATTACTGACATCAACACCAAACTTCAATGAATGAGTTATTAATCATGTTGCTGATCGTAAGGAACGGCGGATGGATTTTATTTGCAAACAAGTTAATTAAATAGCATATTGAGTTTATTTTTTGTCTGTACATAATTTTTGATATTAAACACTCAGACCCCCGGAGCACTGCTGTCCCAAAAAATCACGGGCCGCCACTGATCAAACGTATTAGGAGTAAAACAAAATAAATGTGGCTCCATATTCAAAGTAGCCACACTATATCGTGAATATAGAATTCTATATTCACAGTAGTATCTACTCCTAATACATTTGATACCTCCTCGCTTTTCTGCTTCCCTGATACTACGGACGAAATTTCAAATGTAGTAATTACGGAGATAAATTTCGTAAATTTACAGTTTCCTAAAAGAATTTAAATTAGAAAAATAATTATTCTCTGCATTTAAGATAATTTTTAATTATGAACGGAATCGCGGCTGATAATGCCTTCCTTAAGTATGTTTAGACAGAATTTATTTAGCAAGAAAAAGGGCGAGGAGATAATATATTTTATTTTACCCCTGATACATTTGATATACCACCTCGTTTTTCAGCTTACCTGATACTAGGGGCGTAATTTCAACTGTTAAATGCTGATATCATACCAGGTGGTTATAGTAACGTATGTATTACATATTGAATGTTCTTTAAACATTTTCCATTGTATCAGTCTTTCTTGATTTCTTGTCGCAGTTTGAACATTTTTAGTAATAATGTTTACAACAATTTCTGTTCATCATATAAAATTATCTTTTGCTGTCATCACAATCCATTTGAAGAGCTTTTCTGCGAACGAGGTGCGTAGTGGAACGCAAATTACCCGATATATTACGTTTTCGATTTATATATTCGTATTTTGTGGCCCGACGTAATGTCGTAACCGTTTCGCAATCGAGTTTCAAAATTTTATTTCTTGACCTATTAAACGAGCAAATATACGTGCGTATGAAAGGGAAAATACAGAAAATTTATGATAATGTGTGTATTTGTTGCGTCTTACGTCCTTATTACTGTCATTCATTCATTCTTACAGTCCAACTTTATGATTTTCGCATATACGTAATTATTTAATTCGTTATATTAAGTCGTTTTTAAATTTATTTGCGCAATATTAATACCGTTACTGGGCGTTTGCAGTAAAATATTTAACAGGGGACTCAACTTTAGCTGTAAATTAAATGCTATTTTATCTTTTATTATTTTTACTTTCTTATACGTAGTATAAGGAAGTATTGTGATGACGAAAATTTTCGACCTCGAGATTTTTGCAGATGTCCACGTTTTGAGGTCCCCTGATACCAAAAAAGTGGTTTTTAAAAAATGTCTGTCTCTCTCTCTCTCTCTCTCTCTCTCTCTCTCTCTCTCTCTCTGTGTGTGACCACGATAGCGGTCAAACCGCTGTAGATATCAATTCCAAATTTTGTATTTACGAATATAATCTCCCTCTTGAGAACTGATTAGATTTTCAGCAAAATCGGCAGACCGGAAGTAGTAGTTTACTTCGGTGAAAAAATCGAATTTTGCAAATATTTCGTCAATTACTAAGTTTAAACAAATTTATAAAGAATTCAAATGTACTCAAAATTAAATTTGAGAAAAATTGTTTTAATAAAGTTTTTCGAAATTCCTACCGGAAGTAGGTCTTTTACTCTTATCGAAAATCAGTTTTTTGCGGATATCTCGCAAGTCATGCTTTCTAGGCAGGTACATTACGAGTATAAAAGTATTTAGAACATACTTCTAAATATCTTTTGTATAAAAAAAATTTCAAGATTCAGACCGGAAGTACCACTTCTACTCTTATCGAATAGCGATTTTTTGCAAATATGTCGTAAATTATGCAATCTATATATATTTATGAAAAGTACAAAAGTATTTAGAGTTGGATTTGGAATATTTTTTGTATAAATGAAATTTCAAAATTCGGACCGGAAGTAACACTTTCATACGTATAAGAAAGTCGTGTGGTGGCCACACCTCATTTTTTTTAACTTTTATTAAGCAGCTTTACTTAAAATACCTTTAAATTGAATGTCACTTTATATAAGAGTTCATTATTATATGAAATAGCATTTAATCAGCATTTAACTAGTCGGATATTTTAGAAAGTTGGTAATACTAGTTTATAAAACTAATTCTAATTTATCACATTTGATCCTGTCTGAGGTTTTATGTTTGTGCTTGTGTCCGTTACTTATTGCGGCATTAATGTTAGTCAATCTCAATTATGCCTTATATTCTTGAGTTGCTGTTGACGTTTAACACCCTCATTGTTTTTCTTTAATTTTAATATCTACAAAGTCAACGAATGAATAAAGAAAAAGATCTCAATAAGAAGTCATTTATGGCGTTGACCTTATAATACTTTGTTAATGGATGGAGTATAAATAGATATTGTGGTGATAACATGAAAGAGAGATAGGATTATAAATAAAATACACTAAAAATACACCTATATCACACTTATGCACAGAAAGCTTGACACACATTTCGACAACTATGTTGGCATCATCAGTAGAACTGTTCACCGTATCGTATACAGGACAGCTCTAATTGAAATTTAGATATCACTTATTTATACCTAGACTAAGATATTATAGGGTAAAGGTAATAAAAAACATAATGGTATCGTTTTCCACACCACTAACTTATATAAACAAGATTGGGGTGTCAGCGCGTTATCTGAATTGATTAATGTATTTCTACTTTTGTATATTTAAATACTCTTAAAACTATCTAATTTTGAATAATTAACATTTGTTTTATATGTTTGAGGCCGCTTGCTAGAACACCCTGTTAGGTTGACTTTAACCATCGTCAGTCAATTTCAGTTAGCGACGACGCTTGCCAAGAAACGTCAGAATTTACAGACGGAATAGCGTCAGTCGTGTAATACAAATAATATGGTGCTATATCTTAGAAATAAAAATATATTTAATAACACGTAAATCTTAATTTTTGTTGAGTTATATTACATATGCCCACTACTTTTATTCAAAATTTTCTAAATTAAAATGTTCTTCATTTCATCCTGCTCCTGCAATATAATAATAATAATAATAATCTTTATTACCCAACACAAACATCTATTTACAGGGTAAAACACAAAAATTAAAACAAATTAACAATAATTGACAATATCGTACAATCATAAAAATAATAACTGATTGATTGGAGAGTTACTTGTTGAAACTTCATTTTAATAATTAATAAGTAAAAAACACAAATTTTAGTTTCAAAAATATTTAATGTAGACACTACATATTGCTGTGGCAACATAATTATTTGAATATGATAATAGTATCATTGCCATACCTTAGGCCTTGCCAAATAAGTTATGTTGTGTGCTGTTTCAACAACATAAATAATTAAAATGATGATAATTTTTATTATCCAGATGTGTATTTTATTTATTTTTAACAGCACGTACTTTATAATTATTTATGAATCCTTCAGTGTATCAGAATTTCTTCCCTCTCGTCTAATCTCTTGTTTTTATTTAAGATTGGGATAAGGTAATAGCTTATTAAAAATGAAAAATCAGAAATCATATAACACATAATTGTCGAATTTATTTAACATTTATTATATAAAAATAAATTTAGCATTGCTATACTGTATTCACTTTATTTATTTAAAAAGAACATAATTATAAGAAAACGTTTGTACCTCGTTCTAGGTTGTAACGTTTCTTCATGATGGGAATATGTTTTCTTATACTTTATTAAATAAAACTCTAAAAATATTTTCCTGTTTGTCAACAAATAAATCCAATTTACTTTTGTAAATTGTTTATTTCATAGTCAATGTTTGGAGAAAAGCTCGAATCTGATTACTATCTACAACCATTTGCACGCGTTATAGCTAGCATTTCAGAGTCCGCTACCCAGAAACATTTTCCTTATTTATTGTAACTATTAATGATGCCAAATACTGTGCCCGAAAATATACATTTGCACGCTATATCCTCTTAACACTTAACACCATTAATAATTTTATTTATTATAATCTTGAAATTAAAGAATGCTTATTACTATCCCAGGAAAAATATTTATTATCCCTGTTGCATAACGTTGTACTGAATATACGTTCGCACGATATATTTCAATATTCGTATAGCTACATTGATAAGTCTTTGTCTCTAACTTACTTTGAATCGTTACAAATCTTTTTGAATTCGATCATTTGCATCTCCATTATGACACAAAACAATTAAACAAAGAAAATAAAATAAGTGAAACTTGAATGAAAATAAAATTAATATGCTAATACAAAAGAAATAAATGTGAATCGTGGTGTATCTAACCCTACGATTTATATAACTGTATAAATGAATTAAAGAATGCTTGTTAACTGTATAAAAATCAATGAATGAATCCCATCGTGTCTATTCTTGTCTTCAATTTATATCTCCAGAAGAGACATGTGACCGTTTTCAACGCCATCTTCTGAAACTACCATTTACGTTGTCACCCTGCATCTTCAGTGCTCCTGACTTTTAAGTTGCCGTAATGTTTCGAACACTCACAGACACACACGCACTCGTTGTCTCTTTGACAGTTCTTCATCGCGAAAGGTCAACACCCCAAGAATTGTCTGTTTACAATTTAAAACTTCCTATAAATTGTACAGCGTTTCTCCAACGTAGGTATACTTGTTTTAATATAACTCTTCTTTATAATTGTCTATAAATTTATTACCTTCTTTATTATTTTTCACATATTTCCTCTTTCCATTGGCTAGTACAATTCTTATTCTTGTTCTTTTTCCAGCTTTCGGCAATATAGGAAAAACATTGCAAACAACAGGTATCCTTTTACTAAGATTACTTGCACCACCATGGTGCACTTGGTTGGATGTCTATCTGTAATAAACTACACACCAAGTTTACATTAAATTTTCTTTTTATTTTGTAGGTTATCAAGAACCGTACAAGTACCTCTCTACTGTTTATGATACATGATATTACATATACAAATTCCTGAATGTATTCTATTATGACCAGCTGTCGTTTATAAAAAACACTACTACTGATATCTCAGAACAATTTTATTTATATCCTTTTCTTTATTTATTTACTTATCTATTAATAAATTAAGGTAAATATTTATTCTTTCTGCATGATTTATTTAATAAATTTTATTTATTACCTTATGCACGTTCTCAAGTTTATCTAATTATTCAATTATTTTTGTCTCGTGCATATCGAATTCTATTTTCCTCATACATTTTTACTGTGTTAAGATGACTAGTTCGTATTACACTACCATCCATTAGCATGACCCTCTCTCGGTTATTTGCTTTCATTTCTTTTTTATTTTTAAACAACGGTTCATTATTTAAAATGTTCAGTGCAATTCTCACACATTTTATAAAGTCAGGTTGTTTTTTATTGTACACAAACCATACATCTTGTTTCTCTTTTCTATAAAAAAAATATATATACATCTTAAATTCTATCTCGTGTTTTATTTTTAGTACTTATTTAAATTGCAAATGTAAATTCAATTTGCTGTATGCATAAAAGTGTATGCAACCCAACATACTCATGTTAAATTCCTTCAACTACCTTAAACTTATTATTATAGTTTCTTTCATATTTTATACACTTAAATTAAATCTTAATACTACTGCTATCATCTTATTAATATGTAAGATATCACGGCAATATGTTTCACCACACTGTGGCTTCATCAGGTGATGAAAATATACAAATTCAATTTCTGTTACAATGTCACTTATAAATACAGAAAATAGATGACACAATTATTGTTGTTAGGTAGGGGTATTCTATTACAGTTTTAAATTTAGTAGGGGGGAGCTATTTAGGTCCAACTGATCGTTTAATATTATACCTATTTTACTAAATTTATTTATTTCTAGACTTTCCAGTAAGTTAAGTTTTTTACTTTTTTCTTGAATATGTAATCATAAATTTAACAAACAATTTGAAATTTTACATATTCAAGAAAAAAGTAAAAAACTTAACTTACTGGAAAGTCTAGAAATAAATAAATTTAGTAAAATAGGTATAATATTAAACGATCAGTTGGACCTAAATAGCTCCCCCCTACTAAATTTAAAACTGTAATAGAATACCCCTACCTAACAACAATAATTGTGTCATCTATTTTCTGTATTTATAACTGACATTGTAACAGAAATTGAATTTGTATATTTTCATCACCTGATGAAGCCACAGTGTGGTGAAACATATGTAGTGTCTACATTAAATATTTTTGAAACTAAAAATTTGTGTTTTTTACTTATTAATTATAAAAATAATAATAAGAAACACTTAAATATATTATGTAAAAATAAAATGAATAAAGAAGATCGTAATTACTGTAAAGAAGAAATCACAAAATCTAACGGTGTAATACAGAAAATAAAGAAAGGACTTTCTCCAGAAGGGGTTAGAAGACAAACGGTTGGCATTCGTACCCATATGATAGAGAGCGGCTTTCAGTAGAACATTTGTACGAACGGTGGATACGTAGAATGTATCAGCTGATCTAGCAGCATACCTGGCCACTAAGAAATTGACTTGATAAAGAAGGGCAAGTGAATTAAAGCCATTATTAACAAGTTCTAGAAGTAAGTTACAACTTCTTTCGTTCCGTTTAAAATTTAAAGAAGTGAAACTATATCTATTCAATATATATTTTAGAAAACGTTTTTGTATACGTTCGAGCATAAGGTGTTAATATGTGTAATTCAGAAACCAAACGAAGAACGCATATTCCAGTTTGGAAAGTACAAAAGAATAAAATAAAATGGATAGTGTATTTAAGTTGTTAAACATTCTGCAGAATCATATAGGAACACCCAGAGACTGGGAGGCGCTAGAATATAAGTTGCTAATATGTGGACTAAAAGATAGAGACCACCAAGACCTCTGAACTGCGAAACTCTAGAAATCGTGCTCTGAGAGAGTGCATATTGAAAAGGCAGAACGTTTGAAATTTTGAGAAAAAGACTGTTGCACATTTATCACATTTAAGCAAACTTGATTATTGATGCACGACTCCTTAATCAATTGTGAGATTTCTTTGCAGCAGGAAGCAGTGTAAAGGAGAAGATATGATATTAAAAATTTCTAAGTCACCTGCGTATGCGAGAACCTTACAATCAAGATGCATCAGGAGATCACTGATGTATGCATTAAATAGTAGTGGGCCCAAGTTAGATCCCTGGGGAACACCACTGCAGACAGTGGAAATGTTGGACGCATAGCCATTGTAGGTCATATAGTACGAGCGATTCAGTAGATAGGAGTTTAAGAAGACAAGAGTCCTTGTGGAAGCACCTAAAGATTGCACGTGGCTAATCGTGTTGACCGCCTTAGTAAAATCGGTATGTATGATGTCCACTTGCTGACGAGCATCCAGTACCTCACTTATTAATGAGTGATTTCGACTAAGTTTGTTGTAGTTAACCTTCCACTGATAAATCCATGTTGACTGACAGAAATATGTGGTTAAATGCAGCTATATAACTTCGGATATAGTACGTATTCAAATGCCTTAGTACAGTTTGAGAAATGCTAATAGGTCTGTAGTTACGGAAAAATATTTAATCGGGGGTAATATCGTAAGAGTTTGTGTTTATCCGGACAAACTTTCATTTTAAACGAAAGCTTTGTTGCTTGGTAACTGACGAGAATAAATAACACCTTCGGTGTCGCGGTTTTACCTTGTTATTTGTTCGAGTCGTGTTATCTTTAAGCAACAAAGTTTGAGTTTTGTCAAAATAAAAGTTTGTTTCGGAAATAAATACAAGCTCGAATGGTATTTGGTAAGACAATTTAATGAATCGAACAAAACAAAAATATTTTTATTATAAGTATAAGTATACATGTATACATTTATACGTAAACGTATATGCATATCCGTTAATGTACGTTACACATTCAAGTATTTTATATTGTTACATTGATTTGAAAAATATTTTTATTTAAACAACTCAAAAAACACAACATTTCATTCAATACATAGGTAAATAATAGCTTAATCGTTACTAAAAGTACACTTAGAAAACGTACAGTTATTATATGTTATTTTATTCGTGACCGACAACACTATTTAGGTTATTTTTGTTTCTTAGATTTGTTACAATTTTTGAGTGATGATTTGGATCAACTGGAGGTAAGATTTTAAGGATTTTGTGTTTGAATGGCCTGTTATTTTAGTGATTTGCAGATCACTTACTCCCGCTGTGGTTAATGTTGAAACAGCACTTGCTCGATTTGAATGATTGGTATATTTATTGTCGGCATTAAGGTGAATTTTGATAGCTGAATCTCTGATCCATTTAGAGAGTTCATTTGGACCAATAGGCATATTTTTGTACCATCCCTTGCTGCCTTCTGTTTCATAATACTGATTCACTGTCAAAAACAATCGATCAGTAAGAATGTTTGGTCCTCTTTTGCTTAGAATTTTATAAAACACTCTAACAGGAAATAAATCAGGATTTTTTTTTTATTTTCCGTGAGCCACTTACTATCGCTAAGTTTCTTATCTCCACCCTGTGCTTTTTTCGAAAATATCGGATTGTATTCGAGCCTACCTGTAGATGTTCCGTCATTATTTTTTTCTGTTCTAAAATAATGAATTTTACAATGTACAGCTTCTCCCTCTCTCCAAGCCAATTTAAATGCAGAAATATGGAAAATTTTCTTTTGCAATCCATTTGGTGTGTCCTCGTCCCATAAGTTCATGATTTTTATAATTTCTTCCTTAGATAAACCAGTAGCACTCCTTTTTCTTTTATTGGAATTGCTTTGCAGTTCTTTTCTTTTTCCGTTTTTAGCATTGCGAGCTGACTGAAAAATAATATCCTTAAACGGGTCAAAAATTATGCCAAATTCATTGAAATATTGTTCTTGAATAGATTTTACAGTAGTATTCCAGATAATTTTGATAACGTATTCTTTGTAGTCTGTCCCATCTCTTTTTTTCATATTGTAGTATACTATAGTCCATCTCAACCGCATTATGCAGTACAGGTCTTATGGCAATTGATTTCGTGGTTGCCAAATCAACTCATTGTATAATGTCGTTACATTTCCGGTTCATATCTGACAATCTTTGTAATCAAAACATAACCTATACGACCGTTGTCATTCAATTGATGCATACTAAAAATTAATGGTAATGTGAAAAACTAAAAGGAAAAAATATATGGGAAGATAGATTAGTTAAAACAGAATATTTGTAATAATATAATGTTCTGGAATTGTTCTGTAGAAATTTATTTAAAATCTAATTGAATTTTCTTCGTTACTGAATATTGACATCTTAATCTACTATCCACTATATATTTAGAAAAAGACAAAAAGTAAATTACAAACATATTTTTCAAAAAAGACTTTTCCATTTATAAAAGGAACTTAAATAATACATATTTATGAAAAAAATAACAATTACCACACATACACATAAACTTTTATTTTTTAATATGTTACATGACTTATAGTCTTATTGAATATTAATATGTTAATGTAGATTCCATTATACATTTAAAGACCCAAATTCATTTTTCAAAAATATACTATTCCGTTTAAATACTATCCTAAATTTAAATAATTTAAAATTAGTTTCGAGTGTTATAATAAATACATAATAACATTTATGAAAAAGCTAGCCATGACCATACAAAGGACTAGGTACACATATTGTTTTATTTGTCTTCAATCACTTAAAAAATCTTGATCTGATGATGAATGTGTGACATTAATTGTAAACTCTTCAACATCGTCTTGCAAGTTATTTACAATCCACATTTCACTTTTGATGTCCTTTACGTGGCCAATGTAATTCTGCCAGTTAATGTCGAATTGTGCATTTTAACGTAGTGCTTAACTTGTGCCCACACCATCTCAATTGGGTTTAATTCGCAATGATAAGGTGGAAGCTGAAGAACATAATGCCCTTTATTGTTTGCAATTTCATCAATGTTGTTTCTGTCATACCGAGATCTTATCTCTGACGTACAAGTCAGTAAATCTCTTTTTAACATGTCCATTATCTAGTGGTATATTCTTCTCGGTAAGCCATTCAATAATTTGTTGTGTTCTCCATGCTACTGTTGGAACATTTTCTAATCTTATCGTATGATATGAGGCATTATCGAGTACAACAAGCGAGTTCTCTGGTATATTTGGAAGCAATTTAGTCTTGAACCATCCATTTCGCTATGAACATCAGCAGTATTTTTCTTACAAATAAATGTACATTCAGCACCAACAACAAAACCTTGATCGCCTCCAGCACGAAGTAATGCAAATCGAGGCCCAAGACTTGGTGATTTTAAATCAGTGCTGAGTCCTTGTGTAAAAGCTTGTCGACTGCTTTGAACAGTAGTGTCAGTCCATTTCTTATTTACTGAGTGTCCTGCATCATGTATTGTCATCATATGAATGAAGTCGATCATATATTTGTACATGTTTTCTTTTGTTTGCTTTCTTCGGACTTGATAGTTGACCCATTTGTTGTTTCCACTTCACATTTCATATGGTACGCACTGAACAACATAAAGCTTTACTTGCTTGCTTCTTGAACAGCAAAAGTCACGTTTATCGATGTATTAAAATAAATATATACATTCATAATCATCTGCATTTCCTTACTACTAAAATTTTCTCCTTTCTGTCGCTTTCTTTCTGCGAGCTCCATAATGACAGTGAATACTGCAATAAAATATGTGTATAGATTATCACGTTTATCAGAATTATAGATATATAGTATGGTATATTTCCTTTTAATTGCTTGGAAAGATAATATGCGTTCTAAAAAGAACGATTTAACAGAAATTACATAGACAATATATAAGTATATACACTACAGCAAAAACTGACAATTGACAGCAACGATTACCCATAACAGTCATATACTTTGCATAATAGAATTTGCAACAAGGCGACCGGATATAAAGATGAGGTTATTAAAAGTTTACTAAAGTTAATAAGATATGCAATATCCCTATTAAACCTGTACTGCATAATGGGGTTGAGACCTTAGACCATTTATACGTACATGTTTAAATGGTCTAAGGTTGAGATGGACTATTGCAATTACATTAACTGGTGTATTGCCGTCCAATTTATAGTTTCTCTCGGAGCAAAATTCCATGAATTGCTTCCATATTGAGGCTTTCGTTTTCTTTTCTTTTTGTTAGGCATGGTATTCGATACGGCATCTTTTATTTTTTCTATAGTAGCACTGCCGTAAAGATTCATTTTGGAAGAGAAAAATACAATTGTTTATGTATGATGTTTATTTGAACGACACTGTCAGAATTGAATTCTCGTTGCAATGGAAAATCAACATGCAGTTTATCCGCTAGCAAACATACCTACTATTAGCAGTTTATCCGATGGAAAACTAACATAACGTCTATTAAAATGTCATGTTTTTGACAGATGAATTAAATTGTCGGGGGTAATACCATAAGAGTTTGTGTTTATCCGGACAAACTTTCATTTTGAACGAAAGTTTTGTTGCTTGGTAACTGACGAGAACAAATAACATGGTAAAACCGCGACACCGAAGGTGGAGCGGTTTTACCTTTTGTTATTTGTTCGAGTCGTGTTACCCTTAAGCAACAAAGTTTGAGTTTTGTCAAAATGAAAGTTTGTTCCGGAAATAAACACAAACTCGAATGGTATTTGGTAAGACAATTTAATGAATCATTTATTTGAACGATACTGTCAGAATTGAATTTTCGTTGCCATGGAAAATCAACATGCAGTTTATCCGCTAGCAAACATGCAGTTTATCCGATAGCAAACTAACACAGCGTGTATTAAAATGTCATGTTTTTGACAGATGAATTAAATTGTCGGGGGTAATACCATAAGAGTTTGTGTTTATCCGGACTAACTTTCATTTTGAACGAAAGCTTTGTTGCTTGGTAACTGACGAGAACAAATAACATGGTAAAATCGCGACACCGAAGGTGGAGCGGTTTTACCTTTTGTTATTTGTTCGAGTCGTGTTACCCTTAAGCAACAAAGTTTGAGTTTTGTCAAAATGAAAGTTTGTTCCGGAAATAAACACAAACTCGAATGGTATTTGGTAAGACAATTTAATGAATCATTTAATATACAAAAGAAAGAGAAAAATACATATGTTTATGTATGAAATTTATTTGAACGATACTGTCAGAATTGAATTTTCGTTGCCATGGAAAATCAACATGCAGTTTATCCGCTAGCAAACATGCAGTTTATCCGATAGCAAACTAACACAGCGTGTATTAAAATGTCATGTTTTTGACAGATGAATTAAATTGTCATATTTAATTCCTAATTTCTATCCAAAATTTTCTAAATTCAAATATTCTTCATTTCATCGTGCTCCGGCAATATGATTTATAATCGTTAATGATTAATTGTACTTAAGAGAGGGTTTATTTTTTTTCCTGCGGCGGCGGGTTCCTTTCAGGGTGTTCGTTATCGCGGTCTTTGTTTTTCCCCTTCGTTTTTTTTTCTCTTTTCCAAATCCAACAACAATTTCGGTTGACGAATGACTGTTGATCCACCCTGTCGCTGGGCAAAAGCACCCTCGATCTCGAATTGCGCCAGCGCAAAGTTTCGCGACCTCGCCTCTTCACCTTCCTTCGGCTGAACCAGCCGGTCATGTCAGTGCATGGCCAAGTACGATGCAAACGCGACGTGTATAACAACAACATCAAACCGTATAATTTCCCTTCATATCGATACGTTAAACAATAAAATGATCTTCACATGAAGGTAAATTAGTCGACTTGCTAATGAAAAAATCGTGTACCCAGTGTTAGAGGCATTCTGTGTCACAAGTTAGTTTTACATCAAGAAATCAGCGATCATACAAAGTACAGGTGGATAAGCAAGCAAGAAAAAGATACCTACTTATAAAAAGGTAAGATTACTTTTTAATCTTCAGGTATTCTTGCATTTAAAATTCGATTGATCAAGTACTGTCTTTATGTATAATAATTGCAGCTAATCGAGTTTTGAATTACATGGAAAGTGGCTAGATCTTTCGCTGGCTCACTACTACTAGTCTTAACTACGTTTATCTACCTGCTGATTTTTAAATGCCGTTCTTTCTGTCCGCATTGCGTTGGGTCAATGATTCCGATGCACAAATTTACCTTGGACGATTCAGTTTATAAACAATTCTCCGTAGCGTAGGTTTGACGTTCGCCGATTACTTGCTTGTTTATAAAATTATTTTTATATAATCACATTAACTGATTTTGTTATTATTGACATGGAATAATTAAATTTTAATTTCGGATAGTAGCGAGAGTGTTATTAGATGTACTCATTAAAATAAATAAACTAAGAGAATAATTTGGTTTGAATATATTAATGTGATAATGCGCAATTTATTTTACTTACTTATACCTATAGTATAAGAAATCATATGAGTATATATGCCATATTGGACAGGTTACCAACATATTTGGATTGATTTTATATACTGTGTGGTAAGTAACATGGCCTTAGTCGAGATTGTAATACTATGTTTTTACTTTGACTGAGTGAATCACAAAGTATTGCTGAACAAGTTGAAGGCTTGTCATATTTTGGGTGGTGTAACTGGCTGGACTGAATTACACTTATCTGTTCGGATGATTTGTTAAAATTAGGTTTAAAACGGATACGATGTTTACGTTGACGTATGCTAGCGCTTCCCTTCTAGTAGTGACAGCGTTCCACGAGGTTCTGTTCTGGGCCCTGCTTAATACATTTTGCTTATCAAAAACCTAATCGCTAGCTTTGTGGCAATATTTTTCTTATGACTGAAAATAAAATTATAACCCATTTAGTCTATGAATGGAGTAGATGGCGCTACAAGCTCAGCACAATGTGCATACGACAAATTTTGTATATTGAAAACAAATAGAACAATGTTACAAATGTATTGAAAGAATGAATTAGTTTTCGTGGTAGTAGCGGTAATATGAGTAGTAAATAATAAGAAAATGACAAATTGGTTGGACTGTATAAGTAATACCGGCTGTCCTATGCTTATTTGTTTACAATTTCACTAATACATATTTGATTTTACATTCTTTCTATGTTTGTTTTGTAATTTTTTTAGATGATAGATAATTTGTCATTTTCTTATTATTTACTGATCATATTGCCGCTACTGCCAAGAAAACAAATTCATTTATATATATATAGCAACATGATATATAATAAAAGTTAAAGTTATAATTACTGATAAGTATTTATTAGAATATAATAAAAAATAATTAGTACTTTAATAAAATTCTGGGCAAGATAGATCAAATAAAACACAATTTTTGGCTAAATGCCTTAATTCAACAGAGCTACAACAAAATATTACTTTGGGTCAACTGCGGTAAACAAACTACTAATTAACTTACAATTGCGACACTAGGACACAAGATTAAAAGCTTTAGGCGCGACATATATTAAAATTAAACAATTATGTGACAAGTGACTTATTTACATTTAAAAAAATGAGGTGTGGCACCACACGACTTTCTTATATGTTTCTAAATTGTTTTAAATAGTTTTATCTTCTTAGAAAAATAAGCCAAATTTAAAGAATTATTTTACATAAAAATTATTCAAAATTCTATTATAAGTACTTCTATTCTCTTAATAAATTCTATAGAATGCACACTTTGCGAGATATTCGAAAGAAGTGCTACTCGTTAAGAGTAAAAGTGTTACTTCCGGTCGGAATTTTGAAATTTCATTTATACAAAAAATATTCCAAATCCAACTTTAAATACTTTTGTACTCTTGATAAATATATATAGAATACATAATTTACGACATATTTCCAAAAAATCGCTATTCAATAAGAGTAAAAGTGTTACTTCCGGTCCAAATTTCGAAATTTTTTTTAAATAAAAATTATTGAAAATTAAGTTCTAAATACTTTTATAGTCTTAACATAACCCTTAAAAATATTCCAAATCCAACTTTAAATACTTTTGTACTCTTGATAAATATACAGTAGAACCCCGATTACCCGTGTGCGGATTATCCGGGCTGCGGATTATCCGTGCCATACGCATGATGACGCAATATGGATATCGCCAGCAGTGTACTAGGGGAATCCCTGGGAATCATTCGCTTTTCATCTGCTTTATGTACATAAATGCAAGTTAACCTACCTATGTAGAGTTTATTTTTTCTTATTTAGTGTAAAAGTTTACTTATGTAGAATTCTGTTTTTTATTTTGTTATCTTTTTAGTATGTTTACATACATACATATAAGAAATAAATGTTCGGATTATCCGTGTTTTTCAATTTTCCGTGCCTCGTCCGGTCCCGTGGAGCACGGATAATCGAGGTTCTACTGTATATAGAATACATAATTTACGACATATTTCCAAAAAATCGCTATTCAATAAGAGTAAAAGTGCTACTTCCGGTCCAAATTTCGAAATTTTTTTTAAATAAAAATTATAGAAGATTAAGTTCTAAATACTTTTATAGTCTTAACATACCTGTTTAAAAAGCATAACTTGCGAAATATTCGCGAGAAACTGATTTTCGATAAGAGTAAAAGACCTACTTCCGGTAGGAATTTCGAAAAACTTTTTTAATAAAATTCATCACAAATTTAATTTTGAGTACATATGAATTCTTTATAAATTTGTTTAAACTTAGTAGTTGACGAATAATTGGCAAAATTTAATTTTTTCACTGAAGTAAAGTACTACTTCCGATTTTACTGAAAATCTAATCAGTTCTCAAGAGGGAGATTATATTCACAAATACAAAATTTGGAATTGATACCTATAGCGGTTTGACCTTTTAAAAACCACTCACTTTTTCGGAATCAGGGGACCTCAAAACGTGCACATCTGCAAAAATCTCGAGGTCGAAAATTTTCATTATCACAATATTTCCTTATACTACGTATAAGAAAGTAAGTGGTTTTTAAAAAATGTCTTTCTCTCTCTGTGTGCTGCATGTGTGCGTAACGAGGATAGCGGTCAAACCGCTATAGCTACCGATACCAAATTTTGTATTTACGCGTATAATCTCCCTCTTGATATCTGATTAGATTTTCAGTAAAATTGGCAGACCGGAAGTAGTAGTCTACTTTAGTGAAAAAATCGAATTTTGCCATTATTTGGTCAACTACTAAGTTTAAACAAATTTATAAAGAATTCGTATGTACTCAAAATTAAATTTAAGAAGAATTTTATTTGAAAGTTTTTCGAAATTCAGAATTTTCAAAGTCATGCTTTTTAGACAGGTACGTTACGAGTATAAAAGTATTTAGTACTTAATTTTCAAAACCTTTTGTATAAAAAATATTCAAAGTTCGAAACGGAAGTAATAGTTTTACTCTTACCTTTACTCTTATCGAATAGCGATTTTTTGCAAATATGTCGTAAATTATGCACTCTATAAATTTATCAAGAGTACAAAAGTATTTAGATCTAGATTTGTAATATTGTGTGTATGATTGAAATGTAATTTTAAAATTCGGACCGGAAGTAACACTTTTATACTCTTTGAGAGTATCACTTTCGAATATCTCGCAAAGTATGCATTCTACAGAGATTTATTAAGAGAATAGAAGTACTTATAATAGGATTTTGAATAATTTTTATGTAAAATAATTCTTTAAATTTGGCTTATTTTTCTAAAAAAATAAAACTATTTAAAACAATTTGGAATAATTTTGTATAATTTGAAACGCTCATACGTATAATGAAGTCATGTGGTGGCTACACCTCATTATTTTTATAAGAATTACACAATAACCTATTAATCGTACTCTAATAATGTTATCACAACAATTTCAGATAGCCAGTACTTTGCTGTGTCTTACGTATTAACAAACTAAAATATCAGCAATGTTCATTCGTTTTTCCTGCATTAGCATGAATTTTTTAATATCAGACTTTTGCTAGGCACAAACGAGTCATGTTAAAGGCAGAGTGCAAACAAGAAGGGGTATTAATCTGACAATTCAAAGATATTTTTTGGCTCTTTTCATTCTGTTCCATTTTAATTAACTAAATTGATTTGAAACGCAATTAAGATCATGATTTTGTCAAAAGTGTCCGAATGTCTGTTCGTTGTTTTATTCCGTTACGCGCAAAACTGATTTGGGTTTGTGCCCGTCTGCAGAGGGCTGTTTGATATCAGCGCCAGCACGGTGAGTTGTACATTTCCCATGATATTGTCTTATTTCACGCTCGACAGGACAATTAATCACGTCGTGCTCGTGTTTCTCTCGAGGAGTAAAGCTCGTGGTTTTGATGCTCATAATGGTGGAACAGCAGAACTGTAAAAGACACTACTACACGAGGATCTTGAGAGAAGGACGAGTTGACCCGAAATTACAAAGTACTATATTATTCCAAATATTATCGGCAGAGAATGGTAAATGTTTTCATAAAGGGAACCTTTAGCTTCCTCCTATACAAGGGCATCTATTGTTGCGTGATTCAATATTCGTGGGATTTTTATCCGTGCTTATCCTCTTTATCAATCAAGTGCGGTTACGTACGTAGGTTTTGTTTGATTACCTTTATAGAAATACATTACGTACAACCATCAATTTCAGATGATTTATTTTTAGCAATTTCTCGCTATTTATTTTTATAATTTTCAATAGTGCCGTGGCACGGTTCTGGAAGCTTGTATTGTTGTAATTCTAGCCGAAACGTCGCAATCTTCTAAAATGGAACTTTTAATCATTATATACCGGACTAGTTGATTATCAATTAGTTCACTGATTATTTCTTGCACGCTTAAATCGGGATTTTCGATCAAGGCATTGTCATCAATAGATGCAAAGTTTTCCAGGTCTAAACCATGTGTATGGAAAAGATGGGCTAGTAGAATTTTGTCTTCTACATCAAAGTCTCTTCCTTTCTAGACCTTTTCCATTTTTTTATTTTTCAAAACATTTTGATATTGTAGATTGCGAAACTTTTCCAGGTTGTTAATAATCAAAGTTAAATTAATTCTTTTTTCTATATCTTCAAAAGAACGTTTACTATTTGTGAATGAAAGAAATTTTCTCTGTCATCTTGAAGTTATAATAATAATAATAATAATAATAATAATAATAATAATAATAATAATAATAATAATAATAATCATCTTTATTTCCCAACAGGCAAAGCCCAAAACAGGGTTACAAACTATATTAGGTGTATACATAATAAATAAAAAGAAAGAAAAATAGTAAGTAATAACAAATTCCATGATGATCCACTATCCACAGTCAGTCTTCACACAAATATGTCCACATTTTTGTTCGCCAAGCGACAAAGCGTGCAAGTTGGAGCTCGTCTCATGATGTTGGTTCGCGCAAAAGGAGTTGCAAAAGAGCAATTATGTCTGGAGTTAAGCCGCGGTATCAGAAATGGCATCCGAGCCAGGATATCAGGGCAGTCAATGCTGCCATTCAACAGTCTACGCAGAAATCTCTCACATGTAGCGTATCTCCTCTCACTCAAGGATACAACATCATGACTCCGCAACAGATCACTCATCGCCACGCCCCTGTCCGGATAAACACCATCTGCCCGATACGTGAGAAACTTCAAGAACCTACCGTGCACACGGTCCAATGCCAAACAATCACTTGCATAAATAGGAAACCATATTAAGGAGGCATATTCTAGCTTACTCAATACGTAGGCAGAGTATAGAGATTTCAACAATGCTGAATCAGTGAAATACCTAGACACACGCATAACGAAACCCAACGATCTGAACGCAGATGTACAAATGTTCTCTATGTGAGATTTGAAGCTCAAGCTGGAATCGAAGGTAACTCCAAGATCTTTAAATTCAATTTTACTCATTAACTTGTTGTCACCAATGAAGTAAGAAGAATTGCACGAAGTTGAAGACCGTGTGAAGGTTACTGCACAACATTTATCCACATTCAACTTAAGTCCAGAACGTTCACACCATGAAGACAATACAGTTAAATTTCTCTGAAGGTTAGTCACATCAGCAGGATCATTTATTACAGAATAAATTTTAATATCATCTGCATATCCAAGAACTGGGCAATCGATCTGTAGGAGAAGATCATTCATAAACAATATGAACAACAGGGGACCCAAATTTGAACCCTGGGGAACACCAGAATTAACTATAAACTCGGTGGATGAAAAACCATTATAACAGACATAACATCTCCTCTCACTAAGGTAAGACCCAATGAGGCCGACAGCCGAAGGAACAAAGCCAAATGAACAGAATCTACGCAGTAGCAGGTCATGGTCTATCATGTCGAATGCCCTCGAAAGGTCAGTGTATATTACATCAACTTGTCCGCGCCTGTCCAGAACCTCTGATATACACTGAGTAAGTACTGCCAAGTTCGTAACTGTAGACCTCCCAGATAAGAAACCGTGTTGGTCAATTGAGATAAAGGAGCGTATACTGGTATATATAAAGGAATATAGAACTCTCTCGAATAATTTGGAGAAGTTAGATATTATAGAGATCGGTCTATAGATAGATATCAATGCACGGTCACCCTTTTTGTGGACAGGTACAATCCTAGTTTTCTTCCAACGCTCGGGAAATATTCCAGAGGAAATTGATAAGTTAATAATTACTTTGAGAGGGGAAGCAAATATATACCTGCAGTCCCGAATCAAGAAGCTGGGTATAAGATCATCACCAGTTGTTTGCTTATTAGGAAAAGTAGCCATAAGTTTTATTAAATCCTCTTCAGTTACATGGGAGAAGGAATAAGGTAAAGGGTTATAAACTGATTCAGGATACACCGTATTTGAAGGCATTTCATATATGGATGAGAAGGATCTAGCCAAAGCATTTACAATTTTTGTGGGATCAGTAAAGTCATTGCCCTCATTGTCACGAAGATTACCAGGTATTCTTGTAGTGCGTGTTTTTGCCCGAAGAAAGCCCCATAAGTTGAAAGGGGCTGCATTCATTGATTTTTCAACCCCTGCGATATAAGACACATAGTTATCATGTATTTGCTTTTTAACCAGTCGTCTGAGACGTTTAAACTCATTGTGGAATCGTATTTCTTTTGTTTTGACCCATTTACTGTGATAATAGTTCTTATTCCTGAGGTTTAGTATAATTTCAGAGGAGAACCATGGCGGATATGAAGAATGTGACATATTTTTGTTAGGGACATGGACGTCTAGTATAGAATACAGCGCAGTATAAAATGCATCCAATGCCACATCAGGGTCTGTAAATTGCATCAAGAAAGACCAATCGTAATCCATGAACTGACTATATAAAGACAAAAAGTCAGCCCTGCGGAAGTTGTAACGCAGGTTGCTAGCAGTTGGAAAGCGATGTCCAGAATTACAAAATGAATATTGGAATGAAATATCGAGTGAAGGATGATAAGGGTCACACGGAACAACCGAACAGACTGCTGGATTTGCAAGTTGAGATCAATGTTGGAGAAGATTAAATCCAACATTTTACCCTCACTGTTACTGATGTTATTGTGCTGCTTGGCATCCAACACATCCAAAAAACCTCTGAATATCGCCGTTTTGTTGCAATGCTGATTGATCGGCAGATACAAGGCAGGCAGATTAAAGTCCCCAAGCATCATGAATGTAGTGTTAACCAAAAGAGCCTCCAATGCAGAAGTAAACAATTCCAAGTCATTAGCAGATATATCCGGAGGAATGTAAACAAGTGCAATGGTAAGCGCGGTCTCACCAAAATGGCATTTGCAAGCCAAAAGATCAACAAGAGGTACTAGAGTACTTATATGGTTGGTATCAATGACATCAAACAACACATCGCGCTTAAAAGCAACCAAAACACCCCCGCCGCGCGTACGATGAGTGGCAGCAAAATCTCTGTCCTTCCGCACAACATTGAAATTATTAGTAAATAGTTCATTGTCACACACCGAGTCATTCAACCACGTCTCCGTAATGAATATCATATCACAAGAAAGAAGAAGTACATTATTGTAAAATGTATGTGTTTTTGTATTTAACCCCCTTACGTTTTGGTAATACACATTGTATGTAATGCAAGACCTGTTGGGAGATGCTAGTTTTCCGAACCGACCACGGCAATGGACGGAATACCATTACGGTACGTGATTTTCAAGTTCGTCTCACCATTCGCAATACGATTGCTCAATTCGGATTTTACAGTCTTAAAGAATGCTATTTGCTTAGGGGTGCGGTCACTAGAAACGGAGAAATGAGAAAGTTATGTATACTTGATATGATCTAATGGCTGGCAATCAGATGTGGTGTTTGGTGGCAGAAAAATAATCTTCACATTTTGGAGTTTCAATGGGGGATAAGATGTGTTATTCAGAAATAATAAGACTTTTTTATCTTGCTTTCCCATTTTTTGGTAAACTTTTTTTGCTGCGAAGTAATGATATCTGTTGTCATCGAAGCCTTTTTTTTTATTAAACACCCAGTTTAATGTCAGTTTGACGATATGAGATCCTTTAACTTTAAAACAACGAGGGTTTTTTGCATTTCCCAATGATTTGCCTTATCACCTTCCATAGTTATGTAAAATAGAATTGTCAGTCTTTGCGTCGTACTTTTCTTAAAAGTACGTTCATCGCTTTTGAGATCAAAAGTTTTGTTCGGTATTGCACTGTAAAAAGATTTGCTTTGTCAGCGTTATAAACATTTTTTTGTAAATAACCTTGATATAATATTTAAAGATTTGCCTTCGAGCTTTGACACTCTCTGGGGATATAGCAGCTGCCTCTCCGCAAATTGTTTTAAAGCCTTGGACAATTATGTCAAACAGTGTGTCTTTGATACAATTTTCCAAGGCATCCATTTGAAGCTTTAAAACCAATGGTAACATATTCTCCTGAATCTTTACTTTTTAAAAATTTTCTCTTTTGCTCTGTATTTGCACCTTCTTCAAAGAGCTACTTTAAGTTGATTTTTTTTCCTATTATTTCGTTAAGTTGTGTACTTCTAACACCAAATATTTAGCTTTCTGTCACAGGTACTAAACTTCTCACTTTCCACAGTAATATCAATTTTCTCTTTAAAGAATAAACCTTTATTTTTAACTACATGATAATTGTACATATACAGGGTGTTTAAAAAAGATGCGGCAATATTAAAGATGTTGATTGTCCAGGTCATTTTATACAAAAAAGTTTATAATAAACAAGGTCCGCAAACGCTTCGTTACCGATCTACAGCGTGTTGAAGTTTAATTAAAAGAAACAGTAAAAATTAGATTTCTCCAAGACGGCATTAAAGATCATAATGAAATTTTAGGCCTGTTATTTTTCAAGAAAAAAATAGGACGCCGCTGATTTCTCTAAAAATAAAAATACGTTTCTATTCTTTGTTCAATTGTGAAGAAAAAAGCTCTCTTAACTTTTTATCGTACGACGTAACGTTTTTTAGTAAAAAAAAACACATTTTGGTGCATGTACATTTATCATGCTTTCAAAAATATTTTTAAACAGTCCTGTTTTATTCACTTACATATTGAATGACATATGATTAATAATTTTGTATGTATCGAATTTGTTGAATTTCCTTATCATGAATCGCTATACAAATGCAGAGATGACCGACATGCACTACATTTATGGACGCTGATGGAAATGCATTAGAAGCTAGGCGGTTGTATACTGAAAGATTTCCTGGCCGTATTGCTCCTGATAGAAAAACTTTCGAAAGTATTCATCGGCGTCTTTATGAAACAGACACATTAAGACGAAATGGAGGAGCAGGAAGGCCAAGGACAGCACGAGCGGTAGAGCTGGAAGAGCTAGACATGATTGAAGAAGATCGAGGTACTTCTACTCGAAAAATTGCTGACGCTTTGGATGTAAGTAATGGGACTATTTGGTACATTCTGAAGGAAAATTTGTTGTACCCATTCCATATACAACGCGTTCAAGCATTACTTCCTGCTGATTTTCCTCCTCGCATTGCATTCTGTCAATGGCTTTTGCAGAAAATGGTTCAAATCCCTCAATTCCTGATGTTGATTCTGTTCACCGATGAAGCGAATTTTTCAAGAAATGCAATACGCAATGTCCATAATAACCATGTATGGTGTGACGAAAATCCACATGAAATTGTTGAAAATCGTTTTCAACATCAGTTTTCTTTGAACGTTTGGCTTGGGATTGTGGGTGACTGCCTAATTGGACCGGTATTTTTACCAAGGAGACTAACCGGAGAGGTGTATCGCAACCTTTTGAAAAACACGCTCCCTGGATTTCTGGAGGACGTACCATTAGCAATTAGAGATGCAATGTGGTATATGTACGATGGCGCACCAGCCCACTTTAGTCAAGTAACTCGTGATTTCTTAACACAAGCATACGGAAATCGCTGGATTGGCCGAGGTGGACCACACTTATGGCCTGCACGATCCCCGGACTTAAATCCCCTGGATTTTTTCCTGTGGAGCCATTTGAAGTCATTGGTGTACGCTACTTCATTGGAAAACGTAGAAGACTTAAGAAATCGAATTATTGCTGGGTGCAACTCAATTGAAACCGATCCTGTTGTTTTTGAGAGAGTTCGCCAGTCGATGAGGAGAAGATTGGATTCTTGCATCCGAGCTCGAGGTGGTCACTTTGCACAGTTATTGTAATTTTTGCTTGCTAAAATTGTTGGTATGGTAAAATATTTGTTTTTGCCCTTAAATAAAACCCTTGTTATTTATAAAAAAATTTCTGTAATAAATGTACATGCACTAAAATGTGTTTCTTTTTACTAAAAAACGGTACGTCGTATGATAGAAAGTTAAGAGAGCTTTTTTCTTCACAATTAAACAAAGAATAGAAACATATTTTTATTTTTAGAGAAATCAGCGGCGTCCTATTTTTTTCTTGAAAAATAACACGCCTAAAATTTCATTATGATCTTTAATACCGTCTTGGAGAAATCTAATTTTTACTGTTTCTTTTAATTAAACTTCAACACGCTGTAGATCGGTAACGAAGCGTTTGCGGGCCTTGTTTATTATAAACTTTTTTGTATAAAATGACCTGGACAATCAACCCCTTTAATATTGCCGCATCTTTTTTAAACACCCTGTATAATCACCTTTGAACATAAATGAACTCGAAATATGTGCGCCGGAAGCTAAAATACAGAATCTACAGAAGCAAATGCAGCGCGTGCAAAGAGACATAGGGAAAAATCCCTTAGTACGTTATGTTTGACGCCCCACCTAACAGTCAGTGCAATGTAAGAGCTCCTGTTATATTGTCGAGAAAAGTAATTGCCCGAAATTTAATAGAAACAGCATGCTTCTTCATAACATATTTATATTTAATAAACTGTGATGATATATTTAGAACAGAAATGAGAAGAATTTTACCTCACTTTATTTGTGAAACATAATAACCGTAATAAAATAATTACAATTATTTAAAATTAAAATGCAAATATGTATTTTCAATAATTTTACTGATTAATATATTAATATTAATATTTAATATGTATAATAAAACATTTTAAGCATATTACCTTGGAAATTTGCATACATTAATTACTTTTTTCTATATTAATAACTATTATATAAACGCCCTCAATCAATAAAAACGATAAAACATTTGCAATATTTCTACTTAAAAGTAATTGTTAATTTCTGAACTAGGACAGGTGGTACTTTGCTTTTAATAAATTAATACATTAATCGCCTTATCTTTAAGTGTTTATCTATGAATAGAGCATTTCGTAAGCAATTTATAACGGTAAATTTCCTATCAAATTATACAGGAAGTTTCTGCGTCACACTGTCCCTAGTAGATGAAAACATCTAACTAATGGCTTCTCTAATTAACAATAACCTAGCAAGAATTTATTGTTGAAAATAAAAGATATACGACACCACTTGGAAAGTATATACAAATACAAATATATGTATACAGAAATGAAAATATTTAATAATCTTTACTCATATTTAATCTACATGTATTACCTGATATTGATCATTTAAAAATTAATTTTTAAATAGATTTGAATTGAAAAGCATCCAATTTAGATAAAACTAAACCGGGAATATCACATAAAAATAGATTATTATGATTTCATTGAATTAATGCGTTGCATGCGCGAATGCTCTATAGATATCAATTACCAAATTGCAATACAAATACTGAAATACTCAAAGTATTAAAATTGGGAAACAGGTGTGTTTAATTTCAATCGTATGTGCGATAAACATTACGGTTGCAATTATTTATGTATTTTGTCAATATAGTAATAATTTTAAACTGCTTTAATCGCGCGGAATAAATAAATTCCATGCTTTTGTTTAATGCAAAGCCAAACAAAATTCCACATTATGATTCTTTTAGTATTGTCGTCCATAATAATAATAAGTAAAGCAAAATATGAGGTCATTATTATGGGATGCCTTTAAAATCCAGAAAAAAGTCTGGAAGAGGAAAAACTTGGTTCATCGTTTAATTGGTGGTGGGTTTTTTATTGCATGCTGTGATACAATTGATTATGAGGTAAGAGGCCTTGCAGTGGTTTCCTCACCTGTTCCTCTAATTGACGTGGTAGTCTGTAGATGTGGTTCCCCTAGTGATTATTTTTACATTGTTGCAGTTTATTTTCCTCCGGGTATTTCCCAGCTCGATTTTGGACTATTTTGCGAATCATTGGAAATTTTTCTTTTTGATAAACCAGTAATTCTACTTGGCGACTTTAATATGCCAAACTTTATTTATAATAATGTTTCCTGCTCGAAAACAACCAGTTTTCGTTTAATCTGCAACTCTCTTCAACTCAAACAATACAACTTAGCTCTCGTTTCTCATTTGACGATTCTCAACCAAATCAAGTTCCATTTACATTATACAGTGTTTCAGAAGACGAGCTAATACGAATAATGTCGTCTTTCAATCAGGATTATACAGCTGGCGATGACCAAATCCCAACTATATTTGTTCACAATGCTAGAATTGCTTTAGCTGAGCCTCTGGCTATAATAATAAATACTTCTATAAGGACAGCTATTTTTCCTTGGCGGTGGCAAAGAGCAAGAATAAGCCCAATCATTAAAAAAGATGACAGAACTAGAGTTGAGAACTACAGACCAATATCCATTCTACCCAACTTTGCAAAGGTTTGTGAAAACGTAATTTATTCGTGCATAGCTTTCAATACAAAATCTTTGATTTCTGAATGTTAGCATTCGTTCTGGATGCTAATGGCCAATTAGATGTGATCTACACTGACTTTAGTCGCGCGTTTGACACGACAGATCATGGTATCCTTTTGGAAAAGCTCGGAGCAATTGGATTCAGCCCGTCCCTGCTCAAACTTCTGCATTCATATTTGACAAATAGGCCCAATTATGTCTTCTACAATGGATTCAGGTCATTTGAGTTTATTCCTTCATCCGGGGTACCACAAGGCTCTAACTTAGGGTCTCTGTTATTTACTCTATATACCAACGATCTGCTTTAATCAATAACATGCAATGTACTCGCATATGCGGATGATATAAAGATCTACTGCTCTATACGAACTTGGAACGATGTTCTTCATCTTCAAGAAAACTTGAATCGTATATTGACTTGGTATTCCAACTTCAATTTGAAACTAAATGTAAGTAAATGTTGTTATGTGTCTTACTGTCGCAAAATAGTTATTTATGTAACAAGTCAGTAAAGTGATACTTTATCGAACGAGTCTGATTTACGAGCCAAGCGAGTGAAGCGAGCGCGGCGAGTAACAGACGAGTTCGGTAAAGGTACTTTACTGACGTGGTGCATACAAAATTTTATCGCCAACCGTGAAAATTGTTAATTTAAGAAATAAAGATATAATAACTTATGACAGTTTATGACAGTGACAAACGATTTATTTTTAAAGTCATCAGTCATGGCTACGCTGACAGATATTAGCGGCAGGTAAAGTACTTTATTGTACAGTACGATAAAGTGTTTCTTTACCTCCGTAAAACGCTATAATAACGCATCACTTTACTGACGGTTGGCGATAAATAACATTATACTACCTACCTATTCTATTGAGGACAACCACCTTGGGCGGGCGGACAGCATAAATGACCTAGGCGTGTTCTTTGACACATTTCCATTTGAGCTTCTCCAGTCATATATATTTCATTTGTAATTCAGCTTCAAAGGCTTTGGGCTTTGTTTTGCGCAGTTGTAAGTTTTTTAAAAATCCACGCTTCTGAAAACTTTGTATTTCAGTTTTGTCGTCAGTAAGCTGGAATATGCATCACAAGTTTGGTCGCCTCAGTACATATATCTACAACTAGCCATTAAGAGAATGCAGTGGTGATTCCTGAAATACTTATCTTTCAAGGATACGGGAGTTAATCCGCAACGTGGTATCGATTACAATCACTTACTGCAAGCACATAACCTCCAGTCACTGCGGGATCGCCGAGAGTTTCATGGTGCACGCTTCATATGGAAGCTATGTAATGGAATAATTGATTGCCCACATCTCCTATCATGCTTAAACTTTTACATTCCCAGGATTTCCTCTCGCTCCTCCTCCACGTTTTGGTTGCCCTTTTCGAGGACTAATCTTCTTCGGGGATCGCCACTGGTCACCATGTGTCGTGCTGTGAACTTATATTATGAGGATATATTTTTTGTTTGTAGTTCAGCAAGTAATGCATAATTCTTCAGCTTTATATATAAATGTATGTATATAGTTATCAATTATTTATATTACAAATAAGAATATGATTGATTTGTTTTGTATATATGTACGTTACTTCTTTGTCCTATAATTGGTTTGATACTCTTGGACTAAATAAATTATTATTATTATTATTATTAATATATATCACAGGCCGCTAAGCCCATAACGAGGGTTTTGCTGCTTTCACTATCACGGGGAGATGGAGTCGTCACAATGAAATACTACTTGTTAACACATATATATTTATTACACAATAATGACAAATTGGAGGATAATCTTGTAATCCTCGTGTCGGAAGATAACTTATCATTGTAATTGCTTTTTGGAATCTGTATTCCTTTATTACCTCGGTAATGCCGATTTTCTCCTAACCTGGTGCATTTGCAAATTCTGCCCGTTAGATCAAATTCCGTTCAACTCATAGAACGGACAGACTGGATGCCATCCAGACGATTTAGATTTAGGATCAAGAATTATTTCATTTTTTCAAGAACAGAGTATAAAATGGAGGTATTGCAGGTATACAATCATCTAAATAATATTGGCTACTTTGTTCATGTATATGTGCCCAAGTAAAAGTACTTTTTGAAAATTTGTGATGGAAATGTTTAACAATATTCGCACCGGATAAGTGAAAGAAGGTCAAGTGGTGACCACACCATTTTCCTTGTATTTTTAATCAATTATTGTTGTACATTTACTGAATTTTTATATCAAATATTATCTAAGATTTAAAATAAGATATTATTCGATTTATTTCTAATTACAACTCAAAATTATTTTACAAATGGATATTATTACAATAATACATTTAAAACATGTTTTGAATTTTACAATTAGAGTAATTACTCACATGTACACGTATTTTTGACAATTGTCCATAATTATTATAATCTATAACCATTCTCTCTTCACAAAATCCGATATAACAAAATTCAGTTTCTTATAATAATTTTCATGAAGCGTAAATTCTTGATTACCGGGCAAATCATCTTCTCCGATTTCGGTCATTTTCTTAACTTTCCCTTTCAACACAGACGACACTTTGAGCATGAACATTATGTGGATAAACTCCATCTGACAACATCTATCCAGTTCCAGTTTCAGTTTTTCAAAACCAAATTCACTTATATCAACTTGTAATGCAATCAGGATTTCGATAAATTTCTCGTGATAGAACCGTATTAGATTATCCAAATTTTCTTCTAATACTGACAGTTCAACACTTGTATATAAGAATAGTAGCAGATCGTTTCCAGGTGAACCATATTCAACTGTTTGAAAGTCGACGAATTTACTTTTGACTGGTTTTCCCTTTTCGAATTTTATCATTATGTTATTCACCCAAAGATCATTGTGGATTAACGTTCCAAAATTTTCTGTAGGCTTAGAAGGCTGCTGGAAGAAACCAGCGAGCAAATCGAAACCTTCACTGATCTTTGGTACATATTGCACTAGTTCCGGTTTTAAAGCTTTAGCAATAGAAGTAATCATGGCGGTGTTCATTTCTTTCGTAGGTGGATCCTTCATGGCTCTCTGCTGCAAGATAGGCATAATTTTTATTTGAAATTCATCTGGATTAGCCAGTTTATAAGCTATAGTACCGGCGTGCCATTTAGCTAAATCTTCAAGAATCATTTTTGCAGTATCCAAATCGAAACCTACATATCTATCAATAGTTTCGTAGTCATCAGCGACAAGGTTTTCTAATAATATGACGGCATCTTGATCCGCTTCTATGGCATTAGGATCCAAAGAAATTCGTCCTCCTAGGTATTTTGCGCAACAGTCTAATAGTTCGTCTATTCCCTTTTCTTTTGCGAAGGCATTTATGCTCGGCACATGTGTACGGTATATTTCAATTTCCCTTTTAAATGTTTCCTTTACGTTGAACATATTGGCAAGTATTTCGTTTGGAGGTGTAGTTTTCGCAATGGCCTGTATGATTTCATCCTCGTAATTCTCATCTAATAGTTTAATTTCAATCTTTAAAACTTCACTGCCGTAATTTTCACCGGGTGCTAAGAGGTTCTCGGACTTGTATGATACAAACTTCTTTGAATATCCCAAGTACGGAGATATTAGTGTCTTAAATTGTTTTATTTGGGCCATGTTTCACTTCCACTGAACGTTGCAACACTCAATTAACACAATAAATACACTGAGTGTATAATTAGATAATTATTAAGTGTTTGCATTCACCTATATGCATTGATATACGTTTTTTTTGTAAGGTGTAGCAGTAATTATATTGAAGTGCGCATATGTTTCCAAACCAAGTTAAGTACAGGGTTAGTTAAAAGTATGGAGACGGCGATTTATTGTCGTTAATATTCATTTTAGAGAATTATGTTCAATATAAAAGTTTGTTAGGATATTTTGATCTACATTTGAGAATATTTGATTTTTTTTTCTTCAATTGTTTTTTAGTTACGCCTGTCCGCGCAGTTTTACTTTCTTATACGTAGTATAAGGAAGTATTGTGATGATGAAAATTTTCGACCTCGAGATTTTTGCAGATGTCCACGTTTTGACGTCCCCTGATACCGAAAAAGTGGTTTTTAAAAAGTCTCTCTCTGTGTGTGTGTGTCTGTCTGTCTGTGTGTGACCACGATAGCGGTCAAACCGCTGTAGGTATCAATTCCAAATTATGTATTTACGAATATAATCTCCCTCTTGAGGACTGATTAGATTTTGAGCAAAATCGGCAGACCGGAAGTAGTAGTTTATTTCAGTGAAAAAATCGAATCTTGCAAATATTTCGTCAATTACTAAGTTTAAACAAATTTATAAAGAATTTAAATATACTCAAAATTAAATTTGAGAAAAATTGTTTTAATAAAGTTTTTCGAAATTCCTACCGAATATCTCGCAAGTCATGCTTTCTAGGCAGGTACATTACGAGTATAAAAGTATTTAGAACATACTTTTAAATATCTTTTGTATAAAAAAAATTTCAAAATTCAGACCGGATGTACCACTTTTACTCTTATCGAATTGCGATTTTTTGCAAATATGTCGTAAATTATGCATTCTATATATATTTATGAAGAGTACAAAAGTATTTAGAGTTGGATTTGGAATATTTTTTGTATAAATGAAATTTCAAAATTCGGACCGGAAGTAACACTTTCATACGTATAAGAAAGTCGTGTGGTGGCCACATCTCATTTTTTTACTTTCTTATACGTAGTATAAGGAAGTATTGTGATGATGAAAATTTTCGACCTCGAGATTTTTGCAGAAGTCCACCTTTTGAGGTCCCCTGATACCAAAAAAGTGGTTTTTAAAAAATGTCTGTGTGTGCGTCTGTGTGTCTCTGTGTGACCACGATAGCGGTCAAACCGCTGTAGATATCAATTCCAAATTTTGTATTTACGTGTATAATCTCCCTCTTGAGAACCGATTAGATTTTGAGAAAAATCGGCAGACCGGAAGTAGTAGTTTACTTCAGTGAAAAAATCGAATTTTACAAATATTTCGTCAATTACTAAGTTTAAACAAATTTATAAAGAATTCAAATGTACTCAGAATTAAATTTGAGACAAATTGTCTTAAAAAAGTTTTTTGAAATTCCTACCGGAAGTAGGTCTTTTACTCTTATCGAAAATCAGTTTTTTGCGAATATCTCGCAAGTCATGCTTTCTAGGCAGGTACATTGCGAGTATAAAAGTGTTTAAATGATAATTCTAAATATCTTTTGTATAAAAGAAATTTCAAAATTCGGACCGGAAGTACCACTTTTACTCTTACGGAATAGCGATTTTTTGCAAATATGTCGTAAATTATGCATTCTATATATATTTATTAAGAGTACAAAAGTATTTAGAGTTGGATTTGCAATATTTTTGGTATACTTGAAATTTCAAAATTCGGACCGGAAGTAGCACTTTTACTCTTAGCGAGTAACACTTTTTTTCGAATATCTTGCAAAGTATGTATTCTATAGCGATTTATTAAGAGAATGAAAGTACTTAGAATAGGATTTTGAATGATTTTTGTATAAAAAAATTCTTAAAATTGTATAGTTTGAAACGCTCATACGTATAAGAAAGTCGTGTGGTAGCCACACCTCATTTTTTAAATGGGAACTAGTGAATTTTACTCTACCATTCGATAGAGAATTTTTTTCTCTTTACAATAATATTTTTGTGTTTTTAAAATTCATTTTAATAACTTTTTTATAAGAAAAGGCCGGTTCAAGTGTTTCACAGATGTTCGGTACATCGCAGATAGACAGAAGCGATGCGATAAACAAACTTGAGCGACATAATTTTATCAGTGGTTATTGTGTACGTCAAATCTTTGACAGAAATAATTCATTTGTGCAATTTGTTGCTGTTAATATTAACAATGGCGAGTTTAAGTGAACATGAACGAATTGAAATACTTATGATGTTGGGTTATGGAGATGGACGCAGAAGTTTACAAGACGTTTGTAATTTATTTAATGATACGCATCCAAATAGAAATCCAATTTCTAAATCCGTTGTTGGTAAAACTTTAAGACGCTTTGAACAAACTGGTAGCGTTAAAGATTTGCCAAGGAGTGGTAGACCTAGAACAGCAAAAAGCGATGATAACGAACTGGATATTTTATTGGCTGTATCTGAAGATCCTCATTTATCAACCAATCAATTAGCGGCCAATTTCAATATTTCGCAGTCATCGATCGTGTCATTTTTAAAAAGTGAAAAGTATAAACCTTATAAGGTACACCTTGTACACGAGTTAACGGAAGATGATTTTGATAGGAGATTACAATTTACTGAAGAAATGTTAAATATTTGCAATAATAATGAAAATTTTGTCAACAATATTCTTTTTTCTGACGAAGCTACTTTTTGCCTTACCGGTGAAGTAAACAGACATAACTGCAGATACTGGTCATCGGAAAATCCCTTTTGGTTTTTGGAGCACCATACGCAGTACCCCCAAGAGGTTAATGTTTGGGTTGGCATTCTTGGCGGTCATATTATCGGTCCCTTTTTCATCAATGGCAATTTAACTTCGGGTCTGTATTTGCAGTTATTGCAAAATGAAATAATACCTGCTTGTGCTACGCTCTATCCACATGAAAACAATGAACACCTGCCCAATGACAGTATCTGGTTCCAGCAAGATGGCGCCCCACCACATTATGGTGTAAATGTTCGTCAATATCTGGACAACGTTTTTCCCCACAGATGGATTGGAAGACGAGGAACCATTGAATGGCCAGCCCGTTCGCCAGATTTAAGTCCTTTAGATTTTTTTCTTTGGGGATACGTAAAAAACAAAGTTTACGAAGATAAGCCCGATAACGTCGAAGATTTACAAATCCGAATTACCAAAACGATACAAGAAATTCCCCGAGATTTTTTACAAAACTCTGTTCGGGGTTTTGTAAATCGATTGGGTCATTGTCAAATTACTAATGGACGACAATTTGAACACTTACTTTAATTTACTTTGTTATTAATTTGTTTAATTTTTCTTGTAAAAGTTATTAAAATGAATTTAAAAAAAACAAAACTATTATTGTAAAGAGAAAAAAAATCTCTATCGAATGGTAGAGTAAAATTCACTAGTTCCCATTTAAAAAAACTGCGCGGACAGGCGTAACTAAAAAACAATTGAAGAAAAAAAAAATCAAATATTCTCAAATGTAGATCAAAATATCCTAACAAACTTTTATATTGAACATAATTCTCTAAAATGAATATTAACGACAACAAATCGCCGTCTCCATACTTTTAACTAACCCTGTATTATCATCATGTGAAAATAATCTATTTTCGAAATATATAGATAGAAATATTTATTATTTATTAAGTGCACATACAGGGTGAAAATTATGAGGTGTCATTGTAATAAATTTATTTAAAAATATATACTTTTCCTAGTGTAGTAGACAGATAACCTGATTTTTTATCTATATAAGATAACAGATAATTCCGAAAAATATTATCTAGATAGATATAAAAGATGATTTTGCAAATGATTATCTAAATAAAGATGACAAAAAAAGTATAATTTGTCTAGATAATTTAATATCAAATTAGTTCCTCACACCTGCGTGGCATGCTCCGCACAAGTCTGCGAAGATATTCTTGAGGTATGCTATCTCATTCCTCAATCAGGGCTTGTGTCAGTTCCTGTATGATTAGTGGTGGATTAGGGCGCTTGCAAACACGTCGGTCAAGCATCCATAGAATATCAAAATCAAAAAATATCCTTTTGAAATTTCTTTATACCAAGAGTTGTCTGAAGATGACATGATTAATAGATTAAATTTTTGTTACTTCATGCGGCAAACCATTGAAGATGATCCTGATTTTATCAGGAGGATGCTTTTCTTTGATGAATCAATGTTTAAAAGCAATAGTATTGTAAATCGCCACAGTATGCGTTTTACTGGACAATTGAAAATCCGCACTGGGTCCGACATGTTAATAACCAGCGTGCGTGGTCACTTAATGTGTGGGGTGTTGCGATCGAAGAGGCGCCATGTACCTATTATTTTTACAAAATGAATTTCACAATTTAATTGGACATATACCACGTATATTCGAAATGAAATGGTCTTTATGCAAGATGGAGCGCCGCCACATTTTGCTTGACCAGTCCGTGCCCATTTAGATACAATTTGGACCTCGATGGGTAGGAAGAAGAGGCCCAATACCTTGGCCGGCCCGATCACCAGACGTCACCCCCTGTGACTACTTCCTGTGGGGATACGTCAAAACAAAAGTTTATTCAACACCGCCTACAACTCCTGAAGATTTGCAGAACAGAATGGCAGAAGCATTTGCATCAATAAATGCTAACATGATGCGAAACGTAATTGATGATTTTAGGATTCGTTTAGAGGGATGTATTGAAGCGGATGGTGGTACATTTGAACATCTACTATGACATTTTTATCTGATTTTTGTTTTACTGTTCTCGTTTTTTGGTCGACTTTTGTTATTAAATTGACTACTTTCAGACTTGAAATTCAAAGTTTTAACGCCCTTGTTGCCCCGAAAACCCTACTTAACCTTTATTGGCAGTTTAGTGGAGTATATATGGGTGTTCTGTGAGTTTAATTGTTTGCACACTGTGAACACATTAACAATAAGGTTCACTGAAAACTGGAAAGTCTGAAACCAGTATCTTGCATTTAATAAAGTATGCTGCCTTTAACTCGCCTGAATAACAGGAAATAAACGCTAGTTGAATTCAAGTTTTAAAGACCAAGGTTTTTACTTTCTTATACGTAGTATAAGGAAGTATTGTGATGATGAAAATTTTCGACCTCGAGATTTTTGCAGATGTCCACGTTTTGAGGTCCCCTGATACCAAAAAAGTGGTTTTTAAAAAATGTCTGTCTGTCTGTCTGTCTGTCTGTGACCACGATAGCGGTCAAACCGCTGGAGATATCAGTTCCAAATTTTGTATTTACATGTATAATCTCCCTCTTGAGATTTGATTAGTTTTTCAGTAAAATCGGTAGACCGGAAGTAGCAGTTTACTTCAGTGAAAAAATCGAATTTTGCCAATATTTCGTCAAATACTATGTTTATACAAATTTATAAAGAATTCATATGTACTTAAAATTAAAATTAAGAACAATTTTATTTAAAAAGTTTTTCGAAATTCCTACCGGAAGTAGGTCTTTTACTCTTATCGAAAATCGGTTTTTTGCGAATATTTCGCAAGTCAAGCTTTTTAGAAAGGTACGTTACGTGTATAAAAGTATTTAAAACATAGTTTTCAATATCTTTTGTATAAAAGAAATTTCAAAATTCGGACCGGAAGTAACACTTTTACTCTTACCGAATAGTGATTTTTGGCAAATATGTCGTAAATTATGCATTCTATATATATTTATTAGGAGTATAAAAGTATTTAGAGTTATATTTGCAATATTTTTTGTATACATGAAATTTCAAAATTCGGACCGGAAGTAGCACTTTTACTCTTAGCGAGTAGCACTTTTTTTCGAATATCTTGCAAAGTATGCATTCTATAGCGATTTATTAAGAGAATAAAAGTACTTAGAATAGGATTTTGAATAAGTTTTGTATAAAAAAATTCTTAAGATTGTATAGTTTGAAACGCTCATACGTATAAGAAAGTCGTGTGGTGGCCACACCTCATTTTTTCATTATAGCGTAACGGTTCTTCACTTAATAAATTGTCTATATTCCAAATTTTATAAAAATTCGTTCAATAGTAATGGAGATATATGACCCGAAAGTCTTAACTGGGACACCCGGTATATGTCATTGTAATTTTTTTTTGATGACAGCCAATTGTCATTTTGTTATTATTTGCTAATAATTTGCCGCTACTGCCAAGAAAGCTAGTTAATTTTTTCAATACACATATATAAAAGAAAAGTTTTCAAATTGATTGGTCATCTTGACGTAGTAGCATACGTTATTTAATAGTAACCAATTACAAAACTCACAATAGGAGAACAAGCTGTCATCCAAGCAGTTTCATTACAGTAAAACATTCATTAAAAATAGCAAACAACAACAAACAATGATTATTATGAAAGCAACTCAATTGAATAGAATCATTTGAAAATCTTTGATTTATCAGAAACGGCGTCGAATAACATTACAAAACAACATAAAAAGATGCAAGTGCGAAATGTGTAATTAAAAGTGGAAATGTAAATAATTAAGCATAAAACAGTCGTTATTATCGATGTAGTTTCATTAAAAGATATAGATTTGTCTTAGACAAAACGCAATTCCACTACACAAATAATATCGACGCGAATTCTTTATTTAAAACAGTAATTGTAAAAATCAGGAGTAGCGCATATTATTCACGTAGGTTGACAAGTAGTAAGATAAGCAGGATAGAAAAAACAAAGTTTGTTAAAAGAAGATTTTTCAAATATAGAGACGCGTGTATTTAATAATTTTATCAGAGAAGATAATATTATATAAGTACTGAAATTTAAAGTGATATCAGTTAATACATAACATACATACTTCATTGTCTATTGATATCAAAATAATATTAGGGTTCCAAAAATTTATTTATTCATAATTATTTGTATATCTGAATAAATAGATATAATATAAAATATCATTTACGAAGCAGCATTTAGGTGTTAAATAATACCTATAAGGAATAAATAAATAAAAATGAAGAACAGATCGTGAGATCTAAGGAAGGTGAATCAAATATTTCCAATTTAAACGGTTAGATTCCAAGAAACGCAGCAAGGCATTCTCTATAAAAAGATTTTAGAAGTATTAGAAGGCAGTGTTTAAGGAAAGTAGCAGTTACCTAGTTTTATTGTGCAATCTGGGACAGCTATCAGAATTTCGATTTTCGAAAAAAAGGTGGCTAATTTCACAAACCATAATAGATCTGTATCATCTTATGCAGCAATTTATCTAAGTCCAATTCTAGATACTTTTGCCGTTATAATAAATCTGTATAGAATGCAAAATTTGCTAGATATCTGCGAAACGTATCTACCAGGTAAGTGCAAAAGTGCTATACTTCAGGTGGGAATTTTTAATTTTTTTCATACAAAGATTATTCCAAATAAAGTTATAAATACTTTTGTACTCTTACTATATATTTTGAGTTTTTTTTAGAAATTCGTTTAAACTCGTAGTTGACGAGATATTGGTAAAATTTGATTTTTTCACTGAAATAAACTATTACTTTCGGTCTACTTATTTACCTGAAAATCTAACCAAATTTTTAGAGGAAGATTATACTCTGAAATATAAGTTTTGTATTGGCAGTTATCGTGGTCACATACAACACAAAACATTTTTTAGAAACCACTTTAGAACGTGCATATCTGCAAAAAACTCAAGGTAAAAACTGTTATCATTATAACACCTCCATAAACTATGCATATGAACGTGAGAAGACGTTTTTAATGGAGGAACATCTTAGTAATTCCGTTATTTCAATGAACAAATGGCGCTTACAATGTTAATAGGTTTTTATTTATTTTATTCTCTAAATGTTTGCTTGATACTAACTCCTCAATTAACTATTTTGGACCTGCTTTTGTACGAACATTTTTATTTATTTTAATGACAGGAAGTTATATATATATATAGCCAATCTAACCTTTAAATACTTCCTATGTATCGTCTTCGATTAGGTGCTTTAGTCCAGCTGGCTATATTTAGAAAGCTCCATCGATTTATTAGCCTTTTCATTCGGGGAATTAAAATGAAAATTGATGAACTAACTGCTCATTAGATTTTATTAATTATGCAGTAGAAAAGCATTCAGTGGAAATCATTGGCCGAACTGAATACTGTAATCGGCTTTGAGCATTTCAAAAGTCACAAACGCAAAATAATTAAATCCAAATTCGCAATGCCTGTGTGTTTATTTGCTGTACTAAATAAATAACAATATTTTGAAGTTCGTCAATTTAATTACTTTCTATTAGATTTATAAATGAACGATGATCAGTACTGAAAGCTGTGTTTATGTATACTGTGGTACAGGTCCATAGAAAAAACAATCATATTTATTACAATTTATTACATCGTTCTACAAAGAAAAATGATCGCACATAATTTTGGATATATTGGGTCCTTTTTGGGATGTCTATTCACCTCCGTTTATATAGAGAAATTACAACAAAAAGAAGTCAAAGATCAGTATGCCTTTAAAGTAGGGGAATACCTAGAAGAATGTAAACGCACAGAGAATATCGTTGAGGAAAGATGGATACATATATTGAGCACAATTGAAAAAGCAGCAGAAGAATGTATAGGAAAAAAAGAAAGAGAACACAGGAAAGAATGGTATAAATGAGATAATGAAAGCAAGCATTGGAAGTGAAAGTCGATGCAAGATTAAAATGATTAAAATATCTAGAAAAAAGAAAAAAGTGCAAAAAAATGGTAAGAAACAGTAAGAGAGACTTGATAGAAAATGAAATGTTGGAAATAGAAAAAGAGCAAGGTAAAAACACAAGAAAATTTTACCAAAAAATAAATAAACAAAATAACACCCATATAATGGAATAAAAAAAACAGTAAGGAATAATAGTAATAGAAGATAGTTTAGTAAAAGAAAGATGGGTAGAATATTTTATGGAACTACTCAATGAAGAAGAAACACAGTGACAATATGTGATGATACCGACAGCTTTGAAGTATAAGAATCCACTTTCGAGGAAGTAAAGAAGATAATATAGAAAAGTAGTTATTCAAAAGCGCCGGAAAAAGATGGTATAAACATTGAATTAATTAATTATGGAGGAGAAAAGCTATGGGAACAGATATACAGACTAATTTTGCAAATATGGAGATAGGAAAAGTTACAACAAGATTGGGAAATAGGTCAAATACTAACTTTATTCAAGAAGGGAGACATATATAAATGTAAGAATTCTAGAGTAATAGCACTGCTAAATACGTCATACATGTTTCTATCTACAATCATACAGAAAAGATTAGCTGTAGTGTCAAGTAATAATATAGGTCAGTATCAATTTGGTTTCATGAAGGGAGAATCAACAACAGGTGCAATACATGTTTGCAAACAAATCATCGAAAAAGCATACCAGTACAAAGCAGACTTGAAAATACTGTTTCTAGATTTTCAACAAGCCTTCGACTCGATCAATAGACAAGAACTGATAACTGTTATAGGTGAACTAGAAATACCAGGGAAATTACGAAGACATATATATATATATATAACCTTGAGAGAAACGAGATCAGCATAAGAAGACAAAAAGGTGAAACAGAATAAGTAAATATCGACAAACGCATCAAACAAGGAGATGCACTGTCAGCGTTTCTTTTTAATATGGCAATAGAAGATATTACATGAATAATAAGGTACAATAAGATGAAGGGGTGGGGGGGTGTTGGCTAGTATCATAAGCAAACGATTTAGTGCTAATTGCTAAAAGAATGGATATTATGGTTAATATTTTAGAAGAAATAATGGAAAGAAGAAAGAAAATTGGACTTGCAAAAGACGCTTGCCAATATGTAATCCTATATAGAAGTAGTCTTACTAAAGGAGATATAGTTAGAATCCAGTATCATCAATTGTTCTACAAGGAATGGAGCGAGCAATGGCAGAATAATATTTGACAAAAATGACCCAATATACATCCAAATACCCGGAAACGAATGTCGTCAGACACTATTACGATAACATCCACATATCACGCTTCTATATATCGACCATAGCAAGACTGTAATTTGCACAAGGACAACATCCAGGTCATCTACATAAACTTAATTTAATAAACAATCCGGTTTGTATCTGTGAACACGAGTATGGCGATCTGAATAACATTTTTTATAATTGTGAAAAGAAAGTCATAGTGCAATTGAACATCACTCTGCTTACAAATATTCGTCTGCTCCTTCGTATCAACAGCGCAGCAATATTCGATGTTATCATCAACTCCGCAATAGATATGAAAATAAAAATATGAAAGACCTGAGCACTACCGTTCCCACAATATCGTAAGCGAGATTGCGCAAACCAGTGAACAAGTCCGACTTCTCAGTACTTCCCATAAGAAAACATTGTGTGTTCTACCACTGTGGTGTATGGGCTTTGATCTAGCTGATGCCAAAGAAAAGGTATGTAACTAGTTACTGAAGAAAATGCTTCGAATGGGGCAGAAAAAAGGTTAATATACGTAAGCATAAAGGCCCCGTGCATGAAGAAGAAATTTACAAGCATGAAAAAGAAGTGTACAAGCATGAAAAAGATTTAACTGCTGAATTGTGCTATAGTCTCATAACTTGGAAAATACATTTTCACCAAACAATGTATTTTCCTAGCCGAGCAAGTTAAGGGAAAATGTTGAAGCTGGATTTACTTTAGTCATGCTTTAGTTGTTTATCAATCAGCTATGGGAGACCTAGGATGCAAGTTATAGATCTCCCAACATGTAACTACACTAAAAGTCGTTCTGTAATTTTTTTATGTATACTCGCGGCAAAAAGTTTTGTCGGGTCTTAAGACCAGCTATATGGAAGGTATCACTGGTTAACTCTTGTAATCCCATAATATTTCCCACTAAATTTTAATAAACCACAAAGGGAAATTGTAAAGTTTTTGTTTACCCTTGAGAGATATATTAAATTTCCTCAAAAATAAAATACATCTAGCTTAATAAAGCAATAAATAAGCAAACAATAAATAACACAATGAATCTTTTGAAGACAATATATTTAAAGGAAACTATTTAAAATATAAAATAAGAGCAATATCACACTTACCCCGGACGTTCTAACATATTGCTGTGACTCTTGCAAAATAGAGGTTGATGTAAAATATTGTATCGTTCAAATCAGTAAGGAAGTAAGAATCAAGCATGGGTGCCATATAAATAATATGGAAATGTGAAATTGCTAATAAATTGTAAATATATTCGAAATGTGAATGTAACATGGCCCCACGTTGGCTTGCCATAAATATATGATGTGACTCTTGCAATTCTGAGATTTATATAAAATAATTTAAATTATTCAATCAGTAAGTAAGGGCAGAATCAAGCATACATCTTAGTGCTAGGCCTTATCCTAGACTAAGACTCAACAAATTTTCTGCAAAATAGTAGGTTAAGCAATCTTACATTTAACTAGCTCAGTTTTAAATGACTAAAGAAAATTTTCTCTCAGGGGCAGAAAATATAGATAAACTCTCCAATCAAATTGAATGCTCTTCAGTTATTACCAGGTCAGGTAAAGAAAATAAAATGCAAGATAAACCTTATAATCTAGTTTATTAAGAATATTAAAGAAAAATTTTTTAAAATTACACAAATATATTTACAAAATTTAAATATTTCAAAATATTATATAAAATCATACATGTCATGATCAAATAGTCAAAGCAATAAAGAAATTATAATTAATGAAAGGATAACATCGAGTACAAATTTATATTTTTAAAATAAATATGATTATCATTATTTTTATTCGTCAAAGATACATGTAAACAATCAACATTTCAAATAAAAATAAAATTTATTGCATATTATGAATTGTACTGGAATATGAATAACAAAATTATGTGATTTATCATTTACGAGAATATGAACATTAAGGAAATGGCTTTGCTCTAATTAGTTCTGCCTGGCGCCTTTACTCGCTCCCAAGACAGTACCATCAGAAAGCAAATTCACACTGGTAGGTACCCCAAAGTTCCACCCTACGAGTATGCTTTTCAACTCGTTGGACACAACCCGAACATACACCACCATGTGCTCACCCCTTAAGGCATGTAAATGCAGCATCGCTGCATTTACAATGCATGGGATAGATACGAGTAGCTAGTATAGAAGTATAAACAGAAATTAAAAATTGTGGACTACGGTATATGCTACATGTATTTTCTTTTACGAAGCAGTTAAGTATATTTACTCAAACTTAGGTATTATAAAAATTGAATGTAATCCCTCTTTATTTCATGTTAGAATTTATTAGAGTGGACCAGATATATCTTCCATATAGCTGGTCTTACGACTCGACAAAACTTTTTGCCGCGAGTATACATCATAGCATTTACTTTTTAATGTAACCCAACGAAATGTCTATTGCCTTATTGAAGCAGGTTAGAACGCCATTGAGACTATTGTGTTACCAGTTTTCCAAGAGACCATTAAGTTTTCCGGCCATTGTTCTGAATGTAAACAACAATAAGAACATTTAAGTAAGCGACACTCACCCACCATCCACTTTTGGCAATGCATACATACCTAGCTTCTGTTTCTCCTGGTTAAGTTAGTGGTAGTTAGTAATTATAAATTAATATCCAACACTCTTGGCATGTTGGTGCAATTTTATTTATCTATTGAACATCACTAGCTGTGGTGGATAAAAGCGCAGTCTGCCGTAATTGGTTTGTTGATTGCTTAAATGTTATAAAATCACATAAGGTTATGACACTATAATACAATTCAGCAGTTAAATCCACGTCTTAATGAGCTGATGAAAGTAACACATCTTTTTGTGCTTGTACACTTCTTTTTCATACTTGGGGCCTTTTTGCTTCAGTATATTAACCTTTCCTTTGCCCCCTTGGAGCATTTTCTCCACTAGCTTATATTCTTTAATATCGCAATAAAGATCTTTCGCTCGTTTAAGTTATTTTAGAATATATTATAACTAAAATGAAAAGAAAATTTGAGTTCACAAGCTGCTGGTGAAATAAAAAAAGAAATAATGCCTCTTTCTGCTTGATTTTACACACTCCCTCCGATATATCCAGCGCACAGGGAGGATATTCGAATCCATCAATCAATTTCTTCGGCAGTCCTAATTTTAGACCTCGTTCGTTTCACGAGCATATGTATGTATGTGCGTGGGTTAGAAGTGAAATTACGAAATTAAGAAATAATCCGAGCGGCAAAAAGGCCGAACACGTTTTCGTTAAAAATAATGGTTATCAGAAAAACAATTCCTCCCCCCTTCTTTCGAAAGAATTTTGGCGGCCTGAACATTATTTGCACGTATATTATCACGTATTTTTGTCATCTACAGAACATAAAACATATTCTAGTGTTGATATTAGATACCGTTAAGTAATAGAAATGATCTGTTATCCATACCCTTAAATTCCTGTTATTATAACAACATTTTAGTGTTCTATAAAAAGAGAACAAATAAATTGATCAGTAAGTCGGTAATAATTAGGGAAACTCAAATATGCAAGTGGAAAACCCAAAAATATACTCATAAATATGCAATTCATTTAGTCAAAATATGCACAAAAATGTTGAAAATATGCAAATAAGAAATACCTACTTATAATACATACATTTATTGATTCACTTAAAAATAAACGGACATTTTAATTTTTCTACATACTGAACTAAACCTAAATATGCATTTATTACACAAAGCAGGTTGTCGTTTGTTGTAAAAACGGTAAACCACTACATGTTTCTCGAAGATCTCAATTAAAAAAAAAATGTCTTCTGTCAGAATATAAAAGTTTATAAATGGAAAAACAGCTTTCCACATCAACCGATGTAATAGGGGCGTTTTAAAAATTGCTTAATATTACAGGATCAAAATCAATGGATACAGTAAATTCTCCGTCTAAAATATTAGCTACTTGGCCAAGAAACCGAAATCCACAATTTTTTTCCATCACATTTTTGAATTTTTGAAAAATTTTCTCCTCCATTTTGCCTGCGACATTTTGAAAAGCGCATGAGATTATTTTACTATTTCTACACTTCCAGTTAATGACAAATTATATTCCTCCATTTGTGTTATTATTTTAGAATCAAACCAATAATTGGTTTTTATAACGAAAGTTGTTGTCTTGTTTCTTTGTTTCGAGTAATGCTCAACATCAGTGGGGGATTGGGAAGATTCCTCAGACAATTCTGAAATTAGGTTTTTTAGTTGACAGAAATTCTCGCAATAAAAAAAACGGCTTCCAACCAAGTGTCCCATCTTGTAATAACAGGTTGAGGTGGATGATGAGTGTTTGGTAGTTTTTCTTTATAGAACTGAACCCTTATAGGCGCTTTTTTCATGTGGAAAAATAAACTATTAGAAGAGGAAAATGTTTCCTAATCTCTTCAGCAATCCTATTTAAAACACGAGCAAGATATGTTACATGTATCAAGTTCGGATAAAAGATTTCTAAATTTTTCACGGCCTTTATCATGTACGGTGTTGCATCTGACAAAATGAGCATGAGCAAAAACTTATCTCCAGAAACAGGCGTAGAAAGAAAAATTCCTTTAAATTTTTTCCATTTGACAATATTCTATTGTTTTTGACCACTTTACAGTCATAATTTGAACCTTGTTTACTAATGTTATTGCTACGTTGTTTCTTATACCGTAGTCGACAATTTTTAATTTCTGTTTATACTTTTATACAAGCTATATATCCCATGCATTGTAAATGCAGCGATGCCTGCTTTCGAAAAGTGGTGGGAGAAGCAACGCAGACGAGTCGGGGGATATTCATATTTCATAGGAAACGTTTGCTGGGTGTACTTGGCAGCCTCGCTATATGTTTGTCTTTACTTTATTTCACTGTACTCTTTTCCTCTTCTACTTTCGTACCAGAAATTAAAATTTGTCAACTACGGTATACTGTTGTGTTTGTGTGTTATATGTCTGATTTGACAATGTAAATATCTGGAAAACAGATCTACTACAATAAAGAATATTATTATTATTATTATTATTATTATTATGTGTTCCTTACATTTATAACAGAATTATTTACCCAATTTACTTCCATTTCTGATTTTTTGTCCTCAAAACCGAGGATCTTCTAACTGAAGCTACAAATGGCGGTCTATCACCTGATGGTTTTCCGTATATGCTTACATCTCCAAGGTTATCCTACCTTATTTCTTGGATACACCGTACTGATGATGACCAATGAGTCAGAAATACGTGTCTACGGTTGCTCTACAGCGGAATTTACCCAATATACTTCAATTTCTAATTTGTTGTCTTTTAGTTGATGGGAACGGATTTGGCTTCAGGTGGTAGGGTTGCGTCTTTCAGCTTGATTGCAATACCCACTAAATGCTTAGCTTACAAATTATATTTTTGAAATATCCTGGACAATTGCAAGTATTTTCAATACATTTGTTTGAATCATTAGGAAGAGTAGTAGCCCAAAAGGTTACCGCAACAGTTTTGAATCTTTAAAAGTCGAAAAAATCGCATTTACCTTTTCCTCTAGATCTGTCATTTCATTGATTTGGCCATGGACTTCGGATGTAACACGTGAGACAATCTTCTTTTTTTCACAAGTCCATTGACAAGCTTTGGTCCATAAACCTAAGTTTAGCGTAGGAACTGCATGCATTGTCTTTGCATTTGCAGTGTACTGAAGAGACCAGGTATTTACCTATTCTTTGAGAACAACTCCAAACCGAGATATAGGTAATCTCTTCCGCAAAGTGTTCTGATCTTTACTAACGCTACTGAAAGATTCCAATGCATTATTTGTAGACGGAACCAGCTTTGACATATTTTCAAATCAGTTTGAATTACTTTGTAACCATTTACGTTGAAAATATTCAATAATTTTGGGTAACCAACCATTTTGTAACAAACATCTTTAATTTTGCTTAGTTGTAATAAGTCATTATCTTTTAGCATTTCATTTCGTTTTTACTTCGGATGCACCAGCTGTTCTGCATTCATGTGGACACATCATGATAGTAACATTCGAACCAATTACATTTATAAAGGCATTCTGGATGCTTTTACCAGCATCACAAACTAGATATTTTGGGCAATTGACTTTTGAAATATATCCTAATCAGCAGATTTTATTGTTTTAAACAAAAACACAAACTCTTTTTGTTCTTTGCTACAAACCGCTTGCCCAAAAACATGAAATATTTGGACGTGTAGTTCCTAATAATAATAATAGAGGAAAACCTTGTTACACACATTTGTATGTCGCATCAGCATGTTTGTGGTTACAATCGCAGAAGAACTTCAAGTTTTTCGTGGAAGCAACAAATCGAAAGAAAGACTGTGCTTGGTAGGAAACAACAAACGCCGCATCTACATCATAACTTTTGAATTTTCTATACAAAAATTTAACTAATAATAAAATAAACTCGCCAACATTGGATCTATATTTTACTTTTCTTAATGAAGACAAGTGATTATTAATTTGTCTTACTACTTGATAATGTAATTTGTTTTTTAACTAATAAATCAAGAATCTTTCTTGGTTTATTTTTGAATAAAAGTTAAGAATCCTTGATTTCCTCTTTTAAATCATTGGGCATTTTATTTTTGCTTTTGTAACAATTACAATACACATATGGGCCAGTTGAGATCGGTATAAATGTACCTCGTTAGTAATAAAGGAATAATTTAGGTATACACCTACAGCGCATTGTTAAATCGAAAAATTTCACTTACAGTTCCTTGTGACAACGTGGAAACGATTTTTCTGGATTGGTTAAGTAACAAATTTACTTCCGTTTCTTCGTCTATAAGAAAATCTTTTTTCCTTCTTCGTTACTTCGAAATTTTCTATACAATCTTAGAAAGTAAAACTGATTTGGTGATTGACGATTCACATATGTATTTTGATAATAACGAAGAGCACTTCTTGCATTTTTTCTACAAATCATATATGCTTCTAGCACAGGGGTCTCCAAACTTTCCAGCCTTAGGGCCATACTGATTACTCCAGTAAGTTCCGAGGGCCAAAACCATATTATCATTGTTGCCGGTGGTAAAAAGTGAAATAGTCCACTGATGAAAAAAAGTCCGAAAAAGTACGCAACGTTTAAAAAAGGCTGCAAAACGGCAACACTGCATATTATTAATTTTCCTGTCATTATCTGTAATTTCTAGATTAGTCGTAGAGTACGAGCCATGAGGAGTAACGTGACACGACATCTGATGGACACAAGCGGAATTAGGTAGTACCTTCTATCGCTAACAGATGGCGCTAATAACACGTACAGAATAATCTCGTTGGTTCGAGAAAGTTCTGGTGTCTTCCACTCACTTCTAGATGGCAGTAATTGGAATATATAAGAAGGCTAGTGGCGCAACCACAAGTCAGTTCCTATGACACTGTTGTGAAATAAAATAGTGCGTACCTCCTTAAAACGTGTTTGTGCGTGTTTAAGTTTAAGACATCTTTGTAACAGTATTTTGATTTGAATTGTTGCTTTTGTGTGTGATTTAGTAGTATGGAAAAGAAGCGAAAAATTGATAGTGAATGCAGAAAATTCAAAGATCAGTGGAACATTCAGTATTTCGTAATTGAGTCCAGTAAGAAGGCGCTATGTTTGATTTGCAATGAAAGCATAGCCGTTCTCAAAGAATATAACATTAAACGTCATTATGAAACAAAACATTTTCAAAATTACTCAAAATATACAGGAAGTTTGCGGACAGAAAAATTCGAAGCTATGAAGCGCGGATTGAAATCGCAGCAATCTTAATTTACAAAACTCAAAACTGAACAAGAGGCTGCAACGCGTGCCAGCTTTCGTGTGGCTCTTGAAATTGCAAAACGTGGAAAACCATTCACCGATGGAGAAATGATCAAAGAATGCATAATTGCAGTAGCCGAAGAATGTGCCCTGAAAAGGTAAATTTATTAAAAAGTGTCAGTATGTCAGCAAACACTGTGGCTCGAAGGGTAGAAAACATCGCTGAAAATATATCCTCTCAACTGTTCGACAAGAATGGACATGTTGAGTGGTTTTCTTTGGCCTTGGATGAGTCAACGGATGTGTCAGATACTGCTCAGGTGTTGATTTATATTCGAGGAGTAGATAAAAGCTATGAAGTGCATGAAGAACTTCTTGATATGAATAGTATTCATGGCACAACTACTGGTACAGATATTTTTAAAGGAGTTGAAATGGCCATTAATCAAAAGAACCTTCGATGGAAAAACTTGAAATGTATTACAACTGATGGAGGCAAAAACATGAGTGGGAAAGATAAAGGAGTGGTCGCTCTTGTGTCAAAGGCTGTAGAAAATGACGGTGGTTTAAAACCATTAGTCTTACATTGTATCATTCATCAACAGTCTTTGTGCGGAAAATGTTTGGATATGTCTGAAGTTCTGAAACCAGTCATATCAACTGTTATTTTTATCAGATCTTTTGGGCTGAATCACCGACAATTCCGACAATTTATTGAAGAGATTGGAGAAAATGACTTACCTTATCATACTGCCGTACGTTGGCTTAGTTGTGGGAAAGTCCTTCAGCGCTTTTTTGAACTTCGAGCAGTGATCGAAATTTTTTTGAATGAAAAGCATCGCCCTCTTACTGAATTACAAAACAACGCATGGCTCTGGAAGTTAGCATTCTATGTTGATTTGACAAAACATGTGAACGAACTGAATTTGAGATTGCAAGGAGAAAACCAGCATCTTCCTGATTTATACACTAATATCAAATCATTCCGGAAGAAATTGATACTGTTTCAATCACAACTACGAAGTAAATGTTTTTCACATTTTAAAACATGTGAAATATTCAGCCACACTACTGAGACTGAGTTTCCTATCGATTTTGCAATCGAAACTTTGACTGCTTTGAAAATAAATTTTGATACTCGTTTCTCGGACTTTGATGCCATTGCGAATCAAATTAAGATTTTTCAGAATCCTTTTGATACTGACATTGAAACCCTAGCCCCGGAACTTCAAATGGAAATAATTGATCTACAGTGCAGTGATATAATTAAGAACAAATATCAAAACTCATCTTTGTTGGAATTTTATAAGAGTCTTCCACTGACACAATTTGATAATTTGCATAAATTTGCTCGTGGGCTGTTTTCTGTTTTTGGTGCTACTTATTTGTGTGAGAAGACCTTCTCCAAAATGAAGTACACAAAAAATGTTTACAGATCTAAATTAACTGATGAGCATCTTAAATCTCTTTTAATAATTGGTACAAGTAAAATTAGTCCACAACTACAAACTATTGTCAGTGGAAAATCTCAATTACACAAATCTCATTAGTATTTCATATGTCATTATGCTTGTTATAAGTTATGTTTTTATTTAAAATGTATAAAATGTTAGTTGGATTCATTTCAATAATTTGTTAGTTATTATATACTGAAGTAAAATTTTCTGCATATTATACATGTCTTTACTCATTACAATTCTGTGTTTCTTTATCCAACTTATCACAAAAACAATAACAATAAGCCTACAACAATGTTATGAGTAGTTAGCCCATGACCATATCAATGTAGATGTCATATTAATAATTATTCAACATAAAATTAGAATACTTCAGTAAACTAAATTTAATTTGCTATAAAAAATATGTTCTCTAAAAGGAGTTTTCAAGTATGCTAGCTCTCCGCGGGCCGGACAAAATCTGTCCGCGGGCCGGATGTGGCCCTCGGGCCGTAGTTTGGAGACCCCTGTCTAGCATATCACACTTCTCTAAATGCATAAACGGCATTATTTTTAATAAATATGGAAGAATGAAAAATTATCACAAATTATTAGGTTTTGAAACTTGTTAGCAACAAGTTGGTTAATAAAAAAAGAACTAAAGAACACAACACAAATTCAAATAAACTATTTTAAATAATTTATCATGCGAAAAAAAATATTTGTTTTGGCTTGAAGTGAAAGAAGCCTGCCTACTTATCAATAATGTTTCTTTGACATCAACTAAAATCTAACACAATTACTTTATTATTCGTTTAATGACAATAGTGTATTGAAGCTTTTATATTACAAATAAAATCATCTTTCTAAATATACAGGCTGTTCCATCTAAAAAAAAATTATCAATTTTAAAATTTCTCAGAAACACGTAATTCAATAGTGTTTTCATGAACTGCATACTAATCAGCGTTACATACACTAATAATTAGTTAATTTGACCAAAACCGTAGATCAAAAAAAAAAAACGGAGGTAGCAATAGTGGTAAACATGCATGACAGTATACAGCATGTGTCAAATACTCTTAGGCATATAGATTCAATGTTTACGTGCGATCTATACGTATGCATGTAATACGTGGCAACGTGGTACCCATACTGTCCGTCACCAATGCCGGCAACAACCGACACCACAACGATTTTCTCCGATCCCATTGTCCCCACTACTCCCACCCAGATTTTACATTCAATGTTCAGCTGCGAACACGTTGCGGTGTGCAATAAAAGCATTCAGTAAAATGAATTTATAATGAGTCTCTATACACCCGCTGAAAAGCTTCAGATACTAAAACGGTTCTATGGTAATAACTCTGCAACAACGTGCATAAATATGTTTGAGCTGACTTTTGCAGACCGTCCTGTACCTTGCAAACAAACAAATAATATTTGAAAAATGTTTCTGTCTGAATAACTGCACGAAATGCAAACCAAGAGAGATATCCCCACAAAAAGATTGAGGAAAGTGAACGGCGGGATGTATTAGTTTGTAGTATTATGGAAATAGACAACACGATATCAACTAGAAGTGCTGCCCAGAATTTGGGTATAAGTAACAACATTGTTTCACGTATTTGGAAACGTAATGGTTTGAAATGTTTTAAGTATTCGAATACCCAAGAAATATTTTCGGAAGACCATTTTCGAAGAATGGAGTTTTGTCAATCCCTTATGGATAAGATACATCGAGACGACAATTTCGTTAGAAGTATTTGCTTCACCGATGAGTCAACTTTTTCACTGCACGGAAAGCACAATCCCTCTGTTCTTCGATATTGGGCTACGGAAAATGAAAGCCGGCATTTTGAAAACCGCACCCAATATTCTCAAAAAGTAAACGTTTGGGCATGTATTTTAGGTGACCATTTGATAGGACCGTTTTTTATTGATGGTATATTAAATGCTGACAAGTACCTCGAATTATTTATTGCAAAATCATATATTTCCCGCCATTCAAAACACTGGAATAAATCAGGAAATCGTTTAGTTTCAACATGATGGCTGTCCAGCACATAATGCAGTCAGGGTAAAGGAATTTCTAGGGAATACTTTCCCTGGCCGTCTTATTACTGGAACGGGAAACATCAAATAGCCTCCGCGATCTCCTGATCTATCTCCAAATGGTTTTTTTTTGTGTGGATTGTTCCGTCGTACGACGGTGTCGTCATATATTATTAATCATATATTGTTATTATTAGTAATTTAATTATTATTAAGTTTCTATTTGTCACACTGTATATCAGATATTCGTGTTCCTAGTTGACCTAATTGACCATATCTATACCTGCGCGAGAAGGTACATTTGCGATGATTTCTTGTCGGCTATTTCTGACCACACGTAAAAATAATAACTAAGTATTTTGGAAAAACATTACTTGAAGTTACGATCCTTTGTCAAAAGAAGCAGATATTTGCCTATTATTTAGTTAGTACCAAAAGGTTTTTCCCGTTCATAAACAGGAATTTCCGTTAGAACCTTGCAAATCGGTACATTATCATTAATAAAAGAAATGTTTAGGTTGACGTCAACAAATAGGGTGATCTACCAATAACATTTCGTTTGGTGGGAGTAACTCATATTTTCAAGTTATTCTTACTGTTGAGAAATAGACAGTACAACTCAAGATGTAACATCAAACAGTCGCTTCAAGACTTACAATAAAAGTACAACTCAAGATGTAACATCAAACAGTCGCTTCAAGACTTACAATAACAGTTGAATTCAAGATGTAACATCAAACAGTCGCTTCAAGACTTAAATTAACAGTACAACTCAAGATGTAACATCAAACAGTCGCTTCAAGACTTACAATAACAGTACAATTCAAGATGTAACATGAAACAGTCGCTTCAAGACTTAAATTAACAGTACAATTCAAGATGTAACATCAAACAGTCGCTTCAAGACTTAAATCAACATTTCATTTCAAGATTTCATATCAAACAGTGTGTGTTCAAAACAAAATTTAAGTAGTTCAATTCCTGATTGTTAAACAAGACAATTCGTATCAATATACGAATAAATCGTTACAAGCAATTCGAATTAATTAAACAAACGTGTCAATTAAGGTGTAGTTAAAATAAATAGTTAGTGCTACAGTGCTGCAGTTTTATTGAATCAACGAAGCTTTTGGTCCTTCGATTAACATTTGAGAAAACTAGCGTGGAGTCGCCTCTACAGTCCATCATCAAATACATTGACTTCACGCTAACCCAACAGGGATATCTAAAAAATATTGTTTATACCCATGAAGCTGGTAGAGCAGAAAACATAGTTGCCTTGAGAGAAAAAATAATTAAGGCTGCTAATTCAGAAACTGCTCATATCCTAAAAAATGTAAGAGTAAATTTCTACGACCGCCTAGGGCCTAGGGCAATGTCTTGCTGGGCAGGGAGGAATTTTTGACCTCCTTGTATAGTTTATCGTTATTTTATTATGGTTATCTTTTATTTTATTATGGTTATTTTTTAATTTTATTAGAATTACGCTTTTGTTTGTGTCATGCAGCGTGAACGTAGCTTAAGAATTCTCTGCATTTACTGAAAGGGAAAAGAAAAACAAATCCTTGCAACTCGTAAATATTATTTCTGAACGCATTACAAACACCTAAGTCGGGGGTCCAATAGGTACTGCTAACTTGTATTTGCGAGATAATGGTTATGTATGTAGATATTATATTTTAATTAATAATTGATTACATGTTTGCTACCCTTAAACCCGACCACCTTAATATATGATATCACAAATTGAATCTAAATACTGAGTCTCGACGGTAGATTTCATATCTTGACAATTTCAAGATAATGCACGTCATCTGTGTATTACATATCTAAATTCAACATGTATAATAGAAACATTCCCGCCCGAGGGATCTGCCTCGCATCCTTCCGGATTTCCTTATGTATGATGATGCCTCTAGGAGGACACATATTCACGTTTCATATTCTACGTGCACTGATTGTATTTCCCCGCACGCATCACTCAGCGAGATCGACCCTGTCGTTTCACTCTTTGCAAGGGAAGAAATTTCACAATTTTCTTTTGTGCAGGGACGTCGACAAAAGAAATAAAAGAACAAATACGTTATGTAAATACGAGTATGTGACTTTGAACCTGCCACTTCAAAATTTATATGCAAATATTCCGCCGATAACGTTAATACACTACCACCAATTTTTGACGTTCTTGGTATCTGTATAAATTTAGATGTCGAAAAGATTGAGTATAACATTTGAATATATCGGCCAATATGGTTGAATATGATCTAAATTATTCTATATTATTCCAAATATACAGAGTGAGTCATTAGTAGCCGCTTCTTCGATTGCTATTTTGTGTTTTAAATAGAGAGAACAAAATTAGTGGATAATTCATGGTTGCTTGAGGACGTAGAGAAAATAGAAGTTATTATCCTGGACAGAATTATGGGTCATATAGACTGAATCAAACACACTACTTTGATGTTATGTGACGTTTCGATTTATTTATAAATCTTCCTCAGACCTTTTGTACAAAATAAATGAAAGAAAACAAGACAATTAGTCATTACAATTATAAAATTAAGTTTAGACAGTAATTTATTGTGTATTTACACACGAGATCGAATCTCTTATTGAACTTATGGCTTTCATACCTCTGCGTACATAGATATATTTTTAATTTTAATATTCACAAGTTAAAATCTAGTAAAAGCACATTTTTAAATGTTTATTGTCATTTACTGTGTATTTACACAAGGTCGAATCAATTATTGAACTTACGGCTTTCATATCTTTGCGTACATATATTTTGAATTTAAAAATACATTATACTATTGTCTTTCTAACTAAGCTCAGTCGGTAGAAATTATAATCGAGTATGGAAATAAATAATAATCTCAGGTTTGAATTCTTTTGTAAAAGTTATTTTAATATTTATTTCAAAATAATATTTTTTTAAACACAATATAATGTATGTTGACAAATAAGTTAAGTAATGATGGAAAAACTCGTTTTAACACATAAACAATAAATTCAATTTTAAAATTAAATTCTCCTTCTTAATGAAAACTATTAATTCAATAATATATGTAAATATGACTATTCAGATGATGTAATATAAAATAGAATCATTTTTTACAATAGATTAATTCTATTATTCTCTTTATCTTATAAAGATTTTACTTCAATGTTTTATATTAACGATTATGAAATGATTTTCCTTTAAATGTTTATAATTTTACTTTACGATTTTTTGTTTCCGTCTAGGACTGGTCCTCTTCATAAAATACATCTATCCTGGATTGCAGGTATAGTTTCTTAAGGTCCGGGTAATATGTCATATAAGGTCCAAGTTAAATTCATCCAGTAGGTTTTTCCCGTATTTGTATACACGTTATGGGCTTCTTTTGTTTCGGTAAAACGTTTCTTATATGTATTTTCCAGTTTATAAATTCAGTTCCATTTGTTTTTATAAGTAACGTCAAGGTAATTCCGGTTCAGTAATCGCTTTGATCCAAGATATGAGTTCCACAAGTTTACGACTTATCAGACATGTAGATGATGATAATTAACTTTAAGATCAGGTATTTATTACTTTTAGACCAAATTTTCTATATAAATTCTTCTCTACTCCAAAAATCTTGTTTAATTACATAATTCTTTACCATTCATGTCAAAATTCACAAATCATCTATTTGTTTTTCAGTAACCAGGATAGTTTTACTTAGTTTCCATGTACGTATTTGATTTTTCATGATAATGACATTTTTTTTGTATAGTAATTTAAGTTGCATATCTTATGTCTTGACGTTATATTGTGACTTTTTTTAAATCTTTCAATAAGAATGAGATTACAATAAATTTAGTTCCTATCTAACATTTTATACATTTCGTTACTATTCTTAATTCTTCTATTCTATATACGAATGAACTTTTATTTGTATAACATAAATTAATTTTCGTGAGAAGTTTATTTTGATTTTATACTTATAAATATTGAAAATTTAAATCATTAAAATATATGTAAAAACAGAGGAGTCTGTAAGTATTGTGTAAACTCAACTTTATTTTTGTAATGACTAATTGTTTCGTTTTCTCCCATTTACTTTGTACAAATACCCATAATTCTGTCCAGTACACTGTAAATTCTATTTTCTCCATACATATTGCTGTGGCAACATAACTATTTGGAATACAATAATTGTAGTATTGCCATACATCAGGTTTTGCCAAATAAATTATGTTGTGTGCTGTTCCAGCAACATAACTAATAAAGATGATGATAATTTTTATTATCCTATATATATATATATATTTTATTTATCTTAACAGCACGTACTTTATAAGTATACGTGAATTCTATCAGTGTATCTAAATTTCTATTCTCTCATCAAATCTCTTGTCTTTTTTCTTTAATTGGGATAAGGTTATAGCTTATTCAAAATAAAAACCAGAAACCATATCAAACATAATTGTAGAATTTATTTTACATTATTTCACAATAGATAGCATCGCTATACTATATTCACCATTTTATTAAAAAGAAACATAATTAAGAGAAAACATTTGTACCTTGTTCTAGGTTGTAATGTTTTATAGTACGAATATATTTTTCTTATGCTTAATCAAATAAAAATCTAAAATATTGTCCTGTTTTAAGAAAAATCAAATTCAATTAACGTTAGTATACTATTGATATTTTTATGCTAATTCTATTCCATCAGAGACATTATATTCGCACGTAATGCTCTGACAAACTTAGAACTTCGCAATGGTCAATGTTCGGAGAAAAAGCTTGAATCTGATTACTGTCTATAACCATTCACACGTATTATATCCAGCATCTCAGAGTCCGCTACCCAGAAATACTTTCCTTCTTAAAAATCTAATTTAAAATCATTAATTTATAATCAAAAATGTATTGTAAACATTAATGATGCCTAATAAAGTGCCAGAAAATATACATTTGCACGTTATATCCTCTTAACACCCAACACTATTAATAATTCTATTTTTGTGTTCTTGAAACTAATGAATGCTTATTATTACAGGAAAATATTTATTATCCCTGTTGCACAACGTTATATTGAATATACATTTGCACGTTATATTTCAATACACGCATAGCAACATCGATAAATCTTTGTATCAAAAACTTACTTTGAATCATTGAAAAACTTTTCAAATTCAGCCATTTGCATCTCCATTATTTAAAAATACGAAAATTATTAACCAAAGAAAAATGAATGAAACTTAAATACAAATGAAATTAATACGCTAATACAAGAAATAAATATGAATCAAAATAATCGTGGTGCATCTGACCCTACGATTTTAAGTCGCTTTTAATCTCTTTCCAGATAACCAGCTAATCCAACTTGTTCATTCTTGCCCTACAATTTATATCCCCGGGAAGACACGTGACCGCTCTCAACGCCATCCTCAGAAACTACCATTTAAGTTGTCACCCTGCGTCTTCAGTGAGATCTTCGCTTTCTAAGTTGCCGTTGTGATATGAACACACACACACGCGCGCACTTATTGTCTTTTGACAGTTCCTTCACTTTAAAATGTCAACACCTTGAGAATTGTTTGTTTATATTTTAAAAATTTCTCACTCAAATTGTCCAGCATTTCTCCAATGTAGGTATACTTATATTAATATAACTCTTCCTTATATTTGTTTATGAATTTATTACCTTCTTTACTATTTGCCACATACTTCCTCTTTCCATTTGCTAACACAATTCTTATTTTTGTTTTATTTCCAGCTCTCGGCAAAATTGGAAATACATTGTAAATAACAGGTATTCTTTTAATAAGATTACTCGTACTATCACGATCCATTTGGTTTGCATTTTCATTGCTTCCCTCGATCCAGGACTTTTCCAACGGTGATATATTTATCTGTAATAAACTACAAACCAAGTTTACATTATATTTTCTTTTTGTAGGTCATCAAACCGTACAAAACCTCTCTACAGTCTATGAAATATAATACAACATATACGAATTCATGAATGTACTTTATTATTGCCAGCTGTCGTTTAAAAAAACACTACTGCAGATTTTATGGTCTCAGAATATTTTTATTTATATCCTTTTTTATTTATTTATTTATATAGTCATAAGTTTAAAGTAAATTTTATTCTTTTTGCATGATTTATTTAATAAAGTTTTATTACCTTATGCACGTTCTCAAGTTTACATAATTTATTCAATTACATTTTTTTTCCGTGCATATCGGATTTTGTTTTCTTCATACAATTTTATTGCATTTAGATGACTAATTCTTATCACACTTCCATCCTTAAGCATAACCCTTTCTCGGTTATTTGCTTTCATTTCTCTTTTATTTTTAAACAGCGGTTCATTATTCAAAATGTTCAGTGCAATTTTCACCCATTTTATAAAGTCAGGTTGTTTTTCATTATACACAAACCATACATCTTGTTTCTCTTTTCTATAAAAGAAATATATATCTTAAATTTTATCTCGTCTTTTATTTTTTACCTGTTTAATATCTAAATTGTAAATATAAGTTCATTTTTATGTCTATGTTTTCTCACTTTAAAATGTATGCAACTTAGTATACTCTTATGTTAAAATTTTTGAATACAATAAAACTTATTCTTGTCTCTTTTATATTTTATATACTTAAATTAAATCTTAATGCTATTACTATTATTTTTTCAATATGCAAGAGACCACGGCAATATGTATTTTCTAAAAATACGTTCTTTATTAATCGTTTGATAAAACAATTCGTTTTTGTGGTTTAGCGGCTGTAAATGAACTTAAACAAAATAAAAATTAAAACGTTTCAATAGTATTGATATATTATCGTTGTCAATAAATGAACATTCACTAATTAAAATATTAACGTACCTATTATAAATAAATATATTTGACAAATATTTGCCGCCAATATAACACAACGTAAACTTAGTTGTTAACTATTTCTGGTCTTGCGATTTCGCTCAAAGTCTAACCAGATCTCAAGGATGTGATTATACTTTTAATTTAAGGTACTAGCTCTTAATTGTTTGGTCGCTATTGTGGTCACACACAATGAGAGAGAGCAAGAGAAGAAAGAGGGGAGAGGGAGAGATGATGAGAAATATGGGGGGAGAGAGAGAGAGAGAGGAGGGTAGACAGGCATAGACACAGACATGTTTGAAAAGTTATATGTGATATATTTTTGTTTGTTAAGTCTTGTAAATGATTGTAAATGTATATTGTCAATGTAATGTCAATACACACTTGTTTAATTTTTTACCTTTCCTTGATAATATCAGATTAAACCATATTACGATATCTTATGTGGAAAATGTATATAATGACTGACCGATAAGGATGACAATAAAAAAATATACCCTCAAGCACAAGTTTAATTTCTGGTGGAGACAAGTAATTCGATGTCCTCGCCGGCGACCCAGATTCAAAGAACAAAGTTTCAGTGCTCTTATTATCCAATGTGAATTATACTTATAAGCTTCAAGTAGAAACTTTGTTATGGCACATAGATTAGGAAGTACAGTGTGAGTATAATGTGCGGCAAAACACGAGACCGTGTGTACAATTTCACGGAGTCTCGGAAACGGAATTCACTCTCCGATATCAGTTCCGAGATGAAACATGCGAAACTAATTGCATGGCGTGCATGATTTTCTGCTTGTTCTTGTCCGCCGCGATATTATCGCTATCATAGGGAGACGACATCAATGCATTTAATACTGTTATCGATTGGAAACGGCAATGAAGTGCATAGTTGTGTTTTTTAGATCTTTGAGTTTATAGTATATGTAATATATACTAAGTGACTAAAGAACGAAACTCCCAGTAAAACTGTGTACTTTATCATCGAATTCTACACAAACGTTTATTGTATTCAGAATAATAATAATTTATTTATTTCACAGCCATGTATATAAAACAACAAACATGGGTTTGTGTTTACACTATTTTAAACCTCTATGTTTTATATAAACTGGAAGTTTATGATATAATTTGCATCCAGTGTAAAGCAGATTTCTTTGAAAAAAATTTTTTCTCTGCTGAAAGGGTAGCAAATTGTTATTTCGTTTTGTACTATAGTTATCGTTTGTTTTCGTGTATAAATGACTATTTCTTTTATATACAGGCTGTACCATTTAACACTCTCGGAAACGGATTTTTGAACACGCGGTTACTAAAGAATATGATCGACTCTAGTTTGCTTTCACAATAGTGTTTTATTATGTGAGTATATAGATGGCGCTGCGATAAAAAGATATTTTTGATCGCGATAATCTTCATTTGTTTTTTTTATTTGAAAGAGTATTAAAATTAATGTAAATTTTATTATATGTGTTAGTTTCCAAAAATTAACGGTTTCATAGATATTTGTGCTTAATGAAAGTAAGTAAGTGTAATGTCAATTTTTGTCTTTATTTTGTTTAAGTATTTAAATGGATCAAACATAACCAGCAAAGATGTTCAAAATTGTTTCTTTCTTGATTGCTACATAACGTATATCGCCTTAAAGTTATGTATTAAAAACCAAACGATATAATTCTTAGAACTGTTTATTCTAAATGTATGATTTAAGCACTAGTTGAATAAGCTAATGTTTGTATTGTTTATATTATAAGACTAATGGCGTTTTGGACGTGATATTAGCGTGTAAAACTGTAATTTCTATAAGTGTTAAGGGTGAAGAGAGATATTAGTATGTGGGTCTCAGGCAAAAAGAATTTCGAAGAAAGAAAGAAGTCGACCGAGGAGATCGGTCATCGGTCATCGGTGTATTAGCCCGGATTTAAGTAGACCGGTTAAAAAGTAATAAGGTCCTCTAATTAATAAGTAAGTCGACCCACACATAGCTGTCGATAATTGTATTAAATTGTCGTTGTTTGAACCTTGAAAGTAATAAAATAGGTTCTTTGTTTACATAAATGTCGACTGTCAAGAAAGTGTTAAGGTTGTAAAGTTTAACATATCTTCCTATAAAAAGTCATTGTTGTGCAAATAGCCATTAACAAAGCTACTGGTGTCTGTTATTATGCTAGATAAAATTAAATATTTAAATTTGTCTTAATGTAGAGATGTAATTAATTAATATAATAAAGTTGTCTTAGATATGATAATATCTCAGTATTTGTAAATTGTTTGCCAATGTTGTTTTAAAAAATATCATTTGCGTTGTTAATCTATCTTGGCATAGTTTCTTTTCCTGTTGCTTTCGTTGTCACTATTAATATAAAGACTGTACGGCGGTGGAAAGCAAACAATCTATGACATTTATTATTATTTAGAAGTAGTGATAATACTAATAAATCACAACGAATATTTCAGGATTTAAAGCGCTATGAAATTATTATATTAATGTATTTGTTCTAATTAAAATTGACATTATTTTGTATATGTTTTCTTCTGTGTTTGTATTAATATATGCAAGAGACTTGATTTCTAATACAAATATTATTTAAAGTAATATATTTGTTTTATTTTATTGTACCAATTAATGGCCTAACATTGTTTATTGTTGATATCTCTTAACATGGATCGTCCTGGGAGTATGAGCTAGCCAGGTAAAACGATTCAATTATTTTATTTTATTTTATTTAAAAAATATTAAAATATAAAGGGCATTATTAAGTGGGCCATTACATTACGTCATTACAATTTTATAAGTTTCATTATATTATGTTATATAATTTATGTTTGTTTCTTTACATTATGGCTTTACCAACGAGCCGTCATTAATAATTAATGGGTTCTACTTCAATATGGCGCCCAACGTGGGGCCATTACATTACATTGCGTTATTAATTTATTTGTTCTATTTCAGAAGGTAACAACCTTTACAACCGGTACTTGATAAGCTGTTACTTTTTTCTACGAATATAGATTATATGTCATTTGTATTTAAAAAGGAGATTCGAGACTGAGAACAGCCTGTATATGTAGTAGTAGAAAACTTTAAATAGATGCTTTATTTTAAGGTCAATTTGCAATCTTTCCGACATCATCATAACATATTAATTTGTATTAGTTTTCTATTAATTATTTTTAGACACAAGTAAGATTTCGTTCTTAACTAACGAAAAAAATGTAACAAAAATTGTCGCGGGCAAAGAAAAGGAAATAAGGATTTTTGAATATATAATGCGCATAAAGAGAAATGGAAATTGTTAATTAAGATTGAATTTATGATAATGAAAGATTGTTTGAATATGAATCGAGCGCGAACTAAAAATTAATGTCCTCTTGCGATTCAGTGGCAGGCGCAATTTGCTAGTCTAGAAAAAGAGTTCAGTTTTTCTTCACAAAGCATACTAATTAGGACGGTAATTAAGAAGTAACTGTGGCCCAGAATATAACGCAGACTTTTCTACAGTAAAAAATGTAGTTCATCACCTACTAAATATAATTAATTTTCTTAATAATTTAGAACAATTGCAATTTTAACTTTGTCATTATGTACACGTATTTTGAGGAAAGTTATAAAAGTAAGCATTTTAAATTTATGAAGGTAGCTATAAAAAGGGAACGTTTTACGTAAAAAATATGTCTTTCCTTAATTGATGTTGCAGACACTTCATGGTGAAACATTTAAATAAATTAATTTAATTGTCCAGAGTAATACACTTGGCTATATTTCACACAGTATTAGTTTAAGTGTTAGAAAGAATAGAAATCGTAATATCAACTTGTTTATTTTTGATTTCAAACATTATACAATACAAGTAACACAAAGGTATAATGGGTTGCATATAAATAATAATTAAATGGAATGTATGCAGATAAATGTGATTTATCAATATATTTTAAGTTGAATAAGCATTAAAATTAAGTATAAAATAAATACAAAACAAACCAATAGGTTTTATGCTGTTTTAAAGACACGTAAATACAAAATAAATCAAAACAAAAACAAGACGTGCTCAAGCAGAATTATGCAGTCTTGAAACACAGTTTAAGAAAATAAATGTAAATTTAGACATGCATAGTGTAACAATTTATAAGAAAGACTTTAAGAATCATATATAAAAAATACAGTAAATACCTTGAACTTATATTTATAAAATAAAAGGATATAAGTTGACCATTATAGTACGATATGAAATAAACAAACAATTCGGAGTGTTGACGTTGGTGAATGAACTGTCAAAAACAATATGTGCGTGTGTGTTCGTGTAGCAGCGACAACTTGCAGAAAATGAACAGCAGAGATTTCACCGAGGACGATTCGATACCAACTTAAAGTTTAGTTAGAAGGAGGGCGCAATGAATAGACGATGTTCTTTTGTTTTTCATATAAATTGGAAAAACAGGATTGAACATGAATTAATTATTATTTCGACTTCAAGGTACCTCGCCCAATAATGTATTTGTTTTGTTAATGTATTTAACAACGAAATATATAGACAATTTCGTTGTTAAATCTAAAGTAATTTTGTTCCAGGCAAATCTTTAATGAGTCTATTATTTGTGTTTTCTCGGTATTATCTACAATATTGTCATTGATTTGTTTATGTATTATGTATTTTATTTTTTGTATTGGTATCGATGTAAATAGGCTTTTAATATCGAACGATATTAATTTAGCGTTATCTGGTAATGTGATTTTGTTTAATTTCTTAGTTAATTCGATTGTATTTTTTTACTTTCTTATACGTAGTATAAGGAAGTATTGTGATGATGAAAATTTTCGACCTCCAGATTTTTGCAGATGTCCACGTTTTGAAGTCCCCTGATACCAAAGAAGTGGTTTTTAAAAAATGTCTGTGTGTCTGTGTGTCTGTCTGTCTCTGTGTGTGTGTGTGACCACGATAGCGCTCAAACCGCTGTAGATATCAATTCCAAATTTTGTATTTAAGTGTATAATCTCCCTCTTGAGATCTGATTAGTTTTTCAGTAAAATCGGTAGACCGGAAGTAGCAGTTTACTTCAGCTAAAAAATCGAATTTTGACAATATTTCGTCAACTACTAAGTTTAAACAAATTTATAAGGAATTCATATATACTTAAAATTGAAATTGAAAATAATTTTATTTAAAAAGTTTTTCGAAATTCCTACCGGAAGTAGGTCTTTTACTCTTATCGAAAATCAGTTTTTTGCGAATATTTCGCAAGTCATGCTCTTTAGACAAGTACGTTATGGGTATAAAAGTATTTAAAACATAATTTTCAATATCTTTTATATAAAAGAAATTTCAAAATTCAGACCGGAAGTACCACTTTTACTCTTATCGAATAACGATTTTTTGCAAGTATGTCGTAAGTTATGCATTCTATATATATTTATCAAGAGTATAAAAGTATTTAGAACTGGATTTACAATATTTTTTGTATAAATGAAATTTCAAAATTCGGACCGGAAGTAGCACTTTTACTCTTAGCGAACAGCACTTTTTTGATAATATCTTGCAAAGTATGCATTCTATAGAGATTTATTAAGAGAATAGAAGTACTTAGAATAGGATTTTGAATAATTTTTGTATAAAAAAATTCTTAAAATTCTATAATTTGAAACGCTCATACGTATAAGAAAGTCGTGTGGTGGCCACACCTCATTTTTTTAATTTAAAAAGGTATTTAAATTTCTTCGAATATCTTTATACGTAGTTTTCGTTTCTTTAATTTTGTCTTGTTTGAGGAAGATCCTCAAGAAAAAGGTGAAAGTGATGTCACCGAAACGTCAGGAAGAAATATGTCCTTATCAGGGCAAAATCATCCAAACGCGGTGAAATATCCCGAAGAAAAACGCTTCATATATATATTTATATATACAAGAAATGTATATAAATTAAGCTGTCATCATGACGTAGAGGCTTCATTCATAAAATATAGAGTATATAAATTAAATTTTTGGTCTTGGTCCTGCTATTTAGAGAATTTTGTTCATTCTTTTTGATATTACCAGAACCATTTTTTTTAAAAATGCGTTTAGTCAAATTTTAAAATTAAAAACATATTTAGACGTTTCAACATAAATTTATTATCTTTATCAGTGTTTTGATACAACATTCACACATTAAAATTGAAATATAAAACTGTGAATTTATAAGGAATTTATCCTATTTAATATAAGAAATCAGGATGTCATTAAAAGAACAAAGTTTATTGCCTAACTTTCACTCAATCTGTACACTCCCAATATCTGGTAAAGTCCTGGACTCCATCGTGGCTGATAATGTACTGTCCACGTACTCCTCTACCATAATAGCAGAACAACATGGATTTTACCTTGGCATAACACTGAAACTAACCTCTTACTGTACCATAACTTTATATGCGAATCTCTGAAAGTCGGTTTTCAAGTCGATTCCATCTACACTGATTTGAATAAAGCCTTCGACAGAGTAGATCACGACATTTTACTCACTAAGGTGGAAATGTGCGGGATAAGCGATGGTATCCTAATATGGCTCCGCTCCTACCTCATCAATCGTGTGCAGAGAATATTTGTAAATAATCATAAATCAAAAGACATACATGTTACGTAAGACATGAAATCAAGCATGCCATAACATACTCCAGGTTTTTATTATATGCTGACGACCTTAAAATTTTTTCCTCTATCCCCGTTAATACTAACAGTGTTAAACTTCAAGCCGACATAAGCTCAGTGTTCACATGGTGTAAAAAAAACAATATGGAGTAAATATATTGTAACGAAATAAGTCCACAAAAAAAAAAGAAGAGTAAACATCTGCGCGACGTTGATGGGAACGCAATGTAAACAAGTCATAAATCATCTACACACAAGTACGGCGTAAGCAAAAAAAGTCTGTATTTTCTCTAGTATACTCCCGAACTTATCGAGAAGAAAGCTAGAGTCTGCTCGTACATTTCTAGACTTTTTGTATGCAGATATAAGAACAGCTGGGCGCCGGGAGGATTAATTTTTCATTCAGTAGGATTCGGACAGTTCAAAATAAACATAAATATAGTGGTGCAGTGTTATTACAGTTCTAAAAATACATAAATATTACAGACATAAATAGTAGTGATAGAAATAAATACGTGTGTTAATTTATGTGTAGTAGTTTTAAGTGCGATACATTTATTTTATATTTTTATATTGTGATTAGTTTTAAGTGTGTAAATATACAGACTGTTTCAAAACAATTGCACGAGTTGTTTATTGCGACCCCGAAAACGCTACAATATACAAATGCAAACTTATATCTTTCTTAAAGAAGCGGAACGATGACTTACTAGTATCTGATTATTATCTTGATGATACATTAATCGAAAACGTTAAATGTATTAGGGAACTGGGTGTTATCTTTGAAAGTTCATTAAAATTTGACTTGCATATTTTATAAATCATGTTATAAATCGAATAAAATGTGCGGGTTTATCAAAAGACAAACACGCGACTTCACAAATATAATTAGCATAATAAAATTATACAATAGCCTAGTGCGTCCTCATCTAGAATATTGCTGTGCTGTATGGAATCCATACACGTCGACGCATCTAAATAAACTTTAGCGGGTGCAGAAGTACATGATAAATTACGTTTTGCTTAAACTGAATATTATTAAGGACTGTTATACATATACCGAACGTTGAGATCTTCTAAGCATGGAGACATTACACGCACGAAAGAATTAAAACAGCTAGGAAACTGCGGGTTAAGTTACTTAACAATAAGCTTGATTCGCCTGAATTAGTGTCCATGTTGGAATTCAGATTGCCGAAAATGTACACCAGATGCAGAGATGTTTTCGCTATAAAACACCATCGAATTTAATATGCCACACAGCTAAACTCTTTATCAAATTATGGGGATTTTTTTCAATACTCTTTTGAAAGTTTGATTGGTTTGGTGAACTTACTAGATCATGGTGGAGGGAATACTTAGTGTACCTGTGTATATTCTTTTATGTATATCTATATTTACTGTTTGTTTACTTGTATATTGCACTTTTATTCTTGGTTGTTTTGGTTTGTTGTGTTGGGGATTGGTTGGAAATTAGACAACAAATTTAATGAAATATTTGCTTAGATGTATTATGCAGATAGAGAAAATTCCTAATGTATCTCTACATAAATAAAAAAAAAGCTACCGCCATTGCGTGATGCTTTTATTGCACCCTGTATATATTTAGTATGTGGAAGTATTGGAGGAAATTGTCGCTTAACAAAGTTTATGATTCTGGTACAAAATTATTTTATAACGTTACATTTGCTACACCAATGAAGTCCATGTTCATACCAGAGATTGGTGACAAACATGTTCTTCATTATATGTATAAGCCAAGGGCATGATATTACATGAATTATAAAAAGTTGCAGCATCAAGTGACAATATGCTTTTGCAAAAATATTACAAACGTCAATCAAATTACCAGCTACTTTACTTATAGAAATGTGGATATAAAAAGATATTATTTCATGAAAAGTCTTGAGAATTATAACTCATTTATATAAAAAGAATTTGTGTACATAAGAAATGTATTAGAAAATTAAGTTATATTTCCTAGGTGTTCGTAATAACACACATACATATACAGCAAGAGCGCGCGAGGTATGATCACCCGATGGTATACGTAAACTCGCATCTAAACGTGGTCCGATAATACATATTAGAGTAACGGCACAACATACTAGCGTCTAGCATTGCCTGCTCATATTCGAACTCATAGTGATCTGATTATTTTTTTGCAGATTGACAAAAAGAACAAATTAAATTTTCTCTTTAAGTGATGACGATTGCTTAGATAACTAAGTCGATAATAACGCGAAGATTGTAATACTTATAACGTAATTATGATTATACTAATGAAATTAAATAATAATGTAGTTGTGTACAAAGTTATAGCAGTACAACTGGGTTTTAGAATGAAATAAAAACAACTCGCCTGAAACATCTGCAGAATAAACTAAGATGTCTAGAGAAAAATAAATAAATAGAAATTTCATGGTAAAAAAAAAACTATAAATAAGTATAACAGGAATACCATAAAATAACATAAAAACGACCCTTGAAATAGAAATTAAAATTAGAGATTCTCTCCAGTAAATATAACGAAATAACAACTCTGGAAAAATAAATCTATATATCTATATCTGGCGAACACAGCTAGCGGAGATCATTTGCCGAATATACGTCCGAAGAATATCGACTAGCATCGGGTGATCATACCCCGCGCGCTCAAGCTGTATATTTAGCATACGCATTAAAGTAATCCTTTTATAGTTGAAACTTGGTATTAGAATATTTTCCTAGTTTATTCACGAATCCAAATCATTACGATAGAGTATAAAATTTATTCTGCAAATATCTCGTTGTATAAACAAATTTCGCGAAAAGCATACTATAGGTACTATTAGAATAAATATCACTACAGGTTATGCCTACATACACATAAATTCATTGTGTGTAAAATAACAATGAAATGTTTATATTTGGACTTCCTGTAATTAGAGAGCTACCCTATTATATCCGGCATTCCATTACGTCACGTCCGTGATCATCTCGATTTCTTGTGAATGGAGTCGATATTGTACTGAGCCAGTAAATTTCGGTGTTGACTTTGTTTCAATTGAAGCACTGCGATGGCCGAAAAGTTTTCGTCATCACAATACTTCCTTAACTCCGTACAAGAAAGTAAAATGAAACTTCGACCTGCCCAAGTGTTTTTAATATTTCCTATTTTTTCAACAAATGCATTTCAGCGTTTACGTACAACTATATAATCATAATAACAATGTATCTTATTTAAATAAAGGAGTTTCAATTATTTACATAGGTACTTGTTATTGATAAATGATGAGATTCCATAAGTATGCATTGTGCAATGCAAGGTAATATTATTGAAATAATTTTCATAACTGATGTGGATGAACTTACTTGTTATCAACATATATTAACACGTTATATCATCTGGTAAACGATTTAATTTGCAAGTTTGAAATGCTTTTTCTGTTATTACATTTATTGTACATTTATTTTAAACCTATAATAGCTGACAACATGTAAGACTTTCCATTGCATATACGTATTATTATTATTATTCTAAACTTTTTGTTATCTCCATCTTTCACTGCATTATCTGTATAATCATATAGAGCCTATTAGACCATGATCAACTTGGAACAATTTTTGTAAGAAAACATTTTCAAAATTCTGACAGGAAGTAACACATTTAACAAAAAGCAGCTTTCTGCAACGGCCATGCTTTTTTTTAATGGTTGGTGACAGTGCATAATTTTGATAGTTTGGTTATGTCATGTAAATAATAATAGGCGTCTATAATTTGAATTTAAGTATGACAACTGTCAAAATTTGAAGTTTTCAAAAGCTTTGCATGTACACCAAAATTGATATAAAAACAGCCTACTCTAATGCTGAAAGTATTTGAAGGCACGGTATATATACAAGGTGTGTATAAATTGGCTGACCCACTACACGTGTCGACATTCTTGGTCAAATTTTGAGTTAAAAGTCCTAATCCTAAAACGATGTATCAGGCTTCCTTTGTCTTCAGAATGAATTTGAAAGAAACATACATTTGGCAACATTGAACACGCATGTGCTAGTTATAATCTTCGGAACATTTTTACACGTCGTCATGTGAACCTTACATTTTAAATTTAAAAAAGAAACAAACGAAATAAAATTGGTTTCTTAGATTACATTTATTACGAAAATATTACAAAGTTTAAATTTTTTTTGATAATATTGACTAATTTTTGTACATCTTCTTGATAGAAATCTGTAATTATTACCTACATAATTGTTCGAATTGAAATCCATCAGTTTGTAGACATAGCTGCAATATTTGTGGTATCGTTTGTACTCTTCGCTCAAGTCTTTCTGGTGTGATTTCTAATACTGCGGCTTCAATTCGGGCTCTAACTTCGTCAGCGTCCTGTGGAGGTGTAGCGTAAACTTTACCTTTAATGAAACCCCAAACAAAAAAATCTAATGGATTGAGATCGGGGGATCTCGCAGGCCACAAAAGGGGACCACAACGACCAATCCATCTGTCTGGGAAGTATTTAGTCAACCAGTCTCTTATATTACGAGCAAAGTGCGCAGGAGCTCCATCATGCATGTAAATCATATTACGGCGTACGTTCAGCGGTATCTCATCAATAACTTGTTCTAAAACTTTTAAATATTCACCGGCATCTAGGCGATTTGGTAAGTAAATTGGTCCAACTACCCTGTGGTTTATTATACCTAGCCAAACGTTAACAGAAAACCTTCTTTGGTGACCGTATTCGCGAAATTCATGTGGATTTTCATCTGCCCAATAATGAAAATTATGAGTATTAAACACACCATCTCTGGTAAACATGCACTCATCACTCCAAAGAATACGTCTTAAAAATGAATGCACTCAGTGCATCTCTCGAAGGTCTGCACATGCATTTAAACACGATCTGAAGGGTTTTCTTATGGAGCATGCTTTCAACGCAATTGACGATTATGTCTTAAAGTAATTTGTAGTTTGTTGTTTTTTGTCATGTTTTTTAACTATATGTAATGTTAAGTATTAATCTAATGAGAATGTATTCACTAATGAAATTTTCCGACTAATAAATTTATTTATTATTTATTTATTATTGCTTAGGTCACATAAATTTCTGATGTACGTCGATATTAAACCTTGAAGGGTTTTGCTGAATTGCAACAATTGCATATATATTATATTAACGATATTTTCTCTTTTCAGGTAAGCTTACGTTTCGTGTACAACTGAATATTATTTGTGCTTGGTAAGTGATTTTTCAATGTGCATGTATATGTATTATATGCATTAGCAGTAAAACATAATATTTACCTTCTTGAAAAGAACGATATAATTGGACCGATCTTATGTTCATCTATAATTGACAGTTAATATTTTCATGAATTATTTACGATATAAATTACTGATTAATTTCAACGTTATACAAAAACATTTATAAAACATATTAAAGTAAAGTAAAAATTATTTAAATCTACACATATAATATGTAAATTTTCCACATACAGATTTTATGTTGAAATTTATCCTATTTATTAACATTATTTATATTGTCACACATTAAGGATCCTATATAGTGGATCGGAAATGTAATATTGGTTGCATAGCACATAGTTTAATAAGCCAAAGATGTCCGAGTACTTATTACACATAGGGATTGTATAATAAATATTTTTTACTCAATTTATAACGTGAACCCAAGCAAACAAATCTCCTCGGAAGGATTTTTGAGAAAACTTGTATTTAATATTTTGACATATTAATTAATTTTATTTAATCCGATAATTTTTTTCTAAATTTGATTATCCGGCGGAGTAGATTACTAAATTCTTCATAAGTTGACTTTGAAAGGTTTTCTCCAAATTTAGAATCAACAAAAATATCTTGCATAAAAAATCTGTTATTTTTCCATTATTCACAGATCCACTATAGAGGACCCTTAAACGTAGTTTTTCATTAAACTTATTATCTAGAACGCTTATGGACAAATGTAGCAGTGTAATGACCCAATGCTGCTGCTACAGCTGTCATAATATGGAGATCGAATGTGTCACTTATTTTGTAGACATCACATTCAGCAACTATTTTTGCAGCGATGATGTTTTACCATAGAATATTGGTTTTATTTTGGATTGTTGCAAGAATAAGCTGGATTGTTCTTGAACACTTCACGTCAGTAGCTCGGATAATTCTTCTGGTCCTTCTTTTTATTACCGTTTCCTCTCGAGGAGCAAGATGGTAATCTATCCCATGGACATATCTAGGGCGCCCTTTTTTCTTTGATTAACTAAAAGCTGTTTGTCTTTAATCTATTTTCAACAATTCGATAGTACTTCCTTGTGATATGTTAAATAAGTCGTCCAGTTTTTCTAAAAAACTTAGTTCTTTTTCTTTTGAACCTTTGAACATCAATAAAACGGAAGATACAGCTGTGATAAAAATAATTATATAATGGAAAACACAAAAAGTAAAATTGATATCTAGGATGTCACGAGAGACCATACAAACAAAGATCGAAGGTAAGATGGGAGGATCAAGTGATAGGAAGATATTCTGGAGAAAGCAAAAATTCATATAAGGTTCTAACAGGAAAGTGGAAAGACAACAGTGGAATGCCCATTTTGCCAGAAGCATATTTTTTTTGTTAGTTACTAATTGCATGTGCAAGAAACTGGTTTAAAATTACGTGATTTGTTTTTGTATGAAAGTCAATTTTTTCAAATGGAACACCTTGTATATCAGTTCATTTTTGAATTGCTTATTTAATTTCACATCAAAAACATGTAAGACGTTATTACTTTAAAAGTGACAATTACAGAGCTATTGCCGTTTTTTGTTGTAATTTTGTTGATGTTCATTTAAAAAACTATAGCTATGGTCAGCCACCAAGTTATGGAACACTCTGTATAATACAAAATATTTTTAAAATGTGCTCCTAATGAGTATCTACCACAAGAAAAAAAACCGCTTCGAAATATTTTTACTCGAAAAGGCACAATCGGCCTTACTCGCGGAGATGACTCACCCTATATACATATATATATATAATTAATATTTTATATGTGGTTAACGTATATATTAAACACATATAATTCGTTTCTTTGCCGTATATATCTAAATATGTGAGAAATTTCTTGAATTAGCGGCGTGTTAATTAATTGATGACAATTACTTGCATTATTCAAATGTTAATGATTTTAAGGAAAAGAAACACACCACCCCGAGGACTAACACATATGCATTAGTTTCATTTAACCACTACAACGTGAACACTCGTCAGCTCGGCATCTGTAATGTGTTCGTTTTCCTATCTACCGAAATTTGTATATATAGTTTCGGGGACGATCTTTGCAAGCTTGAGAGATAATTTCCAATTATTCTCATTTAATTTTTCGGTGGTGTGTTTCTTTTCCTTAAAATCATTAACATTTGAATAATGCAAGTAATTGTCATCAATTAATTAATACGCCGCTAATTCAAGAAATTTCTCACATATTTAGATATATACGACAAAGAAACGAATTATATGTGTTTAATATATACGTTAACCACATATAAAATATTAATTGTAATTATCCAGAATGAAATTAGGATTTCTGTGTTCCAACACAGAGTGCACTGAATGTGCTTTAATTTCGTAGAAGGAAAACATAGTAGTTAATATGGTTCCTTCGTTAAATGAGAATAATTGGAAATTATCTCTCAAGCTTCCAAAGATCGTCCCCGAAACTATATATACAAATTTCGGTAGATAGGAAAACGAACACATTACAGATGCCGAGCTGACGAGTGTTCACGTTGTAGTGGTTAAATGAAACTAATGCATATGTGTTAGTCCTCGGGGTGGTGTGTTTCTTTTCCTTAAAATCATTAACATTTGAATAATGCAAGTAATTGTCATCAATTAATTAATACGCCGCTAATTCAAGAAATTTCTCACATATTCATATATATATATATATATATATATATATATATATATAAATTGATTTTTCTGCTTCGCGCTGAGTAAATTAATTAGGAAATTTTATCACAAAAATTTGCCCACGATGAGATTTGAACTCATGACCTTCTTAATGTCGATAAGATGCGCTGCCAACTGCGCCACGAGGGCCTGAGTTCATATCTACTTTAAACGTCTTGATCAAGACGTTTAAAGTCCTAATTAATTTACTCAGCGCGAAGCAGAAAAATCAATTTAGATATTTCTACGCTGAGAAAAACAGAATTTTAAAAATAATTAAAATTCAAATTTACACATTCATATCCGAACTGCCGGATAAAGATGTATATTTCAACTGTTACTTGAAGAGATCAAGACGTTTAAAGTAGATATGAACTCAGGCCCTCGTAGCGCAGTTGGTAGCGCATCTTATCGACATTAAGAAGGTCATGAGTTCAAATCTCATCGTGGGCAAATTTTTGTGATAAAATTTCCTAATTAATTTACTCAGCGCGAAGCAGAAAAATCAATTTAGATATTTCTACGCTGAGAAAAACAGAATTTTAAAAATAACTAAAATTCAAATTTACACATTCATATCCGAACTGCCGGATAAAGATGTATATTTCAACTGTTACTTGAAGAGATCAAGACGTTTAAAGTAGATATGAACTCAGGCCCTCGTGGCGCAGTTGGTAGCGCATCTTATCGACATTAAGAAGGTCATGAGTTCAAATCTCATCGTGGGCAAATTTTTGTGATAAAATTTCCTAATTAATTTACTCAGCGCGAAGCAGAAAAATCAATTTAGATATTTCTACGCTGAGAAAAACAGAATTTTAAAAATAATTAAAATTCAAATTTACATATATATATATATATATATATATTAATTTAATATGTATTTAATATGCATTAAACACATATATCAAATTCTTAGCCGTATCTGTTTATACATATGAAACACACACATATATCTATATACGTGCGAGTAGATTTCTTGAAAATTTGCGGCTTATATTAAATTGAAAATTACTTGCTTTCTTTAAGTTAATTAATGAACTTAGGGAAAAGAGTAATTTCATTATCGAAGACTAACAATGTTAGTTTCGCCCAAATGCTCGTCAGTTCATTAATTAACTTAAAGAAAGCAAGTAATTTTCAATTTAATATAAGCCGCAAATTTTCAAGAAATCTACTCGCACGTATATAGATATATGTGTGTGTTTCATATGTATATATATATATATATATATACGATCAAAAAAAATATGGCAGATACATAGACACGTGTTTCTGACTCATGGGCCATCATCAGTACGGTGTAGCCAAGGAATAAGGTGGGATAACCTTGGAGATGTAAGCAATGTAGAATATAATTAAGAAATAACGTGACGTAACGTAATTTTGTGTGTATTCCGAGGGTTCAAAGCCAAATAAATGTTCTTGAAACTGCTGCAATCGCTCCTATTGTTGATGTTCGGTGTATGGATTTAATCGCTAAGGTCTCCAAAAATAATCTTTTGATTAAATTGCTTTCTCTGAATAGAACTTATGCGGTGTTAGAGTCCGATCCAAACCTGATGGTACCTGCGTAGAAAACGATTTTCGGTATTAGAGAGAGCAAGCAGTATAAAATGAGAGAGATATCTATGGGAAGCGCTGTACACAGTCGGGCGTGAAAACATTAGTCTACTACTTTATCAATTGTCGTTTAGTCTTTGTAGCGGGAATTATACACGATCGTTTTGGTGTCGATATTTTTAGCACAGATAGTACAGAGTTTAAACCACGCCTTGCGCATCTCAAGTTCCATCAGGTTTGGATCGGACTCTACCCCGTTTCTCTACCCATTTTCCCGCAGTCACTATTATCATTACTTTTTTGAACAGCCCTCGTATATATAGGTATACAGACATAACAATTACTATTGCCATCTACCGCAGCAATATGTACAAATATTGGTGCTAAAAATAGAAACATTTTCTATTAAGAATTAACACCTACCGCGTAATAAATATTTCCATGCAGTTGCATAAATTCAATAATAACAATTATTATTCAATAAATATGTTCCGCTAAAATATTCCTTTTAAATACTTGACTACATTTTTCTTGGATTTATTCTAGTTTCATCTTATAAAAGAAATTTCTACAGAACAACAATGAAATCGGAAGAAAAAAAAGCAAAACGAACGAAGCCAAATCCGTGAGCAGAATAGCTTTCCATCAAATTTAATACCCGTTTTCGACTAGGTTGTTTATTGAATTTCTTTTTGTGTCAGGTGCACGAGCAGACGTGCAATCAATATTACCATTGCATTCAGAAAATTGATACAGCGTTCAAGTGCAAGTACAATCTGCGACCGAGTGCATTTTAACTCGCGACATAAAGAAGCGGAAAAAATATGACAAAAGCTAGTAAATAAGGAGCGAGAGAGAGAGAGAGAGAGAGAGAGAGAGAACGAGCCAGAACAAAGAATAAAGGCAGATATGTTCGTTAGTCACAACGGACTGAACTTATATCGGAGTTTATGGGAGTAGCGCTTTTCAAAAAGAAATTCGGGCGCTGCTAGTGCTGGCTTTGCTGCTGTTTCTGGTGACGCTGCCACTGGTGCGTTACGGTACTCGTCGGAATTGAATAATCACCGGCTTTGGGCTTCTATTTCTGTTTATTTATATAAAAGAAAGATGAAATGGAAAGAACGGGCATGCCGCTATTTCGGAAGTTCGTAGGAGAAATTCCGGTTAAAGGAAAGATTACATTTTCTTATTTTCATTGAGGGAAGCCGTATTGGGCTTTCTTATTTCTGAAGCAATGGTTGGTGTTTCTTGCTATTTATTTTGAGGGAATGAAGCGGTTTTTAAAGGAAAGCCTTCCGTGCGGATAAAATTATCCGCTGTGTTTATAATATACAGAGTGATCGTAAGTGGTTGACCATGCCGCCTCATAGGCATGCTGTAATTCCTGTATATATCATATTCTGAATTGTATTTCGTCCGTGCGACATCTATTATTTTACGTATAAACGATTTTCGAGAATTTTTGTTAAATTTCTCGTTTTAATTACTAAAGAAATACATTCAATAATTGAAAATATCTTTATTAAAAATAATTTAATAAAAAGATCGATATTTTACATATTTAGAAATATTATAACATACAGGTTCGGCCTGTTTTTAACGTTCATACGGTTTCCCGTGTATAAACCGAAAGGAGTTGCCAAACCGTACCCGCCTAACAAATATACGAGAGCCGACAAGTAGACCTTCAGCGAATGTCATAAGCTGCATGTGTGTGTAACGATGAGATTTAGATTAGTGGTTTGCCGTAGAAGATGTGATAGAGAATGTACTTTAATTTTGCAGTATCTACTCTTGTTTGAGAATTGACAAAAGAATATGAATGTATTCCGTAATAGTGATATACTATACAACTACGCACATGTACAATATTATTAACTACGACCGCAAGAAAGACACAAATACTAAATGTATAACACTACCTAAATAATAAGTAGGAGGAATAAAAATATTCTTCTACAGGCAATAAATTTCAAAACAAAAAAAAATAAAAAAACAAAGGATATTCTTGGAAAACAAAAAAATCAATAAATATAATTTATGGGGAAACAGGATAAGTACGATAAACTAAAAAAATAATTCTAAACAAAGGAAATTAAAATATGCTTCCAAAATAAACAGAATTCTTCAAAAACGAAATTAAAATTTGTTATTTAATTAAATGTTCAAATAATCCACCTCTTTGCTCCTGACAGTATGCAAGTCTATGATAAAAATTATTTCGTACATTCGAAAACATTTCCGGGGTTATAAGTATTTGCACAATCAACAATTTTCTGTTGTAGTTCCAAAATATTACGTGCTCGATTGTGTTGATAACTGTACAGGGTTTCTTTTACATACCCCCAAAAAAAGAAATCCAGGGGCGTTAGGTCGGGGGATCGAGGCGGCCAAACAATTGTACCTCTAGAACATATTAAACGTTCATGAAATGTTTCCCTTAAAAATATTTGAACCAGACGGGCAGTATGGGCAGGACAGTTATCCTGCTGAAACCAAATATCGTCAAAATTCACATCAAGGGCACGAACAGCAGGTATAATTCTATTTTGTAACATTTGTAAATATTTAGCTGCTGTTAAGGTGCCGTGAATAAGAAAAGGACCAATGATGTGATTCCCCAAAATGCCGGCCCACACGTTCAATTTTTGAGGATACTTAGTACGCAAAGGTAGATAGAGATGAGAGTTTGCTTTAGACCAATATCTTGTAGCCATTGGATTATGACGTCCATGTAAATAAAAAGATGATTCGTCCGTAAACAAAATATTTGCAATAAAATTGTTATCCGTAATGACTTTATCCATTACCTCTTCGCAAAATGCTACGCGTTTTGATTCATCGTGAGGAAATATTTCTTGACGTTTTTAAATTTTGAAGCTACGGTATCCTTGCCTATTCAAAATTTTTCTTACAGTTCTCGCGGGTATATTGACTTGTTCGGCAATTTGGCGCGATGAGCATGGTTCATTATGTTCAACCGCGCTACATACTAAAATTTCCCGTTCTTCTCTTCCTTCATTCAATACGCGCATTTTAGGTTCCCTATTTATACATTTTCGACAATTTTGCACACACCCAGTAGATTCAAACTTATGAACAATACTCATTATTGTTCGTATTGTAGGCACAGGTCTATTTTGGAAAGAAAAAATAAATCGCCCTACTACCTCTTGAGCAGTACTACCAGAGTAGTACCACTTAATAATTTGTATTTTTTCCTCGTTTGTATAAACGAACATATTGAATAAAAACTAGAAAAACAAGCCAAAATCAAATAATATAAAATATAACTGGGAATGAAAACCAAATTAAATTCAATCATAAAAATAATAAATCTCAAGGAATTCTTATAATGTTAACTTAAGATACTTTTTTAAAAATATTACGAATGGGAGTAATAGCTAAAAATGAAGATAACAACCCTTACAAATGCACACATGCCACTATATTGGAATCTTATGGTCGTAGTGATCGTATCGGCACCGGCTTGTCGTCTGACTTCCCCAGTACTTTTGTCGCCCACATATGTACATATTGGCAACAACTTTTGTTTCAATACATGCATTTTAACTGGCATGCACGATCAAAACAGGCCGAACCTGTATGTTCAAAATGAGATCCTTCATTTTGTGGACACACCTTTATGCGTCTTTTGAGAGAATTGAAAACATTTTGACTCATTTTTTCTGTTACACTGTTAACAGCATTTGGAATAGCACCTTGTAGTTCTGGTAATGTATGTAGTGGAGTCTTAAAGACAGTGTTCTTTAAGTATCCAAATAGGAAAAAATCCAGTGTAGTCAAATCTGGTGATCTAGGAGGCCATCTATTTCTACTAATCAGTCGGTTATTATTAAAATATCTTTGGAGGAATTCAATTGTAGCTGCAGTGTAAGCGATATTACCATCCTGCTGGATGGGAATATCGCTCACACTGCAGCTACAATTGAATTCCAATAGCCAAATTGTCTTTCATTGTCGTCAAATTATCGAATAAATGGTTCTAAAAGAAGTGTTCTATATCGTTCTGTATTTATTGTATCATGGAAGAAAATTGGCCCTAATGTTCTTCTTCGTGATATTCCACAGCAAACACCTATTTTAATAGGATGAATGTCAGTTTCAATAAAAACATGTGGGTTTACGGATGACCAGTGTCGATATTTTTGGAAATTGACATATCCACTTAGATGAGAAAAATGTGATGTCCAACAAATTATCATCCGCAAGATTATTATTAAACTACGTACAAAATTGTATGCGATTCTCAAAGTCTGTTGGCTACAATTTCGGTACAACAGATACTTTATATGAATGTAAGTGTAGTTTTTTAGTGGCTTTATGGCATGTTCCATAAGATAGTCCTATATGAAAATAAAATCAGAATTAATAAATTTTCTGTATATCAAACAAAGTAATGTTTTAGCTGTCTGCTCTGATAGTCGCCTTAATGATTTGAAAGTGTTCAGAAATTCACGTGTAAAGCCTACTTCCTTCAAGTTATTGACTGCAAGCAAGAACTTCATTTTTGTATGGATCGAGAGTATGGAACACCGCTTCTCAAAAAAAAAAAAAAAAGACTACTCCATTATTCTTTTTCTTCTACAGAAATTATAAATGTATGCACAATTAACGATAATAAGTTAAATTGTACGAATACATAAAAACAGCATTATGTTTACTTACTGGATTTCATTGTACAATTCATTAAATTCTTCTTAATAGTGGTCGTTCATTTCAATGCCTTAATCTGAAACGTAAACAATAATATGTAAATATTATGAAGTGTCTATTAATAGGTACTTCACTTAATAAAAGAAAATAATTTATCATAACTCTAATAAGAACTGAAAATGAACTTCTGTTGAAAATATCAATAAAGTAAATTATATCAAATATCTGATTTAATTCAATGCATGTCAACTGCATCAACATATCATTAAAACAAAATATCTTAATACACCTTTATTTTTAAATTTCAATCAACAAAACACAATAAATAAATGTGCTGACTAGAGTAAAATCAGGGAAGCTTGGGCGAAATGTCTATTTAAAAATATACGTGTTCTACTTTCCAATAATTATAATTAAATACAATTAATTTTTAATTTCAATTTTAAGTATATTTACTTAAATATTAAGGAAAGTCATTCACATATTCATATTGCCATGCCTTACACATCTGTATATTGTAAACTTCATAGTAACATATAGCATACAACTTTCAGAAAAGGTCAAACCATTCAATATTTATGGAATAATTTAAATTGCTACGAATTTGCTGAAAACATTAGTGCTTAAAAAACACAACAATGCAGTAAATGACCGAACGGGTATTTAATATTTATAATATTCAATATTCAATACTTAAGAGGAGCGTTTACCTATCGAAAACTAAGGCATCGCCGTTTTGCGCTTCTTTAATTTATTTTGTAATTTTAGAATCTCAAATTTGGGTTAGTGATGCAAAAGGCATAATTTATAATGTCAAGGCCAGCTTTTTTACTATTTATTTTCTTAAAAAAGTCATGTGTTTTAGAAATAACCACAAAAATGCATGAATTTGATTAATGTCTACTAACTAAGGCTGGTACACAAAAGAAAAAAAACAACCTCTACGCGCCAGCTGCACATTTGATGAACGATTTAAAAAAAAATCAAATTTATTTAATTATTTTTGAAGATAAAAAACATTAAATAGTAAACATTGTCACACACATTTCACACGAGTGTTTTTCGAAGCTATTGCGTCGCCTATCCCCACTTTACGGTATCTCTACCGGTTCTAGCGAAGATGCAAGTCTATCGGAATCGTTCGGCTATTCCAGACTTAAATTCGAGTGACAGTTTGTATTTAAAAAGGAATGTCATATATACCTATAATAAATATAACAGTTATGGGCAAGCGAAAATTGGCTTGTTATAAAACATGAACAAAACAAAGAAGTAACCATGTAAATCGTGACAGAATCTGTGAATAAAACCCGAGCGCTGTGATCGAAACCGAATATCGTCTAGCTCCACCTACTCACACCCCTCGCGTTTACCCGTCCCGCGAGTAATATAAGTTGCATAAGTTTCTATTTGTTGGTAAACGCTCCTCTTAAAGGAATATCATGCTACATTTATATACATGTATTTTGGGAGGATATACCATTTCTTTCTTAAATATTATTTGTGTTCTGCGTAGTATTCTTCAAGATATTTGCCAAATAATACATTTTACAGAGTTAATAAGTTCGTTGATTTCTTTTAATACTATTTTGAATTAATTGAAAAGATAATATAAATATTATCGACAGGTTTCAATTTATACATATATATTTTTAAATCGATTGACACGAAAGGAAATTTAAATTATCTTTAATTACACAATGTTATTGTTTTGAATACTATCAACAATTTTGTAAAACGTAACGTAGAGCATGTTAAGTGCATCACTAACATAACTCTGACTTCATAGCCAGGTTTTTTTGCAAAATAATATAAATGTGTATAGTAAAATTTGATTGCAAGACATACAGGTAGGTACTAACTTACCTCAATGGTTCAGAGGGAGTGGAGACGGAGGTAGGTTCAATCCTATAAACCCCTTCCTTAGAAATAATCCTTGATAAAGTTTGAAACATGTGTTAGTAACAGTTGCAGGAACACTAATAAGTATACGAGTATTCCTCATTGTTATTATCGGCCTTGTTTTCTATGTTAAAATCTAAGTAACAAGTTCAGAAGGTAACATATGAACACAAATATCGTAAAGTTTGAAATTACAGAAGATATAGCATATAATGATAGCTTTAAATACACGACATCTTATTTAAAAACACGTGATGAATCGGAAACAGCAATAAATAAGAGAATTTCAGGTGCTAAAAAGATTTATTCTTCCTACAACAAAACATTTATTAGAACAGCGAAAACTGTTGAAGACATCCAGACCAGGTGTACGTGCCAATATTAACGTATGTTTGTTAGGTATAAACCACGAGAGGGGGTATAAAAATAATATGTGTTTATTTAGCTATTTTTTTTTTGGTAAAGGATATAATTCAATAGCATGTGTGACCAGAGAACACTACACTACAATGTAATAATGGTTGTTGACTTAAAAAAGGATAGCTTTATTTTATCTAGAATACAGGTTGTGTTCGCCATACAGTAAGGTTGGATTAAGGTAGATTTATTGAAGAATTAGGTGGACAGATATTGATGACTAAAAAATATTAAAGATGATGACCGAGGCGTAATTGCAGCAATGAAGTATTCACACATAAAAGACGAAAATCGGTAGTTTATATAAGAACATTTTTAGTAATTTGATATCAGAATAAAATGAGTTATTTGTATATTGCATGGTAGCGCTATGCTGGTCCTTATCAGTATGAGAGAGATGTAACGATAGACACTTTAGTCCAAGGGTTTACAGATCTATATGAAAGAACTTTTTCTCCGACACTAGCATTGTATATACGTATATGCAGAATTTGATAAGGACAGTTTATATAGTTGTATTAGAAATGCGATATACATGATAACGTCTATTAATTATAATTGATTGAAGACGGAGATACGTGTTGAAACTCCATAATTTACAAGTAAAAATTGAAGTAAATTTAAATTGAGTTCAAAACAGTTTTATTCAATTTACTACAATTGTTTCACCCTACTAGGGCTTCATCAGGTGATGAATATATAATAATATTCATCACCTGCTGAAGCCCTAGTAGGGTGAAACAATTGTAGTAAATTGAATAAAACTGTTTTGAACTCAATTTGAATTTATTTCAATTTTTACTTGTCTATTAATTATTATTATTATTATATTATACAGCCATATTTTAAATTTGTTGCACGTAGAATCTGACGTAAATGATGTTGAAAAATATATTGTTGAAATAAGAAATATTTTAAGTAAATATAAAGCATGTGCCTTTAATTCTTTCCAATACGCAGCTACTAAAGTATGTTTATGGAGTCTAATATATAGATAAAATATCATTTAAATGTACAAATCTTTATTTAGAAATAGTATACATATCGTTTCTTTATAACTATATAATAGAATTACGAGAACGTACAATAATAAATAAATAATCACACACATTGAGCAAATATAACAATAAATAATATCTTAAAATTAAATGTCAACAATACGTCTAACGTGCAGATGCTTAAATATTATTTTATGGTTCATGATGCGATGCGATAATATGTACAGACTTCTCATATCTTCTTTTCCAAATTAGAACAAGGCCGGGAATTCGTAGTTCTGGTTTTGCAAATATCGACGATATGGGAAACGGAATCGCCTTTGTTCAGCTACTTCCAACGTATCTGCTGCAGCTTCTGCTGGTGCTGCCAAATCGTCAGTGCTAGAACTTGCAGATTGGTTTGCGATCGATGCTGCCTGGTTACTATTTTCTACCGGCATTGCGTCAGTGGAAAAGTAAAATACAATGGCAACAATAAATACCTGCAACAAGAATTAAAAAAATTAAGTACAAAATGTTTAGTAGTCTATGCAAAAATCTATTAATTGACACAAAATTTCCAATAGACCAGCAGCCTTAACTTTCAAAAATAAAGGAGTTGGCCTAAAGTTGATTCAGAATATGTCTTCCTAAGCACTGGAACTTAGTTCTGTTAAACATACTGCCATAATAATGAAATATTAAAGGACTTAAGTTCTGGACATGCGGTACAGTAATAAATAGGTATATATGTATATAATTTTGATATTCAAAAAAGAAGAAAAACCCACGGAAAAAAGTCCTCTTTCCACGAAAACAGCGCTTCTTGGTGGAGCGGCTCAATTTTGAAATGATACAAATTAAAAAAAATAAAAATAAAAATAATTGACGTTTCGATTTTATTACGACGTGTTTTTTGAAATTATAAAAACATTATTTTCATTTCTTTTTTTAAACTAAATAATATACATTATAATAAGAGTTGTGCACGTGTGATATTACCAATATATATATATGTATAATATTTATGTTTAAAATTAAAATTAAAGTCAGTATCCGTCATGTTAATAATCATAAAAACCTCGAAAATCAAAATTCATTCAAGACTCATAATATATTAAGTTGTTTTTCTTTTCATTACATTTCTTGAGAAACAGCGACTTCAATAACAACCAGTTCCTGATACTAAATTTTTTTATGTTTAAAAGAACTCTACTGTTTTACTACAACAAGGGAAAATATAGAAACTATTGAAACTAGTGAAAATATTGAAAGATGAATTATTATTATTATTATTAATTATTAACATCTGCATTTATCATTGAATGGCAGTGGCTATAATTTTTTTTTTGAAAAAAAGCAGTAGTAGCACTAGAATTTACAACAGATTAATTAGGTACAACAAAATGAAATAAAGTTAATTAAATTTGAAGTTTTCCTAGTAGATTTAGCCTAAATTTAAGTTAATCTAAACTAACCACAAATTTCATCATGTTCTATGTTTCGTTTTTTAATAATTTTGAAGCGTTGTTAGTTGTCAAAATTATTTTGAATGGCAACATATTTGTTAGTATATTTTGCCTTTTCTTACTGTATATAAAATCATTTTTATGGTGCTTCTGTATACAATTATATCTTTAGTGTCATTTTGTTTGGTAAAATAACTATATTTTGATATTATGGTCTTTTGAATAGGCCTGAAGATAGAATAAATGGAATTCTAAAACTTCATGTGAGAGAACAATATTTCTTTACTGAATTAAAGTTGAACTCAAATTCCGCATCTAATTAGAAGAGACTGTAAAGTAGAAGTGTTTATATATATATATACAGGTTTGGCCTATGATTATCTTGCATGCGACTTTCCATACATAACACGAAAGGAGTTACCAAACCGTACCTACCTAACAGATATACATACGCGAGCCGACAAGTAGACCTTCAGCGAAACCATATTAAATTCAAGCATAAAAATAATAAATCTGAAGGAATTCTGATAATATTAACTTAAGATACTTTTTTAAGAATATTACGAATGGGAATAGTACCTAACAATGAAGATCGTATCGGCCTGTCGTCTGGCGGCGAACAGTACTTGCCCACATGTGTATAAATACTGGCAACAATGTTCGTTTCAATACATGGACTTTTAGCTCGCATGCAAGGTAAAAACAGACCGAACCTGTATATTGAACATGTCTAGATGAAGGTATTTAATTTTCTTAAACGCTTTTTAAAAGTCAGTCAGAACCATATATAATAAGTATAATGGCATTAGATATGTACATGATGATTCTTATTGAAATCGTGCTTCTTCAAAATTGAAAAGTACATCAAATTTCCACAAAGTGAATTTAATGGAATATGAAAACATACTGATTTCCATAAAGGTAAACTACAAGTAAAGCAACGTGCCCTAAAAAATCAGTTTAGTGTCTAATAGCATCCCATAATTTAAAATTAAAGTCGATGCACAGAAATTGTGAAGCATGTACTAACAGAAACATTTACTTTAAATTTAAATTTAGAAAGTCGCTTATAGAATTTCTAAACAATAAGGAGCTGAATTTTGAATGTTTTAAAGAGAAGTATGTAAATTGCAAGTTTACTTAACTATATAGTTAAAACTTAATTAGGAAAAATATCAAATTCTCTAATACGATAATTTGTTCAAAAAGAAACAAATTTACCACAGTACATGATTAAATATAAAATCCTAAATTAGTGTTGAGAGTTAAAAGTTTGGTAGATTGAATTTTATAATAGATTAACATCGTATATTGGGAATCTACAATTTTGTACTAACTTCTAAGAGTTGGTAGAAATTTATATGACGAAAATTAGTGAATTAAACTTGAGGTAATAATGAGAATATAGAAGTATTCGGAATTTTTTTATCTATTTATTTCTCGTTTCTATATATTGTAAGTATTCTTATCAGAAAGAACATTGTTGAACATTTAAATTAAAAAATTATTATATCAAGAAATGTCTCATGTTTTTAAAAACAAATATGAACTTCAAATAATGGCTAGATCCAAAAATATACTCGTTCATGCAAGTTAAGTGCAAAAATTGTTGAAGAACGAATTATCAAAAACATTTAAAAAAATATGTTTATAATAAAAAATAAAGAGATTTAATTCTGCTATTTATTTTTAAAGCTATTCAGTAATTTTAAATATATATGCAATATCCTGAGGCAACTGAAAATTAAAATTTTAATATTTATTTATTTAAAATTCTTCCTGTTTGTTACACAATATTATATATTCTTGACAAAATACAACAGTCAATGAAAGCGATTGCAAATGAAAATAAATATAAAAGTAAAAGTTTACTTACCACAGCAAGGAATTTCATCTTCACTATTTTGCGGTTAAAAGAGTTTTTTTTATAGTTAATTATATTTCTCGACTTGAGATTGAATGACAAACTTAATACTAAATCCCATTTATATAGTCAACATCTCAAGAGTGGGGATGTGTACTTTTTGTCAACGTTTGTTATTATTTCCAAGATGCAGTGTATATTTTTAATTAGTTTCAATTTGGAGCTTCTACAATACGGTATTTACTGCTCCATAGTATGTAAACACATTGTTCAATGGAATTTCTAACAAGTGTTTGTCCGAGAATTTTGCGTATTTTTATTAGCATTTATGGCCGTTTAGCACGTTGACGGACTTGGCCAAAGAACCGTTTACTCCTAATGAAGTGTTGCAATTCGATGTACATTTGTTTGTTCTGGATTCAGCTAGACCTTTTTTGTTATTATTTGAACAGGAACGGTATTTCTTATTACGAATGCGTTCTAGAAATTGTAACAATTTACCTGAATACAGTTTCAGAAGAATATATTTCATCAGATATTTATTGGAATTTATTGTAGTGATGATTTTGACTAAACGGAATATTTGTAATTCTATTATTTTCTTTTAATGAAAGATTGCATTTATATAAAATATAATATTGAAAAAGAATTAACAAAGAGTTGCTGTACTGGTATATTTGGGGTTGCCATTATAAGTTACGCAGGGTGCTTTATGGATGATAGATCTCACTCCAGTCATCTTCCAAGTACTGGGACAAATCAATTTAGTGGAATTATTGGAAGATATTCCACTAAATTCAAGAAGAGACATGTGGATGCAACAAGACGGCGACCGCCACAATCTAAGCTACAGGCACGGAATGTTTTGAATGAAATGTTTCCAGGAAAGTGGATAGGTCGTGGAAGCCCTATTCACTTGCCTGCTAGGTCTCCGGATATAACAAAATTAAATTGTTTTTTATGGAGCCACGTAAAAGAGCAATTGTACAGAATACCTGTAACAACAAAAGAAGCAATGCGGGAACATATTCGAGAAATATTTAGAAGAAGCGTATTGAAAAATGTTTAGAAGTGAATGGCAACTTATCTGAATAATTGTTGAAATAATTTTTGCTTATTCTAGTATACATATTTATTGTTATTTTGTAGTTTCTTTTTCACTAATTACAGATACGTTGATATAACCTACTAATTCCTGTTTCTGCACTTACTATGATTAAGATATTAATTTGTTTTGTTTTAAAATTTGTTTAAAACATAATTTGTGAAATATATTACTGGTGTATTGTAAGTACAATATATCGAATTTTTGTATAAATATTTAGATTTAGAAATGAGACATTTACCAAGATTATAGAAGTAAAAGAAAAAAGAAGAGTAGTAGTATATTATGTATATATGTTTTATAAACAATTCAAAATCTTAAGCTAATAGACACTTTTTTGTCATTCTCCCAATACGTATAGAAATCATATCTCTAAGCTAATTTTTAGAAAAATTCATTATAAAATTATGCTTGTCAACTGAGTAACAACGTATTAAATGGCATTCATTCAATTATCGTTGCAACACTATATATTGTAATGGTTTACCATTAACTATGACTAGGCAACAATATGGTTGATAAATAAATTAGAGGAATTTAATTTAAAGTGTTTTTTTTTATATAGCAGAATTTTTATATTAATAAAATATTTAAAGTATACCAAATGTATAAAGAGATTAATGTCATCAAATGTGTAGTTTATTCTGTTTTCTTCATGCATTTGCATAGATAGTTGTGGCAGGATACTTTGATGTTTAGTTTTCTTCATCCTGAAAGTAAAGATTTAAATATTACTTGATTTGTTTGTATATGTAATGTAATGTTTGTGAAAACTTGTTTAATTAACAAAGTATATGAGAATAGTAATAAGTAATGAAATTTAAAAATATAAATGCAATAAAATAATGAATAGCTAACGCGCCAAAATTCAAATGTTGGAAATGTCAGATTTTGACATTTATAAAAATACTACTAGAAATGGGTATTAATAGGTAGAAGTGTAGAAAACAAACTAAAATATTCAATTGAGATTTTATATAGTAAGATTGGGAAATTCTAAATAGGTATTTAAAACATTCAAAAATAATATAGAAACTTTGTTGAATAAATAAACTGTGTGGAACAATATAATTGGTAAATGAAAATTAATTTATAATCGTCAAGGAAATGGGAAATAAAAAAATAACAATTCTAATTTTTTCGGGAAAACGCGAACGTGTTTCTCGAGAAGAGAAAGAATTTTATCATTAAATACAGTTAATGTTCATAATTTTCGCTTCAAAGAGTAATAGAAGTGTTTAATAATTAACGGAGAAGATAGTGAGATTTTATTTCAGGAAAATATTTAATAACTAGAAATTTTCCATTATTATTACTGGTGGATAACATAAAGGAAGGAGGAAAGGATTAATATTTAGAACATATAATAAAGAGAAGAGTGATTTATTTCGAACTTACCTTATAAGCGGATATTTAAGAAGTATTTCCAATACAGCTATAACCATCCCGTCAGAATCGATTAGGAGTTCCTGCATATGAATCATTGGACCAGTCGAATTGAAGAATTAATATACGAGTGAGAATTTATGGTGCACAAGTTTGTCAATCCAGAAGTGTAATAATCCGAGGCTAATCGTATTATAAACCGTCCCAGTTCGAGCATTCCAGGAACGTAGAAGTCCAGAGAACATCAAGATAGTGTGTGTTTATTACAGGTGTACAAGAGTGCCGAGATTTCATCCAGGTACGACAGGAAATCGTATTATAAACCGTCCCAGTTCGAGCATTCCAGAACGTGTACGAGAGTGCAGAGATTTCATCCAGGTACGACAGGATAACTATTCGAGGTCCGAGGAATCCAGTTTGTAATACTAACATCATCACAAGAGTGAGAAGAAAGAACGCTAGAAGGAAACACATTGAAGAATAAGAAAGAAATTTTATAATAATTATATCAGGTCGTATAAACATTGAAATTAATTTCGAAGTTAAAGTAATATTTATTGCATAATTTCTGAAGAGAAATTATAAATCGTTGTAATGATCGTGTGAATTATTGTATTTCATCTTTATTTATAGTAAATCTAATTCTTTACTTTCTGATATAAAATCATAATCTCAAATAAGAATTTGTTTGGAAAGCAAAAGGCTTTTGTATAATCAAACTACATAATTGAATGACAAAATTTAGTTTTACCCGAAATATTAAGGTTCTGCTTATAAATACTTTATTAAAATTATATAAAGAATAGAAACAAACAGGTTTCAGATATTGAAGTAAATAGTAGTAAAGGTTAATACTTACGTTATTGCATTTATAACCATTGTAGTCAAGTGACAATCTCGTATTAAATTCTTCTCATATTGTTGATTAGACGTGTTGAGGAAAAAGTTCCATATGTGTATTTTTGATAATTGTCTATAAATTTCTATAATTACTTCTATATAATTTCAACGAATTAAACAAATCTATACTGATATTTTCTTTTATTTGGCATAGTAAAATAAATGATTAGTTTGAGTGGAGTGGGAAAAGATACAGAAACGCTTATAACCTTAACCTAAAAGGAGAAAATATATATGTCAGTAATTGTAAATGGTACAAATTGTTTTTGAAATACATACCTTGTTATAGTTGTGCTAAAAATTGATATAATTAATCCTAATAGGTACTTGAACAATTACACATAGTTTTGGTATTATTTAATAATTGATATAAATTATTAATTTTAAAGATCGGTAATAAAGCTATCATATAAGGTTACTGAACACATTAAAATATAGGTAACTGCTTTAATTATATAAGCTACTGAAAGTCCGCAACCCATATAGCACATTTAATAGTTGCTTAAACATACAGATTACTGATAGTCAGCAACCCAATTAGTATAAAATATTTGCCTATTAATTTGTAAATTTTTTTAAAGATATAATATCTGAGCTAGTTTTTGGGATAATTATATAAAAGATTTTAAAGTTAATTTATTTATCTGAATGTCATGATACTCTATATTAATTAAGAGTATTGTCACAATATATATCACTATACCGTATTCAAATGAAAAACAAAACGTTGGCAAAATTATATCAAATAATGAGGTGTGACCACGACACCTTCCTTATAGGTATGACTTCCAAATTATAGAATTTTAAGAATTTTCTTATATAAAAATTATTCAAAATACTATTAAATACTTCTATTCTCGTAATAAATCTCTATAGAATGCATACTTTGCGAGATATTCGAAAGAAAGTACTACTACGAGTAAAAGTGTTACTTCCGGTCCGAATTTTGAAATTTCATTTATACAAAAAATATTTCAAATCCAACTCTAAATACTTTTGTGCTCTTGATAAATATATATAGAATGCTCAATTGACGAGATATTTGCAAAAAATCGCTATTCGGTAAGAGTAAAAGTGTTCGTTCCGGCTCGAATTTTGAATTTTTTTTTTATACATGACAATGCTTCCTTATACTACGTATGTATAAGAAAGTAAAACGACAATAGCTCAGTAATAATCACTTTTAAAGTATTACATAATGTCATGTTAATTTTTGATGTGAAATTTAATAGGCAATTCAAAAATGAACTGATATATAGGCTGTTCCATATGAAAAAAATGACTTTTCTACAAAAACGTGTCATGTAACTTTATTCCAGTTTTCTGCACATGCAAACTGAAAAAACCAAAATATGCCTCTACTAAGAGCTCTTATTATGAACAATACTTCAAAAAATTGTGTCTATCTAATATGTAATTTTAGAGAAATATAATTTTAAAAAAACTTTGAATTTTTCAGAAAAATGGGAATAAGTCAAAAAAACTTTAGATTTTAGACCTTTTTGCTTAAAAATTATACGGGGAATACAAAAATTTAATAATATATAGGGTGTTCCATTTAAAAAACTATAACTATGGTCAGCCACCAAGTTATTGAACACTTTGTATAATAAAAAATATTTTTAAAGTATGCTCCTAATGAACAGCTATCACAAGCAAAAAAAGGAGGTGTGGCCACCACACGACTTTCTTATACGTATGAAAGTGTTACTTCCGGTCCGAATTTTGAAATTTCATTTATACAAAAAATATTCCAAATCCAACTCTAAATACTTTTGTACTCTTCATAAATGTATATAGAATGCATAATTTACGACATATTTGCAAAAAATCGTTATTCGGTAAGAGTAAAAGTGATACTTCCGGTCCGAATTTTGAAATTTTTTTTATATAAAAGATATTGGAAATTAAGTTCTAAATACTTATAAATTCTTCATAAATTAGGCTAAACTTAGTAATTGACGAAATATTTGCAAATTTCGATTTTTTCACCGAAGTAAACTACTACTTCTGGTCTGCCGATTTTGCTCAAAATCTAATCAGTTCTCAAGATGGAGATTATAAACGTAAATACAAAATTTGGAATTGATATCTCCAGCGGTTTGACCGCTATCGTGGTCACACACACACACAGAGAGAGAGAGACAGCCACACAGACATTTTTTTAAAAACCACTTTTTTGGTATCAGGGGACTTCAAAACGTGGACATCTGCAAAAATCTCGAGGTCGAAAACTTTCATCATCACAATACTTCCTTATACTACGTATAAGAAAGTAAAACGCTTCGAAATATCTTTAGTTGTAAACGCAAAATCGGTTTTACCCGTGGAGATGACTTGCCCTAAATACATATTACAAAAATGAGGTGTGGCCACCACACGACTTTCTTATACGTATGAAAGTGTTACTTCCGGTCCGAATTTTGAAATTTCATTTATACAAAAAATATTCCAAATCTAACTCTAAATACTTTTGTACTCTTCATAAATATATATAGAATGCATAATTTACGACATATTTGCAAAAAATCGCTATTCGATAAGAGTAAAAGTGGTACTTCCGGTGTGAATTTTGAAATTTTTTTTATACAAAAGATATTTAAAAGTACATTCTAAATACTTTTATACTCGTAATGTATGTACCTGCCTAGAAAGCATGACTTGCGAGATATTCGCAAAAAACTGATTTTCGATAAGAGTAAAAGACGTACTTCCGGTAGGAATTTCGAAAAACTTTATTAATACAATTTTTCTCAAATTTAATTTTGAGTACATTTGAATCCTTTATAAATTTGTTTAAACTTAGTAATTGACGAAACATTTGCAAAATTCGATTTTTTCACTGAAGTAAACTACTACTTCCGGTCTGGCGATTTTGCTCAAAATCTAATCAGTTAGTTAGATTATATTCGTAAATACAAAAGTTGGAATTGATATCTACAGCGGTTTGACCGCTATCGTGGTCACACACACACACACACACACACACACACACACACACACACACACACAGAGAGAGAGAGAGAGAGAGAGAGAGAGAGAGAGAGAGAGAGAGAGAGAGAGAGAGAGAGAGAGAGAGAGAGAGAGAGAGAGAGAGAGAGAGAGAGAGAGAGAGAGAGAGAGACATTTAAGGAAGTAAAAAGTGTATGACGTAAACCGGAACTCCCAATTTTATTTCTTTTGTTGTAGAACACTGCATGACCATAGCATAATATTTTTGGATTTTTTTTTTAAGAAAAGGCGGTTTGTCAGTAAAAATATGAAATTGAGATTTAATAAGTTAAATATTAGAAGTAAAGAAGTATGGACGATTAAGAGATGTGCCCAAAAAACTTAACCTACAAAGTAATGTAAGTGGAGAAAATTGTCACTGCCAACGGCTACAATGTTTTGATATCGTTCATTTTTGGAAGATTACAGTCGTCAGCCAGCGTTGCTCGCTTGCTAGTAGCAATTGAACGTATAATTTTAGAAAGGTTAATTATTTAAAACTGTATTCAGATTTTCTATGTATAGTTTGGGCTTTCTTACGACTTCTTTAATACTAACGATGCTGTTCGTACATTGTCCTGTATGAGAACCTTAGAAGCCAAGGGGTAGAAGTGACAGAAGTTTGGAGATAATTAAATTTAAAGTTGTGGATTAATCGTAATTGAAGAGAAATAATTGTTGCAATTTTTTATGACTTAACATTACTTCTTATATTCCTTACTCATTTTCTGGAGGAAATCTTTCGCAATTTAAATATGCGTATAGATTTTATTAAAATGTTTGTAAGGACATTTCGCATTTATACCCCCCCTTTGGCTTCGAAACAAAATATAAGAAGACTAAAAAAATAATGGGTATATAGATCGTTGTACTTTGAAAACACATTTTATTTTCAAAAAATGTAGGCGAATGTAATTAAAATGTTAGTTATTGAAAATAAAAATAATCAAACAATCCTCATCCCCAGAATAGAGATTATCTTCTTCGTGTACGTAGATTTTCTATCTTCAGTTGAGGTGCTTGGTTGAGCAGTGTCATTCTTGCTTGGTTTTGGATTATTCTGATGAGGAAGACGCATAAAGAATTCGTGATATATTGGAGGTACCAAGACCACCATGAGGTCCATGAGATTTGGAAACTTTAGATATTTCAGTTTGGGTTTCTCAGTCACAATAGGAAGCTCATGTAGAGCTGCTGCATCCTTGCCAGCCATATTGGATTTGAGGAGTTGAGTACGTGTCATAGGCATTGCCAGAAAATGTTTTGCAGAACAAGGTGTAGTAATTTTCTTTCTCGAATTACAGCCATTGCATTTCGCGAATTTCTTGCACAGATTTTCTAAAGTCAGGTATAAAACTACTCGTATTCTATAAAGTATTCATCTAGCATCTGCACCACCATAAACTTTTGGGAAGGGGATGCAATCAGTTCTAACCAACTGTCTGGAACATAAAGATCTCTTTTACATTGCCTCTTTGTAATCTCTATTAGGCCAAAATCTCGATCACATTCATTATACAAGTAAAGAAAGAGAAACTTGTCCTTCGTGCCAGATGTACATGTGTCCATTTCCACTGAAAAGATTGTGAATATCTAAATTGTAGGTTCATAGTTGCCTGTACTAATAAGCATTACAAAGAAACACTAAAGCAAACACTTTGTCAAAGCAAAACTGACATTAGTTTAGTAGACAAAGCGTATAAGTGAGCTTGTATCCCCTGTGGTCCAACTTAGACACAGATGAGGGAAAGTGACTAAGTAATTTTGTCAACAAATAGCAGCATTGCGTGCGAAAACACTTATATCCTTTGACCACCACGCAAAATTCATGTTTTGCTGGCATTTTATGCCTTTAACGCATTATATTTAAATTTGTCACTTATACCTCTTGGTTTTTAGGGGCCTCATGTGGTTCACCACATGTACAAGCAGAAACTCAAACATTATTTTCGTCTCAAGTGGAAGGTAACTAGCAGCCTATGCCAGACTTCAGAAACAAGTTTCAGCGTATGTGGGAAGAGCCCAAAGCTGAGGTAGGTGACCTATATCGCAGTTAATGTCATAATGTCCAAGAAACTTGGTTAATAACCCTAAATCCTTTTAAGATTTCGTACGTGCGTCAAATAAAGTTTCTAGAATTCCTGGTAAGATGCACGCTTCTGCATTTCTCCTCAACTTTTTCTTGCAATTACTCACACAAGGGCGGTAGTCTTGACGAGTTGCCTGATGTGTATTCTGTTTTACCATCTTTATGTATCTCTTCAGTTACTGATGTTACGAGAAGTAAAAGTAAAAAATAAAAATACTGGGATAGCCCTAATCCTGGGAAAATGCAAAAAGTAATTAATTTAAGTCGGATCACGAGCGCTAGTTTAATAATATCTCAAGGCTACCAAAGCCATCTGTAATTGGCGTAAAGCTGTTTCTGTATGTTAAGTAATAAGTTATTATTATTTCTCATGTATATTTGACTTCTTTGCATTAGTTAGAAGATATCGCATGATCGAAAATAATAGTAATATTGGCCTCTTAGTTTTATATTATTATTTCTTTCCTGGAATTAGTTACATTTGCTTGTCAATATCTTTTCGTAATAGTGTTCTTTGGATTCTATTGCTCAAATTATGCACGCTGATAAATTATTTAAAGTATCTCGTTTAGGCAGAATTATCCTAATTTTTGCGGTATAAAATGAAATATGTTTACGTGGAAAAGTACACATGTCCAGGAAATACGCGTGTATTACAAAATCTGGGATGCTAATGCATTATCAGATCCAGTAATTATGAACTGTTGTTTTCGTAATTCGCGAATTTGAGCTTAAGTCATTCTGCTTCGAAGTAAACATCTAACGTCTAGTATTAAATTACTCGTAAATGAACAAAAATAATGTAAACATAATTATCTAAAATTGTAAATATCTATTGTTTATATGTGTTTCTCCTATTAAAAGGTATTTTTTATTTCTCGTGCTAATAATATAGCTAACAAAATTGATTACTAGTGAGTAAAAGGTATTTGTCATTTTTCAATTGTGTTTAATGTTCGAATTAGAGCCTTGTTCTTAAAGAAGAAAGATTTTAAATATCCAACACGTGTCTCAAACAACTAAGTTTGCCTTACGTCTCAGTATGTATTTCTCATTTTACTTTCTTATACGTAGTATTGTGATGATGAAAATTTTCGACCTCGAGATTTTTGCAGATGTCCACATTTTGAAGTCCCCTGATACCAAAAAAGTGATTTTTAAAAAATTTCTCTCTCTCTCTCTCTCTCTCTCTCTCTCTCTCTCTCTCTCTCTGTGTGTGTGTGTGACCTCGATAGCGGTCAAACCGCTACCGATATCAATTCCAAATTTTGTATTTACGAATATAATCTCCCTTTTGAGAACTGATTAGATTTTGAGCAAAATCAGCAGACCGGAAGTAGTAGTTTACTTCAGTGAAAAAATCGAATTTTGCAAATATTTCGTGAATTACTAAGTTTAAACAAATTTATAAAGAATTCATATGTACTTAAAATTTAAATTGTGAACATTTTATTAAAAAGGTTTTTCGAAATTCCTACCGGAAGTAGGTCTTTTACTCTTATCGAAAATCAGTTTCTTGCAAATATTTTGCAAGTCATGCTTTTTAGACAGGTACGCTACGAATATAAAATTATTGAGAACTTAATTTCCAATATCTTTTGTATAAAAAAAATTTCAAAATTCGGACCGGAAGTATCACTTTTACTCTTACCGAATAACAATTTTTTGCAAATATGTCGTAAATTATGCATCCTATGTATATTTATGAAGAGTACAAAAGTATTTAGAGTTGGATTTGGAATATTTTTTGTATAAATGAAATTTCAAATTCGGACCGGAAGTAACACTTTCATACGTACAAGAAAGTCGTGTGGTGGCCACACCTCATTTTTTATAATTTCTTTCAGCTAGAAATCGAATTGCTACTATAAGATTTAGTCTATTGGATTCCATTTAAGATATATACTTTATGTCACAAGTGTATATCTGAAAATAAGTACATGTGTGTTATACCGTTGTAAAGATAAATTCATGTAGTTGCAGAATATGCAATGATACTAAATACGTTTCATTTAAAATATGAAATTTATTTGTTTTACCTGACCTCTTTGACATTCAATTGTTTTTCCGATTTTAAATATGATTAAAAATAAATAACTTTCTCAGATGTCATTTTTTAATCATTCATACAACAGTCGAGATATTTGCTGAGACATGTAAAATCTAACACACTGTATATATGTAAAACAAGAAAGCGTGTAATATTGAGTAAATTCCGCTGTAGAGCAACCGTAGACAAATGTTTTAGACACGTTGGTCATCTTCAGTACGGTGTAGCCAAGGAAGAAGGTGTGACATTCTTGGAGATAAAACCAAAAAGGAAGACCATCAGGATGACAGACCTCAATTGCAGTGTCAGTCAGAAGATCCCCAGATACGGAGACAACATTCGTTGGCAATGTCTTTCTCGCGGCGATGTTGGTTGTTGTCTTCAAATCTAGGGATCTTATATGGTGAGTAATGTAGAGCAACTCTAGACACGTGTTTCTAATTCATTGGTCATCATCAGTACGGTGTAATTTTGTGGCAATTAGCATGACAATTCATTTATTTTATTTTTCTAAATTATATTAATATTCGGAAATATTTATTCTCATATAATAACCATTTACTTATAATTGTTTTGGGTAAGCAATAAATTGACTGATGATATATACGTAGGATGAGCGCTTGAGCAATAAGTGTCTAATGTGTTCTGGGGATATTATTGACCGAGCGTGAGAATGTATAGTTATCGGGACACTTAAATAGTTACCTGCTTTTGATTTAGTTTTGGCAAGTGTGTTACGTTAATTTTTGATCAGATCTGTATACTGCGGAATTTTGCTTTTTTTACTAATATTCATAGAATTATTATTATTCTTCCTGATGCTTGACGTTAGCTATTTGCGGTTGATTTATTTTTATCCATCGCGTTATTATATTTAGTAGTATGCATTTCTGAATTTCAAAATAAATACGAATTAATTTAATTATTTATTAGACTGTCTCACCATCTGTTGGGCGAAGAACGGTTTGTTTCGTAGTAGCTATCTATTTTCGCGATTTCTCGAGCGTGGTGTAGACGACCGAATGATAAGCAACTTGTTTGTTCCCGTTCAAAAGATAGTTGATGGTAGGCAACCTTAGTTACCTCTGTTTTGTTTACCCAACTCACCCTTAATTACCCAATTGTTAATTTGTGTTAAAGAATTTTCTTTTCATTTATCTTTCTTGCTCTAGTAAATAGCAGACTTTCTTCTTCCTTTTGTGGTTTATAAGTTTCAACGGTGAATTTTTGGTTGTAAGTTGTGGCACTACGTAACTGATTGGTCGTTGAGCGTGGTCTTCGAGAATTAAGTATCACCGCATTTGCTTGCCATTTAATCGTCCTTTTAAGTCGAAGCAGAATTAATTCCGGCCCGTTATCTATCATTGCAAATTGTGGGCATATTGCCAATTTATTCCGTAGAATTTACATTATTAAGTGGATGAAATTGTAGTGGAGATTAGTATATATTCCGTTTGATTTCTTTTGATATACCGATTGTTTATAATAGACGCGGTCATCATTTCTGGCAAGTTTTCTCTGGATTTCCGTTTAATAGGATTATTCTTAATGTATGTCGATCTTACTTTGTCTTGTAGCTTTTAGTTCCATGCAAAATTTCCTTATATATATCGATACGAAGAATTTAAAACGTAGATGCACGTGGCACGGCCATTTTGTAATTTTGCTTTTGCTGTGCGAGAATTCCTTGAAAATTTCTGAAGAGAATATTTTCTCCATCGAACCAGACACGAGGTATCTTTTGTTCCTGAAGATCGTTTAGAACAGAAAATTCCAGATTTTTCCATTTGTAACCGGTCACGCCCACCTGTTCGAGAAGATAAGTCCATTTGTGTTACATTATTTCTGTTATTATCTGTGTGTTAAACTGTAATTTACGATAGCTTAATTTTTGCTATATTTTTGAAATTAATTTCTTAATTTCATTAAGGGCTTAGCTCTAATTTGATAGTTTTGTTTCCGAAGCATTTCTGTCTTCGGAGGCCTGAGCTATACTTGGGCCTATTTGTCATGTTCTGTCAGTGTCTTCAGAGCTAAAGAACGTTGTTTTAAATTCTTAATTTAAGTTGACATTTAAGTAATTTTAGAATCTTGCTAGTTATTAGCGACTTGGCAGTAGTTTAAATTTTCAGTTACGAGGGTTATGTGTAGATTTTAAATTAATTGATATTTTAAATTTTGAGTTGAAGGCTTTATGCCGGATTTACTCTAATCTGTTTTTTAAACCCTCTGTTGCAAAATTTCAATAAATTTTTTTCGTGGTTTATATTCTTACTCTATATACACAGGTGAACCTGATCTATCATAATTGTGAAATCGATGTAAAGCGGAGATCTCAGCTATTATAGCTTAAGTTTATGTTAAACATTTAAACTGTTTGCGATATTTGAATGTTATACAGAGTGTCCAAGTTTAATTGTACCTGGCATGTACATGATTTATTTTTTTTTAAATTCAGCAACCACTCGTAACCTAGTATAAATTTTAATTAATTTATAATTTATTCTGTTTTACTTTCCTAAATCTAAATTTGAAACAACTGTTTCTTAATAAAATTGTTTGTTAGTTGAATTCGTGGTTCTGTCTTATCTTTTGGTACCTTGGGTATTTAACTGATTTTTTCTGCTTGATCAAGGATCATTTTGGGGTGGGGAATTTACATATAAGGAGATGGCGTCCTTAAATTCATCCATCTGAGATTCTATATAAATCCACGCCCACCAAGACGACTGAGCAGCAGGCAGTTCCCTTCTCCATCTTTATCATCGGTACGAAAGGGTAGTGACAGGTAAGGCATTCCTGAAGGTGTAAGCACAAAACTTTCCGGAACTTTAGTGAATTATTTTGCGGTGTTACAATTATTTTAGCTTGGTCAAACGTTTTATGCTATCAATACCGAACGGATGAATCATTTTAGTTTCACGACGACGCCATTTGTCTGCGCCCGTGTTTGTATTGTCAGTGCAGACTTACGACAATAAAGTTACTACAAGGGATATCTTTTATGTTTTACATACTGGGACATAGAGGGCGGCATTAATCAAATGTCAGTATGTCAGTACTAAAAATTTACCTCCATCTTTAGTTAACCTAAATCCAAAGTTTTTAATGCGATACGTGTAGTGTTGTAGCTATAATAAACTGTCAAAATTAACAAGTTATACTTCATTCACTGAACGTATAGAGTAATCACGAGCTGTCCACGACTCTAACACGTGCACAGCCCAATTTACAATAGAGTACTTATATTAACAATGAAGTTTATAAAATCTTTTAATTACATGTTCAAATTTTGGAAAACAACAATTTATTAGTTTATATAAAATACTGAACCGATTTAAATTTACAAAAAATGCATGTTTTGTCTTTTTAGATAAGTAAAATAAGCAAATCTCAAACATAACCCATATCAAGAAAATATTCATAAATAGGACAATCCAACGACCTGTCAAACCAAATTCAATATGGCTGTTGTGGGTAAACAAACAGATTTGTATCATTAAAATTTCACTATAAGTGCTCTTATTAAACAATTGTCTTATTAAACTAACTTGCTAAGGTCATATTTACTTATCTAAGTATGATGTTGTGTATCAAAGGCTAAAACTTATAATTATGTGACCAGAACGTTCTGTATTGCAGTATGTTTCAAAGAAGTGTTTTAAATAAAAACAACTGAAGTTTTCATTGGGAAACCAGATAATAATTTAGCTCAGCGGCAGTAGTGTTCTAATTATAAACACGATAGATATTTTAATAGCAATAACTCCTCAGGCAACTAAATGCTACATTAGTGAAGCTCGGGGTAACATACATCTGAAAAATGAATGGAAGAAGTAATTTTTGCAACAATCTTAACCCAGGATATATTGTTCTAGGAGAAAGAGCATTTTTAATAAGGGAAACACTAGGAATTCTGCAAGTGAATTTTAGTTATTCCAGCTTTTACTAAAGGAAGAAATCGTTAGCATCTTAAAATATCTCATTCCAATATCTGTGGTAAAAAAGTATAATAATATGCAAAAATTAATCAGTGTAGATAAAATTGTAATTGTATTTAATGCTCTAATAAACATATCCAAGTTGAAAATGATTTTGTATTTATAATTATTTATGGCACTATATAATCTTAATTTATTCCTGTACAACGTGGCCATTCTTTTAGAATCTAAATAGCCATTTCGTTGCAGACAGAACACAAAACTTTAATAATAAGTTAAATTGATTTATTAATATATTTGAAATTTATTTAATTTTTTTTTAAGTTCTAAACTGTTATACATTGTACGCTAAATATTTATAATTATTTTTTTTAATCTTACACATAATATTTCTATATTATTAAACTTATTTTCCTATTGCTACTTATTAACTATTGCTTCTATAATAATTAAGTGAAACTATTCTAATAAATAAATCTTATTTAACAATCCTCTGATTATTTTGTTAGCTATTGTAAATTTAAAGACAAGTCTAAATTATTAATCCATAATCAGTGCATGTGTGGCTTTCTTTTTCTTTGTATACTACAAATAATAATGTACAAACATAACTACAATGCATGTAGAGTGAGCCGAAAGTATGATTCACATTTCACAATAATGCACTACACATCCATTGGTTTTAAATTAACTTCTTATAAATGTTTCACCTAATCAAAAACAGACTCTTGAACACTGTCATTTGGTCCTTAGTGTAATAAATATGTATTAAAACCAAATATACAATAATATCCGTACTTGGCACAGGTGGAATACCATCTATTAAATTGTGTAATTTCAAGAGTGAATGGATCCATCTTTGGTGATTTCACATCTTGTGCATTATGTTCTCGCAAAATATTAAAAACACTTGCAGAGCAGATACTTGCAGTTTCGGCTGTAAAGTCAACTGTCTTAGAGTCAGCTGGGCATTCTTGTTGATGTTTGCTAAATATATTCAGTACAGTCTCTTTTTCTAGCACTGTAAAATGTCTCTTTACTCGTTTCTTCGTCAGTTCTGACTGCTTTTTGCACAGTACTGTATAAACACGTAAAAACAGTAACTTAAATTCAACACTTCTGGAATATGAAACATAATTAACTTATAAACAATTTGATTTGTTTACGAGATCTATAGATCTTACCTTCAATAAATCTTTAATAACTAATAGAGTCTTTAAAAGACTGAGAATAATAACAATAACAACTTAAACAAATACAAGCAGCGCAAGCACAAAGAACAATACAAAATACTAAAGCAAAAAGTATACATATATTTCATAATAACAGGCAATGTTAGTCACAATCATGTGACAAAATCACAGAAAGCAGATGATTTATATCGTGTGTTGTAGGATTTGTATGTAGTTATAAGACCCAATAGGAAGGCAGTATTAAAAATCATGCGTTGATCACGCGTTTTTTGCTACTCTATTCGTTCAGTGAACAGAGTATAGTCGAAAAATGGAATTAAACCGTGAAAATTTTGCGCAATAGTTTTTTATAATTTCAGGTAATTAACAAACAATGCCTCGTCGAGTTGGTTTCTGTTTTCGGCAATGAAGCACCACATCAGTCAACAATTTCTTGTTAGTATGGAGAATACAAACTTGGACGGATTAGTCTCATCGACGACCCAAGAGCAGGTGCACCAAAAACGTCAGTCACTCAGGAAGAATTGTTTGCAAAAAAAATAGATTCCCGTTGGATACCGCATAGATAGAAAGCAACTAGGCTGAATTGGCGTCAAAAAGCTCTAGACCGCTTCAACGCAGGAAACGTGTACAACATCGTCAGTGGTGATGAATCTTAGATTTACTCATAAAAACCAGAAAATGAACGCCATGCGTCTGTCTGTCTGTTCCAAGAAGAAAAAAGAAGAAAAGCCGACAAAAGTAATCCGTTCTCGAAGTGTCTCTAAAAAGATGGTCGTGACATTTGTCGAGAAAGTAGGTTATGTAGCAACAATTCCTCTACACGATCAAGGAACTGTTACTGCCGATTGGTACACAACCATTTGTTTACCGCAAGTCATCGCTGAGTTACGAAAAACCAACCACAAATGATGAAAATCATATTTTACCAAGACAGTGTAAGTTCGCACACAAAAATCAAGGACGGGCTGCGTGGTCAAAGGTTCCACTCGTCAGATAAAGCTGTCAATGCCTTGAAAAACGCAATTTTAGCTATATCAACAAACGAATGGATTAACTGCTTCCAAAGTTGGTTCGACTGGATGCAAAAGAGTATTAATTATCGCGAAGAATACTTCGAAAAACAATAAATTCTTTAAAAGATACTTATTGTTTTATTCAATCTCTATATGCAACACTTAAAAGACATCCCTCGTATTATTATTATTATTTCGTAAAATGTCCCAAAACAATTTATGATATTCTGCACAATAATTATACATAATAACTGTTTCTATTTCTGCCATGTCAGCGAACACAGATGCGTCCGACCGTTCATGGAGAACTTTGGAAACTTTATGAAATTCTATGTAATATAATCGGTCTGCGTGGAGCAATTCTTTCTTGCTTGAATAACTCCCAAAGAAGTATTTACATGATATAATCCTAAGAAATCTTCTTTTACTCTAGGGAGTGTGAAAATGAATATTTTTGTATTGTGCTAGAAAAGGGTCTCGAATATTAGAATTAATTACAATAAATATTTCGAATGTAAATATTGCAAAAGATATTTTAATATAATTTAATGTCAGTCTCTTGACCATTCTATTTACCGTAGATATTTGAATAGTTGACATAACTCATTTTAGGTTAATTGTTGTCACATTGACTCATAAACATGTGTATATGGAATAATACCAGAATTGTTCAAGTGTATTAAGAAAATTTTTATTTATAAATGTTTAATTCGGGAGATGTTTGCCGAATAAATTGATGTTAAATTTTTTAAAAGCTTCATTAATCATTATATACACACATTGTCAACGAAAACTGATGATAAAAAAAATACCAAAAATAATAAACATATTTACAAAAAATGGTGCATATTTCGCAGTATACTTTGTGACAATCGCATAAACAATTAAGAGATGTATGTACTTACGATTTTCTAGATAATTACCTAGTGCATTAGAACATATTACACAACTATTATTAGGCGTAATATAAATTCGCAATTGAAACGTTAATTACTTCTGTGTATAGAATATATTGTAATGTAAATGTTTCGTATTGACAGAAGAATGTATTATTCTCCTTCATATTATTTAAGAACTATCTCTACATATTTTTTTCCTTTTAGTTTGGCTCAGCTAGCTAGTAACAATAACACCTATCCATTTTAATTCTTCATTAATTTTTAATGTTAATGTGTAAGTAGGTTGGTCAAAGAAAAATTTTCAAGGGTTGGCATCACTGACTTTCTCATTCATTTATTTGCAATGACAGAAGTATAAATATCTGTAACAATGTTTAGATAGAGTGAAGTGGGGGTAAGTATTACCAGTCTCTCTCCAATTTATTTGTTATTGTTTTTAATTTGTCTATTTACAATTTGAAAATAAAACACTTTTTTTTATATAGGATGTTTTTAATTAATTTTAATTTAAGGTTCCTATTTAAAATGTTGGTTATTTTGTAGATGCTTTTTCACTTGTTATGCTAGTATTGATTCTAAGTTTTAATTTTATATTGTTAATACAGATAATTCAATAACATTGAAATAGTTTGTATCTTTAGAGCATTCTCAACGGAGAATCGAATTATGCTGTCAGACCTCTATTTGATTGTCAAAGGTGGAAAATTGTTAAGTTTCCTGAAAATAATTACGTTTCAGAAGCCTTACAGTGTCCTGACGTTCGAAAGCTGTAACCAACCTGAAAATACCAATAAAACATACATTAGAATAAAACCGCATTCAAGAAAAAAACTAACGTTACCGGAAGGTTGTTCCTTATTCCTGACTTTCCGTTTTACTAGTTTTATCTTCGAATATAAGCTAACAACCCCGTAAAGAAGAGCCGATTTTGGATAAGTACTGTTTCACACATATCATTAGAAATTGCATCATTCTAGATAAATAAAATAACAATTTAATGGTTCTAGTTTAAATCTAAAACAGATTTTTCATTATAACGTTTACTGAATCAAGCTATATATTTTAATAAGAGAAATATAACCTCAACATAACACTGAATTAGGAAACAGATTTATTTATATTACCAACAGATTAAAATTGATTTTAATGACTTTAAATTGCAGTAAATACATGTTTTTAGGTGATTTCGTTGAGTTTATGTACTTAGATGGAAAATATAACGTTTAATGGCTTTTTTCTGACGTGAATATTGATGTAAAATTGAAATAATTATAAAGTTGTTTATAATTTTACAGTTTTTTTACGTATTATTTGTTACATTCCTATTTTATTATTAATGTAACACGGACAACAGCGTTTTTTAAGAGTCCGTTTTACGCAGCATAAGTTATTTGAATTCAAGTCGAATTTTAGTGTTTGAATAAATAGAAGAAAGAAATCGTAATTTTTGACATAGTTAAGAATCCATACCCTGATTTAAGAGAACCTCATGATTTTAGACATTTTAAACATTTTTATAAAATAGAGAATTGGTCATTTTTTGGAAAATAGACAAGCCGTTATCACATAAATCCATATTTAAGGATTTAAAATTGTACTAACAAAAGATTAAAATACATTTTAGTTCGTACTTTTTTTAATATCATTTGTACAGGTAAATACATACAAGAGTTATTGTTGATAATTTTTCATAATATTAAACAGCAACAATAGAATTTTATTTAGTGCTTAGTGATTAAAAGAAACTACTGGTCGCCCAGTGGTCGAAATTCGACCTTTTGAACCTTACATTTGACACTTTTAAATATCAATTGACATTTAAAATAGTCAAATATATGGATGTTTTATTTTATTTTATTTAATGTATTTGTAACACATATTATACATAATTTTTATCTTCCTGCACTCCTTCTCCATATGAACTTTAACTATGCCAAATCTGATACTCCTCCATGCGCGCAATTTGCTTAAAAAAGGGTACAAAGTTTTTTCTTCACGTATTAATATACCGTAGTCGTCAAATTTTAATTTCGGTTTATACTTCTATACCATGCAGATGACCTTATAATATGTAGCGATGCCTGCTTGGTAACAGTGGTGGGAGGGCAACGCAGTGTCGCGTGGACCCTCACGCCTTACATTTCATAGGAAAAGTTTGTCGAGTGTACTTTCTTGGCAGCCTCGCTTATGTTTATCTTTAGTTTATTTCGTCGCGCTCTTTTCCTCTTTCAACTTTCGTATCGGAAATTAAAATATGTCGACTACGGTATAGATAGCCACAGGTGCAACTACTTCTATGGAATTATGCGGATAATAAATACCATAATTTGATATTTTGCGAAAAATTTATGACACTTTTGAACCTCACATTTTACACTTTCAAATGTCAATTGACATTTATAGGTGTCACACATATATGGATGTTTTATTTTATTTAATTTAATGTATTTGTAACACATATTATACATAAATTCAATCATTCTGCACTCCTTCTCCATATGAACTTTAACTATGCCAAATCTCACACTCCTCCGTGCGCGCAATTTGCTTAAAAATGGGTACACATTTTTTTCTTCACTTACTAATATACCGGGGTCGACATATTTTAATTTCTGATAGGAAAGTAGTAAGAGGAAAAGAGCGCGACGAATTAAACTAAAGATTGACATAAGCGAGGCTGCCACACTGGACATTTGTAACTTTGCTGAAAATGCAACTGCAGACACGTGTTTCAACTCATTGGATCTCGTTAGTGTAGTGTAGGCAAGGAATAAGATGGGACAGCCTTGGAAAAAAGCATTAAGCAGGGGACAGACTACAAGCGACAGGCTAAAGCCACAATTGGTAGTTTGTCGTTTGAAAAGACAGTAACTGGAGACTATCAGACGACAGACTACCAATAGTGGCTTTACCTTCTCACTTGATGGACTCCGACTATTGCACATTATGCATTCTATACAGATTTATTAAAAGTATAAAATTATTGAGATTTGGAACGATTTCTTATATATTTTTTTATATATATGTGTGCCTACCTCATTTTTGTTTCTGTAAAATAAATTTCAATCGTCGTGGACCCACTCGCCACTTGCTGAAAATTGAGACTTTTTCTAATAATATTTCTGATTACATTGATATTGTCATTTATTCTCCCCATTTGTTTCACTTAAGCTATGATAAAGTAACAATACAATAACTTCTATATTGTCAATTATGCATTAGAATTTATATTTTCCAATTTAAGAGCATCGTAAACGATATACATATATGCAACCCTATTTTATAATTTATCCATCCTTTTATTACAGATAAATTAAGTCTGAGACAAGCCGGTTTAGCCATTAGATAAGCATTATTCGAATTTGGAAATACAACAGAAGTTACATTGTATCTAGAGATGGAAATGCGGAGTCTTAAGTAAATAAACTTGATCTCTCTTAAATTACTTACATCCTGTCTTGTATAATTCGTGTATTCTCATTTTACGTCGAAAGATAAATGAATAAGCTAAGATTACACAAGGCATAAACCTAAATCTCGCGTGATATTTTCAAATTACTCACTTCGAAATAAATAAGTTTCTACCATTTAATACAATTATTGTTTACGAGTCGGACCTCTTTTGTTCTGGTTTAATCAGAAGTAGAATTTGACGACAGCGTGACGCCCATGCATTCCGAATATTGACAAACTTTGGCTACAAAGTTTCACAATAACATTGCAATGTACAGGCGTCATCTGCGGGCGTCTTATTTAACACTGTGCTGTTCTCTATTATTTGTTGTTATCCTACATTTTCAGGTCAAAGTGAAACAAGAAGTTACATTTCGTCCTCTATGTATTTCTTAACATGTTGAAGTTAATCCGAGTATAAGCTTGAATTATGGAATTGATCTAAGTGAGCTAATGAAACAACATTTCAGTTTTAATATACACTTTGGAATTCTGGGTAAATGGTTTGAATAGGAGATGACTTGGAAATTCATTAAATGAAACAGCTGTGAAAGAAATAATGTATAGTTTTGTTTTTGATTGCGTAAAGTTAGTTGCTGACTAATTTAGCTACACTTGAATTCAGCAAAGATTATCCCTGCGTCATTTTACTTTCTTATACGTAGTATAAGGAAGTATTGTGATGATGAAAATTTTCGACCTCGAGAGTTTTGCAGATGTCCACGTTTTGAGGTCCCTTGATACCGAAAAAGTGGTTTTAAAAAAATGTCTGTCTGCCTGTCTGCCTGTCTGTCTGTGACCATAATAGCGGTCAAACCGCTGGAGATATCAATTCCAAATTTTGTATTTACGTGTATAATCTCCTTCTTGAGGCCTGATTAGTTTTTCAGTAAAATCGGTAGACCGGAAGTAGCAGTTTACTTCAGCGAAAAAATCGAATTTTGTCAATATTTCGTCAACTACTAAGTTTAAACAAATTTATAAAGAATTCATATGTACTTAAAATTAAAATTTAGAATAATTTTATTTATAATGTTTTTCGAAATTCCTACCGGAAGTGCGTCGTTTACTCTTATCGAAAATCAGTTTTGTGCGAATATTTCGCAAGTCATGCTTTTTACACAAGTACGTTACGAGTATAAAAGTATTTAAAACATAATTTTCAATATCTTTTGTATAAAAAAAATTTCAAAATTCAGGCCGGAAGTACCACTTTTACTCTTATCGAATATCGATTTTTTGCAAATATGTCATAAGTTATGCATTCTATATATATTTATAAAGAGTACAAAAGTATTTAGAACTGGATTTGCAATATTTTTTGTATATATGAAATTTCAAAATTCGGACCGGAAGAAGCACTTTTACTCTTAGCGAGTAGCACTTTTTTGATAATATCTTGCAAAGTATGCATTCTATAGAGATTTATTAAGAGAATAGAAGTACTTAGAATAAGATTTTGAATAATTTTTGTATAAAAAAATTCTATAATTTGAAACTCTCATACGTATAAGAAAGTCGTGTGGTGGCCACGCCTCATTTTTTTATATAGTATGATTCAAATCAATACTTCGCCATCATGATAAGTACCTACTGCAAAGTATAAAATGAACATGGAAATTATAATGATGACAATCTACGTTTTCCTGTTAAATCTAATTTTAGGTTATGTATAATTAGATAGTCAACTTTATCATTCATTAAAAGTATGTATTATAAACTCAGTATTCTTTTAATGTACTATATTTAACATGTCAAAATAGATATGATAATAGAACTTTATTGAGAAATAACGTGGATACAAAACAAACAATAAATACAATTTATTTACATCAAATAAACAAATTGTGAAACGAAATCAAACTAATAGAAATGTCAAAGCGTAAATGTCAGAGCCAAGCTGTGTCAAAACGCTAGACGGAAATGTATGAAATAACACAGCGCATGTAATCACGCCGTCTTTGTCTTGCCAAATAAATTCTACGAATCGTATGTCGTGCTTGCATCACACTGGAAACACATGCATTCGCTTATGCTATCCCTATTAGACGTGTACAGTTCTGTGCAATAAAATGGCGTACATGTCCTATTGGTAATTTTGACATTATTTTGCCATTGTGAAAATGGCTTAAGTTAAGAATGACACATTGAATTATAGCGTTAATTCAATTTGTCATACATGACAGATATTCAAACGAAACTCATATTTACATAGTCATATAATAAGTGTACGCCAGTTTATTGCACAGAACTGTACATACTATTTCTTATTTGGATGTAGGCATAATTCTTTGATAGAATTATATATTAGTGAAGCAGGGATCATCTTTTGTGAATTCGAGTGTAGGTAGTGTTGCTGATTGCGCAAGTATGTATTACCAGAATGCAGTAGCACTTACGTATTGTTGTTTTGGTTAAAAATATGCGAATAAATTTAAAGTACAGTTTTAAAAATATTAGATCAATTAAGTTTTATAAAATTATGGACAAAGAATCTAAGTCGTAGGTTTCTACGGTTGTTGTTAATACTTTCTTGGTTTCTGGGTTGAAACCGTACCGTCGTCTCTGCTTCTACAGCCGACGTTTCGTCCACTATTTTAAGGGACATCTTCTGGGCTTCTACTGCTGAGGTTCCCTAACACAGACAGGCGTGTGTAGGCAGGGGGTGGTTTATATTGTGTTTAGTGTTGTGGTTCAGTGGAGCGTGTGTGTTATAGTTGAGTTGAGTTTGTATGATGGATTTCCATGTGTAATGGAGATAGTAACCTTCGTCTCGGTCCAAGTCGTTTGGATTGGAAACCGGGCACCAAATCCAGTTCAACTTCACTAAAATTCTCTCCAGAGATTCCCATTATCACAGCCGAAAAATCTATGAATTCATCGAAATCCAGAAACATCCTAACAACTTGAGATTGTCTCATCTGTTTATAAGCTTCCAGATAAAAGTTTACAATTTACTGTATGTGTTGCTTTAACCAAATGGAATAATTTAACCTGATCTTGATGTAATACGGCTTGAAGAAGTTTGATGGGAAATTGAAGAATCTGGCGCTTTATTAATATATTTTTCAATCTATTGACATTTCTCTGATGCTTGGATGCAGATCAGTTTATATGTAAGCTAATACATTAATATTACTCTCTTTTTTTCGACTTCTACGAAATCTTTGCCGAGTAGGAAGAGCGAAGTTGTTCTTCTTCAAGTAGACAAATAATTGGGATAATTAAGGAAACATTGCCGTGAAGAAAACACTGTATTTTCAAAGCATTGAAAATAATTCTGGTGATATTATAAGAGTCAACCTTCAGCTCAGTGCTTGGTGATAAGATTCCATGCATATATGATACAAAATAATAGAAATATGTCTTCTGTTTCTTCTGAAGCAATTAAAAAGTTAGCATTTAGTGGAAAGGAGATAATCATTCTCTTTCTTATATACATAGTCTCTTTGTTTAATATAATGTAATGTAAAATTACTTAATTTATATTACCCAGAATAAAATAGGTGGCACAAAAAATATGCAAAACTTAATCAATAACATGAAAAGGAAGATGCAAGAAGGTATAGGACCTCGATGATGATTATTTTAAATAAAAATGTTTATATCAAATTATTTATTTAATTAAACAATTTCAAATATAAACGAAAATTTTCCAAGGTTGCAAATTTACCTCAGTAGGTATGCACCTCACTTTTAAAATGTACAAAACTTAATGCTTTTAATTCACTGGAAATAACACGTTAGCATATTTTTATAAATATTGAAGTACTAAATACTTTTTTTTCAAGAGTAAGTCTGTTTGTATTATGAAAATAGCTTTTCTTTATGCCAATTGTTCCAGACATTGTCAATATGAAATTCACTGCAAATGTATACACACGTTTGCAGATACATAATATCGTTCTGTTTTATGGAAACCTTTCATATCAAAATCCGGATCGCTTGCAGAAGCGGTATTATGAAACCGCTTAGTCAGTAAATGTATTCGGTTGACGGCAATTGCCCGGCATTATGTGAACAATAAGAGCTGAGGAAGCTACAATTAGATGAGTAGCGCATGACAATGACACCAATCACTGCATTGTCGATGAATCCTCAGTCCCTTGTTTGCAAATATATGTATGTGGTCGACATGATAGCTAACACGAGTTACAAGGTATATTAATACGTCGCTGTTGACTGTGCATCAATTGTGAAGGATCTGTTGCATTCTTTTTTACATTAGCAACATTGAAATGTGAAAAATATGTTTTATACTGTACGGTATTTAGGGGAAACACGTTTGATTTAAAATATTGACTCAAGCAATTTATATCCACGTATGTAAATTAGGGTGGGCCAAAAAAATTCAAACGTACGTTTTCAAGTTGTAATATCGCGGAAAAGTTGCGAATTGGGTAGATAAAAAAGTGGTAAAACAAGAAAGAAAATCGGCTTATATCTTCAGGTCACGCATGTACTCCGAGGTTTGCCTAAATTTGAAAAAACTCATATTTTTACGATAATTTTATATCCTATGTTACACCCGCAACAACGTCGAAACGTATTGGTAAGATATGGTAGGTTGTAGAAACAGGAGATCTCTATAGTGTGGTAGAATGAATTGGAAAACGCAGGGCCGAGCTAGCTCCAATCGCAGATGGCGTGTCCGTTCAGAAAAACTAAACTAAAGATATGAGCGTCGGTCGGCGACGACGCAAGCGACGTTGTCCGGGCACCAGGACACTATGCTACCTTTTGGTAACCTACCTGCGTATCCTAAGACCTGCCACTGGCTGTGTCCCTCCAGCGGGACTCCTACGGATCACCCTGTATAGGTTTTACGCAAAACCCCATTCAACTGCTTGTCACAATTATAAAAGATGGAGGCAAGATATGTTGAGGTTAAAATAAAAGAGATATAACGATGTGAAGAAGGTGCTATATTATTAATGTATTCTTTTTTTTTTTAAATAATATGTTGACAATATGAATTTTTTTTGAAAAATAAAACGTTAGACAATAAGAGTTATATATTTTTTTAAAATAACGTAATGAAAATTAAAGAATTAAATAACAAAGAACCTCTGCGCATCGGCAGGAGGTTGGTCGGCGTCAGAAACGTTTCTTTGCCTTACAGGCCAATCTACATTTGGTATTATTAAAGCGCCTCCAACGGCGATGTACTAAGTTATACAGTTGCAAGAATATTTGATTTAAGTTAGCACATAAGACTTAAAAATTAATAATTTAGAGAAAGGTAAAACGTGAAATTTACAAAATCAAAATTACGTATAAATTAAATAACCTGTTTACAAAAGTTAATCTATTAAATGACGCTAGCAAAAGAAACAAAGGAAAATTCCAGTAATAGCACAAAAGATTCTACTGAGCTTACGGTAAAGAATTTATAACTACTTAAATAATTTTTAATAGCTCAGGAATTTAAAAAAACATACATGAAATCAAAGTTTAACGGTAAAGAATTTTCTAGATTCTATTAAATTATAATTTTCAACACATCTACGAGAAAAATTACGGTAATAAATCTTCTAGAGTTTTAATTACAAATGTTCAACACATCTGCGAGAGACCTTTTGACACTTACTTAGGGTCACTCTGTATACGGCAAAACATAATGCATAAAAATAATAAAAAAAAGTAACGGTAATTTAACTAGGTTTGTATGTGACCTTGCATATGAATAAGTGGTGCATTAAGTATTTTTAACCACACAAATTTCTTAGGTCAAATAAAGGTAAGAACATGGACCAGCGCACTGGCTCCAAGACATCGACAAATTAGTCGTATGATACGTCAAAATTTACGGATTTAGTTGCACTTAACTGACAATTCAGGTCGTAGGAAGGCAGGCACGCTTACTGATGTCACGATGGCGAAGGCCCCCTGGTCAGACGATGGGATTTTTCACTCCAGCCGCCCAGTTGGACGTGGAGATACAACTATCACGACGACGAAGAAAGTCTCAACGTTCTTCAGTGGAAATGAAGGGCGTCCATTTACAGAAAATGGCTACTGAGGGCTTACCTCATGCCCGTCACTTGAATCCCCAATTTTAGATGGAGATGCACGTTAAAGTCTCAGAAGTCTCACATAGCACGAAATTAAATATTCAAAAAAAACCAACACGTGGCATTCGTAAATTTGGAAAGCGGTAATACAGTAAAAATTTACGATAATTCTCCTAACTAAGGCAGCGATACACAATGCTTATTCCGTCAGAGCCGCCTAAGCGTAAGTCTATCTTCTAGACACGGTAATAAAATTACCACATAAAATAAGCATATCGTACTGATGCACTCTTAACGACATGGACTTCATAAGTGACCTAAACGCGACCTTTTCGGTAGATTCGTTACAGCCAATGAGCACGCACGCCCAAATACGTCGCACTGGAAATGATTTAAAATATAGGCGGGAGATTTCAAATAAAAATAGCAAACACAAGTCTAAATTTACAAAAGAGAGAGTCAACACCGTGACTTATATAATTAAACACAAACATGCACATAACTTAGATGAAGATAGAATAACTGATACGCTACAATGTACGTAGAATTTATAAAGTTAGTCAATGTGAAAGGAAAATACTCGCTAGACAGTTGGCAATGCGTGAAGCATTTGTCACACCACGACGATACAACTAACATTTGACAGATAGCAAACAAAACAAACCTAAGATGTAGACACCAATCATTACGGAAGAAGACCGGATTCTGCAGGTAACCATTGAAATTTCCAAGCTCTTAAATCGCGCTCCGAACAGGCGGTTAAAAAGAACCGACCGCACAATATTTTACAGGGTAAAACAGCGGAGACATAACCTCCTGGGGAGAGATAGCAACAGGTGCTTAACAAGGCAGCCAAAAATTCAGACGATTGAAGGGGACAGAACAATACACGAGAACAAATTATAGTATGCCCCTCAGTACACAAGATTTCCATACCTAATATCCCTTACATTTTTAGTGACCTTTATAGTCGGAAAATTACGATGGAAAAATATCAATCGGACGTACAAGAGAGTCTGTGTCTAGGGATACGCATATATACATGCGACAGTAAATACAACGAGGCTGACTGATGTTTCGAAGAATTTAAAGCCACAAATAAATGCACTTCGTAGAGTTCGGAAGTTATAATTAAGCAGATGTTGATAAAGCTTAAACAAGCATATAAAGTAATTGCAAATGCAGATAATTCGAGTCTACAGGTAGGTTAAAATAAGCTAGAGATAAGGTAGTTAGATTATATAGCATAAGATACAGAATTCTTACACATAAAGAGTGTATTTGCCCGATATCACACATCACATATCTGTTAGTGGCACGGTTCATGATTTAGGGCTCCGAGAGCACAATATTAGGTTTAGCACACGCTCAGATATACAGCAAACGATCTTTTTCACACAGTGAATCAAAAGATATACAAGGTGCGCTCAAATAGTCTCGCGCTCAGACAAATCCTACGCACTTAAACAAAACACATATTCTTACGAGACCTAAATACAAAAGTGAATTTTAGAGCGTAACACCTACTTGAACCGATAATGATTTAGGGAAAAAAATGGTTCTAAATTGGTTATGATCTTTAGTTCGCGCCACAGCTGTAAAATCTTGATTGGCTTCAAGAATATTGGCCATCAGATGTCCACAATAGATAGAAGTATACTAAGCAATATCTACTCGATATTTTCATGGCAATGAAGTCGCGAAATTGTAAAGAGGTCTTGGCTGTACAATATCCTGGTCCCTCGGCACACTCGAGGTGGTTAACAATAGGAAATCGAATTGTTAGATTCTACGTAAATGAAGAAAGTACCACATCTAAACTTCAAGAAAGAGTTGGATTTATTTTAAAGTCATACATGCCAATGTGGTTTAGTATTGAGTAAGTACTTTTCAGAGGGACCGAAATTTGTGGATCAATCAATATAATCTTCAAGGGATCTGTCTGAAGATTTACGTAACATTGATGATCATGTGATCGAACCAATTGGATTTTTCGCTCATCCAGAAAAGTTAATATTGCCTGCATCAATATTACAAAACACATAAGAGAACCTGGGCTTCGACGAATTCTAAAAGGAAACAACTATCAGAACATTCATGCCTGCAAAACTCAATTTCGAGTCTCAAGACTACTCGAAAATAATTAACTGGATGGACTGTGATTTATCTTCTCTTCCATTATTAAAAGATATCAATGACGATGAGATTAAATTTCATCAAATGAGCCATCAAAGTGGCTCAGTTTCTAATTGGTATATAACCTTGAAGACATTCTTAGTTCACCCGCAGCAGTTGAACGATGTGTGAAACTCGTCACAGAAGACTCAGCAAAAGTTTGTGGAGGTGAATCTAGGGATGGCTTTATGAGAACGTCTTTGCTGTCAAGTTCAGCTATGCCTAACTTCGCCCATAAATAAGATTTTAAAGTACCTTCAGCTAAGAATGAATGGAAACGTAGATACTCAATTGTTCAACATGGCTCTCTTGGACTACGACTTTTCACACAAAAACTAAGTTTTTGGTCTAAGATAATTTGTTTTTAAAAATGCATACTTGTATTCAATAAAGAAAACTGAAAAAACATGTAAGTTGTTAGTATTTTGTTCCTTGAAATGTGATCGAACTTATTTGTGTTTTTTTTTCAAAATTTCATTATGTTGATGGATTTAGACAATATTTAAATATTACTTTCTTGGTTTTAATACATAAGAATTTGAGCTATACATTCGGAAAGAGGCTAATTTAAAAATGGTAAAAATTATCATAAATATATATATACAGGGTGAGTCATCTCCGCGGGTAAGGCCGATTATGCCTTTATGAGTAAAGATATTTCAAAGAGGTTTTTTTCTTGTCATAGCTGCTCATTAGGAGCACATTCAAAACATATTTGGTATTATACAGAGTGTTCTATAACTTGGTGGCTAACCATAGTTATAGTTTTTTAAACGGAACACCCTATATATTATTGCATTTTTGTATTCCACGTATAATTTTTAGTCAAAAAGATCTCAAGAGGGAGATTATACACGTAAATACAAAATTTGGAATTGATATCTACAGCGGTTTGACCGCTATCGTGGTCACTCAGAGACAGACAGACACACACACACACACAGCGAGAGAGAGAGACATTTTTTAAAAACCACTTTTTCGGTATCAGGGGACTTCAAAACGTGGACATCTGCAAAAATCTCGAGGTCGAAAATTTTCATCACAATACTTCCTTATACTACGTATAAGAAAGTAAAATATAACCATAGTTATAGTTTTTTAAATGGAACACCCTATATATTATTTATTTTTTATTTTTGTATTCCCCGTATAATTTTTAGTCAACAAGTATATCAGTTCATTTTTGAATTTCTTATTAAATTTCACATCAAAAACATGTAAGACGTTAATACTTTAAAAGTTACTATTACTGAGCTATTGTCGTTTTTTGATATAATTTTGTCAGTTTTATGGTTTTAGTAAATATAGTATAGTACTGACAAAATTATATCAAAAAGCGACAATAGATCAGTAATATTCACTTTTAAAGTATTAACGTCTTACATGTTTCTGATGTGAAATTTAATAAGAAATTCATAAATGGAATGATATACAGGCTGTTCTATTTGAAAAAATTGACTTTTATACAAAAACTAACAAAATCATATCAAAAAACGACAGTAGCTCAGTAATAGTCACTTTTAAAGTATTAACGTCTTACATGTTTTTGATGTGAAATTTAACAATAAATTCAAAAATAAACTGATATACAGAGTATTCCACTTAAAAAATTGGCTTTTATACAAAAACGTGTCATGTAATTTTAATCCAGTTTTCTGCACATGCAGTTAGTAACTGTAAAAAAATAAAACTTGCTTCTATTAGGACCTTTTATTGTAAACAATATTACAAAAAATTGTGTCCATTTAATACGTCGTTTTCGAGAAATATAATTTTATACAACATTGAATTTTTCAGAAAAATGGGAATAAGTCAAAAACTTTAGATTTTAGGCCTACACTATCTTAATACTTTTTGACTAAAAATTATACGGAGAATACAAAAATGCAATAATATATAGGCTGTTCTATTTAAAAAACTACAACTATGGTTAGCCACCAAGTTATGGAACACTCAGTATAATACAAAATATTTTTAAAATGTGCTCTAATGAGCAGCTATCACAAGAAAAAAAACCGCTTCGCAATATCTTTACTCATAAAGGCATAATCGGCCTTACCCGCGGAGATGACTCACCCTGTATATATATATGGATTTCATTTATATTTTATCCCTTTTTAGTTTTCCAAATTCGCAACTTTTCCGCGGTACTACAACTTGAAATTTTTTTTGAATTTTTTCGGCCTGTCTTAGTGTAAATCCCTGTCTTTAGATCTTAAGATTTTGTTTCTGAATTAAATTATACAGGTTCTTGTTTGTATAAATATTTTGCATCTTTGAAATAAGGAAATCTTCATTTTATCAGAAGGCTTTAATACAATAATTTATAAAATATTATGGCACAATTTCAAGTAAAATGTCATTTAAATTGTTTTATCATTTTTGTGATATATATTTTATATATTCTCCATATAATTTATCCTTGCTTTTAAATTTTATTCTGTTATTTAAAACAAAAAATATGTGACGGGAAGAATAGCCAAGAAATGTATGATTGTGTGTAAGCAAAAACATTCATAGACGGTACAATAATTCGACTGCATTTATATTATTTCCCTACAGTGCAGTTTATGTTAAACAATATGGAAATTGAAAAATTACAAAATTAAATTCCTAAAAAAAATATTTCTGCTTTTATGCAAATTAAAACAGGCATGTGTTACATCATTAAAAGAGAAAAAAACACTTTTTTCAAAAATGTTACATTTAACCTTCCGTACTATATAAAAAACATCAAGTTAACCCTGTATCTCGAAAAAAAATGTGAATTGTGAATATTCATCCCAAATTTTAAACGCATCAATGGATAAAACAGGTGTAGACTATATAATATATTTTTAAATATTGAAAATTATTTATTGAATAATTATGAATTACTATTATAATTAACAATTAGCTTTTATTAAAATAGCTTTAATAACCAACTTTTTTCCACAAATAAAAGATGAGTGTTGAAGAAAACACTTTCAATTTCATAGATGAAGTGATAGCAAATGTAAATATTTACAAAGCTTTTAAGAAAGTACTTTACTGAATATCTCAAAGTGAAATTGTAGGCATAACCATTAACTAATAATGAGAAAGACTGTAAATTTATTGCTATTCTAAGAAGGTACTTATTATTTAATATGGGGCGAGGTGTTAATTTTGTCTGCGAGAAAAAGTACATAAAACGTGTCTGTATATTTGATTTTCTTATTTATTTCAATTAGAAAATATGGTGGATCTAATACTAATTCTTAATATTCTGTATCTATTTTTAAATGATTAATGGTTTTCGACTGCCATCTTTAAAATGCTTTATGCTATTTATCATATATTCTTCCATGACGGTGAGTTATCTTTTAAATACACTTTAATAAAGTGTGATTTCGTCCACTTTAGTCACGGGTTAAAGTTTGTTTTAGAATTTTTAATTGCAAAAATTAATTCATGTTGGCTGGTACTCTTGTCATCTGTCTTTCAAAATAACTCTACATGCTGCGACAATAGACTAGTAATTACAATGGATATTCAATGCAGATTTATCAAGTGCACAAAAGTATTGTGATAGAGTTGGTTGTTATTTGGTGGAATTCCATTTTTAATTGAATGCACAAAACACTAATAAAAGTGTTTGGCGGACATGTCTGGCTGACAAATATCATTATCCATTTCCCAGCTATTTGACCTGGGACTTTGAAGTGGTACAGCGTGTATATTGATGTTAGATGAATATATAAATTCTTAAATATATTAATACATTATTGATATACTATAAATAGGTAAATAGATATAGACACTAACCTTATTAAATTGTTTAATCTACAAACTTGAGGTATTTGTAATCTAATTAATTCATGATATGAATATTTTCACATAACGTATTATGCTCATTATGTGCAGTAAGATAGTATTAGTATTAAATACTACTTATATACATACATTGGAGTTTTTGTAAATATATTTATGCTGTTGATTGGTATACATTGAGAAAATAATTTCCTAATTTGTCTTCTTGTGCAAATGAGAATATTTAAAATAGTTATGTATTGTAAACCAAATTAAAACGTATCAAAATGTATTTGATCCCACTAAAACTTTCGATAGTATAATAGTAGTTTATCGACGACTAAACAATAAAGTATGTATTATATTAATCAATATTGGCTAATAATAACACTCATAATACCCGTAGGGAATAATGAAATGCGACCAGTGAATAATGGGCCATAACGTTACCATTATTCACTGCATTCCGCCAATAAGAACATATAATGGGCCATAACGTTACCATTATTCACTGCATTCCGCCAATAAGAACATAACGTTCCTAACGTTGTCATAGTAACGATAGACAAGTCCGGCCATTTTACTGACTGCCTAACCATCAAACGTCATATTGATATAGTAATCTGACATTTTCGTTTACTTATTTTGATTTTTTTTAGTAATTTTCAGTTAGTCGTCGATAAAGTAGTGTATACTAACTCGCAATAATGACTATTATTCCCTCGAGCTGAGTTACTCCCTCGCCGCTTACGCGGCTCGGGAGTAAATTCAGCTCTCGGGAATAATAACTGTCATTATTGACTCGTTGTATAAACTACTATTATACAACGAGTCAATAATGACAGTTATTATTCCTAAGAGCCGAATTTACGAACCGAGCCGCGAAGCGGCGAAGGAGTAACTCAGCTCGAGGGAATAATGATCATTATTGCGAGTTAGTATACACTACTTTACCTACGACTAACTAAAGATTAATAATAAATCAAAATAATTAACCGAAAATGTCAGTATGACGTTTGTACGTTAGACAGTTAGTAAAATGGCGGGACTTGCATATCGTTACTACGACAACGTTAGGAACGTTATGTTCTTATTGGCGGAATGCAGGGAATAATGGTAACGTTATGTCTCATTATTCTCCGGTCGCATTTCATTATTCCCTCCGGGTATTATGAGTGTTATTATTAACCAATAGTGATTAATATAATACCTACTTTATTGTTTAGTCGTCGATAAATAAATATAATATTCAAAATAGAATGATAATTATTATACACTAGGATATCTATCGCGTATTATTAAAAAGAAAAATATAGAGGCAATTTGTTCTATGAACTAGTTAACAATTTATAATAGATGGCGACAATTTCTAAACAGATGTAGGTGCTATTATAATTCTTTAATAACACCATAACAATTATTATTGATTTAAAATTTTAGTTACTGATTAATGACAATTGTTGAATTTTTAATAAACAAACTCGAATTTTAATATTTCTAGATCGTGACACACAAACATAATTGAATTCAGAAACAAATTTAGAATAAAAAAATTAAAGAAAATTTAGTGGCATTAAAAAAATGCCTGTCGTTTGTCGATAGAATTGACGATATGATTCCCTCATCATTTATGGAATTAGTCAAATCATTTAATTTGTTTTCGTCTCCACATATTTAAGCACACCTGTACATTACTCAGGCACAAGAATAAAATTGTATATTCATAGCCTTGGCAACGTTATCTGTTCTAATTCCTGTAAATGTTAGTGTATGCGTAATTGCGTATCTGTTTCAATGAGATCGACAATCGACTAAAGCTTCAAAGCGGAAGTGTATGCGATCGAGAGGTAACCAATCGGCTTGTAAAGTAAATGCGGTTTCGAAAACAAAGAGCTCCTAATTTAAATAACTACTCGCCTGCGAGTTCGATGTAATATATAGTTCACTTGAATCTGAACAATCGCTCGTTTACGTATGAATTGGGTTGTAGTAAAATTTTAATAGTCTAATTTCACCCGCATTCATCCATGTGAATTCCCATCGTAATACTATATAGTAAACAAGAAGATTTGAAGAAAGTAGTTCGTAAATCACTTTTATTATGATATATCTATTATAATAAAGAATTCTTTTCTTACATGTTATTAAGTTTTCCTAAATCCGAAAGTTGCTATGATTTGAATGTGTTTCTCTTCTGTTCATTTGCGTATAAAGGCCAATTAGAAGTTCATTTGTTCCGAATTTAATAAGGTTTAAACAGATTGCTTTCGTTCAATGTTTATTATTAATATTCCCGTCCCATATATTATTCCATGGTATGCTGCTTTTAATTGCTGTTTAATTAAACTATGTTGTTGAAAATGATATAGAGATTTTTGTGAATATTCATTCAAATTTTGATCGAAAAATATCAAATAAAGATGACGATTTTCTAATACGTATATGCGTTTCGAATTTTTATACAAAAGTTGTTCAAAATCAAGTTTTAAGTACTTATTAATACAATGAATCTGTAAGTAAAAGTATAACAAACAGTCCGAATTTTTATATAGTTTTTATAAAAAAAAATATTCCAAATGCAGCTCTAAATATTTTTATACTCTTAATAAATCTGTATAGAATGCACAATTTGGGAGATTATTGCAAAAAAAGTTCTGAATTTTGAATGTTTGTTTACACAAAAATTCTTCAAATTCAACTTTAAATACTTTCGTACGCTGGATATATATCTGTCTAGAAACTGTTTTTCGATAGGACTAGCTATTTCCGGTAGGAATTTCAAAAACATTTTGTTCAAATTTTTTCTCAAATCACTTTTAAGTGTGTACTTTAGAAATATACCTAAACTTACTAGTTGACGAAATATTGGTAAAATTTCTTCACTGAGTAAATTACTACTTCCGGTCAATCGATTTACTGAAGATCTAATCAGATCTCAAGAGGACGATTGCGCTAGTAGGGAAAACAAGGGAGGCTCGATACATTTTTTAGAATAACAACGTTCGAATTATTTCAGCACCTGTTTTTGAACTCGCTTATATGCGGATACAATCTTGGACTATTTCTGCAGCTAAGGAATTATATAATTTTTGAAAATTGAAATATTTGACAGTGTTAGAAATGTTTGTATTTACCCTTGCAAAATGTCTCTAACCTCCCCCTATATGGGAGACATGATACAATATCTTGGAGGTTTGATACAATACAGATTTATATATTAACTGAAGAAATAAAAACAAAGTATTTTATTTCTTATAAACTCAGAAGATTACATTCATAAGTTAATATATACATAGATTCAAAAATTCTATCTAGATTTGTTTCTAAAAGTGCAAATACACGTTGAATAAAAAAAATAGAATAGGTATGAATAAAAAGTAGACCTTGTAACGGTAGGCCCTGTATATCATGAATAAAATATAAATATAATATAACATCCAAAATATTTATATTGAGGTAATGTATATCATGAAATTAAGGTAGATAATAAATCAACACAGATCGGGAAACATATATTATTCATTTATTTGTATTAAATTATTATATTCCTGTTTAAAATGTTTCTATATAAATTCTGTATATGTAAGAAAGAAATAGTGCGTAGGTGTATCTGTGTGCAAGAAACACAAGTGGCGTCAATGTTATCAAAGTCAGCCAAGAGTTTAGGCGGCGTTAACAAGAAACGGTTTGTGTACAATCAACACGTGGGCAACCTTGAACGCTACATATTTTGCGAGTGCATGTTCCCACGAACAGAGTTTGAATAGAAGTAAAGTACATAAGTGGCTCGGGGAATCCCATAAAAAGAATACGGTGTGACGTGCCTTAAGTAAGGAGGAAGAGTCAGACGCTCCCTAACTCGTGAACAAGTAGGTTCACAGGTCCCTTTTGTCGAATAACGACTGGACTGCACCCAAGCTACAGGGAACGATCTCACAGGCTAATAGTGCGAATAAAAATATAGTAATTTCAAGCATTATTTAAAAGTAAAAGAAAAGCCTAGTGAGAAAAGAGATATATTTTTAATAAAACAAATAGTGTGCTACGTGAGGTAGAAGTTTTATTAAAACAAGTGCGTGCCGTGATTCGCTATAAAGAAGACGGCGATTTTAATCTACCCTGGGGAAAGCTGCCCGTTGAAAACACCGTTCCAGCGTCACAGCATCTTTATAAAGGTACCCAACGTAAATTTGATTTAAAGGCCTCTATCATGCATGCAAATTTTGTGAATAATGAATTAGAATCTAGTTAAATTCACGAGATATTATTTATGTAAGGCAACGTTGTTGTATCGATCTATTATATTTGCCTATGTTGTAATTGATGCGTAATTTGTATTGAGACATACCATTTGAATTGTGTTTCGTTCTGTAACATTTGTTTGTAACCTGATCTGTGTTGTTGGTGTTTTAATCAATATATTAATAATATTTAATTATCCTTTTGCATATTATTTGTCTAACTTAACATAAAAAATTTGGATTATAAAAAAGAAGTAATAGTACGTCCAGAAAAATAATCTTAGTGTCTAAATACCCGAACCGTCTGGAAATTAAGAGTCTTATGCAAAACCGAACTATTTATCTGAGCTAATTACGCGGAGCGTTCAATAAGTCAATTTTAGTCATTGTATTTATTTTATTCATTTTAATTATATTTTAAACACGTACTATTACATATGTCACCCAACTAAGGGGCCGTACTATTACATATGTCACCCCACTTTGGGGCATTTTAGTCATTTTTATTGAACTTTAAGGCCGTACTATTACAACCTTTAATTAAGACACAATTCACAGATAAATGTTTTTATGCCTCTATCGACACCAGCGCATGCAGAGTGGCACCATTTTAGACAACTTTGACAACGAATCCAATTTTCACCTGAACTAGACATCGAGTATAATGAATTGCAATAGATGCAAGCAGTATCTTTCTCATCGTCAGATTCAAAATGTGGCTCTTGGTCACTATCATTATCAGTCTCAACAAATTTTCTACCTTGCATTTTCTTGACATTTCTAACTAAAACCTGTCTTTTAGGCCAACCCTCATTAACTCCTTCTGCTAAATCTTGTTTAAGATTTTCTTTATCAGTGAATTAGTCGCGTTTGCCCTGTTGAGCCCTTGTTCGTTTTTCTTTCTTTTCTAATCTAATTCTATGTTCGGCTTCAATAGCTTCCTTTTCTGGAGCATCAGTTAAAATTCTGGTTTTTCCAAGATTTTTTCTTCCTGTTTTTTTTCCGTGGTAGTGCTTTGGGAAACGGACGAATCTCCTCAGGACTTTTAATCAGATCAGATGCCTTGCTTGTCCTTGGTCTTACACTATATGAAGGAATTTTTGATTTGCTTAGAAGTAAATCTTGTGACTCTTGATAAGAGGTACCAGGTTGACCTGCTGCATCGATATTTAATCTTTCGGGTTCTACTTCAGCGATTTCAGCCTCTGCTACATAGGTCCGATTTGTAACTTCCGCTCTTGCAAATTCGAGTTCCCCAAATAAATGTGGATTAAATGGGTAAATTCCTGTTGTGGAGAATCCATTAGTAATATTGGAATGTGAAAAGGCTCTAGCATAAGCAAGCCCAACTAATTCTGGTACATTTTTTAGAGAAATTGTTTGTCCTGAGTGGTTAACCATCTATGCATCCGCTTGCTCATTATAATAACGTTTAAATGAGCCAAAGACAGAAACATCTAGTGGTTGAAGTCGATGTAGCAAAGTTGTATCAAACCTCTCCGAATGACAAATTTATAAAATAAGCACAATATTGAAAACAAGCAATTCGATTTTAGAAATACCAGCACTTGTGCCATAGTTTAAACTAATTGCAGAAAATTCAAATTGTTCTTTTGAAAATCATAAAATCTTACGTTAGCTAAGGGAAAACTTACATTGAACAGTAGGAAAACAAAAGCTAACCTCTAAAACTGTCACTTTACCTACGTTTACTTCTATATTGCATATTAGACTAGTGCGTTAACTACAACCCACGTTGCATTCATGCAGAATGTCCTACCAATATATACAATGTAAAATACGAATGTGTATCAAGCCTCCCGACGTATCAAGCCTCCCTTGTTTCCCCTAAATATAAAATTTGATATTGATAACTTTAGCCATTTAGTCGCTGTCGTAGTGACACCTACACAGACATGTAAATATGGTCAAGGTCAATCGCGGAAATTTTTGTTCATGTCTATAGTACTCTTATGCGTTTAATAAATCGTAGAGTGGTTTATAAACGTATGTAAAATAAAAGAATATCGGCCTATAGTCTGCTATGCTTCTTCTAATTAATAGGGGCGATCAAAAGGCGCGACAATCTTATATCCATCTCCTAACTCTTTTGGAATAATTCACTAATCGAAATTCAAGGCTATATTATCGTCTACACAACCTCTTGCTTATTACCCTATGCCTGATTTGATACTATTGTGCTACTTGTAATTTCCCTTCTGCTCTTCGGTCGATAATACAGGCACCTCTGTCGTCGCTTTGTTCAGTGAAGAAGGGCGTAGGTCTAACAGATCAAATTAGACCCTGGCCCTGGACCCTGATTAGGGCCCTGGCTTAACACCTGATCGGGAAGTACTTAGAGAGAATTTACCAGAAGGAACCGTCATACACCAGTCAACAAGTTTTATTTATTTAGGTCTAGTATACTTATCTCCACTTGGGTACTAATTAGGAAGAAAACGGGAGTTAAATAAAACCTACAGAAGTTTGTTCATTGCACTAGGGTAAAACACCCAATTGTTGGCACTCCACCAGTTATTGGCACTAAGGCTATAATTTCTTATTTTATAAGCCTCCAGGAGTGATTTTCTTCAAGATTTTCGTAGAATTGACATCCAGCAACACTCTCACTTCTTCATTAATTCGCGCATGCGTCAACGTTCACATAATGTCTGCCTAGTGTTGGTTGAAATGTAACGACTCTAAAACAAGGTAAGATTTTAACTTATTTTTTAAGATGGTGGTCGTAATCGATTGCCTATAATGTTTCCCAGTTTTGACCAAAGTGATCGCCATAATGTTTTTCGAAATTACTGAACTATTTAACACGTATTTAGATCTAAAGAGTATTTAAATTTTTAAGGTTAATATTAATTTTTGGGATGCCAACTATTGGTAATTCCAACTACCAATAACTCCAGTTATTGGTAGTTGTATTATAGTAACGAAGATGTGTATAGTTTTCCAAGTGTAAATGCGTATTGTTGCAAAATACTTTATTTCTTCTACACAGTTCAATCCTTTTAATAATTATTGTTAATATATAGTATTGCATAACTCTTTTATGCAGTTCTGTGACTTGATTAAATTAAAATTATAAGTTTCTTATATGAATAGTTGTATTAATATATCCTAAACAACATATTGATGACAATATTTATTCTCTAACATTTTACGAACTAAACTGAATTATGCATCATCATTTTGGTGTTTAAGTGTTCAAAATATTTGATCAACTATACCACTTTCATTACCATAATGTCCTCTGTTCCTCCATTTTTAACGCAAATAATAATGAGTATAGCGCCCTTTCGTCGTCACCTCTTAATTCTTCCAGAAAATAAATCACCTGAATCACCGGAGAAAATGATGAGGCAATTAAATGTGCCTGAAAGCGTGTAATGATGTACACTCGAAACTTCCTTTTGATTAAAAAACCCATCTGCTGGAGGCCAATAAAGAGAAAATTAATAAACATAAATTAAATCCACGACATATTAATCCCTTAATATGACGGAGAGTATTTTCTTTTCATAGAAGTAATTCAGACATACTTTCCTAAAAAAACATATTTTTTATATTTACAAGAGACTTCACTATAGTATGGCGCTATAAGTACATATTATATACAGAGTGATTCAATGGATATTTCAAAATGCTCGAATAGTGAAGAAAGCGTTAGAAAGTTACTGCTAATTAACGAACGTGGTACCATCAAGTGGATGAATGTAAAATTTGCTTGTGAAAAAACACGAACAAGTACCAACGCTTGCGCGAAGAAATTGTCATTTCCAGTAAGTTCAAATTAACTAAAACAAATGAGAAAAAGTTTACAGAAATTTTCCAATATAATAACTATACTTTGTATAACAATAAAGGAAGAAATATTTTTGCTTCAACAAAATTTCTATGCAATTACGTCGGGTTTTAAGAAAGGTAACGATAGTTACGTCGTTAGCTTATAGATGGCGACAGCTGGATAATTCTAAAATTTATTCAATCTTAAACTAAAAATGTAAATGAAATATACAAATTAAACCTTAAGAAAAACAGAAAAAAACTCCAACTAAAATTATTTAATATTCTGCTAAATATAAAAGACTCGCTATAATGAATAACTAATAAATAAAAAAATCATAAAGGATACGAAAACAACAACAAACCATACTTGCTATTATCATACCATGAGTACATGCCCCTAAGAAATGAACAAATTTTGTTGCAGTGCAACGTCAAATAAATATTGAGAAATTATCTTAAATATATAAATTATCATAAACTGTAACAAAATGCACAATGTTTCAATCAAATATTTTTTATATTATCCTTTATACTTACAATCTGTCTTAAATTTCTTAACCAGATATTAGGTATTTTTGTGAATGTCAGTGGACATGAAGGAAAGCAATTCCAGTGAATTTTTCCATATTTACAAACTAGATAAATTATCCTGTATAACTAAAGCTATATACACTTAATTAATATTTAAATGAAAATTCTTTCAAATTATGTAACTCGGGATTATCTATAATTTTAGTATCAACAATTTTTGGCTATCTAGATTATTATGTCAATAATGTTACTAATACTTCGCCAGGAGACACCTATATAAAAAAAAAATAATTCTAGCTAGATATTTCGTTGTATTGGATAAATAAAATGAGTCATTTAGTTGTGTGAATTATTCATAGAATTACACGAAATAATTTATCTACATATCGAATAATATGTGTTACAAAAAACGAGTAAATATTGTTTTTATTTAGAGTCTTTTCAGACAGAAAATATTGCATCCATGGTGATTCATTTAGTATATTTGTTTACTTGCTCAAAGTTCATATTGCGGAGAAATGTTTAACATTAAAGTAAGTATGTCAATATAATTATTTTCTTAGAATATGTATTTTTAAAAAAACATCATTTGATAGGCTATTGTAAACAAAATAGTGAGATTCTTAGAAAACATTATAATGTTAAATTAGGTAGCTCATGATTACATTAGGTAAAAATGACCAACGCAAATACTATGTAAAACTATGTATTTCCTCTATAAGCAAATTTAAGAAAAACACAAAAAACGTGTATATCTTAATTTTTGTATAAAACTGGTACAGTGTTGAATAAGATCAAAGTTGATGTAAAATAAAAGAATTTTCTTCGTCTTCTAGTCTATAGTAGATTTTTTTGTTATAATTCACCTGGTTTGAAAAATAATTGATAAAGTTTCAAAAAACTTTTCCAACTGTCTTATGTAAACACCAAGTTTTGCAACTAAAACGTATATTAAAAAAGATAGAGTTCCCTTTAAGTTATTTTTTTTTCAAAGAAGAGAAAGGTAAGTACATTGTATATTAAAATACTTAGAGTTAAAGTCTTTAAGACACATCGGGCGTTACGTTCTCGAAATCCTTAGTATCGGAAACATGAGAATTCTCGCCTTCACGATCAACAATTGTGTAGAGATGGGATTTCTTCTACGGTCAGACCCCTTCTCCTAATGAGTTATTATTGAGGACTTATTGCGTTTTCAGCCATTACCAGTAACATCTTTTACTTTCTTATACGTAGTATAAGGAAGTATTAGGATGATGAAACTTTTCGACCTTGAGATTTTTACAGATGTCCACGTTTTGAAGTCCCCTGATACCGAAAAACTAGTTTAAAAAAAATTTCTCCCTCCCTCCCCCCTCTCTTCCTCTTTCTCTCTCTCTCCCCTCTCTGACCACGATAGCGGTCAAATAATTTCCCTCTTGAGCTCTTATTAGATTTCAGTAAAATCGGTAGACCGGAAGTAGTAGTTTACATCAGTAAGAAAACGAATTTTGCCAATATATATATATATATTGACAATGTAAAAATCCTTTGCACAGAGACAAACTATAGAAACAGATTGTTTGCTGAAATGTGGACCATAAAAAAGAACGAAAGTGACACTGTAAATTTCAAGACCGACACTAACAACCTCAGTATCATTTATTCTTACATTCTTAAGAAATTATTTACAGTAACATAACTACAATAACACCAGTACGAAAATTTTTGCAAACCCCTGTATTGCATATTAATTCGAAGTTCCCATGATGCAATTTCACCTGACATGCGTCGATTGATGTAACGGTCGAATTTTAAGCTCAGTCTTGTCTCCCGCCTGAAAGTGAACTAACCTACAAACTGACACGTGTATGATTATTTTAAGAAGTGTTATTAATATGTTTTTAATGTATTAGTAATTTTAATAATTTAATTTTATTTTATGACACAATTTTATCAGTGCATTATATATTTTATATCTTATACAATTTTTAAAAATGTTTAAAATTTTATGCCTCCGTTCACCAACTCAAGTTGTAAGTTATTAAAAAAGCATTATTGACTTGTTCATTGTTTTCACGCAAAATAAAAAATGTTTTTAGCTTTTCCTCTGAGGATGTTACAAATTGTAACGAAATATTAGGAATAAAGAACAAATGAGCACTTAATTTGTCTATAAATTGACCGCATTCCCCAATACTTATTTCTTCCTAATGTTGTGACGGTCGTTACTTCCCTTCAACTACTTATATATATATATATATATATATATATATATATATATATATATATATATATATATACTAAGATTAAACAACTTTATAAAGAATTCAAATGGACTCAAAATTAATTTGCGAAAATTTTTATTAGAAAAGTTTTTTGAAATTCTTTTACTCTTATCGAAAATGAGTTTTTTGCGAACATCTCGCAAGTCATGCTTTTTAGGCAGGTGCGTTACGAGCATAAAAGTATTTAAAACATAATTTTCAATACCTTTTGTATAAAAAACATTGAAAATTCGGACCAGAAGTAACATTTTTACTCTTATCGAACGGCGACTTTTTGAAGATATGACGTAAATTATGCATTTTATATACAGGTTGAGTCATCTCCACGGGTAAGGCCGATTATGCTTTATTATATATAATAACAAATGAGGTGTGGCCACCACACGACTTTCTTATACGTATGAGCGTTTCAAACTATACAATTTTAAGAAATTTTTTATACAAAACTTATTCAAAATCCTATTCTAAGTACTTTAATTCTCTTAATAAATCGCAATAGAATGCATACTTTGCAAGATATTCGAAAAAAAAGTGCTACTTGCTAAGAGTAAAAGTGCCACTTCCGGTCCGAATTTTGAAATTTCATGTATACAAAAAATATTGCAAATTCAACCCTAAATACTTTTGTACTCTTAATAAATATATATAGTAGTATATAATTTACGACATATCTGCAAAAAATCGCTATTCGGTAAGAGTAAAAGTGGTACTTCCGGTCCGAATTTTGAAATTTTTTTTATACAAAAGAATATTATACTTTTAAACTCGTAATGTACTTGCCTAGAAAGCATGACTTGCGAGATATTCGCAAAAAACTGATTTTTGATAAGAGTAAAAGACCTACTTCCGGTTGGAATTTCGAAAAACTTTTTTAAGATAATTTGTCTCAAATTTAATTTTGAGTACATTTCAATTCTTTATAAATTTGTTTAAACTTAGTAATTGACGAAATATTTGCAAAATTCGATTTTTTCACTGAAGTAAACTGCTACTTCCGGTCTACCGATTTTACTGAAAAACTAATTAGATCTCAAGAGGGAGATTATACACGTAAATACAAAATTTGGAATTGATATCTACAGCGGTTTGACCGCTATCGTGGTCACACAGAGACAGACATACAGACACACACATACACACAGAGAGAGAGAGACATTTTTTAAAAACCACTTTTTCGGTATCAGGGGACTTTAAAACGTGGACATCTGCAAAAATCTCGAGGTCGAAAATTTTCATCATCACAATACTTCCTTATACTACGTATAAGAAAGTAAAATATAACCATAGTTATAGTTTTTTAAATGGAACAGCCTATATATTATTTATTTTTTATTTTTGTATTCCCCGTATAATTTTTAGTCAAAAAGTATATCAGTTCATTTTTGAATTTCTTATTAAATTTCACATCAAAAACATGTAAGACGTTAATACTTTAAAAGTGACTATTACTGAGCTATTGTCACTTTTTGATATAACTTTGTTTAATAATTAAAACCATAAAACTGACAAAATTATATCCAAAAGCGACAATAGCTCAGTAATAGTCACTTTTAAAGTATTAACGTTTTACATGTTTTTGATGTGAAATTTAATAAGAAATTCAAAAATGAACTGATATACAGGATGTTCCATTTGAAAAATTAACTTTTATACAAAAACGTGTCATATAATTTTAATCCAATTTTCTGCACATGCAGTTAGTAACTGTAAAAAATAAAACATGCTTCAATTGATAACGTGATCCAAAACATTTTTTAAAAACCACATTTTCGGTATCAGTAAACGTCAAAACGTTAATATCTGCGCAAAAATCTCGAGTTCGGATATAAAATAATATTTCATAATCCTAATGATTCTTACTGCTAAAAATTCGAATGAATAACATTACTATACAAAAATTTATTGATCAATATCTATATAATTCGATTTATCAATTACGAAAGATTTATAATTCTAATAGAGTTATTTTTTCGTCCGTAATCGCCTGCATACGTTATTTATTATTTACCCCTGGAGCAATGTATGTATGTGTATAATATTAACCCTTCGGGATTACTTGTAAATATACATAAATTTTCATGTAATGTTGGAATACATAATTACTTTCGGAGAAGATTAAATATGCAACAGTTGTAAAGCTCGAGCGTTAAATTTATTATTCGCTTTACGAACGAGTAGCTGGAAAGAAATTAATACAACACATAATTATTCAGCAATTAGAGGTGATAAATTTCAGCAGTGTATATACGAACATACATTTCTGATTTTCCAAGAAGTTCCCAACCATTTTGTTTCGCTATACTAAGCTCCAAAGTCATTCGATTAATTGGTTTAATTAGATTCCCGTCTGGCTGTATATTTTCAAGATTTTTGGTTTAATTAGTAAATGTAAGACACTTAACAATTATAAACAGTCTGATCAGAATACTGCTACACAAAATAAATTACCACAAATACTCTGATTCCGAAAAATTTATGAAATTTATATTTTGTATAAAGAGAATGTAATAGAGTTTGTCGCGGGAGTCGAAAGGATGTGGAGTATGGGGCCAATAGTACATTCAGAAGCACTTGGGAGGGCGTTTTACGCGGTATCCGACTCTGTGGCTTCCTGTAGCAAGCATTAATATGTAATTAAAAAATAGGGTGTGGTCACCACACGATTTTCTTATACGTACGTGCGTACCGATTTTTTTTTAAATATAAAGTTGTTCCAAATTAATTTAAAATACTTAATAAACCAGTAAGTAAAGGTGTTACCTCATGTCCGAAATTTCAAATTTTTGTATACAAAAAATACTCTAAATCCAATTGAAGACCATGGTGCAAGAAGGGGATATGTGTAATTTTTCTGAAAATTGAGATATTGACAGATATGAATTTCAAAAGGCGGTGTTTATATCTGGTGCAAAAATGGGAAACGTGCTGCTGATAGAAACTGATACATGAAGTAAAATAACTTATCCGATTCTGTCAAACGCCGCAAGAAGGGTATAAGTTACGTGTTACATGTTCCGTTCTTGCACCTTATAATTATTATTTGCTGCTTCATAATAAAGTATGTGATATATATTCGTATGAAACTACATGACAGGTACAACAAAAGAAACATATTGCTGTGACTCTTGCAAATTGAGGTTTATATAAAAATAATTTAAACCGTTCAATCAGTAAGTAAGAGCAGATCAAGCATACATCTTGTGCTGGGCCTTATGCTAGACTAAGATTCAATAAATTTTCTGCAAAATACTAGGTTAGGCAATTTTACATTTAACTAGGCTCAGTTAAAAATTACTAAAGAAAATTTTCTCTCAGGGGCAGAAAATATAAATAAACTCTCCAATCAAAATGAATACTCTTCAATTATTTCCAGGTCAGATAAAGAAAATAAAATGCAAAATAAACCTTATAATATAATTTATTAAGAATATTAAAGAATTTTTAAATTTATACAAGTATAAATGTCTTAAATATTACATAAATTTCTGCATGTCATGATTAAATAGTCAAACCAATAAACAAATTATGATTAATATAATGAATAATATCTAATACATTTTAATACATTTATTTTAAACCCTCATCATTTCTTTTATTCATCAATGATATAAGTTCCGATACATGAATAAGTTTCTATGTTAGAATAGTTAGAGAAGTTTCTATGTTAGAATAATGTTTAATCTATAAAATATTGTAAGTCCTAATTTTATTGAAAATGTTCCTAAGTATAATAAATCTTTTTGGAAAAATATTCTAAGTTCCGATTCATGAATAAACTTCTAAGTTAAAATAATATTTTGAAAGTATAAGCACCCCGTGCAGGTATTTAAGTTTAAACGGTTCACACCTGCTTGAAAAGTCTTTTCTTTTTAGAGAGCGGGTTTCACCAAGCATCTCCCGTTTTCTCATCATGTCCCGACTTATATACATATTTTTCTTCACAAAAACGTACGGTCATCCTCGGTACGATACCGATTCCACCTCTTCAATTGCATTTCTATAGTGCTGCACCTATCGGTAAAGTGATGTATTATTTATTTAAAAATGTAAACAAACATCCATCTCGAAGTCGACTTGTTTACGTTTGTGATTGTAAATAGTGTTTCGCGGAGAGTATTGTTTCGCCCGGGCTGATTCATTGAACGTATTCGGTCATAATATTTTCTTGCGCTGAAGCTTGGGGAAAACACTTTCTTGTGAGTATTCACTTGATATACCAGGCTCATTTTAATATTAGCTTCTTGAATAAAATTACGATAATATTCTTATATTATTTTACTTAAATTAATTTAAATTTGCCAAAATACTAACTTAATAAATATTTATATACAGGTTATCATGATAAAATAAATAAAATAGTAATTAATTAAATTAAATCTAGAAGTGATCTTGATTATGCTTATTTACAATTTACCACCAAACTCAAGATCACTGCAATATGTAAGTTATATTACAAGAGCCATAACTGTAGGGGCCCTTTAAAACACTCCACCATTTGGTCTAGGATGTAGGAAAAAACATGCAGAATAAAAACCTATATCACAGCGCAACAAAACTAAAGGTCTTTAGTTGTTAAGGCCCAAGCAACGACCTCTGGAATTAAATTATGTAAATCTGTATATTCACATTCAAATTTAGCTAGAGGACATTCTTCAACAATATGTTTAACTGTTTCAATCTCAGCTCCGCAATCACAAGCTGGACTCGTAATCACATTCCACTTGAATAAATTCCATTTCCTTCGCCAGTCCCTCTAAGTAGTTACATTTGTCTTTGGATATACATTCGATATTAAGTTGAAAAATATTAACAACTGGACCAATGTTCCTAAAAGAAACACAATATGAATTCAAACTTGAAAAAGTATACCTGTGACCGTGAGGATCTTGGGGATCTTGTACGGTCTTCCAAGTGATGGTTATTATAGTCAACATTACATTCTCCATTTTGGACAATCGTAAAGATGGTTACCATCAACCAAAATCAAATAAAATTAAAGAAATATAGATTAAAACATAAAAATAACTAGGGAAATAGAAACTTAAAAGTGACACTAGTCAACATCATAAATCCTCCCAAAGTTCACCTACCAGAAAATCGTCTAATTTATTCTGGATTTTACTTTAGAAAACAAGAACAAAATTATGGCACACGTGTTTACATGTATTCATAGATGTATTTTCATTATATTCTTTGGAAGTTCATCAAAATCTAAACAAAAGTTGTTGTGATTAAGATTAAGATTTTAGGAATTGCATTAGGTAGGACGTTTTATCTTTATTTACGCCGCATATATTATGTAGTTGAGGTTTTGCGGTTGCTACATATTAATGACGTTCGATCAGCCTCCTTTTCTTTACAGTATGTTTTGACCAATAAGTTGGGCAATTAGGCCAAATACATGGTTTTGCATTGTCTTTTAAACGAGGGAACTTAAGTGAATACTACAAAAAACGAGAAAAGAATATTACAATGATCGATTAAGTCTGATGATGAATTTTGATACTGAAAACGTGTATAACGCAGAAAATTATCCCTCTTCAATATCTCTGACTTTTATCGAATACTACTACAATAATTATGAGTTCATAAATCAGACATTCACCATTGGTATATTTATTTATTGAAGGAAATTTAGCATTCAAAATTATACATAAATAATTGAACACTTACCGAATAAGTTTCTGTGATAACTTCACGTATAATATCTTCTTTTAAAAAATGTTTTTCACACAAAATGTCTTTAGTTGTTAATTGTTTGTCAGTACGAGGTATAGCACTCCACTCTTTCAATTTGTTTTTGGGTACCTTAAATAAATAAGCTTTCTCTATTGTCACTATAGCCACTATGACATCTAGGTGCAAAAAAGTATCTTCGGGACATTTTCAAAAATTAAATCTGCACGCTAGCAAGATTTTTTTTTCGCGCCAAGCGCCTTTTCCATCTTTGTCGCTGCTTCTCTATCGCACGCTGACCACACTCGAGACCTGTTCGTCTGTCACGAAAAGATACCGTCTGTGTTCACCTTCTTTATTATACGAGTACATCCGTGCTTCAGATTCTGCAGAAACACCCTTACGTTTCTGCTATTTGTGGATCCACAAATCCACTTTCGTCGTAATTCAGCAGATTTTCCGGGGGAAGATTCTTTAAAGACACAGCTAAGTTGTCGTAACATTTATTCATGACCTTGGCGGTTGAGGCAACCCTGAACTAAATCTTTTATATCATTTTATTTTAGGGGAAACCCCCAATCACGTGCTACCAAGATTTGTTTTAGAAATGATATTTTCTTCAGCTTTCGAAAGATTAGTTTCTTCACCCGAAGTGTTCATATTTTTGCTGTTGAATTTTCTCTCGAGAGTGGTCTTTGAAATGTAATACTTTTCTGCAGCTATTCTACATTCCAGCTTATTCCACATGTGCGTAAGCAATGTAGGCTCCCCTGAACAATAGGAAGGACTTTGCCATGGGAATTACTTTTTTTTTACCTGTAGTAATGTTTTTTTTTCTTTATGGAATTCGGTAATGTACGCGCGAGAAAACTTAACAAGTGATCACAGTAAAACTATGTTACAGTGCTCTACATATTTTTTCTAAGTTTGACTACTCGTTCATAGAGGACGGGAAATAAAATTGCGAAACAGTACTTGTTGTCCCAAGTAATGCGACTGTCCCAAGTCACCCAATTCTACGGTATGTGGTCAAAATTCACAACGCATTCAATGTAATCAATAACGACATTCTGTGAACTACATATCTCAATTTCAAAGCAAACACGTTCTCATTTAATTTACAAAGCGAAACTTCAATTTCCTACCCTCTGCTAATGCTAATTGATGAAAGCAATAGTTCTCGTTTAACTCAGCTATGTTTATAGTTCGCATTATATGTACGCACATCTCTAGATGGCGTCTCGTTCACCATCGCGCCGAATTGTTACAGGAATATCTCTCAATTATGAGTATTTATTGGAGCATTACATTTGAAATAATTAATTCAGCTTAGTAATATAGGACAGCGACTTTATTAGCAATATCAAATGGGCTACCGCAGCTCTGGGAAAGCATAAATGTCAAGTCTTCTCTAATTGCATTGTCGTATATCTACACCGATGTTCAGCAAAATACGAACATATAGTCTGTTTCAAGATATAGTGGGTAGTCATAAATAAAACCATTAAGGATCTATTTTGCTAATTGCTCCATAATCTGGCGATGGTAAACACGAATGGTTAAGTGCCTGACAGCTATCTATGCCGGCTTAAGGGTATTAAGAAAAAAAAGGAATTGATATTAATTTATAATTTTAACATTCAATTCATTCGCACTGTATCGTGAAACAGACTATACTTCCCTTTTCTATAGCAATAATGAAAATAAAACAATCATAACAATGAAGAAATCAATATTTATTATCATTTGACATATCACAGATGGATTTCCAACCATTGTCAAAATATAAAATATAAATTAACTACTGTTGATATTGAGAAGGTATTTAGGAATTATTATGATAAATAATTCAAATTTCAATATCAAATCTATCTAAAATTTATAATATATCGCCCTCTATTATCGTTTGAACAAATTACCTAATAATATTACAGTAAGATACTGTTCGACAAAAATATGATAGATGTCCTATCACTTAAGTGATATCAAAGCCGTCACGTAACTTCGATTTACATTGTTGAATTTGATTCTGGTAACCTCAAAATATTGATCCTTATGTAACCCTATCTAATAGTGCCCAAAAGAAATAATTTCTGAATAACTTGAAAATAAGTCTTTAAACATTAACTTTATTAATAATTTTAAAATAATGATATAGAACGAAAAAAAAAAAAAAGTGGCACTTCTCAACCATACGATGATAACAAGGTGCATTATTGGTAATAATTAGAGAATTTTAATAATTACTATAGCATCTTTATATCCAACAGGTGCAGGTCTAATTCCAGAACAAAATTGACAATGTTGAAATATTCATAATAAACCCACTTGTGTCCTTTTTAAAATTGTAGTATGTAAATCAGCCCTCAAATATGTACCTTAGAGTTTACATATTCAACTTACTATTAATATTAGTGACCAAATAACGTCTAGCAAAGTTGCTTCACTTCAGCCCGGAATTTTCTCCACTAGAATTTTATACATCTACAAATTTTAATATATAAATTTAATCTAAAAATGCAAAAAATTACAGCTATTTACCAAGAATTTTCCTTGTACTACATTTCGAATAATCAATTCCCCTTTTCCGAAGTACCTTGCGAAAACATATAGTTTTCTATTGGTACTCGACGTAACTTCCGAAATATATTATAGTAAATATGCAGCACACATTAAATGAAACAACTGAATGTGTGTAATATTAGAATAATTTAAGTAGAAAAGAACAAAACAAATGTGAAATCTGTCAAATGTCAATAAGAGTAGGTTTGATCGGTTTGATATAATCCAATCATATTGCATATATATTTAGCACGTGATTTTAAAAATGCTCAGCGATTACCAAGTAGTTCATAATGCTTTGGATAGATGGCGTCATTTAAGGATCGTTACTTTGAAGTTATCAGAATCAGAAAAATCTGGTTATGTGACGGCCTTATATCTCGCAATGATAGCGTGATACAGTTAGCCTTGATGATATATTATTAGGGATGCGCATGCTATATCGATGTTTTGGTTTCGATGTTCGATGTTTCCGCCGCGATGTTTGCTGTTCGATACATCAAAAAACTTTGATTTTTTTAAAAAAAACTTAGACAATTAATAGATTTGATTTATATATTATTTATTTGATTATTTCTTGATTATATTTCATTTGTATATTTAATTTATGCAATGAATTTTTATATAAATATCAACACGTACATTTTGTTTTTCTAAAAAATATGATTAACTTTGAACTACTATTTCTATTCAAAGAATATAATATAATATATTCTTCTTTTAGTTAATGTTGTCATGGAAAAAATACGTTTATAAAAATTTCTCTGTAAATGAACAATTTTTAATCTATTGGTTAGAAGATGGAAGGGAGAGAAAGAATTTTTCGAGAATAATATTAACACTGAGTAATATATAACGTGAGCTGTCAAATCAAATATTAAAGGAAATATAATTTGTTGAAAAAAAAAGGTCTCATCAGTCTTACGGCTCGTGAGTTCAATAACAGGTAAAGCAATTTTTTCAGATAATGACTACCGCATAACCAATCATACTGATTGTATCACAATATTTTTAATTTTCGCACACACGCTTATTTGTCTTTCCATTTTGCCTCTTTACTTAACATCCAAGTCTGGCACAGGTATTTCACTTTTAAAAAAGTCTTCTTGTCTTCTTCATGCCACAACGAAAAACGTTTTTCCAATAAAACACGGACGGGGTCGTACAATAGTAATGACATTTATCACGACAATGCAAAACACACCTAGAGATACCGATAAATACAGACACAGACCCAACGAATGCAGACGCAGACTGAACGAGTGAAGCAACTTATTGTGTTGCTTCACTGGGATGATGTAATGCGATCCCCTCTCGCTTACAGCCTACGTATCGTTGCCATGGCAACCGCATAAACAGGGACTCAAGTTGCGGCGAATTGTGAATAGATTCACTTTGTCAAGTTTGTCGTTTTGCTCGTTTCAAATATGAAAATATGAACATATTAATAATACCTTTTTATTGTAATATTATTAGTATATATAATAATATTTTTCTTATACGAATGCAATTAGTTTTAATTCATTTTCCCGGCGAAAAATTTAAGAAATTTGCAATAAATTATTCACTAATTGAACGGAAGTTTAAGGTCAGTCAGCGCTTCACTTGATTAATCAAGAAAGCCGCCACTAGATATCATAGAGAGCTAGACGTTCAATCCCTCTATTAGTTTAATCTTATGTGTGAAGAAAGAAAGACAAAAAAGAAAAAGTGTTGACATTTCATTTAGTTCATGACACACCTTAAAATTTTTTGCAAAAGAAAGGCTGCAAGTACCTTGCATGTATTCATACGTATATGACGAAAAATAATGCATTGTTTCATGTTACCAAGTAAGCTAGTAAAGCGTAAAAAACGTTTACATGTAATAAGGCAATCACGTCTATAGAAATTGTAGCCGTCAACAGTCACAAAATCAGTCGAAATACCTATGGAAAGCCGTGTCTCTGCTATTCCTATAATATCAAAACCTGTATTTGTAATAATATCCGTAAATTCCCCAAAACCAGCCGTAAGCGACCACATATTGATATTTGCTATACGGAAATTAGGCATCTTAATAGTAGGTATAGCATGTACCTACAACTTGGGTAGCCCGAAGCCTTAAGGAATTGAGAAGAATATAATTGCTTTTTTAGGACATATTGAAATTAGATGTTGGTAATGTACCTGTTAAATATTTTTAAAAAATAATTTATTTTTTAAAAATAATTATTGAATAAAATGCAGAAGTTCCCGTGCGAGATGTTTATCGCTCAAGAATCAGTATATTATCTACTTATCATCCTACGATATATAACGCTTCCCCTCCTAGACAGAAAACTACGTTGACGAGATTATCAACTGGTCAACGGATGGTTTCCTGGAATTTTCGGTGCCTCAGCTACCTTTATAGATTCTTTAAATCTTATTTTTCTGACAACAAAATAATACAATATGTATAGTAATGCTTACATTTCTTTGTTTCTTTCTTCCTTTTCTTCTTGTAGTGTCGATTTTGAGACTCCTTGGGACAGATGTCTGATGTCTAGGTTCCCTGGGTTGATCGATTTGAGATCCGGCGTAGGAGGTAGCATAAACCGTAAAAACGAAACACTTTGACAAACAGTTTTATTTACAAAATCGTCATTAACATCCTACTGACTGCGCCAGATAAATATTTTTAATACTTTATTTTTTAAAAATATTTATTGAATAAAATACAAAAGTTCCCGTGAGAGAGGTGTATCGTTCAAGAACCAGTTAATTCAAACGTGCTTAAAATACATGTTCTATTACTGTCATCTAATTCTACTGAAGAGTTCTTATCGCTGCGTGACTCTCAATGCGTTTATTTATTTCTTTTTCGTTATGGACAATATGTAAATAATTTTTGATTAGACTATGCTTTAAATTTAAGGTTGTGTGTGTATATTTAAGTTCTTACAGAAATTTGGTTCTGAATACACCTAGCGTATAGAATATTTGTCTTAAACAATGTTGGAATAACTATTTTCTTTAATTAAATAAAAGTAATTAACAGTATACAATATGATTTACCCGCTTCGAATGAACTCGCCATTTATAAAGATCACTATGGGTGCATGCAAATTTTTATTATGTTTCCTCCTCTTTGTTATTTTCTCGATGGGACTAGTTTACCTCTTTATATTTATGTATAAACTGTGTGCGATCTGTTAAAGTAGATTAAAAATATAGTCCTATTACATATATATATTTTTCCGAGGTTCAATTGGAGGGAAACTTTGCGAATGGGGTTTTTGTACGATACGTCAATGTTGATTTTAGCGTCCCATCTGCAAAACAATACAGCAATTGCTCCTGAATGGATTAGTCTAAACGCCCTGCTCTAGTAGCTGGTGGCACCCCGAATCGATTTGACGTAACGACGCACGGTCTGTTTTGTGTGCGACACAAATAAACTCGAACACAATGGAACTGAAAACAATACGAGAACAATGTGAAATATTTCTGTTTAATCATATTATTTATAGAACTCAATAAAATTACACCACCCGATGCATAAATTAAAATAAAAATGAGATCTTACAGAAGGGGATCTTTTTCCAACAAGGAAATGTAAGCTATAGTGTACCATTGAATTGTGTTTTTATAGAAAGGGCCATTAACAATATAAATCGTACTTCATAGTACGTAAAATGGTAATTATGTTTGTTTCCGTTGTAGGTAAGTATGGAAACAAACATTTTCGTCATTCACATATTAAAACTTTCCAGGTAATAAATAATCAACCCAAAAGTTAAAGTCAAGTAAATATTTAGTGAGTAATTGATAGAGAAGGTAAACGTTAAATATCCGACGTCTTCTGACATCTTCAGGGTAACTCTGAGAAGAACTCTTTCTTGCCAAAGTTGTTTTTGATTTTATTTGCGGCAGGTTTGGGGATAGAAGCTGTGTTATCTGATATAGATTTTTACTGTTCAAGCTCAGTAACTATTAAGCTGACATCTGTTTTTAAGCTACACTTTTAATCACAGATGTAAATGCGCAGTAGTTATGGTGTATGCGATCTATGTTGCAGTGCTAAACGTTGATCGTCCTCTATGGTGTTGTGTAGATTGTTGTGTTTCTTGCTGTCATGAAGAATTGGTGTTCAGATCTTTTTGATCTCCAAGCTTGGTATGCTTATCGGATTAGTTGCTGTGCCATATGCCGTTTCTTATGTCCTCCTTCTGGTTCCATGTTCTTCGGTCAGAATTTTTCCGCTATTCCATTTGATTTGGTTGTCTGCTTCCCTAGCATACCGTGCGAAGAGGTATTTATTTATCGGTTTCTCCTAGGGTATGTGAACCAGTTTATTTTGTTCTTTGATTATAACATCTAGGGGCCTCTTGGTTTCTTCTATGCATGAATGCCCATCTTCACATGGTACTCTGTATACATAGTTCTTTGTTATGTCATTCACGTTTCCTTCCTTAGTTCTTATTATAGATGATCTAACAGTATTGGTTGTAGTAGTCGCAGTTCTGATGTTATATTTGTCGGCTATTCTTCGAATTTTCTTTGTTAGGGCAAGAGGTCATTCCGTACATAAGAATGTACGGAATGTCCATATGGTCCCCGGTCGTAGTAGATTTGGATTAGGAGGTGTTGTCCTGCTTGTTCTTTCCATGTCCAACGTGTTGTTACGTAATATTCTTTTCTTCTTCTTCTTTCTTATCCCGATCTTCCGAGCATATTGTCCTGGTCCTGTCATAAAGGCACCTTGCTAAATTCTATATGGTGAGCGTGATTGGAGTTAAAGTGTAGGTATTGTCCTGTATGCATGGCCTTCTGTACACTGGGGCCTTTAGCTTGCCATTGCCTAATTTCTGAAAGATTACATAGAAGAAGGATATCTTGTTCCCTGTTTGCGCGAATTTTATGGTGCCTTCTACTTTAGCCAGGTGCTGTAGGAAACCTTCCAATATATGTTCTTCGTGTTGCCTCTTAACTAAGGTGTCGTCGATGTATCTACAAGATTTTTGGTTTCAATTGGTAGATGTTGATTGCTCTCTGGTCGAATATTATGGAGGATGGAAGCCATTGTCACTTCATATTCTTGTTGAACGGATTTTTCCCTAACCTGGAAATATTAAGTGTTTACCTAGGTTATAGACTGCTCTTGAGTATAGCTCGGGTTGGTTCTGGCGGTACGTTTGTGATGAAGCTAGTGGCGTCAATGCTAACCATTTTATATCTCCCGGCTGCAATTTTCATCTTTGATTTGGTTTACGAAGTGCGTATTTCTTATTGCGGAGTGGCTATTTCCTGATATGGTGAATCTTACTAGTGGATGGCACGGAATGTGCCTGGAACTAGTTCTAGCGGAATGTCAGGCATGTAGATTTTTGATAGTCAGTACAAGTGTGGTGACTGACTGTAATGTGGTTTAAGTCTATACCTGGTGAATTCTGTATATTTGTCTTGGTGAAGGGAAGCCACTAGTTGGGAACTTTGTAGATATTCGTTAGTGACGTACCATAATTACATCTCTTGTGCCAGCATTGGTGTCTCGATTTTGATACTGCTATTCATAAAGGCTACCAAATTTTGCGACGATAGAAGAATGAATTAAATATGCGCTGCACTAAATATTAAAATTTAGAAAAATAACAACAGAATTAAATGTTTTATTCAAATAGGTACCTACGTAATGAGAAAAGTATAATTATTAGAGAAAATGTGAAATATTATAATAATTATGAAAGTATTACTATTAGGAAAAATAAGTAACTAGAAATGAGGAGCAATTCACACGGAATATTATCTATTTCGAATATTTCTTTTCTTTTCCTAGTCGTAAAAAGCTCTTCTATTTTTTGTGGTGCAAGCTTTAACGCGTTTTACTTCATACAAATGTCGATTTGTTTAGGGTTGCCATTTTTAATCGTCATTAGATACGCTTTAGTGTCTGCAATCACTGTCACTGCCCGATCATCAGCAAAGGCAAAAGCAAATACTCTTTACCCGTTGTCCAGCGTGATTACCAATACATTATTGTATACAATTTCCATCAGATATGGAGGAGGAAAAACGTGAGGAGGTAAAAGAGAAGGTGGTGGGATTATATAGAACAATTGGAGTAGAAATTAGTTCAGAGGTAGACATCAATTAAATCATAAAGAAAAGGGACAGATGAAAAGGATAGTGACAAGGCAATGGAAAGGAAAACGAGGGAAAGGAAAGAGAAAAATGAAAAAGAAGACTAGTAAGTTGGAATATAAGAACGAATCTAGTTACAGGTACAATGGAGGAAGTCGCTCTATAGGAAATAAGATGGAAGGGACAATGTAGAATTGATAAAGAAGAATTCACACTGTTCTATGGAGGTGAGAATGAACAAGGACAGAATATATAATCAAGCGAGAAGAAACTTATTGGAGTTTAAGAGAATAAATGAAAGGATTTCGTACATAAGATTGAAAAGCGATATAGCGAATATTATCACACTCATAAACGCATATGCGCCTTCTGAGGTAGCATCAGACCAAGAAAAGGACGAGTCCTATGACGAAATAGAAAAGATTTGCGAGGAGAGACCGAAACATGACATACTCATTCTTAAGGGAGATTTAAGCGCAAAGATGTGAAAAGAAGAACATTCGAAGTCAGTGTGTGGAAAAGAAACAGTTCATGAGGAAACGAATAACAATGGAACAAGACTGGGAAACCTAGCAACAGAAATGGATATGTTCATAGTCAGCATAAAATATAGAGGATATTAAGAAACTGAAGATACGGGATTGGAGGAACAGGGTCCAGGATCGAGATGCGTGGAAGAAAGTGACTGAGGAAGCAAAGTGGAACAATAGTTTAGAGTAAGGCAAGAATGGAAAAACGTTGAGTAACTCACCACAAGAAATGAGCGGTCACAATTCTAAGGGAACGTTAAATAAAAGAAAAAAACAATTAGTGGAAGATCCAAGGTTGCTTGTGGCGCATATTGTAAAAATACACTAAGCTCTGGCGCACTTCCGATTTCAACGGAAATGTACGGAACTTAATTTTTTCAAATGACACGCCCAACATATTTTTGGATTTTCTTGTACTGCTTTACAGTCTGTTCGACTGTTTCTTCTTTTTCAAAATTCAGCCAATAGTTTTTGAGTTATTAATTTTTTTTTAAAAAAAATTGACCAAAACATGTGTTCAGAAAAAAATCATTTTCACATTGTTTTTAAAAGTATAAACATTAGCTTTGGTGGTGCTTGTAGCCAAGAAAATTCTGCATAATTTGGTAAAGTTGCACTCGACAATACCTCAATAAACTTTGTTTTTTCAAGGCCTACTTCCTGAAATTTTCACATACCAAAAACTTATTTTTTTTAAATGGAACACCCAGTATTTTATTGAGGCATTTTGTTCCCTTTTTTTTTTCTCTTTCGTTTTTGTTAAAAATGGCCTAATACCTATCTTTTGTAATTTCTGAGATAATCCTATAGGAGCAATCAGCGGTCTATTAAAGAACTAGGAGCGCTGTTGTATAAAATACTGGGTGTTCCATTTAAAAAAAATAAGTTTTTGGTATGTGAAAATTTCAGGAAGTAGGCTTTGAAAAAACAAAGTTTATTGAGGTATTGTCGAGTGCAACTTTACCAAATGATGCAGAATTTTCTTGGCTACAAGCACCACCAAAGTTAATGTTTATACTTTTAAAAACAATGTGAAAATGATTTTTTTCTGAACAAGTGTTTTGGTCAAATTTTTTTAAAAAAAATTAATAACTCAAAAACTATTGGCTGAATTTTGAAAAAGAAGAAACAGTCGAACAGACAATTTAAAGCAGTAGGCAAGAAAATCCAAAAATATGTTGGGCGAGTCATTTGAAAAAATTAAGTTCCGTACATTTCCGTTGAAATCAGAAGTGCGCCAGAGCTTAAAGTATTTTTACAATATGCGCCACAAGCAATCTTGGATCTTCTAGTAATTGCTTTTTCTCTTATTTAAAACACAAAAGAGCAACCGAAGAAGCGGCTACTAATGACTCACTCTGTATATATTCCATAATGTAGAACCCAGAACCGGGCCCTGCTGCACACTTGTTTGATGTACTTCCTTCTTTATTTGGATATCTCTGTAATTTTGTATTACCTGTCAATATTTCCGTCATTTTTAATATAATATTTTCAATTCATAAAAAATTATAATTTTATATATACCGGGTGTCCCTCGAAGCGGTAAAGTCCATTATTGGTATCTAATAATGTAGATAGCGAATAATTTTTAATACAAAAATTGTAGATATCATAAGCTCTACAATTTAAAAACATTCTCATTTATACAGAGTGTGCGACAACGACGAACCAACATAAAATTATGTGTACTTTTAATGGAATGCTATGCATTTTTTTACATTTTATGATAGCCCTTGAAGGGCTGATTAAACTGACATCAACTTGTATTTGTCGATTTTCAACTGTTTCTGAGATATGGCGATTTTTCGTTAAAAATGTGCAACATTTGAAAAGTTGCTATGAAATAACGACTGATGATGAAATACTTTTTATAGGCTCAATTAGTAGAGATATCTTTTCAGTACGTGAAATTAATGTTTATTTTGACATATCTACGCATGTTATTTAGAATTACATACCGTTCGCAAAAGTTAAGAATTCTAAAAAAAAATAAATGGAACACTCTGTATCTATATGTTATTGAAAGGTACTTAGAATTCACTAATTAAAAATATACTTTCGATATTGCAAAAGTTATAGGATATTATATTTGAATAAACCCGATTACGGTTTAAAAATATGAATTGCCTTGACTTGCACTACGACGATAACTAACATCAATCGAAAAGAGTTTCTTCTATTATCCTTTCAAAAATAAGTATTTTTTGTTAACATTTTAAAACTCATGAAAAGTTTGCAATTTGATGAATTAGCAATAATATAAAAAATATCTCAGACGCTGTATGTCAAAAATTGTTTAAACGTTAAACTTAGATTTATAAGCTTCGTCTAAAGGGAAGTAAGTATGTAAATAAATTTACGTTAAATGCGAAATGAAATATTTAAAACCGGAATTAATAGTTTATATTTTGGGGAAAATGACTGTTTGCTGGCCAAAGATATACAACCAAAAATATTCAAATATGGGACTGCCATCGATGAGTGCTTTTTAGAAATTGTTAACGATATAAAGAAATTGACAGTATTCCGAAAGGTTCTTTTGTTATGCGTTCAAGAAAATCCTCATACAAGCGTGGGTAAACTTTCTAAAGTCCTTGATGTTAGCAAAAACTTTATTAAGAGAACCTTAAAGAAGATTTTTTAATTTGTTATATGATAACTTATAATTACTGGGGTACTTGAAAATAGTAACTTATATGTTCTTCAAGATATTGCGTAAGTTATAGAAGTTTTCAATAACGTACTTTTAGATACTTGTACTGACGATTTGCTTTTCAAGTGAAGTTATAAATCTAAGTATGACTTATTTAATTTTAAAGTAGTTAAAAATTTAGTCTGTATGACGATAAACTATTTTATGACACAGTGCGAGTGCGATATTTTAACTATTGTTAATTCATGAACTTGCAAACTTTTCATTTTATGAGTTTTAAAATTTTAATAAAAAATTACTTATTTGTAATAAGAAAATATTAGAAGTAACTCGTCTCGATTAATTTTAGTTATGCTATGTGTAATTAAGTCAAGGCAACTCATATTTTTAAATCGTAATCGGGTTAGTGAGATATAATATCCTATAACTTTTGCAATATTGCCCTCAGGCACTAGAGAGTATACATTTTTAGTTAGTAAATTTCAAGTACTTTTCAATGACATATAAATATACAGGATGTTCCTCTAAATTTTTTTTTAGAATTTTTAACTTTAGCGAATGGTATGTAATTCTGAAGAACATGAGTAGATATATCAAAATAAACATTAATTTCACGTACTGAAAAGACATCTTTACTAATCGAGCCCATAATAGGTATTTCATCATCAATCGGTATTTCATAGCAAATTTTCAAATGTTGTAAATTTTTTAACGAAAAATCACCATATCTCAGAAACAGTTGGAAGTCGACAAATACAAGCTGCATGATGTCAGTTCAATCAGCGCTTCAAGGGCTATCATAAAATGTAAAAAAAATGCATAGCATTCCATTTAAAAAAACATAAGTTTGTGTTGGTGCGTCGTTGTCGAACACTCTGTATAAATGAAAATATTGTAGGGCTTATGATTATCTACAATTTTTTGTATTAAAAATTATTCGCTATCTACATTACTAGATACTAATAATGAACATTACCCCTTCTATGGAACACCCGGTATAATAATATGTGAATACCTAAAATTAAAATAATTTTAGGTATTCTGACAGTAAAATCCGGAATTTTCTTCTAAATGACGTTAGAACAATAATTTTAATCGTTATAGAAGGGAACAAAAAACATTTCGACTTTTCTGCACGCTTAATTTAATCAGGATGTCATCACATCCCTAACTTTATCACGTACATTTTGCCATCCTATAAATTCCGGAATATTTAACTCGGATCAGACATTTAAAATCGGTCCGCGCTAAATATGTTATATGACCGCGCTCATACAACAATTGACTCAATGGCAGATTAGAGGCTAATATATTGTAGCCGATAATCAAATTATGGCAATTAATTGGGCAGACGGCGACTTACATGCCGCATTAATTAATTGCAAACAGGCTCGTAAATTCACAAAGCCTCCACGATAAATCTTGTCCAAATCTGCGGCATAAAGCACGGATACAAGATAGATGCATTAGTTCGAGCAGGGTTAAGGTCTTACAGATGTATCTTTCCCAGTCAGAAGGTGTCGTCACACGTTATCCCAGCATCGTTGACAGCACCGCTGCTACCGTAAATTCATCCGATATAGCCAGTCTGTGTAAACGCCAGAAGAACTGTTTTTTAGTCGATTCTTAGGGGACGTAATTCATACTAAAATTGGATTCTTTCCGTTAGTAGAGCCTTAGTTGGACAATCATATTTGTTTAAATGTCGGTAGTTTTGGGGAATCATGTTTGCACTTTCGTCGAACTAATGTTTTATATTTTTTATTTTAATTATTTAAAGTGTTAATTTCATTACGAGATCGCAATCTATTATACGACAGTTTTTAATATCTGTTTTACATGTACTATATTGTTGCCACGTATTTCATAATTTCTTTTGTTAGGATAACACAATGTATATCTAACAGTTTTTTTAAATTGTTTTATTGTACCAGGTGACCCAAGTTTTACCGCCACCGCCAAAATGGATCTTATTTATAAAGAAAAAATAATCAAATTTTGCGTAAAGTTAGATTAAAATGTACACTACATACTTAACATTAAAAACATGCCGCAAAATGTTTAAAATGTGTCAGTGGCAGCTAAAAAAACAAAAAAAAAACATTAACCAAAAATTTCATTTTTGGAATCGACTTTTTATGCAGATATTTTTTGAAACATATTTATCTAAATAGAAATCAAAAGCTTAGCTTACTTTTCCTTAAGCTTGAATTTTAGTGAAAAGTATCTAAATTGCATTTATAATTTACAACCTGCCTACACTAATCGACACAGTAAAGTTTGGTTATTTATGACCGTTTATTAACAAACATTCTCGTCGAAATGGTTAAGATCTTTCTAGGAGATACCGGCAGCCCCACTACTACTCCAGTTAGCTACGCCCAAGTTTTACCGCCACTGGCAAAATAACTCTTATTTATAAAATAACTTTTTTTATATTTCGTGAGTGACTGTATCAATAGGTGCACTTCAGATATTGCCACTTACTTCAATAAAATTAAGTCATCTCCTGAAACGTAATACACGTCTGGAGAAAATTAAGGGACCACCAGTAAATTTCAAAATAAAAATGAAACAAGATAACCAAATTTATTGAAACGAATAAATATATAAATTCATGTGTTTCCTTAGAGTTGATTTAAGGGCTATTGAAATTAACAACATTTACTTTTATGGCAAAAAAGAAAAAAGCCAAAAATTAAACTAAAATGCCATTGGGTCTTATCATGAACTTAAATCCTAATTTGTAATAAGTTAACAAAAATATCATTATTAATAGCGTGTATGCCATCCTCTTGCAGCAATACACGCTGCTAATCTTCTTGACATGCTTGAGATTAAGTTTCGGATCCTTTCTTGAACAAGCATGTTAGAGAGCTTATCAAGTGTTACTGGCGGTCTCGGTGCGTTTTTAATTTTGTTGCCCAAGTGATCCTAGATATGCTCAATAGGATTGAGATCAGGGATTTTGGCAGGCCACTCCAAACATTGGATATTTGCATATCTCAACAGAGCTGTGACAATGTTAGCTGTATGAGGTTTGGCATTGTCTTGGATAAAAATGAATCCATTGCCGAAATTTTCGGCAAATGGTTGAACATGGAGTACAATAATTTCGTCTATATATCTCCTTGCTGTTATTGACCCATTTCGTATCAAAACCAATTCTGTACGATAATTATATTGTATGCCAGCCCAAACCATTACAGATCCCCCACCAAATTTATCAAATTCTCGAATGTTACATGGTGCAAATCGCTCACCTGGTCTTCGTATGACACGAACACGGCGATCATTTCCGTTCAGGGGGTTCAGGAGGTAACTGGACTCGTCCGAAAATAAAACGCAGTCCCACTGACCCTCGTTCCAACTTTGATGATTTCGACAAAAGTTTAAGCGATTTATTTTGTGCATAGCTGTGAGAATTGGACCGGTTGCTGGTTTTCTAGCAGACAAATTGACTTCTTTCAGTCTCCTTCTTACTGTTTTGGTAGAAATTTCTTTTTCAGTGGCTAATCGAATATCACTTTTTACCTCACGAGTTTCCACAAACCGTTTACTTAAACTTTGAAATTCGATAAAGCGATCTTCTCTGGGTGTTGTTTTAATTTTAGCACCTTGTTCGCGTCTTATTTTGAACCTGTGCATCTGAACCGTGTTGCAGCCATCTGTACCAGAGATTTGTTTGTATTTAGAATTCCAGCAACTTTTCTTTGTGAATATCCTTCACGAAGAAGAATAATCATTTGGGATACATCTTCTGGTCTGCAATGGCGTCTAGGCATAATTAATTAACTTAATGCAAACAACTTCACTAATGAAAAACACTAAAACACCTTCACTACACTAAAGCACAAAAAGGGCTAAATACGTATTCGACAACTTAGTTGTCATCTTCAGTAGCACTGAATTAAAAATCGCGTTGTCTACACACGGTAGCGTAACAGAACAATACTATTTAGCCCTTTTTGTGCTTTAGTGTGGTGAAGGTGTTTTAGTGTTTTTGTGTAGTTTTAAGCCACAGACTCCAAGTTTAGTTTCGTAACTTCACTAATTACCGAAACAAAAAGCACGCTTTATTAATTAAATGACTTAAAAAGCTGTCAACAATTAGACCTTTTTGTTGACATTTCCTTTCAGAGCAGAGAATGTCTTGCTTTTGTTAATTGTTTCATGGCACACTATTTGGATTGTGTTTAATAAATGTTAAAAGCCTCTCAAAAATAGCTTGTAAATTAGAAATGTTATTTCAAGTTTATTTGGTGGTCCCTTAATTTTGTCCACAAGTGTATTTAATCAAAAGTATCTACTCAGATACACATTCAGAATACTAATTTAAGACCATTAAATACCTAATACCATTTTGAATTGTGCCCCGGAATTAAAAATATTAAAACATTTTTTACTAGCAAGTTAAGCATTTCTTTTTTTAAACATTGACGTTTAAGGCGATTAACAGAGCTTCTAGTTGGAGTTCATAAATTTAGGAGACAATGGTTATGCAGACGAGCTTCCTATCGGATGTATTGTATGTTAAAAAATCAAAATGAACATTAGTTTATTCTAACAAATTATGGAAAACAATCATTATATCAGGTGTTCGAACAGGTGTCCCTCCCTCTAGATCTACGCAAAGACTTATTTTGCACTATCGCAGCAACATTTAAATTATTTAATTTCTGGAACGCATGAAGAATACATCCTCGCATATATTTTCTTGTTGTGGGTACTTCTTTGTCGACCATTTGTTTGTTCGTGCTCCACCAAAAAAAATCACGCCCTAGGGAGACCAATGCCGATTCTAGAACCTCCCCAAGACTCCGACCTTGGTGGAAAACTTAGCTAAATTTTCGATTTTAATTTAGATGAATACGTTTCAAACAATATTTGCATCATAGTAATGAAGAAAAACTCGATTCCAAAATCTGTGTTCTTGTTCTTTTTTTTGCTACCACTGGGGCACGTTTTAAACATTTTGTGGAATTTTATTTATTAAGAATTTAACGTACATTTCAATTTAACTTTACACAAAATTTGATTATTTTTTCTTTATAAATAAGTTCTATTTTGGCGGTGGCGATGAAACTTGCTTCACCAGGAACACAGTTGGCACAACTTCCTAGTTTGGTTGTTGTTTAGTTGCTGAAATTTATGGTCCTTCTAAGAAGAATACACCACAAAATATTTCTATTCGAAATTCCTATAACAAGACGATTTTGTTAATAAGGTCACATTATCAAAACTATTGGCAAAATCTCATTTCTCGTATGCCAAAAAAATTGGATAAATAATAAAGTGCTGGAATCTCAGGGAACTCTAATTAAATACTAGACGGTTGCAGAATTATTACAATTTTGTGCTTATAAGAAAATTTTCTGTTTTTATTTTCAATCAAAATAAACGTGTTTATGGTATTTACTAATATTTGAATAAATAATAAACGTAAAGATAGTTTCAAACAATTTTTATTGTTTCACTCACAACAATATTGTTTCGCCAAACTTTGGCTTCATCAGGTGATGACGAAATAATGTTTACAAAATCATTACGGCGTTATATATACTTATTTTACATAAATGTCGGGGTTCAAATAGGGGGGTGTTTTATCAAGTTTAGAAAGACAGTAGAGAGGAGTGATTTAAATCTGTTTGTTCGTTTAGTGCCTGACCTATTTTCTTATATCTATTAATTTCTATAGCTTCAAATAAATTAAGTTAAATTAAGCTTTAGAAATTAAAAGATATAAGAAAATAGGTGAGGCACTAAACGAACAAACATATTTAAATCACTTCCCTTTACTGTCTGTCTAAATTTGTTAAAACACCCCCTCTTTGAACCCCGACATTTATGTAAAATAAGTATATGTAACGCTGTAATGATTTTGTAAACATTATTCCGTCATCACCTGATGAAGCCAAAGTTTGGCGAAACAATATTGTTGTGAGTGAATTTCAAATAAATTAAGTTAAATTAAGCTTTAGAAATTAAAAGATATAAGAAAATAGGTGAGACACTAAACGAACAAACAGATTTAAATCACTCCCCTTTACTGTCTCTCTAAATTTGCTAAAACACCCCTTCTTTGAACCCCGACATTTATCAAAAATATGGATATGTAACGCTGTAATGACTTTGTAAACATTATTCCGTCATCACCTGATGAAGCCAAAGTTTGGCGAAACAATATTGTTGTGAGTGAAACAATAACAATTATTTGAAACTATGTTTACGTTTATTATTTATTCTAACATGGAGTTCCAACAAGTAACATCCCGTTCAATTAGTTATTACTAATATTTCTCTTTTTCTAAACCTAACCTATTGAAAAAATAAACGTTAGGACGATTCGCATCCGTAAAATAGTAGAAAATGTCAAGCTCACGATTTCGAAGCTCTACTCGATTTTTCTAAAACCGACTGTACATAGATTATTCTTTTTCATGTATGATGTATCAAATGCATTCTAATGATTCAGTATAGTTTAAAACATCAAAACACTTCTACTTTTGGAATTATCGCAAGAATTTAATTAAACTTATTAAGATAGCTCACAGTCGAAATTTCCTACTTCGTATTTGATAAGATTCATACGGAAACAATAACAGTACCCGACCAAGTTTTTAGCCTATGTCAGTAACTGGCCAAATTAAGGCTGCACCTGAAAAGATGTTGGCGGGATAAAATGTGCAAAAGATATTTTTACTTGAAGTTTTTAGATGTACTTACAGCAAAAAGGTTTAACGAAGTTAGGAGTATACTATTTTACAAATTAAGTTAATATATGAGAAGTAAATAAATTGGAATGTAGGTGGTATTGCAAGTATTAGAAAATGTGACTAAATTTCATAAATACACCGTATGTGCATGCGTTATATAGCATGTGTCAATTTTCATTAGTCATAGGCGATTAATCCATACAGTACGTGGCAACATAGTACCCCTTCCTTCCATTCCAATGCCAGCACGACCGATGTATGCTCGTAAATACAAGTTAGCGTGGTTAGCAGTAACTAATCGACCACCGGCTTGGGTGTTTGTAATGCGTTCAGAAATAATATTTACGAGTTGCAAGGATTTGTTTTTCTTTTTCCTTTCAGTAAGTGCAGAGAATTATTAAGCTGCGTTCACGGCGCATGACACAAACAAAAGCGTAATTCTAATAAAATTAAAAATAAGGCAAATAAAAAAGGATTCTGAAAATAATAATAAACTACTAGATCAGGAGATCGCGGCGGCCAATTGATGTTTCCCGTTCCAGTAACAAGACGGCTTTTATTGCAGACTAGATCGCAACGTGTTCGCAGCTAAACATTGAATATAAAATCTGGTGGAGAGAAGTGGGAAGATCGGAGAAAATCGTTGTGATGTCGATTGTTGCCGGGATTGGTGACGGACAGTAGGGGTGCCACGTTGCCACGTATTACTTGTATACATATAAATCGCACGTAAATATTGAATCCCTATACCTAATGAAAATTGACACATACGGTATAGCGTGAAATTCTCACAGTAGGTTTCTATCGACAAAAGGAACATATCCACAGATAGAAATTTTCAAAAATCAGAGGCCTTGGTGATAAAAAAATATTTTCATCCCCAAGGCTTCTGATTTTTAAAAATTTCTTTCTGTGGATATGTTCCTTTTGTCGATAGAAACCCGCTGTAAAAGTTTTATCGCGGCACAAAAGCTAATAACGGAGATATCGGGGGTGTATATGTTATAACAACGAAAATATTTTTTTTCATCCCCAAAGCCTCTGATTTTTAAAAATTTCTTTCTGTGGATATGTTCCTTTTGTCGATAGAAACCCGCTGTAAAAGTTTCATCGTGGCACAAAAGCTAATAACGGACGTGTCGTGGGTGTATACCTATAACAACGAAAATATTTCTTTTTCAATATTTGGAACCCTGATTTTTTTTTCTGCTTCGAGGACTCTCATGTGGTCATTAGCAACCTATAGTGAACATTGATGTGCCATACAATACTTTTACAACTGAAGAATCGATGATAAACACACATTGCTCGAACGATTTGCCGCCTTCATGATATAGCGAACCGCACTAAAATTCGTTGCTGGCATTCGTTGCTAACTTCACACCGGTCAATTTTGCAGCTTGAAGGGATACAATGTTTCTCATTTTTCTTATTGTATATATTGCTGTGCTCAATCTGCTACACAGTATATTTATATGATCAGTCCATTTTAGCCCATCGCTTATGTGTATCCCCAAAAAGGTTGCTCCGTCCCCAGTCTGATATTGACGCATTGGGAAAGCAAGTACTTTAGCCTTTCGTTATTTATTTTTAATTTGTTAGCAGCAAACCATGTTTTTACTTTTTCCATTTCAGTCTCTCTTATGTCACTTAAATTGTTGGTATATCCCTTAATCAATAGAGATGTATCATCAGCATACATGTAGGCAACGCAGGTTAATTTAGAAGGTAAATCATTTATATAAATAATAAATAGTATGGGTCCAAGTATGGAGCCCTGAGGCACTCCACAATTCACATTCCACCATTCGGAAGTGTTGCTCTGCCACCATACCGTTTGACGTCGATCCTGGAGATATGATCGAAGTAACTCATAGGCCACACCCCTAATTCCGTAAGCATAAAGCTTGTCCAACAATCTACACGGAGAAAAAAGTGTAGTTAATTTTACTACAAATGTGAAAAATCTTATCACAAATTGTAATAAAATAGTGAATTATTGCAAGTTGCAAACAAAATTTCTACGAATTTGTAAGTAAGGCTTGTAATAAGGAGTACTAGAGTTTATACTAACCTGTACCATACGACTTGCATTTATTAGTAACGCAACGTGGACGAGATAATTTCTACAGCAGCAGTTTTTTTATTCACGCAATACTGTAATAGCTATAGTGACCGTTGTTTAAAAAAATTTATGTAACGCTGTGATACGTATAAATATTTAGCATAGTAAAATGTTGCGTAGTTCTACAGCAATTTTAGTAACAATATTTAAAAAAAATTAACACCCTGCTGTGATCCCTTTGATTGTTTAAAGTAGTAAAATTTACCGAATAGTTCACGTATTGTTATTGTTAATTGAATGAAACATACATACAAGAATGCGAGAACATTTTACATTTTTAACAAGTAAATTTTCTATTTCCCTATTAAAAATGTAAAATGTTCTCGTATTCTTTCTTGTATGTATGTTTCATGCAATTAACAATAACAATACGTGAACTATTCGGTAAAATTTTACTACTTTGAACAATCAAAAGGATTACAACAGGACGTTAATTTCTTTAAATATTATTGACAAATCGAAAAATTGTACATTAACAATAAAATAATGTTTGTACCTATACATTATTTTATTTTTAGTGTACAATTTTTCGATTTGTCAATAATATTTAAAAAAAAAAATAAGAATTGTAATCCTTTTGATTGTTAAAAGTAGTAAAATTTTACCGAATAGTTTACGTATTGTTATTGTTAATTGCATGAAACGTACATACAAGAATGCGAGAACATTTTACATTTTGGAGTGGAAGAATGTGCATCTTCAATTTGGTTTATGCGTGTGTTAGGTCACAAATAAAACGTTAATATGAAACATATTTAAAAATTTATTGTTAAATGCTATAAAACAACACTATATTCGTATAACATGTTTAAGGGTTACATAGAGCTTTGCATTTTTATTCATAACAAGACAGGTATCTATAAATTGAAGTTAATTTTAGCCTTTATCCTCTCTAATTTCTTCCAAAGAATTACATTCGATATTTTTGTATCCCTCGTATTTAATTTCAAATATTTTTCGTAGTCCAAGTGGAGGGATTATCTCTTTTATATCTTCTTTTGTTAATATGTCAAATGTTTCTTTATCAATTTTGTGTTCTGAAACATACTGTAATTTTATTTAAAACGGTTCGGAAATAATAGAGTCACACAGTTTATTTACAAAAGTCTATAATTGAAACACTTAAAACTAAATAATAAGTTATTAATTAGTAAAAAGTCTAAACGAAGGGAAATATAAAATAAAACTATTTAAAAACTAACAGTACACTTAATCCTAATATTTATTTATCTGTAATTGCATTGTAGTCTGAAGAAATGCCACCAGCCTAAAGTAAAATCCACAGTAGCCCTATTGTCCGTTGTTTATTTCAGTAGGTTGATTGTTCACTTATGAGTCTACATTTTTTGGAATATTCTTAATATTTACTGTTTGCAAGACGAATAAGTTACATGACATTCATTGATTTAATTTTCATTACAATACAATACAATATTATTTTTAAATATTTCTACTTCGGAATCGAATGAAAAATGTATAAATAATATAAAAAACTTCTAAAAATAATTTAGAATTTTGGAAAGAAATATAATAATATAAAATATGTATTAACGAACGTAAAATGATGCCAAAACAAATCAAGTATTTTTTGCATTATATTTTAACATTAGAATATTGATGCATCCATATACTACCTATTCTTGAGTTAGTATATACTAAATTTTGCAGTGTGTATCAAATTATTTACTACAAAATTAGTTTATATTATATAAATAATAATATAAAATTACGCAAAATTTATCTTTCAAGCAAAAATAAACATTATACTTACGATCTAAATACACAGACACATCATCAAACAAATTCCACCTTGTTAACGTTTCCTTTACAAAATCATTTATAATGGAACCACACTAAAACAACAATGGCGCAGACTAGATGTAATTTTTAAGGCCGAACAGCCGAATTTTTATCGGAATTGTCCGAACTACATGTTCCTTAATCACGTGACATATAAAGGGTTGGAAAATTTTCATACAATTCTAAATAAAAGAATAAAGACTAAAGATTGCCTACTATTATGACAGGACTTTGAGAGTTTTAACTACAGAATTCAATGAATATCCTTACATTTCTTTGCGTAAGTGATTATCACAATATATCAAATATTTAGTGATTTTTGTACAAAAAAAAGACAAATTCTGCAACAAATGTTTTCGTTTTCTTGACAGATATCTTTAAACTACTCCTGTTAATATTTTACTTATGCAATGTAAGTAATATTTTTGTGGTTTGTTTATTACAAATATTTTAGTGCTTTTATTATACAATTTTAGCTACAATAATCACTTTTACAAGAACAACTCCTACAAAAATGTGCTTGTAAATTTGCAGTAAATCCTCCTAGGCAATTTTTCTCCGTGTATCATGAGGAACGCTGTCAAAAGCTTTACTCAGGTCACACATTATTCACTCATTACTCTCTTTATTATCCTTCGCTGCTAAAATATCATTGACCAATCCAATCATTGCTGTCATTGTTGATCGATCTGACCGATAACCATGCTGTTGTTCTGCTAAAAGGTCGTGTTTTTCAAAAAAGGGTAATATTCTATTTTTTACTGCAGTCTCGAGAATTTTGGATATTACAGGTAAAATCGATATAGGTCGATAGTTATCCAAGGATGTCTTAGAACCTTTTTTGTGAATAGGAATGACTTTAGCGAGTTTTAGTTCTCTAGGAAATATCCCCTCCAAGAGGCACCTGTTAATAATATCAGTTAATGGTTCAATAATTTCTGTTAATATTTCCCGTATTATACTCACAGTGATGTTAAAAATGTCGCAGGTTCTTTTATCTTTCAAACCAATTTCTATTGTTTCTATTTCAGAAGGGGTAACAGGTCCGAAGAAGCATGTTTCGCTGCATGTTATATAAATTTCTGCCAACCCCTCATTGTCTAGACATAATTCGCTATCTTCGTGCATAGCGATATTGGTAAAGTATTCGTTGAACTCATTGCTTGTCAAAGAAATTGTATTGGTATCAAATGAATTTTCTGGCTTTTTTCCACTTTCTGCATTAATAACTTTCCAAATTGCCCTCTGCTTATCAGCGGCCCTCATAATGTACTCATTCTTTTTTGTCCTCTTAGCAGTATTTATTAGATTTATATATTCTTTCCTGCATTCATTATAGGCCTGCTTCGTTACATCATCTTTGTTTACTTCTAAGACAGTACCTAAAGCATCAACCCTATTTTTCGTGTTTAAGATGTCTTCGTTTTTCAATCCCTCTTTTTTGTTGTTATTTATTCTTTTTTTTTATCCTAGTTTTCTCAAAACATGTTTGTACCAGACCGTATATTCGGAGAAGGTCTAAGAAGGCTCTTAAATTGCTGCTATTACCACTACAGTCAATGTTGAAATCACCAGCCAAATAGATTGTTTTTGCATGTTTATAATCAGTGACCCATGAAAGCATGTAATTTAAAGTTTCCATAAATATGTCCATATTTCCCGAAGGAGGCCCGTAAAAGTATAGTTCACAATTCAAGTATAATTTAAATTGAACTTTTATGTTTAAATAGAATGATTACGTCGATACAAATTCCTTATAATGTCAGTTTTGACAAATGATTGATTTTTTTTGACATGAAAATTAGTCGACTTTCATTGATTTTGAGAATTGAGTTATTTTAAAGATTATATGATACCACACTTTGAAATAATTACGTATCTATCTATTTTTCAATAGTAATTGGATAGTATTTTGATTATTATTGATGATTAAATAAAATACATATATAACCTGTATGACTTTATTTATTTTAATTTCACAGAATTTTTTTGATGGATGACATATCACATTTATTTTTTTTTATTTAAGTACTATTCACATTGGCTAATAAACATATCAAGTAAAAGAACGTTTCACATGTATTAATTTGATATTAAAGAAAGATTAAAGTAACTTTCACATTTAAGAAATCTAAAATTCTTGAGATTAAAAGTCTTTATATTCATTCTTGCTCGTTTTAAAATATCTTAAAAACCGACTGAGTATAGTTCAATTGATTATTAAATTAAAAGCCGGAGATTTAAATGTTTTGTTGAGTTTTAAAGAAGAAACATATTTAAAGCCTCAGTATCTTGTTGGATAGGTTTTATTTAGCAATTCTAGCAAGGTATAACAGCATAATATATTACATTTACGTCGCATTACAGTGCAGCACATATAGCATAGATGCGCTAATATCTTGACGTCCTTTTTATATTATATGATAATTTAATAAATGAAAATTATTATTCAAAATAGCTCGTGCGGTTACTAATTATCAGATTTAATATGTTACGACTCATTTAAAAATACGCAATTGATGCAGGTAAATCATGCCGTATAATTGTTAACGATGGAGTATAATTTGATATGTTCCTTGTGTTGTTTTCATTGTTTGGATTTTGAAAGAAAACCGACGTTTTGGCGGATATTGTGTCTGTCGTCTTCAGGGTAGTTCTATAAAGAGCTGTTTCTTACTAAAACTAATCTAAAATTGCGTTTTAAGGTGAAATTTGCGTAAAACACTTATCTAAATGTCATAGAGACATTTAGATGTTAAATAGACATTTAGAAGTCATATGTCATATGTTTTACACAAATTTTACCCTAAGCTTGCTTGTTTTACATTTGTCAATTTATTGAACCTAAAATTGAAGGTCAGCTAAATTACGTAAGTATCGCGTTTTACACGTGTTATTTAAGAACATAATTAAACTTAAAACTGATACTGATACATGACACAAGGGTTATAACTAGAGACTGGAAAATATGCACTAAAAAGTTTGTCAAATATGCATGCAATATGCACTTAAAAATCCCTAAATATGCACTTGCAATATGCACTTGCATTTATTTATTATGTTTTAGGAAATTAAAATTTATTTGTCATATTTACAAATTGTATATTTATTTAGTACAATAAATTGTCGTATTTACAAATTATATATTTATTTATTACAATAAATAACCATATATTTCTTTAAATTTTCCATAGTTAAGTTATGTCTACGATCTGTAAGTATATGTTTATATTGGGAAAATGTTCTTTCAACATCGCAAGATGTGATCGGTGCATTCTTAAAACTAGGGGCTTATATTAATGTCTTCATTAAAATTGCCATTAATTACATTATTTATAGATTTTAATGTAACAAAACCTCCATTTTTGCTTAGAATTGCGCCTAATTTTTCTTTAATTCTTTTTCCAGTCAATCCGTTGACTTTTCCAATTTTGTCTTCAATATCATTTACAATGTCAACACCATCATTTAAAGATAAATTTCTATCTTCTAATCTAGTAATTGCCTGCTCAATTATCGCAAAATTAGATTTAATATATGATAGCTGATTTTGTATTGTCGAATTATTGAAAATTACGTTACACTTTTCTATGGCAAGACTGGCTGCTAAATCAAATTGAGTTACAACATTTTTGATGCCTTCGTAATTATCGGCAAGAAACACAGCATATTTAAGCCATGTTCCCCATCTTGTTAAGATAGGTTCTGGTGGCAATGAAATGTCGGGAAGCATTTCGTTATATAATTGCACTCGTAAAGGCGCTTTTAAAAATACGTTTTTTGATATCACTAATTAAATTATTTACATCTGGGAACTCTAATCTAACTTTTTCTGCAACCTTATTTAAACCATGAGCCAAACAAGTACAATGGATTAAATTGGGAAAAAAAAATTTCAGACTTTGAGCTGATTTTAACATATACGAAGGGGCGTCAGTTACCATTAACAGAAATTTTCCAAAAGGTACTTTGTAAATTCGCTAAGGACTCATTAATAAACTTGGCTATGGTAACATGATTTGTTTTGTCTAAATTACCTACATTAATTAAATGTCTTTTAGATTGTGTTGAACCATTTAAGGTTCCAATAATCAAATTAGCAACCTGACGGCCCTTCGTGTCGGTAGTTTCATCAACAGAGAGCCAAAGATTTTGGTTTTTCAACTCCTTTCTAATACCATCGGTAACATCTTCATAAATTTCGTTGATGTACCTATTTCTTGGGTAGAGATGAGGAACTGGGTACATAAATGGGTTTATCATCGACTTTGCAATAAGTTTTCAGGAATTCTTGAAATATCGGATTGTCCAATTTATGTAAAGGAATATTAAAACCCACAAAAAGATTACACAAATCTTTGGAAAATGCTTCTTGTGGATTCTTCGAATTATTGAGAAAACTTTTCTCCAAAAGTTGCTGCCGCGGTTTATTCAAATTTTCAGAAACCCTGTTCTGATGAAATGTTGTGTTCAAATGTTGCACTACTTGAAATTTCTTCTGGCAGGTAATCTGTGTAACAAATATATATTTTTAACATTCAGTTATAATAATTATTATTAATTACTATATTACTACAAAAACTAGAAAAATAAATTGTCTGGTTTTGTTAAGTTCTCCAGTTGTTTAAATTTGATTGATTTTGGTTATTTTGGTGTTTATGACAAAGAAATATTACAAAGATATATTAGCTTTAAAGAACATAAAATTAAACATAATAATTTATTATGACATTGTTTAATTATATTTATGAACACAAAAAAAATCTCATAATTGTAGAACTTGTTATTGACAAAATATTTCAAAATTCAACTTACCATTTTGTCGCAGAGTGTGCACAAAACACTTTTTTCGTCAATAATTTTTAGTGCACTGCAATCACTTATCCAATTTTTTATTAGAGATGACTTCGCTTTAGCTATTTTCGGCATTTTCAAAACTTTTTAATTCACTTTTGTTTCACCAAATAGCACAGACCTTAGCACGTTTACGAATGAACAAACTATGAAGGAAATTATTTCTTGTTCTTATATTGATAATAGTCGTACGGTATAATATACCTGCATTAATACTTACATTTCTGAAAAGGATTTCTTACGTAAGTTCTAATTGCCCTGTAAACCGATTATCAGTAGAGTTAAATCCTATTTTTGGGAAAGTCCATCTCATTATTAATGAGATGGACTTTTAATGAGTCATTAATCCAAAGTTGAAGGAATGCAATCCCTTCACGTTTATACAAACAAATTAAAATCTTTAAATATCAGATTTTATTATGGTTCTTATGAAAATGGGGAATATATGCATAAATATACAAAATAATTATGAAATATGTACGTGCATATGCAGTTATGGTAAAGTGTCTAAATATGCATTATATGCACTAAAAAAAATGGTCATTTTAAAATATACGAACACAGAAAGTGCTTCTCATTGTAAGATTAGTGTAAAACTTAGACATGCATTTGATTGTAATATCCAGTTGTTTGACGATAAACAATATCATAGTTGCATTTGCTTTTACTACATTTCTCATTTTATACAATTTTCTGCTTGCTTACTTCTTATAACATAACTTTAATATAGGAATACAATGCACATATAAATTGCATACTTCCATGTTTCTAGGTTTTCTGTCGTGACTTTATCAGAGTATACGCAAACGACGCGTATAGGATGACAAGTCGGAAATAGAAGCAAACAGGTACGAACAAAACAAACACATCGTTTTATCTGCTTTGTTCGGTTTGAAATCGGCTTTCTATTTCCTTCGATTTATTCGCTCGTTGCACCGACGACGGAGGCCCGCTCCCGCACCCTCCGTGTTTACATCGAGTTTGTTGATCTCGTTCTTCTACCCTTCAATCCCTCTCACGTGATGCTCCGCGTACAACGGCTACCAGAACAGGTTACTGTATACGGATTGCATCCCGACGTTATGTCTCGGCTCGCGCGGATTTTCTAGACCGCAAAGAGGAGGATGACCAAGAAGATAACCGCAGGGCGTGCCCCGCTCTTCGATGACAAACTGGTCTTATGAAGCAGTCGGTGATTCGCGTGTTACGCATACTTGTGTTGGTGTCATTTCTGTTTCTCTTTTCTCTGGTCGTCCTTGTTCTTTAATGAAAAGTAACAAGTGCAAGAAGAAGTCGCCCGATTGATCAGCGCCTGTTTAATTATGGTTGGAGTAACACTGGGCAACAACTTTTCAATTTTTTAATTTTTTTTTAATTAGATGTAGACTTTTATTTTGTATTACAAATTTAATAATTATACAAACAATTTTTTCCTAAAATATCATGATTAGGGCAAAAATAACGAAAAAATAATGTTTTTTTCCTCCTTAATTGATGTAGCAGACACTTCTTGGTGAAACATTTTAATAAATTAATTTAATTGTCGAGAATAACACACTTGGCTATATTTCACAAAGTTAACATTTGTTTCGGTTTATCAAAATTTTGATAATGGCATAACAGCCGAAACATATTGCAGTGATCTTGAGCCTGGGATTGAATTGTAAATAAGTTTTATCAAGATCACTTCTAGATTTAATTTAATTAAACACTATTTTATTTATTTTATAATGATCATTGTATATAAATATTTATTAAGTTAGGATTTTAGTAAATTTCAATTAATTTAAGATAAAATAATGTAAGAGAAGTATTATAAATTTTATTCATGAAATTAATATTAAAATGAGACGTATATATCAAGTAATTATTCACAATAAAGTGTTTTCCGTAACTTCAGCGGGGAAAAGATATGATGTCGGAGATCGTTAGAGGGATTGGCCCGAAGTATATCGGATATATGCTATCAACGATTACGAACGTGTAACACATAAATGGCAATAAATACTTAGATTATACATTGTATATAATGTAATAATTATTTGTAATATTTACATATTGACGTCTTTAGAAAATTTTGTACATTACATTTTGACGTAAACATGTCGACATTGAAATAGATGTTTGTTTACATTTTTAAATAAGTAATATACATCACTTGACCGAAAGGTGCAGCACTGTAGTTATGCATTTTTGGAAGTGGAAAAGATAGCGGCACAGAGCATGTCTAAGCTTTTTATGAAGAAAAATGTCAATATAAGGACAAAAGGTGAGAATTTATTGCAGATTGCTGGTGGAAACCGCTCTCAAAAATAAAAAGACCTTTAGAAGCAGGTGTGAACCGCTTTTAAAAATAGAAACACGGGGTGCCTATACTTATAAAGAATTAAATAAAATTTAGAACTTAGAATAATTTTGATAAATCGGGACTTTTAATATTTTCCGAGATATTTAATAATAACTTAGAAAATTTTCTATAAATTGGGACTTGTAATATTTTTATGAATTGATTTTATTTTAAACTTAGAATAATTTTGATAATTCGGGACTTATAATATTTTCCGAAATATCCAGTAACAACTTTTTCAATAAATCGGAACTTGTATTATTTTATAAATTAATTTATTTTGAACTTAGAATAATTTTGCCTAAATAAAAACTTTAATATTTTTAGCGAGATTAATAATTTTTGTAAACTATGATGTTTTATTTTAACAAGCGATGGTTTTATACTATGCGTTATGGTGAAACATTTTAGTAATTGTAATAGTTTAGTTTGATATTTAATGAGAGAATTTATTTTAAAAAGTTTTTGAATATAAGTATAGACACTTTACTCTTGCAAATTCATGGAAGGTCAAAAGTATTAAGTTTATTTAAAGTTTTTTTTTGTTTTTATAATATTTTTACTGTATTAAGAAAGATATATATATATTTTAAAAGGGATGAATTTAAACAATTGTATGAGGAATTTAGATAGTTGAATTGTGTTTAGTTTGTTTGTTTTGTATATGGTATTAAACAAAATTCTATGTGTTGGTTTATTATGGAGTTTAGACGAGGTTGGTAAATATTTTTATTTTTATTTTATCCATGTACTTTCATAATTTTTATTATTATTATTATTGTGCTTGTGTGTTTAAAATTTAACGTGTTGGGTAATCAGTCAGGGATGTGTACAATGAATTAAGTGAATGATTAATTCATAGTATGGAGCATTGATTAATCTCAGAAACACGAATTGGTTTTGGTGGTACTGTTCGGGAGCGAGCAAAGGCGCTGAGCAGAACTAATCAGGACAAAGTCATTATATTTTAATCATAATACAAGAACATGATAACAATTTGATATATATATATACTACATTAAGGCTGGACACGTAGTTGTGTACGCTAGGGATGTGCGCAACGAGTCGAATAATGGACTCGTAGAGCGGAGCCCTGGTTTACCGATTTTGCGTGCGTTTGTTTTTTGGCGATATTGTTTGGGAGCGAGAAAATGCACTGGGCAATGTATACATCAAAACAGGGTCCATGTGTTAATGTGTATATTATTTCGACCGTGGGAATTCATTATATATATTTCACGACATTTGACAGAACTTTGATTTGTTGATTGTTTTGAATTTAAATCTTTATGAATTAGTACATAACAAATGTGTTTAATTGAATATTTTCTGATTTATTTATTATCATTATAATTTTCATAATTACTGTATTACTTTTTTTTTTTTGTTATTTTATCATAACATGCGAGGGTTTAATTTAGTGTTTAAGATATATTTATTTGTAAATATACTTGTTTTATTTTGACATTTAAGTTACTTTAATAAATTATGTTATAAGGTTTCTTTTGTATTTTTATTTATTTTATCTGACCTGGAGACAACTTAGGAGACTTCACTTTGGAGAAGTAACATTGTTATTAATTTTCTGCCCCTGAGAAAAAATATCATTAATGCAACCATATACTGAGCTAGTGAAGTGTGAATTGCTAAACCTACTTTTCTGCAGAAATTTATGAGATCCTAGTCTAGCATAATGCCTAGTACTAAGATATATGCTTGATTCTGCTTTCATTTATTATTTAAATAATTTAAATCATTATTATATAATCGTTAATTTGCAAGAGTCACAGCAATATGTTAACTTTGTGAAATATAGCCAAGTGTGTATAATATTAATATATATTTTGTATCAATAACAATATTATTATGTTGCATACAGTAGGTATTAAATATATAAATAGGAACAATAAATGTAGAGATAATGTCGAATTATAGCATTATATAAAATTATAAGGTATGATAAGTGTTAAGGATGTTTATTATTATTTTTCTCTTTTATTGGTTCTTATAAAGTAATAACTAGCTATCTGTCAATCTCTTCAAGCTTGAATCGCCTCTTTCGCGTCCGCTTACACCTGTCCGTCTATCTCCCCGAGCTTGAATCGCCTTTTTCGCGTCCGCTTACAGCTTTTCACAGTTTCCTGTAAAAAGCAATCACTGTCATGGCTTTTTAGAATGTCCGGTTTAATTAACTTTTGACTCATCCCTGTACATATATAAATTTTGTGATGTCAATTGTATATTGTATATAGAATATCAATGTAAGCTTATATATGTTTAGTTTTAGTTTTAATATGCGTTATTTTACACAAGTACAATTAATTAGAACATGTATATATTCTCTATATAAGTGCTTACAGTTATTTTATTACTTACCATAACCGTAAAATAATGTATACTTATAATTATATCTGGAAAGACCGAGAGGGACATCAGTCCCCTAATGTAATCTCTTTCTAAGAAACTATTTATCGGGATTTAGGGATAAGCACGTTCTAGAAAATCGGCAAAATGCTTTCTCTAAATCAACATTTATTTGCCTTCTTTTATTAGCATTATACCATTGTAATACTTAAAAGTTCATTAACATTTGCCGGATTTCAGAATTAGATACTCTGTAATTGAAGAAATTCCTAAACGCACAGCAGAACATTAAATGAAAATATTACAGCCCCCTAATGTTGGTTTTTTTCCAAACGGAAATAGAGGAGCTATGGTTTGTAAACGTACCACCCCACTCTAAATACTTACTTTGTTGTAATAGAAAATTAAAATAGTCAGTTCATCATCGAAAGTCGACTTGCTAGCAGTTCTTTTAGCTATCATGTACGGCTCAACCTACCCAATGCTAGAAGCCTACATTTATTTATTCACATTGTTAACTTATTTAATGTAAATAAAGTTGTAAATATAACAGTGTAGTGATATTTCATTTGAATAACCACTTTAAAGGTAAAGTCAGTGATGAGTTATATTTAATGAATCTATTGACTATATACATTCATTTTCAAATATATAATTAGTATGTTTAAATTCCTATAACCATTGTTGCATAACATATTATAATTTCTCATTACTTGAACCCTACGAGGAAAGAATAGAACAGTCTCTCAATCTCCTTAATAAAAATATTTGTCCAAAGTGGTAACTTAATATGGCCGCCGCAATGCATAGGCGTGCATAAATATTTTGTATACGGTATATGTACACTTCATATGTTCTTGTTAATCACTTAAAATAGGTTGTTAGTCCAATAGTAATTAAACAAGTATCGTGAGTGTATTATTGACACTAATCACACAGCGTTTGATAGAGACTGTATACATTACAAACAAATAGTAGATAAACAAAAACCGAAAATTAAATATATGTAACAATTAGATTATAAGTAGGATTAATTTGCTCAGTAATGATTTAATTGTAGTTTTTTAAGTGTTAAGAACATTAGAATATTTGAACAATTAGTCCGTAATTATATTATAGAAAAAGTTTTAGTTTCTAAGTAATATATTTGGCTATACTGTTTAGGAGGCAAGCATTGTTGAAAAATTTAAAATGTTTTGATGACAATTGTACAATGTTAAAAGATAATTATAACAAATGCCAAAAAGTATATGAATATTATTATTTATGACAGTCCTGAAATGGCTGTTGTAGGTTATATTGCTTGAGAGCTAAAAGTTTGCAACATATAAAATTTGACGCCATTTTAATTTAGTGGCGCATGTCGGTTGCGACTCATACAATTTCGCAAAATTGGAAATAATAGAGATAGGTCTGCAATTGCTTAATAATGTATGAACTAGGGTAATTCTTGTGATTTCGCATTGTTCAGGAAAAATGCTCGAAGATATAGATAAAGTGATAATTGTTCTTAAGGGTCCTATATAGTGGATATGTGAATAGTTGAAAAATAGGAGATTTTTGATGCAAGATACTTTTGTTGATTTTAAATTTGGCGAAAACGTTTCAACGTCAACTTATGCAGAATTTAGTAATCTACCCCGCTGAATAATCAAATTTAGAAAAAGATGATCTGATTAAAGAAAATTAATTAATATGTCAAAATATTAAAAACAAGTTTCCTCAAAAATCCTTTGTAGCAGATTTGTTTGCTTTAGTTCACGTTATAAGTTGAATAAAAAGCTACCCTGCTCTGCACTTATTTTTCGTTCAACTATTCTTTACTTTGTTTTAAATGAATATAAAATAAATTAGAATTAGGCAACCCACATTACAATGAATTGTTATTCTTGTAAAAATCTTTCCCGCGGTTAGAAATGTGTAAATATTTGGTCATAAATAAATTTCTATTCACTTAGATATTGAGTTATTATTTCAAATATTTATTATATATTCCCTATGTGTAATAAGTACTCGGACATCCTTGGCTTATTAAATTATGTGTTATGCAACCAATATTACATTTCCGATCCATTATATAGGACCCTTAAAGGTGAAACAAAGACGTATCTGCAATCAGGAATAAGGAAACTAGGCAACTGATCATCATGTGCTCTTATTGGGGAAGAGGCCATTAATTTGAGCTCAACTCAACTCATTCTCAGTTACATAGAAGGAAAGGTTTGGAATGGAGTTGAAATCTGATTCTGCGGCCGTAAATTTAACAGATAAAGCGAGTACAGCCGGTAAGGTATATTAAGGATTAAATGGAAATATTTGTGATATACACAATCAAACCTATTTCGAATTTCTAAGCAGGCAACAATCAAAAACTCGCGGCATCTGACATAAAAGTCATTTTTCTTCAATTAATTTAATTTATCATTAGATTCAATATCAATTTCTAAATAAGTACTTATTAAATTGACAAAATCTTGTTACAATTATTTTGTTGTATTTTATTCCTTAATGGATTATTTTAGTTTATCGTTGAATACGTATTTTATTTTGGATTAAATTTATGTCATCTTCCTACTACTACTGTCATCTGGTGTGGACTTTCGTAAGATCCCTATTACCACGAGATCTGCCTTATCGCAGGTGGGTGTAACGTATACATGCGTTGACGGGTAGATGGCGCACAATGTTTTATTTAATAGATTTGTTTTTTTTTAATTGTTGCTAATTTAGTTTTAGAGCTTCTTTTGGGCCTAGAGTTATGTAACAAATTATTTATAATTATTTTCCATTTTTCTATTGTCATTTGAACCTGCATTTATGTCGTACGTTTAAAATATCAGATTGGGTCGTTCGGTCTTTTAGAGCAATTGTTCGGTTCCGTTTGATGGTCGGGCTTTGACAGGTTAGAGTCTTTCTCTTGAGCTTTAACGGTCATCGAGGAAGGTTTAAACACCACAAGAGCAGAAGCATACTCCTTAGCCATTACTTGAGGATGTTGTAGAGTTTTGAAGTTTTATCGTCTGTAATCGCTTACAAAAGCGGATGTTATAGTACTTCTCAAGTGTTATTTTTGAATTTTGGCGTTTTGGTTGAATCTTGCGAGGATATTTCCTTCTCTGGCTACGAATTGTGTAATTGCTCTGCCAGTGTTAGTGCTGGCCTAGACCTCATTTGAGCACTTTTGTTGGGGTTAAGATTTAAGAACCACGTGCTATGGTTATCTTGCGGTTCCAAGGGAATTATTGCTGGATCTTGCGGTGAAGACATATTTAAGGTACAGATTATTGGAATACTGTAGATTTCATACGCTATTTTCTTGGGATGTCGTTAGCCGAAGATAGGAGAGCAGATTTCTTGTAACGTGTGGCTCCGTAGAAGGTATCATGTTTGGTAGCTGTGGATGTGACTTTCTTTAAGGTACTGTGACTGTGTAAATGTCTCTGATATTATCCAGAGTGTAGAGTTTATTGACTAAACAGTTTTGGTAAAATTTATGTCAATATCGTGTACTTTGAACAGTAAATTTCAATTTTCCGGCCTAGCTAATTAAATAAGCCATCGTAATTTCCTATTTTAACTTCTTGTGGCATGTGAGCCTTTATGATTTGAATTAATTAAATTAACGTAGTTTTATTAATAATAGTGACCCCAATTTGGAGGTTACTTTGTCATTTTTGGAGACGTTACGTAGCCTTTTTATTTTTGGACTCAGAATTTGAACTAAATTTTGGATGTGTATGGGCAGTGTAGCCTCACACCTGTCTTGTGTAACTTCTTAGTTGTTATTTAGTACATTTAGTCAACAATTGTATTTTATTTTTGGTACATTCTCGTAAGAAATTTTTGAATTAAACTTAATCACATTTCCTTATGTAAAGCATAGTTAACTAGCGCTAATTTTTTTTATAGAATTAGATACTTTACAACTTAGAGTCTGCACTCTAATGTCGAATAGATTGCCGGTTGCCTCTGGTATACAGAGTGTTTTATTTCAGTGTTGACGTGTTGCAATTCACGATCAAACTGTTCGACTTTGGAGGGACTTTTGGCAAGTTGCCTTATAACTGTGTGCTTGTAAGAATATTGTTGGTTAATTATTTTAACTTTAAGGTTGTTTCATGTGTTCACCATCTTAAATTTCTTAAATTTTGTAATTGTACGTCATTGATAATTTTAAGTTGTGGATCACCTTGGGTGACCATTTAAGTTTAGATTAACCCTTCAGGAATTTAATATTGGCAACTGAGTTGCGCTCGTGATTTACTTTTCATTGTTTTTTTCCTTGTTTTTGAATATCTCGTGAAAAATCAAAGATCAGATAGTATAGCCGGATATGTACGGTATTGAAATGAACTGACCTGAATTTATAGTTTCAATAAACTGTTCGTTAAGTTTGAATGAGCGTGTGTTGGTCTTATTTTCTTATCACCTGGGGAGTTTTACATTGGATCTGGTCCGGGGTCTGAATATCTGTTGGGCTTAGCATATTTTTACGGATAGGCGCCCTGACAACTTAACCTTCGACTTAGTACGGTGTTCGAACTCGCCCTTCTCTGACTGTAGCTGGAGGCAGTGCTGACTCCCATATTTAACATCGACCCTTGGGAAGTAAGAGGTAAGACTAGAGTGTTATAAGTTGGTGATTAATAAATAGACAAGCGTCTTCCTAAATTTAAATAGAAGGTTAATTACCGTGGTGGTGTCTAACTTACTACCTTCTTGGAATTTGGGTACCGAATTTTGTTTAGGGCCTTGGCCATTTATAATTTATATACAAGAGGGTAGCAATCTGAAATAGATCGTGCCCAATTGTGACGATTTATATAATTTGAATTTAAGTACGGAAATTGTAAAATCATGTTAAAATTATAGATTACGATCAGAATTTACTAAGAATTGGAAAATTAGGTGATGGCTGGCAACACTGGAACTAACACACAGTATCTGTAAATAACGATAGGTACGTATAAATTGGATTTTTCGAACCGAAATGGTGTCATATGAATCATAGGTTCCAGGGTAACCAATGTATTACATAAATTTTTCTATCAGTGTTTATAATATATTTAGGCACAACAAACAAATGATTCGAATGAATAAATATATAAATAATTGTATAAAATACGCACGAACATGATAGGCCCAGAGAGAGATAAAATTAATTCGGATTTTGAGACACAAAAGGGACTAATAGTCAACCGAAACGTATACAGGCTTACGAAATTCTAATTCCTCCAGCAACAATCCGCAATGCTGAAAATGAAGAAAAATTGATGTCATACATAATTTGTACTAATGTGCTGTAAGGTTTACCGCGTACGTTTCGGGTCCGACGAATTCAAACAAAAAGATAAATAGGTCAGCTACGGCCAACAAATATATTAAATTTGCAAATCTCATTACACGTTGTTTGTAGAGATCCACCTGTATTAATGGAACTTCAACCATATTGTAGCCCAATTCATTTCATTTCCTTTTTCTGCGTTATAAATTTCTGAGCGTGTTTAATGTATTCATCGTAAATATTTATGTATATACCGGGTGACCCGAGGTTTACCACCACCGCCAAAATGAGCCTATTTATAAAGAAAAAAGGATTAAATTTTGTGTAAAGTTAGATTGAAATGTACACTACATACTTAATATAGTTCAATTCTGACATTAGAAAACACCCAAAACTTAAAGAGTACTATTTCACTAAATGGAAAAGTACAGGATCTATATATTTTCGAAATAAATTTTCTAGACTTCGGTGATTACTTAAAACTGAAATTAAAGTAGCATATGAGAAATGCCAATCTAGACATGAATCTAATATTGCATGTGACCCAAAGCTTTTCTGGAATTTTGTGAACAGCAAGCGATCTTCCTCCAGAATACCAGGATCTTTAGCACTTAATCATGACATACTTGATCAGACACAGAATATTGTTCAAGCTTTTTGTGATATTTTTGCTGATGTTTTCAATTATCTCATACCCGACCTCAGTGCTCAGACTGACATTGAGGTCAACTACGACCTTTGGCTATGATGGTCTACCCAGCTTTATCCTCCGGGATTGTACGTCAGTAATATGTTCTCCTCCGCTAAGCATGGAGATTTATAAGAATTGATATTGGCACACACATTCTCAAATGAAGTACAGGTTGATTGATATGTTGGAAGTGTATTTCAAAGTAAATAGAATCTCTGAAAATGCTTGCACAAGTTACGCTCAGTGTTTTCCGGAAAGACCACAACCACACCGGTCAATTTTTAGCAGAATAATCAGAAATTTAGTGAACTATGGAAGCTTCGAACGAAAAAGATCTATCAAGTTAACAATGCTGATATACTTCAAAATAATATTTTACAATATGTTATGAACAATCCAAGTACATCAGTACGTCGAGTAGCTCGAGAAAGTGGAATTCCGATATCTAGTGTTTACAGAACGTTGAGAAAAAACAAATACCACCCATACAATTCAAATTTAGCAGGTGGTATCTTCAAAATTGTGAAGATGGTACTGATTTTCCTAAGAAAATACTTTGGACAGATGAAACACGGTTTACTAACTGCGGAGTGTTCAATAGGCATAACTATCATCACTGGTCTACTGAAAATCCGCATTTGGTAAATCAAAGAAGATTTCACGTTCTATTTGGTTTTAATCCCTGGTGTGGTTTGATTGGTACGAACTTTTATTGACTTCTTTTTTGTTTTTTATTATATTATCAGTATCATCTTCACATTATTGTAGATACCTCCTGCTAAATTGTAATCTTCGGTGATAGTAATTATCGCTTAAACCCGGCACAATTGTTGGTGTGTATGGGTATGTGGTATTTGTTTTTTCTCAGCGTTCTGTAAACACTATATTTCGGAAGTCCAGTTTCTCGAGCCACTCGACGTACTGATGTTCTTGGATTGTTCATAACATATTGTAAAATATTATTTTGAAGTATATCTTTTTTGTTCGAAGCTTCCATAGTTCACTAAATTTCCGATTATTCTGCTAAAAATTGTCCGGTGTGGCTGTGGTCTTTCCGGAAAACGCTGAGCGTAACTTGTGCAAGCATTTTCAGAGATTCTGTTTATGAAATAAACTTGCAACATATCAATCTTTACTTCATTTGAAAATGTGTGTGCTAATATCAATTCTTATTAATCTCCATGCTTAAAGCGGTAATTACTTACACAAAGTTCTAAATCTCCCACCATTTTCACTCCACTTTTACATGTCAATAATGACAGAGCTTATTTATCGTCTGTTTTACACTACCATTTAATTTCACAGCCAACTAATTTCGTATTAGAGTGAAATTTTATTCAAATGTTCATATCTCTCTAGCTATTTTTAAGAACTATCAAACTAATTAAAAATCCAATATGGCCGCCATAAGAAAATCAAAAGATAACGCTAAGAACTTGGCAACAAATGAAAATCGGGGGTTATTGTTAACACTAAAAAATTTGTCTTAAAAAAGTGTCTCAACAATGTTTGAGTTTAAAAGCGATCGGATTAGTCGTTATCGAGTTATTGAGGAAAATTCAAATCGGCAAATATTGGTTTTTTCCAAAATATATCAAAATTGTAAAAAGTCCGAATGAATTTGAAATGAGATTTATTGCGAGCATTGAATTCTTTATTAATCTGGACACACTGTATACTATTAATTTTCAAATAAATATATTTTTTAGAAATAGTGTTTTACTTTCCTAAGCTTTAGTACCTAATACCTCTGGTAAAAACTACTTGAAAAGTTAGTAAAATTAACCTAATAGGTAGTTAAGTTTACCATACAAAAATGTTTATATTTACCAACTAATTTTGTTAAAATAAATAAAGGGTGTGGTATATGTTACCAACACTTCATAGTAAAATGCACAAAACTGTGTGGTATATTCTAATATATTAGACATTAATAATAAACGTATAAATGTATTTAAAAGTAATTAAATATACCAATTATATTCAAAAGTACTAAAAACATATATTTATAATAAACATGCTCAGTGGTTATATTTAACAAATGAGTCTTACCATATTTTTATTTTTATTTTTAAAATCCTTTATTGCTGTCACAAATAGTACCAGAAAATATGGTAATGTATACAATATTTATGTTAACTACATTGAAAAATAAAAATTCTTATATTGTTCCAAGTTTCTTTTTTGGCCGCAGGAGGCGATATAGTATCAAAATTTTAAATGGAATAGGGTGTCGAGTGATACCTCATTTTCAACTGTGTACTTGCTCAAATATAATGACAAAGTTTCACAAAATTCTGTTAACTAAAAGAAAAATTATCTAATGTTTTACTTTTTTTTTATTTCATTAGATGCTCTATATATGAGTACCTTGAACTTCTTGACAAAAAAAACATTCTATTTAGCGTTTCTTCCCGCATTTTTCTAAAGGTTTCAACGTCAATTCTAAAGGTCTCAAGTTTGTAAACGTTTACTATTTTTAAACGTAACTCTTGAAGGGAATGAATTTTAGTTTCATAAACCTTTTACTTTAAATAGCACCACATAAAAAAATCCATGGGGTTTAAATCAAGTGATCGTGCCGGCCATTCTATAGGTTGTTACACTCGCTTCTCCTTAGGATTGTCCTGGCAGAAAGGGAGGCACATATGGCGCTAACGGTACTAGAATAATGTCATCCGGTCGACAATTAGAGATGTGCCCGGTTGCCGGAGTTTCACACCTGTAGCTTCGCCCAATTAAATTTATGAAAGTTTCGGAAATTTATTGTGTGTCACCTTCAACCTGCCTTACCTTACTTCCCTAGTGTGCGTTGGAAAAGGGTGGAGCCCTCTAACTCTCGGTTTTAGGGGATGGGTCACTCAGAATACTGAAGGTGGATGACTCTTAGGGGGCAGATTAATAAGAACCAAACAAAGAAATAATTAAATAGAAATAATCGCAGATAATTATGCATCGACGTAAGGAATATAACAACATAAAACGGAAGGACATTCTTAATGCTTCCTAATAGTATAACCAATGGTACACACACGAGATGGCGCTACCGCCGCAAATTGAAGGAAAAATAACCCAAGTTAATTAAAAATGAAGAAACCACTTAATTACACGAGGTAATTAAATAGAAATAAAGTAGATGAAAATTCCACATCCCGCAGAAAATAATTAAACGTAATTCCAACAGTAAACAAAAGATTAATTCTAGGCGTGACCTGACTTCGCGCGAAAGAATTCAAGATAAATGTACAGCGTCACTCGCAGGAAATGCAACAAACAGTATAGAACGCTAATAAGGTATAAGATACAAAAAAAAAAAACGTAACAAGGTCCGTGACGCCCGATCCATCGTTGACGATATATTTCATTTAGAAATTCTCGAACTGCCATCCAAAAATGTGCAGGAGCACCATCTTGCTCAACTGTAATACCCATATCAAATTCTTCTGAATTATTTTCAGCAATCTCTGTAATTTAATGGCTCAAAATTGGAACCTCTCTATTAGACTGTTGAAAAGTTAACAGGTGGGAGGACAATTTATAGCCGCACTGTATAAAATACATATATCTGATATTTATTTATTCACATATAAAATGCAATAAAACACGCAATATGCTAAAAAACAAATGATTACAGTTTGATAATAACACTCCTAACATTTAAAATAATAAATGAATTAAAAGCAGAAACAGCAATTAATTACTCTCTCTTAGCAAAGCAATAGCAATTTAATTACCAAGAGATTTTTTAATTCTTTTTTCAATTTGTTCAAACTAACTGGTTTATCAGATATGTTAAATGATTGTAGATTTTTAATATTTGAATGATTACGTCTTTATACATTCTGGAATATGCATTGTATAACTTCAAACGAGCACTCTGACTCCGACGTGTTGCATGACGATAAATAATTTTATATTTAGGAAAAAAGCCGTATAATATTTGACTATGGAGGCCGACTCATATATGTAGGAACAGGGAATATACTTCATAATTATTTTATTGCGATAAATATTTTAATTGGCAATTAATTACTTTGCAAAGTGCTAATAGAAACCAACGTAACAAGCTCGGTAATAATCCCAGCTTTCGGCAACTTTTCTACCGACTTACAACTTTCATTAAAAAGTTTAAACGAAAGAAGCTACAAAAGAGTTTGCAGACAAATAAATTAGAAACTTGCAACTCGAGACTTGGTTTTAAAATTAGTTTTGCGTTGGTCAGGTTTGAATCGGCACTAAAATAAATAGACCTATTCTTTTTTTCTCAGTAACACAACATGTATGGTTCTTTATTATTAATTCATTATACAAAATTGTGATATGATTTACAAATTTCGATACCAATTTATTTATAAATAGTGGGGGGCACCACACGACTTGTGTGTGTTTTCCGAATTTTTTATACAAAACTAAGTCTTAAGTACTTTTAACCCCTTAAAAAACCCAGCAGTAAATGTGTAATTTTTTTGTCCAAATCTTGAAATATTTTAAAAGATAAGATATTTGAAATCCAGATCTAAATATGTATCTTCATACTTTTAATAAATTTGCATCGAATGCTTACGCCAGATAGTTTTTAAAAAATGTTTTTTTTATAAGATAAAACATTACTTTCGGAAGGAATTAAAAAAAAATCATACAAAGAAGTCGAATTCCCAATTAGTCTCGCGTAAATATACATTATTTTTTACTGGTATCTCTTATTTATAGATAAAAAGTGAGCAGAAAAATCTCAAAAAAAAGAATACCAAAGATCTAATTAAAAAGTTAGAACTGCAGATATTGCAAGAATTCTTAATATTTCCGTCAGAGAATCAATTAGGGATTCATTCTATAAGTTCATTATTGCAAACTTTCAAACACATCCCTAATTCAAAGCTTAACATGTCTAATTTCAAGGCATAAATACCAAAAGAATTTTACAAATTTTAAATAAATGTACTAACCGTCTTATCTACCTATATGAGTCACCACATAGAGAACATTATCACTGTATATGTAGTTGTATAAAAAAAAAGTATTTATGCAAAATACCTGAGCTCCTCATACATCTGCTCAAATTATCCTCAAATTTACAATAATTTGTAAAATAAAACGTCAAATTTGAATTAGTTATAAATTCCGGAATCTTTACTATAACATTTAGCGTATAGCCATCATGCATTAAAATAAAATCTTTTCATTTGAAAAATATTTTAAGTTCAATAAAATAATTGTTAGAAAATTTTTACAAGTTCGTAAATAATTTATTATAATCCTAAAATATTATAAGTACAGTAAATCTTTTCACGAAATTATTTTAAGTTCAACAAACCATATTGTTGATACTTTTCTAAGTCCCCTTTGAAATTATTGATTCAAAAATATTGCTGAGTCCCGTAAATTATTTAATTTCTTACAGACACTGTATGTTTATTTTTATTCTAAAGCGATTCACACCTGCTAAAGAAATCTTTGTTGGTATATTAATTAAGTACATAAAAATTAAAGAAAATCTTAACATTAAGATGTGAAAATGCTTGAATTACTATCATCATTTTCATTGTTAAATGACATATTATTATTGCCATGGGGTTATATATCTTTATTACTGTTATAATGATTCTTAAACCATTTTTGTAGGTTATTTAGACCCTTAATTCTAATTTTCTTTTGTCACTGTACGCATAGGGAACAAAGGAAATATGTTCGTAATCGATCCATACGTAATCGTATTGCAGAAAAAATCAGAGAAGTTGCGAAATTGCAAACTCATTGATTGCACAACAAAAGCAAAAGTGCCTTAATCATGTTAATGTAATCTGTCCTCTCTACATGTGGTAGAGAATCAAAATCTGCGTAAAGTATCACTTATACAAGAAAAAGCTTTTTCCATATTTGAAGTATTAAAGTCAAGACCAGAACATGTTCATAATGACTAAATTTTTCATGCAAGTCGAGGTTGGTTCCAAAAATTTAAATCGAGCAAAACTTCACAATTTGGCGTTGAAGAGGAAGCGTCTAGTGGAGATACAGTATGATTCTAAGAATATTAATGAGGAACATTATTGCACATGGCGGATACTCTACTAAGCAAGTTTTCAACGTAGATGAAACTGGTTTCTACTGGAACAGGCTCTCAAAAAGAACTTACCTTTCACTACAAGAAAAACATGTGCCCGGCTTTAAGACCGTTAAAGAAAGATTGACGCTTTTTCTCGGGGCTAATGCAGCAGGTTATCACCGACTAAAGCTTCTGTTAATTCATACTAGTTAAAATTCAAAGGCAATGGAGAACCAACAAAGAAATTTATTACCAGTTCATTAGAGATGGAACCAAAAAGGGTGGATGACAGCAACTCTCTTCCTAGAGTGGGTAAGAGATATTGCTGTGCCCTAACTTAAAGACTATTGTTTGAAAGAGAATCTGGATTTTAAAATTTTACTTCTATTGGACAACGCGCCGAGTCATCCTCCTCATTTAGACAAAATCTACGAAAACACAAATTTGCTTTTCTGCCGCCTAACTCCACGGCTCTTATACAGCCCATGGATCAAGGTGCTATTTCTAATTTTAAAGATTATTACGAGGGCATATTTTTATGTTATCTACCTAGCTATGAAAAAAATCACATAAGAGAACAAAAACACACTAATACACTTATTACATCTTTTTTCCAGTTGCCCCATACCCTCAGCAAAAAATTGCTTCGGTAACCCCGCAAAATATTCTTCAACAGCTTCTTTGAGTTCTTCATCAGAAGCAAAACGCTTTCCTATGAGATGCTTTTTAAATTTTTGAATTAGAAAAAGTCTGACGGAGCTATGTCGGGGCTATAAGGTGGATGCCTTAACTCTATAAACCCACAGTCATTGATTATCTGCTGAACTTTGTTTGCCTTATGAACCCGACAATTGTCGTGCAGCAACAAGTTTTTTTGTGGATAAGAATGCGGGCGTTTTTCCTCCAGAGCAGTTTTTAAATTTTTAATTTTGTTTCCGTAGGCTTCTCCATTTATGGTAGACCCTCTCGGCATATATTCAGTAAGCAAAACTCCTTCAGCATCCCAGAAAACAGCTGCCATCAGTTTTTTTCCAGAAAATTGTGTCTTGGCCTTTTTTTGGTGGCGGAGAGCCATTATAAACCCACTGCATAGATTCTTGTTTAGTAGGAGGGTCCCAGTAATATACCCAAGTCTCATCCTCGGTAATAATTCGAGATAAAAATGTTTTTTCCCTCTCCAACTTGACCAAATTTTCTTGAGAAACTTCTTTCTTTTCTTTTGGCTAGGTAGATAACATAAAAATACGCTCTCGTATTTACGTCGGACATTCAAACAACTTCTTCAAAGCCTTAATGATGAAATGTTCATCAAAATAATATGGAAACAGTTTAAAATTTAAAAGCAATCGAAAATATTGGAGCGTCTCGGTCAAAAGTGAAACCAAGTTGTTTAAAAGACGTATAGGGAAACTGTGGCCAGAATTCATTGAGGATGTAGAAGCAGTAAGAATTGATGACACCAAAGAGAGTTTAAATTACTTAGTTCACTTCGCACAAGACATAAATTTTGAATGGATGGAGGTAAAAGACATTCAAGAAATTTTAAATGAAGATGAAGTAGAGTAAGTAGACACCCGATGACTTGTTACAAAATTTTACTGTGTCAACCGCTAATGTTTCTGAGCATACAGTAGAAGTAATTACTAATCAAAAATTAGCAAATGCGTTTTCGTTGATCGATAAATCTACGCAGATTTTTATTGGGCATGATAACGATGAAAGTCGAAGCAGAAATGTTATGAATGCTGTTGCGGAAGATGTTGAACGCTATTTAGATCTTCTATACAATGCGTAAAATGAATGCGAGGCAGCTAACTTTAGACGATTTTTTGAAAACTATAACGTAGAACTGACTACATATAACATTCTATAAGGAAATATTGTGATGAAAATTTTTGACCTCGAGATTTTTGCAGATGTTAACGTTTTGAGTGTGTGCCTGGCTGCGTGTCAGTGTGTGTGTATCACTACGATAGCGGCCAAACCCCTATTAATTTCAAATTTTGTATTTACAAGTATAATTCCCTCTTGAGATCTGATTAGATATTCAGTAAAATCGGCAGGCTGGAAGTAGTAGTTTACTCCAGTGAAAAAATCGATTTTTTCCAATATTTCGTCAACTACTAAGCTTATACAATTTTGTAAAAAAATTCAAACGTACTCAAAATTAAATTTAAGAAGAATTTTATTAAAAACGTTTTTCGAAATTCTTATCAGAAGTAGGTCTTTTACTCTTATCGAAAATCATTATTATCAGTTTTTGCGAATATCTCGCAAGTCATGCTTGCTAGACAGGTACATTACGAGTATAAAAGTATTAAAATAGTATATTAAAACACGAGTTTCATAAGGCACGATTTTTGCGCACGCGTTTAAGTATATAAAACGAGCCGCTAGGCGAATTTTCTAAAGAACAAGTGCGACAATTGTCTTATGAAACGTGTATGTATGTATAAAGTTCAAAAAAGCTTAAAATGAGAGGCATATTTTATTCGAACATTTTAAAAATTTTGTTTTTTAAAGTTGGTTACTCTGATTTTTAAGTAAAACATTTTAAATATTTGAAAAAAAGGGCAATAAAGTAATACTTAATGAAACCAAAACGGGTGTCGTAAAGTGAACTTTATAGCACCGAAATAGAAAAACTTAATTTTCAATACATTTTGTATGAAAAAAATTCAAAATTCGGACCGGAAGTAATACTTTGCCCTTTTGTGGAATAGCGATTTTTTTTGCAAATATGTCGTAAATTATGCGTAATATATATATTTATCAAGAGCACAAAAGTATTTAGAGCTGGTTTTGGAATATTTTTTGTATAAATAAAATTTTAAAATTCGGACCGGAAGTAACACATTTACTCTTAGCGAGTAGCCCTTTTTTACAAATTTTCTCGCAAAGTATGCATTCTATAATAATAATAATAATAATAATAATAATAATAATAATATTTATTCGTTCAGTTGACCATAAAAAAAATGGTATAGAACAAGTCAATATAGTGTAAATGTAAATATAAACAGTCAAACAATACAAATATGATACAAGCATAAGCACTAACCAATGCGATACAGTACAACATGTAAAAAATAAAAATAAAATGAATACAACAATCACTAACAAACAATTTAGATATGCAAATCTAAGATCTGCCTGTCATTTTCAAAGTCACTGAAAGAGTAATAGCATCTAGCAATCAGTGACTTTTTTTAACTCTACTTTAAATTTTTCCATCGGTAGACTCTTTAAGTTTTTGGAGATTCTATTGTAAGCAGTTATCATTAAATACTGTGGGCTTTTTTTATAAATCGATAGTCTGTGTCTGGGCACCTCCAAAGCATCACCCCGCCTAGTGGCATATTCATGGTGATCACCAACTTTCATAAATTCGAACAGATTTTGCTTGGCGTAAGTTAATAATTGGTAAATAAAGATACAGGGAACCGTCATAATATTTAACCTAGTGAAGTAACCTTTACATGACGTCCCCTCACTTACACCCACCATGTTCCTTATTGCTCTTTTTTGTAACCTGAAGACCCTCACACTCTCACTTGAGGAGCCCCATGCCAATGTACCGTACACCGTTACACCTAAAAATTTTGCCGTGATAAATGTTGTTTTACATGAGTTTAGATGCAAATCATTATCATTGAAATATAGCTCCTGGTTCCGCAGTTCTTCGTTCGCTGGTGCCGCCACATTATCCTTCCTATCGCAGGCTACAAATATCGTTGTGTCATCGGCAAATAATAGGTATAGCATTTTTGGAGGGCACGTCATTTACATATACTATATACAATAGCGGACCGAGCACGGATCCCTGAGGAACCCCAGAAGTCACAGGCTGCTCTCGCGATCGATACGAACCGACCTGCACATAGTGCCTTCGGCCTTCCAGATAGCTCCTAAACCATTGTAAGGGTGCTCCCCTTACACCATACCTGTATAACTTTGCCAGCAACCGTTTGTGGTTAACACAATCGAAAGCCTTACTCAGATCTAAAAAAATAGCCAAACATTCATTGCCCACATCGATGTTTCTGTAGACATTGTTTAGTAGTTCAACTATTGCATGCATTGTGGAGCGTCCCTTTCTAAATCCATATTGATTATCATTCAAGATATTACATCTGTTCAAAAATGATAACAACTTATCGGCAACTATCCTCTCGATAATCTTAGAGAATATAGAAAGTAATGATATAGGCCTGTAGTTTTGCATCAGATTTTCATCTCCTTTCTTATGTATAGGTATTATTTTTGCAAGCTTCAAGTCATTCGGAAACACACCAGAACTAGAGAGGAAATCTCATCATAACCTGTTGAGACACTTGATTTTAATTGAATAATTGCTCTCTCTACTTCAATCTCATGAACGGGATTAAAGAACAGCGTCAGATCATTCATTGATATTTCCATATTATATTCATTTGATTGTCCTTGAGACAGGCCGCAGGTAATGTTTGTAAAGTAATCACTAAAACAGTTAGATAATACTTCAGCGTTTGAAATTATTTCATTATTTAGTGTTATTTTCATGTCCTTACTTTTAAGATTCGAACTATTACCTTTTATTATTTCCCAAGCCGTTTTATTTTTGTTATTTGAATTTACGATTAAGTTATTATTGTATAATTCTTTAGCTTTTTTGATAACTGAGCTATATACCTTCTTGTATCTTTTATAATATTCCTTAATTTCCTCGTTACCAGTTAATGTTAACAGTTACAAATCTTTTAATTTTTGTGCCGAAATTTTGATACCGTTTGTTATCCAGTAATTCCGCGAAGCAGCTTTATTTACTTTCCTTGATTTTAAGGGAAATGCTAAATTAAAAGTTTGTTGAATACCAGCTATAAACTTAGAGTACTGGCGATTGACACATGTTTCACTGTAAACATCATGCCAGCTTCTGTGCTCCATGAGGTTCCTAAATATTGAAATATTGCTTTCCCTATTTAACTCTCTATAACTTATTATTTGGCTAGAATCATTCCCACTCTCAATAGGCAAATGCAGAACCTGTCCTGCATGATCGGAAAGGCCGTTATGGACCACGGAAGATTCAAATACACAAAATTCTCCGCTTATACAAATGTTATCCAGGCAGTTATTTAAACGTGTCGGCTCGCTTATTGTTGCTCTTAAACAGTAAGAATTTAACACATCCGTGAGTTTCTTCAGTTCATTAGAAGATACTAAAAAGTTAATATTGAAGTCGCCACAGACACAGACACAGCAATGCTGAGAGCCAGTGCCAGCTTATCCAGAAAAAGATCCAGATCACCGACACCACTTCTATATATGACAATAACAATAATCTTACTATTTACGGTCCTAAACTTTGAAGCTACACATTCAAAATGTAAGTCTACCGATAGTTTTTCGATTGCATCGATACTATTACCCTCTACACCATTTTTTGCAAATATTGCTACACCTCCATGTATATGTGTTGTTCGGCTATAATAGTTAACTACATGATAACCACTAATTTTTAAAAATTCTATATAGTTATTCTTGCACCAATGCTCTGTGACACAGAACACATCAAAACCATTGTTACTAAAAAATACTTCAAACTGATTAACTTTGTTACTTAAACATTGAACATTTTGATGAAAAATTGATATTGTATTTTTTTCTGTTCGGTCTTTGATTTCTGCTTGTAGTAGTTGAGATTTATGATGCTTGTCAAATTTATAGTTGCGCGTATTTGTTGGCTGAGGCTGAGCATCTTTGATTCTCTTTACTCAAGAGTTGTCTAAAGTCCCTTCGACTGCCTCGAAAAAGCCTATATCGCCTCACAATTATTCCTCTTGGCCACAGCTGAGACTTGAAGTAAACACACTTACAGGTTTATTTTTCTAAGAAGATAAAGGTATTTTAAACAATTTAGAACAACCTGTGTATAATTTGAAACGCTCATACGTATAAAAAAAGTCGTATGGTGGCCACACCTCTTTATCTTTTTATTGTTAGGATTTACAAGTTAACTTTCATCGTTATATTACATATAGACTCGTAAAGATATTTTTGTTGTTGAATACACAGTTTATTAAGTGTGTATTTATTTCCTAACGTTGATCTCAGAAATGATTTTATATAATATGTATGTATGTATAAGGTATTATTAGCATTTCACAATATGATAACAACGCCGCGATGTCCGCGGAACGAATCTCGTAAATTTCTATGGTGTCTTATGGAAAAATGTGATTCGACTCTGTTTTTTTGTACATCGTGTGTTCCAGAAACGGAACTCCGACGCAAAGACCCGAGTGTAATCCGATTTTACTTGTCTCAGTGTAGAAAATATATTACCTACATCAGTAGCGATCGACCTAAATATGTTGCCCACTTCCTAATATTTGTGTGTATTAACCATATCCTGAAAGATTATAATAAATTTGCGGAAATAATTTTTGAATAGTGTATTCGATTCGTTTGGATATGCATTTATTGAAGAAAAATATTTGCATTTATCATACAAACATCTTATTTATACAAATGGAAATCTTAATCGCCAAATGTATTAAATTTACGTTTTGCTAATCAAGCGCAAACGATGCTAATTGCTAAATTATACATATAGCAAGGAAACCGTAATAAATCGTATAGTGTGTTTATCCAATACAAACACAATGCACTGAGATCACACGGCTAAAGCAAACATTGCACAGACGGCATATATGATGAGTATTGATGAGAAAAATTGTGGGCGGGTACATACATGTAAATATGTCAATAGTCGAGGAACTGCAGTACACAAGTTACAAAAAATGAAGAATGTTAGGCTGTTATACAGAGTAATTCTAAGTATATGCGACAAATTTTATGCGCTGATTCCTAGGGTTACCATGATCATAAAAGTTTATATGAATGTGTGTCGGCATAGTTTTAAAGTTATAAAATGTTTAATAGTACATTTAAAAGCACAAACAATAAAATTTACTAATACAACAAAATTAACATATAAAAATTATTTAAAATGATCGCCCGCTTCAACTGCAATGCAAGCTTCTATCCTCCATTGCATTGTATGGTGATTGATGTCAAGAATACCGGGGGTACTTCGAATTTTTTCAAATGCTGCAACAAAACGATTTCTCAGTTCTCCAACATTTTCAATAGGAGTTGTATAAACTAGTGATTCAAGGTGACCCCAGAGAAAAATCTAGACAATTTATATCTGAAGATCGAGAAGGCCATGGTTGTGGACCTCCTCGCCATATCCACCGATTTGGATACGCGCAGTCCAAAAACTCACGAGTAATTACACTGAAATGTGCTGGAGCATCATCGTGCATAAAATACATTTGCAATCTTAATGACAACGTGACTTCTTCGAACAGTATTGGTAGCTCCTCCTCAAGAAAGCTGCGTTATACTTCTCCATTTAACTTCATCGGCAAAAATATGGACCTATCAAGTGATCACCAACAACTAACAGAGCATTGATGTTGATGACGGGCTGCCAAAGTTTAGTGTGGGTTTTACTGCCCATGTCTGATTTTTATGGCAGAAGTAATGTTTTTGGTGCTGTAGTAGGATGTTTTTCAATTTCATTCAGCACCATCTTTTCCACTTGTGAAGTTCTAACTGTATGTGAATGCCCAGTATCAGCCGTATTTGTTTTTGAAAATTTCCCATATCACTAAGACGTTGGTGAAGACGGACAAATATCGAATGATGCGAGATGATGACACGGTGCGGGTACCGTTCTTTATAAAGACATCTAGCTGCACGTGAATTACGATTGACAAGACCGTAAACAAAGTGAATATCGTACAACTCAGCATTTGTGTAATTCATATTAGAAAACATTGACAATACTTTGACAAATTTTTGACACAGTAATGTTGGAACGACAAATTTCAAAACGAATGTTTTCGCAGAAACAGGTGTGACATTAAATTTTGTTAGAGTCCGATCCAAACCTGATGGTACCTGCGAAGAAAACGATTTTCGGTATTAGAGAGAGCAAGCAGTATAAAATGAGAGAGATATCTATGGGGAGCGCTGTACACAGTCGGGCTAAAAAATTATAGTTGTAGGTGTTTCGAAACCAGGAAAACCAGCAGATGTTGCTTCTAGTTATAGACCAATTTCATTATTATCAGTATGTTACAAGACGTTAGAGAAATTATTTTATCACAGAATTTCTCCAATTATGGAGAGCAAGCTGGTTTTAGACCAAATCGTAATTGCTGTGATCAAGTTTTAGCTTTAACAAATTATATAGAGAATGGTTTTCAAAAGAATTTGAAAACAGGAATTAGTTTCATTGATTTAACAGCTGCTTATGATACAGTTTGGATAAATAGAATTTTTAATATTATATAATGTGTTGCCTAATGGTAATTTAATTAAACTTATGGAAAATATGTTTACAAACGTAAATTTTGAGTTTTTATCAATGGAGAAAGTAGTAAATTTAAAGTATTATATAATGGTTTACCTCAAGGAACGGTATTATCTCCTCTTCTCTTTAATCTATATACAAGTGATTTACCCGATACGACTCCTAGAAAATTCGTCTACGCTGATGACATGGCAATTGCTTATCAACACAATAATTTCAATCAAATTGAAGTTAATTTAAACGAAGATCTATTGATTCTGAGTGATTATTAAGTGGAGGTTATGTCCTAACCCATCTAAGTCAGAAGTTTCTTATTTCCATCTTAAGAATAACGAAAAACATAAAAAACTTGTAGTATCTTTTAATGGTGCTGTTCTAATTTAATCCAACATACCTAGGAGTTACTTTGGATACATCGTTAACATGTAAACAACATATTGATAAATTGCGTATGAAGATTAGAACAAGAAATAATATCTTACAGAAGGTGGCTGGTTCAAATTGGGGAGCTCATGCAGACATTTAACGTACGTCCGCTCTTGCACTGGTGTAATCTGCTGCTGAATATTGTAGTGCAGTTTTGATGAATAGAGTACATGTTGGTAAAGTTGATATTCAGTTAAATTGTACATTTAGAATTATTACGGTCACAGTAAAGTCTACTCCACTTCCTTGGCTTAACGTCCTGGCTAACATTTATCCTCATCAGTTAAGACGAAAATTTGCTTCAAAACGTTGTTGGGATAATTATCAAAATTTTCCTAATTTATATTTAATTACTCAAGATCTTCAGAACATACCACCTTGTAGATTGAAATCACGTAGTCCAATTTGGAAGGAAGATTTCCTAAATCAATAATGTTCGATAATGACCTTTGCAAATCTATTTGGTTAGAATGTGAAGTGTTTAATAAACAATTAATAGGTGATTCTTTGATTGAAGTGCCTTTGCTTTACACAACCAAGAAAAATTTGGTGTAAGTTGAATCGTCTTGGGACGGGTCATGGAGGGTGCAATAGTATGTTATTCAAGTGGAATGTGATTGCGAGGCCAGCTTGTGATTGCGGAGCAGAGATTAAAACAGTTAAACATATCGTTGAAGATGTCCTCTAGCTAAGTTTGAATTTGGATACACAGATTTAAATAATTTAACTCCAGAGGCTGTTGCTTGGATCTTAACAACTAAAGACCTTTAGTATTATGACGCTGTGATGGAGGTTTTTGAAGTGAAAACTTCTATGGGCGTGTTGATGCATTGATTGTTGGGCACTGAACGAGACTGAGCCGTCACGCTCGGCTTGTAACGCTCGTTCGGGTAAAGTCGACTCGACTAAGGGAGCGAGAGACTAGCGGTATTTATTTTCAATTAAATTGAAATATAGAATAAATACGCGAAATATTGAATTTTTTATTTTCTCAAAAATTCGTGTCCGCGTGCAGATGCGATCCCGAGCCGCCCGGGTGTAAGGTCGGCACGTTATCATTAGACCAGCGCGGGTACTCGTATGAGAATTATCATGTCGTCTATTTGTATATATACATGCGTACGTATGAACTTTTGAAGTGAAGACTTGATCAGACCGAGCGAAATGTACTAGAATAATGTATACACAATAACAATAAATATATATTTTTTAAATGTAATATAGAACAAAAATGGAAAATGGAAAATGTAAATGTAAATCAATATAGAACGAAAAAGAAAGTTGTGTTTCGTATTATTAACCTCGCCTTGATGAAGTTTTCACTTCTGCCGTGTGGTCTTAAGCACACCCATTTTTTATTCTGCATGTTTTTTCCATTGGACATCCTTGACCAAATGGTGCAGTGTTTTAAGGGGCCTCTGCAGTTATGGCCCTTTTAAATATATATCTACTTTTGTTATATAATTTATATGTTTCTTTTTTTTTGCACCTGTCATGTAGTTTCATACGAATATATATACGTATATATATCTACAGTACTTAGTGATTTTAACCACTTTTTTGTTGTTGTTGAATAGAGACTATTGAATTTTTCATATTAGAATTAAATTATATAGACTGCAGTTAAGAACATGGAATTGCGTGCATTTGACAAATGTTAGATTTACTTTTAAATTACCATTACCGGACATTGTTTCTTAAATGTCATAAATTCTTTCCACATCTCGTTACAGTTTCGCTAAGACCGCTCTCCTCCTCCCACTCTTTGAACCAACCGGCCGGCTTCTTAACATTTTGAACGTCGAATACACCGGCTCAGGTCTAGTTTCTGACTCAGTTCACCGGCATATCCTGCATGCAGGTCCCCGCTTTGTGTGTACGTTCTTTCGTCTCTGATTCTCGTGGCATCCCAGATCCATCCCCGACGGTCACGGAGGTGACGGCGGTTGGTTTGCCAAAACGGCAAGCCACCCAAAAGGAAAAGAAATAACTTGACTACCCGAGTTACGCCAGTTTGAAGAGCGGCGGCGAAGAAAACGACACAACTCATTAACTTCGAATTATTCACCGGGAACGTTACAATTTCTCGACGCTAAATGGTGAATAGTGAAAGCTAAATGTGATTTTAATGCATACAGAAGCGGCGTGGATTTATGGAGTGCTGTTTCTTTTGTTTTCGAATCGATACGTTGCCATTTTTTCCATCAGTGCGTTCATAGCCAACTGACGCAGATACGTCGCCTGATTCCATTCGTACATTGCGAAATTCTAGTTTCGGTTTGTTTTGTTTTTGTGTGAGTTATGCGTGTGTGAGTCTTTGTGTGTGTATGTCTGTGGTGAGTTGTTTCGAAGTTTCGTTGGTTGTGTCAACGTTGAGTGCGCTCGGTGCTATTTTACGGTCGGGGGATCTCTTCACCTGTTCAACGGAATATTTGAGGAATGTTGGATGTTACTGTCGGTATGTAGACTTAACTATGTTATTAACTAGATACATATATTTTATCCTCCAATTAATCCAATGGAATACTGAAATGCTCTAGGACCTGCCATACATTTTCTAACTATCTAAATATCTTGCCTAAAAATATTTCCATTTAATTAAATAATTTTTAATTTCGAAACATTCCTTTAACGATTGTAAATGAACACCCAGTAAACGTAGATATATCTTAATGAAATTTACAGGAATACGTATTTTATTCGTATTACGAAACGATGAAAATTTCAGCAATATACAACAGAAGAATCAAGTTACCATAGAAATAATAATAAACATTAGCTAGTGTTTTCTTTTGACATTTATTTGGCGTTGTTTACTTGAGTGTCACTATAAAGCATACGTGCAGGATTAATTAGTGTCATAGTGAAAAAACAAAACCTCCTATACCACGGCGAGCAAATTTTCATTAATTAACGGCATTGAATCTAATTTGTGGGGTTTTTTGCGTGATCACCGTCGCTCTACTAGGATACCAGGTCGCCTTCATGATGATGATGGCAACGATTTTTCTGACCCGAATGAAATTGTTAATGCTTTTGCACATTATTTTTCATCAGTGTACGCTGTTGTCAGTAACACTACATATTCTGGAATGGTCTATAATCCCCTACCTTATCGCTTCCTACCGGTAACTGAGGATGAGCTACTTAAATTAATGGCTAATATTCCCAATAAACAGACAGCAGGACATGACTTGTTACCCAGTTTCTTGATTCGTGATTGTAGATACATTTTAGCATTGCCTTTGAGAATAATTATCAATATGTCCATTACAACATCTGTTTTCCCTCAAGTTTGGAAGAATACTAGAATCGTTCCCGTACATAAGAAAGGAGATCGCACATCTCTGTCTAATTATAGACCTATTTCCATATTATCAAATTTTGCAAAGATATTTGAGCGAGTACTGTATATTGGCATCTATAATCATACAGTTTCTTTTAATGCACCCAACCAGCATGGATTTATATCGGGTCGTTCTACGGTTACGAACCTGGCTACGATATCTTAGTATATCTGCGAAACTCTAGACAAACGTGGACAGGTTGATGTTATTTATACGGACCTGTCGAAAGCATTTCACATGATTGATCATAAAATTTTAATGTCCAAAATCAGTTCTCTGGGTTTCTCTCCCTCTTGTGTTTCTCTACTTACATCTTATCTGCATCAGAGGAGATGCTATGTAACTTACAACGGCTACTCATCAAATGACTTCGTTCTCACCTCAGGAGTGCCACAGGGATCAACTCTGGGTCAATTATTGTTCATTTTATTTATCAATGATTTGCTTCTCAAGATGGATTGCCCTGTTCTTGGATACGCGGATGACATTAAACTATACTCAGAGGCCTCAACATTGGATGATATAAATGACCTCCAACACAACTTAGATGTGCTAGTTGAATGGTGTGACTCTAATAAACTCAAGCTAAATGTAAACAAATGTTGCGTATACTCGTGGTTTCATTAATAGTTCATCTGCGTACTTCATTAACGGCACTAACATAAAAATGGTACCAGAAGTTAAAGATTTTGGAGTTTTATTTGACTCAAGCCTTACTTTCAAATCACACATTTCAAGCATATGCTCAAAAGCCTTCAAACTCCTTGGTTTCATCATGCGGATTTCTAAGTACTTCAGAGATATGTCAGTGCTCAAGTCATTATACTCTGCATATGTTGTGAGTAAAATAGAATATGCCGCCTTAATTTGGTATCCCACATATGCCTGTGATACCTTACCTTTGGATCGGATACACAGAAAATTCTTGAAGTTTTTGTTTTTTAAACAAGATGGAATTTATCCGGAGAGGGGCACATCACAGGAAGAGCTATTAACACGTCATGACATGACTTCTTTGTCCGCCCGGAGAGATACTCTGTGTGGAAAGTTTTTATATAAGCTCCTGTCCAATAAAATTGATTGTCCATTACTACTTGAGCGGTTGTCCTTTCTTTTCCCGCGATTTAACACAAGATATGGATGCACTTTCTTGGTACCATTTGCACGGACAAACATAATGAAGCGTGCACCAATTTATACGTTATCCCGTCTGAGCAATGGACTGTTTGAGGATGTTTTCGCTTAAATATGGATGAACATTACTGCGCTGTTGAATATTATATATTATATATACATATATTTTTCTTTTTTTTCTTTCTCTTTTTAAATTCATATTGAGAATTTTAGTTAATTTTATATTACATTGTATTTAATTGTATACACGCATGAATTATAATTATCCTGTTATTGGGCACTGGCCTGTTGGGTAATAAAAATTATTATTATTATTATTGTCTTTAAAAAGTTACACGCTTCCAAATTGAGATAAAAAAATTGTTTTTCCTTCTTAAAACTGCTGAAGAATAAAAGAAATGGCATTCTATGGGCGTGTTATACCAATGAAAAGACTACCTATAAATATTTTTTTAATTTTGTTGTAATCTTTTAGAGGGGTGAAACATGCAACCCCTATTCCTTTTTTACCAGACATTTTTATCAAAATAAAATTTCTTAATTTAAAAATATCCCTTGAAAAGAATGATTTAGTGCTAAACCTTTTTAACCCTTGTGTTTTTTCCCCGTAAAAGCAATAGTTTCTTCAAAAAGAATAAAATACAATATCGTGCATGGACGTAGTTTCTGTGAATAAAATCGACAAAATCTAGACTGTCAACTATCACATAAAAATCAAAGCGACTTGATATGCACCTACTAAATTTTTCGATCTCATTCACAGGAGATACATCCATGCACGATATTTTATTTTATTTTTTTATTAAGAAACAATTGCTTTTACGGAAAAAACGTATGGGTTAAAAAAGTTTAGCACTAAATCATTCTTTTCAACGGATATTTTTAAATCAAGAAATTTTATTTTGTCAAAAAGGTCTGGTAAAAAAGGAATAGGGGTTGCATGTTTCACCCCTCTAAAAGATTACAACAAAATATAAAAAAGAAACATTTTTTTATCTCGTTTTTGGAAGCATGAAACTTTTCAATGACAAGCCTAAGAGCTTTTGTTTATATGAAAGACCCCCTTTAATTTTTGACAAGGAATCACCCTCTGAAAACTTTCGCACTTATTTGGAAACATCCTGTATATACCTGTAAACTAGTACATAATGTTACAAAAAGAAAAAAATAGGATCTCCAAGAAATCTTAGAAATCAAATTAGGTACATTAGTTACCAACACACAAACAGATTTTATCAGCACACCATGCATAGACACTGTTATGTACAACCTACCATCACCCCACCACACACAAGAACAGACAGGCATTTAAGCACAATAGGCAGTAATAGACTTTAAGTTAGATGTGTATATTTCTTTGATAATGCTGTAACAACAGAATGGTAGAGTATTTTTTTAAAAATAAAACTCACTTTGAAACGAGCCAAGTGTTTTAATCAGTTATTATTGCATGAAATTAAAAATGTTTCACCAAGAAGTGTCTACAACAACAGCCCAGAATTATTAATTATGCTTTTTACGTTGCAAGAGTTTTTCATGTACAGGTTCTAGTTTGTATAGGTATCATGCTTGTCTAATGGCTTTTGACTTTTTTGACGTTTTCAAGATGTTATATGCAAAAATTTAATAGACCTTAAACCCTTTCAATGTGGTTACTTGGGAGTACCGGGAGGCACTACTCTCCATATAGACCACAGTCCAGCGACCTTTTTTTTTTTTGATTAGTAACAGGCTGAATTTTCGTGAGTTGCTTCGTTTTGACGAGACGCCCAACTTTTCCCTCTGCGAAAATTCGCGGTAGTGGTAGCTAATAAAATGCGCATGGGTCATATATGTCGATTGGGTGATTGTTCAAATTTTATTACTAACCGTTAGTGTTTTAGTTAAATCTGGAGATAATTTGATAAGAAACACAAAAAAACATTTGTCCTACAAAATCGTTGGTTAGAACGAAGCGTCCCCCACCCGCAACATGTACAAATAACTAGGTCACAAAAAATGATTACTAACCAGCTGATTTTTTTACTATTGCTTAATAAATGTTTCTAAAATGAAATGTCCACATTGTCCTACAAATTGAATGGTATGTTTTTCCAGTCCTACGCTCCGAAATTGTCAAATCCACGGTAACACTTTTCTCATTACTAACAACCTAATTCTGTTTATTTTCTCTTGGGAATAAACTGTAGAACACGACTTTACTAATGTCCTACAAAAAAAGTGGTAAATATTGATAAAAAAAAATAAAAACTGTCGCTTAAATTTGAAACAGGCGGGCACTGGCTCCAGCTAGTCTAGGCCATAAGCGTACATAGACGTAAGGCTATGATTTTGTATCATCTATTTATATGAAATATAACGAAGCTCAAATTTCAAAGAAAAATTTGTAGAATTTTTAATTGAAGATTGGACAAGTGATGAGTTTGTTACGTTAATTATAGGAAAGACTGTTAAACTGAATTACGACCAGTGCTATGTTTATGAGGTGTCTGGTGAAAATATAATAAAAAGAGCGATTAACTATAATCTTTCTTGTTATCACGAAGAAGCTGACACCAAAATTGTTTTCCATATTTGCCAGTTTAACGCCAATTATCGAGTGCAAGTGCATTGTACGGATTCTGATATACCTGTGATAATGTTAGCGAATTTTAAATACCTAAAAAACAAAATTGAAGAAATTATTAATTTAAGTACAGGTCAAAAGAAAGTGTACATTAACATCAATGAAATTTATGCCAAGCTTGGAGAAAAATTATCTTGTTCTCATGCTATATGCCATATTTTTACGGGGAACGATTATAACCCTGCTTTCTATCGGAAAGGAAAAAAGAGGCCATTTAATATTTAAAAAAAAAACACAACATTTCAAGAAGCTTTTATGCAACTCCTACAAAGTGGACGTACTGAATTAACAAAATCGAGCGAAGTATTCCAAATCATTGACGAGTATGTGTGTAGGATATATGCATTAAACACGAAAAATGACATTAATAAAGGACGGTACGAATTGTTTCAAAAAGGCTATAAATGCCGTAACGAAAATGAAGAAATTTTAAAAAAGAATATCGTAGAATATGATGCCTCTAGTTTACCACCAACGAAACAAGAATTGTTGCAGCAAATCAAGAGAACGCAATACATTTGCAGTGTATGGTGTAATGCATACATGCGCAACCCCACCGAAAAAACACCAGAAAATTATGGATGAACAATAATTGATGGCAAATACGAATATTATTGGTTTGATGGTCCTCAAAGTCCATCTTTTGATGAATTATGTTCGGACTGCCAAGGTACCCTTTCAATCCCTTTTTCACTTATTGATTATTCTGAATTTTTTTTTAATTTTAATACAGAGTCAGGTAACATAAAGGATGAAAATGATAGTTGCCACGATGATATAGAGCAGGAAAATGATGTTTCAAGTGACGAAGATGAAGGGTCGACGGATGATTCTGATCAAGATTGATTTTTTTATACGCAAAAATAACAATTTTGTTTTTATTTTTTATACAGTAAAAAAGATTTGGTCAACTATGAAAAGAATGCGTATTTTTTTTCTATTAAAAGAAGATATTTTCATGATCATTTATTTTTATAGTTTTCCCACTTTTTTCAGAAACTTTTCAAATAAATTATGTTACCTACTTTTTAAATTAACAAACAATTAAACATTAAAATTAATAATACATTAGAACTATAAAGAACATTTTTCGGTTTTATAGTCGAAGTTTTAAGAAAACATAAAAGTGCGTGAAAAATTCAAAAATTCGCAATGAATGTAAATTTATATATTAGGGTTTAAAATCACGGGAAAAACTTCTTGATAATCTGAATCTATGTGCAAAATTTAGTAGATATCAGAATTCTGCTTAAGTAATAAAAGTATATTAATTTCTCAAAACCGCAATTATAAAATAATTCGTTATTTAAAATAATTTTTGTCGGACTAGTGTTACATACCATTTTTTTTGTAGGACTATTTTATTTGGCCAGAGAATAGAACAACCTGTCATGTGTTATCTTTGTCCTCCTGTTAGTAATGAGTAATTTCGAAGCGTAGGACTGGAAAAACATACCATTCAATTTGTAGGACAATGTGGACATTTCATTTTAGAAACATTTATTAAGCAATAGTAAAAAAATCAGCTGGTTAGTAATAATTTTTTATGACCTCGTTATTTGCACATGTTGCGGGTGGGGGACATTTCGTTTTAACCAACGATTTTGTAGGACAAATGTTTTTTTGTGTTTCTTATCAAATTATCTCCAGATTTAACTAAAATACTAACGGTTAGTGTTAAAATTTGAACAATCACCCAATCGACATATATGACCCATGCGCAGTTTATTAGCTACCACTACCCAGAATTTTCGCAGAGGGAAAAGTTGGGCGTCTCATCAAAACGAAGCAACTCACGAAAATTCAGCCTGTTACTAATCAAAAAAAGAAAAGGTCGCTGGACTGTGGTCTAATAGGGTAGGAACCATAACTTGCGGCCTTCAGTGAGATCTTGTGTCTGGTTGGCTTCTTTCTTCGGCTAAGGTAGGGGTGGTGTTGCCAATCACCAGGGTTCTAGCTTACATTTCCCCATCATGCCTCTCTATTTGTTTTTATATAATATTATAATTATTATTATTATCTTAATATGATGTAATGATTTATAATATCAACAAATACAAATTATTGTGGTTTTAAAAAGCGATTCTTTAAAAATAAAAAATATAATTATTGCTATTATTATTATTATTATTATTATTATTGTTATTATTACTAGGGCGCGGACATGACCGGTTTAAACTACGACGAAGTTACAACTGAGCAAAGAAATAATGTAAACAACACACGCTTACTAAATAGCACTAATTCATATGGTGAACTGCAACATCTGTTTACGCCCAAGAAGTGCCCGAGAATAAGAGCAAAAAATGCCCATAAAATAAGGAATTTATGAGTAAAGTCCTTTTTTCATCGGCGTAGATAGGAACGTAAGGGTTTTTTAAAATTTATTATATTTACCTTATATTTCACAAGAGAAATAAAATTTTCATTCATACTTACGTTAGTTTCGTTTTTTCATTGTTTTGACTGTTAATTACGTACTTCGTAATTTTTGTAATAGTCTGTTTAATACCGGTTTATTGAATCGACTTCTCCCAATTATCTAGACGTAAGTGAGCACTGGATTTCGTTTAGTTTCAATAACATACGCGTACATTTTTAGTTATCATTTATTTAGATCAAGAACGATGTTTATGTTACTTTTTCTGATATGAAAATGAATTGTCAGTGATTACGAAATTTATTACAAAGTCTAAATATCTTTACAGAATGCCAATATATCGCACATCCGTCACTTAGCTTTGCTAAAACATACACAGAAATAGTTTTTATGCAGAGAATTTCGATAGTTTACAAAATTTCATTACATGTTTAAATGACGATGCTCGAAGTATTTCTGAGTGCAAGGAACTAACACAAATCCCAAATTTAAAAATCAGTTGTTATTCCTTCAGGAACACTTTGGTAATTTGCCTAAACCAATCACATATTTTGAAAATCGAAATCTCAAATTAAAAGATGGATTAACCACATTAGACATGGGCTATTAATAATTTCAAAAGTATTCCAAGTGACTTCGGATGTGGCCTTCGGTAAGGTAGTTTTTAATAGAAATCCAGATTTAATAACATTGCGGCAATTGTGTATGCTAAATACGCTGAAATAAAAGAATATTTTCAGTACGCACCTATAACCAGTTGCGATGTAGAAAGGACGTTTTCTGTCTACAAGTATGTACTTAATTCAAAGAGAACAAGTCTTACAGAAGAGAAAATGAACAAATAATAAAATATTTTGTATTTTATAGATCACTAGCCACTTGTTATCCAATTATATAAATAAAATTAAAACCTCTTTAAAAATACAACATTTCAATAGTGCGCCCATGGGCGATGAGTCATCAACCGTACGTGTTCGACCCCTAATTATTACTATTGCATTAACAAAAATTTTAGAAATATATGCTTCTTGTTAATTAAAATGAAGGAGGTTTACATATCAAAATGCTTATTCTTTTAATTATGTATTTCTTTTCGTCTTTATTTACTTACGAAATGAAGAATCTTGCGTTTCAAAAGTAGACTATTAGAATGTAAGATAATTGACAAACACAATTTGAAGACGACAGTCGAGTGAAGCTATTGTTGAGTTCTAGGCGCCAATGCTTCGGTACAACCAAACCAGAAATAAACAGGACCATAGACTAGAGAGTGTGGCATTTAAACGGATCTAATTCGTGGCGAAAGTATTTCATTTATGTTATATTTATAGGAGATATCTGTATGTATGTGCGGTGAATCAAACGGGATCGGTCCAGGTTATTTCCAGACCGAAAGAAAAAGAGTTGTTTTCGTATATCCTTCTGCCGAGAGCACGTCGGAATTCGTGGTAAATTATTTTTAACGGTCTCTCCGTGTTATTATTTGTGTTTCACTAATTTACGATTATGAATTCCCGTTGACTGTCCCATTATGCACCAACACAACCGATGAATAAAAGCGATCAATTTAGAAATGTGACATTTATAACGCGCCCGGTCGTTACATGGGACGCGCATAGATGTGGAACATCTTTACTGCTCTAGAGACAGAGTAGACGTTGAACTAGGAACGTTAAAATACAATGTTGCTTTCCCGGATCTCTTTATTACATTGCATCCTTTATATTTGAAGTAATTATGTAAAGCGACCATCGGGAATGCAAATAAGTTTGTCGTCGTCATGTTGCTGCTAATGGTTATAAGTCGAAGGTGGTAACTATTGTTAAGAGGTCCGGACTTTCCCCTTACAATGTATAAATAAGATAATTTATAAAATAGGAATAATAGTTGTAATCATTAAAAATTACACAGGGGGAACACAGTTTTCGTTGGCTTAGATCTGGCATTTATTTTTTACTAACTTTTGGCTTGTGAATCCAAATATGACCACAATTTTTTTTCTATAACATCAACTTTTTACAATGCGGGGAACCTTTTATGTTCCTCGAAAAGCATGCAAATTTTGCATATTGAATTGAAAATAAAAAGAAATGAGTTACTTGAATCATTGTACTGAAATAACGTTACAGCGGACAATAATAATAATAATAATAATAATAATAGTTTATTCGTTGTAATTACCATTACAAGAAAGTCAGTAAATTAATTAAAAATGCACAGTTAGCTGTATATGACAATAAAACAAACAACAACAACAAAACAATAATGTGTATATAATGCAGCTTTCTAAGTATTTAAAAGCCATTAATGTTCTAAGTCACACTTTAAGAACTCTTCTATTGAATAAAAACTGTGATAACTTAAAATATCCTGCACTTTTTTTTATGAATAATTTGTCCCTCTCTTCAATATGGTTCTTGATTTTGTTATACAGTTTGGGCCCCCAATAGCCTACATACCGTTGTGTGGTTTGCACGTATGAAATTTGGAACTCTTTCTGTGGCGGGTTTCGTAATTATGATGCCCTCCATTCAATATATACTTTTCTTGTTTTTTTCTAACGTATTTTATACATGTAAGTATAAATATGCAAGGCAAGGTCAGTATTCTTTCTTGCTTAAAATGTTCCTTACAACCATCCGTATATTTCAAATTACAAAGAGCTCTAATCGCTTTTTTTTTTGCAAGCAGATGATTCTTGTTGCTGCAGGTGATGTGCCCCAAAACAAAATTTCGTAGCATATCCTACTGTAAAAGTTCGCAAAATAGGCAGATTTTGAAGCGGCATGGGTAGCAATAGTCTTCAGTCTTCTTATGGTATATACAGTAAAGGTTCGCTAATCCGGACCCCCATTAATCCGGACTTCCCTGTAATCCGGACAAAATTAAAAATTGTAAGTTTAACATTATGTACCTTGTAGTCCGGATCGGCCATAGATCCACTACTCCGGATTGCGCGTCGTGTGTTTTCGTTAAGTACAATGAAGTCCCGGTTACATACGACACATAAACAGGGCAATCCCCGAATCAGTTTGAATCAACATGGCCGCGAAAAGAGCGCACAAAACGTTGACCATCGGCGAAAAACAAGAAATATTACAAAAGCTGAATAGTGGTGTTAGTGGAAAAGTGTTAGCAGAAAAATATGGTGTCGGAACATCCACAATTTCTGACATTAAAAAGAATAAGGAAAAATTACTAGGTATGGACTTTTATTCATTAACTGCTAATTCATTCATTATTGTATTTTTGTATTTACACAGTTATATCGCAAGCTGTGTCTCATTACCAACACGTACAAAAATTATCCGAAAACCAGAATATCCAGAAATGGAAAATGAATTATACAAATGGTTTCTGTTGCAGCGAGAAAGACATGCAACCATCTCAGCAAATATTTTATGCGAAAAAGCCGTCCAAATTTATTCTAAATATTATAGTGACAATAAATTTATTGCTAGCAAAGGATGGATACATAAATTTAAAAAGAGGCATGGCATTCGGCATCTTAAAGTGGTTGGAGAGAAACTATCGAGCGATTCGTCTGCGGTAGAACCTTTTTTACGAAAATTTACTGAAAAAATGAATGAGTTGAACCTACTCCCAAACCAAATATACAATGCAGATGAATCTGCATTGTTTTGGAAATTGCTGCCCGATCGAACATTGGTACACGTCGAAGAAAAAACTGCTCCAGGACGAAAAACTTCAAAAGAAAGGTTGACTTTTCTTGCCTGCTCAAACGGTGATGGTACTCATAAAGTCAAAATGATGGTCATTGGAAAAGCAAAAAATCCCAGAGTATTTAAGAATTGCGGGAGCCTCCCCGTTGAGTACTACTCAACAAAAAATGCTTGGATGACATCTGGACTTTTTGTGAAATGGTTTCATGAGTCTTTCGTTTTGCAAGTGAGAAAATTTCAGGCACACAATAATCTTAATGGAAAAGCTATTTTATTAATTGACAATGCTCCTAGCCACGCATCAGAAACCCAGCTTACAAGTGATGATGACCAAATTGTCACTATGTTCCTACCACCCAATTGCACCCCACTTATTCAGCCCATGAACCAAAATGCGATACGTTTAACCAAACTGTATTATCGAAAGAGCCTTTTGGTCCATATTCTGTCTTTGGAAGCAAGTGATATTACAAAGACTCTTAAGAGCATTACTTTAAAGGATGCCATATTTTTGCTTGCTGATGCTTGGGAGAAGCTTTCGCCAGATGTTATAAAAAAATGTTGGAGGAAAATACATTGTTATTCAGCTAATAAGATCACAACAAATTCAGAAAGTGAATGGGATTCAGATGAGGAAATTCCGCTGCTTACTCTTAAAGAGAGATGGAATTTCGAACGTCAAGAATTTGTTGAACTCGGAAATATGTTACAGCGAATTAACGATGACAATTATCTTCCTGAAGAAACTGAAATTGATGAATGGATCGTTGGAGATGAAGAGCGTTTGCCATTAGATAGCGATGATAGCTTCTCTTCCGATGAAGAAGCTTCCAAAGATGAGCTGAGAATTAAGCATGAAGAGGACATTAAGAGTTTCAGCACCTGCATTCAATGGGCTGAGGAAAATAAAGTTGAATTAAACAGTTTAACTAACCTCAGAATGCTGCGACAGCGCGCGATGGAGGCTAAACAAGGTTGTATTCGTCAAACCAAAATTACTGATTTTTTTCAGTAATATATATAGTTAACTTTTTACGTATATTTATATGTTATGTACTCAGATATTTTCTATAAAAGACGTGTCACCATTTATTTTGCTTTTTACTCTAGTTTTAATATTACCTCCACTAATCCGGACGTTCCCATAGTCCGAATCGAGCCAGTTTTAATTGATCCGGATTAGCGAACCTTTACTGTATAGCTATCGTTAGCGAGTTAGCTAATTCCATGGCGTGGGATGACTGTTCATTTCTTGCTGAGAAACAGAGATGCTGACTTTTCTCTTCATTTAATTTTAGTTCATTATCTTGGAACCATTTTGTTATTTCTTCCATTACCCGTTTGCCCTCTTTTCCAATTTCGTCAATCGACTTTCCAGTTACTACGTAAGATGTATCATCAGCATAGAGACAACTTTGTTTAGGTGTTATATTTCTTGGGAGATCATTAACATATATCACACATAAAATTGGTCCCAATATCGATCCTTGTGGTGCCCCATTATGAATTGGTCTGGTATTTGATATTTCTCCATTTAAATCCACTCTCTGGCATCTTCCCCTCAAATAAGAGGCAAGTAGATCATGTGCTGTACCTCTAATACCATAATAGTATAATTTCTGTAGTAGAATTTGGTGATTTACCATATCGAAAGCCTCGTTAATTGCACAAATTAACATTTTTAGTCCATTATTAATTTATTTAGCAACATTAAATTAAAAGAATGTGTGTTATTTTGTTCAGATATTGTATAAAATGTTTTGGACGGACCTGTATATGTATTCATTTGTAATGATCATTCATGTTATTTGTTTATTTTTCAATGTAAGAGTACCGAATGTATACGTCATGCTCGTAGTCGCGCGCAAATTGTATATTTTTAACGAGTTTTTCCTGCAGAAATAGGGGGGTTTACGGATATATAAAGCCACCAGCAAGTGTGCCTCTTTCATTTTATTCTCCTGTCCTTCTGCTGCCTTTACCTTTCTTTACTCAGCCTTGATGGCGTGAGAAAGTCTGGTGATTATCCTAGAAACGTATTACATTCAGGTCTCATGCGCCGTGAAGTAATCGTTTCAAAAATCCGCTAAAGCCCGTCCGAAGGTGTCTTTTTCATTCAGACCAGGGGTCGTGAAGGAATAGACATTTTTACCGCTACTACCTATTATTCCCGTCAGAGTCAGGCTATAAATGTCGTGACTATATATATATATCTCTGTATTTAATATTTGTATTTTATTTTCAGAAATGTTAGATTTCGAATATTGTTTGTAACGCGCGTATTAATTCAAATACATTGTCCGCGCTCTGTAACATAAACAAAGATAATAATAATAATTCACCGAATAGACGCGCAAAAGTCCGTGCCGATTGAAATTCTTTTCCGTGACAAATTTATAAAACATTCTTCTGCGAGCATGGTAACATACAAAATTTAGTTGTAAAATAATTTAAGCAAACCTGATCATCCGTATTTTATTTCAAACATCATTTTATTTATGTTTTTTTCTTTAACGGAATATTCTGGGACTGTAATTGTTAATTCAGGGACTAGGAACGTACAAACGTTCTTGCTTAATTTCATACGTGACTTATAGAGGTCATCGACGCGTATTTATTTTGTATACTATTTATGTACATAGACTTTGTAAATATATAATTAATATTAGACAATAATGTGTATCAATTGTGTCCGTAATTTAATTGCTGAATTGTTTATTCGTTTGATATGATTTAATAATGTTTTAATAGAAATAAAAGTTAATTGTTATGTACTTTTCAAATGAATTTCTAACCGTGTGTTTTTTTTGTTTACCTTTACCGTTTGACAATGAGATAGAGAAAGTAGTATATTCAAGAGTAACGAATCATATTAAAACGATAAGTAGTACTCACGTTTTTCTCCGCTGAGTTTGCTGTGAGCAATAGGTCTTTTGTCCCAAGGCACCACACTATAACCACCATAATTTTGATTTATTTTAAACCGCCCGAACAAGTTGACGTTAAGGTCAACGGCACGTACTTTATCAGATCATAACATTGAAGCCTGAACATATAGGCAGCCAGGAGTGCTGTGTATTTTTGGTGTCTTGGCGACATTCAGAAGACAAATTCTGTAATCGGCTAGGTTGCCCCTGGTGTTATATAAGCAAATGGCACTATGTTAAATAAAAGTAAGCTAGCCAGGTTATAGATGGCGCCCAGAACGTTTGGCCGTGTTTTAAGAGATTTAAAAAATTAAATTCCGCCGCGTTTAATAAAACTGTTTGAATAATTTCACAGTTTTCCGCCAGATATACATGTATACTTATTTTTTAAAAATAAGACAGGAAAATTGATACACATTTTTATGTACATACATAGAAATAAGTTTTTATTAAAAGATAGTAAAACGTACATATTCTTTATTAATTGTGAGGGAGTAAAAGGATAGGAGAATAAATTGCAACTACAATACATTTTTATTTTATTATTATTTTATTTTTATTTTGTACATTATAAATTATAAAATGACTGAAGGGGACAAAGGCAAAAATCCAAACCCTCTTGGGTGGATATATACTCTGAAAAAAGAGGATTTAAATGCCGCAGCAGAATCTTTAGGGTTAGACGCTACCGGTAATGTCGACGACGTACGTAAACGCATTAGCACCTTTCTGAAAGAGGATAAAACGGGTTCAACGAATAAGGGAAACACTCCACCGCAAAGAGACACTAACGTTCAGATTTCTTCCGCGGAAATCTGTGCTCAAATAAGGAAATGGGGGATTCATTTTAATGGCAGCTCGGACGCTGTATTTTTCCTGGAAAGAGTCAAAGAACTCCAAGTATGTTACGGGATTAAAGACGAACATATGCTCCATGCATTGCCTGAGCTTTTTAGAGACAAAGCACTGCTTTGGCTCCGGAATAATAAAACTTTATGGGGTACATGGGACGAGTTCTTAGAGGACTTTAAACTTCAATATCTTCCGCCTCGGTATAATTTTTCAATCGAAGAAGAAATACGCGCTCGGTTGCAAAAACCAAAGGAATCTTTTAAAGATTATTTAACCGCCATATTAACGTTGATGAGACGCGGCCAAGATATGTCCGATGGTGATAAATTGGAACGTGTATACGGTAACATGTCACCTAGTTACAGAATGTATATACATAGGGACGCGATACAATCCCTCCGACAATTATCTAAACTCGCTGCCGACTACGAATTACTGCTGGAAGAGCAGGCGCGCTTTTGTAAGAAGGAAAGTACGCTATCAGCACCGGAACGCCCGCCCAGCGATAAACCGAGTACTTCGCGTTCGCATCAATTGTCATATGCCGCCCAGGATAATAAGCCTCGACAATTTCCTGTACCGCCGTCGCCGTTACAAAAATTATCACATCCGGAAAACCGTTGTTGGCGCTGTGGCAGAGAGGGACATACGCGTGGTTATTGCCGTAACCCATTTAAAATGTTTTGTTCACGGTGTGGCAAGTTAAATGTACGTTCCGTTGACTGCCGATGCCAGGGAAACGCCGAGAAGGGCGGTCTGCAGGCAAAGACCGTCCGCAAGCAGTAAAGCCGCCTGAATCCGCAAACACATGTATCAAAGACTCGACAGTGCCAGACAATCGCGTCTGGATCCGCGTGAACATGTGTAACCAGAATTTACGAGCCCTCGTGGACAGCGGAGCGACTTCATCGTTTTTGTCCGAATCACTAGTTGCCCGGTTGTTGAAAAATAATGAACAACGTGTCTTGAATAAAAAATCTAAAGTCCGCCTCGCAAATGGAGACGTTGTAGAATCGCCTGGCTCAGTTTTGTTACCGGTCCGCATGGGTAGCCGAACTACAGACGTAAATTTTGTAATTATGCCGAAGAGCCCGTGCTCAGTTATCTTCGGAATTAACTTTCTCAAGGAAATTGGGGATGTTCTCGATTTTTCCGAAAGGAAACTGTACTTTAAGGGGGACAATGCAGTCTTTGCCGCGAGCTGTGGGATCTCCGGAGTACAGGACCGCCACGAGACCGCCTTAAAAAAATTCCTTGATCAAGAATTAAGCAAATTTACTACCGTGCCTGGTCGGACGAATTTAATACGTCACACAATCCGTTTGCAACCGAATACCGCCCCAATAAAACAACGATATTATCCGTGCAACCCAAAGAAGCAGGCACTGATCGACGCCGAAGTAGACAAGATGCTACAAGACGGTATAATAGAACCCAGTAACAGTCCGTGGAGTTCTCCAATCGTCGTGGTCACGAAAAAGAACGGTGGCGTTCGGTTCTGTGTCGATTTCCGCAAAATTAATTCTGTATCTATTAAAGATTCATATCCTTTGCCGTACATTTCAAATATTCTTGATAAACTCCGCGACAGTAAATATTTTTCGACGCTTGATCTTAAAAGTGGGTACTGGCAAGTGGAATTAGAAAAAGATAGCAGACCCGTGACAGCTTTTACAATTCCGGGAAAGGGCCTATTTCATTTTGTATCATTACCGTATGGATTGCATAGTGCGGGAGCGACGTTCCAACGCCTATTAGATTCGGTGATAGGTCCTGAAATGGCGGAGTACGCATTTGTATATCTGGACGATATTATTATTTTAGGCAAGACTTTTGAAGAGCATTTGAAAAATTTAAGTAATGTTTTCGCGCGTTTACGGGAAGCAGGCCTTCAACTACAACCAGACAAATGTACTTTTGCCAAACAAGACATAAAATATTTAGGTCATGTTATAACACCGGACGGAATCCGTACAGACCCGGACAAGATCGCTGCTATTTTAAATGTACCGCCGCCGCGATCCAAGAAAGAAATACGTGGTTTTCTGGGACAAACGTCATGGTACCGTCGGTTCGTACCGAATTTCGCACAACTTACCGTTCCGCTCATAAAATTAATTAAAAAAGATGTGCGTTGGGAATGGACGACGGAACAAGACGCCGCATTCGCCGCCGTAAAGAAAGCACTAACAGAGAGCCCAGTTCTTGCGTGTCCGGACTTCTCCAAACCGTTCCAATTACATACCGACGCCAGTGAGAAAGGTTTGGGAGTCGTTTTAATACATGATCGATTCACGAAGTGGGTAGAGTGCCAGCCGCTACGCTCTGCCACATCACGAACCGTCATCCAGGCACTGAAGGAAAAGGTAATCTATCGTTTTGGTTGTCCGAAGATCCTGTTGGCTGACAATGGTCCGCAATTTGCCAGTCACAGTTTCACCAGTTATTTTAATGGATTAGGTGTCAAGATAAAATTTAATGCTCCGTATGCTCCGCAATCGAATCCTGTGGAAAGGACAAATAGGGTATTAGGACCTATGATTGCACAATACATCAATAAAGATCACAGAGAATGGGACCAATACCTACCTCAGTTCGTTTTCGCCATCAACACCGCTAAACATGAGTCTACAGGATTCACACCTGCCTTTCTTAACTTTGGTAGAGAACTCATGCCGCCGAGCTCTCTGCGAAGAACCGCTGATGGGCAATTAATGGATCCTGCTCGACCGAATACCGAAGAATTGGCTCAAGAACTGTCGAAATTGGACGACTTTTTCAAGATCGTCAGGATAAAGTTGGCTCAAGCGTTCCAGAGGCAAAGTAGGCCTGTAGAGAGGGCTGGAAGAATTCTCCTACCGTGAACCTGCGTGAAGTAAAAGTCTTCTAAAGGGATCAATGGGTATACCACCAAACCCATAATTTATCCGATGCCTCCAAGAAATTTACCGCAAAACTTGCTCCGAAATTTGAAGGTCCCTCTAAAGTTATCCAGATCCTGTCCCCGTCTGTTCTTATGTTACAGGTACGTAACAGACGAAAGCCAGTGAAAGTCCATGTGAAAGACAGCAAAATTCCGTCCGCCGACGAGCTCCATACCGATCTCCTACCTCCAATTCCGCCGGAGGCTGTGAGGGATGTTTTGGACTAGTACTTGCTGCAATCCGCCGCACCAGGTGTTTTGTTCCAAGGCATCATCCGGAGCTCATACTTTGTACAATCCGCCGTACCAAGTATTTGCTCATGACACCATCTAGAGCTCGTACTTCGTGCAATCCGCCGTACGAAGTGTTTGTCCACATGGAAACCGCCAGAGTAAAAATCACTGCAACCGCTATAATAATTCCGACAGTGGAGGCCTATCAAATTTTCGACGCATGTAATTGTCCGAGGCGATACCAGCACCAGTTCATGTGCGGGTCGACGGAGTGAGCGTCGTGATGACTCGCAGGGAAGCTGAGATCCACCACGCAAATCTGAAAAGACAGAACCATCAGTGATAGTGCCGTGCGTCATAGACATCGTGAGTGATGATAAACTGACGAGTTTTAGTTTTTTTAATTTTAAGATGATAGACTGTCAAGTGTTAATTTTGTTTTAAAATTTAATTTTCCGTTTCTGTACTTTTGATAGTTAGTTGTTAGGGTTCATTGTTTACTTTTAAGGAGGGGGCTGTAACGAAGTTCCTCGTTAATTGCACAAATTAACATTTTTAGTCCATTATTAATTTATTTAGCAACATTAAATTAAAAGAATGTGTGTTATTTTGTTCAGATATTGTATAAAATGTTTTGGACGGACCTGTATATGTATTCATTTGTAATGATCATTCATGTTATTTGTTTATTTTTCAATGTAAGAGTACCGAATGTATACGTCATGCTCGTAGTCGCGCGCAAATTGTATATTTTTAACGAGTTTTTCCTGCAGAAATAGGGGGGTTTACGGATATATAAAGCCACCAGCAAGTGTGCCTCTTTCATTTTATTCTCCTGTCCTTCTGCTGCCTTTACCTTTCTTTACTCAGCCTTGATGGCGTGAGAAAGTCTGGTGATTATCCTAGAAACGTATTACATTCAGGTCTCATGCGCCGTGAAGTAATCGTTTCAAAAATCCGCTAAAGCCCGTCCGAAGGTGTCTTTTTCATTCAGACCAGGGGTCGTGAAGGAATAGACATTTTTACCGCTACTACCTATTATTCCCGTCAGAGTCAGGCTATAAATGTCGTGACTATATATATATATCTCTGTATTTAATATTTGTATTTTATTTTCAGAAATGTTAGATTTCGAATATTGTTTGTAACGCGCGTATTAATTCAAATACATTGTCCGCGCTCTGTAACATAAACAAAGATAATAATAATAATTCACCGAATAGACGCGCAAAAGTCCGTGCCGATTGAAATTCTTTTCCGTGACAAATTTATAAAACATTCTTCTGCGAGCATGGTAACATACAAAATTTAGTTGTAAAATAATTTAAGCAAACCTGATCATCCGTATTTTATTTCAAACATCATTTTATTTATGTTTTTTTCTTTAACGGAATATTCTGGGACTGTAATTGTTAATTCAGGGACTAGGAACGTACAAACGTTCTTGCTTAATTTCATACGTGACTTATAGAGGTCATCGACGCGTATTTATTTTGTATACTATTTATGTACATAGACTTTGTAAATATATAATTAATATTAGACAATAATGTGTATCAATTGTGTCCGTAATTTAATTGCTGAATTGTTTATTCGTTTGATATGATTTAATAATGTTTTAATAGAAATAAAAGTTAATTGTTATGTACTTTTCAAATGAATTTCTAACCGTGTGTTTTTTTTGTTTACCTTTACCGTTTGACAATGAGATAGAGAAAGTAGTATATTCAAGAGTAACGAATCATATTAAAACGATAAGTAGTACTCACGTTTTTCTCCGCTGAGTTTGCTGTGAGCAATAGGTCTTTTGTCCCAAGGCACCACACTATAACCACCATAATTTTGATTTATTTTAAACCGCCCGAACAAGTTGACGTTAAGGTCAACGGCACGTACTTTATCAGATCATAACATTGAAGCCTGAACATATAGGCAGCCAGGAGTGCTGTGTATTTTTGGTGTCTTGGCGACATTCAGAAGACAAATTCTGTAATCGGCTAGGTTGCCCCTGGTGTTATATAAGCAAATGGCACTATGTTAAATAAAAGTAAGCTAGCCAGGTTATAACTGAGGTCACAACATGTCAGTTCACATCGTTCTTTATTATCGTAGCCGTCAATTACAGTCTCCATCACCTCCAGTATTCCAGTCACTGTGGATTTGTTTTTCCTGTATCCATGCTGTTCAGTAGATATATTACTGGAGTATTTGGCGGAATTGTCCACATATTGAATACTCCAGGAAAAGCTGTAAGCGTACATTTTTATCTTAAGAATATATCCGCTGTAACGTTAATTCAGTACAATGAAGTACATTAAATTATATGTACAAAATTTGCATGTTTTTCGAGGGTTTTGGGCAAAAATTTATCATGTAATTTTATGCACATGCGCATTAGTAATTGAAACATAATATAAGAAAAATAATTTTATGAAAACATTGAATTTTTCAGAAAAATGGTAATAGTCGAAAACTTTCAATTTTAGGCCTATACTAGCTGTTACTTTTTGACTGAGAATTATACGCGAGATACAAAAATGTAATAATATACATGGTGTTCCATTTAGAAAACTATAAATATGGTCAGCCAGTAAGTTATGGAACACTCTATATAATATAAAATATATTTCAAAGGTACTTCAAAATATCTTTCCTTGTAAAGTCGCAATCTGTCTTCCCCAGATCCAGCGAGCAAATAAAACACCTAATATATTTTCAAATGACGTGGAATTCATTCAAATATATTCATAATAACTCAATACATGGAGTTGAACATTTTACTGATTGATACAGTAGCTATTAGGAAATAATAAATCCAAACATTAAGTTACTTTTGTTTTGCATACAGTAACAGACCTTGCTTTTCATACTGCAAAAATGCAATGTTAGTCTTAAACGACAAGCTTTCGCTTAAAAAATCCATTTTTTGATTCGACCTTTGCTAACCACTGCCTGGAATTGAATCATAAATTTAACAAACAAATTGAAATTTTACATATTCAAGAAAAAAGTAAAAAACTTAACTCACTGCAAAGTCTAGAAATAAATAAATTTAGTAAAATAGGTATAATACTAAACGATCAGTTGGACCTAAATAGCTCCCCCCCCCTACTCAATTTAAAACTGTAATTGAATACCCCTACCTAACAACAATAATTGTATCATCTATTATCTGTATTTATAAGTGCCATTGTAACAGAAATTGAATTCGTATATTTTCATCACCTGATGAAGGCACAGTGTGGTGAAACATATGGTAGTGTCTACTTAAATATTTTTGAAACTAAAATTTGTGTTTTTTACTTATTAATCATTTTTTGCTTGTTAGCTATACACTTTTCAGGGGGAGTGAAATGACAATTTTTAAATAACAATGTTTAGAGTGAGTGTGTTTTGCATATCTTAATTATATTATTTGTATTCATTTCGAACATAATTTTCAAGAAATATTGTTTATTAATTTTGTTATTTCTACAAGCATTTATATACATATATATTGTAAAGTAGTCCGGAGAGTGGGTGTTTCATTAACAGATATGTGTGGTGGGGCACCTGCTGTGCGTGGTTCATATGAGGAAACCCCGGCGCATCTTGTGGCATGCTCTGCTGCAGGATATGTTCTGAATTAAAGTGGAGAGTGTGTTGAAAATTGTTGTCTATAAAATGAAACAAATAATGCATTATATTAACTGATTTTTTTTCTTTTCAGGTAAGCGCCATTTTTCATGTAGCTGCTAGATAGTAAGTAATTTTCTACTGTACATATTTACAGAAATACCTGAGAGTTTATATTAAGTGTATATTAAATTTTAAGAGAAGTTAATTTATTCATGAAATACTTAATTTTAAAATGTATTAAACTAGAAAAACCCTAAGCATTACTTAAAACTATACACAATTTTTCAAAATAATACACTCACACTGACCAGTTGTGTGTGTATTCTCAGTTTTGTTGCTTTATTTATTTTACTATTTTTAATACTCCGTTTATATTTGTTATACATTCGATGCCCTGCCAATATATTTGCGAAATTTCCTTTTGCTTATCAATGACATTGTTATTATCACACCAACCTACTCAAAGTTTTCCACTACCTCGAATTTAATTTTTTTTTTTTTTATGTTTTCCTTCTTATTAGGCCTGTTTATTCCCCTGATTATTATATAGTTGGTTTTTATTTGTTTACCTTCAGCCCCCTATTGTCTGCATCAATTATGATTCTTTGAAGCTGCCAGTACTTATATCATTCTGTTGATGATGGTACCTACTGCGTGGCTGTCTTTGTTACTCCATAAATAATGCTATGGAATAACAAAGACAGCTACGCAGCTGTCAATTTTGTGTTTGGGACGAGCGAAAAGCTTTATGAATGCTTTTAAAGAAATTGAAAGTTACTACTTGGCATCCTGTCATAGTTTAGCTAAACCAATTCTAGAAACATGTTAGCACAGTTTCCCTTTGTAGATTTTTTTTTAGTAAACTGCTATTGGCTACGTCCACTAAACTACATATATTTGAAGAATTTGCTGATAAGTACTTCTATATGTTATGATATATGAATTGCAAATGAAACGCAAATAACTTTGACAGTGAGGTTTAGCCGTGAATTTATAGTTGCCACGACCCATTTCATTATATAAATGAGAATTTTTCTTTTATTTGATACACGTCACACAACAAAAATTCAAAGGTCATACACTATAGCATTCAAGTGGTGCGCCAAAAATATAAAAATTAAGTAAATACAAGTGATCAGATTGAAACTAGAAATTTCAAATTTCGCGCGCTGTATTTATTCTAACAAATTGATTATTTTTTTTCTGTGTTGACGGCATTGTTAGTGGCCTACGTGGAAAGAATAGAAGAGGAGAGATAATAAACTGGTGGGGGAATAGGTATTATGTAGACGGAACTTTAAGGCAGGTCAGTTGTGGCAATATTGACCAATCATAATTTATAAAGTGAGTATTTTGAATAACTTGTCATACATCTGACATGTTTGATTATGTGTTCAGTGGCGTAACATACATATTCTAGGCATGTTTTTTTTTAATGTTTTCTTTAATACAGTTAGAATAAATGTTACTATATTAAAAATAATAAAAAGATTGAAACGATATTTCTTTAATTATTATTCAACTAAGAACCTATTTTAAATGATTTTCGAGAACATACCAAGTGTACATATACCCTATACAAAATATTTATGCACGCCTATGCATTGCGGCGGCCATATTGAGTTACCACTTTGGACAAATATTATTTTTAAGGAGACTCTCTCCTGTTCTATTCTTTCCTCGTAGCTAGTGACAGACACGTCACTTACTTAACACAACTGCGACGCTTTGTTTGTGTTTGGCGAGAGAATAAGCGAGCGTTTTTCAGTGTGTTCGGCTAGTTGTTTGTGCGGCGAAATGTTGGATTAAAGAATTTATCTGAAATTTTGTGTAAAAACGGAAGGGTTCAAAATGTTGGCGATAATACTATGTCACAACCACGAGTTTATGAATGGTACAGACGCTTTAGGGAAGGGCGAGATGACATTGAAGATGACGAGAATTCTGGGCGTCCTCGCACGTCAACCAGTAATGAAAATCTGGAAAAAGTTAAAGCGATTGTACCACGCGATCATTTAAATTCTAAATTATAGCAGGCGGGATTTTTTTTATTAGGTTGTCCAGAATGTCAATTATTGATTAATTAACATTTTGAAACGTCACTTTGACAATTCAAATTGTAAATTAGTACTTATATACCAACTTAATTTAAATTTCACAGCCTGCTCTAATTTAGAATTTAAATGATCGCGCGGTACTTGTTAAAAGAAGAAATACTATTAGGGATGTTGCTGAAGAAAGAAAAATTTTATATGGGACATGTGATGCTCTCTCTCTCTCTGTGTGTGTGTCTGTCTGTCAGTGTGTGTGTATGACCACGATAGCGGTTAAACGGTTATAGCTATCAATTCCAAACTTTGTATTTACGAGTATAATCTCCCTCTTGGGATCTGATTAAATTTTTAGTAAAATCGGTATACCGGAAGTAGTAGTCTACTGCAGTGAAAAAATCGAATTTTGCCAATAGTACTATGTTTTTTAAACAAATTTATAAAGAATTCAAATGTACTTAGAATTAAATTTGAGAAAAAAATTATTAAAATAGTTTTTTTGAAATTCCTACCAGAAGTAGGTATCTCTTATCAAGAATCAGTTTTTTGCGAATATTTCGCAAGCCATCCTTTTCAGGCAGGTACATTACGACTACAAAAGTATTTAAAACATACGTTTCAATAACTTTTGTATAAACAAAATTTCAAAATTCGGACCGGAAGTAACACTTTTACTCTTAATCGAATAGCAATTTTTTGCAAATATGTTGTAAATTATGCATTCTATATATATTTATCAAGAATACAAAAGTATTTGTATTCTTGATAATAATTGCTATATTTTTTGTGTATTTGATATGTCAAAATTCGGACCGAAAGTAATAGTTTTACTCTTATCGAGTAGCACTTTCTTCGAAAATCTTGCATAGTATGCATTCTATAAATATTTATTAAGGGGATAGAAGTACACAGAGTACGATTTCCAATAATTTTTGTATAAAAAATTCTTAAAATTGAATAACAAGAAAATGGGTGTGCTTAAAACCACACAGCAGAAGTGTAAACTTCATCAAGGCGAGGTTAATAATACGAAATACAATTCTTTTTTTTTCATTCTATATTACATTTAAAAAATATATATTTTTTATTATTGTGTATATATTATTTTAGTACATTTCGCTCGGTCTAATCATGATTTGTATCAAACTTTAAAAATGGAACAACAGGTTTGTGATAACTGAAATATGAAATAAATAGTTTGGAATGAAAATTTGCTAAATATCAAAGCAAGTAAATCACTTTAATTTAGCACCTTTAGAACTAAATTAAATTAAATTGTGTCTCAATTTAAATTAAATCGATTGAAAAATTTAACGGTTGCCCAAAGATTGTGTGTATATCTTGTCCGCGAAAAACTTTAACGTACTCGGGGCGCATGTATATATATAAATAGACGATATCAATACTGGCTTTCGACTCCCGCCCTTGGTCTAATGGTTAAGTGCTGGCCTCTCACTCAGGCGGCTCCGGTTCAAATCTGCTCTGGGACATGAATTTATTTATTCATTTAAATTTCGATTAATTGAAATTAATTAATAATAAAATTGTTAGTCGACTCAAGCCGACATTACCCGAACGAGCGTTACATATCCGAGCGTGACGGGTCAGTCTTGTTCACTGCCTACAATCAGCGCAACGCGCCTAAAGAAGTTTACACTTCAAAAACACTCATACGTATAAGAAAGTCGTATAATGGCCATACCTCATTTTTTACTAGTGTTTTGAACATGAAACAGGTGGCGGCAAAATTTTTCCTTAATCGCGAATTTTGAACAAAAAGAAAATCTTGTAACCGTCGCTAATCAAATGCTAAGTGACATCAGTGAGGACTCAGACTGGCTTAAACGCGTTGTCACTGGTGACTAAACGTGGATTTACGGCTGTGATGTCAAAACAAAAGCTCAATCGTCTCAGTGAAAGTTTTTGGGGAGCCTTTTTTGTATTTCCTAAATTAAAAAAGGCACTTAAAAATTGAATATTAGCTGCTTCATTAACTTCAAGATTCCTGGGAAAGTTTTGAATTTTGCTAGCAATTAATAATTAATATATGCTATTGTCTTACACCTATGTTATTATAATTTTCTTTCAGGTACATTCAAGACGTACATCTATTAGTAGCATAACTTTTCTGAATATGCAAAATCTCGATAAATGCCGGAAAATGTTATGTTATGTTTTCTTGATAAAAACTATACAACAATCTGAAATATTCAGAAAAACATCCGAATAAGACACCAGCTTAGTTCCCTTGGAAATATTTTTATTTATGGGAGACCTGTTGAAGTATATAAGCATGAATAGCGCACAAAGAATATGGTCTTATTAATATATGTTTATTATATTACCAAAAACGATGTCGGAAAGCCTTATTTAGTAGACGATATCATTATTGATTCGTCATGTCCTCTAGGGAAATCATATACGTCTTAAAAAATTGTGTGTTCAATTTATGGACTTGTTGAATAATTCCATCGACATCGTCCTAACATATCTCGTACAAGGTCCTAATATATAATGAGAAAATTCATTACACGCAGTCAATGTCATTCTCAACCAAGTATAATTTAATTATTATTCTTGTAAGTAATCTCATGTTTCCAAATAATTTGATTATATTATGTTTCAAGGTTTACGTTGTGGTTTTGAAAATAGTAGAAAACACCAGCAATATTTTTATTAAATGAACTTAATTATTATTCTCCTTAATATTGGTATTTGCACAACCAGTTGTATACAGGGTTCTATTAAAATAGCATTTTGCATTTCTCCATAACTAAGCTCCATTATTAGCATAAAATTGAAATAAAAGTTTGACAAAATCATATCCTTCATTTTTCAAAGTTATTTGATGAAAGGAACAAATTCGTTTAAAATTCAGGTAATTATTTTGCAGAAAAACGCTCGGACAGGTCGATTAGTATTTTTAGTTTAGAATTTTTTGACATAAGAAAATTATATACAGGGTGTCTAAAGAAGAACATATGCAGCAATCATTGGTTTTTTTAAATGGAACACCCTGTATATTATGCCATTTTTTAATTGTAGGGTAAATTCTAAACACATTTTTGTGTAACATACCATATCCCCAAAATCAGCGGTTTTCGGAATAATGAGTTTTTTGATAAATTAAAATACACATAGGTAATGAAATAAAATGTTTAAATTGAACAAGGACACCTTGAACATTTTTTTAAAAGCCAACAAAAACAACCTGGTATTGCAAATTTTATCTTCAACAAAAACTCTTCAAATTAATCGATTTTCATGTATCTTTTTTAATTTATCACATTCCGAAAACCACTGATTTTGGGGATATGGTATGTTACACAAAAAGTGTTGAGAATTTACCATACAATTCAAATATGGAATAATATACAGTATGTTCCATTAAAAAAAAACAATGATTGCTGCATATGTTCTTCTTTAGACAGCCTGTATATGATTTTCTGATGCCAAAAATTCACAACTAAAAATACTAATCGACCTGTCCGAGCGTTTTTCTGCAAAATAATTACTTGAATTTTAAACGAATTTGTTCCTTTCATCACGAACGCACTGTATATGGAATGCATGAATTCACCTTTAAACATTTGGTTTGCGCAGAACTCTTTCGAAGTTAACATTTCAAAGTGTTACGATATCTTAAGAGCTGCGTAATAGACAAAGCTACAGTTTCTATCGACTGATGAACATAAAAATAGTATTCTTTATGTGTTTAATTTAAACAAATTTAGATAACAACAACCATAATGGACTACCTATATGTATAGGTAGTCCTGTTGATAATAGAACTAAGCCTTGTAATTTGCATTTATATGCTCCACAATGGTTCAAATCTCCGTTGGAAAATAAAAGTTCATATGCTGTTGGGTATTTGATTCAAGTTCTGCCCTTCTATCTGCGTAGAGGTAGACAAAAATGTTTCATGGATTTAAATGACGCCATGTGAATGTATTCTATGTGTTTGCACTACAGCCTAACCTAGCTTACTCCAGTAGTTTCAAGAGTAAAACGCTAGAACTCATAAAAAACATATTAAAAATAATAATGTTCAGTTCTTCGCACCAATAATGTAGTAATGAAACTATAGTTAAATCGCTTTGACAACCGTAATGCAATAATAGTTTAAAATGGCGTCAAATTTGTGATGTCGTAAAATTTTACCTGTCTAGTAATATAACCTTCAAAATCTATTTCGGGACTATCATAAATAACTGTCATCCATATAATATAAATTTGTCAGCAACGCTTGCCTACTACAAAGAATAGCCAAGTATTAATTAAGCGTAGGTATGTAAAAGTAACATTTTATAACTTTATAATATTAAATTTGAAACTGATTTTCACGAAATAGTATTTTACTAGCACAATCTATGTATTCTGAAATATTAATTTAATTTAAGTTTGACTTTATTTTTCTGAAATTGTTCCGGTCCATGGGAATTTGCAGTAGCATTGAATCGTCGTTTTTAGTTCTGACTTTGTCCATGTTGGTTTGCCAAAATGACTTAGCTATATACATAAACAAGAAAGACGATAATAATATTGGGTAAATGTCGCTAAATGTAGAGCAATAGTAGACACGTGTTTCAGACTCGTTGGTCATTGTCAGTGCGATGTAGCCAAGGAATAAGGTGAGATATTCTTGGAGATAGAAATAACTGAAGACCATCATGATAACATACTGCCATTTGCAGCTTCTGTCAGAAGATCCCCTGATTCGAGGACAACAACCGACACGCCACGGAGATCTTCTGACAGAAGCTGTAAATAGTGGTCTGTCATCTTAATGGTCTTCCATAGTGACGATGGCCAACGAGTCTGAAACACGTGTCTAAGGTTGCTCTGCAAAGGAATTTATCCACTATTATTCTCTTTCTTGTTTTTAAGTATTCGCAATAATTTCTTTTTTAATATATTCTTCCTGGGTTCGGTAAGGCACGCGACAATTTCGTCCTCGGGGTGATGTAAGTTGTTGTCATCAAATCTGGGGTTCTTCTGACAGAAGCAGCAAATGGCGGTCCGTTATCATCATGGTCATTCGTTACTGTTCCTATCTCCCAGGGTGTACCACCTTATTCATTGGTTACATCTTACTGGCGCTGATCAACAAGAGCCTGAAACATCCCTCTACAGTTGTTCTACTGTGGATTTACCCAGTATTATCATCTTTCTTGTTTTTTTAGTACCCGCTATAATTTCTTTCCTAATATATACCGGGTGTTTCGGAATTGCACGGCACTATTGTAGATACTTGTTCTCCAGCATAAAATAAACAAAAAAGTCCATATAAACATATGTCTCAAATTAATATATTACTAAGATATTGGAGCATACAGATATTTATTTAACAACATCCAAAAGAACTGTTTAAAGTGGCCACCGTTTTGTTGAATGCAGCATTTAGCACGACAAATTCATTCTTCTTTGGCACTTCGTATAGCATCAGGACGATTCTTGATAGTTGCTGAGACTTCCACGATGCGATTTCTAAACTACCGATCTAATGGCGTTAGATCGGGAGATAGGGATTCATCAGAGTTTAGTAATCGCATCGTGGAAGCCGCAGCAAGTATCAAGAATCGTCCTGATGCTTTACGATGTGCTAAAGAAGCATGCATTTGTAGTGCTGAATGCTGCATTCAACAAAACGGTGACCACTTTAAACAGTTCTTTTGGATGTTGTATTGTTAAATAAATATCTTTATGCTCCAATATCTTAGTTATAAATTAATTTGAGACATATGTTCATATGGACTCTTTTGTTTATTTTATGGTGGAGAACAAGTACCTACAATAGTGCCGTGCAATTACGAAACACCCGGTATATATACATCAAAAAGGGAATTGTAATATATTTGTTTGTAGTCCTAGAAACTATCTCGCCTATATGTATACTCTTTTTTCGCATTATTTTGTACTTTGTATAAATATGTCAAGTTGTATATAAGTGGGTAATTAATAAGTTTAATTAGGAAATTCCTTTTATGACAGCCTATGGTATTTTGGTAGTTCGATGTCATAAATTACTAATCAAAAACAAAATTAATATTTCTGTTGGCGTATATCTACAAAAACATTAAACATACATAAAATTCTGCGAATTCCGTGAAAAATTTATGAAGTATCGACATGCAAGTCTGCTCAAGTAAGCTTGAAAAGGTGTAATTACCCATGACGGAAGTACTTTTTCGTAATTTAAGACTTGAAGGGGAATAAATTGAGATTTTTTTATGTCTGTAATAATTTTCTCAGTAAATATACTTTCTATAAATAAACGGAGTATACTTTTCTCGTGAAAAATTGATCCAGCATAGTCTAATTATAATCTTCGCGATGAAAGCATAGAATGGTTACGCGATAAAGGAAGGTCTCTTCTTCCGTCAATTCAAATTATTTCACTCCCTGGAAGTTTTTCTTTTTTTTCATTAGCGGTACTTCGTGCGTCATTCAGAACAATTCATTACAGCGTAATTTATATAAAACACTGGCGAGAGTAAAAAAACTAATTAACCTTTGCAGAGTGCATACTTTAGGACTTTTTTCGCCAAATTGATTTGGTAACGGTACAACTTTTGTTTTCAAAAATAAATACTTTTTTTTGTCCATTATATTTAACATTATTGGCACTGCCACATTATTTTAAAATTTAAAAATATAAACTTACTACAAAAAATCAGCAAATTAGCGTTGATTCTTTGACAAACTGGTTATTTATGGCCATGTTTAAACATTATTTGACATTATTTGGATTACACGTAGCCCTAAATAAATGACAAATATGGCCGTTGTAGCCAGGTGGGTATATACAGGCTTTACAAATTATTTATTTTATCCTTTTCATTTTTTATTTTTCGTGTACAGTATTAGTATTTCCGTATCTAACAGCTTGTATTTGGTAATAATTTGGAGATCGATTGCTATATGGTGCTTAGTAATCTTTCACATTCCAATTGTTTCGAGTTTCTCCAACAAAATTTTATATGAAACACAATCAGTTACTCTTAGGGTTTATTAATGAATATTAAATAATATTAGAAACATGTATTTATTGAACTGGTCAGTTCAATTTGAAAGTACTGTTATTGCGTCGCGATCTTTATTTTTGAATTGCAGATTTTTCAAAATCAAAAACATTCCAGAATTTTATTAAAATAAGTCATTTCTGCAAAGTTTAAGGGTGTTGTATAGGTACATTTTCAAATATTTACAGATTACAGGCTACCTTTAAACTTTACGCAAAAATGATTTAGATGAAATATTCTTATAATGTTTATCTACACGTCTCTAGGCATCTTGTTTTTTCAATTTTTTATTAATTGTTATAAAAAATTAAATATAAATAGACAATCGAAAAATAAAATGCGTACCGACGTACATATAACATATTTTTGTGAACATAAATTTCTAGCAAAATTTTTTCGTATTTATTAAGATAAATGTGTAATTTGATAAGAACAAAATGCATTTTTGGCACTGCTTTAGTACGCCACCTGCAGTCAAATATTTGATATATCCTTGCAATCCATGACAGGGCGGAGTTACTTTGTTTAGGTGGGGATTCACTTTACGAGCGATATTCGGAATACAGAAATCGTTGTTACGGTTTTGAGTAGGTATTTGATTAAACATTTTTTATATTATTTTACATTTCATAAAATTGAAAACATTATGTGCACATTCTCTGGTAGGTTTGATAAATTTTACATAAATACAAACTTAAACAAAAACAGTACATATGATTCATAAATAATACTAGCTTTTTTAGTTCTTCCACTATTTTACATTTATCAAGATAAAATACTACTGACATTTAGAAGTGAGTTAAAAATAATGTAAAACTAATATAGAAAATGAGATGGATATAGATGGTGCGTACTTCCTCTATATTGTACCAGACTGGTAGACGTTCAAAAGAGTAATTTACGACCTAGCAAAAAATTACTCTCAAACGATTCAGTGTTCAGACAGTTATAAAAAGATTTGAAGTAAACCAGAAATTGCTCGGAAAGGATATCTTTTATTTTAAAAATTTAACTAGATTACTTTTCATGTTATGGTAAATAAAGAATAGACAGAAATAGGACTTATTATTTTACAGATGTAGTTACATAATAATAATGAATAAACATTAAACTTTAAATAATTTATATATAATAATAAAACAATGAAATTCCATTCAATACATAATATTTATTTTTTTTGGAAAAAAATATGGGAGACTATTTTATTTGATAAATCGTTAGTGGGGCATGCGACGACTCTAAAACCAAAAAGTTGGAACCCCCCCCCTCCTTGTGGGATTTTGGTAATCTCAAAAAGTTTTTGAATGGAGTTTCCGAGTAAATGGTTGGTCGAACAACAAATTTTTTTAACAAAAAAAAAACAATATTATCTACCAATAATTAATGTACTCGCTGCGATAATGAAGCTGGCAATAAAGTTAAAGAGATACCAGGTGACTTGGATCCGGCGCATTCAACAATTTCAACAACTTGAAGGACAGGACTAAAGTAAAAGATGCATTAAAATTATCGACAGGTTTTAAAGCCGTAATAAGTAGGCAGCGGAATTCATGAGATGGAAAAACTCCTCGCGATTTGGTTGATGACCAGATACAAAATAGAATGCCGATGAGCCTACTAATTATTCAGGCAAAGTTTAGTAGAAGTATTAGCGGTGAAGCAGCAAGCGTTGACGTCGAAGCAGCGGAAAAATTTAATGAGCAATTTGATAAAATTATGGATGAAAAAATGTAGAATGTCAGAATGTGTTCACGAATAATTTAGATTTTGACGGAGACGAGTACACTAATGCCATACATAAAATAGTGGAACTTACTAACATACTTAATTTAGAAGCTGAAGTGGAGGATATTGAAAAATTAATAGAGTTGGAAGTACAACGGCTCCCGGAAGAGGAACCAGTAGAGGAAAGTGAATGAATCTACTAAAACTAGAAGGTATGGATTCAAATGTTGAACGGCCAATAAATGAAGTTTTACAAGTTACAAAGCAGACTACATTAACGACATTCATTTCAAAAGCTATAACCAGGACTCCTGCTCTTGTAAATACTTCTATTTCTTTGCCGTCATCTCCCTTACTAGGCCCCTCTACAGATTTTGATAGCTCTGGTGATAAATTCAATGACGACGTTGATGAACCACATTTTGCACTATATATCATAAATAGTTATTCTTCGTTTTTCACAGAATGAATTTAAATTTTTTAATACGTCAATTTTTAATTTTTGTATGTATTCTTATGTTCTGTAATATATAAGAGATACAATTAAAAGGTTTCCTTTGAACTTTTGGAGAAATGTAAATGGAGAAACATGTTCGTCTATGTATTGCGTATATAATAATATAGATAGAAATAAATGTCGTGTATCACTAGTATTTAAATAAAGTGAAACATAATTTAAATATAAATGCATATACTATACAGGGTGAGTCATTAGTAGCCGTTTCTTCGATTGTTCTTTTGTTTTAAGCAAAAGAAAAAACAATTAGTGGAATATCCGTGGTTGCTTGTGACGCATATTGTAAAAATACTTTAAGCTCTGACGCACTTCCGGTTTCACCGAAAATGCACGGAACTTAATTTTTTTAAATGACTCACCCTATATATTTTTGGATTTTCTTGTACTGCTTTAAATTGTCTGTTCAATTGTTTTATCACTCACCCTATATATTTTTGGATTTTCTTGTACTGCTTTAAATTGTCTGTTCAATTGTTTTATCTTTTTCAAAATTGAGCCAATAGTCTTTGAGTTATTATTTTTTTTTGAAAAATTTGACCAGAACATGTGTTCAGAAACAAATCATTTTCGCATTGTTTTTAAAAGTAAAAACATTAACTTTGGTGGTAAAGTTGCACTCGACAATACCTCAAAAAACTTTCGTTTTTCAAATAATTCTTGATATTTTCACATACCAAAAACTTATTTTGTTGAAATGGAACACCCAGTATTTTATTCAGGCATTTTGTTCCTTTTTTTTATTCTCTTTAATTTTTGTTAACAATGTCTCCTATACCTATCTTTTGTAATTTTTGAGATAATCACTATAGCAGCAATTAGCGGTCAAATAAAGAACTACGGGCGCTGTTCTATACACCCAAATATTCATCCAATAAAAGCTGGAATGCGGCTGACTGCCTGTGAGTCAACTGTTAAAGAAAGTCGGTATACATTTATATCAAACTTAAAAAAGCATCGCTATTAGTTATCATCCAAATGAATTATTATTATATTGAAGAGTTAATAGATATGATTGACAGTTTGGGTGAATCTGAAAGAAACTCTTTGCTAGCATCCAGACTTTATGCATAACGATCCCTGGCAGAAGTTAACCGAAGCCAGACACCTTCAAAAGTATAAAGGGACGGTTTGAGTGAACAGAGAGTATTGAATATGGAAGAAAGAGCGGAAAAAGCAATAACTGGTGAGGATAAGATGTTTATGATACTTGCGAGTGTAGTCGAACACCCCCATACTAGTACTACCAAAATTAGTCGTCAGTTAGATGCAAGTCAAATTTGAGAATCCAGAATAATTAGGAAATCTGAAATTCACCCGTAGCATATTTATACACAGGGTTAGATGAAATAAATTTTCAGTATCGCTTACATTTTTGTTAATTGGCAGCAGATAAATTATCCTAGATTTCGCAATTTTTTTTTGTTTACCAACGAAGTCACCTTCTATCAAAGTGAATACGTTCATCGTCACAATCTCCGTTATTATAAGACATGAAAATGTTAATGGAGGAGAGTATCTTCGCTATCTACGGACAGATTTTCAAAACTTTTTGAAGACATCTTCAAATATGTCAGTAAACATAACCTTTATTTTATTTAGATGTTAACCACCAGTGTCAAAAATGAAATACTGCAACTGGACATTGCCGGAAATGAAAAATTGAAATGCGATGCTCTTCATTCTATAAAATTATTACTTTTGGGATAGTTGGCTTTAACATTTACTTTGTTTGATAGTTGACTAAGGAAGTCGGGCGCCATTCCTGCCTTCTATTGGTTGAACGCTAATTGCTCCTATAGTGATTATCTTAGAAATTACAAAAGATAGGTATAGGACATTGTTAACAAAAATGAAAGAGAATAAAAAAAAGAACAAAATGCCTTAATAAAATACTGGGTGTTCCATTAAAAAAAAATAAGTTTTTGGTATGTGAAAATTTCAGGAAGTAGGCTTTGAAAAGTTTTTTAAGGTATTGTCGAGTGCTACTTTACCAAATGATGCAGAATTTTCTTGGCTACGAGCACTACCAAAGTTAATGTTTTTACTCTTAAAAACAATGTGAAAATGATTTTTTTCTGAATACGTGTTTTGTTCAAATATTTTCAAAAAAAATTAATAACTTAAAAACTACTGGCTCAATTTTGAAAAAGAATAAACAATTGAACAGACAATTTAAAGCAGTATAAGAAAATCCAAAAATATATAGGATGAGTTATTTAAAAAAAATAAGTTTCGTGCATTTCCGGTGAAACCGGAAGTGCGTCAGAGCTTAAAGTATTTTTACAATATGCGTCACAAGCAACCATAGATCGTCCACTAATTGTTTTTTTTTTTACTTAAAACACAAAAGAGCAATCGAAGAAGCGGATACTAATGACTCACCCTGTATATATAGGTACAATTCATTATTATTTACTTTAGCATTAAATAAAATTATGAAAGGTAAATTATAACATAGGGTATATCATAACATAATAAATTGTTTTATAGAACGATTTTTAATGCGCCCAATGGAAAAGAAAATCAACACGATATTAGCGCCGTCAACAAAATAATACTTCAAGTATCATACGCTTACATAACATAGAAATTTGTAGACTGCATTCCTCTCACATCTAGTCGACTAATTGAGAATAATTGTCAATTGGCATTTTACCTCATTTCGCTTCTTTCCCCCAGTTACTTACTAATAAGAATAAATACCAAATTAAATTGGATTAATATTATTTTCCTTAGAAAAGTTTTATGAGGCGAAAAACAATATGGAGAACTACAACTGGGAACGAGGACTCTGACGGAAAATTTAGTTATGCATTGTACAATGCGGTGGCCACATTGAGCAGCTTTAATAATGATCCTCAGGCTTTCCATAAAATAAATCACATTTTTTTCTAAACCCTCTAGTAATTTATTACAGCTTCGAACTCCGATATTTAAAGAACCGTTAGGAATTCGGGAAAGTGAATAGAAACATTTTTGCTTAAAATTAGTCATTGAATTCATGTACGAGGTTTCTCGGATACCTTGACGGCAACCTGTATATTAATAGTACCTATAGATATAAATAATTATTCTGTGATTTTCAATACGCTCAATGGAAAAGATAATCAAGACGATGACATTAGTACCGTTCAACAAAATATTATTATTATTATATAGTATTCATAGGAACGAAATAATATTTCTTTTAATCAGAATTCCATCTTACATATTAACTTTTGACTTCTTGAATACATGTCTGACTAAAAAAACTTACAATCTACATTCCTGTAGCGCCTAAACACGGCTAGACACCAGACTAAATAAATCATACAAAATATTACTAGCACCTACGTTACGTAGAGTATGTGTAGCCTGAACAGAGACAATTAGCACTTAACGCACATACGTATGTCATTTTGAATTCATCGCTCCATAAGGGCGATACTTATAATCTGGGAACTGTACAAATTAGATTTTTACTATAGCATTTAGCAAAACAGTATGTGGTAGTGGGGTATTGGCAAGCTCCACCCCTGAGTAGAACCCCCCTATATCCGCAGCGAAGACGTCGAAATTTTTAGTTTGCTATACAACATCCTTAATCTTGGATGGCAAAATATCAGGACAGTTAAGAGAATTTACAGAAGTTTCCGGTACATGCAATTTGATAGATTTCAAGCTGATTTAGTTAATGCTTCGTTTTTTATGGTGTATGATTGTAATAATATTGAAGATATATTGAAGGTAATGTATTTACTAGTATTTGGAATGTAGTTTTTGATTATCATGCTCCTTTTGTAAAGTACACCTTCCCGAAAAGAAATAAACCATGGATCACAGATACAATCAGATCGATGCAGTTGGAGAGAGATAAGGCTTTGGGTAGATTTAAGAGGACTAGATCTGAACAGAGTTGGCAATATTATAAAACATTTCGTAATTTGACTACTAACGCGATTCAAGCGGAGAAGAAAGCATATGTAGAATTTGGCATTGGAAATACTATTTCTAAGGCTATTTGGAAGGAGCTGAAGACCCTGTAAGATCATTTAATATTCCAGAAAGCTTAGGTGATGTTAATTAATAGACATTTTGCTCAGCGGGCGCGGGCGCAGATTCTGTGATCTCATCATTTCTCAGCTTTTATCAAACTAATGTTATGACGTCAGTTACCTCTACTTTTAATTTTACTACTACAAGTGATGATGAAATATTTGGTATAATTAACACAATCACTTCAAAATCTATTGTCGTGGACAACATTAATATAACACTTCTGAAATTATGCTGTCCTTCAATTATTCTCATATTGTGTCATATTAATAACTTTTGTTTGCTTAATAATGTGTTGGAAGACTGCTAGAGTACTTCCGTTACCAAAGAAAAGTATCCCACAACAATTGAATCACCTTAGACAATTTACTATCCTACCGACACTTTCTAAAATACTTGAAAAAATAATTCTTAAACAGATTAAGGTTAATTTAAATCAATTTAACATTTTGTCCGAATATCAATCAGGATTTATAACTCATTACAGTTGCCCTATTACGTTACAGAATATAATAGATGATGTTTTGCATGCATCTGATGATAATGTTTTCGGGTTCCAATAAACAACTCGTGCAATTATTTATTTAAAACAGTCTGTATATTTATATACTCAAAATTATTTAACAATATAAAAACATATAACTAAAGTATCACACTTAAACTACTACAATTTAATTATCACAGGTATTTATTTACTACTACTATTATTTATATCTCTGTCCGTATTTATTCACACTATTATATATATTATACACACTATTTATATAAAACGGCACTACTATATTTATTTCTACGCTACCACTACGTAAGGACTTTCTTTATCCCGAACTACTCCGCCCGCAATGAATGAATCCCGTAATGAATTCCGTACTGAATTATGCCGCCTTATATACGTATGTGACGATTTCGAGAACAGTCCGGCTTTTTCTCCACATGTATGAGAAAGTTCTAGTTCTCTATGCACGTCGTACGGCGTGGATGACTCATAACTGCATTTACGATATTTACCAGCCGAGAGAGATTTATGGTCTTTTTTGTGCGTGTGACAATTTCGTTTTTATCGCGCCGAGAGGTCTGCTTCTTTTATTTAATGTAACTCAATTCGTCTGCTGGTTTCGTTACAATAATAATATCACGCGTCTGATTTTACTTAACTACTCCAAGGCTTGTGATACCATAAATGATAAGTTGTTGCATGTAATTTTTCATTTTGTTGGTTCTGGTGAAAATGCATCTGCATTGATTATAGACTATGTAAGTAATAGGCGACAGATGGTTGTCCGTCCATTGTAATTTTTTTTGTTTTCTAATTTAAAAAAGACCTTAGTGGACGTAATTTTAAGGACGACAGTGAGTTGCAAGCAGCTGTTATAGAACATTTTGACGGAAATACTTCAAATTATTTTTACAAGGGTATCGAATTATTAATTAATCGTTGTAATAAATGTATAGAACTTATAGGAGATTACAGTTAAAAATAAAAACTCTTATATTGTTCCGAGTTCCTTTTTTGTATATCAGACCGAGAATTTATGGCGCCTACCTCGTAGACATCTGCTCTCTGTAGATTAGTGAAAATAAATAAATAAGTATGTGTTTTGTGGTGCAACATTTAATTGCTATTTTTTTATAGTGGTAAAATTTAATTTTGTTATTAAGTTAAATATTTTTACGACACCTTTGTGTGTACTGCAGTCAGAATATGGAATAGCAATAACTAGGGATTATACACTCCAGATATTGATTGATTTATTACATCGTTTATTAAACAATTGTATTCCCACAGCCGCAGGTATACTGTCCAATATATATTATATTCATTGGTAAACATACGCATTGGAAGCTCCATGTCGAAACGCTAAGCGGATGTAGGTAACTAGTAATTGTTTTGAACATTTCCGAATAAAAACACTGAAAAAAGGACAGTGTATTTCTGTTTTTACCTTGAACGACTCCGTTTATATATAAGCGGTAAATTACGTGATTTATCTATCAAAATCAAATCTAATTATAAGTAAATACTACTTCAAACTTTAAGTACATTAAAGATGTACAAGCACTTTTTAGAGTGTGATAATACAATTTAATATTCTGTTAGTAATTGGACTGGTTAATTACTGGAGCAGAAAAGTGTACTCTCCAGGTGTTAAAAAAATAGCTAAGACGGGGTTTTTAGATATACCTAGACCTTATACTTGTGCCACAGATCGCAGGTGATAAATAAGTAGCGCTTGTTAGTCAGGGGTACATTGAATTTATACGAGGTAGGCGCCATAAATTCTCGGCCTGATATACAAAAAAGAAACTTGGAACAATATAAGAATTTTTATTTTTCAATGTAATCTCCCCTAACTTCTATACCTTTATTACAACGATTAATTAATAATTCGATACCCTTGTAAAAATAATCTGAAGTTTTTCTGTCAAATGTTCTATAACAGCTGCTTGCAACTCACTGTCGTCCTTAAATCTACGTCCCCTAAGGTATTTTTTTTTAATTAGAAAACAAAAAAAAATCACAAGGAGCCATATCCAATGTTCCAATTCTTGAGAGTCGCACTCGCGGATGGCAGCTTGTGAAATGGCGGCAGTATGGACGGGAGCATTGTCATGCAATAATCTCACAACTTTTGTCAATTTTCCACGACGTTTTGCACGAATACTGTCCTTTAATTTATGCAATAAAGACGCATAATATGTGCCGTTCATACTTGTATTGCGCTCTTTAAAGTCAATTAGCGAAATGCCCTCACAATCCCAGAATATTGTGGCCATCACCTTTTTCGTTGATTGAACGACTTTCGCCTTTCTGGGACAAGGTTCATCAGTTCGCCGCCATTCCATGGACTCCCTTTTCGATAGAGGATCTTAAAACAGAACTATTGTTTCATCCCCTGTGACAATGGACTCCAAAATCGGTTTTGGGTCGTCACCACACATGTTTAAAAACGACTGCGTACATTCGACTCGACGTTCACATTGGATAGCAGAAAGAAGTCGCGGTACCCATCTAGCACTAATTTTTTTCATACCCAAATGGTCATGGAGAATTCGGCGAACACTTGTTTCGGAAATGTTTGTTATCACTGCTAATTCCTTCACTTTCAAACGGCGATCTTCTAGCACTAAGTGTTCAATATTGGAAATTTGTTGAGGTCTTATCACTACAATTGGTCGACCCGACCGATCAGGAAGGAGTTTGAACACGTTTGAGCCTGTATAAGCATGTCAGGCCGAGAATTTATGGCGCCTACCTCGTATGTTATAAATAGTTATAACTATTTATAACATATAAATTCTGCTTACCTATGTACCCGATCGCTAGTGATAAGTTTATTAGGCTTTATGAGTATACAGTAGAAAATCTCTATGTCGATTTAGTGAAAGTTCAACTGTGGTGTGTTACCACGAACAAAATTGGGACACACACTATTTTAAACAAACATTAATATTTTATACACTGCTTAACAAAATTAGCGGAACACAAATTTATTACTGCAACATTATTTAATTAAAAGAGATACATAATTATCTATTTTGGAATATCATATTTTCATCGTTAGTTAACAAAATCTTAACAATAAATATGTTCTAATTTAACAATTTTCTTATACCATAATAAACAAATAAGAATGCTACCAAAAAAAAAAAAAATTTGGGTGTGCTTAAGACCATCCGGCAGAAGTGAAAACTTCATCAAGGCGAGATTAATAATACGAAATACAACTGTTTTTTTGTTCTATATTCATTTACATTTACATTTTTCATTTTTCATTTTCCATTTTCGTTCTATATTACATTTAAAAATATATATTTATTATTATTGTGTATATATTATTCTAGTACATTTCGCTCGGTCTGATCACTTCAAAAATTCATATGTACGCATGTATATATACAAATATTATAATGCTCATACGAGTACCCGCGCTGGTCTAATGGTAACATGCCGGCTTTATACCCGGGCGGCTCGGGTTCGCATCTGCAAGCGGACAAGAATTTTTCAGAAAATAAAAATACAATATTTCTAAATTTCAATTTAATGGAAATTAAATACCGCTAGTTAGTATTACAATACAAAGCCGAGCGTCGAGTCGACTTTACCCGAACTAGCGTTTCATTCCGAGCGTGACGGCTCAGTCTCGTTCAGTACCTAACAATCAATGCATCAACGCGCCCATAGAAGTTTTCACTTCAATAATAATGTATTTAATTACTTAAAATTATTAAAAAATCTGTTTAGGCTCGAATATCCAGATTTAATATCGCGTGTGCCTTCCGTTAATTACAGCTTGGCATCATCGACGCGTGCTTGCGGATATATCATCTTAACACAGATTCAACTTTGGACTCATAGCCGGAAGAAAATTGGTCGTAAAATTTGCGATGTAAAGTCGGCAGTTATCCTGCTGGAAGACAAAACCGTGACCAAAATTGTTGGCAAATATTACAACATGTTGTTCAAGAATCATTCTAAAATAATTCTGTGCACTGAGACCTTGAAGAGCAACAACAAAGTCGGTACGACCATCTATGCTCCCCCTAAATAAAATGGAAATAAAATACATTATTAGTATAAATTTCTTTTAAAAAATTGCGCTATAGAGAGTTTTTGTAGCAAATCTGTCATAGTAAACAAACTAGTCAATATGTGTAAATAAATGCAAGGTTGTTAATTTTTCCATAAAAGTATGCTAAGTCATACTCACATAGGATAAATATTTCTAAACAATATTGCAGATACTCCTACCATGGCTTTATTAACAAGTTTTTGTATTTGAATTTGACAATGACGATGATATTTGATTCTGTATGCAACACCAAGAGGAAAAGAAAAAATGAGGTGTGGTCACCATACGACTATCTTATACGTATGTGCGTTTCAAATTATATAAAAGTTGTTGCTTTATGTTCTTAAAAAACTAAACCTGTAAATGTGTTACTTCAGGTCCGAATTTAAAAAAAATTTTTATACAAAAATTATTCAAAATTCTTTTCTCCTCTTCAAAAATCTCTGTAGAATGCATGCTTTGCGAGATATTTGCAAAAAATTGATACTCGCTTAGAGTAAAAGTGTTACTTCTGGTCCAAATTTTGAAATTTATTTTATACAAAAATAATTCCAAACCGAACTCTAAATGCTTTTGTACTATTGATAAATCTACATAGAATGTATAATTTACAAGATAATTGCAAAGAATCGCTGTATGAAAAGAGTGAAACTTTCTAGAAAGCATGACTTGAGGGATATTTACAAAAAACTGATTTTCTATCAGAGAAAAACCTACTTCCGGAAGGAATTTAGAAAAAATTTTTAATAAAATTTTTCATGTACGTCTAAAAATTTTGTTATTTCAAATTTTGTACTTGACACATTAGGTATTTTAATAACTTGTGAGTGGTAACTGGCATTATCTACAACAATGACACTTTTTGTAGGTAAAGACGGTAGTAGCTTATTCACGTATATCTATTCAAACAATGAGCTTGTCATATCTTTATAATAATTCAAGGACGACGATTTTATGTTCTTTGCAGGCAGTAATACATCACCATCAACAGTTCCCGTATTTACGATAATTATTCTTTTCCCCTTTGAAACAGAAATATTAACGGAAGACATTCCCGAACCGTCATCCCAACCTTTCTTTATAGAATCATGGTTGTCCATTGTCTTCATAGAATCATGGTCGTCCAAGTAGTAAATGAAACGTTTCTCTTCTGTAAATGCATTCACTTTCGTCAGTTATTCATCCCGCAGTAGCTGCAATCTTTGCGATTCCATAATTGTTCGCCGCGTATTAACTATACCGTAGTCGACATATTTTAATTTCTGATACGAAAGTAGGAAGAGGAAAAGAGTGCGACGAAATAAACTAAAGATAAACATAAGCGAGGCTGCCAAGACAGTATACTCGACAAACGTTTCCTATGAAATGTAAGGCGTGAGGGTCCTCTGACACTGCGTTGCTCTCCCTCCACTGTTAGCAAGCAGGCATCGCTGCATATTATAAGGTCATCTTCTGCATGGGATAGAAGTATAAACCGAAATTAAAATTTGACGACTACGGTATATACTTAATTTAAAGCCGTTGTTCTTCACAACACGCGACAACGTAGTGATATAATGCAAACTATCGTTTTCTTTCAAGGAGTTGCACAAATTTGGCAATGAAGCAACTTCATTTCTTTTATAGAATCGGTACATTTCTGTTCTCATAATATAAAAATCGTACGTACTAATTTTCTTCGATTTTCTCTTGTCCTTCCTTGTTTTTCTTTTAAATAAACTATGCTGAATGATTTTTTGGACTGTCCCCGTAACACACTTCCGTTAATTTCGATGTTCTAACAATTGTCTCTCTTTTAGTCCCATAATTCTCACTCTTCAAATTATTGTATACATTCAGGATTATCTGTTCTTTCATTATCAACATCGTCTTCTATCGCATCACTATTTTCACTTAGCGAAATATTGCTATCTGCAACGTTTCTTGAATCTTCACTGGTGTTCAACGATCTCCACATGTTTTTGTTTTACAAATTTAAACGCCTTCATTTTGCGACAACTGTCTTTCGACAAATACTTCTTATTTAATATCTTCTTATACCGTAGTCGACATATTTTAATTTCTGATACGAAAGTAGAAAGAGGAAAAGAGCGCGACGATATAAACTAAAGATAAACATACATAAGCGAGGCTGCCGAGACAGAACACTCGCGTGAGGGTCCCCCGACATCGACACTGCGTTGCTCTCCCACCACTGTTAGCAAGCAGGCATCGCTGCATATTATAAGGTCATCTTCTGCATGCGATAGAAGTGTAAACCGAAATTAAAATTTGACGACTATGGTATATGTTGATTTGTATAAGTTACTTTTGAGTTCAAGAGATGTTAATATTTAAAATACAATTGCAATGTTCTTTAATAGAAATACAGATATACAGAGAAATCGTAAAAGGTTGAACGTGCCGCTTCATAGTCATGGTGTATTTGCCGCATATATCATATTCCGAATTGTATTCTCTCGGTGCGACATCTATTATTTGACGTATGAACTACTTTCAAGAATTTTTGTTCAGTTTACTTGTTTTAATAACTCAAGAAATACATTCAATAATTGATAATATCTTTATTAAAAATAATTTAACGCAAAGATCGATATTACATATAACAAATAATTTAATACATAGATCGATATTGCACATAGCATTACATGTTTATAAAAACTATAATATATGTTCAAAATAAGATCCTTCATTTTGTAGACACACATTTATACGTCTTTAGAGAAATGAAAACATTTTGGATTATTTCTTCTGTTACAGCTACGAAAACAAGCCTCCACAATAAACTTATCTTGTTCTTTCGTAAATGGCATTGTTGATTTCAACGCAACTTTAAAATTAAGCAAAAATGATAATGATATTCGTATCAACACAAAAAAAAAATAACTTACAGTAACAACGAAATTTGCCTTTTATTGCCCTGGAAAAGACTTTTTCTAATGTTCAATTAAACGCAGTAAACCAAGGGGAAAAAGAATGATAGAAAGCTTATATGACTGTCAATTATGTGTATATCACAGACATTGGATTGAATACTGTAAAGGTACCCCCCCCCCCAAAGTTGGGTGACACAATGTAGAGAAACCCCTATCTCTAAATTGAGATATTTAATTTAAGTTAAACTTCAGAAATAAAATGTAAAATTATTTGTTTTGCCAACCCAACTCAAATTATCTCAAGGCGATTCGAATTAATTGAAATGATTAAGTAAAAGGGGTTCCTGTACATTAACAAGAAAACATACCATTTAAAAATTTTAATAATTCTTATATTAAAATCAATGAATCCTGTATCTATAATTTTACAAACAACACAAGAAGTAACATATATTTAAAAAGCAATTCTAATACATTTGAATTTTTTCTACAAACATTAAACTAACACAAACATTTCTGTAGGTCCTTTGTTCAATTCAACCGTAAGCTATAAACGCCAGAATTTATTACATACAACGCACATTCTATATTATACGTGTTTATATCGATACTTGTGAACATATCAAGTTACTTTACACATATATTTGTTGGACGATATTTATTTAATTACTTTCTGTTTGAACTTCTATTTTTACAGTCTCTCCTCCTTTATTACATAAAACATTACAGTCATTAAACAATAATCATTCAGATAACACCTTATCTAAATTCTTCTTATTCATCTTCTTTTTTGTACTGTTTCCAGCAGGAACTTGGAGCTGCTTATTATCGACGAAATCTTCTTTATTTCTACGATGTTTTCAACTGCATCATCTGCTTGTTCTGCCACTCGAAATACAATCTTTATTTTAACGATATAACACGTTGTACAATTATTTCTTAGGTACAACTTTGACCACTACTTTACTACGTTTTCTCAGTTGTAAATTATTTATTGAAGTTATATTAACAATGAGTCTTATGCGTACTCTAATGTTAGGAGTTAGCCTTTTGATACGATATTTAACGTATATTGCTGTCGACTCCCTCGTTCGTTTCTCACGCGTATTTCCCTTTTATATCAGAATGTCTGGGGTTCCCCGCTTTCCACAAAGTTCAGGGGTTCCCATTCACATTTACACGCACATACACGATCATTTAGCCGCGGGATTGTATATTGCTATTGGAGTGTTTATCACGTTAATATAAACTTTCGGCGTCACCGTTTTTTACTCATAAACATATACAAAGCCTATGACTATGATTTTAAATATTATTTCCCTTCAAAATATTAATAAAAAATATACTTAATTAAATCCTTAAAAAATAATACAAATTATAAAATTAATAAAGTGAAATGGGCTGTACCATTACAGTACAAAGTAAATATTCATACTACAACAATGAACGTGTGGCAAACTCGTGCTAAAGTTGATATATCGATGAAGCGGCACGGTCAACCTTTTACGATCTCTCTGTATATTATCTGTTAAATTAGAATTGTTTTTTTTTAGAATAATAAATTTTAATTTGTAAACGCTGGACTATATTTCAGGAAACATAATTACTTTTCTACTTAAGAAAATCCGATTTCTCCTAATACGGTCCATTATTTCTTTAACAAGTTTTCTCGATACCTGCGGCAAGAGGTAGCGGATAGTGCCCAATAATCCCTCATAAATCCTAAAAGGTCGAATCGTTATATTGATACTTGTATATTATTATATTCATAACATAATATATTAAGTAAATATATTTCTATTTTGTATGATTAGACTTTTTTTTAATGTGAGCCGTATTTAACCATTACACCTTAATTGAGTATTATTTTACGATTATCTGGCATTAAGTTTTAGTTTGTGTATAATATTAGCAAGGTTTAGTTTATTCGCTCACGATTAGTTTTGCTTCAGTATTTCTTGCAGCGTAATTTATTACCGTTTCGCGAGTCGGGCGCCACTTCTGAAATTATGCACCGCAAGTCGCTTGAACTTGCACGTTAGGCAATTTAATTGAAATTCAAACTTATTCGAATTTGTCTCACACGCGAACTTCTGTTATTGCATGTTTACGTACCAAGTAAAGTCAGTAGTACAATCAAGATAAACCATTACACATTTATTGCGAATAAACAAATAAAGACATAAAATGTACATGTTATGCATGTAAAATCTTACATGTACATGATGTTGCAATATACAAACGTGCCGTGTGTATTTTTATAGTTTAAATTTACGATAATTCATACAAAATGACTTGCGTTATGTTGTTTCATGCTCAAAAATATGACTAAAATTCTTGCGCGGACTGTAATTTTACGTGTAACTCTGCTTTTTTACTTGAATATACACTGACAATATGTATTTAATCTCGCAAAACAACTTCATTCATAAAATCAACGAGATAATTTGTTCGACCCTTTGTAGAGAAAAAAGTGATGGAATATGAAAGCGAAACTAATTATAAGATTTTGTAAAAATAGAAATATTGGAAATTCCTATAATAGTAAAACATTAATTAATGTAAAAATGTAAAAATTAATTAGTCAAAAAGGTGAGAGATTATAAGGGAATTCCTGGGAGACTGGTGAATATTTTAAAGCAATGTTAAGGAATAAACAAGAGGAGGTCACATATTCGGCACGTACACTTAGTTGCAAAAAAAGGTTTCCGCGGAAATTAAAAGAAAAAGAAGTTTACTGACATTAAAATTTGTTTTATAAACTCCTCATGAGATCCAAATTAAATAGTCCAAAGAAGTATCAAGACATTGATCAGTTCCATTTGTTGCGTAACCTGAAGAAGCATATTGGTTCCCGGACCATCTACCTCAGTGATTCCCGAAGTGGTCCAGGTGGACGCCCAGGGGTCCATAGGAGACCACACGGGGGTCCACGTAGACGTGAAAAGAAAACAGGGGTTCACAAGTTGTAAGTGGAGGTCCACGAATAATTTTCTGATTTTCATAATAAAGAACAAAAATTTTGGCTTGGATTTACCTATCAACGTAGGCAGGTAGCATCATTCATTACGTAGGTACTCAAAAATATTCGAGACTCAGTTCATTTATTTACACGACGACGGCGATTAATTAAAAGAGCGGTGTTTCCGCGGGCATTTTTTTTTTTATTGCAATAATTCTATATTGTTGTGTTATAATAGCCATATTCTGGTAAAATCGCCTCAAAAACAAACATTTTTTTACAGGTCACAACTGATACGGAAAATGGCTGAATCTAAGAAGAAATGTCGACAGTACAGTGTTGATTATTTGAAATTTCGTTTTCTTCCATCAACGGCAGACAAACGATTGCCCATGTGTCTTTTGTGCAACAAAGTTCTGAGCAATGACTCTATGAAACCATTGAAGCTCAAAGACCATCTAAGAAGGTGTCATCCTGAAAAAATAGGTAAAGATCTGAAATACTTTCAAACATTGAAGGAAAAATATGAAAAGAGACCAACCGTAAATAGTATGTTTGCTTCAACGTCTCAAAGTAACGATGATGGCTTGCGGGCATCTTACAATATTTCGCTGCTTATAGCGAAATCTGGAAAACCGCACACCATCGGAGAAGAGTTAATTTTACCCGCTATTGAAGAGGTTTTAAAAACTGTTCTGCACAAACCTCCATTTGATGTACTCAAAAGAATTCCTTTAAGTAACAACACTGTACAAAGACGTATTGATGAAGTGAGCTCTGATAAAGAAAGCTTCTTGTGTAATTATCTGCAAACCACTCATTTTTCTATTCAATTGGACGAGTATACTTTGCCTGGTAATGAAGCATTATTATTGGCATATGTTCGATTTGTTATGGACGAAGAAATCCATGAAGAGCTGCTATTCGCAAAAACTTTGAAGTTGGACACTAAAGGCGAATCGATATTTAATGTCCTGAGTGATTTTTTACAGAAAAATCTAAAAATCTTAAAAGAATAATACCAGGACTAATTGCAATTCATCCACCGACAACACCTTGTAGCGAAAAATTTGAGTGATAGATTGCACCAATCGCATCAATTTGTGATTAACGCAGTTAATAAAATAAGAAGCAATGCTTTGAATACCCGTTTATTTGCACTATTGTGCGATGAAAATGATGAAGATTTCCAACGACTGCTCTTACATACTGAAGTACGCTGGTTGTCGAAAGGTGCATGCTTATCGAGATTTTACTCACTTTTCGAATCAATGATAGAGTGTCTGGAAACTAAAGTACCAGATTTGAAAGAAAATCTGATCAAATATAAAGCGGACATTGCGTACTTAACAGATTTGTTCATAAAATTCAATGACGTTAACTTGCAGTTACAAGGGGACAGCCTTAATTTAATAAAAACAAATGGTGTAATTTCGGCTTTTCTTGGTAAATAGAAATTAATGAAGCAAAATATTAGTCGGCGCGAATTCTCCCAGTTTCCGCACTTGTCACAGATAAAATGTCTTGATGAGGATATTCAGACATACGCTCAACATTTAAATGCCCTGCATGATGACTTCAAAAATAGATTTGAAGATATTCTGACGATGGAAATACCACCATGGATCATAAGCCCATTTGATGAAACGGAAGAGGCGAATGTGGTATTACAAAAAAGGCTATCAAACATTTTGGCTGCAGGCAGAAATCCCCGAAAAATATCCTGGGCTGTGGGAAATTGCGAGAAAATTTTTGATAGCGTTTCCCTCGTCATATCTTGTCGAAAGAAGTTTTAGTGCCGTTACCAACCTGTTAACAAAAAAAAAAAGAACAGGTTGAACATCACAGAACGGGGAGATTTGAGATTACTTCTTACAAAACTGAAGCCAAATAATGATAATTTGCTGTCAATTCATCAAGTACATTCGTCTCATTAAAAGTATGACTATTTTTTATTGTTGATTTACATTTCAGAGTTCATTGTTGATTTTTTGTCAATTGTTGATTGTTTGTAATAATAAATGTTTATAATTTTGTATAACCACAAGTATTATTTTAATAAATAGGACACAAGAAAATGTGCTACTTTTTTTTTCTTCTTTACACTCCCAATTTAGGGTGATATTTTTTAGGAGTTTTGGGAATACAGTAGAAATGTAGCAGCAGGGGTCTACCGAAAATAGTATAACTTTGAAAGTGGTCCATTAGAAAAAAAGTTTGGGAACCTCTGATCTACCTAGTATTCCTGTGTTTCAGATTTTCCTATCCTCGTGCATTTCAAATTATGACATGTATTTCTTCATTTTATTTTGAATCAAAAAATAATTTTCGATTATTGTAATTGATATTGTACATGCTAATCTAAGATCTACGCTTTCTATTTAATAAAATTATACACTTTCTATTCATATTCTTTTGATTATCATAACAGCCAGATCACCAATCTATTGCTGTTATTCTAACAAGTTTATTAAGCGGTACACGTTCCCTTTACGTTCTTATAAATATCGTAACGATCAGATTCTGAATCGGTTATTAATATCTTAATCATATTAATTTAAGTTTGCTTGTATGCTCTTGAATATCGTAAAAATTAGATCGACAATCTATTACGAATATAGCAGTGATCAATCACAGTTTAATAAATTCAATAGATTCGGCCTTTACTTGATGTAAATCCATATAAGAGTTGTTTTCTGATTGTAATAATTTAGAATTTGTTATCACCTGAAGAAGCTACAATGTATCGAAACAGCTGTTGTGTTTTTAATTTAAATATAGTGTAAATCTGAAACAATTGTTTGTGTTTTATTTCTATTTTAATAAATTCATTGAGAATACGTTTTTAATTTTGCATTAATGTAACTGAATATAAATATTTTTTGGCTTTGTCAATTGAAATTTATATCTGTCTCTTGAGTAATTGGACCGCATACCGTTTTATGTTGCTTATCAAATGAAACACTTGTTATTTGACTACGTCAATATATAAGATATAGATGCACCTGGCGCTTTAGACCCTGCAAATTAATTTTAACACATAAAACAATCTAAGCTAAACGGTTAAATTTTAAAAACCCGTAATATTAAATTCTGAATTGTTAGAAAGAATTGGAAATGTAAGTAAAATTGTTACTCTCGAAACTATTTAATAACGTAATTTTAAGCAACACATTTAAAATTTTTTTTTCGTTCTATTTTTTTATTTAAATTATTAATATTAATTATGGTAATATCAACGTTTAAAATGTTATTTTAATAAAAACTGAGAAATCATTCTTGTTGGTTTTATTATTCTACTAGATGGGGTTACGTAAGGACCAATATTTTGAGGTTAGTAGAATCAGTTGGCCGTGAAAATGAACAAGGTTGGTAGAATCAACTTATGATAAATTTGTATTCCACTTCCTATTATTATATAGTTTGGTTGATTATGTGTTTGTAAGATGAGTTGATTTCTTTTGTGTATATAAAAGACTACTAAATCTATTTTTGTATGATTTGTTCAAAATCATCAACAAATTACTTTTTGAAAAAAACATGTTATATATGAAAATGCCTACAAAAATGTAATAAAAATAAATTAAAAAAAGTTCTTTGCCTAGTTACTTTTACCATCTCACTACTATACAGGGTGTTTAAAAAAGATGCGGCAATATTAAAGGGGTTGATTGTCCAGGTCATTTTATACAAAAAAGTTTATAATAAACAAGGTCCGCAAACGCTTCGTTACCGATGTACAGCGTGTTGAAGTTTAATTAAAAGAAACAATAAAAATTAGATTTCTCCAAGATGGCATTAAAGATCATAATGAAATTTTAGGCGTGTTATTCTTCGAGAAAAAAATAGGACGCCGCTGATTTCTCTAAAAATAAAAATATGTTTCTATTCTTTGTTCAATTGTGAAGAAAAAAGCTCTCTTAACTTTTTATCGTACGACGTAACGTTTTTTAGTAAAAAAAAGACACATTTTAGTGCATGTACATTTATCATGCTTACAAAAATATTTTTAAACAGTCCTGTTTTATTCACTGACATATTGAATGACATATGATTAATAATTTTGTATGTGTCGAATTTGTTGAATTTCCTTATCATGAATCGCTATACAAATGCAGAGATGACCGACATGCACTACATTTATGGACTTGCTGATGGAAATGCATTAGAAGCTAGGCGGTTGTATACTGAAAGATTTCCTGGCCGTATTGCTCCTGATAGAAAAACTTTCGAAAGTATTCATCGGCGTCTTTATGAAACAGGCACATTAAGACGAAATGAAGGAGCAGGAAGGCCAAGGACAGCAAGAACGGTAGAGCTGGAAGAGGATGTGCTAGACATGATTGAAGAAGATCGAGGTACTTCTACTCGAAAAATTGCTGACGCTTTGGATGTAAGTAATGGGACTATTTGGCACATTCTGAAGGAAAATTTGTTGTACCCATTCCATATACAACGCGTTCAAGCATTACTTCCTGCTGATTTTCCTCCTCGCATTGCATTCTGTCAATGGCTTTTGCAGAAAATGGTTCAAATCCCTCAATTCCTGATGTTGATTCTGTTCACCGATGAAGCGAATTTTTCAAGAAATGCAATACGCAATTTCCATAATAACCATGTATGGTGTGACGAAAATCCACATGAAATTGTTGAAAATCGTTTTCAACATCAGTTTTCTTTGAACGTTTGGCTTGGGATTGTGGGTGACTGCTTAATTGGACCGGTATTTTTACCAAGGAGACTAACCGGAGAGGTGAATCGCAACTCTTTGGAAAACACGCTCCCTGGATTTCTGGAGGACGTACCATTAGCAATTAGAGATGCAATGTGGTATATGCACGTTGGCGCACCAGCCCACTTTAGTCAAGTAACTCGTGATTTCTTAACACAAGCATACGGAAATCGCTGGATTGGCCGAGGTGGACCACACTTATGGCCTGCACGATCCCCGGACTTAAATCCCCTGGATTTTTTCCTGTGGGGCCATTTGAAGTCATTGGTGTACGCTACTCCATTGGAAAACGTAGAAGACTTAAGACAATTGAAACTGATCCTGTTGTTTTTGAGAGAGTTCGCCAGTCGATGAGGAGAAGATTGGATTTTTGCATTCGAGCTCGAGGTGGTCACTTTGCACAGTTATTGTAATTTTTGCTTGCTAAAATTGTTGGTATGGTAAAATATTTGTTTTTGCCCTTAAATAAAACCCTTGTTATTTAAAAAAAAATTTCTGTAATAAATGTACATGCACTAAAATGTGTTTTTTTTTACTAAAAAACGGTACGTCGTATAATAGAAAGTTAAGAGAGCTTTTTTCTTCACAATTAAACAAAGAATAGAAATATATTTTTATTTTTAGAGAAATCAGCGGCGTCCTATTTTTTTCTTGAAAAATAACACGCCTAAAATTTCGTTATGATCTTTAATGCCGTCTTGGAGAAATCTAATTTTTACTGTTTCTTTTAATTAAACTTCAACACGCTGTAGATCGGTAACGAAGCGTTTGCGGACCTTGTTTATTATAAACTTTTTTGTATAAAATGACCTGGACAATCAGCCCCTTTAATATTGCCGCATCTTTTTTAAACAGCCTGTATATAGCATGCCCATTTTCTATATCTTGTATGTAAGCTTACCATAACTTTTAAGCTTTAAACCGGTACAGGCGGAGGAGGAAAAGAAACTACCAACTATTGTTTATTCAAGGCAATTAGTAATCTTGTAACATAAAATAATATTGATAGTGACTTACATTCATTTATATAGAAAATTAGAGCAGAAATTTAAAATATTTTATTTATTGTAATAGCCGTACTTCTGGGTAGTGTGAACTTTATTCAATTTTTTTTTTATTTTTTCTTAAAAGTCATATTTTCTGCCAAAGTTTAATTTAGAGTAGAGTAACAAATCTAGCAGTTATACTTGTACGCCTTTCAATAGTAAACAATATCTTGTATCAATACCAATGGACGCTAGTTTTACGTGTTTTCTATTTGAAGTGTTGTTGGTAACACTTACAAAAAGCATGTTCTGTAAGTCAGCATGTAATTCTTCCACAGAGAGGCAGAAGTTCTGAAGCTAATATCATGCCCATTGCTGTGTGAAAAGCAAATATGACCCCTTTTGCCGCAATAACTAAATCATCTTGAGCTGGAGATCATCGTTTTAAAATTTTTTTTGTCTATGAAAGTCACCGTATAACCAGCCATTATGTTTTTTTTAATGGCAATCATAGTCATGGCTTCATAAAATGCCTATTTTTTTTTTTTGATTTTATAGATATAATGTTTGGTAAGGTATTCTCTTTAAAAAGAAATTATAGCGGGAGTAATTCAAGTACTAATCTTCCATAGTTATATACGAATATATGTAGAATAAATGCTGCAATAATTCTTACTCATATATTTATAATTTATAAAATTGGTAAGTTGTACACTACAGTAATTTAAAATTCCCGCGGTAAATTTTAATTCTCAGCAATTACCTCTTGTATATAGATGTCGTAATCGAAAGCGATCGTCCTTTTAACAAGAGAGTTTTCGGAAGCCGGAAAATTCCCCGAAAACAATTCACCGACGGAAAATTGCCCGACTACAATTCACCGACAAACAATTCCCCGACAGGAAAATTCCGCGACAGGAAAATTCCCCGACAAACAATTCAACGAATGGAAAATTCCCCGACAGTAACAAACTTCCCTTCACAGTTTGTCCCGGCTTAGGACGAGTTTAGAAGTTTTTTTTTTTGTAATAGAAGTTTTTTGTCCTTTTTTTGTTTTTTACATAGATAGTAGTAATAATAACAATAATAATCGGAAAGGCTTTTCTCGTCATAATTATGTACAAGGGCTACTACTTTTTATTGTATAAGCAAGTAATAACACTTGGTATTGTTTCACAAATATATATAATTAAACACTCGATGTACATTTCGCCTTGCGGCATCGTCAGGAGTTCTAGATAAACTAAAGTAAAATTCAATATACTGTAACTACCTACTTCAAACAAAAATGTAAATAGAAAAAATACAAAAAATAGAAAATTATGAAAGGTCATGACTTATCTGGAAAGACCGTTTTTACAATGCTAGGGTTTATTAACGGTGAATTTATGAGTTCGGTTTGGTCATTAAGAACATTGCCTGGTTGTAAAAGTAAACTTTCTTTTATAAAATAACCTTCTAGAACATTCATTTTTTTACTTTTATTTAAACTACACAGTACTTCTAAATTGTCTATTGAAAAATGATGTCCCGTGTCTAAAACATGGTTAGCTACACTTGAATTTTCATAATTTAATTTAACGGCTCGCATATGATCTGAGAACCTTAATTTGAAATTTCGCCCCATTTGACCTATATAAAATTTATTACAATCACTACAATTAATTCTATAAATTCCTGATTTGTTTAACTTAGAATTCGCTGTTTTAGTATTCGTTAATTGACTTTTTAAAGTGTTATTATTATAGAAGGCTATATTAAAATCCAGCTTCTTTAAAACATTGCTAATTTTCATACTTATACTACCTAAATATGGACTTTTAACCCATTGTTTTAATTTCAACTCCTGAGACGGGGGAAATGCTAATTTTAATGTAATTGATTTATTTATTCTATTGACTAATTTATCTATTAGAGACGAGTTATAACCATTATTTTGTGCGATTATTTTAATAGTTTTTAATTCTTTAGTAAAGTTAACCGTGTACATCGAGTGTTTAATTATATATATTTGTGAGACAATACCAAGTGTTTTAATTGTTATTACTTGCTTATATTTTCCTAAGCCGGGATAAAGTGTGAAGGGAAGTTTGTTACTGTCGGGGAATTTTCTATTCGTTGAATTGTTTGTCGGGGGATTTTCCTGTCGGGGAATTTTCCTGTCGAGGAATTGTTTGTCGGTGAATTGTAGTCGGGGAATTTTCCGTCGGTGAATTGTTTTCGGGGAATTTTCCTAGATCCGAGTTTTCTATCCTATTTGATGTATAACCTTTAAAATGTTCAATTCAAAAGAAAGCCTACCATTTTCGAAAATAATTTTGAACTTTATTAATACAGACAACTTTCGATTAATTTTTTATTTCAAATTGAAAAGTTATTGTAGCTGTATAGGTGACCAATCGAAGCTAATTATTACGATTTTACAATAAGTATCATTCGTTCTCCTTTGTACTAAATTGAAATACTTTTAAATTCTATATAATATTCCAAATTTCAACGCGCAAATACGAAATGAGCTTTCATATTTCAGGATGTCGTTTCTCTCTTAGTACAATTTCATTTATAATTTTTCCTTTTGTTCTTTGCAATTTTGATGCATATGTAAGTACATCGTTATGCGGTACACACAATAAGGGAATTACAGGATACTTCGGGAAGGTTTGCAAGTTAATGTATGCTGTAAAAAAGCATAATCTGTCTAATTTTTATCTCAAAAGCACCGTGTATGTTCATTAACAGGTTTTATCTCAGTATTTTGCCCTCTGGTATTATACACACACTTCGTACGTATATCGTATTAAAAATGGTTGAACATTAAATATAAATGTGGGTGCTACATGTCATAACGATATTAAATTGAAATGTTTTCCTCATAAAAAATTGTGATACGCAAACACAATATTTACTAGATAAAATAGATAAATACAAACATTTACTTAACGTTTAAAAATTAAATTACACTAGAATAATATTGATTCTACATATAAATTGTAAAAGAAAGAATAAGAAATTATTGCGGATACATAAAATATCAGAAAAAGAAAAATATTGGGTATAATCCGCTGTGGAGCAAATTGTAAAATATATAATCATTTTGTATTCAAAACATTGTTAGTTTATGATTACTTGCTACCCTCTTGTATTTAAATTTAAATGGCCGAGGCCCTAAACAAATCGGTACCCAAAAATCCCAAGAAGATAGTGAGTTAGGCACCACCACGGTAATTAACCTTCTATTATACTTTAGGAGGACGCTTTTCTATTAATTAATCACCAACTTATAACACTCTAGTCTTACCTCTTACTTCCCCAAGGGTCGATGTTAAAGATGGGAGTCAGCACTGCCTCCAGCTACAGTCAGAGAAGGGCGAGTTCGAACACCGTACTAAGTCGAAGGTTAAGATGTCAGGGCGCCTATCCGTAATAATATGCTAAGCCCAACAGATATTCAGACCCCGGACCAGGTCCAATGTAAAACTCCCCAGGTGATAAGTAAATAAGACCAATACACACTCATTCAACTTAACAACAGTTTATTGAAATTTAACTAGACCTCAACAGTGTATTCCAGTTATGAACATATCCGGTTATTTTAATAGTCTTGATTTCAAGAGATATTTACAACAAGAGAAAACAATGATAGTGAAACACAAGCGCAACTCGGTTGCCAGCAAAAAAAAAAAAAAAAGGTCTGAAGGACTATTCAAAACTTAAATGGTCACCCCAAGGTGGTCCACAATTCAAATTTCAGTGACGTGACATTACCAAAATTTTAAAAGTTCAAAAGAACAGGTGAACACAGGAATAAACTTAAATCTAACATTGATTCACCAACAATATTCTTACAAGTACACAATTATAAGGCAACTTGCCAGAAGTCCCTCCAAAGTCGAACAGTTTGATCGTATAATGCAACGCGACACCCAAAAATAAACACTCTGTATACCAGAGGCATCTGACAATCTATTCGACGTTAGAGAACAGACTCTGAGTTGTAAGATATCTAATTCTATATAAGAAATAGCGCTAGTTAACTATGCTTTACAGGAAGAATATATGATTAAGTTAAATTCATTAATTTCTTACGAGATTATACCAAAAATAAATTACAATCATAGACTAAAATGCATTAATTAACACAAGTCCGATGTGAGGCTACACTGCCATACACATCCCAAAATTTAGTTCAATTTCTAAGTCCAAAATTAAAATGGCTACGTAACGTCTCCAAAAATGTCAAAGTAACCTCCAAAATGGGGTCACTATTGTTAATAAAACTACGTTAAATTAATTAATTCAAAACATAAAGGCTCACAGGCCACAAGAAGTTAAATTAGGAAATTACGATTACTTATTTAATTATTTAGCCCGGAAAATTGAAATTCACTGTTCAAATTACACGATATTGACACAAAATTAGCCAAACTGTTTAGTCAATTAAACTCTACCCTCTGAATAATGTCAGAGAAAATTTACACAGTCACAATACCTTAAGAAAGTCACATCCAAAGCTTCCAACACGACACCTCCTACGGATCCACACGTTACATGGAATAAGCTCTCCTATCCTCGGTTAACGACACCTCAAGAAATAGCGTTTGAAGGCTACAGTATTCCAATAATCTGCACCTTAAATATGCCCTCACCGCAGGATATAACAACAATTCCTTGGCACCGTAAGATTACAAGCACGTGGTTCTCACGTCTTAACCCCAAACCAAAAATGCTCAAATGAGGTTTATGTCAGGCCCAACACCAGCAGCTAAATTTAAATATAGAAACACACAAATTTAGATCGATTAGACACGTGGAAACTATACTTACAGCAGCTTAAACAATTCCCAAGCCCAGAAGAAAATATCCTCGCAAGAATGAAATAAAACGCCAAAATTCACCAATAATACTTGAGAAGCACCATAACATCCGCTTTTGTAAGCGATTACCGACGATAAAACTCAATTCTCCATCATTCTCAAGTAAAGCTGAGGGAAATGATTCTGCTCTGTGGTGTCTAACCTTTCTCGACGACCGTTAAAATCAAAAAAGGAAGACTCTAACATGTCAAGCCCGATCATCAACCACACACGACAATTGTTCTAAAAGATGAAACGACCCAAACTAACACTTTAAACGTACGCCAAAAATACAGGTTCAAATAACCATAGGAAAATGGAAAATAATTATTAATAATTTGTTGCATAACTCTAGGCCGAAAAGAAGTTTGAAAAACGTAATTAACAATAACTAAATAAAACAAATTAATTAAATGAAACAACATACGCCATCTACCCGACAATGCCTGTATACGTTACACACACCTATGGCAAGGCAGAACGCGTGCAACAGGAATCTTAAGCACTTCTACACCAGATGGCAGTAGTAGTAGGAAGACGACATAAATTTAATCAAAAACGAATTACGTATTCCGACAATTAAAATAAACCATTAAAGGATAAAATACAACCCAAAAAAAAACGTAACATACTGTAGCTGTGTTTGCACATCATGAACGAATAACGCACATTGATTTTGCATTATGTAGATTTTCATCTGAAGTTCCACATTATGTGCATTCATTATTATAAGTTTGAAGATTTTTTTCTTTATTTATACAGTGTGACCAGTGAAGTCCGCATCATATGGGATTTTTTTTATTAACATATTTATTCTAAATTTGAGTTTGGCATCAATTTCTGCTTCGATCAAGATGAAAATTAACCAAAAAAATAATAGTCACGTGATTCGCATTATCTGTCAAATTTAATTTTTTTTCCAAAAAAAATTCAAAAGTGGGGTTAGTTCTCAAAATATCGAAAAAAGTTATTAGAAAAAGTGTTTCTAAAAACAATTTTTAGCCCATATGCAAAATTTCAGCTGCATAAGATAATTTAGATTTTTTGCCAATTTTTTTGTAAATTGCACCACTGTTGCGAAATAAGACAACGCGCAACCTACATAAAACTTCTTAGTTTTAACAATGCTTTATTCCAGACACATTTTCTTTAAGGCAGCGCCATATTCAATGTGTGGTTTTCTACACAATCCAAATAGGGCTATTAAAATTTGGTCACATGTGATGCAAAGTTTATTTGTTTTTGACCCTGTATAAGGTAACTTCATAAAATAATTATTTTTGAAAATGTATTTTGTGTCTAAAAGTAATACACATTAATATTAAGAAAATAGTTTAATTGAAAAGTCAAATTTTCTAATAAAATAATCATAATACATTATAAAAATGAAACGCATTCAAAATTCCACCTTTTCAATTAATAACAATATGTATTTTTGGTATTTGAATATTAAATTAAACATAATTTGAAAAACCTAAAAATTAAAATTACATTTCTGTGTGCCTCCCATTGCGATCAATACAAACAATTGTTCTTCTTGATACATCTTTAATGGTGTTCTGATACTAAGGGGCCTTATTTCTAAAATACAGTTTCGAATCACCGTTTCCAAATGATCAACATTACGGAAAGGTTTTTCTTTGTAAACTTTTTGTTTTAGGTAACCCCACAAGAAAAAATCAAGTGGGGTTAAATCCGGAGACCTAGCCGGCCAGTATTGCTCCATATTACGCCCAATTACTTTGCCCCTAAATATTTCCAAGAGGCGTTCTTGAACCCGTCTTGTAGTATGGATGGGAGCACCGTCACACTGGTACCACAAATTATGCCTTATTTCAAAAGGCATATTGTCCAAAACTTCAATGACCTCGGTGTTAAGAAAGCGTAGGTATTCTTCAGAATTTAAATTGCCTCTAAAAAAATAAGGCCCAACAACTTGATCGTTTAAAATACCGCACCACACATTCGTTTTAAAGGAATACTGGTCATTGCATTCTATTATAAAATTTGGATTTTCTTGAGCCCACCATCTACAATTTTGAGAGCTAACAACGCCGTTTGAAGTGAAAGTGGCCTCGTCGGTCCATAAAAAGTGAAACGGAAAGGACACATTTTCTTCTTTTTCCCCCTGGTACCAAAAAGAGAATCCCAAACGTATGTCAAAATCTTGTTCCTTAAGAGTATTTATAAATTTAGGTTTATACGGCTTAAATTTATTTTTGTGCAAAATATTCCTTACACTCTCTCTTTGAACGTCAGTTCTGCGAGAAACATGTCTAATATAGTTTGACCATGTTCCACAATATCTAGGCAAACATTTAATTGGACTTCTTCACTATGTTTTATAGGATTGTGAGGTTTTTTAAATGAACTTTCCACCGATCCAGTTGATTTAAAGTTCACCATAATCCTACTCACAGTAGATTGTTCCACATTTTTGCCTGGATGCCTTTCATTAAAAATGTTGGCCGTTACACGATGACTTGTGTTTTCACCACATATTAATACAATTTCAATTCTTTCCTGTACAGTTAACATTTTTTTATTTAATACGCAATATTAATTAAAAGCCACTATGACAAACAGAAAGCGATTTGACTGTCATTAATAAAGCAAGGGCTTGTCGATCTTTTTTATCATTTGTTTTGCGGCCAACTTGTGTTTGGTGCATCATCGTAAGGTACAAAACTAGTTAATTTTTTGGAAACTGAACTTAAATAATAAAAGACTATTTTTATTTTTTTTATATCATGGCTCCATAACAAATTTTAATAAAGGGGTTTTAAATTAAATCATTGAGACTAGTTAAACTTACGTAAAGTTAAACGAAAATTTATTTTCCACTTAATGCAGACTTTACTTGTGACGCTGTGTACTTGTCTGTATTAATATTAATGTGTATTACTTTTAGACACAAACTACATTTTCAAAAATAGTTATTTTATGAAGTTTCCTTATACAGGGTCAAAAACAAATAAACTTTGCATCACATGTGACCAAATTTTAATAGCCCTATTTGGATTTTGTAGAAAAACACACATTGAATATGGCGCTGCCTTAAAGAAAATGTGTCTGGAATAAAGCATTGTTAAAACTAAGAAGTTTTATGTAGGTTGCGTTGTCTTATTTTGCAACAGTGGTGCAATTTACAAAAAATTGGCAAAAAATTTAAATTATCTTATGCAGCTGAAATTTTGCATATAGGCTAAAAATTGTTTTTAGAAAAACTTTTTCTAATAACTTTTTTCGATATTTTGAGAAATAACCCCACTTTTGAATTTTTTTTGGAAAAAAATTTAAATTTGACAGATAATGCGAATCACGTGACTATTATTTTTTTGGTTAATTTTCATCTTGATCGAAGCAGAAATTGATGCCAAACTCAAATTTAGAATAAATCTATTAATAAAAAAAAATCCCATATGATGCGGACTTCACTGGTCACACTGTATAATTATGTTGATATGTATATCATTTATAAGCTTGTATACCGTAAGGTGTGAGGTTACTATAATGCGGTTATGCAGACACTACAAAATAAAACAATTTGTTCTTAACCTTGTCTTTTTTCTGTAACATATCTGTTATTTCGACAGTTCAAGTTTACCGAAGTGTCCGTCTCTCACGCGTGTACTGCACCCTAGCGTCACATATACGTTTAATCTTGCTACTGACGTTCATTCTTTTAAGGTGTCCAAATCATTTTAATTGATTTCTATCAATAAGGTCTGCAATTGATACTAGAACAGGATCTACTTTTAGTTCGTGGTTTCTTTATCTTCTTTTTTCTAGTTATTACTTTCACTTATATACAGGGTGAGACATCTCCGCAGGTAAGGCCGATTATGCCTTTATGAGTAAAGATATTTTGAAGCAGTTTTTTTTCTTTTCAAAAGGGGGAAACACATCTGCTATGACATCAGGAGTGACTCACAGTAGAGTCTGAACTGATAGAGAGAGATGCCATGTGTGGCTAAAAGTAGAGTTTTCAATACGATACTGAAAGAAAGCGTCTATCCATATACTGGAAAATTTCCACTTCCCCAAGGAGGAAAAAAGCACGAATAACACGAATAAGCAGGCCGAAAATGATAGTCATGCTCATCATTTTTTTTTACCGATATTCAGGGTATCCTTATAATTCTATAGATATTTGTTGAGCCAAATAGTAAAGCAGAAGTATTGCAAACATTACTTTCAACTTCTGTACAAAAGACATTTTCAACGGCATACATTTAGCCATTTGTGTTTTTATGTGATGTTTGTGCTGTTTTCATCGTTTGAATTCTGAACAACCTACGTTTTCGGAGGACATTACACCTGCCGTCTTCAGGGTAAAGGGATATTCTAAATGTCACATTGATATTTAGAACTGTCAAAAGTGTTTCACACAATTTTTCACCTTAAAAATACAATTTAGTTTAGTTTTGGCAAGGAACAGGCCTTTATAGGGTTACTCTGAAGACGGTAGATGTAATGTTCTCTGAAACGTCGGTTGTTCAGAATCCAACGATGGAAATAGCTCCAATTGCCTATCAACTCCTAATTGCAATTTTCTGATTTTAGCACTGATAATTATTTAATTAGGTATATCTTTAATTTTAAAAATTACCCATGTCTGAGATTCGAACTGAGGACCTCCTGATTACCTAATTAAATAATTATCAGTGTTAAAAGCGGAAACTATAATTATAATTTTAAACTAATTTAAAATTTAACGTATCAAATTATAATCTTTTTCTGCTTTTTCGTTTGGAATAACAGTGCGAAAAAAATCGGCGTTAGTGGGAATTTTCACCCGCTGTTATTTTCATTTTTATTTTTTTCTTATCCTAGGTCAACAAATAACTTTTTTTAGTTGTCCTTTAATTATATTTTCATAATTTGGTCAATACATGTTATGATAGTGTAACGAAATGAGTTTACATTAAATAAAAGAAGCAGACCTCTCGGCGCGATAAAAACGCTCTTGTTTACACACCACCATAAATCATCTCGGCGCGGCATATAAAAACGATATGTAAACAAGTCGATGAGTCATCTCCACGCCGTACGGCTTGCATAGCGAAAGGGACTAGAACGATTCTCGTACATGTGGAGAAAAAGCGGGACTGTGCTGGTATGTTCTAGTAATCTTCGCATGTGTACATAAGGCGACTGGGTCACCGATGGAGGAATTCATTGCGGGGTTCAGTCTCGAGTGGTAGCCAAAGAAATAAATAAGTAGTGCCGTCTTATATAAATAGAAGGGTTACATAAATACGGACAGAGATATTAGTAATAGATATAAATAAATACAAGTGTTAATTTTAATTTATTAATAGCAGTTTAAGTGTGATACGTTAGTTTTATATTTTTATATTGTTATATAATTTTAAGTACATAAATATACAGACTGTTTTAAATAAATAATTGCACGAGTTGTTTATTGGAACCCGAAAACGTTACAATTGGTGTCAGTGTGGGATAAACATAAGTGCAAATAAATAAATAAATAAACAAATAAATAAATGGCTACCAAACGTTTGGAAGAATTAAAGGTCTCCGAGTTAAGGGCAGAATTGGAAGAAAGGGACGCAGATACGTCTGGAAAAAAAACAATTTTCCAGGACCAGCTTCGTGACCTTTTAATAAATGAAGGTGAGGATCCCGAGAAATATTTGTATCAAGTACAGCCTGATTTAAGCTTAATAATGGAAACTCTAAAAGATGCAGTTGCAAAACAATTCGAGACTGATATGAAGACTCTAAGAGATGCAGTTGCAAAACAATTCGAGACTGATATGAAGACTCTAAAAGATGTTGTAAAACATTTCAAGACTCTAAATGATGAAATTGCAAATAATTAAAAAGCTTTAAGAAATGAAATTGCAAGTAATTCAAAACAACTCGGGACTACTTTTAAGGAAGACATTCAAAAGAATTCATCGAATGGGAGACAGGAATTTTCTGAGGCCATCGAAGCCGTAGAACAGAAAATTGAGGAGCGCGTGTTCGGAATGGGGGACGAGTTTGGGGTTCAGCTTCAGTTACCAACGATGAACGACTGCGGTCCCTATGACATCTCGGGCGGAAACCTGGAGATCTCCCGAACAGCGAGGGCAAAGGTAAAAGCTCCCACCTTCGATGGAAAGACGTCATGGATGACGTACTGGAAACAATTCGAAGCCGCTGCAAGAGCAAATGGGTGGATGTCCCCGAAGGAAGCTACTGTCCTGATTGTGTCATTAAGAGGAGAAGCCAGTGACGTTCTACAGACCTTACTTCCAGAAGAGTGTCAAGACTATCCTCAACTAATCAAGCGTCTTGAGATGAAGTATGGGCATGCACACCTGGAACAGGTAGTCCGACGATTGGTGAATCAGGTGCAACCTAAGAGAAGAACGCTCCGATGCTGGAATTGGAAATGGAAATGGAAATGGAGATGGAAATGGAGATGGAAATGGAGATGGAAATGGAGATGGAAATGGGCCATGCGCATAGTAAATGCGGGAAGAAGCCCAAGAAAACCATAGCGGAGCAGCGAAAATGAAACGGGTCGATGAGAAGAGGCAATCGTCGACCCAGTATCGTGGAGCCTCAAAACCAATAGCGCAAATTGCATCTGTGCAACACCAAAACGCTGATGCTGTTGCAAGCAGACAACGTCCAGAAGACTGCAGATATGGTAACCGACTAGAAGAAAAATCGGCCAACACATTCAAAATTACCGTGGTTGACGATCAGTGGCATCCTGACAATTTGCGGATTGGTCAAGAAGCTGATGAGACCTTGGTTCATTGATGGTTTGGAAGGGAATTAGTCGCGGACCGGCTTGGAAAGAAGTGGCTCCTCGTTCACAGGGACTGGAATCCTACTGGGCTCAATGGGACTCTCTGAAGGTAGAGGATGATCTACTCAAGTGTGTTGAGGAGAACCCAAATGGAGAAGACTACGTCAGCGGATCCAGACGAAGGTTGGAGGATGCGCACTAGCGACTACGCCATCACACTCAGGATGCCAGCGACAGGACGAAGAATTGTTACCACGTGCAAGCCGAGAGAGATAGTTACCGAGAAGAGAACCTTGTTTGGTTATATAATCCTCAACGTCGCCGAGGCCTGTCCCCAAAGCTCCAACAATACTGGGAGGGACCATACGAAATACTAGAGCAAATAGATGACGTCGTTTATCGCATGAGACTAACACCTCATAGTGAGCCAGGGATGGTGTGTTTCAACCAATTGCCCATACCATGGACGTGACGGCGGTGAAGTGGCGGATGTGGGACAAGTTACCAGAAAACCTAGAAAGCCAATTTATGGGAATCCCTTGAAGATTCACGAGGACGAGCACTCGAGCAAAATGTAAGGAGGCTGGCAATTCCGAAACTGGACTGCGGATTAGACCGTTTGGAATGGAGAACAGTAACGAAACGCAGTTTTTAAGAAGGGGGCAATGTAACGAAATGAGTTTACATTAAATAAAAGAAGCAGACCTCTCGGCGCGATAAAAACGCTCTTGTTTACACACCACCATAAATCATCTCGGCGCGGCATATAAAAACGATATGTAAACAAGTCGATGAGTCATCTCCACGCCGTACGGCTTGCATAGCGAAAGGGACTAGAACGATTCTCGTACATGTGGAGAAAAAGCGGGACTGTGCTGGTATGTTCTAGTAATCTTCGCATGTGTACATAAGGCGACTGGGTCACCGATGGAGGAATTCATTGCGGGGTTCAGTCTCGAGTGGTAGCCAAAGAAATAAATAAGTAGTGCCGTCTTATATAAATAGAAGGGTTACATAAATACGGACAGAGTTATTAGTAATAGATATAAATAAATACAAGTGTTAATTTTAATTTATTAATAGCAGTTTAAGTGTGATACGTTAGTTTTATATTTTTATATTGTTATATAATTTTAAGTACATAAATATACAGACTGTTTTAAATAAATAATTGCACGAGTTGTTTATTGGAACCCGAAAACGTTACAATAGGTACATATTTCTATATGGATATTTATATCATTTCATAGTGGCTTAATATTTAATGATTCGACCTCTCTCCTGTATATTAAATTAAGTCTGTAAATTAGAGCTGAACAGCTGGAGGCTACCGCAATAACTTTATTCGCTGAGCTTGAACGGAGTTATGAATATCCTACCTTATTACGTAAGATATTGGGTTTATGAAATATTGTAATGGCCACAAGTAATTACGCCGTATTATTAAAGATATATGATAAGGGCGTACCGGTATTGCGGTGCAGCATAACGTCAGTTAACTACTCCTAAATAAAAACAAAGTCTCATAGAAGAAAGATGAGACGTTAAATTCGTTTTTATTTATGACGCGAAGGGAAGGCTGCTGCCGTTTCAAATTCCTTCACATTTTGATCTTTTTTGTCTGTTTCTTCTGCAACCGAACGATTTCGCTCCGAAGCATGCATCGGCAGTATCGATTTCGAATTAATCATGTTTTGAAGCGGTCTTTTTTAATGGAACATATAAACAACGCGGCGCAGACGTCCTTCGTGTTCATTTTTATCGCTTTTTTTTCTTTCTGTTTTGGTCTTTTCGCACTGTTTGTGTCGAGGTGAATTTTGCACATTATTAAAACTTCATGATCCGTGTAATCCTGAAATATCAACGTTAATGTATTTACTGGTAGGCCCTGCGAGAATCGTTCATTATACTATAACACAAAATGTTACGTGAAAGCGCAATATCCCCTAATGATGATCCCGGAAATAAGGTGTAGATTCGTACATAATCTTCCGTTTTGAATTCCATTTTATATTTTTAAAAGATGATAAACATTACAATAGGATGTATAGATTTGTATACCTACGACTTGAATTTGATAAATAAATCACAGTTTTCACAAGAGGATTTAGTCACAGTTATACAAGGTTATGAACACGGCAAGGCTACTAAAATAAAATGATTGAGAACTGGAAATGAATTAAAGATCATAAGACATACCAATAAAAATCAGAAAGATAGCAGAAACTTGATAAAGACCATGAGGACCATATGGTTGGAGGAGGCAATGGATACAATTGAGAACCATAACAGAAATAACACGAAACTGTATAGGAACATCAAAAGACAAAATATGTAAAGAAATACAACAAACATAAGCGGTATGGAATGTACAAATCATTTCAAGGAATTATTAACAGGCAGCAATATGGTGACAGGAAGAGAAAGAGAAAACATGGAAAATAACACAGAAGAGGAAGAATTAAACACACCAACAGAAGAGGAATTTAGTGAAGTAATAGCACAGCTTAACATTAACAAAACATGGGGAAGGGATAATATTGTCAACGAGCTAATAAGGCATGAAGGAGATCTATTAAGGCAAAGACTATTTAAACTAATTAACTAAATATTTGTAAATAACGTGATTACAGCGCCACCTATCGTATCCTAGCATGGCTATGAACCATCGTCAATCTGAATTAACAAATACGGCAAATAACATGTGTTTAATATGAAGTGAGGACGCGCGGGTTGGAATAAATTCATTTAAAATTTTTGGTTTTGCTTTATGGAAAAACGCTCGGATAGGTCGATTTTTATTTTTAGCTGCGGTTTTTTTGATGGTAAATTGATGTACAAAGGCTGGTCCAAAAATAAGTTATGACCATCAATTTTTTTTGAAGTGTAAACTTCTTTAGTCGCGTTGCGCTGATTGTAGGCACTGAACAAGACTGACTGCAATTTAAATCAATAAATAAATTCATGTTCCAGAACAGATTCGATCCCGAGCTGCACGGGTATGAAGCCGATACGTTACCATCAGACCAAGCGCGGGACCGTAAGCGAGTATTTATATCGTCTATTTATATATACATATAGGGAATAGGTATTAAAATAAAACGGAGTGTACTTGAATATGTGTGTATTCGATATTAATGTGTCTGTAGAACTAACTCAAGAGAAAAATAATATTGTACATATATCGCATTTCTCCAGTGCATCTTATATAAAGAAATATACTGATACATAATAGAGTGCTGACATTTTAATGAGCATAACATATACACACATCTCGAGCGGGTAAACACCACAGACCACACATATATTTGTGATTTATATTTTTGTATAGGAAATGCCCATGATGCATTTCTAACAATACACGTACGTTCGAACCGACCAAACGAAATGGCCGCTCGCGTAAATGTAATAAATGTGCGAATATGTTTTATTTAATACGTTACTGAATATTAGACGCATGTATTTCGTATTATTGAACATTGACATATGAAAGTGAAATTTTAGATACGGGGGTGTCTTAGGTCGCCGATCACCAATCCATAGTCAAAATGTCACAAAAAACGAAATGGCGGAAGAGTTTTTTGAAAATTGAAGTATGAATGTGAAACTTTAGATACGGGGGTGTCTTAGGTCGCCGATCACAAATCCAAAGTCAAAATGTCAAAAAAAGAAAATGGCGGACGAGTTTTTTGAAAATTGACGTATGGATGTGAAATTTTAGATACGGGGGTTTTGGAGGTCGCCCATCACGATTCCAAAGTCAAAATGTCAAAAAAAACAAAATGGCGGAAGATTTTTTTGAAAATTGACGTATGAATGTGAAATTTTAGATACAGGGGTGCCTTAGGTCGCCAATCACGATTCCAAAGTCAAAATGTCAAAAAAAAAATGGCAGACGAGTTTTTTGAAAATTGAAGTATGAATGTGAAACTTTAGATACGGGGGTGTCTTAGGTCGCCGATCACAAATCCAAAGTCAAAATGTCAAAAAAAGAAAATGGCGGACGAGTTTTTTGAAAATTGACGTATGGATGTGAAATTTTAGATACGGGGTTTTGGAGGTCGCCCATCACGATTCCAAAGTCAAAATGTCAAAAAAAACAAAATGGCGGAAGATTTTTTTGAAAATTGACGTATGAATGTGAAATTTTAGATACAGGGGTGCCTTAGGTCGCCAATCACGATTCCAAAGTCAAAATGTTAAAAAAAAAATGGCAGACGAGTTTTTTGAAAATTGACGTATGAATGTGAAATTTTAGATACGGGGGTGTCTTAGATCGCCGATCACGAATCCAAAGTCAAAATATCAAAAAAGCAAAATGGCGGAAGAATTTTTTAAAAATTGACGTATGAATGTGAAATTTTAGATACGGGGATGGTTGAGGTTTACGTTTTATATAATACGTTACTGAATATTATACGCGTGTGTACATGTGTAAATGTAATAAATGTGCGAATACGTTTTATTTAATACGTTACTGAATATTATGCGCGTGTATTTCGTATTATTAACTTCGCCTTGATGAAGTTTTCACTTCTGCCGTGTGGTTTTAAGCACACTCATTCTTCTTTTTTTTCAAATGGAAACATGTTTTTTATTTAATTAGTTAATTCTACATCGAATTCTAAGTATGTTTCATATACCATGTCCTATACACAAACTCAACAGTTATCGAGAAATTTACAATTGAACATATCAATACCTGCATGTTCAGTTGTAAATTTCTCGATAACTGTTGAGTTTAGGTATAGAACATGGTACATGAAACATACTTAGAATTCGATGTAGAATTAACAAATTAAATAAAAAACATATATTTCCATTTGAAAAAAGAAATTGATGGTCGTTACTTATTTTTTGACCACACTTTGTACATCAATTTACCATCAAAAGAACCGCAGCTAAAAATAAAAATCGACCTATCCGAGCGTTTTTCCATAACACAAAACCAAAAATTTTAAATGAATTTATTCCAACCAGCGCGTCCTCACTGTATATTAACCACATATAAAATTAATATTAATTGTCCTGAATGATATAAGAATGTTTCATGAGACTAGGTTTGCCAACGTTTAGATTGTAACTCGTATATCGTACACACAACAATATTTATACTCTACAATAATTAGATTTGGAATACATACAATGCTGGAGCATTATGTATCTGTATTGAAATTGAATATGCTCAGTTGTTCAGATTCTCCTATGAGTAGGTATTGATTTCGAGTTAATGGAATTAAAGTACGAATCGAAAGCGCTATTTCAGCGAGGTGCATTTTATATTGCTTCCTAATTACCTTACATAGACTCTCGTTTTAATTGAGCTTTTTGAGTCGTAAATTCCGACAGATACTGGTAAGTAATTGACAATGTAAACTCCAACACTACCATTATTTTATATTTTAGTAACACGACGTTGTAATACTATAATTTTAATTAGGGAAATTTCGTATATACGAATTTTGTTACCTGTATTATTGGATGAAATTGAAAGGAGGAAAGGATTATATGGCCTCTATCGGCTAAGAAAAAGCTTTCAATAAAGTGCTGAATTCGCAACAACAGAAGATCCTCACATCAGCACTCGTAAAATAAATCGTTTGCTTGAAAGACAAGGAGGGTTTTATAGGAGCTTTAAAATCAAATAATAATATATTAATATCTATTCATATAGTAGTTTCTGATTTTGCGCAAATTTGTATTAGAATTAAGTTATTAATCTGATTGCTTTTAAAATATCGCAGTGTTTATTTTACCATATTATTATGCTTTCTTTTACATGAAATATATTGCCGACATAAAGTGTATTGTAAGTAAAAACTATCCAATTCTTACATGAATCAATGTAGGTATAGAATAGTATATTAAAATACAAGTAACAGAAGGCCTTTCATTCCAGCATGATTTGCAAATTGGAATGCTGGAATGACCTTCTGTTACGAGTGTCTTACACTATTTTCTCTGTTTCGGATTGTATTTACATTATTTATTTATAGAAAAAATGTTAGACATATACATTAAGAGGAGAGTTTACCTATCGATATCTATGGCCCCGTAAGGCATCGCCGTTTTGCGTTTTTTAAATTTATTTTGTAATTTTAGAATCTCAAATTTGGGTTAGCGATGCAACAGGCAAAAATGTATAATGTCAAGGCCAGTTTTTGTATTAATTTATTTTCTTAAAAAAGTTATGTGTTTTAGAAATAACCACAAAAATGCATACATTTGAATAATGTCTACTAACTAAGGCTGGTACACAAAAGAAAAAAACAACCTCTAGGCGTCCGCTGCACATTTGATGAACGATATAAAAAAAACAAATTTATATAATTATATTTGAAGATAAAAAACATTAAATAGTAAACATTGTCACACACATTTCAAACGTGTGTTTTTCGAAGCTATCGCGCCGTCTATCCCCACTTTACGGTATCTCTACCGGTCCTAGCGAAGACGCAAATCTATCGGAATCGGTTGGCTATTGCAGACTTAAATCCGAGTGACAGTTTGTAATTAAAAAAAAATGTTATATATACCTATAATATCCGAGTGTATAATAATATAACAGTTATGGGCAAGCGAAATTTGGCTTATTATAAAACATCAACAAAACAAAAAAAAAGTAATAAGTGGAATGAAAAATTAAAATACGACATAAATAATTTTTAGTCTACAATTTTATTTTATTTTGGTATTTGTTAGTTCCATTTAGTTTAACTAAGTACTTAATACCAATATGCGAGTAGATTTCAGAATTTAAATATTTGACGATTCATTTTATGAACCTATAGGGGAAGGTTACCTAATTTGAACCACCGCCTAAATTGAACCACGCAAATAATTTTTTTTTTGGAGGCAACTTCTACCATCTGATGGCCAATTATTGAAGTTTGTGATCGAAAACTTATAGTCGTTCCATTACAGTGCCGTTTATAGTTTGCATTGGTTACTGCAGCGTAGTTTGTATTGTAGGTGTATTTACTGTAATATTTTACTTCGCGTACTTAAGGCATTAACGAAAGGTTTATTCTGGTAAGTACTTTATGATATCACAGTTATATTTGATATAGTGTTTTTGATATATCTTACAAATTTCAAATAAAAACAATTGAACCGGTTCAATTTAGGAAACGTGTGAGGGAGTTAGTTTAGTTTATTGAAAATTTCTATATTAGTATATTAAAAAATGTCTATATTATTTTTCCTTGAAGTAAATACTAGAGAATAAAATATTTTCAGGATTATGTCATCGAAAAAGAGAGGCAATTTTGGTAAATGGTCCGAAAAGGATATGGAAATGGCCATTAATGCTTACAAAGATGGAGTTGGATTAAGTGAATGCCAGGGAAGATTTAACATTAATAAATCAACTCTATTAAGACATGTTCGACAAACAAATAAAATCGCAAATAATTGCATAAAAAAAATGGGTACACATAGAGAAAGAGAAGGGTTAATTTAACTAAATATCGAACATTCAACACTCGCATTTGGGTTAAATACAGTCAAAGAACTCTATTACTTAGCTTAACAAAATAGATTTTGTTACTTTAATTGTTGTTAATATAACAATTCTGAAAGTGTTTAATTTAACAAAACATGTTTCTTGGTGTGAGCAAATTTTTTATTTAAAATAAATGTATATTTTTGTTAAAGTAAACTTACCTTTACGTTATGTGAAATAGATGAGTTTGTTAAAATAACAATATAAAATGATTATTGTAACTTCAATTTGACGTTGTATTAACATCTTAAATTTCTCAAAGTAACATCAACGATGTGTTATTGTGAGCTTAATATAAAGTTACACCAACTAAATAATTTCATTGGTTTAATAAATACAGAATGGTTTCTATAACTTACATATTTAGTCAATTTGACATTTAACTTGAGTTGAATTAACAAAATGATTTTGTTAACTTAACAATTTTATTTGTTTAATTTGATGTAATATTTTACTTGATTCAAAACCAATCATTAGTTTTAATATGCAAAATACTGTACATGTTCACAAGCGATAGTATTTTCTTATTTGCTGATTATGCACTATAAAAAAGCGTAAACATCAGGAATTAAAAAAATAGTAACGTTTGCCGACTTGACAGTATTTATTCATTTAGGAAGCTAAGGGCTAGTTTTAAATAAACTATACTATTGTACAAAGCATCACAATTTCGGGCACTCTAACAACCACTGAAACATACACATAATGGTATATAAATAAAACACAAAAGTAGATAAACATGTGTAATATATTAAACGAAAGTATAACAAAAGAAAATGTAGACAATATTACAGTCAGTACAAACTCTATTAAAGCTAGGTGGATACAATATACATATAATAAAAATACTGAACATTTTTTTACAAATATATGTATATGAAAACATTTCCGACCATCTGATAGAACATGTTATGAAAATGAATTATGATAAATTAATTCTACCATATAAATACATCGTTTTATGTTTGTTTCAGTCACCATATATGATTGAAATCTTCATCAAATTGACATGTGTCATACATTTTTAAAATAAAAAAAATATCTTTATCATTCGGTGTCAATATTTCTTGAATAGATCGAAATGCTGGACAATAGTTTTGAAAATCTGTGGCCACACAAAATCCAATTTTGAAGTGAATTCCAAATTTTTTGACTGTAACTCCGTATTTAATGGCTTTCTCTTTTTTTCTATCGATACTTATATGCATATCAGAAGCTGACTGGAATGCAATTCGAAATATTGGAAACACAAACAACATAAAAAAAGTTTGTAAACTCACCTTGACATGATCAATAAAACTCTCTTTGCTCTCTTCGGTAGAGGGTTTCCAATTATTCCCTTTATTTTGTATACGGGCTCTTGGTGGCAAAAGATTTGCTATTATATAACACTGGATTAACGTTCGTGAATCTGAAAAGAAATAACAACGCATAATAAAGTATATTAATAATTCTTTTATTATCATCCTTTCGAAAATGGACAATATGCCACAATAACAATTTAGGTTTTATAAGAACTTACCATGCGATAACTCGGAATTTAATAAATTTATCAAATCTGGTGATTTTTTTTGATTTCTTAAATTAATGATCCTAGCGAAATATTCTTCCCAGCATCCTAATAAAGCATTGCCACAGGCATACTGTGTTTTGAAGTCGTCTGCAATCTGGATAAAAAAGTAGCTACATAAGAAAATGGAAGTATGCTTTTTATAGAACAATTTCTAGTTTTAAACTTAAAACTTACATGAATTTGAGCATCATTAATTCTTAGTATTGGCCAATCATTTATATATTCTGCAACTGTTTTTTGGATATATGATTTTCTTGAATTGTTGCTTTCCAATGACGTAATACTTCGGACCACGGTTCAGAATTTGTTTTCAGCCAATCTAAGCTGTCTCTTATACTTCATCTAAAAAATAAGAAATAAAAGTAAAATATTAAGTGAAACTTGAACCTGAGACTTCTGTTTTGTTCTGGTTATCACAATCAGTACTGTTAATGTAATTATATATCCTTTGCAGATTTTTATATTTGTCAACTAATTTTCCTTTAGCAGCAATTGGTTTGTTACAAGCAGTATTTTGCTTTCCAACATATGGTACGTAATACGTAGATATTGTTTCGGTAGTGAACAATTCACAAATTTTTCTTGAGAGATTATCAAAATCTTCACTAACAAGCTTAGAAAGTAAAACATTGAAAAAGAAGATTTATCTAGATAATTAACTTACTTGCTACTATCATTTATTGCTTCATTTATTAATATTTCGACTAGTAAATTTCTTGTTTTCAGACTTAATTGTTTATGCTTGTTATAATAATTTAGAATATGTTTCCCTGGTGAAGTTTGTTCCAAGAAACTTTGTAAATTCAACTGGTATGTAGACCTAAAGGCCCTTTTAATATTTTCTTTTCATCCGTCATATTTTGAAACGTTTCTTCATCAATTTGGTGTTCTAATTAAATAAATCGAAAAAAGACATTAATTTAATCACAATAATAGATACATAAGTAATTTGAAATAGTGTTAGACAAGATGTTATTTTACTACTACTTAATTCTATAATCTCAATTCAGTTTCACTATTTTCCTAATTGAGACAATAATCAATTTAAGTCGTATAGTTCGTAAGTTAAAAAATTATTGATATGCTATTTAAGCACCAACCTAGCATATTTTCCTAAAAATGACTATTAAAATATTAAAAATATGCACAAAACAGACCTATAACATCTATCATTCGGCAGCTCCAATACCCTCAACCCTATCATATTTCTTCTTTATTAATTCTGATTGATAGATTACCTAGCACAACCATAATGCAAGACATAACGTAACTTAAATCGTTTAAGTAATTTGATTCCATTTATAATTTGCATAGGTAACGCACTTTCTTTATTTACAACATTTCTAATAATTCACATATCTTCTTCTAAAAATGGGCAAAATGATTGTCATTACACATAACCTAATATGTACAACCCAGTAGCGTCGAACTATGTCAATCCAAAAATTCGACTACAATAAAATCGCTTGATATAATAATGCTATTTTATTCATATTATAATAAGAAACGTGGTCTGAGTTTTACTTTGGCAGCAAATGCGATGGTTCGCCCATATGAAATCTATTTTTTCCACTCAAAGTGCTTTCCATACTCTTATTAGCGTTCGCAATACAAGAAATTGATGTGCTCAGATAAAAGACGTTTTTACCTCTAACTGCGTTTTTATATAAACTGTACTATAATAAAACACTTCTACCTACTTGATTTCTTTACCAGTTTAATATTAGAAAATAACATCGGCATTGATATTTAGGCCGCTGCAGTGTACATTGCTTAACGATTTTATAATAAATTACGGTAAATACAAACTTACCTTCAAAAAGAGGCACCATATCTTGGAACCCCATTCTATCAGTACATCTTTAATAATCTCATCGCCCATGATAACTCACTATGCAAAAACACTTGACAAACACACGCAAGTACTTACTCTGTTAAGATGGCATGACAAAGCCTAGATACTGTTTCTAAATTCATTCTGCAAGAAACGTAATTCTTAAGCACATGCGCAATTTACAAGTGCGATCAAATGGGTTTGGTACATACAACTACTTACTTTTATGTAAATTAAACAGAAATTTTATTTGATTCATCAGGCAACTAATATTTATTGTCAGTTTAACCTAAAAATGTTAACCAAAAAGACATCGTTACTGGGACATTGCTGTTTATTTAAGTCAAACCAAAATATTCTTATATTAACGTTTCTATACGTAACCGAATGATTTTGGTTAATTTAACGTATTTCTTTCTCTATGTGTACAAAAATTGTTTTTAATGTTGAAATGGAGGCATTATTAGTCAAACATATTCTAAAGTTTGAAGAAGTGCTTTTTGGTTTAACAATAAACGACGTCCGAAAAATTGCATTTCAACTAGCAGAAAAGCACAAACTACCTCATAGATTTAATAAAACAAAATGCATTGCTGGAAAAAAATGGTTTTATGGATTTATAAGACGTCATAAGGAATTATCACTGAGACAACCAGAATCTACTTCGCTTGCGCGAGCAAGAGGTTTTATTTTAGCAAGAAAAGAGTAATAGAGTTTTACGATCTTTTGGAAAAGTTAGTTGACAAATACAAAATTGATGTGACTACAATATTTAATGTTGATGAATCCGGGTATTCCACAGTTCAAAAAAGAATGCAGAAAGTTATAGCTAAAAAAGGCGAAAGACAGGTGGGTGGAATTACCAGTGATGAACGTGGAGTTAACACAACAGTTGTGTGATGTACAAATGCTGCTGGCCTTTATATCCCCCCTATGTTAATTTATAAGAGAAAAAGATATTCTCCTGAATTAGCAAAAGGTGCTCCCAGTGGAAGTATTTGTCACATCTCTGACTCTGGTTACATCAACTCTTATTCTCTGACTCTGGTTACATCAACGACTTATTCCTAGTTTGGCTAAAACATTTTCACAAAATTGTACAGAGTGGCTCCAACAAAGGTGTTCTTTTGCTATTAGATGGTCATAAAACTCATAGTTAACTTAGAAGCTTTAGAATTTTGTCGCGAAAATCATATTCATCTTCTTCAGCTACCTGCACATACAACACACAGGCTCCAGCCTTTAGATGTAGCATTTTTTAAACCTCTACAAAGTTATTACGTGCAGGCATAAGATTCTTGGTTGAGAGCTCATGTTGGATAAGCAATTTCAGCTTACGATATTGCAGAACTTGTAAATGAAGCATATGGAAAGGCAGCGACTGTAGGAACAGCCGAAAATGCTTTTAAAGCACCAGGCATTTGGCCTGTCAATAGGAATCATTTTCCAGAACACTTTTTTGCACCTTCCCTTGCAGTCGAGCCACAAATGGAAAAAGACAATAAGCAGGATGGTCAATCTTCATCTACTATTTTGTCCGAAATCAGTCCTAACATATTCAATGAAAGTTTAGAAGCGATATGTACCCTTCCAAAGAATTCCCAAGTCAGCGGTACTGCAAAAATACGCCAGCACACCACATCATCAGCTGTAGAACTGACTAGCACACCATACAAAGACGAATTGGTGGCAAAAAAAGGAAATAAGGAAGAGTCAGAAGCAGCAAAAATAAGTAGGAAGTGCAAGAAAACTCAAAAAGTTATTGAAACAGTAAAATTTGATTTGTTCAATAAAACAGAAGGATTCATTAAAAACAAAACGGCAGTCTTAATTTTGACGCCCATATAGTTGAAGGATTATCCTGTGTTTTCCTGGGTTTATCGGAGCAACTCAAATTTCACTAGTTGTGACATTACAAATCAACAAATATTCAGTGACTCATTAACATTTCTCAAGAAGGAGAATATTTTGGGGAGTGCCGATCGACTAAAATCAACTGCTGGTGATGACCAGGTCGCCGTATGGTGTTTCTACAGAAACCAAAAACCGTCTCTAACCTGGTGCTACGCAAAAATGTCGTATCAGATGGAAAGAAAGGTACCTGGTAGTGACCTGGAAAATTATCGGCTGAATGTAATTATCTCCAACTTTTTCAACATTTTTGAACAAATTCTGTACAAATTCATATTCGCCTACTGTAACAGAAAAATATCTCCTATGCAACATGGGTTTGTGACTGGTCGCTCAAGGAGGAGTAACCTGCTATCACCCAAGATATAAGTGTCGCTCTTGATTGTCGCACTCAAGTGGATGTCATATTTACAGATTTTGGGCTAGAGAATACTAGAGAGAGATCATTCACATACATTAAAAACAATAAAGGACCCAGAACAGAACCCTGGGGCACTCTCCTTTTTAGCGTCAGAGGCAGCACCCGCACCACTATCGACGACGCACTGATTTCTATTATCTACTCGTAAATAGGATCAATTGCAAACAATGTCCTTATTTCAACTATTTCCAATTTTTCAAACAATACTATTGTAAATTACAGTGTTCCCCTTGATGGTTTTAGTGTTGGGTACGCAATAAAGTATTATTATTATTATTAAAATGTCACTTGACTTAGTGGCTATATTGACAAATGTAGTAAACTAATGACAAAAATAAGAAGACAGGCCTCCATTCGCAACTTCTGTTCGAAGATACTCAATTTATTCCATAGAAAATCTAATAATTTATTTTTAATATAGATCTGTCTACAAATTTAGAATTGTATAATTTTTCCATTTCTCGTAAAAGAAAAATTTTAAAATAACAGAACTGTAGTTGGTTGAAATTATTATCGACGTACTAAATTCAAAGAAATAACAAAACGACAGATTTCTCTTTGATTTGCCACTCTGGAAATGTTTAAATCCGCCGGTCTTTCTCATTTCTTAATAATGACTGCTAATTTTACCTGTAATTACCGTTTCTTCGTACGCTGTGAAAGTAAAATGTAAAAGGATTTAGCTTAAAACCTTAGGGAGCGTTAAATTGTTTTCGTTTGAGCCCAAGAAGTACAATAAATTTTGAAATAAACGTAGGAAAGTTTAATTACAGTTATATTTTATAAAGAACTGCTTTTAAATTCAACATATTAATTTGAAATTATAAACGTATTAGCAAACAATATAGCCAATAAACATATGAATGTTTTAAATGAGGTTTGTTGTTATTTTCGGTACCTACATTATAAGAAAAAGCACGTAATTCGTTACAGTTAACGTGTTGTTTGTCCTCTGTATATTTTGTTGAATTCATTAGATGGAACGCTATATAGATGATCGTTTGGAAATCGAAACAGCATCTAGAGGAAAGAATAAAAGGACAAGTATGCAAAAAATCCAACATCTTTACAAAAACACAAAGATAAAATAACCCACACTTTTGATTTTAAATCGAGTAAAGATTCTTAAAAAACAAAAACAACACAAAAACAAAAAACATGAGTTTTTTGTGTATGTGCGTTTCGAATTTTTTTTGACGCCATATATTTGACGTTCAAGCAACATTCACATTGATAGTAATTGAAAAGCGAAGAGTCCGCTATAAATATACCTAAGGTTAAATACGTCATGTGTAAGAAAATAATGTAATTTAATGGACATGTGAGTAACAGGTACGTACATGAAATGCTTAAATTAAATAGATAATCCACTTTAGGTTAGGTATGATACCCTACTGATCACGTTAGTCAACAATATTTTTAATGTAATGTTAGTACAAAGAATATTATACAAACCACTTGTGTGGAACATCTTCCACTCATTCGCACAATTAAAAGCACTCGCTAATTTCAGTCGTTCGTACTTTAAAAATGCGCTCATGTGGGAACATAGCTTTCCCGCACGTGGTTCATAAATAACTATTACACAAAAGTTGTTCCAATTGCAACTCTTTATACTTTTGTAGTTTTTTTTGATCAAAAGTGGAATCACGGGGTTCATGATACACAATGTGGTGATAAAGGTTGGAATAAAATTCATCAAAGACTTCTATATTGTTTTTAAAAAAATGGCTCGGACAAGTCAATTTTTGTTTTTAAAAAGGTCATTCTTTGCCCATTTTTTAAAATAACGTCATTGGGTTTTGCACAATGACGTCATCATCATTTTTTGAAACAAGAACCTTTACTATTTATTCAGTTTTTAATAGACCTTCCTATTGTTTACACGGTGGTTTAAAAATGGTACATTACATAATAATTTTTTAAAAAAAAAATTATAATTTACCTCGCAACTTCAATAGTTATAATTTAGTCAAAATAATAATCAAAAAACAAACATACAAGAAAATATTAAACAAATTAATGAAAAAAATTTAACGCAGATGTTCAAAGTGCCCCCTCCAACTATTTGGCATTTCCCAACACGATAGTAAACACTTTCTGTATTGCGCTCAATAATATCTGGCCTAGTTTGTTGCATTGCATCACGAATTCTTTGATGTAAATCTGCCAAGTTGTTGGGTCTATTGAAATAAACTTTTGATTTTAAGTAACCCCATAGATGAAAATCTAAGCGCGTTAGGTCGGGGGAACGTACTGTCCACTCAATTAGTGCCCTTTCCCTATCCATCTTTCTGCAAATGTAGCATCAAGGTATTGACGGACCTCTATGCCAGAATGAGGAGACGCACCACGTTGTTGAAACCAAATATTCTGATGACGTAAATCACCATCTACATTATTAGAAAAAAGAGCTGCCACTGCTGGCAGCAAATCAAATTGCAAAAAATTTAAATATCGAACAGCAGTCGGATTTCCTTCAAAATCGTAAGGTAGAGTTGTCCCAATATAAGAAATACATATGTCGACATATCCTATTTTGGCGCTGGAATCGTCGAAAGTTCAGTGGCGTCGGTTCTAAAACTGCATACGAGCAACTGTCACAATTCTAATTAGCGTTTGTTCGTTTGAGTTTTTCGTGTGTTATTTATTATCCACCGTTACCCAATTTATATTAAGAAGTGTCTTTTTTCAAGACAAGACGTTGCGTACTTTGGTCAGAGTGGTAAGTTGCATTGAATACAGCAGTGCGATATAATTATATTATGCGTCTCTTGTGAACAGATTATAGGTTATGATGGCTGAAGCAAAAGCAAGCTTATCAACACCAAAGAAAGTTGGCGTGAAAGGAAAAATAATTCACAGCCAGGGAAGGGAAATCATTGCCAACGTATTAAAATTTATGAAGGAAGAAGCTGGAAATAATACTCCAACGATACCATTGTCTCACTACAAAGAGAGGTTACTTGCAGCAACTGGAATTTCCGACAGTACATACAGAAGTATTGACAAGGAAGCTGGGGATGTAGATGCAGGAAGGGCTACTTCTTTTAGTAGTCCTGGCAAAAAACGAAGTCGCCCTAGTCCAAAAAGCACCCTTCGTACTGAAGAAAAACAAACTATCCGTACTATTGCACACAATTTTTATATACATGAAAGAAGACGACCAACCATAAGAGGTACCAAAATATAAACTCCTTTCTGTTAATGTTTTTATAATAGCATTATTTTATTTATTATAGAAATTTATGATAAAATTCTTGAAAAGGTGGATTAACCACACTCTCAAATGTTTTAAAAAAGATGGGATTTAGGTATGTACTCATGCAGCAGATCAGTTTACGACAGCAAATTTATGTATTTATGTACTTGTAGATGGCAAAAAACTTCTGATAAACGGAAATTATTGATGGAAAGCTATGATATACGTGCTAAACACATAAAATATCTACGCCAACTACAAGGTTACCTGTATGAAAGCAGGCCAATAGTATTTACAGATGAATCATACATTCACAGTTCCCATACACAGCCGAAGGAATGGTCAGATGATACAGTCTTAGGATTAAAGAAACCTATCTCCATGGGCAGCCGTTTAATTATGGTGCACGCTGGTGGTAAAATGGGGTTTATAGATAACGGATTACTCATGTTTCGATCAGGTATTTTAAGATATTGTTTTAAAACTAGGGCATTAGTAAATTCTGTTTTTTTTTTCTTAAAGGTACAAAATCAGGAGATTATCATGATGATATGAATGCTACCAATTTTTTAACATGGGTGACAAAACAGTTGGTCCCCAATCTTCCACCTAGAAGTGTTTTGGTGCTGGACAATGCATCGTATCACAATGTAAAGGTCGAAAAAGACCCAACTTCTGGAACAAGAAAAGCTGAAATGATTGAGTGGTTAATGGCAAGGAATATATATTTTGACTCTACGTTTACAAAACCAGAGCTTTATGAACTAATAAAGAAAAATAAAAGTGGGACACCACAATATAAATTAGATACATTACTGGCATCTTATGGACATAGTGTTCTAAGGTTGCCACCGTACCATCCTGAATTAAACCCTATTGAGAAAATATGGGCTATTGTTAAAAACTGGGTTGCAGCTAGAAATGTTACTTTCAAGTTAGCCGATGTAGAGGCATTAGCCCGAAACAAATTTGCTTCTATAACTTGTGAAGAATGGGCATCTGTTTGCAATCATGTTGATAAAGTCGTAGCAGACTACTTGGAAAAAGAGCACCTGCTGGATAACATTACAGAAGAGCTGGTGTTTATTGTAAATACTGGTGAATCAGTTACCGATGAAGATCTGTATGATGATGACGATTCTGAAGATCATGCTAATAATTCGTTATTGTAATTTTTTGTATGCCTTCAATTTTTAATTATATGTTTTACCATATAATATAATTTACTACACATTGTAATTCATATTTTATTCCTGAATAAATAACAATAGCTATTTCGACGGACTTTTTAATTCTTAACAAATGTATATATTCTTGTTTACTATAAAATTTTCTTTGAATGCCTAGGAATTTGAATGAAATAATGTTGTATGTTTTAACCATAGCTACGTTAGATGTAATTCAAAAACTTGGTTGTCATTAAACGATATGTTGCAAAATTCAGTCCAATATTTTTGCCTTTTGAGTCCATGTTCCATGTATATAATTCTGCAAATCAATAAGTATTTTATTATTATCTAATAAAAAACTTTCTTAAATCATTGAAATTCGCAATGTAATTATAATTACCTGTGATTTATATGAACACAAATGGTTTTCCAAATATTGATGTACCCATGTTGTAATAATATAAATTACACAATATAATTACTACATATTTAAACTTATTACTATTCTGCAGTAATTTCTATTATTGACGTGTATTTTCTGTCAAATATTACTACCGCTGTACCTTTTATTAGCTTAAAATACCTCCGCCGCTGACAGCGTTAGTTCGCGTTATTCTCGTCGAAGATATGATGACGACATATGTATTTCTTATTTTGAGACAACTCTAAACGCCGTCCTATCATTTCCACCCATACATTTAATTAATCTTGATATTAACTGTGTGATTCCTGAATCCAGTGAGGATTGCCCCTTGATCAAAACCTACAGTTAAGACGATGTATTAGTTCGTTGAGGAAAAAAGTGACTTCATCAGAAAAAATAATTTTGTTTAAAAAATGGGGATTTTGGTCACATCGTAACGTTAATCCTTCAATTGGAATTGGAGGTTTGTCAGGATGTGCATCAGTACCTCTAGTATACTTGATACTCTCGTTTAACATAAAAGCGTGTATCTACCCATATGTTTCTCCGGAAACACTAGGCCGATTTCCTTGAACTTTTGTAAAGGGCTGTTTCGAATCTCGGACCCAAACGACTGATTCATCGCTATAGATCTCGGACCCCGTTTTGGCTACGCTCAGTGCTATGTAGTTGCGCATCTTTATGTATTCCTTCAATCAACGCAAAAACTGCAAAATTTGCATAAAATGAAGGTAACCCTCTTGAGAAAATCAATTTTCACTGTAGAAGGCTGGAATTTTGCATAGGAATATTAAAACATATCCTACAAACTACACTTTTTCGGTTTTGAAAAATTTTCAGTAGAAGCGATTTTATTCAAGTTTTTCGAAAAGTCATTAGTGTAAAATCGCCTTTGATGCAATAAGGCATCGTCAATTTTGGGAATAGAAAGTTGAAGTCATGATACTAATTATTCTACGATTCAAGCTCTATCAGGAATTTTTTTTTAAAAATTTTGTCTTGATCAGATATTATTTAAATATTTAAGGTTTAGACAGTTTTCGACTGGCGTAATTTACTTTGTTTTTAATTTAACAGTCAGTTTCTGTGTTGTAAATAAGAGGTGTCCAAGGAACAACCATTAGACATTTCGGCATTTGTTATATTGCATTTATATTATTCATTTAAATGGTACGACATTATTTGCATTATATTGGTCATTTGAGGTAAGGCTTTAATTGACACTGAAAAGGTATGTACTAGCTAATGAAGAAAATGCCCCGAGTATGAAAAAGAAGTGTACAAGCATGGAAAGGTATGTACAAGTGTTATTTTCATCAGCACATTAAGAAAAGGATTTAAATGCTGAATTGTGCTATAGTCTCATAATTTGGAAAAAAATATTTTCACAAAACAATGTATATTCGACAGCCTTAACCATGGCGTTTGACTGCGTTGATGATTCACTATTACTGCAGAAACTACTACTTACTACTTAACTAATCGTAAGCAAATAGTGAAGTGTTGCATTGACGGAGTTATTACGCAATCGGATGAGACTACTGTGACTATGGGTGTCCCACAGGGTAGTGTCCTTGGGCCACTACTCTTTATAATTTTTATGAATGATATAGGCTCTATTGTATCTGATTCTAATAACAGCATCATTACTTATACGGATGACACCAACCTAATTATTAGTCGAAAGGACTTGCATGAGGTCTATCAGGAGAGCTTAAAATATTACAATAGGTTGCAAGATTGGTTTGCAGCAAATAAGCTAATTTTGAATGAAGAGAAAACTGCATGCATAATATTTAGATCTTCAAATGGTATGCCATTCTCACCAGACATTGTTTTGAATAGTTTGAATATTCAGCTGTCTCCTTGCACAAAGTTCTTGGGAATCTGGATGGATGAACACTTAAAATGGAGGATCCACATTGACAAAATTTGTGAGGTACTTGTGAGGGTATGTTACGCTATGCGCATACTAGCTCACATACTTGATGAAAATACCCTGCTATCGGTGTATTTCAGCTCTTTTTATTCAAGAATTCGGTTTGGAATTCTTTCGTGGAGTTTTTCATCGGATATGACTAGGATTTTTACAATTCAAAACAGAATTCTAAGGATTCTGTTTGGAAAGTGCTACTTAGACAATTGCCGAAATTTATTCAGGACTAAAAGATGGCTGACTGTATATGGTATATACATCTATGAATGTTTGTTGTTTATATATAAAAACAGAACGTTTTTCAGCATTTCCGAATTCGACCACGCTTATGGCACAAGGAACAAAAATAATTATAGACTACAGCAACACCGTTTAGTTGTAACTGAAAGAAACCTCGGCTACGCCGGTATGTTATTTTTTAACAAATTGCCAAATGATATGAAAACTCTGGGTAATATCAAGGTATTTAAAAGTAAATTGTTTTCTTATCTAGGCAGCATTGAGCCGTATTCGATAAATGAATTTTTAGAGCATAGGAATTAAATTACTTTGTATTTCTTTCTGTTATTTTGTATTTATTTTGTATATCTTTCTGTTATGACGTTTTCATACTATACAGGGTATTCCACGAGAGCCGTTCGTTAGAAGTTTTCGTGGTTAGAAAAAACTTAGAATTCTGAAATTTTGGGTTCCATGGTTATTCAAGATTCTCTTTCATTTTAAAATATTTTCAAGATCATACTACTTCCGGTTATACCGGAAGTCGCCATTAACTTCCTTATTTTAAATGGAACACCCGGTATATTATTTCATTTTTGTATTCCTGAGAAAATTTCATAGTGGGTTTTCATCAGGTTTCCCTATACCTATTTCAATTTTTTCTTAGATATCTTGATTTTCTTGAAAATTTTGACAGATGTAGCCCTGTTTTGAGCATTGCGCCCTTCAACCAATTTCGATTGGTGGCAAGCGCTTCTGGGGTAGACGGAAGCACAGGAATGATGCTTTCGAATGCCATATTGACAACTGATTTATCGCATACAGGGTATCCAAAATTTAATGACCAATTACATCATTTTAAAAGTTGAAAAAGCTCGTTTTTTCAAATGGGACACCCTCTATTTTATTGGATGGTCGGATGCAGAATTTGATTCTGCATCGATTTGCTATAACATTCCCTATACCTATTTCCAGTGGTTTTCTTGTTAATCCATATTTTTATCAAAAGGTGATCAAACTCCAAAAGTTCTAAACATCGCTTGCCTTTCGAAGCCAAATAAACATCAATGAAACGGTAAAAAAATTACTTTAATTAGAACATGACATTAGTACAAAACATTTAGAACGAAATGTAAAATAAAAACAAAAAATTGGAACATAATGACAAAAAATAATAAGAGAATGTAAAATTACAATAATTTTTCTATATGACCTCCATTTTGGTTCAAACACTGAATAACTCTGTCATATACTCCTCGCGAAACAGATCTCCGAAGTTCGTCTGGACTTATATTAGTAAATGCATAGTGAACACGGTTCAATAATTCCTCTCTAGTTTGTACCGGCCTAAAGTACACTAATTCTTTTATACGACCCCAGAGGTAAAAATCCAAGGAGGTCAAATCGGGTGATCTGGGTGGCCAGTTCCAAGGTCCCCGCGGGCCAATCCACCGATCCTCGAACGTCATTGACAATTGCCGGTGTACAGCTATAGTTGAATGTGCTGGAGCACCATCAAGCTGAAACCAACTGTTTGCTCTATCACGTGGAGGTAGGGCATTTAGAAAATCACTAACAAACCCTCTCAGTATCTCCAGATATCTAGCCGCATTTAAATTTCCATCGTATACTTGATAAGCCACTCTGTTGTCCATAATTAAACAAAAAACATTGAAACCTGGTCCTGGTGATTATGTTCCCTAATAACATGTGGATTATCTTGTGCCCAGTAGTGAGTATTTCGGCGATTTGTAATTTCTTGCCTGCTGAATTTCGATTCATCAGTCCACATAATCTGATGAAGAAATCTCGGATCTTCGGTCATTTTCAAAATCATAAATTCGCAAAAGTTGACACGTCTTGCCTCATCACCAAGACGTAATCCGTGAACAGTTATCTCACAAAAAGGATGCATTCCATGTTTTTTTAATATTCTGTGGATTGATGTTTTTGAAATACCCAAATCCAGCGCTGCTGTCGAAATTGAACTCCGCGGATAAGCTTGAAAAAACGCCAACACATTCACCACGTTATCTTCATTATCAGTTACGGGCTTTAGGTTATTTTGAGTTGCCCTTACGTTTCCAGTTGCTATAAAGCGAGTTTCGATTCTTGCGAATTTTCCGGGAGTCATTGTTGGTAGCTCCGGATATCGTTCATTAAATAGTCTGCATGTTCGTCGAACAATTCGTCCACATTCACCGTGCGTGTAAAACAAATTTAATAAATAATTATTGGATTATTCTTCAACATTCTCCATTATAAACTGTACTTAAGCAAGTTAACAAAATCCCTAGAACTGTAAGTAGATACCTCACGAATCTGTACGATGATACTGCTTTGACATTAAATCAACATTGTTTCAATTCCTGTCAAAATCAAGGCTTACTAGGTAGAACTTTTGGAGTTTGATCAACTTTTGATAAAAATATGGATTAACAAGAAAACCACTGGAAATAGGTATAGGGAATGTTATAGCAAATCGATGCAGAATCAAATTCTGCATCCGACGATCCAATAAAATAGAGGGTGTCCCATTTAAAATGATGTAATTTGTCATTAAATTTTGGATACCCTGTATGCGATAAATCAGTTGTCAATATGGCATTCGAAAGTATCATTCCTGTGCTTCCGTTTACCCCAGAAGCGCTTTCCACCAATCGAAATTGGTTAAAGGGCGCAATGCTCAAAACAGGGCTACATCTGTCAAAATTTTCAAAAAAATTAAGATATCTAAGAAAAAATTGAAAATAGGTATAGGGAAACCTGATGAAAACCCACTATGAAATTTTCTCAGGAATCCAAAAATGAAATAATATACCGGGTGTTCCATTTAAAATAAGGAAGTTAATGGCGACTTCCGGTATAACCGGAAGTAGTATGATCTTGAAAATATCTTAAAATGAAAGAGAATCTTGAATAACCCTGGAACCCAAAATTTCAGAATTCTAAGTTTTTTCTAACCACGAAAACTTCTAACGAACGGCTCTCGTGGAATACTCTGTATATATAATGTTGTTAGTGTGTAATAAACATTATTATTATTATTATTATTATTATTATTATTATTATTTCCTACTTTATGTGACTTTGTAACCTTTAAGGAATCAACAAACCCGACACGGCAGACTATGCTATGGCGTACATACAAAATTTACACAACGGCTCTTAGTGTAGTTGGGAGAGCTTCATTTTCTCCAGCTTCAACTTTTTTCCCTTAACTTTCTCGACTGTGGATTATACATTCTTTCTTAATATGCTGATGAAAATAACACTTGTACGTATCTTTTCGTGCTTTTACATTTCTTTTTCACACTCGGGACATTATTGCTTAAGTATATTCACCTTTTTTCTGCCCCCTTCGGGGCATTTTCTTCATTAGCTAGTGAATGAATAACTCACAAGCTTCCGCATGAGTTCTTAGTCTATTGCCGTATCCAACCATTATTAAAATCTCTGTTCTTTCCCGTTACTTAAATGTGCCCTATTTTGTTCTTAACTTCAAAATTTAGATTGGCTTTTTACAATTTAGGTAACTGTCAAACTTTCCTCAGCTTTTCTACATCACCGTTTAGCAGTACGGAGGTTTATTAAAAACTAAAAAAAAGTGGTGAAGGTGGGCATTTAAAAAATATGAAGATGACGTCATTGTGTACAAACCAATGACGTTATTCAAAAAAAAATATCAAAACACGGCATTTTAAGAACAAAAATTGACATGTCCAAGTGATGTTCTTATACTATATTATCCAATGAGCATTTTATGATAGCTATTAAGACACGAGAATGAAAATTACAGTACGAGCCGAAGGCGAGTATTGTAATGAATACGAGTGTCTTAATAGCCATTAAATGCGAGTTGCATACACTATTTTTTCTACGACCACATAATAAAACATTATTTTTGAATATTCCATTTCATAAATTGAGCGTAAAATTTTCCGTACGTTTTTGCGAATTTAGCTGGTTATAAATTGTTCGTGGCTAGTAAGGCTTGTTCCATAATTTCTGGTGGAGTCAAATTTTACATTTCACTGTCATTATCCCTCATTTTTACCGTTTATATTTTCAAAAAAGCACAAATTTTAACTACTTACTTGTAAATTGCAGAGAACTGTCACATTTAATTAATTTTTATATCTCTCAGATATGCAGTCGCCATATTGAATATTGGAATGTCGCATTCCTATTGGATATAAACTTGTATCATAATGAAAATCTGTATCGTAATGGACATCATTAAAGTACAGGTTCAGCATATCTAATAATACAATTAAAGTATGGGAGTAGAAAAAAAAACATTATAGAATCCTTTTATGCATTTTGTTTCAAACTTTATATCCTCACAGATAAAAATCTAAGCTATGGAATATTTTCCAAAATTATAGTTAATAAAACAAGAGAAGTAAAACAATAACTTGCAAATGTTATTCATAAATACCACAGTTAATTTAAAATATTTAAATGATTATACAAAAGGTTAGTCCGAAAGACACGTCCCCGCAAAAATTGAAATTGCTTTGAAATTGCGATGGAAATCTTGTTTGCTAATATTTAACGGCCGCTTTAAACCGAACATTCCAGAGTAAATACGTGTACACACAACTTAGTATCCCCGATAATTACTCGGAGTTTGTATTCCAGATCGGAGATAACGCACAGCGCAATCGAATAGAAAATAGTAAGCCGTAGCACGGATAGTTCCGTAGGGCTGACATCTGCGGCTCTCGTAATTCTATTAAGCCGTGAAGGCAAAAGCGATAAATCGATTTTCCCGTCACCGGATCGGTCCGCATTTATTTCCACGGCATGACGTGCATTTTAAGCTATATACTCTAATTAGATTTGAGATCTTGGACAGTTGTGACACTGGCGCACAAACACTTTCATCAAGCGGATTATGCGGTATCAATGGACTGATGTTTATTGTTATATGACAGTCAGTTGTCATTCTGTCTTGTTTAATATATTGGTAATTATCTTGATAATCGTGTTTTCTTAGTTTCCTCTTATACCCAGTGGTTGCTTTCTCTTCTTGAATTTACTTTTAATAGTAGCTTTGCGTCTTCAAGAATGTTATTCAAGAATCTGTACCATGTATTTTCAGTTTATATTTAATTTTCACATCAGGTACATATACAGATTTGAAAATTTATAAAGTTTATATTTCAGGATATAAATAACTATAAGAAATCCTCAACTCTTATTTGACGATACTATTGGGAAAGATAAAGCCGACGGAAGGCTCTACCTCGCCTAGATATTTGCAAACAGTGGCGTGCCTTGTTTTTTCTTGGTATTTTGTTTTTGGCGAATATTCAGAATGTATAGAATGGATCTTCAGCAAGTTTTGTTTGTTGTAAGAAATTAAATCACGATAAATAAAGCGGGTAGGCCAGCGTCGACTTTTTGTAATAAAACTAATTTCAAATTATATATTTTTATTTATTTGACAGAAAGATAAAAATAATAATAATAATAATAAAAGATAAATGTGATGATACAATTTAATAATATACACGTTAGCATAAAAAAGAAGGGATAAACAAATACATAATTATTTGGATAACCTCCACAGCCCCTTAATCTGATAAATTTTCGAAGTCAGTGTCATTAGATGTTTCACTATCAGAATCTGTTAAGGTGCCAGTCCACAATGAGAATATCTCATGAGATTTATGTCTCATGCAATAAAAATCGCAGGATAACTCCAATTTCATTGGTCTTTCGACCGTTTCCACAATGAAATTGAAGCGATTTTTATTGCATGAGACAAAAATCTCATGAGATATTCTCATTGTGGACTGGCACCTTTATAATTAAATTTTCTGTCAGCACATCAACTCGAATCTCATGTTGTAAGTAATTGTCTTCAGCTTGAACAACATGTCGACAACACTTTATCCAGTCTTGAACATTAACCGAAACAAATTCTTCTTCTGTCAGAATCTTCACAGTGTCTAGTTTAAACGAGACATTTTTCTTTGCTACGTTATTTTTTACTTCAGCCCATATCATTTCGATCGGATTTAAATCGGGATGGTAGGGTGGAAGTCTTAAAGCCACATGCCCATCTTCTTCTAACAGTTTATCGAATTTGTAAACAATATGTTGTCGTTTGTGATACTTTATTATTTCATATAACTGTGGCTTATGTAAATTCGTCGAAAAAGGTATATTTTTGCTTGTCAGCCAATCTATCATATCTGCTTTCCTTGAGTTGCTGGTAGGTGGTTTTTGTACTTGTATATTGTGATATGATGCATTATCAGAAACAATAACAGAATTCGGGGGAAGATTTGGAATTAGCTTTCCGTAAACCATTTCTCATAATTTTGTGAGTTCATATCGTCGTGGTAATCTCCGGATTTGGTTCCAGATTTAAAAATCAATAAACAGTTAGGTATGAAACCCATTTCACCACCGGCGTGAAGAATAACTAGTCGATTGCCTTTAGATATGGTTGATAACAAACCATTAGTGCTATTGTCTGTCCAACTGCTAGGACTAGTATGGCCAGCATGAATGTAAGTTTCATCTAAAAATACAATTGGCTTACCTTGACTTCTATAATATTTAATTTTGTCCAGATAATTCAGTCCCAAAGCACGAATATCACTCTTCTCTATTAGCAATCCCCGATTGTTCTTACTTTTCCTCCACTTGAATCCCAGTTTTCTAATAATTCTATGCAGGGAGGTACGTTGCCGGAGAAGTCGTATTCCGCACTTAACTTTTCTTGCAGTTGAGCCAAAGTAACTCGACAATGTTCGGTTTTATGAAAATTGTAAATCATATTTCTAATGTCCGTTTGTTCCCATGGTGGTATGTCAGTTATTGTACATTTTCTCTTGCGTTTCTTGGGAGAACTGAATTTTATTTTACCATCACCGTTCTTTGTATGTTGCAAAGTTACACCTTCACTGATGATTCACTTTACGGTTGCTAGAGAAACTCCCGTAGCAGCCACAACACAATTTTTAGTTCCGTTTTATTTTTATTTGGAAAAATTGGTCTTTACATAATTATATACGTTGAACACAATACCCTTACACTGGCTATTACACTCCTGTCTTTTATGTTTCGCCTCCATTGATTTATTTTAATTATAGGCGCACACTCGCAAGTCGCAACGATGCACAGGCTCTTAACGAAAATCGACTGCAAACAACGACATCAAACTAGAGTTATATAAATTGATGGCAATACATATATCTTATTTGGTAACATCTGAGACACACTACAAATTAAATACCTATTACTCTGATTTATTTTATTTTTATTTAATTTGTAATGTGTCTCAGATGGTAACATCTGAGACACATCATAAGATATTATATTGCCATCAATTCATGCAACTCTAGTTTGATAATGACATGTAAAATGTTGAAACTGCAGTCACATAGTGATTAAAAATAAAGTGAAGGTATTTAAAGCTTAATTGAATGTTTCATTTTACTTATATCCAGTATCATGATTCTTCACAAAGTAACAGCCGAAAGTGTTATATATTTGCTATAATAATTGTACGGTGAAAGACCGCCACCTATGCGTGCTTTATTCTACTCGAGGGTCGGGTCGATTCCAAGAAAGTGACGTAGCGGTCTTCCACGAATTTTAGCTCATGAAAGTTGGTACGGACTATATTAGCGTGTTGATTTCGCATCTACTCCTGCTTACGGTTTAAGCCCCATCCACCGCTAATAAAATTAAATGTAGGTTAAAAAATGGGTGTGCTTAAGACCACACGGCAGAAGTGAAAACTTCATCAAGGCGGGGTTAATAATACGAAATACAACAATTGACGGAGTTTTTTTATTCTATGAGCGCGTATCGAAATACACACAAAATAAGTAAAAAAAAAAATATATTAAGAGGCATGAACCCAAGATAATTCGGTATCGAAATTACGACATGGCCACTGACTTTAACGAATATAAGCGAGAGATGGTGACACTACACTTACCATTCCGAAACGAAGAAGAAGAAATATTAGCAGAGATGAAATTTGTTACAATTTACGATGATAATGAGGATATCATTCTGCAGAGAAGAAAAGAATTAGACTCAGACATTGACATTGACAAAACTATTCAAATTTGTAGAGAGCTTACAATCAACGTATCGTGAATCGTAGTTTGAACAAAAGATTAAAATTTGTCGATGTTCCGGCAATCTGAGAATCGTCAATCGTAGTTCGTTGATTTCTTAATACAAATGGTTGATTTTCATGCGAAGGTTTTATGATAATCAGATTTTAGGACATTAAGACGTTTCTTCGCACGATACTTTCTCGAACGTTCCTTTGCCATTGCTCTCTTTCGTTCGGCATTATTTTCTTCAACTTGCTTGTTTTGCATGTCCTCGGTAGGGTCATCCTGCATCGACGAATTCAGTTGCTGAGATTTGGTGTGCTTCTTTTGACGACATTTCTTCACGCGCGCATTAGACAATTCCCTTTTTCGTTTTAATTTGTCATCGATTTGATTTTCTTCATCCATCCTGTGTAACATAAAAGAATTAAATGCTTATAAATTCGTATATAATGAGCAATTAAAGCAATGCTCTATTCACAACGTTTCTGTTTTGCATTGGTATACAAATTATAGTAAATGCGTGTGAGCGTTACTTAACACCCGGAATATACTGATCAGTTTCTGAGTCATCCACATCATTTTAATAAAAATGCTAAAACTTACCTGAGCGCGAAATATTTTCACTATTGGTAAAACGCAGCACGTGTCTGTCCCGTGACCTTAACCAAACTATATCTTACGAAGAGAGATAATTTCTCATACACACACAACAAATTTTGTTACATTTATTACATGTACACATCTACACACGCGTATAATATTCAGTAACGTATTAAACAAAACGTATTCGCACGGCACATACAGTGTATATGTATGTTGACACTGAATACGACTGATGCGTCATGCTCTCTCATGTAACGGTCGCGGAACGAGTATAGCAGTGACGCGTTGATATTAGGTTTGTTTTTGTTTCGCTAAGAACGATTCCAGAACAGTTCACGTCATGCGCAGAATTGTGTTAAGTGTTCGGGTTTCCGGAACTGTTCTGGAACAAAAAACGTCGTGTTTTGGTTTGTGATTGGCAGTTCTGGAACCGTTCTAGAACTGTAGAACTAATGCGGGCTATAGGCATCGAATCGTTATAGAATCGTTCGGAACAGTTCCGAACGGTGTACTATGACGCATCAGTTCTGCGCAGTAACAGAACTGTGTTAGAATCGTTCGTAATATTAAACAGAAACAAACCTTATATTTCTCTTGCTCCCTTATTCCAGGGGTCTCCAAACTACGGCCCGAGGGCCGCATCCGGCCCGCGGACAGATTTTGTCCGGCCCGCGGAGAACTAGCATACTTGAAAACTCCTTTTAGAGAACATATTTTTTATAGCAAATTAAATTTAGTTTACTGAAGTATTCTAATTTTATGTTGAATAATTATTAATATGACATATACATTGATATGGTCATGGGCTAACTACTCATAACATTGTTGTGGGCTTATTGTTATTGTTTTTGTGATAAGTTGGATAAAGAAACACAGAATTGTAATGAGTAAAGACATGTATAATATGCCGAAAATTTTACTTCAGTATATAATAACTAACAAAGTATTGAAATGAATCCAACTAACATTTTATACATTTTAAATAAAAACATAACTTATAACAAGCATAATGACATATGAAATACTAATGAGATTTGTGTAATTGAGATTTTCCACTGACAATAGTTTGTAGTTGTGGACTAATTTTACTTGTACCAATTATTAAAAGAGATTTAAGATGCTCATCAGTTAATTTAGATCTGTAAACATTTTTTGTGTACTTCATTTTGGAGAAGGTCTTCTCACACAAATAAGTAGCACCAAAAACAGAAAACAGCCCACGAGCAAATTTATGCAAATTATCAAATTGTGTCAGTGGAAGACTCTTATAAAATTCCAACAAAGATGAGTTTTGATATTTGTTCTTAATTATATCACTGCACTGTAGATCAATTATTTCCATTTGAAGTTCCGGGGCTAGGGTTTCAATGTCAGTATCAAAAGGATTCTGAAAAATCTTAATTTGATTCGCAATGGCATCAAAGTCCGAGAAACGAGTATCAAAATTTATTTTCAAAGCACTCAAAGTTTCGATTGCAAAATCGATAGGAAACTCAGTCTCAGTAGTGTGGCTGAATATTTCACATGTTTTAAAATGTGAAAAACATTTACTTCGTAGTTGTGATTGAAACAGTATCAATTTCTTCCGGAATGATTTGATATTAGTGTATAAATCAGGAAGATGCTGGTTTTCTCCTTGCAATCTCAAATTCAGTTCGTTCACATGTTTTGTAAAATCAACATAGAATGCTAACTTCCACAGCCATGCGTTGTTTTGTAATTCAGTAAGAGGGCGATGCTTTTCATTCAAAAAAATTTCGATCACTGCTCGAAGTTCAAAAAAGCGCTGAAGGACTTTCCCACAACTAAGCCAACGTACGGCAGTATGATAAGGTAAGTCATTTTCTCCAATCTCTTCAATAAATTGTCGGAATTGTCGGTGATTCAGCCCAAAAGATCTGATAAAATTAACAGTTGATATGACTGGTTTCAGAACTTCAGACATATCCAAACATTTTCCGCACAAAGACTGTTGATGAATGATACAATGTAAGACTAATGGTTTTAAACCACCGTCATTTTCTACAGCCTTTGACACAAGAGCGACCACTCCTTTATCTTTCCCACTCATGTTTTTGCCTCCATCAGTTGTAATACATTTCAAGTTTTTCCATCGAAGGTTCTTTTGATTAATGGCCATTTCAACTCCTTTAAAAATATCTGTACCAGTAGTTGTGCCATGAATACTATTCATATCAAGAAGTTCTTCATGCACTTCATAGCTTTTATCTACTCCTCGAATATAAATCAACACCTGAGCAGTATCTGACACATCCGTTGACTCATCCAAGGCCAAAGAAAACCACTCAACATGTCCATTTTTGTCGAACAGTTGAGAGGATATATTTTCAGCGATGTTTTCTACCTTTCGAGCCACAGTGTTTGCTGACATACTGACACTTTTTAATAAATTTACCTTTTCAGGGCACATTTCTTCGGCTACTGCAATTATGCATTCTTTGATCATTTCTCCATCGGTGAATGGTTTTCCACGTTTTGCAATTTCAAGAGCCACACGAAAGCTGGCACGCGTTGCAGCCTCTTGTTCAGTTTTGAGTTTTGTAAATGAAGATTGCTGCGATTTCAATCCGCGTTTCATAGCTTCGAATTTTTCTGTCCGCAAACTTCCTGTATATTTTGAATAATTTTGAGAAATTTTGAAAATGTTTTGTTTCATAATGACGTTTATTGTTATATTCTTTGAGAACGGCTATGCTTTCATTGCAAATCAAACATAGTGCCTTCTTACTGGACTCAATTACGAAATACTGAATGTTCCACTGATCTTTGAATTTTCTGCATTCACTATCAATTTTTCGCTTCTTTTCCATACTACTAAATCACACACAAAAGCAACAATTCAAATCAAAATACTGTTACAAAGATGTCTTAAACTTAAACACGCACAAACACGTTTTAAGGAGGTACGCACTATTTTATTTCACAACAGTGTCATAGGAACTGACTTGTGGTTGCGCCACTAGCCTTCTTGTATATTCCAATTACTGCCATCTAGAAGTGAGTGGAAGACACCAGAACTTTCTCGAACCAACGAGATTATTCTGTACGTGCTATTAGCGCCATCTGTTAGCGATAGAAGGTACTACCTATTTCCGCTTGTGTCCACCAGATGTCGTGTCACGTTACTCCTCATGGCTCGTACTCTACGACTAATCTAGAAATTACAGATAATGACAGGAAAATTAATAATATGCAGTGTTGCCGTTTTGCAGCCTTTTTTAAACGTTGCGTACTTTTTCGGACTTTTTTTCATCAGTGGACTATTTCACTTTTTACCACCGGCAACAATGATAATATGGTTTTGGCCCTCGGAACTTACTGGAGTAATCAGTATGGCCCTAAGGCTGGAAAGTTTGGAGACCCCTGCCTTAGTCGACTCGAGCCGACTTTACCCGAACGAGCGTTACGGCTCAGTCTCGTTCAGTGCCCACAATCAACGCGCCCATAGAAGTTTTCACTTCAACAAAGTGCAAGCTATTAAGTTTCTTTAATATTGTGGTAGTATTTACTAGAGAATAATTAATGAAATTAGAAATCATGAAAATTGATATATTATTTTAGATACTTGTAGATATTTTTACATAAAGCTTTATACAGGCCATTTAGGCTCACAGCTTAGTAATTTGTTTTCACTCTTTTGTGTTTTTTGCTTTTGGATCTCCAATTTCGCACATTTTTCTCACTTAGGTCTTCTCGCCACCGTTTGCTAGGTATTCCTCTCTTTCTCTTGATATTAGGTGTCTTCCAATTTAAACCATCCTCGTTGGCATCGCTCCTCTGCCATCCTTTCAAAGTGACCTAGCCACTGCAGTCTTCTTGTTTTTATATGCATGTCAATTGCTGGTTTCCCATACATATCATAGATCTCTCTGCTTGTTCTTCTCTCATACTCATCTTTTATTGTCTTTCCTCCTAATATTCTTCTTAATATTTTTCGTTTCCATCTTGTAATGAAAGGCTGAGATTCTGAAACGGCGCTGAATTCCCGCAACAAACAAACAAATTTTTATTTTCCCAACTGCCAACTTAAGTAAACATGATACTATTTGTTTTTTAATCTAACGTATGATTAAAAATGAGGTGTGACCACCACACGACTTTTCATACAATTTTAAAAATTATTTTGTACAAAAATTATTCAAAATCCTATTCTAAGTACTTCCAGTCTTTTAAAAAATCTCTACAGGATACATACTTTGTGAGATATTTGCAAAAATATCCTACTCGCTAAGAGTAAAAGTATTACTTCCGGTCCGAATTTTCAATTTTCATTTATACAAAAAATATGCTCATCCAACTCTAAATACTTTTATACTCTTGACAAATATACCATAGTCGTCAAATTTAAATTTCGGTTTGCACTTCTATCATATGCAGAAGATGACCTTATGATATGCAGCGATACCTGCTTGCTAACAGTGGCGGGGGACCCCCACGCCTTACATTTCATAGCAAACGTTTGTCGAGTGTGGCAGCCTCGCTTATGTTTATCTTTAGTTTATTTCGTCGCGCTCTCTTCCTCTTTCTACTTTCGTATCAGAAATTAAAATATGTCGACCCCGGTATATAGAATGCATAATTTACGAAATATTTGCAAAAATCGCTATTCCATAAGAGTAAAAGTGTTACTTCCGGTGCGAATTTTGAAATTTCATTTATACAAAAAAAATTCAAATCCAACTCTAAATACTTTTGTACTCTTGACAAATATATATAGAATGCATAATTTAGGAAATATTTGTAAAAATCGCTATTCCATAAGAGCAAAAGTGTTACCAGACTTTCTTATACAGGGACTAACCAAATCCAAGGCCAACTGTATCTGCTATCGCTGCGCGATATAAGGCACAGAACGAGATTTTTTTGATTCTGGTAACCTCAAAATATTGATCCTTATATTGCGCCATCTATCCAAAGCACAATAAACTGCTTGGTAATTGCTGAACACTTTTAAAATCACGTGATAAAAATATGCAATATGATTGAATTATATCAAATCTACTGTTATTGATATTTGACTGATTTGATATTTATTTTGTCTATTCCATATTCTTCTCTGCTTAAATTATTCTAATACTACACATATTCAGTCGTTTCATTTAATGTGTGCTACATATTTACTACAATATATTTTGGAAGTTACGTCGAGTACCAATAGAAAACTATACAGATTGGCGTATTTAAAAGTTAATATGCATCTTCAAATACACACACATAAACATGTACCTATGTATGTATGTATACAACAGTTCAAGAATGTGGCTCTCGATTTACCCACACCACCATAAGACCGGTGGTGTGGGGAGACCGAAAGCGCGGACACCATGCGCGCATGACATTCGTTCCGTATCTTTAGAGCGTGAAGTTACATTCTGTCTGAGCAAACTCGCAAATATTAAAATAAAATGCCCTTAACTGTCGAGGAAAAAATACAGATTGTGTTATGGTATGCGAAGGATAATTCGTACAAAGACGTGCAAAATTTATTTGTTGCGGCGTATGAAAATCGTCCACCTCCCTCTGTCTGAAATGCTATCGAATGTACGAAATGGGTTTTATAATCGTTCAGGGTACTGCTTGATGAAAGAGGGACAGACATTCGAACATCTTCAACATTAAATTTTGTATAGTTCGTTAAGTATAATATTTTGTTTCGTTTTAAATGTGAGAATTTTATTTAATTTTTTATAAGAATTTTATTTTAGTTACAAATTTTATAGAGTTTTGTTTCAGTTCAATGTTAATACATTATACATCAGTTACCAAAATATTATACAAAAGCCGTACATAGCGAAGCAATTCCTTAAAGCAAACGTCTGCATACTAGCTTTCAACGTTTTGCACTGAAGCCTCGGTACCCGCTCCCGATGTGAACTCATCTGTACTCCCCTACTATCGTACCCCTCCATTTCATGTTTGCATGCACACGTGTGCGTGTCTGTGTTTCCCTATATCTACTTTTATTTCAGTCAAACGGTATATCCAGTTTTCTCACGGAACAAAAAAGCGTGGGTGTTGTGGGGCATTTAGTCCTTACCAAAATAATCTGCGCTTAAAGGCAAGCAACTCGCAAGGTACTTCGGAAAATAAGAATTAATTATTCGAAATGTTGTATAAGGAAAATTATTGGTAAATAACTATAATTTTTTGCATTTTCTGGTTAAGGGGGTAATGCTGAGGCCAATTTGCAAGCGTTTCGTATCGACGATATTGTGTAGTAACCATTGTATAGAATCGATTGAAACAAGGAGTAATTTGTTAATTAAGCTTAAATTGAAGTACCTAAAGAAAGAAAAAATTTGTATATAAAAAAATGCTACTGAATAATAACATTTTAAAAATGCTTATATTTATCGTATACTTTAAGGTGTAATGTTTGTCTTTAATGGCAAAAACTGCCTGTGGGTACCTTCATACGTCTTTTACCTTTAATATACACTTTTTAGTACATCATTAAAGCTAACCGTTTTGTCTTAATCACGTTGATAAGAACGTATGTTTCTTGATACACATTGCCTATATTCCAGGCGCTTAAAGCAATATTCGTAAGCCGATCGCAGAGCAAGGCGCCAGTTGGTCGGAAGAACGATTTTGGTGAATCTACACTGCAAAAATAATTTTCCTGTTGGCAAAACTCCGTTTTCTTCAATTTATTCAGTCGCCGGCTTGCAACGGCGTGTAACATTTTATACAATGTGGTTTATGTACGCATGTCGCTCATGTTCTATTGCTCATAACAATTACATCAAATTACATGAGTTAAAAATAATTTTAATTCATGTAATTTGTTCGCCATTTTTTATAGTTGTTAAGGACGTTTATCATTATTATTTTTGTTTTATTGGTTTTTATAAAGTAATAGTCTATGTTCTATGTAAAACGTATATATGTTTAGTTTTAATCTCAATTTGCTTTATTTTACAAAGGCACAATTAATTAGAACATGTATATTTCTCTGTATAAGTGCTTACAGTCATTTTATTACTTCATAATCGTAAAATAATGAATATTTAAAATTAAATCTGGGAAGACTCCTAATGTAATCTCTTTCTCAGAAACTTTTCTATTGTCCGTTCTAGAAAATCGGTAAATGCCTTGTCTAAATTACCACTTATTTTCTTGCTTTTATTAACATCATGCCGTTGTAGTACTAAAAAATTCATAAACATTAGACGGATTTCAGAAAAATTTGTTGGCGGGAAAAGAGTGAATTTCAGCGGACGACGATCATATCAAACTCGATGCGAAGCCGCTTCAATTGCATTCAACTTGGAACCGGGTGATTTACCGCGCGTTATTCATAAAAAAAGCTGTATACAGAAGTCCAGGAAAACACACAAAAAAGTTTATGACTAGCTAGAAAAGAGTAAGAGCTTGGAAAGAATGCAGTAAAAAGTTATTTGCATGTAAAAACAAGAAAAAAAGGGAACCGATAGTACCTGCTGACAGCGATTATGGTGACACAGAAATAGAAATGGTTGTCACATTAACAAAAGAGCAGTACGATATAAAAGAAAAAGAAATTTTGACTTCAATTGAAAAATCGGATTCTGAACGTGACGCGTTACAACATGCTACTATAGGGCAAAGCACTAACTTATTATGGAGGCAGCAGCGCTCTGTAAGACTGACTGCGTCCAATTTTGGAGCAATATGCAAAATGCAAAAGACGACGCATTGCGCAAATTTGATAAAACGTCTTTTGTACAATAAATTTTTCGGGACTGCAGCAACACGTTGGGGACAGGAACATGAATTTGTTACTCTAAAAGAATTGGAAAAAAGCTATGGAATTCGTGTACACGAATTGGTCTTTTTATTGACGGCAAATTGAATTTTTTAGCTGCTTCGCCGGATGGTTTAATAGATGACGATGGCATTATTGAAATAAAATGCCCGTCAGCAGCTGCATCGTATTCACCAACGGAAGCCGCTCGAGAGAAGAAAATTAAATTTGCGGAGATAGTTGATGGTCGAATAACATTAAAAAGTAAAGACAATTATTATTTCCAAGTGCAAGGCCAGCTACATGTAACAAATAGAAAGTACTGCTTGTTTGTTATATGGACACCTTTCGGAATTAGTGTACAAAAAATCATGAGGGACGATAATTTCTGGGATGCGAATATGAAGGAGCAGTTGGTGACTTTCTTTTACAGATGTTTTCTACCTGAATTGGTTGATCCCCAGTATCCAAAGAAAATGCCTATTCGTGATTTACGTCAGTAGAAAAAATAACAGAATATATATCAGATATAAGGAACTACTTTATACGGACAAAATTTAAGTGATTTTAAATTTTAGTTTTACTCTGACTATAAATAATCACGTCTTGGCTTTCTTATGGCGTTATGTATTGTTTGTTATCCTCTTATATTTCCTATTTTTTAGCTTTTTCAAGTTTATTATATTACTCTGATATTCTGCTATATACAGTTCTTTATGTCATTAATTCTGCAACTTTATTCTGTTCTATTCATTAATTTGTAGAATGCCAATTTCCTATGTTAATAAATAAATATGATTGTTATTTATTATGTATTTTTTTCTTGTATAATTATGGAAAACATAGTTTCTCTGACCATAGATGATACCGTCATTATTTTTTAATATGTCTGGCCGATACATGTATGTATGACACTTTTAATTAAAAATAAATTCTGGACAGTTCTGATCTTTATAATAACATTTAAAAATGTATTCAAACAACAACGGGAAATGTAGCAGAAAAAACAGTTGAACAGACAATTTAAAGCAGTACAAGAATCTCCAAAAATATATAGGGTGAGTCATTTAAAAAACTTAAGTTCCGTGCATTTCCGGTGAAACCGGAAGTGCGTCAGAGCTTAAAGTATTTTTACAATATGCGCCACAAGCAACCATGGATCTTCCACTTATTGTTTTTTCTTTTATTTAAAACACAAAAGACCAATCGAAGACGCGGCTACTAATGACTCACCTGTATATATTTATTCCAAAATTTAAAAAATTCCAATGAAAATATAAGTGGTATAAAACAAATACAGAAACACAAATATTAACCCAGTAAACATTTTTAAATTTCCCACAATATTATTTAGTAACATCAACATTAAAACTGAAAATGACCACTCATATATTATAAATAGGGAAGTTAACATGTAAATGTCGTAGTTACTAAATAATACTGTGGGAAATTTGAAAAACGTTTAATGGGAAGATAACGCCCCATAAAGGCGAACTATACGAAATGTAAAATCTATGAAATGAAACATGAAATAGTAAACATCCCAATAAGCATTTTCCAAATTATTAACTTTTTACTTTCTTATACGTAGTATAAGGAAGTATTGTGATGACGAAAATTTTCCACCTCGAGATTTTTGCAGATGTCCACGTTTTGAAGTCCCCTGATACCAAAAAAGTGGTTTTTTAAAAATGTTTGTGTGTCTGTCTGTGACCACGATGGTCAAACCGCTGTAGATATCTATTCCAAATTTTGTATTTACGTGTATAATCTCCCTCTTGAGAACTGATTAGTTTTTCAGTAAAATCGGTTGACTGGATGTAGTAGTTTACTTCAGTAAAAAAATTGAATTTTGCAAATATTTCGTCAATTACAAAGTTTAAACAAATTTATAGAGAATTCAAATGTACTCAAAATTATATTTGAGACAAATTGTCTTAAAAAGGTTTTTCGAAATTCCAACCGGAAGTAGGTATTTTACTCTTATCGAAAATGAGTTTTTTGCGAATATCTCGCAAGTCATGCTTTCTAGGCAGGTACATTACGAGTATAAAAGTATTTAAATTATAATTTTAAATATCTTTTGTATAAAAAAAATTTCAAAATTCGGATCGGAAGTACCACTTTTACTCTTACCGAATAGCGATTTTTTGCAAATATTCCATAAGTTATGCATTCTATATATATTTGTCAAGAGTACAAAGTTATTTAGAACTGGATAGTTTTTGTATATATGAAATTTCAAAATTCGGACCGGAAGTAGCACTCTTTTTCGAATATCTTGCAAAGTATGCATTCTATAGCGATTTATTAAGAGAATGAAAGTACTTAGAATAGGATTTTGAATAATTTTTGTATAAAAAAATTCTTAAAATTGTATAGTTTGAAACGCTCATACGTAAAAGAAAGTCGTGTGGTGGCCACACCTCATTTTTTTCTTAAAAATATAATAAATTCTGTATAATGTGAACAGGTTCTTTTGTCTATTAATGTGAAATAAATGCATGAAATTTGGAAAAATGGCATTTTTGATTAAACGATATTATCGAATAAAAAATCGATATCAGTCGATATTATTGAATAAAAAAATATCGATTTTAATCTCGATTATCGAAAAGAAAATATCGATATTTTTTTAAAAACGATATATCGCGCATCCCTAATGTACGCTCCTGGGATTTTTCACCAAATGTAGATGTTTGTAATAAAATTAATAGCTGACTAAACATAAATAGTTTAAGTAGATTCCAGACTATGCCATAATATTTAATTTAAACAGATACTAATTCGTATTAAAATCAAAAAAATAAATTTAATCGGGAGTCTGAGGGCTTCCACCTCACACTCGACGTGACAATAATCGCACCTCATCGGTTACGGGTTAACTTATATAAGAAATACATAGATGCAAATCCTGGGCTTGAGGTAAAATTCAAATATCTTTAGATATCCGTATTTTTTTTTTATATCTATAAAGAAACGTGTGTGGCGACCTCGATCCGAATGAATTACCTATTCATTCAAATGTATATTATATGCTTTATGAGATTGAATACACACTTTCCTTTCCGAATATCAGTGTAGTTTAAGTGCCCGAGCAAAGTAATGTAAACATTGGACACAGGTAACAATAGCATCTCTATCCCGAACGATATTTTCTGGCAACACGTCAACTATAATTTGCATGGCACGTCAGATGCACTGGGGTAAATGACAGCCCTAATTCTCTATCTCTTTCAGAACTTTATTGTTCTTGTCATCGAGTCTTTTTAAAAACGGAGCATGACCGCCTTAAATTTATATCTTAATATTTGTAGATGTATAAAATTCTAATGGAAAAATTGCTGGATTGAAGAGAAGCAACTTTGCTAGACGTTATTTGGTCACTAAATTTACAGTAAGTCTGTAAATATGTGAACTCTAAAGTATTTGAGGGATGATTTAATACAATTTATTTATTATGAATATTTCAACATTGTCAGTTTTTGTTCTGTAATTAGACTTGCACCTGTTGGATAAATAAAGATGCTATAGTAATTATTAAAATGCTCTAATTATTACCAATAATGCACCTTGTTATCATCGTAAGGTTGAGAAATACCAACAAGGAACTGATTAGTGTTATAAAGCAAATTTTAGTCTGTCTTGAAATGTGTGTGTAGAAATACTAACAGATTTGGTACAGGCAGTACCAAAGAGTGCATCTCTGTAACTAACTAAATTAGTAAATTGTAATAGTGGCAAATTGGAAAATAGTACATTAAATATGGACCGAAATACACAGAAAAACGAGTTTAATGAATAATTACCCTGTTAACCAGTGTTGTTTGGAAATATTCTATATTTCTTTTAATAAGTATTGAGTATAGTGTACACAAAGTTATTTTGTCTTAACAAGATCATTTAGTTACGATTCTGTAGAAGAGATGTTTCCACATGTTAGGCTTAAAGGAAGTGCAAATGATACTACCGATGGTAGAGTGGCTGAATATTTTATGAGGCAAATATTGCGATGTGGAATAGTAAAGCTTCATAATCATCCAATGCAGTTGAAAGCGTCGATTACGTTAGAACCACAACATTTTTGAAAATCCAAGAAGTCATATACAAAATCCAAAGAAACACTTTACAACGCAATTGAACCCTAATTAGTTTTTAATTTTCATAAAAGCTTCGAAATGCAAGTAATATTGTTATCCTTGACACAACCCAAGAAATCCATTTTTTCAACACTTTTCTATTTCGTTCTATCTCATTATTTCAAAATTATTAATATTAATTATTTTAAAGTTAATGTTTAAAGTAATATTTTAAATAATTAATTGATGAGGCTGATACATGTTGAAACTCCATATTTAACTGAATAAATAAAATACTTAAACTTAGTTTCAAAAATTAATTAATAATATCACTACAATATCGTTTCGCCAAATTTTGGCTTCATCAGGTGATGAGTAACTGAATATACAAAATTATTACAACATAATATATAGTGTCACAAAAGTATGGGAAATGAGTGGGGGTATTTTATAAACTATAGCATTGTAACAACGGGGAATAATTGAACTGAGTCTGATCCTTTAAAGCACGACCTAATTTACTATATCTATTAATTTCTAAGGTTTCTAATAAATTAAGTTTCTGTCCTTTGTCTTGTATATGTAAAACTTTGAAATCTCTATTGAATTCGTGTTCTTCATCTATACAATGCGTTGCGAAAGTAGATTCCGTTTTTTTACCCATATAACTTTTTTCATGTTCCACGGTCCTTTGTTCAAAAGTACGGTCTGCCTGACCCACATATACCTTATCACACTCACAAGTCAACATATAAACCCCCGATTTCAACCTTTTATCCGTTTTATCTTTATCATTTCTAATATATTTTTGAACTGAATTATTAGTTTTAAATGCTATTGACTCATTTTTAACGTTTTTAATTAGTTTACCTATTTTTATTGATGCATGTCCTATATAGCTGAAAGCATTATATTTGTTATCTGACTTTTCTTGTATTTTTGGATAAATTAACGATAAAGCCTGCTTTTTTCGTTTTCGTGCAAGAATATTGTCTACTAAATTTATTGTATAGCCGTTATTGTTAGCTATCGTGTAGATTCTATTTAGTTCTAATTCAAAGTTAGTTTTATTCATCGGTACATTAATTAATCTATGTATCATTGACTCATACGCTGATAACTTCTGTGATCAGGGGTGAAAAGAACTTTTATGTATAGTAGTATCTGTGTGCGTAGGTTTGTGAAAAATAGCAAATTCATGCCTGCCTTTATTATTCGAAATCGTTAAATCTAAAAAATTAATGGATTTATCCTTTTCTATTTCTGTTGTAAATTTTATATTAGGGTGTATGGTGTGGTCTTGAAACGATTTTAACTGCCTAACTGTACCTTTAAAGCAGACTAATATGTCATCAACATAACGGTACCAATAAACACAATTGTTAAATAAGGGGTGCTTACTTATTTGTGTTTCGATGTAGTTCATAAATATTTTTGCCATTAGCGGACTTAAGGGATTTCCCATTGCTAAACCTGTCGTTTGTGTGTAGAACTGTTGTTTATATTGACAGTAATTCTGTCTTACACAGATGTTTAAGAAATGTAAAATCTCGGTTTTGGTAATCGGGTTAATATGTCTTAAGTCCAGCATTGAAGATATTAATTCCATTACCTCTGCAGGGGGTACATTGGTGAATAGGTTTGTAACATCAAACGAAACAAATTTACTGTTATGCGGAATATCTAAACTCAGGGCTTCCAGTGAAGTCAGATAATCAGATTTAGTCAGATTTCTGTAGTCTTGTCTGATTTTGTCAGATTTCTTTGAAAATGGTCTGAAAAGTCAGATTTTTCTCAAATCACGAACTAAAATAAACTTGATAACTTGATTCTGTGGATTTCTGTCAGCCACTAGATCAAATTCAGATGAAATTTCAATAATTATCTGAAATTTGAAATTTATTTTAAAATTTGAATTTTAAATTTTCCGCGCCGCTGTCATTAAAATACATTATCGGTATTGCAGATCGGCAATTAATTCGATCACCGCGTTCGATCAGCGAATAGGTTAAGTTTTTTTTATTATTTTTTGTCACTGCGCTTTTTGTGATATGGGCAATGTGAGCTGAAGAATGGGACTGCGAATGATGACAATTGGGAAAATACTGTAAGTTGTGCTTTTATTCAGTATAACAAACTGGATTCTATTTTTATAACTTTATGGTAGAGATCACCATGGGTAAAGGCTGCAAAGTTTCCGAGGCTTGGCTGCAACAAGTTGATAATTTGGGGTACAAATATGGACAGTGGCTCAAAGACGAGGATGGACATGGGCAGAATGCTTTCTGCATTGTGTGTTGCGCTTCTCTTAACATTGATAGTACGGGATTTCAAGCAATTAAACGGCATGCGAAAACCAGCAAACACATTAAAAATGCCCGTTCAAAACTTGAAGAAAAACAATTGCGACTTACTGGATGTCCAAAAGAGGAAAACAATAATTTGGTGCCCACAAAAACACTGGGCCTTTTTTGTGTCAAAGATGCTGTTACCAAGGCTGAATTATTATGGACATTTAAAAACATTGTGTGTGATATGTCAGTTTCTTCTTGTGATGGCATTTTAGAATTGTTTTATGAAATGTTTCCTTGCGAGACTTCTGCAAAATTCACCTTAAGCCGAACTAAATTATCTTACTATATTACTGAAGCTTGTGGCCCATATTTTCAGTCGCAAATGCTTGATGACGTTCGTAAAGCATATGGTTACACCATTGAATTTGATGAAACAACAAATGCTGAATCCAAGAAGGAGCTACAGTTTGCGGTACGATTTTATAGTGAAGAAATGGAAGCCGTTGTTACAAGGCATTTACAAACCTATTTCATTGGAACGGCCACTGCTGAGGTAATTCTGAATCATATTAAAAAAGTAATTGATGATAATGGCTTGGTGAAAATTAATCTTTTGATGTTGTCAATGGATGGACCTAATGTGAATAAAAAGGTTTACTCTCTGCTCAATGATGAATTGAAAAGTGAAAGAAATAAAAGTTTGCTTGACCTTGGTAAGTTAGGTGCCTGTGTTATCTTTTTTTTTATAGTTAAATATTAATTATTTTGTAGGTTCCTGTGACATTCACATCGTACACAACAGTTTTCTCAAAGGACTTGATAAATTTGGTATTGAAGTTGAAGATTTTATCATTGATTTGTTCTTTTTTTCATCAGTGGCCCCAACGAGAAGAGGATTTTCGGAAAGTCCAAGAGGAATTGCAGTTGCCTCAGTCAAAGATTATTAAACACGTAAGGACTCGATGGCTTTCGATGCAAGATGCAGCAGAAAGGGTGATTCAGCAATGGTCAGCCATAAGGAGATATTTTTTGACATTTATCCCAGGTAAAAGAAAGGATTTATTGAAAACAAAACGGTACAAATCTCTTACGGAACATCTATCTGAAAAAGCATTGAAAGCCAAAATTTACTTTTTAATTCATAGTGCAACAATATTCCAATCATTTACTAGGCTGTTTCAAACTGACAAGCCACTGATACACATTTTATATGATGAACTTATCTCATTGGTTACTTTATTAATTTCCAAAGTATGTTTGGAAGGTAAGACACCAAAAGCACACGAGATCACTCATTCACCCCTCGATGAAATTTTTAATCAGGCAAACTTACGAGTTTTAACAACCATTGATATTGGCTTTGAGACAAAGACTTTTATGAATCAGGCAAACTTTAATGAAAAAGATCGCGTTATATTTTATAAGGGAGCACAACAACATTTTATTGCAGCTGCAAAACGTCTCATAGCCAAGTCCTCATTAAAAACTGGTTAATTTTTAAGACATTGCCGCTGTTTGAATCCCACATTAGTACAATCACACGGGTCACAATCTATTTTAAGGATTGCGGAAAAATTGCCACTTAATGTGAATCCTTCAATGTTGGCCAACGAGTGGACGATTTTGACAACCATCGAAGACTTTGATGTATTATTGGAAGAAAAGGTCCCCAAAAAAGATCTCCTGTTCTATTTTTGGAATAGGATCTTTAAAATGACAAAACAGGCCGATATTTCTTTCAAGTATCCAAACTTAACGAAAGTGGTCAAAGCAGCTTTGTCTTTATCGCATGGAAATGCTGCAGTTGAACGAGGTTTTTCAAAATCTAAACTGATCTTGAGCGAAGACAAAACGGCGATGTCACTGTGAACTCTTAATGCTCGCCTAAATGTTGCGTCAGCTCTTGGGAGGTATGGAAATAAACCACACTTGGTACCAATAACCAAAGAATTGTTGGAAATGGCTCGATTAGCCCATAAAAGTTACCAAACATACTTGAATGATAAGAAGGAGAATGCCAAAAGAAAAGCGGAAGAAGCTCGATTGGAGCAAGAACGACTAGAAAGGGAACGACAATACCAAAAGGAAACATCTGCGGAGAAGAAGAGTATTGAAACTTTGGAAGCGGAATTGAAGTTGAAACGAAAAGTGGTAATGGAGCAAAGCAAGGCCGGAGAAGAAGTAATCAAAGAAGTAAACAAAAGACTGAATGAAGCGCTTGATCGAAACGATTTACAAGAAGTGAGAATTGCTCAAACCATGCTAGAAGGTTATCGGAAAATGAAAGCTAAAGAAAAGACGTATGGATCGTCTTCAAGAAATGGAGAATAACTTGGTTCTTAAGAGAACTAAGTTGATGGAGAAATGCGTCAATAATGTGAAGAGATTCAAGAAATGATTTCAAAAAAAAATATTTTTTTAATTTTTATTATCTTTTATTTAGTTACGTATAGATTTTTTTAATTTTTTGTTACTTGAATGGAGTTTCTTATTTTTTGTTCTATTTAAATAAATGGTATTTTTATCAAAATTTGTGTTTATTATTTCCACACAAAATACTCATTAAAATTCGAATCAATTGATGAGATTTTAGTCAGATTTCAGTCAGATTTTCTGCACATTTAGTCAGATTTATCAGATTTTTTATTAAATATTACGCTGGAAGCCCTGAACTCGATATTTTCTTAATAAGTTCTTGTGAATTTTGTATGGACCACTCCGATTTAAATTTTGTATGTTCGAGTATAATATGAATTAATTGTTTGCAAAGTTTACTACACGAGGCTTTTAGTAAACGATTGATGAGATTTTAGTCAGATTTCAGTCAGATTTTCTGCACATTTAGTCAGATTTATCAGATTTTTTATTAAATATTACGCTGGAAGCCCTGAACTCGATATTTTCTTAATAAGTTCTTGTGAATTTTGTATGGACCACTCCGATTTAAATTTTGTATGTTCGAGTATAATATGAATTAATTGTTTGCAAAGTTTACTACACGAGGCTTTTAGTAAACGGACCAGGTAGTAATATATATCTGTAAAAAAATATTGTAAAATTAAATATGTCGTAATTTTAGATCATTTTTATTTTAATGGACATTAGAACAGAATAGACATTTTAAACACTAAATTTTTTATCAGATACTAGAAAGACTGATAATTTTAATTACTGAATACTGAGAAAAACAAGAAATTGTACTAACCGCCATTTTAATCAACGATTAAGATAACCGAGGTTAAATCACCGAGATGATGACCTGGTGGAGGAAATATGAATTTACTATTTTTAAACATGTTGTAGAAGGCCGCCTTTCTCTTTCAATCTAATCGGGATTACCCTAAATGTGAAATGAAAAGAGAAAATGCTTCCGTTACCTTGAGTAAAATTTAATACCACTCCGTGCTGTGTGATGTTAAATTTAACGGTGCGTAAAGATGTCCAATTGCGAGACACCCCACTGATCCGTTTGATTTAATATTCGCGAAAACACGAGATTTTATTATTGACGTACGATGTTAACTGAAATGATTCCTTTTGCACGATTCAATGAATACTTTTACACCTGGTGTCGATAATCGCGTGCGATGGGAAATGGCCTGATTTTCTACTACATCCCTTTGATAAGCTCACGCAACACAAAAGCTAATTCAGTTGCGGGTTTGATTTCCTATGGTAGTTAATGAAGTTTTGACGTACAGCTCCCTAGCGCGATCTACAACTAAAAGCGATCAAATTACACGGAGGACGTGAGTAAGGTGTAGTTCGACAAACTTTGGGTCTCGTTATACACATAGACTCTGTGTTCATAAAAGATAACATTTATGGGTTTAACTTACTTCATGTTTGTACATTTCGTATATATGATGAAAATAGATATCGCGCCTTGCATGACAGGATATGAACTACTATATAAATAATTGTCAGTGATATCTACGGAAACACAAATAAGGCCGTAAGAGAAACAATTATTATATGTTAATAATTGCATTTGATATTTGTCAGTATATGTTCGAGCCTTTAGTGAAACGTATATGAGGTGTGGCTATAAAATAACGAGACTATTTTATTTTGAATTTATACATTTTTAGTCATTATCACCTTTAATATACACCCTGCAACCATACCTAGATCATTGACTAGATGTTTTGGTTCAATATGGATGTCAGTATAATATGTAATTGAACTCGCTTAATAATTAAAACGAAAATCAAAAACGTTGCTCCTGTAACTCGTTAGTCGGTGCAAAAGGTCATGGGTTATAAAGTTGTAAGCGCCACATGTTTTAGTTACCAAAAACATGGAAACAAGGATTGAACTTATAGCGACAGTAATAAAACGCACAAGATCTAATTTATTTGTATAATTAATAGTAAAAAACGTATATATGAATGAAAACACAGCTACTGTATAACATAAACACACACAGACTGTCAAAAGGCAGTCACTTGATGAACATAGTTCTCAATATTCTAAACATACATGTTCTGGCTCGCAACAGCTGTTAGAGTTTTCTCTTTCGACTTATAAGTAATCTTGTTATGCCTTATTTTTATTTTGCTTATGATTCGCATTAATTAAGCATTTCGCGATATTTGGTACTCTGAACATGACTATTCGATCGTGCCTGGTATATTTTGTGAACTAGGTTGACATGCCTTATATCTATTGTGTGAACACCTTTCTGTTCCTTGAGCTAACTTTACCGAAATTTAATTTTTAAGTCCCTACTGGTATTCACACGATGAATGTAATTACACGTTTAGGTTTACTCAAGACTACGCCTTAAATAAATAATTTCCGGGCTCGTTAAACTTATGCTAGACTATCCTACCTGTATCTATTCGTTTGCCCTAATTATTGGATGCACACATTGTTATTTCCATCGACATTCTATGCTTTCGGGTTACGATATCTGTGAACTCTGGTTTGTATTCATTTTTAGTTTTATTGTGCTATCATGCAACCTTATTTACATTGCTACAACTGAATCATGTATTGTGGCAATGGTAAAACCTCCTTTGGTTTTATTGATTGTTTGTTTGCTTAAAAAAAGTTTATTTTAACTTAAGAATAGCGTAGGCACTGGACATACTTATATTCTCCTTCATGGACATGCTTTTGATGATAATAAGGGGGCCTTTCACAGAGATGTTACCGTTCCGTGTCATTCGTTGGACATAACCTTTGAACATATTGGCCGTATCTACGCCTGGTTCTATTGCCTGTAAGTTCGTTTTGATCGGGAAAATCCCCTCGCTATCTTGTGTGCTTTATCTGGTAGTAATTAGTCCACTTACCTGGTTGTCAATCGTTTATTATACGTATTCTCTCTCATGATGTTTGGAGGGCCGTGCATTTGTTTACGAACTTGTTGGTTACCTGTCATTGCCTACATTGCGCTAATAGTTGCAGGATTGCCAACTTTCTGTGCGTGAAATTTCTCCTATCGTTTTATCTAACTTTATAATCTTACGTACATTGTAAGTGTATTTCAATGAATTTTGTCATCATCTTGAGCTCCGAGGATGTCTGTGTTTAATTATATAGGTCACGTTACTGAAGGTCTATTTTGCAATATAGTTTTGCGTTCGTTAATCTTTTTGAATTTTCCCGCGTACATTCAGAAGTGTTTCCGCGACTCGCTTGTTTTAGAAGCCTGCGTGGTGCTGGAGCGCATTGGTTTTTTAGAGGATGCACGTTTTCTGACTTTACTTCTAAGTCGATCTTCGAATGAAGAACACTAGTGCAAAGCTACTTATTTCTAGTAAATTATTTTGTATGTCTTAAGAAGACTTTAACGCTTCGGCGGCTTTAACGAATAAGTAGAAGGTTTCGCTACCTTAGTAGGTAATTTTCGTGGGTGTATCGCAGATTACCGTCACCCTAAATTTTGTAGTACCACGAGATGGACTCCAAGTTTTTTTTATTTTTTTTTGTGCTATTGGTGACTTTTGGAAGTCGGTTTCGTTGTTCTCCAGAAACCTGGGGTAAGTCTGAGAAAATTTTTGTGTTAATTTTCAGAGTTTTATCTCTGCTTTTTCTTTTCTTCTAAATCACTAGGAACTTGTAGTACGGTGCTGAGTCTTCAGTAACTAACACCGACATTGCGGCCGTACATTTCCGTTAAGGATCACTGTGTCATAGTCGACCTACAAGTTGTACCCTTTTTCTTCCATCTCAGCGACTTCTGCGTCTCCTGCAGGCCAGAAGGACGCCGAAAACCATCTCCAGCTAGGGAGTTTTCCTTCGCACCTGTTGCCAGATAAGTACAACACCAATTATAATCTACAACGTGTGTCTCGACAAATTTGTCTAAATCTTGTACCAGTTAGGCTGGACAGTACACAAGTTTATAAATTAACTAGTGACCTGCTAAATTTTTAATAAAACCACCATATCATGTGCTAAGTCTCAAAAACCGTAGCTTAACTTTTGTTTTTTTTTTAATTTGATTATGCTGTATACTGGGTGATTCCAGCAGCAATACATTTGTCATAGTACTCACTGTTTACGTACTCTGGTACAACCGAAGTACGTTTAAAATTTATCTTACTGGTATTAATTCCTTACCGTAGAAACTTTGATTTGTTTTAATTTGTAGATCTAAATTTTCAATATTTAAACGTGCTAGTTAAATATCAATTGTTTACTTTAAATTCTTTTCAGTAATTTCACTTAAACTTTAGTTGTCTATTTCACCTAAATCTAACATATGCTCAGACAAAAGCATATGATAACGTAACCTTAGCATATAACACAGTTACCTCTTACAAAATTCTGAATATATATAAATCCAACAGTTTAGATATTTTAAATTTTAAGTTGAAACGCCATTGTTTGGCCACCTATTTAAAACGATTGTAATAAAAATTGTAAGGTTGAGGAAACGTTTCTACTACCGTCCTACCTCCATTGAATAGTGCGGAGGTTATGTTAATTTGCTATTTTTTTTTATATCAATCTTGTTGAGGTTATGACCTTTTAATAATCGCTTAGTTCAATTGCTGTTAGTCATATTTTTCTGCTGATTTGTTTAACTTCATTTTTCCGAAAATTTATCTACATATTTATAGTGCGTTTAAAAAAATATTTACCTTAACTAAATTTTACTTTTTTTTAATGTAACCATCCATTGTTTTGCTTGATCACGTTTTAAATACATAGATTACTGTTTACCTTTTCTTTTTTATTATTATTACTGGTTATGTTAACCCCATACCTTTTGACGTAAATTTAGCGCATGAAGGAGGTTTGTATATTGAAGCCTATACAGGGTGATCCAGTAGTGTATCCCGCTGGAGGGACACAGACAGTGGCAGATCTTAGAAAACGCAGGTAGGTTACCGTTAAGGTAGCGCAGTGTCCTGGTGCCCAGAGACAACGTCGCTAGCGTCGCCGTCGACCGACGCTCATATCTTAAGTTTAGTTTTCTGGACCGTCACGCCATCTGCGATTAGAGTTAGCTCGGCCCTGCGATTTTCAATTCCTTCTACCACACTATAGTGATCTCCCTATACCGTAACTTACCTAGTCAATAATTTAATTGCGACGTTTTTCAGGGTGTAACAATCTACATAAGGTGGTATAATGTGCGTATCACTTAATATAAATATAGTGAACAACAATGCCTCCAAATAACAACAATGCCCTTTGTATACAACTAAGCTAAAAGGTGTTAATAGTTAAATTATCTTGGAGCCTTTGCATTTGATACAGAAACTACAGTTAATATTACTTATCTTATAAATTCTGCACAGGAGAATGTCTCGTTGAAATATATAGATCGTTGTTTCTTAATCTACTTGTTACTGCCGCAGAACTGCAATTGATACTGGAGGAGTTGATATTCTTGCACAACAAACTATGATTTTTTACAGGTATTGAGGTTACGATACTTCTTATCCGCTAGCATACTGCACACGCCATGGTATCCCGATGCTTGTCTAACATCTTGTAATATTCACACATGTATGTTCCACAGCTGTTCACATATATAGATGTTGTCGCTAACTTGATATAAACACCACTGCCTAACAGCTTGGCCACGAGATACTCGTTCCTTAAATTATTCCTTATCTAGATGTTCATTGCTGGTTACATATAAGTTGCTATTTGCAATTTCCTTTCCTTTTAAAAAGATTCCCTTTTAAAGGATTTTCTTTAAAGCCTAAAAGTCGAATGTACAATTAGCACGTGTTTTTATTTGAGGTTAAAATTACAAGCGTCACAAACAGGGCCTGTAAAATTAAAAACAATTATCAGAAGGTGCATTACTTATTATCATTAATAAGCATGATGACTTGAGATTTTAATTAATCGATATTTAATAGTCAAACTCACCCTAGTGTCTTATGAGGCTCATCTTTTTAAAAGCAAGCTAAAATTTAAGTGCCTCACATTTATATGCTTGTCAAATAACAAAAACAACCGCAACATGCTACTTGTCACACCGGCAACAATGATTGTTGTTGAATCATTGCGTGTCAGGTATTCTAGCTGTTACAACCCTTCCTCTATCCCCACAACGCTCCATGCGAATTTTCCATTGTTCGAAAGAGTGCTGGAAGTCTTCTTCTGTGAGCTTCTTCATAACGCGTGCCGCTTTTCCTTTCACAGCTTCAACGGACTGAAATCTTGTTCCTTTTAATGCAAATTTGACCTTGGGAAACAGATAAAAGTCGCATGGTGCAAGTTCTGGCGAATAAGGCGGATGGTCTAGCACTGGGATGTTGTACTTACTTAGAAACGTCTTGACAGACAATGCAGAATAAGCCGACGTGTTGTCTTCATAGAGAACCCACGACTTGTTCTTCCACATTTCGGATCGGCTTTTCTTATTCTTTCACGGAGTTGAGCAAGAACGCAGTAATGTTGATTAATAGTTTGACCTTCTGGAACTCAGTGAAGATACACAATCTCATTAATATCGAAAAAAAACAATCATCATCGGTTTGAATCTTGATTTGCTCATTCGAGCTTTTTTAGCTCTTGGTGAGTTGGGGCCCAATGCATGGATTGGCGCTTAGTTTCAGAATCATAAGTGAAAAACCAAGATTCATCACATGTTATCACTTTGTCCAAGAAGTTCGGGTCATTTTCAATGGCATTCAAAGTGTTAGTATAAACATTTCCGCGACCTTCTTTTTGTTCAATCGTGAGAATTTCAGGCACCATTTTCGCACACACTTTTGCATGTTAAAAGTGTTATGTAAAATTTGCCTTACGGATACTATTCCTAGAGTTTAGCAATCGCGCGGATAGTGAACCGACGCGTGACGGTTAGATCGAATCAGATTACTGAATTTTCCAATATTTTCATCCGTTTTTGACATGGAAGAACGACTTGGGCGTGAATAATCTCCAACGTCCTCTCGGCCATCTTGAAAACGCGTAAACCACTCAAAAAGTCGCGTATGTGATAAACATTTATTGCCATATACTTCTTTCAATAAAAGATATGATTCAATAGCGCTCTTTCCAAGTTTCATGTGAAATTTCACAACGATTCGTTACTCTATTATTACACTCATAATTTTTCCGGCAAAACAAAGCAACAGCCCCTATATAAACCCAGGCCGCGGCCAGACTAATTTGGTTACACATACGGAAGAAGCCGCATTCGAAAGAGAAAGCTGCACGCTACACAAGTGTCGGTTGTTTGCGTTTGGCGCATGCGTGATTCTTCTGTGGAAGCATCAGTCTCGTCATTTTATAGCCACACCTCGTATATTGTGATTTGAATATTGAGTGAAGAATTAAACACACATTTCACTTTTTGAGTTATTTAAGTTTCCTTCACAAACAATACTCTAACCTGATATCTTTGCTTTTCCCAGATATTAAAAAATCCCAAAAAAATATATAGGTATGTACAATAATATTTTTGAAAAAGATGGACATTATTTTTATCTATGTGTATAAAATAGTAATAAAAGGTAAAATAGATTTGATTTGATTATTGGAAATAAGTTTTGAGAATATGTATTTATATGACATAACCTATTATTGGGTTGCAATAAATGGCAAGATTAGATAGTAGATATACTTACAATAAAGTTTAGTTCATCATTTATAATGAATACAATTGTTATTTAACTTTTCGTTATTGAGTATACTGGTTTAGAGTTAAGTTTGTTTGTTTACGAAAGTAATTCCGTTAATTTCATATTATTTAAAAAGAAATGTGATTAGAGTTTACTTACCTAGTAAATTATTATATGTTTTCTATTCTTGGTTAATTTTACACTTAGAGATTTACTTTTATATACAATTTTTAATTATATTATTCAATTACAGTAATTGTGTTTTTTTTTGAGTATGTTTAACTTTAGTACGTCGAAAATATCTATGTATGCTTATTGAAGAATTTTGAAGACAGAAATTAATTAATTAATTCCATGCTCTAGACTGAATTAAATCATATGAATAATTGAATTTTATTTGTATGAAGAATTAAATCTAATGTCGGAGTCAAAAAGAAACATTCTTCAATTTTTTTTGTATAATTTTCACAAAAAAAAGCTATAAGATCTATAAATGAGCTAAAAGAACAACCTGTTTTTGAAGAAAAAGCAAAAATAGATTTACAAAAGAACTTAGGAGCAAAATTGGATAAAAAAAGCTGAAATAAATACCTTGCAGGCCGAGAAAACATTTCATAACAACCTAGAAATAAGGCAATTTTCTGAACTTGAAAAAATATAATATTAAATTAGCTCATTGTGGGATAGAATTACAGTCAGAAAATCAAACGAAAGATTTCTAAATAACAAATTTGAAAAAGGGTATAAAGGTTTTGAAACATAAAATGACAGAAAAAGAGACTAGGAATATACTATTAGAAAACTTGGAGTGGCAAAATGCCAAATTGATAGGTATGGTAGAAATTATAAATCAAATATGAGAGGAACAATGCAGATACGGGGATTTAAGAAAAATCAAATGCATGAAAATTTGAGATACTATACGTTGACAATGAAAACTTGAATCGTAACTATAGACGGTTGCTAATTTGAAGAGTTGTTAGATTCTATAATAAATTATTCTGACACTGATATGTGAATATAAAATCACTCAATAATATGTATTTATTAGGGTGGCCCAAAATGTTGTAAAGTTTGAAAAAACATCGTACAAAAAATTTCAGCCAAATTCGAGGACATTAACCCATGCCGATGTGGACTTAAACATTTACCATTCCGAATAACATTCAATTTCACGTGTTTTTGCGGTTTTGCGCTTAAAACAATGGTATAGGTGAATATAATTATTCTAAAAATGTTTAACCTGTGATGCGTCTTAGCATATAGTCGGATGTTAACCTTGCGACGAGAAGTCCGCTTGTTGGTAACAGGTTTACACATGACGCTATGAAAATGATCAAGATCGAAGGACGTTTTTAACTAATCGAAGAAAACCAAATCGTGTTAGGTGCTTAGCTCGAACGGATACGATATTCACCAATTTTGTCTTGCATTCATATGGTTGCAAATAGTAATAATTTCTTTGTCATTTATTCTTTACTGCCTTGCTTAGCTAAAATGCCGTATGTGCAAACATGACATAAATGATATTGCGATAATTGTTATACTACGGGCATTCTGCGTCCTTTTTACCAAGCAAAAACACCGAACATGTCATCTTTTCTTTCTGTTTTTGCTTGGTAAAAAGGGCGCAGAATGTTCGTAGTATAACAATTATGGCAATATCTCACTTAAGTCATTTGTGCACATACAGCACTTTCTCTAAGCAGGGCAGTATATAAAACAGTACACAATTTCGTGGGTTCGGAAGGTATCAATTTATTGAAGCTTGTGGGAATTGATACAGGATTTCTTCTAATAAATCTCTCAAAATGACCTCAAAAGGAGGACGCCGCGTGGAGAAAAACAAAATAAATATCAAATCAGTAACTCAGTAATAAATTAAGTATTAGCTGGGCTCGGTATAATCCAATCATATTGCATATTTTTAGCACGTGATTTAAAAGGTTCTCCGCGATTACCAAGTAGTTTATAATGGTTTGGATACATGGCGCCAGGTAGAGGATTAAACATGTAGGTTAGTAGAATCAGTTAAAATATCATCATGCTACGGCCATGATAGAGCGAAACGATAGCGAAATCTTCTTGGTTATAGTAAATATTGATAAAGACTAACATCTTTTATGTGCTTGTCAAACCATGAAGCATTTGCTATCCACTAATAAAAAGCCGTCTCCCGATTGCACTAAAAAGACTGAGAAGAAAATTGCCCGAATAATTTATTCAGTAGTATATAATATGTGTTAAAGTTCCTACAAAAAAATTGTTTTCTTAAATATGTTGAGCACTTACTTTTTAAAACATACAGGGAAATATAATAAATATAATAAAATTAGGTGCATTTGCTTCACCCAACATGTAAGATTAGTAAAAAAAATAAATCGATAGGAATCGGTTCGTAAATTTGTACGTAAAAACACGTTAAGTGGGTGTTATTTGGAATGGTAAATATTTAAGTACACATCGGCATGAGTTAATGTCCTCGAATTTGGCTGAAATTTATTGTAGGATGTTTTTAGGTCCTAACAAAAAAAAATAGGGCGTATACGTTTCAAATTTCGAACTTTCCATAATGCTGGGCTACCTTAGTATTTATATATTGTAAAAGTTGAGTAATATTCTTCATATTACTTGAGTAAGAAATAGATGTAAATTTAATAGATATCAACTAAATAAGAGGAAGAAGAATAAGAAGAATAAAAAGAAGAAGAAAGACATTTGGCTAAGAAAATACTTAAGCAATGAATATCTAACCTAAACCTAAACATACTTTAAAAAAACAATAACTGTAAGTAATTATTTGATTATTTTTTAAAGCTTCAAAATCATAAAAAAACCATTGTAAAAACGTATATAATTAACACCTTGTATTAAAATTTGATGTGCATATTAATAATTATCTTGATGTATGGATGGTAATATACAAGAAGCCTTCATGTTTTGCCATACCGAAAAAGTTCATTTACTTAGTTGGAAAATTAATAATCCTTTTAAATTTAAAGCTATTTAAATGTGAATAGCACATAGAATACATATTTCGGTTCCTATGATTAGAAATTCCTCAAAGGAATTTCCGATCGTATGCTGATTGATATATCGGATGGAAAGGATCTCAAAGTTGGAATGTTGTAATTACATACAGGCTCACATATACAAGAGCTTTTAGAGTGAACATCTAATTTTGTGTAAAGGATAGTTCATATTTTATTTTGTATATTAGTTTTAAATCTCAATTTATCTTATCTCGCTTCTTACATGCGATTTTCTTTTATGATGTACAACCCTTTCATTTTATGCTTTTAGTGCCCAATGAAGCCATATAGTATGTAATCTAATAATTATTATGATAGCTCTTTCGGCAATACATGAATATTATTCATTGCATGACATATTTTTGAAAATTAAGTAAAACCTTTACAGCGCAAAAATTAGTTAATTTATGTAATATTTATGTTACGTAAATAGCCGAACCCCGTCTTTACGCGTACTTACTATAGAGCGTCCAACCTTAGTATTCAATCCAGTCTCTTATGGGATATATACCTCTTCTACTACCGTAAGCAGTGTGTAATAAACTGTCCTTTTTTTATATCAAGGCAATGTTGTCAGTTCGATTTATTATGTTTATGTTGGTATTGTGGCTGTGGTGTAAGTATCACAACATAACCTTCCTGCCAAGTGTCAAATTAATAATAAAATATAATAATATATTAGAATCATTGACAAAGAATAGGTATTTTTCTTCAATGATTAGAATAATATCCTAACCAACAAAGTATTTAACCCGTAACTGCTACTACCGGGTCCCCGAGACCCAGACGTAGGTTTGACCACCCCTCCCTTTCGCTTTAGACGGCGATGATTATAGGTTTGTTCGGGTTTAATATTACGAACGGTTCTAACACAGTTCTATTACTGCGCAGAACTGTATGCGTCATAGTACACCGTTCGGAACGGTCTGGGAACGGTTCCGAACGATTCGATGCCTTTATCCCGAATTAGTTCTACAGTTTTAGAACGGTTCCAGAACTGACAATCAGAAACCAAAACACGAAATTTTTAGTTCCAGAACAGTTCCGGAAACCCGAACACTTAACATATTTCTGCGCATGACGTGAACTGTTCTGGAATCGTTCTTAGCGAAACAAAAACAAACCTTATTACTTCTTATATATTTTAGTACTGTTTCGATTGCCAGAGAAATTGTATCGGTTATTCTCAGTTTGAACGAGTTACGTTGCCTTTAGGGTCCCGGGGACCCGCTAGTAGTTATAAAGTAATTTTATTGGTGTTGCGATTTTTTAAGTATATTATATTAATTCTTCTATACATCTAATATAAATAATTGGTTTTCGCAAATTCAAACCCCACAGGGCAGATTTTCGGTATATATTTCTAATTACTTGTTTTTTGTTTTTATCAGAGATTTAACCAAGATACAGGGTGTTCATTTTCTCAAACCATAAAAATGTATATATTTATAACTTTGGAACCACCTAAGATTTTCGTGTACCTAAAATTGCGTAAATATTATATATGTACATGGCTTGTGTGGCACGAATTTCCGAACACCTAGTACGTAAACTATAAAATATTATTTACTTACAGTAACTATGGCGAACAGAAAACCGCTAATCGAACAGCAGCTTGCTGATATATATGAACAGTGAAGATTTTTGGGCAGATGACGATACTCCATTTGAGAATACACTAACACCGGCCACTCAAGCTTTTCCAGCTAGTGACCTATCCGAAGCTGCACGTAATATCCTTGAAGATGGCGATCAAAGTGAGCAGGAAGAATCTGAATGGGTACCTTTAGATGAAGAGGGTTCAGAATCAGATAACGAAGAGAACGAATACACTGAGAACCAAAATGGGCAAAATAATACGGATAATGGCAATTCCGATACGGAGAATGATGAGGTAGAGGATAAGTCGAGCAAAAACTCTTTTTATGGGAGAACTAATAAGAAGACAGGAAAGCCTTCTATGAAATGGGCGTTTTACCTGGTTTAAAAGGTCCTGCACGGGAGAATCCTCCCTCTGATTCTCCATTACACGCTTGGAGACTTTTGATTACTGACGACATATTAGAAGAAATTGTCACCAACACTAACAAGAAAATCGATATGATGAAACTTAACTACGGGTCATGTAAAACCAAACGTAATTCACGATGTAAATTTCTTCCTCGTTTTATACAACAAACAAATAAGGTGGAATTTGGAGCTTTCATCGGATTGCTATATTTGCAAGGTCTTTTTAAATCTGGCCATGAAGATCTCAGATCTCTTTGGGCGACAGATGGGACAGGCAGAGATATTTTTCGATGCACCATGAGATTTCTCTTCCTCTTAGCTGCTGTACGGTTTGACGACCAAGAAACAAGGGCCGAAAGACGTGAAACAGATAAACTTGCTCCTATCTCTAGTATTTTTAACAGATTTGTTCACAATTGTAAAATTAATTACACTCCAGGAATTTGCCTAACTTTGGATGAAATGTTAGTTCCGTTTAGGGGAAAGTGTGCATTTCGAATGTACATCCCCAATAAGACGGCAAAGTACGGAATCAAAATTCAAATCTTGGCAGATTCAAAAACACACTATATGTATAATGCCGAAATATATTCCGGAAAAGAAATCGTTCGGCAGGGGCTGCAATACAGAGTCGAAAAAAAAACACAACTTTCTAATCCTAACAAGGTAGTTATGAGAATAACAGAACCTTTTTATCATTCAAAAAGAAATATAACGGCAGACAACTGGTATAGTTCAATTGAGGCAGCTCGTGAGTTACAAGGCAAAGGTCTTACGTATGTAGGAACTATGAAAAAAAATAAAAAAGAAATTCCAAATCAGTTTTTACCCAATAAAGCTAGAGAAGTAGGTTCCTCACATTTTGGTTTTACATCAGATCTAACTCTCGTCAGCTATGTGCCAAAACAAAATAAAAGTGTCGTTTTGATATCGTCTATGCACCACGATAATAAACTTGATATTACTACAAACAAACCTGATATTATACTATTTTACAACACTACCAAAGCAGGGGTTGATGCACTTGACGAAAAGTGTGCCAATTATTCTGTATCTCGGCGTTCGAGAAGATGGCCTGCAACATTATTTTTTTGCATTCTAAATATATCAGGAGTCAATAGTCGGGTCTTGTATCAATTTGCAAAAAATGGAGAAGAAATATCCCGTTACGAGATGCTAAAGGCACTTGGAATAGCACTTTGCTCCCATCACATCGATGTAAGAATTCACAATAATTTTGTTCCGCGCAAAATTCGCGATTTAGCGGCTGATATTTTTAAGAAAAAAATTACATATCCCCAAGAGCCCAATGAACATCAGGAAAGAACAAAAAGAAAAAGATGTGCCCTTTGTCCTACGAAAAAAGACAGAAAAACAGCTCACAGTTGCAAAGTGTGTAAAAATCCCATATGTTTAAAATGCTGCTGTGTTGTGTGCCCCAATTGCATAAAATATTTTTTTTATATATTATACAGTTTTTAACAATTCGTTTGTTATGTTCGATTCAATAAATAAATTTAAATTGAGTATTCCATGTTTTAATTAATTTCTTTAAAAGTGGGTCTCCTGGACCCACTAGTAGCATGAGTGTTACAAAAAGAGGGTAGTAGTAGTTACGGGTTAAAATGTCGTGTCATTGTAATGAGTTACCAACCTAACCCATCACTGTCGAACTGACAACTATGTTGTCTGTTTGCATAAGATACATACTGAATATCGTGGAGTCGCTCTTGCAACCCACATGCGCTATTAAATTAAAATGTCGTCAAATTTGAGATGTTGCAAAATTTTACATGTCAAGTAATATTATAACCTACAAAAGCCATTTCAGGACTGTCATAAATAATAATATTCATACACCTTTTGACATTTGTCATAATTATCTTTTGAAGTTTGTTATAATTGTCATGTACACATCTTAAATTTGTCAACAATGCTTGCCTCTTTAACAGTATAGCTAAATGTTATATAAAATATAGGTGTAGAAAACATAATATTTAATAGCTTTATTTATAATATTTAAATTGCAACTAGCTTTCATGTAATACTATTTTACTATGGGAAGGAATATATCCAGAAATATTAATTAATTAGTTTAATTTTATTGTTCTGAAATCGTTCCGGCTGATCAAAATTTGTAGTGGTATTGATTCGTCGATTTTAGTTCGTACTTTGGCCGTGTCGGTTTCCGAAACGACTCTGCTATACTAAAGTTGGGACACTATAGTAAGAATGCTACGAGCATTTGTAATTTTGCGTTCTTACTAGGATAGGCACGAATTAAAATTTTAATTCGGCTATTTAATGCAGTTTTCCGTTAGAACCCGTTCTAACTGCACTATAACAGTAAGTTGCCGAAATACGTATCTCTTAACGGCGGACATACATCCATAGCTCACACCTCTATTTAATGGACAATCTTTCAACATGATATAAAAATACCTCTTAACAAACGCACATACTTATGAAGTTATACCAATTACCATCTTTCATTTAGTTTTCTTTCTTATTATAAAACACGATTGGTTTTAAGATTATTTAATGCTTTGAGAAATAAATTGACTTATTTATTATTACATAGGCTACTATTGCGAGACACTTTTTGTGCACTTGCACTGGAAGCCACATGTCTTGAAGTCAAGATATTTGCTTATCCTTCTTTACTACGTCAGTGTCAATAAATGTTTGCTTACAAAAATTTAATTCTGATCTGGTGTACAGATGATCTATAACACCAGCCTTAGTACCTTACTGGTACATGTTGTCATTGGTCTTTAATGAAACAACATCTATAATATTGTTGTTGTATAAGATTGTGCTACTGTAATATTATCCTCAGTTGTACAATTCAAGCAATAGTCTCGTCAAAGGTAGCATCTAAGATAGCACTGCATTTAATAATACATAATATACAATTTATTTTATTTTATCTCTGGTTCTTTTTCTTCATTTTAAATTCTGTTTGAATCTTCTGAATAAATTTCCTACATGTTAATTTTGACGTTACCAATATTTTCCAAATCTTCTTCGCAGTCTAGAGAAGAAATAGCGTCAATAGGCAAAGACGATGTAGTTAACCCAACTCTAGGCGCGATGCCAAACATAGTCTTACATGTAGTTTGCTTTTTGCCTGAATGAAACGCACGATTTTTCATAAACTGTATAAATGTTAGACCTTCTGACCATTTGAATTTATATTCCCCATCTGCTGGACTTTGCATATCAATAAGATCTGCGTGGAATCGGCTGTTTAACTCATTTAATAATACATAATATATAATTTATTTTATCGCCAACCGTCAGTAAAGTTATGCGTTACCATAGCGTTTTGCGGAGGTAAAGAAACACTTTATCGTACTGTACAATAATAGTATATTATTCAACAAGCGTGTAATGATGGCTATTACCCACGAAGATGAAATTGCAACACGAGCCGTCAGGCGAGTGTTGTAACATCTGAGTGGGTAATAGCCATTATACGCGAGTTAAATACTATACTTTATCCACAACTTAAATGTTGTTCAAAAAATACGAAAGATAAAGAACAATATTTCTTTCTACAAACACTGTCAGAAGTTGACATTTTGACACGGCAAACAAAAAAGGCGATTTATGTATACCGCATATTCACAACTATATATGTTTGTTCAAAAATACAAAAGATAAAGAGATAAAGGAACAACATTATTTATTAATAGTGACGTTTCTAATACACAAAAAATTAATTTTTATAATAATTATTAATCGTTACATTACAGTTGCTTAAATTCATATATATATAAGTATATTTATGAAATGTCAAATTTGACACAACGGTGGAGTAATAAATATTATTCCATCGAAGTGTCATTATTATTCAACAGTATTTAGTAATGCATGGCATTACTTGATAGAAATCGCGTATTTAATACATATATTACTTAATAGTTGTGGATAAAGTACTTTACCTGCCGCTAATATCTGTCAGCGTAGCATGACTGATGACTTTTAAAAATAAATCGTTTGTCACTGTCATAAACTGTCAAAAGTTATTATATCTTTATTTCTTAAATTAACAATTTTAACGGTTGGCGATAAAATTTTGTATGCACCACGTCAGTAAAGTACCTTTACCGAACTCGTCTGTTACTCGCCGCGCTCGCTTCACTCGCTTGGCTCGTAAATCAGACTCGTTCGGTAAAGTATCACTTTACTGACTTGTTACATAAATAACTATTATTTTATCTCTGGTTCTTTTTCTTCATTTTAAATTCTATGTTTGAATCTTCTCAATAAATTTCCTCCATGTTAATTTTGACGTTACCAATATTTTCCAAATCTTCTTCGCAGTCTAGAGAAGAAATAGCGTCAATAGTTAAAGACGATGTAGTTAACCCAACTCTAGGCTCGATGCCAAACATAGCCTTACATGTAGTTTGCTTTTTGCCTGAATGAAACGCACGATTTTTCATAAACTGTATAAATGCCAGACCTTCTGACCATTTGAATTTATATTCCCCATCTGCTTGACTTTGCATATCAATAAGATCTACGTGGAATCGGTTGTTTAACTCATTCTGCAAAACAGTTTTAGAAACTAATCCTTTCTTCTTCTTAGATTTTTTTCTATTGCAGACTTCACACATTGACAGGAACAAATTAATTATTTTAGTAGCAATAATAGAATGAAAACAAGTAGAAGATATGCCAATATTTTCTACTTGTTTCCATTCGAAGTCTATTGCGACCTTTATGTTCAATTGCTCTGTGAGCTGCTTCGATTACATCGAACATGTCTTCAACTGGCAGATAATACATTTCATCACCCTTGGACTTTGCTATTATTCGCTGAACGACGTCCATTGCTATTATGTCAAAACGGTTCACGCGTCGATAGAGCGATGAAGTTTTCTTCGATGCCATTTTAGCTTGTTTTATTTTCTGAAGTAATTCTTCAGGAAATAAAACTTACCTTTCCATTCATTACAGTATATTTAGACAATTCGGCATCTTCACTATTTAGTACGTGATGAGTAGTAGCTAATCAGCGCACAGATCATTCATCAACCCGTTCTTGGTCACTAGTTACAGTTATGCGTGTAGTTAGAACGGGTTTTAACTGAAAGCTGCAGTAAATAGCTGAATTAAAATGTTAATTCGTGTCTATCCTAGTAAGAACGCGAAATTTCAAATGTTGATAATTACTTCGCATTCTTATTAGTAAGTACACGTAAAAACGTATTTCGCCTATTTACGGTAACATATACATATATAAAATATAGAAGTCAAATATTACTATAAAGAAAAAGATGTTAAGGCATTTGAACAAAAATTTAAATTATACATTATTTATGTAAATTTAATTATTTATTTATTTATTTTTATATAGATAATGCAGCACAAGCCCAAAAAATGAGGTGTGGCCACCACACGACTTCCTTATACGTATGAAAGTGTTACTTTCGGTCCGAATTTTGAAATTTCATTTATACAAAAAATATTCCAAATCCAACTCTAAATACTTTTGTACTCTTCATAAATATACATAGAATGCATAATTTACGACATATTTGCAAAAAATCGTTATTCGGTAAGAGTAAAAGTGATACTTCCGGTCCGAATTTTGAAATTTTTTTTATACAAAAGATATTGGAAATTAAATTCTAAATACTTTTATATTCGTAGCGTACCTGTCTAAAAAGCATGACTTGCAAAATATTTGCAAGAAACTGATTTTCGATAAGAGTAAAAGACCTACTTCCGGTAGGAATTTCGAAAAACCTTTTTAATAAAATTGTTCACAATTTCAATTTTAAGTACATATGAATTCTTTATAAATTTGTTTAAACTTAGTAATTCACAAAATATTTGCAAAATTCGATTTTTTCACTGAAGTAAACTACTACTTCCGGTCCGCTGATTTTGCTCAAAATCTAATCAGTTCTCAAGAGGGAGATTATATTCGTAAATACAAAATTTGGAATTGATATCTGTAGCGGTTTGACCGCTATCGTGGTCACACAAACACAGACACACACACAGTCAGACAGACACACAGACATTTTTTAAAAACCACTTTTTTGGTATCAGGGGACTTCAAAACGTGGACATCTGCAAAAATCTCGAGGTCGAAAATTTTCATCATCACAATACTTCCTTATACTACCTATAAGAAAGTGAAATATCTGAAAGTAGTACATAAAAGAAAAAATATACATATATAAACGTGTCTTAATAGACTAATAATAAATGATACCAACAAAATATGGATATAAGAGATAAAATAACCAAATTATTAAAAAAGCATTTAATTTAATTTAGTATCAAAATCAATGCTACGTATATAATTGAGAAATGCAGTGTAATTGCTATTACACAAATCAATTCGTGAACGTAAATTATTTAATTTTCCTACAAGTAAGTTAATTGGGTTGTTCAAATCGTAGGAATTTCTTTGATAGCGTACAGAGGATATATCTGTGCAATTAGTAGTTGAACATGGAACTCTAGTATCTAAATGAAAGAGCAAGTCTGTCTAATTTATGTTGTTATGGAACAATTATAGCCGAATTTCAGATATACTTGTTCTTCTTCTAAAAGACAGCGGCAAATTCTTAACAAGGTTAATCGGGCTTGATAATTGGATTTATTTTTATTAATATTTAATTTAGACAGAAGGTGTTTCTTCAGTCCTGTTAATGTATTGTCAAGGAGTAAGGACTTTATATCAAAAAAGAAGATTCAACCACTTTGTAACGCTACGGCACATTTTATAATTTTAATAAATTTTATAATATTGAATACATATGTCTATAAATGGTATTTTTATAATTACGTATTAGAAATCAAAAGATATATATATTTCTAGAACTTTATTTCTTATATGTTAATACATGTATAAAATAAGCATTAGTTTGATAAGCAAGTATTTGTAAGAACATTGGCGTCGAATATTTGTGTTTAATATAAGATTAGTGACGTGATATTTACAATTTAGCAAGTTATACGTGACAGGGGAATCCCAAGATTTGAACTATAAGAGGTGATCAACGAGATTCCAAAAAGTCGACGGAGGTTCTTTAATGAGATCAGTCACCAGGATAGATATCTGGGTTTTACTGCAAAGTGATCAGGTCCTCTAGTTAAAAAGTATGTCGACTCACATGTATATACATATAGCGGTCGATAAAATATAAAAGTATAGTTAGAACCTTAAAGTAGAAAAATAGGTTCTTGTTTACAAGAAATCGACTGCCAACAAAGTGTTAGAGTGTTCAGTTTATCATATCTTCCAGTAAAAAAGTTATTGTTCTACGAATAGCAGTTTGTGGAAGTTACCGGCTTCGTCATCGTCGAAGGGAAGACTCCAATTAAACACACCGATAATAAGAAGATCTTCTTCAATTCAAGAAAGAAGAAGGAAAATCTATGGAGGTATTTAGGAACTGTTATTATGTGAATGTTAAATAAAGAACTAAATATAATAATTCGTTCTAATGTAGAGATGAAATAAATTAATATATTAATCTGAGAAAGATAAATGTATTTAAGAAATTGTTTTAAATATAACAATAGATTCTAAATTGTTTATCGATGCTGTAATTCAATCTGTTATTTGAGTAGTAGTGTTATACAATATAAAGCTTAAGTTGTTTATTAAAGCCTATGTAGTTATATAGTTTCTTAGAATTGATGGTATAAATAAATCACACTGAATATTGCAGTATTGAAAATGCATTGATGTTATTTTGTTAATGTATTTGTTTTTATTAAAATTACTTTTATTTTGTAAATGTTTTCTCCGGTGTTTGTATTAAAATATGAAAAAACTATTGATTTCTAATATAAATATTATTTAAATTTATACCATAGCGTTTTATTGAATTGTACCAAATAATGCCCTAAGAACTATTGATTTGATTATTAACATCTCTTTTACATGAATCAACCTGAGAAAATGACTGAGCTAATCAGGTAAATAATTCTATTACATTATTTTGTTTTATATTAAAAATTATAAAAGAATAAAAGGCATTATAAGGATTCCATTACATCATGTTATTATTAATAATTTATTGATGGTTCCACTACATTATTAGTTTCTTTATTTTTCCCTTACTTTTGAATGCTTACTAGTTATTTATACATTTATTATTGTATATATTTTTTGTATACATGAAATTTCAAAATTCAGACCGGAAATAACACTTTTACTCTTACCGAGTAGCACTTTTTTTAGTATGCATTCTATAGAAATTTATTAAGAGAATAGGATTTTGAATAATTTTTGAATAAAAAAAATTCTTAAAATTGTATAATTTGAAACGTTTATACGTATAAGAAAGTCATATGGTGTCCACACCTCATTTTTTTTCTAATACAGTATGTATGTAATGTAAGTATGATACACACACAGAGAGAGTGATACATGTTTTTCAAACCCCATTTTTTTATTCTTCGGAGTTCAATAGAGATTTCAATATCACAATTTTTACTTTTAGTTTGTATATAGTAAGATAGTGAGAATTTGGCGGCTGTTTTAAGTTTGCACTGGACGCAATAAAATAACATATAGAGGTGTACTCGCTTATACTGTCACCGCAAAATTAGTGAATAGGAATGTAATTTTATGAATAAATGTTTATACGTCTATTTTTGACCAATCCTTCTCCTTGATTACACGGTTTGTCTAGTTATATCGCAATAAAATGTAATTAGACTACCTGTATTCATTCGATTGTCTTCGTAGCTAACTTAAAACACCCGCGAAATTCAAAAAATGCTGCTAGGGATAGTGCTCAACACGTGCGCCTCCACCATAGATCGCCCTACTTCAATAAAATCAGTTTCAGTTTGTTGTAAATCTACGTTAGCTATACCTCCGAGTACGTAGAGAACAATAAGAACGAATACTAAAAAGTTAGTGTCATTTCAAAAAGTAGAACTGTTCATCATGTGTTAACAGATGTATTTGAATCTATACGGACCAAAAATACACGAACCGTTTGAGATAAGAGCAACTATAATAATATTAAATAACGATAAGTATTTAATTCCTAGGTCTATTGTCTAATATGCCCATAATCATTAGAATTTAAAAATTAGACTTTTTCATTGATTAATTTATATTTTATTATTTATTTAAACTTCATCTACGGTAAAATATTAACAATACATACAAACATTCATATAAATATTTAATTTGTGGACAAAACGAGATAAAATGATATTTATTCAATTCCGACTGGTATCTTCAGCGGAACTTGGCGACTTTACGGCAACATCTCGGAGGGAGAGACTTAACTCTCCTCCATCCGAACGCCGAACAAATGCCTCTTTATATCTTTCTTATGCGCTTTAGCCCACATAAATAATGTAAGTGAGACATGGTGCCGTATAGATAAAGCTCTCGTACACCGGTTGAATGGAGAAGTCCGTGTGAATCAGCCCACAGTCTACTGCAATTGTTCGTCGAATTTGGAGCGCTGTTTCTCCAACAAACACACGGTCGGTCATTCTTTCACGTAAATATTTAATAAGTTCTCGCTTTTTATTCCCGGCATAGTATCGGGTCCGGAACAATTTACGTTCGTTTAATCCGGTGTGGGTGTGAGAAAGTGCAATTTATTTCCATGTTTTAAACTTTTCTCGAAGCGCGGAAGTGCCGAATTCCCGTAGTGAATTTCTAAGTTCACCTTTCTTTCCTAATGAAAAATTTATTATTTTGCGTGGTGTGTCTACAGAAACAAGACAGTCACGCATATCTTTATCAAAGGATACATAGATATAACGATTATGGTAAGTTAATTAGTAAACATTGAATTTAGAAATAGAATCTTTACGGCTTTTATCGTGTTGAAATTCTATTAATATACGCGCGTCTATGAACGTGATAATCATATTAACTTAAATAATGCTGTGCAGTATTTTGAACATAATTATTTTGTTTGTGTTGACTTTAAATTTTACGTGTTTATAAAATACATTAAAAAATTTGGATCCAAAATTTAACTTGAACAACTGGAAAGAAAATACTTAATATAAGAAATATTGGGAAAAGTGCAGCTAAAGGGTGCAGTTAGTTTTTGCCAAAATCACTAGTCTATAACTTATAGAAGACTAAACAACTTACTTATAAAATTATCGGAGGAGAAGTACAGAAATGGAAATAATTAATAAATAATATAGGGTAATTGCATTAGATCACCGACCAACGTTGGTTCTCGACCAATTCTCTATGTATGGGGTTATCATAAAGTAAGGGATATACTTTAACTTATTATAACTTTTTAACAAATCAAGCTAACAACAAAAAGTAAACGAAATCTAGTTGCCTAAGGAATGGGATTTGTTGTATCTATGGAAAACAAAAGCGTTGTCATGACAGTTGTTGACACAAGTGTTAAAAGTAAATCATTCAATTTGGAGTTTATTTTCAAATTAAAACTCAAGTAAACGTAAAGTTTTAACGACTCAAACTGTAATAGCATGGAGCTACGAACAAGAATTGGTTTAGTTCAGTGTTATTATGAATGCGGCAGAAATTACACAGCTGGATTACGAAGGTTTCGCACGGGAATGGGTTTGAGAGCGGGGCCCTGTCGTATGAAAGCGTACCGCAATTTGATACAAAAATTTGAAAGAACAGGTTCGGTAATTGACCTTCCGAGATCAGGAAGACCAAGCATTAGTGATGTCCAAGTTGCAGAGGTTCTTCACGAAAATCAGGACATAGCCAGAGGTAATCCACTAGCAATCAGCAGTGCAAATGCGATATCCAAGCGATTGCAAATGCCGTACACCACGGTCTGGAAAATTTTACGCAAAATTCTAAAAATTTATCCATATAAACTCAAAATGCTGTTTGAATTAAAGGAGGCAGATTTGGCTAGTAGGTACGATTTTTCTTTGCGATTATTGGCTCAGATGGAAATTGAACCCGAATGGTTATCCCGTATTTTATGGACAGATGAGGCACATTTTTCTCTGAATGGTGGAGTCAATACTCAAAACTGTAGAATCTGGTCTGCAGAAGATCCACAAGTAATTGTTCAAGAAGGTCTTCATGACAAGAAAGTCACCGTTTGGCGCGGTTTTACAGCTGATTTTATCATTGGTCCGTATTTCTTCGAAGAGCTACAGAATGGAGAAGCCGTATCTGTAACTGTTAACGGTGAACGATACTTGCAAATGTTAAGAGATTATGTTATTCCACAGCTGCAAGACGAGCACCACAGAATTGAAAACATGATTTTTATGCAGGATGGAGCACCTCCGCACATTTTCCGACCAGCTAAATAATTTTTAACTAACGTTTTTCAAGATCGCGTTTTAAGCAGACATTTTGCAAATTCATGGCCACCAAGATCACCTGATCTTAACCCAGCGGACTACTGGCTGTGGGGTCATTTAAAAAATTTAGTGTTTAGAAGAAGACCAACAACGCTAGAATTAAAAGACAATATTACGGAGCAAATTGGTGCAATTCAACCAGAAATGTTAAGAAATGCAGTGTACAATTTAGAGGAACGGTTGCTGATTTTACAAGATCAAAATGGAGGACATATTGAACATTTGCGGTAACTGGGTTTGGGCATACAAAATCCCATTATTTAAACAATTAAATTTCTTTTAGTTTTTGATATTAACTTAATTTGTTAAAAAGTTATAATAAGTTAAAGTATATTACTTTACAACAACCCTGTATTTTGAAATAATAAGAAAAGTGGACTTTATCTTTCGTCCACTTATGTTTTCCTAGTTCCAGACAGTTCTTGACCAGCAAATGGACATACAGTTTGCCCTATGTTTGCCCTGTGACGTCAGAGATATCTATAGAAATAAAATCAGATATGACCTATGTTTAGGCGTAGCACGTGTGTTGGTTTGTTTCCTGTAAAACAGTGTGTGTATATGAAAGAAAGAAATAGTAATTACAATGGCTTCTGTTTGTTATATAATAGTTTCTACTGTTGTAGTTTATAAGGAATGGTAGAAAGTACAATATTTTATTGAAAAAATGCAAGTTTCTTGCTTGTGTTATAAATATTTTTGGTGGTCGCTAACCAGATCTTAAAAAAGCATTTTTTTTAGTTCTCGACCGCGGTGGTCGAAAACTAAATTTACAAGTCCTTGTTTTAATAAACGTAACTTGTTTGAGTACACATATTTTGAGAATTTTATGTGATATAAAGTATTGAATCATAAAAGAATTAAATACTTTTAGTTTGCGACCAGCATATTTTACTTTATAATGTGTATTTTTCATGTGATCGTTGAGTGGTCAAGTAACTAATGTAAGGCATCTGATTTTCGACCATTATATATTTTTTGGAAATTTAAACATGGACTAACATTTTCTGTTAACTACCATAAAGTCAGGCTAGATGGTTAATGGATTAGTATGTCCCAAAATTTTGATTACTTTTTACTCACAGTGGACCCTATTAAAAACACACACCAAAAAGAAAAAGCAAAAAAATCTGTGAGTAAGGGTAAGAAGAAAATGTTTCAATACAAGACAGAAAGCCTTACAACAGCCCTACATCAAATTAGAGAATATAAAATGAAGATAAGGGAGACTAGCAGAATGTATGGAGTCCCAAAAACTACTTACATCGCCTTCACTTCCTGATTCATTTTTTGACAAGCATCTTGTATATCCATCAACTTTAACCCAAAGGAATAGAAATACAGCAAATACAAATGAAAAAGCCCCAAGTGCAATATCTTCTGTTAAATGGCGATAGTATTATAGCAGAAAAGATGAGGAAAAGGAGCTGAAAGAAGTAGAAAAAGAACGGAGGAAAAGGGTAAGGGATGATAAGAAATAACAAAAAGAAATGGATAAGATAAGAGAAAAAAAGCAACAGAAAAGGCACAGCAACAAAAAAAATAACTGCCAAAGTAAAAGGAAATAAAACCCACATTGTCCAAAATAATAATAATAAAATACCATGTGCTTGTTGTACTGAAATACTTAATAGTGATACCGATGACGATGATAAAAGAAATACAGGATGCGACTTTTGTGACCGATAGTATCATAAAAAATGCACAGAATTTTCTAGCATTTCATACAATATGGCCGCAACAAAAGATTACAAATGTAACCAGTGTAAATAATTACACATCCATTTGTTTCCATAAAATGCCGGACGTGTTTACCATCCGGTAACATTGTACCTGAACTAAAGAATAATGTAAAATAAACTATTTTTATTTGTTAATTGAATTTTATTGTAGTACCATGCTGTAAAATCGAACATACGTAACCCATCCTTACAAAATTTATTTAGTGGTCGAAAATGAACTTAAGTGGTCAAAAATTATTAGAGGCGGTCGAAAAACCACTCGAAATTGGTCGAAAACTGTGAGGGGTGGTCGAAAACCCAAAAAATTGCAATGTTTCAGGTTTATAAAATTTATTTCAGTTTAGGAATAATTATGTTCAAAGAAAATCAATAAGAAATGTTCTACATATAATACTCGATACACTGAGTGAAAAAAAAATACGATTTGTTATAAACATGTAATTTTAGGAGATTTAGAAATCAAATCTTCTGCTAACTGGTCGAGAACCAACGCAGTTACCCTAGGTACTCATCGGCAGAGTTCTGCCAGGCTACATATTTACCTATATCTATCATAGGGTAAAAGCCCCATTGATTGGCACCTTAAAAGACTTTTCTGATTCAAAAATTCATTAGTTAATTAATATTATCTATACAAATTATCGGACTTTTTACTTTCTTATACCTAGTATAAGGTAGTATTGTAATGACGAAAATTTTCTACCTCGAGATTTTTACAGATGTCCACGTTTTGAAGTCCCCTGATACCGAAAAAGTGGTTTTTAAAGAATGTCTGTGTGTCTATATGTCTGTCTATGTGTCTGTGACCACGATAGCGGTCAAACCGCTGTAGATATATATTCTATGTATAATCTCCCTCTTGAGATCTGATTAGTTTTTCAGTAAAGTCGGTAGACCGGAAGTAGTAGTTTACTTCAGTGAAAAAATCGAATTTTGCAAATATTTCGTCAATTACTAAGTTTCAACAAATTTATAAAGAATTCAAATGTACTCAAAATTAAATTTGAGACAAATTGTCTTAGAAAAGTTTTTCGAAATTCCAACCGGAAGTAGGTCTTATCGAAAATCAGTTTTTTGCGAATATCTCGCAAGTCATGCTTTCTAGGCAGGTACATTACGAGTACAAAAGTATTTAAATTATAATTTTAAATATTTTTTGTATAAAAAAAATTCTAAATTCGGATCAGAAGTACCAGTTTTACTCTTACCGAATAGCGATTTTTTGCAAATATGTCGTAAATTATGCATTCTATATATATTTATTAAGAGTACAAAAGTATTTAGAGTTGGATTTGGAATATTTTTTGTATACATGAAATTTCAAAATTCGGACCGGAAGTAGCACTTTTACTCTTAGCGAGTCAAACCGCTATAGCTATCTATTCCAAATTTTGCATTTAGTAGTATAATATTGAGCATCGATTAGATTTTGAGCAAAATCGGCAGACCGGAAGTAGTAGTTTACTTCAGTGAAAAAATCGAATTTTGCCAATATTTCGTCAACTACTAAGTTTAGGGAAATTTATAAATAATTCATATGTACTTAAAATTGAAATTGTGAATAAATTTATTAAAAAAGTTTTTCGAAATTCCTACCGGAAGTAGGTTTCTTACTCTTATCGAAAATCAGTTTTTTGCAAATATTTTGCTAGTCATGCTTTTTAGACAGGTACGTTACGAGTATAAAAGAAAAATCAAAATTCGGACCGGAACTAACACTTTTACTCTTACCGAATAACGATTTTTTGCAAATATGTCGTAAATTATGCATTCTGTATATATTTATGAAGAGTACAAAAGTTTTTAGAGTTGGATTTGGAATATTTTTTGTAAAAATGAAATTTCAAAATTCGGACCGGAAGTAACACTTTCACACGTATAAGAAAGTCGTGTGGTGGCCACACCTCATTTTTTTTAATGTCTTACCAACAAGATTTGTTAGTAACTTCATGAAAATACTACATCTAATTGGCTAAAAATGTATTTAAACCAAAGCAGGGTATATGTGCCAGTTATTGGTACTTTCGCCAATGATTGGCATGTGCAAGTGAGCCAATGATTGGCATTATTGACATGGGGTGTCTGTTTATTGGCATTGTTGCGCGTAGGGCAATAGTAATTCGCGTTATAAATAATTAAACAATTTTGTCATGAAAAACACTAATTATAAAATACGAAAACATGGAACCCATCTTACAAACATTGAAAAAAAAAGAAAATTTCAGTTACATCTAAACATGACACAAACATTATCTTGATTGGCTTTAACTAGAACAAAACTTAGAAACATACCTAAGTAGGTAGGCACCTAGGTACCTACTTTTAAGAGTAAGAACCTACCTTACTTAGATAACATAAATGAAATAAAATATCAATATTCTGATGATTCAGATACCTACCGAGGAATGTATTAGATTATCTGATTTGAATAAATCTCGTACATGTGATTGAGGAGTTACTTCCGTTTTATTCGAGTCAGTCTTCGAAGCCTCTTTATTCATCTTAGTGTTTTTATTTGCCACAGCTTTTTATTTCTCAGTTTTTTTATCCATCACAGTCTTTTTATTACACTTATTTACCAATTTCGTTTCTGCTTTTTTTTTATTCGCTAACCGTGAAATTTGGCGTTTCGATTTTTTGACAAATGAAGGACATTTTTAAAAAACATAAATATTCCAAATACTTTTTAAATGAGGGGTCACTGGACCCCCTTTGTTATTTAAAATATATAAGTCGATATATCCTACAGTGCCATCTGTGAAAGTTTTAAAATGAAACAGGTCATCAAGTTAGTGTTTTTATAGTGGTTTTGTTTTATTTTTGTCTACGTTTTATTCCATTTCGTTTAAAAGATAACAGGGGGGAGACTTTAGACACGCACTGTATATTTTTTATATTAACATTATTTATTTAAAGGCACCAATATAATATTTATAGGTTAGGTTTATTATAGCAACTACTTCTTTATAGTCATATAGCTACTTGTACTCTTGCATATACAGGGTTACCGCTAAATAGGCACCTATGCGAATAGGTAGGCTATGCGAATCTGAAGAATACGTATAAATGTCTAACCGAAAATAAAAAAAAAAAATTATTTGTAACTCATCAAAAATTTCTAAATTTTTAGGGCCAAAATGTAGTTAAAGTCGGTCCATAACTTTGTTTATCCTATACGCATTTATACCCCTAGTAATTCCAGTTTAAGGTTCTTCCAAAATAAACCATAAAATGCAAATGGTTACAACCTTTGAGAATAAATGGCAATTGAAAAGATTTTCTATGGCGACTTTTTTTTTGTGAATAGCACGCCTTTATGCGGAGAAGGTCGACAACTTCGGTGCATTACAATTTTTTTTTTATCGTTAAATAGAAGTATATTATTTTGAAACTTAAATTCCTCTATATACAAATTATTATGTTTGTATATTAACTGCGACAGGCTCGGACGCGGGGAAAGAAAAATCAATTTCTCGTCACTGCATGCACATTGGACCGCGACTTTTTTTTTGTACGGGCATTACTCATATTTTTCTTTCACCTCCTTTTTTTAATGACGGTATTTAAAACTATCCCTGTATATGTATAGATATGAATTGAACAGGAAGATAGGAAATCCCACGAAAAATATGATATATATAAAACTTTTCGCAGACATGTATGTTATATTATCTTAAAAAAATAACTGAAATATAGATACTACGCAAAATTACTTGCCAACACGCTACTTGCATTGTCCCGATAAGCACGAAAAAATCTGTATAAACTGATAAAACTCCAGATCAAACTTGGCAAGTTTTTATTAAAGATATGAACACTATTGAAACGTCTGAGAACTTGCCAATTGTGAACTGGAGGTTTATCAAATTACACATAATTTTCTGTCTTTATCGGGATATGTAGGCCAGTAAATTTGTATATTTCAGTTATTTCTTATGATAATATAATACACATACCTGCATGAAGTTGGTCTGCCTTTTTTTAACATGTATGTTTTTGATGGGATATACTTTATTCCAATGCATTCTAAACAGACATATACCTAGAAGGCACTCTCATATTTTTTCTTAAATATTTTTTACCCCAAATCGTGTTTAAATACGTTTATGCATTCTGCATTTGGTGACTACTATTGCCAAAAGATAAACTTTATTGTTTATAAAGAAAACAATATATAAATACGTATATTTGTGAAATTAGACACGCGTATAGGGAAATCAAATATGTGTTATTGTGCTTTAATCCAAACCACACAAGAAATAATTAGCGAAATTTAAGAAGTACAGGCTTATTTATTATATTAATTTTGGACAACAACAACAAGAGCTATTACGAAATGAGAATATTAGCTTTTCTCAAATCTTCATTTTCACGAATCGAAAAGGAAATTACATAACGAAAAGTGATTTATCCGCTTTTATTAGATTAAAAGAAGCAATATAAGAAAACAGCATAAAAGTGGAGATGAAGAATATCTAAATTCAATAATTAATGTCGTTTGCACCTCGCAATCTTTTTATAATTAAAAATGCTAATCTGAATTTTGCCATAAACTAAATTATATCAAAATTATTCATCATATATTCTATAATGTCGTCATGATGAAAATAAATTATGCTTACAATGAGCCGTGTTCCTCAACTGAAATATTGAAAATATTGCCATATCTTTTTTTTTTATTAATTTATGGGTACAAAAGTTTGAAGAAACTGAATCTACTTTGAATTTAAAACATAACGGAGCAGCAAAAAGTGTTAGAACGTCAGAAAATGTTGATAGAGTTTGAACTGCCATAACACGGAAGTCCAAAACGTTCTGCGATTAAACATGCATTAGCACTGAATAGCAGTGAATCGTTGATTCCTCGAATCTTACATAAGGACTTAATTTTTCACTCCTATAAAATTTAAGTTGTCCAAGAATTAAAAGAAGCTGATATGGTTAATCGCATGATTTTTTGTCAAGAAATGTTGCAGCGTTTAGATAGGGAAGAATACTTAATTCACAATATGGTTATGCCAGATGAAGCCCATTTTTATCTTAACGGCTATGTCGATATTGGAGCGCTAAAATACCGCTTCAGTTACATGAAAAGCCCTTGCATAGTCCTAAGGTGACAGTATGGTGCGCTCTTTCATCATCTGGCATTATTGGACCATTCTTTTTTAAAGATGATCGAGAATATGTTACTACCGTTACTGCAATTCGTTACACAAACATGTTCAGAACATTTTTCCGGCAAGAACTGGTTTGATTTTAGATATTTCGTGGTTCCAGCAACACGGTGCTACCAATCATATTGCTCGTATGTCTTCTGTTGCTTTAAAGGAACTCTTTCCGAACCATATCATATCCAAAAATGGAGACATTGTTTGGCCGGATAGATCGCCGGATTTGTCCACATTCAACATTTTCCTTTGGGGTTGGCTCAAGAGCAAGGTGACCGCGAACGTTAGAGGAACTAAAACTAAAAATTCAAGAAGACTATGCACGTGTTTCACCAGAAATGTTACGGCGAGCAATGGGAAATTTTCGAATAAGACTACAAGAATAGGAAGATCGTAATGATGCCCACCTGTCAAATATTGTTTTTAAAATATAAAACTGTAAAAACATTAATGTTAAAATAAATACTTTTGTAGATACAGTAGTTTTAAATTTTCTCGCTTCATTGACGAACCCTGTATATGAGAGAGAATACAAAATTTGCATTCTTACGAACATCTCATCTAGATATATGAACGCCCAGACAACTACGGATGCACGGCCTACCGAAGAAACAGGGACATGCTTTTAAAGGCTTTGTCGCTTATCTATAACCATTGTTCTCTGCTTAAATTATATACTGCGTTATATATTGTCATAATTGACAATATATTTTGAATTATTGCAGAAAACATGCTCAAATTTGAGATGAGTCTGTAATTTTCCACATTTCCATCACATATATTTTTATACACCGACACGAAATAATGTCATTTACAAGAAAAAATAAATAATACTTGAATTTTGTGTAAATACAAGGACTTGAAATGATACCCACTACTTTCGTTAGTAGCACATTTACGTTTTATAATAAAATGCTTCTAATTTTAGAAATACGTTTATTCACACTGCAGAAGACAAATATAATTGCATTTCCATAAATAAATATCCATTACATTGAAGTGTATATGCTGTTCCAAATCACTTTTAAAAATATCCCGTTTACTCATCGTTTTACCAGAGAGATTATAAACTTCCCAGTAACTTCTTTAAACTCACCGTAATTCCTCGAACGTCAAAATAAGGTGATCTATTTCGTCGTCGTATCTGATTCATCATATCTTAATTCTTTTTTAACGGGCGCTTGCTGAGGGAAGAAGTTAAGGAGTTTCTCGCTGCTACATAATGAATGATAGAGAAAAATTGATAACTTGAAAAGTAAATCGAATTAACTAGAGTAAAGGCGCCTCAAAATTTTTAAATAACAAGCAACCGAACACTTTTTCTGACTCTCGGTAAATATAACAAAATAAAAAATAATAAAGTAAAAATCTTTTAATAAAATCAAATTAAATTTATTAGACCAACAGAATCATACAATTCCAGTTACAAGACAATAATAACAAAAGATATGCATTGTGACTTTAGAAAGTTAGAAAAGGCAAAAAGGAATACTCAAAGAGTGTCCCAAAATATAATGAAACTAATAAGTAAATAATAATTCAATTTCAGAATCGACACACGGACCAATAAAATTAATAATAATAAGCAGAAACAATAAATGTTGTTTTAATATTACAATGAGAGTTTATTGCAAGAAAGAAGTAAAATCGAAGTGGATGTCTGCACTAAGGGAAATAAGTAAATAAGAAGATATAGTTGGAGAATACTATTACTATAACTTATGTATATTATTAAAATGATGAGGTGTGGCCACCACAGGACTTTCTTATACGTATGAATGTTTCAAATTGTATAAATTGTTTTAAATACTATTATCTTAGAAAAATAAACATGTGAGTAAGTGTGTTACATCAAATCCAAATTAAAAAAAGTTTTTACAAACATTGTTCAAAATCCTATGCTAAGTACTTCTATTCTCTTAATAAATCTTTATAAAATAAGAGAAGAAGATCGTGCAGATAAAATGGTCAATATATGCGTAAAAGGCATTAATAGGAGAAGCTGTAAAAGATACAAAAGTTAGATTCTGAGGATGATTGATTGAGAAGTGGTGGTCATTGAAAAGCACTCTTCTTATTACCAAGGAGAGTTGCATATTACTATGTCTTTTCTGAGTATGGTCAAGAGAAAATAAACCTTTTAAAGTTGAGATCACACAGCGAGATGATACATTATAGAAAACGCGAATGGTGGAAAAATTGCAAGTATTCTACATGGATCATCTAAAATGGAAACATACAGCTATTGCATCATTTGCTTAAGGTCATTGTAAACAAGCAATTTGATACATTTTTTGTGAGAATGCATGTAAATAGCTACTTAATTAAAAAATGAGGCGTGGGCAGCACACTACTTTCTTATAAGTATGTGCGTTCGAAATTATACAAAAGTAGTTCAAAACTAAGTTTTTTATTCTCTATCTTCTAATCAAATAAACCTATCAGTAAAAGTCTTACTTCCGCTTCGAATTTTGAACATTTTTTTTAACAAAAATTATTAAAAACCCATCTAAGTACTTTTATACTCTAAGTAATCTATAAAATTCATAATCTATGGAATTCATAATTTGCGAAATATTTGCAAAAAACTATTTTTTTTTTGATAATAGTAAAAACGTACTTTGGGGTAGGAATTTCGAAAAACATTTTTACAAAATTTTTCTGAACTTATTTCTAAGTGTATTTCTATTCTGTTGAAATATAGTCTGAATTTAGTAGTAATCAGATATTGATAAAATCAAATTTGATATTTTCACTGTAGTAAACTGCTACTTTCGGTTTACCAATTTCATTAAAAATCTCATCAGATTTAAAGAAGAAGCTTATAATAATAAATATGAAGCTTGGTATTGATAACTTTTGCCGTTTAGCCGCTATCGTGGTTAGAGGGAGAAAGAGTCGCACAGACGTTTTCAAAAACAACTTTTTCAGTATAGACATCTGAAAAAATGCCGTTGTCGAAAATTTTCAACATGTTATACTACGTATAAGTAAGTAAAATATTTGATCCCAATGAAGTTCTTTGTTTACATTAATAATTACCTACCTACATGTCCATGTATTTCTTTCTAATAAATTTTATCTAGAACCGATGTATGTACAAGTAGGCATTTGCGCTCGCATTTGACAAAGCGAAGTGGACATTGGTGCGGTAAATAGATACTAACAAATTGAAACGTTGCATATTATTTTTTTACTTTTTTAGTACAAATACCATTAAAATAATGAGGTGTGGTCACCACATGACTTTATAATACGTATGAGTGTTTCAAATTATACAAAAGTTGTTATAAATTGCTTTAAATGTTCTTAGAAAAATAAACCTGTGATCAAGTGTGTTACATCAATCCAATTTTTAAAAAAAAATTACAAAAATTGTTCAAAATCCTATTCTAAGTACTTCTATTCTCGTCATAATTCTTTATAGAATGCATACTTTGCAAGATATTCGAAAAATGTGCTACTCGGTAAGAGTAAAAGTGTTATTTCCGGTCCGAATTTTGAAATTTTTTGCATACAAAAATTGTTCGAACTCGAACTCTAAATACTTTTGGGTTTATAAATCTGTATAGAATTTATACAAAAAATATTCCAAATCTACCTCTAAGTACTTCTGTACTCTTGATAAATATATATAGAATGCACAATTTACGACATATTTGCAAAAGTCGCTATCGAAAGGAGTAAAAGTGTTTCGTCCGGTCCGAATTTTAAAATTTTGTTTACAAAAGGTATTGAAAATTAAATTTGACATACTTTTATGCACGTATTGTACCTGCCTAGAAAGCATGACTTGCGAGATATTCGCAAAAAACTGATTTCCGATACGAGTAAAAGACTTACTTCCGGTAGGAATTTCAAAAAACCTTCTTCTAAAATTTAATTTTGAGTACATTTGAATTCTTAGTCAATTTGTTTAAACTTAGTGGTTGACGAAATATTGTACACGTAAATACAAAATTTGGAGTTGATAAGTAAGTAGTTTTAGTTTCCTGTTGATCTATTAGGAAATAATATTGTTTTATACAAATAGTAAAATGGTTTTAAAAACATTTATTTATACCTATGCTGTTGTATAGCTATATATTGTATTGTGTATATGTGAACATGCATTGTTAATTTAATGAATGATTACACTCACTTCCTTTTGCCAATTACGCATCAATTTTGTTTACATGTAGTTACCGTTGATTATTATTGACTTTATTGGCGTTCGTGAGAGAAAAAAAAGGTTTGTGGTCATTATTAATGTGGCTAAGTTTGGACAATTAACCTATTCCCCAAAGGAAACATTCATTCTCGTATCGGTAACTTTCGAAGAAATTAGACGTCATTTGTAATTATCTGTAATTACGGAACGCTTTCTTTAAAGACCCATGTCTATCTGTCTGAGAATTTCATCGAAAGAATCGTTAACAATATACCTCTAACAGCTTATTCAAGTCATTTACAATTCGTTGTAAAGAAAAATATGTCTTATATACATTTAATGTCTAGAGGTAATTTGTAGTATCTTCTTGGAACCGTTGTTATTGCACTTTCTTCGTTTATAGTTTAAGTGTCTACAAAATTAGGAAAGTTGATGAAAAGTATATAAATTTATCTTTACTGATAACCAAGTTTTGGATTAAGTATATATTTTAAACAAATTTAGAAAGCAAATGTAGCGGCTAACGTACAGCTGCGCCAAATTGCTGGACTTTTAGGAATACATAAGATGGGCATGGGTTATTTGCACGCAAGGGTCAGAAAATGTAACAGTAAAGTGAACTGGGCGCCAGGCAATGTTTGTCAGAGGCCCATTGCGCGCAAATTATTAAATGCGACCAACTATGCATAATCTTCTACTTATTATTTAACCAATAAATAAATGTATTGTCTGAAATAAAAGGACCTGAAGTGCGATTTCGAACATATAAAGGCCACGATTTTACTTTCTTATACGTAGTATAAGGAAGTATTATGATGATGAAAATTTTCGACCTCGAGATTTTTGCAGATGTCCACGTTTTGAAGTCCCCTGATACCGAAAAAGTGGTTTTTAAAAAATGTCTGTGTGTCTGTCTGTCTCTCTGTGTGTGTGTGACCACGATAGCGGCCAAACCGCTGTAGATATCAATTCCAAATTTTGTATTTACGTGTATAATCTATCTCTTGAGATCTGATTAGTTTTCCAGTAAAATCGGTAGACCGGAAGTAGCAGTTTACTTCAGCGAAAAAATCGAATTTTGCCAATATTTCGTCAACTACTAAGTTTAAACAAATTTATAAAGAATTCATATATACTTAAAATTAAAATTGAGAATAATTTTATTTAAAAAGTTTTTCGAAATTCCTACCAGAAGTAGGTCTTTTACTCTAATCGAAAATCAGTTTTTTGCGAATATTTCGCAAGTCATGCTTTTTAGACAAGTACGTTACGGATATAAAAGTATTTAAAACATAATTTTCAATATCTTTTGTATAAAAAAAATGTCAAAATTCAGACCAGAAGTACCACTTTTACTCTTATCGAATAGCGATTTTTTGCAAATATGTCGTAAGTTATGCATTCTATATATATATTTATCAAGAGTACAAAAGTATTTAAAACTGGATTTGCAATATTTTTTGTATATATGAAATTTCAAAATTCGGACCGGAAGTAGCACTTTTACTCTTAGCGAGGAGCACATTTTTTCGAATATCTTGCAAAGTATGCATTCTATAGCGATTTACTAAGAGAATGAAAGTACTTAGAATAGGATTTTGAATAAGTTTTGTATAAGAAAATTCTTAAAATTGTATAGTTTGAAACGCTCATACGTATAAGAAAGTCGTGTGGTGGCCACACCTCATTTTTTTTAAAAAATGTCTCTCTGTGTGTGTATGTGTATGTCAGTGTGTGTGTGTGTGTGTGTGTGTGTGACCGCGATAGCGGTCAAACCGCTATAGATATCAATTCCAAATTTTGTATTTACGAATATAATTTCCCTCTTGAGATCTGATTAGTTTTTCAGTAAAATCGGTAAACCGGAAGTAGCAGTTTACTACTTCAGTCAAAAAATCGAATTTTGCCAATATTTCGTCAACTACTAGGTTTAAACAAATTTATAAAGAATTCATATGTACTTAAAATTAAAATTGAGAACAATTTTATTTAAAAAGTTTTTGGAAGTTCCTACCGGAAGTAGGTCTTTTACTCCTATCGAAAATCAGGTTTTTGAGAATATTTCGCAAGTCATGCTTTTTAGACAGGTACGCTACGAATATAAAAGTATTTAAAACATAATTTTCAATATCTTTTGTATAAGAAAAATTTCAAAATTCAGACCGGAAGTACCACTTTTACTCTTATCGAATAGCGCCTTTTTGTAAATATGTCGTAAATTATGCATTCTATATATATTTATCAAGAGTATAAAAGTATTTATTGCTAGAATTGCAATATCTTTTGTATAAATGAAATTTCAAAACTCGAACCGGAAGTAACACACCTTTTTTCGAATATCTTGCAAAGTATGCATTCTATAACGATTTATTAAGAGAACAGAAGTACTTCGAATAGGATTTTGAATAATTTTTGTGAAAAGAATTCTTAAAATTCTATAATTTGAAACGCTCATACTTATAAGAAAGTCGTGTGGTGGCCACACCGCAATTTTTTATAGTAATAATCATTAACGTATTAAAAAATTGCAAACTTTTTTATAATCACCGACTTTTAATTTACTGTGAATTCATTCACTCAAGAAGTAAAATTAAATTTAAAAGGTTACTAAATTTTCTTATTTTGAAATAGTTTCCATTTTATACAATTACATTTTAGTTTCTTAGGAATTATTGTGATAAATATTACTTTTGAAGTCTCCTGATACCGAAAAAACGATTTTTGCGAACATATTACTCTCTATCTCATCTCCCATCGCCTCTCCCCCTCTCTCTATGTGTACGTATGTATATTAGCGGCCAAACGGCTAATGCTATCAATACCCAACTTTATACTTAGGAATATAATCTTCCTGTTGAGATCTGATTAGATTTTCAGTGCAATCAGTAGAACAGTCAATGAAATAATGAGGTGTGGCCCCCACACGACTTTATTTGGTATGAACGTTTCAAATTATACTTATTATAATTTCTGAGTACTTCTATTCTCCTAATAAATCTCTATAGAATGCATAATTTGCCAAATATTCGAAAAAAAGTGCTACTATGAAACACAGCCTCGCATACAGTCTGAATTTGAAATTTATGTTTTAAATATTTTTATACTCATAATGTACCTGTCTAGAAACCCGATTTTGCAAGATATTCGCAAAAAATTGATTTTCGATAAGAGTAAAAACAAAATGTTTTAAAAAATAGAAAAGTACTCCAAAGTAAATTTTGGAATGATTATATAAAAACATTGTCAAAATTTCTATCGGAAGTTAAGAATTAAAATTTCATGTGGAACAAATTTTATATAAAAAACACCGCAAATACATTCAGTCTTCTGCAACAAATAGGTCAGAAATGTATACAGGTAATAATCGAAAGGAGTAAGTTTTTACTTACTAAAGCTCATTTTTTGCAATTCTCAAATGATAAAGGGATTTTCACAATTTATTGCTATATTACATAATACACAACATAATATAACAATTGATTCGCCGTACAGTAACTTTATTGCATATGTATGTAAGAAAATTGTATCTATACGGAGATGCATAAGATCTAGTTGGTACCTTTCTATTTTCAAATATATTTACAATTTGTTCTTGTTTCATAATCATATACTAATCTTTACATATTTGTGTCCTCTGAAGCTATTGTAATCTGCAATTCCCAGCATTAAAAAGTAATGATGATATATAATCCATTATGTATGTCATATCGATTGTGATGAATGATAAATGTTTTTCAGAAGAAATGTTTCATTTGGGACCAAAGTAAAACCCCACATCCATTAATTAATACTAATAATTTTGTTTTTATATCCTGTTGCAGTTCCTCTATTTTCTCATTCTGGGCATAACAAAAACATTTGCATTTCTTTTAAAACGACTTGCTACCGCTTTATTTCTCTAATATTTACCATTAATAGATATAACATAGACAATTAATTTATTACTACGTACAAACTTTTGATACAGAAATACTGCAGATAGATACCACGCGATCATTTAAATTCTAAATTATAGCAGGCGGGATTTTTTTCATTAGGTTGTCCAGAATGTCAATTATTGATTAATTAACATTTTGAAACGTCACTTTGACAATTCAAATTGTAAATTAGTACTTATATACCAACTTAATTTAAATTTCACAGCCTGCTCTAATTTAGAATTTAAATGATCGCGCGGTAGTAGTAAACACAATAAAATAAGTAATTTGTTTATCTACACTGTTAAAAGTGGCCATATTTGTTAATAGAAGTTATAGTTAAGAATAGGGGAGGTTCTTCTTATTTAGAATCAATATTATAAAAGAAGATTGTCCCCAGCAGTAATTTTCATATTTGAAATATCAAAAGATATTAGTAAAATTGTTTAAATTTAATTTTTATTTGAATTATTAAAGCAATCACATACATTTGACCTAAACGGTTTATTTATAATGTTGTACTTGTATCTTATTTCCATTTGAATGTTTTTTGTCTAACTATAGTTAAAATTCTATAAGATAATTTGAAACAACAGTGTCCGTCAACCAAAGATAATAACGTAATTTTTCACATTTCTTAGTATTGGTTTAAATTTAACAAGCAATTATTTCAAACAATTGTAAAGCGGTATGTTGTAAGATTTGTAAACAAGGTATTGTATTAGAAACACAGAACATATTTGTGTCAATAAACTACGTATTGAAGATTGCTTTTTTATGCCGAACTCTGCTAGAGCTTATAAACACTTCACATATTGGTATATAAGCAATTTAGTAAATGTACATATATTTTTAGCACACATCGGGCTATACTACACACTGCCTGAGATAAGAAATAATTCCCGATTTTGGAAAAAGAATTCTGTTTTATCGATATTTGTATAAATTAAAACAAATTACCAAACTTAATCATCGCTCGGATTTTATCATTTTAGTAAGCCCATTTTATAAATAGACATACCATCTAGTAACGATATTTACAGATATTCATATAAATATAATGCAAGATATCTATCTGATAAGTAATTTCGTATTGGTTACGAATTTTTTTTACGACGAGTTTTCATTATACTAGAAAGTAAGGCATCTTTCAAATGAACACTTGAAATGTCAAACGCTGACTTTTAATCTGCCTTGAAAGGATTTGAAAATCTTTTCTCAAGTTCGGTGAGTTGTTTTGTTATGATATATGTGAACTTCTTTCTTGTAAAGGTGAAAATAATAAAATTTTCTTTCCAAGTTTATATTCTGCATCTTGAGTGCCATTCTTCATCCTTTTATTATTTTCACAAGACAAAAGGGTACAATCCAATTTTATCCGTACTCCAGTTAGGTCCTAATACAGAATTACTTCACGGTCAGTTGCTACTGTAGGCGGCTAGTAGCAGAATCTACCATGAGAACAATAGTTTAATAACAAAAAAAAACTTAAAAGAATTCTTGCGTTATCCCCATACCTCTTTTAATGTTTCACCGGCTGCCTTGCAAGTTCCTAATATACAGGGTGTTTGGTACATCGTTTTCCAAATTAAATTGGCCGACAGAAGGGATCTTTTGCTGCCTCTTATGTCCTAATAACTCAATATAGTCCCACGGGTTTCTTTCGACTTGTTAATTTTTATTTTGCAAAATCCCAAAATCCCGGAGGGTGGACACACTATTAATTATTATTCAATTGTGTGGAGGTATTAATCCTGAAAATTAGAGATAGTCCAGTTAAAATATCGTTCAAAATAGAGAAATCTGCAAAAAATAGCACAATTTTCTCAATAGTGTAATATGTTAAAGGTGTGTATTCTGAGCATAATTCTAGATTTGAGGGGTTCCCCGAGTCTCAGTGGCGCCGCTATCGCGAGGAACGCGTTTACTTCTATATCTCGAAAACGGTTCGGTTTATACAAAAAACTATAGAAACCTTTTCTCTTATAAATTGAATTACTTAACTTTTTATTCAAAATATTTTTTTCTAGCATAGATATTTTCCGAGTTATTTCGTTAGAAATGTCCAAACTTCCTTACTTTCGTCTTTTTTCGCCTCTATCTCGCTAACTGTTCTCTCTTTTGGAATCTTACCTACTATCTGTGTGTTGCCTATTTGCCATGTGAGAGTGACCGCTGTGTCTTTTTAACAGATTACTCAAGTAAAAATTAATAGTTAATTGTGGAAGTTACACTGTTCTGTTAAGCAAATCGTGAGGATTTCATTTGTTAAAATGCCGGTTTGAAAAAGTGAGTAATTCACTGATTAAATGAGTTAAACGTAGACATATAGTGTCAACATGAAATGAATATACACCTGTCTTTTTCCTCATCGTTATAAAGAAATAACATACAGCAAAAATACACTCTTCTTGTTTTTGCTCACTGGGTCGCTGAACTGTTTATTCTTATTGATAAATATTATATTGGAGGAACTGCGTTGCGATGAATACGAGACTTAAAGTACATAAAAATAAATAAATATTTGTTTACAGTTACCTTAGAGTAAGTTATCAATCCATCTAATATTAAACACTACGTGTTTTCATCTCCTTTTTATGCACATACTCGTAAGAAGTGTTGGTTTTTAAAAAAACGGGAATATTTTCATAACATGAATACGAGACAAAAAGTATTGAAGGAAAAACTATCAACAAAGAATCAAACACTGATTCCGAAAAACCAGGAAGGTTTAAATAATAGTTATATTAGTATTGAATACAATAATGATACTAACGATAAAAATATTTATGAGAAATGTGATTTGAATACTATTATATTAGCTTTACGTAATAAATTAGCAGAACGAGATAATGAAAAGGTTTTGCTTTTAGAAGCAAAAACTGCCCTTATTAATGAAAGAGAGGCATTACAAAGTGAGATAGTTAATTATGAGACAATAATTAAACAACAAAACGATATTATTGAAAAATTATCACAAAATCGAATTTTTTTTAATGATGCAACTACCCAAACCTCTGATATTAAAAATCATCAAGACAACGGAACTCAAACTGTGGATTTAAATTCAAATTTTAAGAAGTTCAATACGAATATTACACTCGCAAATTGTGGTATTAACGATGAAAGAAAAAATAAACAAGTGGAAGCCATTGAAAATAATGAACTGAGTGATAACCCACAAAGAAAACTAGTATTGTTGTCGGATAGTCATGGAAGATCTTATAGTCAAATGTTAAAAAACAAAGTGGGAACGACTGATCCTACAATAGGAATAGTGAAGCCGGGTGCAAAATTAGTTAATATCATTGAAAACCTTGAGAACGCAGTCAAAGAACTGACCAAATCAGATATTTTAATAATAATGGGTGGCTCGAATGATATGGAGGATTGTGGTGATAGTGTCAGTATACAGAACTTATTGAACACATTTGAAAAGATAATGGCAACAACTACCCGAACAAATATAATAATTAGTACTATTCCGTTTGTGTTAAGTAAAAGATATCTCAATAAGGTCATAGAGCATATTAACCATCGCATATATAGCATGGCGAAAAAATATAATCACGTAAATATTTTTTGTATAAATAACTTAATATGCGCTGGGAGTTATGTTAGAGATGGCATCCATTTACAGTATCAAATCAAAAAATATGTTAGCAAACAATTGTTTGGAGTTATAAAAGATATAATAGAACCAAAGACTGTCCAAAAAAATGGTATTTTTTTAGAAGAAATTTGGAAGTTGAGGAGGATTCAATAAATATGTCAATTGTGCATCAAAATGTCCAATGTATCAACAACAAAATAAACGAACTTGATGTGTTTCTGGAAAGTGGTTGTGATGTGTTTTGTGTTTCCGAACACTGGTGTGTCGGGAATGATATTGAGAAGCTAAAAATAGAAAACTTTAGTTTAATAGATTATTATGGTAGAAAAAACAGGAAACATGGGGGGGTAGCAATATATGTGCGTAATAACATAGCCAAATTTAGTAGTGGCATTGATGCAGTCAGGAATGTTTCGGTTGATATTGATTTTGAGTGTGTTGTGACTAGGGTTCAGCTGCCCAATTTAAAATTGCTGGTAGCAGCGATTTATAGGAGCAATAAAGGTAGTTTTTCTGTTTTTTTGGATAGGCTCAATCAAGTGTTGGAAATCTTACAGAATTTTACAGGGTATAGTATTGTTCTGTGTGGGGACTATAATATTAACTTTTTGTCTTCTTCAAGTGAATTAGAAACATTTAGAGATTTACTATCGGCACATAATATTATTATAACCTTGAGTGAGCCTACGAGAAAAAGTAGTTGCTTAGATAATATATGTATTAGTTCAGAGTTAATGGGATTTGAGGTTGCTGTTGTTCATAATGGTTTATCTGATCATTCAGCCCAGTTGCTTGTATTTCCAATAATGCCTGAAATTCCTCCTTCTAATACCTTAAGCATATCATATAGACAAATAAAAAATAAAAATAAAATAGAAAATTTCAAGGAAGTGCTGGGGCAACTGAATTGGGCAAGAATTATTGATCATGTGGACGTTGACCGACAATGGGAAGGGTTTATTGATACCATTAAGTATAATTTTGAGATTGCTTTTCCTTTGGTACATAAAAAAATTAAAGACGGGGGGGTTCATAATGCATGGATCACAACTGGAATAAGGGTGTCTGCACTAAGGTTGAAGGAGTTATACAAAACTACGTTAACCGGAAATGTTGTAAATATAGATTACTATAAAAAATATAAAACTGTATATAAAAAAGTAATTGCAAGCGCTAAGCTATTGCATAACAACCGAATTATGTCACAGTCGTCAAACAAGGTTCGCGCTGCGTGGAATATTATAGGCTCATATACTGGCTCGGGGGAGAAGGCGAAGGGGAATTCTGCCATAATCGTAAAGGAGGAAACTGTCACGGATCCGAAACTGGTTGCAGAACATTTTAATGACTACTTCCATGGCGTGGCAGACGGTTTGCTCGCCACAGGTTCCCGAGTTGAGCGGTTTGATGAAGTTGGTTCGGCTTCGATGAATTCTTTTTTCTTTGAGCCTGTCTATGAACAAGAAGTTAAACAGATTATATGCCAACTTAAAAATACACACTCATATGGTGAGGATCAAATTAGTACTAATTTGCTGAAGTGTTGTGCTGATGAAGTAGTTGCGCCATTGACACGGCTTATAAATCAGTCCGTAGTTCGTGGCAAATTCCCAATGGTATTCAAGGTTTCAAGAATTAAACCTATTCCTAAGGGTGATTCAGAGCGGGTCGTGAGCAACTATCGTCCCGTATCTCTGCTGAGCTCGTTCTCAAAAGTATTTGAGAAAGCAATGGCAGTAAGACTATTACAGTTCTTAGAGAAATATAGGTTACTGAATGATCGACAGTTTGGTTTCCGAAGGGGTTACAGCACGTCGGCTGCGATAGCGTGTTTCCTCGATTTATTATATAGTGACATTGATGCGGGGAACTTGTCTTTCGGTATATTTTTGGATCTCAGCAAAGTGTTTGATCTGGTCAACCATGAAATACTGCTTCGTAAGTTGCACAGGTATGGTATAAGGGGCAATGTATTGGAATGGTTTAGAAGCTATCTGAGTAATCGTGTGCACTACGTAGAAATAAATGGTCATCGCTCTAGGAAATTGCCTCTAAATAGAGGGGTGCCTCAAGGAAGTGTTCTTGGCCCCCTATTATATATAATATATGTCAATGACTTTAACATAGACAAAAGTGTCTTGTATGCAGATGATACGTCCCTGCTGGTGAGTGCTACAACAAAACCGGGTGTGTTAAAAACTGCCGAACATAATATGACTATCATCGGGGATTATATGTTGGCTAATGATTTGGTTGTGAATAATAACAAAACAGCATTTATAGAGTTTAGAGCTGCAACATATGATAGGACGGAGTCTAGCCTACTTAGATACGGTAAGAGTATTGCTCAGGTAGATAGCATTAAGTTCTTGGGTCTTACGATTGACTATGCTTGTAAGTGGAGGGAACATATCAATAATTTATGCAATAGACTGACGCCCATGTGTTTTGTTCTCAGGAGGCTAAGGGTGGAAGTGGGTTTTGATGTGCTGCTATCGTTTTATCATGGTCACTTTCATTCGGTGTTATCTTATGCAATTATAGCGTGGGGATCCTCTCCAGATTTCAATCGAGTTTTTAAAATACAAAAACGTGCAATACGAGCAATGAATGGACTTAGCTATAGAACAAGTTGTAGAGATTATTTTGCTTATATGGGGATATTGTCCCTGCCATGCGTTTATATAATGCAATTATTATTGTATGCTTGGAATAATATTGATAAAATGAAAAAATTGGGTAGCTATCACACGTACAACACACGCCATGGGTCGGTGCTTGAACTTCCTAAACATAGATTGTCATTTTACGAGCGCGGTCCTCATTACTTGGCCATAAAAGCTTACAATAAGTTGCCAGAGCGTTTTAAGTCGGGAAGTGTCGGTGTTTTTGGGAGTTCCATTAAACGGTTCTTGCTGCAAAAATGCTACTACTCACTGGATGAATTTTTCAATGATAAGAGTGATTAGCATATTTCGTTATTCACTGTTTGTTTTCTCTTTTTTTTTTTGTTAGTGTATATATACTGATCTGTATTTTGTGCTCTTTTTTTCTCTATTGTTGTGTGTTAAGTCATTTTTTTTATATATATTGTAACTGACATTGTGACTGACATTGTGACTTACCCTATACTACATATGTAGTCTACTGGACCAATAAATTATTATTATTATTATTATTATTATTATTATTATTATTATTATTATCAAACTTATAAATCATTTGATTACCTACGTCTTTTGTCTGAAACTTTTTTACCTACTGACAATAATTTGGTAGTTATTGCTTAGTTTATCGTTCGAACTCCGCGCTATTGTCTTTAGGCGTGTTCAAGGACGCGCCATGGCATGGATTAGGTTAGGTTATTAATAAAAAAGTTAAGCAATTCAATTTATAAGAGAAAAGGTTTGTATAGTTTTTTTTGTGTTAACCGAACCGTTCTCGAGATGCAGAATTAAAAGCGTTCCTCGCGTACGGCGCCACTGATATTCGGGGAACCCATCAAATCTAGAATTATATGCTCAGAGTACACCCCTTTAACATATTACACTATCGAGCATTATTTTTGCAGCTTGATTCACAGTTTGAATGGACTAAGATGGGTACCAATTTAATCAGATTGAATTTTTTGTGGAAACCTTTTTTTGCAACGAAGTACTCTCAACTTCATAAGAAATGTACTTAATTTTATTATAGAGGGCTGCACATGTAAACTATTAAATAATTGATGCCAAACGCTTATAATATTTCACAATCCATACGTTTCTATATAATTTATTCGTTTTTACTATGAATAAATTCCGCTAAACTTTTTCCATGCGTTTTACATGGACATGAATTGTCGGGAATTATGCGGTCACCATTTTATATATGCATTCTTCGAATTATTATGCTGACTCGCGTGTCTAAACATTACTACAAAACGTTGTTTCCATTATGTTCCGCTGAATGAATTCTGCAATAAGTTTCCTATTTATTTATTTATGAAGAAAAGTTCACACACATCTTGCGGTTTTCAATGGGCGACGTAGATAACTTTAAACACGAGCATAAATATTTACAAATTCCTTAGAATTGATTCATTAATCCATGTGGATGGTATATTTATTATTCCTACGATTATAAATACTAACGTTGTCATTATATTAATTACGATAATATGATGGGATTTGCGATGTATACAAAACAGTGATCAATTGTAACGGAAAGTTCATTGTTTTTATTTAATTTAAATGCTACTTAAAATACAGTTTGTAGCAAAGTTATTAATACCTTGAAATAATTTGTTGATAAAGAATATACGGTATCAATTTTTGAAAACTGAGAATTGCCGAAATTTTCAATTATACAGATAGAACCACCGGCCATCTGCCTATAGGGAATTGTATGCAGTACACATTTATATGTACGTATACCTATGTTATCAGAAGCGTTGTCTATGCCGACGCTAGGGATCGACAGTCAACCGCGTCAGTCGTGTCTTGACTGCGGTGGAGTATACTCATAGTTGGTCGAACTTGCAAAAATACGCAAATTCTTGCTGTCTGCATCTTTAGGGTTTAGAATTATTTAGAGCTCAGTATTTTTTTCTGTTTTTTTACCGATATTCATTTACGTATTTACTATGCCGTTAGTTTATAGTAAAGAAGAAAAAATAAATATTATTAAATGGTATTACTCATCTCAAGGAGGTACGCAAGAAGTGATTGGTCGTTTTGTTTTTTCGTTTCCTGATCGTCCAGTTCCCTGCCGTCGGACGATACTAGATATCATACATCGTTTTGAAAAGTCGGGCTGCATTAATGGATGTTCGAAATGCTATCAGAGTAATTTCCATCCTATTTCGGAGGAAAGAATAGAGAAGGAAGTCAGTGTATGCGCCTTTGTAGAATCAAGTGAGCCCTGCTCTAGCCGCCAAATTTCTGAACAATTAGGTATTCCAAAAACCACAGTTAGGCGTATATTACACAAAAAGAAATATAAGTGTTATAAGGTTAGAAAAAATCAAGAAATATTCCCAGATGACCAGTTTAGACGTCTCGAATTTTGTGAGGCTATTAGAGAAAAATGTGATAATGATGATAATTTTACACGAAATATTTTGTTCACTGACGAATCAACATTTTCCCTTCACAAACGCCATAATCCATCTGCCGTTCGCTACTGGTCTCAGAAAAACAAACATTTGAGCAGGGATGTCAACACTCAATATCCACAGAAACTAAATGTCTGGGCAGGAATCTTAGGGGATCACATCATAGGGCCATTTTTCCTAAACGGAACATTAAATGCGCAGTCATATTTACAATTACTGCAAAATCATATTGTTCCTGCAGTGCGTGACCTTGCTGTAAACTTTAATGATATTTGGTTTCAGCAAGATGGCTGCCCAGCTCATAATGCCAGAATAGTACAAGAATGTCTTTCATTGCATTTTCCACATACCATTAGCACTAGAGGTAATATTTCTTGGCCGCCTAGATCCCCTGACTTAACGCCATGTGATTTTTTCCTTTGGGGATATTTGAATGAAACCATTTATGTACACCAGAATGAAAGACCCCGCACATTAGATGATTTACGAATGCGAATTACACAACTCTGTAATAGTATTTCACCTGTAACTCTCTCTAATGTACGTAGAGAATTTTACAACAGACTGGGCTACTGTGAGGCAAACAATGGAGGCTTGTTTGAAAGAGATATTTATTAGCCTCTAGAATTCTATTTTATTTTCTCTAGAATTTTTTTTGTTTGACATCAATTATTACTTTTTGAACGTTTTTTAATTTCTCCATGTTGCTTCCTTTTTAGAATTATTTTTCTTATTTTCTCTTGGTTTAGTAATTTGCAATTTAATTTTATTTAACTAGGTACATTCAGAATCACTAGTTACTACTTCTTTGGAATCTCAAACCTTCGTTTTCATTACAAATCTACTACTAATATTTCTACAACACGAAACATTATGCCGATCATTGATTCTTACAAATATCTACGAAATGAAATGGCAATATCTGTGTCATATTTAAAGATTAAATATGCTTTATCGACGGATGTGTATTTATTTCTTTTTACGCCACAAATTATTATTGCCGGTACGTAGATATATACGTAGGCGTATATAAATGTGTACTGCATACAATTCCCTATAGGCAGATGGCCGGTGGTTCTATCTGTATATGCAGGGTGGTTCACCGGGAAATGAATCGATCGATTGCGGAAAAACTGTAGCTAGGAATGATCTGAAATTTTGACAATATACTAAAGTCGATGGGGGCCATTCGCCTAAAATATTTTCAAGGTGGCGGCACTTCGGGCTATGCCGGAAGTAGGCACAAACTTCCCAAGGTTAAATAAAATACCTTGTATATTGTGAGGTTTTTACATTCTACGTGAAATTCTAAATACTCGTATATATCTAAGTGTAACCTTTTTGACTTATTGAAATTCTTATGTTAAATTTGACGTATGCAGGCAGAAAATCGATAGCACTTTTTCCATATAAAGATGAATTTATTATTTAATTTGAAGTAAATTCTCTCAAACAGGTGGTCTAATTAAATACTATTTGTATAAAATTGTTACAATTATTTATACAGAGCGTGCGAATAATACGCCTGAAAACGAATTTGGAAAAATTACCAAACGACAATTTTTTTTTAAATGTGTTTACAAAATTATAAATTGTCATTTGTTGAAAAAATGTCATATACCTTATCATAATTTCAATATGTCATTGCGGGGCGCTTAAATTATACAAACGATGATTATTTAAATTTATTTATTATTTATGGGGAATGTAATAAAGTTACGTCAAGAACATGTGATACATTTAATTTTAAGTACATATGAATTCTTTATAAATTTGTCTAAACTTAGTAGTTGACGAAATATTGGCAAAATCCGAGTTTTTCACTGAAGTAAACTACTGCTTCCGGTGTGTTGAATTTGCTGAAAATCTAATCAGTTCTCAAGAGGGAGATTATACTACTAAATGCAAAATTTGGAATAGATAGCTATAGCGGTTTGACCACTATCGTGGTCACAGACACACAGACAGACAGACATTTTTTTAAAACCACTTTTCTGGTATCAGGGGACTGCAAAACGTGGACATCTGCAAAAATCTCGAGGTCGAAAATTTTCATCATCACAATACTTCCTTATACTACGTATAAGAAAGTAAAATGTTACTAACAAATGAAATTAATTTTTCTAACATTAATTATTAACGACAAATAAGTCATACGCTAAAAAAATTGTATTGTTCGTAAATATGATTATTAAATTAAAATTAAATGTATGCTTTTATGCATAAATATCGTTTTATTTAACTCTTGAAATATAAACAAAGATTCGACTTTATTCTTCAACTGATCAAAACATAAATACATAAATTATTTTACAATATTCAACTGGAAATGTTCCGCATTTTTCCGCATTAAAATATACACCTAATTTAAAAGTGCATAGTTGTTTAGTAGAACAGTATTTTCTCTCTTCTGTCAGCACATACCGCATACCTTTTCATCTTTTCTGCATACAATTAGCATTAACAAGCAACAGCCTGTGTGAATTAACTTCTTTCAATGGTCTCACCTTGGTTTGCGAAGTGCGCATCTTGCAGTCAGTTTTCTAGCGTGAGCTGTTTATTTTATGCAAATGAAAAATCAGCGAGCGGAAATTTAATTGTTTGACTTTCCTTCCGAGTATATAGCGTGTATTTGACGTCGACGAAACTGTATGAATATGCGGACCACAAGTGGTCTTCTCGTCGTTCATTCAATGAAAACTGACTGTGCATATAGTATGTGCTCAGGTATTGTGTAGTGTGTACGAGAGAATATATTAACAATGGTAATTTGGTGTGCGAGTTTTCTATCGGTTTCCAACACGCCAGGCAAATTTGAAAACTTTTGTACAATTCTAAATGTGGATGATTCTGAAATTATTATTAATACGCTAATATGTGTTTGAAATGTAATCTATTTTCTTTTATTATTTAAAACCTGGGAATATCTTCGTAAATAATTCAGTTTCTGTAAGCAGTATACTGAGTGATACGTATTTGTCGGATCATAGATATATAAAAATTAATAAAAGCTTATTGGAAATTTGATATTACTAGTCAAGCTGCAAACGATCTAAACTGTAAAAAAATAAACCTGTGAGTAAATGTGTTCCTTCAGGTCCATTTTGAATTTTTTTATATAAAAATTATTCAAACTCCTGTTTTTAGTACTTACATACTCATACTAAATATTTATAGAATGCATAATCTGCGACATATTTGCAAAACACTGGTTTACGAAAAGACAAAAAGACCTATACTTCCAGTAGGAACTTCGAAAGAGTTATTTAACGAACAAGTGTATTAATGCAGACGATTAATAATAGACATATTAATTAATTATCGATATTATTAATCGCATTTTAATATGTGACTTAGTTACAATATTTTTCCGCCGACCGTATTTTTAATAAAATAGATAGCGCTAGATTTTTTAAATTTTTATTAAACGACTAAACTTAATACAAACTACACTGTCTACTCATTAATTACAAATAGTTTATTTTCTTTATATTTGCAGATATTTGTATTTATATTAGAAATAGTACTGTGTTATTAAAATTGAAATAGGGCACATTAAAATTATCTGACGTATGATTTTCAGACTTTAAATTTAGGTTTATACCTTTATTTTGTATATTTATGATATAACTAGTGTGACAAGTTTTTGTTTGAGTTTCATTGAAGATTTTTTCAGCTGTAGTAACTTTATTTTGTAAGGAATTTTTAATATATCCTTCTGCAACAGCAGTGGCTTTACAACCTCCTATGCCCGGTTGCACCGACCTCTGTTAAACTAGTATTAGTTAATCTTGATTAGCAAATGCTCGGTTAGGCGTATTTTCGTTGCACCAACCGTGATTTGTCCTAACAGCGAATTACCTAACATGGGTTAACAAATTCGACGTTAGAGGTCGATTAAAGTTAATTTTAACCTAAAAAGTTCTTGTAAAGTAACATTGGACGTTCTAGTTTTTGTTTATCTTGTGTCCAGTACTGTAAATAATTATAATAATCATGTCTAGTGTTACTGATAATACAAATATTACATCATCGTCATCATCATCTGATGAAGAAATACTAGAGCTAATAAATATGCTGCCAAGACCAAAACTGTATCGAAACAGAAATAACCCCATGGAAGATTTCGACGATGTGGACTTTAAAATAAGGTATAGGTTTTCAAAAGAAATAGTCCAAAAAATGATTACAATATTTGATTTGAATTATCTTGAATATAACAACAACAGAAATCATCCTATACAGCCAATTACACAGTTGTTAGTAACATTGCGATTCTTCGCAACTGGCACTTTCCAACAAGTAATACGTGATCATATAAATATTCATAAATCGAAGTACAACTAAACTTCAGTAGAACATTAACAACCAAAGTAAACTAATTTCATAATATACTCCCTACCTAATATTTTATGATAGGAATTGTACACAAAATATGCATAGACATGTCATTTCAAAGAAATCATTGTTGAAGTACCAGATGTCTTTATTTTAAAAATGGTTTTCAAGTTACTATAATGATATACCCTAATAAAACGCAGATATGTTTGGAAATTCCCATGACAAATGTTCACAAATTTAAATCTTACTTAAAATGTACAGACCAATAACGGTATAAAACGTCAGACATTTTAATGACGTCAGATTCTTGCGTTGTCAAACGCTCTGTTAACTAATCGACATCAACTATTTGTTGGTGCAACGAGAAAGAAAATTAATCCGGATGAGCTCTTAACATAGCGTTAACTAACATAGGTTAACACACTTAACAACGGATATTGGTGCAACCGGGCACTAGTCGTTTAATAGCTGCAAAATCAGCTCCATGGTCACATAGAGAATACAATTAGACTATGTGGTTTCTAATTGGGCTCAAATGAAAAAAAAAACTACAATTAAAATATTTTTTTTTAATCAAAACTTATTCAAAATCCTATTCTAAGTACTTTCATTCTCTTAATAAATCGCTATAGAATGCATACTTTGCAAGATATTCGAAAAAAAGTGCTACTCGCTAAGAGTAAAAGTGCTACTTCCGGTCCGCATTTTGAAATTTCATGTATACAAAAAATATCCAACTCTAAATACTTTTGTACTCTTAATAAATATATATATATATATATATGTATATACAGTGAAATCTCCCTTGAGCGGACACCAACGGGACCGATTGAAAGTGTCCGTTCAAGAGGGGTGTCCGCCTAACAGAAATATGACAAAAAATATATTTTTTAATGAAAACTGTAATTGGAAATTGGGAATTTAAAACGTATACAGGGTGAGTCATTAGTAGCCGCTTTTTCGATTGCTCTTTTGTGTTTTAAATAAAAGAAAAAACAGCTAGTGGAATATCCATGGTTGCTTGTGGCGCATATTGTAAAAATACTTTAAGCTCTAGCGCACTTCCGGTTTCACCGGAAATGCACGAAACTTAATTTTTTTAAATGACCCACCCTATATATTTTTGGATTTTCTTGTACTGCATTAGATTATTTGTTCGAATGTTTTTTCATTTTCAAAATTGAGCCAATAGTTTTTGAGTTATTAATTTTTTTTGAAAATATTTTACCAAAACACGTGTTCAGAAAAAAATCATATTCACATTGTTTTTAAAAGCAAAAATATTAGCTTTGGTGGTGCTTGTAGCCAAGAAAATTCTGCATCATTTGGTAAAGTTGTACTCGACAATACCTCAATAAACTTTGTTTTTTCAAAGCCTACTTCCTAAAATTTTCACATAGCAAAAACTTATTTTTTTTAAATGGAACACCCAGTATTTTATTGAGGCATGTTGTTCCTTTTTTTATTCTCTTTCATTTTTGTTAACAATGTTCTATACCTATCTTTTGTAATTTCTGAGATAATCACTATAGGAGCAATTAGCGGTCAATTAAAGAACTACGAGCGCTGTTGTTCTATGCACCAAAATATTCGTTCAACCAATGGAAGGCAGGGATGGTGCAGGATTTCCTTTGTCAACTGTCAAACAAAGTAAATGTTATATCCAACTATCTCAAAAGTAATAATTTTATAGAATGAAGAGCATTGCATTTCAATTTTTTAATTCCGGCAATATCCAGTTGCAGTATTTCATTTTTAACACTATTGGTTAACATCGAAGTAAAATAAAGGTTATGTTTACTGACATATTTGAAGATGTCTTCAAAAAGTTTTTAAATTCCGTTCGTAGATAGCGAAGATACTCTCCCCCATTAACATTTTCATAAAAGAAGTAAGGTTCAATTAACTACCCACTATTCCTCCCCACAGTGTTAATGACCAACGATTTTGAAAGTTTACAGGTGTGATAAAGTGGGGGATTTTATGTGTTATAATAACGGAAATTGTGACGATGAACGTATTCACTTGAATAGAAGGTTTCGTTGGTAAACAACAAAAAATTGAGAAAGCCAGGATAGTTTATTTGCTACCAATTAACAAAAATGTAAGCGATTCTGAAAATTTCTTTCATCTAACCCTGTGTATGAATATGCTACGAGTGAATTTCGTATTTCCTAATTATTCTGGATTCTCAAATTTTACTTACATCTAACTGCCGACTAATTTTCGTAGTACTAGTATGGGGGTGTTCAACTACACTCGCAAGTACCATAAGCGTCTTATCCTCACCAGTTTTTGCTTTTTCCGCTCTTTCTTTCATATTCAATGCTTTCTGTTCACTCAAACCGTCCACTTTATATTTTCAAAGGTTTCTGGCTTCGGTTGACTTCTACCAGGGATCGCTGTGCATAAAGTCTGGATGCTAGCAAAGAGTTTCTTTCAGATTCACCCAAAATGTCAATCATATATTAACTCTATTAACTCTTCATAGGAATAATTCGTTTGGATGATAACTAATAGCGATGCTTTTATAAGTTTGACATAAATGTATACCGACTTTCTTTAACAGTTGACTCAGGCAGTCAGCCGCATTCCAGCCTTTATTGGACCAATATTTGGGTGCAGAGAACAACGCCCGTAGTTCTTTAATTGACCGCTAATTGCTCGTATAGTTATTATCTCAAAAATTAGAAAAGATAGATATAGGACATTGTTAACAAAAATGAAAGAGAATAAAAAAAGGAAGAAAATGACTCAATAAAATACTGGGTGTTCCATTTAAAAAAAATAAGTTTTTGGTATGTGAAAATTTCAGGAAGTAGGCTTTGAAAAAACAAAGTTTCTTGAGGTATTGTCGAGTGCAACTTTACCAAATAATGCAGAATTTTCTTGGCTACAAGCACCACCAAAGTCACTGTTTTTACTTTTAAAAACAATGTGAAAATGATTTTTTTCTGAACACGTGTTTTAGTCAAATATTTTCAAAAAAAATTAATAACTCAAAAACTATTGGCTCAATTTTGAAAAAGAGAAAACAGTCGAACAGACAATTTAAAGCAGTACAAGAAAATCCAAAAATATATATTGTGAGTCGTTTAAAAAAATTAAGTTTTGTGCATTTCCGGTAAAACCGGAAGTGCGTCAGAGCTTAAAGTATTTTTACAATATGCGCCACAAGCAACCATTGGTCCTTCACTAATTGCTTTTTCTTTTATTTAAAACACAAAAGAGCAATCCAAGAAGCGGCTACTAATGACTCACCCTGTATAAATGTAAATGTTTTTAAAATAAACACAAAACTTAAAACTGAAGGAAAAAATAAGGATTTGTTACTTTACAAAATATAATAGAATGTAGTAATACATAAAATGAAATGTTACTTTAATGGCGCAAAAATTCAGATATTGTTGTTTGTCTCCACTTTTTCTTTAAAATGGCATCCAGTAATTTGTAATTTGTAAAGAACCTCCAACGACTCTGTATCTCAGTGATTTTCGGCAAAACGTTTAAACTGATTGATTAGGGTAATAGCGTCACCATGGGATAGCGTCTGTTGGTACTGGAACTTCACCGACATCAGAATCTTCGGAAAGTTCTTGTATTTCAACTGGATTTTGAACTTCCAGTCCTGTTTCGGATCTTCAAGATGCAAAATTTTCACTAGGTTCAAGAAATTATTAAGTTGCACTATCAGTCAATTCCAAAAATTCTTATTTTTGAGGATATCTGCAAGTACGTTAAGTGGTAAGTCATCTTCTGGATCAGATGTAACTACCTCAGCTAACTGGTATTCACTTCGAATATTTTCATGCTTAAATCCTTCTTTACGAAAGCAGTTTTTAACTGTTTCCTTGGTTACTTGGTTCTTAATTAACTCAAAAGCTGTACCAGCAGTTTCAGTGTTCACCAGCAGGTGTTGTAATTTTATACTTCGGTAATAAGTTCTGAAGTTTTTTATAATCTCTTGATCTACTGATTGACAAGCTAATGTACAATTAGGGATCAGAAGAAAGTTTTATATTTTTTAATCGAACATCTTTTGGATGAGATCCCGCATTGTCTAAAAATAACAAAATGATTCTTGTTTATTTTGCCATTTTCCAATCTAGGTCTTGCAACCACTTTGTCATAATTTGTTTTTTGTCCGTTTATGAGAACATTTTCTTGTGTCCGCGTCCGTTCAAGAGAATGTCCGTCCAAGAGGGAGTTAACCCAATGCAAATTATATGAGAGTCGGTCAGGACCATGAGAAACTGTCCGTCCAAGAAAGGTGTCCGTGTAAGAGGGGTGTCCGCGAAGGGGAATTTCACTGTATATAGAATGCATAATTTACGACATATTTGCAAAAAATCGCTATTCGGTAAGAGTAAAAGTGGTACTTCCGGTCCAAATTTTGAATTTTTTTTTAAACAAAACGTATTTAAAATTATAATATAAATACTTTTATACTCGTAATGTACCTGCCTAGAAAGCATGACTTGCGAGATATTCGCAAAAAACTGATTTTCGATAAGAGTAAAAGACCTACTTACGGTTGGAATTTCGAAAAACTTTTTTAAGACGATTTGTCTCAAATTTAATTTTGAGTACATTTGAATTCTTTATAAATTTGTTTAAACTTAGTAATTGACGAAATATTTGCAAAATTCGATTTTTTTCACTGAAGTAAACTACTACTTCCGGTCTACCGATTTTACTGAAAAACTAATCAGATCTCAAGAGGGAGATTATACACGTGAATACAAAATTTGGAATAGATATCTGCAGCGGTTTGACCGCTATCGGTCATACAGACACACAGACATTTTTTAAAAACCACTTTTTTGGTATCAGGGGACTTCAAAACGTGGACATCTGCAAAAATCTCGATTCGAAAATTTTCGTCATCACAATACTTCCTTATACTACGTATAAGAAAGTAAAACGACAATACAAAAAACTATTTAGAATTTCCAAAATACAATCGCAGAAATATCAATGCAACAAATGTTTGACTTCCAAGCCTGTTTCGTAGTTTAATGCCAACATAAGCAGCAGCTGAAAACGCACGCTCAGGTTCTACACTGATTGGAGGAATAGACAGTAGATATTTATATGCTAATTCTAAGTGATATCCACGAACTCCACAATTTTTTTACCAACCCCGATTCATTTTGTACTTCAGGATATGGGAATTCCATGATCTCATTAATTTCTAGCTGTAACTTTTCCTTTAGTGTCAATTGGGGTTGGGAGGTTTGTTGCCTTGACTCATCATCTGTTTCTGATCCTGACCTTTCTTCCTCTTCCGTGTCATCTAGACTATTTAGTCTTTTAACAATACCCTTTATTTGCTTCCTCACTAAAGCCTGTGTAAGAACTGGAAATAAGGCAAGCCAGCCCAAATCCGATAATAATTGATTTTCATCATTTTTTCGTGGATTTTGTAAATAATTCAATACACCAGTTAAATCATCACTTCGTCGTTGCTTTATACGTTCCACTAAGGATGTTTTCATGTTATTCGCGAGTGCTGAGTTTTTGCTAGACAATAGTTTTATAAGAAATTTTAAAACGGCATCAGCTGTGCATAAATTAGCATCTCGCCGACAGATTGATTCTACTGTTAATTTAATTGGTGTCAGCACATCAACAATTTTATTTACCAAGTCAAAATCAGCATCTTCTAAACGGATTGGATGATTGAAATCTATAAGAGCTTTTTGAATGCAGGTTTTTAAAAGAGAAAATTGTTCCAGCATGGTTAAAAGACTATTCCACCTGGTTTTACAGTCCAAAAGTTCATGTTCAATCTTCACATATTTTTGAACTACTGTTTCATTTTAGATAAAAGAAGTGAATTACAAAAATATTAGATTGTTGTTCAAAAACTATAAAATAAAACCATTAATTTTGGATAAGAATGTACTATGCTTAATTTCAAATTTGCCGCCATTTAATTTAGTACCTGAAAATTTCAAGAGATGAGTCTGATAGGGTTACAAAATTTAGTATTTAGTTACCCATCTCCTATGTATAAGTTATCTATGGTTAGAACTGTTCTATCAGGTCGGTTCAGTCGCGCGCATAGTTACTTTCCAAGTGAGCCTAGATCCAGTGCATTGAAATTTAGTGAACCGGCTCCCTCGGTTCCCTGTTGGGATTCGGTTCACTGAATCGGTTCGTTCGCGAACGACCCACTTCTAATGTATTGTATGTTGTATGTATGTTTAACGTCTTTATTTTCTTGATATGTTGTTACTCGATGAAAGTTATGATAAGGCATTAAAAAAAGTTATTTTTATTATTCCTGTAATAAACTGTTGGTCATTATAGGCGGAGTGATTAATGTGATTATAAACGAATTCTACTCTATTTTGAGTAAACCCAAATATTTTATTATACTAAATAAATATACAACACTAACAAACTTTGTAACGATAAGGTACTCGTATACCTACCTAACTTCTGCAGTTTAAATATCAATCACATGAATCACCCACATACATTCATGTAAATATGTATGTTACAACATCCACTATATGAACTCAGACCACTCCACGTTCTTGAGCAATGATTCAGGCGTTCAAATACTGTTATCTATAAATGTTTGTCTTTTATTAAAAAAAAGCAGGTACAATGCAAATACATCTAGCCGATAAAAATCTGGGTTATCTGAGGCTAGCAGGCCTAGCAAGTGACTGTATATTTTGTAGGGAAATATCATAGGCATGCTCGCTTTGAGCTTGTACCGCAAAATATTTAATTTAGTTAATAAAGTTCTACTATACATTATTAACATTATACATGTGCATGTATATGTATAGTAGATAAGAAACTGTTTAGCGTTAGCCAGAGAGAAAACTTTAATTGTATATTATTATTAGGCAATTCCATTAATAACTGATAATATAATGCGGTGGCATAATTTTGTGAAGCATCGAATGTGTGTTTGTGCTTGCATTATTAATATATATGAAGATGATAATGTCAGCACTTCATCGATTAAAATGTAACCCATTCTAGTCGTCAATTGTTGATAGTAATAAGCAATTTCGTCATTTCTGTCTTACATTGTCTTCAAGAGAGGCAATGAACTTATCGGCGTCTAGACATAATATCTACTTTAGAGTGTTTGTCACTAAAAAGTTCCAGGATTAATATTTTACAAAAATTGGTGTTTTTATGTTACTACATGTCACATAATTTAGACAATTCTCTTTAAATTTAATGCATTTTTTTGGACTTGTTAGTATTATTTCTTCTGAATGTCTGTTCTGGTTATATTTTGATATTTGTTTCATTGTATTTTATTTGGAATAATAATAATAATAAGTCATTTATTACCTAACAGAGTTTCAAGCTCTACTTACAGGATAAATTACATATATAAGTATTAGCAGTACATATGAGCAATTGCTCCCTACAAACTGATAATAAATAAATATATATATTATAATGATTTAAATTGTCAATATAAATAGTATAAAAAAAAATTAACGTCTCAAGAAAATTAATTTATGTTATACCTACATATAAGGGATCATTCGTACATAAAATAGAAGAATTGTATTAGTATAGTAGTGAAATGTATAAAATGTTAGATAGCATGTAAATTTACTGTAATCTCACTTCTTATTGGAAGATTTAAAAAAAAAATCACATGTTAGAAATATTGTCCAGATAAGATAGGCAACTTAAATTACTCTACAGAAAAAAAATTTCATTACTATGAAAAATCAAATACGTATATGGACACTAGGAAAAATATCCTGGTTACATATAAACAAAAATAGATGATTTGAAAATTTTGACATAAAAGGTAGAAAAATATTGAATGAGACGAGAATTTTGGAATAAAGAAGAGTTAATATAGAAATTTTGGTATAAAAATAATACATACTTAATTTTACAAGTTGATTATCATCATTTGCGAGTTTTGGGAAGTCGTAAGACTTGTGAAACTCATATATTGGATTACATTGATTACTAAGCCGGAATTATCTTAATGTTATTTATAAAATAAATGGAATTGGATATATAGACTGATAAAAATAAATATAGGAGACGTTTACTGTAATAGAAGAATTCCATAACGAGTGTACCAATAGGAGGACATTGAATGCAGTTAAATTGGACCTTATGTGACATATTATCAGGACCTTAAAAGGATGTACCTGCAATCCAGGATAAATGCATGTTTGTGAAGAGGATCAGACCTATGATGAAAACAGAAAAATAGTAATGTAAAATTTTAAACATTATTAATAGTCAATCATTAGAATCAAGTAATGAAGTGAAATTTTGAAGAGATAAAGAGAATAATAGAATTAATCTATCTTTTGTTGATTCTATTTTATATTATCTGAATAGTCATATTTATATTCTTGAATTGGTGATTTTCATTAAGGAGGAGAAGTTAATTTTTGAAATTGAATTGTTGTTTGTGGAAGATAAAATACAAGAGGAGCAAAAAGACATCCAAAATCATTTTGATGTTTTACAAGCAAAAATTAAAGATAATAAAGAAGAGACAAAACAGGTAAAAGGTGATATTAAAATTTTGAAAGAAGATATACTAATTCTACAAGGAAAAGTTAATTTGGTTGATGAAGAATACCGATCATCCATAAATAGATTCCAACAAGAAGAATGTGATTTCTTCGAAAATATAAGAAAAGAATTGGAACAGATGAAAAGAGCTGGTAACAGGATTATTTTTAATGAAAAAAATAATTCTTATACTCCATATTTAAAACAGGAAATGTAACCTAAATATAAAGATAGTAGAGATCAAGTTAATCCTATGACCTATCTAAAAATTATAACTAGGCTGATAATTGATGTTGAATATGATTATAAGAGTAAGAAGAAAAATGAAATTCTGATTTATTCAGATACAGAAAATTTGATGATTCCGGAGTTGAATCAGTGTCAACCGAGTACTTCTCGAAACTAAATTTCTTACCAATAACATGTAGCTATTCACTGAATGTGAACAAAATTAATCGATTATATGACAATCCACACAATTTTATAAAAATCAATGAGGAATCCGAAATTTTAATGAAAATGATATACCTGTATGTAATTGAAATGACTATAAAGAATTTAAATCTTAGAGCTATTGTTGATACTGCTGCTGAAATTTCTTTAATAAGAAGAACAGATTTGAACAGGATTATTAATTATGAAAATTATGTAATTAAGATTAAGAAAATGGATATTATTACTAGAAATCAGAAAAAATTAGGAATAATTCAAGAAAAGGTTTGCCTTGAAACGATGTTGAATAAGGAAAGTTATTTATTTAAATTCTATGTGTTTGAAAACATGAAATTTCAATGCATTTTAGGGATTGATAATATTAAAAAGTATTATATGGTAATTGATTTTGAGAATAATGTTTTACATATTAAAAATAATGAAATAAAACTAGCAAAAAGAAGATAATAATATTAGCATTAATAATTTTAATATTATAAGGAATGTTGAAGAGATAAGAGAATTAAGGGATAATGAAGAGGATATTTTGGAAGATGAAACAATACTTAATAAAAAGAAGAATTTTATATATGATGATTATAATGATGTTAATAATGATTTATATAATAGAAAGGATGTATTTATGTACGTATGATAATGATGATGTTAAGAAAGAAGATTATATTGAAGAATTAAATAAGAAAGTAATTGTAATGGATTTAGAAGATGGATTAACGAACGATATGAAATGAATCTTGATGGAAAATAAAAGGTTATTTAATGAAGAAGTTACATTGGCTAGAAATTATAAACCCAAGATAATTATTGATAATGATGAACCATTAAATGGAAAGAATTATCCTATTCCATATCAATACCAAACACAAGTATTAGACATTCAAATTCCAATCCATGTGAAAGAATGATTAAAGAAGTTGTTAAATACCTCAGAATAATGTTAAGTGATAATCATAATTTATGGCTCAAGAAAATAACTAAAAATATTAACCAATTACATAAAATCAGAATTACAGTAAGCTATTCATGCTATATATAAGCCTACCCTACAGGCTTATATGCAATATATTTACTAAGTTAAACAAAAGCGTTACAAAAGTCTCCGATCTGAAGGAATCGACAGACTATATTCATACAATTACTAATTATAAATACAAAATCCCCATTTTAATCAAGGTAAACACTTATCTGTAAATAATGTGGTCTTTATTAGCTGATAACAACAGCGAAGAAACAGGAAAACTCAGCTGACTGCCAAGATTATTGGTTTAGGTTTTCAACGGAACAAAAAAAAGCTGAATCCTTCTCCAGGGGGCTTTATAGTTAAGTCCAACATATAATCGTGGACCTATGTTTCGCAATTAAGTTTCACAATTTCAACGTCATACAATTTCCCTAAATAGAGAAAATTATTAGTTCAAAAGAAAAAGGTCAAGAGAGAGCATCAAACAATAAGCTTAAGAAAATGTGATATTAACAATTTCAAATTAATTGATAGGTAAATACCTTACTAATGTGCATAACAATAATCATCCATACTAAAGCATTCGAAAATAACGAAGTCACATGTCGATTAACCAAAAATTTTTCCGAACCAGCCGATACAAGAAATTGCGCTTTTAAGCAATCCAACAATAAATGCTAAATTTCCAGGTACTGGATTTCATTCATTAATGTCCGTCGATAAGCCGATGTTGATCGATTTAACATCTAACCCAAAATAACAGAATGAAAATCCATAGCTAACCAACACGTGGTTGTTATCAAGACTGTCAGAACAAAAATGAATGCTCGGACCCGCGCTACAAAGTGACAAGTGAAACTTCTAACTTAAATTAATAATTAAGTTTATCGGACATTAACTAATAATAAACAAATTCAAAACAGATAACTACAACTACACTATGTGAAGGAACCACCTTATTTGAAACTTAAACTGCTCCAAAGTTGGGCACCATAATGAACAGGAACCCCTATATCCAAATTAATATATTTAATGTAAAGGTAAATTCTAAAATAAAATGTAAAATTGTTTTGCCACCTCAGCTCAGTTTGGATTCTCTCAAGGGCGATTCAGGTTAATAGAAATGATTAATTAAAAAGGTTCCTAGATCATTTATAAAAAAAAATACCATTTAAAATTTTAATAATACTTATATTCAAAATCAATGAATTTTATATATAATTTTACAGACAAAGAAAAAGGTTTATATAATATATTGTTCTAAACATAAAGAAAAACAAAAATACATTGACAAATTACATAGGCTTATACAAATATTAAATTGATACAAATATTTACGTAGATTATGTACGTTTTTATTCGTACAAACCATAGATAAAATATATTGAATTTAATTACTCTTTATAATACAGAGACGATGTTTATTTAACATTCACATTTACTTATTTCGTCTCTCTTTGAAATTTAATTTATAATCTTTAATTCTTTATTCTCAAATACATTGACATACAATAATCATTTAAACAATACCTTATTTTAAAGCTTCTTTTTTCAGCTTCTTTCTTCTTCGATGTGTTCTAACGGGAACTTCTGTGTTCACGACCAAGACGTGACAAATCAGCTTGCTCTTCCAAATGGAGCACAATATCTTTATTACTACGATATATCACTTTGCACATTAAATATGTATGTGCTACTTTAATTACTTTTTACTACTTTTACAAATAACAACAATTCTTATGATTGTTGCCGTCTCTCCCAGGAGTCTATTATTTATTTAAATTATATTAACAACGATTTTTATGATTGTTGCCGACTCTTCCAGGAGTCTATTGTTTGGAGTTCATCTCTCGATACCAAGTCTCTCACTTGACTCGGTCTAGCTTTCGACTCTTGACTTCTCAACGCATATTTTCTTTTTATAGGAAGAGGTCTGTGATTCCCCGCCTTCTACATAGTTTGGGTATTTCCACTCACACTTTACATACACACATTATTTTATGCTGTGTGAATGTTTATCAATATCGTAGCGTTTATCGCATTAATGTAAACGTTCGGCGCCACAATAAATTTGAGTTAATATTACAGAAATATATTCATTGATTTTAAATACTTTTTTAAAAATATTAATAAAATTATAAAATTAATATATAGAAATTGGCTGTACTATTACAACTAGTAGCTGTCGATGAAAGACTGAACGTACTTAGCGATCCATAGATAGATGAATAGTATTGAAAATAATAAAAATAGGCAATTAATAGAAAAGTAATTAAGCCTACGATTTTTGAAACGTTACAATATTATTTCGACATATTATGATGGCACCACTAAACCAAGGTGGAAACATAGGTTTAGATGATCTTATCTTTGGAACAGGACTGTTGACCAAAGAGTAAAATTTCGCGTGGAAGTCAGACAGTGCGATATTTATGTTAGTATGGGCTTCAAAGAAGAACTAGTGGGTATCTGTAATGTCATTATACAGTTTAAGAAACTAGTTAACATGACGGAAGTCGTATCTAACGTTACAATTCGAGGGAAAATTAACACTAGTCATATTAGAACTGAAATCCAAGGTCAAGCGCGACTCCTAATCAAGCAGAGGCGACAATCAAAGTTTGTGAAAACTAAATCTAGCAATCTATCATTTGTATTTGTCACATGTTGAGTTGGTATAACTTCAAACATGCTATTATGTCTAAGTAAAATGGTAAATTATTTACGTTAAATTTCGTAATTCGAAAGCTTCGACATTTTAAAAATTAAACTTGTTCGAAAAGAGACGTTACACTTTCATGCTTCATCGTTCAGCATCCCGAGGACTGATTAATATTTCAAAAATATCCTGCCCTTATTATTAATGTTTAAACTTTCCGCTTAGGAATTAATTATGAAATTATCCTATCTCTATCTCATTCCCCCTGAAAGAGAAGAGAAAAAAGTCTGTCGTCGCGTACCTGCGTTTAAGTAATGACAGAACTTCTTTTCTGCTTTTAATTAAGTTTGAAAACTTCATATTAAAAAAAAATGCTGAAACTCCTGCTTTATAATTCACGAAACGACAACAGAGCTTAATTTTATTTAATCTTTTAATCAAATGCGCTCCTTGAACGGATGTTCTTGTATTTAATTACGTAACATGATCTTTCCTTGGTAATAAAATCAATGAATGTGGATGGCAGTTATAAATTATTATGGTATTAAAGGATATTATATGAACGATATATACACGCGATAAAACCTTTTCGATACTAGAACGTCTGCCTGATTTTTACTCATCTGTCATAAGGGCGATGCGTATGCTAAGTCAGCAGTAAGTGTTATCTGTCAGACATATTAAAATGACAAAAGCAGACGTTAGTTTATGCCTTTAGATAACAAAATAATCACGGTCACACACCTAATGGTAGTTTGGATTCTGGCAGATATGATGTTAAGACATGTTAATACGGACTTAAACGTATAATCTGTTCAATAAGACTTTCTTTAGCATAAAATAAGGCAGAGAATTTTCCAAATTTCAGTATTCAAATATTTATTTTGATAAATATTTAAATAATCGAATTATTTGTTTTTTGGTATACAACATTCCAATAATATATATCGACTTCATTGGCACAATCTGCTTGTTCATTGGGGAGCAAAATATCCAAAGCGTTTTCGTTGTTGCTTGATTCATGCTACTTTCATCAAATTCACCTGATGAAGCACCTGAAACGAAAACATTACTAGATAAGACTTGTGTAAACCTTGACTACAATTCCCGTTGCAAAACAGATTTCACTTCTTTTATCACTTCTGGTTTATCCTTATCAATCAAAGATTGCAAAATGGTCATCACCACTGAAATCATCGGTTGATATTCTGATGACAAAGTTGTAGCCAATTCAAAGGAGTCCTGTATTATAATAATACTTTCAATGATCGTGCGTTGATCTTCTGAACATTGTTTTCTGGAATACAGAAATAAAGCGGATTTTTCCTTTTCCGCCGCATTGACAAGGCAATTTGGGGATGTATAAAGTATAGTAATCTGAATTATAAATTTTATTGCTTAAAGTAACAAAAGACCCCATTGCCCCAATTTCTATGATCTCAGTTCTCAGATGTCAGCCTGCCAGATGGTGTTTGTGGTAATATTTATTCATGAACTTCGAAAAAAAATGAAGCTCTAAATACAGTAAACACTTTTTTGTACTCGCTTATCAAAACATGTCATTTCGCGCATGCATTTGAGTGCGGGAAATAAGCTTTCCCGCACTAGTGCGGGAAGTAAAGATTGCATTAAATAAATAAATCATTATTACAGTAATAAAGTATAATTGTAAAAATGTCCATTTCAAATAAACTTGGTGTATTACAACTTGTAAATTTAATAAAATTAATTAAAAACTTTTAAAAAATCAATGCCGCCATCTATTACATACTTATATTATTAATTGCTGATTACTCCGCCAAGAAAATAGTACCTACGTAAATCTATTATAGTATTTACAAAGTTTCGTTTTTTCAAAAGTATTATGTGGAAATATTTTGCAGAAATATGTTAAAATAGGTATGTATGCAAATTATTTAATACACCTGACAGCAATGAATGACAGTTAGGAGTCCTTTTTTGCATTACTCCACAAAAAAGTAGTACCAATATAATTTATATTAATAAAATTATTGACATTTTGCTCGTTACAAAAAATATTGTACAAACTTCATGCGTGAAACATTTCGCGAATTCGTGTCCATAAAGCGCTCGCCTTTCGGCTCGCGCTTTAAAAATGGCCACTCATTCGCGAAATATGTTTTCCCGCACTTGGTTCGTAAATAACTATTGCGCTCTTGATAAATTTGTTGAGAATGCATAATTTGCGAGATATTTGCAAAAAACCGTTTTTCGATAAGATAAAAACACTTACTTTCGGTAGGTATTTCGAAAAAGTTTTTTTTATAAAATACTACTAAAATTCACTTTTTAATACTGATATGCTTCAGAAATTTGTCTAAACTTAGTAGTTGACCAGATATTGCGATATATTTGCCAAAAAAAAAACTGTTAGTAGATAAAACGAAAGTAACTTGTGCTGAGAGGTTTATTTTATTAAGTAATACAGAATTGAAAGTTTAATTTGGAACAACTTCTGTATACTCATTTCGGAACGGACATACTGCTATGATATTAGAACAATTGTTATAGGGTTGCCACGATCTAGCTCATAAAACAAAATTCTCTCTCTCTCAGGTTCCCTCGGCGAGACTGTACAATGTTCACGTCAGGAATCGTGATCTTAGGAAACAGTATAAAAAAACAACAAATTACTTGAAGACAAAAAAATGAAATAAATAATTAATTATCTTTTCTAAAATCTTTAATAAAAGTGAAAAACAGATCAGATATAAATTTATTTATTACAAAAAAAAAAAAAAACTTTAATTAACAAATACTCAAGAAAAAATCCTACCCACTAATTGACCAGATAGGATAAAAAAAACTTGTACTGACAAACGCGACAAAATGTACCTAATTAAATACTGAAAATTATTCACAAAGTTTATACAAAATAATAATTACTTAAAATAAATAAATTAAATACCTATCATTAAAATACATCAAATTATAGCAAACTGATACAGTAAAGAAAATTATCTAATTTAATAGCTTCTCAATAAATATAAAATATTTTCAAACACGTGCATGAAAACAAAATGACGGATATGAGTCTACTTTTCTACAATATTAAAATTTTCTCTTATTATTATTATAAAGAATGCATTCTCTTTCTTAAAAGTAAATACTTAACTTGTACATCAGCAATAAAACTAATTCACAAACTTGATTAAATCTTGGCTCCTTAAAAATGAAATTATAACAAATTTTATTCAAACATCATATCTTTAATTGAACTGTACTTGACGGGAGACCAAAATTATTTTATTTATTTATTCACCACAGGACAAGTGAAAGTCACACATCCCTACCACGTCTAAAACTTCGCACATGTATAGGTACTATATTAATATCAAGTTGAGGAGCATAAATAATCCTTCAGGTATCTTCTCTTTTAAATTCAAATAACAAAATAAATATTAATATACACAGATTACCAAAAGACTACTATACCTCCCAAATTCTTAAACAGAAACCAAAATACAGTGTGTACCAAAACATTTGCCCCACAGAAAAATAAATTTGAAGTAAATCAATTTATTTAATTTTACTTATCCATAATATATACCGTAAGCGTCATATTTTAATTTCTGATAGGAAAGTAGCAAGAGGAAAAGAGCGCGACGAATTAAACTAAAGGATAAACATAAGCGAGGCTGCCAAGACAGTACTCTCGACAAACGATTAAACGATTCCCCCGACATCGACACTACGTTGCTCTCCCACCACTGTTAGCAAGGAGGCTACGCTGCATATTGTAAGGTCATCTTCTGCATGGTATAGAAGTGTAAACCGAAATTAAAATATGACGCTTACGGTATATAAAAAAACCATAGCAATACGTATAAGAAAGTCGTGTGGTGGCTACACCTATTGTTTTCTATTTCGGCACTATAAAGTTCACTTTACGACACCCGTTTTGGTTGCATATAATATTACTTTATCGCACGCTAATTTTATTTTTTTGAGATTGGTAACAAAAAAGAATGGAACCAAATCATATTTAAATGTCAAATATAAGCCATAAACATACATGTGCAATAGAAGTTGTACAAAGAATAAAAAACACACATGCTAACATTTTATTTACTAATTAATAGTGTTGTGTATTATCTGGATGCTTTATCTAGATAATTCAGCTAGATAAAAATTTTGTTATCTGTAATCTTATCTTAGATATAAAAAAGCAGATTATCTGAAGATTTTAGATAACAGATGATTTTTTTCTCCCTTACTGATGAATCCCATGATGCTCATTACTACTGTGATGAAGAATCTTCTGAAGGAATTCTTATTTTATAATAATAAGATTATTTTCTCAAAGAACTGATTTATTTTTGTCTCAAAGTGGAACAATGACTTTTTCCAGGAAAAGTTCAGCAGTATTAAGATTCTATTTCACCTAGTTGATCCTCTTTTATGGTTTCAAAGAATGTAAAAAGAAATGTGTGGTTTTTCGCTGTGTATAATGTAATGTTTAACAAAGAAGAATTTATTACCGTTGTGGGATTATCTCAAAACTGGTTAATTTTTTGAATAATGTTACTTCTATTATTTAAGATGTGTAAACAATAAATTTGGAGCACCTTCTTGCTGGGCCTGACCCTGAAACGGCTTATGATGAACTAGACTGAATTATATTGCCAATTTACATTAGGTGTGCCGTGCACCCCTCAACTTAGTTGCCAATACTGGATGTAAATAAAGTTTTTGAAAAATCAACCGACTACAAGAAAATTTAGTGTTCTACCTTTGGGAAACTTCAGGCTTTTTGGAATTTAACGAGCAGACGGACAGTTGCTTAGACTTAACGTATGAAGTATGTAAATGCAAATTTCCTGTACCCATCATGACTCGATGGAATTCGTATTATGATGCGACAAAAAGAAATTGCTAAATAAGAAGAAAATAGGAAAATTGTTCCCAAAGTTGAAACTCCAAAGACTAAAACACATTGAGTGGTAATTTATTGAAGAGTACGGCAGTGTGATGGGGCCACTGGCTGGCCCCATCACACTGGAATTCGAATGTTTTCTGGGTGTTGTAGCACCAACTTTATTCATTGTCCGCATCAAGTTGATTGAGAGCTCATCTCTTGTTTACTGTAGTGCTTTCAAAGTGGCCATAATCAAAGGGATTGAAGAGAGATTTCAACACTTGTTTGACATGGAAAACTACCCAGCCGAAAGTAAAGCTTTCATTCTGTTAGCAATGGGTCACTCCAAATTTAACACCAAATGGATTCCTGAGAGACTTGGTAATTACTGTAAAGAAATATTTACAAATGAATTTACTTTTTTAGCTTCAGCGTCCATTACAGATAGTGAATCTGAAACGGATGACAGTAACGATATTTTTCTTAAATCGCTTTCTGTCAAGGGACAAGGGTCTGAGAAAGAGAGACGAAATGTGAACACTTCACAAGTTGATTGTTATCAAGGGTATAAAAAAAGAACCAAAAACGTTACATGCATACCCAACTATTAAAAAAATATTCTTTAAATATAACACGACGCTACCATCTCCCGTACCGGTCGAAAGACTTTTCAGAACGAGTGCCCAAATCGTCCTTCCAAGCAAATCCGACTTGAAATCACCCCCTAAAGCATTAATAATAGTAAATAAACATAAGAATGTTTATTAAATTTGTTCATATTTAAAGTTGTGCATTACCTATACCAAAAACTTCATTCCCATCCTTCCTATATCAATCGATACCTAAACCACGTTGAATTCTAAAATACAATACTGAATTTAACTAGATTATCTATTGAATTATCTAGATAAATTATATGTTATCTATCATCTTTATCTAGATAATAATTTGCAAAATCATCTTTTATCTGTATCTAGATAATATTTTTCGGAATTATCTGTTATCTTATCTAGTTAAAAAAAAATTGTTATCTGTGTACAGCACTGCTAATTAACAATATAAATTGTTAAACAGAGTTGGATGAGAAGTTTTCTGATGCTACTATTGAAATTTACTTCCCATGTTGAATAGTACAACTGTTGTAAAAGTTTACTATAACACTAGAAGATTCGTGTGCATTAATGGATATTCCAGGCAGATTTTGGAAACACACTACGTTTTGTCCACGATACACTTATACCGGTATGCTCACTTTAGCTGTCAATGACGTCACTGCGGAGCAAGTCAGATTGACAGTTCTCATATCTGCTGCATTTTGACACTGTTTTAAGTTATTTTATCGGTTTTCTTTTAAATAACATTTACTTAATATGCCTGGTTGTGCTGTATACGGTTGTCGTAAGCACAATCGAAAAGTAGAAACAGTCAGATTAAATATTACAGACTTCCCACGGAAGAGACGGTACGAAATGTGTGGTTAATTGCGTGTAAAAGGCAGGGTTTTATAAATTTGAAAAATGGTATACGAGGTGTGATTAATATATAACCGTTATTTTCAATTTTTTCAAAAAGTATTTATTTATTCATCAATAACAATCTTGTCCCCTTCAAAGTAATCCCCCTCAGATATAATACACTTATGCCAGCGTTTTTTCAAATCCTCGAAACACTTCTGAAACGCGCTTTTTGGTATCGCCAACAGCTCCTTTTTCGATTTTTCTTTTATCTCCTCAATCGTAGCAAAACGCTTTCCTTTCATCGGTGTCTTCAGTTTTGGGAAGAGGAAAAAGTCAGCGGGGGCCAAGTCCGGTGAATACGGTGGTTGAGGCATGATAACGGTTTTGTTTTTGGCCAAAAACTCACGCACAAGCATCGATGGGTTAGCTGGTGCGTTATCATGGTGCAAAATCCATGATTGTTTTTTCCACAATTCTGTGCGTTTCTGACGAATTGCTTCTCGCAAACGGCGCATAACTTCAAGGTAGTATTCCTTATTGACCCTACGACCTTGTGGCAAGAATTCATGATGCACCACGCCATTGCAGTCGAAGAAAACAGTGAGCAAAACCTTAACATTTGACCGAACTTGACGTGCTTTTTTCGGTCTTGGCTCTTCTGGACGCTTCCATTGGGATGATTGGGCTTTGGTTTCAATGTCATAGCCATACACCCATGATTCGTCACTAGTTATGACCTTTTTGAGGAAATCTGGATCGTCGTTGACGATGTTCAACAGCTCCTGAGCGATGTCCATGCGACGTTGATTTTGCTCAAAATTTAGCAATTTTGGAACAATCTTCGCTGCCGCACGTTTCATGCCTAAAACATCCGTAAAAATTGCTTGACATGAGCCGAACGATATGCCAACATCATCAGCAACCTCTCTGATAGTGATTCGACGACCAACATCATCAGCAACCTCTCTGATAGTGATTCGACGATTATCCAAAATCATTTTCTTCACTGCTTCAATGATTTCATCGGTTGTTGACGTGCTCGGGCGACCCGGACGAGCATCGTCATTGACATCTTCTCGGCCTTCCTTAAACCGGTTATACCACAATTGAACTTGTGTTCTGCTCATAGTAGACTCGCCAAACGCCACAGTCAACATTTCAAATGTCCTTGCGCATTTAATTTCATTTTTTACACAAAACTTAATACAATTTCTTTGATCCATTTTTTCGAATAGTAAAAAATCGAAGAGCACACCAAAACACGACTAACCTTTTTATCTGTCAAAAACAAACTGACAATCCAAAATGGCTGATATTGCCAACATATATAACAGACATGTGTACCAACATAACAGAAACAAAAATGCGAAAATCGAACATACGTAACTCACGAAATTTGAAAATAACGGTTATATATTGATCACACCTCGTATACACAATGCAAAACAATTTATTCTGTGACTTCATTTTAATACTGTGCTAACGAGATGCTAGAGTTATGCATTAATGATCTGTGTAAATATAAACTGGAAATTGTAATTGAGGTATTGATAAGTGTTTCATTTAGTGAATAAAATCATTGCCAAAATGTAAATACAGATATTTATTTAACATATACTTTGAAGCTTATATTTTCTTTAGCACACAATTAAATCTTATTTAGTGAATCGCATAGATCTGAAGTATTTGATATTGGTAAGGTACAGCTACATCGCTTTTAATAGAAGGGTCTCGAGCAATTGAAGAGAAGATAAACCAACATTCGAATGAAGCAAATACAACTTGGCTGGAATTTGTTATATTTAATATACATATTTTACAAGTGTTTTTAATAATTATAAATTACCCACTGAAATAAAACTGACTCCACCGTCTTTAAGCCATAAATTAATCTTGATTTTAGATTAAACAATAACAGTGGTCAAGTATTTCAGAATTTTAAGGGGCTTTGTATTATACCTAATAATATCAAGTTAAAATAAAATTACCAAACTAAACTTTTATTTCATCTTTATCCTGCCTTGCAAAATTTTTAATTCGAAAAGATATTATTAGGTTGTTTTTGTGTTTGATAAAAAGACTGTGTATTTGAACAGAATACAAATGCTTATAAAAAAAAATGTATTATATGTTTCTTAAGAAAGATAGGAATTCTAATTATGCTTGCTAATATAAAAGAACAACCTTGATAGTTTAAGAAGTTTATTTCAATTCAGTTTGAGTAAATGTTTTTAACACTATTAAAGAAAAGCTATACAAGTTTGTATCAGATTGAAATCCAAATACTATTATCATTATACCCTTGCTATATATTAACGAAAAGCATCCTGAAATAGTTACAATAATTTAGAAATTCTTAATAAGCAAGAAAACTACCTATGGTGTCATCGATGTATAGAATGCCTCATACTTTATGAATGTTTGCAGATGTACAAATGTGTTGCTCTTAATGTGACAGTCTTGGAAAAAGTATTGAATCAAATCATTCACTTTCATAGGTGATCAGTAAGCATCGGACACATTAAAGTTTCAAAGTCAGTCTAATGCGATGTTCCACACAAATTACTGCTGAATCGTAAAGTACTCAGAGCATCTGTATATGTATTGTAAATGCCAACTATTTTTTGACTTTTAAGAATTTTTAACTCATGTTTGTTGCTTCAAGTTGTCTTTTCTTTGAATCTGGAAGAAATGTGGGAACTGCATCTGAATTTAAATCTTTGTATGATTTTTGGGAGAATTGTAGTAATTCTTGTTGGAACGATGTATGAAAACATGATGGCTCAAAATGAATGGAACAGATACATGCTGACACGTTTTAGTTTTTTAAATATGAAGAATGATAAAATCAGACTTCTGGAATTACCATCTTCCAAATTTATAAAATCCTGCCTTTTACACGCAATTAACCACAAATTTCGTACCCTGTCTTCTTTGGGAAACCTGTAATATTTAATGTGGCTATCTCTACTTTTTTGATTGTAATTACGGCACCCGTATACAGCACAACCTGGCATATTAAATAGAGTATTATTTTAAAAAAAATGACAAAACAACTTCAAAATGCGTCGAAATGTTGCCCATATGAGAACTGTCAATCTGACTTGCTCCGCAGTGACGTCATTGACAGGTAAAGTGAGCATACCGGTATAAGTGTATCGTGGTTTTGTCTGAATTCCTGTTGCTTTGCGTTGACTGACACGTACGGTAATATTCGCTATATTACTTTTTTTACACCAACTTAAAAGTGCTGGTATTGTTTTTGATAAATATGTCAAGACTGTGTTTCGAAAGATTTTGTAAATTGTCTTCTGCTATTTTGCGAATCTCTGGGGGCGTGCAATTATTTATTTCGTCCTTTTTGTTGATAATATATATTATAAATCAGTCTAAATTTTAAACAAAATTACGTATAACACAGCTAATATTCAATATTTAAAATTTTTTACAGAAAAATCAGAGTAACTAACTTCAAAACAACATATTTTCTAAAATGTTCGATCAAAACATGTCTCTCATTTTAACCTTTTTTGAACTTTTAATAACCGAAATAGAAAATATTTATTTGCGAATCAAGTGCGGGAAGACTATTTTCCCGCATGAGCGCACTTTGAAAGCACGAGCGACGTAAGGGAAGCGAGTGCTTTTAATTGCGCGAATGCGTGGAAGATGTTTTCATGCAAGTGGTTTGTACAATATTTTTTGTACGAACATAAATTAAAAAAATATTATTGATTAAAGTGATTAGTATCATACCTAACCTACAATAGATTACCTAATTAATTTAAGCATTTCTTGTACGTACCTATTACTCACATTTAAATTTAGTTAAGTTATTATATTCTTGCTTATGACGTTTTTATTCTAATATTTATAGAGAATTCATCGCTTTTTGCTTGTTTACAATTAACTGTCAATTTCAGTGTTACTTGAGAGATAGTCAAATAGATGGCGCCACAAATTTATTGGAAGAATTTTTAATTATTACTCCTATTTCCCCAACTTTTAGTGAAGAATAGTCGACGGAAGTAGTATTTTATAGACTAAATTTTATTACTATCAAGTTAGATTTTTTATTAAAGGCGCCAAATGCCACTTTACAGGCGGTGAATACAAAAAATAGTATAAAATACACATTTCATAAGACATTTTGTGTACTTGCTTTCTAAACTTGAACGCGTGCGCAAAAATCATGTCTTATGAAACTTGTATTTTAGTATGCTATTATTTGAAAGGCTTAAGAACAAGCGAAATCCAAGCAGAGCTGGATTCAACACTATTCCGCTCCTTCGTTTTCAATGGTTAAAGACTGGGTTGCCGAATTTAAGCGTGGTCGTATGAGCATAAATAAGGAACCCCGTAGTGGACGTCCAAAAGCTGTTACTGTTTAGGAAATTATTGAAAAAGTCTACCGTATCATCTTGGATGAGCGTCGAATAAAAATGCCCGAGATAGCAAACATTTTAGGTAACTCAAATGACAGCGTGCACAGAATTTTAAGTGAAGAATTGTTTATGAAAAGATATACCGTTGGGTGCCGCGGTTACTCACACAGGAGCCAAAACTGAATTATTTGAGTGTTTCTCACGAACTATTGGCACGTTTTCGCCCCAATTAGAAGGACTTTGTACGCCGTTTCATTACCGTCTATGAAACTTGGATCCACGATTACACACCAATCCAAACAATGCACAAGAAAAGGTTCTTCGCCACCAAAGAAGGCAAAAACGGGTTTGTCAACAGGAAAGGCTATGGCAAATCTTTTTTGGGAGTTTCATGGCATTATCTTGGTCGACTATTTATAAAAGGGCAAAACAATATGCCAATTTGTTGCAACAATTAAGCGACAAAATCAAAGAGAAGCATCCTCCTTTAGCAAAGAAAAAAGTGCTTCTTCGTCAGGATAACGCACCTGCTTACAAGCCTGCGAAAATGAATTAATTGGGATATGAATTAATCTCCTTCGCCATATTCCCCAGATTTAGCTCCCAGCGATTTTCATCTCTTTCCAAACCTGAAGAATGGCTCTGGCGGTGAGACACAGACGATTATTTTCGAAAGTACGCTAGCAAATGGGAAACTGTTTACGTATTCTACTCGCAAGTAAGTTGGCAAGATGCACATGTAGCGACAACTTGCTAGCGTTAATAGTTTCCGAAATAACGTCGCGAAATTTGACAAAATTTCAGAAAATTTCAGATAATTTTTTTCGGAAGTATGTAAGCAAATGGGAAACTGTGAACGTATTGTACTAGCAGGTAAGTTGGCAGTATGCACATGCAGCCACAACTTGCTAGCGATTATAATTTCCGAAATAGCATCGCGAAATTTTACAAAATTTCAGACGATTATTTTCGAAAGTATGCAAACAACTGGAAAACTGTGTAGGTATTGTACTAGCAAGTAAGTTAGCAAGATGCACATGCAGTCACAACTAGCTAGCGTTCACAGTTTCCGAAATAACATCGCGAAATTTTTTGACTAATTCCCATGTAATCGCTGCTGTAAATAGCTATTTTGAGGACTACAATGAAGATTATTTTTTGGAATATCGTTGGAATAAGTGTGTCCAGCGAACAGGAGACTATATTGAAAAATAAAATTTATTTGTCAAATACAATTGCGTTTTCTTTATTAGGCCACGTAATTTCCGAACCACCCTCGTATTACTAAAGTATTATTATTAAAATGCACACTAGCTCAGATTACACGTGACTTTCGCTTTTTTGTCCTTTAATCAAGAATCTTGTGAGTCATGCTGTCTAAAAATGCTTGCGCCTTATCCTTGACATATCTTCGAGAATTAATTATACCGCATAAACTCTCAACAATATAGACAACACTCACGCAATTATACGCTTCCATGCATACCCAAAATACATACTGTTCCACGTATGTCCAAGAATACACATGCATAACATGCCGGCGGGTCAGGTAAATACGTGCCACATTTAAATGTAATACCACGGATGTTCGATAATGCATTTTATGTGCGACATAATATCCGAAAAAGCTTTATCGTATTCGTTTTGCACGGTTCTGTTTTCCAATACCCTTTTCAAGCTTCGTCCTAGTTTAAGTTCGACTTCTATTCTTTGTTTGGTGCAAGCACATTTTTTAAAATTAAATCGCCTAGCGGGAGACAATACTGTCGAGTAGATTTTGCCGTCAGTATCGTCATAATCCGGTATTATTATTAGTGAAACTTTGCAAAGAGGAATCGTATACATCGTATACATATTTTATCTAGTAGGGTGCTATTAGATTTATTGCATCCTTGCATCCATTAGCAGGTATATTTCCGGATATTCAAATTTCCTCTGCTTATCTATCCGCCTCTAGATTGTTCATTTTTTGAATAATTAAAATAACAATTAACATGAGTAATTAATAATATAAAAAGATAATTCCTTAAACCTTTCGTCGTGGCAGTTTTGTTCACTTAATCCCTGAGAGATGTATTATGTGTTAAGCGTTAATTTAGTTGTCACAAAATTAATTGTGATTAATTTACATAATAATCAATTTAGTCGCAATCGTATCAATCACTAGATTCGTTGCAAAGAATGTAATAATTATTAAGTCAAGCGTGACTATTTAGTAATTACTGTATTCTATTCTTTTTATTTGATAATGCCCCACCCGAAGGTATTCTAATACATGCTAATGTGACATATTTGCAAAAAAATCGATAAGATTAAAAGTGTTACTTCCGGGCCGAATTTTGAAATCTTTTTTATACAAAAAATATTGAAAATCAGACTTTAAATACTTTTATACTCCTAATGTACCTGCCTGGAAAGCATGACTCGCGAAATATTCGCAAAAAACTGATTTTCGGTAGAAATTTCGAAAACTTTTTTAATAAAATTCTTCTGAAATTTAATTATGAGTATATTTGAATTATTTAAGAATTTCTTTAATAATAATAATAATAATAATAATTTTATTCGTAATAGACTCGCTCACGCAAGTATCTACATCGTCAGTTTTACAAATTTGTCACATATACATCTAAACTAATACATAGACTCACTATTACGCAAATTACAAATTACAAACTATGAATTATATAGTGGCTCCCAAAAGTATTTTAAATTTTCCATTGAATTAGTAATTATTTCATGTAAAGAGATACTTTAGTCTTTATTTAACCACATTTCAAACTAATAGCTAGACGCCACATTACAATAATGACCGAATCCAATACACCCACAACAAAGCTACAAATTTTATTCAATATCATTACATTCCAAGAAATACTCCTGTATGGAGTAATAAGCCTTTCTGATCAAATGCTCCATAATCTTATTTTTAAAAATTTTTAACGAGAGTGATTTATACTTATTCGGCAGTTTATTATATTATGCAAGGTAATTAGGACTTCCCTCCGTAAACGCTAACCTGTGCCTAGGTATTTCTAAGACGTTTGAATTCCGGGTGTCGTACGGATGACCTTCGCTCAACTTCGGCAACCCTGCAATATTCTCCCTAGCATACATTAATAACTGGTAAACATAAATAGAAGGCACAGTCATGATTTTCATATCCTTGAACAGGTCTCGGCAACTCGTCCATATACCCACTTTATTCATTAATCTAACCGCTCTTTTCTGGAGTTTAAAAATTCTAATTACCTCAGAAGAGCTGCCTCATATTATTGTGCCATATGTAATTAGGTTTTAAGCTTAGTAGTTTACGAAATATTGGCAAAATTCAATTTTTTCACTGAAGTAAACTACTACTTCCGGTCTATCAATTTTACTGAAAAACTAATGAAATATCAAGAGGGAGATTATACTCATATATATAAAATTTGGAATTTAGAGCTATAACCGTTTGACCGCTATCGTGGTCACACACTGGCACACAGACATTTTTTGAAAACCACTTCTTCGGTACTTATCAGTGCCCTATATTCGGGTGTGTAGGAGATATTAAAGACAATGTATTACCCATCATTTTTATCTATTGCCGAGCTTGTGTCTCAAAAAGAAGAAGATATTTTGGGAAAATCTCTACTGTCTATCGTTGCACACACAAAGGTCATTCAGCTATTAAAGGCATGTCATTTGAAGTGCAAGAACCTCATTAAATTTTGTAAAAGATTATCTGCCGATCAGAAAAATGATTTTATACAGCGTAGCAGATTTCTTTCGACACTTTGCTCTCCTCCGAGAGGATACAAGATTCCAAAAGAAAAGCAGGAGTTTTTGCTTGACCAAAGACAGGAACAAAATATGTGGATTGGTGGAATAGACCGCATTCTTACAACTAAACTGTTTAGAATTGAATTGCATAGTAGGTATTTATAATTATATCACTGATTAATATATTAATATTAATATATAAAATGTATACTAATACACAAACTATATACATACTACCTAGGAAATTTACTTTTAATGATTTTTTTAATAATTTTAAGTCTTACAAGAAGACTATTGTCAAAGATCTAAAAGAAGAAGGTCATTAAATCATTCGTGGAAGAATGAGTTGTGTATTTTCCAAAAGGAAAGAGATATGTTTGTATAAAAACTTTGGCGAGTTAAACAAAATCATAAAAGAATTCCATACATGCATTCAATGAACCTCTAATCGACTTATGTTTCATAAATAATGAAGGAAACCATCTAGAGCGTTATTGTAAAATTTTAAACGTTATTCCGACGAAACGGCGGATCTCTCAAAAAAAAACCTAAAATGAGGCACAAGAAAACAGGTGAATTAAATATCCGAGCTCGGATCTGTACGCGTACCATTCCGTTATAATATGTAGCGCATCATCCATTATTAAATTTCATTGCTGAAAACCCAACACCGGAAGGAATGTAATACCACGTCTATACATATCCATGTACATACACACACAAACACGGAAAAGGTAAGTGTATTAATGTTGAATTATCAGCATTAATTTAAAACGTGGAATTACTTTATCGTCGTGCATGAACGGTGGCAGCGGCGATATGGCCACCGGTAACATTATGGTCTCACGCGTGTTGAAAGAAAGACAATCGTGCGCCATTCCGTACTGAAACTTTTATTAAAAATGCCCCGACAAATCTCCTCTGCATAATTGCTAATAGAGTAGTGCAGTGTAACAGATGCTCTTGAATATTTACTGTTGCTCGGTCGATATACAGTTTTCTCCAGAAAACTAATGATCCCATGCACATAGTGCAATGCGATTTTCCGTTCTACTATTATATATAATATGATCGAAATGTATGGAAAATACATTGTTTGTATGTTAACTGTACAATTATTACAAGTACCAATTAATATGGAAGGCGCTTGTTTTGTATAATAACTAGGGCGCGGACACGTACGGTTGATGACTCATCGCCCATGGGCGCACTATTGAAATGTTGTATATTTAAAGAGGTTTTAATTTTATTTATATAATTGGATAACAAGTGGCTGGTGATCTATAAAATACAAAACACCTTATTATTTGTTCATTTTCTCTTCTGTAAGACTTGTTCTCTTTGAATTAAATACATCCTTGTAGATAGAAAACGTCCTTTCTACATTGCAACTGGTTATAGGTGCGTACAGGAAATATTCTTTTATTTCAGCGTATTTAGCATACACAATTGCCGCAATGTTATTTAATCTGGATTTCTATTAAAAACTGCGTCTAACTTTTCCCGAAGTCACTTGGAATACTTTTGAAATTTGTAATAGCCCACATCTAATGTGGTTAATCCATCTTTTAATTTGAGATTTCGATTTTCAAAACATGTGATTAGTTTAGGCAAATTTCCAAAGTGTACCTGAAGGAATAACAACTGATTTTTTAGATTTGAGATTTGTGTTAGTTCCTTGCACTCAGAAATACTTCGAGCATCGTCATTTAAACATTTAACGAGATTTTGTAAACTATCGAAATTCTCTGCATAAAAACTATTTCTGTGTATGTTTTAGCAAAGCTAAGTGACGGTCGTGCGATATTTTGGCATTCTGTAACGATATTTTACAGACTTTGTAATAAATTTCGGAATCACTGACAATTCATTTTAATATCAGAAAAAGTAACATAAGCAACGTTCTAGATCTAAATAAATGATAACTAAAAATGTACGCGTATGTTTTTGAAACTAAATGAAAGCCAGTGCACACTTACGTCTAGATAATTGGGAGAAGTCGATTCAATAAACCGATATTAAACAGACTATTACGAAAAGTACGAAGTACGTAATTAACAGTCAAAACAATGAAAAAACGAAACTAACGTTAGTATGAATGAAGATTTTATTTCTCTTGCGAAATATAAGATAAATATAATAAATTTCAAAAACCCGTCACGCTCCTATCTACGCCGATGAAAAAAGGATTTTACTCATAAATTCCTTATTTTATGGACATTTTTTGCTCTCATTCTCGGGCACTTCTCGGGCGTAAACAGATGTTGCAGTTCACCATATGAATTAGTGCTATTCAGTAAGCGTGTGTTGTTTACATTATTTCTGTGCTCCGTTGTAATTTCGTCGTAGTTTAAACCGGTCATGTCCGCGCCCTAATAATAACGTTTGATGAAGAATTTGCACCATTTATAACGGTCTGCTGTGGTGAAATATCTTTATAGCTGCTATTTTGAATATCAGGTTTGATATCTAGATAGGAATGTTTATCGTTACCTATATGATTTTTTCTAGCATACTTTATCTTGTTTTCCACGGATTCTTCAATGTACCCTACAGCAGTAGTTGAAGACATCTATCCTCTGTGCCGTTTTAGTCCAAGAATATCTTCACCTTTATCAGCTAACACTGTACACGAACTACGTCGAAATGAGTGACCTGTATACCAAGAAAGATGTTCTAATTTCAAATTAGTAGCTATTTTTAACGGCCAATAACCAATTGTGTCTTTTCTTATTGCTTGGTTCGTACATTTTCCGTTTAGATAACTTGGTTTTACTCGGTCGAAGGTTTAGGTTTTTCTGGTATTTATCCAAGCAGTCAACTCCTACATTTGAGTCGTTAAGAATAACAAGCGATCGTTGAACGTTGTCTTCAGTTGAAGCATTTTGACAATAATCATTTAGTGACGTTTGTCTATATCTTCAATTTTGATAGTATACAATTCCTCCCTTCTACATGCCCCAGCAATTCCAAGTATCATTCCTACACGCTTAATGGCGAAGACAATCTGATCCAGAACTACAGATCCATTAGTGTACTTTCATGCTGTGCTAAAATCTTTGAAAGAGTAATGAGGTATAAGATTATAACTTTCTTTGGCAAAAATAAACAGTTCGGTAATAATCAACATGGTTTTCTGAAGAGAAATTCAACCGAAACGGAGCTATTTGAATATATAAACAATATGGATACCAAAATAATGTGGAATACTAAATCTATATTTCTTTTCTTTATCCAAAATACTGGAGTATTGTTTGCTGGCAAAATTGGAACCTTTTCTGGAGAAACATAATATTTTATCGTCATCGCAACATGGATTTCGCAAGGGCAAGTCCACAACAACAGCATTAATTGATTTTTCTATTCCGGTGCTATAAAGTTCACTTTACGACACCCGTTTTGGTTGCATAAAGTATTACTTTATCGCACGCTAATTTTATTTTTTTGAAGTTGGTAACAAAAGAAAATGGAACCAAATCGTATTTAAATGTCAAAATATAAGCCTTTAAAGTAACAAAAATGTGCAATAAAATTGTACAAAGAATAAAAAGCACACATGCTAACATTTCACATACTAATTAGCAATATAAATTGTTAAGCAGAGTTGGATGATAAGTTTTCGGATGCTACTATTGATATTTACTTACTATGTTGAATAGTACAACTGTTATAAAAGTTTGTTTTGATAAATATGTAGAGAGTTTGGGGACGAAAGAATTTGTAAATTGTCTTCTGCTATTTTGCGAATCTCTGGGGGCGTACAGTTATTTATTTCGTCCTTTTTGTTGATAATTTGAAATAATTTATTGTATAAATCAGTCTGAATTTTAAACACAATTACATATAGCACCACCTATATTCAAATATTTAAAACGTTCTACTTAAAAATCAGAGTAATCAACTTCAAAAAAGCAAAATTTCTAAAATATTCGAACAAAACATGTCTCTTATTTTAAGCTTTTTTGAACTTTTAATAACCGAAATAGAAAAAATAGTATAAAATACACGTTTCATAAGACATTTTGCGCACTTGTTCTTTAGAAAACTCGCCTAGCGGCTCGTTTTCTAAACTTGAACGCGTGCGCAAAAATCTTGTCTTATGAAACTTGTATTTTAATATACTATTTTATAACAAATTGATGATAAATATTGAACAAAGAAAATCTCCTGTCGCAGTTTTCTGTGATCTTCAAAAGTGTTTTGACTGCGTGCAGCACAGCAAACTAACAGAAAAGCTGCGATACTGCGGAATACGTGGATGTGCGAACAAGTGGTTCGTTTTTGGAGGGACGTAGTCAGTTTATACGGATAAAGTGCAGGAAGGCTTCCGGTGACTTAGGAACCATAGAATCCCACTGCCTTCCGGTCGAGTATGGTGTCCCGCAGGGATCTATTCTGGGCCCTCTTCTTGTCAGCCTTTATATAAACGACATAGTGCAATTCTTGTCAGACGTTTTGTCACTATGTATGCGGAGGATATCTCTATCCTACTTGCTCCTGACAAGACAAAGTTATTGGTATTCCATACGAGGCAGAGGAGTGTGGATTTCGGGACATTGAGAATTGAGAACTTTGACCTCTCGTGCCCTCGAGGATAATAACTTGGCGCTAGGAGTGTTTCTGGATTTCTCGAAAGCTTACGACTGCATTAGTCATTGTAAGTTATTGCTGAAACTACAGTGCTGCGGCATTAGAGGCACTGCCTTGAAGTGGATACAATCATATTTACAGGACAGAAAACAAATAGTAAAAATCGTTGCCAATGGAAACATTGTGAAATCAGATTCGGAAGTCACAATAAGGGGCTTGCCCCAGGGGAGTGTCCTTGGTCCTCTGTTATATAATATTTATATTATAAACCTGTGTAAATTGCTCGTGAGCACCCCACATACGCATATCAATTACGCTGATGATAATTCACTGTTAATTATAGTTCACTGTTAATTGTTGCTAAAAATGTATCTGCTTTACAATATGAGGCTGAAAAGATTTTACACAAATTTAAACTTTGGACAATGTAAAACGACCAAGTCCTAAACACCGACAAAACCGCAGTTGTTCTTTTCAAAACAAACAAGAAGAATGAGTGTGCTTAAAACCACACGGCAGAAGTGTAAACTTCATCAAGTCGAGGTTAATAATGCCGTAGATAATACGAAATAGACGCATATAATATACAGTAACGTATTAAATAAAACATATTCGCACATTTATTACATTTACGCGAGCGTCCGTTTTGTTTGGTCGGTTCGGACGTATGTGTATGTATAAATAGACGAAATATATACTTGCTTACTGTCCCGCTCTTGGTCTAATGGTAACGTATCGGCTTCATAACCGTGCGGTCTCGGGATCGAACCTGTTCTGGGACATGAATTTATTTATTCATTTAAATTTCAATTTAATTGAAATTAAATACCTCTATGAGTTATATTTATTTATCTTGTTCCCTTAGCCGAGTTTACCCGAAGAGCGTTACATATCCGAGCGTTGCAGGTCAGTCTTGTTCACTGCTTACAATCAGCGCAACGCGCCTAAAGAAGTTTATACTTCAAAAAATCGATTTTAGTATTGAATAATATAACTATTAATAACAATCTTTTCACTTTAAATAATAATTTTGGGCTTAATTCTTGATGAAGAACTGGAGCCCATATCTTGATGTATTAGTAGAGAAATTAAATAAAGTCAGTTACTGCATAAAAGTTCTAAAACGTTATTGGGAAAAAACAGTTCTCATGACTGTTTACTATGGGGTATTTATTTCTAAACTAAAATATGGTATACTTTTTTGGGGAAATTCCCCAGATTCGGGCCGGGTTTTTGTAATTCAAAAGCAAATCTTTCGAGTAATTTTTGGCTTTCCCTTTAGAGAATCATGTCGTGGAAAATTCAGGTCTGCCGGTCTTCCTACTATCGCAGCTTTGTATATTTTTGAATGTTTAATTTTTAATTTTAAAAACAAGGGGAAATTTGATCATTTCTTACTGAGTCACGATTACAAGACTCGATCTCAAATTACATATAATTATCCAATACACAGACTTAGAATGTTGGAAAAAGGTTCGACCTATTCCAGCATAAAATTATTCAATAAATTCCCTCAACAAATCAAAGATATGATAACTTTTAACAATTCCAGGAGGGCTACTCTCAATCTCCTTGTTGATTTAGAGCCCTACACAATCGGGGAATTTTTAGAAAGCTAATTTCCTTGCGACAGTTTACTTCAACAGGTGTACATTTGAAGATTATTATAAAAATAGTGAACTATTTATTTATAGTTATAATTTAAATTTATGTAATATGTAGTATAATATGAATGATTACTTGACATGTTTCAACTCACCAATGTATATGTATATACGAGGTAGGTGCCATAAATTCTCAGCCTGATATACAAAAAAGAAACTTTGAACAATATAAGAATTTTTATTTTTCAATGTAATCTCGCTTAACTGCTATACATTTATTACAACGATAAATTAATAATTCTATACCATTGTAAAAACAATCTGAAGTTTTTCCGTCAAAATGTTCCATAACAGCTGCTTGCAACTCACTGTTGTCCTTAAAGCTACGACCCCTAAAGTATTTTTTAAATTAGAAAACAAAAAAAAGATTACAAGGAGCCATATCCGAACTATACGGCGGATGTGCCAATTCTTGAAAGGCGCATTCGCGGATGGCAGCTTGTGAAATGGCGGCAGTATGAACGGGAACATTGTCGTGCAATAATCGCACACCTTTCGTCAATTTTCCACGACGTTTTGCACAAATACTGTCCCTAAATTTATGCAGTTAAGACGCACAATATATGCCGTTCACACTTCTATCGCGCTCTTTAAAGTCAATTAGCAAAATGCCCTCACAATCCCAGAATGTTGTGGCCATCACCTTTTTCGTTGATTGAACGACTTTCGCCTTTCTGGGACAAGGATCATCAGGTCGCCGCCATTCCATGGGCTCCCTTTTCGATAGAGGATCGTAAAACAGAACCATTGTTTCATCCACTGTGACAAGAGACTGCAAAATCGGTTTTGGCTCGTCTACACACTTGTTCAAAAACGACAACCCACATTCAACTCGACGTTCACGTTAGAGAGCAGAAAGAAGTCGTGGTACCCATCTAGCACTAATTTTATTCATATCCAAATGGTCATGGAGAATTCGGCAAACACTTGTTTCCGAAATGTTTGTTATCCTGCTAATTCCTTCACTTTCGAACGGCTCTTCTAGCACTAAATGTTCAATAATTGAAATTTGTTGAGGCGTTATCACTTCAATTGGTCGACCCGACCGATCAGCATCTTCCAGGGATTCTTGTCCCAAATGGAAACATTTTGCCCACTTTTTTACAGTTGAATACGAAGGAGATGAATCGCCGTAGACGCCTGTAACGAAGTTCCTTCGTTAATTGCATCAAAATAACATTTTTGAATTCATAATTAATTTATTTGTAAATATCAAATTATCTGTAGTGTATAGTGTGAAATGAGTCGACCTGTATGTATGATCAATTGTTTGTAATAATTCTTGTTATTTACTTATTGTTAAATGGAAAAATACCGAATGTCTACGTCATGCTCAGAGTCGCGTGTTTCATATCAGTATCGTGTGCAAATTTTATATTTTGAACTGGTTTTTTACTTACCTACGTAGGGGGTTTTCAACATATAAAAGGCCATCATCGAGCTTGCTTCGTTCATTTAGATCTCCGACCTACCTCAACTCCTATGCCTGACCTTATTCAGCCTCTGATGGCGTGGAAAAGACCAGGATATTCCGTAAAGAGCGTTCTGTATTCAGGTCCTCGTATGACGTAGGACGTTCTAAATCCATTTATTCTCATCCGCATACTTCTCCCTTACTCAGGCCAGATGCCGTGGGAAGATTGAGTATTACCGTTTAAAAACCTACAATCCGTCAAGATCAGACTTTTTGATGTCGTGATCTCCATAAATCCGAAATTAATCTTAATTATTTATTTCAGATGTTTTACGACCGTTAAATTGCGATATTTTGCATTAATCCGCGCCGCGTATTTGTATTTACATTTCACCGCAAGGCTATTGACCTGATACCCGCGCTACTTGGGCCCGTACTAAGAAAAACATTAATTTTATCATTGTTTACCCAGATCGAAATATTCTTTAAATGAGCATGCCGTGACATGGAGATAATTTACAGAACAATTTAAATTAACTTGGTTACATATATTAATTCAAATTGACAGAGACATATCTTGTATTTATTAAGAATAATAGAAATGTATTAGAATCTATAAGTGACATTTCAGGGGATAAATTTGATTACATATTTGATCCTATGTTAGTTTGCGATAAATGAAATTTCTTTTGTAACGATTTAAAGATGTCAATAAAGCAAATTCGAGTTATAGTTAATCATGTACATATAAAATGACTTTGTGTATATACATTGATGTAAATAATAATGTGTATGAATTGATATTGTTTTTGACAGACAATAAAGTCTATTTTTAGATAAGCTCCCGCACGTGTTTTTTTACTGTTTTCTTTTCACCAGTCCGTCAGTAATGAATTCAATAAATGTATAATTAGTTCAGTAAGCAGTAAAGAGTATTAAAACGAATATACTTACGACCAATCTCCACTTCGCTAGCTGTAGAGTTTTGTATTCGCATGTCTAAAAGTCACAACACTTCACCTGCCATATTTACATTTATAAATAGTACCAACCGGACGAGGTCGCGAAATATGATATCACTAAAAGAGGACGTCTAAAATTTCGTGACATTGGTGCCTGTATGTATAGGCAACCCAAGGTACTTGTGTTCATGTCAATGTTTTCCTTTGCATGGACAAGATATGCAGAATATTAGTCTTGTAACATTTGCTTCGTTTAAACGTCTAAACGTTGTTTAATGTGATAAGGTGTATGCCCTTCTTTTGTTAAAAATTTAATGACCGCGTGGTACTCAATTTTCGTGCGTTAGTCACGTTGGTTGGCTGGTTACTAAAAACTACTAGGCTTCGAACAGTCATATTTATAGTGTACACCTCACGTATGTGCATGCATGACGTGATGGAGTTTAATCACGTTTGAACCTGTATAAACCTGTCAGACCGAGAATTTATGGCGCCTACCTCGTACTTCAAAACTCCACTTCGCAAATTTTCAGAATCACAATACTTCCATATTCTACGTATAAGAAAGTAAAACTGAAAATAACCCTGGTAGGGAGATACTGAAATAAACAATTTGTTATATGAACAATTCATTTTTGGCGCGTTTTGTATCTATTTTATTCACAAAACCCATCAGAACTTATTTTGTTTAATTTATTATTATATTTTGTTACAGCACGTGTAGTAAAAGAGCACAAGAAAGACGCCATCGGAGATGCTGAATTGCTACGGCTAGTACGTGGCCTAAGCAACGACCATGCGAAGATGGGCGCTAATGTAAGCCGGCACTCGTCGAAAGGTCTTTCCGGCAGACGAACACAATCCAGCGGCAGCATATGCAATGGCAAGGGAACGAGCGGCAGGCACACGAACAGCGAACCGAAGATCTGCGGTAGCCTTCCCAGCTATTTAGACGAGAGTGACGATACCGGTTGCAATAATAATCACCACGAATGCGAGAAGCCGCCTCTGCAAGACGTAAGTGATGACTTTTGCTTGTCGATAATAGTCCCCTGGTAGGATGGGAGAGGGGTTGATCACAGGGGCCACTCTCGATAATTGAATCGAGGCCCGGCTTAATTGCGAAGGGTCCCCTCTTTATACGACCGTGAAAATTGACCACGGTTGCTGGAATAAATTTTCGATCAGACATTCTGTATCCCCTATTGCTTTCTTCTGATATAACTGTATGTACGTATGTTGATTAGTTGCGTGCTACCAAACGTGCACTTACAATCACGAGCAGGAAAATTTGGTATATTATACAGGGTTGCGATTATGTATGGATACAGCTAAATATTTTGAAAACCGTTTATTGGAACTCGCGCAAATTTGGCACACTGTTAGAAGGATTTATAATACATTATTTGAGATGTTCTCCAGTTTTACATCGTCGTTTGTTTCCGAGGTACACGGCTAACTTGATGTTTTTTAAATAGCACGGGGGTCAAATGTAACATTTTTGCAAAAGGGTGCCCTTTTCTCTATTCAGCGATGTTACACATACCTGCCTTAATTTGCATAAAAACCGCTTTTTTTTTGTTTTTACGAATTCGAATTCGAAGAAAAGTAAAAGTAGCTTTGAAAATGCTGCATTTGCATTATATTCAAAAAATTTGCTTATGTCATATAATTAGTTTAAAATGGTGCATTTAAGTCAAAGGGAGCGTATAGAAGTCCTGATGATGGTTGGATATGGCGATAGAAGACCAAATTGTGCTGAGGTCGTAACTCTTTTTAATGAAATATATCCCAATCGACAGTCGATCTATAGAACAACGATTTCAAAAACTTTAAGAAGATTCAATGAAACTTAAAGCACAACAAAACGTGTAAAACCCGGACGACCGAAAGCTGCTACACAGTAAAAAATATAGTGTAAATATTTTACACTAGCTGGTGTTTATATAGGTCCACGCGTTTTAGAGTTAAATATTAACATATAGTGTCCGAGTGAAATCTAAAATGAGATTTTCTCAAAGCAGTGAAAATATATTTACACTAATTTTGCACCCTCTAGCCCAGTGGCGGCTCGGGGTGGTTCACATAGGGAGTGCATAATTTCAAAATTAAAAAGTATAATACAAGAACGCTTACCCAATCTTTATAAGTTTCACCGACATACTGTTCCAGACAGGTACTGTTCATTGTACAGTTTGTTTTGAGGGAATAGTAAATACTAGCTGTCCATCAATCTCTTCGAGCTTGAATCGCCTTTCGCGTCCGCTTACAGTTTTATTACAGTTCGCTGTAAAACGCCAAAAAACCATTTTTGATTTTCTAAACTTTTGGCACACCTTGTGTAGACGTATATTTTTGTCCACGAAGTACTGTCACGGTGACAGGTGGAACGACAATTTAAAGCATCTTAACGTCAGTCTGACTTTTCGTTGTTGGAGTTTGAAATTTAGATGCTATTAGCGTAATACTAAGACTTGACACTAAAAGATTCATAGTTTTATTAGTTTTACACAATGAAAGGACTAAATCATTATTGAAAATGTAATATCAGATTTATTTTAATTTTGCATAATTTAACCTGCCAATTATCATGGCCCGCAAACATACTTTTGACATACCTTTTGAGCTTTGTTATAATGCAAATTTGTGAACAATGCATGCCCATTACACAGAAGAATCAAGTTTTAAATAAAATGTTGGTATAGAATAAGTATAACTTATTACTTTTATTTATAATAGTGAATTTATAACTGGCTTCCATATTAATAATTAGTTTCATTTGTCTGCTCTGAAATTGTTCCTGTCAAAGTGAGTTTGCAGTGGCATTGAGTCGTCGCCTGTAGATCGTGCTCTGGCTATGTCGGTTGCTGAGACGATCCTATTATAATTTAAATATTTAGTAGTGACGCTGGTAGTTGAACTAAAAACGATAACCAAAAATAATACTGACCGACGTTGGAATATCTGTGTAAACATTTTGCTTACACACACTGTAAAAAGAATATAATTTATAATTGTTGGATCATTTTGTGATTTTTATTAAGTATTTAAGGAAAAATAACACAAAAAGGTAGTTCATGATTACAACCAATCCATCGAAATAAGAGCCACCAGCCTGGGACACGATCATCATCAACCATCATCAGAATGTTTGATTAACAATTTGATTTAATGGTGTATTTTCAAACATATCGCATTAAATGATTGAACGCTGCCCATACTTCAAACTTTCTACTGACAATCAAACTATTTAGTAGAAGTAATTGTTGAATTAGACTGGAACTTTAGTAAATTGAAAAAAATAGTTACAAAACAATTATCATTTCATTGGAATTTGATTCGTCTGTCACCTAGTAATAATAATATAAATCATATTTTAAGGTAATTGTCTAATACCGTGCCGTCAAATACTTTTCGCATTAGATTAGGCTGTTTTTGAAGTTTTTAAGTAATCAATGTTGGTGTACATGTTAGTTTTTTGAAAACTTCAAATTCTGACAGTTGTCATACTTAAATTCAAATTATAGACGCCTATTATTATTTATATGACATAACCAAACTATTAAAATTATGCACTGTCACCAACCATTAAAAAAAAAAGCATGGCCGTCTCTAATGCGGAAAGTATTTGAAGGCACGGTATATAGGCAAAACTAAAATGGATCTGATAGCACTTTTCTCATTAATATTTTAGTCATTTCGCTGTATAAAATTTGTAATTTCATATCTTTTTGTGTCAAGGTCTACAATAAATTTCGATGAAGCTTAAAAACATGAACCATGAAATATCAGACAGATGTCAGGGTGTTTAACCTTTTTTTTAAATAATTGTCATCATGAAAGCAGTTCAGATTTCATCACGAACTGAAATCGATTGATCGAAAATGTACTTCTGATTAGTTGGTGCGAACCCGCAGTCGCATACTTTAAATGCATCGTGGTGACAGTTCGATCTATTGAGAGAATGAATTGTCAAATTGAATGTCATTGTAGACATACCGTGCCTTCAATTAATTTTTTTTAGAATAACCTACGATTTCAATATTAATTTGAAAACACTGTGGAACTTTTCAATAAATTGACTTAACTATGACAGTAGTCAAAATGAAAAACATTACTGTAGCACAGTATTCCCAAATTAATATTGATATTATAAGCTACTCTAAATGTAAATTAAAGATGCAGTATGTATATTTGTATGTAGAAAGATGACAGAGATGTGTCCAAGACATTAAAGATACGATAAATGACCGATACAATAGTAATAATAATAATAATTGATAATGCAATAAAATGTAAATATTAACGGTTATAATATTTCTTTCAGTGGACGTTAAATGTTATTAATCGCGCCTTTGCTTTAATTTTTAAAACTACGATATTGGAAACTGTACCCGAATGACCGACAATGTAGAGTAATTACAACCGCAGTTCAGTTTCTTCTTGTTTATGAATGAAGACGCATATTAAGCAAAATGTCTCTTAGAAATAAATTAAATATTATTGTGACATTTATAATTAGTGGCAAATGAATTTATTTATTAAGACTTTGCCCACAAAGCGAACAACATTTCTATATAATTTACTGAACGCTGATATTTAGAAAAAATTTGTTGACATTCAGGTTTTGTATCAATTGTGTGCATCTTCTTCTTCTTCTTCTTCTTTATTGTGGCTTTGAGTTAGACTATTTAGTCTTTTACTCTTCATCTGAGTGCGGTGAATCTTGGATTGTTGAAGTTGAATTTGATTAGCTATTGTTTATCTTTATTTTGATTAAGAATTAAAGTAGAACCATTTTAGGTCTTTTGTGTTTGAAATTTTCATTTCCATCATATGCAAGTGCTCTTTTAAGATTTTGATTTGAGTGGTTTTCCATCTGGTTATAGAAACTGAGCGCTCTTTCCTTGATGTAGTCAATAATGGTTGGGGTATTTGTTTCATTCATTATTTGATTATTTCTCATATACCATGGAGCATTTATCATAGTATCATTCTAAGACTGGTGTTTTGTATTATTTGCAGTTTTTTGATGTTGGTCTTGCACATATGCAGCCATATTGGGCATGCATATGTGAATATTGGACCTAATACTTGTTTGTAAAGTAGAATTTTGTTGTTCGTGTTCGCTGGCTTTTTCTGCCTATAAGAGGCCATAGTTGACATCTTGTTTGTTTGGTTTTGGTTATCGTTTTTGCTATGTGTGTGTTATAATTGAGCTTTATATCCAGGTATATTCCCAGGTATTTAATTTCTCTACTCCATGGTATAGTGTTGTTGTTGATGGTTATTTCGTTGTCTGTTGTTTTCAGATTCCTTTGAAAGATTATTGCTTAGGATTTGTCTTCGTTTATTGTTGTCCTCCATTGTTTGAACCATTTTATCGTGTTGTCTAGGTGCGTTTGGAGTTCCTGTACCGCGTTCGTCGGACATCTTGATGTTGAGAGCAGTGCCGAATCATCTGCAAAGGTGGCCGTATTTAAATATCTTGTAGGATTTGACACTGGTATGTCGGCTGTAAATATTGTATATAGGTGAGGTGACAGGCATGAGCCCTGGGGGACTCCCGCTGTTGGATGTTTTATTGAGGAAAGTGTGTTCTGGATGCTAACTTGAAAGCAGCGTCCTTGCAGAAAACTGTTCGTGATTTTTATGATGTGTGTTGGGTAATTGTGTATTATCATTTTATATATGAGTCCCTGCCTCCAGACTTTATCAAATGCCTTTGCTATGTCGAGAAATACAGCTGCTGTCACTTGATTTTTGTTGAATCCTTCTTGGATAATGTCAGTGACTCTTGAAAGTTGTGTTATCGTTGAATGTTCTTCTCTAAACCCATGTTGATCTTCTGGTATTATGTCTTGATTGTCAGAGGGATACTTTATCTTCTGTAGGATTATTTTTTCTATCAGTTTGCTAATGGATGGTAACAGGCTTATGGGCCTGTAGCTGCTTGGTATTGTTTTTGGTTTTCCTGGTTTAGGTATAACTATTACTTTGGCATGTTTCCATATCTTTGGGAATGTTTGAAGTCTGATAACGGTGTTTGCTATTGCCAGAATTGACATTATTGCTTTTTGGGGGAGGTTTTGTAGTGATCTGTTGGTGATGTTGTCTATACCAGGAGCTTTTTTGGGATTTAATGCTTTAAGGATTGCTTTTAGGTTCTCGGCTGTGACTGAGTCGTTGCTAGGGGAGTGGGGTTCACGTATTTCTCTGCGTACTACTTTGTGAATCTGCACTACGTGTTGCATGTCTACTTCATCCAAGTTCGGAGTGAATTGCTCTTCTAGTGATTCCGCTAGAGCTTCTGCTTTTTCTTCTGCTGTGACTTGTGTGGAGTTATTGAATTGAAGTGGTGGGATTTGTATTTGTTCTCTTTTGATTACCTTGATTATTTTCCATGTCTTAGAGGGGTCTGCACCTATTTCTTCGAGTGTTCTTTGCCATTCTACATTTTTCAGTTCCAGTAATTCCTTATGTACTTGATGTTGAAGGTTGTTTAGTATAGTTTTGTCTTCTCCTAGCTCTGTTCTTTTCCTTTATTAGTTCTTTAATATGATGTGGTAGACTACCTGATTTATATATCCTTTCTATTTTGATGGTGTTATTTTCAACAGCGTTTGTTATTTTATCTTGTAGTGATTTTATGTTCTGTTCTAATTCTGCAGTGTTTTGTATTTTAGGAAATGCAGTGATGGTTTGTTCTAGTTCTGTTTTGTAGCCGGCCCAGTCTGTCTTGAAGGTGTGATATGTTCTTTCGGTTATGTCTTCATTCCAAGTTATTATAATTGGATTGTGATCAGAGCTCATGACACTTTCAGTTTCTATGTTTATGGTTTTATTAATGTTTTTACTGATTGCTAAGTCTAATTGTCTAATTGTGTGCATCTAGCCCAAGGTGAACGTCGACAGACAAAAAAAAAACCAAGACGGTTCGGCAATTAAATGTTGTTTCATGTTATTCGTTCTATAAAATTGGTATTACCATGCCTTGTGTCAAGCTTACGATAAAAATAGTGTATATTTCAAATTTTTTGACAGACTGTCATCGAGACACTTATACGACAATGAAAAGTTGATGTTTAACCAAATTGTCGTTCCACCTGTCATCGTGACAATACTTCGTTGTAGTGTATTCGTTCACACATAAACTTGTGATATCGAACTGTCAGACGGACAGTGCTTAACCAAATTGTCTTTCCAATTGTCAAATGAAATTAACTTTAACAAAACATGTTTTAAACTTACAGGTCATTGAGAGAATTAATTAATTTTCATATTACGCTTTAATAGTATATATATGTACTTTGTAAAACCCAATCAAAAATCTTGCTGGCTCCTAATACCATTTAACCGAAAATGTACTTCTGATTAGTTTGTGCCAACCCGCATAGTCGCATACTTTAAATGCTTGCTTTTGTAACTGAATTGATAAACGAAATTACATAAATGCTTATGGGAATTTTACATATTTGATGTATTTATGTTATTTCGAAGTGTTTCGGACACATCTGACAAATAAAGAAAACTCAGATGATTCTTTATTTAGGCTTGCTTCGGTACTTCTTTCGCGAAAAGTGACGACATTTCGATGACATATATAATTTGTATTTAATATATCTTAATAAAATATAGAAACATTGTTATATTTATTACTGTACTTACGTGCGATAATACACTTTAAGTTTATTTTATCATATCCGTCGGCATTGTTCATATATTCATAAATAGAAAAGAAATAGTAACAATTGATAATAATAACACTAATACGTATCTGAAAGGTACCACATTTCCTTCATAATTCCTTTATTTGTCGGCCTTCTGACATTTAAACTTGACAACCGATCGATAAACGTGAATAGATAGTCATTATGTGTGTATTGCACGACTGGTGCTTTCCGCCAATTTTGACGTTTCCCGGCAAATGCCATATCGCGAACTCAAACTGATTTGACGGTTTTGAAAATTTATAACCTGAAATTGAATTTTTCGTGCGTTTAACTTAACCTTATCCGAACTTTGACGTGTCACGGTCATCTGTATCGATCCACCGCCATTTTAAAATCGAACCTAGTCCATATTTTTTATTTTACACGTAGGCCTTATGGCAAAATACTATGATTCATACTCTTTTTCTGCACGTTCTAAAATTTTCAAAAACTCCTTTCGGACCCTCGTTCTCTCTTCGGAGACGTGAAAAATAGCCTAAGGCACGTGGGACCGTGGTCCCCGTCGCGTGACACTTTCGTTCCCACCGTAGATGCGCCAGGTTCTCAGGAAACTGTCTCCCCAATTCGTCAATTTTGGGGTATAGCTTTGCCGTTTTAATCGTTCGTGTTAAAAAGAGCGAGACAATTGGCTATTAGTATATATAACTAGCTAATACGGCAGGCCTTGAAGGCCCGCTATCGCCTCTTATTCCGCTTACAGTTGAGGTACCGCTCCCCCTTATTCTTCTAAATTTATTGCGGATTTTTTCTTTATTGCGTTTCAGTTTTTGAAACACCATATAATTCCGATATATAGCGAATAACTAAATATAATTGTGTTTTAGATGTTCAATATTGCTTAGTTGTTTTTATACACCCCTGTATATAGTTTACAACTATGCAATATTTTATTCAGAATGCTTATCGGATGAAATGATTAATAATAGATTTAGTGATAATAGCAGTTTTTAAATTGAAAATGTTTAACGGCTGTCCATGAAATAAGATGTATTTTATCGTTTAGTTATATTGACATTTTTCACATACTTTTCCTGTGCCTCACAGACGGTAGTTTTCACTCTATTTATAATTTTTCTACTATTATTGGTTTTGTGCCTTGACTTGCCGATGATTTATTTTACGTTTGCTTAATTTATCTGTAGTTTGAATTTTGTTTGTGGGTATAAAATTAGAATAATCTCAAAATCTGTTTTTTTTGCATCAGTTGGAAAATGTGGTTTGATAGTTTTTGTTAATAGTGTTTCAGTCTATATACATATGTCGATTCCATTGGTCTTTTTGGTTTAAATGAAAATTCATTAGAATTTTAAAAAAACATTTTATTTTATACAAACTTGTAGATAGCTTTATTAGAATTATGTTTTGTTGACGCGAATGTATACTTTTAAATAATTCATTTAATCATTGTTCTATAACAAATAATATTTACTTCATTGGCATTTTTATACTGATTTCCATTCCTATACTCTTATAATTTGCAGTGTTTCTTTGTATTACAACTGTCAGTTATGTATGATGCTTAATAATGTTGGTAAAGCCTTGTTCACACTGTACATAATTATTTTCTTTTGCATTGTACACCTACAATTTAAGGAATATATAGATATAATATATGTATGTATTATGGTAATATTGATTACTTATTGTTATATTCGAAAATACTGTAAAACATCCTTTTAGAATTGCTATTTTGAATTATTCTAATTGACGATGTCGCGGGAAGTTCATTTTCATCAATGATAATTAAACAATATTTTTTGAATACGTATGATATTACTTCTCAATTTGCCTGGCACAGTAACAACATGATTAAGTGCTTGTTTAATCTGGTAGGAATATATTTTAGTTTCTTTTTTCTATTAACAATATCTTATAATATTTTGAAGTATTTTTACAACTGAATTCATGGACGAAATGACTCCAGTCATGTAACGATAATTGCTAAAAATAAGTAGAAAGTATTTATAAACAAATAAGGAATCGAATTTATAAATTTCTTACCTATACACTATTATCATTGGGCCTATTATTATATATTGCAATATTTATTGTGTTGAATGTTTGTGAGCTATGGCTTCAATCTTTTCGAGCTTGAATTCGCCTTTTGCGCGTCCGCTTACAGCTTTTTACAGTTTCCTGTAAAACGCGATCACTCTCGTGGTAGTTTTTAGAATGTAAGATTTTATAGACTTGTGGCACACTCTGTATATACATATATTTTGTAAAGCCAATTGTATATTTCATTTAGAATTCTTCTAGAATTTTTTTTTACACAAACTGTTACACAATGAAGAGCGAGAAAGATAATTTAATGTTAAACATAAGAATGATGTTAAAGTATCCGAAGAACCAATATGCTCAATAAGTGCATCATTTTCATTGAAACAATCGGGATAATACGCTATTGAAATAACAGTGGAAAAATTTAGTATATTAACAAAAAGTATGTCAATTGCTCAGAAACAATTTAAGATAGGCATGCACAATATTAATAAAAAAGAACGTAATAAGCAGTCTGACAATGATATATTTTCACCCAAATTATTTGAAGTGGAACAGCGCTTTCATTATGAAATTTTGGTCAGCATAATTGAAACATTCGTCTGTCACATACTCAAACTTAGTTCGCACGTCATTTAAAAATGAAGGACTTGTATTGAAGAACATTATAAAATTTCAATGAATTACATATATACTACTCGCCCGCTATCACGGGCTCGTCATTTTAATTGACATGCTCAAATATACGTAGTATCTCCATAGTGTTTAACATGTTTACAACAAATTTTGTTTGGTAAATGGGCGTCGCTTTCAAACATTCTTATAGAATGCTAATGAATGCTGATGAACTTCAAATATATAGCTCGCAAACATATGTATGTGAATGGGTAAAGTAAATTTAATTTATAAAGTATATTACTTTCTTACTACCTTTTCGAAGTCCACTATCGTTAATAAAAGAGCAGAGTATATTTTATTTAAAATTATTCTCGATCTGTTTTTGACACAAATCGGTACACACTCAAGAGCGAGAAAGGTAATTTAAAGTTAATCATAAGCAATGTTAAAGTATCCAAAGACAGAATGAGCTCAAAAAGCGCAACATTTTTATTAAAACAGTTTACAATACTACTTTGATGTAAAGTGAGACCCTTTTGAAATCCACTATCATTAATAAAGGAGCACAAAATAATAATAAAAGTAAAAAACCCAAGTTTTAAATTTAAGCCCTTTTCAAGCGCCTTTCCTGTAAACAGCGTTTTCTAGAATGTCCATTTTTATAAATATTTGAAGCACCCCTGTATATACATTTATTATGTTAAGCCAATAGGATATCTTATTTAAAATTCTTCTCGAACTGTTTTTAACACAAACCGGTATACACTCAAGAGCGAGAAAGGTAATTTAATGTTAAACATAAGTCGTGTTAAAGTATGCAAAGACACAATGAGATCAAAACGCACAACATTTTTATTAAGACAGTGTACAATACTATTTTGATGTAAAGTGTGACCTCTTTGAAATCCACTATCGTTAATAAAGGACCACAAAATGAAAATAAAAGTAAAAACCCCAAGTTTTAAATTGAAGTGCCTTTCATTTTATTTAAAATTTTTCTCGAATTGTTTCTTACACAAACCGGTACACACTCAAGAGAGAGAAAGGTAATTTAATGTTAAACATAAGTCATGTTAAAATATCCAAAGGAACAATGAGCTCTCAAAAAGCGTAACATTTTCATTAAGACAGTTTACAATACTATTTTGATGTGAACGTATAAGAGCCTGTCAATCTTTTCGAAGTCTACTCTCGTTAAGAAAAAAGCACAAAATAATAATAAAAGTAAAAAGCCCAAGTTTTAAATTTAAGCCCTATTAAAGCGCCTTTCCTGTAAAAAAACGCTTTTTAGAATGTCCAGTTTTATAAACTTTTAAAGCATCCCGGTATATACATATATTTTGTGAAGCCAATAGTTTATTGTATTTAAAATTTTTCTCGAATTGTTTTTTACACAAACCGGTACACACTCAAGAGCGAGAAAGGTAATTTAATGTTAAACATAAGTCGTGTTAAAGTATGTAAAGGCACAATGAGATCAAGAAGTGCAACATTTTTATTAAGACAGTGTACAATACTATTTTGATGCGAAAGTGTGAAAGCCTGTCAACCTTTTCAAAATCTACTATCGTTAATAAAGGAGCACGAAATAATAATAAAAGTAAAAAGCCCAAGTTTTAAATTGAAGCGCCTTTCCTGTAAAAAGCGTTCACTGGCATGACGTTTTTAGAATGTCCACTTTTATAAACTTTTAAAGCACCCCTACATACATTTTGTTAAGCCGATAGTATATTTTATTTGAAATTCTACTCGAACTGTTTTTTTACACAAACCGGTTCACACTCAAGAGCGAGAAACGTAATTTAATGTTAAACAAAAGTCATGTTAAAGTATCGAAAGAAACAATGAGCTCAGTGAGCGCAACATTTTCATTGGGATAGTGTACAATACGATTCTGATGTTTTCGAATCTACTATTGATAAGAAAAAATTAAGTATTAAATTTAAACCCTGTTCAATCACGTTTCGAAGAATCACCGAATTGAAGATGTAATTAGCCGTAACTAAAATTTCACATTCATACGTCAATTTTCAAAGAACTCTTCCGCCAATTTGTTTTTTTTGACATTTTGGCTTTGGAATCGTGATCGGCGACCTAAGACACCCCCGTATCTAAAATTTCGCATTCATACGTCAATTTTCAAAAACATCTTTCGCCATTTTGTTTTTTTTTGACATTTTGACTTTGGAATCGTGATCGGCGACCCCCAAAACCCCCGTATTTTTTACATTCATACGTCAATTTCCAAAAAAATCTTCCGCCATTTTGTTTTTTTTTGACATTTTGACTTTGGAATCGTGATCGGCGACCCTCAAAACCCCCGTATCTAAAATTTCACACTCATACGTCAATTTTCAAAAACATCTTCCGCCATTTTGTTTTTTTTGACATTTTGACTTTGGAATCGTGATCGGCGACCCCCAAAACCCCCGTATTTAAAATTTCATATTCATACGTCAACTTTCAAGAAAATCTCCCGCCATTTTGTTTTTTTTTGACATTTTGACTTTGGAATCGTGATCGGCGACCCCCAAAACCCCCGTATCTAAAATTTCACATTCATACGTCAATCTTCAAAAAAATCTTCCGTCATTTTGTTTTTTTTGACATTTTGACTTTGGAATCGTGATCGGCGACCCCCAAAACCCCCGTATCTAAAATTTTACATTCATGACTCAATTTTCAAAAAATCTTCCGCCATTTTGTTTTTTTTTGACATTTTGGCTTTGGAATCGTGATCGGCGACCCCCAAAACCCCCGTATCTGAAATTTCACATTCATACGTCGATTTTCAAAAAAATCTTCCGTCATTTTGTTTTTTTTGACATTTCGACTTTGGAATCGTGATCGGCGACCCCCAAAACCCCCGTACCTAAAATTTTACATTCATACGTCAATTTTCAAAAAATCTTCCGCCATTTTGTTTTTTTTTGACATTTTGACTTTGGAATCGTGATCGGCGTCCCCCAAAACCCCCTTATCTAAAATTTTACATTCATATGTGAATTTTCAAAAAATTCTTCCACGTTTTTGTTTTTTTATGACATTTTGATTTTGGATTTGTGATCGGCGACCTAACACACCTATGTATCTAAAATTTCACACTCATACGTCAATTTCCAAAAAAATCTTTCGCCATTTTGTTTTTTTTGACATTTTGACTTTGGAATCGTGATCGGCGACCCCCAAAACCCCCGTATCTAAAATTTCACACTCATACGTCAATTTTCAAAAACATCTTCCGCCATTTTGTTTTTTTTGACATTTTGACTTTGGAATCGTGATCGGCGACCCCCAAAACCCCCGTATCTAAAAATTTACATTCATGACTCAATTTTCAAAAAATCTTCCGCCATTTTTTTTTGACATTTTGGCTTTGGAATCGTGATCGGCGACCCCCAAAACCTCCGTATCTGAAATTTCACATTCATACGTCAATTTTCAAAAAAATCTTCCGTCATTTTGTTTTTTTTGACATTTTGACTTTGGAATCGTGATCGGCGACCCTCAAAACCCCCGTATCTAAAATTTCACACTCATACGTCAATTTTCAAAAACATCTTTCGCCATTTTGTTTTTTTTTAACATTTTGACTTTGGAATCGTGATCGGCGACCCCCGAAACCCCCGTATCTAAAAATTTACATTCATGACTCAATTTTCAAAAAATCTTCCGCCATTTTTTTTTTGACATTTTGGCTTTGGAATCGTGATCGGCGACCCCCAAAACCCCCGTATCTGAAATTTCACATTCATACATCAATTTTCAAAAAAATCTTCCGTCATTTTGTCTTTTTTGACATTTCGACTTTGGAATCGTGATCGGCGACCCCCAAAACCCCCTTATCTAAAATTTTACATTCATATGTCAATTTTCAAAAAATTCTTCCACGATTTTGTTTTTTTATGACATTTTGATTTTGGATTTGTGATCGGCGACCCAACACACCCCTGTATCTAAAATTTCACACTCATACGTCAATTTCCAAAAAAATCTTTCGCCATTTTGTTTTTTTTGACATTTTGACTTTGGAATCGTGATCGGCGACCCTCAAAACCCCCGTATCTAAAATTTCACACTCATACGTTAATTTTCAAAAAAGTCTTTCGCCGTTTTGCTTTTTTTTGACATTTTGACTTTGGAATCGTGATCGGCGACCCCCAAAACCCCCGCATCTAAAATTTTACGTCAATTTTCAAAAAATCTTTCGCCATTTTGTTTTTTTTGACATTTTGCTTTGAAATCGTGATCGGCGACCCCCAAAACCCCCGTATCTAAAATTTTACATTCATAAATCAATTTTCAAAAAAATCTTTCGCCGTTTTGCTTTTTCTGACATTTTGACTTTGGAATCGTGATCGGCGACCCCCAAAACCCCCGTATCTAAAATTTTACATTAATACGTCAATTTTCTAAAAAAATCTTTCGCCATTTTGTTTTTTTTGACATTCTGACTTTGGAATCGTGATCGGCGACCCCCAAAACCCCCGTATCTGAAATTTCACATTCATACGTCAATTTTCAAAAAAATCTTCCGTCATTTTGTTTTTTTTTGACATTTTGACTTTGGAATCGTAATCGGCGACCCCCAAAACCCCCGTATCTAAAATTTTACATTCATATGTCAATTTTCAAAAAATTCTTCCACGATTTTGTTTTTTTATGACATTTTGATTTTGGATTTGTGATCGGCGACCTAACATACCCCCGTATCTAAAATTTCACACTCATGTCAATTTTCAAAAAAATCTTTCGCCATTTTGCTTTTTTTGACATTTTGAATTTGGAATCGTGATCGGCGACCCCCAAACCCCCGTATCTAAAATTTTACATTAATACGTCAATTTTCTAAAAAATCTTTCGCCATTTTGTTTTTTTTTACATTCTGACTTTGGAATCGTGATCGGCGACCCCCAAAACCCCCGTATCTGAAATTTCACATTCATACGTCAATTTTCAAAAAAATCTTCCGTCATTTTGTTTTTTTTGACATTTTGACTTTGGAATCGTAATCGGCGACCCCCAAAACCCCCGTATCTAAAATTTTACATTCATATGTCAATTTTCAAAAAATTCTTCCACGATTTTGTTTTTTTATGACATTTTGATTTTGGATTTGTGATCGGCGACCTAACATACCCCCGTATCTAAAATTTCACACTCATATGTCAATTTTCAAAAAAATCTTTCGCCATTTTGCTTTTTTTGACATTTTGAATTTGGAATCGTGATCGGCGACCCCCAAACCCCCGTATCTAAAATTTTACATTAATACGTCAATTTTCTAAAAAATCTTTCGCCATTTTGTTTTTTTTTACATTTTGACTTTGGAATCGTGATCGGCGACCCCCAAAACCCCCGTATCTAAAATTTTACATTAATAAGTCAATTTTCAAAAAAATCTTCCGCCATTTTGTTTTTTTTGACATTTTGACTTTGGAATCGTGATCGGCGACCCCCAAAACCCCCGTATCTAAAATTTTACATTCATATGTCAATTTTCAAAAAATCTTCCGTCATTTTGTTTTTTTTGACATCTTGACTTTGGAATCGTGATCGGCGACCCCCAAAACCCCCGTATCTAAAATTTCACATTCATACGTGAATTTTCAAAAAAATCTTTCGCCATTTTGTTTTTTTTGACATTTTGACTTTGGAATCGTGATCGGCGACCCCCAAAACTCGCGTATATAAAATTTCACATTCATACGTCAATTTTCAAAAAAATCTTCCGCCCTTTTGTTTTTTTTTGACATTTTGACTTTGGAATCGTGATCGGCGACCCCCAAAACCCCCTTATCTAAAATTTTACATTCATATGTCAATTTTCAAAAAATTCTTCCACGATTTTGTTTTTTTATGACATTTTGATTTTGGATTTGTGATCGGCGACCTAACACACCCCTGTATCTAAAATTTCACACTCACGTCAATTTTCAAAAAAATCTTTCGCCATTTTCTTTTTTTTGACATTTTGACTTTGGAATCGTGATCGGCGACCCCCAAAACCCCCGTATCTAAAATTTTACATTCATACGTCAATTTTCAAAAAATCTTCCGTCATTTTGTTTTTTTTGACATTTTGACTTTGGATTCGTGATCGGCGACCTCCAAAACCCCCGTATCTAAAATTTTACATTCATGACTCAATTTTCAAAAAATCGTCCGCCATTTTGTTTTTTTTGACATTTTAGCTTTGGAATCGTGATCGGCGACCCCCAAAACCCCCGTATTTGAAATTTCACATTCATACGTCAATTTTCAAAAAAATCTTCCGTCATTTTGTTTTTTTTGACATTTTGACTTTGGAATCGTGATCGGCGACCCCCAAAACCCCCGTACCTAAAGTTTTACATTCATACGTCAATTTTCAAAAAATTTTCCGCCATTTTGCTTTTTTGACATTTTGACTTTGGAATCGTGATCGGCGTCCCCCAAAGCCCCCTTATCTAAAATTTTACATTCACATGTCAATTTTCAAAAAATTCTTCCACGATTTTGTTTTTTTATGATATTTTGATTTTGGATTTGTGATCGACGACCTAACACACCCCTGTATCTAAAATTTCATACTCATACGTCAATTTTCAAAAAATCTTTCGCCATTTTGCTTATTTTGACATTTTGACTTTGGAATCGTGATCGGCGACCCCCAAAACCTCCGTATCTAAAATTTTACATTCATACGTCAATTTTCAAAAAATCTTCCGCCATTTTTTTTACATTTTGACTTTGGAATCGTTATCGGCGACCCCCAAAACCCCCGTATATAAAATTTTACATTCATACGTCAATTTTCAAAAAATTCTTCCGCCATTTTGTTTTTTTATGACATTTTGACTTTGGAATCGTGATCGGCGACCCCCAAAACCCCCGTATCTAAAATTTCACATTGACACGTTAATTTTCAAAAAAATCTTCCGCCGTTTTGTTTTTTTTTGACATTTTGACTTTGGAATTGTGATCGGCGCCCCCAAAACCCCCATATCTAAAATTTTACATTCATACGTCAATTTTCAAAAAATATTCCGCCATTTTGTGTTTTTTTGACATTTTCACTTTGGAATCGTGATCGGTGACCCCCAAAACCCCCGTATCTAAAATTTTATATTCATACGTCAATTTTCAAAAAAATCATCCGCCATTTTGTTTTTTTATGATATTCTGATTTTGGATTTGTGATCGGCGACTTAAGACACCCTCGTATCTAAAATTTCACATTTATACGTCAATTTTCAAAAAATCCTTCGGCCATTTTTTTTTTTTTTTTGACATTTCGACTTTGGATACGTGATCAATGATACCACAAAGACTCCCAAGTGCCGAATTTTACTTTAATCAGAAGAGAGAAATTAATTTCAGATAGCTCCGCCCACTCTGCATGTATGCCTAATCGTTGTCATAAGGGCACATAAATGTTAAAAGCTATCTTTTTCCCCATTAAGGCGTACGCGTTCTGGAATTAAAGTATATTAATAATGCAAATATATAATCATTAAAACAACAATAATCAACCTGTATATCTATAAAAATGTTAAGTCAAGCGGATGTATTATGTCGAGATTGAGATGCCGATAATTGATAATTTAGTTTTACATATATTTTGTTTAATTTGTGTACAACAACCTAATAATTTGTCAAATTTGTGTGCATTTTAGCTTCAAATAAATTGTTTGTCAAACATTTTGTACAATTGGTGTGCGCGCAGCCGAAATTATCATCCCGGTTCGTTTGAGTCGACGACGGCGCGCGGCGCCGAGTATTATATGTGTACTACACGTTCATGAACGGTATGCTATTACTTATCCACACGGTTCAAATGAGCCGGTTCCGTGACCCGGCTCACAATGAGGAGCTGAACCGAGTCAAAGAAATGAGCCGTTTTGCCCACCTCTATGTCAGTTATCTTCATAACCTATAAAATAATTATATTTTGACGTTTGTTATAATTATCATCAATTTTATTCAATTAAAAAATTGTCAAAATTTAATAACATAAATCTAACGTACCGGAAATTACACTTTTTTAAAGCATTTATATAATAGAAAAATTTAGTACAATATTTAAAAATTGTGACTTTCGATGTCAGTTTGTATGTTGATAATTTTTTTCAAAATTCAAATTCTGTTATGATTTCTCGTCGCAAAGGAAGCAATTATAGAAAGGAATCATTATATTGAATTAAGTATGGGCAAGTATAGGTACGATGTATTTATACTACTCATTATTATTTTTGATGATGTTTTTATAGTCATTACGGTGAATATAGTTTGTAAATTTATGAATGTTTTTGTGTTAATTTTTATGATAAAGAACGTTTAAATTTCAATAAAGAGAAGTTAGAATTATGTGAACAATTTCGCAATTCTCGTGTTTGCAGAAAGCAACCATTGTTAGATAGAGTGATGTATGGAGCTCTTCGAGGTTGATTCGCCTCTTCGCTTGTACTTATATCTTTTTAATATTATATCTAAGGCTGTAAGGGCATCTCATTGGTAATGCGATTAATGCTGGTCGCATGCTGTTTTAATGAATGTTAATAATCATTTCCCCTATAAAAATGTTAGTTAAAATTCATAAGGCAGATTTCATTAAAAAACAACTAAATACGGTATAACTATTTTCGGTACGCTATTTCTGAAAATAAGGGAGCTAATTAGAATTTAGATCCGTATAATATTTGTCCCTGTGAAAAGTTGATTTCACTGCTACAGCTCACTGGTTTGACGTAATGTCAGATTATGTGTATGCGTTAAAAAATCGTATGGCATATCGGCAACAACTCTAACCATAATACATAAAATTGTCGGAGTACCTATGTCATTAATAATGTTAATTTAATTTTTATGATACCGCATACGCTTCTTCTTTTTAGTTGGTTAGGTTGTACCTATTCACTATTACCTATACTATTTACGGTATTTTAATTTCTATATGAATGAATGACAGTGGAGGATAATTATGTAGTTAACTTTGCTATTGTATGAATGAAGATTAAATTTAAAGAAATATCTCTAGAAATGGATTATACATTATGGTGGCAAATGAATTTATTTATTAAGACTTTGCCCACAAAGCGAACAATATTCCTATATAATTTAATGAACGCTGATATTTAAAATTTTTTTATTGACATTCAGGTTTTGTATCAGTTGTGTACATCTAGTCCATGGTGAACGTCGACAGATCAAAAAAAAAAAATTAATTGAATGTTGTTTCACGTTATTAGTTCTATAAAATTGGTACTACGCTTTGTGTCAAGTTTACGATTGAAATAGTGTATAATTCAAATTTTCTGACAGACTGTCATCGTAACGATATTTCGATGACACATACCTATGACAATGAAAAGTCAGACAGCTGACATGAAGATGTTTAACCACAATTGTCGTTCCACCTGTCATCGTGACAATAGTTCGTTGAACTGTATTTGTTCACACATAAACTTGTGAGAACGAAATGTCAGGCTAACTTAATAAAACATGTTTTAAACTTACAGGTCATTGAGAGAATTAATTAATTTTCATATTACGCTTTAATAATATACTTTCTAAAACGCAATCGAAAATCTTGCTAGCTCCTATACGGTTGATGCTAGACACTGTCGTACCATTTAACCAAAAATGTACACTTTAAATACTTGCTTTTATAACTGAATTGGTAAACGAAATGACATACATGCTTATGGGAATCTTATTTGATGTATTTATTTTATTTCGAAGTGCTTCGGACACATCTGACAAATAAAGAAAAGTCGCCCTATTATTTGTACGTAGAGAGATCGATGAGAAATGTTATTAAATGATCCCATTCGTAAAATGGCTTAAATTTATATAATTATAACTTGAACACTGATACATTTCCAACATTCTATTGACATTTAGGTTTTGTATAATTCGTGTGCATCTAACGTAATTTGACAGGCCCAAATGGCAAAACTCAGACGGTTCTTCTTTATTTAAGCTTGCTTCAAGTTCTTCGTTGTATGAAATTTACATTTCGATGACATATATAATGAATAGAGTGTCATTGTATTTATTAATATATCTTAATAAAATATAGAAAAATCGTCATATTTGTTACTGTACTTACGTGCGATAATACACTTTAAGTTTATTTTATCATATCCGTCGGCATTTTGTTCGTATATTCATATAGAAAGGAAATAGTAACGATTGATAATAATAACACTAATACGTATCTGAAAGGTACCACGTTTCAATTAAAAATGCACTTCTTCGTAATATCTTTATTTGTCGGCCTTTTGACATTTAAACTTGACAGCCGATGGATGAACGTGAATATATATATAGTCAAATTAATGACACGCAAACTCGTCATTGCGAGATTTTTATACCCTGCAGGAAAGCTTTAAATGAGTCGCACCTTCGACAGCGACAGATTTGGCACGTGGACAGTGCACTCAATCGTCGCGGAAAAGTCCACTCTTTTGGTTTCCAACCCTCTTTCCGCACTCTAAACCTCGACGGCCTGAAATTTCTTCGTCAATGTGAAATTTTTACAATTCTTTCGCGCGTGCCTGTCATACCTGACATTTTTACGATTTTGATCGGTTGTCACGTGCATCGTCATGACGTAAGCCATTTTGCTGTTAAAACACCGTATGCACGCTCCTCTTTAAAAGCCCATATCTCTGCACACGCTCCACTTAGAAGGAAAAACTCTCCGTCGAGGAACAATTCAAGGTCGTCGATAACTTCACGCCAAAGGGCAGCTTTCAATTTCGCGTATCCAGAGACGAGTTCTGCGCCCCGCGTACCCAATTTTCGTCGATTTTGACCGGGTTTGGTTGCCATTGACTACTCGGCTTTTATTATATATAACTAGCTAATACGGCAGGCCTTGAAGGCCCGCTATCGCCTCTTATTCCGCTTACAGTTGAGGTACCGCTCCCCCTTATTCTTCTAAATTTATTGCGGATTTTGTCTTTATTGCGTTTCAGTTTTTGAAACACCATATAATTCCGATATATAGCGAATAACTAAATATAATTGTGTTTTAGATGTTCAATATTGCTTAGTTGTTTTTATACACCCCTGTATATAGTTTACAACTATGCAATATTTTATTCAGAATTCTTATCGGATGAAATGATTAATAATAGATTTAGTGATAATAGCAGTTTTTAAATTGAAAATGTTTAACGGCTGTCCATGAAATAAGATGTATTTTATCGTTTACAGTTATATTGACATTTTTCACATACTTTTCCTGTGCCTCACAGACGGTAGTTTTCACTCTATTTATAATTTTTCTACTATTATTGGTTTTGTGCCTTGACATGCCGATGATTTATTTCACGTTTGCCTAATTTATCTGTAGTTTGAATTTTGTTTGTGGGTATAAAATTAGAATAATCTCGAAATCTGTTTTTTTTGCATCAGTTGGAAAATGTGGTTTGATAGTTTTTGTTAATAGTGTTTCAGTCTATATACATATGTCGATTCCACTGGTCTTTTTGGTTTAAATGAAAATTCATTAGAATTTTAAAAAAACATTTTATTTTATACAAACTTGTAGATAGCTTTATTAGAATTATGTTTTGTTGACGCGAATGTGTACTTTTAAATAATTCATTTAATCATTGTTCTATAACAAATAATATTTACTTCATTGGCATTTTTTATACTGATTTCCATTCCTATACTTTTATAATTTGCAGTGTTTCTTTGTATTACAACTCTCAGTTATGTATGATGCTTAATAATGTTGGTAAAGCCTTGTTCACACTGTACATAATTATTTTCTTTTGCATTGTACACCTACAATTTAAGGAATATATAGATATAATATATGTATGTATTATGGTAATATTGATTACTTATTGTTATATTCGAAAATACTGTAAAACATCCTTTTAGAATTGCTATTTTGAATTATTCTAATTGACGATGTCGCGGGAAGTTCATTTTCATCAATGATAATTAAACAATCTTTTTTGAATACGTATGATATTACTTCTCAATTTGCCTGGCACAGTAACAACATGATTAAGTGCTTGTTTAATCTGGTAGGAATATATTTTAGTTTCTTTTTTCTATTAACAATATCTTATAATATTTTGAAGTATTTTTACAACTGAATTCATGGACGAAATGACTCCAGTCATGTAACGATAATTGCTAAAAATAAGTAGAAAGTATTTATAAACAAATAAGGAATCGAATTTATAAATTTCTTACCTATACACTATTATCATTGGGCCTATTATTATATATTGCAATATTTATTGTGTTGAATGTTTGTGAGCTATGGCTTCAATCTTTTCGAGCTTGAATTCGCCTTTTGCGCGTCCGCTTACAGCTTTTTACAGTTTCCTGTAAAACGCGATCACTCTCGTGGTGGTTTTTAGAATGTAAGATTTTATAGACTTGTGGCACACTCTGTATATACATATATTTTGTAAAGCCAATTGTATATTTCATTTAGAATTCTTCTAGAATTTTTTTTTACACAAACTGTTACACAATGAAGAGCGAGAAAGATAATTTAATGTTAAACATAAGAATGATGTTAAAGTATCCGAAGAACCAATATGCTCAATAAGTGCATCATTTTCATTGAAACAATCGGGATAATACGCTATTGAAATAACAGTGGAAAAATTTAGTATATTAACAAAAAGTATGTCAATTGCTCAGAAACAATTTAAGATAGGCATGCACAATATTAATAAAAAAGAACGTAATAAGCAGTCTGACACTGATATATTTTCACCCAAAATATTTGAAGTGGAACAGCGCTTTCATTATGAAATTTTGGTCAGCATAATTGAAATATTCGTCTGTCACATACTCAAAATTAGTTCGCACGTCATTTAAAAATGAAGGACTTGTATTGAAGAACATTTTAAAATTTCAATGAATTACATATATACTACTCGCCCGCTATCGCGGGCTCTTCATCTTAATTGACATGCTCAAATATACGTAGTATCTCCATAGTGTTTAACATGTTTACAACAAATTTTGTTTGGTAAATGGGCGTCGCTTTCAAACATTCTTATAGAATGCTAATGAATGCTGATGAACTTCAAATATATAGCTCGCAAACATATGTATGTGAATGGGTAAAGTAAATTTAATTTATAAAGTATATTACTTTCTTACTACCTTTTCGAAGTCCACTATCGTTAATAAAAGAGCAGAGTATATTTTATTTAAAATTATTCTCGATCTGTTTTTGACACAAATCGGTACACACTCAAGAGCGAGAAAGGTAATTTAAAGTTAATCATAAGCAATGTTAAAGTATCCAAAGACAGAATGAGCTCAAAAAGTGAGACCCTTTTGAAATCCACTATCATTAATAAAGGAGCACAAAATAATAATAAAAGTAAAAAACCCAAGTTATAAATTTAAGCCCTTTTCAAGCGCCTTTCCTGTAAACAGCGCTTTCTAGAATGTCCATTTTTATAAATATTTGAAGCACCCCTGTATATACATTTATTATGTTAAGCCAATAGTATATCTTATTTAAAATTCTTCTCGAACTGTTTTTAACACAAACCGGTACACACTCAAGAGCGAGAAAGGTAATTTAATGTTAAACATAAGTCGTGTTAAAGTATGCAAAGACACAATGAGATCAAAACGCACAACATTTTTATTAAGACAGTGTACAATACTATTTTGATGTAAAGTGTGACCTCTTTGAAATCCACTATCGTTAATAAAGGACCACAAAATTAAAATAAAAGTAAAAACCCCAAGTTTTAAATTGAAGTGCCTTTCATTTTATTTAAAAATTTTCTCGAATTGTTTCTTACACAAACCGGTACACACTCAAGAGCGAGAAAGGTAATTTAATGTTAAACATAAGTTATGTTAAAATATCCAAAGGAACAATGAGCTCTCAAAAAGCGTAACATTTTCATTAAGACAGTTTACAATACTATTTTGATGTGAACGTATAAGAGCCTGTCAATCTTTTCGAAGTCTACTCTCGTTAAGAAAAAAGCACAAAATAATAATAAAAGTAAAAAGCCCAAGTTTTAAATTTAAGCCCTATTAACGCGCCTTTCCTGTAAAAAAACGCTTTTTAGAATGTCCAGTTTTATAAACTTTTAAAGCATCCCGGTATATACATATATTTTGTGAAGCCAATAGTTTATTGTATTTAAAATTTTTCTCGAATTGTTTTTTAAACAAACCGGTACACACTCAAGAGCGAGAAAGGTAATTTAATGTTAAACATAGGTCATGTTAAGGTATCCAAAGGCACAATGAGATCAAGAAGCGCAACATTTTTATTAAGACAGTGTACAATACTATTTTGATGCGAAAGTGTGAAAGCCTGTCAACCTTTTCAAAATCTACTATCGTTAATAAAGGAGCACGAAATAATAATAAAAGTAAAAAGCCCAAGTTTTAAATTGAAGCCCCATTGAAGCGCCTTTCCTGTAAAAAGCGTTCACTGGCATGACGTTTTTAGAATGTCCACTTTTATAAACTTTTAAAGCACCCCTACATACATTTTGTTAAGCCGATTGTATATTTTATTTGAAATTCTACTCGAACTGTTTTTTTACACAAACCGGTTCACACTCAAGAGCGAGAAACGTAATTTAATGTTAAACAAAAGTCATGTTAAAGTATCGAAAGAAACAATGAGCTCAGTGAGCGCAACATTTTCATTGGGACAGTGTACAATACGATTCTGATGTTTTCGAATCTACTATTGATAAGAAAAAATTAAGTATTAAATTTAAACCCTGTTCAATCACGATTTTGTTTTTTTATGACATTTTGATTTTGGATTTGTGATCGGCGACCTAACACCCCTGTATCTAAAATTTCACACTCATACGTCAATTTTCAAAAAATCTTTCGCCATTTTGCTTATTTTGGCATTTTGACTTTGGAATCGTGATCGGCGACCCCCAAAACCCCCGTATCTAAAATTTTACATTCATACGTCAATTTTCAAAAAATCTTCCGTCATTTTGTTTTTTTTTTGACATTTTGGCTTTGGAATCGTGATCGGCGACCCCCAAAACCCCCGTATTTGAAATTTCACATTCATGACTCAATTTTCAAAAAAATCTTCCGCCCTTTTGTTTTTTTTTTCAGTTTGGCTTTGGAATCGTGATCGGCGACCCCCAAAACCCCCGTATTTGAAATTTCACATTCAAACGTCAATTTTCAAAAAAATCTTCCGCCCTTTTTTTTTTCAGTTTGGCTTTGGAATCGTGATCGGCGACCCCCAAAACCCCCGTATCTAAAATTTCACATTCATACGTCAATTTTCAAAAAAATCTTTCGCCGTTTTGCTTTTTTTGACATTTTGACTTTGGAATCGTGATCGGCGACCCCCAAAACCCCCGTATCTAAAATTTTACATTAATACGTCAATTTTCTAAAAAATCTTTCGCCGTTTTGTTTTTTTTGACATTTTGACTTTGGAATCGTGATCGGCGACCCCCAAAACCCCTGTATCTAAAATTTTACATTCATATGTCAATTTTCAAAAAAATCTTCCACCATTTTGCTTTTTTTGACATTTTGACTTTGGAATCGTGATCGGCGACCCCCAAAACCCCCGTATCTAAAATTTTACATTAATACGTCAATTTTCTAAAAAATCTTTCGCTATTTTGTTTTTTTTGACATTTTGACTATGGAATCGTGATCGGCAACCCCCCAAAACCCCCGTATCTAAAATTTTACATTCATACGTCAATTTTCAAAAAAATCTTCCGCCATTTTGCTTTTTTTGACATTTTGACTTTGGAATCGTGATCGGCGACCCTCAAAACCCCCGTATCTAAAATTTCACACTCATACGTCAATTTTCAAAAACATCTTCCGCCATTTTGTTTTTTTTGACATTTTGACTTTGGAATCGTGATCGGCGACCCCCAAAACCCCCGTATCTAAAAATTTACATTCATGACTCAATTTTCAAAAAATCTTCCGCCATTTTTTTTTGACATTTTGGCTTTGGAATCGTGATCGGCGACCCCCAAAACCCCCGTATCTGAAATTTCACATTCATACGTCAATTTTCAAAATAATCTTCCGTCATTTTGTTTTTTTTGACATTTCGACTTTGGAATCGTGATCGGCGACCCCCAAAACCCCCCTATCTAAAATTTTACATTCATATGTCAATTTTCAAAAAATTCTTCCACGAATTTGTTTTTTTATGACATTTTGATTTTGGATTTGTGATCGGCGACCTAACACACCCCTGTATCTAAAATTTCACACTCATACGTCAATTTCCAAAAAAATCTTTCGCCATTTTGTTTTTTTTGACATTTTGACTTTGGAATCGTGATCGGCGACCCTCAAAACCCCCGTATCTAAAATTTCACACTCATACGTCAATTTTCAAAGAAATCTTTCGCCGTTTTGCTTTTTTTTGACATTTTGACTTTGGAATCGTGATCGGCGACCCCCAAAACCCCCGTATCTAAAATTTTACGTCAATTTTCAAAAAATCTTTCGCCATTTTGTTTTTTTTGACATTTTGCTTTGAAATCGTGATCGGCGACCCCCAGAACCCCCGTATCTAAAATTTTACATTAATACGTCAATTTTCTAAAAAAATCTTTCGCCATTTTGTTTTTTTTGACATTCTGACTTTGGAATCGTGATCGGCGACCCCCAAAACCCCCGTATCTGAAATTTCACATTCATACGTCAATGTTCAAAAAAATCTTCCGTCATTTTGTTTTTTTTGACATTTTGACTTTGGAATCGTAATCGGCGACCCCCAAAACCCCCGTATCTAAAATTTTACATTCATATGTCAATTTTCAAAAAATTCTTCCACGATTTTGTTTTTTTATGACATTTTGATTTTGGATTTGTGATCGGCGACCTAACACCCCTGTATCTAAAATTTCACACTCATACGTCAATTTTCAAAAAAATCTTTCGCCATTTTGCTTATTTTGACATTTTGACTTTGGAATCGTGATCGGCGACCCCCAAAACCCCCGTATCTAAAATTTTACATTAATAAGTCAATTTTCAAAAAAATCTTCCGCCATTTTGTTTCTTTTTGACATTTTGACTTTGGAATCGTGATCGGCGACCCCCAAAACCCCCGTATCTAAAATTTTACATTCATACGTCAATTTTCAAAAAATCGTCCGTCATTTTGTTTTTTTTGACATCTTGACTTTGGAATCGTGATCGACGACCCCCAAAACCCCCGTATCTAAAAATTTACATTCATGACTCAATTTTCAAAGAATCTTCCGCCATTTTGTTTTTTTGACATTTTGGCTTTGGAATCGTGATCGGCGACCCCCAAAACCCCCGTATCTAAAATTTCACATTCATACGTGAATTTTCAAAAAAATCTTTCGCCATTTTGTTTTTTTTGACATTTTGACTTTGGAATCGTGATCGGCGACCCCCAAAACTCGCGTATATAAAATTTCACATTCATACGTCAATTTTCAAAAAAATCTTCCGCCCTTTTGTTTTTTGTTGACATTTTGACTTTGGAATCGTGATCGGCGACCCCCAAAACCCCCTTATCTAAAATTTTACATTCATATGTCAATTTTCAAAAAATTCTTCCACGATTTTGTTTTTTTATGACATTTTGATTTTGGATTTGTGATCGGCGACCTAACACACCCCTGTATCTAAAATTTCACTCACGTCAATTTTCAAAAAAATCTTTCGCCATTTTCTTTTTTTTGACATTTTGACTTTGGAATCGTGATCGGCGACTCCCAAAACCCCCGTATCTAAAATTTTACATTCATACGTCAAATTTCAAAAAATCTTCCGTCATTTTGTTTTTTTTGACATTTTGACTTTGGAATCGTGATCGGCGACCCCCAAAACCCCCGTATCTAAAATTTTACATTCATACGTTAATTTTCAAAAAATCTTCCGCCATTTTTTTTTTACATTTTGACTTTGGAATCGTTATCGGCGACCCCCAAAACCCCCGTATATAAAATTTTACATTCATACGTCAATTTTCAAAAAATTCTTCCGCCATTTTGTTTTTTTATGACATTTTGACTTTGGAATCGTGATCGGCGACCCCCAAAACCCCCGTATCTAAAATTTCACATTGACACGTTAATTTTCAAAAAAATCTTCCGCCGTTTTTTTTTTTTTTGACATTTTGACTTTGGAATTGTGATCGGCGCCCCCAAAACCCCCATATCTAAAATTTTACATTCATACGTCAATTTTCAAAAAATATTCCGCCATTTTGTTTTTTTTTGACATTTTCACTTTGGAATCGTGATCGGCGACCCCCAAAACCCCCGTATCTAAAATTTTATATTCATACGTCAATTTTCAAAAAAATCATCCGCCATTTTGTTTTTTTATGACATTCTGATTTTGGATTTGTGATCGGCGACTTAAGACACCCTCGTATCTAAAATTTCACATTTATACGTCAATTTTCAAAAAATCCTTGGGCCATTTTTTTTTTTTTTTGACATTTCGACTTTGGATACGTGACCAATGATACCACAAAGACTCCCAAGTGCCGAATTTTACTTTAATCAGAAGAGAGAAATTAATTTCAGATAGCTCCGCCCACTCTGCATGTATGCCTAATCGTTGTCATAAGGGCACATAAATGTTAAAAGCTATCTTTTTCCCCATTAAGGCGTACGCGTTCTGGAATTAAAGTATTTTAATAATGCAAATAAATAATCATTAAAAGAACAATAATCAACCTGTATATCTATAAAAATGTTAAGTCAAGCGGATGTATTATGTCGAGATTGAGATGCCGATAATTGATAATTTAGTTTTACATATATTTTGTTTAATTTGTGTACAACAACCTAATAATTTGTCAAATTTGTGTGCATTTTAGCTTCAAATAAATTGTTTGTCAAACATTTTGTACAATTGGTGTGCGCGCAGCCGAAATTATCATCCCGGTTCGTTTGAGTCGACGACGGCGCGCGGCGCCGAGTATTATATGTGTACTACACGTTCATGAACGGTATGCTATTACGGATCCACACGGTTCAAATGAGCCGGTTCCGTGACCCGGCTCACAATGAGGAGCTGAACCGAGTCAAAGAAATGAGCCGTTTTGCCCACCTCTATGTCAGTTATCTTCATAACCTATAAAATAATTATATTTTGACGTTTGTTATAATTATCATCAATTTTATTCAATTAAAAAATTGTCAAAATTTAATAACATAAATCTAACGTACCGGAAATTACACTTTTTTTAAAGCATTTATATAATAGAAAAACTTAGTACAATATTTAAAAATTGTGACTTTCGATGTCAGTTTGTATGTTGATAATTTTTTTCAAAATTCAAATTCTGTTATGATTTCTCGTCGCAAAGGAAGCAATTATAGAAAGGAATCATTATATTGAATTAAGTATGGGCAAGTATAGGTACGATGTATTTATACTACTCATTATTATTTTTGATGATGTTTTTATAGTCATTACGTTGAATATAGTTTGTAAATTTATGAATGTTTTTGTGTTAATTTTTATGATAAAGAACGTTTAAATTTCAATAAAGAGAAGTTAGAATTATGTGAACAATTTCGCAACTCTCGTGTTTGCAGAAAGCAACCATTGTTAGATATAGTGATGTATGGAGCTCTTCGAGGTTGATTCGCCTCTTCGCTTGTACTTATATCTTTTTAATATTATATCTAAGGCTGTAAGGGCATCTCATTGGTAATGCGATTAATGCTGGTCGCATGCTGTTTTAATGAATGTTAAATGTTAATAATCATTTCCCCTATAAAAATGTTAGTTAAAATTCATAAGGCAGATTTCATTAAAAAACAACTAAATACGGTATAACTATTTTCGGTACGCTATTTCTGAAAATAAGGGAGCTAATTAGAATTTAGATCCGTATAATATTTGTCCCTGTGAACAGTTGATTTCACTGCTACAGCTCACTGGTTTGACGTAATGTCAGATTATGTGTATGCGTTAAAAAATCGTATGGCATATCGGCAACAACTCTAACCATAATACATAAAATTGTCGGAGTACCTATGTCATTCATAATGTTAATTTAATTTTTATGATACCGCATACGCTTCTTCTTTTTAGTTGGTTAGGTTGTACCTATTCACTATTACCGATACTATTTACGGTATTTTAATTTCTATATGAATGAATGACAGTGGAGGATAATTATGTAGTTAACTTTGCTATTGTAATGAATGAAGATTAAATTTAAAGAAATATCTCTAGAAATGGATTATACATTATGGTGGCAAATGAATTTATTTATTAAGACTTTGCCCACAAAGCGAACAATATTCCTATATAATTTAATGAACGCTGATATTTAAAATTTTTTTATTGACATTCAGGTTTTGTATCAGTTGTGTACATCTAGTCCATGGTGAACGTCGACAGATCAAAAAAAAAATTAATTGAATGTTGTTTCACGTTATTAGTTCTATAAAATTGGTACTACGCTTTGTGTCAAGTTTACGATTGAAATAGTGTATAATTCAAATTTTCTGACAGACTGTCATCGTAACGATATTTCTATGACACATACCTATGACAATGAAAAGTCAGACAGCTGACATGAAGATGTTTAACCAAAATTGTCGTTCCACCTGTCATCGTGACAATAGTTCGTTGAACTGTATTTGTTCACACATAAACTTGTGAGAACGAAATGTCAGGCTAACTTAATAAAACATGTTTTAAACTTACAGGTCATTGAGAGAATTAATTAATTTTCATATTACGCTTTAGTAATATACTTTCTAAAACGCAATCGAAAATCTTGCTAGCTCCTATACGGTTGATGCTAGACACTGTCGTACCATTTAACCAAAAATGTACTTCTGATTAGTTGGTGCCAACCAGCAGTCGCACACTTTAAATACTTGCTTTTATAACTGAATTGGTAAACGAAATGACATACATGCTTATGGGAATCTTATTTGATGTATTTATTTTATTTCGAAGTGCTTCGGACACATCTGCCAAATAAAGAAAAGTCGCCCTATTATTTGTACGTAGAGAGATCGATGAGAAATGTTATTAAATGATCCCATTCGTAAAATGGCTTAAATTTATATAATTATAACTTGAACACTGATACATTTCCAACATTCTGTTGACATTTAGGTTTTGTATAATTCGTGTGCATCTAACGTAATTTGACAGGCCCAAATGGCAAAACTCAGACGGTTCTTCTTTATTTAAGCTTGCTTCAAGTTCTTCGTTGTATGAAATTTACATTTTGATGACATATATAATGAATAGAGTGTCATTGTATTTATTAATATATCTTCATAAAAGATAGCAAAATCGTTATATTTATTACTGTACTTACGTGCGACAATACACTTTAAGTTTATTTTATCATATCCGTCGGCATTTTGTTCGTATATTCATATAGAAAGGAAATAGTAACGATTGATAATAATAACACTACTACGTATCTGAAAGGTACCTCATTTCAATTAAAAATACACTTCTTCTTCGTAATATTTGTCGGCCTTCTGACATTTAAACTTGACAACCGATGGATGAACGTGAATATATATAGTCATTAAAGACACGCAAACTCGTCATCGCGAGATTTTTTTACCCTGCAGAAAAGCTTTAAATGAATCGCACCTTGGACAGCGACAGATTTGGCACGTGGACAGTGCACTCGATCGTCGCGGAAAAGTCCACTCTTTTGGTTTCCAACCCTCTTTCCGCACTCTAAACCTCGACGGCCTGAAATTTCTTCGTCAATGTGAAACTTTTACAATTCTTTCGCGCGTGCCTGTCATACCTGACATTTTTACCATTTTGATCGGTTGTCACGTGAATCGTCATGACGTAAGCCATTTTTCTGTTAAAACACCGTATGCACGCTCCTCTTTAAAAGCCCATATCTCTGCACACGTTCCACTTAGAAGGAAAAACTCTCCGTCGAGGAACAATTCAAGGTCGTCGGTAACTTCACGCCAAAGGGCAGCTTTCAATTTTGCGTATCCAGAGACGAGTTCTGCGCCCCGCGTACCCAATTTTCGTCGATTTTGACCGGGTTTGGTTGCCCTTGACTACTCGGCTTTTATTATATATAACTAGCTAATACGGCAGGCCTTGAAGGCCCGCTATCGCCTCTTATTCCGCTTACAGTTGAGGTACCGCTCCCCCTTATTCTTCTAAATTTATTGCGGATTTTGTCTTTATTGCGTTTCAGTTTTTGAAACACCATATAATTCCGATATATAGCGAATAACTAAATATAATTGTGTTTTAGATGTTCAATATTGCTTAGTTGTTTTTATACACCCCTGTATATAGTTTACAACTATGCAATATTTTATTCAGAATGCTTATCGGATGAAATGATTAATAATAGATTTAGTGATAATAGCAGTTTTTAAATTGAAAATGTTTAACGGCTGTCCATGAAATAAGATGTATTTTATCGTTTAAAGTTATATTGACATTTTTCACATAATTTTCCTGTGCCTCAAAGACGGTAGTTTTCACTCTATTTATAATTTTTCTACTATTATTGGTTTTGTGCCTTGACTTGCCGATGATTTATTTCACGTTTGCCTAATTTATCTGTAGTTTGAATTTTGTTTGTGGGTATAAAATTAGAATAATCTCGAAATCTGTTTTTTTTTTTGCATCAGTTGGAAAATGTGGTTTGATAGTTTTTGTTAATAGTGTTTCAGTCTATATACATATGTCGATTCCACTGGTCTTTTTGGTTTAAATGAAAATTCATTAGAATTTTAAAAAAACATTTTATTTTATACAAACTTGTAGATAGCTTTATTAGAATTATGTTTTGTTGACGCGAATGTATACTTTTAAATAATTCATTTAATCATTGTTCTATAACAAATAATATTTACTTCATTGGCATTTTTTATACTGATTTCCATTCCTATACTCTTATAATTTGCAGTGTTTCTTTGTATTACAACTGTCAGTTATGTATGATGCTTAATAATGTTGGTAAAGCCTTGTTCACACTGTACATAATTATTTTCTTTTGCATTGTACACCTACAATTTAAGGAATATATAGATATAATATATGTATGTATTATGGTAATATTGATTACTTATTGTTATATTCGAAAATACTGTAAAACATCCTTTTAGAATTGCTATTTTGAATTATTCTAATTGACGATGTCGCGGGAAGTTCATTTTCATCAATGATAATTAAACAATCTTTTTTGAATACGTATGATATTACTTCTCAATTTGCCTGGCACAGTAACAACATGATTAAGTGCTTGTTTAATCTGGTAGGAATATATTTTAGTTTCTTTTTTCTATTAACAATATCTTATAATATTTTGAAGTATTTTTACAACTGAATTCATGGACGAAATGACTCCAGTCATGTAACGATAATTGCTAAAAATAAGTAGAAAGTATTTATAAACAAATAAGGAATCGAATTTATAAATTTCTTACCTATACACTATTATCATTGGGCCTATTATTATATATTGCAATATTTATTGTGTTGAATGTTTGTGAGCTATGGCTTCAATCTTTTCGAGCTTGAATTCGCCTTTTGCGCGTCCGCTTACAGCTTTTTACAGTTTCCTGTAAAACGCGATCACTCTCGTGGTGGTTTTTAGAATGTAAGATTTTATAGACTTGTGGCACACTCTGTATATACATATATTTTGTAAAGCCAATTGTATATTTCATTTAGAATTCTTCTAGAATTTTTTTTTACACAAACTGTTACACAATGAAGAGCGAGAAAGATAATTTAATGTTAAACATAAGAATGATGTTAAAGTATCCGAAGAACCAATATGCTCAATAAGTGCATCATTTTCATTGAAACAATCGGGATAATACGCTATTGAAATAACAGTGGAAAAATTTAGTATATTAACAAAAAGTATGTCAATTGCTCAGAAACAATTTAAGATAGGCATGCACAATATTAATAAAAAAGAACGTAATAAGCAGTCTGACACTGATATATTTTCACCCAAATTATTTGAAGTGGAACAGCGCTTTCATTATGAAATTTTGGTCAGCATAATTGAAATATTCGTCTGTCACATACTCAAAATTAGTTCGCACGTCATTCAAAAATGAAGGACTTGTATTGAAGAACATTTTAAAATTTCAATGAATTACATATATACTACTCGCCCGCTATCGCGGGCTCGTCATTTTAATTGACATGCTCAAATATACGTAGTATCTCCATAGTGTTTAACATGTTTACAACAAATTTTGTTTGGTAAATGGGCGTCGCTTTCAAACATTCTTATAGAATGCTAATGAATGCTGATGAACTTCAAATATATAGCTCGCAAACATATGTATGTGAATGGGTAAAGTAAATTTAATTTATAAAGTATATTACTTTCTTACTACCTTTTCGAAGTCCACTATCGTTAATAAAAGAGCAGAGTATATTTTATTTAAAATTATTCTCGATCTGTTTTTGACACAAATCGGTACACACTCAAGAGCGAGAAAGGTAATTTAAAGTTAATCATAAGCAATGTTAAAGTATCCAAAGACAGAATGAGCTCAAAAAGTGAGACCCTTTTGAAATCCACTATCATTAATAAAGGAGCACAAAATAATAATAAAAGTAAAAAACCCAAGTTTTAAATTTAAGCCCTTTTCAAGCGCCTTTCCTGTAAACAGCGCTTTCTAGAATGTCCATTTTTATAAATATTTGAAGCACGCCTGTATATACATTTATTATGTTAAGCCAATAGGATATCTTATTTAAAATTCTTCTCGAACTGTTTTTAACACAAACCGGTACACACTCAAGAGCGAGAAAGGTAATTTAATGTTAAACATAAGTCGTGTTAAAGTATGCAAAGACACAATGAGATCAAAACGCACAACATTTTTATTAAGACAGTGTACAATACTATTTTGATGTAAAGTGTGACCTCTTTGAAATCCACTATCGTTAATAAAGGACCACAAAATTAAAATAAAAGTAAAAACCCCAAGTTTTAAATTGAAGTGCCTTTCATTTTATTTAAAATTTTTCTCGAATTGTTTCTTACACAAACCGGTACACACTCAAGAGCGAGAAAGGTAATTTAATGTTAAACATAAGTCATGTTAAAATATCCAAAGGAACAATGAGCTCTCAAAAAGCGTAACATTTTCATTAAGACAGTTTACAATACTATTTTGATGTGAACGTATAAGAGCCTGTCAATCTTTTCGAAGTCTACTCTCGTTAAGAAAAAAGCACAAAATAATAATAAAAGTAAAAAGCCCAAGTTTTAAATTTAAGCCCTATTAAAGCGCCTTTCCTGTAAAAAAACGCTTTTTAGAATGTCCAGTTTTATAAACTTTTAAAGCATCCCGGTATATACATATATTTTGTGAAGCCAATAGTTTATTGTATTTAAAATTTTTCTCGAATTGTTTTTTACACAAACCGGTACACACTCAAGAGCGAGAAAGGTAATTTAATGTTAAACATAAGTCGTGTTAAAGTATGTAAAGGCACAATGAGATCAAGAAGCGCAACATTTTTATTAAGACAGTGTACAATACTATTTTGATGCGAAAGTGTGAAAGCCTGTCAACCTTTTCAAAATCTACTATCGTTAATAAAGGAGCACGAAATAATAATAAAAGTAAAAAGCCCAAGTTTTAAATTGAAGCCCCATTGAAGCGCCTTTCCTGTAAAAAGCGTTCAATGGCATGACGTTTTTAGAATGTCCACTTTTATAAACTTTTAAAGCACCCCTACATACATTTTGTTAAGCCGATAGTATATTTTATTTGAAATTCTACTCGAATTGTTTTTTTACACAAACCGGTTCACACTCAAGAGCGAGAAACGTAATTTAATGTTAAACAAAAGTCATGTTAAAGTATCGAAAGAAACAATGAGCTCAGTGAGCGCAACATTTTCATTGGGACAGTGTACAATACGATTCTGATGTTTTCGAATCTACTATTGATAAGAAAAAATTAAGTATTAAATTTAAACCCTGTTCAATCACGTTTCGAAGAATCACCGAATTGAATATGTAATAAGCCGTATCTAAAATTTCACATTCGTACGTCAATTTTCAAAGAACTCTTCCGCCAATTTGTTTTTTTTTGACATTTTGGCTTTGGAATCGTGATCGGCGACCTAAGACACCCCCGTATCTAAAATTTCGCATTCATACGTCAATTTTCAAAAACATCTTTCGCCATTTTGTTTTTTTTTGACATTTTGACTTTGGAATCGTGATCGGCGACCCCCAAAACCCCCGTATTTTTTACATTCATACGTCAATTTCCAAAAAAATCTTCCGCCATTTTGTTCTTTTTTGACATTTTGACTTTGGAATCGTGATCGGCGACCCTCAAAACCCCCGTATCTAAAATTTCACACTCATACGTCAATTTTCAAAAACATGTTCCGCCATTTTGTTTTTTTTTGACATTTTGACTTTGGAATCGTGATCGGCGACCCCCAAAACCCCCGTATTTAAAATTTCATATTCATACGTCAACTTTCAAGAAAATCTCCCGCCATTTTGTTTTTTTTTGACATTTTGAATTTGGAATCGTGATCGGCGACCCCCAAAACCCCGTATCTAAAATTTCACATTCATACGTCAACTTTCAAAAAAATCTTCCGCCGTTTTGTTTTTTTGACATTTTGACTTTGGAATCGTGATCGGCAACCCCCAAAACCCCCGTATCTAAAATTTTACATTTATGACTCAATTTTCAAAAAATCTTCCGCCATTTTTTTTTTGACATTTTGAGTTTGGAATCGTGATCGGCGACCCCCAAAACCCCCCGTATCTAAAATTTCACACTCATACGTCAATTTTCAAAAAAATCTTTCGCCATTTTGCTTTTTTTGACATTTTGACTTTGGAATCGTGATCGGCGACCCCCAAAACCCCCGTATCTAAAAATTTACATTCATGACTCAATTTTCAAAAAATCTTCCGCCATTTTTTTTTTGACATTTTGACTTTGGAATCGTGATCGGCGACCCCCAAAACCCCCGTATCTGAAATTTCACATTCATACGTCAATTTTCAAAAAAATCTTCCGTCATTTTGTTTTTTTTTGACATTTCGACTTTGGAATCGTGATCGGCGACCCCCAAAACCCCCGTATCTGAAATTTCACATTCATACGTCAATTTTCAAAAAAATCTTCCGTCATTTTGTTTTTTTTGACATTTTGACTTTGGAATCGTGATCGGCGACCCCCAAAACCCCCGTATCTAAAAATTTACATTCATGACTCAATTTTCAAAAAATCTTCCGCCATTTTTTTTTGACATTTTGACTTTGGAATCGTGATCGGCGACCCCCAAAACCCCCGTATCTGAAATTTCACATTCATACGTCAATTTTCAAAAAATCTTCCGTCATTTTGTTTTTTTTGACATTTCGACTTTGGAATCGTGATCGGCGACCCCCAAAACCCCCTTATCTAAAATTTTACACTCATATGTCAATTTTCAAAAAATTCTTCCACGATTTTGTTTTTTTATGACATTTTGATTTTGGATTTGTGATCGGCGACCTAACACACCCCTGTATCTAAAATTTCACACTCATACGTCAATTTCCAAAAAAATCTTTCGCCATTTTGCTTTTTTTGACATTTTGACTTTGGGATTGTGATCGGCGACCCCCAAAACCCCCGTATCTGAAATTTCACATTCATACGTCAATTTTCAAAGAAATCTTCCGTCATTTTGTTTTTTTTGACATTTTGAGTTTGGAATCGTGATCGGCGACCCCCAAAACCCCCCGTATCTAAAATTTCACACTCATACGTCAATTTTCAAAAAAATCTTTCGCCATTTTGCTTTTTTTGACATTTTGACTTTGGGATTGTGATCGGCGACCCCCAAAACCCCCGTATCTGAAATTTCACATTCATACGTCAATTTTCAAAAAAATCTTCCGTCATTTTGTTTTTTTTGACATTTTGACTTTGGAATCGTGATCGGCGACCCCCAAAACCCCCGTATCTAAAATTTTACATTAATACGTCAATTTTCTAGAAAATCTTTCGCCATTTTGACTTTGTAATCGCGATCGGCGACCCCCAAAACCCCCGTATCTAAAATTTTACATTCATACATCAATTTTCAAAAAATATTCCGCCATTTTGTTTTTTTTGACATCTTGACTTTGGAATCGTGATCGGCGACCCCCAAAACCCCCGTATCTAAAATTTTACATTCATGACTCAATTTTCAAAAAATCTTCCGCCATTTTGTTTTTTTTGACATTTTGGCTTTGGAATCGTGATCGGCGACCCCCAAAACCCCCGTATCTAAAATTTCACATTCATACGTGAATTTTCAAAAAAATCTTCCGCCATTTTGCTTTTTTTGACATTTTGACTTTGGAATCGTGATCGGCGACCCTCAAAACCCCCGTATCTAAAATTTCACACTCATACGTCAATTTTCAAAAAAATCTTCTGCCATTTTGTTTTTTTTTTGACATTTTGGCTTTGGAATCGTGATTGGCGACCCCCAAAACCTCCGTATCTAAAATCTCACATTCATACGTCAATTTTCAAAAAAAATCTTTCGCCAATTTGTTTTTTTTTGACATTTTGACTTTGGAATCGTGATCGGCGACCCCTAAAACCCCCGTATTTGAAATTTCACATTCATGACTCAATTTTCAAAAAAATCTTCCGCCCTTTTGTTTTTTTTTTCAGTTTGGCTTTGGAATCGTGATCGGCGACCCCCAAAACCCCCGTATCTAAAATTTTACATTCATACGTCAATTTTCATAAAAATCTTCTGCCCTTTTGTTTTTTTTTTCAGTTTGGCTTTGGAATCGTGATCGGCGACCCCCAAAACCCCCGTATCTAAAATTTTACATTAATACGTCAATTTTCTAAAAAATCTTTCGCCATTTTGTTTTTTTCACATTTTGACTTTGGAATCGTGATCGGCGACCCCCAAAACCACCGTATCTAAAATTTTACATTCATATGTCAATTTTCAAAAAAATTTTCCACCATTTTGCTTTTTTTGACATTTTGACTTTGGAATCGTGATCGGCGACCCCCAAAACCCCCGTATCTAAAATTTTACATTCATGTCAATTTTCAAAAAAATCTTCCGACGTTTTGCTTTTTTTGACATTTTGACTTTGGAATCGTGATCGGCGACCCCCAAAACCCCCGTATCTAAAATTTAACACTCATACGTCAATTTTCAAAAAAATCTTTCGCCATTTTGCTTTTTTGACATTTTGAATTTGGAATCGTGATCGGCGACCCCCAAAACCCCCGTATCTAAAATTTTACATTAATACGTCAATTTTCTAAAAAATCTTTCGCCATTTTGTTTTTTTTTGACATTTTGACTTTGGAATCGTGATCGGCGACCCCCAAAACCCCCGTATCTAAAATTTTACATTAATGAGTCAATTTTCAAAAAAATCTTCCGCCATTTTGTTTTTTTTTGACATTTTGACTTTGGAATCGTGATCGGCGATCCCCAAAACCCCCGTATCTAAAATTTTACATTCATACGTCAATTTTCAAAAAATCTTCCGTCATTTTGTTTTTTTTGACATCTTGACTTTGGAATCGTGATCGGCGACCCCCAAAACCCCCGTATCTAAAAATTTACATTCATGACTCAATTTTCAAAGAATCTTCCGCCATTTTGTTTTTTTTTGACATTTTGGCTTTGGAATCGTGATCGGCGACCCCCAAAACCCCCGTATCTAAAATTTCACATTCATAAGTGAATTTTCAAAAACATCTTTCGCCATTTTGTTTTTTTTTGACATTTTGACTTTGGAATCGTGATCGGCGACCCCCAAAACCCCCGTATTTTTTACATTCATACGTCAATTTCCAAAAAAATCTTCCGCCATTTTGTTCTTTTTTGACATTTTGACTTTGGAATCGTGATCGGCGACCCTCAAAACCCCCGTATCTAAAATTTCACACTCATACGTCAATTTTCAAAAACATGTTCCGCCATTTTGTTTTTTTTTGACATTTTGACTTTGGAATCGTGATCGGCGACCCCCAAAACCCCCGTATTTAAAATTTCATATTCATACGTCAACTTTCAAGAAAATCTCCCGCCATTTTGTTTTTTTTTGACATTTTGACTTTGGAATCGTGATCGGCGACCCCCAAAACCCCGTATCTAAAATTTCACATTCATACGTCAACTTTCAAAAAAATCTTCCGCCGTTTTGTTTTTTTGACATTTTGACTTTGGAATCGTGATCGGCAACCCCCAAAACCCCCGTATCTAAAATTTTACATTTATGACTCAATTTTCAAAAAATCTTCCGCCATTTTTTTTTTGACATTTTGAGTTTGGAATCGTGATCGGCGACCCCCAAAACCCCCCGTATCTAAAATTTCACACTCATACGTCAATTTTCAAAAAAATCTTTCGCCATTTTGCTTTTTTTGACATTTTGACTTTGGAATCGTGATCGGCGACCCCCAAAACCCCCGTATCTAAAAATTTACATTCATGACTCAATTTTCAAAAAATCTTCCGCCATTTTTTTTTTGACATTTTGACTTTGGAATCGTGATCGGCGACCCCCAAAACCCCCGTATCTGAAATTTCACATTCATACGTCAATTTTCAAAAAAATCTTCCGTCATTTTGTTTTTTTTGACATTTCGACTTTGGAATCGTGATCGGCGACCCCCAAAACCCCCGTATCTGAAATTTCACATTCATACGTCAATTTTCAAAAAAATCTTCCGTCATTTTGTTTTTTTTGACATTTTGACTTTGGAATCGTGATCGGCGACCCCCAAAACCCCCGTATCTAAAAATTTACATTCATGACTCAATTTTCAAAAAATCTTCCGCCATTTTTTTTTGACATTTTGACTTTGGAATCGTGATCGGCGACCCCCAAAACCCCCGTATCTGAAATTTCACATTCATACGTCAATTTTCAAAAAAATCTTCCGTCATTTTGTTTTTTTTGACATTTCGACTTTGGAATCGTGATCGGCGACCCCCAAAACCCCCTTATCTAAAATTTTACACTCATATGTCAATTTTCAAAAAATTCTTCCACGATTTTGTTTTTTTATGACATTTTGATTTTGGATTTGTGATCGGCGACCTAACACACCCCTGTATCTAAAATTTCACACTCATACGTCAATTTCCAAAAAAATCTTTCGCCATTTTGCTTTTTTTGACATTTTGACTTTGGGATTGTGATCGGCGACCCCCAAAACGCCCGTATCTGAAATTTCACATTCATACGTCAATTTTCAAAGAAATCTTCCGTCATTTTGTTTTTTTTGACATTTTGAGTTTGGAATCGTGATCGGCGACCCCCAAAACCCCCCGTATCTAAAATTTCACACTCATACGTCAATTTTCAAAAAAATCTTTCGCCATTTTGCTTTTTTTGACATTTTGACTTTGGGATTGTGATCGGCGACCCCCAAAACCCCCGTATCTGAAATTTCACATTCATACGTCAATTTTCAAAAAAATCTTCCGTCATTTTGTTTTTTTTGACATTTTGACTTTGGAATCGTGATCGGCGACCCCCAAAACCCCCGTATCTAAAATTTTACATTAATACGTCAATTTTCTAGAAAATCTTTCGCCATTTTGACTTTGTAATCGCGATCGGCGACCCCCAAAACCCCCGTATCTAAAATTTTACATTCATACATCAATTTTCAAAAAATATTCCGCCATTTTGTTTTTTTTGACATCTTGACTTTGGAATCGTGATCGGCGACCCCCAAAACCCCCGTATCTAAAATTTTACATTCATGACTCAATTTTCAAAAAATCTTCCGCCATTTTGTTTTTTTTGACATTTTGGCTTTGGAATCGTGATCGGCGACCCCCAAAACCCCCGTATCTAAAATTTCACATTCATACGTGAATTTTCAAAAAAATCTTCCGCCATTTTGCTTTTTTTGACATTTTGACTTTGGAATCGTGATCGGCGACCCTCAAAACCCCCGTATCTAAAATTTCACACTCATACGTCAATTTTCAAAAAAATCTTCTGCCATTTTGTTTTTTTTTTGACATTTTGGCTTTGGAATCGTGATTGGCGACCCCCAAAACCTCCGTATCTAAAATCTCACATTCATACGTCAATTTTCAAAAAAAATCTTTCGCCAATTTGTTTTTTTTTGACATTTTGACTTTGGAATCGTGATCGGCGACCCCTAAAACCCCCGTATTTGAAATTTCACATTCATGACTCAATTTTCAAAAAAATCTTCCGCCCTTTTGTTTTTTTTTTCAGTTTGGCTTTGGAATCGTGATCGGCGACCCCCAAAACCCCCGTATCTAAAATTTTACATTCATACGTCAATTTTCATAAAAATATTCTGCCCTTTTGTTTTTTTTTTCAGTTTGGCTTTGGAATCGTGATCGGCGACCCCCAAAACCCCCGTATCTAAAATTTTACATTAATACGTCAATTTTCTAAAAAATCTTTCGCCATTTTGTTTTTTTTCACATTTTGACTTTGGAATCGTGATCGGTGACCCCCAAAACCACCGTATCTAAAATTTTACATTCATATGTCAATTTTCAAAAAAATTTTCCACCATTTTGCTTTTTTTGACATTTTGACTTTGGAATCGTGATCGGCGACCCCCAAAACCCCCGTATCTAAAATTTTACATTCATGTCAATTTTCAAAAAAATCTTCCGACGTTTTGCTTTTTTTGACATTTTGACTTTGGAATCGTGATCGGCGACCCCCAAAACCCCCGTATCTAAAATTTAACACTCATACGTCAATTTTCAAAAAAATCTTTCGCCATTTTGCTTTTTTGACATTTTGAATTTGGAATCGTGATCGGCGACCCCCAAAACCCCCGTATCTAAAATTTTACATTAATACGTCAATTTTCTAAAAAATCTTTCGCCATTTTGTTTTTTTTTGACATTTTGACTTTGGAATCGTGATCGGCGACCCCCAAAACCCCCGTATCTAAAATTTTACATTAATGAGTCAATTTTCAAAAAAATCTTCCGCCATTTTGTTTTTTTTTGACATTTTGACTTTGGAATCGTGATCGGCGATCCCCAAAACCCCCGTATCTAAAATTTTACATTCATACGTCAATTTTCAAAAAATCTTCCGTCATTTTGTTTTTTTTGACATCTTGACTTTGGAATCGTGATCGGCGACCCCCAAAACCCCCGTATCTAAAAATTTACATTCATGACTCAATTTTCAAAGAATCTTCCGCCATTTTGTTTTTTTTTGACATTTTGGCTTTGGAATCGTGATCGGCGACCCCCAAAACCCCCGTATCTAAAATTTCACATTCATAAGTGAATTTTCAAAAAAATCTTTCGCCATTTTGTTTTTTTTGACATTTTGACTTTGGAATCGTGATCGGCGACCCCCAAAACTCGCGTATATAAAATATCACATTCATACGTCAATTTTCAAAAAAATCTTCCGCCCTTTTGTTTTTTTTTGACATTTTGACTTTGGAATCGTGATCGGCGACCCCCAAAACCCCCTTATCTAAAATTTTACATTCATATGTCAATTTTCAAAAAATTCTTCCACGATTTTGTTTTTTTATGACATTTTGATTTTGGATTTGTGATCGGCGACCTAACACACCCCTGTATCTAAAATTTCACTCACGTAAATTTTCAAAAAAATCTTTCGTTATTTTCTTTTTTTTGACATTTTGACTTTGGAATCGTGATCGGCGACCCCCAAAACCCCCGTATCTAAAATTTTACATTCATACGTCAATTTTCAAAAAATCTTCCGTCATTTTGTTTTTTTTGACATTTTGACTTTGGAATCGTGATCGGCGACCCCCAAAACCCCCGTATCTAAAATTTTACATTCATACGTCAATTTTCAAAAAATCTTCCGCCATTTTTTTTTTACATTTTGACTTTGGAATCGTTATCGGCGACCCCCAAAACCCCCGTATATAAAATTTTACATTCATACGTCAATTTCCAAAAAATTCTTCCGCCATTTTGTTTTTTTATGACATTTTGACTTTGGAATCGTGATCGGCGACCCCCAAAACCCCCGTATCTAAAATTTCACATTGACACGTTAATTTTCAAAAAAATCTTCCGCCTTTTTGTTTTTTTTTGACATTTTGACTTTGGAATTGTGATCGGCGCCCCCAAAACCCCCATATCTAAAATTTTACATTCATACGTCAATTTTCAAAAAATATTCCGCCATTTTGTTTTTTTTGACATTTTCACTTTGGAATTGTGATCGGCGACCCCCAAAACCCCCGTATCTAAAATTTTATATTCATACGTCAATTTTCAAAAAAATCATCCGCCATTTTGTTTTTTTATGACATTCTGATTTTGGATTTGTGATCGGCGACTTAAGACACCCTCGTATCTAAAATTTCACATTTATACGTCAATTTTCAAAAAATCCTTCGGCCATTTTTTTTTTTGACATTTCGACTTTGGATACGTGACTAATGATACCACAAAGACTCCCAAGTGCCGAATTTTACTTTAATCAGAAGAGAGAAATTAATTTCAGATAGCTCCGCCCACTCTGCATGTATGCCTAATCGTTGTCATAAGGGCACATAAATGTTAAAAGCTATCTTTTTCCCCATTAAGGCGTACGCGTTCTGGAATTAAAGTATTTTAATAATGCAAATATATAATCATTAAAAGAACAATAATCAACCTGTATATCTATAAAAATGTTAAGTCAAGCGGATGTATTATGTCGAGATTGAGATGCCGATAATTGATAATTTAGTTTTACATATATTTTGTTTAATTTGTGTACAACAACCTAATAATTTGTCAAATTTGTGTGCATTTTAGCTTCAAATAAATTGTTTGTCAAACATTTTGTACAATTGGTGTGCGCGCAGCCGAAATTATCATCCCGGTTCGTTTGAGTCGACGACGGCGCGCGGCGCCGAGTATTATATGTGTACTACACGTTCATGAACGGTATGCTATTACGGATCCACACGGTTCAAATGAGCCGGTTCCGTGACCCGGCTCACAATGAGGAGCTGAACCGAGTCAAAGAAATGAGCCGTTTTGCCCACCTCTATGTCAGTTATCTTCATAACCTATAAAATAATTATATTTTGACGTTTGTTATAATTATCATCAATTTTATTCAATTAAAAAATTGTCAAAATTTAATAACATAAATCTAACGTACCGGAAATTACACTTTTTTAAAGCATTTATATAATAGAAAAACTTAGTACAATATTTAAAAATTGTGACTTTCGATGTCAGTTTGTATGTTGATAATTTTTTTCAAAATTCAAATTCTGTTATGATTTCTCGTCGCAAAGGAAGCAATTATAGAAAGGAATCATTATATTGAATTAAGTATGGGCAAGTATAGGTACGATGTATTTATACTACTCATTATTATTTTTGATGATGTTTTTATAGTCATTACGTTGAATATAGTTTGTAAATTTATGAATGTTTTTGTGTTAATTTTTATGATAAAGAACGTTTAAATTTCAATAAAGAGAAGTTAGAATTATGTGAACAATTTCGCAACTCTCGTGTTTGCAGAAAGCAACCATTGTTAGATATAGTGATGTATGGAGCTCTTCGAGGTTGATTCGCCTCTTCGCTTGTACTTATATCTTTTTAATATTATATCTAAGGCTGTAAGGGCATCTCATTGGTAATGCGATTAATGCTGGTCGCATGCTGTTTTAATGAATGTTAAATGTTAATAATCATTTCCCCTATAAAAATGTTAGTTAAAATTCATAAGGCAGATTTCATTAAAAAACAACTAAATACGGTATAACTATTTTCGGTACGCTATTTCTGAAAATAAGGGAGCTAATTAGAATTTAGATCCGTATAATATTTGTCCCTGTGAACAGTTGATTTCACTGCTACAGCTCACTGGTTTGACGTAATGTCAGATTATGTGTATGCGTTAAAAAATCGTATGGCATATCGGCAACAACTCTAAATACATAAAATTGTCGGAGTACCTATGTCATTCATAATGTTAATTTAATTTTTATGATACCGCATACGCTTCTTCTTTTTAGTTGGTTAGGTTGTACCTATTCACTATTACCTATACTATTTACGGTATTTTAATTTCTATATGAATGAATGACAGTGGAGGATAATTATGTAGTTAACTTTGCTATTGTAATGAATGAAGATTAAATTTAAAGAAATATCTCTAGAAATGGATTATACATTATGGTGGCAAATGAATTTATTTATTAAGACTTTGCCCACAAAGCGAACAATATTCCTATATAATTTAATGAACGCTGATATTTAAAATTTTTTTATTGACATTCAGGTTTTGTATCAGTTGTGTACATCTAGTCCATGGTGAACGTCGACAGATCAAAAAAAAAATTAATTGAATGTTGTTTCACGTTATTAGTTCTATAAAATTGGTACTACGATTTGTGTCAAGTTTACGATTGAAATAGTGTATAATTCAAATTTTCTGACAGACTGTCATCGTAACGATATTTCGATGACACATACCTATGACAATGAAAAGTCAGACAGCTGACATGAAGATGTTTAACCAAAATTGTCGTTCCACCTGTCATCGTGACAATAGTTCGTTGAACTGTATTTGTTCACACATAAACTTGTGAGAACGAAATGTCAGGCTAACTTAATAAAACATGTTTTAAACTTACAGGTCATATTACGCTTTAGTAATATACTTTCAAAAACGCAATCGAAAATCTTGCTAGCTCCTATACGGTTGATGCTAGACACTGTCGTACCATTTAACCAAAAATGTACTTCTGATTAGTTGGTGCCAACCAGCAGTCGCACACTTTAAATATTTGCTTTTATAACTGAATTGGTAAACGAAATGACATACATGCTTATGGGAATCTTATTTGATGTATTTATTTTATTTCGAAGTGCTTCGGACACATCTGCCAAATAAAGAAAAGTCGCCCTATTATTTGTATGTAGAGAGATCGATGAGAAATGTTATTAAATGATCCCATTCGTAAAATGGCTTATATTTATATAATTATAACTTGAACACTGATACATTTCCAACATTCTGTTGACATTTAGGTTTTGTATAATTCGTGTGCATCTAACGTAATTTGACAGGCCCAAATGGCAAAACTCAGACGGTTCTTCTTTATTTAAGCTTGCTTCAAGTTCTTCGTTGTATGAAATTTACATTTCGATGACATATATAATGAATAGAGTGTCATTGTATTTATTAATATATCTTAATAAAAGATAGCAAAATCGTTATATTTATTACTGTACTTACGTGCGACAATACACTTTAAGTTTATTTTATCATATCCGTCGGCATTGTGTTCATATATTCATATAGAAAAGAAACAGTAACGATTGATAATAATAACACTAATACGTATCTGAAAGGTACCACGTTTCAATTAAAAATACATAGTCATTAATGACACGCAAACTCGTCATCGCGAGATTTTTTTACCGCATTCCTCTGCATAAAAGCTTTAAATGAATCGCACCTTTGACAGCGACAGACTTGGCACGTGGACAGTGCACTCAATCGTCGCGGAAAAGTCCACTCTTTTGGTTTCCAACCTTCTTTCCGCACTCTAAACCTCGACGGCCTGAAATTTCTTCGTCAATGTGAAACTTTTACAATTCCTTCGCGCGTGCCTGTCATACCTGACATTTTTGCGATTTTGATCGGTTGTCACGTGAATCGTCATGACGTAAGCCATTTTTCTGTTAAAACACCGAATGCACGCTCCTCTTCAACGGGCGATATCTCTGCACACGCTCCACTTGGGAAGAAAAACTCTCCGTCGAGGAACAATTTAAGGTCGTCGGTAACTTCACGCCAAAGGGCAGCTTTCAATTTGGCGTATCCAGAGACGAGTTCTGCGCCCCGCGTACCCAATTTTCGTCGATTTTGACCGGGTTTGGTTGCCATTGACTACTCGGCTTTTATATATTCTAATAAATAACACTACAGTTTGATTACATCTGACGATAAACGAAGTCCATTTTGCGTGTCTTTGACATGCAGAACAGTTCTATCACTTTTTTCATTAAAATTTGGGAAATCATTTATAAATTATTTTTCAAAAGATAACATAGTAAGGGCATTTAATATGTCTTCTTTCATTGTATTTCTCAGAAAAGTTTTTATTCTCTTCAGCCATGAAAACTGGCATTCCGCTTCAGACGTTGTCATTGGGATTGTAATGACAATTTTTAAAAGCTTAACAACTCCATTAAAGGTGTCGCTTAATCCATCCAGCAGAAGGCCTAGCAGACCTACAGCACTGACTTCTATATTTTGCCTATATGATGAATCTAAAACATTCTGAATGTTATTTTTTCCTAACATTCTTAGACTAAATATGTTTTTCAAATGCCCTTCGGAATTTTCATGTTTCGTAATTTTAGCACCAAGATGAATTAAGTCTTTTATTCCGTTCTTTGACCAAGACGGTTCACCACCAAACAAAAGACACGGAAAACAAAACAAAGTATTTTTAATTTCACACCCACAACTCCAGTAAATTTTCTGATAAATATTCATTTTGAATTTTCTTATATAACGTCTTTACCTTAAATAGATTGTTTATTTTCTAAGCATAATTGAGGCATCGGCCGTTTAAGATTTTTTATTGCGATTTTTTCATCATACGTTAACGAAACGTGTTATTCTGTAACGCAGAGACGAAATTCATCTTACAACAGCGGTGAGCAGACTGGGGATCTTGCTCACACGCTAGGTATTATACGATATGGAAGTAGAACAAAATACAGTTCTCCCCACCTTCAATGTAATGTTAATGGCTTAACGGAGCAACAGTTGGGCTTTGCTCATGGGTATATTTCTCTCGGTGGAAGTTAGTCCTCATTATATCTGTGACGACGATCGGTGCATGTAGGTTGATACGCGAGCCGCACACGCCACGTTCCTGTTCAATAACTATGAATACGTAATAAATAAATACTTTCACAGTTAGTCGCCGTTTGGTTTGTTTTGTTTCAAAATTCCAGTGGGTGCAATTGCTCACTTGCTGTCATTAAAGAGTCGCCACTGTTCTATTCAATATACAGGGTGTCTCTAAAAGGTGCGGAAAAAACGCTACCACACATTTCTGAGGGCGATCTAACCCAACTTACCTCAGTCCAAAAGTGGATGCACCATTGCATTGAATTGCCACAAGAATAACACCCAAATTACAGAAGCATATGTGTCCATATACGGAATGAATTTTTTATATCCAGATTACTCATAAACGGCTGCTCCAATCAACTCCTACCAGGTATACCTTTTCTAGGTAAAAAACATTGGAGAATAAGAATTTTTATTTAAAAGTTAAATACAGTGTGTCTCAAAAAAGTTATTACGTTTTAAATGGATACAATATGCCGCAGGTGGCGCCCTCTACATTTTGCAATGAAAATGAGAGCTGACTTAAATTTTTTACCCCACGAAACCCCCCCTACCCAAATATTGTGACAATATACCAATTATTACAGAAATTATTTATAAAAAACTAAAACCAAATTGAACTTTTGACACTCTGTATCTCCGAAAGCATCCACTTTTGGACTGAGGTAAGTTGGGTTAGATCGTCATATTTTGCCCTCAGAAATGTGTGGTAGCGTTTTTTCCGCACCTTTTAGAAACACCCCAGTATAGTTCCTCTATTCTCATTAAATGGATTAGTATACTCAAGTACGAGTAAATGTGTGTTATGAATACCCTAATTTCAATATATTTACCTTACATATGAGTCCAACCAGTCACTATTTTTAACATATTAAGAACCCATTGCAATGTTCAGATTTTCTTACAATAAATAAAAAATTATACACACACAAGTAAGATACTTATTTTCTCATTGTAATTGTATGATTCATTAACATTTGCTGTTACGTTGTTAACTTAATCACTAAAAACTATCAAGTTATAAATTAGAAGACTAAAGACAAAAAAGAAGATTACAAGATTATCTATAAAATTTATTTTAATATGTAAGAAAGTGGAACAAACACAACAATATATTAATTCAAACACTTCTATTTTAATGCTTTCATACATATCAGCATTGCATTTTCTTAGACTTGCACATTAAACACCATCTACTTATTTCCAAAATAGTAATTATATTTTGGCACTAAATACACTTCTCGCTGTATTCAGTAATGGTATGTGGCTGTAAAGTAGTAAATTTTAGTATGTTCAAAGAAAAGCAAAAAAAAATTGCGATATTCATGAACACATGTGTCCATTGTTGTAATATGTATATATGTATGTATGTATAAAAACAGTTCCAGCAAAAGAAATGTTATATCTATTACAATTTACACAAAGTAGGTACTACAGTAATAAATACATATATTATAATTTTATAATACAACCGAATTACTATATCCTATAGTAATTTTGTTGTGTTGATAACTAATAATATAGAAGAAGCAAATTGAATGTACTGTTAAAACGGCGTTTATAACGGGATTTCTTATTTTGTTGTGATTGCGTCTATACTGGATACATTGTACGACATACATGTAACAAATACAAATTAAATACTCACCTGCACATATACACGATATACCGTGTGGCCGCCGTTAATAGCGCGATGCATGTATTAGTAACTACTGGTCGACTATAAATGGGCGTGCCAACTTGAATTGCCACACCGACAGCGGGCGTTAAGTTATACGTATAAATGTATTCTTAGGCAAATCAAGTGAAAAGCAATGTAATATGTATTGCGTTCCCGTTGTAAGTAATTATTTGTAGTTGTTTGAAGCATCTCTCACTGGTAATATGTCAGTGAAGTAACTCATCACAGCTTCATAAACAACATAAAAGAGCAAAAATAAATAATAAATAACTCCTAGACTTTAAAATAAAAAAAACTTCTTAACTAAAATAATATTTTTCAACAAATATTATAATCTAAAAACTCAACTATAATAAAATACTGATACATAAAATATTTACTTCTTAAAACAGAATTGTAATTCAACATTGCAATTAACCTGTAATTAGCTAAAAAAATGATATGCTTAAGCAATAATAAAACTCGAACTGACGCCCATATGTGGAAGCGACGGCGAATGCGACTGCCCGACTACACCGTATAAATGTGGATTTTTTGGACAAATACGAGTGCACCATAGGCATATGCGAAATACTAGCTCTGTTGTAATCCAGTATAACACTGCGTCCACTTGTTTACCGTTCTAATACACAGACATCTCTATCTGTTTCGCTCACCCTACAGGTATCGCGATAATGCAGACGCACGCGGTCTTATGGTATACGATATGCGTATGTAAGCAGATAAACCACTAGATCACATAACAATAAAATTATCCACATATAAAACACAGCACTGTCAAGCATCTGTAGTTAAGGCGACATATTGCAAAAGATTGCTGCATGGGTTGAAGTTTACTCTAAATTTACACTATTTTCAAAACATTGACATTAGCGCATGCGCTCTTTTGTTTTTAGGCCTACTTACAATGTTCTACAGTATATTTAGGGTTCTCTTACGGCTAGAGTAGATTTGATTTTAAAATGTACACTGCATTTTTAACTCTAAAATTTTTACCATTGACACTAACTCTTTTACACCAGCAAATTTTGAACTGTATACAAACGAAGAAGATTCTTTGAATGTTATATTAGATGTGGAAGAAAATCCAAAAACTTCTTTACACCAGTTGGCTCTAAATCATAATATGAGTAGAAGATCTATACACAATATGACACGCGAAAAATATCATCCCTACAAAATCCACCTGTTACAGGAACTGGTGAAGATCATTTTGACCACAGAATTGAATTTTGCGAAACAATGATGTAGAAAATAAATCAAGATGGTAACTTTATCAATCACATTCTCTTCTCTGATGAACCAATTTTTCTTTAAATGGGAATGTTAGACGCCATAACTGTAGGTATTGGTCTGACAGAAATCCGCACTGGATGGAGCAAGTTCATACGCAATGTCCCCAAAAAATTAAAGTTTGGTGTGGAATTATTAGTCGGAATATTATTGGTCCTTTTTTAATTAATGCTAATTTAACTTCTCAAAGATACTTTCAACTTTTACAAAAAAAAAACATTGTTCCCCAGCTCAGAGAAATCTTCCCAAACTACAATAACCGAAATATACCAGCAGACACCATATGGTTTCAACAAGATGGAGCACCGTTTCCTGATAGATGGATAGGACGGAGGGGAACAATTGAATGGCCAGCTAGATCACCTTATTTGACCCCAGTTCATTTTTTCCTGTGGGGTCATTTAAAAAATCGAGTTTATTTAAACATACCATTAAATATCGCAGATTTGCAAGAAGGAATAGGAAATGAGATTGCCATCCTCATACTTTGAATGACACCTTGCAGAATTTTGTCCATCGAATTTATTACTGTCAAGAAGTTAAAGGGCAGCATTTTGAGCATATTTTATAATATAAAATGTTTATACAATTTAAACATTTTTTTCATTATTCTTAAAACGAATAAGTTCAATTTTAATAGAATGCGTTATTTTTATTATTTTTGGTCGAAGTGAGCTCGACAGATTAAAAACATCATTTTAAAAGCTAACTTACTTTTACTTTTCTTCAAATTCGAATTTGTAAAAACAAAAAAAAAACGGAAAAACATAAGCGATAAAAGTTCCTCTTTTAATCTTTACAATATTAATTTATAATGTACTCTAAGAGCTAGTTTCGACATTTGTATGTCATCTTCAGCCTAGAATAGTCATTAATATTCAACTATCACAAATATACATATATACATTTATACGTAAACGTATATGGATATATGTACGTACATATATCCATATACGTTTACGTATAAAAGTATATGTCTCGTATATTCGTGATAGTTATTATCCGTTAATGTACGTTACACATTCAAGTATTTCATATCCTATTTATTTATTAATATTCAAAGTATCTCTTGTCAAGAGAGGTTGTATGCGGTTACATATAGAATTGGTACTGAATTATTCAAAGCCATTTGATAGAAAATCACCATGTTAACATATACAGTGAACAGAAGCAAAATCAAAAGCAAAAAACAAAAAGTCACACGCAAATATCAATATTACGTGCAATGTAAACATAGTGAACAACATTACATTTAACGTTGTTCACTATGTTTACCTCTATTTTACATTGCATGTAACATTGATATTTGCATGTGATTTTTTGTTTCTTGTTTTTGATTTTGCTTCTGTTCATTGTATATGTTAACATGGTGATTTTCTATCAAATGGCTTTGAATAATTCAGTACCAATTCTATACGTAACCGCATACAACCTCTCTTGACAAGAGATACTCTGAATATTAATAAATAAATAGGATATGAAATACTTGAATGTGTAACGTACATTAACGGATAATAACTATCACGAATATACGAGACATATACTTTTATACGTAAACGTATATGGATATATGTACGTACATACATATATCCATATACGTTTACGTATAAATGTATATATGTATATATGTGATAGTTGAATATTAATGACTATTCTAGGCTGAAGATGACATACAAATGTCGAAACTAGCTCTTAGAGTACATTATAAATTAATATTGTAACGATTAAAAGAGGAACCTTTATCGTTTATGTTTTTCCATCCATATATGCCTTTACAAAAATGGACATTTATTACTTAAAAAAAACGGTTTTTATGAAAATTAAGGCAGGCATGTGTTACATCGCTGAATAGAGAAAAGAACACTCTTTTCAAAAATGTTACATTTAACCCCCTGTGCTATTTAAAAATCATCAAGTTAGCCTTGTACCTCGGAAACAAACGACGATGTAAAACTGGAGAACATCTCAAATAATGTAGTCTAAATCCATCTAACAGTGTGCCAAATTTCAGCCAGTTTCAATAAACCGTTTTCAAAATATTTAGCTGTATCAATACATAATCGCAACCCTGTATACCCGGTGTAGCATCGATTTTGAGACATGGGGATTTTCCATGTAAAACTACAAATTCGGAAATATTTGTTCCCCTAATTGTTTTATAGCAATAACGTTCAACACAATAGTTGTAAAGAATTAAAAATCACATCTAAATCTCTTTTTATTTATTCAACACATTTGATATTTAAATAAAATGAAAAAATGTTTGAAAAAAATTGGCTACATTGCTAATTAAATGTGATATATTCATTAATTTGAAAATTCGCTCATGATCGTTAAATTATTGGAAAAACACTATGAATTCTTACAATAAAGAAGGAAAAGTTAACTTTGTTAAATAATTTTATATTATTTTTGAACGCATTACAAACACCCAACCAATTAACGAAAATGAAAAGTGTGAACACATGGATGTTAAAATTAACATCAAGCAGTAAATAATTACTGTGACTTACATATATACCTTTATACGTAAAACGTATATGTATATATGCATGTGTTTGAGATACACACATACATTAAGTGCCATTGCCGATAATCGAACGCACAGACACCGGTGTTTCGACCTATGAGGTCTCATCAGTGTACGTGGAGATTCTCGACAATAGCTTCAAGACTTAAATCGCTGCCTATGTCATTTTCGCATGTTAAATGTAGTGAGAGTATCACAGCGACATCTAACACCCAAAAGATGACACGGAAAAAAGCGATGGCTTCTGACAGCATGTTCTGCTATACAGAGGCCTGTATGTTAATAGTGTATCTCGTGTAATAGAGCCTTAGGTGGCGTCACCAATCAAAACGAAAATGAAAAGTGTGAACACATGGATGTTAAAACTAACAGCAGGCAGTAAATAATTACTGTGACTTACATATTGGTGGTCCAATGGTTACTGCTAACTTGTATTTGCGAGATTATCGTTGTCGTATCGATCGTCGCCGCTATTGGGACGGACAATAGGGGTACCACGTTGCCACGTATTACATGCATTGATCCCCTATGCCTAGTGATATTTGACACATGCGGTAGAGTGTAAATCACTAAGTTATGTTCAATTACTATTTACTACAAGAGAAAATAGAATTCACGGACAACAAAATTAAATAAAACACTGAATTAGTAGCTTGTATAACGTTTAGGAAATTTTTATTACTTCCGTCATCAGATACTGCAGTTACAAAATGCAGTATTGCAATTAGGGACAACCAAAAGCAGTTTATAATGCAAATGAAAGAGAATTTGTTACTTTGCCACACTTAGGACAAATACATGTGCGGCTGTTGGTCATTTAATATTTGAAAGACGTTTAAAGTTAATTTACACTTTTCACTGTAATAATCACTGCATGACTGACAACGTCAAAATTACATGTTTTACAAGTAGGACCAACACTCTACACAGACAAATCATTAGCATTTCAAAACACACGGTAATATTTTAAAACTAAAACTTGACAGAATCGATGTGTTAGATTTATTATATGCGAAAGTTAATTGCAAAGTCAAAACAAACTGCAAAAATATCTGCTTTCTTCTAGACGATCAACAAAAACACCAAATTAAATGGTTATATGAAGTGCAATGTGAAAAATGAGCGCTACAACTGAAAATAAGAAATTCAAACATTTAAAATTTCAAATATTGACCAATGCTCTAAACAAAAGACAAATAATAATCTACATAAAGCCATCTGAAAGTCCATATATAACAATAAGCTATAGAGAGTGTATTAGGACGCAGAGAAAGTACTTTGAGGATATATTCAGAATTTCGAATAAGAAAAATAAATATGCTTAAGGGTCCTCGCTAGTGGATCTGTCAACAATGGCAAAATAGCAGATTTTAGAATCCAGATATTTTTGTTGATTTTAAAGATGGAGAAAACCGTTCAACGTCAACTTATGAAGAATTATATAATCTACCCGGCTGAAGAATCAAATTTAGAAAAAAATTATCGGATTACAGAAAATTAATTAATATGTCAAAATATTAAAAACAAGTTTTCTCAATAATCCTTCGGAGGAGATTTGTTTGCTTGGGTTCACGTTATAAATTGAATAGAAAGCTACCCGGCTGTGCACTTATTTTTCATTCAACTATTCTTTACTTTGTTTAAAGTGAATATAAAATAAATTAAAATTAGGCAACCCACATTACAATGAATTGTTATTCTGCTATAAATATTTCCCGCAGTTGCAAATGTGTAAATAGTTGGTCATAAATGAATTTTTATTCGCTTAGATATTGAGTTATTATTTCAAATATTTATTATATGTTCCCTATGTGTAAAAGTACTCGGACATCCTTGGCTTATTAAATTATGTGCTATGCAACCAATATTACATATCCCATTCACTAGCGAGGACCCTTAATGCCGATTCTCAATAATTACGGAAACAAGTAAAGGTAACATTTTCTACAAAATAGTAGTAAAACTTAATTGGAGTCTCTGGCTTGATACTAAACAAAAACACTAATAAAAACGCCTTACACCACACTAAAGTACTGAAAGCTAGGTACGTAGTTCGGCAACTGTGTTGTCACCATCAGTCCATCAGTAGCACTGATTAATAAAAGCCGCGTTATCTGTACCCCGTATGGTATACATAACAACACTCAGTATAAATTAGAACAGGTACTGCACATAAGTGCCACTTGGCACACCTTGTGTGTGTGCCAACCAAATTATATTGTGTTTTATCATGGCACTCTTGAATTATAGGCAATTGGAAATGTCACTTTTTAACTTTAATCATTTATAACTCGAAAACTATTAACTTTAACGAATAATTACTCTTAATAAAAACTATTTCTACTTTAAAGCTACATCCAAATTCGAACTTATATATATGGTGTTCGATTCAAAAAAATACATCTTCTTTGTGTCAATGATTTATGGATCAGGCTGTATAAGCGTATATATTTGTAAATTGTAACAACCCTATCAACTACAGTACGCAATTTTTTAATTATATTAAGCATTAAAGAGTACATTCACTTTGCCATATCGTTGACTCACCCTGTATATATCGCAACACGTCTCTGAGTACTTTACACAGACGTGACATTATAATATCGTATCTCACTCATAGATTGCGCTACTTCTTCTGAAATCAATAGTGACGAAATTATACCTTCTGTTGATATAATTTCCATTTCATACGTACGTTTTCGTAATCTATCAAAATACATAATCTGTCACTAACGTGTACTTAATGTTAACAGTTAACAACATTAAATCAGTTTCGGTAATATCGATCTTTGACCTACATACATTAAAATATAGTACAGGGATTTTGTTTCTCTAATACATGCTGATTTTATCAATGTATTTTACGAAGAATGGATACGACGCTGGTAGATATGTGTACTGGCGGTTTAATTCACTTTGAAAATAAAATACGCGAAGCACTTGGAATGAGGAAATGAATATAACAATAGTTACGTTACAGCTGCTGAAATAAGCGCCGTATCAATAACAATCCACAAGAAACGTCTTCTTTTTATTACGTACTTTATATTACTGCAACGTTAGCTTTTGTATTAGGATAATTGTAAATTTATTTGTAGATTTTATTATAAATTATTATAAAGTAGGGCGCCTGGCAGACGTTCTTCTGGCTTTTCGGGTAGCTATCACGATGAATTTGATTTGGTTAAAGTCCCTGTATAAAGAAGGATGGACAGAAGAGGTCGTTAGCGGGATTGGAGGATTGCCAACGGGACCGAAAAGTGGCCGCGCCAGTGATCAGGCGTGTAGAAGCGCGGGAAATTGCAGTTCATTTGAATGAAGCAAAATGAACTGCTTGATGTTTAAAATTGATAATTCATAATTAAACTTTGTACATTGAATTTTGAAAATAAAATTTTAGATTTAATAAACATCAAAATTGTCATTTTTAGAAGAATCTTCAAATTATTTTTATTAATAACTCGACCACAACTCTACCTATCGTGCCCAGGTTTTGTAATTTTCTTTTTTTTATCACTAAACCAACATATATTACGAATATGAGTAATTTTGGTCCATAAATATAGAATTTGTTAATAAATACACTACAGCGCCACCTATCGCATCCTAGCGTAGCTATGTAACATAGTCTCGACAAAACAAATATGTTATGCGAATATGACTTCAATCTGTCAAGTCGTTCAGAAGTTACACGATCACCAACAGATGCATCAACAATTATATACAGCGTGTTTCTTAATAACATGCTAATATTTAAAGGGGTTATTCTTAGGTCCATTTTATGAAAAAAACTTCATATTGCTGTGACTCTTACAAATTGAGGTTTATATATAATAAATTTAAATTATTCAATTAATATGTAAGTAAAAATCAAGCACGCATCCTAGTGCTAGGCCTTATGCTAGACTAAGATACAACAAATTTTCTGCTGAATAGTAGGTTAAGCAAATTTTTTACATACAACTAGCTCAGTTTAAAATAAATAATTCTCTCAGGGTCAGAAAATATGAATAGATTCTCCAATCGATTTTGAATGCTCTTTAATTATTTCCAGGTCAGGTAAAGAAAATAAAATGCAAAATAAATCTTATCATCTAATTTATTAAAATAAATATAAACGAATTCAAAATTTCAAATTATACAGATATATATATATATATATATATATATATATATATATATATATAGTCATGGAAAGAATAGTGGGTAATTCCGCTGTATAGCAACCGTAGACACGTGTTTCTGACTATTGGTCGTCATCAGTACCACTATTCTTTCCATGACTAATTTATTAATCCGCACTATTTCCATTGATTATATATATATATATATATATATTTACAAACAAAGAATCAATATCTCAAACATCATCCAAATCTATACATCATAATCAACAAAAAACATTATAAGAAATAAAGTAAATGAAAGCATAACGTCGTGAAAAACTTATGTTTTAAAAATGTGAACGTGATTATTATGATTTATATTTGCCATAGATACATGTAAACAATCAACATCTTTAAATAAAAATAAAATTTTAATTACACATGATGAATTGTACTGGAATATAAATAACCAAAAATTTACACGATTTACCATTCGCGAATAAAATATAAACATTAAGGAAATGGCTTTGCCCTAATTAGTCCTGTCCGGCGCCTTTTCTCGCTCCCAACACAGTACCATCAGAAAGCAAATTCACACAGATGGGTACCCCAAAGTTCCACCCTACGAGTATGTCTTTTTAACTCGTTGGACACAACCCGAACATACACCACAATGTGCTCATCCCTTAAGGTATATATATAAAATTTAAATTAAGTAAATAAAATGAAATAAAATAAAGTCTTTGCGTATTCAATTAATTAACTCAGCCCTGATTAGTTCTGCCCGGTGCCTTTTCTCGCTCCCAACACAGTACCACCAAGATCAATTCGTGTCTTTGGGATTCACCAGGACTCCATGCTATGAATTAAATAACGACTTAATTCATTTCACACATCCCTGATGTATTACCCAACACGTTAACATTGAACACACAAGTACTACAAAATATACTTGATATACATACAAGAAAAATTATATATTAAAAATAAACTTTACCTTCTTGTGAAATTCCAATACAAAACACCACTACAAACAAAAATTTTGGTACACCACTATACACACATTTATAACAAATATTATCAAATCACCTTAACTCTTCGTACATAACTTCAAACTCATCCATGATAAAATCCAAAAGCTTGTTCACTTATGTATTCTATATATACATAAAACAAAATTATTAATTACAAATCCTTTTGCATGATAAATAAAGTTATAAAGAAAAAATTATACTAAAATAAAATTATTATGCTATCTGACCTAGTCATTACAATCACTAGAATGTTTTATCATAATGTATGGCGTAGTACCCCTACATGCAAAACAAAACACTCTAGAAAAAGAAAATAAAATGAAATTAAATAAATTCAAAGTCTGAATTTGAAAATAAAATTATCCCGTACATAAATAATTATTTTAAAATATTTACAAATCTCAATGTAAAAACGTGCTGCATAACTATTACGAATAATATTACAAGTTTGAATCTTGTTAAAAAATTTTATAAGTATCGAAAAATCTCAAAAATATTCTAAGTTCGGAATCAAGAATAGTCTTTTAAAAAGAGGAGGGAGTGGTTTATCACCTACTTCCAAAGCTTCTAAGGCAGCGGTTTTCACCAGCTGTCCGTCCAAATTCTGTCCGCCAGCCCTTTTATGCATAATTTTCTTTATAAAAACGTACGGTCATTCTCGGCAGATACCGATACCACCTCCAAAACTGCATATCGATGGTGCTGCTCCTATCGGTCACTCGAGAAAGCAGCGTATTAACAGTCTTTGAAAAAGGTAAACAAACATGTTAATATCAACTTGTTTACACGTTCATGACTCATCCAATGCATCTGGCGAATAATATTGTTTTTCGCCGGCCACACGGTCGATCTCTGCCGGTGCCAGTATTCTTCGTGCGGGAAACACTTTCTCGTTATTTTTCACGTAACATTTAATGCGTATTTTAATATTATGACTTTTATAAAATTTATACTAACATTCTTTTATTATTTTACTTAAATAAAAAATTAAATTTTGGCAAATTATTGACATAGTGAATATTTATATACACATCATGATAAAAATAAATAAAATAAAAATTAATTTAAATAAAACCTTGAAGTGATCTTGATTATATCTATTTATAATTTACAACCCAACTCAAGATCACTGCAATATGTTATTGAGAAACATATGATATACAACCATAAAGATAACAACTTGGGTAAGAGCTCTAAATGCATTTTACCTTCAAATGATAACCTACAAGTTCTAGGAAATAAATTTAAAAATATTTTAACTGCCAACCGTAATCCTACAAGTCATATCTAGGAAATATCTTCAGTTTTTTTTTATTTCCTTCCAACTCTCCTGTTAGGGGTTAAAAAACATTCTTGCAGCATCGACTCTATCGCAGTCAGCTTCCTAAGAAAGTGCTCTCAGAACTACCTACATCCAAAACACGCGTTAGTAATACTAATTTATAAAAAAAATACCGTATGTCTTCTCATTGGGTTTTCCAAATTTAATAAAAAAATTGCAACCGCATATATGACTTTTTGGAAAACGTACGATTTCATTAGTGCCCATCAGCAAGGCTTTCTTAAAAACAGGAGTGTGGATACTGCTTTCTGTAAATATATAGATGCGGTTTTTGCGGCTCTGGATGGGCGAAAATTTCTTTGTGGTGTATTATTTGATCTGCCCAGAGTATTTGATGGTCGATACTATTTTTTTAGTTTCAGATGAATAAAAGTTATAATATTGATACAAGTCGTTTATATCTGTTCCTAATTAAAAGAAAAGTTATTGGCATATCTGGGTTAAGCCATAGGCAGTCTTGTAGAAATCGTTTTAAAAATACAATAATTTTCGGTTATGCTATAGGCAGTCTTGCAGTAGTCATGTTAAGAATACAACAATTTTCTTTTGCTTTTATCAATTGCGTTTCACTATTTGTTAAATGACTTTCCATATTTTTAACGTCAGCTGAGTTTGTCAAATGGAATTCCATTTTTTTCAAAATACTTTCCCTTTACGTCAATTGTTTTCCTTGTTCATGTGTAGGTATGTATACCTCTTACATTTTGTAAAAGATACAGCAATTTACACATTAAAGTGAAAAATTTTGTATTTCAATACAAATACAGAGTAATATCTATGTAATATAAACATAACTTAATTCAAAATTTCATTTCTTTTTAAACAGTTGTGTAAATATGTTTGCCTGTGTTAAACATAATTCAAACAATTTTGTGAACCTATTTGCTTAGTGTGTACTGCCTCATATAATTCATTTTCACCTGTTGGCTGTGTTCTTTTTATTATATGCTTCCACTGGTTGAATAACTCTACTATTGGATTTAGAAAAGGGCTATAAGCAGGAAGAAACAGTGGAAAATGATCATGACCTCATGAGGACCAAGACTTCCTCACTTCTATGGATGTTGAATTAATGTTGTAAGTAATTCTGAAAAGTGTAGTACATAAAAGGGCACATTTTGAATTTGAAACAAACACGAGAAATTTACGTTAATTGCAGCAACAATAGAATAATTCCGCTCTCTTATATGTGCTCTTATTTTGTGGTGTTCATTCATAGATCTTTCGTATGAAACGCAAGAATATATTTGTATTCCGTATTCGTCAAATGAAGAACCTTTTTTCTCGTACCAACATCATTCTGTTATACTGCACTGTGTAATCAATGCGAGCTTGAATAATGTCCGGTGTATTTCTTCTTTCAGGAACAAATGACACTTTTTAACAGAATAATGAAAGTTCTTAAGTGCTCTATTAATAGTATAATAGATTGTGATACTTGTTGAAGAAGTGCCCATTGGTTTAAGCACGTGTCTTGCAACTGGCTGGGAGTAAAAGAACAATCCAGGTCAACGCAGTCACAGATCTGTTCTTTCTGAACATTTAATAATTTTTGTTGCCGATGTCCTGCACTTACTTTTATAGTATTATTTATTAGTTCTTCTATCTGTTGCACAAATTTTTCTAACTGTCTCCGAAACAACTCCAAATTTTTATCCAACATTCTTTACCGTAGCACTGTTATTCAAAGAAAGCTTAGTTTGCGTATTTCATTTCATCTTATTATTATACCTTCTCTGACGATTATTCTTATTATTTTCCATTGTAATAATGTAAATATTTGTGCAAGTGAAACTAAATTGATAAATAAGAAAAACCATTTGACAGAAACGGAATTTATTTCATAAAGCAAGCCTACTACTATAAAATAATTGGAAAGTCATTTGACAAATAATGAAACGCAAATGACAAAAAGCGGAAAAGCAAATGAAAATGACTGTAATAGCACAGACTAAACAACCCAGACCGGCAACTACTTGAAAAAAAAATATCCAAGATCTGCTATCCTTGTCACACACCAGTGAACTTGGTACGAAGATGGCGCTAGCAGCATATTGGCGCGAAATTTGCAATGAGCTTGTTTTTAGAATACGCTTATTAAATACATTATTTATGTAACAGAAACATACACAAAAGTTACTAAAACTATGGTAATAAATATTACTTACTGTAACAATTATAGCCATAGTTTGAGCACCTTATGTGTAATTTTGTGGTGTTACATATTAAATATGGTGTAAATATGTGATACGAAATATAAATATTAATCTTTTACTTACATGTGTTATAACATCCCTCTTACGGTGACCTATTAGATACAATAACTACTACTCTATATAAGATTAAGAAAAATATAATAATCTAATAAGTGTAAACTGTCAAGGAAAACATAGGGATATAATAATAATAGTTTTTATTGATACATATACTTATACAATAAAACATAATAAAATTAAATTACACAACCAGTAATGAGAAGACAATAATAATATACAAATCTTGTAATATAATATAATATGATGACTAAGAAATTTTGTAATATACATATTTAAAGCACAACTGTACAATATTTTTATACTCACTCGTCGAGATTTGCAGGAAACCTGTGTATTTTGTTAACTTCATCCTGCCCAAACCCGCACACTAAACACTTGGACACCATATTTGTATCAACATATAATTAATACGATGTACGACAAAGGATTGCAGAAATATGTCAAACGTGTCAAATTTGAAATGTAGTTTTGAATGACATACAACCACAGCATAACAAACATTTCAATTGACGCTAGCGCCATCTCATCTCCAAGTTCACTGAATCTGACAAAGATGGTAGAGTATTCAAATTTACTTTGCTAAACAAGGATGAGTACTCTGGATAAAATCTAGGATTAAGTTGCCGGTCTGGATTGTTTAGTCTGTGGTAATAGTATCATGACGTTTGTCGTTTATATATTCGAATGTCTAGATTTCATTTTTTAAAAACAAATATCTCTTTTATGCGCAAATTAATGCGCACGATTAGACCACAAGGTTTAGACACAACTGTGTTCTACCTAAGCATAGGTTAAAGGAAAGTGGTTTGATTTATACAGGGTGTAAGTGTTTAACAAACATAAATCACTGTTTTTGCACAATTCAGCAGTGTACTGTATAATTTTTTATGCAATTTAGAACATTATACAACGAGATCATTTTGAGCTGTCGTGGGTTGGCAGCAAAAGGTCTCAGTATTATTAAAAACTAGGAAATATTTACTTCCGTGAATTATCCATACTAAATTTACATATCAAATATCAAAACCATAATGTATTGAAGTGTCTTCTACTTTTTAGTATTTTCATTGTTTTATTGTCGCTTTTCTATGTATTTAATAACAATATACCTGGTATACCATGCCTTTTACAATACAACAGAATACGTTTATTGTAATATCGCACTTTCGTAGTGGATCATGGATATATTCATTGGGATCGTATTTTCAGCAATTTGGAGCGGAATATCGGAATAAACTTGGACACATTCAGTCGTCACCGCAATATGGTTATTGAGAGGTTTAAGAAAGCGGGGAGTTTGAAAATGTAAATCTGAAAAAGCACCAACAGTTTTAACCGAAGATGTTGTCGCAGACATTAGGCATCGAATGGAAGGTATTTCCACAAAATCTGTATGAAAGTTGTCTGCTCAGGTATATATGTTCCCATATAATGTTTCTGTACTACAACATTTACGGGGCAATCACTTTGAGCAGAGATTGAATTATTGCAACTGGTTTAATGAAATATTACACAAACAAAATTACCGTACCTGGTCAACAGAGAATCCCCATGTTTTTGATGAAAATACTCTTCACCCTATCAAAGGTGGTGTTTGGGTTGCAATTACGAAAAGACGGATTATTGGACCAATTTTTTTCTGTGATGCAATTAAGGCAATATGATACCGAGAACAAATATTGCAACGGTTCATTAACAGCTTTCACGAAGATGAATTGACCCTAGGGTACTTCTAATAAGATGAGGCAACTGTACATACTGCGCAACAAACTATTAATTATTTGCAAGGATACTATGGTAACTGATTGATTAGTCAAAACCCATGGCCAGCCAATTCTCCTGATTTAACCCCACTGGAGCTTTTTCTCTTTGACCATCTAAAAAATAAGGTGTTTCGGAACAGACTGCCTTATCTCGATGAACTTGAAGAGGCAATTACAATATAATTGCAAAATATCACAGCCAGTCTATGCATTGAGAAAACGGTGAACATTTCAAACAACTTTTATAAAACGTATTTATTTTGTGACATAATTATGGGATTATGTTTTACAGTAATAAAGTTGTAACGTATTTATTATTGTTTATGATAAAAAATAAACTGCAATTACTATACTTCTAAAAAAATTCTTGCATATAATTCAACTTAAAACTAAGCCTATTTCATTGACATTTATCACAGGAAAAATTTAAATAGTAAACCTAACCACAAAAATAAATAAACGTGCTTGCCACTTAGACTGTGTTCCCATATTAAAATCAGTATGGCCCACTCAGGACAGTTCAAAATGATCACATAGTAGCCTTGTTTACTAATATTATAGTTATATAACCTACAGAAAACTGTAAACAGGAGGGCGAAGGGGTGTGGTCATACAATGGTCTACTACTGTCCCGAACTAACCTTCAGTTGTATATCTATAGTACCTATACATAATCAAATGTAGTAGTATCGAAAATCTTTACAATTCTTAAGGAATTATTATATTTTTAATTACGCTGTATACCTTTAGAATCTCTACTCAATCATCAAAAATGTATTTAATTTTAGTATTATATTATTTACCTTTGCATCCATTTCCAATAAAGATATATTAGGTGAAGCACCGAGATTTTTAGATTTGATTTGCACGATTCTTGTTACTCTCGGCTGTCGCAAATTTAAATCAAGCGTCTAAACCTCTAATGATAGTTCCAGACATAAAAAAAACTTAATTAGGACTGATGAGAGGACGTAGAAAATGCGCCAGAAAAAGAGTTATTTTTGGTATTATGTAATATAGCCATGTTACACTTGGGGTAAATGTCCGCCCCACGAAATGGACACACAGTTTATAAATTGGAACCGGATCATAAAATTTCAGTGTGTATCCTAAACTCGATACCTTTTATACACTTCATAAAATAGAAAATGTACGGATTCAATTTATCATATTCTTCGCTATCCACAATCTGTACATGAAAACTATTCACCTATAACACTGTTATCACACGGGCAACATCGTAAAGAAGCCATTGAATTGGCAGTTATTGACATCAAGTTGTTAAATAAAGAGATAATGGATACAAGGTTAGCTTTTTGATTACCTACACACCAATAAGTATGAAGTTGAAAATAGTTGTCATTTAAGAACCGAGGGTGAATGAAATAATTCATCCATTTCTCATGAGTTTAATGCTCTACTTTTTCACCATATTAAAGAATTAAGTAGTAATAGTAATATATATATATATATACATATATCTATATCTACGTTGTATTGTCACGGGCTGTGGTCTTCAATCTTAATTAAGAGTGGCGTTTACCAACAAATAGAAACTTATGCAACTTATATTACTCGCGGGACGGGTAGTCGCAAGGGCGTGTGAATAGGTGGAGGTAGACGATATTCGGTTCTGTGACAGCGCTTCGGTTTTATTCACAGATTCTGTCATAGATAAAGGAATACTATAGATGGGAAACATAATGTATAAAGAATGAGTACTTACGGAACTGTTGATGTTTTGATGTTTTATAATTAGCCAATTTTCGCTTGCCCGTAACTGTTATAGGTATATATGACATTTAAATGCGAGTGACAGTTTGTAATTAAAGTGTCACTCACATTTAAGTCTGCAATAGCCGACCGATTCCGATAGATTTTCGTCTTCGCTAGGACCGGTAGAGATACCGTAAAGTGGGGATAGACGACGCAAAAAACCTCGTGTAAAATGTGTGTGACAATTTTACTGTTTAATGTTTTTTATCTTAAAAAATAATTACATAAATTTGATTTTTTCTTTATATCGCACATCAAATGTGCAGCTGGCGCGTAGAGGTCAGTTTTTTTTGTGTACCAGCCTTATTTAGTAAACATTAATCAAATTCATGCATTTTTGTGGTTATTTCTAAAACACATAACTTTCTTAAGAAAATAAATTAGTACAAAAACTGACCTTGACATTATAAATTTATGCCTTTTGCATCACTAACCCAAATTTGAGATTCTAAAATTACAAAATGAGTTTAAAAAACGCGAAACGGCAATGCCTTAATTTTCGATAGGTAAACGCCCCTCTTAAAGTCACTAGAACTGCAATAAAAATAGTACCTACCTTGATTCTCCACAGGACCTGGATGAACTTGCCTTACTTGTGTCCGGTACCCCCCGGTTGCACTGTAAAGGGGTAGGTAGGGGCGTCTCATTTAAACACTAACCTTGTTATTAACACCTATATTTTTTAAATAGTATTGACTTGATTACTTGTAATGCTCTTAGCGGAAGATCACTTTTAATAGTTGTCTACTGTCTCATTTCCTTTAGTTTATTACCTCGGTAACGCAAATTCTCTCCTTACGTCGATTTGCACATTCTGACGTTCAATCAAATTTCGTTCAACTCATCGAACAGAAGCAACCCCGCCGCGTTAAATATAAGTTTTCACATTCGATCCTGGGTTTATCTTTAGACACGATGCAAGCAAGGTTTTCTATACAGAGCGTTGATTCGCGATATCTTCTCCTCCAATTTATATGCTACCGTCATACATATAACTAATAAATCTTTACCTACGAAAACTTTGGGAGTCGCAAATCAACACTTTGTCGTGCACCGAAAATGATACTAGATTATAATTCTACATTAATTCCTATTCTCTTATTATCCACTGTCACCTTTTTATGACTGGGGTCACTTCATCTGTTTTGAACTACACTGTTTTCTTCATCGGAGCATCTCGATTGTTCGTAGCACGACTAATTTCAATTAGCTGTTCGTTGTTCAGAATATCTTCAACATTGGCCTTCAGCCTGGAACGGTACTGAATGGTTGCGTTTCTGTTTTCTCATTTATTTTCAGATTTCTTGTCTTTCGGCGCAGCAAGAAAATATCGTTTCATATGTTTCGACGTTTCGAAAGGTATGCCTTTTCCTCCACCGGTTTTGGACACCATTCAGGATCATCGGACAACAAATCTTCGTTTCCGCGTTTACTTGTGCTGCAACTTGATAGAGATGAATTGCCTCATTATTGCATATCTTCAGCTATGAAACCTCATCATACTTTTATGTCTTAGCCCATTGCACTTTTAGGACCTCCTCATGCTTTTATTGCATGTGCTATTGCATTTTTAGAACTTCTTCTTTTATTAATTATACTAGAGGACCTCTTTACGCTTTTTTTGCGTATGCCATTGCATTTTTAAGACCTCTTCATACTTTTAGTACGTATACTATTGCGTTTTTACAACTTTTTCGCGCTTTTATTGCGTATTCCATTGCATTTTTATGACCTCTTCATACTTGCACTACATTTGCTATTTCACCTTTAGGACCTTTTCACGCTTTTTTTGCATTTTTAGGACATTTTATACTAGGGTACCACCATACAGTAATTGGACACCGATAGTTATTGGACAACGACCTTGTTTGTTCATTTAGTAAGGTTCGTGATAGAGCTAAGTTCTTGATTCTCGTGTGAAATAAACCCCTCTACTGTATTTTAACAAAAGCTGGATATGATTTAATTATTTACAGAAACCTGTAAGACTATAGTCAGTTGCAAACAGTCACTCTGATTTTTGTTGTATTCTTAGCCGATCTCTTAAGAAGGTTTGAAATCTCCAGTGAAGTAAATATTTTAAAATCTTGCTGTTTATGAAAATTTGTTGTGTTGTTTTAAAGAGGTATGACTAATGAACAATTATTGGTTTTATTTATTAATTTCTAACATCAAAAAACACATTTTTCTCTCTGTACAATAGCTGTAAGAAATAATATGAGTTATTTTATTTATTGGATATGTGTCCGATAACTGAATTTATTGTATGTTTCATGTAATGTCATCCTTTTTCAAATCATTAAACTTCCTATATACGTATCTTTTAATTCTGAGTTTTGGCAGAGTGTTTGCAGTTATTGGACGGGGTGTCTAATAACTGTAGTAAATGTCCAGTAACATATGTTATATTGGTTACAGTCTTTAAAATGCCGAAGAAGGGGCACTATAATCCTGCTTTAATTGATAAGGCTGTGCAGGATGTGAAAAGCGGCCTTGCGACCTATAGAAGTGCTTCAAAAAAGTATGGCATACCTAGATCTGAAATAGAATTTACATTAAAAAAAACCCGACCATAGAGACTCCCACTATATTAACGAAAGGAGAAGAACATACTTTATCCAAGTGGATACTAGATCTTGCCAAAAGAGGATTTCCTAGGAAAAAGGAACCAATGTTCAGCAATTTCTCATAGAAAATCTTAGACAAACCCCGTTTAAAAACAACAGACCCGGTTGATGGTTTAAAGCTTTCTTGAGAAGGCATTACGAAGTTACCGAGAGAACCAGCGAGGGAGTGACTACTGCTAGTGTCTGCGTATCTGAAACTGACATTAGGAAATGATTTTCTGAAATAGAATTGTACATTAATGAGAAAAATGTAGGCAATGTGATCAACGATCCATCTCGAATTTATAATGGAGACGAAACGGGCTTCCAGATTTGTCCCAAAACTAGCAAAGTTTACGCTGCTAAAGGTTCTAAAAACGTTTACACTGTAGAACAAGGTTCACCAAAAGAAACCATATCAGTTGTGTCGGTACTATATGTTTCCCCATGATTGTGTAGCCATACAAACGAATAGCAGAGAAAATTTCAATATTAGTTAACCCTTCGTATAGGTCGCAGTGAAAGTGGGTGGATGACTGCGGAAACATTTTACGAATATGTAGCGAATGTCTTCTATCCACATCTGTTAGAACAAAATTTTCATTTTCTGGTAATCCTATTTGTGGATGGCCACAAGTCGCATCTAACTCTTGAATTAAGTATACTATACAGAAATATTTCATATCACGTGAAACTTGATACATTTAACTGCTCCCCAGTACTTTTTTAAGCAAGGAAAAAATTTCAAATATCTGCTTTTGAAGTTTAATTCGAAAACTTTCCTTAGGCGTCTAATAACTATATGGTTTATTATCATGTGCTATTTCATTTTTAATTGTCGACCGTTCTCATTCCATTTGCTGCTACATCGTAGAAGTCAGTTTTATTATCTTATTACTATTTATACTAATTTTATTTATTTAATTAGTTGCCGAAAAACAACTTTACCCGGCGCCTCCACCACAATTGCTGCGATTTTCAACCTTAAAGTCACGGGACGCGCTACCCCCAACCAGGGTTTTGCTCTCGAGAACATTGGCTGGCTCATAATAAAAACAGGAAAAGGTGCCTACCTGGTTCCATCCTCCGCAAAACCTGGAGGAACTTGCACCTTGCCTGTGTCCAGTACCCGTGGATGCATTGTCATGGGGTAGCAATTAAACACTAACCTTGTTATTGACACGTATATTTCTTAAACAATATTGACTTGATTACTAGTATTCTTTCTAGCGGAAAATTACTTCTAAGTGGTACCTCCGTTTTCATTTTCTTTGCTTTATTACCTCGGTAACTCTCTTCTAGTTTTTGAGTAGGTTTAAGTAAAGGATATTCTGAGCTATAAGGAACAGGACACACGGAAAGTTCGGGTAAAAAACTTCTCTTTTATTAATTAATTTATGCCCCTTCACGTTACATGTACAGAAATATTAGTCATCACTAGGATTGTTGGTTTCCTTACAGGTTATAGGCTCTCCAAAACGGAAAGACTTTTGTCGTACCTTTTGACCAGTTTCGCAGTTCTTCTACACACTTCATGTGGGGCCCATGACTTATTCTGATCGCCAATTTTTGCACCGAAGTACGTATAATATACCTTTTTCACAAAGTGTGTTATATTTCTATGATGTTTCTTCACTATAAATTCCCTACAAATGTAGCAAAATGAATCATGTGAATTAAGGTAAGCTCTTTGTGCCATTGAGTACATTTTAATGGTTAAACTATAAAAATGAGTATATTCTTTCTGTGCGGTACAGATATAATACTTTGAGAAAAATTGCATTGTATACTACAAAACAGTTTTACTCAAAGATAATATAACGACTGAGCGAAGCGCAAAAAGTGTGAAATAGGCGAGAGGCACAAAAGGGAGTTAGTCCACAACTGATCCATGCCCACTCACTCAAGATGTTTTTGAAATTATCCTCATGTTAATTACTGGTGAATTATGGAAATTTTTGACGTTGGCTTTCAACGAATAAGATCCATTTTGAAGTAAAATCGGCCTATACAAAAATTTTTCGCTCATATTATTACTTAAAAATTGTTCTTTTTATTCACACCGCAGACAGCCTTAAAAATTTCATGTTTTCACCAGTAATGACGACTTATGACACTTCAGTAGATTTTAAAACAGCCTGAATTGGTGGCTACGAAAATCACAATTTTGAATTTGTGAAGAAACGATAGGTGATGGAACTTTTTGACTATGTTTCTCGAAATCAGCATCCAAAATCAGATTCAGTGACTGGCTTCTAAACACGTTTCTGCTTTCATGTCTCCTCTGTAATCATTAATTTGCAACAATAACAATTTTCTTGTTTTACGATGTTTATTTGTCATCTACTATTATTTTAATTCATTGAACTTACGTCATTGATTTTGGTGAATAACTCATTTCAATATATTATTATGTATGCGGTTTGGGGAATAATTAATTTGGAAACAAAAAACTGTGTATTACTTTTGCTTTTTTTCTTGTTAACAAAATAACTTTGAAGAAAACAAAATTATATCATCATAGATCTCAGAGTATACAGGATATTACATCACGACGACATTTCGTTAGAACTATATAGAAAATGAATAAAAGTTTGAAATCTTCCCAAATATTAGGTTTGCGTCACGCTCTTTCGATTTAAAATAGTTTCTTCCGGTTATACCGGAAGTAGATGTCGACTTTCTTATTTTAAATGGAATACCTCATTTTTTATGATTGATTCGTATTTACGACTTAATTTTATGACTAGTTTGTCTAATAAACATTATTTCTGAAGTAAGCCACTTTCGAAGTATTTCAATTTTTGTAAAAAAAATGTCTGCAGGCTATTACTCATAACAACATTCCCAATAATTGAATGCATGCACAGATTTAAAATTCTAGGTAATTATTTTGGAAAGTATACTGCTTGAAATGCGGTATTATAAACTTTTCAAAATAATACAGGGTGATCAGAAAACAATGTTAATTGAACATTTCAATCAGACAGTTCAAATCTTGTTATTTTTAAACATCAATCTACATTTTTTCAACTTCATTGGATTCCACGTTCAAAATTAGGGCCGGTATATATATTTACTTCCCTATAACTAAACATCTTAGTTTCAGAGTTATTTTGGAAAATGTCAGTTCCTTTAAAGTTTTATTTTGTATAATCAACTACGCTATGGAAATTCATGTAAACAAATAAAAACAAATCGCAATCATATTATCTGTCATTAGTAAGATATTTACTGGTGTTATTCAGCATTTTTTTATGTTCTGTTTCTGAACACTTGAAAATGTCGCGATCTGGATTTAATATCGAAGACTTTTTGAATCTAATAATTACATATGGTGAATGCAATAGAGTAATCGACATGACACGTCATGTTTATGCAGAGAATTATGCAAATCGGTGAAGACTTGCCAAGAGTATCACGTCATGTTTATGCAGAGAATTATGCAAATCGGTGAAGACTTGCCAAGAGTATCTTAAGCAATCTTTTAAAAAATTGCATTTCCTACGGATCATTCTTGCCGAAAATAACCAGAAGAAAACCTAGTGAAACATAGTGAAAATGTGGAGGTAACAGCAGTTGATTACTTTACAACCAGAGGTGTAAAATTACCGTAATTTATGATTTTGATAAATTACCGTGGTAAATTACTGCTCTTTTTTTACTAAGATTTATTCTCGCGTAATTTACCATTTTTTGAGTAAATTACCATGGTAATTTACCACACTTTTTTTTATTGTTTAAATAAAACCTCTACAACAAAAAAAGTACATTTTATTAAAGGAAAAAAAAATATAGAGTAAAATTATAACATATTTTAAAATTAAACAATATTCTGAAAATAGAACAAAACAATGATTTATCATTATTACCATTATTAATTACATAACTATTTCAGAAAATTCTCAGACTCAGTATTGCAATTCGAATCAGAACATTCCAACTCTTCTGTTGGGAGATCTTTCAGTGCCGGGTTTTCTTTCAGTTTTAAATTTAAATTCACATATGCCAACTTAGCAGCTATTTCATTAGTTAATCTATTTCGTTTTTTATTGTGTATAATACTAAACATTGAAAAACTTCTCTCCGTCGCACATGTTGTTGGTGGGCTGTTCAAAATTTCTATTGCGACTTTACTTAAAGCTGTAGTAAAACAAAGTGATTTCCACCATAATACAGAATTCAATTTGCCTGTCTCCAATGCTTGCCATATAAAATCTTTTGAAAACAATTCTTCTTTCGATTTGTAATAAGCAACCTCAGTCATAATTTTTGCTATATCAGATCCACTAACTAGATGCGTTGATAGTTTGTTAATATATGTCAGTGCTGTGATATATTCCTCGTTATTGAGATTTTGGCCTATAAATTTTGGATCTAGTAAATTGGCAGCCAAATGCATAGGTGTTGTAGCCATTTCTCTCCACGATTTTAAATGTGATAAGACAGCATTTAGTTCTGAAACTGGACATGCAGCAATCAGTTGATCATTCAGGTCTTGAAAATATTCAACAACATGAGATATGCAAGGTTGAGAGGTTTGTTCTTTAAAATTACGGAGACAGGGTGTAAAATTTTATGTAATGTATCAACTCTTTCCCAAAACAGATCATCTAAAATACTATTTTTTATACTTTTGTTTAAAGTATTAGCTATAGTTTCTGTTATAGCCAATTCTTTTATTTTTCTTTATTTATTCTTAAGCTTTCTAAACAGAAAATATTAGAGCCCCATCTAGTTTGGCCAGGTAGTTTAAGAGATGTTAGTGTGTTTGGTTTTTATAATGCTCGCTGTTCATCTTGTATATTTTTAAAGGTAGCATTCAAAATATGCGATTTTTTAATAGTTTTTACTATGGCTTTACAATCAGTAATTAAACATGCAAATACTTCTAATTTTATAATATCTTGTGCGAATAAATTCAAAATATGAGCACAACATCCATAACAAGTAAAGTAATTGGACGGGTATATATCACTAATTAATTTCCAAGTTGATTTCATATTGTTAGCGTTATCAGTCACTATGCTTATAACTTTATTAATACCTAAGTCCTCAATAACAGAATTAAGCAAAGAACAAAGATATGCAGCATCGTGGCGATTTTCCTTCCAGTCAATTACTTTAAATAAAACTGGTTCTGGACATGTAATTATTATATTTATAATGGATTCGTTTCTAATATTACTCCACCCATTAACTTGAATTCCAATTGTTTTAAACTTTGCTATTTTTTCATTAATTAACTGATTTATTTGAGAGTGTTTTTTTTAATCTAAAAGCGCATTGGATAGCTGATATCTAGTGGGCAATAGTAAAGAAGGTTTAATTTTTTTAAACAATTTTTGCCAATGAACATTTTCCGTAAAATTTAAATAACGTATATACGTGTATATAGATGATGTTTTACTTTGTTTGTAATTTACGAAAATTGTATATGGTAATTTACCGTAAATGACGGTAGTTAATTCGTTAATATACGGGGTAATTTACCGACTAACATCACTGTTTACAACACATCCTAGTAATTCTCTAAATGATGCAGAAGCTAAAAAATGTGTATCCAGAATGAGCATACAAATTTCATCCTGTTCAACATATTGAAGAAGCCGATTTTGTAACAAGAGCGCAGAATTGTGAGTGGTTTTTAATGAAATCACAAGAAGACAACGATTTGACAAAAAGTGTTATATGGACAGACGAAGCAAAATTTTGTAAAAGTAAAATATATAATCGACACAATAGCCATTTTTGGTCGGAAGATAACCCTCATGTTGTTAGGCAACGACGTTTCCAACAGTCTTGGAGTTTCAATGTATTTTGTGCTATTAAACATGACAAAATAGTTGCTTTGTATTTTTATGAAGAACATTTATGTCGGCAGAAGAAGCTCGTAGTGTATGTTTTCATACGGATGGTGCACCAGTACATAGTACTAGAGCTGTTAGAGAAGTATTAGACGAAATATTTTATGATCGGTGGGTTGGAAATAAAGGTCTATATTGTTCTAAAGAAATCTCGTCGTGATTAACCCTGTATAACCGTTTACAATTCCACTCAAGAATGAAAAGCATAGTTTAATAGTAAATGAATATACATACAGAAAATCCAATTACTAAATGGACAAAACATGTGGATGTAAAGTGGCAAGTTTCTAAAGTGGAAATTTAATGAAAATATAGTAATACACTAGTAGAAAGGTAAATAATCAGCTCCACCTGTTTAAAAATTCAAATACATATAAGCTTCTTAATATATACAAACTTTTTGCCTCGCGTACTCTCATATGAGCACTTAATTTAATCCTCTATTTATGCCGCTTATACATACTAGGTTCCTTTATGCATAAAATAGTCCACATCAACTTAATCAACTAGCGTGGAAGTAAATTCATACAATATTAATTTGACCTAATGCAATGAATACAAACTTGAGTCTGCACGTTGCTGATAAATTATACAAATAACACTTTAAATTTGCTGGATTTGCTTATCTCCTATTTACTCATCACGTCGTGCATTCTGTTATTACAATGTAAATAATAAATATTACATTTGGTTGTTAAAATGAAGTTATCATTGTAGAGATGCGAAAATGTGAGTTAATTATTCTGAAAATATACATAATTAACGCCTGAATGTTAAACTTTTCCTAGTGGCTAGATATTTACAACTGACCAATTAAATTGTTTGTAAACTTCAATATATATATAATGTTTAAGTTTGCTGATTTTAATTAGCGAAAACTGCAACGCTTTAATTCAAACATGAATTGAAAACGTAATTACAACATAAATATACAAGATAGATAGGGTAGACAGGGGCACGTTGGCCCATTTTTTAGAATTTGATTTTTTACTTTTCAAGTTTTCGTGTTTTATATAGTTTTTATAGGAAAAGATTTGGAAAACCATGTACAGTCAAAAATTGCATTATTAAAAGTTCATAATTTTTTTTAACACTTGGGCCAACATGCCTTTTACTCGGGGTATGTTGGCCCAGGGCTGAGGCAGGTTGGCCTTCAAAACATTTTGTAGCTGACTTTGATGTAGGTGGCCAACTAAGAATGGTCGCCAGCTATATCTCAAAAACCAGTAGTCATATTGCTTCCGGGTAAAAATTTTTCAAATAAAAGTACCCAAGAGAAAATATTGGAAATTATTTTGGAGTTTGTAAATATCCGCTGGGGGACGTAACAATCATCATCAATGCTAAAATTAAAAATGTCTTCGTGTTTTTACTAATTGAGAGGCGTTGGAAACACATTCTTTAATACTGTTAGTCCGCACATTTTCTACTATCTAGTGAAATAAAGTGGTGGGGGCAGGTCAATTGTTTCTTCAAATAAACTACGATTACTGCCCTTTGGCGTAACTCGTTTTAACAAGTTTTGTCTCATTTAAAAGACCATTTTCTGCTCTACAAACTAAGCTTTGTATCCTGGACTTCTGCCGCCACCTGTAGATGGCGTTAACTGAAATGTAAGCAAATATTAGACATTTTCTCAAAAAAGTTAAATACAATGATATCTGTCTGTTTACATGAGCTAATAAAGAATTAAAGCCTCAACATTTCGGTAAAAACCCAAATATGTATCATTTTTAGAACACGAGATACTGACCAAAAAAGATGAAAATGCCTAAATTCTCTGTTTTTATTATACATACATATATATAAAAAGAGGAAAAAGACTATCGGGTTATTCTGCTGTAGTGCAACCGCAGACACGTGTTCCAGACTCGTTGGCCATCGTCAGTACGCTGTAGCCAAGGAATAAGGTGGGATATCCTTGGAGATCGAAACAAAAGAAAGACCATCGGGAAGACAGACCACCAATTGCAGCATGGTCTGTGGTCTATCTTCCCGATGGTCTTTCTTTTGTTTCTATCTCCAAGGATATCTCACCTTATTCCTTGGCTACACGGTACCGACGATGGCCAACAAGTCTGAAACACGTGTCTGCGGTTGCACTACAGCAGAATAACCCGATCCCGTTCTAAAAAATATACAAATTTGATTTTTTACCGAAATGTTGAGGCTGTAATTCTTTATTAGCTCATGGAAAAGGAAACATATTTATTGTATTTAAGTTTTTTGGGAAAAAGCCTAATATTGCCGCCATCTACCGGTGGCGGCAAGAGTCCAGGATACAAAAGCACAAGTTAAGTTTGTGGAGCAAATAATGCTGTTTTAAATGAGATTAAACTTTTTAAAATGGGTTATGCCAACCGGGAGTAATCGTAGTTTATTTAAAGAAACATATAAACTGCCCTAACCACTTTATTTTACTAGATAGTAAAAAATGGGCAAGACTAAAGGTACTAAAGAATGTGAAAGGAATAAAATTCAAAAATTTGCAATACCTCTTAATTAGTAAAAATATCAAGAAATTCTTAATTTTAACATTGATCCTGACTGTTACGCCCCCTAGCAGACATTTTACAAACTCCAAAATAATTTCCTCTTGGGCACTTTTACGTGAAAAAATTTTACCCGGAAGCAATATGACTACTGGTTTCTGAAATATAGCCGGCTGCCTTTCTTAATTGGCCACCCGGTACATAGCTTACATTTAGATTACAGATTCGTCACTTTCTTCATCTAAAGGGACTTAAGGATCATCATAGTGCAAACATTCATAAAATAGACCCTTGACATCTTTTTCAACAGAAGTCATAGGTATGTGCCCACCGCTGCTAGCTTGAACACTGAATTCACTCTGCACCTGAGAAGCTCTTTGAGAAGGGTTTGAAGCATCTAAGGCACAAAGCATCCTTTTCACGCATGGTCAACATGCCCCGTTTGCGCTGGGCCAACCTGCCCCATCGCCTTTTTCAGTATAAAAGACTTTCTTCTTAGCCCATCAACAGATATTGAGCAACACTATATGCTAAAATAATCCTTATAGTAACATTCAAACTTAGTACTTACCTATAGCAATACTGTCGAACTGTCAAATAAATTGTTGAAAACTTACTCTACCTTATCAAAATTCGAAACAAATGCTTTGCACCATCAACTATGCTTTGACACGTGTGACACTTCTGTGAAAGTTATTAAGTATTGCCAACCTTCGCCGTGATTCCTAGCACACTCAAGCGACTAGTGCGTGAATTAACTCGATTTGTCCGTCTTACTTTTTAGGCCAACATGAAAGAACCCCGCCCACCTAACATCATGTTAGATAGTACTAATTAAATCAGGCCACAAAATCTGTTAAATTTTAATAACCCAGCTGATTTATCGCAAAAATTTCTTAGACAAGTTGGCGCAAAAGTACCTTCATGAATTAAAATTAAATAAATTGGGTGTGGGCCACCGAAATGTGTATACAGAAGTTTTTAGAAATTAAACTTTAAATTCTGTATTTGTTAGTAAAATAAATTTCTGAGTAAAAATATTACTTTCGGTACGAATTTTTAAACAGAAATTATACCAAATCAAGTTCAAAGTGCTTTTATTCTCTTAATAAATCTCTATAGAAACACAATTTGAGAAATATTTGCAAAAAAACTGCTATTCGATAAGAGTAAAAGTGTTACTTCCGATCCGAATTTTACAATAGTTTATATACAAAAATTGTTCCAAATCGAGCTCTAAATACTTTTGTATTTCAGATAAACCTGTATTGAATACATAATTTGCGAAATATTTGTAAAAAAGAACATTTTAAATAAAACAAAAACCTACTTCCGGAGATTGAATAGTACAAAATTCGTCGGGGATAGTCCAAGAAATATTTTGTGAGATTGAATAGGTAGGTTGGAGGTACTTGGTATGAATAATTCGTCTTGAAGGTCGTTTGATAGGCAATCCAGTAATTCTGGTACATCGACAGTATCCTCCACTCCAGGAGCAGTCGTGCACAACGTGGCTGTGGTCGGTATGCCAGACCCAGATGAAGAGGCCTCCCTTATATTTTTGTTGAATACATCTATTAAAATATCTTTCATTTTGCTCGGAGGTAATGTCTGGCAATATATCAAGAAAGTTTTTTTCCTTTAATAGCTCCGTAAACTTCTCGAATGAAATTTCGGCTTTTTCCGATAATTTTGCTTCTTTCATTTCCTTCATAACTTTCTTCAGTGGTGTTAAGTAATTCTTGCAAATCCGTTTCCCAGTCAGATATTGATCTTGGATGCATCTCGCTATTGTCATTTCTAGCCACATTATTATACTACTATATACTATACTACATATGTAGTCTACTGGACCAATAAATAAATTATTATTAACACTGCTATTTGAAAAGGATCGTTCCAAATCAACTCTATTAAATTCAGAAGACAGTCCTGTTGACAGTCCTCCACTACTTCTTGCGCCATTTCTATTAGCATTTTATTCTTCGATAATTTCGAATATTGATCTCTCTGCTTGTGTTGTAAATTTTATTTTATATTATTGTTTCTTGTTTTATATATGAATGTTTTTCTTTATCTTTACGTGTTATTATATTTTTGTAATGTATATTTTATTTTTTACATTTTTTACATACAAGTATTGTGAGCATACTGATGCGGAGCTGGCTTCGGGCGTATACAGTCTCAGCGTCTGAGTTTATTGTCTGCCGGCAGGGCTACACCGAAGACCTCCCTCCTATGTATACGTACGGACGGCAGTGTCTGGCATGTGCGAATACATAGGGAACACATAGCTCAGCGAGCGATTCACATGTATATCTGCTGTATATCTTATATTCGATGCAGAGCGGCCCCGAAATATCGGCGCACACCGAAAATAAGTAAATGTGTATTTGAAGTGAAATTGAGTCAAATCGATCAGAAACAAATGATTTCTCTTAACCAATCAAATTGCTCTTCACCAGTTTGGAACGAAGCTAGAATATCCTTTCCCTAATATAATTTAAGTGATTGAGTAACACATATTTACAAGATATGTCTCCCCAAACCAAAACATCTATTCTACAAACAAAATATACGTTCATCAATCCCATTGGTGACGAAATTAAATTAAAAAAAATTCTGACGGAAAATAATTTAATATTTATGTAAAACTGTCTCATACATATATACATATTTACCTGGTAATTTCATTTATCAAATTGAAACCCTCAACAAAAGAAAAGTCATGTCGTTTTTATTAATTTGATTTCGCAGGTCGGCGTAATGAATCACAACTTGCATTATGCAAATGGTCCTTTCGTTTTTAGGTCGAGAGAATTCCGCCCCTGGGAGACGGCGCACCCCTGCACTGGAAATTCTCCGATACCCAGACGGCTCTTTGCGACCAAGGTTACGGCTCGGAAAGGAGCCCCGAAGAAGAGTATCCCCCACCGTTACCGGAACACGACAATCAATGTCACCACCATCTTGATTTACATTCCTGCTACCCTTTTATTACACCAGGTAAGTTTCCTTTTGTTTTCTATTATTTCCATAAAGGAAAACACATAAGTACCCCTCATAAAGGTACATAATACATATTTACACCTATTACATTATGACATGGCATAAATGTTAACTACAAGTACTTATATGTTTCGAAGTGTATCTCTTCAATAACTACTAATTCTCCAACAAATTTACTTCCAAAACGAAACCTTTATTTATAAAAACTAATTGCATTGGTGACACGTAGAAAGAATACCTTTTGGTGTATTAATATTTATTTACATAAAAAATATAAGTTGGGACAACTATTCACACCTTTTCTTTTCTTTAATATTTTGTAGGATGAATAAGTTAAACAAATACGTATCAACAATTACTTATTATAACTAAGGACAAAAATCTCGAATCGTCTTTATATTGTACATTAAATTTACAAACTGGGTAACAAGAAAAATATTTCCTAAAACTAATTGGTCTTATCAAATTAAAAAAAATTGCAAGTATTACATAAGCATACAACTATAATATCACATCCATCGAGTTAAGTATTATCTTTGTAGTATTATCAAACGGTCTTGATTTATCAAAGACGTGCATTCAATAACACCGCACAAATAATATCGACGCAAATTGCACATTTAAAAGAATATATAATGTAAAAATAGGAGTAGGACTATCGCGTACCAATCATGTGGGCCAATGAGACGGTCCTGGTTCACCAAACACGGTCATCTAACATTCTCAGACAAATAATACTCAATATGTGTCAAAGATATAATTGTGTCGTCCAAACATGATAGTGTTAAATATGTAGTCACACTAAATCTACAGGAATTTCTGGTGATTTCGTGATAAGCTTTTGTGTATGTTTGCTAATAAATTTGTGTCTTCTGATTTCTTTGCAACCATGAAACTTTAAGAATGTCTTTCCCACTTTTTATATTTGTTGCAACCATTCCTTAGATGGTTCGGTTAGTCCCTTAAATAATAGGTGTTGTAATCAAGTCGGTATAGCGTAGGTATGAAAGTTAATGTTTTCGTGTGCATAATCACTCAATATTCAATATTCAATATTCAATATAATCACGTAGATATTTACCAGCAATATAAGTACCCGCCCATATTCTTTATTTAATTGTTGGAGTGTTTCTAGCAATGCTACATTATCAGAATAGTCACAGTTTCACTATCGCTATTCTTGGCATAACGCAGATTACCAATTGGAAAACTCAACTACGTACGTCATTTTCACGCTTCATTTCTTTGGTCCACAAACTCACTTGATCGGGCAACCTATATAGTTAAAAGATCTTGTATTACTTACCCGACATATTCAAATATTTATATCTCAAAAGAAAAAAAATAATTATGCCTAGATTTTGGGTATTTTCAGAGGACGAATTACCTCATTATCAAGACATTATCTCCATGTGATAAAGCATTTATAAAACTTAAAGATGCCTTATCTCTTTGACATGACCTCTCAATTTCATCGATGACGATGTTAAGGAATTTTGATATGTTCACCATAGACCTCATAGGTCCTCCGATATGAGGTAATGATATGCTGAAATATGATAGTACCAGAAGAGGTTAAGTGGGTTATTGGAATTCATGCCATGATGCATCAATGATTGTGTAAATAATGTGGAAGGCTTTATTGAACTTAAATAAACAAATCTATTGTATAGTTATTACCAAACCAATTATACAGGGTGTCCAGAAACTCTCCTGACAAACGAAGACCGGAGATTCCTCAAATAATTTTAAGACAATTTAACCCAATTCACCCTAGTCCGAAAATGCTTCCTAAGGTCATAGGCGCCCGTTTTGGGTAGGTAAACGGTTATTTTAACGCATAACTTTTTTGTCTTTAACTTTTAAGCATTTGTGACACTAGATTATTAAATTTTCAGATATTCTAGTACTAAAAGGTACTCTTACTTTAAGTCGGTAGGATACACCATTTTCTATAAAAATCGATTTGAAAATTTTTCATTTTTTCGTCATTAAAATTCAATTTATTATTTTTTGCACTAGTTCGCTCTGAACTGCCAACAGAAATAAAACCTACGTTTTTAATTGTCAAATTGTTGTCAGTTTGAGAAGTTGAAATGACGAATAATGAAATGACGAAAAACCGAAAAATTTTCAAATCGATTTTTCTAGAAAACGGTGTATCCTACCGACTTAAAGTAAGAGTACCTTTTAGTACTAGAATACCTGAAAATTTAATAATCTAGTGTCACAAATGCTTAATAGTTAAAGACAAAAAACTTATGCGTTAAAATAACCGTTTACCTACCCAAAACGGACGCCTATGACCGGTACTAGAAATTCGCAATTGATGGAATCGATTCATCTCTGGAGGATAAATAAGCATACCAGTTTTTGTTTTTCTAAATAGAAGCGTTCGGGAGATATTAAAAAAAAACTAATTACAAGGCGCCATCTTCAAAGAGCTCTACCTCCCTTAGGAAGCATTTTCGGACTAGGGTGAATTGGGTTAAATTGTCTTAAAATTATCTGAGGAATCTCTGGTCTTCGTTTGTCAGGAGAGTTTCTGGACAGCCTGTATATGTAGGAGTGTAAATGATGATATAGTACATATAACAAGCCAATTGAGAGTATATTTACACTAAGCCACATCCTAAGTTAATATAAACTGACCGGCAAAAAAGCCGCCCACCTGAAATTTTAAAACACAATCATTTTAAGTTTCCATTGAGATTGAATTCAAGAAACTATTCATTGTATGTGAAACATATGCAATTTTTTGAAGTAATAAGGCAATTTTTGATACAAGTAAATTTATTTCAAAAAATTAAGAAAAGCAGAACAAGATATCTCTTTCAACTTCTAAAAATAAAATTGCTAACTTTTAATTCTAATCCACGAGCTTCAATTAAATCACGTAATTGTTGCGGCATTGAATTAATTAAATCTCTTATGTAGTCTTGCGTAATTGCTTTAAATTCTGATTCAAGCGCAACTCTTTGGTCTTGAAGAGTTTTCGGTACGATTATTGGCAAATACGCCTCTGGAGTTGATCCCATAAATGTTCAATAGGTTCATGAGATCTGGAATATATGCAGGCCAGTTGAATTTGTGAATTCTGGCCTCGCTTAAGTACTCACATACGATTCGTGCAATTTGAGGCTTTGCATTGTATTGCATACAAACGAAGCCTTCTTCAATAAAATGAGAAAATGAAACTACGGCTGCTTCAAGATCTTCCTCCACGTATCTACGAGCATTCAAAGCACTCTTCTCTATAAATATCAGGTCGGTACGTGCTCTAGTAGAAATTGTTGGCTACGTCCATTTTGGATTAAGGCAATAATTTGAGAAACGTCTGCAACAGTTAACTACATTGTTATTGCAACAAAACGTGTGTATTAACTGTCAAATATATTTATATTTTATAATTTTATATCAGATATCAATGAAATAAGCCTACTTGCAGTTTATTGCAAAAATTAATTATAAAGACGTATCCTTAAAATGTTGTACAGTATATGGAAATATTGTCTAGTTAGGAATTTCACCACCAAAAAATCATTAATGAAAGACAATCGGATAAACTACATGTGCAAACAGAAAACGTATATCAGATGGGTGGGCGGTTTTCTTTCCCGGTCAATTTAGTTAGGAAACTAATGACTTTGACAAACGCGCATGTTGAAATGAGAGGACATAAAATTCATTTTATACTACAAATAAATCTGATAAAACATGCAGTACATAAATCACACGACAGGCACATAATATAGCCTTTCGTTCAATTCGATAGATGATTCCTCATCTCAAATGTATTAGATATATGGTAAACTAGTAGATCTCATATTCGTACAACCTTTGATGTCTTTTTCTACGGTGGAAACCTATTATATTGATCCTATACGTATTACAATCTTCGTGAAAGCATCCACGCTCGTGATGCCGTATATTTATTTCTACTTTGAAAATATAAATGTGTACCTTCGCCGATTTCCATATAGATTCGCAATATACCTATACATATCCCGGACTATTTTAACGAAACATCCAAGTTTAATAAAAGTTTATGAAATACGCTGTATCATTTCATAAACTATGCATGAATAACTAAGCGAAAGTATATTGAATTTACAATCATATATTTACATTTCAAGACGAAATAAATAAGAAGCTAATTTAAGCTCTATTCACTCGTTGGCGCTGTCTTACTGCATCATTTTTCTATTCAAGGCGTAACGAAACCTAGGAGGAAAAGTACCAGGAAAATGTCAATTCTCAAGAAGAAGTGTACGAAATTTATTTTATTTTTTAATTTTTTTTTGATGCGATGTGTGTTTTAGATATCTTGCATTATGTTTCAAAACGTATATGGTAACAATAATCCAACAATAAGGTGATGGATTATTAATACAGAGCGGGCGTCCCAGGTTAAAACTACGACGGAGCAAAGAAATAATGTAAACAGCAGTTACTAAATAGCACTATTCATATGGTGAACAGCAACATCTGTTTACGCCCGAAAATAAGAGCAAAAAAAGTCCCTTTAACTCGTAAATTTCCTATCTTCATCGGTGTAGATAGGAGCGCGAAGGGTTTTTAAAATTTATTATATTTCGTAAGATAAGTAAAGTACGGAAAGTTTTGTATTTTATAGATCACCAGCCACTTGCTATTCAATTATATAAATAAAATTAAACACTTTTTAAAAATACAAAATTTCAATAGTGCGCCCGTGGGCGATGAGTCATCAACCTTTCTTGTCCGCTCTGTAATTATTAGCCCAACATTTTTATTATTAAAAGTTACTTCTAAAATAGTGTAAAACTGAAAAGAACAGGATCAATCACATCATACAAAAGAAAATGAACATAAAATAATTCAAATTAAATTGTCAAAAACCCAACATAAATCAAAAATTAAAAATATTACATGAACAATATACAGCGTCTTACTTTTGGAACGTAACAAAAATCTCCTGTAGAATATTAAAAATTTTGTTCATGTAACGTTTTGAGTTTAAGTGTTATCAACCTCATTAACTTGGTATTTGGTAATTTAATTAGAAGTCTTTTCTGTTCGTTTTCTTTTGAACGATATTGTAGAGTAGTGAGTTCTACAAGGAATTTCAATGTTATTCAGTTGAAAACCTTTCAAGAACTGAATATCGAGGTGCTGCTGATATTAGAGAAAAATAAAAAAATAAGATTACAAATGTAGGTACAATGATGACCTTTTTCTTGGTGTAGTAATAAAATGTAATATTAAAAACGCCAAACAAAAAAAAACATACTCCTAGAATTTGTATGAAGTGCCATTGACATTTTAGGGTGCATTTTACAGACTTAATAACTAGAAATTCAATACCCATTTAAAATTTATATTTTGGTAAACAAATAGTAAGTTTTATTACGGTTAACCTAAAGATAATACACAAAACGTGACAAAACCTAATTTCATTTCTGTAGTTTCCTGTAAAATGCTGTCTTAAAATAATACATTTACTGATAAACCATGACTTAAATATAAAAAATATATAAGAATTACAACGATTTTAGATCAAATTTTGACTTTTTACACTAATTATATACAAAAAATCATATAACATGTACAAAGTTAACCTAAAATTCTGAATATTAGACTAACTCATTTTTTCTTCATAAACTTTGTATTACTATCTTTCTCTTGCTGTGTACAAAACTTGATTTTATTTTAACATCTTCCTTCAGGGTCCATAACGTACATACACGTTATGAGGTGATACATCATACCATTATTTACTAAACATGTTATCGTATCTGTTAAATCCTCTATGTTATTTTAGAAATAATAGCGGCTGTTATTTTAATGTAAATGATACCGCATAGGGCTGATTAACAGTATCTCAAATGTCAGGTATCTTCTAAACATGCAACGATGTAAATTAAATAATTTACTAATATTAATATTATTAAGGACGTTTATTATTATTATTTTTCTATTATTCTTTTTTATAAAGTAATATTCTCTGTTCTATATAGAACGTATATATGTTTAGTTATAATCCCAATTTGCTGTATTTTACGAAGGTACAATTAATTAGAACATGTATATTTCTCTTATTAGCATCATGCCATTGTAGAACTTAAAAATACAAAAACATTTGCCGGATTTCAGAAGTATAGATACTTTGTAATTGAAGAAACCCGTAATCGCACAGCAGGGCTCATATATTTATATTAAATAATTGTATTGCTATCTATTTGCTCCTTTCGAGAACCTTTAATGAAACTTATAACCCATTAATGTTCGGTTTTTCCAGACAACAATAGAGGAGGTACGGTTTTGTAAACCTACCACCCCACTCTAAATACTGAATTTGTTTGTAACAGAAAATTGAAAACAGTTTATCATCGAAACTCAACTTGTTAGCAGTTCGTTTAGGCTCAACTTGCCAAATGCAAGAAGCCTACATTTATTTGCATTGTTATTTTATTTAATTGTAAATAAAGTTGTATATAATAGTGTAGTGTTATTTCATTTGTGAATAATAAATTCAGTGAGTTATTCTTCGTACTTCTAAACCAAGAAAATCCAAATGAAGGAATAACTGTTCAAGTCTTTCAAAACAGGAAGACTTCACAAATATCACTATAATTTTGCATCTTAATTTTTTTTTAAATAAATTTATGTTGACAGAAATTAGACGACCGCTATAAAAATAGATTTATATTTGAGTTGTTTAACCGGATGTGATGGTGTATAGTTTACTAATAATTTTAAAGTGGGAGTTAACTTTAACGCTGATGAGCAACGGCAATTTAAAACAATGTTTGATTAAGTAGCTAATTATTTTCACTTGAAGTATGTGCATACTTCATATTCAAGAATATAGTGGAACAGTTTAGTATAAACAATCTAAAATAATGAGCTTAAAACAAGGCAATACATTAGCATCAGCTATGCATCGTCATGATATACTGAAACCACAAAGCGAAGTGCAAAACACACTTTCCGAAACTTTAAAGTACACTGAAGCCATTTCAATAATGCCCGTATATATTACGTTAGCACGACATGTGTTCTTACATACACGTTTATATGTATGTACACACATACGTCTACTTTACTTAATTTATAAAGTAAGTGCATTAAGGAGGAAAATTGTTGTAATATGTATCGTACGTACGCTTACAGTTTCTCGGTAATATTCTCTGATAATATTTCAGACTGCCTGGTATTAAAGCGCAGAAGACCGAGTCACTATTAAATATCATATTAAAATCGCATTATCGTAAACATGAAAGTGTAATACCGTGCTAACATCGACGGTCGCGTCACTGAGAAGAGATGCACGACCGTTGATTTAAATGGTATAGTAGTCTGGGCCGAGCTCGGGCTTGCTGATGATTCTTTAACTCCTTTCGATGCCCCGATGCGATGCAATGTAGTAATATGTATATATACGTAAGTGCGCCCGGTTAATGAAGGCAGATCACGCTCTGATAGGTTTATAATTGCGGACAAAGTGGAAATAGATGCGATAAGTAAACGGCCGTCGTAATTGATGTCGACATAATTATAAGTTGTGTGTTTGCTCAATGTCTATATGCGAGTGTATGCGCGTGTAATAACGTGCGCTTATAATGACCGGAACGTTTAAAATTGCCAGAGAATTAATTTCCTTTGGGCCGAAGAGAATGACTGGATTCATTTAAATGAGAATGAATGCATATTAAAAATAAATAAATAAAAAAAAACACGACATCTATACTTTTTCATCTTCAAATTGAAAATAATCAAGTTGAAATTGAAAATATACACTTTCAAAATGAGAATAGTAAAAGAACCCTTATAATGCCCTACATTGTTGAACCATAATGAAGAGGAACAACTAAATTTGTTAATAACGCCTACAAAATGATGCCCCTTTATACTTTTTTAAATAAAATAAAATAAAATAATTGAATCGTTTCACCTGACTAGCTCATTTATTTTTCCAGGTCGATCCAAGTTAAGAGATGTCAACAATAAATAGTATTAGAGCATTACTTGGCACAATCCAACAAAACACAATTGGATCATTTTAAGCAATATTTGTATTAGAAAGGAAGAGTTCTTTCATACATAATACAAACACAAGAAAAAGCATTCACAAAATAACATCAATTTTAAATATAAAAAAATACATTAATAAAATAATATTCTGCCCTGTAATGCTGAAATATTCAATGAGATTTATTAGTTTTATCACTTCTATGTATAATATATGACATAAAGTGTTTGCTCTCTACCGCCGTACAGTATTTATATTAATACTAATAACGTACGAAATAAGAAAACAAACTACGTCAACATTGATACATATTTATAATGCAAATAATATTATAAAACAACACTGGCTAACAATTTACAAACACCAAAATATTATTACATATATCTAAAACAATTTATTAAATATTATTATTATTCTTAGATTAGTATAATTATTAATTTATTACGTCTCTACATTAAGACAAATTTTACCATTTAGGTTTATTTAACACTCAAGTATTGTAATAACTGTTTCTAAATACCTTCATAGATTTTTTCTCTCTCTTAAAATGAAGATCTTCTTATTCTTGATGTGTTCTGTGGGAGCCCTCCCTTGACGATAGATACGCTTGTAGCTTCCACAAGCTGCTAGTCGTACAACTATGAGCTTTTATTGGAAGATATTGTTAAACTGAACAACTTTAACACTTCGTTGTCGGTCGATCTTTTGTAAACAAAGAACATATTTATTCACTTTCAATGTTCTAACATCGATAATTTAATATACTTTATCGGGCGCTATGTGTGGGTCGACTTACTTTTTAATTAGAGGGCCTTACTACTTTGCGGTAAAACCGAGATATCTACATCGGTGACCGATCTTTTCCACGGACCTTCGTCGACTCCCTTCTTCTGAAGTCTCGTTCTTCACTCTTTCTCGTTCAAGTCTCGGGGCTCCCTTTTTTTATAGAACGCCCATGTATTCTAGTTGTAGTTTTCACACGTTAAAGTTACAACATCACTAATCTTATAATTAACACAAACATTCGGTGCCATGATTCTTACAAACCCCTGCTTATCAATCTAGTGCTTATTTTATACATAGATAAACATATAGGAAAAATAGTTCTAAGAAATATATCTTTTGGTTTCTAACACATAATTTTAAATTTACAATTCAGATACATATTTGAAATTTATAAAATCATTAAAAATAATAAATTGTGCCAATGTAAAGTAACAAACACAATTAATAAATGGATTTTGTAAATTACATGATTAAATTATTTAAAGTTAATGCGTCCGGTATAAATCGTTGAATATGCGCTACATATCTTGGATAGTTTGCCGGATTTATTGCATTAACATTAGTGTGTATTATCTCCTCTAATTGTTGTTGACAATACTCCGTCTGGTTTAAATTTGCTCTACCCTCAACTGCTAAAATATGTGGAATTCGCAGACTTAATTCCAGTTTAACAGCAGCTTTTAAGCTGGACCAAGTAATTTTAATTGGATTTAACATTGGGCTCTAAGACTAACTTTTAGCAATTTATGGTTGTTGAATTCATTTTCCGTAAATACGGTTTCCATACCGGCATGGCACACAGCATTGTTAGATTTGCATCTTCCATTCTAAAGGCACCTCTTCTGGCCTCGTGGTGAATCATTCCCATATTGCCAATGCAGCCTATAACGTGTATATTGCCTCCGCGGCAACCAGCTATTATATTGCTGCAACAGAATCCTTTTCTTGATCGTCCTTGTCTTCTTGATAGGATTAAATTAAAATTTGTTTCGTCCATGTAAGTAATTGGCACATTATCCGCTTGATAAATTCAAAGTTGCTGAATATACTCACGACGTTTTATCTTATTTTCATCACTGTTTGGTCTTTCAGGTTCTTTTCCTGTCTTGCAATGTGAACAACATTTGTCGAAATGTTTTCGAAGTGTTTCTTTAGATACTGTTATTTTGATGTTGCACTTCTATTTTTAGTTATAAGTTCTTTCAATGTTAATTTTGGGTTTTCTTCAATGTATTGAACGATAAATCGATGATGCACATCTATGTTTTTCACAAATTTTTGTCTCCCACGTGGCTTTTCCATATTTTCTTGATTTTTACCCATCGGTAGGCAGTCGATTTTTTAACGCCCATTCTAATCGTAAGCCTTATCCAGTCACCTTGACAGTTATATACAGCACAAATTTGCTGCTTAACTTTGTCAGCTTTACGTTTTTTAATATAAGGCATGGTAAATGTCAGTAAATGTCTAACCACTGACGCTAAATGATACTCAGCAACACTCACGTTTGGTATTGTTTTGTTACATCAACGTATGCTGCAAATTTATTAATTTTCAATTTAATGTTGATTATGCCCATTTTTTTTATTCTCATGTTTTGTGGACATCTAGTTTCAATGTATGGACAGTAAACCTTAATTCAGCTTTTTCAGTATTTTCATCTTCAATTCTTCTTCATCTATATTTTTGGTAATAATAGTGGTATTGCCTGCATATTGGCAGATTTCAATCTTTGCCAAACCTTTAAGAACTGATTAAAGCATCATCAATTTGCATTAGCCGCTTTTCAACTGTTCCTGAGATATGGTGACTTTTCGTCAAAAATTATACTATTTTCGGAAGTTCATATAAAACTATACGATTAACGAATCATAAACTGTTATGGATTCATTCAGTAAAGATATCGTTCCCTCAAATGAATTTAATGTTTGTTGTTTGAAGTACAGACCTTTCGCTGAACTCAAAATTAAACGGGTCTGTCACTGTCATTAAAGATATGAACATTAATAAATCTTTCCAAAACTTGCCAAGTTTGATCTGAAGGTTTATCAATTTACACTGAATGTTCTCTGTTTAATACCTGAAAGAAGTTGGCCTGCCTTTTCCACATGTATGTTTTCGGTAGGATTATTAAAATAACTATCATGAAATTATCTTAGAACTAAAAACAGTGTAATGCAAGATACTATATAGCATGTGTTAATTAACAAAATCACAAGCTTTACTATAATCAAGACAAGACATATAGTTTTTTAATGTTTCTTAATTACCTAATAAGCAGTACAAGTACTTAAATACAAATGCCTTTGCTTGTCTTTCTAAAAAAATATTTATTTCTTGAAATGAAAAGGTAAAAAGTAATCAATTTCAGAATATATAAACATTAATATTGTAAGACAACTAATTAAATGGTTTCATCTGAACGTTTGCTTTCGCAGAGAGCAATAAAATGAAAATAGAATGAAGCAAGCAGCATGGAAAGAGAGAGAAACCAAACGGCAAAGTAATCTATATTATATACGTGTATCTCGCAATAGTATGGCCTCTCGCGATTCTGATTAATGAAAGAATCTTTCTTTTGCTCTTTCGAGTTTTAGAGACGTCAGTATAATGACCAACCCACAGAGTCATGAGAATTCTATGTTGTGTTTGATAGAATTTTGCTGCGTATCACGACAAATATACATATTGTGTTGCCAATTTAATATGTAATAGAATTATCTCAAGAACTGGGCAAATAATAACATGTAATGGTATATTATTATTAAATTGAACATTACTTAAATTAATTAGTTATATCAATCATATAAATAAATAACTAAATTACCATACTATAGTCTGTTTTTTAATTCTACGAAGTAACAAAAAAATGAAAATGTGACGTAATTGTTCCGTTATTGGCTCAATTCGAAAATACCGCTAAAAAGAAAAGTCCAACACAACAATTATTATTTCTAAAAAATCTGAAGATGTTTAAAAAGTTTTTGGTATAGCATTGTATAAAATCTGACAAAAGACTTGTAATACTATAATATAAAAGATAATTAAAAGAAAATAGGTTTAATTTCTATTGGATTGTTTGGACACTTTGTCATCTTTATTTATTTCTCTTTTTCAAAATTTGCATTTACATAATATATGAAGTAAGTACAAATGTTCAAAATAAATTTTTTCATGTAATTCCATACATTTTACGAAAATATATTTCTTTACGCTTATAATTAATACATATACAGGGTGAGTCATCTAATCGGGTAAGGCCGATTATGCCTTTATGAGTAAAGATATTTCGAAGCGGGTTTTTCCTTATGATAGCTGTTCATTAGGAGCACATTTTAAAAATATTTTGTATTATACAGAGTGTTCCATAACGTGATGGCTAACCATAGTTATAGTTTTTTAAATGGAATACCCTATTTATTATTGCATTTTTGTATTCCCCGTATAATTTTTTAGTCAAAGTAATAAGATATTATAGGCCTAAAGTGTAAAGTTTTTGACTTATTCCCATTTTTCTGAAAAGTTCAATGTTTGTATAAAATTATATTTCTCGAAAACGACGTATTAGATGGACAAAAAATTTTATAGTATTGTTTACAATAAGAGGTCCTAATAGAAGCATGTTTTATTTTTTTACAGTTACTAACTGCATATGCAGGAAACTGGATTAAGTTAACATGACACGTTTTTGTATAAAAGTCAATTTTTTTAAATCAGTTCATCAGTTCAACATAAAATGTTTTAAAAGTAGTCTTTGGAATTAGACTACTTTTAAAACATTTTATGTTTTGTACTACCTGTCTACCACTAAACCACAGCATATTTTATATCACTTGAAAGCTAAAAATTATGCCAATATGGCACTGTAATAAAAAATAGGTGTTACTATTTAAAAAAACGAGTACCTGTCATTTGAAAATGAAAAAATTTTTTTTTTCTATTTTCTTTAGTAATTTCAACGTGAAATACATGTTTCCTTCGCCAATGCGTGTAAATGTGAAAAATACGTTTCTTAATTGTTTTCAAAGCTAACTTTGATGGTTGTTACATTTCGACAATCGTTGCGAAGCAGTTTCACTTTAATGGATAAATTTAACAGATACCGCCATCTTTGACAGAAATGTCAAAAGTTAACCTGCATTAGATGGCAAATTTTCAGCAGAAGCAGAATATGAACAGAAATAATAAATGTTGTATTTAAAAATTCAAAATTAACGTCACTTCCGGTTTGACCGGAAGTGCTATAGAAAAACTGAGTGTACCTGAAGAAGCCCCCCAATCACTCATATATACGGTCCGAATTTCAAAGTTTTATTTTAACTAATAAATAAATGGCGTGCTGATACATGATCTCGTTGACACCCGGTATATCCAACACAATATATGAGTATGTTTCTGTAACGATACAGAAACTAATGTTTCGTAGACAATAATCAATACTAGATACACAAGGCGTAATTCGAGAATAAGGACCTCAAGCATAAGAGTAAAACGGATCAATTCAATGTAATGTATACCGAGGATTACTTGAATATATATACCACTTACTCAATTATCCCTCACTGAGCGTTGTCTTGATTTTCTGAAACTGTACGAGTGTGACCAACTGACGTAGTTTACTTGTCAGATAGCGTACTGTACCTTGAATTGAATTACAAGGGAGTTTAAATGTTTAATGTAATTACTAAGCGAAGAGAAGCAGAGAAATCCCGATGGATAACAAGATTAAACGTTTAAGTAGGTACCGTTATATTAACTAAAAAGTTACATTTTATTTCGATTATTTCCGCGAAAAGCATGCAAATTGCGCCTGCGTTAGAATTACATATATCTAATCGTACTAATTACATGTTTGCCGGCAATTCATATTGTAATTTAGATTCGTTTTAGAAACAGCTGTACACAAACTGTCCGCAAGAGAATCATTATTTTCTATAAAAAAAATGACGTGTGGCCACCACACGACTTTCTTATACGTATGAGCGCTTCAAACTAGACAATTTTAAGAATTTTTTTATACAAAAATTATTCAAAATCCTATTCTAAGTACTTTCATTGTCTTAATAAATCGCTATAGAATGCATACTTTGCAAGATATTCGAAAGAAAGTGCTACTCGCTAACAGTAAAAGTGCTACTTCCGGTCCGAATTTTGAAATTTCATGTATACAAAAAATATTGCAAATCCAACTCTAAATACTTTTGTACTCTTAATAAATATATATAGAATGCATAATTTACGACATATTTGCAAAAAATCGCTATTCGGTAAGAGTAAAAGTGGTACTTCCGGTTCGAATTTTGAAATTGTTTTTATACAAAATATATTTAAAATTAACATTTAAATACGTTTATACTCGTAATGTACCTGCCTAGAAAGCATGACTTGCGAGATATTCGCAAAAACTGATTTTCGATAAGAGTAAAAGGCCTACTTCCGGTAGGAATTTCAAAAAACTTTTTTAAGACGATTTGTCTCAAATTTAATTTTGAGTACATTTGAATTCTTTATAAATTTGTTTAAACTTAGTAATTGACGAAATATTTGCAAAATTCGATTTTTTCACCGAAGTAAACTACTACTTCCGGTCTACCGATTTTACTGAAAAACTAACCAAATCTGAAGAGGGAGATTATATACGTAAATACAAAATTTGAAATTGATATCTACAGCGGTTTGACCGCTATCCTGGTCACACACAGACATTTTTTAAAAACCACTTTTTCGGTATCAGGGGACTTAAAAACGTTGGACATCTGCAAAAATCTCGAGGTCGAAAATTTTCGTCATGACAATACTTCCTTATACTACGTATAAGAAAGTAAAAATCTATGAATCTTCAATAACAAGAACACTTGCATTTACGTCACTCATAAACCTTCCAGAATATTACTGGCTTACCTTCATAAACGTATGCTGTTTCACATCGACCTTTGAGTTATAAAACCAATGTAGCGACACGGCGCACAGTGTTCAAAATGAACGAATTCGTGATCGAAATGAATCACGCTGTAAAAGTAGGTTAAAAATTGAATCTTGTTGAATTATTTTTTGCCGTACAAATATGTATGAACAATATGAAGTAATACTTAAAGATGTCACGATCTCAACGAAAGAAGAATGATGTTAAGGTAAGGTGGGGTAACATTGCATCTTTTCACATTTTATTTTTTCAAATTCTAATAAATCATGAATAGATAACGAAATTTCTGTAACAACCAATATACATCAATGTTGGTTTTTGCATAATATTTATATGATTGAGTTTTCGCGGGTTTTTTTTAAAAAAAATTATTTACCAAACAATGTAAAGTGTCAATGTTGACCGACGATGGTCAAACATTGACACCCCCATCAAACTTTGTACAATGTCAATTTTAGGCGCATTTAGGGTATGTATGACATGCGAAAGGCTATATAATCTTCAAAATATTTATGATAATTTTCAAAATTTGTAAAACTTACAAAAAGAAAACCATAGTGATCTGGATGCAAACAAATTTTTACAGGTTTAATAAACAATTAGAGGTTTTTTGGCCTCAGAAGACAAGAAATTAAAATTAAAATTCAGCATTCCCCTGCGAATGATCGGAGTTGGAAGAACCTTGACAATATCTTCTTCTGAAACTAGTGTCTGGTCGCGGACATCCGGATACGCAAAATAATATTGCGTTTCCTCAAGAAGTTAATGGTATATTTAGTGGTATATTTAGTGCTTTCAATGCTTTGAACTTGTCCGATATAATACACTTTTCTGCACTACCTTTTTCGAGCTCAAATGTAACGAAAACCCAAGAACTTATTTTCACAGTATCATCACCTGTGACCATGGTGGATAATACGACATTAGAATCAGTCTCGTCAGTGATGTCAATGTCAAAATGATTAATTAGTTTTAAACTAGAATCGCTGTCTGAACAACTTGTTTCAAGCTTCTGTTGAAGTTTTTTGCAAGACCTTTCGGTAATTTCTTTTTTGTCATTCGTCCCGCTTGATTAAGGATCGTTATCCAAATTCTTCACTTGTCAGACATTCTGCGTATTTACGTCGCACCCGGTCTCTTTTATGCATTTCATCAGCCTTTTTGTCTGTTTTTAAAACAGACATCAAAAAAAGTTCCAATTGCTTTGTTAAGGATAACACAATATTTTGTGATTCTTTTGGAGCCCTAGGCGTAGGAGTTGATCTTCGAGTACTGTGTCTGGAAGTTTTAGGCGCAGTAGCTGTACTATTAGTAGGTGTATCTTGAATTGAACAATAACCGTTTGTTGACGGAGTCAGTCCCTAGTAGCCAAATTCGTTGGCTTCAAAGCGGGCCAATGTCACTCCAATATTCTAAGATCGGTAGAACATCAGTGACCCCCACCCAATGTCGTACGAATATAAAATTCCTATATCAAGTAAATGTCAATTTATGTCGTTGGGTTGATATCAGACCAACGTTGTCTACATTGGTAATATATTGGTTAAATATCTGATACTGATATTTTATTGACAACAAAAATCTACATACTATTAACATTAAAGAAAAATGTCTACATAATATCAAGTTCACAAAGTCACTGTGATGTTGGTTGTAGGTCAGTGTTCGATATAAATTTAGATTAAAGAGGATGACGTCACAATTTGTTATTCTGCGATTAAACGCCAACATCGTATTAACTTTGCAAGACAATATTGATATAGTCTATATTAATTTATCACAGAATATATTACACACTGTACCATGAATAATTGTTGGTGTGTGAAATGAAATATACCGTATGTGTCTATTTTCATTAGCTATAGGGATTCAATGTATACATGCGATTTATACGTATACAAATAATACGTGGCAACGTGTGTCTCCCGGCAACAATCGACATCACAGCGACTTTCTCCGATCTTGCCACTTCTACATTAAATGTTCAGCTGCGAACACGTTCCGATATCGTCTGCAATAAAATCCGTCATCATCAAATGGCCGGCGCGATCTAGTTGTTTATTATTATTTTCAGAATCCTTTTTTATTTACCTTATTTTTAATTTTATTAGAATTACGCTCTTGTTTGTGTCATGCTTAATAATTCTCTGCATTTACTGAAAGGAAAAAGAAAAATCCTTGCAAGGCGTAAATATTATTTCTAAGCGCAGTACAAACATCCAAGTCAATAGTCCAACAGCTACTGCTAACTTGAGCTTGTATCGGTCGCGCTGGCTAATGAAAATTGACACGTGCTGTATAGATCCTCAAAGTTAATTAAGCATTTGCAATAATGATTCTCACCAAATTAACATTAAAAGTACTACGCACACTTTTATAAATAATTTTAGAGACCGGACACGAGAGGCCCATTACTCATCGCCCACGGGCGCATTATTGAAATTTTGTATTTTTAAAGAATTTTTTATTTTATTAACATAATTGGCTAACAAGTGGGTTGTGAGCTATCAAATACAAAACACATTTTTGTTTGTTCATTTTGTAGTTCAAATCAAGTAAATTCTCTGTACTTTATTTGTCTTATTAAATATAGGGTATATGCTCAAATCGGAAGAATTTCTGTGCAAAATATTGGGCCAATATCATGCAGTGATATTTATCCAACGTTGTAAAATGTTAACACTTGTACATCGGATTGATATTAGACGCCGATGTCAGGCCAATAAATAAACGACCGACAGCCAACGTTGGCCCGATATTGTGTGCTACTAGGGGTAAAGTGGCTGTTATACATTTGTCTAAAATTTTGACTTTATTTAAAGGTAAAATCCAGACTCCTCAATTCGTTCAATGCCATATGCCAAAGCCAAACCTCTTTTAACGCCCAAATAGTGTAATTATTGAATTCTATAAAAAAAAACAATGACACATTTTTAGCCGAAAACACTGTCACCCTGTTAAAGTTAACCTCAAAACATTTTTTAATTTTTTATTTTAAGTAATGCAAACAAATCGCGAAATTGACAGATAATGTTCGTAATATGTTACAACATCGATTTACCTTACATTTAAACCCCAAAAACTTCATTTTTTTCATTTAAAACAAAAGTTTTTTACACCGCTACTAATATCTCACACTCCAAGCTTTGTCTTGATGTTTAAGGATTCCTATAACAAGTATTTATAAACTTCTCGCTTCACACCACCAGATCGCAAAACTTATCCAAAATTTATGATGAACTTTTATTGGCGTAATTTTAATTTGTCGGGGAGCTAGAAAGGATATTTGAAAATGTGTCAATGTTACACCTCGTTACCTTATATTATATATTTTTGAATGCAGTTTTATAAACAACTCAAAATTTTAAACTAGTAAACATTTCTTTTGTAATTCCCCCAATACGTACAAAAATCATCTAATTTTTAGAAAAATTCATTATAAAATCATGCTTGTCAACTGAGTAACAACTTACTAAATGGCATCCATTAAATTATCAATGTAGCACCAAATATCATGGCTCACTATACCGTATTGAAATAAAAAAACATGAATTTGGCAAAATTATATCAAAAAAATGAGGTGTGGCCACCACACGACTTTCTTATACGTATGAGCGTTTCAAACTATACAATTTTAAGAATTTTTTTATACAAAACTTATTCAAAATCCTATTCTAAGTACTTTCATTCTCTTAATAAATCGCTATAGAATGCATACTTTGCAAGACATTCGAAAAAAAGTGCTACTCGCTAAGAGTAAAAGTGCCACTTCCGGTCCGAATTTTGAAATTTCATGTACACAAAAAATATTGCAAATTCAACTCTAAATACTTTTGTACTCTTAATAAATATATATAGAATGCATAATTTACGACATATCTGCAAAAAATCGATATTCGGTAAGAGTAAAAGTGGTACTTCCGGTCCGAATTTTGAAATTTTTTGTATACAAAAGATATTGAAAACTATGTTCTAAATACTTTTATATACGTAACGTACCTGTCTAAAAAGCTTGACTTGCGAAAAATTCGCAAAAAACCGATTTTCGATAAGAGTAAAAGACCTACTTCCGGTAGGAATTTCGAAAAACATTTTAAATAAAATTGTTCTCAATTTTAATTTCAAGTACATATGAATTCTTTATAAATTTGTATAAACTTAGTATTTGACGAAATATTGGCAAAATTCGATTTTTTCACTGAAGTAAACTGCTACTTCCGGTGTACCGATTTTACTGAAAAACTAATCAGATCTCAAGAGGGAGATTATACACGTAAATACAAAATTTGGAATTGATATCTCCAGCGGTTTGACCGCTATCGTGGTCACACACAGACAGACAGACAGACAGACAGACAGACAGACACACAGACATTTTTTAAAAACCACTTTTTTGGTATCAGGGGACCTCAAAACGTGGACATCTGCAAAAATCTCGAGGTCGAAAATTTTCATCATCACAATACTTCCTTATACTACGTATAAGAAAGTAAAACGACAACAGCTCTGTAATAGTCACTTTTAAAGTATTAACGTATTACATGTTTTTAATGTAAAATTAAATAAGCAATTCAAAAATGATGTTCCATTTGAAAAAATTGACACAAGGAAAAAAAAATGAGGTGTGGCCACCACACGACTTTCGTATACGTATGAAAGTGTTACTTCCGGTCCGAATTTTGAAATTTCATTTATACAAAAAATATTCCAAATCAAACTCTAAATACTTTTGTACTCTTCATAAATATATATAGAATGCATAATTTACGACATATTTGCAAAAAATCGCTATTCGATAAGAGTAAAAGTGGTACTTCCGGTCTGAATTTTGAAATTTTTTTATACAAAAGATATTTAAACGTACATTCTAAATACTTTTATACTCGTAATGTACCTGCCTAGAAAGCATGACTTGCGAGATATTCGCAAAAAACTGATTTTCGATAAGAGTAAAAGACCTACTTCTGGTAGGAATTTCGAAAAACTTTATTAATACAATTTTTCTCAAATTTAATTTTGAGTACATTTGAATTCTTTATAAATTTGTTTAAACTTAGTAATTGACGAAATATTTGCAAAATTCGATTTTTTCATAGAAGTAAACTACTACTTCCGGTCTGGCGATTTTGCTCAAAATCTAATCAGTTCTCAAGAGGGAGATTATATTCGTAAATACAAAAGTTGGAATTGATATCTACAGCGGTTTGACCGCTATCGTGGTCACACACACACAGAGAGAGAGAGAGAGAGAGAGAGAGAGACACACAGAGAGACATTTTTTAAAAACCACTTTTTTGGTATCAGGGGACCTCAAAACGTGGACATCTGCAAAAATCTCGAGGTCGAAAATTTTCATCATCACAATACTTCCTTATACTACGTATAAGAAAGTAAAACGCTTCGAAATATCTTTACTCATAAAGGCATAATTGGCCTTACCCGCTTAGATGACTCACCCTGTATATTTAAATGTATATTGCGTAATTGTAATACAATGATTCGGACAGCAGACGAACGGATATGCCCCGGAGGCGGAAAAGGCCAGGTCGAATACGGGTTCTACTGTACTGAACGTTTTTGTCGAAAGAAAGGAAGAAAGAAAAAACAATAAGAAAGTATTATCTCTGGCTTCCTGTAAACCACTCGACAAAAGTCAAAATTTTTTTTTTTTATTTAATTAACTGGCGTTGTGGTTAGTTCAACTCGACACATTGATGACATGGCCAAAAATTTCGCACTTGAATTAAGATTTTGATTGTACAAGAATTCACGTTATTCTATATTTCAGGCTTAACTATTTATAAAGTTGCTACAATAAAGGCTCTCGTAATTAGAGAAATTGTCGTACTGCCGTATTTAATAAAGGATTTGTCGCTCGCATGTTAAATCCAATTACGGATATTCAACGTTGTTTTAGCCAAAAGGGGCTTCCCTTATCTCCTTATGAAATTAAAACAGGAAAACTCCCTGTTTCGTTTTACAGCTTCAGGTATTTTTACTAGCAACTTAGGATATGCTGAGTGGTTTAATTTTATTTTCAATTCACGGATACGTGCAATTTCTGTTTTAGTGATACGGCTTCCATTTGTGCTACCGTTTATATTTAATTTGTCTTAACTTTAACTCAGAAAAGGAAGTTATACGCATGCAAGTAGTATTGTAGCATACAGAGGGCAATGACTGATTCGTGTGCTGGCGTAAATCGATAATCATATCTACACCCTCATGAGAAAATTTTGTAATTGAAAAAATCGAAATTTTGCATTGGAATTCTTTTTTCCGTTATTATATTATAACTTATGATTGTTACATGATGGTAAATAGCGGTATTTAAGTGTATAAACAAAAATATTAGAGATACGACACTTTTTCAATCTGTAATTAATTTTAAATTGGAGTTATGAATCTTTTCCCATAAATAAATTTAATGCTCTGTTCCCGCTTTGAAAGAACTCCTAGTTTAAGTGGACTCGGCCTGTACTTCTCCGATTTTCGTACTCCGACATACGTTTTGGACGGTCACGCTAATCGCAGGTGATGTGAAGAAGATGGAATATTCATGCTAAGTTGCACTTTGATTTATGCGTGCACCGTACGTTTGATTTGTTGAAACGGCACTAGATCGTAAAACCCCTATCTACATATATCTGTTAGTTCTCAGAACCAATAAATCTCGTATGACGTAACTCCGCCTGCTAGCCGAAACTGTATTCATTTTATTTTCTAAATTACACGTTTAATTGTGAAAATATTTTTTCGACTCTTTCAAGGACTTAGTTAGAAATATATTTTAAATTATGATAGTGTCGTTAATTTTCGGATGTTTTGCTAATTTCAGTTTTTATTTTTTTTCTACATATATTTTCGGAAAAAGGATCACGCTATCATCTTTCTTTAATTCTTTAAATAAAGTAAAAAAATAATTGTTTAAGTATTTTAAAAAACAAAGTTAGGGTTTGGAAAAAACTGATTGAGGTAGTGGGCACACCCCCATTACACAGTTTTCCAAATTACAATGCTTGTTTTATGGATTCTTTGCATAGATATAAAAAAAATTTAAAAATTTATTGAAAAAAGATTAACAATAAATATAATAATAAATACAAAAAAGGCAAAAAGGGTAATCCAATGATTTTAATTCATATAAGGTGGAGCATCATAACATCCTTGATAGTCCTTGTTCAATGATTTTTATATTTCTTGTCTTTTTGATTATCAACCTTTCACTATAAAGTTTGGGAATAACAGCTATAACATTTATTTCTTCTAATTGATATTGTTTTGCCATTTGTCACAATATCTTAACTTGTAATCTATAGATCCATCTGGGTCATAACGAAAGGCCCGAATGTCGTGTACCGTTAGATCATCCACTTTTTTCACCGGCCTGATTGTATCCAAATACCGTAGATTGAAGTAATAAATAATTATAGAAAAAGCCGTGAAACAAATATTCCACTGAATACGGTTTTGGGCTTTGCCTAGCTTGATGGCATACTTCGACATAATCAGCTCGTACATTTATTTTTCTATTTTTCAAATTTCTCTCGATCGTGGCATGCATAGCACCGGCTTCCATTTGTATATGGTCTAGAGCAGTGGTTCTCAACCTTTTTTCGCCTAGCGCCCACTTACTGGATTTTGTATAGATCCCAGCGCCCACTGCAGAAAATCGCGAAGCGACACGTCATGGACTACGACTATGGATTATGGACTAGTTAACCTGGGCACAGTAAAAACAAGAAGTAATAAATTCTACCTCTAAATTTATTTAAAAATATTAATTAATACAAACAAAAATTATTATTGAAATATTGAATTTTATTTAACAAAATTAAATTAATAAATTTGTGAGCCCAACCCATGCAGCTTCACTAATGCGATCCTTGAGGTTGGTGCTTGCTCACCAGCTCTTTCACGCGAGGAGTCAGCAGAGACAAATAAAGCCGCAAGTCCCCTCTGTTGACCATGTCCAGCCTTTTACTCTTGTCTGAGTGCAGAAATGTAGCCGCACTAAATCCGGTTTCCACTAAATATGAAGTCGGAAACGTGAGAAGAAGCTTGTGAACAATTCCCCACATTGTAGGGAATAGTCCTGCCATGCTGTGGTTCTGCCAGAGTTTCTTGAAGCCTGTTTTGATTCGGACTTTGCAATCCTCGTTGTTGCGAAGTTCCACCAACTCCTCCTGCAATTTAACGTCAACGTCTTCCAGCACGACTCCAAACGGGTCAGTGATCCAGGCAGGTACATCCAGTTCGATGAGGTCTTGGAAGCGCGATGTAAGGTCCTCTTTTAGTTGCTGAAGATGAGCCCCATATCGAAGAAGATCTTCATCTGTGGGTGTCTCTGTCATTTGATTAATTTCACTAAATTGGTAAAGTTCTTTCCTAACGATATTACTGCGGAGAAGGGGCAGCTTGCCGATAAAGGTGGTCACTGCGCTCTTGCAGTCGATGAGTGTCACCAGTTTACCTTGAATCTGGAGAGACAACTCGTTGAGTTTCCTGAAGATTGTAGCCAAGTAGAAAATGTCGAATTTGTGTTTCTTCAGCTCACCGGCCAACTTCTCATGTTTGACTTGCAGGAAAGTGACAACTGAATCGAACATTTCACAGAATCGAGCCAAGCAGTTGCCCTTAGAGAGCCATCTCACCTCGGTGTGAAGCATCAGCCGATTGTAGATCTCGTCATTTTCCTGGCAGAGGTTGCGGAATAGTCGATCACTTTTTGCATTTGTTTTTATTACGTTCACGGCCGTGATCACGAGATTGAGAGAGTCATGAAGGCTGGGGGTCAGCCGTTTCGCTGCAAGATGCTCTCTGTGCGCTACGCAATGTATGCAGATGATATCTGGATGCTCCTTCTTGAGAAGAGCAAGGAACCCCTTGTATCGCCCAACCATTGCTGGTGCTCCATCTGTTGCGCAGGAGTGAATGTTGATTAGCGGGATTTCCTTTTCTTCAAAGTACTTCTTGACAGCAGCAAAGATGGATGTACCAGTTGTGTCAAGGGGTAAGGACTCTGCAAACAACATGTCCTCTTTTGTTTCCCCAGTTTCGTCGAAGTACCTCACGTAAGACATGAGAAGGGCAGTGTTATCACTCAAAGTCGATTCATCAAGCTGGATGGAAAAGTTGGTCTTCTTGAGAATGTCCACCAACTGGATTTCGACATCACTTGCCATCTCATCTATTCTTTTGGAGACCGTGTCGTTGCTAAGGGGGATAGCCTTCACTATTTCTGTCGCATTCCTATGTAAGACAGTCGAAATCACCTCTTTCACGGCAGGCAGAATCAGTGTTTCCCCCACAGTGTGCGGCTTGCCAGCCTTTGCAATCATATATGCAATGTTATACTATGCCAGCAGGCCATCACACTGAATCTCTGTCACCTTGGCAAAAGCAGACGAAATGGACGGGGTAGTTTTCTCCCTGTCATCACGCAGTTTCTTGAAGTATTCTGCGGGCTTGTCCTTTTTGTCCGAATGCATCTTTTCTAGATGGTCACGCATACGAGAGGGTTTCATACCTTCATTTGAGAAGACATTGGAACAAATGAGGCACATCGGTCTTGTGCGATCCGCTGGGCTTGGTACGAAACCGAAGGCTATATAGTCGACCGAATACTGGCGTACCACCTTCTGCTTTTTGCCTGGAGGGGCCATTGCTGTCGTGTAAAAAGGACCGATGTTAAACAATGTTAAACAATTTTGGTTGGAGCAATATAATTAAAGTATTTTGTATAAGTTAGATTTCTAAAATAATTTGAGTTATTAAAAACATTACCAACATCAATAAATGATTATTACCTGTAATAAACGGTTTTTGATTATAAAAATTGCTCTACCTAGTTTTAATTCAGCTCAAATATATATTGTTTATTTTATAACAGAACCGTGTGTGCTAAATGTACAATATTTTTGATTAATACTCTGTTAATTAATCACACAACTATCGCACACTGAATATTTGTCTCTGTTCGAACGTTATCGCTGAATATCGTAAATAGAATGAATCATGCGAATAATGACTTCGCTATATATACCGCACTGCATGGAATTCTCTGGAAGTTGAACTATCTCGACCTTGGAACATTCGAGATGCGGTCCACTATACTCACGTTGACTCACAGAGTCCGCGCGTTGCGTCATATATACAATAACATAGTTAAGCACAGAAATAGAAACAGCATGTACGTAACCATAGCAACGATGGGGTTAACAATGCATAATAGGAACATTGGTGAGCGCGGATATTAAACATTCTGCATTTTTGTATAGTTTTACTAATTTTTTACTATGTAGTGTAGCTTTACCTTTACACCGTACAGCGCCCACCCAAAATCCTCCAGCGCCCACTGGTGGGCGCTACCGCCCACGTTGAGAACCACTGGTCTAGAGTGTGATGTTCCTATTTTGACCACAGCATCCGGCGCTGTAAAAAATTAGGTCTTCATTTTTATAAAGACTTGAGTTCCTTGAGTAATAAGGGCACTTTAAATACTTGCGAACTCATTGGAACCGACCCCACCTTTACTCTCGTTCCCTATGAAACAAAGTCCTTTCTTGGTTTTAACATAAAATATTGTAAAGTTGTATGTCATCAACTTTATTTTGTAATAGAGGAGTGAAACTGTTTCTTTAAGAGATTGTATAGACTTTATTTTTTTGGTACTTCTACTCTTTATCTTTTTCGTCACTCGCTTCTACTTTTTTTCTGCCTGGTGAAGCTGTTATTCAGCCTCATCAAGGTTGCTTGTTTGGTGAGCAACAGATACAGAACATTCATCTTTTTTTGGAGCAAAAATACTTAAGTTCATATCATCAAATGTATTTGTAAAGTGTGTTAGCGATAGTGGTTCTATGTTTTTCTCCTTGCTCCAGCTCTTGGAATAAAGTTGGTAAACTTGAGACTTAGAAGTCTATATAGGTTCGAGATACAATTTGACTGTCTTGGCCCGACAATAGTGGCATTACATTTTGGGAAAGTTATCGAAGAATAAAAATAAATTACATTTTCTTTCTTCAAAAATTGAAAGTCTACAAGGTCTAAGAAGGGTTTGATTTCCTTGTACTCCAGGTTTCAATGAATCTGATGTTTGATGAGATGGTTGGTCTTCGCCATGATTACATATATCTTTTTCCAAGCAATAGTAGTCCACTCACCTCTGCACAAAGTATTACAAACACCTTTTTGCAGACTTTTAATTTTCTTTCTTTTGACTGCAAATGGTAATAGTAACTATATAAGACGTCTTGATTGTTCCTCTTGTTTTCTATCTCTTTGCCTCTTAATTATCTCTTGGGTTATTAACATTTTTACATAAATTTTCTTTTCGTTATTAATTTTCCAAAATTCTGTAAACAGTCTTCTTCGGTAAATATTGTAACGCCGATTGCTTGTTTTTATTTGTGTATGTCCAGTACCCATCTGTTTTTTTCTTCCTTGATATTCCTCTCCTCTCTCTCTCTTTCTTATGCTTACTTTTAAGACGATGTGCGTGTATTGGTGCAAGTATGAAAACAAACAAGAAAGATTTTTATCATGAGCGTTTTAAAAAATCAGTGCCAACAAAAGATTTAGTTTGATTAGAGAGGCGCTACAGATTGCCGATTGTTAATTGTTTTGAATATATAAGGCAAGAAACAAGAATAAACATGCAGATTCCAAGTTTGTAATTTAAGCAGTAAAGACGCGAATTTTTGTAAAGAATTAATAAATCTAATATATCGAAAGTGAGAGTAGGGTCCATATACACTACTTATCAACTCACAATTAGATGGTTTGTATTTAGATCCAGAGTTCAATTTTAATTTAGCTTCTTTTAAATAATTTTCATTCAATTAAATTTTTCATTTGTTATTACTAGTTTTAAGATGGATGATATCAACAAGATAGAATTTGATAAAATATATGATGAAATGAAGTAAGTTAGGAGACAAATAATTCAATTTAGGGATAGTTAATGGTGCTAGACGTGCTGAGGGTACTATGTGAAAATATTTGCCCTTAGCATATCGTTGGGCATCATTAATGATTATATAGTCATTTAATTTAGAAATTCAAATAAAATAAATACGAATAAGCGGGGATGTTCTTGATGGGCATGTGCTAAGATGCTAGAGGTCCAATATGAGAATGTTTACAGCTAGCAATTAGTATAGGCCAGTTTCAGAGCATTCACGTTGCATGGTTCTAGATTACCAAGGCACTATGTGAAAATGTAAGTTTTTGGTGAAATAGAATCGGCTTCGTATTAATAAACAAATTATCAAGAATCAATAATTTCTTTTTATTTAAAGGAATAAGATAATTTATCTGTCCGTTATCATTATAAATGTATAGGTATTTCACAAGCATTATAACTAAAGTGAGTACAAATGCTTTCCTTTTCTTTTTCTTTGTAAAAGAAATGTATGTATATAGATATAGTGTGGAAATGTTATTAATGATCGTCAAATCTCTATAAAAAATATAAATATATTTTTTTTATATGAGATTTAGATACTTTGTTAAAGTTTGACCTTATCCCAAACAAAACTAAATAAGAGGTTTACCAGAATATAAGAAGCAAATCACTGCAAGAACTCTTAAGAACATAAATAAAAAATGTATGCTGTTAGGTATAAGTTTATAAATAATTTTTATTAGTCATCAGCATTGTTGCATCCACAGCAATATGTTGGTGTAGTGCTAAAAAAGAAAATCACAAAATCTGGATCCGATAGGTGGCGCTGTGGTTGACTCATGACACCACCTACCGGAAGGAGTAAAACAACGTGTGCGGGCCAGCTAGTACATTAATAAATATACGCTTCTATTTAATTTATAAAATATAATAAATTGCATAGCATTCCATTAAAAAATAAAGAAAAAGTTTTTGATGTTCCACCTTTCTCGAATACTTTGTGCAAATGAAAGTATTTGTAGATTGTAGAGTTTATGACTGGAACACCCAGGATAATCTAATTTCTCAGAAATACATTAAAAAACATTTAGAATTGATACTTCATGAAGTAGATGATTTTAACACACTTTAGTAGTCTTTTCAAACAATTGTATTCTGTACTCACAACACAATAGGGACTTTACACTATAAACAACCAGGATTTTATGACTATCATCAACAAAAGCTAGAAACTACAAATTCTTAAATACAAAAGTAAACAAAAAATAATGACTTTCTTATACGTATGAGAGTTTCAAATTATAGTATTTTAATAAAAAAATTTTATAAAAATTATTCAAAATCCTATTATAAAATACTTCTATTCTCTTAATAAATCTCTATAGAATGCATACTTTGCGAGATATTCACAAGAAAGTACTACTCGTTAAGAGTTTTGAAATTTTATTTATACAATAGTATATTATGCAACGAGCATTTAATGATAGCTATTAAGACACGAGTAAAAGAATTACAATACGAGGCGAAGCCGAGTATTGTAATGAATACGAGTGTCTTAATAGCCATTAAATGCGAGTTGCATACACTATTTTTTCTACGACCCCATAATAAAACATATTTTTTGAACAATCCATTTCATAAATTGAGGTTAAAATTTTCCGTACGTTTTTGTGAATTTGGCTGGTAATAAATTGTTCGTGGCTACTAAGGCTTGTTCCATAACTTCTGGTGGAGTCAATTATTACATTTCATTATCCCTCATTTTTACCGTTTATATTTTCAAAAAAGCACAAATTTTAAGTACTTACTTGTAAATTGCAGAGAACTGTCACATTTATTTAATTTGTATATCTGTCAGATATGCAGTCGCCATATTGAATATTGTTTGAATATTGAAATGTCGCATTCCTATTGGATATAAACTTGTATCGTAATGAAAAATCTGTGTTCCTATTGGATATAAACTTGTAACATAATGAAAATCTGTATCGTAATGAACATGTTTATAGTACAGGTTCGGCATATCTAATAATACAATTAAAGTATGGGAGTAGAAAAAAAATATTTCCGATTCAACTCTAAATACTTTTGTACTCTTGATAAATGTATATAGAATGCATAATTTACGACATATTTGCAAAAAATCGCTATTCGGTGACAGTAAAAGTGTTTGTTCGGGTTCGAATTTTGAATTTTTTTTATGCAAAAGCTATGGAAAATTAAGTACTAAATACTTTTATACTCGTAACGTACCTCTCTAAAAAGCATGACTTGCAAAATATTTGCAAAAAACTGATTTTCGAAAAGAATAAAAGACCTACTTCCGGTGCGAATTTCAAAAAACTTTTTTAAATAAAATTGTTTTGAATTTTAATTTTAAGTACATGTGATTCTTTATAAATTTGTTTAAACTAAGTAGTTGACGAAATTGGCAAAATTCGATTTTCTTACTGAAGTAAACAACTACTTCCGGTCTGCCGACTTTACTGAAAATCTAATCAGTTCTCAAGAGGGAGATTATACTAGTAAATGCAAAATTTGGAATTGATAGCTATGGCGGTTTGACCGCTATGGTAGTCACACACAGACACACTGATAGAGAGAGAGAGAGAGAGAGAGAGAGAGAGAGAGAGAGAGAGAGAGACTTTTTAAAACCACTTTTTCGGTATCACGGGACTTCAAAACGTGGACATCTGCAAAAATCTCGAGATCGAAAATTTCATCATCACACATTTCCTTATACTACGTATACGAAAGTAATAATTAAAACAAAAGAAATGTTGGATTATTAGAAAGGAGTTCCGGCCATAAATAATCAATAAACAGCAATATATGTGGAATATCACATTTTACAAGTTTCCATTCAACCATTTTTAATCGTTTTTATTCACGGAATGTAACAAAACCATTTAGTTTTCATCCCACGGAACGTCCCTTTAAACATGATCTCAACTGACACAACTTGCAAATTACAAGGACCCTTGTTAAGGACAGGGTCTTAAAACATCACGAGATTGAAGATAGTTTTAGAACAGACAGCGTAGATTCGAAGTTGATGAAGTGTAAAGATTATGAACAACTGATTCACTCGAAAGTTTGTTCGGAAATATTTTAAGAGTTCCTCACATTATCTTCGTTTTAACTTGTTTTCACGCAAGAAATTGCCGCTACTGCTCAAATAACGGTTCTCATGACGTTTCGGTATTGATTTTGTCCTTATAATGTGAAGTGGTGTATCTTTCGCTGTCTCGTTTAAAGCAAAGTTCAAGAATATAATGTATCTAACGGAAGAAATGTACGATTTTAATATTTTTCTGTGTTATAGGATGTGTTGATGATTTTAATATCGATAACGACTTCCCTAATAATGTTAATGTATTAGCAATATATGTATATTGCCTATATATATATATCGTTAATAATGTGCTTTTACTTTCTTATACGTAGTATAAGGAAGTATTGTGATGATGAAAATTTTCGACCTCGAGATTTTTGCAGATGTCCACGTTTTGAAGTCCACTGATACCGAAAAAGTGGTTTTTAAAAAATGTCTGTGTGTCTGTGTGTCTGTCTCTCTGTGTGTGTGTGACCACGATAGCGGTCAAACCACTGTAGATATCAATTCCAAATTTTGTATTTACGTGTCTAATCTCCCTCTTGAGATCTGATTAGTTTTTCAGTAAAATTGGTAGACCGGAAGTAGCAGTTTACTTCAGCGAAAAAATCGAATTTTGCCAATATTTCGTCAACTACTAAGTTTAAACAAATTTATAAAGAATTCATATATACTTAAAATTAAAATTGAGAAAAATTTTATTTAAAAAGTTTTTCGAAATTCCTACCGGAAATAGGTCCTTTACTCTTATCGAAAATCAGTTTTTTGCGAATATTTCGCAAGTCATGCTTTTTAGACAGGTACGCTACGAATATAAAAGTATTTAGAACTTAATTTCCAATATCTTTTGTATAAAAAAATTTCAAAATTCGGACCGGAAGTATCACTTTTACTCTTACCGAATAACGATTTTTTGCAAATATGTCGTAAATTATGCATTCTATGTATATTTATGAAGAGTACAAAAGTATTTAGAGTTGGATTTGGAATATTTTTTGTATAAATGAAATTTCAAAATTCGGACCGGAAGTAACACTTTCAGACGTATAAGAAAGTCGTGTGGTGGCCACACCTCATTTTTTGTAGCTACTATACAGCCAATATATAACTACATATTTTTCGAATTATATTGATTTAGTGAGGCGACAGACTAGACTACTAATGCCCTCTGGGAAACTTAATGTACTTTATTTTCGAGATCCCTCGTTTTTCTTTTATAATGACAAGTGAAGAAAAATACTGTAAGAAGCCTAAAAGTTAAAATTTTTATTTTCCTGATCATTTCCTGTATTATTTTCCACCTTTTCCTGCTCTTCATCATTTCTATAGATATTGTGTCCTGTGTTAATGTGGTCCCGAGTTTATCCCATGTCGCTTCCCGCACCTCACTCCATCTTCCACACTCGAACAGTGTATGCTCCGATGTATCCACATTTGTATGACAGTATATACAGTCATCTGTTTCTCGCTTCCCTATCGGTTTAATATAGGTACTAAACAACCCATGTCCCGTGAAAGCCTGTGTAAGATTATAATCAATACTACGATGTTTGCAACTGACCCATTCCTCTATATGTGGGATGAGTCTCTTGGTCCACTGCGCCGTATCAACATTATCATTCCATTCTTGTTGCCAGTTGCTCATGCTTATTCGCCTTGCGAGTTTCTTCACTATGTCTCTTCCTTCATCTCTGCGATTGTATATATACCATCTCTCATGAACATTTGTATGGGCACTGTACCAGTGAGGACTTGCAGCGCAACAGCTGAAACACTCCTACATGCCGAAGCTACACGCAGCATCATTTTGGTTGGATTTTGGTTATTGTATTCGCTTTTTTTTTTGAATATTCATCGCTCTGTACCAATATTGGAGCCCCATATAAGAGGATGCTATGGACAACCGAACACAGGACTGCTTGGTCCGTTGATGTTGGACATAAGTCTCGCGAGACTTGCTGTCCGTTCCTCTGCCTTTGCAGCAACCTTCTCGACGTGCTTACTGAATGAACCCTTTCCATCAAAATTTACACCTAGGTATTTTACTTCTTTTGCGGCCACTACTTCCACATTCCGTATCCTAAACACAATGTTGTCTCTTTTCGTTTTCGCTTTTAGAACAACTATTTCAATTTTTGTTGGTTCCAGTTCTAATTTATGTCTGTCCATCCAGACGTTGATTCTCCTCAGGCACTCATTTGTGTGTGTCATTAGATCTATTTCATCATCTGCTGCTACTACGATCGCCAAATCATCAGCAAACCCAATGGACGTCGCCATCTCCGTAAGTTCTACACCAAGTACACCATCATATAGAATATTCCACAATGTTGGACCCAAGAGTGATCCCTGTGGTACCCCCGCAGTTACTTCCATCATCTCATCCTCATTCAACAGTATCCTTCGGTCTTCCAGATAATTTAATAACAGGTTTCTCAGATACCCAGATATCCCCCTCTCACGAAGTTTTTCCATTATGAGATTATGACTTGCTGTGTTGAATGCATTTTTTACATCTAAGGTCACTAAAATGCACCACCGCTTATCACATGCATCTAGTGTGTTTACTACTGTTTCCAGAGCCTGGAAACTTGCGAAAACCGTATTGATTATCATGCAATCCTCCCTTTCTTTCGATTTCTTCGTTTAGTCTCTCCCTGATAATTGCTTCGAAGAGTTTACTTATCGTATTAAGCAAGCACAGAGGTCTGTATCTTGGAGTATCCTCGATGCTCTTGGCTACCTTTGGTAGTAACACTACTTTAGCAAGCTTCTACTCACTTGGGAATACCTGGTCTCTTAGAAGTCGATTTATTCCAATCAGTATCCAGGTTGGTATTGTTCTGACTGCTATTTTAATTGCTTCCGGGGGTATACCATCGATTCCAGGGGCTTTCCCCTCTTTCATGCCATCAGCTGCTTTTTGCAGTTCCATCTCGGTTACTGGTGTCACATCATCTGATGTAGGTTCTTTTTCCAATTCATCTCTTGCATACGGAAACAAGTCCCTCACTATAGCTCTTCTTGTATTTGTATGCATAGAGCATGGCGCGTAGCTTTTGATTATCTTCATGGCTATTCTATATCCATCGCCAAATATATCTTCATCTAATTGTATTCATACAAGTCAACAACTGAACTTGAATATATCCACCGACAAAACAAAAGCCATGACAATCGGTAAAGAACCAATCCTATGCAAACTTGTGGTGGAAGATAAACCCATCGAACAAGTCAACCAGTTCAGGTACCTCAGACTTGACATCTCCAGTGGTCATGACCCAGCCAAAGACCTAAGGAACCAGATTAATAAGGCGACATCTTAGGCATCAGGATGTTTAAGAGAGATAGTTTGGTCAAATCAATAGATGCAAACAAGCAGCAAGATAAGAATCTACAAAACCTGTATAAGGCCTGTCATGACTTACGGTATAGAAACTCGCGAAGAAACAAGCAAAACAAAGAATATGCTAAGAGTTGGGGAAATGAAAACACTACGAACTATCCTTAGCAAAACCAGAAAAGACCGTATAAGAAACACAGATATCAGAGAACAGTGCGGAATAGTGAACATTGTGAGATGGGGAAGACAACGAAAAAAAAAGAATGGTACGATCACGTTAGGAGAATGGACGAGAGCAGATTGTCACGCGTAGCACTAAAGTAAAAGCCAGCAGGGGATCGAGCACCGGGAAGGTCACTGAAGCGATGGAACGACAGCTGGAAATCACCATCACTCGACAAACCATAGCTACGAATTCACAAATCAACAGACCAATAGATCTAAAACAAGAACAGAGAACAGTGCGGGATAGTGGACGTCGTGAGATGGGGGAGACAAAGAAGAAGAGGATGGTACGATCACGTTAGGAGAATGGACGAAAGCAGAGTGCTACGCGTAGCACTAGAAGGAAAGCCAGCAGGGGATCGAGCACTGGGAAGGCCACAGAAGCGATGGAAGGACAGCTGGAAATCAACATCACAGGATAAACCATAGCTACGCATTCAGAAATCAGCAAACCAATAGGTCTAAGACAAGAAGAAGAAGAAGAAGAAGAAGAAGAAGAAGATGTTCTGTTCTGAAGAGCTCTTAGTCATTTTCTCTTGTCATTGTCTAGGTCTCGCAGCAATATGCTACAGCAAGTCTTATAATTTTATATGTTATTTTTGCTATTTCCATCGTTTGGATTCTGAACAACCGACGTTTCAGCAGTTTTCAGGGTAGCCCCATAAAGGGCCGCTTCCTGCCATAACTAAACTAAATTGTGTTTGTAAGGGGAAATTTGTGTAAAACACTTACGACAGTTCAGTCAATGTGACGAGTTATGTCATACTTGATCAGAATCTGAGCTGATCTGAATGTTGTATAAAATAACGTCTTTATGTTGCCACAATAATTGACATCCAGACCCGCTAATCTCCAGGCTTGGTGTACTTATAGGATTAGTTACTATGTATACCGCTTCTCTTATCTTCGTTCTGATGCAATTGTTTTTACAAGCCGGGGGACCCGGCGGGCTTAAATCTGTCTAACAATGCTCTAAACCAATTTATGTTTTACTGTAACTATTTCGACTAAAACTATTACAAAATAACAAAAATGATAATAAAATTCTTTTAATGAGTCGCCGACAAAAAAAGGAAGAATAAAGTTAAGCCATTTTTGAGAAAATGTCAAAGCAGAACTCAGTAGCTGCTTCTATGTTATTTGGAATCACTGAAAATGCCGTAACCACAGAGTGAATCTTCTAACGCGAGAAAATTAGAGTCAAAATCAAATAAATAGCAACCATGATTCCAAAATCAAGTAAATACCAACAGACAACTGAAATTTGCAAGTTAAAATGAATTGAAATGTTTAATACCTACATTCTGCTGAAATGGTCTAATAAGTTTTCTTTAAACTTTATGGTGTTGCCTTTCATAACGTATGTCTACTTTTAGTATCCTATAATTTCTGAGAAATGATTAAGTTACAAGAAACATATTGTAACGAAATATGTATGAGGCAGACCAGGCGACGTTAAAGAAAAGGGTTGTAAATCATCTAGGCGCGACTGGTAAACATCGTAAAGCAGTGAGTCATCCATTTACGCATGGTACTGTGTCGGACACAGAATGTCTATGGAATGTTCTCCATACATCGAGTGGGAGATAGAGTTTACGCGAATGTTCTAGTAATCTTCGCATGTGTATATAAGGCGACTGGGTCACCGATGGATTCATTCATTGCGGAGTAATTCGGGATTAAGAAAGTCCGTAAGAAGTAGCCTACGCGCGTAGAAATAAATACAGTAGAAATAAATATAAGTCGTACGGTAGAAATAAATATAGTGGTGCGTGTTATATAAATAGAAGTGTGATATAAATATACGGACATATTAGTAATAGAAATAAATACCTGTGTTTATTTATTAATAGTAGTTTAAGTGTGATACGTTAGTTTATATTGTTAATTAATTTTAAGTGTATAAATATACAGACTGTTTTAAATAAATAAATTGCACGAGTTGTTTATTGCGAAGCCGAAAACGTTACAATATTCAAACGTTTGTCGGGGTATGTTTTCTAGTAAATTAACGATGTTATAAAACGATTAAGCGAAGGACTAATTGAGTATAAAATCGTATGGAATGCTAAAATTGGTGCAGTAGATAATTCCTAATAACCTGCTTGACATCAATAAAATGTCAAGCGACATAATTTCCGATATTTCGAATTTTATTAGCTTAGTTAAAAAGTTGCTCGTATTGCATTAACTCACCAGCTCTGTCCAACATTATGCAATTTCTCACATTTATTACACGATCCATCATGAGGTGCGCCTCAATAAAGCTCCTTAACATAGTCAAGAACAGACCCAGATTCTGAGGACGCGCGGGGTCCATTTAAATTCTCCACATTTCTCGACAAAAATTCTCACCCGGCATTATACTCTCATCAATTACAATTTCTCTCGAAAACAACCCGTGCATAAGTTACGGCCCTCTATTGGGCCGTTTATCAAAGCGTTAGCGTTTCGAAAGTACCGCATTGGGGGCCCCTAAACCGAGCGTTACCACTTTTATCAGGGCCGTCCTCTGACTGATAAAAAAAAATGTATGTAACTTATAGGAATGTATGACATAAAACGAATGGGATCTGGTGAAGAAAATAAACGATAAATTTGAATTATGCAGATTCTTGAATGCGGGAGTGTTGATATTGCACGTACTACTATAGCATTATTTTAAAATTTGATTTGTCATTATACCACATTATATATTTTCTTTTTTCTACACCCATACTTTAATTGTATCATTAGATATGCTGAACCTGTACTTTAATGATGTCCATTAAGATACAGATTTTTCATTAAGATACAAGTTTACATCCAATACGAATGCGACATTCCAATATTCAGTATGGCCATGACTACATACCTGACAGATATAGAATTAATTAAATTTGACAGTTCTCTGCAATTTACGAGTAAGTAGTTAAAGTTTGTGCTTTTTTGAAAATATAAACAGTAAAAATGAGAGATAGTGACACTGAAATGTAAAATTTGACTCCACCAGAAATTATGGAACAAGCCTTAATAGCCACGAACAATTTATTATAGTTTTTCATCGTAAGATTAGACACACGTCATCAATGACGTTTGCACAATGTTGTCAAACTAATACATATAAAATATAAAAATGATATAAACAACTGCCAAATTAGAAGTATAGGTTACGAAAACCAATTAGCCTATTGAAAGTTTTTATTGAGACTGGTGCATTAATTACTAAAACAAACTAAACGATTAAAAAATATGATTGTATTACATAAACAAACATTAGTTCATAAAATGATCCATTAATTTTCGATTTTCAATGGCAATTTTATCGCAAACTGTATTTATTTCTAAGCATAAAAATCGATATTTAAAAAAAAAGTATCATCTTAATAATGCTTTAAAGATTTGTCAGAAATATATGAAAAATGAACTTTAATAATAAGTAATAAATAATCAAACGCAGAAAGTAGACTTTATTATTATATTAGGGACAGATATTAAATAGAAAAGCATAAAAAAGTAATATTAAGAACTTGAACTGTCCACGTTCACATTAATAATAAATTCACCAGGATCTTCACGATTAACTGCAACTTTCCTCTCCCACCATTTGTATATTTCATTCTCTCTGTGTTGTATTGTTTTTCTCCAAGTCCCTGGTGTGACAGATTTTAAGGAATTTTGCCATGTTTGTTGTACACTTTCTATACATCTTCCATGCTCTTCAATATGTCTAGCATAATAACTTTTTGTTATACCCCAAATGTGCTCGATGGGGTTAAAAATGCAGTAATATGGTGGAAGACGGAGTATCATATGATCATACTGTTGTGTAAGCTGATCTACTTCATAAACAGCAGGTTTATTTCTGTAGAAAATTAAACTTTATAGATAAAGATATATGAGAACAGTTTGATGCTACTCACTTGTCAACTAATTGAAGCAGTTGAATTTTCAATAAACTCTCATCATGTTCAATATTGTTTTCCGTTAACCAATGTTGAATGGCAGCTTTGGTGGATGCAGCTGTGGGTGACTTATTTAAAATTGTAGTATGGTAACTAGCATTATCTAAAACTATTGCAGATGGCATTTCAAGATGGCGAAGCAGTTGTTGCTCAAGCCACCGCAAATAGTTAGTTCGGTTCATCTCTCCATGATAGTCACCAGAGACTTGCAGATGGCAATACAAGGTCTGCACCATCAATAAAACCATCTGAGTTTCCAGCATGCAATACAATAAATCTAGAATATATGCATGTATAAGTAGTTAATTAACTAATAGAATCAGTTTGTTACCTTTTTCCACCAATTTTTGATTTGCGAACGCTTCTTACATACTCATCTTGCCATGATCGTGCCACCGTGCCATCTTGAAATATCCATGTTTCATCAGTAAAAACAAACTGATAATCTCCAGACTGCTTTATACAACTATATTCTGATAAAAAGTTTACACGTTTCAAAGCAATATGTGGTATTTCCATTAGTGCTCGTTTTGGATCATCCTTTTTGTAATGAAAGCTTCTATTTTGGAGGACTTTCCACAATGAAGTTTGTCCACCTGTGAAAATACCCCTCTCACGAAGTACAATACCCAAGGATTTGAGAGTAATATTTTGTTCTGTAATTATTTATAAATTAAGTGCATTTTAGTACAATACATATTTTAAAAAACTTACTGTTTCTGTGCATATCATACACAGCATTTCTTATAGCGCACTCAGCAAAGTTGTCAACATCAACAACAGGCTTCCCTTTGTCACGCTTGCGTTTGGGACTGATAAGCACATTTCCTTTTTTGACCTCGGATGAAATTTTACTTACAGTTGCCAAGCTTACACCCAAAGTTATAGATGCTCGCTGTAAACATTTGTAGTACAGTATATGACAAAAATTTGTGCTGTTTACCTCTTGTACTGAAGATAAAGGTAATACAAGTTCACCATGGTCACGTTCTGCTTCAAACTGTGCAACTGTAGATGCAATCATTGATTTGCAACGACTACAACACGCCCTTGGCATAATTGTATATGAATAAACGTCTTTTAGTTATGAAAATAACTGTTTTGTAAAAAGCAGGATTAAAAGACGGCAAAAATTAATAAAGAACACGTGTGAAAATATTTGGCGCACTATAACCTAAATGACCTATTTGACAACACTGCCCTGCTTACTTTCAGTACAGACCACTGTTAAAAATGCGGTAGAGTTGGGTAGAGTATTAAGGTTGCATTTATAAGAGATGGCGTTATAGGTACTTAGTATTTGGTATATTTGTCATTTCAAAAGTTCTGTTGATGACGTGCCCCTATTCTTACGATGAAAATACTTTACCAGCTAAATCGGCAAAAATGTACGGAACATTTTACTCTCAATTTATGAAATGAATGAATGTTCAAAAAATAATGTTTATTATGGAGTCGTAGAAAAGTATGCAACTCGCATTTAATGGCTACTTAAGACACTCGTATTCATTACTACACTTGCCTTCGGCTCGTAACGTAATTTTCATACTCGTGTCTTAATAGCCATCATCAAATGCTCATTGCATACTATACTATTTAGTGATAGATTTTCTGAAATTATGAGTTTGACGTTTTTATTACAATATATGTTTTTACTGTTTTTTTTTTATTATTATTGGATTAACGTGATTGTTTCTCTGGTATACATTTGCAAATAAGATATTCCTTAATTTGAAAAATGATACACTTCGAATGCCACTTTTCCTCTACAGGTATGTCCAAACAACTCTCTCTTCTTCTCCATCTTCTTTCTCTTTTCTTAAGACTTAGTCTTGTTTCTTCTATTCTTCTTAATCTCGTTCAGCCTCTTGGGAAGCAGATGTCCAACTCTCCCCCCATCTTTTGGAAGGTCCTTCAACTCGCCTTTTCATTCTTTACCTATTTTGACCATCGATCCTCTGTCATGCTGTCGACGTGGTCTCCAATATCGTCGTCTCTATTTCGGAAACAACACCACATCTTAAATTTTGAGATTTGCTGTTATATCTTTGCTTCTTATTTGGTCTCTCAAACTTACTCCCTTAATATTCCTCAATGTCTTCATCTCTGTTACCCTCATCATGCTTTTCGCTTTTGTTGTATTCGCTCGAGTTTCCCCTACATATGTGAGTACAGGTCTCACAACTGTTTTATATATGCGGACTTTGATTTCAGTGGACATGTATTTATTCCTCCATATGAGGTCCCTCAGATAGCCAGAGATTCTTGAGGCTTTATTCACTTGGGTTCTGACTTCTTGTTGTAAGTTTTTTGAGCTCGTTATCTCAGCTTTTAAATAGGTACGTACATTTCATATATTGGTGGATGGGTTTGTCGTTTACAGCCAGTTTAAATCAAGTAGGCTGCTTTGCTACGATCATTGATTCTGTCTTTTCTATAAATATCTGCAAATTAAAGTTATCCGCTCTTGTCTGAAACCTACACAGTAGATGCTGTAAATCGTCTTCGATATCCGCCATCAAAAATGCGTCGTCAGCGTAGCATAGTATCTTTATCGAGTTTTATCCCATTCGGTGTCCTCCATCAACTTCTTCCAAACTACAAAATTCTAATTTATCTGCAAAGGTGGCGATTTTTAACCTTTGGCATTCAGACGTACTTTACTTAACTTTAAATAATGTTTTATTTAACGAAAAAGACGAGTCTCGTAATAAAGAGTTACTTCGGGCCAAATAACATTAAATTACAAAAATAACTAATAATCTTAATAGAGTAAAATCGCTTTCAGAATACAGATAGGCAAAATTCCGAAAGATATTGCGAGATTTTCGAAATTTCCAAATCCAGAATTGCTTACAGGGCACTGTTTTAGAAGATCTAGTGCAAGACATTTGGCAAATCATGGTGGTGATTTGTTGACCTTGAAAAATCATGGGGTTGGAAGTCCTCAGCTATGGCTGAGGGTTATATTGAATCTTCCTTAAACAAAAAGATTAAAGCATCTCATATGCTCAGATCTCAAATTAATACAAACATTGCAGGACGTCCAAAACCACTACAATTGATGTAAATAACAGTAGTCATCAAAATATTCTATCAGCAAGTACTAGTAGTTTGCCTGGTCTTACTATAAATGGCCAAGGTACTTCTCATGTATCTATCAATGTATACAGTAATTGTACAATTCAAGAACGTAACTGAAAATTAAATCTTTGAATAGATTCGTGTTGAAGAATGGATCGTTGCAACTTCCTTTTATTTATTTTTCCCATAGTGACATATATTTCTAAAACTTGAAAAATTTTCGATGAACACTGTCCTGCAGAAATTATTATAGTTGCAAAATATTTTACTTCGCGTCATTTTTATACATGTTTTAAACACCGTACTATCGCTAACACAAAAAAAACTAAGACAGCTTTGTTTTGGCTGTGTAAAACCGACAGAAATCAACAGCTAACGTCTGTTAATTCGAAATTATTTGAAGCTGTCATTAGTCATGCCTCAAATTAGTTTGATTGATAAGGCAAGAATAATTACTTGTGGAGAAAATGGTATGACAATAAGGTAAATTGCTAATGACATTGATATTCATAATACAACTATGGAAAGAACAATCCGATTTCACCAGGAAAGCTGGTTCTGGAAGGCGAAGGGTAACAAATGCAGCCTAGGATAATGCACTAACTGATTATTTGCTATGGCTCGTAACAGTTTCCTGCATGCATGATGACGATTATTCGCAGAATTTGCGAATTGGATTTACGGATCAGTTTTGGAAAAAAGTCGTATTCACCAACGAAAAAGTATTACAGTCTACACAAAACGGACCTCTTAGGGTTTATCGTCCTACAAACTGAAATTTCATGAAGTATATTTGCAAAAGTGCAATAGATCTAAACGGTTCTCTGTCAATGCTTGGAGGAGATGCAATGCTGAGAACACCATGGTGCCTACTGTACAAGAGCTATACCCCGACAACAATATTGTGTTCAAAATATTGGACTAATCCCATGATCTTCACATAGTCTAGATCCCAACCGCATCGAAAATATAAATATGATAAAAAAAACTCCAGGAAATAAATCGTCAGCCGGAAACCGCAGAAGAACTCTGGCAGGAATTGAGGGCACATGGAATACACTAAAACAAGAACAAAATTTAATACGGCCTTTTATATCTTCCATGCCTTCTATTATCGACAAAAACGGAGAAATGACTAAATATTAAATTTATTATTCTGTGCTTTTGTTAATTGTATTTTCTGACAATAAAAATTAAATAACATAACCTCGTATTATTTTGTATGACAGAGGTTCCAAAAGCCTGAATGACATTAACACAATTAGGAAAATTCATGGCTATTTCAAATAATATTTGTCCTAGTTTTTTATGTTACCGATAGTACATTGAAAATATAGATTTCATTTTGAATTTTTTCACATTAGAACTACAAATTACAAGTAGCCTCCCTCGAAAAACTAAATTAAACTAGGCAATCTATAAAGGCATTATTTTCGATACGTTCATAACGTTATTATGGCATCAGATTAGAAAAAGATTTATTAAAAGAATAAAAGTACTTCTTTTATAAAAAAAAATATTCTAAACTGGGGCCGGAAATAACACTTTTCTCAGTGGTTTCCTTTATTAAGAATACAGAATTTAAAACTTAATTTGGAACAACATTTGTATACACATTACTGAACGAACATATTGCTGTGACTCTTGCAAATTAACAGTCATGTAAATTTATTTAAATATTAAATTAGGGCAGAATCAAGCATAAATCCTAGTGTTAGGCCTTATGCTAGACTAGGATCTTATAGTTTCTGCAGAAAAGTAGGTTAAGCAATTTCACACTTCACTAGCTCAGTTTTAAGATTACACTAATGATACTTTTTCTCAGGGGCAGAAAAAAATATAATGTTCCTTCTCCAAAGTGAATGCTCTCAAGTTGCCTCCAGGTCAGATAATAGTTATTTATGTAACAAGTCAGTAAAGTGATACTTTACCGAACGAGTCTGGTTTACGAGCCAAGCGAGTGAAGCGAGCGCGGCGAGTAACAGACGAGTTCGGTAAAGGTACTTTACTGACGTGGTGCATACAAAATTTTATCGCCAACCGTTAAAATTGTTAATTTAAGAAATAAAGATATAATAACTTTTGACAGTTTATGACAGTGACAAACGATTTATTTTTAAAAGTCATCAGTCATGCTACGCTGACAGATATTAGCGGCAGGTAAAGTACTTTATTGTACAGTACGATAAAGTGTTTCTTTACCTCCGCAAAACGCTATGGTAACGCATCACTTTACTGACGGTTGGCGATAAAATAAATGAAAATACAGAAATATCTTATAACATAATTTATTAAGATATTAAATTAAAACAAAACAGGTATATCTACAAACAAAAGAAAATTTATGTACAAAATCAAACTCTTGCATGTTATGATAATATGATAATAATAAAAAAAAACTAATACAGTAATTATGATCAAAACGATAATAACAATTAAATCAGAAAATATTCTACTAAACACACTAGTTATCTACTTATTCATGAATATTTAGCTAAAGCAATCAACAAGTCAAAGTTTTGCTAAATGTTATGACTTATACTGGATTATAAATAAATAAAATATAATGAATTCCCACGGTCCAAAAATAAACAAAAATATACACATAAACACATGAACTCTGTTTTGACGTTAATACTGCCCAGCGCCTTTTATCGCTCCCAAACAGTACCTCCAAAACAAACGCACGCAAAATTGGTAAGCCAGTGCTCCGTTCTACGAGTATATCTTTCGACTCGTTGCACACATCCCTAACGTACACAAGTACGTGTCCAGCCTTAATGCTATCTATTTAATTATTATTACGTGCTTATATTGTGTTTAAAGATATTGACTCTGTTCTGATTAGTACTGCCCAGCGCCTTTTCTCGCTCCCAAACAATACCACCAAAACCAATTCGTGTTTCTAGGATTAATCAAGGCTCCATACTATGAATTAATCACCTACTTAATTCATTGTACACATCCCTGACCAATTACCCAACACGTCAAATCTTAATACACAAGTGTTATGCCCTAAATTTCACTTTTGTATGTGGGTCACGTAAGGTTATGTGTTATTATTGAAATTCTTAAGGAATTGACTAGAGAGCGAGATTATTCGAGTGAACCTTGTACATCTTTCGGTAGTCTGTAAGGAAATGACTTTTAGTTGTTTATCTGAGCGTGTCCTATACCTAATTGTTTGCTTTCGGAACTTTGAGTTATGTAATATGGCACTGACAGATGTGTTTAGTGCAGTATCGGTTAAATACACTCTTTACGAGTGGGTATTCTGTATGTAAACTACCTATCTTATTTTCAGCTTATTCTAACCTACCTGCAGTCTCAGTTACTTGCATTAGCAGTTACTTCTATATGCTTGTTTAAGTTTTGTCTACACTTGCGTAATTATACCTTCCGTTCTCCTCGAAATGTATTTAATGTGTGGCATTTATGGGATTGTTTGTAGTTGATGTTGCTTTAAATTCCCCGTGACAACAGTCAGGCTTTGTTGCATTTACTGTCGCTTGTATTCATACGTTCTCCTAAGGACACACACATGTCTCGTCCGATTGATGCTTTTTCCTGACGTAAGAATCTCCCCAAAAACGTTATAGATATTAAATAAGGAAATCCTGTAGAATAACGGGCATACTATTAATTGTTCTCGTAATGTGATTTGTTTACTCCAGTCTTCGACATTCCTGGCTGCATTGTTAAACACCTGTTGATATCTTCCAGCTGCGTTTCCGAGGTTAAGTCTTTGTTGTTTATCTTGAAATACATAATTCCGGTCGGTTCTAACCGCCTTATCGAAGCGTTTTAATAGCTTGTAATTCTTGTATAATTACCTGCAGGATCCGGTCTTATTTCCGTAATAAATTTTGGCTATAACATAGGTTTGTTTTGATTGCCACCATTCGTCGTCGTTGGCATGATCTTGGTGTGATGTCAAACAGGTGACCAACCTTTAAGCGCGAACTTTTCCTGCGTGTTGTCTGGCGTTATAATCTTCCATACATTGTAGGTGTGTTTTAATAAATTTTACCATCACCTTAAGTTCCGAGGATGTCTGTGTATGATTATATAGGTCACGTTATTGACGCTCTCTTTTGTAATTAAGTTTTGTGTTCGTTAATTTTATTTGAATTTCTCCCGCTTTCTATTCTGAGCTATTTCCGTGTTACGTTGTATTTGAGGCTGCGTGATAGCGGTCGCGCATGATCCAAGGGAAAAACGCGTTCTCAACTTTCACTTTCCAAGTCCATCTTGCTTAAAGAGCAATAGTACAGAACTGCTTATTTTCTTTTAGTAATTTTATTACTATGTCTAGTAGATTATACGCTTAGGCGGCTTTGTTGAAATAATGAATGTCGATACCTTAGTATAGGTGAATTATCGTAAATTTTACCGTATTTATCGCTTTTCGAAATTTACGAAGTGCCATGCTGTTGGGCTTTTGAATTTAAATTTTGTGCTTTTGTGTGGCTTGAGAAGTCGATCTCGCGGATCTCCAGTAATCTGGGGATTTTTTTTTGTACGGGGCTAAGCCTTCAGTAGAAGTACGCTGACATGGCCGCCGCACATTTCCGTTAATGAATATAGTGACTACCATCGTCGCTCTGATAGTTGTACCTTCACATCCATCTCAGGGGCATTTTGGGTGGAATTTCTCCGTCCAGCTAGGAAGACTACTCCGCATCGTGGCCAGATAAGTACAGCTACGTACACAATTTACGTCGTGTTATACGCCTAATTTGTCGATATTTTCCTTGTGCCAGTGAACTGGACATTTACCTTACTTTTTTTTGTGATCCAAGACTATTTGGGTGGTTATACGATACCTAATGCACCACTTAATCAATTGCGAGGTCACGTGTAAACCTATTTAAATTACTGTTTAAAATTGCAGATTGTTATTGCTGTATACAGAGTGACCCTAAGTAAGAGTTGATTAGGGCTCTCGTCGATGTGTTTTAATTTTAAAAGAAATTCTAGAAAATTTATTGCCGCTAAAACATTAACTTTTCATATATGTTTTTTTTGCTAATTATCTTTGGGCTAATTAAACTTATTTATGCAAATGTAAATTCCAAACCGTAAACTCAGTAGAGTCTCTTGTTTTAAATATTATTCTTTCTTTTCATAACACTACTTTAATTACTTAACATTCGTAAACAAGTTACTTTACTTAATTCTTAATTTTGATTTTGTAATCAAAACCATGATAATGTAAATTTAACGTTTTCCCTTCTCTTAATTTTTTTTTTAAGTCTTAAGTGCTAATCTTAAATCAACTTTCTTTATAATTGTGTAACATATAACACATATCATAGAACATCGCCGTTGGTGGCACTTGTATAATATCATTTGTAGAATAGCCTGTGAGGCGACGAAACGTTTCTGCTGCCGACCATACCCTGCCGATGCGCAGAGATTATGTCAATAATAGTTAAGATACACTATTAAGTAAATCTGACTGTTCAACCTTATCCAAATTTTAATGTGCTTTGTTTTTTTTATAATTCCAAAATATCAATCTGAACAGCTTTATTACGAAAAATTCTTTCACGACTTGTTTAATATATTTTCAAAGCTTCAATCTGACTTGTTTACTGTTTTTCAAAAAAAAAACTAACAAATTAATATAGAACTTTCTACACATCGTAATCTCTCTTTTATTTTACCTCAACATATCTTGTTTTTCTTTATTATTATTGTGACAAGCATTTGAATAAGGTTTGGCGCAGCCGACCTATACAGGGTGATCCGTAGGAAACCCGCTGGAGGGACACAGCCAGTGACAGATCAGTAGGGAACGCAGGTAGGTTACCGTAAGGTAGCATAGTATCCTGGTGCCCGGGCAACGTCGCTTGCGTCGTCGCCGACCAACGCTCATTTCTTAAGTTTAGTTATCTGAACCGTCACGCCATCTGCGATTAGAGCTAGCTCGGCCCTGCGATTCTCAATTCCTACCACCACACTATCGTGATCTCCTTATACTGTGACTCACCTGGTCGGTAAAATTTAGTTTCGACGTTGTTGCGGGTGTAACACAAGCACAATAAAAAAAAATTAATTGTGAAAGTATATTCAAAAAAAATTTCTTTTAATTACCAACCTCGTTTAAACTCCAGCATAAACTACCACATAAATTTCTGTTCAACACTATATACAAATCAAACAAAAATAAACACAATTAAAATATCTTAATTCTTCATACAATTGGTTAAACTCATCCATGTTAAGCATTTATATAAATAAACTTTATACAATAAAATATTCTACAAATAAAGAAAAAAAAGTTTCAACACACTTAATAGTTTTGACCTTCTACAGATTTGCAAACGTAAAGTGTCTTTACTTATATCCAAAATTAAAAATAAATTATCTCATTAAATATAAAACAAAACTATTACAATTACTAAAATGTTTCACCGTAACGCATAGTGTGATACCATCGCGTGTTAAAATAAAAATTCGAGTTCCCCAAAAATATTTGTCTCTCTTAAAATATTTATAAGTTTTATCTATGCGAAATTATTCTAAGTTCAAAATAAAATTAATTCATAAAAATATTACTAAGTTATTATTAAATACATCGGAAAATATTATAAGTCCCAAATTATTGAAAATTATTCTAAGTTATTATTAAATATTTTGGAAAATATTATAAGTCCCGATTTAATGAAAAATTTTCTAAGCTATTATTAAATATTTTGGAAAATATTATAAGCCCCAATTTATTGAAAAATGTTCTAAGCTATTATTAAATATTTCAGAAAATATTATGTCCCAATTTATCGAAAATTATTCTTTCTAATTTTATTTAATTCCTAATAATTTATAAGTATAGGCACCAGTGTTTTATTTTTAAAAGCGGTTCGCACCTGCTACATAAAAGTCCTCAAATTCTCGCGTTTCACCGTTATATTAACATTTATCTTAATAAAAAACTTAGACATGCTCTGTGCCGGCTATCTTTCCACTTCCAAAAATGCATGACTCCACTGCTGCACCTTTCGGTCAAGTGATGTATTACTTACTTAAAAATGTAAACAATCATATATTTCAATGTCGACTTGTTTACGTCAAATTATAAGTACAAAATTTTTCAAAGACATCAATATGTAAATGTTACAAATAATTATTACGTTATATACAATATAAAATCTAAGTATTTACTGCCATTGATGTGTTACACGTTCGTAATTGTTGATAATATATATCGAATATACTTCGGGCCAATCCATTGAACGGTTTCCGACATCATATCTTTTTCCCCGCTGAAGTTACCGAAAACACTTTGTTGTGAATATTTACTTGATACATACGTCTTATTCTGATATTACTTTCTTGAATAAAATTTATAATAATATTCTTACACTATTTTAATTAATTTAATTGATATTTTCTGAAATCTTAACTTAATAAGGAAATATCTATATACAATGACCATTATAAAATAAATAAAATACTATTTAATTAAATTAAATCTAGAAGCGATCTTGAGAAAACTTATTTACAATTCAATTCCAGACTCAAGATCACTGCAATATGTGAATGTCGTGTGGTGCCCACACTTCATTTTTTATTTTACTCGATACTGGAAGAAAATTTTGAATGCATCTAAGAACAGCCCTTATAATCGGTATGCATTGTACACGATCTGACTATTCCACAAGCATCAATCTTTGTCAATTCGAAACATATTGTAATTACGCATTATGCAAAAAAACTATTCTATCTTTAAAACACCGTGGTTTTCAGATAGATTCTATTTAAAGATAATATAATGCCTTTTCATGGTAGTCCTACGACAAATGTCAGATAATAAAAGTAATTCCAGGCAATTCCCGTCTACGCTAATACCTAAAGTTGATCCGTCCCTCTTTTTCCTCATTATTCAGCTAAAAGCGACGACGCCCTAGATTTTTCCCTCGCCGACATCTGATGTAGCGCAACTTTAGCGAGCTTTCAGACAGTATAAGTAGCATGCTCGCCTCCCTGCCAACAAACAGGAATAAACGACGCGTTATGGAAATTTTCAGAATGTATTTGTACACGTTTCGAGACTTCCGGTCCATCCCATGTGAGCAATTATGTATGTATCCTAGCGCGGTTGCATTAACGTCATTCACTTCTATTCCACAGACGCGGGCTTCTCGAATAAAACTGTTCCTGCGAGAGATCCCTAACAGTAATTAATGTCACAATGTCAGTTTTACACAATGCAGGCAATCTTTATTGTAGACGTTTGAAGTAAGTAAAATGTTTCTTGTTCGCAGAAGTTTCTTTGCTTATTTAGTGATGTAGTCGTACAATTTATATATGTTACCTTCATTGTGTTATGCAGTTGACAATTTTGTGTTTATCTAATTTACTTTTCAATTGTAAAAGCTAAACCATTGAAACTGATTTTATTATAAATTATTATGGTTACATATAATTTTCTTTTATTCTGTGTTTTTAGTAATATTTCTAGAATGCTTACCTTTCTTAATTATTGTTAATCCACAGATATTAGTATATATTATTAAAATCCATTATTGGTACCTAATAATAATAATGAACAATTTTTAAAGCAAAAGTTGTAGATAAAAGTAGCTATACAATGCACGAATAATTTCATTTATACAGAGTGATCAAGAACAACAATAACGCAAACAAAGTAGAATGCTATCTTATATTTTATTCCATTTTATGATTAAGAGTTAATTAAAATAACATCAACGTTTATTAGTCGATTTTCAACTGTTCTTGAGATATGGTAATTTTTCTTCGAAAATTGTGTAACATAAAAAATTCCTATTTTCGATTATGGGCATGAAATTAACGTTTGTTTTGACATTTTAATGCGTGTTCTTTAAAATTAACAACAATTCGATGAAGATAAAAATTCTAACAAAAAATTGTTAAATTAAATAGTTACAACTCTAGCACTTGAAACTTAAAGTTGCTGGAAAATAGGCGCCAAAATTATCTTAAATCAATTAAAATAGATACAAATTCCCCAAGATAGAGGTGCACACGAGGCACATAACAGAGTCATGGCAAATTTTAAACCTTTCATAAAAAAAAAGAAACGAACTGCGCTTCGAGATGAGAATGCTTCAATAAGCATGCATTTCATGTATTATACTTAGTAGTCGTAATAAAGGTGCTCTAATTACAGTGTTTTAGATACGGTGTACTAATTAAGGTGCACTAGTTCTGCTCTAACTAAGGTGCAATAGCTACATTGCACTAGTTAATCAAATCGCACTTGCTCCTTTAAAGAGAAGAGAAGAAAACTATTTCCATGAGTAATTAATGTACATAAATGTCAAATGAACACACGTGGTTGAAGTCCATATGGTAGAAAAAACTGATTTTAAAAAAAAAGTACCTGTTTTTCCAGGGATAACTTCACAAATAAATCCAGATATAGATTAGTAGTTAGCAACATTGCTTCAGTACTCAATCAATCAAATCTATACATGTGCTTCTAATTAATCCGAAAATGAAAATCATACAGAGACAAAGGGCTTCGTTAATTTCGTGGTCGCTAACACAAGCGCCCATAATAATTTTCTTGAAATAGTCTATACCAAAAGCATCCGGTATTTAACCGTTAATAACGAATCAAAATTAAGCGTTATTTGCGCGGGAAACTAATGTAGATTTTGACTGCAGTAAATACTAACAACACCGGGACTATGTAATGTATTTTCCCCCAAATGGAAAATTATAATTATGCTGTAAATTAAGATAGAAATTGCGTAGAAATTTACTACTAAATGTAGTATAAATATCGACGAGCGAAAGCAAGAAATAACAGAGAAAAAGCAGGTTTAACATGTGCCTTTCAGAAAAGTGATTAACAAGTGAATAATTTCACTTCAAACGCAAAGATGGATCCAACGGCTAGGTTGACCATGGCCAACTGGATCACACTATCACTGCGCGATAATAAGGCCATCACATAACTTCTGTTTACATTGTTGAAATTAATTATGCTAACATCAAAATATATATCCTTATAGTAAATCCAAAATGAATAATTTCTTATTTTTTATTGAAATAAACTTTAAAAAAACACGAAACCGAATTTTCAAATAATGAAATAGAACGTGTAATGGTACAGCCCATTATCGTATATTAATATTATAATATTACCTCATTTTACATATTAATCGTATAAATTCTACCATATTAAATAATCTAACTAATAATATTTTATAAACATTTTAAAATATATTTGAAATCAATGAATATATTTCTGTAATATTAATTCACACTTAGTCATAACTTATATTATGTATTTATATATAAGTCAATAAAGGAAATATCACGGATACATAATAAAAATAGGAGAAAGAATATCGGGTTGCACTACAGCGGATTAACCCGATATTCTTTCTCCTATTACTTTCTTATACGTAGTATAAGGAAGTATTGTGATGATGAAAATTTTCGACCTCGAGATTTTTGCAGATGTCCACGTTTTGAGGTCCCCTGATACCAAAAAAGTGGTTTTTAAAAAATGTCTGTGTGTCTGTGTGTCTGTGTGTGTGTGTGTGTGTGTGTGTGTGTGTGTGTGTGTGTGTGTGTGTGTGTGTGTGTCTGTGTGTGTGTGACCACGATAGCGGTCAAACCGCTATAGATATCAATTCCAAATTTTGTATTTACGAATATAATCTCCCTCTTGAGAACTGATTAGATTTTGTACAAAATCGGCAGACCGGAAGTAGAAGTTTACTTCAGTGAAAAAATCGATATTTGCAAATATTTCGTCAATTACTAAGTTTAAACAAATTTATAAAGAATTCAAATATACTCAAAATTAAATTCGAGAAAAATTGTTTTAATAAAGTTTTTCGAAATTCCTACCGGAAGTAGGTCTTTTACTCTTATCGAAAATCAGTTTTTTGCGAATATCTCGCAAGTCATGCTTTCTAGGCAGGTACATTATGAGTATAAAAGTATTTAGAACATACTTCTAAATTTCTTTTGTATAAAAAGAATTTCAAAATTCAGACCGGAAGTACCACTTTTACTCTTATCGAATAGCGATTTTTTGCAAATATGTCGTAAATTATGCATTCTATATATATTTATGAAGAGTACAAAAGTATTTAGAGTTGGATTTGGAATATTTTTTGTATAAATGAAATTTCAAAATTCGGACCGGAAGTAACACTTTCATACGTATAAGAAAGTCGTGTGGTGGCCACACCTCATTTTTTTTATATATAAGAATAGTAACGCATAAACATCTGTGTTTATCTAAGATTGGTGTTGCAATCACACGGTGACTCAATTATGTGTGTGAAAAAGCAGTAGGAAGGCCCGGACTATTTAGAAAGCGGGGCATCACAGACTTCCTCCTATAAAAAGCAAGAATAAGTGTTCAAATGCAAGAGTCGAAGGTTAGACCAGTTAGACTGTGGGTCTAAAGGCGAACTCCAAATAATAGACTCCTGGATGGGTCGGCAACAGTCATAAGGATTGCTGTTAATTATAATTTAAATAAATAATAGACTCCTGAGAGAGCCGGCAACAGTCATAATTATTGTTGTTAAATGTAAAAGTAATAAAACAGTGGTTAAATTTGCATAACATAGTAAATGTGCAAAGTGTTATATTTTTTGCAATAAAGATATTGTGCTCCATTTGGCAGAGCAAGCCGATTCGTCACGTCTTGGTCGTGAACTCAGAAGTTTCCGCTAGAACACAACCTAGAAAAAAGAAGCTGGAAAAAGAAGCTTTAATATAAGGTATTATTTAAATGGTAAATGATTATTCTATGTGAATGTATTTTAATAATAAAGAATTAAAGATTATAAAGCAATTTTCAAACAGAGATGAACGAAGTAGATATATTTATATGAGTAAAATAAATATAATTGTTAAATAAATATCGTCTCGGTAACATAAAGTATAACAAAATTAGATATATTTTAATCTATGGTTTGTACGTATATAAACATGCATAAATCTTGTATGCAGCATACGTGGTAATTTCTTGCCTTTATTGTTTACGTTTAAATATAACGAATAATATACGTAAATATTTGTGTTAATGTAATATTTGTAAAAGTGGATTTAACTTATCCTATTAATGTGTTTTGTTTCCTTTGTGTTAAAAAACATTATATTGTGTACGATATTTCCTGGTTTGTAAAATATATAAAATTCATTGATTTTGAATTTAAGTATTATTTAAATTATAAAATGGATTTTTATTTTTATTATTTCTAAATAATGTTTGGGAACCTTTTAATTAATCATCTCCTATTAACCTGAATCGCCCTTGAGAGTCTGAACTGAGCTCAGTAGGCAAATTTATCTACATTTTATTTTTCAAATTTAACGTTAAATTTTTACATTAGATATATTAATTTAGATATAGGGGTTCCTGTTCAAACGTAATATAATTAACAAAGTGTTGCTGAAAATTAAGTTGGTGGGTAGCTTCAAAAATAACAATTTTACTTACATTTCTATTTTTTTCTAATAATTACAGCATTTTAATAACTACTATAGCATCTTTATTTATTCGAATAGATAGTCTAATTAGAGAATAAAAGTTGATAATGTTGACATATTCATAATATACCCACGTTTATTCTTCATAAAATTGTGCTAAATCAGCCAACAAATAGCTTAGAGTTCACATATTCACGTCTATCAATGCTATTTCACTTCAGCTCGGCAATTTTTCCATTAGAATTTAGAAAACGTTGTGTTTCCACATATACAAATATTAAAATATTTTTAATTTCAACCTAAAAATGCAAGAAATTATTTAAGAATTTTCCTTATACTATACTTTCGGATAATCAATTCTTATTGTCTGAAGTACCTTGACAATTACTTGCCTTTTAGCGCAGACTATTTTAGGAAGAACTAAATGACCACAAGTAGTTCTTATTAGTACTCACCGCAACTTCCAAAATATATAAGTGTGTAGCACGCACTAAACTTTCAAATGTTTATAGTACCTATTAGAAGAATTTAAGTAGAAAAAAATAGACAAAATCAATGTCAAATTAGTGAAATGTCAATAACAGGAGACTCGATATAATCCAATCATATTGCATATTTTCAGCATGTGATTTTTAGAAATGCTCAGCGACTACCAAATAGTTTATAATGCTTAGATGACGTTACTTAAGGATTGATATGGCCTTATATCGCGCAGCGATAGTAATTTTCACTTGGACATGAGTTGACATAAAGCTATTCAAAGATGTGTGCAACTAGCCAACAGATGGCCGCACCTGTATAACTTAAAAACCCTAAATTAATAATAACGTACATAATTTTAGAAAGATATACAGTGCAACGAAAACTAAATATTAAGAAATAAATTATTTATATCTGGGTGGAATTTTGGACCGTAACAGTATTTGAGACGGGTTTTAAGGCGCCCGCTCCGAGAACCTTTGGGCACATCCAACTTACAGTCCTGACTTAGCGCTGTCCGATTTTCATCTGTTCTGACCACACAACGAATTTTTCCGCGACTTTAGTTCGAAGGTGACTAAACAGTCAAGAAAACTGTTTGATCCAAGTGCTCCGTCAAATCAAAAAAAAATTTTAAGGGAATTAGAAAACTTTCAACGCGATGAAGTAATTGCCTTCTTATTAATGGAGGTTCAGCGTTGTTAAATAAAATGCATTTTGTCCACAGCTACATATTCCGTTAATTACTGAAGGTATCACGTATATAAGATAGTAGTTCGCAATGTCGTTGACATTTTCAATTATTTATAATCTTATCATAACTTATAACCACAAGCCAATATACCAAATTATTTTCACAATTACTAGATAATAGAGCGAATGAGTTGATTTTAATTCAACATTGTTATAAAAATATAGCACGTCTTGCAGTAAGCTCCAAAACTCTCTCTTAGAGAACAATCTCAAATTTAATTACGCAAGGTTTTTGTGTAGGCTTGCCGCTCTGAGAAATTTAGCAAATGATTAATGAGCTTGCATCCAATGTCGAGTTTCAGAATGTAGACATTCGAAATTGTAGGGATGTGTGTAAAAACGTTTTCTATCCGCTCGAAACGAACGTGCATATACGAGAAGCATTTCTGAACAGCAATAACAGACGCAGGAAAAAAGCAATCGAAAAACGTTTGCGAACATTGAAAAATTAATTTAAATATACCTACCCACTTTTCCGTAATTAAAAAGCTTATTCTGATATTGGAAAAAGGGATCTGTCCCATGAAAACTCTCAATCTCATGCTGCGGTAATTGATTGGATCTTCCCTTTTTTTCAATTTTTCATCATTAAAATAACATATTTTGATTCACCAATCAATTTCCATACGCGGGATACGCAGAGCACTGTAGAGAAAATAAATAATATTTCGAATATAATATAGATTTCGGCTTCATTATCTATAAATAAAAAAATGAGGTGTGGCCACCACACGACTTTCTTATACGTATGAGCGTTTCAAATTATAGAATTTTAAGAATTTTTTTTACAAAAATTATTCAAAATTCTATTCTAAGTATGTACTTCTATTCTCTTAATAAATCTCTATAGAATGCATACTTTGCAAGATATTATCAAAAAAGTGCTACTCGCTAAGAGTAAAAGTGCTACTTCCGGTCCGAATTTTGAAATTTCATATATACAAAAAAAATAGCAAATCCAGTTTTAAATACTTTTATACTCTTGATAAATATATATAGAATGCATAACTTACGACATATTTGCAAAAAATCGCTATTCGATAAGAGTAAAAGTGGTACTTCCGGTCTGAATTTTGAAATTTTTTTTATACAAAAGATATTGAAAATTATGTTTTAAATACTTTTATATCCGTAACGTACTAGCCAAAAAGGCATGACTTGCGAAATATTCGCAAAAAACTGATTTTCGATAAGAGTAAAAGACCTACTTCCGGTAGGAATTACGGAAAACTTTTTAGATAAAATTATACTCAATTTTAATTTTAAGTATATATAAATTTGTTAAAACTTAGTAGTTGACGAAATATTGGCAAAATTCGATTTTTTCGCTGAAGTAAACTGCTACTTCCGGTCTACCGATTTTACTGAAAAACTAATCAGATCTCAAGAGGGAGATTATACACGTAAATACAAAATTTGAAATTGATATCTACAGCGGTTTGACCGCTATCGTGGTCACACAGAGAGAGAGACAGACAGACAGAGAGAGAGAGAGAGAGAGAGAGAGACATTTTTAAAAAAACACTTTTTCGGTATCAGGGGACTTCAAAACGTGGACATCTGCAAAAATCTCGAGGTCGAAAATTTTCATCATCACAATACTTCCTTATACTACGTATAAGAAAGTAAAAATGAAACGCTGTTCGTTGGTAAGCACATCACTTGGAAACGATTGGACCCATTTAGCTAATTTTATTTAAAAATGTTCCTAATAGTCCGAATATGGTTTTTAGGAAAAGAAACATTAGAAAACTTTTCTGAAAATTCGGAAAATTCGGAAAAAACTGAAAGTGCTTTTACTTTCTTATACGTAGTATAAGGAAGTATTGTGATGATGAAAATTTTCAACCTCGAGATTTTTGCAGATATCATGTTTTGAAGTCACCTGATTCCGAAAAAATGGTTTTTAAAAAAATTTCTGTCTCTCTGTGTGTGTGACCACGATAGCGGTCAAACTGCTATAGATATCAATTCCAAATTTTGTATTTACGAATATAATCTCCCTCTTGAGATCTGATTAGTTTTTCAGTAAAATCGGTAGACCGGAAGTAGCAGTCTACTTCAGTAAAAAAATCGAATTTTGCCAATATTTCGTCAACTACTAAGTTTAAACACATTAATTAAGAACTCATATGTACTTAAAATTAAAACTGAGAATAATTTTATTTAAAAAGTTTTTTGAAATTCCTACCGGAAGTAGGTCTTTTACTCCTATCGAAAATCAGTTTTTTGCGAATATTTCGCAAGTCATGCTTTTTAGACAGGTACGTTATGAATATAAAAGTATTTAAAACATAATTTTCAATATCTTTTGTATAAAAAAAATTTCAAAATTCAGACCGGAAGTACTACTTTTACTCTTATCGAATAGCGACTTTTTGTAAATATGTCATAAATTATGCATTCTACATATATTTATCAAGAGTATAAAAGTATTTACTGCTAGATTTGCAATATTTGTTGTATAAATGAAATTTCAAAATTCGGACCGGAAGTAACACTTTTACTCTTAGGGAGTAGCACTTTTTTTCGAATATCTTGCAAAGTATGCATTCTATAACGATTTATTAAGAGAATAGAAGTACTTAGAATAGGATTTTGAATAATTTGTGTGAAAAAATTCTGAAAATAGTATAGTTTGAAACGTTCATTCGTATAAGAAAATCGTGAATTTTTTTCTATAGGATTTTTGTGTGAACTCAGACCATAACTCACGATTAGAACGATGAATATCCGTAATTCTTTTTTTTTGGTTTTGTTAGTTATGGTCCTGGAAAAGTTTTCAGGGAAAAAAATTCGGGACAATTACATAGTAACGTCGGAAAATTCGGAAAAACTACAAAAATTCAATTAAATTGAGCATTTACTTAATTTCACTATTTCGACCAATATATAACCTTTTGTGCATTATATGACACATAATATTAGACTGAAATATTAAATTTTAGTCTAGTAAAATATGTATGTAATTTTAGAAACCATAATGCGTTACAGCCATCAACTTGCGTAATATCCATCTTCAAAATGTAACACTAAGTGGTCTTTAGCGTTCTTTCTCTTCCACTAAACTTTCAACGTAATAAAATAGTAAATTTTATATACTTTAATATAACCTTGCCTGCTCCGATTTTTCATGAAACTATTAACGTCGAATAATGGCTCTTGTTGTACGACACGAAATAGGAAATTTGATTATGGAGTTTTGCATATTTATGGACGATAAGGGTTCATTCCGTTAAACTCAGGAACTATGAAATATTAATGAAGTCCCCAACATTACACAACAGTAGAACATTAATGGCTCTACGCTAGACTGTGAAGTAATTGTGTTTGGGGCGGTACCTAGCGTCTATTTATAGTATTAATATTAATAAATATCAATATTACATCTGTAAATGAGTTAGGTAGAAGTACTTTTTATAAAACAGTTTATATATGTATGTACAACTGTTGGGGATTTTAGATACGAATTATATTTATTATTGTTGTTATATTAAGATAAATTGATAATTACCTTTCATCTAAAGCGCATGTTACCGTAAATAGCCGAAATACGTTTTGACGAGTAATTAGTCGTAAGAATGCGCAGTAACTACGAGCATTTGTAATTTCGCATTCTTACTAGGAAATATACGAATTAAAATTTTAATTCGGCTATTTACGACAGCTTTCAGTTAGAATAGAACCCGTTCTGACTACACGCATAACAGTAACTACTGAGCAAGAATGAGCCGATGGATGGATCTATGCGCTGATTGGTTTTCTCAACACGCACTAAATTGTGAAGATGCCAAATTGTCTAAATGCCCTGTAATGAATAGAGAGGTATATGAAGAATTACTTAAGGAAATAAAACAAGCTAAACTGGCATCGAAGAAATCTTCATCGCTGTATCGACGCGTGAACCGTGTTGACATAATAGAAATGCGCGGCGTTCAGCAAATAATAGCAAAGTCCAAGAGTAACGAAATATTATATTACATTTTTGATGTAATCGAAGCAGGTCATATAGCAATTGGACATGGAGCTTGCGATAGACTTCAAATGGAAATAAGCAGGAAATATGACAACATTACTACTGAAATAATTAATTTTGCTATCATTGAATGAAGTCTTCAATAGTAAAAATCGAAGAAGAAGAAGGGATTAGTTTCTAAGCCAGTTTTGCAACAAAGTTGCAAGTACGTAGATCTTATTGATATGCAAAGTCAAGAAGATGGGGAATATAAATTGATCATGGTTTATCAAGATCATCTAACCTAGTTTATTTTATTAAGAGCTTTAACATCTAAACGAGCAGAAGAAATAGCTTATAAAACAAATGAAAATTGCTGACGTTCGGAGCGCCGTGTATATCACATAGTGATAATGACCGTAAATTTGCCAACTGATTTAAAACGGATTTAATTCTTTATGGCCAGAACTTAAAATTGTACATGGTAAGCCACACCACAGTCTCAGAGCCAAGGCTCAGTTGAACAATCCAATCAAGATGTTGAAAATATGATTGCTGCGTGGATGTCCCATAATAACACCTTTTAATGGTCAAAAGATCTAAAGATCTATAGATGTACAGTTTATGAAACACCATGCGTTTCATTCAGGCATAAAGCAAACTTCATATAAGGCTACGTTTGGTATCGAGCCTATGGTTGGAATAACTACATTGTCTTTGCCTATAGAGGTTATTCTTCTCTAGAGTGGGAAAAAGATTTGGACAATATTATTGGTGAGGTGAAAAATATCATGGCGAAAATTCATAGAGAAGATTCAAACATAGAATATAAAATGAAGAAGAAGAACCAGAGGTAATATAATCTAGATAACGTCACAATACCTATTCCCGACGTTGACAAAGCTAAAGGTGCATTCAGAAATATTATAGCTGTTGTTTTATTAAAGACTGATGACAATATATACCAGTAAAGTCTAAGGATGATGTTACAGATCATCTGTACACCAGATCAGAATTAGATATTTGTAAGCAAACATTTATTGACATTGATGTCGTAAAGAAGGATAAGCAAATATATTTACGGCATGCGGCTTCCATGTGCAAGTGCAAAAAAGTTTTATGCAATTCAAAATGTCACAATAGTAGCCCATGTAATAATAAATAAGTCAATTTATTAATCAACGCATTCAATAATCGTATTATATTATAAGAAAGAAAACCAACAATAATAAAATGCAAGCTGTCATCTAAAATGTTTCAATGACTAGCAAGATATAAACTGATCTATATGAATGATATACGACAACTCTACTCCAAATTTTTACGTTGCCTAGTCTTCAAATTGTGTAATTTGCGTCAATATTATTTCTGTGGTGGAATTGACTGTCTTAGATAAATCAGGACCATTTGATGAATTTGCGTTGATAATAGTGATAGTTCTAGGCTAAATTGTTCACGATTTCACTTTTACACATTTCTAGTTTTCATTATATCGTGCTAGTCCTTGAAACGTTTCAGATTTGTCATTTTATTATTGTCGTTTATATTTGAATTGCCGCTGCTCCAAGATAACTAATTGCCATTAATACATTCTTATATATTTCGGCAACGAATTTTGATTTATTGTATATATATTTCCAAAATTTTCCATATTTTAAAACAAAGGAGTTGTTCCCTACCTTCATTTGCAGAAGAACAATAGACATGCTATATTTCATTTTATTAAATATTCTACGGCAATGCGCATATATTTTTAATACGAAATGCATTAGTTATAGACATAAACAATCTGCTAATTTGGGTAAAGTAGCAGGTTTGTTTATACGTACTGAATGTGTTATTCGTGTATTATGTAGCTTCACAAACGTATCGGCAAATTATAGAGTGCTTGCTTTATTTTACTGAAAGGGTTTCTAGTTACATTTCAATTTATGCGTTTCAGTTCTAAATAAATTGAAAATAGATAGAGTGACAGCAGACACGGTAAAACGTTTGTAGATAGAATTAACAAGACCATGCTAATTATATGTGATACAAGTATGTTTATAAAATAAATAAAACGATACTTACAATTTATGTAGTAACGTGTTGTTGTTCTAATTAATGTGCTTAATGTGCCTGCAGTTACATTTATATTTAGAATACGTTGTGATTTTAAAAAAAGTTGGCGACAGTGGAAAATATAATATTGATAGATGATATCTAATAAGGCATTTTATTTAATTTTGAGTCTGAGTAAAATATTTTTTATCATGTTCAAATTCCAACATTGTAAGTATTTTCTATCTGAGTGATTAGAAAATGAATAGTGGATGTGTAGAAAGAATCATTGTGTGTAGAATTAAATAAGTTACAAATGTAGCACAGGAGGCAGGAATTATCAAAATATTACACCAAAAATCATTCAAGTTTATATCAAATAAATAAGAACTTATTTAAATAAACTGCAATATTAAGAAACCCTTACCTTTATTTCTTATATCTATTAATATGATATATGATGTATTGTGGTTCTGTTATATATTATTTTTTACTTGTATATTGTTATTTCTGTTATATATCATTCTTTATTTGTATATTTTTGACAATGGCCCCATATCATATGCTCAGTGGCAAATAAAGTATATCATTATTATTTATCGAGGTATGTATATATTTTACCTGCTGTCTTTTCATTTTTAGTAATTACTTGTTCGTTTGATAAATGGCTCTTCGTCTTAACCATAGATAAGATAGTACATATATACAATGGATACAATAATACCAACAAGTGATATTAAATTTTTTACCCTGTACTAAATAAAACGGTAATTCTTTAAATAAACCCTAAAAAATGCAAAATTATTTCTAACATTTGTATTGCCCCCTACATAGGCATTAATGTAGGGGGCAATACAAATGTTAGAAATAATTTTGCATTTTTTGGGTTTATTTAAAGAATTACAAAATCTAATGTATTTTACATGCGGACGACACATAGTTTCTAACTGTCGAAAAAACAGATAAGGAATTAGATATAGAAACTAATAAAGTCTTACAAGAACCAAATGCATGGTTTAAAGAAAATGAATTAAAACTGAATGGAAAGAACACACAACATCTGAAGTTCTCTGCAAAACACGTGCATCTACATAAAGTGTGAGATATCTGGGCTAAACTGTTAATTCCAAACTAACCTGGTGCTGTCATGCACCTAACCTAGCGAAATCATTAACATCCGGAATATACTGTATAAGAACAATGAAAAAGATTTCTACATAGGAAGCGGTCATATGGGTATATAGAAAGTTGTAGACAGCTCTTTGTGAGTGAGAGGATACTTACTTTGCCGTGCCTTTACGTATTAACTAGCATAAAATACACACAAAAACACCAACAGTTAATTTTAACCAATGGGGTGCATCACCACTATAATACAAGAAATAGAAATGAAAGGCTGATTCCTTCGCCTTAAGACCACTCAAGGCAGTGTTGATTACTGTGGTCCGAAGATATAGAACAAAATAAAATCTATTTTTGTTCAGATATATCCACAAATAAAATTAAGCAATTTTTGTTCGACCATAGTTTTCTTTCTTTGGAAAAAATTTTAAATTTTGTAAATTAAATTAGTTAACATTATACTATTTACAATTGTACGTATATATTTATGTTTTACATATTATTATTGTAACTTTCATGTAATGTTTTTATTACAGAGAATAAAACTATTATTATTATTAATAAAACAGAGACCAAATATCAAATATGTCATGTTCTAACTGATTTTTGACAGTACCAATGATTTGAAAAGCCTTTTATGTGTCTCTAATATTAATTTTAATACTCAACTGCTTATAATTGAAATACTAATACTCGTAGGAATATATACGAAGCCATGAGTTCACGTGGCATGTTACTGTAAGAACAACATGTCCTAAATCCGTCAGTACACTAAGATGGGAATGAGGCTAGCGTTACTTATCGGCTGTCTGTTATTACTAGGGGGCGGACATGATCGGTTTAAACTACGACGAAGTTACAACGGAGCAAAGAAATAATGTAAACAACATACGCTTACTGAATAGCATCTGTTTACGCCCGAGAAGTGTCCGAGAATCAGAGCAAAAAATATGAGTAAAATCCTTTTTTCATCGGCGTAGATAGTAGCGTGAGGGATTTTTAAAATGTATTACATTTACCTTATATTTCGCAAGAGAAATATAATTTTCATTCATACTTACGTTAGTTTCGTTTTTTCATTGTTTTGACTGTTAATTACGTACTTCGTAATTTTTGAAATAGTCTGTTTAATACCAGTTTATTGAATCGACTTCTCCCAATTATCTAGACGTAAGTGTGCACTGGATTTCGTTTGGTTTCATTAACACACATTTTTAGTTATCATTTATTTAGATCTAGAACGTTGTTTATGTACTTTCTCTGATATGAAAATGAATTGTCAGTGATTCCGAAATTTATTACAAAGTCTGTAAAATATCGTTACAGAATGCCAAAATACCGCACGTTCGTCAGTTAACTTTGCTAAAACATACACAGAAATGGTTTTTATGCCGAGAATTTCGATAGCTTACAAAATTTCGTTACATGTTTAAATGACGATGCTCGAAGTATTTTTGAGTGCAAGGAACTAACACAAATACCAAATTTAAAAAATTAGTTGTTATTCCTTCGCGAACACTTTGGAAATTTGCCTAAACAAATCATATATTTTGAAAATCGAAATCTCAAATTAAAAGATGGATTAACCACATTAGACGTGGGTTATTAATAATTTCAAAAGTAATCCAAGTTACTTCGGATGTGGCCTTCGGCAAAAGTTAGACGCAGTTTTTAATAGAAATCCAGATTTAATAACATTGCGGCAATTGTGTATGCTAAATACGCTGAAAAAAAATAATATTTCAAGTACGCACCTATAACCAGTTGCGATGTAGAAAGGACGTTTTCTATCTACAAGGATGTACTTAATTCAAAGAGAACAGAAGAGAAAATGAACAAATAATAAGGTGTTTTGTATTTTATAGATCACCAGCCACTTGTTATCCAATTATATAAATAAAATTAAAACCTCTTTAAAAAGACATTTCAATAGTGCGCCCATGGGCGATGAGTCATCAACCGTACGTATCCGCGCCCTAGTTATTACTCTAGAGTTTGACCGCTAGGCACACGTTTCCAACGTCTCTGTCAAGTTAGGGTTAAAAAAAACTCTACAAGTGTTAAAAGCGGGAGTTTCGTTCATCCTGATTGTAAACAGAACCTATTATGTTTATGTTTATAGTAAAATAAATATATTGTAATTTGCTGTAATTATTTTTATATCCATTTGTAAAAGCTAGAAGTTTCTCCATAAGAATTACACCAATTGTTAAGGTTTACTTCAGCCAGTGTGATAAAATAAAACAATCCTTGATTCTACAGCAGTGTTAGAGCGAGTATTTTTGTCAATATGTCAATGAGATGGACCAATGATATCCTACTTTATTACTGTAGAAACTGAAGAACATTCGTCGTCTCTTATATATCCATGAAACGTTGCCTGAGTATTTGATCACGCTGGTTAAAATTAATATTCACAATTGGTATGTAGTTTTAAAATCGTGTGACTTTCATCAATTGAAATTATTCTGCATCCGTCCACATTGGCTATTCATTAAGAGCCAGCATATTTAACGAATATAAATTTTCCTCATTACGAAGTTGATTTAAATCAACATTGCCAGAAAGTTTCTGTAATTTCAACGTGCCTATACCGCTAATTTTGTAACCGCTTCCCGAGAGACGATATTCCTTTTGTAATACCACTCCTATTATATATCGTCCTCGTTATTCAACGCTCATTATCTTTAACACTCTGCCCATTGCCACGTCAGTGACTCCAGAAGTTTCGCAATTGTCCCTTTACTACTTTATCTTATCCAGTCTGTCCTCTCACCATACCGGTTAACATGCTTGACATACTTATGAGCTAGAGTTTCTTGTTTTGAACGAGTGAGGTGTGTTTGTGTTACTCTCAAGTGTAGTAAATAGGACATAATTGCACTTTCCGATATAATAACATACGTGTGCATTGTTACAAGTAACCTGTGAGACACTACGGAAGTTTGTGCGAGAGAAAATATCGATTTTTATCTATTTTTAACCTAGATTCTTTCCTTTATTTACATTTATTTGTCGCCTCAATAGATATGTAAGCGTGAAAATTTGTACATTACTAAAGATGAGAAAATGAGGTTCTTTATAAATTAGTCTAAACTTAGTAGTTGACGAAATATTGGCAAAATTCGATTTTTTCACCGAAGTAAACTACTACTTCCGGTCTGCCGATTTTACTGAAAATCTAATCAGTTCTCAAGAGGGAGATTATACTACTAAATACAAAATTTGGAATTGATATCTACAGCGGTTTGACCGCTATCGTGGTCACAGACAGACACACAGACATTTTTTAAAAACCACTTTTTCGATATTAGGAGACCTCAAAACGTGGACATTTGCAAAAATCTCCAGGTCGAAAATTTTCATCATCACAATATTTCCTTATACTACGTATAAGAAAGTAAAATTTAAATGTAATTCTGATGCTATATTTGTACGGAAGGAGTATATGAGTTAGCATATAAAAGTTAATTGATCACTGATTTAAAATTACGTATTGATAAAGATCCTTGTGATTGAAATTTACGGAACTGTTCAAATCGAACACTTTATAGAGCCTAATACAGAACCCTGTGGGATACCAATCTTCATATACATACGTGAATTTATGTAGACGAAAACTATAACGCCGTATTTTATAATAACATTTCTATTGTAATGTAATTCACTATACAAGAATCAACTAGATATAGAAAAATAGCTACATTACTATACAGGGTGTATTTGAAATAAGGAGATAGAGTATGATAAAAGGAAAGATGCATTTATGTAGAATATAAATCCTAAAAATTGTGAGTCAATTACGACACGAACGCCAAAATTAAAAACCCCCGAAAAGTGTTTAATGTGCCGCCTATGGATTTAGCAGGTGTCGCGCCAGTTAGGCCAGACAGGCAACGTCATGAGTCGTAATAAATAATATTTTACGGAACTAAATAAACATATACATACATAGATACACATACCGCAATAACAGTTGTAAACGTTATAAAAACCCCAATGATAGCATTGCTTACTATTTCTAAACAGGTGTCATGCTAAGAGTTCAACAACCTTAATATGAAATATCAGCTGATTTGGGATAAAATTGATGCGTGTCCTTTATTCGATTTCTTTTGTTCTCTTTTAAAATACCTTAGTTTTCAACAACGAGAATTTTTTTTATTGAGATGCCGAGATTATTTAGATATTACATTTTCTTCCGCAATAAATGTATAGTAAGTACTATTGCTGTTATTATGATTAAATTCAACGACTTTTTACTTCTTACTTCTCACAAAAACAAATTTGTGTTGTAAAATTTGCCCAACTCTACTTATGAGAAACTTTTATTTTAATTGGACGCAAATGAATTAAAAAAAACATAATTTATTTCAGTTCGTGCGTTGTGTAAGCCATAGTCGAAACATCCACACGTAACAATCGAACGAGACTGACCTCGCACTCCTACTTAGTACCCCACTTTTGCATACCCTACAGTCGTATTAAAGTGCAGTGGCGCGACGAATATTTTAAAAATATCTTTGTAATTTTTAAAATTTGAATTTGCGCAAAATATTTTGGATTTGAGTCTAATAAAATTTAATCTTTCCATTAATCATACTCTGTTCCCTTATTTCAAATACACCCTGTTTAGCTTGTAAATACAATATAATATTGTAATATGTAATGACTATAATAATATGTAAATAATATTGACTATTCAATTCACCTGTCATTGTTCAAATATGAACCAATAAAATAGCAAATATTTACTTTCGTATCATAGCAACAGGAAATTTCAGCGATTATATCTTCCTAGAAGGTATTCAAGTGGATATTTTAAACAAGTGAAAGTTTTTATTAATGTAACTCATTTACTAACAATATTGAAGGTACAATTAGAAAAACTAACATTACTGCAGTGCTGCAGCAGACATTCTGGAACAGAGCTATCACTGGGAGTACCCGAGGGAGTACCTTTCTCTTGTAGCTTAATACCGTCACTATTACTGACAGATGTCGAAGTTGTACATGACACATTTGTTGTTGTAAAATTTCTTCGCATTTTGGTGATAATCGACTCGTGGTGCTCATCATCAAGCTGCAAGTACGATTTTATGGAATTCAGATTTTGGTGTCCCGTTATTTTCATCAGTTGTTGCTCTCCGACTCCAGCTTTCGCCAGAGATGATACAGTTGAAGAGCGTACCGAATGATTTGATATCTTCCTTCTTTTAACATCTAATCCAGTTTTTTCAGCTAATAACTTCACCCATTTACTGATCTCACATATACCAACTGGACTGTTCTTATACCACACCGCATTCTCAACTTTATCCCAAAACGGATTCGGTGTCAAAAACATCCTTTCTGTTTTCACATTTTTTCCTCTCTTCGATTTCAGTAGATAATACAATCTAAATAACAGAAGAATATTAATTATACCGTCTTGAAATTAAATATAAATAGGTTACCTAACTGGACACATATCGGTATTGCTTTTATTCTCTATCAACCACTTGCTGCCTGTCAATGATTTAGTTCCCCCCTGCGCAGTTTTCGAAAATACTGGATTATACTCAATTCTACCAGTTCTTCTTCCCTTGTTATCGAGTTCCTCCTTGAAGTAATAGGTGAAACAGTTGCTCCCTTCTCCTCCCCGCCAAGCTAGTTCGTAAGATGCTATTAAGAAAAACTTTTTCTGTAAACCGTCTGGGGTACTCTCATCTAATATGCGTATCATATTTAAGTATTCTGGTTCTGTAAGTGCCGCCGCGTTGCTGGTTCTTTTTTCAGGACACGCTTGCAGTTTTCTTCTTGTAGCATCCCTGGCGTCACGTGCTGACTTAAATATTGCATCAGAAAACGGGTTTACGTTTATTTTCCACTTATTGAAGAACATTTCTTGAACCATTTTCGCCGTCACGTTCCACATGTGCTTGATGACGCCTTCTTTATAATCGGACCCATCTTTTTTCTTCATATTACATGCCCACGACTTTAAGATGACATTTAAGTCCACAGGAGAAGTAGATTGATCCAGTTTATAGCCTTTTGCTGTTAAAAATGTACTAAATTGTCTCCATACTGAATCTTTGGATTTCTTCGTGTTCCAAGGGATATTTTCGCAAATTTCAGCATCGATTTCGTCTTCAGATTTCGTGCCAAATCTTTTCTCAGTTCCCATTATTTAGAAACACCAGTTTTTATTCAACGAAACGAACTAAATAGGAACACGATTCCAAAAATTTTAATGACAAACATAAATGTTTTTTTTGTTGACATGGAAACGTAATCATGTGTAACTAAATTTTGAGTCATTTTAATATGAAAAATTGATTTGGTTCATTGAATAGTCTCTCGAATACGATTCGTAGTCAAAGTTGAGTCTACTATTTTTGTGGTGCTTTACACTCATATCTTTCATAATTGCGAATACTACTCGTGCTCCGCACTCGTAGTATTTAAATGCAATCATGAAAGACATTCGTGTAACCACCACAAAAATAATCGACATAACTTTGACTACTCATGGTATTATAAGTGAATATAAAACCTAACGCACGGAAGGTCTATATTTAAGCAGAACGAAGAAAAACTATATAAGAAGTACACGGGGCCGACCAAAAACATAAATAAAATTTAAGTTCGATTGCAAGCGCAGAGATGTAGATGTCATTGGATGCATTGCGTATATTTTTAAAGGCAGCGTTTGAGAAAGTTTTAGCGGGAAAGAATTATGCCTATAAAAGCATTTTTACTACAAGTTTTTTGTGATGGAATTATTAGAAAAATGAATAATTATATCATTAAAATTAATATATGCTTTTTTTTTGCTTAGGGATTGCGCATTTGTTTTATGCGCTCCGTTGTTTATGATCTTTGACCTTTCTCTCCGGACATCAACTTTCCGGAAATCTGGAAACTAAGTAAAATTAATCCTGTTTTTAAGAAGGGTAATAAACATAATATCTCGAACTACAGACCAATTAGTATATTGTCGGGTAGTTCCAAGGTATTAAAACATTTACTCTATACTAAGCTCTTTGCATATATAAAGCCACACATTTCTCCGCAGCAACATGGGCTTACATCGGGCAGATCAACAGTTCCCAACTCGGTCGAAATAACACAATTTACTAGTTCTGGTATCAACTCTCGAGAGCATGGCGCCAAGGCGTTCGATACTATTGATCACACAATACTTCTTTCAAAGCTGAGTTTCCTGGGTCTTACGTCACCTTTCATTAATCTGGTTGCCTCTTACCTGGACAATCGTTCCAATTATGTTTACTACAATAGATTTTATTCTAACACTTTCACAGCTTTTTCAGGTGTCCCGCAAGGATCAAACCTGGGCCCATTCTTCTTTAGCGTTTATATTAACAATCTACTGTCTAGTTTCAGCTGTCGCGTCCTAGCTTATGCTGATGACTTAAGGATTTATTCAAGGATCTCGCCAGTCTACAATTGTGAAGCCCTATGGAGTGATCTACGTGTTATTAACAACTGGTGCCAGCGGAACAAAATAAAAGTCAGCGTTAGCAAATGTGCGGTAGTTACGTATACCACAAGAAACGGGTCATTGATATTCCTCTACATATTAAATCAAACTCCTATTCCCAGGCAAACACAAATGAGAGATCCTGGGGTGTGATTTGACCAACGCTGCAACGTTGAATTTTTTTAATCATATATATTTGATATGCAACTCCGCCTCACGTGCACTCAGCTTCGTTGTGAGGTGGTGCCCAGAGTTCATGAATCTGGACACATTGAAGATACTGTTTTACTCACTGGTGCGACCCAAACTAGAGTATGCTTCTATAATCTGGTATCCCTGTTACGTTTACCAAAACCTACTAATTGAGAGAGTACAGAAGAGATTTTTGAAGTACTTTTCGTACAGGGCTTGCGGCACGTATCCTCCTAGAGGCGTTGACTATGAAAGTCTACTATTGAAACACGAGGTTCCTTCCCTCTTGGAACGTAGAGTAATTGCAAGTGCCAATTTTCTGGTTGGGCTGGTTAGTAATAGAGTTGATGCCCCAATCTACTCTTCGCTGTGGTTTTTTTGGTGGTACGCGTTCGAGCGATACTTTTATGGTGGCTCGAGCTTGGTCAAATGTTTATGCTAAGGCTCCTCTCACTCATATGGCTAGGAACGCCAACCAACTATTCCCAGTTCATCGTCACTTAACTTTTATTCAAAAACCTCATTCTAATAACAAATAGATATGTCTCTCGATTTAACTCAATTATTCTTTTTCTTTTTGGGCTTATTGCCTTGTGTTTCATTTGCTCTGCAAATGTCTGTAATACTATTTATTTAACTTTGTAATCTAAACGCGTTGTGATGTCGTTCTAATGTGTTAAGCTTTCTATTTATTATTACTATTGTTATTATTACTATTATTCCTACAATATGAACCACTACTATGTGTATGTATCAGATCTTGAATATTAGGTTTTCTATTCAAGTTATGCGTGGATTTTCCTTCGTGTATCAGCTTGAAGTGTTCCATAACTTTATATCTCCATGCTAGAGATTTAATTTTGCAATAAATTTCGCATTAGTGCGTATGTTCAGTTGTCTTTTTATCAGTTAGATTGTTGCTTTCTATTTTGTTTTATAGTTATAGGAAATACTATCAAGTGTAAATTGTAGCCCTGTAATTGGTATGTTTACTATTGGTCAAATAAAGATTATTATTATGCTATTTACAGATATGTATCTGTTATATTTGCGGCCCATTACAATGCAGCTCATATGGTATAGACGGCGCGGCGTTTATATCTTGACTTTTTTTCATATTATATGATAATTTAATTGCCACTACTACTGCTTGTGCACTATATTTACTACTAGTTCATCAATAAACAACTTGGCAAAGACATTAAAATCAGATGGAAATCAACAATAAATTTTCCAAGAAATTGACGACAGCTTCTTGGTGAATAAGTTCATCAAATAATTGATACAGTATAGATATACAAAAGCCTTTAGAAATGCCATAATCTCTTGTTAATATTTAGAAGAAGCAACAATAAAAAATTCAAACCTCTTAACATTTTTCATATAATTCAATAAATTATGTAATTCGACCTAACTTGTTACTTTATCGCTTTGTTGAATAAAATGTAAAGTTATGTAAAATTTAGCAATAAATTAAGAAAATTAGTTCTTCCAACTAACATAAGTATGTATGTAAGTTTAGCTTACAAACGTATATCTTTGTATAAGTGGGAGATTGCAAAATACTGTAAAAAAAGGCAGTAAACTCATTTATGGGCTTTGACCATATACGTAATATCTGCCTGTGACAAGCTATTTGACACAAATCATTTGCGACATTAAAGTTATTATAGGTACTTTGAGAAAACAAAGGCTAAATCTGCATTTCAATTTTTTATAACTCTATTTTATGTAATTATATTATAATGATTTAAATTGTCAACATTTATAGTATAAAAAAAAATTAACGTCTCAAGAAAATTAATTTATGTTATACATATAAGGGATCATTCGTATATAAAATAGACGAATTTTATTAGTATAGTAGTGAAATGTATAAAATGTTAGATAGGATCTAAATCTAATGTAATCTCACTTCTTAATTAAAGATTTAAAAAAAATCAAAATGTTAGAAATATTGTCAAGATAAGATAGGCAACTTAAATTACTATACAGAAAAAAAATGTCATTATCATGAAAAATCAAATACGTATATGGAAACTAAGAACAATATCCTGGTTAATTATAAACAAAAATAGCTGATTTGTAAATTTTGACATAAAAGGTAGAAAAATATTGAATGAGACGAGAATTTTGGAATAAAGAAGAATTAATATAGAAATTTTGGTAATAAAATAATACATACTTAAGTTTACAAGTTGATTATCGTCATCTGCGTGTTTTGGGAAGTTGTAAGACTTGTGAAACTCATATATTGGATCAAATTGATTACTAAACCGGAATTATCTTAATGTTACGTATAAAATAAATGGAATTGGATTTATAGACTGAGAAAAATACATATAGGATACGTTTTACTGTAATAGAAGAATTCCATAACGAGTGTACCAATACCTTAAAAGGCTGTACCTACAATCCAGGATAGATGCATTTTGTGAAGAGGATCAGTCCTATGATGAAAACAGAATAATCGTAAAGTAAATTTTTAAACATTATTAAAAGTCAATAATTTAATAATCGTTAAAATCAAGCAACGAAGTGAAATTTTGAAGAGATAAAGAGAATAATAGAATTAATCTATCCTTTGTTGTAAAAAATGATTCTATTTGATATTATCTGAATAATCATATTTATACTATTAAATTGGTGATTTTCATTAAGGAGGAGAAGTTAATTTTTGAAATTGAATTATTGTTTAGTTGTAAAAAGAGTTTGACATTATTACGTAAATTATTTACCTAACATACATTATATTGTGTTTTGAATAAAATATTATTTTGAAATAAATAATAAAATAACTTTTCCCAAAGAATTCAATCCTGAAAGTATTATTTATTTTCATGCTTAATTATAATTTCTACCGTCTGAGCTTAGCTAGAAAGACAATAGTATAATATACAGCTTATATATAGCAGGCATTGCCATTTAATCTAAAATGTCAATCTTGTCATAGAAGCTTTATTGAAAACTAATATCAGAATAAGAAATAGAAAAGCAGACTGTCCCTTGTAGCTTCTTCTAGGAAATATTCGATTTATCGGGAACCACAACCAATATCGCCACATGTCAGATAAAACGTAGAAAGATGAATATAGGAATGTGTGAATTAAAAATGAAACTACAAACTTCTAAGCGTATATATCATATTGTAAACGTTCACTTCTAGATAACATATACTGGCACCTAAATTATGAAAAACTGTGAATATACTTTGAACTGTCGTAAATGTGTGAAGTTTCTTTGTCGCCATTTTATCGATTTCGCCCTATTTATAAGAGACAGTGGACAAATATATGGTACACATCATATGATTTTTTACTTTCTTATACGTAGTATAAGGAAGTATTGTGATGATGAAAATTTTCGACCTCGAGATTTTTGCAGATGTCCACGTTTTGAAGTCCCCTGATACCAAAAAAGTGGTTTTTAAAAAATGTCTGTGTGTCTGTGTGTCTCTGTGTGTGTGTGTGTGTCTGTGTGTGTGTGACCACGATAGCGGTCAAACCGCTGTAGATATCAATTCCAAATTTTGTATTTACGAATATAATCTCCCTCTTGAGAACTGATTAGATTTTGAGCAAAATCGGCAGACCGGAAGTAGTAGTTTACTTCAGTGAAAAAATCGAATTTTGCAAATATTTCGTCAATTACTAAGTTTAAACAAATTTATAAAGAATTCAAATGTACTCAAAATTAAATTTTAGAAAAATTGTATTAATAAAGTTTTTGGAAATTCCTACCGGAAGTAGGTCTTTTACTCTTATCGAAAATCAGTTTTTTGCCAATATTTTGCAAGTCATGCTTTTTAGACATGTACGCTACGAATATAAAAGTATTTAGAACTTAATTTCCAATATCTTTTGTATAAAAAAAATTTCAAAATTCGGACCGGAAGTATCACTTTTACTCTTACCGAATAACGATTTTTTGCAAATATGTCGTAAATTATGCATTCTATATATATTTATTAAGAGTACAAAAGTATTTAGAATTGGATTTGCAATATTTTTTGTATACATGAAATTTCAAAATTCGGACCGGAAGTAGCACTTTTATTCTTAGCGAGTAGCACTTTTCTTCGAATATCTTGCAAAGTATGCATTCTATAGCGATTTATTAAGAGAATGAAATAACTTAGAATAGGAGTTTGGATAAGTTTTGTATAAAAAAATTCTTAAAATTGTATAGTTTGAAACGCTCATACGTATAAGAAAGTCGTGTGGTGGCCACACCTCATTTTTCTTTTTTAATACAAATGTATTTTCATATCTAACTTTTTACTTTCTTATACGTAGTATAAGGAAGTATTGTGATGATGAAAATTTTCGACCTCGAGATTTTTGCAGATGTCCACGTTTTGAGGTCCCCTGATACCAAAAAAGTGGTTTTTAAAAAATGTCTCTGTGTGTGTGTGTCTCTCTCTCTCTCTCTCTCTGTGTGTGACCACGATAGCGGTCAAACCGCTGCAGATATCAATTCCAAATTTTGTATTTACGTGTATAATCTCCCTCTTGAGATCTGATTAGTTTTTCAGTAAAATCGGTAGACCGGAAGTAGCAGTTTACTTCAGTGAAAAAATCGAATTTTGCCAATATTTCGTCAAATACTAAGTTTATACAAATTTATAAAGAATTCATATGTACTTAAAATTAAAATTGAGAACAATTTTATTTAAAAAGTTTTTCTAAATTCCTACCGGAAGTAGGTCTTTTACCCTTATCGAAAATCGGTTTTTTGCGAATATTTCGCAAGTCAAGCTTTTTAGACAGGTACGTTACGTATATAAAAGTATTTAAAACATAGTTTTCAATATCTTTTGTATAAAAAAGATTTCAAAATTCGGACCGGAAGTAACAGTTTTACTCTTACCGAATAGTGATTTTTGGCAAATATGTCGTAAATTATGCATTCTATATATATTTATTAAGAGTACAAAAGTATTTAGAGTTATATTTGCAATATTTTTTGTATACATGAAATTTCAAAATTCGGACCGGAAGTAGCACTTTTACTATTAGCGAGTAGCACTTTTTTTCGAATATCTTGCAAAGTATGCATTCTATAGCGATTTATTAAGAGAATAAAAGTACTTAGAATAGGATTTTGAATAAGTTTTGTATAAAAAAATTCTTAAGATTGTATAGTTTGAAACGCTCATACGTATAAGAAAGTCGTGTGGTGGCCACACCTCATTTTTTATATTTATAACCTGTATGTATATTACTTTATGTAACTGAAAAGAAATAAAAAAAAGTCCACGTTTCCTTTGTTGTCATTTGTCTTTATTTCCCCTTTTCTGTCTTCATTTATTTTTATTTATTTAAATTTTCCAATAACAGAATTTAACACAAGTAACAAGAATAGAAAGTATATTTCCATGTTTCCTTTCTCTTACTCTGCATCATATCACTTACCTTCGAATATTTTCATATTTTCCTACGTACATTAGGGCCTTGTCTTCCATTCTCTGGCAATTCAATTTCAACACAGAATACATTCTCTAAGAGCTGATGGTTTACGTGCGTCCATCTTTGTTTACTCTCAAAGAAATGAAAATCCATGTCTAAGTTTGGAATACATTTCTATATAATCCGAGTCTTTTATGTCTACCTGAAATATTACCATGCAATCATATGAATAGGCATTAATTTTAAAATATACGTAAATAAAATATCGAGGTTATAAATTCCATTCATATTTTCAGTATTAATATCATGAAATAGATCGACGACTGACGCGGCGCTCTTCATCATTAAGCAGCTGAAAGAAAAGTTAATGGAATTCAACAAATCCCTCTACATCTGCTTCGTTGACTTGACGAAAGTCTTTATTACAGTACGCCTGGAAGACATACTTAGACTACTAATTAACAAGAGAACGCCATCCAATATCGTAAAAATAATCCGATAACTAAACACGGGCAACACATCAAAAATTAAAGCAGAGGAGCAAACTACTGCCAATATCCTAACCCCGCGCGGAATCTGACAGGGGGCAACATGAACCCATTCCTGTTCAAACTATTAATGGACGAAATTATACGGGAGGTCACGTCGTTGAATTTGGGCTATAGAATGAGCAGGAACAGAGTCAGCATAGTGTACTACGCGAACGATGAAGCAATCCTAGCGGAAACGGAACACGATCGGCAGAAGCAGCTCTTTAAATTTTATCAAACAAGCCAACAACTGAACCGACAAAACAAAAGCCATGACAATCGCTAAAGAACCAATCCGATGCAAACTTGTGGTGGAAGATAAACCCATCGAGCAAGTTAACCAGTTCAGGTACCTCGGACTTGACATCTCCAGTGGTCATGACCCAGCCAAATACCTAAGAAACCAGATTAATTAAGCGACATCGTCGCTATCAGGATGTTTAAGAGAGATAATTTGGTCGAATCAATACATGCGAACAGACAGCAAGATAAGAATCTACAAAACCTATATAAGGCCCGTCATGATTTACGGTATAGAAACGCGTAAAGAAACAAGCAAAACCAAGAATGTGCTAAGAGTTGCGGAAATGAAAACACTACAAACTATCCTTGGCAAAACGAGAAAAGACGGTACAAGAAAAACAGAAATCAGAGAACAGTGCGGGATAGTGGACGTGGTGAGATGAGGGAGACAAAGAAGAAGAGGATGGTACGATCACGTTAGAGAATGGACGAGAGCAGATTTCCACGCGTAGCACTAGAGGGAAGCCGGCAGGGGATCGAGCACCGGGAAGGCTACATAAGCGATGGAAGGACAGCTGGAAATCAACATCACAGGACAAACCATTGTCACGAATTCAGAAATCAACAGACCAGTAGATCTAAAACAAGAAGAAGAAGAAGAAGAAGAATATCATGATTGTCTAAGAATATCTCGTGGCATAAATGACATAATGACACTAATAACATCGACACGTCCAAATTTACCAAAAGAAATAACCAAATGTTTCAAAATAAGCTAATAAGTTTATTTCTGCTTCGTCTTCCAATATGTAAGGGAAGGTGGGATAACTGCGACCTAGTTTTACAACTTTTAAAATATGATCTCTCCTGGTTATTCCAATTTTGGAAATCAATGCCAATAAATTTGGTTGTATAATCTCTATAGTATTGCCAACGCAATAATGAAAGAGGTTGGGATCCATTCCCATTATTTGCTGAAATATTAATTTTTTACAATTGACATGTCAGTGGGCTCGAATTTTGTAGGGTAACTGGACCCACCATTCTCATTTTCGTACTATGCTACATTTAACTCAATGCAAGTTAATTGGTCCCATATTTGTGATGTGCTTGTTTGTCATACTAAAATTCGTTATTATAGATCTTATGGTTTTAAAGATATGGGGTTTGCAAGGAACATTGAAGCGAAACCAACAGATGAAAAATTAGTATATCAAGATTTATTAATTAAATATGAAATATTTCCATTTCAGGAACATTATACATATTTCTTTTGTTTTTTTCGATAGGTTTTTTCATCCAATAATGGGTGGAGACTGTGGCTAAAAATGTGAAATAAAATGCAAAAGGAAAATCCCTTACCTTTGTGGTAAGGGATTTTCCTTTTGCATTTTATCTTGATAGGTTTTTTAATTATTCTTAAAATATCTTCTGGACTATAATCTACATAATCTTCATTGTGTGACCATCGCCATGCATTGATTTTTTGGGTAATGAGTATTTGCCTCCACCACCTTTTCCACTACAGGCAACAACACTTGAGTTCCTTGAACATAGTGCTTTAATGTAGACCTTGGAATGTTATAGAACTTTGATGCTCCTCATTTAGTTTTTTTCCTTCCTTGACATCCTGGTCCGCCATTTGCAATGCAGCACGGCTATAACGACCACTATCGTCCCCTCTGTTTGTTTTTCTTTGATAATTTAATGTCATTCTGAAAAGTGAAACAAAAAATAATACAATGGGGTAACAGGGTCAGATATAAGGCCGTCACATAACTTCGATTTACATTAATGAATTTGAATCTGGTAACCTCAAAATATTCATTCTTATTATTTGCCTTCTGGTAGTACCCAAAAGAAATAATTTCTGAAATTATAGCTATTTACCAAGAATGTTCCTTATACTACATTTCGGATATTCAACGCTCATTTTCCGAAGTACCTTGCGAATTACTTGCCTTTTAGCGCAGACTATTTTGGTAAGAACTAAATGACCCAGAAAAGCCGCGTTTTTTCCGTGAGAAAACTGGATATGTAGTTTTCTATTGACACTCGATGTAACTTCCAAAATATACTAAATATGTAGCTCACATTAAATGAAACGGGTGAAATATGTGTAGTATTAGAATAATAATAAAGTAGAAAAGAATATGGAATAGACAAAATAAATGCTTGCATTCAGCAGACACAACAGTTGCGCAACTGTTCAGTGATCATGTCCAGTAGACGACCGCTCACTCTGAACATGTTCAGGAGCGGCCGCCATTTTTGTGAGCGGCAAAATTCTACGCTCACTTAGTGAGCGTATTCTGTACGCATGCGCCATTGATGCATTCCAAGACCAACCTAATACATAATTTTGAAGAAAGTTACTAGAAAAGTAAGAAACAACAAATTAAAGGTGATGTGCAAAAATAAATGTAGAATAATATTGGAGTTCACCCAGTATTTTATTCGAGGTTGGAAAAACCAGCCCTTACACTAAAAACTACGCCAAAACTGAATGCAGAAAAACAATTTATTATTATTGTTTATTCCGTTTAATTTGTATAATTTTAAGATATAGCAGCAATGAAAAGTGCCAGATGACGATCACATAAAGGTGTCCAGCGAACACTCAACTGTTGTGAAGTGAACAGTTGGAGCGGGAACGGTTCACGATCCGTCTGCTGAATGAAAGCAATGCCAAATCAGTCAAATGTCAATACAGTAGATTATTGATTTTATACAGGGTTATGATAAAGTAACGCACAACATTCATAAAACGTACAATGTTCATTTTTGAAAAAAATGCAAAAACACGTCAAACAGTTTATTTTATTCCGCGTCTTTTAACATAAGTCAAAAAAATAAAACGTCAAGTTTGTCAAAGTTATGACGTCATCAATATTTTTTTTTAAATATGAAGCTTGTTTTTTTTTTACTTTATTTGATAAAGCTTGTTTTTCTGCATTATAAAGAAATAATTGAAGTAGGGGTCACATAAGAAAAAATTGAGAAGACTTAATGGAACAAATTAGATATGAAATGACTCGTATAACTCCGCAGATGATCGAAGACTCTATAAATCAGGTCTACCATCGTCTTGGCCTATGTCAGATAGTGAACAGGACACAGTTTGAACAATTCCTGTAAGAAATCGTTTTGGTTTAATGGACTGTTTAGTTAAGTTAAATGTTATTGCTATAATAAAGTTTATTTTGTTTTTTATTAATTCTCTCAGTTTTTTCTTATGTGACCCCTACTTCAATTATTTCTTTATAACGCAGAAAAACAAGCTTTATCAAATAAAGTAAAAAAAAACCAAGTTTCATATTTAAAAAAAAAATATTGATGACGTCATAACTTTGACAAATTTGACGTTTTATTTTTTTGACTTATGTTAAAAGACGCTGAATAAAATAAACTGTTTGACGTGTTTTTGCATTTTTTTCAAAAATGAACATTGTACGTTTTATGAATTTTGTGCGTTACTTTATCATAACCCTGTATAATCCAATCATAATGCATAATTTTATCACGTAATTTTAAAAATGCTCAGCGATTACCAGTTTATTGTGCTTTTGATAGATAGCGCCACGTAAGGATTAATATTTTGAGGTTACTCGAATCATAAAAATGTCGTTATGTGACGGCCTTATACCGCGCAGCGTTAGCGAGAAACAGTTGGCCTTGATATTAATTAAGTGATAGGACATCTATCAACATTAAGTCGAAACGTTAGTAAACTGTAATATCAATAGATTATTTGATTTAAAACAAGTTGGTTTTTCTCATCCGCTAAATAGAAACAGGCCAGGCAAACAGAGGACAGCGTTGCCATCTATCTTGGAACCGATTATAGTACAGAGTGCTAAATAATTATAGTACATTCAAAAAAATATAGTACATAAAAGAAATAAAAAACACAAATATATTTAATTTTTATTTTAATTATTTCAACTGAACGTAGCGAACTAAACAAGACAAAATGCAATACAATTCAAATTTTCTGTGTATAAAATAAAACTACATTTAAAAGCCGACCCAAGTTAGCGATAAAATTGAAGCATTAGTTGAAATTAAGTTCTATCTCGTATCTGAGTCAGAGATGTCAGAATCTTAATACTTATTTTGCTGTACATCTACGTACATTAATTGATTGCAATTTAGGTATGTACATTTGTTATTTCTCTTTGCAATTTTAATCATGTTAACTTTACTAAATATCCTTTCACACTGGGCATTAGAGTGAGGTTTACACACGAAGGTTAACATAAATTTGGCTAAATTTTGAAATTCAAAAACTTCGAGAACACTTTTATATTGTAACAAGCGCCACCAAAAAATATCTATTTCTTCTTCATTTCTGATTTCGTGTTGTGAAATTGAAGGCAACTTTATCCATTCGTTATCAATTAGTTGTTCTATATCAACTGTATTATATGGAAGAAATCTTTTAGCAATTTGAAATATTGGAAATAAACATGGATTTTTATTTCTAAAACTATTAGAAATCGAATTTCATGGAATAAAGTAGTTTACATTTTTTATAAGTGGATCATTAAAACTAAATCTGCTCTTAATTTGATGACATGCAGAAATCATAAATGATCGACGAGTCAGAAAATGTGTAATTAAATGGGGATGTTTTTGTTACTTCTTCATTCTAAAGAAGGTTCATGAAATGTATGCCGAGAATGGCCGAGATACATATTTTTAATGTTTAAAAATGTTGTTTTATTTCGTAAATCCCCTTTTCGCTTAGAAATACTAATTCCGTAAATCCTTATTAATCTATATCCGAAATATTTGGCGTTTCATGATATTGGGAATAGGTATTAAAATAAAACACAGTGTACTTGAATATGTGTGTATTCCATATTAACGTGCCTGTAGAACTAACTCAAGAGAAAAATAATATCGTACATATATCGCATTTTGCCCAGCTGCATCTTATATAAAGAAATATACTGATACATAATAGAGTGCTGACATTTTAATGAGTATAACATATACACACAACTCGTGAGGTAAACACCACAGACCACACATATATTTGTGATTTATATTTTTGTATAGGAAATGCCCATGATGCATTTCTAACACATGACTTTCATGGTTCTTGTCCAAAGAGTCACTTTATTTATGTATATTGTAAGAAATATGACATTATATTATAATGTGCGTATTATATCTATTGTGAAATTGTATCGTACATCGAGTTGAAATCAGAGCTGAGCAATTACTTTACAAAAAGGAATTAGCAATTACAAATTACTATAGAAATCAGTAATTGTAATTAGTAATTAATTTCTTTGCCTTTTCAAGTAATTTGTAATTGTAATTGCTTGAAAAATCATGAAGTATTTGTAATTTGTATTTAAATACTCTTAGTTTTTTAAAAGTTCAATTACAAATTACTTTTCCAATTACTGGGTTGATATGGATTACCGTTGAGTCTCATATGCCTTGTCGTGTGAGAGATTTATTGGTATGCATAATCATAAAAGCATTGCTGAAAAGTTACGTAATTTACACAAAAAATTTAATCTCACTACAGAAAAAAATTTTGCAACAGTTACTGAAAATGCATCTAATTTTTTAAAAGCATTTGCAATGTTTGGTATTCATGAGTATAACCAACAACACATTCAAGATCACGATAATACACCTGATTTGAATTTTGAAGAAAGTGAATTACAGGAGATAGAGTTTGTTTCGATCATAGTTTTCGTAGAGTCAAAGTCAAATCAAAATGAATTTGAACCTACTATTACATTACCTCACAATAGACGGTGTGCCACTCATTCAATTAATTTAATTACCACAAAAGATATAAATAGAGCAACTGGAGGTAATGCTACTCTAAAATCGAGATTTACAAATGCACTTGCAAAATGCAAACTGTTATGGAAAAAAACTCATATACCAAAAACTCCTGAAATTATTAACTGATACGAGTATTTAGGACATACCCTTAGCTCCCCTGGAATCACTAGGTGGAACTCAATGTATGACAGTATCAAACAAATACTGGCCGTGGAAGAAAAACTTTCCATCCTCTTTTTAAAATTAGAAATACCGTGCTTTTGTGAATACGAGTTCCTTACTCTGCAAGAATATTGTGAAGTCATTGCACTTTTAGCAGAGACCCTAAATATTTTACAAGGTGAAAACAAAGCTTTTTATGGCGTTCTTCTTCCTAGTCTAGTGTCACTTAAAAATAAACTAATTAAATTAAGTAAAAAGGAGTTTAAAAGTGGCAGAGATATAATACTTCAAAGTGCCATTAAAGGTTTAGATAATAGATTTAAACATCTTTTAACTTTCGAGGATACCTATGCACTTTTAGGAGCAATTACACATCATGAGTTTAAACTTCGTTGGTTTCCGTTAGTCGAGTCAAAGTCTATGTTATCTAAACATGATATTAAACAACTGCTTATTTCGGAGTGTGAATTATTTTCTATCGGACAGTCCGAATTAATGAATGTTACAGATATTGATACCGATAATTAATAAGAAGGAAGTTAACAATAGCAGCTTATTTGATTTTAATGAAGGAACTGAAGGAAGCACACAATCACCTGACACTGAGAATAAGAATAAGATTTATCTTGAAATTTTACAGTATCTGGATGATATAGGACAAAACTTTCCCATGCTAGAAAGTTACCCTTTCATTAAGCAAGTGTTTTTTAAATACAATACTACACTACCATCTTCAGCACCCGTCGAATGATTATTTTCATTCGCTACTATGATTCATGCAGCCAAAAGACATGCCCTTTCAAACACAAATTTTGAAAAGTTAGTTGTAATAAAAAGCAATAAAATATACAGTTAAATGATCATTTTAAATCACCCAACCAACAATACTATATGTTTTAGTATTTTATATTGAATGTAACAATAAAAGATACATATACATTCCGAAGGTGACAATAGGTTGATTTAAGGTATATGTTACCTTTTTTTAAAAACTAGCCACTGATTTTTACGGAAAATTTCAATTTCAAGTATTTTTTTTTTTTGGTTTTCTTCAATAAGAATAATATTATTTTAAAGCTCAACAGTAAGATATTTTAAAAATTGGAAAAAAAGTATAAAAAAGGGGGTTGAAGTATTATTATGTAAAACCAGCCTTTAAAAAAGAACTGCATTCAAAAATACACTACAAAATGTGTGAAATGAAAACACTGAACTCCTACGCGTGACATTTCCTGGTTTAATAATTATTTTAGCAGCAATAATTTTGAGGAAATACATATGATCCCTTATACTACCCTAAATTTGTCCTAGTAATGTACCCTAAATTACCTTATTTTCATTCCTAGTTTTATGGTGCAATTTTTTGTTACTAATTATTGGAATCACATATTTTATGTTATACTTGGATAGTTGCTTTATTTGTTTTGTTTCTTATATAATAAATTACGTTGTTTTTTCTACAGGTGGGTTGGAATATGATTTCTTTCCCATTTCCTATTTTAAGTTCCGATTTCTATATTATATACAACAAAAGACTAATAAATAACAGAAAAAACGTTTTTCCTCGGATTTTATAAACAAATGTAATTGTAATTGTAATTAGAAAAGTAATTGTCAATTACATTTTATTTATAATTGTAATTAGAAGAAAAATTCCTTTCTTAATCTCTTGTACTTTGTAATTGTAATTAATTCCTTTTAAAAAAGAGTATTTTGTAATTGTAATTAATTACTATTTGAAAGTAATTGCCCAGCTCTGGTTGAAATTATAGTACAATTACTATAATTATAGTACAGTTGGCAACACTGACAGGGGATGACCCAAGCTAAAAGAAGAAAAAGAAGATTTCAAATCTATCTATAATACAGGGCGATATGTTTTAAATTTATATAATTTTGATATGGAAATTGAATTATTATTATTATAATTCTGAAATACCATCTCAATATATAAATCTGCCAGTGATATACTTTGTTTAAATGCGTAGAATAAATGTCAAGTCCTTAGTTTTCACGAGATTCTTGTTAGCCCAAGAAATCGATATCTCTTAACGTAGGTACACGAACAGCTTCATATATATTAAAATTGACATTCGCACATTTATTTCAGAAATACAATGTAAGCATCGTAACCCGATCTTTTGTCAAGTGCTTGTAAAGTATATATCATTCGGTTTAGCGTATTCGGTTACGTGTTACACAATCCACTGTAATAACCGAGAGAGGGCAAACAAGTTCAGTGTGTTCGGAGATCTTTCTCTCCCTCTCTCTCTCTCACCCTAACCGCTGCCTGTGTATATGTTCGTGCTGATAAAATGTTTACACACGGTCACTACAGAGAGTGCTCGGCAAGCGCCTCCAGTAATGTTCAGTTTCATCTAAACATTAATCATAGTGAATATAGTAGATAACCACTTATATCAAGTTTTGTATATACAATGTGCATAGAAGCGTTTAAATTTGTTAATGATTTATACGTCAGGTAACTTTATAAATAAAAGCAAAATTAATAGTTATCTACACGCGTAGATAACTCAAATAAATTTATTTATTTGGGTATTTTATTTATAATGATATTAAATACGCTGTGGCTAAATGTCCGCCAGCCATCTTGTCGGTATAAACTGAGAGTTCCGCCGGCCGGCGGAATCTTTTCGATTGTAGTCACGTGTCCGCCAACACGACAAAGGCAATATTTTTGCAGACACAGCCAAATGGGCGTATTTGTTTTGTCAAAGAACAATTTATGTCATCTGTATTTACCGATTATAATAAATAATGAGATTTACAGGCACATTCATAAATAAAACTAGATTTTGATCATGGCCGTTACGATAACGGTCGAATTTTCATGTAGTATAGTAATGTTGGGAATATATTTTTATTTACAACCATACGCGTAATGTTGGCATTTCTGACTTTTTAAAAGTTTGGAAGTGTGATTTTGTTCACGTTTACTTCCCGTCCTCTATTACTGCCCTCATTTCGCAACCTCAATGTCAATCACAAAACTGTCAACTCGATTTGTCAAAACCTTATCGGAATTTTTATCACAAATAATTGTTAATTGTATGATTGTAAATAATTGTTACATTAGAATTATTGGAAGCTTGAATCCATGTAGATAGGCCGCTCTGCTATTGCTGATATTATGAAATAGTGATTTCTTGCTCTTCTCCATTCGAGCCAAGATACCTGGATTGCTACGGGAGGACAGTTTTCCTCATTTCAAGTGGAGTGCAGTCGTTGAAGGCTTTACTACTCAACATTTCTTTTATAATCTATTCACCGAAAAAAACTGACATATATTTATTTGACGTTTCCGCTAGAACATCACAAATCTGACAACTCAATATGTCAAAACTTTTACCGGAATTTTTAACACAAATAATAGTATATTATTCAACAAGCGTGTAATGATGGCTATTACCCACGAAGATGAAATTGCAACACGAGCCGTCAGGCGAGTGTTGTAACATCTGAGTGGGTAATAGCCATTATACGCGAGTTAAATACTATACTTTATCCACAACTTAAATGTTGTTCAAAAAATACGAAAGATAAAGAACAATATTTCTTTCTACAAACACTGTCAGAAGTTGACATTTTGACACGGCAAACAAAAAATGCGATTTATGTATACCGCATATTCACAACTATATGTATATGTTTGTTCAAAAATACAAAAGATAAAGAGATAAAGGAACAACATTATTTATTGTGACGTTTCTAATACACAAAAAATTAATTTTTATAATAATTATTAATCGTTACATTACAGTTGCTTAAATTCATACATATATAAGTATATTTATGAAATGTCAAATTTGACACAACGGTGGAGTAATAAATATTATTCCATCGAAGTGTCATTATTATTCAACAGTATTTAGTAATGCATGGCATTACTTGATAGAAATCGCGTATTTAATACATATATTACTTAATAGTTGTGGATAAATATAATAATTATGGTTGTAAATAAAATAGTATACAAACCTCGATGAAAAGTTTCATTCCTGTCTCGAGATAAAGTTAACCTCGACGCTTCGCGTTAATCTCTCGACAGTAATGAAACACTTTCCACCTCGGTATGTAATATACTATTATATTATATTGTAGACTGCGTGCGCAGATGCTGTTGTCTCAGCATCATTATCACACGAGTGGTGGTAGTAAGAAGATGTACTCTATAAACATGTGTGTTTAGATGTTTTAGATGTACTCTATAAACATGTATGTACAATGAATTTTTTAAAAAATATGAAATCAATCATACTCATGAAGCAAGAGGGTTAAAAAATGGCATTTTTATGCCACATAAAATGCACTCCACTAAATTACAAAAAAATGTTATATACTACCAATGTGTCAAAATTTATAATCACATTCCATCCACAATCAGAAATTTAGGTTTTAATCAATATAGACATAAACTAAAACAATACCTAATAGGTGAAGCTTTGTATAATGTTAAAGATTTTTTTTCAAAACTGGTGCAGCTTCATTTGGTGCACTAAAACAATCGTTTGTTATTTTGTTTGAGTTTGTTACTTGTTAGTATTATTAATATTTTATATATACATTACATTCATGTTTGTATTTGTATGTTGACGTGTTCTACGCTTTGCATAATGGAATAAAAAATCTATTTATCTATCTATCTATCTATATTTTCGGAGTTTAACGCTTTCGGTCACCTTGTAATCAATGGACTACATCAAAATTAATATTTTTTTCCTAGAGATCTAGACGTTAGAATCGGTTTGTTCATACCGCAGTCAATTGTTTACACGTTGTTTTACAAGATTTGTCCTAATGGTGACACCTAGTGTTTAAAATATGAAGCAGTAGAATACTTTCCATAAAGAAGCTTATATTACTGACCATATTGCATTACAGCACGCTGTAAGAGTACTTATAACAACCGACATTAATATGACAGGAGTTTGGAAACCTCCAAAACGTAGGGAAAAAAGGTTAATTGTGCGAGTGCAATAATAAAAAACATATCTCTTTGACTTTATCAGGCCATTTCTAATTCTTGAAAACCAGTGTAATCATTTGGCTACTCCGTGACTCAACGGTTTTAATACGTAAGAAAAACATAACCTAACTTTTCCTTTAAAAACAAATGGTATTTATTGATTTTAGAAAATATTGAATCGTAACCGTCCGTTGACATACGAGGAACTCGTATATTTCTCGGAAAATTTGTCGGACATCGAGGATTTCACTGACGACCACGAAGATGACGTACCCAAAGAGTTTGAAGTGGGGGGTTTGAGAGGAACATGCAACATTTCTAGTGGATTTTGTTTCGGAGTAATATTTATTACTTTGCTATAGCTAAGTCAGATGCCCAAGACGAGGACGATTTGGAACAAGCGGGAAAGAAATTCCATGTGTCTGAACCTGACGATGTTTCCGAAACAATTATTACCGAATCACAACCTGGCCCAAGCCATGTTAGAGCAGCAGCTCCAAACAAACATGCTTTCGAAGATTATATAGGGGAACAGAATTTGACACCAAAACAGAATTGTTTGGAGGAAAGAGCTGCAATTTTTATGGCATTAGAAAAAAATGGGCCCCGATGATGAACTACAACTTCAAGCCGTAGATGAGAGTTCGATTACGGTCGGCCCATTAGTGATATCCGATAAGATAATATTGAGCACTGCCCATCCACGACGACAAAAGTTTTGCCTTTCTGCAGAAATACTAATTCCAAGGATTTTTCTAAAAATATATACAAGTACAAAGTGTATTTTTGCTTTTTTCAAAAGATCAAATTATTTAAACATTCATTCAAAGAATGTAGGTAACAATAATATAACGTAATACCTAATATCAAGAATTTTTTTGTTTTATTCCTCTCTTGCTCACCTTTACCTATAAAATTACTAAGTCACAATTTTACCATTGAGTCACAGTGTAGTCATTTGACTACATACTCCAACTCCCCAGGAGGGATTGGTGGGGCATAGCAATTGCCACCAAAAATTTTCAGAGAAAGAAATCAATTAAGCAAGGGTGCAAAAAGCAAAATTTGCGCTCCAGTAGAAAAAAATTGTGATCGAAAGGGTTAAATATTAAATAGTTAATCTGCAGTGATCTGTTTAATTGCCCCATGATCAATCCCACAAATAATATACTCAACTCAACCGAAATAAATACATAAGAAAAAGACGAAAGACGATGACTACATAAACGACGGAATATCAAGATGACGACGACGTAAATAAAAGACGAAGATGACGAAGAAAACGGAAAAGACGAAAAAGACAAAGAAGATGCTCTAACCAGGAATCCTGTCATGATTATAACTCTCTTATCACTCCTTACTAGCAACAATTCTAATGAACCAAAAAGCCGATGACGGACTGAAAGTCAAACGACGTGTTCACAGGTGGCAGAGAACTCCTAGTAATACCAAAAACGCTTCAAAAGAAGAAGGCGCACAGAATACAAAAAGAAGATGAAGAGAGAAGATGAACAGAAGAAGACGAAAGAACGTCGAGATGGATCGAAAAGAAATGCGAGAAGAAGTAACTAATCGAGGTTCAAAATGAGAACAGGAAAAATTTCAAGAAAAGCTCAATAATTTCAATTGGGCGACGAAGTGCCATCAAGAGATGTCAACAAGGTCCTAGTTCGAAAGTAAAACCAAAATAAATCGGTTCTTATCAAATAAGTAACGTAAAACCAAAAGGCACGTATGACGTCAAAAAAATAGAAAACCATGATGAGCCTAAAACAACCTCAACCTGTTCTGAGTACATGATGATGTGGCCTAACCACGAAGACGACGAGTGCTCGGACAGAAGTTAGTCATCCGGGTCGAATTCCCGCAGGATGGCCAAATTGTATAAAATATATTTTTATATTATTTTTGCAGACGCCATCCGGCGGAACTCTCAATTTATATGGGCAAAACTGCTGGGTAAGATTTGGCCACAATTTTTTTTTTCAGAAATGTTCCGACAGTTTAAAACTTTAATAAAATCACTTTGTAATTAATTAATTTATTAACAAGTGAAATACTCATACAATTAGCATTCGTCAAAAAACAGAAAAATGTAAAAGTGTTAACAAGCGTGATCAAGTTAAATTACAGTGGCTGAAGATAAACAGCAAAACAATTGAATATTAAGAAATTAAAACACATTATTTGGGTATTTTAATAAGAAGAGTTTCCTCCTCTTGCTCTTATTATAGCCTACACCTACATTCTTCCATTCACACCTCTTACCTTTTGGATAGAGTCTTGAAGCATAGCTTCCCACTCTTCTCTCATTGCAATTTGAAGTTCATGGAGACTAGATGGAGGAGAATTTTGTTCTCGGTTTAAGATCGGCCCAAATGTGGTCGATCGGATTTAGATGGGGACTAAGGCAGAGCTCAATTGTTGCTATTTGCACCTGTTGAAGATAGAGAGTAACTGTTCTAGCCATGTGTGTGCGATCATTGTCATTCTTTAAAATAAATTCATCGCCTATGAATGGGCCAAAGGGATGGCTTCTACGATCGATCTGCTGTAATAGTACCTCGATCTATAAAGACTAATTCTGATAGGCTTCAAAAGAAACACCAGCCCAAACAACTACTCCACTTTTTTTGAATACTTACACGATAGGAAAATTTATATTGAGCATGACCCTTTGCTTGTCTCCTTCATACTCGGTCCCCACCATCAGCACCAAATAAGCAAATTCTAAACTCGTCTGTAAATAAAACGCGACTACATTGTTGAAAAGACCAGTTTCCATGAATTCCATCAAATTCAAGACGGCGTCGTTACTCGGTAAGCTTTCAACTTGACTTCCTTCAACCTTCTTCTTACTGGCCAGTCATTTAAATTGGCTCCACGAACATTATCTAAGCGGTTACGGATATTACGCAGTAATATGCTTATTTCGTAATGTAACGCAGTAGATTCAATAAAACGATCGTCTTGTTCAGAAGTGAGTTTCTTCCGTTCTCTTCCAGGTTTTCGTTTAAATAAACCAGTCGCGTGATAACGTTTATACACTCGTTAAACTTAGGAACAACCAATCCTAAGCCTTGTTGCAATATGTCGTTGGGTTCGTCCATTGTCTATCAAAGCAACAATTTGAGCTGCATCAGTTTCACTCACATGCATCTTAAAGGTAAACATTGATTGAAATTTAAATTACTTGATTACTAATCAAGTAATTTAAATTTCGAAACACAGTTTAATTATTTTTGAAGAATGGTTTGAACAAGTATTACATAAATTGCCCGATAATGTTCACGTAGACTGGAAAGGCTGTCTACTTACAAAAACGTGTCTGATTAATGGCTGATATCGATGAACGTTAATGTCTCTATTAAAGCAATCATTGTTTACAAACAAGTATGACAATTTAAACACATTTGTGACAATTGCACAACCAACATAATAAGGATCTGTGATAATTTGGCGCCCAACAAAATAGTTCGTTTTTCATTGTAGCAAATGTTATTACTTTATCGAAATGCCACGAATGTGTATATAATTCTCGTAAAATACTCTGGTACTTGAGAAATACTCCAGCGATTGTGTTTAGTTCTTTTCCTAATCCGAAAACTAATAAAACACAGAAGCAAAACAAATCTCTTTATTTCTGTTTAACACTAAACCTCAAATGCGCCGTGTTTTTACTACAATTCTTTCCGGAACGGCCTTTGAATGTCCAAACGTAAATCAAGATACGTCAGTAAATATCCAGCCTATTTTCTTTGTGCGCTGGTCTCTTTCTTACTGTAAATCCATTATACTAACGAACTCCTCTCTACGTTTATTAGTTCTTTGCCATTAACGTGACTAATCAAGCCCTTTTGTTATAAGAAAAGATTATTTTTATGCCCGACTTTTATTATATATTAGGCGTAATTACTAATATTTTATTTGGTTTCAATTATTTAAATAATGTTTCACGTTACAATTAAATTAAAAACTGATTTTGCAAGTGTACGCGAGAATTTAAGGGTTAACGTCACGTGCAATCGAAGTATTTAAGGGTAACTTATACAAAATGTGATTATCGGTCAGGCACTCGACTTACGAATCATCCCTGCAGTAATGTGCCAAGCGCATGGTCAAGAATACCGCTAAAGTTACACAATTCAAAATAAAAGAACACAAAAGAAATGAAGATTATGGAAAGAACAATATTTAAACTCAATTAAGAAATTTTATAAACAAGAGCCAACCATTAAGACAAACTTATAGAGAAAATACAAAATATAGCACAGGCATCTATCATAATAATATGTAGATAATAATAGTCGCATTCAGCAGACGGGAACCGTTCCCGCTCCAATTATTCACGCCTTATGTGATCACTAGAGACTGGAAAATATGCACTAAAAAGTTTGCCAAATATGCATGCAATATGCAAAATCCCTAAATATGTACTTACAATATGCAATATGCACTTATGATGTGCATTGATTTATTATGTTTTAGGAAATTAAAATTCATTTGTCGTATTTAAAAATTGTATATTTATTTATTACAATAAATTGTCGTATTTACAAATTATATTATTTATTTATATTTCTTGCGTAGAGCTGAGGAACTGGGTACATAAATGGGTTTATCATCGACTTTGTAATAAGTTTTCAGGAATTCTTGAAATATCGGATTGTCCAATTTATGTAAAGGAATATTACAACCCACAAAAAGATTACACAAATCTTTAGAAAATGCTTCTTGTGGATTCTTCGAATTATTGAGAAAACTTACCTCCAAAAGTTGTTGCCGCTGTATATTCAAATTTTCAGAAACCGTTCTGATGAAATGTTGTGTTCAAATGTTGCACTAGTTGAAATTTCTTCTGGCAGGTAATCTGTGTAACAAATATATATTTTTAACATTCAGTTATAATAATTATTATTAATTACTATATTACTACAAAAACTAGAAAAATAAATTGTCTGGTTTTGTAAAGTTCTCCAGTTGTTTAAATTTGATTGATTTTGGTTATTTTGGTGTTTATGACAAAGAAATATTTCAATATTCAACTTACCCTTTTGCCGCAGAGTGTGCACAAAACACTTTCTTCGTCAATAATTTTTAGTGCACTGCAATCACTTATCCAATTTTTTATTAGAGATGACTTCGCTTTAGCTATCTTCGGCATTTTCAAAACTATTCACTTTTGTTTCACCAAATAGCACAGAACTTAACACGTTTACGAATGAACAAACTATGGAGGAAATTATTTCTTTTTCTTATATTGATATTAGTCGTACGGTATAATATACCTGCATTAATACCTACATTTCTGAAAAGGATTTCTTACGTAAGTTCTAATTGCCATGTAAACCGATTATCAGTAGAGTTAAATCCTATTTTTGGGAAAGTCCATCTCATTATTAATGAGATGGACTTTTAATGAGTCATTAATGTAAAGTTGAAGGAATGCAATCCCTTCACGTTTACACAAACAAATTAAATATCTTTAAATATCAGATTTTATTATGGTTTTTATGAAAATGGCGAATATATGCATAAATATGCAAAATAATTATGAAATATGTACGTGCATATACAGTTATGGTAGTGTCCAAATATGCATTATATGCACTAAAAAAATGGTAAAAAACGTATTCTGAGGTTGGAAAATGGATAAGTACACAGTATAGAAGGGATATACCAAAAAACAACAAATATGCATTTTGCATAAAATCCAGTCTCTGATCACCTTCCATTTGGTACGCTGCTGCTATATGTTAGAATTATACAGATTAAACTCGACTAACGCACTGATTAAGTGAAGCTAGAATAGCGTTAGTTTTATCAACTGAAGAAAAATAAATCTATATTTCATTAATTTTGATTTTGGTTGATGGTAACCATCTTTACGATGGTCCAAAATGGAGAATATAATGTTGTCCATAATAACCATCACTTGGAAGACCATAGAAGATCCCCAAGATCCTCACGGTCATATGACAGGTATAATTTTTCAAGTTTGAATTCATATTGTGTTTATTTTAGGAATATTGGTCCAGTTGTTAAGATTTTTCAACTTAATATCGAAGGTATATCCAAAGACAAATGCAACTACTTAGAGAGATTGGCGAAGGAAATGGAATTTATTCTAGTGGTATGTGATTGCGAGTCCAGCTTGTGATTGCGGACCTAAGATTGAAACAGTTAAACATATTCTTAAAGAATGTCCTCTAGCTAAAGTTGAATTTGTATATACAGATTTACATAATTTAACTCCATAGCCTGTTGCTTGAATCTTAACAACTAAAGACCTTTAGTTTTGCGGCACTATGATGTAAGTTTTTTTTTAATGCTGCAGGGTTTTTCCAACTTCCTAGACCAAATGGTGCAGCGTTTCAAAAGGTCCCTGCAGTTATGGCCCTTGTAAATATATTTCTACTCGTGTAATATTTTCATAATATTGTTTTTTGGCAGAGTCAACTTTTTTGATAATACCTACAGCTTTTTGGACTTTATAAACTGCAAGGAATTCAGTAACATTAATAATTCAATACAAATCTTATAAAGCCAAAATATTTTGCACGTACTTTTTCAAATCTTCACTATACCAAGATAATCTACTATTATTATTTATTCTAGTTTTATTCAAAGAAAAATACAACTCAAAATTAAACAACAAATTTTTATGGAATATTTCATACTTGTTATTAGATCCTGCACTAAGAGCCCGATCGGCACAGACTTCCCTACTCGTCACCTCCTGAAATCTTACAATATTATGCTTTTTAAAGAAACGACGTAAGGTATAATTGGGTGAAAGATGCTTTTTGTTCTTATGGTGGTTATCAGAAATCAGGGAATTACGATTGAAACACAGAGAGAATCGAGCCATTCGGAAAATATATTATCAATAATTAGGAGATCTCAGTAAACCGCGTCAGGGAATCCGAATCCACAAAGGCTCTAACTGAGCAAAAGAAACAACTATAGGATAATACTTGAAAATGGCGTAATAAGCCCACAAAGTAACTAAATAACTTATCCAATAAGTAACGCGAAATTCTAAAATCAAAATAAATTGTCTATATTCAAATTAACATGCTCCCAAAAATAAAAGGACAAAAAATAACGCCCTAAAAATAACTATACCAGAACGCAGGAATCAACCACTTTCGTCATAAACGAAAAATAATGACGTCTGCATTGCAAATTTCATAACAAAGATCATATTTAATTTATATAGGTATATCTAAATTTATAATTTCATTAATGTAGAATACATTATGTGTACATATATAATAATAATTACAGGATTATTTTAATCATTAATATGAAATAAAAATGATAATATTGGCCTTATTTTAGCCAATTTTATTAGAAACATTAACATCGGATGTTGGTTTACCTGAAACGTCGTTTACAGTTCGCTAGTAATTTTGAAGTTTGAGTCATTTGACAGCTTCTGAAGATAGTGGAAGCAGTGGTATTAAAGAAGAATGTCTGTAAAATCCACTATTCCTTTTTAATACATTTTTTATATATTACTATAATTAATTTGTAGAACTGAAGATTAATAACTTGAAATAAAAAATACATCAGTTGTCTTTTTTTTACAGAAGCAAAATATTTTAGGCATATGTAGTCATTATACAATATAGCACTGTGAGTGTACTTTAGACGTTAATGATCTAATTATTGACGATTAGAGTTAGTTTAATATTTATTCATGCCATGTAATTATTATGTAGTATAATGTGATATGTTGTTTGTGCGATCGAAATAGTATAAACAACATATCAAATTAGTATTTATTTTTGTACTGTATACTAAAAAAGTTTCATATTACCAGTAGTTTTATTATTTTATGCACTCAACTTGCTTATGTGACAGAGAGCGGCATATTACATAATATGTCATGTAAATGTATAAGATATGTAAATATTTTGAGTATATTTTCATTACAATTTAGAGAATTCTAGTTTCAAATCAAAAATTTATTAATTTATTTAATTGTTACTTTTAGTTAAATTTATAAGATAATGCATAAAGAGAAAATGTACAATATATGATATAATAAATTCGGTAGATATATTGATTTAAATTTTGTACTTGTATATCTACCTTTTATTACTTGCCTGTCACATTTTTAACTTTCTTTTTGTTGTATTTGTGTATGTTCTAATTTGAAGAGTGTTATCAGTAAACAGTTTTTGTATTATTTTAGTTCTTCATAGGTAGGTAAAATATTTCTATTATAATTAAAATACTTCAACGTCTAACGTATACAGCATGTGTCAATTTTCATTAGCCATAGGCGACCAATTCATTCAACACGTGACAACGTGGCACCCCTACTTTCCTCTCCAATACCAGCGCGACCGATATATGCTCGAAAATACAAGTTCGCTTAGCAGTAACTATTGGTCTACTGACTTGGGTGTTTGTAATGCGTTCAGAAATAATATTTACGAGTTGCAAGGATTTGTTTTTCTTTTTCCTTTCAGTAAATGCAGAGAATTATTAACTGCGTTCACGCTGCATGACACAAACAAAAGCGTAATTCTAATAAAATTAAAAAATAACCCTAATAAGGTAAATAAAAAAGGATTCTGAAAATAATAATAAACTACTAGATCAGGAGATCGCCGCGGCCATTTGATGTTTCCCGTTCCAATAATAATAATAATAATAATAATTAATAATAATAATAATTCACTTTATTGCCCAACAGAACATACATATTCCAATTACAGGACAATTTACAAGATAACAAATATATAATGAGTGCTTAAAAACTAAACAGTAAGAAGTAGCTGAAAAATGAAAAACATAAAAATATGAAAATAGAAAGAATAGTGACTGCAAATACAATCAGTGCTAAGCAAAGTTATTGAATGTTCGCACCGCAACACCCTTAACTCCACCAATAGTAGAATGAAACAAATCACACTGAGACGAAATGCTATCAAATAAGACGGCTTTTATTGCAGACTAGATCGCAACGTGTTCGCAGCTAAACATTGAATGATTGCCGGGATTGTTAACGGATAGTAGGGGTGCTACGTTGCCACGTGCTACTTGTATACGTATAAATCGCACGTAAACATTGAATCCCTATACCTAATGAAAATTGACACATGCGGTATACAAATCATTACGAGAAATAATAATTATGTAGACGTACAATTTAATACAAATATTTGAAAATTATTTACGTGTATCTTTCAGATATATTTCCTCTCATAAAGGAATTTAACGGTTACTCAAATATATAAATGAAAAATTGAATACAATCCTTTATATCGTTTTAATATTTAGTGGGGGAATGTTCAGAATAATCTGGGAATTAACATCAATTAACTACGCTTGAGGACACATTAAATATATGGTGCAATTATACATCATTATACATCATTTTGTTTGCTCTGGCATAACTTGAACTTACATACAATTTATGCGTACGAAAAGTTGAAGTCCCATTATCAGGAATAAGAGATGAATTCATAATTTTCGCATCGTCCGTGTTCTTTGTAGCTGAATAACAATAATAATAATAAAGAGCGGAGAAGATCTGAATGAAGATGTTCGCGATTAAGAAAAAATAAGGTCCGCTTTGAATTTGACAGCGCCAACCCACTCCTCCCCCCTATTATCTGTCATTCTTTCGGGGACCCGTAGCGCTCAGCCTAATTGGATCACCCTTTTCCATCTAGTCGTGAATTTGTCGCGGTTATGCGCGAATCTCATGAGGAAAATTTCGAATTAAGCAGTTAATTCAGTTCAGTTACAATTCTGATTTATCAAAAAGGATTACATAATCCGGAGGAATGCCCGGATTATGTAGTCGCCCGGGCCTATCCGTTTATTCCTCGACATATTCCATTAAGTAAATGAATTATTAATAAGGAATGGTTTCAGTTCTCTGTGATTGCTTAATTTAATTTCAGACAATTCGAAAAATACCAAAGGTGAATTTGGAACGTACAATACTTTGTAAAACATAAATATACTGGCCGCCATGAGTAAATGAACGCCCAGTAAACGTTGATATATTTCAATAAAATTTACAGGAAATATGTATTTTATTCATATTAAGAAACGATGAAAATTTCAACAATATACAGTTGTAACAATTAATAAGACAACTAATATTGCGTAGGCCATCATCTACTTCTTACGCATTCAGCTACTCGGTTAGGCATACTCGAAATAAGCGCATCTATGGTAGCCTGTGGTATGCCGTCCCAAACTTCTAAAATCTGTTGTCGAAGAATTTCTTTACTGTTAGGGGGTGGCTGTAAATTATTCATCTTTGGTCCTACCATATCCCATACGTGTTCTATAGGAGATAAGCCTGGAGACCGCGATGGCCATAGAAGCAGATCAATATTAGCATTACTCATAAACTCTATAGTGACCCTTGCGATATGAGATTTACCAGGTGTTCTATATATGGGATTAAGACTGTTCTCAACACAAGATTTATAAAACGACTCGCATTTAATGTTCATGGAATAATTAATAAAGGAAATCTACGTCCATGGCAGATAGCGCCCCACACCATTACACCTTGAGTTAGAGGCGTATGCCGTTTTGAAAAAAACTGAACATTTTTGCTTTCTCCAAGACGTCTTCTCACAATTCTGCGACCATCATGATACCATAAACAAAATCGAGATTTGTCGCTAAAGATGACTCGATTCCATTCCTCATTCCAATGCAACCTATTATTGGCCCATTCCAGTCGTGCAGTTCGATGATGTGATGTGTGTGATTTGTTAGAGGTAAACAAATAAATGGACGGTACGATCTAAGCCAAAAAGATAGAATTCTTTGATATACAGATTGTAGATCTGTTGATGAACTAAACCTCTCCATCTATCACCAATTTCTCTTATTGACGAAAAACGGTCTGTAAACGGTCTGGGACGTCCAGTCCGTGGACGCTGTCGCTCCTCAATATTTTCTCTACATCTTCGCCAACATAGAGCAATTGTAGCAACACTGCGGCCCATATGATTAGCGACATCACGAACTGATAAACCGGCCTCTCGTAACCCGACCATGTTTAAATGCCGATAATTGATGAAAATTTGCGCGTCGTCGAATAAGAGGCATTTTTTTACACTATGACATTAATTAATCCTGCACGTATGCTTTATAGTGACAATCAAGTAAACAATGCCAAATAAATGCCAAAGAAAACACTAGTTACTTGTTGTATATTGTTGAAATTTTCATCGTTTCTTAATATGAATAAATTACGTATTTTCTGTAAATTTCATAAAAAATATATCTACGTTTACTGGGAGTTCATTTACTTATGGCGGCCAATATATATAGGATATGGTATTAAAACGGTTTAGTTATACATACTAAAAGCTGTACGAGTGACCCACTCTAATCGCCTGGGTTGAAATATCTTAACCGAACCGTCAAAATCGACTCGAATTGGTTACACGGGGGAAGAACTCGTCTCTGGATACGGGGAATTAAAAGCTGTCGCTTGGCGTGGGCGTACAGGCGACTTTAAATTTCGGGTCGACGGAGAGATTTTCCTTCTTAGTGGAGCGTGTGCAGAGATATGGGCTACTAAAGGGGAGCGTGCACTCGATGTTGTAACAGAAAAATGGCTTACGTTATAACGAATTCCCGCGACAACCGATAAAACTCGTAAAAATGTCAGGTATGACAGACACACTGATAAATTGCAGAAGTTTCACTTTGACGAAGAAATTTTAGGCCGTCGAGATTTAGAGTGCCGAAAGAGGGTTGGAAACCAAAAGAGATTACTTTTCCGCGACGATTGAGTGCACTGTCCACGTGCCAAGTCTTTCGCTGTCGAAGGTACGACTCATTTAAAACATTTCTGCAGGGGAATGCGGTTAAAAAATCTCGCAATGACGAGTTGGCGAGAATGTGTCATTAATTCAAACGGACGTATGATTTTGACAGCTGCACGGAAAGGTTATAATTCAATCGAAATTGTCTAATACGATGAACGGTGTTGTAACGATGGAATTTGGTACTTATACAACAAAACGTAAACTAAACATACAAAAATGATAGAGAAGATATGCACATTTTTAATAATAAAGTGCTAATGTTGTGTATGTAATTAATTGTAAGTGTAGAATATCCTTTAAAGTAACTCGACACTTCAAACCTACCAAATGAAGTTTGATTTGCGACGACAGTCTTACGAAAATTGGATTTCAGCTTATGTACAATGTCAAACAATTATATGGGCGCGAGTGAGCACTCATTGTATGAATCATAATGGCAAAGATATGAAAAAATCCAGATTCAAGTGTGATATTTTACTGAAATGAGATACCTATTAGGTATGTATTTTAGCTACCAGCAATTATTACTGTTGCATCGTTCTTTTCTATATGTATTTGTTCTATGCCGAAGGTACTAATATCAAATAAAATATCTCCCATCCTTCTCTCTATATTACTATAAATTGTCAATAAAATGAAAGTGTACTGTCACATGTAAGTATAAGAATAACAATAACGAGTTTTTTATTTTATATAAATGGTCCTTAATACAAAAAAAAATAATTAACACAATTGCTACATTTACTTATGTCAGGAATGACATTCAATTTGACAATTAGGCCTACCAACAAATTTTTTGAAGTTTATACTAATAATAAACGTCAACTAAGTTTTGATGCGATGTCAGTTTGTGAACAAATTTAAATTGGACGTATATACAGCGTGCGTCAAAAGTTTTGAAAATCGGACATTATAAAAAGTATTATGGCAATGCTTGCGTTTCATAGGAAATTGTAATAGAGCTGCAAGCGGATGAAAAGGAGCCGGGCTTCAAGCTCGGAGAGATTGACAAATTCTATTAGTTATTTTAATAAATGCTGAAAAAATATGAAACTGATTAGAAAATTAGTTAATTTTTTAGTTGCACAATATTATCCTTATAGCTGAAGAATATAACTAAAATGTGTTCATACCAGAGAAAAACAAATGTTTAACTTGGATTGAAAATTCAAATTGCCTATAGCTCTATTTATTAACATGATGTATTTTGTAATAGCATTCTCTCATAAAACAATATCGCACAGATAATTTATTAATTAAACTGACGTGATTTGTTATAAGTTTTAAAGAATAATGACGAAAATGCTACAACTCAGTACCATGTGACGATATGCCTAATTTAGACCGACTTTCTACTGTTTCGATATGTTATTTGTGTTATTTCTTAAGTTTTGAAAAGCCTGCGTTTCGGTAAACATCTCTTCTGCCATCTTTAGGGTAGCCCTGCTCTAACACTTACGACACTTACGACACGTCCAATTGTCAATATGACAAACTATGTCATATTCAATCTGACCTGTGTGGTATAGTATTAGTTGACGTGTTTATAATGGTCACGAAATTTGGGATCCAGTTGAATAATTTGATCACAGCGCCATCTATCGGATCCAGATCTTATGATTTTCTTTTTTGGCACTAAACCAACATATATTGGGAATATGAGTTATACTGGTCCATAAATATAGAATCTGTTAACAGCTTGACTACTACTACTATCGGATCTTAGTATACCGGGTGTCTGTTTAAACTCGGCCACCGGCCATATCTCTGCAACCGTTTATCCCACAATCTCGCGGAAAAAATCTTGAGAGTAAAATGGATGACGGGAATTACAACAAAAATATTTTTAAGTTTCCAAAATGATCGCAAGGGGGCGCAATTCTCAAGATGAATTAAAAATTCGATAATTTTTCATTAAATTCTAGATTAAGATAGATTAAAAAATTTACTATCAAAATTTTTAGACGTTTTTATACAACTTTCATTTGAAACTTTTTGATCTAACTCCCATACGAAGGGGAGAGTGGAGGGGGGCATGTCTGCGTACAAAAGTAGGTATAACTTTGGTTTGCCCCAACGGATTTTAATGTTTCTGGGCTCATTAGATAGAGAATTATACAAAAAATTGAAGGATATGTAGCACGAAATAACGTGGCTGTCAAAGAAAATAACAGGGGGCGCTGTTCTCAATGTATGTATATTTCTTGTTTTTTCTTTAAAATTTCAAATGGAACGGTATATTTTTAATACCGTAATATTGAATCACATAAAAAACTGAAGAGAATGCTGGAAACCGGAAGTTCCTACCTTTTTTGTTGACGAAGATATAGTCATACGAAGACAATCCAGAAAAATAAAACTTTAAATATAAATTTATTTATCTATTGGGAGTAATAGTTTTATTTTAATTTTAATAGGGTCTCTAGACAGTGTATAGTACGTTTCCACTTGAAATTTAATCATACTCTTCGCTAAATGTATTTATTTCAATCTTTTTATCGATTTTTTAATTCATTGCATATATTACGTTTGATTCTCCTTTTAAATGTTTTTAAATACTCTGGCTATTGTTTTTTAAATACCATTTCTTATCCTTTCCAACATTGAAATAAAATAATAATGGTGAACAGTGTAGTTTGCTTTTTTTTTTTTAATTTTCGTCATACAACATGGCATGCACAGTGATACTAAATTACATTATGATGAGATTTCCAAGGTAGGCCATGAAAATCGAAATGCAAAGATATTAGTGTCACTTGTAGTTAAACTTTTTGTACGTATTTAGCAAATTAAGCCTTTTTGGACACCTGCACATAATTATTAAGTTTGTAAAATGTTGTATTCTAACGTTGAAGCTTATGACATGATCAGAATGTATTTTCAATGCTTTGAAAAGCATTATTGCTTCGGGGAAATATTCCCTAAATTATCCCGAAAGAAGACATTATTGAGTTTTTATTCGCCTTGCCATGTTCTTGATGTATATTTATTTATGGGGCAGAATAAAAGACATACATAGTTTATCACAAAAAGCCGAGTACAACAATTGCTGCCTCCGAAATGGAAGTAACTCTGCTCTCTACTAATCAATCGACAAGTAAACGTGTATTGAAAATGAAGATGAACACTTTGAACATTTGTTAAGTTGAAGTTTTTTCTTGTTCTTTTTTTTGTACTTTCTGATTTAAATATATTTTCTTTTCCTTTATATTGCTTGGTCAATATATTTTCCTATTTATGTTTAGGTATATAGTAGGTTCTTTTATTTACTTTCATTTCAGGCGGGGATGATTTAGATATCAATTTGAGTACCCTTTCGTTACTAATGAGTAAATGATTTGATTATAACTAATGCATTATATTATATTGCTTTTTTTCTCGTTATTGTCTACTTAGTTCATGAGTTATGGAAATTATTTTCGCTGTTTTCCTATAATTAGATCTACCTATATCAGTTGGGTGATAAAGATATATTATTATTATTATTATTATCATTATAATTATTATTTTATTTCAATATCTAAAAAGGCAAAATAGCTAGAGAATTTGAAAACATTTAAGAAGAGAATCTAATATAACATATGCAAGAATTAAAAAATCGGTGAGAAGATGGAAATAAATACATTTATGGAAGACTATGATGAAAATTCAAGTGAAAGCGAACTGGACACTTCCTAGTGACATTTAAAACTAAAATAAAGTTATTACTCACAATAAATAAATAAAAATATATTAAAAATTGTTTATTTTTTTTGGATTGCCTTCGTATGACTATATCTTCGTCAAGCAAAAAGGTAGCAACTTCCGGTCTTCATCATTCTCTTCAGTTTTTTATGTGCTTCAATACTACGGCATTAAAAATATACCGTTCCAATTGAAATTTTAAAGAAAAAACAAGAAATATACGTACATTGAGAACAGCGCCCCCTGTTATTTTTTTTGACAACCATGTTATTTCCTGCTACATATCCTTCAATTCTTTGTAAAATTCTCTATCTAATGAGCCCAGAAACATTAAAGTCCGTTGGGGCAAACCAAAGTTATACCTACTTTTGTACGCAGACATACCCCCCTCCGTTCTCCCTTTCGTATGGGAGTTAGAGCAAAAAGTTTCAAATGAAAGTAGTATAAAAACGTCTAAAGATTATGCCAATAAATTTTTTAATCTATCTTAATCTAGAATTTAATGAAAAATTATCGAATTTTTAATTCATCTTGAGAATTGCGCCCCCTTGCGATCATTTTGGAAACTTAAAAATATTTTTGTTGTAATTCCCGTTATCTATTTTACTATCAAGATTTTTTCCGCGAGGTTGTACGATAAACGGTTGCCTAGATATGGCCGGTGACCGAGCTTAAACAGACACCCGGTATATGAACCATCATCTTGACAAAACAAATATATTGTGTGAATATGACCTTAATCGGTCAATTAAATTTAACTTTGATATCCTGTATCAATTTTATTTCGTATTTTATGCAATGTTCAAGTATTGGTAAAAACTACGAGGGTCAGTCAATAACTAATGCCTCCCATTTTTATGCTTTTATTGTCAAGAATTCAATTCTATAGGTTGAAAATCACAATATTGATGATTAATTTACCACTTTTCAATATAATCTGCGTCCATTTTCACAGTTTTGGTCCATCTTTTAACAAGGACATGTATACCAATGTGGTAAAAAGCACGGTGCTGGTTCCTAAGCTATTGACGCACAAACTTTTTCACGGCCTCCTCATCTTCAACGTGAATCTCACGTTGAACTTCGTTCAGCGGCTCGAACAGATGGAAATCTGATGGTGCCAGGTCAGGACTGTATGGGGGATGAGACAAGACTTCCCATCCAGGTTTCTCTTTCTCTTCAAAGTGAATCTCACGTTGAACTTCGTTCAGCGGCTCGAACAGATGGAAATCTGATGGTGCCAGGTCAGGACTGTATGGGGGATGAGACAAGACTTCCCATCCAGTTTTCTCATTCTCTTCAGTTGTTTGACGACTGGTCTGTGGTCTTGCATTGTCATGCAAAAGAAAAACATCCAGCGCTGCTTGTGAGACTATTGTTTTTCTCGTTTTTTTATTCCGGTCGCTCAACATTCTTGGTACCCACCTTGCACACACCTTCGAATACCCCAGTTGTTGAGTAATCGTCAGCACACTCCCTTTACTGAGCGAGAAAATGCGACACAATTCATCTGCAGTCATTCGGCCGTAACCACGAATGATGTCATCGACTCGCTGAATGTTGCCTGTAGTCACTGCAGTTAACAGCCTGCCGCTCCACTTTTCGTCAGCTAACGGTGTTTGTCCTTCAGCTTCAGCTTCATTACAGCGGCGAACCTATCGTCTAACAGTGCTGACGTCCACTGTTCCATCACCGTACACATTTTTTAGTCTTTCGTAAATGCGAATGGAACTTACACCTTCTACATTGAAGAATTCAATTACAGAACGCTGTCTAATACGAACATCGATGTCGGCCATTTTGCAAGTGACTGCAGTGCTGCCATTTGTAGAAAGTTACTATTTCAGTGGATTGTTGAAGAAGGTTTGAGGAATAGCGTCAAATTCTTGTTTTTCACTTAAGGCTGGACGCCCGCTTCAAGCTGAGTTCGATTTGAAATGGGCGTACCACTGCTTTTCGTGCAAATGTAAATAAAAGACAAATGTTTAAGGGTCCGCGTGCTCTGTCTTATGCTGAGGAAAAAGATAGAGAAAAGAACTTGTCACCTAATCTAATCTGCCTGTAATTTATGGCTGCGTTATGGTCTCAGATAATCGCCGGTTGGCCCACATGTTTGGCAATCGGGAAGCAACCGCCCCTAAATTATACAATCTATATTTTCTCAAACACACAAAAAAAGTGAAGCTGGATATGTAAAATCACCTGCCGGATTCAAATTTTGAGTTGGAAAATAAAATCGAAATCGCAAAAAGGTCGAAAAATCGTTTTTTGTGTAAATTTTAAAATTTTCATTTTCTTCAATTATTAATACTTATCTCGTGATATCTCAGCAATGCAGAGAGCTAGGGATCTGTTTTTTTTAAGGTTATACCCTAAAGTATTTAGATGATACTAGTGTTTTAGATTTTTCTTTATGGTGTGTAAATTTTATAAAAAAAAAAGTTTTAGTAGACCACCAATTTGTGTAAGATATTTTTCAGCTATCGAGTAACTAATCTTATTTTTCAGAATTTACCCATATATATGTGAAACAAAATAAAGCCAACATTCCAAAATTATTTTTTGTGCAAGAAATAAATTTCTAGATCGTTTCAGAAGCAAATTATTGCGAGTCAAATATAATAATTATACCTACTCCCTGCCCGCAAGCCGTGTGAGTCCTAGCATGCGCTTCTAGCAGGTATAGCGTTAGAGACGGGAAGAGATATTGCTTTTACTTTCTGATACGTAGTATAAGGACGTATTGTGACGCTGACACTGTATATGTACACTATATTGTAAAGAAAATATCAACGGTTTCGATAAAATAATGTCCGAGTAACGATTACTTTCTTAACATACACCGATATCAGAAGTATCTTACAAACTGCGTAGAAACTGCCCGAAATGGTAGGCGGAGCTACCTCTCGACACAATGTGCGAGCGTACCACATACTCTATTTGATTTCAGTGAATTTCGCCCAAATTTCAAAATTTTGTTTTCCGTTTCGTGACCTTATTTTTAAAAATTAAGAAAAAATGAAATTTATGTATTGCTGTTGAGTGTTACATAATTTTAAATAAAGGCTTGTTTTTTGAAATTTCTTACATTTTTATTTTTATTTAGGGCCCTTTGGACAATTTCGAAGAAATTACGATTTATCCATTGAAAGGCATTGTTTTCTTAAATTAGCGTGTAAATTCGGTAAGGTTTTCATGAAAAATACGATTAGGAAATGGGAAAAACGATTTCGAGGCCGGGCGTATAGCCTTAACTAACTTTATTTAGATAGAAAAAAATAGGAGGCATTAAATATTGACTGATCCTTGTATGTTTCAATAATTTAAGATTTACGACGTCACGGTTTTAGATGAGTTATGATTTGTATATTGTATTTAATTGAATACCATGCCCGATAAAACACAAAAATCAACCATTCGAAGCGTTTTTCCTATAAACCGTCTCTGAGTTTTTAACAATTCTATATCAATAGTAATATGTCTGTAAATGTTGTGATTTTTTATGTAAGAGTGAAAATTCATTCATAACTGGAAGAATAAAAATATTTTTTCATTAAATAAAAATTCTCTGGCGTCATAACTATTATATTGATAATTTTTATATTATTTCTAGTTATAAAACACTCAATAAAAAAAATCGAACTCTTCCAGAGTTTTACTTACAGTTCGCAGTCACGCCAAGCAGTACGTGTGTGTGTTTTATATCTATAGATATCTAAGTATATATCACCGTACGTCATTAATAAAACAGCGATTTTCATGTATCCCGTAAGTTAATTTATCACAGCTGCCAATACCCGTGCCAGAGAAGTCACTCAAGTAAAAATTAAATTAGCCCAACACGAAAATGATTACAAGGGACAATCTAAAAGCCTGCTTCATATCTAACTAATTTATGTCAATAGAGTCAAATGTTAAATCCAGGAGTGGAATGGGTAGAAGGGTGCTATCGCAAGTACTTTTCAAAACCGGAAATAAATATCGTGTGTCCGCAATTGGCTGAAAGTTGTTCAAATTATCGATGAGTAGAAAACTCGGAAAACCTTTCTAAATCACACAAATTCTTAATTATTTTGCAATAGTTCGCGTAATATACATAATACGATAAATGAAATGTAAATTAGCCTGTTATGTAAATCTTAATGTTTTACTTTGAGGATTCTCAACAAATTTTCTAAAACGTTGATATTACTTTCTAAAAAAAAGTTGACGTCATTTTGATAAAAAAAGATATCTGATATTAGCAACAATCAATAAACAAAATCACATGGACAATTATTTGTTAGATATAAAGGCCTATTTCTACATTCCAAGTACAGTTATAAATAACATATATAAGACTATGCATTAGGGTGGTCCCTATTATTAAGAAAAAAAAATTTTTTCTTTTATTTTACGGGGCACCCCAAAATTTGATTATATACCTTAAAAAAAAATTCAGTATTTTTTTCATAATTTTTAAATAACTTTTAAAGGTCGCTACCAAGGTTTGAATATTAAACAAATACTCAAAATTTCTGAATTAGTTAGAATTTTTTATTCATAAGTCAGGACGTCAAAAGTGTAAAATTATTGTTATTGTTACAAATTAAGACATATTATCAAAACATTAAAATCCTTTATTAAAAAGATACAAGGGTTGATTTGTTAGTGTTAGGGTATCTTTTCCTATACTCCTTCACCAATAAAAGCAAATATTTTGTTCTTCATCGGTTGTGATCAATTTATTATACTCTTGAATTAATGCAACACTACGCTCAGCTATATCGTTCACTACTCGCATAGAGTGAACGATTTTTTTTGCAGCCACAAAATCAGCATCATCGTTCCAAGTTTCCACATCTTTATTCAAAAACTTTGATGAGATACCCAGAATTTGGAAAAATCGCAAAGAGTTGCTAGTTACGAAGTCCTCAATGTTTTTTTCGTCGATGTGCTCGATGTCAATGTTTATTCTTTTTGGGCAATCTTCTATGGCTTCAATTTTTAGTGCATCTACCATTTTCTTTTTATCTTGTACTGGAAGTTCGTCGTCGAAAAATGCAAAAGACACCAGTTCCTCCGACAAATACCACAAATGGCCCAGTATTTTTTTTAGGGCAACAGTAGCCATTTTTTGATTTATTTTTTCAAAGGCTGTAAGATCTTTCAATAATTGTAAGTAGTTTCTTGGTGCTGACCATCCGGTAGAGGCTTGAAACCAATATTTTACATATATTATCACTGTGAAAATGCTTATTTCTCTTACAGCTTTCTCTTCGTTTTTTGACTGTTTAAACTGATGTTTAAATAGGAAAATTTTCAAACAGTACAAAGCCCTTGCCATCCATCTAGCTCGATGTATACCAGCAGGTTTCCTAAATGAAACACCTTTTTCGGGAACTCCTCCTAAGAAAATGATTGTGAGATTCAATAATTCCCTGTAGTCATCTCGAGGTTGATGTGCTTGTAATTGTTTTTTTGCAAAAGAAATTCTGTCTGCGGCGGATTCGACAAGGATACTTGATTCGGTGTCATAAGTAGTTGATTTGTAGTCGCTTTGGTCAATGCTGACCCAATTTTTCTTAAACCTTTTGAATAATTGAATATCAGGACTACTAGACGAACCGAGCGATTGATCCACTACAGCTGATAACATAATTTCCATTATATGATGGCGACATGCAAGCCAAAGCATGTCTTTCTCCATTTTTCGCTCTAAAAGAACACAAACTCCATTTCTTAAACCAGTGTTTACAGCAGTTGTATCAAAACACAAACTACTTACTTTATCGCTCAAATTCCATAAATTTATTGTTTCGTAGATAACTGACGCACTTGCTTCACTTGCTCCATGTTCCAGTTTTGGAACTGCTAGAAGTTGATCAATCCCATCTCCCGATACCAAAATTGGCAGCCGATCCACAGTTTCCTGCCCAGTAATATCTTCAATTAACTTGCCATCCCAGTGAATTGTTAATGGCAAATTAGGTTTGAACTCGCTTTTGAGAGACTCTGCAACTGCTTTTCGATTTTTCAAACGGTGCCGACGAATGGAAGATCTGTTGACATTAAAGTCTGATGGATCACATCCAGCACTTTTCAAAGTAGATGTTACGACCATGGTTGCTTTTCTGTCACTCAATATAGAGACATCAAGACTAGAAGCTAATGGGCCGCTAATAATGTCTTTTCGAGCTCGTTTTTGGGGTGGTTGCACTTTCGGAGATTCTGATGGAACTTCTAAATCAGTTGTACTTGTTTCTTCGCTGGTGCTGGTAGATGACGACGAAAGAAATGACAAAGAAGAAAAAGAGCACTTTTCTGTCAAAGTCAAGGTATTTATGTTTTCACGTTCACGCAATTTCTGAAGCCGTTCTTCTTTCTCTTTTATTTTCTTAATTTTTTTTAAACTTTTTCTATCTACTGAACCAATAAAACCCTGGCGATTTTTTTGTCTTTGTGCTAATAAAAACTGCTTGTCCTCTTCGACAGTTATAATATTTAAAGCATCACAATGAGCTATATCAAATAAATCGTCTAGTTTTTGTTGCCAGTCTTGTTCTTTTTTCTTTAATGCTTCCGTGCGTTTTTTCTTGTTCTCTTTATTTTTTTTCAGATTCTGCCACTCTTTGACGTGTTTTTCGATTTTACAGATTACATGTTTTTTTAATCTCGTTGGTATATTAGCTTTTTCCCACAAGTTTATCACTTCACATGCAGCCAAAGTCGCAGATTCATGAATGGTTTTCTTTTCTTCACTTTTGTAATAACAAAACAAACGTAACACTTCACCAATAGATGGTAACCTTGACTGGTTTAGTTTAGGCAGTAATTGGCCGATCAGCCAAATGTTGGTTTTATTTCTAGTAACTACGCTGACTCCGCTACTAGTAGATGCCATTGCAAGTTGAAACAAGTTTGTATGTTTCTTGAAACAAAACGCGTGTGCTCTCTCGTCAATGAATTAATACCGACTGAATTGCGGGCGGGCTTTATCTCGATGCGTAGGTGCAGGAGAGGGGGACCTATACGTGTCTCTGCATGTTTCACTTTAACAACGCAAAATAAACACTTATCTTAATGAATTAGTGAGACTCATAGTCGAAGTAGCCATAAAATAACTTTTCGTTAGTTTGACAACTGGTAGCGACCTCTAAATTTTGTCCAAAAATTAAAAAAAAAATTACTACTTCATATTTTATAGTAGAGAATCGAATGAAAAGGTGCCGCGATAATATTGAAAAACTCGAAAAATAAGGACCACCCTACTATGCATGTTATGTATTGATTTATTTAGGCCGACTAATAGTAAAATATTTCTTGATAAATTTAAAGGGCTACGAACATTAACTAAACTTCAAATATCAGAGTCGTACAAGAATTATGTTACCTACACCGATTATGGACTATATCATCCAAACAAAATATGGACATCATTCGTCCATAACAAGTAGCATACCATACGCATTTCTGGAAGCATGTTTTATACATGGATAGATACATCTATGGATATTGTGGATGCCTTTGCTTCCACCTTAGCTATTTCTTATAATCCTGCTAACTCTGCAGTATGGCCTCAAATGTTTCCTCAGTTTTCCTCTTTTGCTGTTCAATATATCTCACAAGAATATCTTATTGAAATTAGGGCCAAATTTAGGTCGGGCTCACTGCAGGTAATGATTTTGTCCGAAGTTTGTTGGTTAATACATCTAATCTTATCTTGCAAGGCTCTTATGTTCGTTAATTAATCTAGCAATAAAAACTTGAATGTTGCCGGGTCGATGGAAACGTACCAGAATTATTCCCGTTGTCAAGAAGGATGACAGGTCACAGATCGATACTTATTGACTCTTTGGCATTTTACATAACTTTTGAAAATTCTAGAACAGCTCTTGTACAGTTCCATATGGTTTAACACTTCCTCCTTCATATCTCCCCTTCATCATGGCTTCCAGCCTGAAAGATCGCTCTATATAATGGTTTTAATTTTGAATAAAGCTTACTTACTCGCTGATAATGTGATCCTGTGTGGTAATTTTAATATTGATTGCCTGAGACAAAGTGTTGAGAGAGAAGGTGACATCCTATAAGTTGATAACAACCACGCGGTCGCCGACAAGAGTCTCTTTGAGTAGAAATAGAATATTGTTTTAATAGATGGGTATGCACGTAACATGTTCAGCTTCATCACACTTCAGTACTCTTCAATATATTTCAAATTTGCAATTGGTTATTTTCACCAAAAATTCAAAATTTGAATGATCACCAGGGAAATAAAAATAATTAAGAAAAGATTAAAATAATTTGAGAGATGAAGTGGTTGTAATTTCGGTGAAAGCGTATATTTTAGCCGATTCTACGTAAAATAATAGCTTAAGTATTGTTAAATGGTATAACAATACGTTTATCTAATATAAATTGTGAGTAAATCAGAGAATGGTTATCATTTAAAGTAACATAATTTCAATATCGAGGAAGCATAGTGTATTTAGTATATGGTAAAATAAATAATTATATAAAGTACTTACCACAAAGGAATTGAAGAACAAAGGATATAATTTCCAATCCAGATAGAAGGTGTTATTAAAATTGAAGGAGTATTTTACTAGAGAAGCAGTTGGTGCCTAAGGATCACATTACAAGAGAGCTGTTATCTTCTTAGAAACGAGGTATTTCCAGTCTATGTTGTAGAAGCAGTTAAGGACTAAGAATCACATCACTAGAAGGCTGTTTTCTTTGTTGGAACGACTATTCCCAGTTTATCTTGTTGGAGTTATTGATGCTTAAGAATCAAATCAAGAGAAGTATTTAATTTCATGGAACGCAGGAAGTTGTTTCAGTTGTGGTTCTGAGAAGTTTCAAATGGGATCCAGTACATCGGTGGAAGGAAGACATCTGAGGTTAATTCAAGATATATCATCCCAATTCAGTATAATCTACAAAGAAACATTCTTTTAATTCACTCCAAGTGCAAGTAGTAAAAGGAACAGTTGTATGTGAAAAGGTCGTATATATTTTAATTTTTTTTTTATAAGAATAATCTAGAAAAAATTATACGATAACCCTATTATATCCTATTTATAATAAGATATGTAATGGTACATACCAATTCATTTATTAATTTTATAATTTTAAATTTTTAGGATTTAATTAAGTATATTCTGTTATTAATATTTTGAAGAGAAATAATATTTAAAATCAATGAATATGTTATGGTATTATTAAGTAAATATTACTCATAAGCTTAGTGTGTATTTAGTTCTAAGAACCGTGTCGCCGAATGTTTACAACAGTGAAATAAACGCTACAGTTGTGATAAACATTCGCCTACGTAAAAGAGTGAGTATGGGAAGTTTAAGTGGAAATAACCGAACTATATAGAGAAAGGGGAACAACAGACACTTTTATATAAAATAGAAACACGCGCTAAAAACGAGAGAGTCAACTGCTAGACTTCATTCGAGTCGGAAAGTTAACTCCAAAGTCGGAGGGATTCGACTGGCCGGCTTCATAAAGAAGTCGTCGAACCCCGACTAGCAAAAAGTCAAGTGATATTTGTTAAATGTTATATCAAAAGGAGAACCTAAAACTCCTATAATAAATTCGATAACAATCATAAGAATTGTTATTTGAAAAATAGTGTTTAAAGTATCACTTGAAGAGTAAATGTGCACAGTGTTAAAAGTTTATAATAAATATATTGTGCTCCAGTAAGCAGAGCAAGTAGATTCGTCACTATAGGATCATGACCACTAAACAAATGATGCAGATGAAAACATCGCAAGAAAAGGAAGATTTTGCTGAAGATAGACATCACTGAAGAGCGAAGATAGAAACTTTATTATAAGGTATTTTTAAAAGATTATTGTAAATGAAAATATTGTTGATATTGAAGAGTTAAAGATTATGAAATAAATTTTAAATTGAGATTAACATAATAAAGTTGTTAAATAAATATCAGCTCCGTTCTATAAAGGTGAATGTAATTTGATCTGTATTAACATTGTTGTGTATTTATATAATTATACACACAACGTGAATACAGCATACGTCGTAAATACTAGTATTCGTTGTTTATGTTAGAGTACGTCGAATAATATACATAAAAATCTATGGCCATTAATTATTTGTAAAAATGTATTAAAAGTTGTCTTTAAATATATTTTATTTCTTTTGTTATATGTAAAAAAAAATAGTTTTATATATATAATTCATTGGTTTTGAATATACGAATTGTTTAAAGTTTTACAATGGTATTTTTTTATTAAATATAATTAATGTTTAGGAACACCGTTTACTTAATCATTTCTTATTATTCCGAATCGCCCTGAGACCATCTGATTTGAGTTTAGCCGGCAAAACCAGTTATTTAAATTTTATTTTAGATTTAAACTCTACAATTTTATTAAATTAAATATAGGCTGTTCCTTTACATTAGGTCGCCCAACTTTGGGGCAAGTTTATTCATTTTAATTGTATTGTAATGCTTGTACCATTACAGATATAATTGAAGTTTCATTATATTGAACTATTTATACTTATTTAGAAATTATAATGAGCAGATTATTTCAAGTTTTGATTTATAGACTGATTTTGATGGTATTATAAAAAAAAAACAAAGCATTAATCCATATACATAGTTGAATTAAAATAGCAAATAGAAGTATTTATTTTGGATGAAAAGTTATATCTATGCTTTTATTATTCCAATTAAATATATGAATTTACAAATTAATCACACTATTATCTAACTTACCTTATTATATGTGGAGGATATATATTACTATATTCACATCGTTAAAAGAATAAAATATTGTTGTTGAACAAGTTTGAATAGAATTTGTTATAACTGGCATTTTCTTATCCGTTATAAATGTGAATTGTATTATAGATGTTAAAATAAATCTATATATTTTGGATATTGAATCTTATGTGTATATTTTGTTTTTTGTACATTCTATCCACACAGATTGTCTTTTATAAAAAAATAGATGCTAACCTAAAAATATAAAAATAAACCTAATTAAATTCGTTATAATCATAAAGAAAATGATATACTTACTCAAATCATTTATGAATGGGAATTTCTAAGATAGAATATTTAAATAAATTTATCGGACCACATTTAAACGTTTTTTCCTAAGAGAGAATTTGAATAAAATTGGTTATATTTGGAAATTATTATACGGTAATTTCCGAAATAATAGCTGAGCTAGTTGGAGGTTTCATAAATTTCGTATTTAACATTATATAAATACTAATTATCAATACAAAGTATACTCTATACTCTAATACTAACACAATATATATATTCTTACGGATGCACTCACTAACATCAAGCATGATTAACTACACCACCTATCTTTATTTATAAACATACATATAAACTTAGGCACAAAATATGACAAAAGTGAAAGTGACATTTAGTGACAATGAAGAGCAGCGCTACAACAACGAATTTTTCTAACGTACCAGTACCAACGTAACTGCGAAAAATGTACTACATTGGACGAAAGTTGAAAACCATATAGATATAAATAGAGTTACAGAGTCGGCGATGGTTTTATTGTTTTCGTTACAATCTTCAAGGCATACCAAAAAAAAAAAATTGAAACCCCGCGAAAAAAATTATCTGTTATCTAAAACCCTCAGAGCTTTCTTTTCTCTAAGATAAGATGAGAGATAAATAGTTGTCGTGCCATCTAGATAAAATGATAGACAACAAAACTTTTATCTAGATAATTCATCTAGATAAAATCATCCAGATAATGCACCATTTCATAATTATTGCGCTTGCTTATATTACTGACGCACATTTTTATTAAATTTCTTTTCATTGTTTCTTGCATTGCGACCAGATTGTGTGTATGTTATCTTAACTATAGATGTAATAATTTGTATCTGGTCAATTAATTTGATAGTTATTCGATATGGTTGTTGTCTATGAATCTCGGATGTTTTTTTTTTATTTTCTTTTATTAGGGAATTTGATAGCTCTTAATAAATCTTGTTATTAAATTTGAATGTGTGTGTGTTTGGTTTTGCCAATCATTTCATCTGGGGTTTCATAAATATACTTGTCCCGAGTTTATATATTAGTTGGTGGGCAGTATAGTTAATCCGGGACTGGCGCCTTTAAACAATAAGACCTTCGACTTATACAGTGATCGAACCCATGTTTCACGACTTGTTAGCGGCAGTACTGACCATCAGATTCTATAGCAACCTTGGGAAGAATGAAACGTAAGACCTTAAGTCTGATATAAGCTGGCGATTAAGCAAAAGACAAGCGTCTCTTAAAGTATCTACTTTTGGGGACTCTGATAAATTTTGGGATAGGTTAGTTGCCGTGGTGGCGTTATACTTCCTACCTCCTCTATGATTTTGTTCAGAGTCACTATATGGCCTTCTAGACCATATATTATTTTAGAGCGGAGAAGGTAGCAAGATTAATTGGCACTGTTGACAGTATTTCAATAAACAAATTCAAATTAGAAATCTTGGGAATGAAAGGTGTTGCTCTCGAATTACATATTTCCTCATTATAATCTACGAAACAATATATTAATAGTACCTATCATAATTCTAATAGAATGACTAACTATTCTTCTGTGAAAGTAAAAACTAACATAGATGTAGCTAAGGGTTTCTATAATGAGACCACTAGTCCTTCTTATTTTTATAAATCACCTTCCGCAAAACGTTAAGGAGACCTATTTCACATTTTTGTTGGCGATATTCCACTAGTCAGTAGTAATTCTGGTAACTGAACTCGTACATAAAATTGCAATAGTATAATGAACACTGCTGGTTTTTGAATAACAAGCTCTTTCTTAACTATACCAAAACCACCTTCATAGGTTTCCACCCTTAATTTCAAATTTTTGGAAGTTTGGGTGGATGAATTGTTTAGTTGGAGATATAGTCAGACGTTATTAATGAACTGAATTCGTTGTATTACTTGTTGGCTCTTTTAATGAGCTTATATCACGTTTATATACTGTAAGCAGAAGTTTTTATATGTCAAAAGAAGATTATACTACCTATTGGTGGTATAAAACCACCTTCAGACTACCATTAAGTTTTTTGTTTGTATTATTTGTGACCTATTACATACACGTGTTCATATGTCTCCACAATACATGATATTATTACTAGTATTAACCATTATTTGCATTCAAATATTAACTATTGCGAAATTGAGACGTTCTCGTCTAGGAAGGCGTATAATTACGACACATTCTGTCAGAACTTTTATTAATTAATTATTGAAATTAATTCACCCCGCCGTACATTTTTTATAATTACGTACATTTATGAAATATTCTTTCAAATAGCATGACATTAATTATTGCCTCTATCATATTTCATCGCATTTGTACGGTTCAGCTCAACGTTAAATCACGCGAGGAAGCAACTTATCTTTAGTTCCAGCACATACGAAATTAATTGTTGTCAGACACGAGTCAAAATATGAGAAAAAACGCATTATTCTGCACATACCCGTGGAATCCTGTATCTATACATACAGACTACTTACACACAATTTAGTTGGAAATTGAATGCATCGCCTTACATGCATTGTGGTTGTATGTTGTACATTGTAATGACAAAAATAAATTCTATTTTTGGAGATTTTTTTCTGAAATTTTCAGTGTAATTTTAGAATTGCCCCACGTGTCGGGTGTCAAATGTAATGATATTTAATGATTATTTATGATAAAAATAGACTTAAGTAAATCATTTCTAATTGTTTAATTTATCTGAATAACGGATTACTTAAAACTGCTACGTTCATTTTTATTCTCCATTTTAGTTTTCTGAATATATTTACTCCAGTAAAGATCTCTTTGGTGCACCCAATTATTACAAAACGAAGAAACTAAAACGAAGTAACATAATTCAAACATGCACTGTACTTGCACATTGTGGTGATAATTTTTCTCAACTTTTCAACTCAACTGTCAGCTTAATTAAATTACTTTTACATCATTAAATATGAACATTGAGCATTTCCAATGGATAGTCTTCCTTTTATGGTATTCAGCCAGCAGTATTTGAGTCACCCCACGTTTAGGGTGTCAATTGTCGTGAGATTTAATTATTATTTATGATAAAGATAGATTCAAGTAAAGAATGTTTTACTGTTCAATTTATGGAGATCATGGAATACTTGAAACTGGGAGCTGCGCTCTTAATGCTTTGTTTATAGTTTTTTGAGAATGTAAATATCTATTTGCTGATGGGTATTATTACGCTAAGCGAAGAAGTAATTAAATTAAAATGATACAATTAATATTAATTTTAGGTAAATATCAGCGTAATTTTATTAAAAATACATCATCTAGAAGAAAACCAATTTGCAATTTATATGTATTTTAAGTTCTTTTAATAATTTTATATGAAGAAGTTAGATATTCAATAATAAAAAAAAAAACAAAAGAAAGCTGAACATCATTTGAGTTTCAGACAATAAATAATAAATATGACTCATAAATAATAATGTAGTGCTTCTATTTACAAGAATTAAGTTTGGCGCATTTCAGTTGTTTCAAAAAGAATAAAATTTATTAAAGATGTTGATTTACATATTAAATTTGTAATACGTTTAGTATTATCACTAAAGATCCTTTTAGTACTGCTTAAAATTGCGTTATTTTACAGTATTTCTTATTAACCTACATATTTTCGTTTTACTGAAGAACGTCAACAGTCAAAAATTCCAAATAAATTACAAATAGGTACCTTAAAAATGAGTAGACATAATAAATATTTTTTTAAAAAACTAAAACAACATTTTAGAAATTCGAAAATTTAATAATATACAGGATGATCTATTCGAAATTTTCAAATTCTTGCTGGTTGCACGCAAACGAAACACTCTGTATAACTGAGAACAGTTTTTGTATGATTGAGCACTAAATGCGAACAACTTTTATCACACTTGATTTTATTCTATTTAGCATATTTACAGAAATATCGAAGATAATCGCACTATTGTTACATGATGTAGGATACTACATTTTCTTATTTTTATCAGAACAATATAAAGCAAAAATATGGAATATGATATACCTACGTTTAATATTAATATAGTGTTTTACGACTCCTACGTCAAGCAAGTAAAATGTCCACACGTAGGAGTAGGAGGCCAGGTTATTATTTAATTTTCCGGTGAAATGTCGTCGCCAGGGGCTTCACTTCATCGACGTTTACGGTCCGCATAATTTCATTACAGCGCTCGTAAATAGGCTCCCTTGCTATGTGGAAAGAGGAATAACACGGTATCCTATTCCAAATTGAGACAATAATTTAACTAATTTGGCTTTATAAACGCTATTATCTACAGACGCATACGATATACTACCGAAATCGGTTTTTCTAAAACTATGTAGTAAAGTTCAACGTTTATATAGGATGTAAGCTAAAATTAACTCTTATTAACCTATGTTTTGTTTTGTAGGAGAAGGTTAGAAAATACAGACACATTATACAGTGCGTTTCAAAAGTCTGGAACTATTGAAATAAAATTCTAACAAACAGCTTTTGAGAAAGACCCTCGGACAGGTCAACTTTAGGTTTAAAAAACACATCATTTTGTATCAATTAAATTCTTCGATCGCCTTTTGTATTCGAGTTATGACGTCATCGATTTTTTTTTTAAATTGCAACTCAACTATAAAAAATTAATAAATAAATAAATAAATAAATAAATTATTTACAATTTTCTTTTATTTTATACCAGAAACGAGCAAGTTAGCAATATAATTATCATAAATAAACTAAATGAGATGTTCAAAGTGATTCCCATTTACTTCTTGACAATATCCCAGGCGATATTTGAAATCTTGTAGAACATTCCGGAGGGTTTCTGGACGAATTGCTCTAATTTCGGTCCGAATTCTGTTCTTTGAATCGTCAAGTGTAACTGGCCGAATGAAGTAAACCTTGCTTTTCATGTAGCCCCACAAAAAGAAATCGAGTGGGGTAGGATCGGGGGACCGTGCAGGCCACTCAATTGGCCCCCTTCTACCAATCCAACGTTTGGGAAAAACTTGATTTAAATAATCTCGCACATCTAACGAAAAATGTGTAGGCGCTCCATCTTGTTGATACCATAAGTTATTACTTCGCAAGTCTGGATCTTCTTCATTGGGATAAAGCATCGCAAGAGCGAGTGTCAGGTCATCCCTCAAAAAATCAAAGTATTTAGTACTCGTCAACGTCCCTTCTATGAAAAATGGTCCCAAAATTCTATCTCCAACAATTCCCGTCCAAACATTAACTTTTTGTGGAAACTGCGTGTGGACCTCTATCATCCAATGAGGATTTTGGGGAGCCCAGTATCGGCAGTTCTGCCGATTTACTGCTCCATTAAGGCAAAACGTGGCTTCGTCCGAAAATAATACTCGACTGACAAATTCGGGATAGGTTGTGCATCGAGCCATCATATCCTCGCAGAATTCCATACGGCGATCCGGATCGTCTTCATTAAGTTCATGCACTAAAACTGCCTTGTAGGGATGCCATTTATACTTTTTCAATGTCCTCCACACCGAAGATGTACTGATTTCATAATTTGCAGCCACCTCTTTCTTGTGCGGCTTTATGGGGATTTTCTTACAGGTCCAGTAGAAATCTAACTGAACATATTAGGAAACTTTTGGTCGACCACATCTAGGGAGATCCCTTACATGCCTGGAATCTCCAAATTCTCTTAAAATCCTAGATACGCCTGTTCTTGTAATCCTAGATACGCCTGTTCCAGTTCTGGATACTTATTGTTAAAGCGCTCGCAAACTTCATCTTGAGTTCTACATCTGTCTCCATATCCCTTTATCATTAAAATTTGTAGTCTTTGCTTTTCACTTAAGTATTGTACCATTTTGGTAATAGATTAATGCGTCAAAAGTGACAGTTCGCATAGTAATTAAAAATTTCAAAGCTTACTCAATTTTTTCCTCTTTCAGGATTTAAGGTCCCTTATTACAGAAACTGTCAAGGTCTGGGTCATGCTTGTACATATTTTTGTATTCAGAATTTCAAGCTCTATCCAAATCCATCGAAAAAATATGGGTTGCAATTTAAAAAAAAATTGATGACGTCATAAATCAAAAACAAAAGACGATCGAAAAATTTAGTTGATACAAAAAGATGTGTTTTTTAAAACCAAAATTGACATGTCCAAGCGTCTTTCTCAAAAACTGTGTGTTACAATTTTATTTTAATAGTTCCAGACTTTTGAAAAGCACTATATATAAATAACCGCTTAATTTTTTATATATGTTCAAAATTCCGTATCATTTTCCCATCTTCAATCTTATCTAAAAGCTCGTTTATAAAATCAGTCATATGCTAGCATTGGACTGACAGTTCTATTGCGTAAATAGCAAACACTTATAAAATTGTAATATACCTGTCTGCGTGCCTGCTAATTAATTATCTCAAAAAACCAACGCTTTCATTGATATCAATATTTTAGTGAATATTCATGGATCAATTTACGATGTAAGTAGGCTGCCTTGTTTGCTCTTAACTTCTTAACTTCAGAATCTATCTAACTTTATAGAGGTCGCTCATGTTTCGTTTACGTATATTATTTCCTTACTTGGCAAAATACAGTAGTGACTCATTACAAAGGTGCTTTGCGGGTACTTTTTTGCCGGCGAAAACGGTGAGTCAATATCTATGGGATTTTATATACATAAAATAAAAGTCAACGAGGTTAAATGCCATCCGATTTATTTACATAAGTTAAAAAATGAAGTATAAAATGAAATAAAACCATTTGAAGAAATACATAAATCGTAAATTAGGATATATATTAAAAATTTACATATTTACATTTATTATAATACAACGTAAACAAAAGAATATTGCGGCAGTATTAATATGAATGAACAATCATACCAAAGTGCGATATACAATAAATTTCTGGCGACATTCAATCGATATACGTATATATGCATGTTCGATAAAATGATTTCGCGGATGTTAACAATAACCTCTAAGGAAGAAATTTATATTTGATATACGTGAAAATAACAGACTTTACGGAAAAATGGAAAATACATATATAGGTTGAAGATAAACGTGACAAATGATCACGACCATTTGTTCGGGGGTACGGGAAATATCTATACAATGATGAGTGAGTCTTCGTAGATAATTACGGTGAGCGAATACGAAATTTATTATTTGTAACCGTGAGTGCACGTTAGATATAATTAGGAAACGGAAACGGGATTTCTCGTGCGTGAGAGTAGGTAGGCCTCCCCTTGAAATGTCAGGAATAAATGACAAATTTTACATATAAAATTCATCCCTATATAGGAGTCCTCGTGCAACAATAATACTTTAAAATAGTATTTGTATATGCAATTAGCATATTTTATCGAAACGATGCAGGTAAGAGAAAGAACTGATAATCGTCCACCAGTGAGTACGTATTTCGAACTTTTGTCCCATCAATACTGATCTAGCAGAAAAATAGTTGGAACCTGCCCACAATCATGTAATCAAACGCCAAATATTAATTATTCAATATATTCTTTTTCAAAAATGTATGCCTCTCTCTTGAAGAAACCGTACCTAGGCAATAAGACAAGATGTGCTTATTTCATATTGCATATTTTAAATAAATTGAATGTAAAACTTAGTAACAAGAAAGCGAGCTAAATAAAATAGATACAATAAAAACATAGGCAACACCATCTTATATATTAATTGCAAAACAGGCATAGCCTAACATAAAACTTATATTATTACATTTTAATGTTGATACATGACTGGTAACTTGTAGCAAAGTGAAACACAGTTATTCGCATACACATTTGTTCAGATATGTATATCTAAATTACATTTACTTAATTTCTTAGGAAATCAAATGCATTGGCAGGAAACCACATTGAATTTAAATATGTGATACAAAAAAAGATAGCATATATTATTAACAGTCTATATAAATAAAACTTCAATAAACGTTGCTTTATTAACAAAACAATCAAGTTAATAGAGTTGGCTTGAATTTTTCTATTTTTTATTTAAATAGCCGATTCGAACAAAAGGTACAACAATAATAATAATATTTATTATAATATCTGATTTATATAATAAATATAATTTTAATACTTCTTCTTAACATTTTGTTGAAATATACTATTTATCTCCCCAGAAAACATCAATTTCACGTCTGTTATTGAAGGAACAGTTTAGTGTATTCGTATCCCGATAGAGTGAATGTTTCAGAAGTAGACTTTTCGAAATCAATATCCATTTCTGGTGTCGTTATTTGCTGAAGTGAATTAATCAACAGCTCCTTTCATGGAACGTTTTACACACAACGCGAACTCACTCAGGTTGTCTTATCTAGTTTAGACTAGACGTTCTAAACTACTCTAGCTTCAATTTTAATTGGAAGTTCTTATATTCGATTAGATCTGATATTTTTAGATAGCAACAGGAAAATTATTTTTCGAAAATAGATTTTTCAACGACATCGACTGCCTTTTAGCAGTGTGTACAAATTGTACGTGTTGATCTACGTTTTAGATAGAGATAGTGTCATATGTAGGTATATATAATTTTTGTGTATTACTTTCTTGTACGCAGTATAAGGAAGTATTGTGATGATGAAAATTTTCGACCGAGATTTGCAGATGTCCCCTTATGCAGAAAAACTGATTTTTAAAAAATGTCTCTTTCTCTCTGTGTGTGTCTGCCTGTCTGCCAGTGTATGTGTGACCACGATAGCGATCAAACGCCTACAGCTATCAATTCCAAATTTTGTATTTACGTGTATAATCTCTCTCTTAAGATATATTTAGATTTTCAGTAAAATCGGTAGACCGGAAGTAGTTGTTTACTTCAATGAAAAAATAGACTTTTGCTAATATTTCGTCAACTACCAAGTTTAAACAAATTTATAAACAATTCAAATGTACTTAGAATTAAATTTAAGAAGAATTTTATTAAAAAAGTTTTTCGAAATTCCTACCAGCAATAACACTTGAGATTTATTTATACAGGGTGTCATAAATTAAGTCGGCACTATTTCTAACTTTGTTATTAATGAAGCTACAGTATCGGTTAAATTAGCAGAGTACTGTATTTTTATTGTGATCAATGATGGTAGAACCGAAAAGACAGTTGAATTTCTAATTTTCGCGCTATTTACAAAAGTTACATTTTTTTAAATGGAACACCCAGTATATTTTTGCATGTATTGAAAGAAGGAATTATTTAAAAAAAGAAAGCTTTCATACATTATTGAAAAAATGAAAGTTGCGGCAGTTATCCACTATTTTGTACAGCAATTCATATCAATAAAATCAAGATGGCTATGATAAAAAGCAGCAAATATTAAACAAGTATTGTGTATTATGTATATTTATTATAATAGATGTTCAAAGACATCACCATTTTGTCCAATACACTTCTGAATTCGTTTATGTACATTGCGAGTTACTTTCAAAATCGATCTTGCGTCTATGTTATTAGCAATAGTAATTATTTTATTTTGCAGCTCTACAACGTTTTCATATCTCCCTTTGTAAATTTCATTTTTTAAATATCCCCATAAATAAAAGTCCATAGGGTTTAGATCCGGGTACCGTGGTGGCCACTGAATTTGTCCATTCGTACGTACCTATCCACTTATTCCGAAACATTTCGCTCAAAAAATTTTGTACTTCGCTATGATTATGCGCTGGTGCTCCTTGTTGAAAATGTACATGTTGCCGAGTAGCCAAGTCCAAGTTATCCAAAAATATTCCTAAATGTTCAGTCAAGAATTATAAATATCTTTGCCCGGTTAATGTACCATTATAAAAGAATGGTCCGGCAATCCACGAGCCAATTAATCCACACCAAACATTAAAACTAAACCGTATTTGTGGAGCATGGGACAATAAATTTTCTCGTTACCAATAGTGATGGTTTTTTCTATTCCAAATTCCAGAATTAGAAAAATTCGATTCATCGCTCCACAAAATATGACGAAATGCATTTACATTCTGCACTGAATAATTAAGGTACCAGTGAAAAAACGCTAGTCTCCTCTCTTGATCACCCGGGAATAATGTTTGCACTGGCTGGTACTTAAATGCGATATAATTAAATTTTCTTAATATTCTGTGCACACAATTAACGTTTACATCCAATTCCCGAGCAGCGTCTCTTGTAGAATTAATGGGATGCACTTCAAAGTAAGCCAAAACGTCAATTTCCATTTTCTCACTAATTACGCAGTCCTTTGTTGTTCTAGTTTTTTTGAAAACATTATCATTTTTTCTGAATTGTCGATACAGTGTTTGAATTATAGCGTCGATCTGGCTGCGGGCGTAGAGAATAAGACTCAGCGTAATATTCTTGGGTCCTTACAGAGTTTTTACGACACACAATATACGCTTCTAACATATCACACTTTTCCAAATGATTAATACCATTGTCAATGACTTTTTTAAAGTTACAACACAAACTTAAATATAACAACCATAATGCAAAGAAACGATGTTGTACTCAACAATAAATCAATACTAACTTAACTTAACCTAAGAAACAAAATTTAAACATACAAAAACCACTCCCACTCCTCCGAGTGTGCGTCATTAGTCGTAGCCATCTTGATTTTATTGATATGAATTGCTGTACAAAATAGTGGATTAATGCCGCAACTTTCATTTTTTGTCAGTAACGTATGAAAGCTTTCTTTTTTTAAATAATACCTTCTTTCAATATATGCAAAAATATACTGGGTGTTCCATTTGAAAAAAAGTAACTTTTGTAAATAGCGCGAAAATTATAAGTTCAACTGTCTTTTTGGCTCTGCCATCATTGTTCACGATAAAAATACTACTACTTTGCCAATTTAACCGATACTGTAGCATCATTAATAACAAAGTTAGCAATAGTGACGACTTAACTTATAACACCCTGTATAATATTATATATAAAAATAGGAAAAAGAATATCGGGTTAATCCGCTGTAGTGCAACCGCAGACACGTGTTTCAGACTTGTTGGTCATCGTCAGTACGGTGTAGCCAAGGAATAAGGTGGGATATCCTTGGAGATAGAAACAAAAGGAAGACCATCGGGAAGACAGACCACCAGCTTAAATGTCAGAAGATCCTCAGGTCTGAGTGACAACAACTGACACCGCCGTGAGGCAGACATTGTCAACCCGCGTGCCGTCTAACCCAGGAATGATAAATCAATAAAGGAAATATCACGGATACAATATAAAAATAGGAAAAAGAATATCGGGTTAATCCGCTGTAGTGCAACCGCAGACACGTGTTTCAGACTCGTTGGTCATCGTCAGTACGGTGTAGCCAAGGAATAAGGTGGGATATCCTTGGAGATAGAAACAAAAGGAAGACCATCGGGAAGACAGACCACCAATTGCAGCTTAAATGTCAGAAGATCCTCAGGTCTGAGTGACAACAACTGACACCGCCGTGAGGCAGACATTGTCAACCCGCGTGCCGTCTAACCCAGGAATGATAAATCAATAAAGGAAATATCACGGATACAATATAAAAATAGGAAAAAGAATATCGGGTTAATCCGCTGTAGTGCAACCGCAGACACGTGTTTCAGACTCGTTGGTCATCGTCAGTACGGTGTAGCCAAGGAATAAGGTGGGATATCCTTGGAGATAGAAACAAAAGGAAGACCATCGGGAAGACAGACCACCAATTGCAGCTTAAATGTCAGAAGATCCTCAGGTCTGAGTGACAACAACTGACACCGCCGTGAGGCAGACATTGTCAACCCGCGTGCCGTCTAACCCAGGAATGATAAATCAATAAAGGAAATATCACGGATACAATATAAAAATAGGAAAAAGAATATCGGGTTAATCCGCTGTAGTGCAACCGCAGACACGTGTTTCAGACTCGTTGGTCATCGTCAGTACGGTGTAGCCAAGGAATAAGGTGGGATATCCTTGGAGATAGAAACAAAAGGAAGACCATCGGGAAGACAGACCACCAATTGCAGCTTAAATGTCAGAAGATCCTCAGGTCTGAGTGACAACAACTGACACCGCCGCGAGGCAGACATTGTCAACCCGCGTGCCGTCCAACCCAGGAATGATAAATCAATAAAGGAAATATCACGGATACAATATAAAAATAGGAAAAAGAATATCGGATTAATCCGCTGTAGTGCAACCGCAGACACCGTACTAACGATGACCAACGAGTCTGAAACACGTGTCTGCGGTTGCACTACAGCGGATTAACCCGATATTCTTTTTCCTATTTTTATATTGTATCCGTGATATTTCCTTTATTTATTTATATATATATATATATATATATATATATATATATGAAGCGTTGTTCTTCGGGATATTTCGCCGCGTTTGGATGATTTTGCCCTGATAAGGACATCTTTCTTCCTGACGTTTCGGTGACATCACTTTCACCTTCTTCTTGAGGATCTTCTAAGTTCGACGGTTTCTTCAAGAATGCCCTCTCTGTTCGAATCGCCTTGTATTTCTAGTGCCGTGGTAGTGGAGGGGCGAGTGCGGCTTCTTGTGATTGGCCCGCTGATTGTAGTGTTGTTCCCTCTCTGTCGGTCTTTCTGTGTTCGGTCCGTGTGGTTTACGTTAGGCGGTGGGATACTGTTGTTTCGTCGTTTATTTCTAATTCGTCTGTCCGATAACGTTGATTTCCATATGTCAGGTAAACGTTGTGCGTCGTCACGTTTATTCATGCAGTCCTGTCGTTTTTCTATCTCTATAGCCTCCCTTATTGTCCGATATGTCCAATTCGTACTACGGGCTATAGTTTTTGTACGTTCGAAATCAATTGTATGTCCGGAATGTAGTACGTGTTTGGCAAGTGAGGAAGAAACTGCCTTTTTAGACACAGCATTTCTATGTTCTTCCCTCCGTACGCTGATTCTTCGATTCGTCTGGCCTATGTATGTCTGATCGCAATCTTGGCATGGTACTTCGTATACACCCTGGTCTTCTAGTAATATTCTGTCCTTCGTACTTGGTAGGACGTCCCTAATTTTCTTATCGGTGGTGTATATTGGGTCTATGTCGTGTCGCCGTAGTATTCTACCTATTTTCTCTGTTGTCCCTTTCACGTAGGGTAGAAATGCAACTCGTGAAGGTTTTTCTCTTTTTCTAGTTGTGTTGTTGTTGCTCTGAATTGCTCTGTTAATTGTGTGTTGCGAATATCCGTTTGCTTGTAGTATGTTTCGAATTTTCCCCATTTCTTCTTTTCTATGTTCTGAATGAAATGGGGAAAATTCGAAACATACTACAAGCAAACGGATATTCGCAACACACAATTAACAGAGCAATTCAGAGCAACAACAACACAACTAGAAAAAGAGAAAAACCTTCACGAGTTGCATTTCTACCCTACGTGAAAGGGACAACAGAGAAAATAGGTAGAATACTACGGCGACACGACATAGACCCAATATACACCACCGATAAGAAAATTAGGGACGTCCTACCAAGTACGAAGGACAGAATATTACTAGAAGACCAGGGTGTATACGAAGTACCATGCCAAGATTGCGATCAGACATACATAGGCCAGACGAATCGAAGAATCAGCGTACGGAGGGAAGAACATAGAAATGCTGTGTCTAAAAAGGCAGTTTCTTCCTCACTTGCCAAACACGTACTACATTCCGGACATACAATTGATTTCGAACGTACAAAAACTATAGCCCGTAGTACGAATTGGACATATCGGACAATAAGGGAGGCTATAGAGATAGAAAAACGACAGGACTGCATGAATAAACGTGACGACGCACAACGTTTACCTGACATATGGAAATCAACGTTATCGGACAGACGAATTAGAAATAAACGACGAAACAACAGTATCCCACCGCCTAACGTAAACCACACGGACCGAACACAGAAAGACCGACAGAGAGGGAACAACACTACAATCAGCGGGCCAATCACAAGAAGCCGCACTCGCCCCTCCACTACCACGGCACTAGAAATACAAGGCGATTCGAACAGAGAGGGCATTCTTGAAGAAACCGTCGAACTTAGAAGATCCTCAAGAAGAAGGTGAAAGTAATGTCACCGAAACGTCAGGAAGAAAGATGTCCTTATCAGGGCAAAATCATCCAAACGCGGCGAAATATCCCGAAGAACAACGCTTCAACAAACGACCGCGAAAATATTCGAAGAAATATATATATATATATATATATATATATATATATTGAAAAATTGAAAATCTTCTTGGTAGTAGTGGCATACAATGAATTAAAAGTAATAACAATATGACAACTGGTTGTCAATTAGAAAACAATGACAAATATAAAATGTAAATCAAAATGTATAAATGAAAATGTAATCAATAAGCATAGGACAGTCGAGATTACTTATATAGTCACATCAAAAGGCTTGGGGTCTACCACAAACTGTTCAGTCAATCCAAATATATAATTTGACATAACCTATTCACTGTTGTCTTTGCCAACTTGTATTTCTTAAAATTATCATAGTTTCGATTTTTCTTAAATCTCCTTCTCTGCATTGTTTCTCTTTTTAAGTTACATTGGATTACATGTTTTATGTATTTGTGTTATACTTTATCTCACATTAATTTGATTTTTTTATCATTTAAATTATAGTAGAACACGGCTATAGCGTCATCATCGGGACCGACACATTTGTATAATTGACAAAGAATTGTAGTATATTTTATATATATATGTATATATAATGTATAATTTACGACATATTTGTAAAAAAGCGCTATTCGAAAAGAGTAAGTGTTACTGCATATATTATTTATATATGTAACTAACAGGGTATCATTTGAAATAAATGCTTATCTAGTGCATTTTATATTTGACCCATATTAGTTTACTTCATGTTAGTATCTTTGTGTCTTTTATATACCAATATAGAAAAATTAAGCTTTTTAGTTGGTTTATTTATTGTTATGTTCAGTCAACTGGTTATAAAGGGAAATGCAGCACATTTTGTTTATAACGTCATCGGTTATAGCGACAACTCGGGTATAGCGTCATAATCGTCTTGGTAACTGGAATCACCTATAGTAGACAACAAAAAACATTGCATATAACGGCATTAAATTCTGGTGAACCTCGGGTTTAGCGTCAGTTTAAATACATATATACACATGTATGTACACTAGTAGGAATTTATGTATTTACATAGGTACTTTGTAGGAAATATCAATGACCTCATTTATTAGAATTCATAAACCATCTGACAATAGAGTTTGAATGAAATGCGATTTATAAATCGCACTGAATATGCGATTCATTAGCCAAAGAAATTCTTAATATGATTTTTGTGCAGTTTTGCGTTTGTTGTAACGTAAAATAGATAAAAAAAAGCATGTTACGTATCGGATTAGTTATGCAAAATTTGTTGAAATACAGTTTTTCGAAACTCGCCTATCTCGTGAATAGCGTCACTCGGTTATAACGTCAAAAAGTGTCGGTCCCGTTGATGACGCTATAGCCGTGTTCTACTATAATTTAAATGATAAAAAAATCAAATTAATGTGAGATAAAATATAATACAAATACATAAAACAAGTAATCCAATGTAAATTTAAAAGAGAAACAATGCAGAGAAGGAGATTTAAGAAAAAACGAAACTATGAAAATTTTAAGAAATACAAGTTGGCAAAGCTTCGCATTGAATCTTAATTTTGAGTAGATTTTGCATATTAATCTACAAAGTAACTACAATAATTTTATTAATAGGTACCAATTTTTTATACTTACTAGAAAAAATATTTTCTTTTATTAGAATGAATGTTGAAGGATTTAATTCGAAAGGACCGAATTGCCATTAGTGTTATTAGTAGTTTTATTTTGAGATATGTTCTTTTTAACTAATTCATTAACATTAAAATTCGAATGAAACGTATGAACTGAATACGTGTGTACACACTTCACATTGCAGTTCGGTAAATAATGAGAATCAGTCGAAATTTATTTTCAAGTTTATTTCAAAAGTTTTAATTAAATGCGTTCCAATACAAAATATCGCTCGATTTTAAATATTGGCGCAAGCTTTATTGAGCACGTTTAAAAATTGGTAATGACATTTCGCACTGGAACAAATTGCAAATTGAAATTTTTATTTGCTCTAAATTGATTGGGAAACAGTAGTTTTTGATACATTGTCAATTCTTCAATTCTGCTTTAACAGTGCATGGAAATTGATCAGAAGATTATTTTTGTTTGTTAAACTATAACACTTCGTTACAAATGAGAAAAAAAATTAAGTGTATCTTCTTCAAATTTTATATTTATATTTATCGCTTAAGAAAGGATATATACGTATTTTTTTCTTATACGCAGTTTTTTAGGTACGGTAATAAGAATTAATCATCCAGTAATAAATCTTTTAATTTTATTAATAACACTAGCCGATAATTTTAAATTTTCTGTCAATAAATGTTGTAAAAATGGGTGTACAATTCTTACAGTCATTAACTGAAGGCATAACCAAAAACAAAATCTTTCCACTACGTCTAGTTTTAGAATTATAATCATACTCCACTAGTAGATAAACAATAATATTGTATTTAGAAGATTTGTTATACAGAAGTTATAAAAAAAGAAATAGATAAGTACAAAAATCTTGACATAACAAATACCTACTTGAATGTTTAATTAGTATCAAAAATACAAAAACACTTAACTGTTCACAAAGGAAATTTGCTGATATATCACAGTTTTGCATAGGGTAAGTCCGGGAGAGATGACCCACTTTTGTTTTAAAACAATTACCACACTGTACATTTAAACCATTTTTAAAGTACAAAAATTTATTTGAATAGGTAAATACAGTTGCAACCATATAACAAAGGTGAAACATAGAAACAGTTACAGAATCTTTGGGAAAAAAATAAATGTTATTTCATGTATAAGAGCCATCTAACCCGGACTGTCCGGGTGAGATGACCCATGATTCAGGGTGACATGGCCTAGTTACAAAATGCACATTTATAAAAAAATTATTGCCTTTTTTTACATAAAACTTTTCCACAAAGGTCACATAAGTTCAAAAATTTTGAACATCGTTCGTGAAACCATTGATAACATTTTACACATTGAATCCAATCGTCTTGTTTCGATGTGCAGCTATATAGCTCACCGCATCCTACACATTCAGCATTAGTGTCGTCTTCCTCTGGACTGTCATCAGACTCTCGAGTAGAAAAATCAGACAAGTGGTCATTTGAAGATGAATCATCCAGAATTTGTTTCGACTTGGACTTAATACTTCTTTTTGCACGTTTTGCTGCTCGAGATTTTTCTAATTCTATTTTCTTTGCTTCGCTGCTTTTTCTTTGTTCTATGTTTTGGTATGATGTCAAAATTGCAGCAACTTGTTTTCCTCGTTTCCGTGTTTGCAGAACCACATCATGTGTTGATATGCTAGGTATTGGATTAAATTTGTTCAACATTGTGCCTGGTGTGTCTTTTAATGGAGTCGTTTCGTTGTTTGTTTGTGAACAACCAGGTAAGTTAGGTTCTGGTTCTTTATTATTATTTATATCTTCCGTAGCATCAACAATATGTTGTTCTGGTGGTTGTTCATCATTTAGGAAAGCGTAGCCTGGAATCATATTTGGGTTGTACGGGTAGATGCCAGTTTCCCTGAAACCCAATGCTCCATTCTCCACAGTGGCAGCTTTAGACCAAGCATCTCTTAGTAACTGATAAAATACTAACCGATTAATTTTTCTTGTTGGATTTGTCTTGACAAATAAGTTGCAAGCCTTTGCATAATGAGACTTTAAACTTTTGAAGACTGATCTGTCTAGAGGTTGAAGAAACTGGGTGGTTTGGCTAGGAAGGCACAGCAAGATTATTCCTTGCTCCTCAGCATATTCTAACATTTCGACGGAGTTACAGTGGTTTGAGTGACCATCCACAATTAAAACTACTTTACCATCTGACTTTCTGGGTGTGAAATGAGTCTTCAACCATTTGAAAAACAATGTAGTGCTAATGTAAGCAGACTTTTCATTCATATATACTACCGAACCTGGAGGCATGCCATCCTCGAATACAAGCTTTTTGTTTTTGCCTTTAAAAATACATACAGGCGGTAAGAATGAGCCTTCAGCATTACAAGCAGAAATTACAGTGATGGTTTCGCCCTTTTCAGATGATGTAACCGCAGCGACATTTTTTGATCCTCTTTGTGCAATAACATACCCGGGCTTATTATTTAATTGCAGGCCTGTTTTGTGCATATTAAATATGTTAGCTGGCTTGTTCACAAGATCGTTTGCAATTAAAACTTCTTCCAATAGCTGGAAATACGACGTAACTTCTTTTTTGTTCATTCCTTGACTGCGAGCTAATGAAACACCTTCGGATTTTCTTACACTAAGATCTGGGTGACGTTTTAGAAACATGTTCAACCAATCGTACCCGGCACATGTTGGGCTAAATGAAACGCCATAGATCTTACACCCTCTCTCGTTGGTGCAAAACCGTGTTTTTGCAATTTTTTTATATGAGATTTAAGCTTTTCCTCATTTTCTATACCAAGCAATGAAGGCGGTCCTAGCGTCTTCTTAGTTAAATCATTATTTTTCATTCGTCTCCTCAGCGTCGGAGCTGGTATGCCAAAGTTTCTAGAGGCAGCGTTTACGCCCATAGTACCATTTCTTACTGCTTCGACAGCTTGCAAAAGTTGATCTGCAGTCCAGCATCCTCTCGCACCAGCAGTCTTTCTTTTATACTCAGTCGGCATGTTACTAAGAATGATAATAATAACAATAATAATAATAATAATAGTAATAATAATAATAATAATAATAATAGTAATTATATAATAATAATAGACTTTATTCAATAAAGAAAAGAAAATATCAAAATACAATCAAATCAAATACAAATGAGGCGAAATTCGCGTAGGTGCTCTTCCACTATTAATATTTTGCAATAATAGGTATGCATGCTTTAATAACGAGCCATATATCCCTTAATAAAATGAGCCATCTATCCCAAAAGTGAGGGAGAGATGGCCCATTTGATTTTCTACATAAGCCACCGCTCACTACACGAAAATTAACCTAACCTCTAAATACTATAATAACACATCACACTGACAAAAAGTCATTACTGCTTGGCAAAATGTAATTAAATCAGAAATTAAGTAACAGTCAGAATATTTCCTAGGTCACTTATTTCTAATATGTGAAATAACTTACCCAATTTCCCAATGAGACGCAAACAAACACGTACCAGCAGAGCAATGTAACGGGTAGTTAGGAAGCTACAATTAAAAGCGGGAAAATTTTAAATATGAGACCGAGTCGACTCACCCGCAGGGCCATCTCACCCGGAATTACCCTATATAGAGTTATTTTTTCCTTTTATGTCGCCTGTTGCCTTTTCTAATGAGAAACTAGCAAAAATCTCCCATCATGACGTGATCCCCCTTACCTTGATATCGTTTCTACATTTCTGCAATCTCTTGATGGAACCTGTTCATTAACTGTCTTTACTGAATTAGCAGGCAAGAAATACAAATGTGAATGCAAAAATTCATTCACTTAAAGGCTTCTTTTGCGATTTTGTAACATATAATCCACTAACATAAGATATATTATTAAAATTCGTATTATAAAGCAATATAATTCTTGAAATACAATTAGCTTTACAGATGCATCATTGTTATTAAAGATCTTGCGATTTATACCTGCATTTTTAATTCTCTATTAAAGATACACGAAGTATACACATATTAGGTTGGAGGCAAGTGAATTTAACCTTAAAAAAAGAAATAAACATTTGTTAGATAACAAAAGTTGAGTAAGTCATAGAAATACTTACCACAATTACTATATACCGTAATAATCAATTTCATAATCATTCTAAAGACCTCTGGACCACAATATTTTTGTACATGACTTGAGTAAAGTAGTAAAGGAATAAAAATGTAATTGTAATATTTTTATATGTCAAATTAACGGTTAAAAATGAGACTTTCTTCTTTTTGTTTATACAAAAATTATTCAAAATCCTATTATAAGTACTTCTATTCTCTTAATAAATCTCTACAGAATGTTTACTTTGCGAGATATTCGAAGGAAAGTGCTGCTCGCTAAGAGTAAAAGTTTACTTCCAGTCCGAATTTTGAAATTTTTTTTATACAAAAGGTATTGAAAATTAAGTTCTAAATACTTTTGGACTCGTAACGCGCATGACTTGCGAGCAAAAGACCTACTTCCGGTAGGAATTTCGAAGAACTTTCATAATAAAATTCTTCCCAAATTTAATTTTGAGTACATATGAAATCTTTATAAATTTGTGTAAACTTAGTAGTTGACGAAATATTGACAAAATTCGAGTTTTTGACTGAAGTAAACTACTACTTCCGGTCTGCCGATTTAACTGAAAATTTAAGCAGATCTCAAGAGGGAAATTATACTCGCAAATATAAAACTTGGAATTGATACCTATAGCGGTTTGACTGCTATCGTGGTCAAACACACACAGAGAGAGAGACACTGACACAGAGGGAGAGTGAGAGAGAGAGAGAGAGAGAGAGATTTTTAAGAACCACTTTTTCGGTATCAAAACATGAACATCTGCAAAAATCTCGAGGTCGAACATTTTCATCATCACAATACTTCCATTACAAACCGCTAAATTATTTGTTTTCGGTTCGATTTAGAGTACTGGGTAAACGATTTGACGAACAAAAACAAATAAACGTCAACAAACATCAAAAATTAAAATCTTATTGTTGCTGTTAATTAGGTGTAATATTAGTGATTTCTTAAGTTTCTGCGTTTAATATTGTCATTGTGTTATTTATTGATTGGATTAGTGGGTAGGTACGTACTTTTCTTCTATATTTGTGGTTTGCCACATATTATTATTACGGTTTTTATTTTAAGTCAATATGCAGTTTGAAAGCAACGAACTCGTTCACATGATTTTCATTATGGGATCTGCCCAAAAGAATTGTCTATTAACCAAGCGAATTTATGCGCAAAGATATCCTGACAGAAGACAACCTTCAGTTACAAGTTTGGTAAGACTTAAGGAAAGATCCATTAGTACACGAAATGTGAGTTATGAAAAGCTTGAAAGGTCAAAGAGGACAAGTGACAAAGATAAATTGAAAGTCTTGTTATCAGTAATTGAGGAACCCTCTACTAGTTCGACCAAAATATCAACAGAAACTAATATACCACGATCTATTGTTAGCAAGATTTAAAAAAAAAATAAATATCATCACTACAGTATTTCCTTTCATCAAGAACTGTTGGAGCCTGATTTAGAGACTAGAAGGACGTTTTGCGAATAAGGATTAGAAATTGAAAGGATAACACCTAACTTCTTCCAAAAGGTATTATTTACTGACGAATCGACCTTTGCTCAAAGTGGTAGCCCAAACCGTCATAATCTTATTATGCAATAGACAACCCAAGAATATTAAGAGCGATTGATAAACAGTTGCAATGGACTATATACGTTTGGGCTGGTATTATGGGCAATATGACTTGCCTCAGCTTCTACAAAACGTTCCTCCAGTTCTGAAAGAAAATATGTGGCTTCAGCACGACGCTGCTCCAGCACATTTTGCACTAAATGTCCGACACTATTTGAATCAAGAATTCGAAGGTTGATGGATCGGCCGCGGTGGTCCCATTAGTTGGCCACCTAGATTGCCAGATTTGACCAAATTTGATTTTTTTCTATGGGGGTACATAAAAAATATTGTATACCAGACACCTCCAACTACAGCAGACGATATGAGGCAACGTATAATACGTGCTTTTGAAACAGTTTCCATTGAGAAGTTGCAACACGTAAATAGGTCCTTTTTGTCAAGGCTGCAAATGTGTTCTATTCAAAATGGGGGTCACTTTGAAAATTTATTATACATATTTCTTCTAACAAAATTACGGTTTGATACTTTTAGTCGTTTATTTGTTTTTGTTTGTCAAATCGTTTACCCAGTACACTAAATCGAACCGAAAACAAATAATTTAGCGGTTTGTAATGTAAAATTAAAAATAACTCCGAAATTATTGGGTTTGGGTATAGGACATTATTAACAAAAATTAAGCGCAATTAACGCGTCATTCCAAAAATTTAGTAATATACGGGGTGTTCCATTTGAAAAAAAATTAGTAAACGCTCTTTGACGATAGCCAAATTGATTGCATCGTAACAAACACCCTGTATAATAAAATGATTGTTTAATTATTTTGTAGGTTCGACACATCCTTTTGCTGCATACTTACTAAATAATTTTGTCTTAGATAATCGTAATACTACCGCATAGAATTATTATGGTAAACATTGTCGCAACCATTTTTTTTATAATTTTCGTTAATAACTCAACAAAGCGTCATCCAAAACCAAAACCCCAGATATAGAGGAAAACACAAATTAAAGCAGATAAGGAAAAACAAAAGATATACAGGGTGTTTCATTTTTAAAAAAATTTCGAATGTGTGCCATTTTAACGCATCACCCTGTATAATTCAAATTATTTTCAAAATGTGTGTTTTTTGTTACTGTGCCACTTTTTATAAAATAATTTTTTTCAGTTCTATTTAATAACGCTTATATTGGACTTTGACACACTAATGACCAACCCTGTATAAGCATTAGATACATTAGATGTGTGAATGGTTATTTAATGTCAGTTTTTAATATAAACACGACAGGGTTGTATTGAATATATTGTAAGAAATTTTAAGTGCTTAAAAGGTATTAAGTGATTGGAATTTATTTAATTTACTTAGTATTTTTAGAGTCTCATGTTAAATACATTATTAAAGGATATATCTGTAAACTGGTAGAGGGGAATGTACAATTGGTAGACCTAACTTGGGGCAAATATTGAATTAATATTAGATACACTTACAGTCCTAGCAATATTAGAACAATATTATATAATAATAATAATAATAATAATAATAATAATAATCTTTATTTCAAAAGCCATATACATTCCAAAAATAGACAAGTACACGCCAGAAATACGTCAAGTACGATAACTACAGATTAAAAAAAGTCTTCTAAACAATAGCAGGAGATCTGAAGGATATACTCCCGCAAAGACTTCCTAAAAACAGTAAAATTAGAAATATTTCTAATAGAATCTGGTAACTTATTATAAAATTTACAACCTACGAAGTAAGTTCCTTTCTGGAAAATTTGTTTTGAATGAGCAATTGGGAGCATATAGTTATTGAGACGTGTGTTGTGATCATGAGTTACGTTGCCGCTTGCAAAATCTCTTTTGTTCTTGAAGACGAAACACAGCACGTCCATTATATAAATGTCATAAAAAGTAAGTAAAGCTTTTTCTTTAAAAAGTTGTCTACAAGAATCTCTGTAACCCAAACCGAAAATGATTCTTAGAGCTCTTTTTTGCAAGCTGAAGACCCTACTCGTTTCTGAGCATAAGCCCCAGTGTATTATGCAATACCGCAGACAAGAAATAAAGTTTGAATGATAGAACATGAGTAAAGTTTTAACATTGCATGTTCTTTTAAGTTGCCTTAGCGTGAAACATACCTTTGACTGACATTATCAATATGTGAGTTCCATTTTAGGTTCTCATTAATTGTAAGACCAAGTACACGTAAACTAGAGTCCAGGTTAAAAATATCGCCATTTATTTCAACGTTAGTCACAACTTTAGTTGTATTATGAAAATAAACAAACTTAGTTTTGACCTTGTTAATGACTAACTTATTACAGCTCATCCATCTATGAATACGTTTAAAAATGTCTGCTACTACACTGTTTAGTTCACATAAACTTGCTGACTTTATTAGTATACTTATATCATCAGCGTAAAGAACTGTTTGCTGTGCATTTTGAAGGGTATTTGGAAGGTCATTGATATATAGGAGAAAGAGTATCGGGCCTAATATTGACCCCTGAGGCACGCCACTGTCGACACTAATGTAGGATGACTGGTAATTTCCAATTTTGACGCTTTGTTTACGATTTGTAAGGTAAGATTCAAACCATTGATTAGGAATACCCCTAATGCCATAGTGCTCTAGTTTGTGTAGTAAAATCTTGTGGTTCACTAGGTCAAACGCTTTGGACAAGTCAATGAAGATACCAAGACACTGTTGACTGGTATCTAAAGTTTCATAAATTGTTTTTAAGAAATAAAATAGAGCTGTACTAGTGCTCCTATTTTGCCAAAAACCATGTTGATTTTCAAAAACTATGCCAAAATTATTCAAATAATTTTTTAATTGATTGTTCATAATGCATTCATAAATTTTAGCAAAAACAGATAGCAAACTTATAGGTCGATAATTACCTACACAATTTCTATCTCCACATTTATACACCGGCCGCACTGTGGATAGCTTCAAACTAGAAGGGAATATTCCTTTTTCGAAAGAGAAATTAATCATATAAGTAAGAACTGGAACGATCAAAGGTGAAGCACATTTTATCACCGATGATGAGATACAATCATGTCCCGTTGAAGATGATGTGCTTAAATTCTTAATAGCATTCGCAACTTCATTCTCAAGTACCGGCTGAATGTAGAAAGAAGAAGGTAAACATCGTATCTGCATAAAGTTGTTGATGTCATCAAAGTTAATATCATCCCTTGAGCCATCTTCGTTTTGCATCGATGGAAGAGATGTAAAATATTCATTAAATTCTCCACACATCCTTAGTGTGTTCCCCTCAGGTAAAGTATGGGCCTTGGTGCTGTTAGAGCTGTTGTGAATAATAGACCAAGCCGCCTTGGATTTATTAGGGTCAGGTGGGGTAATTGTAAACTAGGGGTAATTGGAAACAGTACTGGGATTTATTAAAAATTTAAAATAGGCGCGATTCGCGCGTCAACTTCAGTGGACACACCTCGGCCGGATATGCAGTTGCATAGTTTACTCCGCTACAGTTGATTTTACGCCAACAGTGATAGTAAGTTTTGGATGGTGTTTTATCGTTTGGAATTTGTTTCGGTCACGGAACTTTACAAGTTTTGTTAGAGAGACTGAAAGGTAAGTTTGAAGCTCTTTTTTGATTTTGGCGATAAGTATTTGATGCAGAGAAACGTTTTTTCTGGACGTAACCTCAAATTTGTTCCTTCAGCCTCGACAAATATGTGTTTACAATTACCCCTTCGAAATTTGCGAATGGGGAAATTGTGAACGCCTAGTTGGGATAATTGTAAACAACAACTCGTCGCATCAAAATAGTATTTATTCTATTACAGGAACCAAGAAAGATGGCTAGGAAGTATATGAAGAAGAAAACTGACCAGAGGTACTCACAGGAAGATATTCTATTGGCTGTCAATGACGTAAGGAACAAGAACTGCACGTATCGTCAGGCTTCACACCAATATAACGTGCCTGTGGCCGTGATGTACCATAGAATAAAAGGGAGAAATATCCCAGACACGAAAATGGGAGGTTGACGTTCCACTGTGTTTACAACCGAAGAAGAAGAACAAATGGTGGAATGCCTAAAAGCCCGAGCACGAATGGGATACCCGTGCGACAAGGAAGAGTTACGGGACCTGGTTGCCAAATACGTCAAAGAAAGCAATTTACCAACGCCATTTAAGGATGGACGTCCTGTTCTGGATTGGTACTATGGCTTTATGAAACGACATAAACAATTGTCATTCAAGAAGCCTGAACAGCTTCAGAAAGCAAGGAAAGACCAAAGGAAGCCAGACGTTATCTATAATTTTTATGAAAATTTGGCAAAGGTTGTTTTAGAAAACTCAATTGATAATCCTGCATTGGTATTCAATGCAGATGAAAGTGGCTTCGGGAATGATCCATCAAGGATAAAAGCTATTGGCGAACGGGGAAAGCCTCTTTCAAGGGTCTCAGGTGGTTCTGGGCGTGAGTCAACAAGTGTCCTGGCTTGCGTAGCGGCTGATGGATCCGTTTTACCACCATTCATTATCTTTAAAGGAGGCGCAGTGCAGGCTAGGTGGACTTCACCGAAGGCTTACCCAGGCACAGTTTATTCTGTGTCTACCAACGGATGGATGGAGGAGCCTCAGTTCTTCAATTGGTTTGAATCTGTATTCGTAAAGTGGGTGAAAGATATAAGGTTACAAAAGAATTTACAAGATAAGGAAGCTTTACTGTTGTATGATGGCCATAAGAGTCACATAAGTTTGAGAATCGTTGAGTGTGCACTTAGCAATAAAATTATCTTGGTAAAATTTCCAAGCCATTTAACTGACAGGCTGCAACCTCTTGATAAGTGTATATTTGGTCCGGTGAAAACTGCTTGGGAGAAAAAACTTATTGCCTACGGAAAGAAGCACATGAGCCACGGGGTAGGACGACTAAAAAAGAATGAATTTACGGAAATCTTAGGAGAAGTCTGGAAAGAAGCTATAACAGTAAATAATATTAATAGCGCATTTATAAACACAGGAATGTTTCCTGTTGACTCTGCGAAGTTTCCCGAAGATGAATTTAATCCCATTGATTTGAAGAGATACAGAGAAAATCAGCGAAAAGCCGTTCTAAATTCTGAAAATGAACAAGACGAAAACAGGACGGAAAGGCAACCACTACAGTTATTAACGCCATCTCCATCTACATCCGCCACTTTAACTCCCGATCGTATTACGCCAGCCTCAAATGTTATTGCTGTTTTCTCGTCAGCAATTGCTAATACACTTGACGTCGAACCGTACAAAAAGGCAGCAGAGCCCAAAAAAGTAACACCAAGAATGAAGCAGGCTCGGTACGGTGAAGTTTTGACAAGTGTTGAAGTTATGGAACGTCTCAAAGAAGCCGAACGTTTAAAAGAGGAGAAAAATAACCGAAAACGTAAACCTCGGGGACGAAAAACTTCCAGAGAAAAACTCAGTTTTGACAAGTGTTGAAGTTATGGAACGTCTCAAAGAAGCCGAACGTTTAAAAGAGGAGAAAAATAACCGAAAACGTAAACCTCGGGGACGAAAAACTTCCAGAGAAAAACTGAAGGACTCTGAAAGCGAAGAGGAAAATGACAATTTGAGACTTTGTAATGATTCAGATGAAGACATGAATGAAATACAATGGGCCGAAGAAGTTGCAGCCGACAGCTACCCGGAGGTGGAATATAAAATGCCAGAATGGCACGCAATTAAGCGAGGAGTTTACTTATTGGTCAAATTTCTTGGAGGACCTAGAAAAAACACAAATTATAAATATGTCTGCCGTGTACGGGATGTCGATGAAGAAAGTGGCGACGTTGATGTTGTCGGTTTTAGGCGCAACGACACATTTGGCACTGAATTTGTTGAAAAAGAACAGGACGTTTCAACTGTAGAATTTGGGATGATTGTGGCCTTGCTACCTGAACCGAAAGTTGTGAAGAGAGCTAGAAAAACAATTCATGTTTTTGAAGGCACTGTTGGCGTTTTTGAAAAATAGTGTTTTTTCAACATATTTTCTGTGACCACGTGAAACTTCAATAAAGCATTTGTTATTTCTAGCCGCCTTACTATTGTCCTGCAAATTTATAGCTTGTATAGGGGTAAATGCAAACACGCATATAAATTGATGCTCAAGCATGCAAAAGGTTCACTTGCCCTCCTATTCACATTTCTCCCATCAAAACTTACTATTAAACTTAATAGGACAACAAATGCATGTTTTCATTTACCCCTAAATTGTGTACCATCTAATTTTGTGTTGGGGTAATTGTAAACAGGCCCTAAAAATTAAAAAATGACATGGATAGACTTGAAATGTGGCAAAAAGCCTTCAAAAAGGTCAAACTATACGGGTATTATTACAGGTGTCAATGACCCATCATTAAACACAAAATATAGCATTTTAAAATGCAAGTATACAAAAAGCGTTTACAATTACCCTACCTGACCCTAGAAGAAGAACTAAAGAAGGTTTCATTCATGTTATATTGTTTGTTTTTAACAAAATTTTTGTAATATTCTTCATAGCTTTTAAATTCATCAAGAAAAATGGGAAATTGTTGGCTGAATTCTTTTAACATAAGCAAATTATTCTTTATCTCAAATATGTCTGGAGTAATCCAAGAGGTATTTGAATTTTTATGTAACTTGTACTTTAATAAAGGAAAACAAATACTATGATAGTATAGAAAGATATTTAAAAATGTTGAAAAAGCTTGATCAGGACAACCACTCTCATAAACAGTTAGCCACGACTCCCTGTCCAACAAACTAAGAAAATTATTTAGTGAGTTATTACAAAATTTATGTTTGTAAATGTATTCATCATTATTATTACAAAATGATATCGATAAATTCAATATTTGACTATAGTGGTCTCAAAGGTTATTATCTACCGAGGATACCGAAAAAATTCTATTAGAAATATTTACAAACTGAAGTATTTGTGGTCTCATAAACATGCCTTCTTTTAACTTTGCGTCACTTAGTTTAGTAAAAATGGACATCAAATATAAAAATGCTTCACTTTGAATAACTGGGATTAGTTATTTTTAAAATTATAATTAAAACTTTCAAACGTAAGTGAGTATATACAAATAGTGAAGAAAAGATATTGTAATGTATGCTTTAATACATTAGATTCTTTTAATCGAAGTACTTGAAAATACTCACTAGAATGTCATTCACTGAGTGATATTAAAATGATACATGCAATCCATTCTCTTTGTATTTCGCATTTCCCCGTGTTCATGTGGAGAAACGGGTCTAAAAAAGCATACGTAAAGTAAATGCAATTCCATGATAAAACGGAAAAACGTTGTTCCTCGTAATTCCGTCCCATCAGTTTCCATCTTTCGCTTTTTGTTTTCTATTTCTTTTTTGTCCTTTTTTCCAAACGCGAATTTTCCGAGCACACAAACAAATAAATCGCGTACTGCGCGCGATGCACTACACATCACACAAAGAAAAATTCTCTTTTCCCGGAAATAAACTAAATTCGGAAACATTTCGTGTTGTCGCAAAATGTGTATTACATTTTAGGCCGCACGAATCTTGTGTAAGTGAATGTTCGGAAGAGTCTTTGTTTCGAATGGAAGAAAACCGGCGGCATTCGTTATCCTTCGGTCGTATCTTTTCAATTTAAAAAACCGTACTGCCTTCAGTGAGTACGTGTACCGTTTGGAAATTGCCGCCGAACAATGGAATAACGTGTAATCTAAATTAAAATATTTTTGTCATCAGAGTTGGTTTTCATTTATTTTGCTTTCAATTTCCTCATCGAAAAAGTAATTTAATCTTCCCTTTAAAGTGTACAAAGTAGAGGCCGACCAAGTAGAATTGATACCTGAAACATTCATTGTGTATTCTTTAGATATACAATTTAAGATTAATTCCTGACAGTGGACACCAGATGGGTTTGTCCGAACGATGAGCCTTGAGTTAACTTATAAATGGAGTGACCATACTAGCGGCACCATCCACCAGTATGAGTATAATAAGCAACATCGTATACATGGTGTCCGACGAGGTTGTTCGAGGTTTTTGTATAGTGACTCCCTGATCCAAAGTAAATAAACAAGAAAATGGGCGTGCTTAAAACCACACGGCAGAAGTGAAAACTTCATCAAGGCGAAGTTAATAATACGAAATCCAACTTTTTTTTTCGTTCTATATTACATTAGGGTCATCCAGCATCGACGAATTCAGTTGCTGAGATTTAGTGTGCTTCTTTTGACGATGTTTCTTCACGCGCGCATTAGACAATTCCCTTTTTCGTTTTAATTTGTCATCGATTTGATTTTCTTCATCCATCCTGTGTAACAGAAAAGAATTAAATGCTTATAAATTCGTATATAATGAGCAATTAAAGCAATGCTCTATTCTCAACGTTTCTGTTTTGCATTGGTATACAAATTATAGTAAATGCGTGTGGACGTTATTTAACACCCGGAATATACTGATCAGTTTCCGAGTCATCCATATCATTTTAATAAATATGCTAAAACTTACCTGAGCGCGAAATATTATATTATATTATTATACACACACAACAAATTTTTTGGTTAACCGTCCGCGAAGTTACCAATTAGCGAACGCAAAACAGTCCGCGAAATACAACTTTAAAGGGTTCCTCGATGGAGAGATTTTCCGATACGCTTCTGGATCGGTTCGGACGCATGTATATATATATATACAATATAATATATATATTACAATTCTTTACCAAATATACAAATGTATTGAAAAATTCAAAAGATTCTTGGTAGTAGTGGCATACAATGAAGTAAAAGTAATAACAATATGACAACTGGTTGTCAATTAGAAAACAATGACAAATATAAAATGCAAATCACAATGTATAATTGAAAATGTAATCAAATAAGCTATAGGACAGTCGGGATTACTTATATAGCCACATCAAAAGGCTTGGGATTAAGTAATCCCGACTGTCCTATTGCTTATTTGATTACATTTTCAATTATACATTGTGATTTGCATTTTATATTTGTCATTGTTTTCTAATTGACAACCAGTTGTCATATTGTTATTACTTTTACTTCATTGTATGCCACTACTACCAAGAATCTTTTGAATTTTTCAATACATTTATATATATACATATATATAAATAGACGATATGAATACTCGCTTACGAGTCCCGCGCTGGTCTAATGCTAACGTGCCAACTTCTCACCCGTGCGGCTCGGGATCGAATCTGCTCGGGGACATGAATTTATTTATTTATTTAAATTTCAATTTAATTGAAATTAAATACCTCTATATGATATATTTCTCTCGTTTCCTTAGTCGACTCGAGCCGACTTTACCCGAACGAGCGTTACATAGCCGAGCGTGACGACTCAGTCTTCTTCAGTGCCCACAATCAACGCAACGCGCCCAAAGAAGTTTACACTTCAAAAACTTCTTATAAACATGGGTCGAATTTTCAACTGTTATAGAGATATGCGTAGTCAAAGTTGCGTTATATACGTATGATATTTTTTTGGTTTATTTACAGATATTGCGAAATTCTTACCTTTTACAGTTATAGGCTTCAGGATCGGTCCGTGTCACTAGAGGTGTACCACAAGGTTCTATTTTGGGGCCGCTACTTTTCTGATGTATGTAAATGATTTTTCTTGCAACATTTCTATAGCACGAGTGATAATGTATGCGGAGGAGACGACCCACCTGCTGAGAGATAAAAAATGCGACAGGCTGGAGCGAGAAACTGGTCTAAAATTAAACAATGGTAAAACTCAAAAACTATGTCTTATCACCAAAAGAGATACGAATCCAGAACAATAGGATTGCTTCCTGAGCATTAATATTACTTCTCGCCTAGGATGGGACTGCCATATTGGCATATTAATAAAACAATTAGCGTCATGGATTCGTGCGGGGGCGTTCGACAGTTACTAACCTGACTGCGCTAACACAATTTACCTGCCGAGAGTTGGACAATTCAGGACAAGTGGATGTGATTTATACGGATTTCAGCAAAGCATTTGATACGATAGATCATGGATTCTTAATGAACAAACTATATGCACTGGGATTAACGCAGAATTTGCTCAAGCTTATCCATTCTTATCTCACTAAGAGACCTAATTACGTTTTTTATAATGGGTACAAGTCGCCAGAATTTTTTCCTTCATCTGGGGTGCCACAAGGCTCAAATCTAGGTCCTCTTTTATTCATATTGTACATAAACGACGTACTGATGCAATTAACGTGTCCGGTACTTGCTTATGCTGATGATCTGAAAATTTACAGTTCTATAAAATCCTGGAATGATGTGGTCCAACTCCAAAGTAATTTAAGTGTCTTGACTGACTGGTGTCGCAAATTCAATTTAAAGTTAAATATTGATAAATGTTGCTTCATATCTTACACACGTAAAGTAAACAATGTATCATCAGTATATATCCTAAACAGAAATACATTGTCTAGAGTTACTTTGACACTCGGCTCAGCTTCTCTAACCATATAGACTCGATGTGTGCTTCTGCGTCTAGGACGTTGGATTTCATATTGCGTTGTTGCAAATTTTTTGATAATATTCAGTTGATGAAGACACTTTATTTCAGTCTAGTTGTGAGCAAATTGGAGTATGCATCTCAAGTATGGTCTCCTCAATATCTTTACTTACAACTTTCCATTGAAAGAGTGCAGCGAAGATTCCTGAAATATTTGTCTTTTAAATGTTCCGGTACTTATCCTCAGCGTGGCATAGATTATTCACATTTATTAGACGCAACGTAATCTCCTTGCAACTCGATAAATTTGGTCCAACGTTTTTCCATCCCTTCAAACCGTCAGAAAAAAATTGATTATCCAAACCTCAAAAATACTGATTTACAGCATCTTCAACCTCAGCATTTGACCCAATTTTTATTCCACTGAAACATTTTTTCAACTTTGGAAAAAGTCACTGGGAGCTTAATCTAGCGACTAGGGTGGATGCGGAAGCAATTCAAGCTTCCATTCGTTCAATTCTGACTTTGCAACCGAGCATATGTGAACCCGAGCGTTAGCCTGGTGAAACTGGATTTTCGTTTTTTGCCAGATGTGGACGCTCTTTAATAATTGTGGCCTTCAATCTATATAGAATGCATAATTTGCGAGATATTTACAAAAAACCGTTTTTCGATAAGACAATAAGACATACTTCCTGTAGGATTTTCGAAAAACTGTTTTTATAAAATCTTAAAATTCACTTCTTAATACATTTATATTTCAAGATTTTATTGAAAATCTGATCATATCTCAAGAGGAAGAATATCCTCATAAATATAAAGTTTCGTTTTGATACCTGTAGCCATATGAGAGAGAGAGAGAGAGAGAGAGAGAGAGAGAGAGAGAGAGAGAGAGAGAGAGAGAGAGATATGCATAAACCACTTTTTGGGTATCAGGGGACTTCAACGCCTGAACGTCTGCAAAAATCTCGAAAATTACAATATTTAACTAATTTTTAAATTAACTTAAAAACTCAGACTGCTTGTCTAAACATTTTCATTATACTAAATTTACTACAGGCGTATGCTTGGTACACGAATATTAGATCGAAATTTAATTATTGTTATTATTAATTATAAAAAAAAATCAGAAGTTAATAAATTCCCAAGAATTAAGGGAAAATTGAATAATAATAACATTTAAACAATATTAGAAAACAATTTTTATTATTTACTCAAAGTTAGACAATTTATTATACAAGTCAAATTTATAAAATTAAATCAACTTATCCATTAATGGGCAAGAAAAGGAAAAACAAATGGGATTATTAAAGAATTTTTCACAAGTAAGAGACGCTTAAAAGGACGCTCTCAGAAATTAAGTTAAATTTTATTATTAAAAGAAATATATTAAATACATGTGAGTGCAGATATTTTTATCACGATTTCAACAATAATATTATACTAAAATAGTAAAGAAATGTATCTCTTGATCTACAAGTAAACAATACAAACTAAATAATCAGGGTAAAGAAGATATAGTCCGCTAAAACAATTCCACAAAATATTAAAACTCGAGTTAAGTACTTAAAATTTTTTTATTAACGTTGATTTTAAAAGAATCAGAAATTAGAAAAAATTATAATTGCAATACAATTATCTAAATAATTTAATCTTAAGAATGTACTTTAATTGTAAGAGTTATTCTATGCTAACCGTCATCACAAGTTAATATATTTAAAGTTGAGTATTAAAGTTTTCCATACATAAGATATAAAAGAATTTTTAGATTAATGTTGATTTTTTTTCTAAACGTGGATTTTATTTACTTAAAAACAAATTATATACATACCGTTCATGTTTAGTTGATCCAATTATTGCTGGATAGACACAATTCCATAGTAACATTACACTAGCAGTTTTGTTTATTATATAAAATGTTTGATTCTAACTTTAATTTTTATAAGTTCATGTATCTGCTTCAATATATTTTTTATTTATGATTTAACACTGTTTTTCTTTTATACGAAGATAATCTTCTATACTATAAGAACTATAACACCCTGAAATTACTTCATGGAGTCTCATAAATAAATTTAAACTTAGCTAACAATAACATTGTAATTATATTTATGTCGGAAAAAAAATAAACATAACCAAATTTAATACGTATATTTATAATTTTTCCCACGTAATTCTTTTAAAAACTATGAATGTAGGTAAGAAACATATTCATGATAATTTTAAAATACAGTGAGGTAAAATAAATATTGTACAACTCAGAATTATATTTGAAATTTAGTTTAAACTCATTGTAAATTTAAAATCATACATTTTAAAATAAATAAAGTAGTAATTAACTAGCTAATACTTTATTTAAAATACTACGGCTAGTATACTATATGTAACGTAACCCGAATATTCATATACTGTATTAGTATTTAATACCTTCATATTCAACAACTATAGTAAAGGTTTTGATTCAAATAAATATTTGTAATTAAAGTAATGAGTGACTTTTAAAGTTAATATGTAATTTTATTTATTTAATTTGATATCAATGTTATGAGAATTTGATAAAGTTATACTTATAAATACTCTTGGAGAGGTGATAATTTCTAGAAGTGTTGAAATCTTCAGTTTGTCTTGATATTTTCCATATCTGAAAAGAATAGATTGAAGCATGTCAATTTTTATCAATATTGTATTTATATAATAGTATTGTGAAATTCGTTCATCAATTCTTAACATACTATAAAAGATATTAGTTAACATATTCTGGTTAATATAAACATGAATATACAAATATCAATAGCGGGAAGTTTTAAAACTCGGATGTGTCAATTAAACTGACAGTATAAATATTTTTATTTGACAATTAAGAGGATTTTGGATTGCAAGTATATAAATAAGACTTTTAAAACACAGATAAGAATTATTAGATTGAAAGTTTTGGATTAAAAAGAATATGGAAGGTATTGTTACATTTTTAAGGATATATTTTGAGTATTCAACAAGATAGAACGATTGTTATTGGAGTATAGAAGTTATTTAAGATATCTCTAAGGAAATGAATAAATAAATAAGGACTTTCTAAATTACAATTTTAGAGGGTAGATGAGTTTATCTTTTATGAGAGAATAATTAATAATTCTCTTATATTGATTGGCCTAAGAAAGGTGTACTGTCAGTGATAAAAGTTCTCCTAATAATATAACAGGAGAATATTAGAAATTCGAAGAATTTTAAAAGCAACATTACATAATAAGAAGTATTGAGATAATAGAATAAACACACCCATATTAGAGCTTCATATCCACAGGTGAGAGTTTTGTCTAATAGGAATAATAGCAGATCAGACGGTTGGAATAAGAGGACATCCAGACGAGACCTGATTTAAGACTTCATTTCACAAGAGGCGTACCAGCTCCTGTAGTTTTCTAGTATAAGGATCCAATATTGATGTATTGAAGTTTTTGTACAGGAATAGCAGCAGACCAGGCGATTGGAATAAAAGGACTATCCAGACGAGACCTGATTTAAATCCGTAATTGAGATCTTGAAAACTTATTACTAGAGTTATTATTATTATCTAAACGAACTCTATATAATAGCAACGAATATTATATTTACTTATGTATGATTGCTACAATCTAAATTCACTTTTTAAGATATGAAAAGGAAGATATTCAAGAGTAACATTTAAATTATTATAATTCTGCGACATAATAATAGCTGAAGGTGATACCTTGTCTCTCACGGGAGTAAATACGGGATAGAGATAGGACCGTGCAACGGATGATGTTTCTCTAAATTGTGCAACACCCCGTATAGGTAGCGCGTCCGGACCGATCGTCCCGTGAAGGGGAAAGTCCGAGCTAATTACCGTAAAAATTTCGCCTTTATAGCTCTGTCCGATCGCCGGATATTTACGGACAAATTTAAACGTTGCGTTTTCGACGTGCACGATTTTCTGAAGGTATCTCATCCGAGACGAATCCAGAACACGTATAGGGAAAAGTACGGTTAAAAAGCCCGCACTTTCTGCTTTTCAACGCGCTCGAAAGCACACTTTAAGGTCGAGGGACGCGTGAGCAATTAAAATATACGTTCCGTCGAATTTTTCAAAACACGCGAAATTAAGCCATGACGTGCCTAAAGAAAGCCCATTTACGTAAATAAAAACGAGGACTAAACACAAAATTGACTTTTCGCAAATCTGACAGGCGGACTAAATATTTCCAAACATTGACTTTTAAGCATGAAATTCCAAGCTCTGACGATTTTTCGAGAGGAAAACGACTTGAAATTTAAAATAATATCGTTTTAGGAAGCGTTTCCATGCTTATTCCAGCTTGATTCAGGTCCGGTATTGATAGGACAAGGAATTTAAACTCTTCATGCACTCGAAAAAATGGCTGGAATACGTCACAAATGAATGTACACAATAAATCAGGTGCAATGCTCATAACATATTATGTACACACATACACATTCATGTGCACTGGCCCGTGAATATACATATTATATATCGGTAGCTTGACTTAACATTTTTACATACAGGCTGATATCTTTTAATGATTACAAATTTGAATTTTAAAATACGCGTAGTCCAGTTTCCTTAATGAGTAAAAGGATTGCTTTTAATTATTCACGTCAGAATAAATTCATGGCAAATAAACACACATAATATAGGACAAGGACAAGATACTAAATTAATTATCTGGACGCAATTTAAACGTATTCTTTTGAAGATTACACGTCTATTTTCTCTGAGATTTAAAAAAAATATTGCAGATTTCAACATAAAGTCAAGCTTACATATAAATATGGCAGTTGAACAAACTAATTACATATAGGTCGATAGCCCGATGCACAAGATTCACGGCTTCTTAATACAATGACTTTGCCGGGTCGGGTTCGAACCCAGGCCGGGGCAAAATATTTTTTTTTCGAATGAGATGTTGTGAATTTATTTCGTGTATTTTACCGGCAATTTATAAGACATGACGCCGGACTGCTCGACATAATTTTCCCGGTCGATGAAATAATCATTCACATATACAGCATGATTTTTTCTTAATTATTATAAATTACATTTAAAACACAATAATTCTAAAACGGGTATGTCGTTTTCTTAAGGGAAAAAATATTGCTTTTAACATTTACGTGCCCTACGAAATAATTATTTAAATAATTATTATTTATTAATAATGAAATTTTAGATACGGGGGTGTCTTAGGTCGCCGATCACGAATCGAAAGTCAAAATGTCAAAAAAAAACAAAATGGCCGAAGTTTTTTGAAAATTGACGTATGAATGTGAAATTTTAGATACGGGGATGTCTTAGGTCGCCGATCACGAATCCAAAGTCAAAATGTCAAAAAAAAACAAAATGGCGCAAGTTTTTTGAAAATTGACGTATGAATGTGAAATTTTAGGTACGGGGGTGTCTTAGGTCGCCGATCACAAATCGAAAGTCAAAATGTCAAAAAAAAAAAAAATGGCGGAAGTTTTTTGAAAATTGACGTATGAATGTGAAATTTTAGGTACGGGGGTGTCTTAGGTCGCCGATCACAAATCGAAAGTCAAAATGTCAAAAAAAAACAAAATGGCCGAAGTTTTTTGAAAATTGACGTATGAATGTGAAATTTTAGATACGGGGGTTTTGGGGGTCGCCGATCATGATTCCAAAGCCAAAATGTCAAAAAAAATCAAAATGGCGGACCAGTTTTTTGAAAATTGACGTATGAATGTGAAATTTTAGATACGGGGGTTTTGGGGGTTTTGGGGGTCGCCGATCATGATTCCAAAGTCAAAATGTCAAAAAAATCAAAATGCCGGACCAGTTTTTTGAAAATTGACGTATGAATGTGAAATTTTAGATACGGGGGTTTTGGGGGTCGCCGATCATGATTCCAAAGTCAAAATGTCAAAAAAAATCAAAATGGCGGACCAGTTTTTTGAAAATTGACGTATGAATGTGAAATTTTAGATACGGGGGTGTCTTAGGTCGCCGATCACGAATCCATAGTCAAAATGTCAAAAAAAACAAAATGGCGGACGAGTTTTTTGAAAATTAACATATGAATGTGAAATTTTAGATACGGGGGTTTTGGGGGGTCGCCGATCGTGATTCCAAAGTCAAAATATCAAAAGAATCAAAATGGCGGACCAATTTTTTTAAAATTGACGTATGAATGGGAAATTTTAGACACGGGCGTTTATGGGGTCGCCGATCACAAATCCAAAGTCGAAATGTCAAAAAACATAATGGCGGATTCAATATGGCGGAAAGGTTCTTCAAAATGCCGTTAATCTTGGTGAAAAGTGCTTGGACCTGAGCACATCCTTCCTTCGTAAACTTTAACATGATTTATGTTTACCATTAAATTATCCTTCTCGCTCTTCAGTGTTCAGTGTAACGGTTTGTGTAAGAAGGAAAGAAGAGTTCTAAGTAATATTACGATTGGCATAACAAAATTCTAACTAACTAAATTTCTATCAGTATCACTGCAGTTTGTTGTACTTTGCTATTTATTCCATAATATAAATTTTAAATATGTGCTATTTACACAAAAATTTTCAGATGTATTCACAAAATAAATGTCTACAGATTATTTACTAAAATTAAGTTTCTAAAGCGGCTCTAAAGATGATTCAGTGCTTTTGAAATCTATGTACTTCTGTAGGACACTCCGTGTGCTGAAGTTTAAGTTTCTTATTGTTGGTAATGGCCAGCTGGATACTCTTTAATTTTCAATTTTCAAAGTATGAAACAGTTAATTTATGCATTTCTTATTATTTAATTTTAACATGTCCAATAAGTTCAAGCTCATTTTTGCAAATCATTTTTTTGGACATCATTAGATTTTTATTATGGATAAAAGTAACAACACAAACACAATAAAATCAACCTACTTTGCCTTTTTTATTTACATAATGACGGATCCAACATACGAATAGGTTCTTCAGAAACTTTCAGTATCCCTCAAATTTGTTTCACCTTTCACTATTATTCCATAATAGAAATTTTAAATATGTGCTAAATGTCGACAGATTATTTACTAAAATTAAAATTCTAATTATATAGAATATAAACCAAAAAAAAAGTGCAAAAAGCACAAAAAACAAGTTCAAATGTAGAAAATGGCGCAAACATTATGAGAGAAATATTGACTAATTTAAAAAAAAATCCCTATACATAGGTACGTTTTGGACACATGCGTAGTTTCGATATAGTAAATGGCACGATCAAGCTACGAACTAGAAACGACGGTTCAATGCTACTACAAATATACATTAGCCGCAACAACTTCAAAATAACGAAAGTAAACTAACTAATTAATGTTTTAGAATATATAGCTTCCGCTACAAAAATACCATTAAATGAAAGCCGGTTACAAAATGAATATTATAAATAATGTTATTGTATGTTACTTTCTTACACCGACATTTTATTTAATGCATAGCTATTCTGTGTAGTAGGCAGGCATTGTTGACAATTTTACATTATTTTGATGACAATTATAAGAAACGTCAAAATAAAATTAAGACACATGTCAAAAGGTGAATGCAGTTGTCTGTTGTGTTTATTGGAAAACGTATTTTGAGTTTACAAGTATGTATTTCTGTAATTTACTTCACACGTTTTGTTTACTTTTGTGCTGAAAGGAGAGATGTTATTTTCCATACAATAGAATCAAACATTTTTAATCACGTCTAATAATACTTTTTTCACTTAGTCCAATTTATATAATTTATTATAACCAACATGTTCCTTAACATGTTAGGTTACAATCATATAATTATTCATACTCAATAACACATATAGTGCACGTAATAAATAAATAATAAAATAAATTAAATCTACATTCCATAAATATTTATAAAGGAATCTCCATTCGCTCATAAACAAAAGCAACACAACCAACAACTGCAATAATTTTCTATATGGTTATGTCGCTTTGGCAACCAACATGCGCCAGTAGTTTAAAATGGCGTGAAATTTGAGATGTTGCATAAGTTTATTTGTTAAACATGATATTTGTCATAATTACCTTTTGATGTTCATTATAATTGTCTTTCAAACCCTCTTTATTTATCAAAAATGCTTGCCCATTATACAGAGTAGCCAAGTATTAAATAAAATGTATGTATAGAAAGAGTAGGTATATTTGTAACTGGTTTTCATGTAATAATATTCACTAGCGGAATCTACTTGGGGTTTCTAGGTTCGCTGATGAAGAATCTGAAGTTTATATTTAAAAATAAAATGGCGTGTCCAATATAGCGTAATGGTTCTTCGAAAACGTATTGGATCCGCGTGGAATTCAATATTTGGGATTCTTATTGTCGCTGATAACGAATTGGAAGTCGAAATATCAAAAAAAAAGTGGGGCGACCAACATGGTGGAAATGTGCGAAACATAATTAGATCTTTCTCAAATTTATTACTTGAGGGTTTTTGGGGTCCCTGTTGACGCTTCCGAAGTCAATCTTTCAAAATGCCAAATGACGAGTGCAATTTGACGGTTCTTACTTGGCCCCTTTTGAGTCTTTGATGAAATTGAATTTTCGGTTCATTTTTATTATTATTGTTTATGTCTATCTTAAATTGTTTTTGAGTTATTACCATTCTTTTTGATTTTTTCTTAAAAACTGTAGACTTTGAAACAGTCGTCAAACTTTTCTATTGTCGCATCAGAAGCGTATTGCAGACTGTATCAACGAAAATGGTGCTGTCTTTGAGCACATTATTTCTTCGGATACCTTAAAATGACTTTTATGTTAAACATTAAAATATCTTTCTTATTCGTATACCGGTCTGTGTTAAAAACAGTTTGAGAAGAATTCTGAGTAATATATACGATTGACTTTACAAAATATAATGGCATAATGTATATACAGGGATGTGTCAAAAGTTTATAAAAACGGAAATTCTAACAACGGTCCTGACAGTGATCAGGTTTTACTGAAAGCTGTAAAAAGGTTGTAAGCAGACGCGCAAAAGGCTATTCAAGCATGAAGAGATTGAAAAATAGCTATTGCGAAGTAATATCGTAGGTATTCACAAGAGATTGTTTAATTATCATTGATGAAAATGAAAGGTGCTTCAATAGGGCTTAAATTTTAAGCTTGGGCTTTTTACTTTTATTATTATTTTGTGCTCTTTTATTAACGATAGTGGACTTCGAAAAGGTAGTAAGAAAGTAATATACTTTATAAATTAAATTTACCTTACCCAGTCACATACATATGTTTGCGAGCTATATGTTTGAAGTTCATCAGCATTCATTAGCATTCTATAATAATGTTTGAAAGCGACGCCCATTTATCAAACAAAATTTGTTACAAACATGTTAAACACTATGCAGATACTATGTATATTTGAGCATGTCAATTAAAATGACGAGCCCGCGATAGCGGGCGAGTAGTATATTCTTTCTATCGTCAGAGAGAGAACAGTACGAATAATAATGTAATTCAGTGAAAATTTAAAAGTTCTTCAATACAAGTCCTTCATTTTCAATTGACGTGCGAACTAATTTTGAGTATGTGACAGACGAATATTTCAAATCTGCTGACCAAAATTTCATAATGAAAGCGCTGTTCCACTTCAAATAATTTGGGTGATAATATCTGTGTCAAATTGATTATTAGGTTCTTTTTTATTAATATTGTGCATGCCTATCTTAAATTGTTTCCGAGCAATTGACATACTTTTTGTTAATATACTACATTTTCCACTGTTCTTTCAATAGCGTATTATCCCGATTGTCTCAATGAAAATGATGCACTTATTGAGCATATTGTTTCTTCGGATACTTTAACATCATTCTTATGTTTAACATTAAATTATCTTTCTCGCTCTTCAGTGTCTAACAGTTTGTGTAAAAAGAAATTCTAGAAGAATTCTAAATGAAGTATACAATTGGCTTTACAAAATATATGTATATACAGGTGCGCCAAAAGTCTATAAAATCGTACATTCTAAAAACCACCATGAGAGTGATCGCGTTTTACAGGAAACTGTAAAAGAGCTGTAAGCGGGCGCGAAAACGGCGAATTCAAGCTCGAAAAGATTGAAGCATTAGCTCACAAACATTCAACACAATATATATTGCAATATATAATAATTGGCCCAATGATAATAGTGTATAGGTAAGAAATTAATAAATTCGATTCCTTATTTTTGTTTATAAACACTGTCTACTCATTTTTAGCAATTATCATTACATGACTGAAGTCATTTCGTCCATGAATTAAGTTGTAAAAATACTTCAAAATATTATAAGATATTGTAAATAGAAAAAAGAAACTAAAATATATTCCTACAAGATTAAACAAGCACTTAATCATGTTGTTACTGTGCCAGGCAAATTGAGAAGTAATATCATACGTATTCAAAAAAGATTGTTTAATTATCATTGATGAAAATGTACCTCCCGCGACATCGTCAATTACAATAATTCAAAATAGAAATTCTATAAGGATGTTTTACAGTATTTTCGAATATAACACTAAGTAATCAATATTACCATAATACATAAATTATATCTATATATTCCTTAAATTGTAGGTGTACAATGCAAAAGAAAATTATTGTGTAGAGTGTGAACAAGGCTTTACCAACATTATTAAACATTATACATAACTGACAGTTGTAATACAATTTACCACAAAGAAACATTGCAAATTATAAAAGTATAAGAATGGGAATCATTATAAAAAATGCCAATGAAATAAATATTATTTGTTACAGAACAATGATTACATAAACTATCAATTTGTAATAATGAATTATTTAAAAGTATACATTCGCGTCAATAAAACATCTAATAAAGCTATCTCCGATGTTTTTTTAAAATTTCTAATGAAATTTCATTTAAACCAAAAAGACCAATGGAATCGACATATGTGACTGAAACACTATTATCAAAAACTATCAAACCACATTTTCCAACTTATACAAAAAAACACAGATTTCGAGATTATTCTAATTTTATACCCACAAACAAAATTCAAACTATAGATAAATTAGGCAAAAGTGAAATAAATCATCGGCCAATCAAGGCACAAAAACCAATAATAGTAGAAAAATTCAAAATAGAGTAAAAAATACCGACTGTGAAGGCACAGGAAAAGTATGTGAAAAATGTCAATATAACTTTAAACGATAAAATACTTATTTCATGACCAGCCATTTAACATTTTAAATTTAAAAACTGCTATTACCACTAAATCTATTATTAATCTTTTCATCTGATAAGCATTCTGAACAAAATATTGCATAGTTGTAAACTATATACAGGGATGTATAAAAACAACTAAGCAATATTGAACATCTAAAACACAATTATATTTACTTATTCGCTATATATCGGAATGACATGGTGTTTCAAAAACTGAATCGCAATAAAGACAAAATCCGCAATAAATTTAGAAGAATAAGGGAGAGCGGTACCTCAACTGTAAGCGGAATAAGAGGCGGCAGCGGGCCTTCTAGGCCTGCCGTATTAGCTAGTTATATATAATAATAGCTGAGTAGTCAATGGCAACCAAACGACCCAAAAATCGTCTAAAAACGGCAAAACTGTGCAAAGAACTCCTCTCTGGAGACGCGAAATTAAGGGCTGTCTTTTGGCATGTTGGTAGGGGCGACATTGAATTTCCGGTCGACGGAGAGTTTTTCTTCCCAAGTGGAGCGTGTGCAGAGATATCGCCCGTTGAAGAGGAGCGTGCACTCGGTGTTTTAACAGAAAAATGGCTTACGTCATCATGACGATTCACGTGACAAGCAAAATAAATCTCGGGAAACGTCAAACTAGCAAGTTGTAGCTACAGATTCACTTTTAAGACTGAAATACGAAATTTTGAAGGTTGCGAGGGTCCAACAAGACCCGAGGTGTTAAAGAACGGCCTTCTGGGCATCTCTTACATGCTTATTTCGAGTCGACAGACGCACGCAATGTAGGGCACGAGCACTTTCAAATTCGTTTGCAGACAGATTTCGTAAGAAAAATGGCCGAAATACGTCACAGATTCAATGTGCATGTGATTCAATGTACTACGGTCGGGCAAAAAATATCAGATTAATTTATCCGGTCCGACAAATTCGGCATCTCAATCTCGACATAATACACCCGCTTGACTTAACATTTTTATAGATATACAGGTTGATTGTTATTTTAATGACTATATATTTGAATTATTAAAATACGTTAATTCCAGAACGCGTACGCCTTAATGGGGAAAAGGATTGCTTTTAACATTTATCTGCCCTTATGACAACGATTACGCATACATGCAGAGTGGGCGGAGCTACCTGAAATTAAATTCTCTCTTCTGATTAAAGTAAAATTCGGCACTTGGGAGTTTTTGTGGTATCATTGATCGCGTATCCAAAGTCGAAATGTCAAAAAAAAAAAAAAATGGCCGAAGGATTTTTTGAAAATTGACGTATAAATGTGAAATTTTATATACGAGGGTGTCTTAAGTCGCCGATCACAAATCCAAAATCAAAATGTCATAAAAAATTCAAAATGGCGTAAGAATTTTTTGAAAATTGACGTATGAATGTAAAATTTTAGATACGGGGGTTTTGGGAGTCGCCGATCACGATTCCAAAGTCAAAATGTCAACAAAAAAACAAAATGGCGAAAGATTTTTTGAAAACTGACGTGTGAATGTAAAATTTTAGATACGGGGGTTTTGGGGGTCGCCGATCACGATTCCAATGTCAAAATGTCAAAAAAAAACAAAATGGCGGAAGATTTTTTGAAAACTGACGTATGAATGTAAAATTTTAGATACGGGGGTTTTGGGGGTCGCCGATCACGATTCCAAAGTCAAAATGTCAAAAAAAAACAAAATGGCGGAAGATTTTTTGAAAATTGACGTATGAATGTAAAATTTTAGATACGGGAGTTTCGGGGGTCGCCGATCACGATTCCAAAGTCGAAATGCCAAAAAAAAAATGGCGGAAGATTTTTTGAAAATTGACGTATGAATGTAAAATTTTAGATACGGGGGTTTTGGGGGTCGCCGATCACGATTCCAAAGTCAAAATGTCAAAAAAAAACAAAATGGCGGAAGATTTTTTGAAAATTGACGTATCAATGTAAAATTTCAGATACGGGGGTTTTGGGGGTCGCCGATCACGACTCCAAAGTCAAAATGTCAAAAAAAACAAAATGGCGGAAGATTTTTTAAAAATTGACGTATGAATGTAAAATTTTAGATACGGGGGTTTTGGGGGTCGCCGATCACGATTCCAAAGTCAAAATGTCAAAAGATAACAAAATGGCGGAAGATTTTTTCAAAATTGACGTATGAATGTAAAATTTTAGATACGGGGGTTTTGGGGGTCGCCGATCACGATTCCAAAGTCAAAATGTCAAAAAAAAACAAAATGGCGGAAGATTTTTTGAAAATTGACGTATCAATGTAAAATTTCAGATACGGGGGTTTTGGGGGTCGCCGACCACGACTCCAAAGTCAAAATGTCAAAAAAAACAAAGTGGCGGAAGATTTTTTAAAAATTGACGTATGAATGTAAAATTTTAGATACGGGGGTTTTGGGGGTCGCCGATCACGATTCCAAAGTCAAAATGTCAAAAGAAAACAAAATGGCGGAAGATTTTTTGAAAATTGACGTATGAATGTAAAATTTTAGATACGGGGGTTTTGGGGGTCGCCGATCACGACTCCAAAGTCAAAATGTCAAAAAAAAACAAAATGGCGGAAGGATTTTTTGAAAATTGACGTATGAATGTGAAATTTTAGATACGAGGGTGCCTTAAGTCGCCGATCACAAATCCAAAATAAAAATGTCATAAAAAACACAATCGCGGGTGAATTTTTTTGAAAATTGACGTATGAATGTAAAATTTTAGATACGGGGGTTTTGGGGGTGGCCGATCACGATTCCAAAGTCAAAATGTTAAAATACTTATTATAATATCAGTATTTACCTTAACGAATGTTATTAACCAGAAATATCAGTCATATCCATAACATAACATTGATGAACTAATTATTTTTTCTCTTTATACATATCATATGTTCGATGTCATTAAGGGGCTATTAAAGACCACATGGTGTTGGCCCGTAGGAGGAGCCAAATGCAAGTCATCTCATTCTCATATATTTGAAATGAATGTGTTTTCCGTCACCCGAATACAGAGAAAAAATACAACTGAAGGCGCTGCTAAAATACAAATAATTCAATTTTTTAATTTAAATACTCAAATTAAACTTTTTTCCGCAATTCAAAAAGCTATATCTCACAAGAAAACATTGGTCTACACGGGAATTACATCCGTTTTGATCAATTTCATTTAATTCTTTCAGATTTTGACCGAGAAACACACGTACATTTTACTCTAATTTGGAATAAAAAAAATAGATGGTTGTGACAAAAAATTACGTAATCTGATAACCTTTCCGTGTACTCATATCTATATTGGAGTTGTAAAGAAAATTTGACATTTCTATCTTGAACAATAGTAAAAAAAACTGATAAATTCGATATCTTGCTTTCTCGACCGCTTTAATATCCCCTTAAACATCACTTATATTTGTTGAAGAAGTTATTTTTTTACCATAATTAAAAAAGGTAATAATATTTATGTACGCATTTTTATTTCCATATTGGAGGTTAGACATTGTCATCATGAAAACACCGCAAACATATTCCAACCTGAAATGAAGAAGTAAAAACATGGGATTAAATAGCAATGTATAACTATATTTTATTCCTTACCAGGAGCATTTGATTCAATCGTAATACTCCAAGACATTTTCTATTTGTATTTTGAACGGACCAAATACACGAAAAGAGATTGTGGTAAATAAATAAATTATAGTATTAATAATGAATAAATACATATAATGCAAAAGTGTGCGTAAATTCTAAACAGAATCAAGAGATAATGGTAATTCTCTGTATTACCGATTCTACATAATTTAATATTCAATTTAATCTATCAATATACAGTGTTATTGAAAAGTAACTGATTAAGAAATAAGGGATTCAAAAGAAGGTAAGAAACTTTTGTATAAAAGATAAGTGGTTTATGATACAGTTGCTGTAGAAAGCAGGGTTAAGTTTAATTCTTCTTTTGTACTTAAGGGTGACGATATCTATTGTTTTTATTGGAAAATCGATCAAATTACAATCTATACACCTAATCATTAATTATGTTTGCGAAAACGGAATACTCAAGTATAACAGTTTTCAATAACCCCTAAAAATTTTGCTAAAAAATAAAATTCCCCAAATTTTCCCCATGCTTCACAAAAGTCACTAAACATAGGGGAAAACTCCCAAGTTGGCAACGCTTCAATATGGTTTGCAATTTGTACAGTTTTTATATGGCGAGGCCATCTATCGGACAGCGAAAGAATTTTGTTTCAGTTACTTATACCGGTAAGGCCGAAAACATTTCTAGTATCCCTCTTATCTTATCTTAATAATAATAATTGCTTTATCTATATCTGTATTTATAAGTTCCAGTGTTACAGAAATTAAATTTGAACTGATTCACTAAACTTAATATTTTTTAAAACTTTGGCAGTACTGCTGCCATATCCTATCGAATCTTACTATATATATATATACGAGTCATCTTAAACTACTGAGGTCTGACCATTAATGTTTTTGCATTTAAGAATAATATTAATCACCTCTTTTCAAATATGAGTACATAAATCTGAAGATTTACTCTCGTTCTCGATATTTTAGAATCTAACATGGAATCGAAGATAACTGTAATAAATCCCACATAACCGCAGCTACAACATCGGAAGTTCTGCTGAAAATTCTCAGTAGCTCTCTTTTTTTTTTAATAAAGGTATCGTTTCTGATTTATCCATTGGAATCTATTGTTTACTTCCTTGCGGTTCAGTGAATTTCTATCTCTATTCTGCACGCGATCGCTGGAAACAACTTGAGGGCATATTTTCGCAAAAGTAAATTTTAGGTCACGACATTCCAACCGAACGTAAATTATTTCCGTCTTGGGGATATTTTGTTTACGGAGGTTTCTATTTTCTCTTGGCTCCTTCGTCGCCCCTTTGTAACCTTTAGAGTCACTGTTTAGAATTAATTATGGTGATCCGTCAGCTTTTCCCCAATTGTCTCTGATATATTTTATGGCGATACCGCCTTGGAGATCAAAGATTCAATTAGTCAGATGAATTTAAGCTGTGTTTGATTTGGTTATAGAGACGTTGTAGTTAATTTGTAAAGGAAAACAAATAAATAGAACTAAAATGCCTATAGTTTTCTCAATTCTGCAGGAACTGTGTTCAATTCATTAATTCTTTTTAATTTTGTCAATAAATATTCATATCTTTGAATACAGATTTAGTCAAAAGGACCCCACGTTGGGGGCCAAATTGTCATAACAACCTCCAGGCGCTTTATTCCAAATTATTATATGTAAATGAGCTCGCATATAAAATAATTGTCCGTCCAAATTTTCTTTGCCACTCTCAATTATATTTTATACTTATTTACATACGTATTCTTCACATTTAAACCCCTTAGATCATAAGGCTTAAGGTGACCAGGTCCGGAATCTCGCATATAACTCCTCTCCTCTTTGCGCTTTTCTCCATTTCTTCCTGTTCAAGGCTGCGTTTATTGCTTTTTTCCATGTAAGTCCTTTAGCACTTAACATTTTAACAATTTCATTCCATATTGCTATCGGGCGAGTGCGTGTTCTCTTCCCACAAACACCCATTTCCCACACCTTTTTTAACTATTCTATTTCTAGGCATACGTACTAAGTGACTAAACCAGCGCAACTAATTAACTTCTATTGTTTCATTAACTAATTTCACTAATAAACGTCTTCTAATTTCTTCATTTCTAATACAGTCCATACGCATCACACCTTCTATTCTTCTGAGTACCCTCATTCCAAGTACCTATAATTTGCTTTTAAGCTGCTCAGTGAGTACTCATGCCTCATCTTTGTACGTCAGAATGGAAACTATTGCGTACTTAAAAACTATCACTTTTTTTCTTTGAAATCTTTCTTCCCGAAAATAGATTTCCTTAATGCACAATAAGCCTTTGATGCATTATTTTTACGGCTCTAACCTGTCTTCATAGCAATTTTTTTGGTTTGACCTATTTCCATCGATGTTGATATTTAATTCTCTTTTATTTTTTCATGCAATCATTAACATTTACATTTAATCAAATTTCGTTAAGAGGGGCATTTACCAACTATATCCGGGTGAATCGAAACTTATGTAACCTGTATTACTAGCGGGACGATAGACGCAAGGGGGTACGAATACGTGGAGCTAGACGATGTTCGGGTTTCTATCAGAGCGCCTCGGTTTTATTCACAGATTCTGTTGCAATGTAGATCGGGACAGAGACGCTTCGTTCTGAAGGGGAAAAATAGCGCAGAACCAGTTCAAACCGATGTACACATTTATATAATTCTCTACATGAAGTGGCTATTTACGGCATTTTTGGTCGATACTCAACATTTTTATTGTAAAAAATTGACCAAAATTCTCTTCAAACGTGTTCTTAAACAAAAACAACCACCAAACCCGGAAACCACGTTAGATATCGCATTGATTCGTTTTTTGTTTGAAAGCAAATTCATAAGTGCAGATAACGGTATTATTTCCATCTAGCATAATACTTTTTTCGCTGAAAAAAAAACACATCTCATTCTGAGTTTGCCGTAGTGATTTTTTCATAAGTTTCTAATTTGATTATTTGTAAAAATACATGCAGCGAACAATTTTGAGAAAAAGATCCGAAATTATTTTTAAAATAAAAAAAAATTTGATACAAACTTTGATTAAAAACTTATTCATTATTATTATGTGTATATATGGCATTTCTTTTCAATTGCAAAACTGTCGTTCGGACTCAAGTCTGCAATAGCCGACCGATTCCGATAGATTTGCGTCTTCGCTAGGCCCGGTAGAGATACCGTGAAGTGGGGATAGACGGTGCGATCGCTTCGAAAAAAACACTTGCGTGAAATTTGTGCGAAAAAGTTTACTATTTTAAATTTGTTCATCTTCAAATATAATTACATAAATTTGATTTGTTTTTAAATCGTTCATCAAATGTGCAGCTAGCGCGTAGAGATCGTTTTTTTTTCTTTTGTATACCAGTCTTAGTTAGTAGACATTAATCAAATTTATGCATTTTTGCGGTTATTTCTAAAACACATAATTTTTTTAAGAAAATAAATTAATACAAAAGCTAAACTTGACATTAAAAATGTATGCCTTCTGCATCGCTAACCAAAATTTGAGATTCTAAAATTACAAAAGAAAAAACGCAAAAAAGCAATGCCTTACGGGGCCATAGTTCGAAAACGATTTAAAAAAAATCAAATTTATGTAATATTTGAAGATGAACAAATTTAAAATAGTATTGATGAACAAGTGGAATAAAATTTTTAAGAGGAGCGTTTACCCATCGAAATGGGAAATTTTTGTAATGTGCCTTCATTTTCCGCCATTAGCACCATATCATCAGCATACATGCAAAAAGATTAAATGATTTTTATACGTACGAATCAAATCGGTACTTCCGAGTCAACTTGCTTGACGCGCCAACTTTTAGCATTCATTTGAACTGATTTGTAAATTGTCAAAATTAATAGTTCGCCATAACCTCAATAAAATGTTTATTGCAATATACTACTATACTAAATACATAGTTTGAATTAAATTACTTTTTTTGCATCTACAATAAATTAAAAACTGTACAATGTAACAGTCATTCTTGGAGAGTAAGCGATCTCACACTATTAAATCACGACAGACGAAAAAAAATTTTTCATATATGAATAATTGTAAGGTCGAAACAGCTGTCTGCACCTTGTTTGTTCGCAATGCCGGCTTAGGGTAGATGTGCATTCATACATTTATTCATTTTATATTTATTATGTATACTTGCGTGATTTAATAGTGTGAGAGCGCTTACTCTCCAAGAATTACTGTTACATTGTATTATAATAGGTACGCCACCTATGGCGTGTTCATTGAATGCTCGTATATCTACAGTTGCCTGATTAGTAGTTGTACTACGGAGGGCAATATTACCTTGCGATGTCGCACTTGGGTAACAGATGCCGCCGAGAATCTCTTATGGCATTTGGTACGTAAGTTGACAATATCAGGTTTTCTAAGCTTTTGAGGCATTGTGAACAAACACGTTCGTGCAGTGATGAGACCAATGCAAGGTCGAAACAGCTGTCTGCACGTTGTTTGTTCGCAATGCCGGCTTAGGGTAGATGTGCATTCATACATTTATTCATATACGAAAAAAAATTTTTCGTACATGTATACTGGCGTGCTAAAAACTGTACACTAAAAACGGAAAATGCAAAATACAGAATAGGGTTCAAAAATATTCCAAAAACATTGTTTTACATATTACTTATCACTGACGACAACATTATTAGTTTCAAGCAGTACAATTACTTATTTCAGAATTATTTTCATATTGCCTTCAATATGTTTTCCAGCTTCCTATTAATTATGTTTTATCGGTAAAAATATGGATAAATTTAAAATTATTTTTAAATTTCAAATGTCAATCTAACATTTTGCGCGAAAAATTTCAAACGGTTGATATTATTTCCGCATTATGATGGATCTTGAAAACAAGTTACAATTGTTTAAATATCTTCTATCTCTGTTTCACTAGTCTTGTGTTTGGTGATCACATTTAAATACTTATTTCATACGCTAAATAAATAAATGGTTTTAAATTGTATATGTTTTTATCTTTGTGTCTTGCATTACAATTATGTGAGATGAACTGAGCGACATTTGTATATTATAATTGCATAAATTAACGGAAGATTGGCAAAGAAAAACTGGACAGATAATATCTACCTACCTATGGTAATGTAGACCAATCATTTTGAAACGCAATTTTACACGGTACAGGCGGATTACCAACTGAAATTAATACATACAAAATATTTTCATTATAGCTCTACCAATAGTAATAATAACAATATCTTTATTGGTCATGGACTACAACGTGATATCGACCTCGTCGAATTACAATCTTCATACAATAGCATACAATGCCACAATTCAAGTTGAAAAAGAAACGCACATGTTATATACCATGCACAACCAAGTTTCATATAAAATGTCAAAATGTCAATCGAAGTACTGACCAATAATTATCCAAGAAATACTTCTGAAAAGTAAAAAATAGAATAAAAATTCACAATGAGTTCATAACAGATTATATTTAGTCAAATTACGCAAGCCTCTTGGTGTAAATTTTACTTTGTATGCAGATGATACTTCTGCATTAGATAAGAACGGGGATGGATACATTGGAGAGTAAATGCCACATAGTTCTCGGCGATCTTCATGCGTGGTTTGGTCAGCAGAACTTTTCTGTAAACCCGGATAAAACTAAGTTTATGATTATGCATAATTACCAGAGGGGTGCGGCCTTATTGATTTTGCAGATTGATGATAGAGCACTTAGAGAAGTATCGTCCGCTAAGTTCCTGGGTTTGCATTTTGATCAACATCTAAATTGGAAGTCCAGTTGCAAGGAATTGTCGCCTTCCTTGGGTTCATTGGCGTACTTGTTTCGGAATTTAAAGTGTATTTTGTCTCGGAATTGGTTGGTCGGGTCATACCATGCCATTGTTGAATCAAGGATTAGATTTGGAATAACCTTTTGGGATAACTCTGTCTGTTCTGGTGACATATTTAGATCCCAGAAGCGAATAATACGAATAATTGCAGGAGTTACATCAAGGCAAAGTTGTCGAGAGATCTTTAAGGAATTTAGAATTTTTTCTTTAACTAGTTTATATACAGTGTGACCAGTGTCCGCATCATATGGGATTTTTTTTATTAATAAATTTATTCTAAATTTGAGTTTGGCATCAATTTCTGCTTCGATCAAGATGAAAATTAACCAAAAAAATAATAGTAACGTGATTCGCATTATCTGTCAAATTTAAATTTTTTTTCAAAAAAAATTCAAAAGTGGGGTTATTTCTCAAAATATCGAAAAAAAGTTATTAGAAAAACTTTTTCTAAAAACAATTTTTAGCCCAAATGCAAAATTTCAGCTGCATAAGATAATTTAGATTTTTTGCCAATTTTTTTGTAAATTGCACCACTGTTGCGAAATAAGACAACGCAACCTACATAAAACTTCTTAGTTTTAACAATGCTTTATTCCAGACACATTTTCTTTAAGGCAGCGCCATATTCAGTGTGTGTTTTTCTACAAAATCCAAATAGGGCTATTAAAATTTGGTCACATGTGATGCAAAGTTTATTTGTTTTTGACCCTGTATAAGGTAACTTCATAAAATAACTATTTTTGAAAATGTAGTTTGTGTCTAAAAGTAATACACATTAATATTAAGAAAATAGTTTAATTGAAAAGTCAAATTTTCTAATAAAATAATCATAATACATTATAAAAATGAAAGGCATTTAAAATTCCACCTTTTCAATTAATAACAATATGTATTTTTGGTATTTGAATATTAAATTAAACATAATTTGAAAAACCCAAAAATTAAAATGACATTTCTGTGTGCCTCCCATTGCGTTCAATATAAACAATTGTTCTTCTTGATACATCTTTAATGGAGTTTCTGGTACTAAGGGGCCTTATTTCTACAGTTTCGAATCACCGTTTCCAAATGATCAACATTACGGATAGGTTTTTCTTTGTAAGCTTTTTGTTTTAGGTAACCCCACAAGAACAAATCAAGTGGGGTTAAATCCGGAGACCTAGCCGGCCAGTATTGCTCCATATTACGCCCAATTACTTTGCTCCTAAATATTTCCAAGAGGCGTTCTTGAACCCGTCTTGTAGTATGGATGGGAGCACCGTCACACTGGTACCACAAATTATGCCTTATTTCAATAGGCATATTGTCCAAAACTTCAATGACCTCGGTGTTAAGGAAGCGTAGGTATTCTTCAGAATTTAAATTGCCTCTAAAAAATAAGGTCCAACAACTTGATCGTTTAAAATACCGCACCACACATTAGTTTTAAAGGAATACTGGTCCTTGCATTCTATTATAAAATTTGGATTCTCTTGAGCCCACCATCTACAATTTTGAGAGCTAACAACGCCGTTTGAAGTGAAAGTGGCCTCGTCGGTCCATAAAACGTGAAACGGAAAGGACACATTTTCTTCTTTTTCCCCCTGGTACCAAAAAGAGAATCCCAAACGTATGTCAAAATCTTGTTCCTTAAGAGTATTTATAAATTTAGGTTTACGGCTTAAATTTATTTTTGTGCAAAATATTCCTTACACTCTCTCTTTGAACGTCAGTTCTGCGAGAAACATGTCTAATACTAGTTTGACCATGTTCCACAATATCTAGGCAAACATTTAATTGGACTTCTTCACTATGTTTTATAGGATTGTGAGGTTTTTTAAATGAACTTTCCACCGACCAGTTGATTTAAATTTCACCATAATCCTACTCACAGTAGATTGTTGCACATTTTTGCCTGGATGCCTTTCATTAAAAATGTTGGCCGCTACACGATGACTTGTGTTTTCACCACATATTAATACAATTTCAATTCTTTCCTGTACAGTTAACATTTTTTTATTTAATACGCAATATTAATTAAAAGCCACTATGACAAACAGAAAGCGATTTGACTGTCATTAATAAAGCAAGGGCTTGTTGATCTTTTTTATCATTTGTTTTGCGGCCAACTTGTGTTTGGTGCATCATCGTAAGGTACAAAACTAGTTAATTTTTTGAAAACTGAACTTAAATAATAAAAAACTATTTTTACTTTTTATAACATAGCTCCATAACAAATTTTAATAAAGAGGTTTTAAATTAAATCATTGAAACTAGTTAAACTTACGTAAAGTTAAACGAAAATTTATTTTCCACTTAATGCAGACTTTACTTGTGACGCTGTGTACTTGTCTGTCTTAATATTAATGTGTATTACTTTTAGACACAAACTACATTTTCAAAAATAGTTATTTTAAAGTTACCCTATACAGGGTCAAAAGCAAATAAACTTTGCATCACATGTGACAAAATTTTAATAGCCCTATTTGGATTTTGTAGAAAAACACACATTGAATATGGCGCTGCCTTAAAGAAAATGTGTCTTGAATAAAGCATTGTTAAAACTAAGAAGTTTTATGTAGGTTGCGTTGTCTTATTTCGCAACAGTGGTGCAATTTACAAAAAATTGGCAAAAAATCTAAATTATCTTATGCAGCTGAAATTTTGCATATGGGCTAAAAATGTTTTTAGAAAAACTTTTTCTAATAACTTTTTTCTATATTTTGAGAAATAACCCCACTTTTGAATTTTTTTTGGAAAAAAATTTTAATTTGACAGATAATGCGAATCACGTGACTATTATTTTTTTGGTTAATTTTCATCTTGATCGAAGCAGAAATTGATGCCAAACTTAAATTTAGAATAAATCTATTAATAAAAAGAATCCCATATGATGCGGACTTCACTGGTCACACTGTATATATGAATTATGTGTTTACGTTTTTAAAAATCTAGGCAAGTTTCTCACAAATAAGGCAATACATATCATAACACTAGATATAATAATAACTATCGTCTGCCGCTTCAGAGATTACATATGGGCCTAAAGTCTCCTCCAAATTGTATTGGTCCAAAAGTATATAAAACAATTAACCAATTTTAATCATTTTAGAACGGCATTAAAAGAATTGTTGTATGGTTTAAACTTTTACTCCATGGAGGAATATTTTTGTTCATTGTAATAGTTGCAATGTATTTTTTTTTGTATTATATATTGTTTGTTTGTTATTTTTTGATGTAATGTAGCAAATTGTATGTGCATACTTCTTCTTAGTTATATATTGTATTGACGTGACGTACGCATATTATTCAGGTGATGAATATTACAATACAACCCTATACTAGTGCTAGTAACATTTATATATCTCAACTAAATGATACTTCAGAATTTCTCTCTAAAATATTGAAAACTGCGCTAAATTTTTCAAATCACTTCGCAATATGTTATAGACTTTAATGCACATATAATACGGACTCCTCTCATAGAATGAAAGCCTGTGCATCGGAACACTCATCTCATCACCATACCTAGTTGTGTACATCTTGATATCACTGTTTAGAACAAAATCAGTCTAAGGCTGAAAGAAAGGTCATAGACTTAGATTACAAACAATAGTGGCCCCAGCATGGAGCCTTGTAGGACACCCTGTTTTATGGTTACTGGATCTGACAAGAAGTCATTTTTTGTGCCATATCTCATTGCAACAAGTTGAATTCTTCTGTGTAAATACGACTTACTCCATTGCAGCGCCGGGCCTTGGATTCCATAAAAGAATAAATAATCCCGTGATGCACCCTATCAAATGTCTGGGGGAAGTCAAAACAGATCGCTGCAACTTTATATTCATTATCTATGGATTGATAAATCCTACTTAAAGCTGAATAAATAGCATCATTTGTCGATTTACCCTCCCAGAAACCGAATAAATTCGGGCTAAGTATCGATGATGATTTCAGATATCTCTGTAATCTACCACACATTACCCTTTCGAATATCTTATAAAACCTATATCTTTACACTTTCATTACATACTATATTTAGAATAAATATTTGAAATTCGGTAACATTCAATTTCATCAAAATAAAATAAAAATACTAACAGAAATTCTTTTCTTTTTAATATTTTATAAGTTTTTCGCACGTCTACACCTGATGTCTACCGAAAGATATTAAAATATTGAGGTATATGAGGAACGTTTTTTCAATATTTCATCCTCTGTTTACGGTACGTTATGTTTTCTGATTTTCTCACCAGAGAAATTAATTTTTTTTATGATCTAAGAAAGTTATGCGTCAGAAAAATGTGGTTCATAGTCTTGACAGGTCAATTTTACTACTGCTAGAGGACGATAAAAACCAGGCTGATAATTTGCTGTATAGGTATATCAACAACATAAAAGTTTTTTATTAATACTCGGTATACCTATAATATATAATGTATAATTAACAAATATATTTTCTTGGATATTGTGGTAAAATTATATTAAAATAAAAGAATGATTGTTAGCGTTTCGATGTTTAATTCACATCTTTCTCATGCTACCCCTTGTATATAAAATTTAACGATATGCTCTAAATGGCCATAACCCACTCAAAACCCGAATATACAAGTAAGTAGTAAGTATGGCGCCACCACGATAACTAACCTTCTAACTTATAAGCCAATTTAACAGTCCACTTAAAATTGTGAGAAACGCCTGTTCAAATAAAATACACCAACTTATAACCCAATTATGGTCTTACCTTCACACTTCCCAAAGGTTGTTGTAAAATCTGATGTATAGCACCGCCTCTAGCTCGTCGAGAAAATGGGCATGGTTCGAATTCAAGTAAATCGAAGGTGTTATAGAGCGCCAGTTCCGATATTGTATCTATGCCATACACCAAGCTGACCACCATAAACCCGGAACTAATTTATTTTTGAACCCCAGGTAGAATGATAGGTAAAACCAACACACTCATTCAAAATTCAACAGCAGGTTTATTCTAAATTTTAAACACCCAAAATGTTTCAAGACCAAATAATCAGAACAAAACAACAGACTATCGCTAACTAATATCCTGAGTCAATCGTTGTTAGTAGCTCGTTATAAATTGAGTTCAATAATATATTTAAAAGGAAACAAAAAAAAACATTGAAATATGAATTACATAAGCGCAACCCAGTTGCAAGTATTTAAATTTCTGAAGGAATGAATAAAAGTCTTAAATGGCCACCCAAGGTGATCCACAACTTCAAATTTCCAATGACATATAATCACAAAATTAAAGAAATTCAAAATGGAAAACACATGAGGCAACCTTAAAGCTAAATTAATTACCTGACAAAATTCTTACAAAAGCATATAATTATAAGGCAACTTGCCGAAAGTCTTTCCAAAGTCGAACAGTTTGACCGTAAATTGCAACACAACAACACTCCAAATGAAACACTCTGTAAAACAGAGGCAACCGACAATCTGTTCGACAGAAGAGTGCAGACTCTAGGTTATCAGGTATCTAATACTAAAAATATTAGCGCTAGTTAACTGTGCTTTACATAAGAGTACGTGATCAACATTAAATTCAATAATTCCTTACAAGATTCCACAATAATGAATTTGAAAGGTGACTAATTATAATAAATAACAAGCAATAGATTTACACCATACAGATTTGAGGCTGCAGCGCCAATACACATCCAAAATTTGTTCAAAATTCTAAATCCAAAAAAAAAGGCTACGTAACGTCTCCAAAATTGACAAAGTAACCCCCAACTGGAGTCACTGTTATTAATAAAACTACGTTAATTGAATAAATTCAAATTATAAGGCACTCAGGCCACTATGCAGTTAATTAATGAAATTACGATGACTTGAACGATTAGTTAAGCCGAGAAAATTACAATTAACAGTTCGATAGTACTCGGAATTGACTTGATGTTACCAAAACTGATTGGCAAATAACAGATAATCAAACACAGACACAGTACCTTTGAAATTCCACATCCACAGCTACAATACACGATACCTTCTACAAATCACACTCGTTACAAAGGGAAACTGCTCCACATAACCTCGGTTAACGACATCTTCGGGAAAACAGTGTAGGAAGGCTACAGCATTACATCTATCTGCACCTTAAATTATGTCTTCACCGCAGGGTACACAATCTATCCCCTTGGAATTATAAAATACATCAGGCACGTGGTTCTTAAACTTTACCCAACGAAAAGTGCTCTATTGAGATTTTTGCCATGCACTAGCAGCTATAATTGAATATAGAAACAGCACTATTAAGATCGGTCAGACACGTGAAAATTATACTTACAGCAGTTAAACAATTCTTAAGCCACGACAAAAACAATATCCTCGGCAATATTACAACCATAACGCCATATCCACATTAACACTTGAGAAATACCATAACATCCGCCTTTTGCTAGCGATTACATACGATAAAATTCAAACATTCTACTAATTCCTCAAGTAGTGACTAAAGAAAATGCATCTGCTCTTGTGATGTTTTAAGTGCTTCTTCTAAGACAGTCGAAGATCAAAAGAGAAAGGCTCTAACTTGTCAATCACCGATCTCAAAGCGTAACAACGAACATGTGAACTAATAACAGAACGACCTAACCTGATATTTTAACATACGACATAAATGTAGATTCAAATGACAATACAAAAGTGGAAAACAATTATCATTAAATTGTCACATAACTCTGACCCAAAAGAAACTCCCAAAACTAATTAGAAACTAATTAAAACTGCCGAAACCACTAAATAAAACAAGTGCGCCATCTTCCCGTCAACACATATACATTACACACATGAGATAATGTAAAACGTACGGCGGTAGGACTGTTATGAAATTCTCCCCTAGATGGCAGAAGGAGTCAGAAGAAATAGCCAAGATAATGTAAGTATTCAATCGATAAAACTAAAATTCTCAATTAAGAGATAAAATACAAATAAAATAAACTACAAAATGTAAAATTCTCAAAACAAAAATTATCAAAATAAAATAAAAGGGACTTACATTAAACGCATACAGCAATATCACAAATTAAAAAACTAAAAAACCAAGACTAAAAATAAACCGGTTGTGTTGTATATTGGTATAAATTAAAAATAAAAGAAATATAACATCATTATAACAGATATCAATATTTCTTTTATTTTTAATTTATACCAATATACAATACTATCGGCTGTTCTTAGTCATGGTTTTTTAATTTTTTAATTTGTGATATTGCTGTATGCGTTTAATTGAGTCCCTTTTATTTTATTTTGATAATTTTTGTTTTGACAATTTTACATTTTGCAGTTTGTATATAGTACTACTACTAATATTTTGAGAAAGATGTGAATTAAACATCGAAACGTTAACAATCATTCTTTTATTTTAATATAATTTCACCACAATACCCAAGAAAATATATTTGTTAATTAATAATTAGTGGTAAAGAAAGACAAACACAATTTATAAATGTATATATACATATATTTAATTAAAATGGAGAAAGCATGAATACGACAGGACATTATTTGAAAACTTCCGGCTAATAATTACTTTCTCTCTATATTTGAACAGCTTTTCAATATAAATAGGTGTAACGAAATTGTAATATCTTTATTTAAAAAAAATCTTTATCAACGAATACATACAATTTTGATTTCTAAAACTTCTACAATTGTAACACTGACTATCGCTGTTTGCTGCGATTGCAATTGCTCGGTTTTTGCATTTTCAACATGAATAGATTTAATCATCTTTTCCAAATCTTCTTAATTAATCACACAATCCATGGCTACTAGCAAAATATTTGAAGTTTTCAATCCAATTTTTGGTTTGCCCCCAAACATGGCTTCATATGGAGACCTTTTTATTCAAGAATGCAGAGGAGAGCTCATATTCTACACATCTTGGTTTGCGCATTCGAGACTGCCCTGACTCTGGCTACAACGTGGTTTTCCGAGTACCAGCTTTAGTTCGGGTCATAAAGTTTCAATTCTTCAATAACCCAATTACATAATTCGCGACCATTGTCAGATTGCAAACCCACAGTGTTTCCTAAGAGCACAAATATGTACTTACCATCAGCATGAGAGTGATAGTCTATCAAATCTACTTGACATCAGGAATTCAAATCGTGGAAAAACCATATACATATGATCTGATTTCATATATGGCATGTAACAGATACACCGGTGAAGTTTTTGTTAATTCTATATTGACTACTGATTTTTTAAATCTAATTCATAAAGGATTGGGTTTACAAAATATCTTGGTATTATTACGTATGTTAGTATAAATTTCCTTTTTTCTAGTCTTACTATATTCTTGTATTTTCTTTCGTTTTTTCCATCATGTGATCTCTACCGCCATGAACCCTGTAGATGTGTGTAGCCCTTGAAGAGTGACAATTCATCGTCATGGATAATATATTACATCAGTTAATTCAATGTTGAAAGGCGCTATCAGATCTTCCTACCCTGAACAGATAATACATCATAGTCTTTCAGGAGCCAATGCATTCTTGGACTTTTTCTTTCAGAAACTCTAGCACTTTTTACTTCTTAAATGAGAGCACAGTATCTTTCCTAGTTGAACTGCGGTTGTTGTCGGTTTCCTTCACTCATACAGTTGCTCGTAAAACGTAAGTTTTTTTAATTTGAGGTTATGTCACTAATAACTACATTAATTTATCTTTATTTCTGTAATTCCATTCCTGAAATGTATGGCACTGAATAATGAAAATACTTTAAGGTTGACGAATGTCACAACAGCGCTTATTTTTCTTCAAAATACAATATACTTTGTTAATGTAAACATCACCCAAGGCTCTGCAATTGAACATACAGTCTGAATCGCAATAGTCCGTTTCTTAACGGTATAGTCTCATGTGTTATACATACGGTCTGTGCCATTTAGGCCATATATACACGACCTAGACCAGGGGTCGGTAACCTGCGGCTCAGTAGAGTCATACTTGTGGCTCTTGAGTTGTTTAATAGTATTGAAAAAAAAATTGCAGTGTTGCCATTGTGAAACAAATTTTAATACTTCTTTTTGATTTGGTAGAATTGAAGATAATGACAAATCTGATAAATCAGCGTCATTTTTTAACAAAATATGGATCTTTTGCTAGAAAGTAGCCCTTCGGAGATGAAAGAAAAGCAGCAGTTACGGAATTTTGTCGTAGAATGCAAAAATCAACATCATTATTTAGCAGTTAGGTGCACTCTTTTGCTAATGTTTGAGCAGCCAGTTTTGCTGTTGCTCAGGGTATAGCCAACTATGAAAAACCCTTCACCCCATGTTAAAAAATGCTTTTTAAATATGTCTGATCGCCTTTTTCAAGATTTAAAAAAATTCATAATGTCGAAAATTAACGGCACTCCATTGTGAGCAAAAATTAATCGCAAGAGAACTGTTCTGATTGAAGACTTGAAAGTATTGTCTGCATATTCCATTGCGTGTGACAAGTAGCCCGGTATGTATTCAAAACGGTCTTTGGGAAGAATTATTAGCACTGCTGCCCCTTAAGGGTCAAACTCGCAGTGAATATATATGTACTGCTATTTTGGAATACTTGACGACAAATGATATCGGCCTAAATAAATTGGTTTCAATTGCTACAGATGGAGCACCAAGTATGGTGGGTAAAATCAAAGGTTTTGCATGATTCATCAGGAAGCACTTTGCGCACATACGTTTTCAAACGAGATTGTATGTGTGTTGGATTTAGTCACTAAGGTAGTAAATCAAATAATGGCTAAAGGACTTTCTCACAGAGAGTTTTCTGGGATATTAGAGGAAGTAAATGGCCAATATTCTGATCTTCTTTTGCATAACAAAGTGCCTTGGCTGTCCAGAGGCTCAGTACTGAAACGTTTCGCTTCGTACCTTGAACATTTCAAGACGTTCCTACTTCAAAAAGGTATTGAATATCTTGAGTTAAGTAATGGTGAGTGTCAAAATTTATATTTTTGCGTTGATATGACATCACATTAAAACAACTTAAATAAAAATCTTCAAGGGAGAGGTAATATTGCACACACTCTTTCAGAAGCGATACTTTCGTTTGAACAACAATTAACATTATTTGTTCAAGACATGGAGAATTTGCAGTCGGAACTAGATAACTTAGACCAAGCTGCCAGACGCCAGTGGAAGGATCTTTCAAAATGGAACTGTCTTCCTGATTTTTATGATCAAGTGATAACATTAGCATTTGGCATCTTGACAATTTTTGGATCTACTTACTACTGTGAACAATTATTTTCAGATATGACCATTATTAAGAACAAATTAAGAAGTACACTTAATGACGAAAACTCGAAAGTTGCTTGAAGTTAAAACCTTCTGAATATTCACCAAAGTTGGAACAACTTTGTGCCTCCACTCAATCCCAAAAATCTCCCTAATATTACGTATTCGCGTTTCTATTATTTTTTACATTTAATTTAGATTACAGAGATACATAAGCTACTGAAATTAGGTTTTCACTATTAGGTTTATTTTAATTAGTTGTAAAGAGGTTTATCCGTTTTCTTTAATACGTTGAATTATATGTTCTGTTACTACGTAAAATAAAATATTTTGGTTTCACAATAAATATAGAGTTATATTATTTTTCTTAATAACCGATATGTACTTTCAATTGGCTCCAAAAAAAAATAATTTACCACATCGGAAAAAAATGGCTCTTAACTCAAGAAAGGCTGCCGACTGCTGACCTAGACCATATGGTCTGATTTGATATATGGGCTGTAAGAGATACACCACTGAGGTTTTTGTTAATTCCGTATTGACTATTGACTTTTATATCTACTTTATAAAATATTGGGTTTACAAAATATTTCGGTAACGTTGTGTTGCAAAAAAAAAACGAATTACGTATGTTGCAAACAGTAGATCTATTTTGATAATCATTAAGCGTACGAGAGTTTATCATGCGCATAGTAATTTATGGTAAATAGCGGAAAACTTTCGAAGATTTATTCCGGGCACATAGAAGTGAACGTGAGATAAGAAATGAGAACTCGTGCATTAAGTTCTTAAAATATTTTACACGAAAAATTGTCGAACTCCGAGCGGATTTAATCTACTAACGCTAGTACGTTCAAGGGGAAAAAGAAAAATTCTACGCATGTATTATACACCCTACCTCTTTTTATCAAATCAAAGAATGTTCTTTAAAAATTGAATTATTCCGGAATACTAAAATATGTGTGTATGCTTACTATATACAAAATGCTTCGTGAATCCGATTTTTTCCCCATTTCTATGTAAAGTACATGGTTAGGAGTTACGTGTGAAATATGATGTCTTTTCATTTTTAACAGAAAATGACTTGGGTATAGTCTGTTTTGAGATATAGTGCCAATGCAAACTCCCACAACTTGTTTGAACACAGCAAGTGGTATGTATTGAAAGTAATTGATACGAGAAACACGCTACAGGCCCATAATGTCAATGTTTCACTAAATGTAGTAGATGCTTCGGCGGTGAAACATTACCTCCCAAACACATACTTCATTTTCGATGGCCAACGATACAAACAAACAGAATGCGCGGCTATGGGTTCTCCACTATCACCAATCACTGCCAATCTATTTATGGAATATTTCGAAACAACGGCAATAGAATCGGCAGAACACCAACCCAAGCTGTAGCTAAGATATAATAATAATAATAATAAAAATAATAATAATAATAATAATAATAATAGATGACACCTTCATTATTTGAACACACGGACAAGACAAACTGTAGCATTTCTTAGAACATCTGAACAATATACACCCTAAAATCAATTTCACAATGGAAACAGAAAAAGAAGGGAAACTGCCATTTCTAGATGTATTGGTAATAAGAAAGGAGGACGGTTTGTATGTTTGGTATTCGATCAGGTGGAAGTCGCCCAAGTCATCAGGCCCAGCCATAGTGAATATAGCTCGCCGATAGTGCTGGTGACTAAGAAAGACGTTTTTGCGTTGATTATCACAGACTCAACAACAAAACACAGAACGAGGCAATCCCACTTCCGCCGATCCCAGATTCCCTGAGGGACCTTGGAACCGCCAAAATATTTCAACCTTGGACTTGAGAAACGAATACTGGCAGGTGGAACTTGAGGAGAAATTCAAGCGGTACACCGCCTTCATCACCCCTGACGAGGTAGCATTTGAATTCAACGATATGCCGTTTGGATTAAAGGAAGCCCCCACCACCTTCTAAAAGCTGATGACTCAGGACGTCCTGGTGTGGTATATGCAGGAGTTTGTGATGGCGTATTTAGACGACATAATCATCAACTCCAACACCATGGATGAACACCTCCGCCACTTACGAGTGCTGGAACGCCAGGAGCAAATTGGTCTTTGGTTTAATCTACAAAAATGCCCCTTCGCCAGCCCCAGCTTGGACTACCTGGGTCATGTTGTCACACAAGATGGAAACCCACCCCACTCCCCATGTATAAGCAATTCAATACAGTGATCCACCCAAAACCAGGAAGGCCCTACGACGCTCTTTGGGGACCATGAATTGGTTAAGGGATTATATTCCCAACTCGTCAAGTATAATGGCTCCACTGACAGACTTCTTGGCGACCAACACGGCATTCCGTTGGACCACCCCCGCAGCAGAAGCATTCGAAGCAATAAAAGCCGCCGCCACCCAACCGCAGGCTGGACTTTAATCTACCATTTGTCCTGCAGACGGATGCCACCGCCGTAGATGCCTCCGCCTTTATCAAGAGGAGGAAGAGGACCACTGTCGTATCATTAATTATGCAAGCCTCAGCTTTAACAGGACAGAAAGAAATTACCATGTGAACGAACAGGAATGCTTAGCCGTAATCTGGGCTGTCAAGCGGTACAGCACATTACTGGAGGATAAGCAGTTTACTTTACAACTACAATCGGTAGTTAAAACTCTAGTAAGCAGATTACAGAGATTAGCCAACCAATTTAACCAATTAGCATTAGCGGGCAATGAACACATCGAACATGAAACACATAAAATCAGGAACATTCTAACATCAAACAGTTTCTTGCAAACCAGCATCAATAAAGCTATCCGAGATAAAGGCAGCACAACAGCAGAAAAAGAAGAGGTAGTAACAAAGGCATATAAAAGGAGCAACTGATAAAATAAGAAGAACGCTGAAGAAACATAAAATACACACAGTATTTACCACCCATAAGAAGATAAGTCAAGAGATACCTAACCCTAATGAGTAAATTCCGCTGGAACAACAAGGAGTCTACAAAATACTATGTGGCGACTGCAAGTGCTCTTACATCGGTCAAACAAATAGACGAATCAACATTCGACGAAACGAACACAGAAATACAGTATTAAAGAAATAAACCACATCATCATTGGCCCAACACAGACTAATGACAGACTGCAACATCTATTTCAAACACACAAAAATAATAGTGAAGAGTGAACACCTGATCACCCGAATAACAAGAGAAGCGATAGATATCGAAAAGCGACCGCCTAATCTTAATAAACGGGACGATGCATAACGATTACCGCAAACATGGAAACCGATAGTTGCAAATATAACAAAAATAGCCCGAATAGGAAATCAAGCTCAGGCAACAGGCACCGCCGGCAATCAACGAAGGACTGACACAAGGTCCTCCAACAATACAACGCACACGAGCGCTCTGATTGGTGGTTTACACGACGAGCCAACATATAAAAATAGGTACAATAACAGCCAGCGGCATTCTCCTATTGCAAGTCGAACACGACCGTCCAGAAGAAGATGAGTACGATGTCATTGAAACATCGACCAATCAGCGAAAACAGTCCTTTTTGGGACTATAAAGCAGCAAATATAACGCGGTTCCAAACCCGAAAACCAAAATGTCATATATATATTATATTGTGACGGGATTAGTCGTTCGTCTACTCATGTGAGTAAATCAGAAGGACAAGATCAATCTTTGGCGAACGACCGACTAATTTATATTTCGAGATGCTTCTCTGTATTTTAAAGTTCAATTTAAACCTCCTGCACTACTACCATTCACCGTTTCAAACTTCTGTTTCTTTATCGTTGCTGCATTCCTTGGTTATCAGTGCACCCAAATACATATAGTTCCTCCACCTTTATATGCATGTATAACACAAAACAGAACAGTATATATTTGTTAATAATATTAATTGAGTTGGCCGATACTTGCTGGACATCCATATTAATTAATAATAGTAGACGGAGTAAAACACAATTTACAATAAATCCAGTATATTAACACAACTTATTACATATTACAAAGTATATGTCATGTTTCGCTATAGCATGTCATATACTTTGTAATAAGTTGTGTTAATATATTGGATTTATTGTAAATTGTGTCTTACTCCGTGTACTATTATTAATTAATATTTGTTAATAGTTTATATATTTTTACCATTAATAAAAGATATAGAAATCAAGTATTAAAAGTTTCAACCGACAATAGTTTCTACAAATTCATATTATTCAACGAAGGAAAATATAAATACTAATTAAATCATGCAGCTGAATTCGTAACAATTTATTACGTAGTATTTGAATGACGTATGTACTTAACACAACGAATTACTGCGTTTCGTAATTCCAATTCATCTTGGCAATCAATAATTTACCGGCAACCGCAGGTACTCGACTCCCAGTAATATTTACCAATCCAAATGCAGTCAGAGAAAGTTTCAAAGCGAATAATAAAATTCGATATTTATGTTATATATATATCAACGTCTCATATGATTCCAACGCAAGAAGCACTTCAAACAATTTTGTCGAAGTCTTGTCGTCGAGAGCAGAAGGAATTTTTATGTTACTCGAGTATACTGTGGGGTTTTTCAGTCATCCTTGTACTTCTTTCTTGTTAGAGTCTCCTTAGCTAAAACTTTTGTTGCCTACCTTTTGTTGCAAAAACCCGTACATCATTGCTGTAAATAGGTTTCTAAGAATTTTAAGAAATATTATAACGCAACGTTGATTTTATTATTTTCAGACGTAACTGATTAATGTAACTGATTAATGTAACACCTGATTATTTGCGCTGATATTCCTTTATAATACGTAAATATAATTAAAATAGGAAGTCGAATGCTTTAGATAATATAGTCAGTGAAAAAGTTAATATAGAAAAAGCTAAGTTCGACTATGTTTCTGTTAAAAATTCTTCCTTTAATTTTATCCACTTTGATATTATTTTTTATATGTATGTGTTCAAACATTAAAACTACCTTACTCGAATGAACTAATCCCAACATAAAAGTATATAATTTTATTCATTTTGACTTACATGACAAAATGTATTATCACCAAACGCTGTTATCATCATATTTGACTGACAAAATCATGCACGACTTGTACCCACCAGTCATTAGTCATTAGTTAGCCCAAACTTTTTGGTGGAGTCGCCGGATTTTAATTTTGTTTTATACTTAAGTAAATCTATAGCGAGCAATAAGTGTTCCAATGAAATCTATCCTTTGCAATATTATCGCAAAATATATCACGTGTTTTGAGTGATCAAGGTTATATTTGCAGTATGTAACCCAGTGATAAATAAATAAATGATCAATAGCAGTTTACAATAAAAACAAAATTTTGTATTCATAAATATATTGATTTCTATTATTCAAACCTTCTAAATACATCTCCATAGAACTGTATTTTAAAATCATGTAAGTTCGCTTGTAATGAACGTTTTGGTCATTAAACATTAATACGCATTCAAAATTTTAAATAGCTGTGGCTTTTCAAGTCTTCCCTTGGATTCTACGCGTTTTATGGTCGAGATATACTACACTTTTAGGACGATAAATGTTATCGCGGTTTTACTCAGCTCGCGTTGACCCTCGTGGTTTAAATTACGCCACGATTTTATGAACATTGCAAGAGCGTCAGTTAAACCGCAAATTATGCGACAACTGACAAACTTTCTTACAAAGCCCATTAGCAGCGCTAAATATACGTCAGCCTATTCTCTAGCAATTTTTATCGTAATCTGTAAAAGTTCAAACGAGATACGCTGTTTTTTAAAGTTACTTCAGAGAAACGAAACAGCTGTGAGGACTAGTTGCTATTCAAATAATTATATCTGTCACTTATACATATTGCTGTGAACTGAATAATGTAAATTGAAAATATATTGCGCGCAAGAATTGAGAAAATGTATTTTTCAAGTCATTATTTTATTTAGTAAATTAAACTTGATTTTGATAATTCTATCTACAGGGTGTTTGATTACTCAGTTTCCTAATTTGGAGGGTATAAATTTCCCAAAATGTAGATTGTACTGCCAAAAATTCGCGTAGAAAAAGTTTTCAAATAAGCGCGAAAAAAAAAGAAGAAAATATTGGAAAATGTGTAAGTGTGTATGTGTGTACCTTCTACGTAAGCTTTGCTTATTTAAACTAGAAATGCTGACCTGTTGCAAACAAGAAACTCTCGAACACGAAGAGTGTGTTTACAGTGTATCATATTACGATATTTAACAGCTGTTAGTCTAGTGTTCGTATTTGTATGGACTACTGAAGTTGTACCTGGCGGATATTGTATTATTTAATTATTTTTTTGTGTGTCCCCTTTCAAGAGTATGGCTTACAATAATAATGAATTAGTAGATATGGTGTTAATGTATGGTGAGTGCGAACAAAATGCTGCAACTGCTCGGCGATGATATGCGGAAAAATTTTTAAACAGACAATTGCCCGCGAGAGCTACCTTTGTACAATTAGTTCAGCGATTAAGAGATACTGTACGAATTGAACCACAACGACGCGAAGGACGTGGCAGAAGCAATAGAGTATTATACGCAGAAGAAGATATCATAGAAGCTATAGAAAACGACCCAACACTTAGTACCTACACGACAACTTGCTAGACAGTTTAATATGCCCAATTATACTGTCTGGAGAACGCTGCGGGAAGATCAAATGCATCCCAGAAATCAACAATATTGACGAATTACGTGAACGTATTATTGTGAAAACGGATCGTATACGTTAACGCAATTTGTTTCAAAGTGTGCGCGAGTCACTTATACGATGCGCCAGAGTATGTATTCAAAAGAATAGTGAGAATTTTGAACATTTGCCGTAATTCTACATTACAAACGAACAACAAAACATATTGAATCGCTATTAAAAGATAATCTATTTCATTTATCATTTTGTAATCGGATATCTGAAGAAGTAGCTGTGTAAGTTTTTTTTTATCCCTAATGAAAGTGTTTACATAAAGCGAACATGCGTAACACACACTCGACCTTTAAATCATATGTGTGTTTATTTTTTCACGTATGACATAAATATATAGATACTGTTTTTATTATACCAGCGAGTGAACAAACACCCTGTATATATGATGCTTTAGATATTGGTGTGTAATTTTGGAACACTCAGTATATGGTTTTATTTCATTTAATTCATAGCAATATGTTATCTAAAACATTATCGTTTATTTAGTTGTTTTACTCATGTTAACCTTACAAACATTCATGTAGGACAGGTTGCCTATATGACCGACACACTGATATTTTATTCTGGATTTTGGGTTACCTAATTTATCTATCTAATAACTTTTAATGATCTAATTAAAAATGCACTAAAAATACCTACATATTATTTATATATATATATGTATATTTTACACGCAATATTTCTATCAATAACACTATTTGTCATTGAGATATTCAGTGGTCTCTCGATCTTGTCAGTAATGTTACAAAATTACGCCTGTAAATTTATCTTATGTTAATTTCATGTAATGAAAATTTGTTCGTACACTCAACATTTAATTTGTATATCGCAGTATTTTTATCTAGCAATCAAGCCAAGCAAAATCAACTCCAATTTCTAAAAGTGATCACCATGATTATACCACGAAGCGAGGTGATGCTATGGAGGTACCTAGACATAGATTATCGATTTTACAGAGAAGCCCACAATATCTGATGGTAACTGCACTCAACAGAATCTCTAAAAATATCAAAAATTTACCGAAATTTATAATAGCTGTGATGCTTAAAAATAGTAGCTTACGCCATGTTCTTCAAGATAGCTAGTTTTTTATAAAGTAAATTTAAATTACCTTTCAATGGCACATTAATATACAGGGTGTTCCATTAATTTTTTTTTGAATTTCTAACTTTTGCGAATGGCATGTAATTCTAAAGAACATGCGTAAATATATCAAAATAAACATTACTTTCACGCACTGAAAAGGTATCTCTACTAATAGAAACCATAATAGATATTTCATCATTAATTGTTATTTCATACCAACTTTTCAAATGTTGTACAATTTTTAACGAAAAATCGCCATATCTCACAAACAGTTGAAAATCGGCCAATCCAAGTTGATGTCAGTTTAATCAGCTCTTGAAGGGCTATCATAAAAAATACATAGCACTCCATTTAAAAAAAACATAAGTTTGTGTTGGTTCGTCGTTTTCGAACACTGTATAAATGAAAATATTTTTAAATTATAGAGCTTATGATTATCTACAATTTTTATATTAAAAATTATTCGTTATCTACATTATTAGATACAATAATGGACTTTACCGCTAGGCTGGGCCACCCGGTATATTTATTTAGCGTTTATGTAGTTCAGAAATAGGTAGGTACATCCATGTATGTAAAAACCTTATTCCATTTTATTGCAATAAAATTATCGGTTTTACATTTGATTCATCCGCAAATAAAGGCGCCCATGAGTAAAGAAAGTACCTTATCTGAGATCTTTCGCATATGTTTCAATTTGGAAAAGCAAAATTACTTCTGACAATTCAATACTATATCTCATCACCAATGCTGTAAACATCTCACGCGCTCGTATTCGTCGAAACTCGGAATGCCAGGACGTGCAAATAAAATATATGAATCGAATTTCGTCAATTCACTACTTGTTTACCGATACCGCATACTGTTTCCGATTGATATCCACGAGGAGAGTATAATAAACTACCGTCATTGAGGCGTTTTTTTTTTCGGCAACGAAAATTATCCCTACATTTTAGAACCGTGACAGTCGCGACCAAATTTTTCATTTGAAAGGTTTCTATGCCCTTTCACCAATCATACTTTAAAAGTTTATTTTTGACACATAGTCACATATATTTGCTCGGAGAACGTGGATTGTGTGAAACGGATGTTGATGATGAAAGATGCGAACTTACCGAGTTTTGTATTTATTGGAAAAATGTCTTCCATTACTTGAACACAATTATTCTACACTTCGAAAGCACTTCTTTGTATTTATATATACACTGTGTTTGGTCAAAGATCGATAGGATTTTGAGGTGATATACTTCACAATAATGTTTGCAATTAAGGCCGGAAAAAAATATTGAAAAGTGCGGTCAATATTTTTGAGATGGTCTGTATTGAATTAACTTGATCGCGCTACTCGTATATTTGTTTACATTTGGAGTGAGAGTTGCACTTCTCATATGCCATAATTTACTCACAGCTACCTCCCCTGGTGCCACGAATCCCTCCAGTACCTATGTTTCCTATTTTTAGAACTGTATTTGAAGTACTTATCATCACAATGTAGATCAGTCGGCCAAAGATACGACTGTGTTATTGTCGCCGGCGTTGTGTTTAGTTAAGTGAATAATTTACTTTTCTATCGATTATCGTTGTTAATTATTGTTATGGCGTTTAATAATAATGAATTGGTGGACTGGACATACTACTTAGAGCCAACAAAATAATGCACTTGCCCGAAGGAGGTATGCGGATGTGTACTGTGATGTACGTCCTACAAAAAAAAGGAGTTTTAAAAAAAATCCATGGAATTCGCAGTAACTAACGTAGGTGTACATATTTTTCTTATAACTTCTATCAATGACAAAACGCATTGTATATACAGGCTGAGTCATCACCGTCGGTAAGGCCAATTATGTGGTTTTTTTTCTTTTGATAGCTGCTCATTAGGAGCACATTTTAAAAATATTTTGTATTATACAGACTGTTCCAGAACTTAGTGGCTGACCATAGTTATACATTTTTAAATGGAACAGCCTATATATTATAACATTTTTGAATTCTCCGTATAATTTTTAGTCAAAAAGTAATAAGGCCTAAAGTCTAAAGTTTTCGACTTATTCCCATTTTTGTGAAAAATTCAATGTTTGTATAAAATTATGTTTCCCGAAAACGACGTATTAGATGGACACAATTTTTTGCAGTAATTTTTACAATAAGAGGTCCGAATAGAAACATATTTTATTTATTTTTTCAGTTACTAAGTGCATGTGCAGAAAACTGGATTAAAATTACATGAGAGGTTTTTGTATAAAAATCAATCTTTTCAAATGGAACACCCTGTATATCAGTTCATTTTTGAATTGCTTATTAAATTTCACATCAAAAACATGTAACACGTTAATACTTTAAAAGTGACTATTACTGAGCTATTGTCGTTTTTTAATTTTTAATTTAGTCAGTTTCATAGTTTTATATTAATATAGCATAGCATGCCGTGAAATTAGTTGTGATCTTGATGGATGATTTGTAATAAGTTACTTTTTAGTTGACAAGTGTAATTTGTTGATGCTATTAATCTTAAAATAATTGAAGTGCTTTTGTAAGGATGTTTTCTAAAGAAGAGCTTACAGATATGATTTTTGTACTTGGGTAAAGTCAAAGAAACTATTAGCTCAGAGAGTTTACCGGCAGGGTTACCCTGGAAGAGATGTCTCAAAACATATGCCTTTAGAAGAGTAATGGACACTTTCATTACTACTGGCAATGTTGCTTATGTTATTTTGTAGTTTCTTTTTCACTAATTACAGATCCGTTGATACATCCTAATTCATGTTTCTACACTTACTATAATTAAGGTATTACTTTGTTTCATTTTAAAATGTGTTTATTGTACCATATTCTATATATTTTAGGAAATATATTGCTGGCATAGAGTGTACTGTAAATACAATATATCCAATTTTTTTATAAATATGTAGATATACAAATGAGACACTTACCAAGATTATAGAAGTAAAAGAAAAAAAAGAGAAATGATATATTATATATTTTTTGAATGCAGTTTTATAAACAACTTAAAATCTTAAGCTAGTAAACAATTTTTTTGTCATCCCCAATATGTACAAAAATCATATCTCTAAGCTAATTTTTAGAAAAATGCATTGTAAAATCATGCTGTCAACTGAGTAACAACTTATTAAATGGCATCCATTCAATTATCGATGTTTCAACAAATATCATATTCAAATAAAAAACATTAAAGTTGTCAAAATTATATCAAGAAACGACAATAGCTCAGGAAGAGTCACTTTTAAAGTATTAACGTCTTACAAGTTTTTGATATGAAATTTAATAAGAAATTCAAAAATGAACTGATATACAGGTTGTTCCGATTGAAAAAAATTACTTTTGTACAAAAACGTATCATGTAATTTTAATCCAGTTTTTTGGACATGCAATTAGTAATTGAAAAAAATTAAATATGATTCTCTTAAGACCTCTTATTATGAACAGTACTACAAAAAATGGTGCCAATCTAATACTCCGTTTTCTAGAAATATAATTTTATAAAAACTTAAAATTTTTCAGAAAAATGGAAATAAGTCTAAAACTTTAGAGGTTAGGCCTATACTATCTTATTACTTTTTGCCTAAAAATGTGTGTAAAAGAAAAAACCGCCTTCATTTATTGCCCGTATAATTTAAAACAATATCTTCTTCTTATGTTATTGGGATAGCGGCTTTTTTTTACTGGACTCTTTTTTTAAAAAACACTAAAACAACATAACCATACATATAACATTTCGACATTTTACATGTTTTTATCGAATTTATTATTATTTATAAAAATACATCAGCCGGTCATCTATCCGAGACAAACATTAGGATCGCAAAGAATACTTCTGTACAAATTACATGTAATGTCAATAGATGCAAATTTACATACTACATCTTACGACAATGCCAAAAGTTTCCACAAAGTTTAAGATTGTTTGTAATTTTGGCGATTTCCATGTTCTGTTATTGACTAGCCTATAATGAAAACAGTAAAGAAAGAGAGTGCGGGTTCCAGTATAAATCCGTGAGGAACTCTTGTACTTTTATACTCTACACTTGATTTTTGACCACATATAAAGTGACAAGTTCACATCTGTTACTTAAGTAAGACTTGATCCAGCTGAAAGCACTACTCTTAGCGCCATATCTCTCTAACTTTTTTAAAAGAAGTTGATCGACATAATCAAAAGCCTTTGTAAAATATACAAAGAGTCCTAATATGGTATTACAGCAGTCGCGAGCTCCTACAATTAAATTAATAAATTCACAGAGTGCAATGTTCACATCTTTCTTTTTAAATAAAACCATAATGGTTCTCTTTTCAAAGATTATTATTTGCGAAAAATAACATTAGCTTCTCACTAACAATGAACTCGAAAACTTTTGAAAATGATGACAATAGACTAATCGGTCTACATATAGCTCTTGACATCATTAAAATCAACCTATTTGTTTAAAAGTTTAACAAATTTAAACAATTTAAATTGTCTGGGAAAATGCCCTCGAAGAAAGACAGATTAATAATATATTTAGATAGATTTGGAGAATTTTACCACATGTTTAGGTTTCCTTGGATTTGAATTAGCAATACTACCAGTAAAGATAAGTAAATAAATACACGCATTTATTTACAACCATTCACGTAATGTTAGCATTTCTGTGTTTTTAAAGGTTTGGAAGTGTGACTTTGTTCACGTTTACTTCCCGCCCTCTATTACTACCCTCATTTCCCAATCTCAATGTCAATCACAAAACTGTCAACTCGATATGTCAAAACCTTATCGGAATTTTTATCACTTATAATTACACGAGAGCTTTCTTTTTTCCGGATAAATTTTCAGCTTTTAACGAACATTTTTGTTGCTAGGTAACTCTACGAAACAAATTGCCTGGTAAAATGACGAGTCCGAAGGACGAATCGTTTTATCGAAGAGGCAATTTGTTGAGTTCAGTTACCATTTAGCAACTAAATTTGAGTTTAAGAATGGAAAATTTATTCGGAAGTAAAAAGAAAGCTCGAATGTAATTCGGTAAGATAATTTACTAAATGTGTAAACAATTACTGAAAAATTTATTACATAGTAATCATACCATTTAAAATTACAGTTATTAAAAGCACAGTTCTTATATATTTTGTGAAGATTACTTACAATGAGTTTGCAAATTTTGTCATAACATCACTTCACAACGAACACTATGATGAGAAAATAAGCAAATTTATGTCGGATCAACCAAAGATAGTACGTAAAACTTACGGTTGCGTCGACTTTGACATTTCATTTTGACAGTGGGTTCGTTGAGTTTATGAGATAACGAGAAAACACAAGTTGTTGTCAGACCAACCAAAGGTGAACAACTTTTTTGCCGATATAAAAGTTAAAGTAAACTTTTATCGCTGTCAAAGTGACAAAACAATTCTGACATATGCGTTTTTTACACATGCATTAAATTATTACAAATAAATATAATAATTTTGGTTGTAAATAAAATAATATACAAACTTCGGTAAAAAGTTTTATTCCTGTCTCGAGATAAAGTTAACATCGTCGCTTCGCTCTCGGTTAACTACTTAATCTCTCGACAGTAATGAAACACTTTCCACCTCAGTATGTAATATACTAATATGAATGCATAAAATTGATGCACACTCTGCCCTGGAGTCCGGCATTTCAGTTACCAACGCACGGACATGTGTTTCGATCTTCTTAGATCTCGTCAGCGTGCGAACATGGTTTGCCGGAATGCCAAATGAGCTCTAAATCTCCCGCAATATCGTCCCCTTGCATGACCGATGCCTGTGAGAAAATCTGGGCGACATCTGCCATGCAAAAGCAACGCGTCATTTACTTATCTGTTGAAGATTTTTCCACGTACTCTTTTATCATTGAATACTACCAGTAGTAATGAAAGTATTAATTACTCTTCTAAAGGCATATGTTCTAGGACATCTTGTGTCAGGGTAACCCTGCTGGTAAACTCTTTGGGCTAATAAATAATTTCTTAGCATTCCTTCAGTACTAAAGTACCGTATTAAAATAAGAAACACAAAGCTGTACAAAAATATATAAAAAAAAAACGACTATAGCTCAGTAATGGTCAGCATTAAAATAATAACGTCTTACATGTTTTTGGTGCGAAATTTAGTAAGTAATTCAAAAATGAACAGATATACAGGCTGTTCCGTATGAAGAAAATCACTTTTAGAGAAAAATATGTCATGTAACTTTAATCCAATTTTCCGCAAATTCAATAAGTAATTGCAAAATGATAAAACATGTTTGTATTAGGAGCTTTTATTATGAACAACACTACCAAAAATTGTGTCCATTTAATACGTCGTTTTCGAGAAAAGTTGATTTATAGAAACATTGAATTTTTCAGAAAAATGGTAATAAGTCAAAAACCTTAAAATTTAGCATTTATTATCTTATTACTTTTTGACTCAGAATTATACGGGGAATACAACGCTGTAATAATATATAAGGTGTTCCATTTAAAAAACTATAACTATGGTCAGCCACCAAGTTGTGAAACACTCTGTATAATATCATTCAAAATAATTTTTAAAGGTACTTCTAATAAGTGGCTATCCTAGGAAGATAACCTATTCGAAATATCTTTTCTCTCAAAATCACAATCTCCGTTCCCTACGGAGATGACTTACGCCAATATATAAACATGCTAATCACTAGTAATCACATTTAAATTGATTAGTAGTATTAAATATGTATGGGTGATTAACGTAAATAAATTATACCAATATCGTAAACATCTGTACGTACACACAATATAATACAATAATTATAATCATACTTGTTGAGATTAATATTGGGCTATTCATAAACTCGAGCGTCGCATAATTGCACTTCATTCACGGCATATAATTCCGATAGAAATACACAATTTACGCCGATTAAAAGACTAATGAAGGTGTACAATGTGAACATGTAAATATAAATACATAATATACTATGCACGTGTACTGTACTGTAAATACACGTACGTTTAAAAAAAGACGGAAAATAATCTATGGCGTCTCTATTTTGTTACTCTTGATTATTTTAAAATGCTAATTTACACATAACATTCAGGTCGCGTGAATTAGAACGAGAAGGGAACGATAATGTACCAGGCAAATGATTTTCGGCCACGATTTGCAGACGGATTTTTATTTAATCTTTTTAACGCTTGAAAATGTGATGATGCGGCCCAGATATTTTTTCGCCGTTTATTACGAGAAAGCTAATTACCTACTCCGTGATAGTTTCATTTAGAATAACTTTACAAATACATAGGGTATAATTGCGGCATTCAATTTTCTCATACCTAAGTTTGAGTAAGCATTAAAGTGCTTTATAAAAGAAAATAGATCTGACTTATACAAGCAAATATATTTTACATAATTTTAATAAGTTTTACGGTTGCATAATTATTATCTCTGAGTAGGATTTGTATTAAATTTATATGAAGGCTTTTTAATTGTAATACGAGGGATAATAATAATAATAATAATAATATCCGTGACAGAAACGAAAGAGAACTAAAATCTGATTGGCGGAATGTAACAGTGGATATTCCACAGAGCTCCATATTTATTCCTACTGTTCATGAATGATTTACAAGGTATTATCGACAACTTGAAGCTAACCTTTCCTGATAATTAACTTCAAGACATCCGGTGTAAACATTTCTCCATTCACTTCCACTGTTTGAGTTATAATTAAATCCCAACAAATTCATCTCCCCCATATTCATCTAAAGATGAGATGTATATGCTAGAATTTAATTATAACTCAAACATTGGAAATCAATTGAGGACTGTTTATGACCACAGGAAGGAAATGGGATTCTGCCTCCTCTTGTCTGGGATGTAGAAGGAGTATGGCATGATATAGTTTAAGAATCATAACTCACAGTGTGAGTGTTCAAGCAGCTCTATCAACATATTAAGCATTGGCATGTTCTCGAATTCTATACGGCAATACTTTTGGGACACCTCAGTCGAGGCAGGAAGAATATTCATCCTGCAAAAAGCATGTCTTCAAACAATACACATTTAATTTAAATTTAAAACATACCTTGCCATGCATACATAAACATTTTTAGCAAATGCGAATTGTCTTACAATCTATTCTTTCTAGATCAAGTAATTGATTAATACATAATTCGAAATTGCAAAAAAAAAACTAATAATATTACAGTTTGCATATTCTTTTGTTCTCGCGGCTTTTAAATTGACATTCCGCGCGTGCATAGCTCGAACGAGTGCTTTCCGATCGACTCGACTGTAAAATATTGCAAAAACATTGGCCCTCTGAGATATCTAAAAAAAGACCTTGATAATAGTTTATAACTTAGTTTATAAAGTACCACTTTTTACTTTCTTCTACGTAGTATAAGAAAGTATTGTGACGACGAAAATTTTCGACCTCGAGATTTTTGCAGATGTCCACGTTTTGAAGTCCCCTGATACCAAAAAAGTGTTTTTTTGCAAATATGTCGAAAATTATGCATTCTATATATATTTATTAAGAGCACAAAAGTATTTAGAGTTGGATTTGCATTATTTTTGGTATAAATGAAATTTCAAAATTCGGACCGGAAGTAGCACATTTTTTCGAATATCTTGCAAAGTATGCATTCTATAGCGATTTATTAAGAGAATGAAAGTACTTAGAATAGGATTTTGAATAAGTTTTGTATAAAAAAAATTCTTAAAATTGTATAGTTTGAATCGCTCATACGTATAAGAAAGTCGTGTGGTGGTCACACCTAATTTTTTTTATATCTTGCAAAGTATGCATTCTATAAATATTTATTAAGAGAATAGAATTACTTAAAATAGGATTATGAATAATTTTTGTATAATTTTTTTTTAATTCTATAATTTGAAACGCTCATACGTATAAGAAAGTCGTGTGGTGGCCACACCTCATTTTTTTATTATAAGTTAGGGAAATAGGAGGAATTGCTAAAACTTCTTCCTACAAATGTGTAAATGCCATCTATTTCAGAACAACTTCAACGACATTGCCAATGGCAGTTAATTGTAATCAAATCATAAACGCGATAAATTCACTATAAATATAAGAATAAAATAAATACATCATGCGCAAGAATATAATCAGTTATAACTTTTAATTTAATGGAAAGCTGTGTAATTGGTACCTACATGAAATGCTTAAATTAATTGGGTAGTCTATTTTAGATTAGGTATAATACTAATCGCGGTAATCGACAATACTTTTAATTTAATATTTGTACAAAAAATATTGTGCAAACCACCAGCGTGTAGATATCTTCCACGCATTCGCGCTATTGAAGTTGCTCGCTTCCTTCAATCGCTCGGTCTTTAAAAATGCGTTCATGCAGGAATATAGTCTTTCCGCATTTAGTTCGTAAATAACTATTTAAGTACGAAAGAATTATTTAAAAAAATGTATCCTGTTAATAATTATAATAATTCTTTCTCACTGAGAAAATCATTTCTAGCACCTATTGCTTAAAATAATTAAACAGGTTAAAAATCCGTACATATAACTCTCCTGTGTTGCAGTTGGTAGCTTGCAGCTCTGGCAAGCCTCGACACGTTAGTTCGAATCATACCAACTGTGATACTGTTATAATTTAATGTTGCCAATCAACAGTATCATTATCAATTGAGAAGATCATAATTTTCAAAAAGTAAGTGACACTTGTGTTCTGTTTATGCCATGCGATTAACTTGTCTTACTCTTCTTTCTAATTACAATGTATTTCAATATTTTCCAAAAGACGAATACAGACTTCTTACTTCCTTATCTTTTCAATTCAATAACTTATGATAAAACTTATTGAAAAACTAAACATATTATTATACCTACCTACTATACAAAGGTATGTGAGATACACCCTGTGCGTTAGATATTATTACTCTCAATACAATACAGATACATATTATATCGATCATAAACATCAACATTCACAGCAAGCTTATTGAAAACCACGATTAAATTATGCATGTTTATTTTGTCCATAGAAAGTACCTTTACGGTATCCCTTGCGAAAGGATCTAGAGGCCTGGGTCTGAGCGTGACAGGTGGTGTGGACAGTGGCGGCTCGTGGCCGGGATTGATTCGTGTCAAAAGGCTCTTTCCACATCAGCCGGCCGCATCATGTGAGATGCTCCACGTTGGCGATTTGATATTAGAAGTTAATGGAATTACGCTGACGGGATTGACAAATTACGTAAGTTTAGTTTCTTGAATTTGTTTTATGAACTTAACTGCTTTTTATTTGTGACTTTACTTTAAAATGCGCAATAACTCGAACTAAACATAATTATTGTATTATTAGCCAGATCTGGGCAATTACTTTCAAATAGTAATTAATTACAATTACAAATAAAATGTAATTGACAATTACTTTTCTAATTACAATTACAATTAAATTTTTCTATTCCGGTACTATGAAGTTCACTTTATGACATCCGTTTTGGTTGCATAAAATATTACTTTATCGCACGCTAATTTTATTTTTTTGAAGTTGGTAACAAAAAAAAATGGAACCAAATCGTATTTAAATGTCAAAATACAAGCCTTTACAGTAACAAACATGTGCAATAGAATTGTACAAAGAATAAAAAGCACACAGACATTTATTTACCATGTTGAATAGTACAATTGCTTTAAAAGTTTGTTTTGATAAATATGTAGAGAGCTTGTTGCCCAAAGATTCTGTAAATTGTCTTCTGCTATTTTGTGATTCTCTAGGGGCGTACAATTATTTATTTCGTCCTTTTTGTTGATTATTTGAAATAATTTATTGCATAAATCAGTCTGAATTTTAAACATAATTACATATAACACCGCCGATATTCAAATTTAATATTTAAAATGTTCTATTTAAAAATCAGAGCAACCAACTTCAAAAAAACAAAATTTCTAAAATATTCGAACAAAATTTATTTTAAGCTTTTTTTGAACTTAAAATAACCGAAATAGAATAAATAGTATAAAATGCACATTTCATAAGACATTTTGCGCGCTTGTTCTTTTGAAAACGAGCCGCTAGGCGCGTGCGCAAACTTCGTGTCTTATGAAACTTGTATTTTAATAGTAATAGGGTAAAAATAAATCCTCTTTTAAGCCTTACATTAATTTTATTATATGCTCTAGTAGTACATGTTTCGGCCCATGGCCATCTTCAGCTAGAATAGTCAAATCAACAGGAAAATACACGTCCAAATGTAGCAACGTACAAAGTAATAAAACAACAACAAAACTCAAACATTACAACAGTTATAGATTAAAATTATTGTATAAATTAAACATCAAACACAAACAACATCATTGTAGATAGTTATAAAATTCTTTTATGTTTTGAAAAATGAAATCGACGGTATAAAGAAATACATGCTGTCGGGATGACGGTCGTGACAAACAGACAGCATGTATTTCTTTATACCATCGATTTAATTTTTCAAAACATAAAAGAATTTTATAACTATCTACAATGATGTTGTTTGTGTTTGATGTTTAATTTATACAATAATTTTAATCTATAACTGTTGTAATGTTTGAGTTTTGTTGTTGTTTTATTACTTTGACGTTGCTACATTTGGACGTGTATTTTCCTGTTGATTTGACTATTCTAGCTGAAGATGGCCATGGGCCGAAACATGTACTACTAGAGCATATAATAAAATTAATGTAAGGCTTAAAAGAGGATTTATTTTTACCCTATTACTATTAGAATTACCTTACGATATGGATTTCTTTCATTCATCATGTATTTTAATATACTATTATGTATTCGCAAAAAACACGTTTTTTTTCTGCTATTAGTCTTTTGTTGTATATAATATACAAATCGGAACTTAAAATAGGAAATGGGAAATCAAGTATATTCCAACCCACATGTTAATAATTTATTATTAGAAAAAACAACGTAATTTATTATATAAAAAACAAACCAAATATATCAACTATCCAATCATAAAATATGTGATTACAATAATTAGTCGTAACAAAAAATTGAATCAGAAAACTAGGGATGAAAATAAAGTAATACCTTACATACGCAGGGGTGACAAATTTTGGGTAGTATAAGGGATCATATTGCTGTGATCTTCACATTATCAAAAATAGTAGTATTAAGAATTAGTTTAGTTATTGAAAAAGAACACTAATTGTATTCAAAAAATCGTTTATTAAAGATTTAGGGTATACGTTCAAGACAAGCAAATATAAGTATAATGGGTTGCCTATACTTAAAGACAAACTTCTTTATGAAAATAAACATGAATTGTTAGTATATTTTAGTTAAAATAAGTATAAACATTAAGTACAATACCAACACAAAAATAAATCAAAAGGCTTTATGTTGTGTAAAAGACACATAAATGCCATATGAATGTAAACAAAACAAGACGTGCTCGAGAAAAATGATGCAAATAAAATATAAATTTAAAATATGAATAATGGTACCAATTCAAAAGAATGATTTAGTAAAATAAAACTTAAAATATAGCAAATACCTGAGACTTATATATATAAAATAAAAAAGGATATAAACCAAAAACATTTCCAGTGGAAATGTCAGATCGTAAATAAGAATAGTTTGTGTAAATAATAGTAGTATGAATTAAAAATACACTTGTTAGTTCTTGTATGTATAACTCAAGGGCTTTAAAGACAATGGAATTGGTCATGTGTGGTTTAAAAAGCTGCAAAAAGAAAAATACAATGTTAATGTTGTTATAGCACTTTACTAATTGACATGTTACCAGAAGAGGGAGCGTGGTTTGAGAACGGGGAAATGGTGAAGAAGGCCGACGTATTTTGCAGTCCAAGTTCAGCCAGAAGAATTCCTGTTGTGTGTAATGTGTTTCCTTTACTGCCGAATAGAATGATTTCTAAATGAAGAATCAAGATAAGATTAATACATGGTAAATGGAAATATGTAACAAATGATGAAAGGGGTAATGCATACATATACAAATACAATGAAGGATTATACTGAACAAGGAGAGAATAAAATAAACTTACACAAGAAGGTATGCAACAAAGTTGTAAAATTTTAATAACAAACAGTTTGGGGCGTCGCCATTTGTGTGTGTAGCTGTCAAGATGATAGACGAATATTGGTTCGAGCGTGACAACTTAAAGGAAACAAACGAGAAAATTTCATCACAGGCATTTTTGAAATAGATGCCAACCTAAAATTTAATTGGGTGAGAGAGGCGCTAAAAATTGTCGATAGGCATTTGTTTTTTTTATATAAGGCAAGAAACAAGAATGAACAGGAAGATTCGAAGTTTATAATTCGTGCACTAAAGACATTAATTTTTGTAAAGGATTAATAAATTTGATATAGCGAAAGTGAGAGTAGGGTCGATATGCACTACTTATCAACTCACAATTAGATAATCTGTACTAGGATAGAATTTGACAAAATATACGATGAAATGAAGTAAGTTATGAGATAAATAATTCAATTTAGGGATAGTTAATGGGGCTGAACATGCTGAAGGTACTATGTGAAGATATTTGTCTTTAGTAAATCGTTGGGCATCATTAATTAGATGAATATTGTCTTGTTTTATAATAATAATTCGTTTTTCAAAATAATAAAAGGATAGTTAATGGTGTTAGACATGCTGAAGGTACTATGTGAAAATATTTGCCTTTAGTAGTTCGTTGGGCATCAGTAATTATTATATAGTCATTTAATTTAGAAATTCAAATAAAATAAATACGAATAAGTGCGGGGATGTATTTGGTGGGCAGGTGCTAAGCTGCTAGAGGTGCAATGTGAGAATCTTTACAGCTAGTGATTAGTATAGGCCAGTTTAAGAGCATTCACGTTGCAAGATTCTAGATTACCAAAGCACTATGTGAAAATGTATGTTTTAGTGAAATAGAGTTGACTTTCGTATTAATAAACAAATTATCAAGAATCAATATTTTTTTTTTTATTTGAAGGAACAAGATAATTATTTTATTCTTTCAGCTATCATTATAGACGTATAAGTAGTTCACAAGCATTATAACTCTAAAGTGAGTACAAATCATTTCCTTTTCTTTTTCTTTGTAAAACAAATATATATAGATATAGTGTGACAATGTTATTAACGATCGTCATTTTACGAAATGTAAATATAATTTTATGTGAGATTTATAGTAGTTTATACAACGAGTCAATAATGACAGTTATTATTCCCGAGAGCTGAATTTACTCCCGAGCCGCGTAAGCGGCGAGGGAGTAACTCAGCTCGAGGGAATAATAGTCATTATTGCGAGTTAGTATACACTACTTTATCGACGACTAACTGAAAATTACTAAAAAAAATCAAAATAAGTAAACGAAAATGTCAGATTACTATATCAATATGACGTTTGATGGTTAGGCAGTCAGTAAAATGGCCGGACTTGTCTATCGTTACTATGACAACGTTAGGAACGTTATGTTCTTATTGGCGGAATGCAGTGAATAATGGTAACGTTATGGCCCATTATATGTTCTTATTGGCGGAATGCAGTGAATAATGGTAACGTTATGGCCCATTATTCACTGGTCGCATTTCATTATTCCCTACGGGTATTATGAGTGTTATTATTAGCCAATATTGATTAATATAATACATACTTTATTGTTTAGTCGTCGATAAAATACTTTATTTAATTTTTGACCTTATCCCAAACAAAACTAAATAAGAGGTGTATCAGAATATAAGAAACAAATCACTGCAAGAACTCATAAGAACATAAATAAAAATTGTATGCTGTTAGGAATAAGTTTATAAATAGACTATTCTAATTTTTATTATTCATGAGCATTGTTGCATCCACAGCAATATGTATTCCATAAAATTATTGCTAATAAAATAATTATTAAACTAGAACAGGAAATGTCAGGCGTAACTGTTCAGTGTTTTCATTTCACACATTTTGTAATGTATTATTATATGCAGTGCTCTTTTTAAAGGCTGGTTTTACATATTAATATTTCAACCCCATTTTCTATTTTTTTTCAATCTTGGAAAATATCTTACTGCTGAGCTCTAAAATAATATTATTCTTATTGAAGAAGACCAAAAAAAAAAAAAAACAGAATTGAAATTTTACGTAAAAATCAGTGCCTAGTCTTTAAAAAAGCGCCGTAAAGGTAACATATACCTTCCAATCAACTTATTTTCATCTTCGAAAAGTAGTGAAATAAGTACCTTTTATGGTTACATTCAATATAAACACTAAAACATTTGGTATTGTTGGTTGGATGATTTAAAATTATCATTTAACTGTATACGTTGTTGCTTTTCGTCACAACTAACTTTTTAAAGTTTGTGTCTGAGAGGGCAGGTCCTTTGGCTACATGAATCATAGTAGCGAACGAAAAAATTCGTTCTATAGTTGCTGAAGATGTCATTCCAGTATTATATTTAAAAAACACTTGCTTAATGAGAGGGCCACTTTCTAGCATGGGAAAGTTTTGCCTTATTTCATCCAAATACTGTAAAATTTCAAGATGCATTTTATTTTTATTTTCAGTGTCAGCTGATTGTGTGATTCCTTCAGTTCCTTCATTCAAATCAAATAAGCTTGCTATTAACTGCCTTCTTATAATTATCGGTACCAATATCTGTAACATTCACAATTCGGACTGTTCGATAGAAAGTAATTCACACTCCGAAATAAGCAGTTGTTTAATATCACGTTTAGATAACACAGACGTTGACTTGACTAACGGAAACCAACGAAGTTCAAAATCAGAATGTGTATTGCTCCTAAAAGTGCATAGATACCTCTAAAGTCAAAATATGTTTAAATATATTATCTAAATGTTTAATGGCACTTTGGAGGAATTTGTAATTGGAAAAGTAATTTGTAATTGAACTTTTAAAACACTAAAAGTGTTTAAATACAAATTACGAATACTTCACGAATTCCAAATTACTTGAAAAGGCAAAGGAATTAATTACAAATTACAATTACTGGTTCCTAAAGTAATTTGTAATTGCTAATTCCTTTTTGTAAAGTAATTGCCCAGCTCTGTTATTAGCATAAGAAGTCAGACTGTCTTACCTAAAAGCTGTGCTTAAAAATATTGACTTTTATAAGTAGTGCATTCAATTTTAAAATTTGCTGAGGCGGAAATTATTTTGAAGACAATTTCGTAAGCATCCATTGTATACTATAACAACACATTTCAAAGATCATGGCTATATACGTCAGAATTGCACAATTTGCACATGAGATAATTAATAGTTTAAAATAGATGTCGATTGTAGAAAATCGTTATTTAACAACTGCAATTTTTCTTCTCTTCTCTCAAGGAAGCATTAGAAGTATTGCGAACGGCCTCGAATCAAGTTGAATTGAAAATTTGCAGACCGCCACCGGATGTACTTAGCTGCGTAAGTCCCATATCCGAAGCTCCCCCGCCTCCACCACGCAGGGAGCCGCCGTCAAGTCTAAATCTAGCATCCATTTCGGACGACGAACACAGTTTAGGGGTGAGTCACCATCCGTTTACCACCCCTACCGTTCCACATCCATCAAGTATTAATTTTAATCTGTATTAAAATTACAGGAGTTCGAGGTAACGATGAGGAAGCTGCAGGGTTCGTTGGGCTTCACGCTGAGGAAGGAGGATGACAGCGCCCTGGGGCATTATATCAGGGCCCTAGTCAGGGAGCCGGCTTTGACCGACTCAAGGATCCGGGCAGGGGATAAGATCATAGCGGTAAGCGAGATGGACTTTTTACCGGACGATTTCCTTCGGGGTCATAAGACAGTTTTCGGGAAAGTTCGACATTTATCCATATACATATACACAGTGGACCACCGAATATAATCCAGCTATTTATTTATTTGAGAGCAGGCGATAATATCATTTCGTTATTACTTAGAAATGTAAAAGTAGAAAATATGTATTTTTCATAGCCCAGCCATATTTTGTACCTAAATAATAAAAATTATAAAACCAAAATAAATAATCATAAAATAAATCGTACGAAGTCCGCTAAGGACTTGTGAAACTTTTTTATGAATATGGATTGTGTGAAAATAAAAATAATTCAATACCAACCACTTGCTTTGAGAAATGCTGACGGAATAAACAGTTTTGTTTTTGTTAATGCAGTCCTTCAATATTCAACGTAAAATATAACAACAAATTTGTTTAAATCTTCACTATATTTACAAAAATGTAAAGGCTGTGACGCGTTTCGCTAACACTGTAGCTTTGTCAAACAGCGATGGTATCATAATTACTTTACAAGTGAAATACGTATAGTTTAAAATACCAAAGAGCCAAATAGCTGGTAGGTATCAGCTTTCTTCAAAAATTGGATAGATGTGGCTTTTACTTGATGAAGATCCATTGAACTCAACGTAAAATAAAACAACAAATTTGTTTAAATCTTCACTATATTTACCGAAACGCGTCACAGCCTTTACATTTTTGTAAATATAGTGAGGATTTAAAGAAATTTGTTGTTTTATTTTACGTTGAGTTCAATGGATCTTCATCAAGTAAAAGCCATCTATCCAATTTTTGAAGAAAGCTGATACCAGCTATTTGGCTCTTTGGTATTTTAAACTATACGTATTTCACTTGTAAAGTAATTATTATACCATCGCTGTTTGACAAAGCTACAATGTTAGCGAAACGCGTCACAGCCTTCACATTTTTGAAAATATAGTGAAGATTTAAACAAATTTGTTGTTTTATTTTACGTTGAGTTCAATGGATCTTCATCAAGTAAAAGCCACATCTATTCAATTTTTGAAGAAAGCTGATACCAGCTATTTGGCTCTTTGGTATTTTAAACTATACGTATTTCACTTGTAAAGTAATTATTATACCATCGCTGTTTGACAAAGCTACAGTATTAGCGAAACGCGTCACAGCCTTTACATTTTTGTATATATAGTGAAGATTTAAACAAATTTGTTGTTTTATTTTACATTGAGTTCAATGGATCTTCATCAAGTAAAAACCACATCTATCCAATCCCTCAATATTCTTTGAACATGCAAACATTTGGTTTATATACAGAGAGATCGTAAATGCTTGACCGTGCCGCTTCCTAGATATATCAACTTTAGCACGACTTTGCCACACGTTCGTTGTTGTAGTATGAATATTTAGTTTGTACATAACTTCGCTGGAATGACTGTCAATTCAATATTCTGTCATTTATACATATTTGTCAGTCATATATGCTTTTTGTCGTTTCTTTTTCCCTTGGTTTACTGCGTTCAATTGAATATTAGAACACTCTCTCAAGGCAATAAAAGATACATTTCGTTGTTACTGTAAGTTAATTTTGTTTTGTGTTTATATGAGTATCATTTTTGCTTAATTTTAAAGTTGCGTTGAAATCAACAATGCCATTTACGTAAGAGCAAGATAAGTTTATTGTGGAGGCTTATTTTCTTAGCGGAGACCTGATACCGAATGCAGAGTAGAAATATTCTACTGATTCATGTAGGCATGAATTTCATACTCGATTCCCAGAAATGGAATTCCAATATGATATTTTTGCAAGATATGTCAACCGTCTTATTAGTCGTTTTCGAGAAACTGGCAGTATATCTAAGAAACATTCTTGTGTAGACCTACTTTACTAACAGAAGGAGTCCTAGAAGAAATTGTTGCCAACAGACTTTGAGGAAGCATACAATTTTGTACGTGTGTTAATAATAATCTTGCGCATGATAATTTGTTGGACAACACATTTTTCTCAGACGAGGCCTGGTTTCATCTAAGTGAATATGTCAATTCCCAAAATTATCGACACTGGTCATCCGTAGAGCCATATATTTTTATTGAAACTGACATGCATCTTATTAAAATAGGTGTTTGGTGTGCAATATCACGATGAAGAATAATAGGTCCAATTTTCTTCCATGATACAATAAATGCAGAACGATATGGAACACTTAATTTAAAACTATTTATAATACAACTTGGCAACAATGAAAGACTCATTTTGAACATATAATACCACGCGATCATTTAAATTCTAAATTATAGCAGGCGGGATTTTTTTTATTAGGTTGTCCAGAATGTCAATTATTGATTAATTAACATTTTGAAACGTCACTTTGACAATTCAAATTGTAAATTATTACTTATATACCAACTTAATTTAAATTTCACAGCCTGCTCTAATTTAGAATTTAAATGATCGCGTGGTATTTCTAAATATGAAGTGTTATATGCAATATCGATCTTTGTATTAAATTATTTGTTGTATGTAATATCGATCTTTGTGTTAAATTATTTTTAATAACGGTATTTTCAATTATTGAATGTATTTTTTGAATTATTAAAACAAAAAATAATTTTATTAACATTTTTGTAAAGTAGTTCATACGTAAAATAATAGATGTCGCACGGACGAAATACAATTCAGAATATGATATATGCGGCAAATACACCATGACTATGAAGCGGCACGGTCAACCTTTTACGATCTCTTTGTTGTAGTAACCCCAAGAAAACTAATAATCACTTAGAATTGATACACTGAGAAAAATGGTATTGTTCAATCAATAGTTTTTAAACTTTTCACCTTTTACACATTGACTGAACAAATAATCTATTCAGACAGCCAGAAGCAAACTAGTAAACCGATTACTTTAAAATCAGGGGCCTTAGAGATGGAAAATAATATTGTCCTTGTTATGAGATTTTTTCTGATTTTTGAAAATTTCTATCTATCTATATGTTCCTTTGGTTGATAGAAACCTACTGTGAAAAGGTCATCGTGGCACAAAAGCTAAGAACGTAAATGTCCGAGGTGTATATCTCATAATAATGAAAATATTTTTTTTGAGCCCCAAAGCCTCTGATTTTTGGAAATTTCTTTCTGCGCATATGTTCCTTTGGTTGATAGAAACCTACTGTGAAAATTTCATCGTGACACAAAAGCTATTAACGGAAATTGTCTACTGTGAAAATTTCATTCTGGCACAAAAGCTAATAACGGAAATGTCGGAGGTGTATATCTTATGACAACGAAAATACTTTTTTTTCATCCCCAAGGCCTCTGACTTTTGAAAATTTCTTTCTGCATATATGTTTCTTTGGTTGATAAAAACTTACTTTGAAAATATCATCGTGGCACAAAAGTTAATAACTGACGTGTCGAGAGTGTATATCTTATAACAACGGAAATATTTCTTTTTCATTATCCAGGCCCCGAATTTTTAAGATTTACTGCTTCGAAGAGGATCATGTGGACATTAGCAACCTACAGTGAACATTGCTGTACCACTTTCAAATAAATCGAAATCCCACAGATTTCGGAGATCTGCGATCCGTCAGCATTTAGCCGGTGTTATCCAAGGTTGCTGACGAGTAGTGGAATATCAATTGAAGCAATTTGTGCTAGACAATAATATTTTACCTCCCGCGCAATCGGGATTTAAGAACTTCTATTGTAACACAGCATTACTGAATATCACAGATGATATAATCAGAGAACAGGATAAGAATAACTTAACGTTTCTGTGCTTTCTTGTCTTTACGAAGCCATTTGATACTATTAGCCATTAGCTAATATCCGCCGTTTTATCTCATATTGATTTGGTACAAAACTCGGTAAATTTACTATATAACTACCTTATTGGAAGGAGACAACGCGTGGTGTTCGATGATTGTGTCTCTTCTTTTTTGTATACAAGTTCCGGTGTTCCGCAATGGTCCATTCTAGGACCACTATTTTTCTCAATTTATACTTCGGCAATGGCCGGATGTTTCACCTTAAGTATCATTTCTGTGCGGACCACACGCAGGTTTATTTTCCGATGTTCAAATCTCATGTAGCATATCAACGTCTAAAAGCAGAACTGACCAGAGTTAATACCTACATTTGCAACGTATCATTCATTGCATCTGAATCCAAAGAAAACTAATTTAATCCTTTCTGGACCGAAGAAAAGCAGATGTGATGATATTGTTCGCGCTAGTATTGATATTTCTAGCTAGGGCGTTTTATTGTACTGTAACTTGAAGTTTAAGGATCACATCAAAGTTTGCTTACAGCGCGCTTACGCAGCTTTAAGGCTTTTGTATACTAGCAGACATTTGTTAAGCGCAAAAACTATAACCTTACTCTGCGAGACCCTTATTCTCTCACAGATGGCGGGGCTATCATATGAGTATGCTCGGAAAATACAAAAACTGCAGAATTCGTGCATGAGGTTAATATATGGGTTTAGACGTCAGGGTCATGTGACACATGAGTTATATGATTTGGGGTGGTTACATATGGAGACTTGGCGTATACTACACGCAACCACATTATTTAATGGAGTTGGAATTTTTATTACACAATTTCTTTTAAAAGTGACGTGCACATTACATTTATCTATCCGTCGGATTGTTTTAAAACATTCTGATTGCATTACTCATTATAAGCAGTACTTCATGAGATTATCTTATTTATTTATTGTGTATCATAAGATGCAGAGAATATTTCAATATTATTGGCTACTTCGGCAAATAAGCTATTAGTTTCTATCGTCCTTAAAAGTACAATTGTTCAAATTAAATTTTGCATTGCGAAGCTTATTTCTATGATGTTGTCATTAATCTTTGTTGTTACAGGTAAACGATGTCGAAATATCGTCAATGACGCACGAAGAAGCCGTTCAATTTTTGCGTCAATCTGGCGAAATTGTTAAATTACGCTTATACCGTGACTTAGCTCAAACTCCAGTGGCAACGCTGTCACCGACTGAAACCACTCCCAGGACTTCCTTTTCCAAAAAGACTCAATTAAGGTGGGATATTTACTTGTATGTAGCAAGAAAAGTAATATGAACTAGATATGGTACTAAATGTATTTTTGAATTGCTTCTTGTGTGAAAGTAACAATTCACTGTTAATTTACTTTTGTTACAATATATAATATATGAGACGTCACTCATAAACATAAGCAAGATGGATATAAGCGGTAAAATTAAGGGAAACCGAATCTATATATAAGGTATATTTTCGTAGTTAAAATTATGTTTGTTAAACGCATTTTCCTAAATATTATTAAAAATCAAATGCAGAAATCCGAATATATTTTGTGGGAGTAATAGGTAGCTGTTTATCACTAGAGTGGATATATCAATGCAACATTCATCTCGCAAATATTTTATAAAACATGTAAACATCCATAAACTACTTACATCACAGCGTCTAACAACAATTCTCACGTAACTGTGTGGGTCACTGCTACACCAACCTCTTACTATCTACAAAAGTGTTGCAACACTCAAAATATATCTTTTTCCTAAAATAGCCAAAAACCATAACCATATTATTCTAAATTAAATTTTTATCAATTATTACTTCCAATATCGTATTAGAGATATACAACTGTAATTAAAATGAGATAAATAATGTCTATTACTTAAAGCAATTGAGGGAGTTTTGTTGTTATTAATTGAAGAGTGGAAGTAGCAAAGGCATTAATTACCAAACATAAATGTTTTCATGTATTTACTTAAAATGTTTTTTGCGCGATCAATCTTTTTGATTATTTACTAGGCATGTTTCCATGACAGTAAGCGGTTCTTACTGTTTGTTGTACCTAACAAAACGGTAAGTAATTGTGACTTTTAAAAATTAGAGGATGAAGATGATATACGGACAGAAATTGTTTAGTTCATTTATTTGTTGCTATTAAAATTAAAGGTGCAATTATGAATACTACAATTATGAATATACAATGGCAAAGAATTAATTTTACTGTTTCTTGTATTCGTAGAAACTGCTGCATAGGAAATAGTATCAGAAGACACTTGTTGTGCACCATCAAGAATACTGAAGGATGTGTCATCATACAATATTTTTTCTGCAAATTGTATTTTATTCTGAAACCCCTTTGTTTGCCAATAATGTTGCTGATGTACGTCGAAATGAATGGCCGGTGTAGCTAGCTGGATTTGATAATTTTAAATATTCTGCAATTTTGGACGGCCGCCTTCCAATTGTTCCTTTTCCCACTACTTGATTTCTACATTTACCATTGTGGAAAGCCAGAAACAGACGTTCGGATTTAGCAATGCTTGGTCGAAGTTGAATATACTTCCGAAAAATGTCCAAATAATGAATTTTTTCATCTTGGTTTACAAGAGTGAAGGTCCGTTCAATATTGGTTTTTGTTTGCGGAATTTTTACAATAATCAACTCACCACGATCTTCAACATCCTTCATAGTTATATTGTTTAACTCTTCTCTTCTACAAGCTCCTGACACTCCTAATATCATTGCCACCTTAATATGAATTTGCACCATTAACATACATTTTGAAAATAGGTATTTCTAATTTACTTACCTTATGAATAAGAAATGTTTGATCTGAAGCTTCAACTAAAAACTGGTTCATGTCTTCCCTAGTGAAAAGGCTTGCTTTTTTGGGTCTGTATCCTACGTTTTGTTGATCTCAGCATGGAATATTCAGCCCATAAACTGCCTCTTTGTACAAAATAAGCCAACATAATTTTTTCATTCATACCGCTTATTTTCTTTGTTTCACACCATTGCTTGAAAGCTCGGTATGTATTTTCGTAACGTTCCCGCGATTTTTCGGGTATTACGGCGGAACACCCGGCAGCCCATGCTTGTTCCAAGTCGCTATCAAAATTGTTTTCAATGTCTGAGTCGGAATCGGTCATAATTCTTCTCTGATTTCAATTACTTCACGGAAAACACAAACTGAAGTGACACGACGCTAATTGTAAAACAGAATGTTTGAAAAAACGTCATGGAAACTGTTTTGTTTTTATAATAGCCTATTCCAATTAATTAATTATTGTCAAGTATTTTCGATAATTCCGTGTAGTGAAATGAATTGAAATTTAGTTTTGATCGCGCAAAAAACGTTATAAGCATGTCGAACGGTAAGGTTTACCGTTCTCAGACAACAATTGGCGCGTGTTTGGGAAAAAGGGTATATGTCGAAATGATAAGTCTTTAGAAAATCGATGTTGAAGTTGTAAATGTTTGAAGACCTTGCAATTTTATATTTGGCCGAAATTTTTAATTTTTTTTTTTTAGGTAACCTTATAAAATGATGGTCTTTTTAATGGGTATTTTAAAAATCTATCTATTGTTAGTATAAGAAAAAAAACTGCTTTTATACCACTATTCACAAAATTTATTTACTAACTCGTATTTTATGCCCCTTTTCACAAGAAGTCAAATAATAATAATAACTATTATTAAAGTAAGTGAGAATATTAGAAAAAGTAGTAGGTGACAAATAACAAAATCATTAAATTTAAATGAACAAAAAACATATTTCTTCTTAGTTGTCTTCATCGCCACTTTCATCTTCTGACTCCGCGTCTGGTAAGGAATTTCGTAAGTCTTCTTTTGTTAATAAATTCTTATAAAAATCGTGAAAACTGTCATCAACAAAAGGAATAAGTTCAATAAGATTTGCTTTTTTGTCAGCGGTTATAGGATTAGAGGATCTGTAAGACAATGGGACTTTTATATTTTTAGGCCACAACGTACCTTTTCGCAAAAAATTAATTTTTTTAAACGGTGCGTTCACATCAAGGCTTGTTTTATATTCAACTACGCCAGGCTGTTGCGAGTACCTCAACCACTTGATATCTTTCCAGTATACTTTTTCACCTTCAGTGTTAATTTTTCTTTGTTGGAACAGACTTTTAAATAGTGCCGAAAATTCAAAAAAGTCCTCCCTTTTCATTTCAATCACTTGGAAAGATTTTTTTGAACCACAAAGTCGCACCAAATTCATCCAGTCTCTTGGATGATCGATTGGAAGTGAATGTTTTTTCTTCTTTTTTTCGATAATTGAATGAACTCCGTCACATTCCATGTGTGTGTGTCCAGGAACGAGAAATTTGTGATTGATGCAGTGTATATGAGGAAGATCCTTCAGGGCAAGCATGAACATTAAACTGAGAAAAGAATTTTTGTTTTGGCCAGCACAAGTATCTGAATAAAACGTGATTTCCTTCACATGTTGCGAACTTTGTTTCAAATACTTGAGCAGGCACGAAGCTATTTGGTTGCCACCCCTTGCTGCAATAGCTTCATGCCACATAAAATTGAAAGCTTCTTTGTTATTGCATCGGTATAGTGTTAAATTATACGTCCATAATTGGCGTTTGTAAAACGCTACTGAAGTTTCAATTGCCGGAGTCGGGAGACACTGTTGTAAGTCAAAAGTTAGTACTTCTTTAAATGAGTCTGGTAATAATGCCTCTTCTTTGTCTTGACGTTTTGCTTCATATGCCTCTTCTGCTTCCTTTTGGTGTTTTTCAAGACTCTTTTTTATTTCTTCTTTTTCAGGAACATTAGAGTTTACTTTAAGTAACATATTATACTTATCACATGATGCACAAGTGTCTTTATTCAACGATTTAATTTTTATTCCCAATTCGTGAAATTTAGTTTGGTATATAAATCTGGAAACTGGCGTTTTGTTTGAAGGGATCCATTTTTTATACTCATCATACATTTTACTGAGGGTGTAATAGTGAGGTAAGTACTTCTTATCAGTTTTTTTCTACAATAATGACTTTCGTAAGAAGGGATAGCCAGAATATGCTGACGAACGAGATCTATATCTTCTTCGGGTATTTTATTGGCTGGTGATGATTTGCCTCTTAAATCATCATGTGTGATACCAGATACCGAAGCATTTTTGTTCTGTAGCACATCAGTTATAAATCTGTTGGTTTCACCAAACGTTTTCATAAAACAAGCCTTGCACACCCTTTGCTTGCTTCCATCAATGGGTAAGTGGAAATTATAACTCATTGTTCTGTTTTTTTGCCTTTCAGGGTGCACAGTTTTTACTCTCCAGCTTTTTTTTGGTTGGGTTGTGATTAACGCAGCTATAAATGCTACACGTTTATTGAAATTACCCATAGACCAATATTCTTTGAACAAACTCTGCCTCTTTTCTTCGGTTACATTAGTTTTACATTTCAGTCTACACTCCGCTAATTCCATACACTTTCTTTCTTTCACTACTTTTCCTTTTTTTGTTGTGTACTCAAGTCCGCAATTCCTTTTTAGTTGTCTCTCATTCCGGACTGCTCTTGTTTCATTTCTTTTTGACCTCTTCATTTGGTTTGTATTCTCTTTTATTTTTACTTGCTCTTCCCCGTATTCTGATTCCGCACTTTCACTTTCAGTAATATAATTTGGGTCGGCATCACTATCATCCACAGGCTCATCTTGATCTTCAACACCTTGTTCCATTCCGTCTATCTTATTCTGCCTTCCTTGGTCACTCTCTAGTTTGTCCTGCGACTCTATCAGATAGTTATTTCGTTTCCCAGTTATCTCATTCGTGTTGAATTCATCCTCCGTGTTCATCTCCTTTCGTGATTCTGACACTTCAATGTCTTCTATGATTGTATCAATTTTTATTCTTTTTCCATCCGCTTTGAAGTATGTTTCATAATTTTCATTTTGTAACATGTAATTTGGGTGTGCATCACTATTCTTTACTAGTTCTGTGTTTGAGGTATAGCTTATATCTACTTCATTATTCGAGTTTCCATTTTCATCTGTCTGTAACAATAATACAATAATAAAATTAATGATTATTGTCCAGTAATATTGTAAAAGACATTCTTTTCCGTTATTTACTTCAGTTGCTTTATTTACCTACCTGTAATGATAGTGCATCCCCTTCTTCACCATTTGGGACTATTTCTTGTATGCCTTCGTCTATTAGGTCATGATCAACCAAACATGTCACATCCCTTAAAACTTGTATTTTTTGTTCAACTGTTTCTGCAGGGTATAAGTAATCATTTTTACTAATATCTTGATTATCTTCTCGTTTTTCTATTACACATTCAGTATTCAGTAGTTCATCAGATCTCAAGTGAGATGGTGGAATTAAATCGAAAATTACCACAGAAGCTTCTTTGTCTAGCCCACTTGTGTTTGCTAACAGCGGCGTTTCTGAGTTATTATTGTCTTTGTCTAAAATTAGAAGTTTTTACCAAAACCAATTTTATTATAATAGTTTGTTTCGACTTACCGCAACTGAAAGTTTCAGAGGACCTTTTATTTTTCACGTTAGCTCGAAGTTCAGCAATGAATTTTGCTCTTTTTGACTCCGACATAACCTCACAATTTATAGACAAAACTTTATATTGATGAATGTTAGTTAGTAGTTTATGTACTTTACACTTAAATGGGTACTTGCACTATACTAATGTTAGTCACCTTACGTCATCTTATAACCAAAACAGAAAATCACTAGTTTAAATAAACTTTTATTATTAACAACAGACAAGTTCTCTTGACTAAGAAACGTAAAATGTGATAAGTATAATTATTACTCTTGATTTTGGATTAACACAACTGTGAAAACTGGTACATGTAAAGTTATACCTGACAAAATTAAAAGGCTTCGGTGAAAAACGGGATATGTCGATATAGACCTTATTTTCTATGCAAGTTTAAATGTTACATGTCAACTTATATCGTTTTTCACCACTAGTTTAAATATATTTTAATAGTTTAACTAGATATAGTTAGACTTAGGTCTGTATTCTGTCGTGAAAAAAAATTACACGGAATAATATGTAGACATGTACCATAAGAAGGTTATTTTCAATGGCTCACAATCGACATTATATCAATTTTCACGACAGTAACTTTACAAAATTACAGTTATACCAGTATTCACCAGATAAAAATGGATAGTTTGTATTGTAAGACTTACACCACTTTTCCCAGAGGTGCTTTAATCAATTTAGAAATGCCCTGCAGATATAACTCAAATTTTAACTTTTTAGACATACATCACTTTTCCCATACACGCCCAATTGTCTGCGAACGGTAAACATCCCTTACCGTTCTCCATACTTAATACACTATATAAATTTTAAGCTCCTGGGAAGATAATGTAGATCGCCATCTACATTATCTTCCCGAAGCACTATGTTCTAGTAGGTGTTGTTTAAGAAAGGCTAGCAAGTGCCAACTTTAGATTAAGTAAGATACAGTGCTATCGAGAAAGATTGTAGACCACGTGATCAGTAATTTTCTAAAATCTGGTGATTTTCGTGTTCATACGTTTATGAGATTCGCGTATCGCTAGTATTTGACAGTAGCGTACATTTTATTCACAAATACTGCTGTCATTGTTGACACTTTTAACCATATTTTACATAAAACATTCAATACTACCAACTGCTGTTAATTGGGTTGCCTAATTTGGTAGTCACGTGGTCTACAGGAATTGTTGATATCTCTGTATATATGGATAGGATAGTGTCAGTTTGTAGACAAATAAAGTGAAGCCATACCGTTATCATGTGTAATAAAATTTACTCAATATTTACTCTTTGTAAAACTGAAATATAATAATTAAGTATGTGTGTACATACTTAGGTTGGCAGTAGTATAAAGAACTTACACAACAGTAAATTTATATACATATATTTATTACTATTATACCTACATACTTCAACATTTCACCATTTGCTTGAATTTACATATACGAGGTTTTATTTTATGATTTTATATACAATATAATATCTAAAAGCTTTTCGTCAACTTCTTATAGATTTCTTGATGGAAGGTTTGTTTCAAAGAAAGAATATAATAGACTTGCTTCACAATTTAGGTTTGTATAGCACTTCACTAAGGTATTGTTGTGATTTGATATGATATGATGTGGTTGTGACCACTGTTTTGATTTTGATGAATAGACAATACTTGTTTAGAACTGATAATACTTTATTCAATCTTACACTATTACATTTCACTACATTTGCTACTACTCTTTGCGTTCTACTCTCTTATGCTGACTCTCTCGTACTGTCTGTGTTCAGGCGTCACTTCGAACCTCCCCTCTACCACTCGTGTCCGCACATGCCGCCCGCCTTGAAAGGGCAACTTTCAAAAATACAAAAGGATTAAATGATACATTCTGTATAAAATTACAAGTCACAACAATTGAACCCTTAGGCGATTGGCAAAACACTGATTTTGGTGATGGCCCGCTTATAGTTACCATTTCTGGTTTTCACTGTCACTGCTCGAACTAGGTTATCCTTTCCAGGATGCACTTCTGCTATACGCCCCATCGTCCATCTCAAGGGAGGCAAATTTTCTTCCCTTAATAAGACCAGCATCCCAGGCACCATGTTTGGATGTTCCTTCTTCCACTTCGATCGCTGCTGTAGGCTGCTGAGATACTCGGAGGACCATCTTTGCCAAAAATGTTGAACTGATTGCTGGATAAACTGATATCTTGACAATTTATTCATTTGTATTTCTTTTAAATCAGGATCCAGATTATGATTGAGTGAGTCTCCGATTAGGAAATGAGCTGGGGTTAGAGCGGTCAAATCGTTTGGATCATTTGAAAGAGGAATTAAGGGTCTGGAATTCAAGATGGATTCTATTTGAGTAAGCATGGTATACATTTCTTCAAATTTATATGATTGTTCAGCAGTAATGCGTTTCAAATGATGTTTGGTTGACTTAATTGCTGCCTCCCATAGTCCACCAAAGTGTGGAGATCTTGGAGGTATTGTGTGCCAAGTTATGTTATTTTGAGTTAACATATGGTTTAGTTTTGTTTTGTGTGCGTTTGTATTAAACAATTCAGGCAATTCTGACAATTCGTGTTTTGCTCCTAAGAAATTTGTTGCATTGTCAGAATAAATGTTCAAAATCTTTCCTCGTCTCGCTAAAAATCTCTTTAGCGTGGCAATAAATGCGTCGGTTGTCAAACTCCCGACCAGTTCTATGTGTACAGCCTTGGTCGCAAAACAGACGAAGACAGCTATGTAAGCTTTAATGAGTCTTTTTGTTCGGCGTGAACCTTCATACAAGTGGATAGGTCCACAGTAGTCTAGTCCGCAATTAATGAATGGACGTGCTGGTTGGATTCTTGTTTCTGGTAGGTCACCCATAAGCTGAATACTTATTGCAGGTTTCGCTTTAGCACATACCAAACATTTTTGAATTATGTTCCTTACAGTCGTGCGGCCTGAAATTGGCCAGTAATTATCTCTGACTGCTGCTAAAGTGCCTTGCACACCAGAGTGCATTTGCTTGTTATGCTCATGACGAATTAACAAGGTTGTTAATGCATGCTTTGAAGGTAGCAAGATTGGATGTTTTTTGTTATAATGTATAGGTGCATGTTTCAATCTTCCTCCAACGCGTAAGATGTTGCTGTCATCCAGAAAAGGATGAAGACTAAGTAATTTGCTTTTGGGATGTATAACTTTGTTCATCCTCAAAAAGGTTATGTCTTCGATAAAATCGGCTTGTGCAATTTTCACTAATCTAATAGTAGCTTCGTTCAATTCGGCTATCGACGACATTCCAGTTAATCTGTGTATAGGTTTCCTAGAATTGTGAATGAATCGTAGCATGTATGCTGTAATTCGTTGAAGCCTTGAAAGGTCTGAGTATCTTTCGATTAAGTCAAATTCCTGTGTCACTACTGTTAGTACATTTGCAATAATTTTTCTTTGTTCTGGCAATGGATCGGCATTCATAACAGGAGAACTTGGCCAATCATCGATATGTCTTTGTAACCATGGCGGTCCCTTCCACCACAATTCTGATTCCATTAATTGCTTCGGAAATGCCCCACGTGAGATAATGTCAGCTGGGTTGTCACTTGACATAACGTGTTCCCAATCTTCTAAGTTTGTATTTGTATGTATTTCTGCTACTCTGTTGGCCACAAACGTCTTCCATGTGTTTGATGCAGATCTAATCCAACCGAGTGCGATTGTTGAGTCTGTCCATAGGTAAACTCTTGAAATGTCCATGTTTAATGAAGTAATGGTCTTCTTGACAAGATTGCTGAGCAAGACTGCGCCACAGAGTTCCAATCTTGGTAAAGACACCTTTTTTAATGGAGCTACTCGGGACTTTGAACAAATCAAGCCAATGTGATGCTTACCATAAATGTCAGTGCATCTGGAGTATAAGCAAGCTCCATATGCCTGTTCAGAGGCGTCACAAAATCCATGAATTTGGACATGCGAAATGGCCTCATGCCCTATGATACTTCTGTCGATATGAAGATTATTTAAGTGTTGTAATTGTTGTTTGTAATAGTTCCATTCTGTGTATGTCTGTAGATCAACTGAATCATCCCAGTTTGCTTTCATGAGCCACAATCGTTGCATCATTATCTTTGATTTCACTATTACTGGTCCGACCAAACCTAATGGATCAAAAAGTTTGGCAATGTCTGATAGAATGGTTCGTTTCGTACATGTTCTGTCTTCTTGATTAACATTCACTGAGTAACTAAATGTGTCTCTTGTAGAGTTCCAAACTAAGCCTAAAGTTTTAATAGTTTGATCCTTGCTAAGGAAACTTACATCGTTTGAATGGTTGTCATGTTTTAGTATTCTTGGATTATTTGAACACCATTTTGATAATTGAAAACCTCCCAACCGCAATAACGATTCCAAATTCCTTTTAATGACGATCAATTCCCTTTCAGTATTTGCTCCTGTTAAAACATCATCGACATAAAAGTCATCTTCTAGAATTTTGGCTTCTATAGGGAAATTATTACTTTCCAATTTAGCTAACTCTGTTAAACATCTGGTTGCTAGAAACGGCGCACACGCTGTGCCATAGGTAACAGTTTGTAGCTTGTATGTTTGTATATCATCTTCAGGATTATTCCGCCATAATATTTTTTGATATTCTTGATCTGTGGTGTCCACAAGCACTTGACGATACATCTTTACAATATCCGCTGTTATAACATATTTGTGTTTTCTAAACCGCATTACAATAGAATACAAGTCCTGTTGTACCGTAGCTCCCACCAACAAGTTGTTATTTAAAGACACTCCTGATGATGTGTTCTGCGATGCGTCAAATACTACTCTTAATTTGGTTGAAATACTGGATTCTTTCAACACGCAGTGATGTGGTAAATAATAATGTTCGTTTGGAATGTCTATGACATTTTCCTGTAATCTCATGTGATCTAATTCTATGTATTCGTTCATGAACTTTGAATATTCTTCCTTGAGTTTCGTGTTTTTGTTTAATTTTGTTTCTAACTGTAGAAATCTCTTTAATGCACTTTCTCGTGAAGATCCTAACTCAAGTGTGTTTGGTTTGAAAGGCAATTTAACAATAAACCTTCCTGTTTTCGTTCTGGAATAATTTTCACGAAAATGTTCTTCACATTGTTGTTCTTCTTTAGATAGTAGCTGCTGTGGTGGCAATTCTTCCACTATCCAAAATTTAGGTAACTGATCTTCTAAACGTTCTGTAGAGAAATTGCATGATACTGCATTTGTTCTCGTATGATAATGCTTGCCTGCTACAACCCATCCAAATTTGGTTTCTTGCAATAAGGGTTGCATTGACTGCTTTTGTATCTGCCCAACACATAATATATCCCAGAATATGTCAGCCCCTATCAACAAATCTATGTCGTTTGAAATGTGAAATGTTTCATCTGCTAACTGTACATTTTCGGGAATTTTAAATTCTGAAATATTGATTGATGTCAATGGCAATGGGCTAGTAATTTTTGGTAATACTAGGCAATTTAAAGTTGTACAAAAATTGCTAAATCTCGATTTAATTTCAACGCATGTAGCAAATTTAATATTCATTGATGTGCGGTTAATACCGACAACTGGCATCGCAACTGGCTGCAACTTCAGTTTAAGTTTTTTACAAGTTTCTTCTGTAATGAAGTTTGATTGTGATCCAGAATCCAATAAGGCTCTGACATTAATACATTTATTGTAGTTGTTGTGACAACTTACAACTGCTGTTGAAAGTAACACCCGACTTTCTTGTGCACAATGAGTTGAAATGTTTGCTTGTTCAACATTGTTACTGCTTGGTTGTGACTGATTGACATCATCACTTTTATTTCCGTATTTGGTTGTGTGTAATAACGTGTTATGTTTTTTATTACATCTTTTGCATGATCTTGCCTTACAATGGCTGTATTGATGATTAGATCTGAAACAATTGATGCATAATTTTAAACCTTTTATCTTGTCGTATCTTTCTTCAACAGACAAATCTAAAAATTGATCGCAATTATAAATTTGATGATCTTTGCTTTTACACATGTTGCAATAATAGAAATTTGTGCTCACATTTGATGATGAATACGTTCTTTGTTTGTTATCATTTATTTTACTATAATGATGCTTAGTGGAATTTTGTTTCGATTCTTGTGCTTGTACCTTTGTGTTTTTTAAAGATTCTAACATCTGACACCGATTGGTTAGAAACTTTGTCATTTCTTGCATGGTTGGTAATTCATTTACTTTTAATTTAGTTTCCCATTCACGTTTAGTCTGATAATCAAATTTTGATGTTATCAAATGTATAAGTAAAGAATCCCACTGATCTACTGGTTGTTTTAATGATTTTAAAACCCTTGTATTTCTTAAAACTCCGTCAAATAGAGTGCGTAACCCATCCGAAGATTCTTTTGTTACTATTGGTAACTCGAATAATGCTTTAATGTGATTTTGTACAATGAGCCTTTTATTCTCATATCGCTCCTGCAATAACTCCCATGCTATGGTATAGTTATCTGATGTGACTGATAATGCTTCAATAACTTCTTTGGCATTGCCTTTTAATGTTGATTTTAAATAATGGAATTTCTGATTATTATCTAACTTTACATTTGTGTGAATAAGTGACGTGAATGTATCGTAAAACGGCAGCCACTGGTCGTATGATCCGTCAAAAGATGGTAGATTTATTGCCGGCAAATTTACTTGAATATTTGCTGTATGTGAAATAGGTTGTTGTGGTTCTTGCAAAATTGTATTTATATTTATGTTTAATGGTTTCTGAAAATCGGCAATATATGTCTCTGACGTTGCTAGGGCCGTGAAGTACGCATTTTCAAATTTATCACGTTCCTCTGATTTTAATTCTTCTTCATTCGCTGTTTCTAACTGATCTTGAATCTTGTTAAATTCCTCATATAAATTTTGTATATTCCCTAATCGTATTTTAAGCTGTGATATGTCGATTTGACATAACTTATTCATTGATGTTAAAAACGAATTAAATCGTGTTAAATTTGCTTTTATTTGCCCTCTTTTTTGAATTAATAATTTAACATCTGCCTCGTCCATGCTAGCAAATAATATAATGTTTTTTGCTGATATATATAAGTCACACGTGTGTTAGCGATTCAAACGGCTGCTATGTGTATATATGTATATGCGAGTACGATATATATGTATGGTATGTATGTTGCGAGAGAGAACGGGAGATAGGGAATGTAGGTAATGAAACGAAATGAGACTACTCACTTGACTTGCTATGATATGATCAGCTGCGTTCGATGTCTGCTTTGGTACTGTAATCGTGGCTGTGATGTTCTTTTCTTAGGTGTCTATCCGGCGTGTGAAGGACCATTTAATGTTGTGATTTGATATGATATGATGTGGTTGTGACCACTGTTTTGATTTTGATGAATAGACAATACTTGTTTAGAACTGATAATACTTTATTCAATCTTACACTATTACATTTCACTACATTTGCTACTACTCTTTGCGTTCTACTCTCTTATGCTGACTCTCTCGTACTGTCTGTGTTCAGGCGTCACTTCGAACCTCCCCTCTACCACTCGTGTCCGCACAGGTATATAGTGATTAAAGTATATTTATCGTGGCAATTCTCCCCAATATATTATAACTATACTACGTTCCTTTGGAACTCAATTTGGCCTATGTATTTTCTTTATCAACAGATTTCTTCTAATGGGCTCGTTTGGTATCCTATAATCAACAATTTTCAATGTTGAAATAAAAGATTTATATTCATCAAATTATGGATAAAATTAATAACTTTATGTACCTACGTACAATTGTGGAAAGTTATAATTTTCCTCTTCTATGTCTCTAGTTGCCTTGCATTCTTCTTACTACTTCAATTTGTGCAATGAAAAGCGGCACATCAAACCATATTAAATACTAAGTACTAAATGAAAGACACGACAGCTAAATCCATATTAAAAAATGAAACGGAAATTAATTCTTCAATTTTTAACCTTAAACTAGGTAATTAATAACAAATGATAGTATTGAAGGCATTAAATAAAAAATAAATTATAGTTAATTCACGATAATATAGAACAAAATACAAAATATTAGAAAAATAAGCAGGTAATGACCTACCAATTATAATTCGAAAGTGCTCTCTGGTTAATTCCATTTTCTTTACTTTTAAAAAATAAATAACTGACTTATAACGAACGTAAGTTCAACAACTAAACATCAAATGACAGATAAAGAGTTGCTCTAAATAAACACTGTATGATTGTTCTTTACAGTCTGCTAGATTTTATTATTCTCAATAAATTCAGCTTATCCCTCGTATTAACTATCTCAATCATGGCATTTAGTGCCTTTGGTACTTCCTCGCTTCAATTTGGCCAATTTCGTATTTTTCAATGAAGAAACTTAAATTTTACGTATTTTAGATTATAATAACTTTTAAATTTGCAGGCAGGAAGCAGTAGATATGCTCAATGACATAGCTGTAAGGAAATTAATACCAGGAAATCAAGATTACGGCAGACGATCTCAATCTCCTAACACTTCTCCGAGAAGATTGCGGCGACAAACATGTCCATCGGACGCCTCTCAGACATCAGATTCCTCCGGTAGACATTTGATAACCGACGAACAATTTCACGAGGGACTCTTGAAGAAATGCTCATTTCCACTTGACGAAGATTCATTTAACTCCCTCTTCATTGAAGACGACGACTGTGATAAGCCATCACGTCCAAGCTCACTAGATCTCTATAACCCCAATCAGACACCGGTGGTGTCGCGAAAACCGAAATTTAATTTCTCCTTGGCCCACAATGCTTACGAATTAAATAATTTGGACGCTGAAATTCTCGACGCTCCGAATTTGACTTACAATTTGGGACCGGAAGACGTTAAAAGTACGGAAGTTGAATGCGGCGATAGTTTTCCACAGGAGCCGGCCAGCATGCCCCATATGCCTACGGATAATCCGGGATTTAGTTATAAAAACCCGGCCTATCAATCGGCACATCCGCAATGCGGTAACGAAAGTGGTGATGAGAAAACCCCAAAAGCTATCGACGACAATAGCATGAAAAAATGGAAAGGCGTAGTATTCACTGCAGATGAAGAAAAGGAACGGGATAGGGAAAGACGAAAATCGATAAGAAGTAAAACCCCTGTAGTGGAGGAAGAGGATAAATATGAGGTAAATATTGCTATTCCAGTCTTACTGTTGCATTCAACTTCTACACATTTTGGATGACAGTCAGTTGTTTTAAATGGTATGATTTAATGTTGTAACAATTGCAAAGCTCAATATGTTTGCCTAAACTTTCGGAGCAATTCAGTACTCAGACCTTTCAGTTACTAAATATCATTTACCTTTACACCACCCCTTGACTAGTACCCTATACCCATACAGTATGAAACGCTGTGGCCGCTTTGCTCAGTGGCAACGGACGTGGGTCTAACAAACGATGAACTCAATAAAGCGCCACCCTCCCTTAATTCATAAAGCAGACCTTTGGCTGAACACCAGATCGGGAGACACACCGAGGCAAACTAAGCGGAAAAAATACATACACTAGATAACAAGTTTATTACTTCCAACAGGTGTGGAAGAATTAACAATTAATACACATTTATGGAAAATATAAAAATGAAATGCAGAACAAGATGATGAATCTACCAAGTTAATTAATAAGTTAAAATTAAAAAAAAGTTGTGCAAATTTGTTGATAAACTTTATATTAATGTAATGTGTGCTAACTTTTGTTGAACTCAAAATTCCAACAATTTTTTAATGAAGTACAAAAGAGGTTCAAAATATATCAAATAAATAAGGGTAACCTAAAGGAGTCTCACAGTCCCTATTTGTGGGAAATCACCTGACGTATGAGATCTCTTAAGTCGTACGAAATCATGCGTAATTTAAACAATAGTAACATGTTGTTGAACACCAGATCAGGAGACACTCAGAGGCAAACTAAGCGGGAAAAATACATACACTAGATAACAAGTTTATTACTTCCAACAGGTGTGGAAGAATTAACAATTAATACAGATTTATGGTAAATATAAAAATGAAATCCAGAACAAGATGATGAATCTACCAAGTTAATTAATAAGTTAAAATAAAAAAAAGTTGTGCAAATTTGTTGATAAACTTTATATTAATTAGCCAATGCGTGCTTCGTAATGTTCGCTAACTTTTGTTGAACTCAAAATTCCAACAATTTTTTAATGAAGTACAAAAGAAGGTTCAAAATATATCAAATAAATAAGGATAACCTAAAGGAGTCTCACAGTCCCTATTTGTGGGAAATCACCTGACGTATGAGATCTCTTAAGTCGTACAAAATCATGCGTAATTTAAACAATAGTAACATAGTCGTAATACATAATGGGAATTCACCCTAAATAAACCAAGCAATGTGCGAATTATCAATTAAAATTGCTGAATATGAGCTATTAATACGCTTCGGCAGTTTCGAAATACACTGGTAGTGTCACACACAAATAGTTAACTACAAATAAATGTGTAAAACTAGTATTAAAATTTAATCCACTACTGTAAAATATTGTCTGTTATTATGCACAGCAATTAAACAAACGTTAAGATCACTCAAGAAAATGTTTTACAAAATTAATGAAGAACTTGTCTGACAAATTAACACTCAGTATAGTTGAACGTAATAAATTCAACATTGGAGGAAGATCATTTCAAATAAGCGACTCTTTATTGCTTTCTCACGAAAAAAGGAAGTACAATATCTGGTAGTATAGCAATTGCCGCAAAAAATGCATTCTCAGACTTCATAATAATAAATGATTAAATGGAATAACAGGTATAGACTGTTTAAATTGTGTGTTAATTAATTAATTTTCTACCTATGAATTATATTCTTAAATATCAATTGTTGTTTGTAACAGATTCTCGCCATTGAACTTAATCGGGGATGGAACAGCAGGCTTGGTTTTAGCTTACAAGGTGCAGCTGGTGTGACATATGTGAGCGCTGTGCATGCTGATAGTGTAGCGGCAAGGGATGGCAGAATCAAACCGGGAGATTGTCTGATAAAGGTAAATATTATGAAACTACTATTTTGCAAATCGATTCCCAGATTAGGAAAATTCCGTATTCCTAGATACGAATTACCGGTGGATTTTTAAGCTATGACTGGTGTTACTCGGATAACCATGGTTTCACATAATTAGACATGATTTCACTTCCTTAAGTAAAAGATGGGACCAAAGAAGTTGTAACTTTCTTCTAAAACTTGTTAACAATGACTGATTCACCTGCTCTTCTTTATCAAGCCAATTTCTTAGTGCTCAGGTATGCTGCTAGATCAGCTGATACATTCTACGTATCAACAGCTCATACAAATGTTCTATTTAAATCCTCTCTCTATCATATGTGTACGAATGCCAACCGTTTGTGTTCTGACCGCTTCTGGAGAAAGTAATTTCTTCATTATACTGAGTTGAGTACAGTCTAGTTTCTTATTCATTTATTTTTGCATAATATATATTGTCAATTATTGTTAATTTTTGTGTTTTACCCTGTAAATAGATGTTTCTGTTGAGCAATAAAGGTTATTATTATTATTATTATTATTATTATTATTATTATTATCGCGGCAAAAATCCTCTCCACATTAATTAATATAGATTGCATGCGTATATACCGTGGGTTTTTTTATCACTGAACATAGCACACGATAACACTTATGTTCAGTTTTAAAATAAACGCGTCAACGCATGGAACATTATGCAACCAACATTGCGTTTTATAACAAACTAACATCGGTCAATTATTTGTTTCGACAAACGTCAAAATCAATGTCATAACCATATTAGAAGTAAACACAAAATTTAATACTTTAAGGACTACTTTTCTGTCTGAATATCGAAAGTGGCAACAGTCTTAGAAAAGTGGATGTGGTGATGATGATGTAAGTATCATTTAATAAAGTACTAAAATATATTGACCATATTTTATAGATTGCAGAACCAACTTTATGGTATTTTGAAGATATGATGTTTATTGTAAATCATACAGTAGCACGTAGTCGACTGATGTTATTAGCGAAAACTGCAAAGGTGAAGAAATAATTGTGCAAGTGGATCAAGATATCGACTATTCACAAGATAACACAGATATTGTAAGTTGTCTATTGGTATTTTAATATTAATTTTTAATATTTAGTCTTCTTAGTTGGACTACAGTTCTGGTTTATTTATAAGCAATGCAAATGAGGACGTTCAACCTGCTCCAAGTACCTCAAGTAATTATATTGAGGAAGGCGCTATAAATACAGGTGATTTTGGCACAGAAAACAAGAAAAGGAAATGTGAAGCTATTAAGGACAGTACTCCATCCCGCAAGAAATGAAAAGATGATGAATATTTGAAACATGCAAATGATGCTTTAGTAAAACTTACTTCTGCTTTGGAGAATGAGCCAACTCAACAGTCTGAAAACAGCAAGGAGGTATTTGGTAAATTAGTAGCCGCCAAAATTAAAGAAATTAATTGTCTTTGAATAAAAAATGAAGTTCAATTTAAAATTTTAATGTTATATATACATATTTAAATAAATAAATATTTTTTTGCATTAGACTATTTTTAATATTAATTAATCATAACTGGAATAAACATAAATCAATGTTCTACATATTATGCTCAGCCACTGCGTGTTCCTGCCAATCCACACTCCCATTGTTGGTACAGAAATAGTTCCGGAATTCATCTCTAATATTTCTGGCTTCAATACTTGACTTATTACCACCTTGTTTTACAACTGTTGGTAAATGTTTGGTATTGCTAATGTTAACATCTGTAACATACCTTTCACTTTCTGTTACCAAGAAGTTATGAAGTACCACACATGCTAAAGTTATTATTTCTACTTTTTCAACATCTAAATTTATTGGTTCTAATAAAACTCTAAATCTATTAGATAAAATTCCAAATGTGCTCTTGAAAATCGGTAATTAAGTATTTTATTGTCATGACTTAAAAATGTTTGCGGATATGGCTTCATAACTCCTGTTAATGGAAGGGCTTCATCTGCTACGATTACATAAGGCACCTTTTTTCTTCGACCAGGCAAATTACATGGGGGTGAAAAATTCAATTTGTTTTCTGCTAGGCAAGATGCGAGTAAGCTTTCACGAAAAACACCTCCATCACTCACTCTTCCATTAGTATCTACATTTACATAGGTAAATTTATATTTAGCGTCTGCCATGGCCAGCAAAACTATGCTGTGTTGCCCTTTATAATTATAATAATAGGATCCTTCACATAATGGTGGTCTAAATGTAATATGTTTCCCATCAAGTGCCCCTACACAATTGGGAAATTGCCACATTTCAAAAAATTCAGTAGCAATTTTCTGCCAAGTTTCAGGATCTTTGGGTACCTATAAATATCAAAAAGAAAATATATATGAGAATTAATCACCATACTGTTAAATAATGCTCTCTTAACTTCCGGTAAATTGTTTCACACACTTCTGGAACAAACCTGGAAATAATGCTTTCATGAACTCGTGTTGAATACATTTGAGACCGGAAACTTTCACCAGTTGCTAAAAACCGCAAAGTAATTTGCAACCTGAAAAATCATAAGTCTATTGTATTTGATTTTTTTAAATATTAAGAATATCTCACTTGCTATGGGCTGATATACTGTCTCGTATAAATGTATCTTGCTTTGTAATATCAGCTCTAATGTAATCTAATAATTTATGAAACAGAGCATCATTCATCCGTAAATAATTCCTATATAAGTCAGGGTCCTCAATGCGTAATTCATTAATTAATGACAAAACATCCCGGCCGCCTTAAAAGCCAAGGTTTAGTCCATATCTTTCTTTTTTGTTCGCGTTTCTTATTTTTTATATTAAGAATGTTTGTTATTATAACAAGAACTGCAGCTCGTAATAAATTCTTTCTTGTATTTGTGTCCATTTGGAATTTTTCCAGAAAAATACACACCAATGAAATTTTAGGGTTACAAAATTTCGGATACCCGCCAAACTAGTAATACATTCGACGCATGCCCGGACCTTTAAAATTTTGCATCCTTGCAAGTGGGCAAAATAAATTCTGCACAGAAAGTTGTACAGAATATTCTGTACAGAAAGCTGTGCAGAATCTTGTACAGAAAATTGTACCGTGTCAAGTAAGGATGTGAGGAGTTTTAATTTTCTTTCTGTGGGTATTTATTATACAGCCATCAGAATCAAATTTCCTACAAATCGCCTGAATTGTTCCGATAGATGGTAAGGGCTTCTCAGGATATTTGACAGAAAACAGATCCCGCACTTTCCTTAAACTGTTTCCAGCTTTATACCAGTTTAAAATTTCTATTTTATCGTCTTTTGTATACATTTTTTAAATTAGGTGAATACAAATGTGAAATATTGAAATATTCAAAATGTCATTTCTGTTATGACATTGATTTTGACGTTTGTCGAAACAAATAATTAACCGATGTTAGTTTGTTAGTTACATAACGCAATGTTGGTTGCATAATGTTCCATGCGTTGACGCGTTTATTTTAAAACTGAACATACTTAGGTGATATCGTGTGCTATGTTCAGTGATAAAAAAAACCCACGGTATGCAAATGACGTATATGACGAATTTATTCAGATTTCATTTTCTTGGAAAGTAACAAAAAGCAGTAGTTGAAATTTGTAGGGTTAATAACAAAGATTATAGAGATTATCCAATTTCAAAATCTAGTAAGTCAAGTGATGGGGATTTTACAGGGGAGCACAAAAATTATCTCACTTTATTAAAGCCATTAAACCGGCAACACTTTTTGCAAAGATGTATTCAAGTGACCCAACAACCAATAACAATGTCTATATAAAAAAAAAAGTAATTTTTTGTTTAAAAAATGGACGAGGCTTTGAAAATATTTTTGTTAACTAAGTTTTTCTGACCTACGAGCTCTAGATCAATACAAAAGTATTGTAGTACGTAAATAGTAGGAGTTATAAATACACTCTGTTGATCTATAGTAAACACCTACTTTGCATGCTTATTATCTTTTGATGTTTCATCTCTTGCAGCTTCCCTATCCTTTCTTGAAGTGATTCCTCTATAGTCCCTCTTTTGAAACCTAGATATGCATCGCACTGATCTTTTTCAGGTTTAAATAGATAGTAATTCATATATGAATATGTATTAGTAAATAAAGCGGAGAATAAAACTGTTACGCCTTTCTTTCATATTCTTTTATGTGGACAAGATAGTTCTTGCTTTGATGTCCAAAGTGGTTCGAAGCATATTTATTGAACGTAGATCGACAATAATGTGAATCTAGATTCCGCAGATTCTATAAAGACGTTTTTAAAAATTAATCTGCTTCTCTTTCAACCCACTTTAACAATGTCCTTTTATCTATTGCAAGTATATCCAATAATTGTTTTTTACACTCTCTTATGATCAGTTATTCAGATGTTTTAAAGTTAGAGTTTTTTTATTGTAGGAATTTGTCTCAACTTTTCTTTGCTTCGTCGACTTTTTCTTTGATGTCCAAAGTGGTTCTAAACATTTTTATTGAATGTAGATGGACAATAATGTGAATCTAGATGCCGAAGATTCCATAAAAACGTTTTTAAAAACTGATCTTCTGCTTCTTTCTTGTAATTTGCTGTGGGAGTCTTCTGGAGAATATTGGTTTTAGATTATGTGTTATTATTTGCACAATTTCTACCACTTTTAGTCCAGTTTAACAATGTCCATTTATCTACTGCGTGTGTGATCAAAAATTGTTTTTTACACACTCAAATATCCCATGTCAATATTAGAATAACTAATATATATATATATACAGGCTGTCGCAGAAATAAAAAGACGGAGTAGCAGAAATCGGAAACTAGATTGTGTAAAAACGTACCCTCAAAATATCAAGTCTTTTCGTGCGCAGATGGCAGAAAAAAAATAAGAAAGAATTCAATTGGCCTTACGCCGACCCTGGACTAAATATCCACCTGCTTCCCTTTCACAATCGGTCCTTTTCAGGACCACCATATTACTTGTGTTAAAAAAAAGAGGAGGAATAGATACTTCATAATAAATATCAAACCATAATTACTTTAATTTTACACTTGCTAGAAAAAAATAATTACATTCTTGATATTTACTGTAATAAAGGCTAGAAAAACCACGATTTATTGAATATTCTAAAATAAGAATAATCAGCTCTTTCCAACAACAAACACATTAAAGAGCAACAACCTTCCTATTTTAAAAATAAAAATCTTTTATTGTCTGCAATAAAGTGGGTCGCCCTTCTGGATCAACAACCGACTACATCGCTGCGTTATCGAGACGCATCGGGCAAAAATATGTTTTATATGAATGAGTACGATTTAACGTTTTTTTCCCGTTTTATACAAATAAAAGCGTATTTTTCTATGAATGCGTGTTCGTTTCTATTTACAAATGAGCATTCTTACGTGTATTTATAAACATACATTCTGTGCCAGGTCCGTAATGTAATTTTTTCACTTTATTTGTCTACAAACTGACATTATGCTCTCTCTCTATACAGGGTGTCCCAGAAATAAAAAGACGGAGTTTTTTATTTCTGGGACACCCTGTATAGAGAGAGAGCATAATGTCAGTTTGTAGACAAATAAAGTGAAGCCTACGGAGAGGGTGAAATTGTTGCAACCTTGGCGGGTTGCATACCGTTAAGTATCTTAGGTAATAAAATGTATTAAATTATATAAATTCGAATATTATTATTTTTTAATTGTTTCAAAATTAAAGCTACTTCTCTGATAATTATGCTTTAAAAAACAAATTATAGATTTTTCTAAAAATAAATATTTGCTAGTGCCCATAAATTAGTCGTAAACTTTCAATACACAACTGAGATGAAAATGTTGTTTCTAAAGATGACTTTCAGAACAATTAATAGCCCTGCAAGCAAAGAAATGTGTGTTATTCAACTGTAAATATTCACTCAATATTTTTACAATATAATAATGTCTAAAAGCTTCCTATGGTTCTCTTGATGGAAGGTTGATTCACTATCACTCGTTGATATCAATATTTAATAAACAATTCCATTGCAACCAAGAAAATGATGGATTTTCTTCACAATTTATGTTGATATAGCACTTCACTAAGGTATATAGTAATTATAAGTATATCTATAAGGGCAATTCTCCTCCCAAAATGCTTAGACCACAGTATATACTACTGGAACCGAATTTGGCCTATGTATTTTCTTTATCCACAGATTCTTTCTAAAGCGCTCTTTTAATATCCTATAATCAACAATTTTCAATGTTGAAAGATTTGTAATGACCAAATTATAGATGAACTTAATAACCGTATATATCTACTTGCGAAAAGTTATAATTTTCCTCTTCTATGCCTCTAGTTGCCTTGCACTCTTCTTGCTACTCCAGTTTGGGCAATGAAAATGAAACAGAAAATAATTCTTCTATTTTTAACCTTAAGTTAGATAATTAACAACAAATGATAGTATTGAAGGCATTAAATAAAAAACAAAATATAGCTAAACAAAAGAAGCTTGTAATTCACGATAATAAAAAATAAAATACAATATATATATTAGACAAATAAGCAGGTAAAGACCCACCAATGAAGGATTCTACGACTTCACTTTTTGTCGAAAATGCTCTTATCTTCTTTTCTATCCTTCTTGACGTCAATCAATATTCGTCGAACTTCTATAGGATCGCATAAGGGGTGGTTTTTCGAGCTTCCTTGGGTTAATAAAAAAGAATATCAGATCATGTTTAGAGAGATCACACGTGATAACACCTTTGTTGTCTAGAATAGAATCATACCTAACGATTACCAGATCCCATTGCGGCAAGTAGCAGAATTACTGTTCAATAATTTGCTTAAAATCAATCTAGTTAATAAAATCAATTAAAACCATTCTCTCTCTCTCTCTCTCTCTCTTTCTCTCCCTCTCCCCCACCCCTCCCCCTCCCTCTCTTTCCCCCGCCCCCATTCTCACCCTGTTTTGCTTTTAACCAATGTAATAAATTGTGATTTGTTTTTTATAGGTAAACGACGAAAGTGTAGAACACATGACTACTAGCGAAATAATCGACTTACTAAGAATAGTACGAGGCCCTGTCTGTATTGTTGTATCTAGGACTAAATCAAAAGAAGACTGTATCAAGAGCAATGCTGCGAATTGAAATCATTAGTACAAGGTGTAAATCTAGCAGATTTATAATAAAAAGAAGAAGTATCAAATTTCCACAACATCTCACTTATGTACAAGCAACTTATTCATAAGCATTTGAAAATATTTTATGTACATTACGTTGTTCAATTTTAAATCCACTATTTATATTTCTCTCACATATAATTATACATTTAAGGCACATTTATATATTACATGAAGTCAGAAAAATTGATATATGAAAGAATTGAAATATTTAGCAATAAAAGTAACAACAAATTGGATGAGTTGCTTGGACATATTGTTGTTGATTGTAAACATTTTCTCCTTCTAGAATATTAGACTTATTGTGATAGTTATTAGTAATTGTATATTTAAGAAATGTTGCATACACATATATACAGTCTGGCGCATATTATAGGTACAGTCTTGCATTTTTCTGTTTTTAAAATATACCTTCAAATACCATGCTTGGACATTATTTTAAAAATGTTTAAGCTTGTTTAATAAATCGTGAGTAACGTTTGTTTTATGTTAAGTGAGTGCAATTGTTATTATTATTATTATCAAGATTTAACTCGGAAAGCATTAACTAGAGATTACCATTTATTACTGTTTTTTAAAGATCTGAGCTTTGGCAAAATATAATTGCTTCTTCAGAAACTAATATACAAAAACATTCTAAATAAATATAGGTAAATAAGCCATGCATTATGATATATTTGCTAAGGAATTATTAAAGAAAACCTAATCGTTGATATTAGTTATATATCCAAAATAATATTAAACATTACTTTAGATTAACAAAATTCATCGACTTTTATAGTTTGAAAATTAATTTTTAGCAAGTTTGTTTTTTTAATCAAATCTTCTCATCAGCGTTATTCATCTCATTTTGCTACCATCACGATAAGTACCCTGCCTCTTTTAACACAATACTAATTTCTGTTTGCTGATAACTAACTCTCTTATTTTTTACTCTCTGATTGAACAGTCATTATTTATCCCCCCTTGAATCCAACATCGATATTTTTCCATTTTTATACTACTTATACTGGGTTATTATAAAGTTATTTTAAACTACTGAATTTTGAACAAAACCATATTCACATATTTTGACAAACCAGTTCTGTACACAGATTCAAGGCCGTAACTAAGAAAAAATGGGGAAGTAGGTTAACCAAGCGAATACAAAGAATTTATGTAGACTTTAATATACCTATTCGTAATGATAACACAAAGTGTACATTTTTGGTTTTCTCTCTCTTGTGGGTGTTGAACTGACGGTCCTTCCTTTTGTTCTTCTTGCCCGATATTGCCGAAAGCAGAGTGTTTCATGTCACATTAATGTTGTCATCAAAGATTGCATTAAAGCTTGTTTTACATCTGTCAATTTATTGATTTTAAAATTGAGGGTCACCAAAATTACTTAGGGTATTGCGTTGTACACTCGTCGAATATAAGAATTTTAATTGAACTAGAAATTAACAGATGTAATACCCGACTTGGCGTCAAATTCTAGAAATTGAACTTAAAATTGATAGATGTTAAACGAGATTAACTCGTTAACTGCCATAACAAAAATCTGTTACTTTTCAAAAACAACATGTCCACTCATATGGACTGGCAAAGAGTTTCAAATATCTGCAGGTGTCTAGCAATATTGGTGGGGTAGAGTTCCTTAGGAAAATATTGGTAGCACCATTGACTTAGTGAAGGTGAAATAAACTTCTTATACTGTCAAAAGAGCTTTCTGTAATTATTGTGTTAACATATTAGGGTGAACAGTATACTTTCTGACAATAAAACGCAGAATTTCCCATCCCTTTTTTCTATGTATCTCTTCTGAAACTCGACAGATATAAAATAAACTATAAAAATTAAGTAAGAATATTTGGGTGTAAGTATAACAAAGTGCAATAAGTCAAGCAGCAGTAATTATATGCAAGCAAGTCAAACATGGACAATAACAAAACAAGATGAAGAAGCTGATTTGTTAGGAAAGCATTACCCGACGGAGATGGTGGTAAACGAAGAAGATGCCATCCAAGAAAAAAATGACTAGTAGAAAAAAATAAGAGCCTCAAACGCATTTAGAACTGGCATATATATGATAAACAACATGGTAAGATTGATTATAAGCTAAGTAGCAACCCATTTGCTTGAAAATGTAACAAGCATGTTAAATAAAAAGCACTAGGCATAAGTTTTTTATATGATATTGGTATGTCCATAAATTCTCAAAATTTATATTTTGTCACTTTAACGGCCAATAATTTTTCACGCTGTATACTTCAAAAATCTTCTTTGTTATACCAGATTTACTAGTCATCAATAGCTACCATTACCTATCATATTTTCTTCATTTGTAAAGCCTGAAAATTAATCTCATATGATTAAAAAACTAACGAATAGGCACATGGGAACCGCAATCCTATTTAAAATGTCCGTCAGTTGGATCTAAACATTTTAGTATCGCTCAGCGTTGACATCAAGTCCAGAAGAGTGTAAAGACAATTCAATCCATTTGGCAGTAAATGTTAAGAACATTGACAAAAAGTCTTATCAAACAGGAATTCCAAGACTCAATTCAATGTCTTTCTGAAGGCATACTTGTTGAAGAAAATTGGTCGATGTTTAGCTATTTCTTTTTATTAAACCTAATTTGTAAAATAAAATTTGGTAGTCAAAATTACAGACAAAAAATGTTGCCAATTGAATTATCCTCAATTATCATTTTGTAAAAACAAATAAATAATTTTCTCTTCACATACATAGTTATATACATCTACGAATTAATTCTTGTTTGGAATAGTCTGTGACTTCAGGACAAAGTTAACGACATTTAACAAATATTGGTATAATTTTGTCTAATACCATAGGATCTAGGAATTTATCGGTTCATTTTCGAATACCTCCAGTATACATCACTGTCAAATAAGGAGTTCGTATAGTAGGTACTACATTAGATTATTTTATGTACTTACGTTTGTTGGTGTGTGATATAGTCCAGTCATGTCTGGTGCTTTTTATTTAAGCTAATTTAAATGTATGGAGATGGTGATTTATTGTCGTTAATAATCATTTTAGAAAGAAATGGAAAACACAAAGATTTGTTATTTAATTTTTATCAACATTTGAGAACACTTGATTTTTTCCTTTAATTGCTTTTGAGTTACGTCGTTATATGATTCTTTTAAAATTAAAAGTGTTAATTTGATAGAGGATTTTTCTCTTTGCAATCGTATTAAATTTGTTTTATTATTTTTTTTTAAGAAAAGGCTAAAAAAATTTTTATCAGTAATACGTAGGTATATCTAAAATAAATAACATTATTTGCAATGAGGTTATCTGTCAAAATCTTGACTTGAAAACTTGTTCTTTACTAACATTCTTTCCATGCATGTATTTTCCTGCTTTATACGCTTGGGTGTTGTCGAAAAAGGTGCTTCAATATAAACCCGTCCATCAAAATTAAATAATTGTAAAACGATATTTTTTCTTCCTTCAAAAAAGCTTCCAACTTTTTTCTGAACAGCTCAACAGCTTCAATGTCTGCACAGAGATTTTCACAACATATTTTTTTTTATTTGTTATGACGCCTTTCAATCCAAAACAACCAACCCAAAATGGCGTATATCTGAAATTAAGGGGGCTTACGCAGAGGTGCTGACTAACTGCTGTATAGTAGGACGTAAGGGGGGGCGCTATATACGCCAATGCAAATTCCGCGGTTGTAAGGTATTCGTTCAAGTGAAACAACTAGCAGGATTTTTTATTTATCTTATTATTTTTTGCATTAAATTGAATACAAAGAATTAATTAAGGATTTGTTGGAAGTATTTTCTTATAGTTAAAATTATTTACTCCTTTTTTCACCCTCGAAGTTGGCGAAACATGCAACATCATACAACAGTTTCAGAAACTTTATTTTAAAAACTAATTCCAGTCAAACATGCATTGAACCTTATTTGTGTTCTGAATTTCATTCTGATATTTCAAAACTGACAACTGTAGTATTGCTGGAACGAAATTTTTTTTTCAGTCGTTACTTTTGTTGTTGCGTGGGGCTCCTTAATTGCGTTTCAATCGTAAATTAATAACACAAAGTTCAGTTTCAAAAAACGTACATGTTCATTCATCAGATAATGAAAAGATACAAATTTAATTTTTATATCACTGTAGCTAATAAATACTGGTATAGATAGAACAATTATTGTTATTAAGAAATGATATTCAATTACAATTTTAAATTTAGTAAAGGGGAGCTATTTAGGTCCAACTAATCGTTTAATATTATACCTATTTTATTAAATTTATTAATTTCTAACTTTCCAGCAAGTTAATTTTTACTTTTTTCTTGTATATGTAAATTTTCTAAGCGTTTCTTAAATTTATAATTCGAATCTAGGCAGTGATTAGAAAAGGTCGATTTCGTTTTTTTTATTATTATAACTTCTTCCATGTTCCTTCATTCTGGCTGCAAAAGTCCTGCTCGTCTGCCTTCATAAGTTACCTTATAAACCCCCGTGTTTAATTTTTAGTAGATTTTCTCTTTGTCATTGTTAAGAGCTCAGTATGGAATTGTTAGTTTTGAATAGTTTAAACATACGAATTAATTAACAAAATTTCTAAATTACAAATACCTAACAATAGTAAATTAATATACCTCCCGAAGACATAATAATCTTAATTAGTGTTAGTAAGAAAAATAAAACTATCCCATCTTAAAAACGGAACTTTTAGATTCACTAGAAATGTGCTAGAACAAAATTTTTACCAATTTCATTCCAAATTCTACAAACAAACAAGAGGTTTAGCCGTGGGAAATCCAATAAGTGCCAAACGGCACGGGTGTAAACCAGCTCTTATCGTTAAAATGTAAATAGATTTCATCTGGAACGCGCCCTCAATGTCATCAACTTTATATCAATGTCATAGTAAATAATGAGTTAATTAACAGCATATTAAATTAATCCCTTCAATCCAAATTAAATCTAAACACAAGAAATAAAAAGACTGTATTTATAATCTGCAACATGCAGTATAAAATGCATATTCTATGTGGAGGAACGAATGCCCGCATTAGCGCAGCTCTCCTCTGATGTTTTAAGACTTGTGATTTTACTTTTTAAAAAGGAAAAAATTCCCTCTTTTAAATGCAAAATGTTACTGGGAATTGTTGTATAAATATAGATTCGCTTTTTTTAAATTAAATCAAATATTTATGTAGAAAACCTGTTTATTTATGACAGTTGTTATGTTCTATATTGTAAACTATATTGAAACGTTTAAATTTTAGAATTATATTATCAAAGAAAACTATATAATATAAGCTAGTCTATACGATAAAGTAATGTAAATGGAATTACTGACTTGTTATAGAAGTCCTTAGCCGTTAGTATAATACATATTATTATAATAAATAAAAATATAGTAGATGAAGAAATTGAACATAAAATTGATGATAATAAACTATTAGATTCATGTTGGCAAATAAGAATAGATGATAAAAAATATTTACAAAACAGTATTTAAAGAAACAACTATTTAAAATCAATTACTACTACATAAAGTAAATTAAATTCTAAATTATTGCCTGAATAGTATATATCTACTTATTTTTAAAAGGACTAAAAAATCAAAACGAAAAAAGAGGAACTGTTAGTTATATATGTCTATCTAAAAAAAATCTGTAAAAAAGCAAACTGAGTCGTTTTTAAGTATGATCCTGTTGTGAAAAGTTTAAATATTTTATGTATTGCTTTGTCTATCTCCTTGTTGTTTTTCCCCAATAATGATAATGTATTTCTGTAATTTTATTTTGTTCTGAAAACCAAAGAGAGATAAATAAATATTGTTGAATACCCTTACACTAGTGTGTTTTTCTTCCTTTCTCCGCCAGAAGAAAATCTCCGAGTTACTTTGTATTACCACAGATAAATATCCAGATGGCCCATGATTAACAAATTTTTGTAGCCCTAAAATGGTTACGAACACCAGGCTACGCCACCGTCGCCGGGTTACTACCACCAGAGGCGCTGAATATTTGATAAATTTATATAATCTGCAGTTTAGTAGTAATTTAAGAGATTGAAACCTACAATTGGTATTATAGTTAACGACAGATGGCGCTCCAAAAAAAATTATTATTTTAGGTAATTTATTTCGGTACTGAATAAGTTACTTTACATATATTTTTTTCTGTTATTTGAAAGTATTATAATTATTTTTGTCTAATAATTGACAAAACCATTTTTACTAAATATAGGATTCAAAATTTCATTTAATTTCTACCCATATGATAATAAGACTTAAGGTCTATGGTTGCTTGCAATCATTTCTGCACAAAAAACTGTTACATCAACTATGCACACAAAGTTACCTTGGGCGTACTTTTTTTTTCTATTTATATGATTTATTGACTATAAATTCCAAGAGCTCCTTCTTTGAGTAAGATTAATGTTTCGGGGAATATTATTATAAAAATACAATCTAGGAAGAGGATTGATTTTAGTGAACAAACTGGAAAATATCCTAATGTAAACACTTATATAGGTATAGCACAGATAATATACAGGCTGGCGCACCACATTTCCGTCGATTTATATATACGAAGTGACAAAATGTTTTAACACTTTGCCACATTACGGGCACGTTTTAAAATTGTTTTGAAATATACAGAGTGATTCAATAAAAGTTGCGTACCAAAGTTATGAAAATTTAAATGGAACACTTGTATATTATGGCATATTTTGATACTATAGGCTAAATGAAGGCTACTTACTGTTATACTCCCTATACATAACTTAACAGAGACATTTAACTCTTTCTGTCTTATATATTTGAGCGAATTATTTTAAATTGTATTTATTGTTTACTCAAAGCATCAGACTCTAAGATAAGTTAAAGTTGAAATCTAAAAATTATACAGAGTGTTTAAAAACAATATTATTATTATTACTTCAAACAGATACATTATTTACTATTATTACTAAAAACTATATTAGTAATTTAGGATTTTCAATTTCAAACTTTAAGGCTGTATTACACTTACCACGTTCTTGACCAAGTTATTGGCCAAGAACTTGATCAAGTTAAAATTGACGACAAGTCGTGTATTACACTTGTCAAGTCGACTTGGTCAATTTCTTGGCCAAGAACTTGGTGGCTTAGAACATGTTCTATTTTTCTTCTCAACTTGATCAAGTTTTTAGTGATTTCTAGTAATATTCATGTTATAAACTTTTTTGCCAAATGCCTAAAATGTCAATACAAATTCCATTTTAGAAAATTGTTAAAAATGACATGTTAACTTGATACTTCTTGAAAGAATTGTATGCGTAAATTATTTATTTTCTTTTGCATCTCTTGTGCAGTTATTTTTACATTCAATATCAAACGCAAATCTTCGGTAACTTTATTAATTTTTTTGTTTCGTACTTTTGCACTATTGGTACTGCTAATTCATCTAAAAACTTGGCCACGAAATTGATAGGTGTAAAACAGTCATGGTCAACAATAACTTGATCAAGAACTTGCCGACAATTTCTTGGCCAATAACTTGGTCAAGAACTTGGTAAGTGTAATACAGCCTTTAGTTTCGTGCAATTCATTTTTTAAATGGCTAATATTTATTAACCTAACGGTTTGATTGGTTTTGTTTCACAATAATTAAAAAGCGTCATAACTTGGTAAACAACAAATACATAGGTACTTTATTAAACAAATAACAAACTTAAGTAGTAAAAGAAAACTAATGTTTTAACAAGTGCTCAAAATGATGTCCTTATTTTTCAATACATAAACGAATTTTCTCTTGAAAGGACTGTTTAACTCTTGTTAAAATACTTGGTGTTAAAGAACGAAACGCTATTCTTATTCTGTCTCTCATATCGTCTGGTGTAGTTGGTGGTGTATCATAGACAATATTTTTGAAATATTTCCATAAAAAAAAACAGAAGTCGTTAGGTCTGGAGAATTTGCTGGCCAATTGAGTGGACCGCCGCGTCCTGTCCACCTATTGGGATATTGCCTATCCAATTCATTTCTAACATTTACTTGAAAATGCGCTGGTGCACCGTCTAGTTGTAACCACATTCTTTGTTAGTTACCATCGAAAAAGAACGTATCACTAGCGTTCCAATTATTCCACCCTACACATTGACACCACATCTGTGTTGCCTTCGAGAGTTCTAAAAAAATGAATTTTCGTCACTGTAGTGGTGAAAATTATGTCTATTAACTAATCCGTTATTGTGGAATGATGACTCGTCCGTAAAAAGTACAAAATCCAAAAGAAATTCATCTTTATTAAACTTCTCTAGAACCCATAAACAAAATACGAGTTGACGATCGTAATCTACTTCCAAAAGTGCTCAATCATTTTCTTCATTTCCCATAATTGGTCTTTGCCTTTCTGGTTTCTGATAACACTTGCAATAAACTTTCTAATGACCGCCTGTCAGGGCGATGACGCGTGTTAGGATATTTTTGAGCATAAACTCTTGATGCTAGCAAGTAATTTTCGTCAAACTCTCTAATTACTAAAATCATATCCACCTTTTCGCTTTGAGAATCGGTTCTCATTTTAAATAATTGAAATTATTGAAACGACGTTGAACGGCGATGACGTCTTAACTAATATGTACTGTAACTGTCAAATAATTTATCTGGGTGAAGTAATAATAATTTCGCCTACTTTTGAGAAATAAATTGCAAGGAATTAGTGTTTGAAATTGATAATCCTAAATTACTAAAGAACTGAAAACTCTTATAGCTGCGACCATCATCTGACTAAAAACTTGAACAGAGAATTTTACACTCACTTTTTGAAAGGAACTGGGTGGTATATGCGCATTTGTTATTTTTGTTAGTGCTCTGCTCTTCTTGTTTTTCTGATCAATACTATACTACTATACTACTACTCCTTTATGTCACTGAAAGAAATAATTTTATTACCTATACATAACCGCCATTTAATAAATTATTTCGAAAACTCTTAAATAAATGAGGTGCAAATCTTTCACCGGCACTTCGACACACTCTTTGACGGCAGTCATTTGGACACTTGATGTAAAACCTCGACTCGATCATCAGTAATAGGGATATTGCCTCATTTTCATATAACAAAAATTCTGTGATATGAATGTCTAATAAAGCTACTAAGTTGATGTAAACATTTTTTGTTATAATCTGCTAAATAGGTAACCGAATAACATTATTATGTTTCAGTGAAAGGACAATAATTACAGATTCAGAATAATCTAAGAAATTGTGATTATGATCGACGGACTTCAGTGAAATCATTCCGGGATCTTTTTATGCTTCATTCAAAGCGAGATTGTAGATGGTGATACCATTAAGCAATTTATAGGGCAACGTATGAAAATGATTCTTAATATTCTAATACTCAGAATTATTTTATATTCAATTTTCTTATGGCATGTAAATATTTTATTGTAAAGTGACTCAGCGTTAAAAGTAAAATGACGATCCTCATAACTAAGAAAAAACATCTCTCTCAACTCTATTTGGTTTATTTTCTAATATAAAATCTCACTCGGAAAACCGAAAATAATGTTTGAATTTCTTTCATCTGAAATTCAAGAATTCGTAATTTATATTGATAACTATGGTGTGTTTACATATTGCTGTGGCATATAAATATTTATTTTAAATAACAATATTGCCATATAATTTATATGCTGTAACAACATACTTTTGTGTGTATTACCACACGTAGGGTATAGTCTTTTGTACACGTTATACTCTTTAAATTATTCTTTACACACCAAGAACTTATAATTGGTTTTGTGTTTTCTTATATTGTTGTGTCATGTACCTTATAACTATTGTGGGTCCTGGCAATGTTTGTGGTTCCTTCTTCTTAGCTGATGATTTTTCTCTTGTTCATGATTGGGAAAAGGTAATAGTTTTATTCAAAAAAAAACTGTATGTCTATTCAACATAATCATGTATTTTTTTTATTTTGTAATTTAAAGATTCAAAAGTATAGTTTCCTTTATATACACACCTTTATGCTCTAAACAAGATACATAATTGAAAAATGCTCATATCATTTATACCTAATGCCGGTTGTAATGTATGTAAATCTTTTGTTTATTTATTTATTCTACCAAACAAAATAAATATTTATCCTGCAAATAAACAAATGTAAACTTTTATTGTACGTTTATGAATATACTCATCGACGTTATAATATTTATGTATAGGCTTCAATTAATTGCTTTAGACAACCATTTGCACGTGTTGTATCGAGCTCTTAATCTATGCCTTGTGAAATTCTAATTTATTATTCGCTTAATTTGAAAGAAATTAATGATGTCTAGACAATACGATGAAGAAAATGCTCATTTTCACGTAACATCTCTCCAACTGACCAACACCATGAATCCTATTTGGTTGTAATTCCAACTATATAAATTTAAAATAAACCTTACAGGATAAATTATTTACTTGTCTATTTTTGTCCAACAATACATTGATTAATCATTCGCACGTAAAAATCAATGTCTGTCCAACAACTCGTATAACTTCATTTTCAAAAGAAATAATAAACTTACTTGTTATCAAAAAATCTATTTTGAATGTCCATTATGAACGCTTCAAATGAATTCAAATGTATTAAATAAAATAAATTACTGTGACTATATGTGTTGAAGAAATAATGAAAAACTACAATATAACAATTAAAAACTTTAAGAGACCTTCCTTTTGTAAGTGTTTTGAGAAGTTCACCTCTCGGAGGTGTTATCAGAAGTCTACCTGTCGAATCTTGTCTTTGTATTTATAGCGGCAAAAATAAACTATGTTGACCATTGCGCCCTCTAGTCCATGTTTAGGTTGGTACTGGAATACACTTTCCCGTAAAATCGCTGCCCATATGTTGCCGCCTTGATACACGCACACATACACATTTTGTTCTGACAGTTCACAATTTTTCTTAAACGTCAACATAACCTTCCAATTCAAAGATCTCCCCTGCTTTGCACATCATTCCCAACGGTAGGTTTATTCTTGTCACTAATACCATCCTTCTTTGTACTCGTCAATGAACCTATTACCTTGTTCATTGTTCGATACATATTTTTTCTTTCCATTTATTAATGTTATTTTTACTTTTCTTTTAGCCAGATTGTGCCTTGGCAAAATGGGAAACATGTTGAAGATAACCATTATTTTTCTTCCCGTACTGCCTGTCCCTGTAGAACACGTCTGTTTCTCCACCGCCTCTCTATCTTCTAACCAAGATCTTTCTGTTGGTGATATGTCAATCTGCAATAGACTTTACACAAGTTTTATATATTTTGTTGTTTTTTGTAGGTCATTCAACCGTACACGTCTGTTTTCAGTCCCTGAAGCATTGTGTTACGAACAAATCATGAACACAGATACCTTTTATTTATTTATAATGTCAGCTTTTAAATACAAAAATATGTCACTGCTGATTGCTTCTATGTTTTACATATTTTTATATCCTTTTTATTAGTCTAGTAGTAAGCTAAGGTAAATTTTATTCTTTAATACTATTTATTTCATAAACATTTTCATAACATTTTATTGCCTTATGCATATAAATTACAATAATTTACTCATTTATATTTCTTGCATATCGTATTTCATTTTTTTCATATAATTCTATTGCTTTCACATGACTCATTCTCTTAATTGTTCCATCCATTAACATAACTCTTTCTCTATTGTTTGCCTTCATTTCTCTTTTTGACTTAAACAGCGGTCCATTATTTAGAATGTTTAAAGCAATGTTTACGCATTGTATAAAATTAGGTTCCTTCTTTTGATATGTAAACCATACTTTTTGTGTATCTTTTTTACAAAAGAAATTTATTACTTATATTTATTTTGTCTTTATTTCATATATTTCTTTATTTAATAAATTTTTATTCTACATCTTTTGTTTTTATATTTATTTAATAAACTTTATTTTGCATATTTCATTATTTACTGGAATAATAAAAATTTGACTATGAGTATGCAACTTTGTATACCTTCATGTAGTTCTTGTTGCATAGTTTTACTCAATAATATCTAAATAGGACTTTTTCTTATTTTTATTTTTATTTCTAAGCTTAAACTAATTCTTAAATCAATCTCTAAAACTATTCTTATTTTACAAGTTTGCGAGGTCACAGCAATATGTATATGTTTTTTGTCGTTCACTAACAAAAGTGAATTGGTTTTTTGTCGTCAACTCAAGGCTAAATTTGTTTGGAATGAGATAAATAAGGAGATTCTATTCTTGTTAAATATTAAAAATAGAAAATAGATCTTAATTCAAGTTCCCCAATATCGTCATCTGGTGTCGGTTAGTTAAACTTAAAAGGTAACTTATAACAAATCTTAATTTCATTTTTCCAGCAAACATGTGGTTCAAATATAAAATAATGGTAAATTCTAAATCGTAGTGTCCTCTATTTTCCTTAAATGAACTAAAACTGAAGGGCTACAATAAAGCCTATCTTATGGGCTCTCTGCTTCTTTCTCTGTGGTATTACATATCATACCGAAAGATGCCGATGAGACACTGAGAGACACTCAGTACAGTACAGCAGAGGCTGCTCGTAAGTTTGATAACAGGTGAAGCAATGTCGGCAAAATCCATCTCCCCCTCCCTTCATAGAAAAATTAAAGTATATGTAGTCAAGATTCAAAAAGAAAGAAATAGTAATTACGGTTAAAATTTACCATTAGTGAAATTACAAGTGGAGCTATTGCTTGGAATAAAATATTCACTAATTGAACGGAAATTTAAGGTGAATCAGTGCTTCACTTGATTCATCAAGAATGCGGCAACTGTTGTACAGCTTTGTACAGGACACAACATTACTGGAGTGGATAACATAATCAACACAAGTTCAGCACAATGAGTCTCACTGGCTGCGGTGCAAACTGGACACGTAAGTCGGACAGTCCTGGGGAAAAATGATGCATCGTGAACTTTTCGACATTCTACTTCTGTTCTTAGTTTGGATTTACCAACACTTAATGTTAACTCATCAGATGGTATGCTTTCTAATATAACTAATATCGTTTCAAATGATTTTGGCTTAACAAACAGTAAATTATATACCAAATCCTGATCCTTGTATTCTGGTCTAGCTACTCTTACCTGTCTAGCAATCTCATCAAACTCTGCATAAACGTTTCTAAATTTTCATCTTCATTAAAGTTCATAGTTTTTAATTTCATTTTCTACATTAACCATTGCTGTTAGATGCGTTGTAATTTGATATTACTTAATTCTATATTCTTTAAAATTTCCCTACTGCCAGGTGTTCTTACTCGAATTCGTCTTTTGTATGATTTGACTGAAAAACTGGGAAAAAAAACAACAATGACTCGTATTCTTGATGTATTATTGAAAGAATTCCTTGAGTCTACTTTATCTACAGAATTAAACCATTGTTTCGTGTTTGGAGATAATGTTATATTAAACTGAAATGTGCAAACACATTCTGTGAGATCTCTAATATATCAGTAATTCATCTAGTTACAATATGCATTTATTTTTAAGTATAATTTCAAACGATTAGGAGAAAACCTAAAGGTAATATAAACTTACATTATCTGTAGAGCACATGTAACATGGACAAATAAATATAATGAAATAGATAATATGATTTCCTTTCTAAACAATTAGACTTAGATCAAGTTTAGGTAGTTTATACATAAATGAAAACAATCTGTTTTAAATTTTAAAAATATACTTTGATTTATGGCGCCTATTAGGTGAGCAACCTCAAAAGATATTAATGATTATGCATGTTCAATACTCATATTTCAAGCATTTTTAATTAATGCTTACCATAAATAATGAATATGCATTTATTACTACTTATGAAGTATACAGGGTGATACCTATTACCACCTTAAAATTATACAAGTTTTTCTATAAATAAAGTGAAAAATGAATACCTAAAATTCTCGAATATAACAAATCTACACAAATTCACGATTTTACCATCTACAGGATTTCTTCTTTATACTGCTTTATATGAAGCGTCCTTGTTTAGCACTAAAATAATATCCAGCAATGTACTGAATTATATTGAAAATAAACTTTAAAATTTGAACATTTAAAAGGACAGTTTCTGTCATACAAATATTTTTTGAAAAGTTAACCACGTCTATATAATATTAATACATTGCGGCACACAGCAATATGTTTCTGCAAGACGTTGTATTTGCTCATACTTCCTGATCCATATTCGTTTTTTAGTGTATACTACTACTCTACCATACCCTATTTATACCTGATTTCTACATAAAATATATTTTTTTTAATTTATAGGTCTCCAACAATTCATGGGCGTTGCAATTACTGCTTAATTTTTAATCACTATTGTGTATGTACACATTATATATTAATAAGCTTCAGATGATACACGCCAATTAATATTATCAGTGGCAATTGGGAAGATAATAGATAGGTACTTGTCAAATAATTTGATCACACTAAAAAATTGAGATAGAGTGCCATAGTGCAAAAGCATGACATGATTGATTTTTAATCCCTATTGTGTACACGTTATATATTAATAAGCTTCAGATGATACACCGCAATTAATATTATCAGTGGCTATTGGGAAGATAATAGATAGGTACTTTTCAAATAATTCTATCACACTAAAAAATTGAGATAGAGTGCCATAGTGCAAAAATCATGACATGATTAATTTTTAATCCCTATTGTATACACGTTATACATTAATAAGCTTCAGATGATACTGGCCAATTAATATTATCAGTATCAATTGGGAAGATAACAAGTAGGTGCTTTTTAAATAATTCTATCACACTAAAAAATTGAGATTGAGTGCCATAGTGCAAAAATCATGTCAGGATTAATTTGTAATCCCTATTGTGTACATGTTATATATTAATAAGCTTCAGATGATGCACGCCAATTAATATTATCAGTATCAATTGGGAAGATAATAAATAGGTGGGTAATTTTCAAATAACTCTATCACACTAAAAAATTGAGATAGGGTGCCATAGTGCAAAAATCATGACATGATTAATTTTTAATCCCTATTGTGTACACGTTATATATTAATAAGCTTTAGATGATACACACCAATTAATATTATCAGTGGCAATTGGGAAGATAAAAGATAGGTACTTTTCAAATAATTCTATCACACTGAAAAAATTGAGATTGAGAGCCATAGTGCAAAAATCATGTCATGATTCATTTTTAATCCCTATTGTGTAAACGTTATATATTAACAAGCTTGAGATGATGCACGCCAATTAATTTTATCAGTGTCAATTGGGAAGATAATAGGTGGGTAATTTTCAAATAAATCTATCACACTAAAAAATTGAGATAGAGTGCCATAGTGCAAAAATCATGACATGATTAATTTTTAATCCCTATTGTATACACGTTATATATTAATAAGCTTCAGATGATACACGCCAATTAATATTATCAGTGGCAATTGGGAAAATAATAGATAGGTACTTTTCAAATAATTTTATCGCACTAAAAAATTGATATAGAGTGCCATAGTGCAAAAATCATGACATGATTAATTTTTAATACCTATTGTATACACGTTATATATTAATAAGCTTCAGATGATACACGCCAATTAATATTATCAGTTTCAATTAAGAAGATAATAAATACGTGGGTAATTTTCAAATAACTCTATCACACTAAAAAAATTGAGATAGAGTGCCATAGTGCAAAAATCATGACATGATTAATTTTTAATCCCTATTGTGCACACGTTATATATTAATAAGCTTCAGATGATACACGCCAAATAATATTATCAGTATCAACTGGCAAGATAATAGGTACGTAATCTTCAAATAATTCTATCACACTAAGAAATTGATATAGAGTGCCATAGTGCAACGATCATGACATGATTAATTTTTAATCCCTATTCCTATGGCAAATATTATTAATAATATTGTATTTATTATTTTACACAAATCTTGTGTGTGATTTCAAAAAAAATTATACTAAATAACATGTATCGAAATTCAAACCTTCGCAACGCGTGCATATTAACATAATTTCCTAGAATTAAATCATAATATCCTCAGATAAATTTTGTTCCGTTTAGCAAAATTAATAAGAGCTTTCCTATATTTAATGATACATTTTCATATATGTAATAAACATGAATCGCTTTAAAATTGGCAGTTTCCGAATTCAAACAATAAGTTAATTATATAGTTCGTACTTCTGGAATCATATAAATTTTACTTGCATAAACTGTACCTTCTAACTCTTAACCATTCTACCCCACAATAATGATAAAGTGAGCATCGTCGGATGTTCGACCAAGCACGGACACGCATGGGAAACTTCCCCTATTTTCACGAAATGCAACAAATGTTTCAATTCTCTGTATGAACGTTCGTACATCCATGTGAAACGTCGTTGGTCGCTTCTTCGGCATTCACTCCAATTTACTATTCATTCAGTCGGTTATATGTATACCGAGCCAGTTGTTCTTGTCTAGTTCGGGTTCGTGATGTTGGTACTAGAGTTAATGCACGTAAATTGAATACGGTTCGTGAATTCCCAAAGCTCGCAAAAATTTAAAATCGTAAGGTGAATCCGAATGAAGAAAAAATTCGAAACGTCAATGTAAGTTCTTTTATATTTTGATTATACTGCTTGTGTAAATCTCTTTTAAAATACGACGCTAAAATTACATATTCCCTTTAAATATATTAAATGTTAAATTTCTTCAGTTCTAACAAGTTTCTTTTGATATTTTCTCATGCCAGTTTTGGCAATATAGTCTAAGTTTAATAATTGTTGTCAGGTATGTTTGGTGTATCGTTTGACAAATTAAATTGGCCGATAGAAGAGGTCATTTGTTGTCTCTTACGGCCCAATAACTCAATATTAGTCCCACGGGTTTTTTTCAATTTTTTAATTTTTATTTTGCAAAATCTCAAAATTTAGCATTAGAATTAAATTAAAAAAAAAGTTCCAGGTACAGCCTCCAATTTTAAGTTTAATTTTAATGTATACTGTTGTGTGGTTCAACGAAATTTCAAATAACTTGCAAATAATGTGTAGTTTCCATTTTGTTAAATCACAAAGTTTTTGGAAGAGGTAAAAAAAAATTATAAACAATTTTTTTTTTTAATTACAATTAATATAAGAAAAAGCGATCGTGATCTTTTTATTCTCTTAAAAACCTCTCTACTTAGTGTATTTCCTTTCCAACGGTATGCAGTATGCCATAAAAACCTGGATTGCAACTTCACTAATTCGCTAAATTTACTGCAAATAGAAACAAATTTGGTGTTAGTTACTTTAGGTCCGAATTTTGAGAATTTTTTTATACAATAATTATTCAAAATTCTATTCTAATTTTTTTCTCTTAATAAGTCTCTATAGGATGCATACTTTACGAGATATTTGCAAAAAATCGCTGTTCGATAAGAGTAAAAGTCTTACTCCCGATCCGATTTTTTAAATTTCTTTTTACACAAATAGTGTTGAGAATCAAGTTCTAAATACTTTTATACTCCAAATGTATATGCCTAGAAAGCATGACTTGCGAGATATTCGCAAAAAACTGATTTTCAATCAATATAAAATCTGGAATTGATAGCTTTAGCCGTTTGCCCGCTATCGTGGTCAGAGGGAGAGAGAGAGTTGGAGAAACTTTTTTAAAACCACTTTTTCGGTACAGTGAACTTCAAAACGTGGACTTCTGCAAAAATCTCGAGGTAGAACATTTTCGTCATCATTTCCTTGTACTATATAGTGCGTTTCAAAAGTCTGGAACTATTAAAATAAAATTCCAACTAACAGTTTTTGAGAAAAACGCTCGGACAGGTCAATTTTGGTTTTAAAAAAACACATCTTTTTGTATCAACTAAATTTTTCGATCGTCTTTTGTTTTTGATTTATGACGTCATCGAATTTTTTTTAAATTGCAACCTATATTTTTTTCGATGGATTTGGATAGAGCTTGAAATTCTGAATACAGAAATATGTACAAGCATGACCCAGACCTTGATAGTTTCTGCAATAAGGGACCTTAAATCCTGAAAGAGGAAAAAATTGAGTAAGCTTTGAAATTTTTAATTACTATGCGAACTGTCACTTTTGACGCCTTACTCTATTACCAAAATGGTACGATACTTAAGTGAAAAGGAAACACTTGAAATTTTAATGATGAAGGGATATGGAGACAGATGTAGAACTCAAGATGAAGTTTGCGAGCTCTTTAACAATAAGTATCCAGAACTGGAACCAATTACAAGAACAGCCGTATCCAAGATTTTAAGAAAATTTGAAGATTTCGGGCATGTAAGGGATCTCCCTAGATGTGGTCGACCAAAAGTTTCCGAAGATGTTCAGTTAGATGTTCTACTGAACCTGCAAGAAAATCCCCATAAAGCCACACAAGAGGTGGCTGCAAATTATGAAATCAGTAAATCTTCGGTGTGGAGGATATTGAAAAAGTATAAATGGCATCTCTACAAGGCAGCTTTAGTGTATGAACTTAATGAAGACGATCCGGATCGCCGTATGGAATTCTGCGATGCACAACCCATCCCGAATTTGTCAGTCGAGTATTATTTTCGGACAAAGCCACGTTTTGTCTTAATGGAGCAGTAAATCGACAGAACTGCCGACACTGGGCTCCCCAAAATCCTCATTGGATGATAGACGTCCACACGCAGTTTCCACAAAAAGTTAACGTTTGGGCGGAAATTTTTGGAGATCGAATTTTGGGACCATTTTTCATAGAAGTGACGTTGATGAGTGCTAAATACTTAGATTTTTTGAGGGATGACCTGACACCCGCTCTTGCGATGCTTTATCCCAATGAAGAAGATCCAGACTTGCCAAATAATAACTTATGGTATCAACACTTTTCGTTAGATGTGCGAAATATTTAAATCAAGTTTTTCCCAATCGTTGGATTGGTAGAAGGGGGCCAATTGAGTGGCCTGCACGGCCCCCGATCTTACCTCACTCGATTTCTTTTTGTGGGGCTACCTGAAAAGCAAGGTTTACTTCAATCGGCTAGTTACATTTGACGATTTAAAGAACAGAATTCGGGCCGAAATTAGAGCAATTCGTCCAGAAACCCTCCGGAATGTTCTGCAAGACTACGATTATCGCCTAGGATATTGCCAAGAAGTAAATGGGAATCAGTTTAAACATCTCATTTAGTTTATTTATGATAATTAGATTGCTAACTTGCCCGTTTCTGCAGTAAAATAAGAAAAAAATTATTTATTTATTTATTTTTTATAGTTGAGTTGCAATTTAAAAAAGAACGATGACGTCATAACTCGAAAACAAAAGGCGATCGAAGAATTTAATTGATACAAAATGATTTTTTTTAAAACTAAAGTTGACCTGTCCAAGGGTTTTTCTCAAAAGCTGTTTGTTAGAATTTTATTTCAATAGTTCCGGACTTTTGAAACGCACCGTATATAAGAAAATAAAACCATTGCTTTGCAATGCACCAACATTTTCTAAAACCAAGCTATGAAAATAACCGAATCAAAGCATTATTATTTGTAGTTTTCCCGCTTTTGTCATATCAACGTAGCAATTTTTCAGAATATGTGACTATAGCGTTGGATGGCAATACAAGTGGACATAATCTGCACAGACTTTGCCAAAGCATTCGATAAGGTAGACCACACTATTTTGCCTTCCAGGTTAAAAATTTTTGGATTTAGCGAAGAGTTCATTCAGTTCTCCGGTTTGTATCTACGCGATAGGCCTCAGAGGGTTTTCTGTGGTGGATATAGTTCCACACTGTATACAGCCCCTTCTGGAGTTCCGCAGGGTTTTCATTGACGATATTGTAGACGACATGGAGTCCAATATACTTCTCTGTTTACTGACGATTTGAAATGATATCGATGTATTTGCAACTTTAGCGATGCCCATCAGCTACAGAGTGACTTGGAAAGAATACGTAATAGGAAAATTGCTATGTTTTCATTGTTATTTGTTTCATTGGTCGGTGTGTCGATTCTGAAATTGAATTATTTATTACTAGCTGTCTCGGCAGACGCTCTTTCGTCCCTTCCTGTAGGTGGGGACAGCGCCACCTATGGGGTCCAGATTTAGTGATTTCCTTTTTTGACACTAAACCAACATGTATTGTAAATATGAGTTATTTTGATCCATAAATTTAGAATTTGTTAATAACTCGATTACAGTGCGACCTATCGTATCCTAGCATAGCTATGAACCATCGTCTTGACAAAGCAAATATATTTTGTGAATGTCGGTCGGTCGAGTTGTTCAGAAGTTACACGATCACTAACAGACGCACCAACGATTATATACAGCTGCCCATTTTCTATCTCCCTATATGGGTAAATTTCTTAATGTTGAACATATAGGATCGCTCAAATTAGCAGACTTGTTCAGAAATTTAAGGAGTATTTGATAGTACTTTTAGATTTAGCATTTATTGTGAAGATATTTTTAAAAAATTGAGTTGTCCATATCTTCGTCACCATTAAAGACGTAACAAAACTGAAAATGGCACTTGATAGTAATTTTTACGTATAATTTAATTATCTTAGTCAAAAATTCATGACACACTTAATTATCATGATATAACATACACTTAAATTTCAAAGAGATAAACATACCAAACCCTATATCTATGAAATCGTAAAAAATAAGCATTTTAATGAAGTCATAGTCGAGTGTGACTGTCATTTAAAAAAAGATGTATGTCATATCTTGATAATTAAGTTGGCCATGAATTTTTAATTAATATAAAATTCTACGTCAAAATTACTACAGGTACCATTTTTAATTTTGCTCTATCTTTATTAGTTGCGAAGATATGGATAACTGAAAATTTCGGCTACTATTTTTTTTAAAATAGCTTCAAAAGTTGACAATAAATGTCAAATATGAAAATGTAATCATATAGTCCTCTAATTTCTAATTTAACCGATCCTGTATCTTCAATATTAAGAAAATTACCCATATAGGGTGATATAAAAGGGGCATCCTGTACATTAAGATTTTTCTCCAGGTCTTCCAGTTCCTTTTTTTAATTGAAAACATTTAATTAAGGTATTTCCATCCCGCGACCATAGCAAACAAAACAAAAAAGAATAAACCAAATATGACGTTGCTATCGTCAGTTATGATGGAGAATACATACAAAACTTTTTAGTAGTTTGTCTGAATTTTCCGACATTACTTTGTAATTACAAAGAAAAAGGAAAATCCGGAGAGTTATCCGGATTTTTCTTTTCCTAACAATTTTTCCAGGACCATAACAAACAAAACAAAAAAAGGAATTACGCGTATGCAAGTTCGAATCGTGAGTTCATACAAAAATCAGGAAAAAAAACACTTTTTTCCAGAATTTTCCAATTTTCCGAGGAACTTTTCCAATTTTTCTTTCCCTAAACACCCACTTCGGACTATTACAACGATTTTAAAAAAAATTAGCAAAACCGGTCCAACCGTTCCCTTACCAAGAAACAGCATCTAATTTTTATTTATATAGATTTATTAGATTTTTATATATTTTACGTCACTCTTTAAATTTTGTTTTGGTTTTTCTTTCAACTTTCTAAACTTACAGTGATTACCTTATGTTATCATTGTCCTATAACTGAAATTGTATGATTCTGTTGGGCTAAGAAATTTAATTTAATTTAATTAAGAAGTTCAACTGACTTTAATATAAATAAATAATATAACAGGTACAAGCTTTTTTCTTTTCTTTTTAAATATTTGTCATATAAATAAAAACTATTATTTTCTCAGTGCTAGAAATGATATTCCTGCTTGTCATTGATACGCTTAGTAGCATTTTTTATGAATTTCGCTTAGATGAAAATTGGACACACAACCTGTATTTAAGAGGGATACGTTCTACCAATCGAGCTACCAAACGATGTGTTTTCAAGCCTTTTATAGACATATTTATGAATATATTGCTTATTAATATATAAGTGACAAACAGGAAGAATTTATTTTCGAATAATCTCCTCTTCTTTACTTATCATTTTTTGAACCACCATAAAAAACATGTTCTCTATGCAAGCAATAGCTGCTTCTGCTGTGTGTCGGATTTTATCAAAATTGCGTATATTTAATTGGGACCCCTTTCAACCAAACCACAGAATTACAAACACATTTTATTTTAAAGTGATGTAGATTGTAAATAAGGCGAAATTAAAAAAAAATAATGTAATGTTTTTTCTGTAATAATCCCGCCTTATCCCGAAGAGGCATCGTCAATAATCGATTTCTTGTTTTTTTCCCGAAGCTAATTCTAAATTAATTTCTATTGCTCAATTAACATGAAACTTAGCGAATTGTTATTAAATAGGTCTGTACATTTTGTAGACACTTCTTCATCTAGGAGTTGTCGATACTTCTTCATCAACATTTGTACACGTTTTAAACTATTGTCATTGCGCGGGGTAATCTTCCTAGCTCTCGCCACCAAAGCTGTTAATCCCAATGACCGACATACTATTTGTTTGATTCATTGACTTGATATTTCTTTTGTTATCTTCCTAATTTTAGTGCCGTTTTAATTCAATGTCATATTTACTTGGATTATTAGAAATGAGAAAATGTTTTTTTTCTACTCCCATACTTTAATTATATTATTAGATATGCCGAACCTGTACTTTAATGATGTCTATTACGATACAGATTTTCATTATGATACAAGTTTATATCCAATAGGAATGCGGTATTCCAATATTCAAACAATATTCAATATGGCGACTGCATATCTGACAGATATACAAATTAATTAAATGTCACAGTTCTCTACAATTTACAAGTACTTAAAATTTGTGCTTTTTTGAAAATATAAACGGTAAAAATGAGGGATAATGACAGTGAAATGTAAAATTTGAGTCCACCAAAGATTATGGAACAAGCCTTAGTAACCACGAACAATTTATTACCAGCTAAAGTCGCAAAGGTGCGTGGAAAATTTTAACCTCAATTTATGAAATGGAATGTTCAAAAAATAATGTTTTATTATGGGGCCGTAGAAAAAATAGTGTATGCAACTCGCATTTAGTGGCTATTAAGACACTCGTATTCATTACAATACTCGGCTTCGCCTCGTATTGTAATTTTCTTACTCGTGTCTTAATAGCTATCATTAAATGCTCTTTGCATAATATACTATTTTTCAATCTTAAAAATTAAAAAAACGAACTTAATATTTGTAGAATTAATTTACTTTTCACTACAAATACATTGATTTAAGTATTTAAAAGAATAGTTTCTCATTGGATAAACTAAAAATAAAATTGACCTCGATACATTTGACGAGCTACAGAAATATCACTTTAAAAGTACGTAATTAATAAGCGCTGCACTGATTGGTGTATTACCTACATCTCATTGCATTTAAATATTACTCTGCGTACTACAACTTGTATACATCAATTCTATTTCATCCGTTTAATTACCTAATCGAGCGTATAGCACGATGAGATTCACGAAAACTTTCTTCATTAATTATGTGCGAATATACAAGCAAAACAATACCTGGGAAACAGCAGGTCGCATCGAAAGATAAACTACATTCAAGAAGTAGCACTGTCATTTCTGTGTCCAGATTGAGACGTGACGAGATCGTGATGTACTTTAAGAGAAATTGAAATGATATGTGTGTCTATTTAATACATGTTCCGACTGAATGGATTTGTGTTATATTTTCCGCTCGCTTTAATGATCTTGAAACATCAACGGTTGGAATTATGATTTCCATCGAGGTATTTATCAATGTATAATGTATATATGTTACGGTTAAATAATAGAAGAAATAACTACATTCTTTACTTTAATTCTACACTTTGACTAATTAGTATATGAAACAACTAGTTACTCCGTAAATCAAATAATGATATAGAATTGAGTATAAATTTCACAATTTCATTAAATTATACAGTATAGAAAGTTATATTTATACAAATATACAGTAATACAGCGATTCTCAAACTGCGGGGCACGCCCTCCTGGGGGCGTGATAAAACTAAATGGATGGCGCGAGTATATCGCGAAAAAATATTATTAAAAAAAAATTTAATGTAGGGGAAGGGGGGGGGGGCAGAACCGGGTAGCTAAGAATAATAACTTGTAAAATATTTGTTTATTTAGTTATTGTATTTTTAAAACTATTAGTTTAAACACTAAAATCTTATGTAAAGCAATAACGTTAAATTAAACATGTATTACAAAAACAAAAAATATATATATATAATGAAATATCTTGCAAAATACGGTTCTGCCCCGGAAGTAGGGGCAGAACCGTATGGGAAGAGGGGCAAGAGCATGTATGGTATATTAAAGCTCCAATTCACAATTTCTACAGACATAGTCATCCAAATCGTTGTCAAGCCATCCATTCACATGAGGGATATGTGCCCAATATGGCTTTCCATGTGCTGGACATAGCCCTGAAACACAATTTCTTGTTCTTTTGAGATAAAACACATTTATACTTTCCCATTCCTAAAAAGAAACTCATTGCATTGCATTACAAATAATTTATTTAACGTTATCTGTCTTTAGCTGTCTATAAGCCTTTTCCGACGAAGATCCGTTCTTCTTCATCTTCTTTATCCTATCTTCCAAAGTAGATTGCGGAATGTTGTACTTTTTAACAGCTTTCTTGTATCCTATTGCCCTAGATAGAACTTAACTATTATAGTGTCTTCATATCATCAGTAGACCAAATTTGTCGTGAAGACTTTTTTGTCATTGCGTACAATCTCTATCATGTCTAAAAAACTGTTCTGTCGAATACTGAAAACATGTTTATTGCATAAGGGGCACAACTTCAAAACACGTCTCTACTGCAAGTGTGTTCACAAGAACGCACCCTATCTAATGATGTAACTCAGAATATTATTAATCATTTTATAGGTTAATTGTAGAATCATTGAAAATAAGGCAAAATAACATCACTTACCTATTAAAACACGTTTTCTCACTTTTTGTCGTTGCTATAATGACGAGTACGTTGAAACTTATGGCCGACACTATTGGTAATTGCGTGAACAAACATGAGCTCAGTGCGTCTGGCCCATACGCATAGTAGTCAGAATAATAGGGGTACCCGTTTCTGCCTCGCTTCCCGGTTTTACCCCCCCCCCTTCCTCTACTGAAAAAATAATAATAAAATACATTCTAACATAATAAAAATAAAATACACTTTTACTCTGATATAATACACTTATAAATACGAATGTATTTAATAATTAACTTATCAATATTAAATTAAGATTAAGATTAATAATTATTATTGACTCAATTGGGCTAAAAAAAATGTTTTGAAACAAGGTTTAATATTAGGAATTGACAGACACTGTAAGCTCTTTTTTAGATGAGATACATATATTTTATCTTGAAAGCAGCCACCGCAGGAAATCCGGTTTTGCAAAGGTAATGATGTGAATGGTAATGGTATACTAAAAGCTCTTGTTTTCAGTGTAGAAAACTCATCATCCAACCCTACCCTAAATTCAAAAAGTGATTTATTACTAAATTGTCTTTTGATTTCGACACTTGTCGTGAAGTCTATAAATAATACTTCTTCGGCAGTTGAGAGACTTTGGGGAGTATTTAGAAATGGGTCCCTTACCCGCTCATAACTTGGTATCAAGTTGAAGTCAGCAAGAAAATACTTTTTAATATTATTTGCAACATGGTTAAATGATCTTCAATGGTAATAAAAACAGCTTTTACATGTTGTTCTTCATCCTTGTAAGTTTTGACACATTCATCCACATTTGCAAACATTTCTAGGTTTTTTGCTTTACATTTCTTCTCCACAATTCCAGTTTTCTACAAAAAGTATTAACTTTATCATTCGTATCCGACATATGTGTTTGTTTCTTGAAATTCCTTGAAGATGAAGATTCAAGAAGTCAAAAATTGTACACTTTAACCACTTGCTTGTAATTGCGCATCAAATTACTGTTAGCTGTTGCTGTACAATTGATGATGTTAGTAGCTGTTGATTCCCTTTCACTATTACTAATTGGTAAAATGTCTTTTCTGGTTAGTATTCTCTCAACTAGTCTAATTTTGTTTGAAATAGACTGTTCTATATACTGCCCTGCAACTGACGTTGACTTCCAACCTCCCAATTGCTTTATACCAATTAATCCTTCGCCAGTGTTTGCCAATATCGTTGCTGATAAACGACGAAATGTGTGACCAGTGTGTAATTTAGGATTTGGTAATTTGAGATAAGCAGCAATTTTTGTGAAAATATTTATACTGACAACTTCCTTCGTATATTTTCCATTCCTATAAGTTAAGAAGAAAGGGCGAGTCCACACATTTGCCGGACGTTAACCAGCGTACTTTTTATAGATTTCAAAAAAAATTGGTGACTTATGGTTGTCGACCATACTAAACATTTGATTCCTTTTGGTTTTAGTATCTCGTAATGTGATCAACAATGAGGATTGTAGATCCTGAGTGTCATCAACTTCTAACTGAACAAGTTCTTGTTTTCAACACTTCCATAAGCAACGCTTTATATTTTTTGAATTTCTCTGACTGTCGTTTCAAAAATCCGAATAAGCTTAAGTAATTGCCTACATTGTGCTGGGCTTTGATAGAGCAAAGAAATAATGTAAACAGCAAGCAGTTTCTGAATAGCACTATTCATATGGTGACTACAACATTTGTTTACGCCCGAGAATGAGAGCAAAAGAAGTCCATTTAACTCGTAAATTTCCTATCATCATCGGCGTAGATAGGAGCATGAGGGGTTTTTAAAATTTATTATATTTCGTAAGATAAATAAAGTACGGAAAGTTCACTCGATTTGAACTCAAAATAAACAAATGATAATGTACTATGTATTTTATAGATCACCACCCATTTGTTATCCAATTATATAAATAAAATTAAACACTTTTTAAAACTACAAAATTTCAATAGTGGGCCCGTGGGCGATGAGTCATCACCCTTTCTTGTCCACTCTGTAATTATAAGTTATTTGATTACACTTCTTTAGATTTTTCTGACGCTAAGTTATAGTTCAAGAACTCAATAGATTAGGCCTTTACTTGATGTAAATCCATATTCCAATAGAAATAAAACACAAACAATTGTTTCTGATTTACACTATATTCTACAGTGTAGCGAAACAGCTGTTGTGTTTTTAATTTAAGTATAGTGTAAATCTGAAACAATTGTTTGTGCTTTGTTTCTATTGGAATATGTATTTACATCAAGTAAAGGCCGAATCTATTGAATTTTCTCTATTTCGTTTATCGTCAATAATAACATATGAATTCGCAGAAATATCCACCCCATAAAATGAAACATTAGATAAACAGTAGATAAATCATTTTATTCTCCTTCTAGGGTAAACTATTTATTCATTAACATCTAAATTATTACATGGTTTAGATTTAGAGTTATATTAAAATAAGCTTCTTCCTACATATTGCTGTGGCAACATGACTATTTGGAATATGATAATTGTAGTATTGCCATACATTAGGCTTTACCAAATAAATTATGTTGTTTGCTGTTCCAGCAACATAAATAATAAAGATGATGATAATTTTTATTATCCTTAATGTATATTTTATTTATCTTAACAGCACGTACTTTATAAGTATACGTGAATTCCATCAGTGTATCTAAATTTCTCCTCTCTCGTCAAATCTCTTGTTTTACTTTTGATTGGGATAAGGTTATAGCTTATTTAAATGAAAACCAGAAACCATATAAAAATGATTGTATAATTTATTTAACATTTATTACATAATAGATAGCATCGCTATGCTATATTCACCATTTTATTTATAAGAAACATGACTAAAAGAAAACGTTTGTACCTTGTTCTAGGTTGTAACGTTTTATGGTACGAATATATTTTTCTTGTACTTAATCAAATAGAAATCAAAAATATTTTCCTGTTTCAAAACAAATAAAATTCAATTAACTTTTGTATACTTTTTACATTTTTATGCTAGTTCTATTCCATCAGAAACATTATATTCGCACGTAATGCCCTGACAAACTTAGAACTTCGCAATGGTCAATGTTCGGAGAAAAAGCTTGAATCTGATTACTATCTATAACCATTCGCACGTGTTATATCTAGCATCTCAGAGTCCGCTACCCAGAAACAATTTCCTTATTAAAAATTTAATTTTAAGTCATTAATTTATAATCAAAATTATCGTAAACATTAATGATGCCCAATTAAGTGCCAGAAAATATACATTTGCACGCTATATCCTCTTAACACCCAACACCATTAATAATTTTATTTTCGTAAACTTGAATCCAATAAATACTTATTACTATTACAGGAAAACATTTATTATCACTGTTGCACAACGTTATATTGAATATACATTTGCACGTTATATTTCAATACACGCATAGCCACATTGATAACTCTTGGTATCAAACTTACTGTGAATCATTGAAAAACTTCTCAAATTCTTCCATTTGCATATCCATTATTTTTTTTTAAATACAAAAAACAATTTACCAAAGAAAATAAATGAATGAAACTTAAATGCAAATAAAAATTAATACGCTAATACAAAAGAAATAAATATGAATCGTGGTGTATCTAACCCTACGATTTTAAGTTACTGTTATTCTCTTTTCAGATAACCAGCTAATCCGTGAATCAATCAATGAATGAATGCATCTTGTCGATTCTTGTTTTCAATTTATATTCCCGGGAAAAACACGTGACCGCTCTCAACGCCATCGTCAGAAACTACCATTTAAGTTGTCACCCTGCGTCTTCAGTGAGCTCTTGGCTTTTCAGGTTGCCATTGTGATTCGAACACACACACACACACGCACTTGTTGTCCTTTTAACAGTTACCTCTCACTTCCAAATGTCAACACCCCGAGAATTGTCCATTTGCACTTTAAAAGTTTCTCACAAATTGTCCAGCATTTCTCCAACGTAGGTATATTTTTATTAATATAATTCTTCTTTATATTTGTTTATGAATTTATTACCTTCTTTACTATTTGCCACATATTTCCTCTTTCCATTGGCTAACACAATTCTTATTTTTGTTTTATGTCCAGCTCTCGGCAGTATTGGAAATACATTGTAAATAACAGGTATTCTTTTAATAAGATTACTTGTACTACCATGATCCATTTGGTTTTGCCCCTTCATTGCTTCCCTCTATCCAGGACTTTTCCAACGGTGATATATTTATCTGTAATAAACTACAAACCAAGTTTACATTATGTTTTCTTTTTGTAGGTCATCAAAACCGTACTAAACCTCTCTACAGCTTATGAAACATAATACTACATATACGAATTTCATGAATATATTTTATTATTATCAGCTGTCGTTTATAAAAAAACTACTGCAGATTGTATGGACTCAGAATATCTTTATTTATATCCTTTTTTTATTTATTTACTTATATAGTCATAAGTTAAGGTAAATTTTTATTCTTTTTGCATGATTTATTTAATAAAGTTTTATTACCTTATGTACGTTCTCAAGTTTACATAATTTATTCAATTATATTTTTCTCCCGTGCATATCGAATTTTATTTTCTCATACAATTTTATTGCATTTAGATGACTAATTCTTATCACACTTCCATCCTTAAGCATAACCCTTTCTCGGTTATTCGCTTTCATTTCTTTTTTATTTTTAAACAACGGTCCATTATTTTAAATGTTCAGTGCAATTTTCACGCTTTTTATGAAGTCAGGTTGTTTTTCATTATACACAAACCATACATCTTGTTTCTCTTTTCTATAAAAGAAATATATATATATCTTAAATTTTATCGTCTTTTATTTTATACCTGTTTCATATCTAAATTGTAAATATAAATTCATTTTTATGTCTGTTTTCTCACTTAAAAAAAATATATGCAACTTAATATACTCATGTTAAATCTTGGAATACAATAAAACTTATTATTGTCTCTTTTATATTTTATATACTTAAATTAAATCTGAACGCTATTACTTATTATCTTATTAATATGCAAGAGACCACGGCAATATGTCTAAATTTACAATTATATACATGTGTATTTAAAGAACAGATCTTTAAATCATCCTTCATCCGAGTAAATTATTCTTTAATTTGTTTCATAATGTAAAAATAATAATTCATTTTTCCGACTATTACACGAAAGTCATGGTAAATTAAATATGTACAATAGGTGTTCTTTTTTTTAATTTTTCGTAATTTTATAAGCGTCACTATAAATAAATAAATGACAGGAATTAAAAACTATAACGTCAGATTAGATTGATATCACTTGTAAATTGTATGTGCTCTCTTAATGATTAACCGAAACTCGACCAGTGTAACATGTAAATGTTATTTTACCGTTTCTTAATACCAGCCCGAAATAGTAATTGTGCGAGTTATCAGTGCAAATAAAATTAAGTTTCTAGATTGGCGTGCTCAACATCTAATCGCTGCAAGGCGAACCTATTATCTTATATTTTCGTTTTTGTTTGCCCGGTATAAGCTACTCGTTTTAATGACAAGAAAATTTCTTTGGGACTATTATTTTTCATTTTTTCTATTTTTGCTAGGATATACAGGGTCGTCAATTAGTACGGTAAAATAAGTTTTAACCATTAAAATTTAATAATTTTTAACAAATTCCTAGTACGTATGAATAGATACATACAAATATTTTCAGTTTATACAGGATGTTGTAAATATAAGACTCCAATGCTTGCATTCTTTTTTCTTTAAACTAAGTGTATTACTTTCTTATACGTAGTATAAGGAAGTATTGTGATGATGAAAATTTTTGACCTCGAGATTTTTGCAGATGTCCACGTTTCGAGGTCCCCTGATACCAAAAAAGTGGTTTTTAAAAAATGTCTGTGTGTCTGTGTGTCTGTGTGTGTGTGTGTGTGTGTGTGTGTGTGTGTGTGTGTGTGTGTGTGTGTGTGTGACCACGATAGCGGTCAAACCGCTGCAGATATCAATTCCAAATTTTGTATTTACGTGTATAATCTGCCTCTTGAGAACTGATTAGATTTTGAGCAAAATCGGCAGACCGGAAGTAGTAGTTTACTTCAGTGAAAAAATCGAAATTTGCAAATATTTCGTCAATTACTAAGTTTAAACAAATTTATAAAGAATTCATATGTACTTAGAATTAAGTTTGAAAAAAATTTTCTTAAAAAAGTTTTTTGAAATTCCAACCGGAAGTAGATCTTTTACTCTTATCGAAAATCAGTTTTTTGCGAATATTTCGCAAGTCATGCTTTTAAGACAAGTACGTTACGAGTATAAAAGTATTTAAAACATAATTTTCAATATCTTTTATATAAAAAAAATTTCAAAATTCAGACCGGAAGTACCACTTTTACTCTTATCGAATAGCGATTTTTTGCAAATATGTCGTAAATTATGCATTCTATGTATATTTATGAAGAGTACAAAAGTATTTAGAGTTGGATTTGGAATATTTTTTGTATAAATGAAATTTCAAAATTCGGACCGCAAGTAACACTTTCATACGTATAAGAAAGTCGTGTGGTGGCCACACCTCATTTTTTTTTTAATGCTGTTACGGTAGAGCTCTTTGTTCTAAATTTAATTGCATTGTCATTTCCTATACCTATCTCATATGATAAATAAAATATTTTAAGTTTCTTCGAAAATTTGCCTTACTAATAATGTATCTAAAATGTTTTACTTGCTTGCTAATAACAAAACATTTGACGGTATCTGAAACTACATACATTCTTTTGATAACTTATACAGTCTATACTAAGATTAGCAAACCAACTTAAAAAATCTATGTATCTCCCTTATTTTAATTGGAACGTCTATTAGTACTCCATGTCATTAGTTTTAAAATTTCCATTACTAGTCGAATACAAACCCGCAATAAATCCATGAGAAACCACTTCACAGCTTGAAAGTTACTGTATGGTGTGCAATATCTTCTTTTGCAATAACTGGTCAGTACTTCTTTGAAGATGAGAGGGAAAGGGCTGTAACTCTGAAAGGGGAACGCTATGTTCACATGTTGGAAAGCTTCTTAGATCCTGGATGTGTCAATGACGGCTAACTACAGTTGGTGTTTGAAAAGACGCACTAGTGACGGACATATGAGAACTTCAAAAAAAGTATGTTTCCTTGTCCCAAATAATGAAAAAATCTAGAAAATCTTACTTATTTACACATATTTATCTTTTTTCAATACATTCATTAATATTTTAGTTAATTAAACCCGCAGAAACAGTTTTTTATCAGCTTTATGTGTTTATTATATTTGTAATATTTCTTTGAAGGCAAGAAATAAATTGCAAAGAGCATGTGATAGGATTTCGAAGTAGACTAACGACATAAAACTTAATGAGCTAAAGTCAACTCATATAAACTTTACCAACCGGAACATAATAGATATAAGACCTATCATTATAAATGGTAACATTGTCCTTTATGTTAATTCTGCCAAATATCTAGGTATGATGCTTAATAATAATAATAATAATAATAAACTTTATTGTCCAACAGACAGTATCCATTTACAGAACGAAACAATACAGTGCAAACAAAAATGTCTGCATATTTCCAATAAAAAAATATTATATTACAACATAAAGGACTGCAAGCTAAATAATTGGTTAATATAGGCAACATATAGGTAAAGCCATGGCAGCAAGCAAACGATTAAGTGTGGAAGAGGTCAGAATATAAAATGTTTGCATTTCTTGTCGCTTGACGCTAAGCTGAGATGGAAGGAGCATGTCAAGAAGAAAAGAACTGAGCTGCATCTTACGCATAGAAAACTGTACTGGTTGTTGGGATGTAACTCACAACTTTCGCTGCACAACGAAATCTTGATTTATAACTAAGTACTGAAACCACTCTCGGTGTATGGCATACAACTTTGGGGTTGTGCCAAACTGTGTTATCTTAAAAACATACAAAGATGGTCGATGCACCTTGGTATGCTAGAAATAGTGACATATAGAGATATGGAAATCAGAGATGCAGCCAGCGAAATTAGAAGATCTGTCGCCAAACACGAGGCAAGATCGCACGAACACACCAATGTTGAAGCAATCAGTCTCCTCGATGTCCGAAACCTAAACAGAAGGCGGAATAGGGTTAAGCAATACGATCTAGTTTAGTTTAGTGTGCAGTATTACGGTGCTCAGTGAATATAACAGAGTACAGTGTAATTGTTCCTACCAAATAGAATTACCTAAAAGACGCCTATGGGTGAATTTTAGATTATGAATTTGTTTAGGTTAAGTAATGTCAGAGTCAAATTGATGGTTGATCTTAGTCCAATTTTAATATCGTATATTAACTTGAGAATAAAATGTTCTGTGAATACATAAATACATTATTACATTTGATTTGATTTTGTATGAAAACCTAGCCCGACAGAGAAAAACTGAAAACAGATTTGAATTTAGGGTATTCATATTATTCCGGCTGTCTGTTTAAGCTCGGCTACCGGCCATATCTCGGCAATCGGCTGGTGGCCGAGCTTAAACAGACACCCGGTATATATCCGGGTAGAAAATCAAGAAAAGCACGCAAAAACTTTTTTGTATACCTGTGTAATATGACATCTAACAAGGAAAGTTAAATATTAAAAACAAGTCGAATTATTTTTGGCAATTTTAAGTATTATTGAGGATATCTAGTGGGCTTGTAGCAAAACACGATCATTTAATATATAAAAAAAATTTTGACTTTTGTGTACCATATATTTGGCTAAATTAGTTGCATTTCAGCTTTACTAACACGTTTATGTACCAGTCAGCCTGTATGTACAAACGTATCATTACACTACTAGTATTTACTCTCTTTTAAATATCATAGGCAGTGTCGAAGATTCATGCAATAAGTGGGCGTCTATATGGTTTCATATATTAGGATTTAAACGCGTTTTCAATTATTTATTTAACAAAATACGTTTTATTTTTTGTTAAAGTAAAACTATGTAGGTATGTATGTTCGGGAAATATCTTATTCATTAGAATATAGATTGATATTTTTCATAAATTCAATCTACATGTATATGTTCATTTACATTTACAGTATAATTACAATTTATCAATTCGAAAGAATGGAACTCCAGGTAATTATTTAATAACATTTCAATTTCCTTCTTGCTTTGAAATGGAAAGAAAATACGCGTACTTGACCCAATTACCTCCGAAGCGTGTCTCTTTTTCGATGTCAAGGTATAAATAATATAAGACACTGTCATGCACTCTTACCTATTATTTATATACATATATTGGTGTTCCAGATTATGTGCTCATCATTGACATCATATAAACAATAAGAAATAGAGAATTCGTTAAATGATGATGACAAAATGTACGTTAATTTTGTCGTCTAGCTTATTACATGCAGAAACAGTATTTTCACGTTACAATGAAATATATTCCCTCAGAGTTCAAATATGGTATTGATGTCATGTAGCTTTGGCTATATCAAATTGCATAAATATCACCAGAAATAACAACGTTATAATGGTATTTTATGCAATTATGGGTATTCTTTTGCCGGTAGTGGGTATGCCTTCGAGACAATAATGAATTTGTTCTAAATGCCTAAATACCTACCTCCATTATTACATGAAATCCTGCATTTTTTCTATACCGTGTAGTGCAATAGTGTGTCGGCGGAGTATGAAAACTAATAACGCTGTAGCAATGAGACTTTACGTACGTATGTAGTATGCGACTGTGCATTTTCTAATTTTATTTACAAATATACAGGGTGTTTCAAATTTTCGCAACCACCTTCAACTTTTTTATTTTAAATACATTGCTATACTGTCACGGTGCCTTTAGCGTTACGGTCGCAAAGGCCGCTAATCCCGTGACGAGGGGTTTCTCAGGGGCGAGCACTCGCTTTATAAAATAAAAATAACAAAATAGCAAAAACAAAAGGTACCTACCCTAATTCTCGGCTGGCGTGGCTTCTCTTAAGGAGGCGAGGAGATTGCAGTATTTCAATAAAACTACTTGTTAATATTTATTAACACTAATCACAAGTCACAAGTCGAGAGGATCACAAGTGATCCTCCTTGCGGAAGAACACTTATGGATTATCATTCTGTTCGGAATATCCTCTTTTATTACCTCGGTAACGCCAAGTCCGTCATTACCCCGCTGAATCCGCATATTCCGTCCGTTCGATCAACTTCCGTTGAACTCATCGAACGGACAGACAGGATGTATCGACCCAGCGCTAGGTAAATCAGGATTCAGGTTACCGCTGTAATAATTCTACTACTATACAGAGTGTTGATTCGCGACAAAACTTTCTAGATATTATAATGATAGCCATTCAAATTATCTTTGCAATGATTTACGGATATGTGCACTTACGACTGTTAGTTTTGATTGTATTGGTAATTTTGTTAAAATCTTGACAGTTGCAGCATCTAACATTTTAAACTGTAGTCCGAAAATGGGTAGAATACCTCACGTAACTTACTAAGTTATGGACTAACACGTTATTTGTTTTGAGGTTGAACAAAGGAAATAAATATACAGGGTATTAAATCTGCCGTGTCTAAGTTAACGATCTTTATTGGTTATTTTCTCGTTTTTTTTTTTAATCTAACCTATAATATTTTTATAAGTCAGCATATTTCTTGTAAAATTGCCTTTAAAATGGTACCAATAATATAGTACTTATTTCTAGTATTTTCAAATTTATAACCCTTTAATGGGATATACTCATGTTTATAACATGCAATATGTGGGGCATCTTATAGTTGGTTGGCCTTGGTTTTAAAAAAAAATGGCTGCGCAACCAAACGTCAAATTTCTACTTCAAAAGTCCATAAAAAGTCGTTTACTGCATTTTCTCTTTGCTGTAATTGCGTTTTATTGCTATAAATTAAGTTCGGCTAGTGAATTATTAATTTCTGTATGTTTGTTAGTAGTTGTTACGTGTTGTATTTACCTTGTTATCAGTTATATAGTTTTATTGACATTATTTTTTATTTAAATAGCATAATAGTTTATTGTTGTTTTTGCTTTAAAATGAATTTTTCGAAAGAGAAGCTCATATACATGATATTTGCTCTTGGCGCTAGCAAGAGAAATCCATTTTTAACATCAAAATCATATGCGATGGAATATCCCGACCGAAGAGCACCAGATAGTAAAACGTTTGAAAATTTGTTGATAAGGTTTCTTCGAACGGGTTCAGTGAATTACGTCGAACATGATAGAAGCAACACTTTGATCACAGAAGATAATGAAGTGACAGTCGTCCAGTCCATTGTGGAAAATCCGTATGTATCTACAAGGATAATTTCGAAAGAACACTGGATAGAAGTCACTGCTCTAAGAAGGATTTTCAAAAAACATAAGTTTCACCCTTACAAAATTCAAAATCATCAAGGCTTATTACAAACAGACTTTGAAAGGAGACTAGTTTATTGTGAATGGCTACTTTTATAATTACGACACGATATAACTTTTCTAGATCATGTGCTTTTCACAGATGAAGCAACATTTGCTAATTGTGGAACAACAAACAGAAAAAATACCCATTATTATGACACTACAAACCCACATTTTGTTCAGCCCACTTTGTATCAACAAAAGTGGAGTGTCAACATTGGTCCATTGTTTTTTAATAATACTTTAAATTGTGCAATCTACACAAATTTCCTACAAAATAATTTACCATTGCTATTAGAAGGTCTGCCAGATAACGTCTTCAGGAGATTATGGTACCAACATGATGGTGCACCAGCTGCAAGAGCACATTTAGATAAGGTATTCACCAATAAGTGAATTGGGAGAGGAAGTTTGATAAGCTGGCTACCACGATCACCAGTTCTCACATCTTGAGATTTCTTTCTGTGGCCAACTGTAAAAAACATTGTTTACGCAACACCTAGACGGATGAGAGCATGTGTAGAGCGGAATGGAAATATATTTGAACACATTTTAAATTAAGATTGTTTTATTATGGAAAATTTTCAAAATGTAATTCAAAAACTAATGATAAAGCATTTAAAAAACAGGTGTTTGTTAAAATTACTTTGTTTTATTTTCATGGCCAACCAACTATTAGATGTCCCGCATTTTGCATGTTATAAACATGAGTATAGCCCATTAAAGGGTTATAACTTTGAAAACACTAGAAATAAGTACTATGTTATTAGTACCATTTTAAAAGGCAATTTTACAAGAAATATGCTGACTTATAAAAATATTATAGACTATTAACAAAATTATCAATAAAATCAAAACTAACAGTCTGAAGTGCACATATCCATATATGATTGCAAAGATAATTCGAATGGCTATCATTATAATATCTAGAAAGTATAGCAATGTATTTAAAATAAAAAAGTTGAAGGTGGTTGCGAAAATTTGAAATACCCTGTATATTTGTAAATAAAATTAGAAAATGCACAGTCACATACTATACAGAGTGTCCAGAAAGTCTCCTGACAAACGAAGACCGGAGATTCCTCAGATAATTTTAAGACAATTTAACCCAATTCACCCTAGTCGGAAAATGCTTCCTAAGGGAGCTAGAGCTCTTTGAAGATGGCGCCTTGTAATTAGTTTTTTTTTTAATATATCCCGAACGCTTCTATTTAGAAAAACAAACACTGGTATGCTTATTTATCCTCCAGAGATGAATCGATTCCATCAATTGCGAATTTCTAGTACCGGTCATAGGCGTCCGTTTTGGGTAGGTTAACGGCTATTTTAACGCATAACTTTTTTGTCTTTAACTTTTAAGCATTTGTGACACTAGATTATTAAATTTTCAGGTATTCTAGTACCAAAAGGTACTCTTACTTTAAGTCGGTAGGATACACCGTTTTCTAGAAAAATCGATTTGAAAATTTTTCGTTTTTTCGTCATTAAAATTCAATTTATTATTTTTTGCACTAGTTCGCTCTGAACTGCCAACAGAAATAAAACCTACGTTTTTAATTGTCAAATTGTTGTCAGTTCGCGAAGTTTATCTTTTAATTTTTTACTTTATAGCATTCAAACACAACGATTTCAATTTAAAAAAAAGGGTTTTTACTACTGAAGAATACGCCGATATGCATTTAGTTTATGGCGAAATGAGATGTAACGCTCGAGCAGCGCAACGTAGATATGCTGAAAAATTTCCCAATCGTCAGCATCCCACTCACTCAACATTTACAGCTCTTCATCAACGATTAAGAGAAACAGGTTCAGTGGTCCCAAAAAAAAAAATTAAACAGGGAGACATAATGATGTAACAGCAGAACATGAAGATGTTATTTTAATGGAAGTTGAGGAAAATCCAGAAATTAGCATTCGAAGACTATGTGCCATGTACCCCACAATTTCAAAATCTTCCGTAGGAAATATCTAACACAAAGAAAATGTATATCCTTTTCATTTTACAAAGGTGCAAGCACTGCTAGAAGGAGATTTTCCTGCTCGTGTAGAATTCGCTAGATGGTTACAAAATCAGATAAATCAAGATGAAGATTTTTTCAGGTACATTTTGTTTGGTGACGAAGCTTCATTCTCAAAAAATGGAATTTTTAATGTACATAATGCACACTATTATTCGTACGTTGGTGACAATCCCCACGTTGTTCAAGAATTTAAGCATCAGCATAGGTTTAGCATAAACGTCTGGATTGGAGTAGTTGACGATTATCTATTTGGACCTGTGGAATTACCTGCTTGTTTAAATGGTGTTGATTACTTACATTTCCTGCAAAATATTTTACCTGATTTGTTAGATGAGGTGCGTTTAAATATTCGGCAAAATTTATGGTTTCTACAGGACGGCTGCCTGGCCCACTTTAGCAGGAATGTACGAGACTTTCTAGATAATAACTTCGAAGACAATTGGATTTGAAGAGGCGGTCCAGTTGCTTGGCAAGCAAGGTCGCCGGATTTGAATCCTTGCGATTATTGTGTTTGGGGATACATAAAAGCATTTGTTTATTCCGTTCCGATACAAAATCGTGCACAACTCTGGCTAAGGATACAAAATGCTTGCAACGAATTTAGAAATAACTTTGGAAATTTTGCAAGAATTAGGCGTTCTCTAAGCAAAAGGGTAAATTTATGCATAGTGACTAATGGTCATCACATCGAGCATCTTTTGTAACTATCTACCTTTGATACTTGTTCTTTTTTTGTTAGTTTCGTTCCATTGTAATAAATACTTTGTTTTTAAAAACCTTCAGCTAAAATTTTGTTTCAAAGTGATTTTTGCTTCTTTTCCCAAACTTTTTTTACGAATTGTGTGCTGCATTTATTGAAACAAAGGATGATTTATTAAATTAATTTTCATCCATGCCTTGATAGTCCTAGCCAACTTCGTCGTTAAAAATAAGTAAGTACATAATAAATTGAATTTTAATGACGAAAAAACGAAAAATTTTCAAATCGATTTTTCTAGAAAACGGTGTATCCTACCGACTTAAAGTAAGAGTCCCTTTTAGTACTAGAATACCTGAAAATTTAATAATCTAGTGTCACAAATGCTTAAAAGTTAAAGACAAAAAAGTTATGCGTTAAGGCCGTTTGACACTTACGTAAATTTTAAATAAAATTCACAACTTAATTCACACGCAAATTTTATAATAAATACATATCGTGGCATACATAAATTTTAGCTTGTAGATTTGGTTGTTAATTCACATGTAAATTATTTAGAACATGTTCTATTTTCTGGGTGGGTGTTTCTAGTAAATCTGCGCGCGCATCGAAATGAGCAGGTAAATTGAATATCACTGCAATACACTGCGATATCACGTTTGTTAGAAATTAGTTATTGCTGATTATTGTACTTATTGTCGGTATCTTGATTCTTGATCATCAACAGTATATAAAAAAGACATCTAGGTCAAACGATCAAGTACGAGCATTAATTAATGAATATCAAAAGCATCCTTGTTTATATGCGGTGAAAACCAGACGATAAAAATTGACATGCACGATCCCACGCAATTTATTTATTTCCCTCATAAAGGTTTTTTGTTTTGTAATATTTTTGTCAATTAAATTAAATCGTTAAATTGTACACTTGTAAGTCTAAGAAAATTTTTGTATGCATTCGAATCTTCTATTTTCAACTGGTAATTTATCAGACTTAAGATGCCTTTTCTTTTTCGATTTAACCACGATCGAGCTCATGACTTTTTTACGTTTTTTACCACGGGCCGTTGCAACTACGGTTGTTGCGATTATTATAGTAGTAGTTAGAAGTAATAAACTGTCGTCTACTGCATCCATAACAAATCCAATTGTCCAATATTGATTTAAAAAGCAAACAAACCAACATAACCATAACTTCAAATCATAATATTTAGTATCTAGTGTGCATGTTTAATTATAAATTTGTTAGCAAATTTTATGCAAAAAGTTGATGTGTGGCAAACAGGCATTTCTAGTGAATTCACATGTAAATTTGTAATTAAATTTGTTATCAAAAGTTTCTGTATGATACTGTGTAAATTTAATTCCTAATTTTGTATGAAATTTACGTAAGTGTCAAAGGGCCTTTAAAATAACCGTTTACCTGCCCAAAACGGACGCCTATGACCGGTACTAGAAATTCGCAATTGATGGAATCGATTCATCTCTGGAGGATATATAAGCACACCAGTTTTTGTTTTTCTAAATAGAAGCGTTCGGGAGATATTAAAAAAAATAATTACAAGGTGCCATCTTCAAAGAGCTCTAGCTCCCTTAGGAAGCATTTTCGGACTAGGGTGAATTGAGTTAAATCGTCTTAAAATTATCTGAGGAATCTCCGGTCTTCGTTTGTCAGGAGAGTTTCTGGACAGCCTGTATACGTACGTAATGTCTCATTGCTACAGCGTTATAAGTTTTCATACTAAGTGCCGCCGACACACTATTGCACCACCCAGTATATTAAGACATTTGTCATATAGTATGACCAATTTCTGAATTCCTTCCTCATAGAAATCAGTCACCTAATTTAATAGCCACTTTAACACAGCTGGTTTATAGTCATCTTATTCGTAGCGCTGACAACCAATGTGCTGCCTTACGTGCAAAAACTGAAAAAAAAATTGAAAGCAGCGCCCCCTGTTATTTTATAAACAACCACATAATTCCTTACTATATACAATTCTATGTAAAATTCTCGATCCCATGAGCTTAGAAATATTAATATACATTAAGGTAAACCGAAGGTATAATTAGTTTTGTACGCACACATACACCCTTACACCCACCCCCTTATGGGCGACTGCCACCTTGCGTTCATTTTGGACACTTAAAAATATTTTGTTGAACTTTCCGAAAGTTGTATGCTGAACGATTGCTGAAATATGGCCGGTGGCCAAACTTAAACGGGCACCGGCGTATAGCGCATCAAAAAGAATCTGGCTATCATTATTTCGAATCCCCAAAACTTATTAAAATTATTATGCTAAGACAATTTCAGAACTAGTACCTGTATCTATAAGTGTACATACAACTTGTAATACAACTAACGATCCGTTGAATTTGAAACAGATCCACGTGTTTCTTCGTTGCTTTTATTTGTTCTATTCTCCTCCTTATTTCTTGTAGTACTAAACGCACGAGTTGCGAGGAGAAACTCGCGACTCAGTCGTTCAGTTAACGTAAACCGAACGGAAATCCTGATTATAATTAGGGCGCATAATTTCGTTCTTCGTTTTTTAAAATTTCTAATATAGTTGTAATAGCCACGCGTAATACTTAATAAAGAAAATGCTAATTGACAAATATGTACATACTGCTCTGCATTAAGCTTGATTAATAGAATTATTAATTGTTTTACTCAAACCTAACATAAATACATTTAGTAGAAATTCTTTTATAATTTTTTTTTTTTTTTGTAATATAGAAATTAGTTTGAGTTGAAAGACATTCGTGAAAGAGCAATTTTTATGTACGTTTTAATTGTGAAATATGTTTTTTTTTAAATAAACTTCAAATACTTGCATATATTTCGCATTAAAATAGATTAAAAACAAAGCAAACTTGAGTATTTACATTATTTAAGGCCAGTTTCTCCAACTCCGATTAAAACACCGGTTAGCATAATCATTGATTACAACACAGATTAATCCAAATTTGCGTGTTTCCAACACAGGTCAGCTCCAATCGTTCTTTAAGAACGTCGTTAATCAAAGAAATATTAACTGGTGTATCTGATGAAATATTAAACAGTAATTAGGATTTCTTGTAAATACTCATAACCTAGCAGATTTGAATTTTGTTATTATTGACAGCGGTTATATTTTCATGCAAAATTTCCAGATACAGAATTTCATTCATTAACATCCGTCGATATGACGATGATGATAGATTTAACTACTATCTCAAATAATATAATGAAAATGCAAAAGCTAATCACATGATGTTGGTTATAAACAACGACAATTCGAAACAGAATGAATGACATTTTAATTCCCACCAAGTGACAATTGAAACTTCTCCGGGGGGAAAAGCCGATAAGGTAGAACAAATCAACTTAAGAAAATATTAATAAAGCGGAATTAATTAAATCAAAATTTCAATTTAAAATATTACTAAATTATTAAGAAAGAAAATAACAAGTAAATTAAAATTATATCAAATTTATCGGATAACAAATAATAATTAATAAATTTAAAACAGATATCTATAACAACTACTAGCCGACCTAATAGCGAAAGGTACTTAAGTTAAGTGATTCATAAACAGACGACGCTACGCTATCCGAAAATATATAAATGATATTGTTACTAATTTTTAACAAGTCAAACTTGTACTAATTCAATTAATAATAACCACAATTGTTAATTGAAAATAGAAATAATTAAGCCTGTGATTTTTGAACCGTTACAAGAGCTTAAGTTGTAGAATAATTTAGTACCAGTTCAACCTCTTTTTCAAAAATGTACGATGCGTTATTGCGATTTTACACTACTAACGTTCGGAAATTTTTTGATAAAATCGAATGAAGATTTTTTAAAACGGAAAAACTGTAATTTGTAGGACATGTTATAATATAACTATGCAAAATTCCAGACTTCTACCGTAAAAATTGACGATTTGCTCAAGACGGTCATCTTCACTTTATGCAAATTTTGCAATTTTTGGTACTGTAACGAAACCAGTAGACATCCGGGCGGACTTCCGAGTGACAATAAAAAAAAGGTTGTAAATCATCTCGACGCGACTGATAAACATCGTAAAGTAATAAACCATCCATTTGCGTTGTACTGCCTGGAGACAGAATGTCTATGGAATATTCTACAAACATCGAGAGGAAGATGGAGTTTACAGGAATGCTTCCAGATGTTTCGTACACGTATATAAAAAGGCAGTCGAACGGATGGATGAGTAATTCGGGATTAAGAAATTCCTTAAGTAGTCTCGTGCCGAACAGTAAGATAAATATAAGAAATAAATATAAGTCGTCGGTAGAAATAAATATAGTGGTAGCCGAAGAAAAGACATAAATATTAGAGTGTTCTAAATACGGTGCAGTTTTTATTATAGTGTAATAAAGACCTAAATATTAGCGTGTTATATAAATAGAAGTGATTTAAATATACGGACATAAATATTAGTAATAGAAATAAATACCTGTGTTAATTTAAATCATAGTAGTTTTAAGTGTGATACGTTAGTTTTATATTTTATATTGTAATTAGTTTTAAGTGTATAAATATACAGACTGTTTTAAATAAATAAATTGCACGAGTTGTTTATTGCGAACCCGAAAACGTTACAGTACTTTGCCAAGTTTCGTTATTATGCTTTCCTGAGCCCTAATTTTAAAAAAATCAAGTAAATCGACGCTGTAGTTTCTGAGAAACATATTGGTAGACACCCCTTTAATGTTAAATGAGAGTGTCAAGTATATTATCTGTAAGCACTATCTGAAGTACAATCAAAATTATTCACACCAAAAGTAATTGTTGTTTTATTGATTTTTATGAAAATGAAAACTTGAAACACCGTGTTGTATCAAGTAATGGCTAAGGTCTAATAAGTACTAATAATATTTTAAAGTTTAATTTTGACAAGAACAAAAGTTTTAATGTTCTTTGTTATTAATAACAACCTGTACGTAATAATTAAATCGCGCTTACTATTAGTGAATCATGTACGAATTTTGTATACAGTGTGACAGTGACTGACTCCGAGGTCATTGGCAAATGAAATAGGGGTGACATACCGGACGCAGGTGTAATATATGTACTACCAAAGGAAATGGGTATCAAGTGTAAATCGGACGATTTTGGAAACAGGTTGTCGCTAAAACAATAAAGGTCAATATAACAAAAGAATAACAATGATTGTACTACACATACAAAGATAAATCATCAGAAAGTAATCTTATTTTATTAAGTTTCTGTTTATAATATATTAATTTAATTCGACTTGTTCTACTGTGTTGTTCTTAAATCATAACCGAATAGAAATAAAAATAATGCTCCCGGTGATGAAGAAGTTTATATAAGTATCTGAAAAGTAAACAATCGTGAATTCAGTTGAGGCTGACTTTCTTATAATAAATCTCTTTAAATGTATACGCAACGTTCTAGTTGTTGAGTACATAAATGGTAGTATAAAACGTCTAATTGTATATTGTTCTATATTATATTGTTACTTTTTAACGTCTGCAATAATACACTTCCTTATTGAATTCAAAAATTATGACTAATTTCGAGTATGATAATGTTTAATAGAATTTTTTGAAAAATAAATATAGTTCAAGAAGTCATCCAAATAGCTTAAGAAATAATTAATAGAATTCGTTATTTTTAAGAATCTAATGACCATTTGTACAGTCATAAGCAATAAAAAGTAATGATACTTTTTTAAGCAATATTTTCGCTACATTGTTTCAGATTTTATAAAAATACAAAGTATGCTGTGTCACTATTCCATCTGCCTCAAAAATCCTCTATACCTCCCCGTTGCATTAACCGAGAATAAGACTCATCTGAATACATTCAGATTTGCTAATATGACGTTTAGGTAAAAACACGTAAGAAAATTATTTCAGCTGGATTGTATAAACAGCCCGGGTACGCGTATACTTTTATGATTTCTTGACAGCTGCTCTGTTCTCGGGAACTGTAAAGTTTATCTAAAAGAAATAGCAGATAAAAAAAAATTACCTGCTACAAATGAAACAAGAACAACTTCTGCATGCACTGGTGGCTAATAATATGACCAAAGAAAACATAAAAACATTTCAAATTCAATACTAAACTTAATTTGCAGCTACTTACTTCTTCAAAGACCACAGATTATTTTATTCTTAAATTTGTAAAATAAATATACTGTTTTATGTTTCTCTGACTTCAACCAGAACACTGGTCATAGATTTTATCGCCAACCGTCAGTAAAGTGATGCGTTACCATAGCGTTTTACGGAGGTAAAGAAACACTTAATCGTACTGTACAATAATAGTTATTTATGTAACAAGTCAGTAAAGTGATACTTTACCGAACGAGTCTGGTTTACGAGCCAAGCGAGTGAAGCGAGCGCGGCGAGTAACAGACGAGTTCGGTAAAGGTACTTTACTGACGTGGTGCATACAAAATTTTATCGCCAACCGTTAAAATTGTTAATTTAAGAAATAAAGATATAATAACTTTTGACAGTTTATGACAGTGACAAACGATTTATTTTTAAAAGTCATCAGTCATGCTACGCTGACAGATATTAGCGGCAGGTAAAGTACTTTATTGTACAGTACGATAAAGTGTTTCTTTACCTCCGCAAAACGCTATGGTAACGCATCACTTTACTGACGGTTGGCGATAAAGTACTTTACCTGCCGCTATCTGTCAGCGTAGCTATGACTGATGACTTTAAAAATAAATCGTTTGTCACTGTCATAAACTGTCATAAGTTATTATATCTTTATTTCTTAAATTAACAATTTTCACGGTTGGCGATAAAATTTTGTATGCACCACGTCAGTAAAGTACCTTTACCGAACTCGTCTGTTACTCGCCGCGCTCGCTTCACTCGCTTGGCTCGTAAATCAGACTCGTTCGATAAAGTATCACTTTACTGACTTGTTACATAAATAACTATTATCGCCAACCGTCAGTAAAGTGATGCGTTACCATAGCGTTTTGCGGAGGTAAAGAAACACTTTATCGTACTGTACAATAAAGTACTTTACCTGCCGCTAATATCTGTCAGCGTAGCATGACTGATGACTTTTAAAAATAAATCGTTTGTCACTGTCATAAACTGTCAAAAGTTATTATATCTTTATTTCTTAAATTAACAATTTTAACGGTTGGCGATAAAATTTTGTATGCACCACGTCAGTAAAGTACCTTTACCGAACTCGTCTGTTACTCGCCGCGCTCGCTTCACTCGCTTGGCTCGTAAACCAGACTCGTTCGGTAAAATATCACTTTACTGACTTGTTACATAAATAACTATTATCATCCTCAATTAATTTCAGTTCACGATGACACTTGTCTGGAAACGTCACATTTGACGGACAGAATAGCGCCTAAAGGCTTCGCGATGTGAAGAGATGACAATGACATTTCAAAGTCCATATAGGTTCACGTTGTTACAGAGTTGAAGGATGAAAGATCTATCTGACGTTTGATTAACGTTGGGAGTCGCACTAAAATTCAATTGCAGGGTATGAACTGTCAAAACCATCGTTCAATTTTAGTTATCCATGACTTGCCGGAAAACGTCAGACTTTACAGACGGAATAGCGTCGGTCGTGCAATACAACGTGTTTATTCAACTAAAAAATCCTCTGAATTGGCAGCATTAAATAATGAATATGTCAAAGATGGACATTTATAATAATCGAGAGATGTGTCATGGAATATGAAAGACTATGGAGAAAGAATAATCACTTTCATCGATTATTTGTCAAATTTGAACATCAGAAAGCCGACATATTGCTGTGTGCTGTACCAGCAACATAATTTATTAAAATAATGATAATTTTTATTATATTAGATTATTATTTATTTTTTTATTTCTTAACAACACGTACTTTGTAAGTACACGTGAGTTCTAGCAGTGTATTCAGCTTCCTTTTCTCCTGGTAAATCTCTTGTTGTTTTTGTTTAAGGTTAAGGTTGCAATTTGTATTAAAGAAAAATCTAAGTCTATATAAAATCATACTTGTATATTTTATTCAAACATTAATAATAAATAGTATCGCTATACTATATTCACCACAAAAATGATAAAAAACACATAATTAAAAGAAAACATTTATACCGTATTCTCGGTTGTAATGTTTTGTATATTCACCACAAAAATGATAAAAAACACATAATTGAAAAAAAAACATTTATACCGTATTCTCGGTTGTAATGTTTTGTAGAATAAATATATCGATAATGCTAATCAAAAAAAAAACATTATCCTGTTTTAAAACAAAGAAAATTCAATTGAATTTCGTTAATTTGTTAATATTGTGCTAATTCTATTTTATCAGAAACATTATATTTGCATGTAATGCCTTGATAATTCTCGAACTTCGCAATGGTCAATGTTCGGAGATAAGCTTGAATTGACCACTGGCAACAACCATTCGCACGTATTGTAGCCAGCGTCTCAATAATTGAATTGCGATAATTAATGATGCCTGATAAAGGTATTTGAAAATAAACATTCGCACGTTGTATTCTCTTAATACCCAACACCATTAATAATCCTTTCTGTGTTATATAAAAAAAAAACTAACGAATTATTGTTTTCACATAGTATTCCTATAAACGCATTGCAGCATTGATATTTCTTTATAATTGAAAAACTTACTTTGTTTCATTAAACATTTCTTCAAATTCTGCCTTAGGCATCTCCATTTTAAAATACAAAATAATTATCAAAAGAAAAATTATTGTTATAAATGAAATTGAAATGAAAATGAAATTAATATACTAATACAAAAAGAATAAATATATATCAAGTCGTAGTGTATTTTACCCTAAGCTTAAACCTTTATTAGCTTTTTCAAAAAGTCTTTATCTTTCGAAGTCGAAATAAAAATCTCATCTTGTTCATTCCTGTTCTTTGAATTTACACCAAAAAAAAAAAAAATATGTAACGCTTGTTACGCAATCCATCGAACTAAAATTTAGGTTGGCATTATGCGTCATCGTGAAATCTTTGCCCTTCATTTTTTGCAAGTTGTCGATGTTACACTAACACATGCACATATTGACTTTGACAGTTCCTTCACTAAACGTCAACACCTAAAACCAATTGCTTATTTAAAAGTCTTTTCCCTAAACTATTAGGTATCTTCAACGGTAGGTATATTTTTCTTAATACAATCCCTCCTTGTATTTGTTTATAAACTTGTTTCTCCCATTCGTTAACATAATCTTCAATTTTCTTTTAGAGATGTTTGGACCTGGTACACTCGAAAACACATTGCAGATGACAACAATTCATCCTCCCATATCACTCACACCACAACGATCATTGAGTTTCACCACGTCAGTTCCATTTCTAACTAGAATTTTTCCTATTTTCATTTTATCTGCAGGAAACTATAAACAAATTTTATACTATATTTCTCTTTGTAGGTCTCCAAACCATACAAGTCTTCACAGTCTATGAAACTTCTGTGTTACACATACAAGTTCATGAATGTATATATTTTATTTGCTCAGCTGTCATTTATATAAAAACATTATTGCTGATCGTATCGTGTCAGAATGTATACTTATATCCTTTTCTGTCTATAGTTATAAGTTAAGGTAAATTTTATCCTTTAAGCATGATTTATTTAAAATCTCTTTTATTAAATTTATCACATTATGTACGTTTTAAATGCATTATTTATTCTATAATATTTTATTCTCGAGTAAGACGAATGTGAACTCATTCATACACTTTTATTGTGTTTAACTGACTCACTCTCTTTTATTAGATTTAAGTACTTTTTATTTACTTTGTACTTATATAATTTTAAATACTTATTTAACCTATAATTATAACAATTTTAAAAATATCATATTGAATAACTCTTCTACATTTAAATATATGCAACCCATCATACACTTGTGTTATTAGCATTGCACAATGATGAAATTTTTCATATGTAATAAAATTTTTGATATTACTATTTCTTTTATTTTTAATACTTAAACTAATTTTTAATACTATTTTTATTTTTAATATGCAAGAGACCATGGCAATATGTTGAAGAGTTTACGAATGAAAGGTGCATTTTGAATGTGTTTTAGATATGTATTATTGTTATTATCGCGACTTTTCTACATTCGTTAGATGTGTCCGAAATAGCGCCCGCTGGTTAACATCAACCAATCAGAATTACATTTTCGGTTAAATGGTACGATATAGTGTTTAGCACAATCACTTAGAAGTTGCAGAATTTTCGATTGCGTTTGAAAAATATATTATTATAGCGTAAGTCCAAGAACAGACATAACAATATACATGTTACGGGCAAGGGTGTGCGGATACTGCTAGTACATTTATAAAATATTGTCTAAAGATTTTTGGACACCTGTATATACAGTCATTAAAAAAATAATGACATATTCACCGTTTAGAAGTAAGAATGCGGATATTCGTATATTGTTCTTAATATTTCCAGCAAGTCCGTGATATGAAATTACTCTATACAATGGTTGCATGTCTGCATGACAGTTATGTTATTCTACGAAAACTTTGACAAGTTTCTTGAACGCCCATCATAACTTCAGCAAACAAACAATTTCATCAAATACCTGCAGTAGAACATGTTTTACTACATTTTACTCTATTCTTTGTCGGAAATGCGCGCATAATACGGTACGTGACTGCATTTCTCATTGGAATTGATACTTCCTTCCTATTACAATTCTCTTTGAAATGAAAAAAAAAGAGCGTGCTGAGAATATGTAATAATATTGTTATTAAAACTTCAATTATTAATTTGCGTCCATGTAAATCACGTTTACATTATTTATAGCAGACAGTTTTCGCGATTACTGAAATATTTAATATACATATTTGCGCTTTCTATTAGTCTACATAAGTCTTACTAAAATAAATAAATGTCACTCATTGGCCTCATAAATTCATATTAAATATACATAATCTTAATTCAGATGCTTTAGGACATGCATGAAGAAATTAAATATTAACAAAATTAATGAATGTGGTTATCTCACCAAGCTCAATTTTTCAACATTAAAGGAAAAATGTTACTTATGGATTTATAATTGTATTTGTCCAGACCAGGAACAGCTTTTTAAACATTAATTAGTGTGTGTTAGATGTCGCTGTGATACTCTCACTGCATTTAACACGCTAAAATGACATAAGCAGCGATTTAAGTCTTGAAGCTATTGTCGAGAATCTCCACGCACACTGATGAGACCTCATAGGTCGAAACACCGGTGTCTGTGCGTTCGATTGTCGACAATAGCACTTAATGTATGTGTGTATCTCAAACACATGCATATATGCATATATGTTTTACGTATAAAGGTATATATGTAAGTCACAGTAATTAATTATTTTTTTAATTATTATTGTAGTATTTGTTTTTTACTTTCTAGACCCAATAAAACTGATAATGATACATGAAAATCTTAAAAAGATATAAATTCATGATATCAGTTGTTTAAATCTGAATATAAAAATGTTGACAGAGTTTACAATGATTTTTTACGCAACGAATACAAAATAACGATTTTATTATCAATTCAATTAATAATAAATTTAAAAAGTTTTGGTTAAAAACGAAAAACGGAAACTAGAGCTATCAAGTCTCCTAAACAGTTTACTTTGCCGCATATTACTTCTACCAAATCTACATTTTCTTTCACTTCCAACTTCCACTTTCAATATTAATAAAAATCAGTCTGAAATAAATTAGATTGATATAAACGTGTCAGTGATAGTGATATTGAGAGCCTCATAAGAGACATGAGGTTATTATGATAATATATAAAGCTTTAATATTAGACACTCATACGTTAGCATTATGTCACCCTAAAAATAATATCCTTCTAGAACAAGGAGTATAAGGAATATCATCTGGCGACTGCGATTCACTGTGACGCTGTATTAAGACAAAAAACTGCATCGTCGTTGGCCCAACATAGAGTGATGACATGCCACAACATTGACTTCTAACATACAAAAACAATAGCAAAGAGCGAACATCTGCTCACTCGCATAACAAGAGAAGCTATAGAAATTGAGAAGCGACTGCATAATCTTAATGAACGGGATGACTCACAACGGTTACCGCAAACATGGAAAGCGACAGTAACAAATATAACAACAACAGCGCGAATAAGAAATCAGATAACAAGCACCGACAGCAGTCGACGGGTAAATTCCGCTGTAGAGCAACCGCAGACACGTGTTTCAGACACGGTGTAGCCAAAAAATAAGGTGAGATATCCTTGGAGATGAAGTAATAACGGAAGATCATCGGGATAACAGACCACCATTTCCAAGCTTCTGTTAGAAGATCATCAGATATGAGGACAACAACCGACATCGCCGCGAGGAAGATATTATAAACAATCATGCCTTACCGAACCAAGGAAAAATAAATCATAAAAGGAATATAGTAAATACTAAAAAACAAGAAAGAGGGTAATATTGGGTAGATTTCGCTGTAAAGCAACCGTAAACACGTGTTGAATGAGGATTCTTATTTGTTGGCTATAGCGTACTGACAATGACCAACGAATAAGAATCCTTATTCCTTGGCTACACAGTACTGACGACGACCAACGAGTCTATCACATGTGTATACGATTGATCTACGGCGAAATTTACCTAATACGTTTTACCCACCTTCTTATTTTTTCAAAGACCAGGTAATGTAAAAATTAGTAGAAATGTCTTTTGGTTGTTCAATTTGAGTTACTCGTAAACTACAGTTTACGAATAACAAGACTTCCATTGCAGCTTCAGCTAGAAGATCCTCAGTTTTGAGGACAACAACTAACTTCGCCACGAGGAAGACAATACCAACCTGCGTGCTATCCGAGACCCAGGAAAGAAAAATAAAATAAAAAGGAATTATCGCGGATACATAACATACAAGAAAATGAAAAATATCGGGTAATTTACGCTGTGTAGCAACCGTAGACACGTGTTTCTGACTCATTGGTCGTCATCAGTACGGTGTAGCCAAGGAATAAGGTGGGATAACCTTAGAGATGTAAGCTACACCTGCAAATGGAAGTCTGTCACCTGACGGTCTTCCGTGTAGCTTACATCTCCAAAGTTATCCCATCTTATTCCTTGGCTACACCGTACTGATGACGACCAATGACTCAGAAACACGTGTCTATGGTTGTTCTACAGCGGAAATTACCCGATATTTTTCATTTTCTTGTATTTTATGTATCCGCAATAATTCCTTTTTCTATGTATATATATATATATATATATATATATATATATATATATATATATATATATATATATTGAGGTAGTACTAGATACATACCGTCAATATAAATATATGTTTATTATTAGAAATAGTATTATAAAGAGAATAATGGTTTATTAATGTGTTTATAGTTACTGATGGTCCTTATTTGATTCTATATAGTTTGTTGTGTAAGGTCCATGGTTCGTCAAATGACACAGAAATCTGTAAAATAGAGAATTTGTATTTAATTAATAATTCGATATGTTATATAAAATTTGTAAAAACTTGTTCAATTGAATTTAATGAAGAGAAATGGTATTAAGAGGTAAATTTTATTATAAGGCATTGTCAAAATTGATTATAATTTCCCGCGTTAAAATATTTGAAGGAACTGTCAGTGGTTGTCAATGTTGACATTTTTGTACAGAAAAGTTATTGGAGAATGTGTTAAATGGTTCTGAATACATAAATTTTATACTAAATTCATAGAGAAAATTATCATAATAAGAGTATTGTTATATGGAAAGGTATTTATAAAAAGATTAGCATAATGGAATTTATATTGAGTATAATTAAGAGGTGGATAATGGAGATTGGTCAATTTGAAAAATAGGCAGTATCACTAAGGGAATGGGATAAATAAATAAAAAAATTCGAAAAATAATTTTCGCAGAGTGAGTTTATGAAATTGGCGATCAATTTATAGTAGCCATAATTTCATAAATTAAAGAGAGATAAAAGTGTTAGTGTATTGGAAATTAATATTCAAACATTTGGGAATATTATTAGTATAGAATACGAAGTATTAGTGTGCTAAAAAAATAAATGTCAACAGTTTTCATTAAACTGTAATAAAGGAAGAAGATAGGAGTGCAATTAAACTGGAATATAATTTAAAAGTACTTACCAGCAAAGAAGTATCCATGTTTATCGAGGTCACAGTGGAATTGGAGCATCATACCTTATTTTCTTGAAGGAGTATCCATATTTAACTAGGTTACAAAGGAATTGGAGCAGTAAACGTAATTTTCCTGAAGGAGTATCCATAACCACGGTGTTACAGTGGAATTGGAGCATCACACGCTGTATAATTAGACGAAGAGCTTCCTGGACGGAGTTATTGATTCATTGGAGTATTAGTTATATAATCAAGAAAGAAATTCCAATCTTAATAGGACCATTTTTCATTGTTCCTGTATCGATAGTCACTTTTAGGAGGCACAGATAGCTGTTACATAGTCCGAAGAAGTTATAGCTGTAGGAATTGCGTTCATCTGAGGCTAAAAAGTTACAAGGAGATATTAAAAGGAGCTACGAAATAAGAAAAGACTGTGAAATACACCAAGGTTGTATTGAACTATTTTCATTTTCCATTTGGTTTTTGTAATAATAATTTAAATATTTGTGAAAGAGTACAATTAAATAAACCACATGACAAACTATATTCATAAATTAGTAAGAGATCATAAATAATTGCATAAAAATATAAATCGGATAAGTTTGTTATAATTTTCATAAATTTAAAGCTAAATTTATTAAATAACGTACCTTATAAAAAAGAGAGGTTAACATCTGTTCTTTTCATAACCATATTCTTTAGTTGAACAAGTTTAGATAGGATATTTGTATTAAAAGTGGCATTTTCATCATAGCACCAGAAATATTGTAAATAATTTATCAAATGAATATATTGCTTGTTAGTTTTTATATCCTTGTTTTAATGGTAATATAGAATATCTGTTAGAAAATCACTACCATATAAAAAGTGGGAATACCTAGAAATAAAATCATCAATTTAATTTATGGACTATAAATCATATCCGATAAAAAATACTTACTTCTGAGATTAAAAGAGTTGTTATGCAGTAATAAGATAAATCTTATTATATAGTTTTTGTATCAAAAGAAATTAGTTATTTGAAATCTAGTTATAATAATTTTCAACTTGTAGCGATACTATTGTCAAGTTCCGAGTTACCAACTTTACCAGAAGATATATCACTACTAGTATATAATTGCTAAGTGAACCAAAAGATACAGGTTCGGATTAAGGAATATTATAGTAAAAGAATATGTAAATGTCTTGGAAAAATGAAAGATGAATTTAATTGAAAATGTAATGTTAGATTTTTGAAATTAGTATTGTATGGAGTATTATTGAATGTGATAGGAAGAGATATAAAAGTACATATAAATTATACGACTGAGTTAGTACGGGCAAATTAATAATACATTGAAATTGAAAATACATATTGGCAACCCAAGTTTATATATAAGATATTGTAGTATATTGTTAAATGTAATAGATACACCTTTAAAAGGGGGTATTTCTACAATATATATATATATATATATATACAGTGCCCGCGGAAAAGTCTGTACCATATGGAAAAAAAATTTACTCTTTTAATTTTTAAAATTATTTTTTTGTAGTTTGTTTTTGCATAATTAGAAACCAAAAACTAACCTAAAATATTTAACATATCGCATTTGCTTCAATGCGTAAATGTCATTTAAAAATTACCAACGTCCAAACGTGCCATTATTTGTCAAAATATAAGAAGATGCCATAAGAAAAAGTTGTTTGTACTTTCGCGGACATCCTAAATCCAAAGTTTCGTACAAAAATTTTAATTTTAATTTTTTTTTCATAATTTTGTAAAAAAACGCCTGTATATTTTTTAAGTGTATTTTTCTCTCGAATTCTGATAAAAACCTATGTTACCATGTAATAAACAAAAAAAAAACAATTTGTATTTCAGAATAAGGTATATTTTTTTTAAATAAAAGATTTCGTTAAGAAAAGTAGAGGACATTCTTGGACTATTTTCATATTTTCGTATATCAAAAATGTTTATTTTTCAAACATAATGGTCAAAAAACCTAGAAAATAACACTAGTTGTAAGATTAGAACATGTTATGTACCTAGCCTTGTCTGTTTTAAGCAAAATTTCCTTTAGTATCTCTAAAGCAGGAAATAACAAGCTTATTCTTAAACTTCGATAAATTCACAAGTAGGCCTAGAAAATAATTGCTAATTCTAGACATAAACAACTAAATAAATGTCAGTTTTGTGTATTTCTCTAATAGATTTGTTTTAAAATGTTATCCATGGAAGAAAAAATAGAAATCATTTTAATTCACGGAGAAAATAGAACCAACAGGGATACGGCAAATATTTTTAATCAAAGACACCCTAACAAATTCGTTTCGCACTCTACTGTTGGTCGTATTGTAGATAAGTTCAAGTCATCCGGTTCAGTTCTAAATGATTTTAAGAAGCCACATGTAAACTGGCAAGTTCAGCAGCATGAAGAACATGTATTATTAGATGTAGTAGAGCATAAAACTACATCAATTGCTGCTATTTCCAACAGAACTAGGGCAAAAGAGACTACAGTGAGAAAAATTTTAAAGAAACATAAGTACCGTCCATTTAAGCCAAAATATGTCCATATACTAAAAGAACGAGATTTTAACGCAAGATTTGATTTTTGTATGTGGTTTCAAGGAGAGCTCGAAGAAAACCGTCGTTTCCCCAAAGAAATCATGTTCTCGGACGAAGCAACGTTCTCGTCCAATGGAACGGTGAGTTCGCAGAACTGCAGATGGTGGGCTGATGAAAACCCTAACTTTATCATCGAATGCAGGGACCAATATTCTTTTAAAACAAATGTTTGGTGTGGTATTTTTTATGGTAGATTGATTGGACCCTATTTTTTCCACGAAAATTTAAATTCGCAAAGGTACTTGAACTTTCTCATGACCGAAATAACCGATTTAATTGATGATATGGTATTGGAAGAAAGATCTGTCCTATGGTTTCAGCAAGACGGCGCATCTATACATAGTACACTGGCGGTGAGGAGTTATTTAAATCAATTATTTGGGGACAAATGGATTGGCAGATATTCAGCGTATCCATGGCCAGCGAGATCCCCTGACCTAACTCCGTTAGATTTTTCCTTGTGGGGGTATCAAAAAGAGAAAGTGTACCGCAAACGACCATTTCGAAACATTGAACATCTAGAAAACACAATACGTGACGTTTGCCTAGAAATTCCGGCCACATATTTTGTAAACATTACAAGAGAGTTCTCTAGAAGGATCATCAAATGTATTGCAAGAGAAGGGAGACATACAGAAATGTAGTATTGTTAACATTTTTTTATTCATTTAGTTTAACTGTATAGTAACGGTATTTTTGTAAAATTGGAATTGTTGACTACGCTTACTTGTGAATTTATTTAATTTTAAGAATTAGAATTGGTTTTTTTTGAAATTAACTTTGTTAGTTGAAATAAAATTACTTTTTTTTCTCATTTTTAAAAGGTTATTTTCTAGCTTTTTTGACCATTATGTTTTTTAATTTATTTTTAATGGTACATACGAAAATATGAAAATAGTCCAAGAATGTCCTCCACTTTTCTTAACGAAACCATTTATTTAAAAAAAATATACCTTATTCTGAAATACAAATTGTTTTTTTTTGTTTATTACATGGTAACATAGGTTTTTATCAGAATTCGAGAGAAAAATACACTTAAAAAATATACAGGCGTTTTTTTAGAAAATTATGAAAAAAAAATTAAAATTAAAATTTTTGTACGAAACTTTGGATTTAGGATGTCCGCGAAAGTACAAACAACTTTTTCTTATGGCATCTTCTTATATTTTGACAAATACTGGCACGTTTGGACGTTGGCAATTTTTAAATGACATTTACGCATTGAAGCAAATGCGATATGTTAAATATTTTAGGTTAGTTTTTGGTTTCTAATTATGCAATAACAAACTACAAAAAAATAATTTTAAAAATTAAAAGAGTAAATTTTTTTTCCATATGATGCAGACTTTTCCGCGGGCACTGTATATAATAAATTAAAACATTTCCTGGGATATTGCGACCATAAAAAGAAACATAAATAAAACTACACCATTTTTTCTTCCAACATTTCGACATTTATTGCAACCAAAATAAAAATAAATTCTATACTAACATGAAGAAAACATAAACATTGTATATATAAGTATATAAATTTACAAAATTAAAATTATAATTGAAGTTGATGAATCTCTGGAAATATCGATTCTGATGTATCAAAGAAGCAAACCTTCCTGAAACGCCAACTAAAAACTATTAGAAAGAGAGGGAGCATTTGATGGATGTCACTTGATGGATAACGTTTCTATATTTCGAAAACAGAAATTGATTAAACACATGCATGCTTGTATTAATGCACTAGGATAAATTACCCTTCTCTCAGATGGTACCCCATAATAAATAAACTGATTTACCCGGGAAATACTTATGGTCTGATAATCAAAATTCCTGCACAATAAGAACCACCCCTAAAAACTAAACGTCTTCAGTAATACACGAAAAAGTTTTACGTTCTATTCGATTCTACTGCAGAATTATACATGCAAAAGTTGCAGAATAGGAGTTATATCTTCGCGACGGAACACCTTTCAGTTCTAAATTCATCTGTTTTAATGCATACCTTATACATCTATCGTTATACAATAAAGAATATTACTGTGTGTTATTAATCATTAAAAAACCTTGTAAAATTTCACATTTGTTGTCTATTAAAAAAATATATGTAATATTTTAATTTAATTAGTTAAATACGCCTATATATTTCAGAAATAAATTTAATATATTCTGAGTCGCAAGCTCGTTAACTTACAAAACAATATTGTTTATAATTTGGCTATAGAAAGCAAATTAATTTGATTAAAGTACGTGATTTCACATTGTCTATATGCAAAAAAAAAATTAGTGTATAATAGACATGCATGTAAATTTATGCAAAAACACTAAATAAAAGTGAAATCAAGTACACGAAAATAACATAAACGATTTAGAAAAAAATGTTTAATTAGAAAATTAGAGAGTGTTTACTTAGACTAAATGTACGAAAGTAATTTAAAGCTGCATTGTTTACACAAAAACTCATATGATTCATGCTAGTACACAAATCAAAGAATATGAAGGTTATGATAATATAACTGCAACGTTTCCCCCAAAATAGTAACAAAATCCTTGGTTTAGGATATATCAGGAAGTATAATTGACTTGTCAAGGCTATATGCATACACGCTTTTATAAATTATTCAAAATTCACACGTTCCAATATAGAGTATCTATTGAAAACAGACATGAATTTTGTTCGGGATTAAATTGTTCGATGGAACATGGGATGTTATCGATGGAATTTTATTTGCAGGAAAATTATTTCATTGGAATTATGTACAAATAAAATATCTTTGACTTGAATTGCGTCCCAATGAAAATGAATTTCTAAAAAAAAATTGTCTAATAGATAATAATAATTATTATCATTATTAAGTTGTTCAACAGGTCACCCAAAACTGACAGTATAAACAAATAACAAGGATAATACATACGTGAAAAATTAATAACAACGAACAATTCAGAAAATAAGCTAATCAACATAATACAAAAAAAATATGAAAAACATTAGAAGAAAAACAACTAAAAACCGTCTAAAGTTATTAAACTTCTTGGCAAAATGCACCATAGGAGCCCTCAACAAAGTATTCGTTCTGGCAGTGGAAAATTGATGCGCCTCATTCACTCATTTTGTTGCCCAGTTTTAGTAAAAACATTTAAAAAGACATTAGTGTTAGATGGAGTTGATTTCTGACCTCACACAATGTAATTAATTCTATTATGATTCATTAAATCCTGTTAAATAAGATGGTGCGGGTTGGTATTAGTGGGACAGCACTGAAGCTTTTCAGGTCCTATCTCACAAACAGATATCATGCTACAGGTGTTAACAGGATAGTGGATGGTTTATGTGGGGATTATATGTCAGGGGACAGGGCGTCGGTGGACAAGGGTGTGCCTTAAGGGTCTATTTTGGCGCCCACTTTATTCTTAATATATGTTGCTGATCTTCAGGCAGTCCTTCGTGTCTTGTTACAAAGTATGCGAATGAGACTACATGTATTGTATCGACTGGTAGTCTGGGTGAGGTATTAATCTTGGCATCTAGACTGACGGCTGACATAAGCTCGTGGTGTGATGTTAATAAATTAATTTTGAACAAAGCAAAGCCTAGTATAGTTTATTTCTCAAAAAATGTGGAATCGACGTAGTGACTAAGGAAACTTGATCAGCGAAGGTAACACATAGATCAGTGACATGCGTTTTTCCGTTGACGGCGATGATATCAATAGAATAATTGAAAAAAAATTATTGGGTTTTCTGGCAAAAAGACATTCAGCATCATTTGTCGATGTTTCTCTTTAATTTATTTAAAAAGCACCAATTCGTGGCTTGCCCCGGTTCTGTCGTGAAAAAGTAGCGTCTTCAGTACCATCAATTTGACGAAAAATCTTCAAATCATCCACATTGGCCAAGACATTGACAGAAGTTATTAACTTATTAACAAAGATGTTAAACAATATGGGTCCAAAATTGGACCATTGGGGCACTCCGGAAATAGAAACATACATACTCGATTTGTAGCCATTAAGAACTAATAAGTATTAACAGTGATTTACTGAAAGCGAACAAACTCGTTTTTCCCAAGGACAGCAGTATGCTCAGTGGTGTCGAATGCCGAGATTGTCCAGTGTTTCACATAAAACCTGAGATAATGTGCTAAATTCGAAGTGGTAAGGTGCGAATCCACAATGAGAATATCTCATGAGATTTTTGTTTCATGCAATAAAAATGGCAGGATAACTGGTGGAAATTATCATGAAATTGAAGTCATCTTGCGATTTTCATTGCATGAGACAAAAATCTCATCAGGTATTCTCATTTTGAATTGCACCTGTAGATTTTTTTGTCAAAAAACCATGTTGGTATGGCCACAAAAATAATGTTGATGTCGTTATAAATATGTTCATATAGTATAGCATCATATACCTTTGCAAAGCTAAATAGGATTGACATCGGCCTGTTAGAGTTACCTCCATTTTTCTGTGTAAAGGATATATACTAGCTACTTTCCAGGTATCAGGAAAAAATTGATGCACAATCAAGAAGAAAGAAGCTAGGAACGCAAAGACAAATTTGTGTTCATATCTCGAATATCACAACTGCCAGCAACTGGCAAAAAAAAAACACCAGAGAAAACAGATATAAAGCATTAACAATCCGCTGAGAGTGGGTGAATTCAATGTCGCCATTGCAGAATTTACCAGGAATTCTGGCGCTCCCACGCTTGGATCGTCCTACTTTCTTCTTAGACGATTTAGGATCGCTCACGAGGAAATGCTGAATACTGTTAATATAGTTTTGAGAGGGCGTTACCATATCATTCATAAGAAATCTGCGTAATCCCTAAATTCACGTTTGAAGATTTTATTCCCAGTCTGCTTCCATCTCCGATGATAATAAAGGTTCAAATTTCATAATCTTCCCATAGATGGTGTATACCATGGAGGAAAAAGTTTCCTTTTATTGTGGCAGATATAAGGAATACAAGTGTTCATTATAGAGTAGATTATATAGTAGAACATATCATTTGCCGCATTAACATCACAAAAGATATTAATATCCAATCAACAAAAAGTAATTCTGAGTAAAGCATGTAAAAATTTGCTTTGTTAGAATTATAGCCTTTGTTATTATTTATTGAGAAGCTGATTGGAATATTTAGATAATGCAACAATAAATTAACTAAGACTTTAGGATAATGTAACTCAATTGAAACAATCAGGTGATTCTCATAAATCAGATTAGATAAAACTAAGTCTAAAATTCAATTATTCGCATTTAAACTAGCGTTGTACTGCGTCAATCCAAGAGATTCAGTAAATGTTAAAAGCGTGTTTTATTTATTGTCATTACTTACGTAGCTGTCACAGAAAGTCGGAATTTTGAAATTACCGAATATTAGTACTGGCTTATTTAACAAGACACTGAACTTGTATCTCGAGGAATGTATAGAACAAAGAAGAATGAAGAAATATTGCACAAGCTCACTTTGCACACAAGTACAACAATGGAAGGCACTGCAGACTTAATTAAACTAGTGTCAATCACTTCATGATGAATATAAGCACGTAATGCCAACAATACACCGCCGCCCAAAGACCTACCAGTGGCCGCTGCTTATCATCACATCTCATTACATGGTATGAAGGTAGAAAAAGTTTATTATTTGAAATACATCACATAAATATGTTTCGGTCAAAAAATAGCATTAAAAGTGTACGACACTGGTCAGGATTGCATGTACTTTACTTCGGAGCCCTCAAACGTCCTGATAGTAAAACGATATAACTAATGAAGGTATACCTAATTGATTCATATTGTAACGTTTTCGGGTTCGCAATAAACAACTCATGCAATTTATTTATTTAAAACAGTCTGTATATTCATACACTTAAAATTAATTACAATATAAAAATATAAAAACTAATGTATCACACTTAAACTACTACGATTTAAATTAACACATGTATTTATTTCTATTACTAATATTTACGTCCGTATATTTATGTAACACTACCGTATTTATATCACTTCTATTTATATAACACCGTACCTCGCAAGGAACTATTTATTTATTTCTTATATTTATCTTACTGTTCCGCACGAGACTACTTAAGGACTTTCTTATTCCGGAATTATTTTTCCATCCGTTCAACTGCCTTTTTATATACGCGTACAGAAGATCCAGAGAATACGGGAATTCTTCTTCATAAATCGAGAGACGTTCTAGTCTTTTCGCTATGCACGCCGTACGGCGTGGAGATGATTTATGGCTATTTACATTTCGCTTTTATATCGTCGCGTTATTCTGCCTTTTTCTGTACTTGTTTTCGTGACAATTTGTTCTGTAGAACAAACAGAAAACTCGCTTTTAGCAAAAAAAACTGTATTTTAGAACATTCCAGTCTAACAACGTAGATTTATAAAAGTATATAAACGTAATCACAGTGTAAGAACATCTTTTCACGAACTCATACCACTAAAAGAAAAGATAGGCACCAACTTTGCAAATTTAATAAACTTTATAGCTTCGATAATACACAAGTTAGCAATGATGAACACTTAACTATGGACAAGGTGTATACTAACAAAATATTAGAATAGTAGATGTGTCTAAACTAAATAATATTGTATTTAATTTTAACACAACGACGAAATTAAAACTAATTAATATTAAATAAGAAAACACCAACAAATTCTTAATTAATTCTTTGTTTTCAATTTAATGCAAAAAAAATAAGAAAACCAAAAATTGGCCTGATAATAAATCTGTCAGTAAAAAGGTACCACCGGTCCAAATTTAAATATACAGAAATTATTCTAAATTTAAGTATAAATACTTTTGTACTCTTAATGAATCGGCAGAGAATGTTTAATTTGCGAAATATTTGCAAAAAGCTGCTATTCAATAAGTGTAAAAGTTATTCAAAATCTCTTAATATATGTGTCTAGAAAGCATGAAAGCGAGATGTTCGCAAAAACCTCTTTTTCGAATAGACTGGAAAAGTCTTCTTCTGGTAGGAATGTAGAAAAAAACTTTTTTATAACATTTTCCTCAAATTAACTTATGTATGCTTTAGAAATTTGTCTAAACTTAATAGTTGACGAGATATTAGTAAAATTTGTTTGGCCGCTATCGTGGTCATGGAGAGAGAAACAGATTTCTTTTAAACCAGTTTTTCGGTAATCAAAACATAGGCCTCTCCAAAATCTTACAATACTTCCTTATAGTGCGTATAATAGTATAAAGGAGTTAACAAGTAAACCAATTATAAATTATTTTAAATTGGAATACATTTATAATACTTTATATACAAATTCCTTCTTGCATCTATAAAATTTTCTGCGAAATCTGCATAATTTGTAAATTCTCTTCCATAATTTTCCTTATTTTCAGCATTAAATTAAACCCGTTGCTATGAACACAACATTATCTCTTTACTTTACATTTCACAGACGATGCAAACCTCAACTTATGAATTGCAAATATTAAAGAATCCTAATTCCGCCGTTGGTGCGATTCACAAATTGCTTAATTGAATTTTCTACATAATAATATGTTTAATTTCGAGTTTTCGGAAATAAATCTCGCCGGGCCGTAGTACCGTCATGGTTTTAAACAGGCCATCAAGTGTATCGAGACGGGACAACAAGTCGGCCGTTGACCACATATATAGGACGTCAAATCCCCTATTGTGACTTATATTGTTCACATACTTATGTATTTACGTTTGCGCATATACAGCGTATATGTAAAGTAGAGAACTTGGAAACTACAGCCTTTATTATTATTTTTAGAATAAAATGTTTGTAATCAAAGTTTAATAGTTTTGCTCAGCATCGTATACTTTATTAGCACAGGAGCTCATAATTTAAATAACATCACGAATTTTTGTAAGGTATTGGCGATAACCTTGGATAACCATTTTAAATATTTATGTTTGGCAATTAGAACCTTTAGTACTTCATCTTTTATAATCATAGTACTGCCTCTGCTTTTTTTTTCTGGAGAATATTTAAAGACTTTGTTACGAATAATCCCCGATAATGTCAGAATAATTTAAAAAAATACCTACTGGTTGTTGCAAAACTTATTTCTTTCAGAACTAGGCAAATGAACCTATTCTGTTTTTTTTTTTATTATTTATATATCACCAGTCAGTCACAGTCAATCACGATCATTTAAACACAATCAGTTCAGCAAAATTTCGCAAAGATTGCTGCCATTTGATAAAAACACTGACTGATTCTTTAATTTCTTTTCAATCCTTTCTTGTAGAATTTAGTAAAACAAAACGGCTTTTTTATTTTTGTTTTAGATGTTATTTCCAAACCATAAAGTTTAGTGGTTTTGCTCAGCGCCATCTACATTGTATTCGCAGGAGTTTTTAATTTAAATTGCACAAATAACCTTTGTAAGGATATTGGTGATAATATATTCATTGCCTCAAAGCGTTCTGCTTTGCAGAATTTTTGCCATCTTGGCCTATTTTTAGATATTTTCTGAGCATCGTTCCAACTGCGCTATTTTCTGATTCCATGTTCTGCTTGGTCTACTTCTATTTCTCCTCTTGCTCCAGCCGACCTCCCATATATCTTTTCCAGGGTTTGTGCTTCTCATTAGTGTAAGGTGCCAAAAACCAATGAAGTTTTAATGTTTAAATCACACTTCAAAAATAGTCTATTGAATAACAACTGTGATGACTTAAAATATCCGCAACCTTTTTTATGAGAAACTTCTCACTCTCTTGAAGATGGTTCTTGATTTACTCTTACTCTTGTATCTGCGAAAACTCTTCCTGGATATCTGCTTTCAGTCCTTATTATGTTGCTGGTGTTGGTGTGTATAATTTTGACTGCTTTCAATAGTCTTTTTAGTCCCTCTATTTTTCAAAGATGACCATGTCTGAAAAGTGTATCAAATGCTTTTTTCTAGGTGACTTGGACATGATTACACATCTTGCCGTTAAAGCTTAAAATTATGTCTGAAATTTGCCTTAAACAGAATATAAAGTTCTGGTTGCTCCTTCTCACCTGAAACATGCCTGATTTTCTTGGCGACTTGAATCTAAATTTATTTTTAATCGCTTCTCTATTATCCTTTCGTATATATTTCCTGCTACAAATAGCAATGTGATATCTCTGTAATTAGAGCATGTCGTACGGTCATCTTTTTTATGTACCTATAGGGAAGATAATTGCTAATTTCCCCCAGAAATTGTTTTCCTCTCCCAAGTTCAACTTATTACTCTAAATACCCTTATAGCATTCAATCCAATATTTCTATATTTCTGGCTTTACAATGTTGCAGGCTGCCTTTCCTCGTTTGAACTTTTCCACTCTTTCTGTAATCTCACTTAGTTCCATGGTTATTGTTGCTTCTTCAGTCTCTTCAGTCAAAAGTTCCTCTATGCCGGCTTCTCCATCTATTTCGGTCGGAAACAAATCACGGAAATATTCATACCATACATGCCTTATAGCCTTTTAGAATACGTCTTTCTTTATTCTTTATATGTATATTGGAAATGTGTTCCATCTGATTTCCGTCAGGTTTTCAAAGTCCTACATAAAACTATCGAATTTCTTGCTATATTTTCTACCTGCATTTCTCGTGAATTATATTGTTACCTGTTTCCAATATTTTTTATTTCCTTTTACTGCACTCTTAATTTCTTCACATCATGTATGTTTTGTGATTTTTACGTATTTTGTACTTCAGCATACCTTCCTTGCTGCCTTCACAAAGGTGTGCTTCCATACTTTCCATCACTAAACACCCTTATTCTGTCAGATATTTTTCTATTTTCTGTCGGTGTCTCTATTTTATGTCATCGTCTTGCAGTTTGTAACTTCTTATATTACATTTTTAAATTCCTTTCAGCCCCTTGCATCTTTATCATGTGTAGCTGCTAATAATATCTTAAAGTGTTTTACACCGTTATTAGTATTTGGAAGCACCTTATTTTCGGACTTATATATGGCCATATGTACAATACGCGTTACTTGACAGAAAAATCCAGAATCACATTTGTAATCAGCATTCAAAAAATAATCTAATCCTCATTGAGTGATGATTTTTCCTTGGAAACTAGTTTTGTTGGTAAAAATATTCCTATTAGTTTTGAGGAACAACAATGTTGTATACATTTAAGTGTAAACATGTTAGCTATCTTGCGAATACTACCGTTAATTTATTGCTAGTACTGCCTGAATATTTAAAAACAACTCGTTTCTTTGCAAATGTAGGACATTTTGAAATTTTCTATTTGAGCAGGAACACTTAATTGTTGTACATTGAAACATTTACAAAAGTTAAACAGTTTTACACTTTTAATGTAATTAACTTGAAATTTATTTGTTAACAGTTAGTATAAAAGATTTTCGTAATTATCCGTTAGATATATTACCCGAATGGATATTTCCGCGAAATTTTATTACATCAAGCAGTACACAGGAAGTACCGTATTGTACATGTCTACAATTGCCACACGTTGATAAACTACCCAAAAATATATTACCGTAATAATGTACCGAACAACTGTTGAAATACAACTGATGTTTTTATTTTTCAGAACCTGCTAATCAACTGTTGAAGACAATAACCATTGTCAAGACTGTGTCGAACTACACTATGTGTGCCTTTTACACGAAGAGCACTTAAAATTAAAGTTGCAGATAAGACCAGGATACAGGATACAAGACTGCATACATTTCCAAATGGATCACAACGAATATTATAGAGAAAATCGTGCTCTGAATCGCAGGACTTGCTGTGGATTTGTTGTTAAAGTGCGCTTTAAATTGAAGAATGACTATATACGGACTATGTTTATAGTTATTTGTATTATAGTTAGTTTTTGTGCAAATAGTATAAAGTGCAATAGACCGCCAAGGTTCCTGATGGATGGTCAAAGCGAAATAGTTTTAAGATTGAAGGAAGGCGAAGAAACACCTGTAGGTAAGTCGTGACTTCGGAAATAGTAGTGTCAATTTTTATTAATTGAATCATGAACATTAGATATACATATATACAGTTAATGTTTACCAAACAAGCATTTTTTGTTAGTTAAGTTAGATAGTAACAGCATTAAACAATAAGTCAAACTATGTCTAAAGAAAATTATATAATATTGAGTGCGTTTTCTTCTCTCTTAGTTTATTAATTAAAAACTGTTCTAAATTCTATAATGTGTTTTACATGGTCTTAGAAGATTCATCTTAATTTCATTCGTTTTTTTTTCTTCAAAACCTCATGCTAGAAACGTAGCTAAAGTTGTCCCCAAATGAGTTCTAAAATAAGACAAATAACTTCATCACTTTGTTTTTACCAGAACATCTAAATTTTATATAAAATTGAAGGTTCAGTTAGAAAGAACAGCATTAAACAATAATTCGGTCGACAGCAGCGCTACCGCCGCTGTTGAGGGTATAAAACCTGTGGTTTTGAAACTATGTTTAAAGGAAATTCTATGGTATCTTCAGCAACTTATCTTCTCCCATAATTTATTAATTAAAAACATCTAAATTTTAAAACGTGTTCTACACGGTCTTAGAATAATCTTAATTTCATCATTTTATTTTTTCAAACAAACTTCATGCTAGAAATGTAGCTAAAATTGCCACTAAATGAGTTCTAAACTTCATTACTTTGTTTTTCCCAGGGCATGTAGATTTTATATAAGATTGAAGGTTAAGTTAGAAAAGAACAGCGTTAAACAATAAGTCAAATTATGTTTAATGGATATTCTATAATATATTGAGCAACTTTTCGTCTCCCATAGTTTATTAATTAAAAGCTACTCTTCTATATTAAAAACATGTTCTACAAAGAAAGAAACTTCACGTTATAAATATAGCTGAAGTTGCCACCTAATGAGTTCTAAAATAAGATAATATAACTTCATTACTTTGTTTGTACAGTGAGATCGTAAATGGTTGACCGTGCCGCTTCATCGATATATTAACTTTAGCACGAGTTTGCCATAAGTTCATTGTTGTAGTATGAATATTTAGTTTGTACATAACTTCGCTAAAGTGGCTGTCAATCCAATATTCTGTCATTTATACATAATTGTCAGTCATATAAGCTTTTTGTCGATTCCTTTTCCCTTGGTTTACTGCGTTTAATTGAATATTAGAAAATGTCTTTCTCAATGCAATAAAAGACACATTTCGTTGTTACTCTAAGGTATTTTTTGTGTTTATAAAAATATCATATTCATTTTTGCTTAATTTTAAAAGTTGCCTTGAGTTCAACTATGCCATTTACGGAAGAATAAAATAAAGATTGACGGTGCCGCTTCATCGTCATGGTGTATTTGCCGCATATATCATATTCTGAATTGTATTTCGTCCGTGCGACATCTATTATTTTACGTATGAACTACTTTCAAGAATTTTTGTCGAGTTTGCTTGTTTTATTAAATAAGCCTCAACAATAATGTTGAGGTTTATTTTCGTAGCTATAAGAGAAGAAATGATCCAACATTTCTCTAAAGACAAAATGAAGGATCTTATTTTGAATATATGTTATAATTAGGGCGCGGACACGAACGGATAACAAGTGGCTGGAGAATTATAAAATACAAAATACCTTATTATTTGTTCATTTTCTCTTCTGTAAGACTTGTTCTCTTTGAATTAAGTACATTCTTCTAGATAGAAAATGTCCTTTCTACATCGCAACTGGTTATAAGTGCGTACTGGAAATATTCTTTAATTTTAGCGTATTTAGCATACACAATTGCCGCAATGTTATTAAATCTGAATTTCTATTAAAAACTGCGTCTAACTTTTGCCGAAGGCCACATCCGAAATCACTTGGAATATTTTTGAAATTATTAATAGACCACGTCTAATGTGGTTACTCCATCTTTTAATTTGAGATTTCGATTTTCAAAATATGTGATTAGTTTAGGCAAATTGCCAAAGTGTTCCTGAAGGAATAACAACTGATTTTTTAAATTTGGGATTTGTGTTAATTCCTTGCACTCAGAAATACTTCGAGCATCGTCATTTAAACATGTAACGAAATTTTGTAAACTAAGGAAATTCTCTGCATAAAAACTATTTCTATGTATGTTTTAGCAAAGCTAAGTGACGAACGTGCGATATTTTGGCATTCTGTAACGATATTTTACAGACTTTGTAATAAATTTCGGATCACTGACAATTCATTTTTATATCAGTAAAAGTAACATAACTAGATATTCTAGATCTAAATAAATGATAACTAAAAATGTACGCGTATGTTATTGAAACTAAACGAAATCCAGTGCACACTTACGTCTAGATAATTGGGAGAAGTCGATTCAATAAACCGGTATTAAACAGACTATTACAAAAATTACGAAGTACGCAATTAACAGTCAAAACAATGAAAAAACGAAACTAACGTAAGAATGAATGAAAATTTTATTTCTCTTGCTAAATATAAGGTAAATATAATAAATTTTAAAAACCCCTCACGCTCCTATCTACGCCGATGAAAAAAGGATTTTACTCATAAATTCCTTATTTTATGGGCATTTTTTGCTCTCATTCTCGGGCGTAAACAGATGTTGCAGTTCACCATATGAATTAGTGCTATTCAGTAAACGTGTGTTGTTTACATTATTTCTTTGCTCCGTTGTAACTTCGTTGTACTTTAAACCGGTCATGTCCGCGTCCTAGTTATAATATTTCTAAATATGTAATGTTATATGTAATATCGATCTTTGTGTTAAATTATTTTTAATAAAGATATGTATTATCAATTATTGAATGTATTTCTTGAGTTATTAAAACAAGTAAACTCGACAAAAATTCTTGAAAGTAGTTCATACGTAAAATAATTGATGTCGCACGGACGAAATACAATTCAGAATATGACATATGTGGCAAATACACCATGACTATGAAGCGGCACGGTCAACCTTTTACGATCTCTCAAAGAAAGTTCTATAATATTGAGCAACTTATTTCCTCCTATAATTTATTAATCAAGAAGAGTTTTAAATTCTAAAACGTGTTCTACACGGTAATAGAATCATCTTTATTTCATGCACTTTTTTCTTCAAACTTCATACTAAAAATGTAGCTGAAGTTCGCACCAAAACAATTCTAAAATAACTTCATTAATTTGCTTTACCAGAACATTTAAATTATACGTAAGATTAAATGTGAAGTTAGAAAAAACAGCGTCAAACAAAAACTCAAATTATGTTTAAAAGAAATTCTGTAATATTGAGCAACTTATCTTTTCCCATAGTTTATTAATTAAAAACATTTTTTTTATATTCTAAAACGTGTTCTACATGGTCTTAGAATCATCTAACATTCAATTTTTTCTTCAAACAAACTTCATTCTAGGAACGTATCTGAAGTTGCCACCAAATGAGTTATGAAATAAGAGAATATAACTTCATTGCATTCTTTCTATCAGGATATCTAAATTTGATTGAAAATTCTTCTTTCTACGAATATGTAAAATAGGATGAAATGGCACAGCATACATTGTATGTACCACAGCATACATTGTATGTACCACATGTACATTTTCAAGTCACAAATTAATATAAAAGAATCATTTCGATGCTATATAACTGTGTGTAATAGAATTACTCAGTTCATAAAATTGAAATGTTTATCTATACGTGTCTCGCATTCTGGAAGTTGTTCAAAAGCAACATAGAAATATGACGTTTCTTTACGCATCCCAAAGTCTGCGAAAAGAAGTTAAGGAAATTCTTCAACTTCTCTTCGAATTTGTTCACAATATATATTCTCTAGACAAATGCTTTATATAGAACACAGATATAGAAGGCACTGTCAATTTTTCTCTGGTTTTTATTAATCAACATTGATGTACTTTACCGGCGCATTACGCAAAATCACTCTATGTATTATATTTTGGCATTTAAACTGTAATGTATGATTTACAGTGATACCTCGAGATACGAGTTTAATTCGTTCCGTAACCTTGCTCGTATGTCAATTTGCTCGTATCTCAAAGCAATTTTCCCCATTGAAATTAATTTAAATGCCATTAATCCCTTCCAGCCGGATTAAAAAAAAGCTGTCCAATGCGGTTTGTTTCTTCCTCCCTTTCAGAATGCTGCGGAAATGAGTTAGGCAAGTGTCATTAAATAGCTCCGATGCACGACCAGTTGCAACTTTTTCGGGGTGTTTCTTTTCCACGAACTGTGAAATTCTCTCCCACATTCCCAAGATCTCTTTTTATCTCCCTTGTAGAGATAACCTCCTCCACCTCTGTCTCTTCCTCAAAACCAATTTATTGCAGAACCCCCGAAAGCTGCTGCGACTGTAACTCTTGTAATTCCTCGGTCGTCACTTCCTGAGAGTGCTCCTCGACGAGCTCGTTCACGTCTCTCTCATCCATCACCAGGCCCATGGATTTTCCCAGAGACTACAGACTCAGGCCACAGCTTCTTCCATGCAGAGGTCCTTCCAGTACTCTCGAAGGGTGAGGTTCGTGTTCTCTGTCACCTCCAAGCAGCGCCGGAACACGTGCTTAGTGTACAGCTTTTTAAAATTAGGAATCACCTGCTGATCCATGGGCTGCAGGATATGAGTGGAGCATTAGCATTGTCGAGGACGAGAAGAGCTTGCATGGGTAGGTTGTTTTCCTGTAGATATTTCTTAATAAAAGGGCCAAAAACCAGGTTTACCCACTGTACAAAGAACTGCCTAGTGACCGACCCATGCCTTCGGGTTTGCCCTTCACATAACTTGCAGTTTTTCTTTTGTGACTTAAAGGCTCTGGGGTTTTCCGAATGGTATACAAGCAGAGGCTTTATCTTGCAGTCGCCACTCGCATTGGCGCACAGTGCGAGAGTTAGTCTATCCTTCATGGGTTTGTGGTCTGGCATTATCTTCTCCTCTGCCGTTATGTAAGTCCTATTTTGGCTTCTATCAGTTCGGAAAAAGTTTTGGGACAATCCTCAGCTGCCTTCACATCCGAACTTGCTACCTCACCATGCCTGACAACGGAGTGAATGCCGGTCCTTTTCCTAAAGTTGTCAAACCAGCCTCGACTGGCTTTAAACGAGTCTTCCGATGCCTCGTCCGTGGAAGTGCGCGGGGTCTGATTCAGCAAATCACCGTAAATCGCTCGTGCCTTCTCGCATATGATACCCTGTGTTAAGGTATCGCCTTTAAGCTGCTTCTCCGTCACCCAAACCATCAGCCGTTTCTCCATCTTTTCATGGAGAGAGCTCCGGGGCTTTGAAATTATTGTAACGCCCTTAGCTGGCGTTATACCCTTCTGTTTAAGCACAGTGCATATCGTTGAAGCACTACGCCCGTACTGCCTCGCCAAGTCACCTACTCGCACACCTTGCTCATTTTTTTCTATGATTTGACGCTTTAATTCAATCATCTTCTGAGCACAGACCTTTCCTCTCACTTTCTTCGGACACATGGTTTTAGAAAGAAATGTGATAAAGTATGTAAATGCACAAAAAGCGCAAAGCCCTAAAAAACTTAGCAAAGATGCTTTGACAGCGAGGTAAACAAGCACACTGGCAGTAAATACGGCAGTAAACTGGGTGGGCCGTGTGCAGCGTCGCAGCTGGCCGTTCCTCGTATCTCAAATGTCGCTCGTATTTCAAAACAAAACTTCGCTCGCTCGGCAGCTTGTATCTCAAATAACTCGTATGTTAGGGCACTCGTATCTCGAGGTACCACTGTATTATAATTACACATTAAAATATACAAACTTTATAAAAAATGTTGATTTTCACAATTTTTCGGAAAAATGGTATTTTCTCAACGCTTCTAACACGTTACGTATTAAGAATACAAAAAAAAATTAAACAAAAATTCTTAGCAATCACGTCCTCTTCATTTTAAAAATAGATCAACCGTTGAGAAGTTATCGTATACCGAGATGGCACGTCGAGCCCCCCCCCCCTCCCAACAAAGTCAAAAACTTGAGCTTTTCATTAGAAACCAGACCTAAACAACATATTGCAAAATCCTTTAAGCCTCATTTTCTGCAAGGCAAAAATCTTTTGTGATTCCTACTACTGACAAACCTAGAAGCTTCCTGTGACGTTATCGACAGATGTAATTATTTATAAGCGAAGATAAAGTATCTCAATCTCAGTATTGTATTATTTAAAATAGAGACTCACAATTTACTAAATAGCTTAATGATAAAAAGATGTTTAGAATAAACATAAATATTATAAGCACATACGTTATATCGACGTATGTCATCAGAAAAGACAAAATGTGAAAGGGCTTTTAGACTAGAGAATTTATTACGCAACATGAAATTTTCATTAAGGATATATGCTGTAAAAATAAATATGTGTACTTTAGCAAATATATGTATTAAAAACTAATATAATAGTGTTTCACCTACTAGATATAACGGGAAAAAAATATTAAATACTTTTTTAAAATGTATTTTATTAAATGCTGTGGCTAAATGTCTACCGGCGGTCTTGCCCGTACAAATTGACAGTTCCGCCGACCGGCGGAATCTTTACGATTGTAACAACGTGCCCACCAAAGGCAGTATTTTGTGTACAAACGGCGGAATGGGCATATTTGTTTCGTCGATTTCCGCCGGTCGGCAGTATATTACTCTACTACATAAAAATTCCGTCGTTATCGTAACGGTCATGATCATAACCTAGTTTTACTTATTAATGTGCGTGTGAATCTGCTTATTTATTAAAATTGGCAAATACAGATGATATAAATTGTACTTCGTATTATTATGAGTTTTAATTGTATTTGAATTATTATTGTTATACTTTTAATTCAGTTAAAATAAGGTTTGTAATAATTAGTAAGCAAAGCATCTATTAAAATACGCAAATAACCACTGAAACAAAATTCTATTTTACATAAGTTTGTGATTAATTAACGGCTTTGAAATGTGTTCCTTATATGTGAAGTATTATTTATGTGTCAAACTGTCAAAATTAAGTGTTGTAATTAGTAGAAAATAAATTTATTAGGATACATTTAAAAATTATACTTTTTCTTATTATACCAGTAATTGACTTCTAAGAAATATGTTTATTTATATTTTAATTATTCATTATATTTTTTATTATCAAATGAAGAGTTGCTGTAATTAATAGGAAATATATTATTAAAATCTATTTGTATAATAATTTGTATGTAATTTGTAGAAAGAAAGCAATCAATATTTAGTAAGTTATTAGTAGTGGTTATTGCTGAAGTAATAAAACGAGTATTTCTTGATACAAGAGAGTAATACAAAAAGTGTATGTCACATACAATTATATTATAAAATATTTACAAACATGTGTTTTATAGCATACCATTCCTTTTTTAAAAGCATTAACAAAGATTGAGATGTTAGAACAACTTTCTTAAACGTATGTGCATTTCGAATTTTTTATATAAAAACTGTCCCATATTTAAATGGTTTAATCTTCTTTATACATCCGTGAGTGTTATTAACATAACGAAAAGAATTATATGCAAGTATACTGATCTATGCAAATTAGGGAAAATTGAAGCATATTTTACTTTACTTGCTATTCGATCCTTGTAACTTTCAAATTAGTATAATAAATAACAGTTTTTATATGATAGCTTATGGAGAGGCTGTAGTAAAAGTAGTGTAAAATTATCTCATAACAACGAGTCAATAATGACAGTTATTATTCCCAACTCAGCTCGAGGGAATAATAGTCATTATTGCGAGTTAGTATACACTACTTTATCGACGACTAACTGAAAATTACTAAAAAAAATCAAAATAAGTAAACGAAAATGTCAGATTACTATATCAATATGATGTTTGATGGTTATGTAGTCAGTAAAATGGCCGGACTTGTCTATCGTTACTATGACAACGTTAGGAACGTTATGTTCTTATTGGCGGAATGCAGTGAATAATGGTAACGTTATGGCCCATTATATGTTCTTATTGGCGGAATGCAGTGAATAATGGTAACGTTATGGCCCATTATTCACTGGTCGCATTTCATTATTCCCTACGGGTATTATGAGTGTTATTATTAGCCAATATTGATTAATATAATACATACTTTATTGTTTAGTCGTCGATAATAGTTATTTATGTAACAAGTCAGTAAAGTGATACTTTATCGAACGAGTCTGATTTACGAGCCAAGCGAGTGAAGCGAGCGCGGCGAGTAACAGACGAGTTCGGTAAAGGTACTTTACTGACGTGGTGCATACAAAATTTTATCGCCAACCGTGAAAATTGTTAATTTAAGAAATAAAGATATAATAACTTATGACAGTTTATGACAGTGACAAACGATTTATTTTTAAAGTCATCAGTCATGGCTACGCTGACAGATATTAGCGGCAGGTAAAGTACTTTATTGTACAGTACGATAAAGTGTTTATTTACCTCCGTAAAACGCTATGGTAACGCATCACTTTACTGACGGTTGGCGATAAACGATATTACCGTTGTTATAAAGTAAGTTCCCAGTTATAAATGGTCATAAAGTAGGCACATTTTAAATATGTACAAAAATAAAGGCACTAACTTGTTCATAAAGAAACGGGATTTTATTATAACAAGAAGACATAGGAAAAAGTTCAATATGACCGCCACCGTGTTGTTTAATAAGTATTAGGTCATTCTTCTATAGTATAAACGGCATTAGAAAGCACATTCCTAGGGTATGTTTTCAATGACATCTGATATCGATTCCTCACGAGAAGTCGGTCTTCTAAGAAATACCCTTTCTTTGAGCTAACCCCATAACCAATAATCAGTCGCATTTGTGCCTGGTGACCTAGCAATCCAAGTGTTTGGAAAATGCCGACTAATTACTCCATTATCAAATGTGTTACTTAATAGTATTTTTACGGTATTTTGTATGCAAGGTGGAACTCAGTCTTATATATAAATAATATTTTCAGTATCATGATTCCTCTGTAATGCTGGTATTACGAAGTCTTACAACATTCGAAAATAACGCTGTCCTTTTGCCGTTACTTTTTCAATTGTTCCATTTCCTTATATAAATAATGATCCTATTATAAAATTTGATGTAACACCACACTAGACAGTAACCTTGCCATCATGGAATACTAGTTGAACAATTGTATTTGGATTATTATTCGCCAATATCCAGCAATTGTGTGTGTTAACTCAAAATGTGCCTCATCTGTCTACAAAATTTTGTCCAAACATTCACCGTTATTTTGCATTTCTGTTAACATTTACGGAACAAAAGTTACGCGAATCAGCTTATCCTCCTTCTTTGAGTTCTAGTAACATTTTCATTTTATAAGGCTGTCTTCTCATAATTCGTTACACTGTAGAGTAGCTTGTAACTTCATTTACCGCATTATTAACTAATTTCGGTTTACCTTATCGTTTTTGATCGGTATCTGTACCAGTTGCCTGAAATTTGCTCGCAAACTTACGAAATGATTTTACATTTCGAAAACCACCTAACGTACGAAATCTTGTAAATGCATTCAAATATATTGTCTATTGCATTCATAATAACTAGGGAGCGGACATGACCAGTTTAAACTACGACGAAGCTACAATGGAGCAAAGAAATAATGTTAACAACACCCACTTACTGAATAGCACTAATTCATATGGTAAACTGCAACATCTGTTTACGCCCGAGAAGTGCCCGAGAATGAGAGCAAAAAATAAGGAGTTTATGAGTAAAATCCTTTTTACATCGGCGTAGATAGGAGCGTGGGGGGTTTTTTAAATTTATTATATTTACCATATATTTCGCAAGAGAAATAATCTAAAAATATGTATATACTTACTGTTATTTAGTTTCAATAACATACGCGTACATTTTTAGTTATCATTTATTTAGATCTAGAACGTTGTTTATGTTACTTTTTCTGATATGAAAATGAATTGTCAGTGATTCCGAAATTTATTACAAAGTCTGTAAAAAATCGTTACAGAATGCCAAAATATCGCACGTTCGTCACTTAGCTTTGCTAAAACATACACTGAAATAGTTTTTATGCAGAGAATTTCGATAGTTTACAAAATTTCGTTACATGTTTAAATGACGATGCTCGAAGTATTTCTGGGTGCAAAGAACTAACACAAATCCCAAATTTAAAAAATCGGTTGTTATTCCTTCAGGAACACTTTGGAAATTTGCCTAAACTAATTACATATTTTGAAAATCGAAATCTCAACTTAAAATATGAATTAACCACATTAGATGTGGGCTATTAATAATTTCAAAAGTATTCCAAGTGATTTCGGATGTGGCCTTCGGCAAAAGTTAGACGCGGTTTTTAATAGAAATCCAGATTTAATAAAACTGCGGCAATTGTGTATGCTAAATACGCTGAAATAAAAGAATATTTCCAGTACGCACCTATAACCAGTTGCGATGTAGAAAGGACGTTTTCTATCTACAAGGATGTACTTAATTTAAAGAAAACATGTCTTACCGAAAATTAACAATAATAGTCAAAATAAGAACAAATTAGAAACAATTAACAAACGACAGATTACTGGCAATCTCCCGAGTTGAAATAAGCGGATTCTGCTGCACAGTGAGACGAACATTTATTTAAACATTTTCCCAAAATTGTCGCTGTTCTTGCTTCGGGTATTCAAAAGCACCATAGCGCCTCAAATTTTCTTCAAGCCGTCTAAATTGACGGGGGTTAGAACCTCTATATTCGGAAAACGGTCACCATAAAGCCGGGAGGGCCGGTTGATTTTGATTTTTATTATATTCGACGTAAATTCCAAACATACACATATCGGCGAGATAATTATTGTTCATGGTTGCGGTGGTATCGTTATTCTACAAGAAATAATGCTTTAAAATTGCAAGGCACATTAATTTTCGATTGAAAGACGTTTCAATGACATGTTTGTCGCGATTCTTTTTTGTCAGGGCGCAAAATTTCATAGTAAGCTGATAGAGGTTGCAGATAAATCATTTTTTTTTTAATTAAATATCAACCAAATGGTAACTAAATGAACTAGATTCAGAAAAAAAATTATCTACAGACTAAAGGAAAGAAAAATGAGGTGTGGCCACCACACGACTTTCTTATACGTATGAGCGTTTCAAACTATACAATTTTAAGATTTTTTTTATACAAAAATTATTCAAAATCCTATTCTAAGTACTTTCATTCTCTTAATAAATCGCTATAGAATGCATACTTTGCAAGATATTCGAAAAAAAGTGCTACTCGCTAAGAGCAAAAGTGCTACTTCCGGTCCGAATTTTGAAATTTCATGTATACATTGCAAATCCAACTCTAAATACTTTTGTACTCTTAATGAATATATATAGAATGCATAATTTACGACATATTTGCAAAAAATCGCTATTCGGTAAGAGTAAAAGTGGTACTTCCGGTCCGAATTTTGAAATTTTTTTTATACAAAAGATACTTAAAATTATCATCTAAATACTTTTATACTCGTAATGTACCTGCCTAGAAAGCATGACTTGCGAGACATTCGCAAAAAGCTGATTTTCGGTAAGACCTACTTCCGGTAGGAATTTCAAAAAACTTTTTTAAGACAATTTGTCTCAAATTTAATTTTGAGTACATTTGAATTCTTTATAAATTTGTTTAAACTTAGTAATTAACGAAAAATTTGCAAAATTCGATTTTTTCACCGAAGTATACTACTACTTCCGGTCTGCCGATTTTACTGAAACACTAACCAGATCTCAAGAGGGAGATTATATACGTAAATACAAAATTTGGAACAGATATCTACAGCAGTTTGACCGCTATCGTGGACACACACAGACAGACACACAAACATTTTTTAAAAACCACTTTTTTGGTATCAGGGGACTTCAAAACGTGGACATCTGCAAAAATCTCGAGGTCGAAAATCTTCGTCATCACAATACTTCCCTATATATATATAGTGGTTTTTAAAAAATGTTACGAGATGGGCCGTTTTTTATCAAACAGCCTGTATAATATACCAAAGGTTGATATTGGTAAAATAGCCTAATAATTTTCTTTCGAATTCTTCGCCCTGTTAATAAATGTCTTTGTCTGTATGCAGTCTGCAATGCAGATCCACGAACACTTTAGTAAATAAAACTAGGTTATGATCATGACCGTTACAACAACGGCGGAATTTTCATGGAAGTATAGTAACATGCCATCGACGGGCGAACATAGACAGAACAAATACGTTCATCCCGCCCTGTCTGCACATAACACTGCCTTTGTCGGCGGACACGTTACTACAATCGTAAAGATTCCGCCGGCCGACATAACTCTTACTTTATACGGGCAGACCGCCGCAGACATTTAACCACAGCATTTATTAAAAGTAAATATGAAAAATGAAAGTAAAGTGTTGTGTATACGGAATATTCCTTAATTTATAAAATCTTTAGTCATGCATACATGTGTCGATTTAATTCCACATTAATTTAATGATATTAGTCGTGAGTCGAAAAACCATTTTGGTAAAAGGAAAACTTCGATCGTCATCATTCAAAATAAAGAAAACCTCATACACAAAAGTATATATATTGTGATATTCAACGTAATTTACTTTAATAGAAATATGTATATTTTACTATTATAGTGTATGATATACTATAATGAATATAAATTCAAATTATTGATTCCAAACGGTAAAAAAGTATTGTGAGATTGATTTTTTTTTACAATTCTCTTCAGGAACTTCGTTTAAATATTTTCAGATTCATCAAAACAAGAAAGTAAATCATGTATCATTTGCGAATATAATTTCTCGAACTCTACTGTTATCTCAAACTAATTCTGTTTATCGACGACTAAATAATAAAGTAGGCATTATATTAATCACTATTGGTTAATAATAACACTCATAATACCCGAAGGGAATAATGAAATGCGACCCGGGAATAATGAGACATAACGTTACCATTATTCCCTGCATTCCGCCAATAAGAACATAACGTTCCCAACGTTGTCGTAGTAACGATAGACAAGTCCGGCCATTTTACTACCTGTCTAACCGTCAAACGTCATACTGATATAGTAATCTGACATTTTCGCTTAATTATTTTGATTTCTTTTAGTAATTTTCAGTTAGTCGTCGATAAAGTAGTGTATGTATACTAACTCGCAATAATGACTATTATTCCCTCGAGCCGAGTTACTCCCTCGCCGCTTCGCGGCTCGATTCGTAAATTCAGCTCTCGGGAATAATAACTGTCATTATTGCCTCGTTGTATAAACTACTATTATGTTAAATTGTTATTTTAAAATGTAATATAATAAATAACTGTTTCAGGTACATTAATATACAAGTTAAAAGGTTTCGATCCTGACGACGACACATTAAGTTTCGGTATCAGAGCTCAGCCCGGCAGCAATGTTATTAGAATCGAAAGCATTTCAGCAACGGAAGCCAACATATATCTCAACCACGAGCTCGACAGAGAAGTATTTGATGAATACCAAACACACTAATTTTGTCCTAATTTTTTTTTTTTTTTCACTTAACAGACGCAAGACGAGTATGCTCTAGTCCTTACTTTAACCGACGGTAGGTTAGGATTTGGCAATTATATTACCCAAAGTCTTTTAATATTAGTAGAAGATGTGAATGACAACGTGCCCATTTTCAAACCGTTTCAACCGTCAATAACCATACGAGAGAACTCTTTACCTGGAGTAGTCACTACTTTGGAAGCGACGGATGCAGATGAAGGTGCTTACGGACAAGTCGTGTACCATTTGCAGCAAGTCGATACCAAAGAAGCAATGTTCGCAGTTAGTACTAGCATGGGGAAAGCCATAATTAAATTAGTAGGTGAGATAAATTTGAAATGAGAACGAGTTCGATATAGGGCGGTTTTATGTGGTGGTGGAGAAATGCTAGCTCTAAACCTCGTGGAAAGGTTATGAACATCCGTTCTGAAGGTGAACTTTTGATATAAATATGGCGGTGCTTTCATTGTAATAATTTTGTTATACAAAGTCAAGCACCGAAGCTCCCTTCTATTATACATATTCAGCCAACATGCAGAGCGTTTGTGCCAGATGTGGACAAACTTCCGTATGCCATATAGGAATGAAGCAGGCGTATTGAACTTTTTGTATAGGGTTTTGCGTTAACCTGTCTAAAGCCGAGTGATAAACTGGAATACAGTATCAAAAGTGAGAGAGAATAAAAATACCGCAAAAGTTTTTCTTGATGGTTGCGTTGAATGCATGTCTGTAACGATACAATTTCTTCAAATTTAGATAAGCACAGCGAATAGAGCCATAGACTTGTTGTCTTCCCCATCTCCAGTAATAAGCTAGATACTCATAATGAATCAACCTGTATAGAAAAGCAACATTTTTTTGAAACTGTACCTATACTAATAACAATACTAATTTCACTGCAATTTAATAATTATTCTTACGCACTTTCAGGTCAATTAGATTACGAAAAGCAAACTTTGCATCAAGTAAGAATTCTAGCAGTAGATAGAGCTAAACAAGGTAGGATAAACACAGGTACTGCTGCGATCTTAATTAAGGTGGAAGATGTTGAAGATCAACCACCAGAATTCGTAAGGGTACAGCCAGTGGCGAGAATAGCTGAAGATGCACCAATAGGAACCCATATAATGCAAGGTTTAGCCGTTTCACAACCATAATAACTCGGTTAATACTTATACATGGACGTATTTTTTCAGTGAAAGCAATAGATGGCGACAGAGGTATAAACAACCCGATTTCATATTCGATTTCGACGAATTCAATTTTCAACGAACCAATTCTATTCAATATAGACAAAGCAACGGGTGTTATTTCAACGAGAAGGATGCTTGACAGAGAAGCGATATCAACGAGCTCGGCGGCTTACATTTTGCAAATTTCTGTAGATATAAAATTATTATTAAGGTCGGAAAATATATTTTGTAACGTGTACTTATATTTTCAGGCAACGGAAATTGCTAGCAAAATATATCCGCCGCCAAGCGCTCAAACAGAAGTCACAATTATGATAACAGACGTAAATGATGAGACTCCCACATTTCGAAGTGCAAGTTATGAATGCGAAATTGCTGAAAACGCAGCTGTAAATACTCCAGTTACCTTTCTAGGCAAAGCTATACCAGAAGTATTTGATTACGATCAGGTAAATATACCTACAGCCACTACAGGGTTGTTTAAAAAATATTTCTATTATTTTGTAATGGAGTACATTTAGAAAATTTTTTATAGATGTGGCCCAAAAATTATGGGTACGATCTTTCTTTTGTCTTCGATGAAGACCTTAACTCTGAATTTGCGCACTGTTTAAATTACTCCGCCATCTTGGATTATTTTTTTTTAATTACTCATTACTAGCGTTCTAATTATCCTACAGCAACCAAACCAAATTCGTTAGACTCGTCAAGATTGACTCTTTGATTAAGTTCATATCAAAATAAACTCTCCGATGTACTGTAAACAAGTTATCAGCGTCCAAAGTTGAAAACACTTTGCCCAAAGTGCTTTCGTCCAGATTCTCCACGCGAAGCCTTTTTTCAGTGCATCTGAGACGCCCAACAATACTAAACTATTTAAGCAAGATTTTATTTCCAGTATTTAAAAAAAAAATCACCATGATCGGTTGATTTTCCGCCTGTCAATCCATGCTCAAAGTTGCGCTTGCTATTTTGAAGTCTTCACAACTAACACGGCATGCTCTGGCGCGTTGGCAGTTCTCGCTGCATTTATCGCTTTTCTAACTAATAAAACAATAATTTATAATAATGTATTCATTTGCAGTTGCTATGTTCATAATTTTGTTTGTCGTCGTAGGTTATCGGGGTTAATTCTCACGCCCTTCTTTTCACCGATTTCGTCGCTGTTCGCATAGGTATGTACCATTGTATGGAGGTCGTCGTTATCTTCTTCATCGTCATCATCCGCGTCTTCTGCGTCTTTGTTTATGTTTGTGCAGGTTTCACCACAGCAATCCTGCATAGGATTGAACATTTCAATCCTGCTTTTCCACATCCACTACTGTTACCGCATTTTGTTGTGCATCCACAGAAAATGATGTCCAATAGAACACGTGGAATAGGTTCTTGTTCGCTAGTCAAAGGCTCTGAACCACTTTTGCCAGCCCCAATTGAGCGCATTTTTCTCTTCTCGAAGCCTATTCTGAACCAGGCGATATGTGGGATAACTGATGATTTGGTAAAGAGCATATCTTCTATGGTTACAACTTAGCTAAAAACACATTGGTTTTACCACAGCAAATCTTGCATAGAATTGAACATTTCAATCGTACCTTTCGACATCCACTAGTGTTACCGCATTTTGTTGTGCATCCACAGGAAATGATGTCCAATAGAACACGTGGAATTGCTTCTTGTTCGCTAGTCACTGTCTCCAAACCACTTTTTCCAACCCCAATCGAGCGCATTTTTCTCTTCTCGAAGCCACTTCTGAACCTGGTGATATGTGGGCTAACTGGTGATTTGGTGAAAGGCATATCTTCTAAGGTTACAACTTAGCCAAAAACACACTGGTTTTACCACAGCAAATCTTGCATAGGATTGAACATTTCAATCCTGCTTTTCCACATCCACTACTGTTACCGCATTTTGTTGTGCATCCACAGAAAATGATGTCCAATAGAACACGAGGAATAGGTTCTTGTTCGCTAGTCAAAGGCTCTGAACCACTTTTGCTAGCCCCAATTGAGCGCATTTTTCTCTTCTCGAAGCCTATTCTGAACCAGGCGATATGTGGGATAACTGATGATTTGGTAAAGAGCATATCTTCTATGGTTACAACTTAGCTAAAAACACATTGGTTTTACCACAGCAAATCTTGCATAGAATTGAATATTTCAATCCTACCTTTCGACATCCACTAGTGTTACCGCATTTTGTTGTGCATCCACAGGAAATGATGTCCAATAGAACACGTGGAATTGCTTCTTGTTCGCTAGTCACTGTCTCCAAACCACTTTTTCCAACCCCAATCGAGCGCATTTTTCTCTTCTCGAAGCCACTTCTGAAGCTGGTGATATGTGGGCTAACTGGTGATTTGGTGAAAGGCATATCTTCTAAGGTTACAACTTAGCCAAAAACACATTGGTTTTACCGCAGCAAATCTTGCATAGAATTGAACATTTCAATCCTGCCTTTCGACATCCACTAGTGTTACCGCATTTTGTTGTGCATCCACAGAAAATGATGTCCAATAGAACACGAGGAATAGGTTCTTGTTCGCTAGTCAAAGGCTCTGAACCACTTTTGCCAGCCCCAATTGAGCGCATTTTTCTCTTCTCGAAGCCTATTCTGAACCAGGCGATATGTGGGATAACTGATGATTTGGTAAAGAGCATATCTTCTATGGTTACAACTTAGCTAAAAACACATTGGTTTTACCACAGCAAATCTTGCATAGAATTGAACATTTCAATCCTACCTTTCGACATCCACTAGCGTTACTGCATTTTGTTGTGCATCCACAGGAAATGATGACCAAAGAAACACGTGGAATTGGTTCTTGTTCGTTAGTCACTGTCTCCAAACCACTTTTTCCAACCCCAATCGAGCGCATTTTTCTCTTCTCCAAGCCACTTCTAAACCTGGTGATATGTGGGCTAACTGGTGATTTGGTGAAAGGCATATCTTCTAAGGTTACAACTTGGCCAAAAACACACTGGTTTTACCACAGCAAATCTTGCATAGAATTGAACATTTCAATCCTGCCTTTCAACATCCACTAGTGTTACCGCATTTTGTTGTGCATCCACAGAAAATGATGTCCAATAGAACACGAGGAATAGGTTCTTGTTCGCTAGTCAAAGGCTCTGAACCACTTTTGCCAGCCCCAATTGAGCGCATTTTTCTCTTCTCGAAGCCTATTCTGAACCAGGCGATATGTGGAATAATTGATGATTTGGTAAAGAGCATATCTTCTATGGTTACAACTCCGCTAAAAACACATTAGTTTTACCACAGCAAATCTTGCATAGAATTGAACATTTCAATCCTACCTTTCGACATCCACTAGTGTTACCGCATTTTGTTGTGCATCCACAGAAAATGATGTCCAATAGAACACGTGGAATAGGTTCTTGTTCGCTAGTCAAAGGCTCTGAACCACTTTTGCCAGCCCTAATTGAGCGCATTTTTCTCTTCTCGAAGCCTGTTCTGAACCAGGCGATATGTGGGATAACTGATGATTTGGTAAAGAGTATATCTTCTATGGTTACAACTTAGCTAAACACACATTGGTTTTACCACAGCAAATCTTGCATAGAATTCAACATTTCAATCCTACCTTTCGACATCCACTAGTGTTACCGCATTTTGTTGTGCATCCACAGAAAATGATGTCCAATAGAACACGTGGAATAGGTTCTTGTTCGCTAGTCAAAGGCTCTGAACCACTTTTGCCAGCCCCAATTGAGCGCATTTTTCTCTTCTCGAAGCCTATTCTGAACCAGACGTATGTGGGATAACTGATGATTTGGTAAAGAGCATATCTTCTATGGTTACAACTTAGCTAAAAGCACATTGGTTCTACCACAGCAAATCTTGCATAGAATTGAACATTTCAATCCTGCCTTTCGACATCCACTAGTGTTACCGCATTTTGTTGTGCATCCACAGAAAATGATGTCCAATAGAACACGAGGAATAGGTTCTTGTTCGCTAGTCAAAGGCTCTGAACCACTTTTGCCAGCCCCAATTGAGCGCATTTTTCTCTTCTCAAAGCCTATTCTGAACCAGGCGATATGTGGGATAACTGATGATTTGGTAAAGAGCATATCTTCTATGGTTACAACTTAGCTAAAAACACATTGGTTTTACCACAGCAAATCTTGCATAGAATTGAACATTTCAATCCTACCTTTCGACATCCACTAGTGTTATCGCATTTTGTTGTGCATCCACAGGAAATGATGTCCAAAAGAACACGCGGAATTGCTTCTTGTTCGCTAGTCACTGTCTCCAAACCACTTTTTCCAACCCCAATCGAGCGCATTTTTCTCTTCTCGAAGCCACTTCTGAACCTGGTGATATGTGGGCTAACTGGTGATTTGGTGAAAGGCATATCTTCTAAGGTTACAACTTAGCCAAAAACACACTGGTTTTACCACAGCAAATCTTGCCTAGAATTGAACATTTTAATCCTGCCTTTCGACATCCACTAGTGTTACCGCATTTTGTTGTGCATCCACAGAAAATGATGTCCAATAGAACACGAGGAATAGGTTCTTGTTCGCTAGTCAAAGGCTCTGAACCACTTTTGCCAGCCCCAATTGAGCGCATTTTTCTCTTCTCGAAGCCTATTCTGAACCAGGCGATATGTGGGATAACTGATGATTTGGTAAAGAGCATATCTTCTATGGTTACAACTTCGCTAAAAACACATTAGTTTTACCACAGCAAATCTTGCATAGAATTGAACATTTCAATCCTACCTTTCGACATCCACTAGTGTTACCGCATTTTGTTGTGCATCCGCAGGAAATGATGTCCAATAGAACACGTGGAATTGGTTCTTGTTCGCTAGTCACTGGCTCTGAAACACTTTTCCCAGCCCCAATCGAGCGCATTTTTCTCTTCTCGAAGCCACTTCTGAACCTGGTGATATGTGGGATAACTGGTTATTTGGTGAAGAGCATATCTTCTAAGGTTACAACTTAGCCAAAAACACATTGGTTTTACCACAGCAAATCTTGCATAGAATTGAACATTTCAATCCTGCCTTTCGACATCCACTAGAGTTACTGCATTTTTTGTGCATCCACAGGAAATGATGCCCAATAGAACACGTGGAATTGGTTCTTGTTCGCTAGTCAAAGGCTCTGAACCACTTTTGCCAGCCCCAATTGAGCGCATTTTTCTCTTCTCGAAGCCTATTCTGAACCAGGCGATATGTGGGATAACTGATGATTTGGTAAAGAGCATATCTTATATGGTTACAACTTAGCTAAAAACACATTGGTTTTACCACAGCAAATCTTGCATAGAATTGAACATTTCAATCCTACCTTTCGACATCCACTAGTGTTACCGCATTTTGTTGTGCATCCACAGAAAATGATGTCCAATAGAACACGAGGAATAGGTTCTTGTTCGCTAGTCAAAGGCTCTGAACCACTTTTGCCAGCCCCAATTGAGCGCATTTTTCTCTTCTCGAAGCCTATTCTGAACCAGGCGATATGTGGGATAACTGATGATTTGGTAAAGAGCATATCTTCTATGGTTACAACTTAGCTAAAAACACATTGGTTTTACCACAGCAAATCTTGCATAGAATTGAACATTTCAATCCTACCTTTCGACATCCACTAGTGTTATCGCATTTTGTTGTGCATCCACAGGAAATGATGTCCAAAAGAACACGCGGAATTGCTTCTTGTTCGCTAGTCACTGTCTCCAAACCACTTTTTCCAACCCCAATCGAGCGCATTTTTCTCTTCACGAAGCCACTTCTGAACCTGGTGATATGTGGGCTAACTGGTGATTTGGTGAAAGGCATATCTTCTAAGGTTACAACTTAGCCAAAAACACACTGGTTTTACCACAGCAAATCTTGCATAGAATTGAACATTTCAATCCTGCCTTTCGACATCCACTAGTGTTACCGCATTTTGTTGTGCATCCACAGGAATTGATATCCAATAGAACACGTGGAGTAGGTTCTTGTTCGCTAGTCACTAGCTCTGAACCACTTTTTCCAGCCCCAATCGTGCGCATTTTTCTCTTCTCGAAGCCTATTCTGAACCAGGTGATATGTGGGATAACTGGTTATTTGGTGAAGAGCATATCTTCTAAGGTTACAACTTAGCCAAAAACACATTGGTTTTACCACAGCAAATCTTGCATAGAATTGAACATTTCAATCCTGCCTTTCGACATCCACTAGAGTTACTGCATTTTTTGTGCATCCACAGGAAATGATGCCCAATAGAACACGTGGAATTGGTTCTTGTTCGCTAGTCAAAGGCTCTGAACCACTTTTGCCAGCCCCAATTGAGCGCATTTTTCTCTTCTCGAAGCCTATTCTGAACCAGACGATATGTGGGATAACTGATGATTTGGTAAAGAGCATATCTTATATGGTTACAACTTAGCTAAAAACACATTGGTTTTACCACAGCAAATCTTGCATAGAATTGAACATTTCAATCCTACCTTTCGACATCCACTAGTGTTACCGCATTTTGTTGTGCATCCACAGAAAATGATGTCCAATAGAACACGAGGAATAGGTTCTTGTTCGCTAGTCAAAGGCTCTGAACCACTTTTGCCAGCCCCAATTGAGCGCATTTTTCTCTTCTCGAAGCCTATTCTGAACCAGGCGATATGTGGGATAACTGATGATTTGGTAAAGAGCATATCTTCTATGGTTACAACTTAGCTAAAAACACATTGGTTTTACCACAGCAAATCTTGCATAGAATTGAATATTTCAATCCTACCTTTCGACATCCACTAGTGTTATCGCATTTTGTTGTGCATCCACAGGAAATGATGTCCAAAAGAACACGCGGAATTGCTTCTTGTCCGCTAGTCACTGTCTCCAAACCACTTTTTCCAACCCCAATCGAGCGCATTTTTCTCTTCTCGAAGCCACTTCTGAACCTGGTGATATGTGGGCTAACTGGTGATTTGGTGAAAGGCATATCTTCTAAGGTTACAACTTAGCCAAAAACACATTGGTTTTACCACAGCAAATCTTGCATAGAATTGAACATTTCAATCCTGCCTTTCGACATCCACTAGTGTTACCGCATTTTGTTGTGCATCCACAGAAAATGATGTCCAATAGAACACGAGGAATAGGTTCTTGTTCGCTAGTCAAAGGCTCTGAACCACTTTTTCCAGCCCCAATCGTGCGCATTTTTCTCTTCTCGAAGCCACTTCTGAACCTGGTGATATGTGGGATAACTGGTTATTTGGTGAAGAGCATATCTTCTAAGGTTACAACTTAGCCAAAAACACATTGGCTTTACCACAGCAAATCTTGAATAGAATTGAACATTTCAATCCTGCCTTTCGACATCCACTAGTGTTACCGCATTTTGTTGTGCATCCACAGAAAATGATGTCCAATAGAACACGAGGAATAGGTTCTTGTTCGCTAGTCAAAGGCTCTGAACCACTTTTTCCAGCCCCAATCGAGCGCATTTTTCTCTTCTCGAAGCCACTTCTGAACCTGGTGATATGTGGGATAACTGGTTATTTGGTGAAGAGCATATCTTCTAAGGTTACAACTTAGCCAAAAACACATTGGCTTTACCACAGCAAATCTTGAATAGAATTGAACATTTCAATCCTGCCTTTCGACATCCACTAGTGTTACCGCATTTTGTTGTGCATCCACAGAAAATGATGTCCAATAGAACACGAGGAATAGGTTCTTGTTCGCTAGTCAAAGGCTCTGAACCACTTTTTCCAGCCCCAATCGAGCGCATTTTTCTCTTCTCGAAGCCACTTCTGAACCTGGTGATATGTGGGATAACTGGTTATTTGGTGAAGAGCATATCTTCTAAGGTTACAACTTAGCCAAAAACACATTGGCTTTACCACAGCAAATCTTGAATAGAATTGAACATTTCAATCCTGCCTTTCGACATCCACTAGTGTTACTGCATTTTTTATGCATCCACAGGAAATGATGTCCAATAGAACACGTGGAATTGGTTCTTGTTCGCTAGTCACTGGCTCTGAAACACTTTTTCCAGCCCCAATCGAGCGCATTTTTCTCTTCTCGAAGCCACTTCTGAACCTGGTGATATGTGGGATAACTGGTTATTTGGTGAAGAGCATATCTTCTAAGGTTACAACTTAGCCAAAAACACATTGGCTTTACCACAGCAAATCTTGAATAGAATTGAACATTTCAATCCTGCCTTTCGACATCCACTAGTGTTACCGCATTTTGTTGTGCATCCACAGAAAATGATGTCCAATAGAACACGAGGAATAGGTTCTTGTTCGCTAGTCAAAGGCTCTGAACCACTTTTTCCAGCCCCAATCGAGCGCATTTTTCTCTTCTCGAAGCCACTTCTGAACCTGGTGATATGTGGGATAACTGGTTATTTGGTGAAGAGCATATCTTCTAAGGTTACAACTTAGCCAAAAACACATTGGCTTTACCACAGCAAATCTTGAATAGAATTGAACATTTCAATCCTGCCTTTCGACATCCACTAGTGTTACCGCATTTTGTTGTGCATCCACAGAAAATGATGTCCAATAGAACACGAGGAATAGGTTCTTGTTCGCTAGTCAAAGGCTCTGAACCACTTTTTCCAGCCCCAATCGAGCGCATTTTTCTCTTCTCGAAGCCACTTCTGAACCTGGTGATATGTGGGATAACTGGTTATTTGGTGAAGAGCATATCTTCTAAGGTTACAACTTAGCCAAAAACACATTGGCTTTACCACAGCAAATCTTGAATAGAATTGAACATTTCAATCCTGCCTTTCGACATCCACTAGTGTTACCGCATTTTGTTGTGCATCCACAGAAAATGATGTCCAATAGAACACGAGGAATAGGTTCTTGTTCGCTAGTCAAAGGCTCTGAACCACTTTTTCCAGCCCCAATCGAGCGCATTTTTCTCTTCTCGAAGCCACTTCTGAACCTGGTGATATGTGGGATAACTGGTTATTTGGTGAAGAGCATATCTTCTAAGGTTACAACTTAGCCAAAAACACATTGGCTTTACCACAGCAAATCTTGAATAGAATTGAACATTTCAATCCTGCCTTTCGACATCCACTAGTGTTACTGCATTTTTTATGCATCCACAGGAAATGATGTCCAATAGAACACGTGGAATTGGTTCTTGTTCGCTAGTCACTGGCTCTGAAACACTTTTTCCAGCCCCAATCGAGCGCATTTTTCTCTTCTCGAAGCCACTTCTGAACCTGGTGATATGTGGGATAACTGGTTATTTGGTGAAGAGCATATCTTCTAAGGTTACAACTTAGCCAAAAACACATTGGTTTTACCACAGCAAATCTTGCATAGAATTGAACATTTCAATCCTGCCTTTCGACATCCACTAGTCGTACCGCATTTTGTTGTGCATCCACAGGAAATGATATCCAATACAACACGTGGAGTAGGTTCTTGTTCGCTAGTCACTGGCTCTGAACCACTTTTTCCAGCCCCAATCGAGCGCATTTTTCTCTTCTCGAAGCCTATCAATTGCGTAGGTGCAGTCACAGACTTTCTTATACATATGTGCGTTCCGAAATGTGATTTTTTTATGCAGAAATTATCCCAAATCGAGGTTAAAATACTTTTATTCTCTATAGTCTATAGAATGCATAATTTGGAAACATTCACAAAAAACATTCAATAAAAGAAAAAGTGTTACTTTCGTATATTTACAAAAAAAAACTGATATTAGATAAGAGTGCAATAAGTGCTACATCCAGGCCGAAATGTGATTTTTTTAGATCAAAATTATTCGAAATCAAGCTTTAAATACTTTCATTTTCTTAATACATTTATTTAGAAAGCATAACTTGTGGGATATTTGCAAACAACTATTTTCTGATAAAGGACTGGTAAGAATTTGAGAAAAACTTTTGTACATTTGTTTTCTTTGGAAATTTGTTTAAATTTACTAGTTGATGAAATATTGGTAAAATTTGATTTTTTCGCAGAAGTAAACTACTACTTGTGGTATATCGATTACACTGAAATTTAATAGGTACTCAAGACGGATATTATTGTCGTAAATATAAAATTCGGTATTGATAGCTTTAGCTGCTTGGTCGCTATCGCAGTCAGACACACACATACTCTGAGAGTGAAATTTCAAAAACCACTTTCTCTGTATCATGGACATTTTCGTCGTCACAATACTTCGTCAAAATACGTATAGCAAAGTAAAACACAATTATATCGTAGGATCTTAGAATAAGACTTTGCAGCTGGATATTTAATCGGGGTTCCACCAGAAACCTCGATCTCAAACAACTCTTTAATTAGGATTAATAGAAAAAATATTTCGAATATTTTTTTATGGTCGTTATGGCACAATAATACATAATAACAATAATAAATAATCCGTAAATGATATGAGTTTCGACTAATAACAATAATAATAATATCCTTAATGTCTCTTTTTCCGCTAAGTACAAATTAATAAACAAAAAATATGCTAGCTTCATACAATAGGTGCATGCATATAATTGATCATTCTATTTTTAAATATATAATACCTACTCATATTCTATCTATCTATAAAGTTTAACCCCAAAAATAAATTTTCTTAAATTTAATTTAAAAAATATTTTAGGGAAACAATGGCACATTTCACTTATTTCTAAAAGGCGCAGAAGATATATTTGAAATAACACCAGCAAAGGCTATAAACGAAGCAACGTTCCTTATACGCGTGAAAAACTCAAGTACCTTGGACTACGAACGGATGAGATCCATGAATTTTTCGATAATAGCAAGGGAAATAGTTGAAATAAAACCAAAGTATAGCGAGGTGGAAGTGAAACTGAACATTTTAGATAGAAACGACAATTATCCTGAGTTTATAAAAAACTCCTACGAAGTTTGGATACCAGAAAATTGTAATGTTGGCACTACAGTGGCGTGGGTGCAAGCTTTAGATGATGATTCGGGAAATTTTGGCACTAAGGGAATAAGATACACTAATTTATCAGGAAGTTCTGAAAATCTGTAAGTATTTTTGTTCCTAACTTCGCAATTTATTAAGTACATTTCTATTTTATCAAAGGAAAAAATCTTATTTTCTCCAGCCAAGCCTTCTGGCGCTGTGTCAACAAAGACGTGATAATTCAAAATTATCAGTCCTTATAAATACCACGATTAAAATGATTACTTACAAAGTTACAACCTCATGTTGACAAATCCTTGAAATTAGATTTTAACAATGAATTAAATTCATTATAATGTGGATCTTTAATAAATGCAAAAAAAATTTCCTGTAGTAAATATATCCAATTATTAATGCAAGAATGTTTATTTTAGATTATATTTACATCCAACTACAGGTATAATTACAGTAAAAACTGCAGGCGGCCTAAATTGGGACAGAGAATTAGTACAACGCCATTATATAACTGTGGAGGCAAGGGATGATTTAGGTAACGGTAATAGAAACACAGTGCAATTGGTAATTAATATAGAAGACATAAATGATAATCCACCAATATTTCTTCAAAATTTCTACGAAGCCAGACTTGTAGAAAATAGTAACAATTTTGAAAATTCCCTAAAAATAGAGGCAAGAGATGCTGATCTAAATGGTAAGTTTTATACAATTTTTAATATACGTGAATGATTGCTTGCACTTCTTATCAACAGTAGAAATAGGGACGCATACTTAAAGTACCAAAGCGATACCACCCACACGTTAGCATTTTATTTAGAAATATTGAAAATAATAGCTGAATCGCTATTCTAAAACTTAGCTGTAAGTAGCTAATAGTGATCCAGCTTTCATCACCTTTGCTACTTTTTTTATTATTAAACAAATGAAATATTACTATACAGAGTGATTCAACATTCATCACTTCTTTTATCTATTTTCAATTAATTATTAAATAATTTACGAAACTTGTTATAACTTATCACCTTTACTATTTTACAAGTTTCTAATTTTTATTTCATATTAGCTATGTCAATGGTAAGAAAACACAGAGCTCCTACACCAGACGATCCACTGTAAGTGCTTCAGTGCAATATGAATCTTTCACAAAAAAAGAAACAAACTGCCGCTCGAAATAAACATACATCAGTAATAGTCCGGGAGGTAGTGTTGCATTTTAGGTAGTGATTTTACGCCGATCGACTGTTATCTTTTTCGATACGTATGTTATTACTAAGCTTCGGATAAATATGCATTTGCATAACTGCATATTCTAATGCATAATTAAGTCATTCTTGAGTTGAAATGCATATTTTAGTCATTTTCAGTTTTATCTGCATATTTCCCAGTTAATTTTTTTTTAAAACATAATGTAATGGTTTTTATGGGTCCGAAAAATGATAAACAATTCACTCACTATTTATTTTTAAAAGTCTATATTTAAAACACCAAATAAAAACATAATTGAAAATGAAATTAAAAAATACTCTTGAAACAAACGAACTATATATAAACTAAATTCAATAAAACTATAATTATTGAATCACGGTAACACAAAATACTATTTATGTACAAATTTATCTAAGAATATTTATGTGACAGATTTATGTAAGAGTATTTATTTGGTACACACGTATTTACATAATCGACTCTGAATGAATGAATGAATGCTTTTTCAGTCCGGCTGCCAGTTTATAGAAGTCCTATTATTCTCGAATTTACATTACATAAACAAATCTAATAGAACCGTCACCGTCCTTCGAAAATATATGTGGTAAATCCCAAACAGCTTTTATGACCGATTATCAATCCCAAACAGCTTTTATGACCGATTATCAGGTACCCAACCCGCAAGGAGTGGAATATTCCATAACTTTGTTTGATTTTGAGAAGCGATCATCCCAAGTGTTAAAAATGCCGAAAGAAAAACGATCAGTTAGCGCAATTTCAAACCAATTTATCAAAAACTTCAGCGATTTTACAACTGATGGAAGTGTGCTGTTTTGTAAATACTGTGAAGTGAGTGTAACAGCAACAAAAAAGTGCCAAGTGACGCAGCATTTACAAACCAGTAAGCACCAAAAAAAGAAGAACCGAAGCTTAGGAAGTAAACAGCAGATGTTAGTACCAGCTATATTAAAACCTGGTCCCAGTCGTTCACCATTTAACGAGGAATTGTGTGAAGCTCTAATTTCTGCGGACATACCGTTGGCGAAATTAAAAAATGAAGCATTTAAAACCTTTTTGGTAAAACATACCATGCAAAATATTCCAGACGTACCTACATACACTGCGAAAAAACTATGTTCTGCCATTATATAACGCCACAATACAAAAACTGCGGGAAAAAGCTAAAGATAAAAAATATTTGGGTATCTTTACATGAAACAACGGATGTAGAACAAAGTAGCATAGCAAATTTTGTTTTCGGTATTTTGAGAGTTGAAGAAGAAAGAAATAAATCATATCTGTTAACAATGAAAGTGTTGGCAAAAGTGAACCATTCAACAATTGCCACATTTTTCAATGATGCGCTAAATTTTTTGTTGCCAACAAGCATTTGCTTCGAAAAAGTGCGCGTTGTGTGTACGGATGCTGCTCCATACATGTGTAAAGCAATGAGTGGTTTGAAAATACTTTATTCAAAAATGATTCACGTTACTTGTGTGGCGCATGGCTTACATCGAGTGGCCGAATTAGTTCGTTCCGTTTATACAAATGTAAATTTGTTAATATCATCGACCAAGAAACTGTTTTTAAAAGCACCTTCTCGCGTTGCCAAGTTCAAAGAAATTGCTGGTGATGGGATTCCACTTCCGCCGTCCCCAATTCTTACAAGATGGGGCACCTGGATTGAAGCTGCAAGCTATTACACTCAACATTTTGAGTTTATTGCCCGTATTGTGAACGATTTCGATCCTGAAGAAGCGAAAAGCATAGAGGATGCTCAAAACGCTTTAACACAGAGAAGATTGCGCGAAGATTTGATTTTCATTCGATTAAATTTACTTGTATTTGCGTGGCTATTTTGAAATTGGAAACCAAGGGACTTCCTTTAGAAAACAGCATAGAAATTGATGAAAATGTTATTGATGGGTTAAGTGAATTAAAAAAATTATAGTTTTGCAAAAAAAAATGTCGACAATTTTAGATAAAAATACTGGATATCAAATTTTGAAAAATATTTCTAAGATTTTACAAAATGAGGAAACTGCTGTTGCTCCCAGTAATTTGAATCTCACTGACATAGTGTATTTATCATTCGCTCCTATTGTATCATGTGACGTGGAACGATGTTTTTCAGAATTTAAAAATATTTTAGGTGATAATAGGCGTAAATTTATATTTGACAATTTATTACATCATGTCATAGTGAAGTGTAATAGTAAAAATCTGTAAATTTATTGTAAATAGACCAATATAACCTTTAAAAAATGTTTTATTTAAATCTAATAAACGATTTTTGAATGCATATTTAAATGCATATTTTTAATATTTTAGATGCATATTTGCATGCATATTTTGTACTTTTTTAATGCATATTTATCCGAAGCCTAGTTATTACTAATAACTAAACCAAGCGTCAGCTGACGCACCCGCGGTGGGTGTAGTTGTAAGAGGCCGCGAAACGTGAAAAAAAAAAGAATTAAATAAAGTCATAGTACCGCCGACTGGTTTTTTTCTTTTATAAATAGTTGACATCATAGTAAGTTGAAATAAAATCGTCAGCTGCATCGTGGAGGGGGGATTATGCGTCAGCTACGCGCATGAACTTGTATAAAAAGCACTTCAAATAAAGTAATAGTACGCCGGCGGATTTATTTTTTTATAAATAGTTGACATCATACTGAGTTGAAATAAAATCGTCTGCTGCATCTTGGGGGGGGGGATTATGCGTCAGCTGCGTGCATGAACTTGTAAGAAAATAACGTCAAATTAGGTAATAGTACGCCTGGCGAAAATTAACTAGGATATTGTTTACATAATCAAAAGTAGGAAAAAAATCTGCTGTGTGTATAGTGGTGAAAAGACCTTCATCCGACGCAGTAAACAATGTTATTCTGACCCCCTTCATCAAATGTGCAGGGTGCATCTGCGTTTCATGTTGCTAGGTAGATCATAAGGGATGTATGCATCTCTTTCACATACGTGACAGTTTCGAGTGTACTCTTTGAAAGATCGGACGCAAGTGCAAATATGTTTAAAATTCAACCGTTTTGTGTATTCTGTGGCAAAAAGAAACAATTATTATCTTTTACGGAAAAAACATTACAAATTAAATAATTAACATATTAAATAAAAAACAACAAAAATAAGTTACGACCATCAATTTTTTTTGCAAATGGAGACATGTTTTTTATTTAATTTGTTAATTCTGCATCCAATTCTAAGTATGTTTCATGTACCATGTCCTATACCCAAACTCAACAGTTATCGAAAAATTTACAATTGAACATGCAGTTATTGATATGTTCAATTGTTCATTTCTCGATAACTGTTGAGTTAACGTGAAACATACTTAGAATTCGATGTAGAATTAACAAATTAAATAAAAAACATATGTTTCCATTTGAAAAAAAAATTGATGGTCGTAACTTATTTTTGGACCACTCTTTGTACATCAATTTACCATCAAAAAAACCGCAGCTAAAAATAAAAATCGACCTATCCGAGTGTTTTTCCATAAAACAAAACCAAAAATGTTAAATGAATTTATTCCAACCCGCGCGTCCTCCCTGCACGTAAGTCACAGTATTTAGATATAGTTTTAGAGTTGTCTCAAAATAAGAAATACATATGTCGTCATCATATCTTCGACGAGAATAACGCGAACTAACGCTGTCAGTGGCGGAGGTATTTTAAGCTAATAAAAGGTACAGCGGTAGTAATATTTGACAGAAAATACACGTCAATAATAGAAATTACTGCAGAATAGTAATAAGTTTAAATATGTAGTAATTATATTGTGTAATTTATATTATTACAACATGGGTACATCAATATTTGGAAAACCATTTGTGTTCATATAAATCACAGGTAATTATAATTACATTGCGAATTTCAATGATTTAAGAAAGTTTTTTATTAGATAATAATAAAATACTTATTGATTTGCAGAATTATATACATGGAACATGGACTCAAAAGGCAAAAATATTGGACTGAATTTTGCAACATATCGTTTAATGACAACCAAGTTTTTGAATTACATCTAACGTAGCTATGGTTAAAACATACAAAATTATTTCATTCAAATTCCTAGGCATTCAAAGAAAATTTTATAGTAAACAAGAATATATACATTTGTTAAGAATTAAAAAGTCCGTCGAAATAGCTATTGTTATTTATTCAGGAATAAAATATGAATTACAATGTGTAGTAAATTATATTATATGGTAAAACATATAATTAAAAATTGAAGGCATACAAAAAATTACAATAACGAATTATTAGCATGATCTTCAGAATCGTCATCGTCATACAGATCTTCATCGGTATCTGATTCACCAGTATTTACAATAAACACCAGCTCTTCTGTAATGTTATCCAGCAGGTGCTCTTTTTCCAAGTAGTCTGCTACGACTTTATCAACATGATTGCAAACAGATGCCCATTCTTCACAAGTTATAGAAGCAAATTTGTTTCGGGCTAATGCCTCTACATCGGCTAACTTGAAAGTAACATTTCTAGCTGCAACCCAGTTTTTAACAATAGCCCATATTTTCTCAATAGGGTTTAATTCAGGATGGTACGGTGGCAACCTTAGAACACTATGTCCATAAGATGCCAGTAATGTATCTAATTTATATTGTGGTGTCCCACTTTTATTTTTCTTTATTAGTTCATAAAGCTCTGGTTTTGTAAACGTAGAGTCAAAATATATATTCCTTGCCATTAACCACTCAATCATTTCAGCTTTTCTTGTTCCAGAAGTTGGGTCTTTTTCGACCTTTACATTGTGATACGATGCATTGTCCAGCACCAAAACACTTCTAGGTGGAAGATTGGGGACTAACTGTTTTGTCACCCATGTTAAAAAATTGGTTGCATTCATATCATCATGATATGCCATGATCTCCTGATGTTGTACCTTTAAGGAAAAAAAAAACAGAATTTACTAATGCCCTAGTTTTAAAACAATATCTTAAAATACCTGATCGAAACATGAGTAATCCGTTATATATAAACCCCATTTTACTACCAGCGTGCACCATAATTAAACGGCTGCCCTTGGAGATAGGTTTCTTTAATCCTAAGACTGTATCATCTGACCATTCCTTCGGCTGTGTATGGGAACTGTGAATGTATGATTCATCTGTAAATACTATTGGCCTGCTTTCATACAGGTAACCTTGTAGTTGGCGTAGATATTTTATGCGTTTAGCACGTATATCATAGCTTTCCATCAATAATTTCCGTTTATCAGAAGTTTTTTGCCATCTACAAGTACATAAATACATAAATTTGCTGTCGTAAACTGATCTGCTGCATGAGTACATACCTAAATCCCATCTTTTTTAAAACATTTGAGAGTGTGGTTAATCCACCTTCGAAGGGTATGCCATTTTCAAGAATTTTATCATAAATTCCTATAATAAATAAAATAATGCTATTATAAAAACATTAACAGAAAGGAGTTTATATTTTGGTACCTCTTATGGTTGGTCGTCTTCTTTCATGTATATAAAAATTGTGTACAATAGTACGGATAGTTTGTTTTTCTTCAGTACGAAGGGTGCTTTTTGGACTAGGGCAACTTCGTTTTTTGCCAGGACTACTAAAATAAATAACCCTTCCTGCATCTACATCCCCAGCTTCCTTGACAATACTTCTGTATGTACTGTCGGAAATTCCAGTTGCTGTAAGTAACCTCTCTTTGTAGTGAGACAATGGTATCGTTGGAGTATTATTTCCAGCTTCTTCCTTCATAAATTTTAATACGTTGGCAATGATTTCCCTTCCCTGGCTGTGAATTATTTTTCCTTTCACGCCAACTTTCTTTGGTGTTGATAAGCTTGCTTTTGCTTCAGCCATCATAACCTATAATCTGTTCACAAGAGACGCATAATATAATTATATCGCACTGCTGTATTCAATGCAACTTACCACTCTGACCAAAGTACGCAACGTCTTGTCTTGAAAAAAGACACTTCTTAATATAAATTGGGTAACGGTGTATAATAAATAACACACCAAAATAGGATATGTCGACATATGTATTTCTTATATTGGGACAACTCTACTCATATTACTTTTTTCCCGATATTGTCATTCATTTGTCACTGCCCCGGTTGAAATTTGACAATACCATAGTTTAATAATTACGTCTGGGAAATTAGCAGTCAGCAGAGTGCGAGCAGAGGGGAGTACTGTCAGCTGGACCCTGAAAGATACCGTGCGTAGCTCGAATAATATTTGCTTTTACAGCGTCAGCTGATGGTCATTCCACCACTACACACTCGGCTGATTCTTGTTTTCATACAATCACCTAGTAAAGTTTCATGCGGCGTACTATAACTTTATTTCACGTGTTTTTTTTACAAGTTCATGCGAGCAGCTGACGCATAATCCCCCCTCCACAATGCAGCTGACGATTTGAATTCAACTCACTATGATGTCAACTATTTATAAAAAAAAATTTCAGCCGGCGTACTATTACTTAAAATTTTAATTTTTTTTACAAATTTCACGGCCCCCCATACCCAGACCCACCGCTACTTGAGCAGCTGACGGTCGGTTGGCTGATTAGTTGTACGAGATCAACTACCGATATCAAAATCAGCCGGCTTACTATGACTTTTTCATTTGCAACGCTACCTCCCGGACTATAAGCCCCCATAAAGGTGCTCAATCCAGCACAAATTATTATTAGTTATTAATTAAAATGCTCTAATTACAGTCGGTAATTAAGACACGGTGTACTAGTTAATTAAGAACCACTTGTTAATACACTCTAACTAAGATGCAATAGCTACATTGCAATAGTTAATTACGGTGCACTTGTTCCCTTAAAGAAAACAAACTATTAACAAGAGTAATTAATATACATTAAAGTCAAAGTCACACACTGGGACAGCCATCTTGTAAGAAATTGTACTCATCAATATTTCAAAAAGAAGTACCTGCCATTCCAGGGATAACTACATAACTCTAACAGATAAACCCAGATAAAGGTTAGTAATTAGCAATATTGCTTCACAGTGCTATACTAGAATCGCTCTCGCAACCGACATGCGCCACCAAAATTAAAATGGCGTCAAATTTGAGACGTTGCAAAATTTTATCTGTCAAGTAATATTAATTTTGATACTATAACCCTAAATAATCAATTAGACTTGTCATTTTAGCACTACCGACAATATTTCTAATATGTAACTATTAATTTGATAATAATTTGGCTTAAGTACCTACTATTAGAAACCGAATATAATGATTATTTTATATTTGTATGAATTTGTCTGCTGTTAATAATTAAATATAAGTACAATAAAGGTAAGATTTTCAGACAGAATTGAACTTTTGGGATTCATTTAAATTCAGAAATGTATTAAGAAAATATGTTCCAGTTAGTTTTATTATAGACAATAAAGATATTTACTAGCAAATACAGTTGTACAGCAGTATCGTTACCAGTAGTGCTATATTGCTTGTCCATTAAATGCATTAACATTAAAGTAATTTTACATGCAACAAGGTCAGAAAAGTATTACACCTTTTATAAAAAAAAACTTTGCCAGATTCTTACTGTTCACTATGATTATTACAATAATCACTGACATACTAAAAGCAACTTGTTTGAAACATTTCTCGCAGGTATATCATTGAATACAACATAGTTTTTGCATGCTAATCAAAGATTTTTGATTAAGGTAAACTCATCATTATTATTTATTTAAGCTTTAATATAGGGGAACCCGGGGCGGAATGGGGTACCAAGTTGAAATTTTTTTTTAAAAATAAGAAAGGCTTTATAATGACAGCTGAAATACATTTTATGAACTCACTGTAGTGTTGTTAACATTATTGCACAATTAATTTGAAACAAATATAAAACTTTTTTTTTACATAATAAAACATAACACAGTGTCAAGTGCCCCGTTCTACCCCGGGTATGGGGCACAACGGGGTAGTCGTTACAAAACTTAAAAAAAAAACAAAAAATATCATTTGGCTTAGTATTCATTAAGGTTAATCTGATTCACACAGTTCACACACAAGTATAGTTTCATCGTCCTCGCTGTCCACTCCGGCACAGGAATTGTGGGCCCATTTCCCACACACTGAACACGCAACCCAACCCTCATTTGACTTTGAGTAGAACTCGTTGCAGTATAAACACTCACAGTCTGAGCATTCATCAGAATCACACTCGTTATTTTCGGTTTGTTTCTTTGGCTTCTTAATGTTTTTATTTTTCTTCAGACACTGTCCTTTAGTTTTTCCAATCTTATCTTTGTTTTCTTTTTTAAAAAGCCTTAGTTTTGATCTTTCTTCTTTGGCGATCCTCTTTTCTTCTTTCTCTTTTATAGCAGTCTCTAACTCTCTTTTGTACGGCGAATCTGTTAAGACAGCAGTCCTCCCTCTTTTTCGATTAGTTCTTCTTGTTCTTCCTTTGACTTTAGGGAGAGGCAATAGAATTTCAGGTAAAACAGGAAATGCTGAGTCAGCCTTCTTAGTTGACATCCATGAGCATCCAGGTGTGACATTAATGTTCTCAACAAATAGGACCTTTTTAGCTGGTGTACCATTAATATCATGGGTAGAAACCTCACTATTATCACCTTTATCACCCAATGTTGATGCATCGTTCTCTTCACCAGGCAAGATAGACGAAGACGATTCCAATTGTCCATTTTCAGATGAGACAATCTCTTGCGTTGAAGGTACAGTTTGTTCGATGTCAGTCACATCCGCGGGGAGAAAATCAGACTCAATGAAAACAGATCGATCAGTGGGCCAAATCCCTGTAGCTTGAAATCCATTAATGGCTGTCTTCATAGTCGCGCTTTGAATAAAGGCTGATCCAAAAAGAGTTGAAATTTGAAACAACGTTACGACATTCCCTGGATTCATACGTAGCCACTTTCGAAGCTCTTCAGTGTAATGAACACTTAAAGGCTTCATGAAGGACACGTCAAGTGGCTGAAGTCTGTGAGAACAGTGCGGTGGTAAACACAGCAATGATACGCCATTCTTTCTCGCATAGTCTATAACCTCAAGGTTCTTTGTGTGTGTTGAGTGTCCGTCTAAAATGAGAAGAACCGGGAATTCCTTTGATGCCTTAGAAAATGCTACAAACTTTTTAAACCATATCAAAAACAACTCTGCAGTCATCCATCCAGTGCTGTGCACTTCAGCCCAACTCCCTGGAGGTAATCCCAGCTCAAACCCTTTCTGCATTTTTTTCCTTGGAAAAATTAACATCGGTGGCATGTATGCTCCACTAGGAGACATGCAAATAAGGCAAGTTACGGTTTCACCTCTTTCGGCCGAGGTTAATGAACCGACTTGTCGCTTGCCCTTACAAGCAATGATTTTAGAATTATTCTTGGGATTTACTGAAACCCCAGTTTCATCACAATTAAATATTTGCGAAGCTGTAAGTTTGTACTTATCTACCAAATTTGTAAGCAACGAAAAGAAATTATCAACTGCTACTTTGTTAAATCCCATAGCCCTTGCGCCAGATGTTGACTCAGGTTGACGAATTGAAAGAGAAGGATTTCTCTTTAAAAATCCATTGGCCCAATCTTGGCCAGCCATTTGATTTTTAAATCTGTGATCTATTCCATTTCTTACCGCTAATTGATACGCGAGAGTACGTAAGTCTTTCATTGTCAAACCGAATAATCGTGCTTCCATAGTTTTCAGGTAGTTTACTAGCTCATGTTCCTGCTCTTGGGTAAACACTGCTTGGAATTTTCCAGCAGTCTTGTCAATACAGTGCTCAGGATTTTCCCTTTTTTTCTTCACATATCGTTCCAGCGTAGTTTGGGGAACATTGAATTGAACTGAAGCCTTTACATAACCCAATTGTCCAGAAATCACCGCTTCAACAGCATTACTCATCGACTCGATTGACCAGGACTGCCTATTTCTCTTTCTTTCATATACTCGAACCATCTGGAATTGAAATGCAAAATGTTACGAACTTCATAAAAACAATCTATCAGACCAAAATAGTACGGGGCAGAACGGGGTACTACCCCATTCTACCCCACCCGTTCCGCCCCAGGAACACGATTTTGTTCACAGAGGTTACGCTACTCGAAAACAACGTGTAAAGAAACGATGATCTGGACTAAACTAAAGCCCATTGAACGTATTACAAGTATTGCTGACTACCTTTGTAATAGAACCAAGTGTGTATATCTTACCTTGATTAATAAATCATCACCATTTGCAATACTGGAGCAAAAACTTACACAGTGGTATCTTCACATACAAAACAGCAAGGAAACTAGGCAAACATGGCTGCCCGTGTTGAGCCGCACTAAACTGAAGTAGTTCCACTTGTTGCCGCTTAGCGGCATCATCATCTTGATATTAAAAAAAAACGATCTCCATTCCGCCCCGCTACCCCGTTCTGCCCCGGGTTCCCCTAATCTTAATTCCATTCATAACAATAAATAATTACAAAATTAAAAGCGTACAGAAAATATACAAAAGTTATTTTCGAAAAACTATAAAAATAATATAACAGAAATATGTTTTAACTTCATTCCCATATGCAAATGCTTATATTGTTGTCACATTAATAAACTCGATCATTATTTTATTCTCGATCAATTTTTTTGAGAAAAACAATTCAGTTATTTAATTTTAGAATCGGCACACTTTATTCCACAACAGTTAATTTCCTAACAAGTTCCTAATAGGAACACATGTCTCGTATAATTTGTCATGCCTAACTTTTCCTAGTGTTTCGTTATGCTTTCCGTCTATGTTTGAAAGACAGGTGCTGACATCAATCATCCACCATTGTTCTATTAGTCAACATAACTATACCTTCTTAAAGTTGAAAATTTTCTAAACAGTATGTAATCTTCAAACATTTAGTATCTTAGTGAGAGTCACCTACTTCTTCGATTAGCTAGAATTTTTCTTCAACAGATCAATGTAAGTACAAATTACTTTAACTATCGTAATCTTCTGCTGAAGCATTATAAACAAATATGTTAACAGATTCCGAAATCTGTCTTTGAACTTTGATATAGATACTGAATTTAATCCATCTCCAATTCTTCATATGCAACATTCGTTTTATCAGTTGCTTATGCTAGATAACAAAGTAATTACAAGTAAAACCAAACGTTTCTGTTGAATAAAACTTACCGTCTCTTATATAATTTGGTTTAGATCAATATATTCGATTTATTTCTGCACAGGAAAGTGTGCTGATTAGTTTTTAATGAGGTTGTTTAAGAAAGATTTGCTTCAGAATAAAAATAGTCAGCGTTTCTTATGCCTTTAATAAGTAAATTGGAAAACACGTTCAGACAATATTTAACTTGCATTCTCTTATATCAGATATTAGTAGGTTATAAAATCCAAACTGCAATGTACTAGTGAAATCTCAAACAGGTCATGTAATTATGTGTAATAAAAGTTCCTTGTTCAGTTTCATGTAGATAATCTTGCTCTTTGCAGATCGTTTGCAAACACACTTGAAATTTTCTAGGAGGACTTAAAATTGTGATAATAAAGATGACCACAATGTCATTTACATTAATATTCGCTACGGTTGTCAAGTGTCATCCGCTCCGTGAAAATAAAAATCTGACAACAATGCTCAGAATAGCCATGTATTAAATCAAATATTGATATAGAAAAGTAATATTTAATAATTTTATCTATAATATTTAATTTGTAACTGACTTTCATGTAATAGTATTTTACTAGCCGTAGCTATTTATCCTAAAATATTAATTAATTATTTGAATTTTATTGTTCTAAAATTGTTCCGGTTGACTGGAATTTGTAGTGGTATTGAATCAGCGTCTTTAGTTCGTAGTTTTGCCATGTCGGTTGCGAAAACGATCCGACTATAAATCTATTGGAAATGTGCTCCTAATTTAATCCGATATTGGTAGCCAAAGGTTTTGTAAATTACGTGCCCGCTGACACAAACGCTCATAAAATAATAAAGAGCAAAATAAATTAATTGTATACTAAGCGGAATTTAAACCGAAACAAAGACTTGCAAGCAATCGACACTAGGTATTGTAATTTATATTCCTCAACATAATTTTTATCTATCTGCTTCATTTGTTTGTAAAGAACACTAATTGGGTTTCAAAGTACCATCCTTTTATTAATAGTTTAATGTTTCATGAAATACGAACAAACCGAAAAATGTAAATTTTAGGTACAAATAACAGTAAAATTGAATACACTCTCTTCGGTGAGTTAGCAGCCAACTTCACCATCCACCGTACGCTTGGTATAGTAACTCCAAGAAGCCCTTTAGATTTCGAAAAATTGCGTGGGGCTTCCGAGGAAAGTGTTAGACAACTGAAATTGATAGTCAGAGCGAGTGATATGGGTACACCGACCCTTTTTAGTGATGTTCATCTTACAATCTACGTCCAAGATGTTAACGACCATGCACCCATGTTTGAGAAATTATTTTACAATACGTCTATAATGGAGAACACTTCGTCTGCAGTAACTATTCTGCAAGTAAGTTCATACTAATTTGATTTTATCACCCGTAGTATGTTTATATTACAGATTAAATTATTTGGGATGAAGCTAACAGCGGCAAACTAAGACTGACATGTAAAATTTTTATTGTCTTTTTGACCCAGTGAAATTCTACTCTATAATATTCGACACATTCATTGTGCACACAAGCTATAGTATTTTTATATCATACACCTATGTATGTATAAAATATGAGCGCGGATAGGCGTATTGCAGCGTTTCTCAACCTGTGGGGCGGGCCCCCCTGTGGGGGCGTGATAAAACTAAATAGGGGGCGCGCGAGTATATCGAGAAAAAATGAAAAAAAATATTATTAAAAAATATAATCAATTTATTGAAAAAAACAATAAAATACATTCTGACATAATAAAAAATAAAATACACGTTTACTCTGTTACAATACACTTATAAATAGGATTGCATGAGTACTGCACATTGTATTATTAGTGACTCACTTGGGCCTGTCTTGCAGCGCAAAGTTTTTCGAAAGAAGGTTTAATATTAGAAATTGACACTCTAAGCTCTTTTTCTATATTTAGCTGTGATCTATATTTTGTCTTCAAAGCAGCCACCGCAGAAAATCCGGTTTCGCAAAGGTATGATGTTGAAAATGCTAATAGTATACAAAGTGCTCTTGTTTTCAGTGCAAAATACTCATTCCAACCCTGCCCCAAATTCAAAGAGTGATTTATTACTAAATTGTCTTTTGATTTCGGCACTTGCCGTGAAGTCTATAAAGATTTCTTCTTCGGCAGTTGAGAGATCTTCGGGAGTATTTTGAAATGGATCCCTAACTCACTCGTAACTATGTATCAAGTTGAAGTCAGCAAAAAAATGAGGTGTGGCCACCACACGACTTTCTTATACGTATGAAAGTGTTACTTCCGGTCCGAATTTTGAAATTTCATTTATACAAAAAATATTCCAAATCCAACTCTAAATACTTTTGTACTCTCCATAAATATATATAGAATGCATAACTTACGACATATTTGCAACAAATCGCTATTCGATAAGAGTAAAAGTGGTACTTCAGGTCTGAATTTTGAAATTTTTTTTACATAAAAGATATTGAAAATTATGTTTTAAATACTTTTATACTCGTAACGTACTTGTCTAAAAAGCATGACTTGCGAAATATTCGCAAAAAACTGATTTTCGATAAAAATAAAAGACCTACTTCCGGTTGGAATTTCGAAAAACTTTTTTAAGACATTTTGTTTCAAACTTAATTCTAAGTACATATGAATTCTTTATAAATTTGTATAAACTTAGTAATTGACGAAATATTTGCAAATTTCGATTTTTTCACTGAAGTAAACTACTACTTCCGGTCTGCCGATTTTGCTCAAAATCTAATCAGTTCTCAAGAAGGAGATTATATTCGTAAATATAAAATGTGGAATTGACACCTATAGCGGTTTGACCGCTATCGTGGTCACACACACACACACACACGGACAGACACACAGACACAGACACACACACAGAGAGAGAGACGTTTTTTAAAGAGCACTTTTTTCGGTATCAGGGGACATCAAAACGTGGACATCTGCAAAAATCTCGAGGTCGAAAATTTTCATCATCACAATACTTCATTATACTACGTATAAGAAAGTAAAAGTACTTTTTAAAATTATTTGCAAGCATGGTTAAATGATTTTCAATTGTAACAAAAACAACTTCCACATGTTGTTCTTCAGTCTTGTAAGTTTTAACACATTCAGGTTGTAAAAATTTCCCACGTGATTATCATCTTGCCTCGCAATAAAATAGTAACGCTGAATGTACTGCACCCATGTATTTACAAAGTGCAGAAAAGACTCTTGATTTTAGGGGTCTCATTTTCCTATAATTTACTACGGTTAGCACCGTCGTGAGCACAATATTCAGACCAGGACTCATTTCTTTGGAAGCCAAAGCTTCTCTGTGGATCATGCAATGTATCCAGATACACTGTGGAGATTTTTGTTTCACAAGTGCTTGTACACTTTGGAATCTTCCCGACATTGTGCGAGCACCATCCGTGCATATTCCTACGCAATTTGTCCACTCTATATTTGCGTTGTTTAGAAAATCATTTAAGATAGCAAACAATGCAAGTGCTGTTGCTCTGAGTTCTACTGGTTTGCAGAATAGTAATTCTTCTACCGCTGACATACCATCACAAAATCGAACATAGACTATTAAATATCTTTGTTGCTATTTGTTGCCTCATCAAGCTGAATTGAAAAAAAATTATCACCCAACTTCTCGAAAAGCTGATGCTGTACGTCTTGAGCTATATCTTGATATATAAATTTAAATATTCTTGAGAATATTTTCTTGATTTCAGCTTCGGAACCACTGTCGTCTGTGCACCTATTGATGCATTATTATCGTCTAATGCTCGCTTACGCCTACTTAAAAATTTATCCATGATTCTGTATATAGTCACTGTGTAATTCTGCTGCAAGTCCAATGTCGTGAATTGCAGATAACACGCAAATTACAACATACACATTCACTGTTAACGTAGAGGTAGAAAGATCGACTCGAGGGAGACTGGCGACTGGTGGGAACTGAACAAGATGCAGCATTTATACACGCCACGCAAACGTTCTAGAATGTTCGAAACAAGGCCGTTCATGACGTTTCTCTCGCTGGTCTAACGCTTCTCGCCCCTTACTCTTTCACAGAATGTCACTCTATGAGGCAATCTAGATATAGTTATTTGTTACTTGTCACTTTATCTATGCGTTTATTTATTTTGAATATTGATAAGTAGAATTGTTATGATAACTGACGAGAAAATGAGAAAATTTTGAATGCTTACGCTTGCGTTTATTGCAATAGATTTCAGTACAAAACAAATTTTTAAGTTTGGTTATCAAGGTCGTAGTGTAGCTTTAGTGTCAAAGAGTAATTAAATAAATAAATAAAAACAAATTAAATAGAGACTAATATTACAATTACAGCACGATTTCAGTGAAAATTATTGGAGGGGGGGGGGGCGATGAGAATTGTGATTGAAAATTGGGTCGCAAATACGAAAAGGTTAAGAACCTCTGGCGTATTGTGATAAGAGGAAGAAATACATAAATGTGTAATGTAATTCTTTCTTATTTTATTCATGCGAATACAATTGAGATATATCTCTTGTACAATACATGTTGTAAAGAAACACCCTTACAATGTAATTAAAATGCCTAAACTGCCCCAAAGTTGAGTGCCATAATGTAATGGAACATCCCCAAAGATGAGCGATATAATGTATAGGTACCCGTATACTCAATTAATAAATTTAATTTAAAGTTAAATTTTAAAATAAACGTAAAAGAAATTGTTTTGCCGGCTCAACTCTAGTCATCTCAGAGCGATTTGAGGTTATTGAAATGATTAAGTAAACAGGGTTCCTAAACATTAATTAGTTTCAATAAAAAAAAAACACCATTGTAAACTTTAAATAATACTTATATTCAAAATCAATGATTCATATCTCTATTTTTACAAATAACCAAAGAAATAAAACGTAATGTTAATACACTTTTACAAATAATAAATGGATACAAATCTTTATGTATATTATTAGAGTTAGTTAAACATGAACGACAGATGCAAGAAATTACGACGTATATTGCATACACGTTTAAATATACAACGATGCTAATACAGATCAAATTACATTATCCTTTAGAGTACGGAGACGATATTTATTTAATAACTTTATTCATTATGTTCGTCTCTATTTAACATTTATTTCATAATCTTTAACTCTTTATTATCAACAATACCTTCATTTACAATAATCTTTTAAAAATACCTTATAATAAAGTTTCTTTTTCCAGTTGCTTTCTTCTCTTTTCGGCGCTGTTTATCCTCAGCGAAATCCTCGTTGTTTTATGTTGTCTTCAACGGAATTTCCTTGGTGGTCACGATCCTGACGTGAAGAATCTACTTGCTCTGTCTAATGGAGCACACTCTATTTATTACAAAATTTAACACTTTGCACATTTACTATATATGTGCCACTTTTATCACTTTTTACTATTTTTCAAATATATATACGTATACTTGGAGTTTGCCTCTCGAAACAGAGTCTAACTTGCGACTCTTTATTATGGCAATTCGCCTGTCGACGACTTCAGTTGAAGTCAGCTGGTGGACTTTTTATTCAGATCGACGACTTCCCTGGAAGTTTACTGGTCGACTCTCTATTCAGATCGACGGCTTCCCTGGAAGTTCACTGGTCGACTCCCTATTCTGAATGCGTATTTTTGAAGTGTAAACTTCTTTAGGCGCGTTGCGCTGATTGTAGGCAGTGAACAAGACTGACCCGTCACGCTCGAATATGAAATGCTCGGATATGTAACGCTCGTTCGGGTAATGTCGGCTCGAGTCGACTAAGGGAACAATTTTATTATTATTTAATTTCAATTAAATTGAAATTTAAATGAATAAATATATTCATGTCCCAGAACAGATTCGATCCCGAGACCGCACGGTTATGAAGCCGATACGTTACCATCATACCAAGCGAGGGAACGTAAGCAAGTATTTATATCGTCTATTTATACATACACATACGTCCGAACCGACCAAACGAAACGGACGCTCGCGTAAATGTAATAAATGTTTTATTTAATACGTTACTGAATATTATATGCGTGTATTTCGTATTATCTACGGTATTATTAACCTCGCCTTGATGAAGTTTACACTTCCGCCGTGTGGTTTTAAGCACACTCATTCTTCTTGTTTATACGAGAATGTCTGGGGTTCCCCGCTTTCCACAAAGTCCAGGAGTTCCCACTCATATTTATACACACACATACACGTTTAGTTAGCCGTGGGATTATATATTGCTACCGCAGCGTTTATTATGTTCACATAAACTTACGGCGTCACCTTTCTTACACATAAACATATACAAAACCTATGACTAATATCTACTTAATAATACCATTACATATTCATTGATTTTAAATATTATTTCTCTTCAAAATATTAATAACAAAATATACTTAATTAAATCCTTAAAAAATAAAAATTATAAAAATAAATGAAATGTATGTACCATTATAATGTACATACATTTTATATATTCACATTGATCCGTCAAGTTGACATGTACTGTGAGCAAGAAATGTGGGAACAGATCTACAAAGAGCAGAATGTAGTATGTAGGTGTTGTAACGGTGAACAGTTGGGGAAAGAATCCACTGATAAAGATGCCACATTTTCCAAACTAATGACATTTGTCGAAAACGCTGAAACAGGTCAATTTTTATTTATCATAATGCTTATTCTGAGTTGTTACACTTGTTCATCCATTTTTGAACTATGACGTCACATATTTTTTTTTAATGTATTGCAACAATTTTTGTTTTAGTTTTGGATAGTACTTTTAGCAGCTTTAGTAACAAATCCTACATGATATCTTTATCTGCAATAACTTTTGAAACAATCACATTTTGTCGAATCAAAGATATTCGTACGTAAACGTCACAAAAAACGGCAAAATTTTATTAAAAAATAGAATTACAAACAACTTTAAATTCGTTACTACCGTAGCAATGCTCAAAATGTTCTCCATTCACTTGTTGGCAAACTCCTAATCAAAAATAAAACTCTTCTTTAACCTTGTTTATAGTTTAAGGTGTAATATTTCTAATTTCCGTTCGGATACGCTCTTTCACATCATGTAAATTGATAGGTTTTGATTTATAAACTTTACACTTTAAGTCGATCTGACTGGCCATTCTATGAATCCCCTCCTCTCCATCTATTTGGAAAAACTTGATTTAAATATTGTCGAACACAAAGGGAATAATAAGCTGGTGCTCCATCCTGCTGAATCTTTAATATGTTCCGAGGAATATCTGGATCTTGAGGATCTGGATATAAAACTGCTCAGGCTGGAACAAGTTCGTCCCTCAGAAGATTTAGATATTCTGCTCCGGTAAGATTGTCATTGAGTGTGCCTGCCCAAACGTTTACTTTTTCTGGGTGTTGGCTGTGATTTTCGCGTATCCATTGAGGATTCGTGGCAGCCCAATATCTACAATTATAACGGTTCACTTCTCCATTTAGAGTAAATGTAGATTCGTCAGAAAACATTATGTTGTCTAAAGACATTTCATTTGTATCCAACAAATCCATCATTTGGTCACAAAATTGAATTGAATTCTGTTAACTCTTCAACGTTTTGACGTTTGGGCGTGACGTAGATGTTGGATTTTCTGAAATACTGTGGGAGGGGAACGTTTATTTTGGTATTGTCAAGAAGAAAAGTAGGGTGTCTATGCAAAGATTGCACATGACCAAGTTCTCGAAACTGTGCCTCAATTTTGGATACATTCCTTGTTAAATGGGAGGTTGTTCGGGGTGCCTCTCTTGGAACAGTTGCACTACCTCGAAATGCTTCCTACTAGTCCAGGAATTTTAGCACTAAAAATGGGGTTCGCTTCGCAAAAAATCCTATCAATTGATTTTTCGATTAGATTATGTCAGAGGGTGTCCCCTAAGTATAAAACCAAATTTGTGTCGTCCAAGACCGCGAGCGTTAGCCGCCATCTTGAAAAACGCCTTTTTGCTAATATGTATCTCGAAAACGGTGAGTTTTACGTTAAAAATTGTAAGGACCTTTTTTGTAGAAGATAACATTTCTCGTTTTTTTTTGTTTGAATTTTTTTCCCTGCTGTCAATATTTGCCAAGATATAGTCGATTGAAAAAAACGATTTCTCGTTTTTGGAAAATATCTCGATAATTTTTGGAAATACAAAAAAAAAAGTGATTATCGAAGTTGTAGAGCATAACATTTTCTACAATTTTCATATGAAACTTTTTTTGTTCAATCGATAGTTGCTAAGTTATAGCGCATTGAACTTTGCCGTCAGGTCTAGGAAAACAGCAATTATTGGTAATACGTTGCTGTAGCATGCCAAGAACAAGTGGAAGGGGACGCGACATCTTGGCGGCAAGTATTGCAGGAGGTAATTAGTACCATCCATCGACTCTCTCCGAGCTAACTTCGGCAAGTTAGCTCGGAACACCAAGCTGAACTTATCCATTCTACCACCGACGCAGGATACAGCCCGTTACCATTCCTTCAGGGTGTATCATCAGGTCCAAAGTTGGCTGGGATTTCACCATGGCCCGGAAAAATGGGGCTGAAAGCGCGCTACGGATCGCTTATCACAATGAAAAAAGCTATCGCGCCGTAAAATTTGCTACAAATAATATCCTGCAAATGCGGAGCTGCCTGCGGATGCCGGAAGAGTGGCTTAAAATGTTCCGTTATCTGTTCAAACTGTAGTGGCCAAACATGCGATAATGCAATCCCTATAGTGGACGATAGCGGCGAAGAGAATGCCCACAATGAATCGTTTTTTGACTATTAATGACTCGAACATGGAAGAGCAACATTCACGAACCATCGAAAATCACCCTTCCTGTTCTAAACAAAGGAAATTGTTTTAAACCAATCATCGAAGTATGAAATTTTGCAACAATTATTTTTTATTAATAAAGATGTTACACTCCTCCAGTGTAGGTTAATCTGTGAAAAACGGTCTCTAGAAGCCAAAGATGTTAAAAACTCGTGTTAAATCATAATTTAAAATAATTTAATAATTTTAGATTATGGTCCTAGAGACCGTTTTTCACAAATTGAATTTTTTAATTATTATAACGAATAATGAATATGAACAGTAGATGAATACATTTTCATGTCTTTCTCAAAGGATTCGTCAGACAGTTTTTATTGCGCAAACTTTTCTCCTATCGCCCATATCCCTCCTATTCATGACAAATATTATTTTTAGCGTCTCTATTATAAAATTCTTCGATTACACTTTTTCTTGGCATGTTAGAGCAACGTATTACCGATAATCGCTGTTTTGAACAAAAAAAAGTTTCGTACAAAAATTGTAGAAAATGTTATGCTCTACAACTTCGATGATCACATTTTTTTTTGTATTTCCAAAAATTATCGAGATATTTTCCAAAAACAAAAAGTCGTTTTCTTCAATCGATTATATCTTGGCAAATATTGATAATAGGGGAAAAGATTCAAATAAAAAAGACGGGAAATGTTATCTTCTACAAGAAAGGTCCTTAGAATTTTTAACGTAAAACTCACCGTTTTCGAGATATTTGCAAAAAGGCGTTTTTCAAGATGGCGGCTAACGCTCGCGGTTATGGACGACACAAATTTGGTTGTATACTTACTGACATAATCCAATCGAAAAATCAATTGATAGGATTTTTTGCGGAGCGAATATCTAAAAATCTTGGACTATACATCTGTCTCCGTATCCGATAATCATCAAAATTTCAATTCTAAGAGATTCCGTTAAATATTTCATTTTTGTTCCAAACTTTCAATTAAAAATATCGATTTTAATCAAATGACGGAAATGACGAATTGTCACTGATGACAGCAAGTGATTTAACTAATAACGGGTTAAATGTAACGAAAAAAAAATATTAAAAAGAAAACGTCTATAAACGACTATAGTAGAATACAGGAAAAATAGTAATTTTGCTTTGATCAAAAAGGAATAAGTAAACTTTGACGTTTTTATAATTGTTGTTGTTGTGGTTGGAACGTAAAAATGTAAAAATATGTAGTTCACTAGTGTAAGGTTATTGAAAAGGTATTTTATAGTACTATCTACGAATTTATAAAAAAAATATAGCATTCCATTAAAAAAAAAATGCGTAAAATAAAAGTTGACCTGTTTTAGCGTTTCACAAAAGTATTATTCTTTTTGAAATTAATGAATTTATGCCATAAGTGGTTTCTACACTGTATATAAATTTCTGTTTGTTAAGCAAGCAAGCGATATGTGTAATCTATACCGATAATGTATAATGTAATTCATTTCTATATCATATAGTTGAAATAACTGGCATGTAATAGCACGTGTAATTTTTTTATAGTCAAGTTGATTTTTGTTGCCACTTTATAAGATTTCTTTCTGAGAGGGGGTGGACAGATTTCAAATTTAAATTAAGGAGAGGGGAGAGTTATCTAAATCTATCTGGTCGTTTAAAATTACACCTAATTTATTTCTAAGCTTTCTAACATATTTAATTTTTTACTTTTATCTAATGCGGCTAGAAAATATGTACTGAATTTATAATTATGTTCTAAGCAATGATTATAAAAAGTTGGGTCTGTTTTCTGGACCTTCTAACATATTTCGTGTCCTTTCTTTCCTATTTCGAAGGTCTTCCCTGTCTCTTTTACATACACTTTTTTGCAGTCTTCGCACTTCAACTTGTACACCCCTGAGTTTAATCTATTGTCCGTTTTATCTTTATTAATATTGCTTTTTGTTCGATTTAAAAGGAATTGTCTCGTCCCCACTTGTTTTAATTAAGTTACCTACTGTTCTTGAAATTTTACCATGGTATGTAATGGAACTATAACTATGGGTTATATTCTTTTTTTTTAGTTCGGAGTTTTAGATTTCTGTAGTTTTGCTAATGTATTACTAATGAAAGCTATCAAAACGCCGTTTTTTAACTCTATATTGTATATTCTGTTTAGTTCTAAATCAAAGTTTGTTTGTTTTCTTTAATTAAAAGAACATTAATAAGTCTGTAAAGCACTGTGTGATAAGTTTGTAATTTTTATGTATGGGATGAAACAAACGTGCGTGTATATTCATGTTTATATGTGTAGGTTTATGGTAAATTGAAAATTCATGGTTTTTGGTTATATGAGTTATAGTTAGATTTAAAAAGATAATAATTTTTATCTATTTCAATTGACTTAATTTACAATTGGGTAATTGCCTTGAAATTCGAGGATGAAAATGCATTGGTCAATATTATATATGGATATGCATAACCGCAATAAGCTCGTGTCAATACTATCAGCACCGACAGCTTTAGATTTAATGTTGGTCATTATAGATAAGATGTGTTCGGTAAATTTCATATTTAGGTGAATAGAGTAAATCTAATTATGTGATGTTTTTAATTGCCTGTCTGTGTTGTTAAAACAAACTAATATGTCATTCACATACCTTCACCAGTAAATGCAATATTTTAACGTCGGCTGTTTGCTAATTATGTTTTGCAAATTATTCGTAAAAATGTTGGTAGATAAAGGCCTTAAGGGGGATTCCCATTCCTAAACCTTCTTTATAAAATTCATACTGAAACTGACAATACTTCTGGTCTAAACACAATTCTAGTTAATATAACGGAACTATATCCTATAAGAGTGTAATAACTAAAAGTTACGTGATGTACTGTTTAACCTATATCTTCTACAAGTCAATTGAAATTACAAAATGTTGTTCGTTCTTGTATTTCAGGTAAAAGCTATCGATTTAGACGGATCCTACCCTAACAATCAGGTCATATATAGAATCCAAGATGGTGCATCCGATAAGTTTACTATAGATTCAGAAACTGGCATAATATCTGTAGCTCGCGGTGCCAGTCTTGATCCAGACTTAACGCAGACAAGAAAAACTAATTATCCGTTGACAGTTGTCGCGTTAGACGGTGCGCCGGGTCCTCAACAATTATACGCACTGGCAACAGTAAACATTACCATAATGGATATTAATAATAAGCCACCGACTTTGACTGATCCAGGAAAGATATCAATAATTGAAAATATGATGGTATAATGAAACTTTTTAATTATTATAGTTTCTGATAAACAGGTAAATATTTTTACAGGTGGGTACCGTCATAACAAAAATTAATGCAATAGATCTGGACTCTACAGCAACCATTCGCTACAGTTTAGATCCGATGCATTGTGAAGCCAAAAATGAAAGAGGCCTTTTATTGAGGACCGTGGAATTTAATTGCAGTAGCTTTTTTCATCTTAACGAATTTGACGGCACTTTGACGATCAGACGAGTTATTGATAGAGAGATAACGGATTATATAAAAGTGTGCATAAGAGCTGAAGATGTTGCCGCAGATACGGAACCTCAAATCGCAACAGGTAAAATAATTTACCTAATTATTATAATAATTTAGATTCGATCTTATGAGACGAACATTGATTATTTCTTTAAAATAAAGTTGAGACCTTGACTTAAGACGGGCCTTTACCAACAAATAGAAACTTATGCAACTTAAATTACTCGGGTGTGAGTAAGTGAATCTACACGATATTCGGTTTCCTTCACAGCGCTTCGGTTTTATTCATAGATTAAGGAATACTATAGATGGGAAACATATGTATAAAGAATGAGTACCTACTTACGGAACTGTTGATGTTTTATAATAAGCCCATTTTCGCTTGCCCATAACTGTTATATTATTATACACTTGAATATTATAGGTATATATGACATTTAAATGCCAGGGACAGTTTGTAATTAAACTGTAACTCGCATTTAAGTCTGCAATAGCCGACCGATTCCGATATATTTTCGTCTTCGCTGGGACCGGTAGAGATACCGTAAAGTGGGGATAGACGACGCGTAAAACCTTGTGTGAAATGTGTGTGACAAGGTTTACTGTTTAATGTTTTTTATCTTTAAAAATAAGTACATAAATTTGATTTTTTCTTTATATCGTACATCAAATGTGGAGCTGGCGCGTAGAGGTCGTTTTTTTTCTTTTCTGTACTAACCATAGTTAGTAGACACTAATCAAATTCATGCATTTTTGTGGTTATTTCTAAAACACATAACTTTCTTAAGAAAATAAATTAGTACAAAAACGGACCTTGACATTATAAATTGATGCCTTTTGCACCATTAACCCAAATTTGAGATTCTAAAATTACAAAATAAATTCAAAAAACGCGAAACGGCGATGCCTTAGTTTTTGATAGGTAAATTCCCCTCTTAAGGAAACTCGTTCCAAACTTGTATTTGAGAGAAAACAAATAAGTTTATTCATGGTATGTTTGTGTGTGCGATATATTCGGAAAATTCGAAAAATCCTTAATTACACACATGTTGATCTATTTTCATTTCTCTTCTACAGATATGCACAACACAAAGTACTAATTTATCTGCAGATAAAGTGATTTTTTGGACTTACGACTACTGTCGTTAAATTAAATTCAAAAATTAACTGTCACTGCCAATTAGCAAGATGTGTACGGGTTTCGATTTCATTGAATCTCATCAGCCGCACGCTTTTCGTGATGGCACTTTCATATCTTATCGTATATTTACGAAGTGGTGGTATATTTGTGTGTATGAAGGAAGTAATAATTGATCGAAATGTGTGTAATTAAAAATTTTTCGAATTTACGAAATATCTCACACACAAACGGACCACCACAGGCACATGATAAAATGTTGGTCCGTATGATTTCGATGTGGTAGGGAAATAATCAATTAATTGAGATGACCCTAGGCGGTACACCTGTTGAAGTAAGTACAAACGAAAACATCAAGTAAGTTGGGGTTTTTGATCTCACCAGGGGCCTATTCCATAAAAATACTTTGCAACTTTTCACTTTGCACTTTACACTTTTCAGTAGATATCTGTTACATAAAATGTATTTTGGAAAAGTTGCAAAGTAAAATTTGAAAAGTGCAAAGTGCAAAGTAAAAGCGTAAAAATCAAAGGTTCTGTTTCATAAAACAAAATAAATGTAAACTAATGTCACAATTGCTTTGCACTTTGCAATATAAACTGTAAAGTCATTTTTCTATTTGCAATGAGCAAACGAACGGTCGCCAATCAAAAAAAGCTTGCCGTATTGGCACTAATCGAAGAAAAAAAAAGGAATATTGTTTGGAAATTTCAAAAACGTTAATGCTAAGGAAAAACAAGCAGCTTGGCAATCTGTACTGGACAAGGCTAAAGCACTGGAATTGGCTACGGCGGATAGAAGTTGGACGTTTGCTCGTGATTGTCTTTTTGGGGTATGGAAGAGCCGTACATTATCTAGTGAGTAATATATTTTCTAAATGTAAACAAATATTAAACTAAGCACTTAATTTAGAGAGAGACAATGCGAGAAAAACGGGTACGGAAGGGTGAAAGGATAAAAAGTTAGACGAGATAGATTTGGCCATATTAAAAATTTTGGATGCAGAAAGTGCTGCTGTTACAGGACTGGAAATGCCAGAATCTGACGTCGGCACTGGGGACGGACTACTATTTCTCCCATTAGATGAGAGAGATGTTGTGGAACAAGAACCACGTGCTTCGAGCGAAATCACGGCGCCTACATCAAAAAAAAGAAAGAAGGAAAATTCCCAGTCTCAATACCAGACTCTAAAAGAAGAGTTGCTACGAATTGAAATATATAGAAGAAGACTACATGCGCTCAAATTAGAAAGAGAACTGGGCATTGACGTGTCAGAGTACACAAATCCTCTCTTTCAATAGTTTTGTTTTTGTATTTTAAAAATTTATAAGTTGTACAATTAAAAAAATAATTTTGTTTAATGTTTAAACATGAAATAAGGACAATAACTACGAACGAAAAAATGCACAATTATCGAAAAAAATTTAAAAGTCTTTCCATTCGTTGAATACTATTAGGATCCTCTTCATGTTCATCTTCCATATTAGGATCATCATCCATGTCTTCGTGAAGTTCATCTCCAACTATGACATCCTCGTTTTCGCAAGCGATATTGTGCAGGGTTGCACAAGAAATTACCACAAGAGCAGCATGTGTTGGAGATAATCCTAGATAATTTAGGCAAGGAAATCGTTCTTTCAAAATACCGAAGCTGTTTTCTATTAGCCGCCTTGTTCGCTTGTGAGCCCGATTGAAACGTTGCTCAACAGGATCATTCGGATTCCTGTTTATTGGAGGAATAAGCCATTCTTTCAGTCCATAAGCGCTGTCACCTAAAACAACAGTTCCAGGAAATGGTCTCCAACCCCCATCGAAGCGATGGGAAATCCGTGAATTTCTCAAGACCCGCGCGTCGTGAACGCTTCCTGGCCAGTTTGCATTCACTGCGTAAAATTTGAAATTGGGCCCGCAAATCATCATTGCATTTAAAGAATGATTACCATGTCGGTCAACATACTGTTCCTCATTTACTCTTGGTCCATCTATATTTATGATGGTCCCATCCACACATCCACACACTGAAGGAAAGCCTCCTTTTCTAAAAAAATCCTGAGATATTTCTGGATTCTCAGGCCAACATACAACGCGTCTAAAAAGCCTGTTGATTATTGCCCTTGCCACACGTTGAATGACTCTACATACGGAGGCCTTCGTTATCCCGTGCATGACTGCTATACCATGATACTGGCCACCAATACCGAACCAATGCAATGCAACTAGGAGCTGCTGCTGAGGCGTCAATGCATGGTTTCTTCGAGTTGGTCGAGCAAGATCAGCCCCTATGGCTAACAATATCATTTCTACCCCGGGTGGGAAAAGTCGAAAGTACTCTTTAAACACAAAATTATTCATGATATTAAAGTTAATCCGTTCTTTAAAATTTCTACGAGGTACTTCATCATCACTCTCGTCGCTAGAGAAAATCAAATTGTTACAAAACATTTGTACAAGACCAAGTCGTGAACCACTGATAGAGCAAAAACGTCACGATGACATTTATCCAAACTTTGCAAAATGCGACTGAAAAGTTCGAAATCTGCAAAGTCAACTAACGTACTTTATGAAACACAATGACTTTGCACTTTTCAAAATTTAACAAGTGCAAAGTGCAAACTGAAAAGTTGCAAAGTAGTTTTATGGAATAGGCCCCAGATAGAATAAAAGGTTCAATGATTACCGAATCGAGACTACAGTATTAAACCTTTTGCACGATAATGTACGAATGAATGAGGTTTTGGCATGTGGATTCCGAAATTGCTTACTGTCGAACAAAAACTGTAAATTTACAAAGAAAATTTACTGGCTTTGACTGACAACAATAAACTTTTTTCAAAAATTATTAAGTGGTGAAATGTGGATATATCACTGGAATCCCACGACAAAACAAGAATCCATGAAATAGGACCACCGCCCAAAAAAAAGCAAGAATGCAAAATTCATCAGAAAAACTAATGCGGTGTTTTGGGATATAGAAGGAATCTTACTTATTAAATACACAGAAAACGACTCTAAAATAACAGGATATTTATATAGGGAAATAATCAGGAAGTTGAAAACTGCCATACAGCAAAAAAGGCACCCCAACGGTGACCAGATAATATACAGCTTCATAGCAACTAAAAAGTTTACAAAACGCGCCAAATGCGTAAAGAAATCGACGTATGCTGCTTTAGATAGGTCGAAAATTTTCTCTACAGCATAGAATTACCACCGAGTGACTATTATCTTTCTTCTAAATTGAAGAGGTGTGATGAAAACCCGATGAATATCTGAGGACTAGTCAAAAGATCACATAGCTTTATTGAAAAAACTTTCAAATAAATCTGTGACTCGTATGTAGATTATAAGTTATAAATATAATATTGCTTTTTACTTCTGGTGACTTGAATTTTTCAATATCCAATTTTGCAGCTTTATAATATACTAAGTTCTCTAAAAACATATTCTTCGAAATTAGCAATACCAAACGCAAAAATTCTTTCGAGATCATCGAAATAACAGTGCCGTTTTTATTATTATTTTGTTATTTTAGCTTGTCTAATAATTGACGTGCTGGATACCAATGACAATAATCCAAAGTTTCGAGAACCTTATTACAAATTCTCCGTTGCTGAAAACAGTAAAATCGGAACACTAATTGGAAGCGTTTCGGCCGATGACTTAGATACTAACAGATCAATAACGTATGCATTAGAAGGTCGCCCAGAAACGTTAAAATTGATACATTTAGATAACAGTAGCGGCGATATTCTGGTATCTAATAAAATTGATCATGAAGTGTACGATTGGTTGAACATAACGGTAATTAAAAAACACAAACATTTTAAAAAATGTTTGAATAATTGCTGTGTTAATACTTTCCAGATCAAAGCTACAGATTCTGGGATTCCCCCGAGATATTCCAGAACAGAAGTTTACGTGCAGATTCTAGATGAAAACGATAACAGCCCATATTTCTCCTCTGATCCCAGAGTTTTAATGATACCAGAAAACACTGAAGTTGGTCAAAAAGTGGGTGTTCTGGAAGCACGTGATCCTGATTCTGGAGAATTTGGGAAGATCACGTATTTGCTTGATAGGATTTCATCAGAAGTAAGTTTTAAATAAACTTTTACTATCAGAAAGATGAAAAGCTTTTCCGATAATAAGATCCTATATTTTTCAACAACCATATCATCAGCATAGTACAGATTTCAGCAATTTAACTAAATTGCTGAAATCTTAAAATAATAAATTTTCAATGATCGGTTATTACAAAAGCGAATGTAGAAAAATAAAAGAACTATTACTTACAACCTTTGATTTTCATTGTCAATATAATAGTGTAATACCATACAATCATTAGTAGTGTTACTTGGTAGTCCCCAAAAAAGCTTACTAATCTTGTTCTTAAACTCATTGAACGGGCTGAAGGTTTTGACAATATTATTATTATGACAAGTAAGGTGATAAATCCAGTTTGCTCCAATAAACAACGTGCACACACATTTGAAATAACTGTAGACATTCATGGATCCCACGTTGTATTAAGTGATCTGTATCATTCAAATATATTCATGTGGAAGTCTGAAATTAGTTTCTGAAACTTCTATTACACCTCTTAATTGACACTTACCTATTCTTAGTCATCACTACCAATTCCAACTTCCTTTAGAAGAATGAGAAGTAACCATATTATACAATGAGTGTCGACGATCCTTAAATAACATTGACTTCTTTACAAATAACTGGTAACAAATCATTTCCGTATACCACACACATTTCCTTTCTTAAATTCTTCTAATATGATTCTGAATTCTTGTAATTCGGGATCATAGTACGAAGCACTCAATTTTCAGTGACAAGTATGGTGACAATTAAACCCATGTTGTCTTCATAAAATCAGGTAAATTATACATATGCCTCTGTCCAAACATAGAAAATATCTGTCAAAAATTTCACCAAATACAATATATTTTGAGAACTAATAATAAAAAATAGAAATATTCTATATAATTACAAAACCAATTTTATATACAGTCTGTTTCAAATTAACTCGGCACTATTGCTAACTTTGTTATTATTGGAGCTATGACTTTGGTTAAATCAGCACAGTAGCAGTGTTTTCATTGCAGTTTACGATGGTGAACTTTAAAAAATAATTGAACATCGCTTTTTCGTGATATTTGAAAAAACATTATTTTTCTAAATGGAACATCCTGTATATTTTTACTTCAAGTGAAAGAAAAACTAATTCTAGACAAAAGTCATTATACACTCTTATATCAAAATACTTGAAATAACGCAGATATTAAGAATTTTGACACTTAATCAAAGTAGTCCTGACTTTTAATAAGTCATTTATTTAACTTTGTAAAATTACAATAAATGTTCAAAAATATCACTATTTTGTTGAATACAGATTAAAGCGTCTACCGTCTATTGAATTAATGCATAAACGAATACTATTTTAAATAATTGATTGAAGACGGAGATACGTGTTGAAACTCCATAATTTACAAGTAAAAATTGAAATAAATTCAAATTGAGTTCAAAACAGTTTTATTCAATTCACAACAATTGTTTCACCCTACTAGGGCTTCATCAGGTGATGAATATTATAATACCAAATATTTGTAGACGTTCTTATTTATGTCTTTTCCTAAATGAAGAGGGGGGAGTTTGTGACATTAGGTTAAGAGCGGGAGTAACTTATATCTTTAATGTAATATTTAATATATATATACATAACAATATGATTAATAATATTAAAAATTTTTTTTTTTTTGAAAACTGATTGTTTACTGTTATTATAAAATTAAACAATTTATAAATATAATATATATAACTATAAAAATTATTAAGTTGATTTTAAATATTTAAATTTAACAACGGTGAATTATTCACTTCTAGTTGGTCATTTAAAATAAGGTTTAATTTGTTTAATTTATTTATTTCTAGGTTTTCTAATAAATTTAATTTTTTACTCTTGTCTTGTATATGTAGTATGTCAAACTTGTTATTGAATTTATGTTTTTGTTCAATACAGTGGTTTGCATATGTGGAATCTGTTTTTTGTAATTTATAACTTCTTTCATGTTCTTTTATGCGTGTGGAAAAGGATCTACCAGTTTGTCCGATATAAGCTTTTCCACACTCGCAATTTAACTTATAGACCCCAGATTTTAAATTTTTGTCAGTTTTATCTTTATTATTTTTAATGTGATTCTGTAGTTTGTTGTTTGTACGAAATGAAATTAATGTGTTTGTTGTTTTTTGTAAATATGTTTTATTTTTATGGAAGGTGTACCTATATAAGTCACAGAGGCAAATTTTGATAAGTAAGTTTGGGGAACTATAGGATAAATTTCGGATATGATTTTGGATTTTTGTTTTTTGTGGAGGAGATTATTTATTAATTCTTTTGAATAACCATTATTCTGAGCTATGGTGTAAATTCTATCTAATTCTTTATCAAAATTAATCTTTTTAATCACTTTAATCACTTGATAAAGAATTAGATAGAATTTACACCATAGCTCAGAATAATGGTTATTCAAAAGAATTAATAAATAATCTCCTTCATAAAAAACAAAAATCAAAAATCATATCCGAAATTTATCCTATAGTTCCCCAAACTTACTTATCAAAATTTGCCTCTGTGACTTATATAGGTACACCTTCCATAAAAATAAAAACATATTTACAAAAAACAACAAACACATTAATTTCATTTCGTACAAACAACAAACTACAGAATCACATTAAAAATAATAAAGATAAAACTGACAAAAATTTAAAATCTGGGGTCTATAAGTTAAATTGCATGAAAGAAGTTATAAATTACAAAAAACAGATTCCACATATGCAAACCACTGTATTGAACAAAAACATAAATTCAATAACAAGTTTGACATACTACATATACAAGACAAGAGTAAAAAATTAAATTTATTAGAAAACCTAGAAATAAATAAATTAAACAAATTAAACCTTATTTTAAATGACCAACTAGAAGTGAATAATTCACCGTTGTGAAATTTAAATATTTAAAATCAACTTAATAATTTTTATAGTTATATATATATTTATAAATTGTTTAATTTTATAATAACAGTAAACAATCAGTTTTCAAAAAAAAAAAATTTTAATATTATTAATCATATTGTTATGTATATATATATTAAATATTACATTAAAGATATAAGTTACTCCCGCTCTTAACCTAATGTCACAAACTCCCCCCTCTTCATTTAGGAAAAGACATAAATAAGAACGTCTACAAATATTTTGTATTATAATATTCATCACCTGATGAAGCCCTAGTAGGGTGAAACAATTGTTGTGAATTGAATAAAACTGTTTTGAACTCAATTTGAATTTATTTCAATTTTTACTTGTGAATACTATTTTCTAATTCCATTACATTGGCGTATTTCTGTTGGTAAACCTTAATTCTTTACATTGCCCCAACAGAAAAAATCTAATGGTGACAAGTCTGGAGAACAGGCCGGCCACTTTATCGACCATGTCCCTATATATCCAGCGGTCTTCAAGAAGCCCTTGCATAATTGCACAAACCTCGCGGAGATTATGCGCAGGGGCTCCATCTTGTTGGAAATGAATGATTTGACGATCTTCTAAATTAATATTATCTATTACCAATCAAACCACACCACAGATATCAGTGAAGTAAAATTACCGTAATTTATATTTTTGATAAATTACCGCGGCAAATTACTGCTCTTATGAGAATTATCATGGTAATTTACTCAAAAAATTGTAAATTACGAAAGAATAAATCTTAGTAAAGAAGAGCAGTAATTTTCCATGGTAATTTCCCAAAAACATAAATTACGGTCATTTTACATCACTGAATGTCATACAAACGGCTGATTCACGGGCTTTACATCTGCTAGAAAGGGACTTCCCCAATCACTGAGTGTGCAATGTCATAGTGTAAGTACATAGATGATGTTTTACTTTGTTTGTAATTTACGGAAATGTTATATGGTAATTTACCGTAAATGACGGTAATTAATTCGGTAATTTACCGACCTACATCACTGCAGTGACACATTCAAACTAAATTTTATTTGTGGGTTTGCTGGGTAAGTTAATAGTTGATTTTCTCGGGACTAGTAGTGCATGTTTTTACGGTTAAACATACCGGAATTCGAAAAATTCAATTCGTTGCTCCAAATTATATTTCTTAATATGTGGGGATTTTCTGTACAAGAGGCAACTAACCAACGACAAAACATAAGGCGTCTATGAGCACACGAAATGACATGTTTTGATAAGCGAGTAAAAAAATCATTGAAGTTTAGTTTGTGAATTACGGCCACTGATTAAATCACAAAATGGTTAATATCTGTGTTATTTCAAGTATTTTGATATAAGAGTGTATAATGACTTTTGTCTAGAATTAGTTTTTCTTTCATTTGAAGTAAAAATATACTGGGTGTTCCATTTAAAAAATAATGTTTTTATCAAATATCACGAAAAAGCGATGTTCAGTTGTTTTTTAAAGTTCACCGTCGTAAACTGCAATGAAAACACTGCTACTTTGCTCATTTAACCAAAGTCATAGCTCCAATAAAACAAAGTTAGCAAGAGTGCCGAGTTAATTTGAAACAGGCTGTATACTCGAAAAGATATATCAAGTATAATATTCCATTAAAAAAGTTTGGTCATTTTTCCGAAAAAGTGGAATACAATTTAAGAATATACATCTTTGAGAATAAAATTTTGTCCCAATGTTTCGTTATTGCTTTTCTAGTAGATTATAAGTAATGTTCCATACCAGCAATAAGTAACCACCTTAGTATATATGTCTATATCGTTCTATTGAGAATATGAAAATTTAGTACTGGGAATGAGTTTTAGGGAAAATTTAGTTTAGAACCCAATACTGGTATATTAAGAATTGCCGAAGAATTGGATAGAGAAACAAAGCAAACCTATCTTCTGGTAGTAGAAGCTTGGGATAACTATCAGTATGGCTTCAACATCGGTGAAAGCAGAAACGCCTTCAAACATATTAAGTAAGTACCAACTTTTCTTAATATTTTAGGAATCAGATATATGAGAGACACTCTCATTTAACATTAGAGGGGATGTCTACCCATGCGTTTCTCAGGAACTACTGAGCCGATTTACTTAATTTCTTTTTAAATGACCGCTGGGGCGAGTCTAGGATGTTCGTCAAAATAGGGTCCACGAAACCAAAGCGGGGATTGGAACAATGCCAAAAACTGCTAAATTTGCATAAAATGAAGGTGACCCTCTTGCGCAAATCATCAATTTTCACGGTAGAATACTGGAATTTTGCATAGTTATATTACATGTCTTACAAATTACACATTTTCCGTTTTGAAAAATCTTCATTAGAAGCAATTTTATTCAAATTTTTCGGAACGTCAGTAGTGTACAATCGCCTTTGATGCAATAACGCATCGTCAATTTTTTAAAATAGAAGGTTGAAGCCATGATACTAAATTATTCTACGACTAAAGCTCTATCAAGAAATTTTTTCCGTTTTTAAAGATGCTGTCTAGATCAGATTTTACTTACCAAAAATTCGAGTTTTTTCAAACCTATGCACTTTAAGGCAGGTGGTTGAAATCCGACTGGAGTTATTTATTTTGCATTTATTTGTATTGTAATTTAACAGTCAGTGTCTGTCTGTGTTGTAAATAAGAGGTGCCGAAGGAACAACCTATGGACATTTCGACATTTTTTATATTAATTACTACATTTAATTTAATCATTTCATTGATGTATGGTAAGGCTTTACGAGGGACACTATTTATGTATTAAGAATAGAAAGAATAAACAAATAAATTTGATGAAAAATATCTTTATTGCTTTTCAAAATAATCGCCTTTAAGATCTATACACTTTTGCATGCGATTGAACCACCCTTCAAAGCACTTTGTCCAGTCAGAAGATGGTAGCTCTAAAACATGCGTTTTGAAGGCCTCAACCGCTTCTTCGGGCGATGAAAATCGTTGTCCACGCAGTTTATCTTTAATTACTGGAAACAAGAAGAAGTCATTGGGTGCCAAGTCGGGGCTGTAAGGCGGATGACCCATCAATTCGATCTTTTGTGTGTCGAAATACTCGTTTGTTGCATGTGATGTGTGTGAGCTCGCATTGTCATGATGCAAAATGATTCGTCGTTTTGGGTTGGTTTCTCTCAATTTACCGAAAACTTCAGGCAAACAAATGGTCGTATACCACGCTAAATTAACGGTCTTTTGATTTTCGAGAACCACAGTTGCCACAGGACCAGTTTTCGTGAAGAAAAACGCCACCATTTGCTTCCTAACGCTGCGAGAACGAACAACTTTTGTTGGCCTTGCTTCACATTGAAACACCCAAACTGCCGACTGGCCTTTTCTTTCTGGCTCATAAGAATAAATCCACGACTCGTCACCTGTGACGATGTTGTATACCGCTTTGGATGCACCACAGTTGTATTTTGAAATCATTTTACGGCACCAATCGACACGAGCATTTTTTGGAGCATCTTTCAACAAATGTGGAATCCAACGCGCACACAGCTTCCGAACACACAAATGTCCGTGCAAAATCTTATGTATGCTGGTAATACAAATGCTTAAATATCTCTCTATTTCTTGATATGTCACATGACGATCGTCTTCTATTAGTTTTCGCACAGCATCGATATTTTCCGGCACAACGACCGATTTTGGACGACCTTCTTTAACTTCGTCCGTGAGCGAACTACGTCCACGTTTGAATTCAATGTACCAGCGATATACAGTGGGTGTGGATGGCGCTTCATCACCAAAAGTTGAATTCAGTTGATTGATGCATTGTTCTTGAGTTAGACCACGTCGAAAGTCATAATAAATCATAGCTCGAAAATTTTCGCGAGTTAATTCCATATTTTGGCTGAGATGAAATTTTAAATACTGCAAAAAGCACAAATATTGCTCGCACGTCAAAACTTTCTGACTGCCTATAACGTCAAAAATGTCAAACTTTGCGATGACAATTTCAAATTTCACCTGGCAATACCAGTGTTGCCAATTCTCAATACATAAATAGTGTCCCTCATAATTGCCACTGAAAAGGTATCTACGAGCTAATGGAGAATGAGAATATGTCCCGAAGGGGGCAGAAAGAAAGTAAATATTCTTAATCAAAAAGGCCCCGAATATGAAAAAGAAGTGTTATTTTCATCAGCATATTAAGAAGAGGATTTTGCAGCTCTCATAACTTGGAAAAAAATATTTTCACCAAACAATGTACAGTCGAAAGCAAAAAAAAGTAGTCAAAAATACAGGTTTCTGTTATAGACTTTTTCAAAATGATTAGTGTGATAGCGACTTCAAAGTTACTTGTCAAAATTTGGTTATCTATCAAAATTGACAACCTTACAGTTGATATTAAACTATTATCAAAATGCCTTCCATAACTGAAGATAATAAAGTCAGTGTTATTGCAGATTTGAGTAACGGTTTCAAAATACGTGAAATTATGGAAAGGAAATAATATGTTATGGGAAATAGAAGGAAACTTAAATTCAGAGACTTATATCAACATTCTAAGTATGTAATGTGATGTTGCCTTCAGTGGAGCTATTTTTTCCAAATCGCAATTTTATAATTCAACACGATAACTGCCCCATCCATCGGACAGAGTGAAAACATGGCTCAGAGAAAATAACATCACGTGTTGGATTTTCCGCCAAGAAATCCTGATTTAAATATTATCGAAAATGTGTCTGATGATCAAAGAAATAAAGAAATTAAGTCGAAGACCTTAAAATAGACAAGAACTGGTAGAAATAGTTCACACAGCATGGAAGAATGTAAATCAAAATATTTGTACCAACCTTTATAACTTTTTTCCTAATAGATTGCAAGAAGTTTTAAACAAAAACTGGTCTATAACCAGATATTAAAGCATATATTTTTTCAGGATGTTTTTTAATTATTATTTTGATTTGTATTAATCAGATAGAAGACGTTTTGATAATTATTTGATTTGCCATAGAATAATGACTTGACACTAATGACAAGTAAATAAAGCCAGGTTTACTAAGTACGATATTTCTTGTCTCCTTTTTTTTGCTTTCGACTGTATATTCCGCAGCCGAGCAAATTAAGGGGAAAATGTTGAAGCTGGATTTACTTTAATCATGTTTTACTTGTTTATCAATCAGCTATGGGAGACCAAGAACGCAAAATAAAACTCTCCCAACATGTAACCACACTAAGAGCCGTTCTATAACTTTTGCATGTACATCATTGCATAGTCTGTCGCAGAGCTGGGCAATTACTTTGAAATAGTAATTAATTACAATTATAAAATACTTTTTTTTTAAAGGAATTAATTACCATTACAAAGTACAAGAGATTAAGAAAGGATTTTTTCTTCTAATTACAATTACAAATAAAATGTAATTGACAATTACTTTTCTAATTACAATTACAATTACATTTGTTTATAAAATCCGACGAAAAACGTTTTTTTTCTGTTTAGTCTTTTGTTGTATATAATATAGAATTCGGATTGTTAGAAAATAATTCACACTCCGAAATAAGCAGTTGTTTAATACCATGTTTAGATAACACAGACGTTGACTCGACTAACGGAAACCAACAAAGTTTAAACTCAGGATGTGTAATTGCTTCTAAAAGTGAATAGGTATCCTATAAAGTTAAAAGATGTTTAAATCTATTATCTAAACCTTTAATGGCACTTTGAAGTATTATATCTCCGCCACTTTTAAACTTCTCTTTACTTAATTTATTTAGCTTATTTTTAAGTGACACTAGACTAGGAAGAAGAACACCATAAAAAGCTTTGTTTACACCTTGTAAAATATTTAGAGTCTCTGCTAAAAGTGCAGTGACTTCACAATATTTTTCCAGAGTAAGGAACACGTATTCAGAAAATCACGGAATTTCTAACTTTAAAAAGAGGATGGAATGTTTTTCTTCCACGCCCAGTATTTGTTTGATACTGTCATACATTGAGTTCCAGGGGAGCTAAGGGTATGTCCTAAATATGAGTTAATTGGAAAAGTAATTTGTAATTGAACTTTTAAAAAACTAAAAGTATTAACATACAAATTACAATTTTTCAATAACAATTACAAATTACTTGAAAAGGCAAAGGAATTAATTACTAATTACAATTACTGATTTGTAAAGTAATTGCCCAGTCGCGAGTCTGCCGTGACTGGTTTGTTGGTTCCTTATAGGTTACAAAATCACATAAAGAAGGAAATGGTTTGAGGCAAAAGCGGTACTGCGAAATATATACTGGTTGGTAAAATATTTTTTCCAAGTTGAGGCTATAGCACAATTCAGCAGTTAAATCATCTCCTTAATATGCTGATGAAAATAGCTCTTTCGGACTTGTACACTTCTTGTTCATACTCGGGGCATCTTTGCTTAAGTACATATATTAGTCTTTTCTTTTGCCCCCTTCAGGGCATTTTCTCCATTAGTTAGTCACAAAAATGTATTGAAGGTATTTTAAATATTATGGTTATAAACAATGATTGTATACACATTTTACGGGTGCAACTTTCCAATATTTAGAAATTAAGAGTTTCATTGGAATTCATATAATTACTACTTTCACAATACTGGCGCAATAAGTCAGTGCTCACTACAGTGATATACAGGAACCTGATGATTCCTTCACAATAGTGTAATCTGTTTTTCAATTCAGATTCATCAGGTTGTTCATCGAATTCATATTACAAAACACAATTATATTTTCTTTAGTGTAACTATCCTAGACGTCAACGATAATCCGCCTCAACTCATACTTCCATCAGCATGCATCTCGATAACAGAATTCCACGAACCAGGCCTAAGTATAACAGAAATTCACGCCAACGACGCGGACGATCCAGAAACACCTAACGGACAAGTATTTTGAAAAATATTTCTTGCTTCCATTATTATAAAGGTATATTTATATCATTTCCTTTCAGATTATCATGAAGATAGCATCTGGTAACGAAGAAAAATTATTCGCTTTGCAACAGATAAACGAATGGTCTGCTGAGATACGAACAGTGAAACAGCTTAGAGGAGTACATGGCAATTATACTTTATTATTACGAGCTCAAGATTTAGGTACTCCGAGTCATATAAGTGAAGGTTTTTTAAAGATTTGCATAACCGATTATAATGACCATGCGCCCATGTTTGTTAGTCCGCCATACAATTCAACTCTAAAAGTTCCCGAGGTAATGTAGAGAGGTCGCTTAGGAAACGTTAACGAATTTTGCTTGTATGCGCATGCGTATTAACCTGCTTTGCAAAATACTTGGTAATTTGCGAAAATAGTAAGCTAGAACCTTCTTCGTTTTCCACTATTCTATCCAACTTTATTTCAATCCTTGGTAAAAGTAAATCATTATAATAATATTTTTTATGAATAAAAGAAAATTTGGAATATTAATTGTATAACAGATTTTATTGCATATTGTCTTACTCAACGAAAATTTAATTTTTACGCTTAAAATTCAAGAGCCGGCATTGGTATTAGTGTTATCTCAGAGATGGCAGCACCACCACTAAATAGTATTCTTTCGAAGATGATTTATATTGTTTTTCTATAGTCCATGTTCCCACTACACGGCAACACTGATGTATTACAGCAGTATTCGCATTCTGTTCCTTAATATCTTGAATTTCTATCTTAAGCGATATATGTCCTCTTCAAATGATATATGTATAGGCTGGCATTATCAAATTAACCTGTAACCAGTGGCGGCCCGTGATTTTTGGGACGGGAGGGCACCGGGGGTCTGAGTGTTTAATATCAAAAATTAAGTACAGACAAAAAATAAACTCAATATGCTATTTAATTAACTCGTTTGAAAATAAAATCCATCCGCCGTTCCTTACGATCAGCAAAATGATTAATAGCTAATTCATTGAAGTTTGGTGTTGATGTCAGTAATTGTTTTTCAATGGAACACATTGCTAAGGCACATGGTTTGCTTTCCTGCATGGTATTTCTAGAAAATATTTTTATTCTCTTCAAAGTAGAACAACACCGTTCACTTGATTTTTTCTATTTTGGTTATTAAAAGTTCAAAAAAACTTAAAATGCCTTGTCTTCGGCCAACTTCGTTTGTGTTCGGACGTCTTCGGAATGTCAGTAGTGGCCTTGCTTTGACTTCGGCCAACTTCGTATAGGTTCGGACGTCTTCGGAATGTAGGTGAAGGCATTGCCTTGGCCTCGGCAAACTTCGTTTGTGCTCGGACGTCTTCGGAATATCGGTGAAGGCCTTGCCTTGTCTTCGGCCAACTTCGTTTGTGTTCGGACGTCTTCGTAATGTAGATGACGGCCTTGCCTTGTCTTCGGCCAACTTCGTGAACATTTTAAATATTTGAATATAGGCGGTGTTATATGTAATTCTGATTAAAATTCATACTAATTTATGCAGTAAATTATTTCAAATTATCAACAAAAAGGACGAATTAAATAATTGCACGCCCCCAGAGATTCGCAAAATAGCAGAAGACAATTTACAAAATCTTTCGCCAACATAGTCTCGACATATTATCAAAAATAAACTTTTATAACAGTTGTACTATTCAACATTGGAAGTAAATTTCAATAGTAGCATCAGAAAACTTATCATCCAACTCTGCTTAACAATTTATATTGTTAATTAGTAAATAAAATGTTAGCATGTGTGCTTTTTATTCTTTGTACAACTTCTATTGCACATATTTATTGCATTAAAGGCTTACATTTTGACATTTAAGTATAATTTGCTTCCATTTTTTTTTTGTGACTAAAGTCAAAACAACAAAATTAGCGTGCGGTAAAGAAATACTTTTGCAACCAAAACGAGTGTCGTAAAGTGAACTTTATAGAACCGAAATAGAAAAAAGCATTTTGCACGTTACACCCACACAACCAGTCTGATAAACTGAAAGAGCTTCTTTTGAATCTTCTCGTCACGGTTTTATTAGTTTTCGAATTGTGATCTTCTAGTTTAATCAATAAATCTGGTCTAGGGAGACCTAGGTTTTTTAATTCTATCTTAATGTCATAGCTCAGTGTGTTATTTTCGATCATTTCGATTATGTTACTAACGCAATTCATAGTTGCATTTGCACCGATGGAAATTACAACAACCACTCACCGCTGTATATTATATACTGGACCGCCACTCGTACCCGGCACCATAGAGTAGTGCCCCGCCGCCTACATATATACGCGCGCTACCCGCGCCAGTTTCATCGCTTGATTTCTAATACAGACGGGGCAGTCGCGCGAGATGCCCCGGAGCCTATGTAAGACTGCGATTTTTAAACGCGCTGAAAAGACGGACTGTTACTTCCGAAAACATATTATTTGTTATCAAACAAATCAGAAAAATTACATACAAATTAGGTATTTACAATTAATTTATCTGTTAAAAGAAATTTGTCACCGGGAAATTTATCACGGGGGGCAGTGCCCCGTTGCCCTCCCTGCAGCAGCCGCCACTACGGCTGTAACTATGTCAAAATGAACTATTTCTTCAAAATACTATCAAAGGTTTTTTTTCCTAAGCAATTTCGTCTATCAAATTGTTCTTCATTAGGAACGCATTGTGTTCTATTATCAGCATCTTATAAAAAAAGATTCGCTTCGCATCTGAAGTCACAATTCGAGGCCAAAATGATAATCAAACAATTAAAATTAAGCACTTATCTGCAGAACTCAACGCATCAGTGAACTTTAGTTTCTATGCAAATGACAATGGATAATGTCTTTTGACAGCCCAGGCATATTTGATAATTTGCAACCACTATGATTGTTCTTCCTGTGCAACATGTACGATCTCTTCATTCAAGATAGATTAACATCGTTTGTTCTCAGTTCTTGTCTCCATTCGAAAAGTGCTTGAATCAGTGTGATTACCGTTTGCTGATTTGTTATGATCTCCTCTTCGAAAGCACATATTACGCTCGCTGTTAGCGCAACTAGTTTCTAAAAATATAGTACATATTCGAAATATATGAGTTTTTATGCAATTATATTTTGCCTTTCCCTTTTCGTAGTTATTTCCATCATTCTTATTCCAAAATTCGCTTTGTAATGATAAACCTACAGTTAAGTAACATGTTCTGTATGTGCCAACTGCTCAAGAAAAATGAAGTAAGTCTGTGTCAATATTTATTCATTAATTTATATTCATCATGCTTTCTGTGCATAGCATTAGACATAATGGCTCAATATAATTCAACATTCTATATTTTAATAGTTATCTATCTAGTACGACCCAGCACGTCAGTACATCAAAGGGTGCCTCCCATGCCGTCACGGCAGCGCGTGGCGTCCCTCAGGGATCCATTTTGGGTCCCCTCCTCTTTATTATTTATTCACACTTATTTCCGAAAGTGGTAACAACCTATAAGATTTACATGTATGCTGATGATATTCAGCTTTACCATACCTTCAATACTGCTCATAGGGAACGAGCGTTGGCTGATATGATGATCGATTCGAATTCTATCTATGTGACTGCACTACGACATTCCCTAACTCCATCAACTTTTCTATTAATGGTACTCCGATACCTCTGGTCACAGGAGCAAAGAATTTGGGTTTGATTATTAATCACAATTTGAGATTCAATTGTCAGGTCTTGAAGTACGTTAAAAGTGCTAATTGCGCCTTGAAATTGATATATCCCCACCGTTATTACTTATCCAGGAAAATTAAAACAAAGCTCTGTGATAGGACCTTTCTATTTCAACGCTCTTTCTCATACAACATTGCTACTTTTATAACAATTTCCCTTTTGAGATCATGGGTTATTCCTTTTCCAGGTTTAGGAGATGGATGCGTTAGTATCTGTTGGTCAGCGGTAGGCCTTGTTCCGGTTTAATTGGGTAAAGTGTTCTTTCTCGTGATGCCATGTGGCTAATGGGAAATGCTTTTAACTTGTGGCTTTGATTGTATACGCGTGTATGTGTATGTGTATCTGCAATAATTTGTACCTGTAAAAGTAGTGGTTGCATCCGGGCGGAATGTAGTTTTAAGTTAGTTTTTAGACATTCTTTACATACTTTATTTTTTATTAATTGTAAAAGCTCTACGGAAGATCAGAACACACCTTGTTGTGCTCTGAGTAGAGTCTTTTGTTATTCACTATACGCATAAGATTTATTTCATTTTTATTTCTTATCTTCTTTTATTATATTTATTTTGTCAATATTCTTGTTGTATGGTAGAAAATAAATGCTATTATTATTAATAATAATATAAATTATTTTTCAGAATGCTACTGTTGGCAGTGCCCTAGTACAAATGTTTGCAACAGACGAAGATGTAGGATCGAACGGTATGGTTAGATATCGTCTAAAAGCAGATCCTGCAGGTCACTACAAAACATTTAATTTACAACCAGTCTCTGGAATATTAGAATTAAGACTACCACTGAACAGGGCCAAGCAAAAAATTTATGATGTATATGCTAAAGTATTTTTTATCAAAGGAATACAATATTAAACTTCTTATATTTTAGATTAGAATAGAAGCTTATGATCTAGGTGCTCCCACACCACTTAGTTCAGATTTGGACTTAACAGTTTATGTAAGCAACATAAATGACTACCAACCACAATTTATGATTAATGAATTTGTGGTGAATTTTACTGGTTAGCAATGGAAATATATTTAATAAGTAGTATCAAACTAAAGAGAAATATTTTTCTAGAGAATAGGCCACCAGGTCTCGAGCACAAGAAACTTCCTGATACCGTAGACAGGGATGAATTAGAATTCGATGGTCCTCCAACACCAGTTTGCTACTTTATAATAGGTGGAGACGAAAATCAAAATTTTTATGTTCATCACTTATCACATGAAATTATGGTAAGTATATGTGTTATATGGTAATAAATAGGATTAACTAAAATTCTAACTACATTTGCAGCTTATTAAAGAACTAGATAGAGAAGAGAAAGATGCCTATGTCCTTTTTGTGAAGGCAACTGAAATATGTAACAGTGCTCCCAAAAAACAAAGTTATTTCGATATGTCTGATGAAACAATCTTAAAAGTTTTGGTAAACGTGATGGATGTTAACGACAATCCTCCACGGTTCATACACAGAATTTTTACTGGAGGTGTTAGCACAGCTACTTCTTTTGGAACAAAGTTTATGCAAGTAAAGGTATGTCCATATTCATTCACAAATATTTTAACAGATCAAATCTTATATGAGAGCAATGTCTTATATAAACCTATAACAATAACATATCGCAATATACTAGCTTGAAAGATCTCTACTTGTCTTTCTCTAAAGCTATAGTATTAACCAATTTAAGGACAAATAAAAAGGAATAGTAACAAATGACATATCACAATAATTTACAATAGAAATTTAGCAAAAATGTAATTTAAACTCTATTACTGGTATTTAAGACTGGGGTTCCCCTGTGCTATTTACTATGCTGATGTCAAATCCGAAACCAAAATGAATTTTGACTTTTAGTTTGGCCTAAAATGGTACCTAAAAAACCATGAGGTGGGTGTTTACTTCCAAGAGTTAGGCGTAAGCAATTTCATATTTATGGTCACAGGCCGTTGGACAATGTAGACTGTGGTTGCACTGATAAAAGTCAGATGTTGGTAGGTCATGTACAATCTTGAACAGAAAAAATATCTGATCCCGGCTCCATCTATGGACTCCCGTTAGAATTAGCCTTCGAGGATCATACCGTTAATAATTTCTTCAAAATGTAATAGAAACTGTTAGAAACCTTACTGACAATATTGTATGACTTACATAATGAACATACATATATAGAAAGTGTTAGCATGACGCTAAAATACTCTAAGAAGCACTAATGTAATTTCCCCAAGACGTAAGTGCATGCAGCCTTTCCGCTGACAATACCATACAAAAAACGTCAACATAATATTTTTTTGTCACAACTCAAAAGACTGGAAACCAAAACTAGTAGGACGGATGTCATACGGAAAACCTCCAAAAGTATAATAATTAAACGTTCTAAAACGAACATATTTCAAAAACTTTCTTTGAACATTGACAACCATTCCATATAAATTGCATAATACATAGTCCAAATCAAAGCAGCGTATTCCATTTTACTCCTCACAAGAGCAAAGTAAAGAACCATGTGAGTTTTTGCTTGGAATTCCAAAGTGTGAAACCCAGTTTCTTGTTAGATAATAAAACCTAACACTATACGTAATTGCAAAATGACAGTTCACTGTGAAACGTCACTCCTAAATCCTTGGCACTAGCAACCCAAAGGAATCCCCCGTCAATTTAATAATTATATATAATACGATTTCTTTTTTTCGTGTGCGTGACAATTTTACATTTTAATACAATTAGTGCCGATCTATTCACCGCACACCAATTGCCTAGACAGTCCAAGTTTTTCTACAAGCTAACACAATCACTCAGATATGTAACAGATAAGAATAGCTTCAAGTTATCTGTAAACATTAAAGTTTCACACCACAGATATATAGATATATGCTATGCTGGATAGCATATATGAAATGCGAAAATAACAGTGGACGTAAGTTTGACCCCTGCGGTACCCCTGAGTTAGCAACCAATAATTTTGATTTATAACCATTGAAGAAACTTATACATTTCTTCTGAACAAGATAAAACTGTAACAAGTGCAGCAACTGATCTAAAAAACCAAAGATCTATATGATCAATTCATACAGAAAGCCTAATACATAAAAAAAAACATGGGAACAGCAGTGTATTATTGTAGCTACACCAAAACGACAAAGGGATAAATAAGCGCAATGCCTAAATAATAGAATATTGTAAAACTTATATATTCTATGCATAAAAGAGCACCAACAACAGAATTATATCAAATAACAAAACTATTGAATATTTCTCAAATTCTGAAACTGGACCTTCTTCATATTCGTTAAACTCACAAAAATATGATCCAAAGAAGTACATAATTTAATATCAACAAAGACATCCACAAAGACAAAATGAGAACAAAGTCATGAATAAAAACATAAAACTATAGCAGCTGTATGCAATACCTACTAGCAAATCCTTAAAGGCATAAAGCAGCAAAAAGAAATTATAAATTTTAATCAAAACGCAGGAAATATAGTTAGCCCAGGACGAGCTATTACGAAATCGAATAATTAAATAATAAGAATTGTGTGTGATTCAAAAATGTATTATATAGCCACTACAATATTCTTTCGCCACATTATGGAATGTTATAATAAATTTTTGAAACGCAGAAAGTTCACGATATTCGATATCGCAATTATTCGATGCTTAAAAAATGATTTCTGAATTTTTTCTTCTTGTTTGTTTCCGTCTTTTTAGTAATTGTAACTACTATGCATTTAACGTATAAATATATATTTCGAAAAACATCTATTTTCAGGCAGAAGATTTGGATTCCGATGAAAATTCTATGATATCGTATCATTTAATAGGCCAAGTTCAAATGACACTCACTGAAGGTTTGGAAAGTTTGCAAAGACCACCGTTTCTCGTGGAAAGAGAAACGGGCATCGTAAAATTGAATTTCGATCCACAACAAGGAATGAAAGGTTATTTTGATTTCATGGTACTAAAACATTTCCCACAGTTTAACATGTCAATCAATAAAAATCGTTGCATTTCAAGGTACTAGCAAACGACACTGGTGGTTTACAAGACATGGCAAGAGTGTTTATTTACTTATTGCGAGAAGATCAACGGGTCCGGTTCGTGCTGAGACAACAACCGCCGGAATTAAGAAATAGAATAGAAGATTTTAGAGAGTAGGTCTTTGTATTTCTTTTAAAGAGAACTTGTATTTTTGTTGTTCTATAGGATTTTAGGTAACGTCACTGGTTCTACTGTCAATGTAGATGAATTTAGAGTGCATGTTAACCAAGATGGCAGCATAGATAAAACACGAACAGACTTATATTTACATCTAGTAGATCGAAGAGATCACTCAATTTTGGAAGTTGATGAAGTACTTAAATTAATTGATCAAAACACTGAAAAATTAGATTCTCTATTTAAGGTATGTAATGGTATCCAAAAAGTATGACCCGCTGTGGAAATACTATAGCGAGCAATAAATTCTGGTCTTCAATATCAATCTTAATGCAGTTGACAGCGCTCTAGTGTATAACTGGTTTTGGTATTAATCTTTTCAAACCTTGTCATTATTTTCCATTTGTCAGATACTTTCTGAAATAGCCCTGAATATACCGACCAAAACTGCCTCCCTATTTGAAAATGTAAACGTTGGTTTTGTATACCTTCTACCAACTTTCCCTACATGTTTTCTATAGGGTTCATATCAGGACTTAAACTCGATCACTCAAGCACATTTATATTGTGGTTTTGGGACCATTCTGTTGCCCTATGAGCAGGACGGGCTGAACAATTGTCCTGCTGAAATATAAAGTCGCCTTCTGAAAATACTTGCATCACTGAGGGCAACATCACATCTTCCAAAACACTAATATAAACGTCACTTGTTCTTCTAAGTGCAATAATATACCCCAAGCCTTTTTGCAGAAATCCATGCCCATATATTTACCGAAAATCGGCGGATGGTTTCAACCTTTTGTGTATATCTTACATCATACCGCCGACTCCATGGTCTATATACTCTAACATGGCCAAAGGAGGATAACTGGAAGGTATATTAGATCTGCATTTCCGAGTTAGAACCGAGTCATGTTCTAACAAGGGAGGATAAAAACATTAAAATATTTATGAATTCTTTCGAAACTTGAGTTTAATACCTGAAAAGTTAAAGACATAATAATATACAACATATCCAATATGAAGTATATGTTGATATTTTAAGCATTAGTGCAAGACAGGAGAACTGTAATTGTAAGATGTCTATTTTTGTCTTGATTTTGATTAACTGAGCAACTGCTCGCACGTCTCATAAAATTAATTTGATAATTCATCTAATATTGTATTTGATTACAGGATTTTAATGTATTGGACACCCAACCAGCAGGGCCTTTAGCTTTAAGTTCACTACAAACGACAGGCACGACATTTTGGCTTTCTGCGTCTTCTCTATTCCTTTTGCTTTTGCTCTTTCTAAGTTTGGCGTTGTGCGTAAACCAAAGACAAACGTACCAAAGGAAACTAAAAGCTGCAACTGCTACTGCTTACGGTGCGATTATCGGTGAATTAGTTGTTTTAGAAAATTAAGTATTAATTCGGTTCTAGTTCGTGCAGACTCGGATATTGATGGTAGAGGTCTGAGTGGTCTCAGTGGCAGGGTTCCCAATACGAATAAACACAGTATGGAAGGTAGCAATCCGATTTGGTTGAAAGCGTATGAAAATGAATGGTACAAAAACGCAGATGAGTACAGGTAGGTTTCAAACTCGCATGCATTATTAGAAGAAACAAATTAACACGCGATAGTAATGTGATTACAAGTAAGCTATACGGAAGATACGAAAAATAAATATTCTCCAGCAAAATTTTTCACATAGGTAGTGTGGGTAGGTTTTATTAGGAGTTAATTACGTCCACTTAACATATTTGATACCAATGTCTGATGTAACATTGTTTACTTAATATCGCGCATAGCGATCATTGTATAAATATGTTGTCATGTTTGTACGTAAATTTTAAGAACATTGTCGCACGAACATGAGATCAACAAGTTCAATAATAAATATGTATTACAAAATATAGATTATCGATGAATAATCACAGAGGTAAGAATATATAAACTGGCGTACGAGAAGTAGTAATATAAAGCTTTGCAATAGACACTAACACTAGACACAAATTATATACAGCATGTGTAAAATCATATTGGAGATAGGACATATGTATACTATGCATACCGGCAACAACGCGCATGTCGTGCCAGTAAAGTACGATTAGCATTTCAGTTGCATACAGTCAGCCGATGGATGAACATGTATTTATCTAAGCGTGTGATGCATACGCTTCGTAAATACATATTTACTAAATAAGAATTCAAAATACTTCTGGGAGTTTTATTATATTGCGTATACAACGCAGTAGGAAAATAAAAGAACAATTCTAATTAAATATTCATTCTTAGTAAATTATTTTATAAATTTACTAAGAACGGAATTTTAATGAAAATATAAAATACACTCTAAACAATACTAAAAAATAAAATGTTATCGCATAGGCTCAAAAATACCTTCTTCAGCAGCAAGCCATTGTCCGAGCCTATCATAAAAATTTTCTGGCACATTACCAATCATATTGATTGTTGATATGATTCGTAATGTGCGAGAAAAAAAATTTTTTTATGATAGACTCGGACAATGCGTTGCTGCTGGAGAAGGCATTTTTGAGCCTATGCGATAACACTTTATTTTTTAGTATTGTTTAGAGTATATTTTATATTTTCATTAAAATTCCGTTCTTAGTAAACTTAGAGAATAATTTACTAATAATTTATGTTTAATTAGAATTGTGCTTTTATTTTCCTACTGCGTTGTATACGCAATATAATAAAACTCCCAGAAGTATTTTGAATTCTTATTTGGTAAATATGTATTTACGAAGCGTGTGATGCGTGCTTAGATAAATACATGTTCATCCATCGGCTGACTGTATGCAACTGAAATGCTAATCGTACTTTACTGGCACGACCTACGCGTTGTTGCCGGTATGCATAGTATACATATGATTTTACACATGCTGTATACTTTTCCTATATGTATAAAAATACATAAAATAAAATAACAACACTGTATTAACGAAAAACCTCATATTCTTAATTTAAAAATAACCCTTTGCCTTAATGACAGTGTTATACATTATAATCCTATAAACGCAATTTAAAGGTTTTTTTTTAATATGACTTTAATAATGATCGACTTAAACTAATCAACTTTAACACAATATTAATTCTAACTTATAGGATTAATGCTATTTCATCATACTGCCAATGTTGTATAAGGGGAACACTGAAAATTTCGGGAACCAGCAATACCGTTGGTTCTGACCCATGATTTGTGCAATTCATATTTATGTAAGCGAAAACAAGTGACAGAACCAAGAAGTGTCAGTTTTTAATGAATTTAACAAGAGAATACTTTCGTGCGATGATTTATTATGATTTTCGTATTGGTTTCAGTCAACAAGATTGTGTCCAGCGAATTAATTCTGCCTTTGGTAGTAAAGCACTATCTAAAACTACAATATATAGCGGGTTTCAAGAATTTAAACTTGGATGTGATAGTCTCAGCGATGAATTGTGTGATGCCGCCTCTGTACATCGCCAAACATTCGGCAAATTACGCCGAACAGCGATGTGTAGATAGTTTATTCGGCAAATGTTTGATATTCGGTAATATTCGCGCCGAACACGAATGCCGATCCGTTCGAAGTCGGTTTTCGTTTCACACATCAAAGAAAATTCGTATCCGAACACAAATAACTGAAATAATCTGACTACACATCGTATACTGAAGTGAAATGAATACCTATATAAGTAAATAGATAAATTCGTAAACATAACCTATAATTAAAGATTTCAAATTAAAAAAAGGTATTATTCTGTATCCGTTAATGAATTATGGCGGAGTGGAGTAATAACTTAATACTCGAATAATAATTGCAAGTACCCAAAAGAAATAAAGTATAATATCACGCAGTTACTGAGTAGCACTATTCATATGGTGAACTGCAACATCACCAAAAAAGACGATTTTACTATTAAATTCCTTTCTTCATGGGCGTGGGTAGAAGCGTGAGGAGTTTTTTAAATGTATTCAATTTACCTAATATTTCGTATGATAAATTATGTACGGAGAGATAGTTTCGTTTTTTCAATGTTTTGACTGTTAATTACATACTTCATAGTTTTTACTGTGACTTACATATACGTTTTACGTATAAAGGTATATATTATGTAAGTCACAGTAATTATTTACTGCTTGATGTTAGTTTTAACATCCATGTGTTCACACTTTTCATTTTTGTTTCATAGTTTTTGTAATAGTTCCTGTTTAATAGGTACTGTTTCATTGAATCTACTTCTCCCAATTATCTTGACGTAAATGTGTATTGGATTTCGTTAAGTTTCAATAACATACGCATACACTGTAATTATCATTTAATTAGATCTAGAACATTGTTTATGCTACTTTTTCAAATATGATATGGAAGAACGTTCAGAATGGCATCGTGAAACAATGGCGAGTTTGATTAAGGGTCATACTGATTGTATGTCCATTGCCAGTTATACCGTAATTTATTGCAAAGTCAGTAAAATATCGTTAAAGAATGCCCAAAAATCGCACGTACATTTCACTTAGCACGCCAAAACATACACAGAAATTGGACCCGTTGGAAACTGAAAATTTTAACGAAGAACTCTGTGAATCTTTAATGGCGACTAATATCCCATTAAATAAACTTCACAATCCCACTTTGAAAACATTTCTCCAAAAATATACTGGTCGAAATGTTCCTGATGAATCCACCTTACGCAAATATTATGTTCTTAAGTGCTTCACGAAAACAGAAGAATGCATTAGAAGACATCTTTCAAATCAGTACCTATGGATAAGTGTCGACGAAACCGTCGATATATTAGGACGCTGTGTGATAAATGTTGTAGCTAGTGTACTACATCCAACTATTCCATATAACGCATATGTAATAGCATCTAAAGTTATAAATACAGTTAATGCAGAAACAGTTGCTAAAACCATTGACGAGAATTTGCACAAAATGCTTCATTCGGACGACAGGTACAAGAAAAAAATACTTTCATTTGTTAGTGGCAGTGCCGCATATATGTTAAAAACAGGCAGACTATTAAAGGGAAACATATCCTGATATGCTGCATATTACTTGTGTAGCACATGCTCTCCACAGAATCTGTGAATATATCAGAGACACCTATCCCGAAGTTGATAGACTCGTATCTGCTTTTAAAAAAGTTTTCAGAAAAGCACCATTGAGAATAGGTATTTACAGGGAAACACTTCCATCTTTTTCACTGCCTCCATTGCCATTGGAACATGGTTGGAAGCTACTAGCAGTTTTTATGCAGAGAATTTCGTTAGTTTTCAAAAATTTCGTTTCATGTTTAAATGACGATGCTCGAAGTATTTCTGAGTGCAAGGAACTAACACAAATCCTAAATTTAAAAAATCAGTTGTTATTCGTTAAGGAATACTTTGGAAATTTGACTAAACTAATCACATATTTTGAAAATCGAAATCTCAAATTAAAACACATTAGATGTGGCTATTAATAATTTCAAAAGTATTTAACAGTTTTTAACAAAAATCCAGATTTAATAATATTACGGCAATTGTGTATGGGTACAATGACACAAAATCTAACTGCTAGATACGCTGAAATAAAAGAATAATTCCACTATAACCAGTTGCGATGTAGAAAGGACGTTTTCTATCTACAACGATGTACTTCATTCAAAGACAACAAATCTTACAGAAGAGAACCTTGAGAAAGTATTGCAATTAAATATTAATACTTCTTTACTCGATTTGAACTACAAAATGAACAAATAATAACGTATTTTGTATTTTATACATCACCGCCCACTTGTTATCCAATTATATACATAAAATTAAAAACTCTTTAAAAATACAAAATGCGATGAGTCATGGGCCGCTATTGTCCGGTCTATACTCATTAGTTTATACGAATGGAAAAGTTTATAGAACTTAAGGGTGATTATTTCGAAAAAGAATAAAGTACTTCAATCTGTTATCATTTTATTTTATTTATGATTTACCTGAAATTTTCAGTGTTCCCCTCATATATAACCATGATCATATAATTATTATACACTGATAGTTATCTTGTAAATTAAATATTTTGGAGCGATCATGATGGTAGTACAAATGAAGAGATATTTACAAATTATGGATTCAATAACGTGAAATTTTCTAAATATCGGAGCGTAAATCAATTAAGTACATCAATTATTTACTTGTCTACAAATATATGTAATACAACTATTATTAGTATGGTAGAAAAATTTGGACAACTGTGTATGTATGCATTCATAACAAATTTTATTTTTACAGTCAAGGTTCAGAACGTGATTCACTTGACGAGAACGTACTCAGCAGCGCTAACGACAATCACTGTCCACATGACAACACCCATCTCGAGAAAAACGAAAGACCACAGAATGTCTATCAAACTCTGCCTCCTATACTGCCACCTAGAAAGTTAGAAACTACAGAGTTATGATTGACGACGTGTCACTGGTTGGATGAAGAATAGACCTATTTGAGTATTAAGACACAAATCAAAAGACAGCGATAAAAGTTGAATATTTTTCATATATAGTCAAAAACCAAGAACGCAACTGTTGTAAAGTAAATGGTTAAAAAATAAATTTTACAGCATAAAGTTAAAAATATAGTCTGTGTACCAGTACATGCAATTTATATCTTTGATGCAAATTTAAACATTGTTAAGCGGTTAGGCAATGACATTAATGTATATATACAACGCGCTGCTGTATAAAAAGATTGTTTGATGTAAAGATGCGGTAGACGGTTTAGTACAAGTTCTTATTATAAAATCGCTATAGTCGACCAAATAAATAAATAAAACGTCAGGTATTTTCTAAACATTGTGCTTGCATTTTCTTATTCTATGAGACGCAGCTACAGGTACTTACTTTAAATATATCGCTTGACAGATAGGTATTTGTGAAATTTTTGGAAAAGCAGAAAATTATGAAATTAATAAATAATCATTTTCTGGTAGTGTCAAAGAAATACGTATTGAAAAATATACTCAGATCGCAAGTGTTACTTTTACGTTTCTGTTTACGTTAAATCTGATTTGGCTGCATTTATTCTGTTTTCATTTGAATATGCACAATTTCTCATGTCAATAACTATACTATACTACGGCAATAACTATTTTACAGTAATTGATCCTTGGATGATTTTATGTGCCTGTGTGCATACGACTTTGGTGTAATCACGTAAACCTAACGTGATCATTGAATCTGTTCAGCGATTTTAGTATAGGGTTGAGTCGCTTTGGCAACCGGCATGCGTTTATAATTATAAAATGGCGCCAAATTTGGGATGTTGCAAAATTGTATCTGTCAAGTAATACAACCTACAAAAGCCAATTTAGGACCATTTTTAATTATAATACAAAGAATATATATTTGTCAAGAATGCTTAGGCGCTTTCCTTTTGCTAGAGATCTGACCTGAGCTAAAGTGATGTGAGTGTCTATGCTCACTTCAAGTGAGCTTCTCTCACTCGGTTAAAAATTTTGGCAAGTGAGATTTTAAACTTGCGTATTACTTATCATTACATCGTAGTTGTGTCAAACCACAGACTAAATAAACTCGGACTGGTAACTAAATCTCAAATTTTATCCAGATTACGCCTCCTTGTTTAACAAATGAAAATATTAATCTTCTACCATCTTTTTCATATTAACTGAACCGCAGTTGAGATGGGGCTAGCGTTATTTGAAATTTTTCGTTATGTTGTGGTTATATGTTGTGGTTAAATTTAATGTGTATTCTTATTAAAAGCAATACTCTCTTTTATTCTAAATTTGTTCCCGCCCAAAGTACTGAACCACGCACCGCCTCTGGTTGTACATCATATTAATTATATATTGATATTGATCGCGAGTTTATGATTAAATAAATACAGAGTGAAAATTAGTGAACTGTGGTCTAGGAATATATTGCGTTAGAGTGATTTCATGTTTTATATTTTGTAAGTATAATAAACAGAGATTTCTATCAATAAAAAAATCCAAGTATTCGTATTGTTACGTTTTCGGGTTCCAATAAACAACTCGTGCAATTTATATATTTAAAACAGTCTGTATATTTATATACATAAAATTATATAACAATATAAATATGTAAAATTAATGTATCACACTTAAACTACTATTAATAAATTAAAATTAACACTTCTATTTATATAACACGGCACTACTTATTTATTTCTTTGGCTACCACTATTTATTTCTTCGCACTCGAGACTACTTAAGGACGTCTTACTCCCGAATTATTCCGCAATTACTCATCCCGCAATGAATTCCTATATATATATCTGCATAAAAAGTTCTCGAAAAGTACCAGTAAATTCGGTAATATACCAGAGGAAATCTAGACTCTTCCTTGCTTATGCCGTACATTTGAATTAGGTGATATATTTACGACTTGTTTACATATCGTTTTTATATGACGCGCCGAGATGATTTATGGTCCCTGTTTTTTAACGTCGCTCGGAAGTCTCATACATATTTCGTTACAGTATAATAAACGTACAAGTTGAGGGTATGTGTGATTTGTCAAATAATTTTGTGTATTTTTCTATTACATTAATAACGTATTAAACACGCGTATTCTAAAAACAAGCTCATTTCAAATTCCGCGCCAATATGCTGCTAGCGCCACCTTCATACAAGTTCATTCATGTGTGAGAGAAGAAGAACTTGGATAGTTTTCTATCAAGTAGTTGCTGGTCTGGGTTTTTTTAGTCTGTGGTCAAACTTTGAACTACATGCCCAACCAACCGAAGCAATTTGAATGCCTAGCATATCCAAGTTTCAGGTTAAATAAATATTAAATTTCTTACCACAACCACCAAGTGATTTTTAAATCTCAATAGTGAGGATAGTTCTGATCGACCTCAGAATCGGTAACAGGGGAAATAAAAATCTCACTTTGTCTCAGTCAGCTGATTACAAACCAAACGTGTCAGAATATAACATCAGTTAAAGTGAGGTGACATTATCTGATATTTATGTCAAAAGGAAAGCAGCTCTTGCCTACTATATAGAATTGCCAACTTATAAATAAATTATAAGTATAGAAACTAATATTTAGTAACTTTATGATATTCAATTTGTACTTGCTTTTCATATAATAGTATTTTACTAGCGGAAGCTATGTATCCTGAAATTTTAATTAGTTAGTTCAATTTTATTGTCCTAACATATTTTCGGTTGATGAGAATTTGTAATGGCATTGAAACGTCTTTTTTAGTTCGTACTTTGGCCGTATCTTTGCCAAAACGATTCGACTATAGCTAGAGATGACAAACATTATTTGCATATATATAATACAACACAATTCTTTAGTTTCAAAAATTATAATGTTCACACGACCTATGTTTCGCCACACTGTGGCTTCATCAGGTGGATAAAAATACAATTTCAGATTACATATTAGCTCCTATATATATATATATCAATACAAAAATACACAAAAATAATCTTAATCTGAGAGGGGGCGGACAGATTTGAATTTTAAATTGAGTAGGGGGGAGTTATTTACATCTAGATAGACATTTAAAATTATTCCTAATTTATTAAATTTATTAATTTCTAAACTTTCTAGCATATTAAGTTTTTTACAACTTTGCATGTTTTAGAAAAAAGTAAAAAACGTAATATGCTAGAAAGTTTAGAAATGAATAAATTTAATGAATTAGGTATAATTTTAAATAACCAACTAGATATAAATAATCCCCCTCACTCAATTTAAAATTTAAATCTGTCGCCCCCTCTCAGATTTAGATTATTTTTATGTATTTTTATATTGATATATATATAGAAGCTAATATGTAATTTGAAATTGTATTTTTATCCACCTGATGAAGCCACAGTGTGGCGAAACATATGTCGTGTGAACATTATAATTTTTAAAACTAATCAATTGTGTTTTATAATATATATATAATGGAGTTTTAACATGTATCTCTTTCGTCGATTATTAATTTAATATTATTTGCATATAGTAGGTGGGTTATTTCGTGAAATAAAATAATTTTGCCTACTGTAAAAGAGTTGTTTAATATTATAATCTTCCGAATTACCACTGACATTTTGGCAAAACACGTAACCGGCAATCACAAGATGTGAGTTCGAATCCCACTCAAGGAGAAATTTTTATGTATAATAATATAATCAGTGGTTATTGTGTATATTGTATTTGTTTACAAAATTTTGTGAAACAAAAAAAAAACAAATATCTTAGTTTCTCTTAGAATATCCAATTCATGGTATGTTTTATTAAATTACAAATCATCCATAAGAAAGCTTTACAATAACATTCAAATTTAAAATTAATTAGATCAATATTCCTTCTCGTTAAACATTCTTACTCTACTTCTTACTCATATAAAGTAAGTAATTATTATGACTTGTGACCAAAGACAACGATTATTTCAGATATATATGTATGTATGTTGTACAAAAAACGTTACGACCATATATAAATTTCCATTTTTTAATGTATGAATATATTCATTTAAATAAAACATTACGTCATGTATTTATGTATGCAAGTTATGTAATTATTGTATATAATTAAAATACCTCTTAAGAAATAAAATCTTTTTATGTGCCTTATTTATTTCCTTGTACTTACGCAATGTTAAAAAAGCTGCGCAATCTTCAAAATTAGAATCATAAGCACACCTACAGTTCCCGCAAATAAATGTGAAACATTTGTTATGCACTTGTGAGAGACATGATGTACTAGTTTACTCATTTCTGTGTGTATTAAAAACATCATTGTAAGGCATGTCAATCTGACAGTTCTTTTATTATTCTATACAATTCTTTCGTTTTTACTTGACAGTTATGTCTTATTTTTTGCAGTGTGAAATAAATTCATACTTTTGAATCAATTCAGTATATCTCAATAATAATATTTCTCACTAAATGTACATTATACTTAACCACTAATCATTCATAAAGATTTTGTAAATTACATTACCTATTATTATAGATTACTCTATCTAGATATTTATAAGACTTTGTATTCTCCTAAAAAGTATAATAATACTTATTTAAGTCAGTAAAGTCATCCTTTATGGAGCGAGTTTGAGATTATGAGCCAAGCGAGCGAGGCGAGTTCGATAAAGGCACTTTACTGACGTGATGCTTACAAAATTTTATCGCCAACCGCAAAAATCTATAATTCAAAAAATAAAATAAAATGACTTATCACATTTTATGTCAGCGACAAACGATTAATGTTTAGTCATCAGTCATGGCTACGTTGACAGATATTAGCGGCAGGTAAAGTATCTTATTTTCCAGTACATTAAAGTGTTTGTTTACCTCGCTAAAATGATATGGTAATGCATCGCTTTGTTGACGGTTGGCCATAATATATATGAACTCCGAACCTTTTTGGACAACGCAAAACATCTGACATTTTTCCAAGGAAAATAGAAAAAAAGGAGAGAGCATTGTCGACAAAAAGTGAAGCCAAGAGGGATATATCTACATCCGCCATTGGTGGGTCATTACCTGCTTATTTGTCTAATATATATTTTGTATTTTATTCTTTATTATTATTATTATTATTATTAGGGCGCGGACATGACCGGTTTAAACTACGACGAAGTTACAACGGAGCAAAGAAATAATGTAAACAACACACGCTTACTGAATAGCACTAATTCATATGGTGAACTGCAACATCTGTTTACGCCCGAGAAGTGCTCGAGAATGAGAGCAAAAAATGCCCATAAAATAAGGAATTTATGAGTAAAATCCTTTTTTCATCGGCGTAGATAGGAGCTGAGAGGTTTTTAAAATTTATTATATTTGCCTTATATTTCGCAGTAGAAATAAAATTTTCATTCATACTTAGTTAGTTTCGTTTTTTCATTGTTTTGACTGTTAATTACGCACTTCGTAATTTTTGTAATAGTCTGTTTAATACCGGTTTATTGAATCGACTTCTCCCAATTATCTAGACGTATGTAAGTGTACACTGGATTTCGTTTAGTTTCAATAACATACGCGTACATTTTTAGTTATCATTTATTTAGATTTAGAACGTTGTTTATGTTACTTTTTCTAATATGGAAATGATTGTCAGTGATTCCGAAATTTATTACAAAGTCTGTAAAATATCGTTACAGAATGCCAAAATATCACTTAGCTTTGCTAAAACATGCACAGAAATAGTTTTTATGCAGAGAATTTCGATAGTTTACAAAATTTCGTTACATGTTTAAATGACAATGCTCGAAGTATTTCTGAGTGCAAGGAACTAACACAAATCCTAAATTTAAAAAATCAGTTGTTATTCCTTCATCAACATTTTGGAAATTTGCCTAAACTAATCACATATTTTGAAAATCGAAATCTCAAATTAAAAGATGGATTAACCACATTAGATGCGGACTATTAATAATTTCAAAAGTATTCCAAGTGACTTCGCATGTGGCCTTCGGCAAAAGTAAGACGCAATTTTTGACAGAAATCCAGATTTAATAACATTGCGGCAATTGTGTATGCTAAATACACTGAAATAAAAGAATATTTCCAGTACGCACCTATAACCAGTTGCGATGTAGAAAGGACGTTTTCTATCTACAAGGATGTACTAATTCAAAGAGAACAAGTTTTACAGAAGAGAAAATGAACAAATAATAAGGTATTTTGTATTTTATAGATCACCAGCCACTTGTTATCCAATTATATAAATAAAATTAAAACCTCTTTAAAAATACAATATTTCAGTGCGCCCATGGACGATGAGTCATCAACCGTTCGTGTCCGCGCCCTAAATATTATAAACGTCTTATGTTTATATATAATTCATTTTTTAATTAATACCTTCAATACTATCATTTCTTGTTAAATCGTTTAAGGTTAAGAATTTCCATTATTTTCCATTTCTTTCAGTTAGTACTTAGTATTTAATATGGTTTGAAGTGCGGCTTTTCATTGCACTAATTGGAGTAGCAAGAACAGTGCAGAGAATAGAACTATAACTAGAAATGATGAAATATGTTGCTGGCCTGCTTATATCCTGCACCCGCAAGCACAACAATATTACACACAAACAAGAACTGTTTGTATTTATAATTTTATAAACAAAAATATTCATAAAATGTGAAATTAGAAATGTCCTATATGTTTAAAACTCACATTCACTATATTTAAACTAAAACTTCACACGTGGTTATGTTTTGACGGTTTTGAATATTGAGATTAATCGGTCAGCTGACTAAAGGGAAACACAAGCCATCTCTCTTTTATGTCGTTACCACTATCTCGCCATTAACGATGTATTATAAAGTCAATGGTTACTAAACTGTTATAAAAGACAGTTAGGATAATAGGTTAATATTTGTGTAGCTATCAGAAGATCCTCGATTTATCGGAGACGACATCTAACTTCACCACACATGGCAGAGAATACCGGCTTATGTGTTAAATAACACAAGAGTGTCAAAACAAAGAAAGATGATAAAGCGAAATAGTGTAAATTAATACTGAACATGTAAACTTTTTGGTGTCGAGCAGCCGCTACTATTTGTATAGCATCCATCAGAGGATCTATAATTTATCAGCGACGATATCCAAATTCACCACATGGCACATAATATCGATTTATGTGTTAAATGATATACGAGTGTTAAAACAATGAAAAATGATAAAGCGAATTTGTGTAAATTAATAGTGAAAATGTAAACTTTCAAGTATAGAGTAGCCGCAGGTACATGTGTTTCAAACTTATTAGGTATCTTTCAGTATGGCCTAAGAAATTGTCAACTTCAAATACCTATACATGTCCATAGTGTGCAATAATAATTAACAATATTAGTTGGTAATGTATTGTCTACCGCGTAAGGCTAAGCGCACACGCATCGATTTCGATCGTACGGCAAAATATCGTATGATCAAATTCTGTTAGTGGAACAAAGAAGAGCATAGGATCTTCTTCGTTCCACTAACAGGCCTAGCGCACGAATACGTACGAATAAAAATCGTGGCGTGTGCGTGCGTTCATTGGATCATATGTGCCACTATACTCACGGCAACGGCACGGCGACCGTGTGTCGTAGTGGCAATACACGGCGTCAACACGACGATCGTGCCGTATCGTGTGGAGTTCGAAGCGTGTGCGCGCTCCCATGCTCTTCTTTGTTCCACTAAAGGAATTTGCTGGCACGATATTTTGTCGTACGATAAATATCGATGCGTGTGCGCTTAGCCTAAATGCTAATTTCAGTCGGGCATGTTAGTAAAAACATAAAATTACTTGTGCCCAATATATTCAGCAGTGTATCAGATTAATTGATTGATAAATATAGTAAACTAATAACAGACTGAAAATTAGGAAAGCAGGCTAACTAACATTTGTGTAACTTCCATCAGAAAATCCTGATTTATACGGGGACGACGTACAAACCCATGTGATCGTGACTAATCACCATTCCACTCGTTGTACGTTTTTCGGTAAGAGTAAAAGTGTTATTTTGGGTAGTTGTGAGATTTTTAACATGAGTTTTTCAATGTAAAGCTGTTCATCTGTAGGTATGCTTTATAATGTTAATAAAACTATCAGTAAGGCAAATTGTTGCAAAATATGATTGCCGTACTGATGTGCTACTTTCGATTTGCTGAATTGAATACAAAAATCAAATCAGCTTTAGTGATATAGGCGCAATCCGGATGCAGATACACAAGCAGTCAGCATTTCATTCGTTATAACTATACAGCGTGAGTTTTTTTTTCATTATTTGTATGGGGATCTCGAAAACCATAAGAGATACGTATTAGGTTAAATGGAGAAAGATTTATAAGCCTCATCCAGATAGGTTTTTGCAAATTAAAGAAAATGCATGGTTTACTAGATATTCGCAAAAAATAGAAATTCTCCAAAACCTTTTCAGTGCTATAACACTTCTATTCTTGAAATTAGAAAAAACTTTTTGAATATTGTTTTCAAGAAATTCAATTTCAAACAACGACAACTTCTTAAATTTATAATTTTGCTTAGCATTTTTGAGTTAGCAAGCAAAGTCTATTTTTTTTTAATGGAAACTATAGTTGGCTATGATATATTCTAGTAGTGCATTTTTTTCTGCTTGCAATGATGTAAGGGTTGTAGCACTTATTTCAATAAATAACTGTACAATACACTATTATTATGTTTAACAAAAATCATGTCTTGCCATGGAAAAGAAAAGAAACTTATAACATACAATGTAATACAAGAAACAATAAAAACGCTAAACGAATTAATTATTAACAACACGTAACACGCTAAATTTACATTAAAGTGTTCGAAATGCCCACCACTATTATCGACGCACATACGGCACCTTTTCAACACTAAGTTAATAGCTCTCCTAATTTTGCGCCCATCTAAGCTATCAAATACATTAATAACAGCTTCCAATAGCTCCTCTTGGGTTGTATATGATCGCACATATACGAGATCTGTTATTGCTCCAAAGACGAAGAAATCTAACGCTGAAAGATCTGGGGAACGTGCAGGCCATAAAACAGGACCATTTCTGCCGATCCACGAGTTTGGAAATAATTCATCTAAATATCTTTCGACCTGTGCCTGATAGTAAGACGGGGCACCGTCGTGTTGAAACCACCGTAAATTTGTACGGGTCTGTAAATTTAATTCATCTAGGATATTGTCGAAATTTTCCCTAAGAAATTGCAAATATCGATTTCCGGTTAAAGTTTCATTAAAAATAAATGGCCCAACAAGTTGCGAACCAATAACACCACACCATAAATTGAAGCCAAACCTAATCTGGGGTCGCCTTTCTTCTAAACGGTGAGGATTTATTTGCGCCCACAGGTGTTCATTATGGCGATTGAACATGCCGCAGTTGGTAAAACGTGTTTCGTCGGTCCATAAGATCTGCATCAGAAAGTTATTATTTTCATGGCACATATTTACGAACCAAGCACAAAAATTTAATCGTTTTTTATCGTCTCCAGCTAATTTTTTATAAGGATGGTACTTATGTTTTGATAAAATTCTCACTACTGTGCGTTGGGAGGTAGCAGCGCCTTCTGCAATTTGCCGCGTTGATGTTGATGGATTCTGATTAACAGCAGCTAGAACATTTATCTGCCCGTTTTCACCAATATTACCCTTATTTCTAGGTTTAACAAAACTTCCATACTCTTTTAAATTATTGTAGAAATTCTTGAATGTGTCTAACGATCGTTGAGGGCGATTAAAATACAATAAAAAATAGCGTTCGGCGACTTCTTTACTATTTTTGTTACAAATAATGTAACATTCAATCATATCAAGTTTCTCAAGATTTGTGTACACCATAACTAACTTTGTAAAGCAACTAAATCACTAACAAAACCAACTATAGTCACCCTAATGAACGAACTGTCAATGATGAAGTAAACATAATGCTTCAATTATTAATATCGCGTTTTCCATGGCAAGACATGATTTTTGTTAAACATAATAATAGTGTATTGTGCTGTTATTTATTAAAATAAGTTCTACAACCTTTACATCATTGCAAGCAGAAAAAAATGCACTATTAAAATATGTCATAGTCAACTATGGTTTCCATTTAAAAAAATTAGACTTTGCTTGCTAACTCAAAAATGCTAAGCAAAATTAAAAATTTAAGAAGATGCCGTTGTTTGAAATTGAATTTCTTAAAAACAATATTCAAAAAAAAATTTCTACCTTTAAGAATAGAAGAGTTATAGCACTTAAGAGGTTTTGGAGAATTTCTATTTTTTGCAAATATCTAGTAAACCATGCATTTTCTTAAATTGACAAAAACGTATCTGGATGAGGCTTATAAAGATGCAAATCTTTCACCATTTAACCTAATGCGTATCTCTTATGGTTTTCGAGATCCCCATACAAATAATGAAAAAAAACTCACCCTGTATAAAGGGTCCAGAAAGTGAAGATCTGTAAAAATTTCGAGGTCAAAAATGTACATAATCAAGATACCTATAGCAGTACTGGATTGGGGGGGGGCAAAAGGGGGCAACTGCCCCGGGCGGCATCTCCAGAGGGCGGCAAAATGGAATTGAAAAATTTTCTTTTTTTTTATAATTACAAAAATAAAAACATAAAATTTTGATATCATCACATAAATTTCTTTTTATACTGGTATCTTTTCACTGTTTTACGTAAAAGTTAAACAAGCGTATTTTCAATAATAGAAGAGCGCTAATTGCGTTGATGTGATTGGTACAAAATGTTTCATTGCCAAAAAAAGACAAGCAGGTAGCTAGGAGAGGAAAAAGTGGCCTGTGACTTACAGTGATGTAGGGTGGCGGAAAGACAGACTTTTCGTTGTCATGATCTCCCATCACTGAAATGATGGGTGATCATGTTCGAAAAAAGATACTGAATGACATATACTACGCAAAGTACTATGCAGTGTTGTTTGATTGCACACCTGATAAATCACACACAGAACAAATGAGCCAAGTAAATCCGATATGTTGCTAAGAACAAAAATGGCCAATTTGAAATCAGAGAAAGCTTCATTGATATTATAGCAGTTATTGGAAAATCTGGGGAGTACTTGGCAGATACAATATTTCATAAGCTGGAGAAAGATGAGTTACAAATAAGAAATTGTCGAGCCCAAACATGTGATAATGGGTCGAACATGTGTGGTGTTTCTAAAGGACTTCAAGCTAGATTATAGGATATCAACCCATTAGCAACATTTGTCCCGTACACAGCCCACTCCTTGAAGCTGATGGGACTACATGCAGCATCAACATCTCCTAATACAGCGAACGTATTTGGAGTAATCTAGAGATTATACACTTATTTTCATCAATACAACGGTGGGAAATCATGAAGAAACACACAAAAACGAATTTAAAAGGAACCAGTGATACTCGATGGTCTGCTAAGTCTGAGGTTGTACATGCTCTTGTAAAAAACTTTCAAGGAGTAATTAGCGCTCTCACTGAGTTGAACCAAGAAGAAATGTATACACCAGAAATAAAGTCTGATGCCTCCAGCCTCATTCGTACATTGAAAGATTTCCGATTTATTTCATATTTAGTTGCTTGGGCAAATATCTTAAAATAAATTAGCAGAGTTAACAAGGAAATACAGAAACATAACATAATATTGTCAAAAACAATACAAAGGAAGCTCTAATCAAAACTATGGAAAGGCAGAGAAACGAAGCAAATGAATGGATACAGACTGCCAAAGAGGTAGCGCAAAAAATTGAAGTAACTATGGAAACTCGCAGAATTCCAAAAAAAAAATAATGCCTGGAGAGATGGCGCAAGATGATGGAAGAAGTTTCTCTCTAGAAGAAATTTTGAAGAAACGAATCAACTTGATCTTCTAAACCTAATCCAAGAAAGTTATTTGACTGATGCTTTCCCAAATGTGTATAGCCTTAAGAGTTTACTTAACGCTTCCAACTACATCAGCGAGCTGCGAGAGGAGTTTCAGCAAGATCAGTGGCGCCTGGTGAGTACCTTTTGGTGTAGCAATTACATAGACAAGACTGATTCGATTATTACCGATGATATGCTCGGCATCTGGGAGTATATTACCGATAATAAATTAATCAGTCTTGTCTATGTAATTGCTCCACCAAATCGTACTTACCACCCGCGACTGCTGAAGATAATTAAAAACTATCTCAGATCAACAATGACATAAAAGAGATTGAGGAACCTCATAATACTGTCTATAGAAAGCCAAGATGCTAATTCAATAAATTATGAAGATGCCATTAACTCATTTTCTGAAAGAAAATCAAGGAAAATAATGTTGTAAAAATATCTGCACACATCACATTTTCTAAAGCATAGTGAAAGGTAGTTGCGAAGACCATCATTGCTTGTGCAAGAGGATGGTGGGGGGTTTTATTATTAATGTTATAGTATTAAATTACTTTTATTACTTTTTTCCTGATAATTATTACTGCATTACCTAAAAGTAAAAAATAGCTACAGGGGCGGCATGGTGCTGACTTGCCCCCCCTCCTAAGAAATTTCCTGGATCCGGCACTGACTTATAGTATGTTTGACAAAACAAGTTTTTCATTATTGGAGAAACCCACGAGGTAGAGATATGCACAAATCCCAAGATCACAAGCTGTCATGATTACGTTATTTAACATTATTATATTCCATATAAAAAGTAAAAATAATTATTATAAATAATTAAATATGTTCTCTATATTCTACCTGCATTCATTTTACTTTGATCGAAATACGGAGCTCTATAAACGACCTTTTGAATATGCCTGTAAACCGAAAATTCTTACTTTACAAAAACATGATGTATGTATAAAGAATAATACAAAGATGTTAGTTTGCAATGTGAATATAAATAATATGATATAATTAAAACGCATAGTTAACATAATCAAATAATCAAATCTCGTTTATTAAAATATAACTTATCATTTTACTTTGTGGTAGATAAATTGTGTTGTTTATCAATTCTACCCAGCAGATTAGTTTCTTATTAATAATTTTAAGCATTGTCACCATAGAGAATATGCAATTTCATAATGAGTACGAGTTCTTTTCATCATAATTATGTGACTCAGTAACAGATAAATAAACGAACCTCTTCCAAGTGTTATAAACATATTTATTCATCTTTTTCTATTTCAGTTGTATAGTGGGCTCTCCAAACAATCAAAACTAAATTAAAATAAATTAATAGGAGCGCCATCTACTAGTCATTTGAAGCATCACTAATATAGCTCAACTATTGATTATAGAAATCTATTGCAGTAATAATGTTTTGATTACTTGATATTGAACTGTGTTGAAACGTATGGACACCGGAAATATTTATGAAAAAGCTATTAATAACCGCTACTAAACGACTTTATATTACATATTTAAATGTGATGTGAAGTCTATAAAATTGTTGCTATCATAATTCACATGTGTACAAGTTGTATTCAATTTGTAGACACAAGAAATAATTATAATTCACACTTTTATTTCGCATTCGAAAACGGTATTGGATAATATTTATTTATAGTGTCCAATAAATTAATATCTACGTTAATAATTCGGCAAACATTTAGAAAATTCCGTCATTCAAGGATTAGGTATATTCGTGTCAATGTTAGGAACACATATGCATGTAACTGTAAGAATTGCCTAAAAATGACGTAATAAAGCAAGTATAGATATGTAGTCATCTTGAATTCAATATGTTAATGAAGCGGTTTACGTTTAATGCACGAATTGTATATGCGCGGCAAAGAGAGGAATAACAACCGCTCTACTCTCCATGCGTGCGAACTAATACGCTAAAATTCAGTTGTGCCTCGCAGATAGACTAGTCCACGAGCATATTTCGAAGTTATAACTTCGAATAAAATTCGTTTAACATTTGGAATACGTAAGTATATACCACAACGTTGATCATGTGATATAATTTTCTTCCATATACTACTACACATGTCTTTCGAAAGTTTTTCAATAGAAGTTCAAAATAACACAGAATTTTAGATAATTCTAAACAGTACATTATTTTTCTTTTCCAGAGTTTCTTTTTTTACAAAAAAAAAAAATGTCCGAAGGCAAAGCCGACACTGTTCCTGGATTGGGATTCAAAGATAAAGAAAAAGCTGTTGAATCGCTGAAAATTCTGGAAGGACGTGACCCAGATTATCAAAAATTAGCCGTTAGAGGTTTAATCGGTCGGGCAAAGCGCGTATTAACACGTAAGTATTAATTTTGCAGGATATTAAAGAAGGAAATTCATATTTTAAAATTACAGTAGCCTGCAATACCGATCGGTATATTCTTTTTATATATATATATATATATATATATTGAAAATTAAAGCTATTTATAGTAGTTTTTAGAATACATCTCGAATAGTAGCACTTATTATCCTATTAACAATATTCACTGCGCACATTCCAAAAATAAATGTATTTTTACTAGGCTATTTTTACAATTTTATTAGGACAATTCTTATAATAGGTATATATTAATTTTATTTCCGTGAAACAAGCCGATGTAACTGTTCCTTGTATTGAAAAACAGAGGATTATTTTTAAACTTTATAAATAAATGTGTGATTTTTTATCTTAAAAAAATTTCGGAATATTTTCTTTTATCGTTTTCAAAAGCAGACTATTTTTGTAAAAAATATATTTAACTTAAATTTGAGAATATAATATAAATGTTTCTGTCCATAGCCCATTAGAATCAAAAACTACAATTATACCTATTTTGTTTGTCATACAGACTGATCCAAATGAATGTGCGTCATTACTAATTCACTTATTATGTTCCTAAATACTTCCTCATATTTTTTTGTTTTATTATTTTGCATTTATTCGGACAAATATAAACGAATTTTCGAAAAAAAAATAATGTTTTTAAAAATATTGATAGATTTTGTAATTTGCAATATAAATACTAGAGTCTGAAACAAAATGAAAATACACAAGGTAAAGTAACCCAAAATTAATAATAACTTGAAATAAGTATGATCCCCGTTAATAATCTTCATTTTTAGTAATTTTTATTTATTGTATTTTTTTGAACTAATACTAAATAAATGATTTTTTGATTCTAATAATAAAGCACGAATGATCGTGACTTATTATTAGAATCAAAAGCGATCAGAAAATACATTATATCTATTTTCATTATAAATATAAGTTGATCCAAATCAATGTGTTATTGCGATTTCTTATTATCTACTTAAATCCGTACTGATGTTTTTTTGATTTAATTATTTTGCATTTATTTAGGAATACACATGATTTTTCGAGAAAAAAAATTGCATATTTTTGAAAATGTTGGTAGACTTTCTACTTGCATTATAAAAACTAGCGTCTGAAACAAAAAAAAATAACAAGGTAAATTATCTCAAAATTAATAATAACTAAAAATAAATGCGTTCACCGTTAATAATCTTCATATTTAGTAATTTTTGTTTATAATTTTTTTTTTTGAACTAATACAAAGTAAATGATGAATATATCGTTTATTTTATTTAGTATTAGTTCAAATAAATAAAATAAATAAAAATTACTAAATTAAGTGTCAATGTCGTTTAAGAGACATTGACAGTGAATTGTAATGTTTACCCTGAATTATAATGTATTAGAACAAAGATTTTCTATTTGATGTTGGAAAAAAAAGATTATACAAACCATTTGCATAAAGACATCTTCCGGGCATTCGCGCAATTAAAGGCACTCGCTCCTTTCAGTTGCTCCTGCTTTAAAAATGCGCTCATGCGAGAACATAGTCTTTCCGCACTTGGTTCGTAAATAGCTCTTACGATACTAGACTGTATTTGAACTTTTATATTAATTGCAGATTACAATGTTTATCAAAATCTTAAACCGAGCTAATAGTAAGATTTCTGTTCTATTTTTGTTACTTATTTAATTAATTTCTATTTCTGGAATGGTTACACCACTTCACAAAAATCTCAATATCAAAAATGTATTACCGACTGAGTTATACATACCTCTATTATAACATCTGTTACCGCAATTGCACCAGTTTTTTAATCAAAAAGCAAACAGGAATTGATATATGTCTTCAAAAATAATCATCAAAAATATGTAATTTGGCCCACATATAAAACCCCCACAGTAATATATTATAGATGTAATTCATATACACAGACTTGTCAAACCTACGTCATTTGTTAATAATGGAAAAAATCATATCCTTCAAATTACTAAAGTCAATTTGTCATTAGTAGGGCGCTTATTTGTCTAATATATATATTGTATTTTATTCTTTATTATTATTACTATTATTATTATTAGGGCGCGGACATGACCGGTTTAAACTACGACGGAGTTCCAACGGAGCAAAGAAATAATGTAAACAACACACGCTTACTGAATAGCACTAATTCATATGGTGAACTTGCAACATCTGTTTACGCCCGAGAATGAGAGCAAAAAATGCCCATAAAATAAGGAATTTATGAGTAAAATCCTTTCTTCATCGACGGAGATGGGAGCGTGAGGGGTTTTTAAAATTTATTATATTTACCATATATTTCGCAAGAAAACTAAAATTTTCATTCATACTTACGCTAGTTTCGTTTTTTCATTGTTTTGACCGTTAATTAAGTACTTCGTAATTTTTGTAATAGTCTGTTTAATACCGGTTTATTGAATCGACTTCTCCCAATTATCTAGACTAAGTGTGCACTGGATTTCGTTTAGTTTCAATAACATACGCGTACATTTTTAGTTATAATTTATTTAGATCTAGAACGTTGTTTATGTTACTTTTTCTGATATGAAAATAAATTGTCAGTGATTCCGAAATTTATTACAAAGTCTGTAAAATATCGCTACAGAATGCCAAAATATCGATCGTTCGTCACTTAGCTTTGCTAGAACATACACAGAAATAGTTTTGATGTAGAGAATTTCGATAGTTTACAAAATTTCGTTACATGTTTAAATGACGATGCTAGAAGTATTTCTGAGTGCATGGAACTAACACAAATTCTAAATTTAAAAAATCAGTTATTCCTTCAGGAACACTTTGGAAATTTGCCTAAACTAATCACATATTTTGAAAATGAACAAATAATAAGGTATTTTGTATTTTATAGATCACCAGTCACTTGTTATCCAATTATACAAATAAAATTGAAACCTCTTTAAAAATACAACATTTCAAAAGTGCGCCATGGGGTATGAGTCATCAACCGTTCGTGTCCGCGCCATAATAATAATAATAATAATAATAATTTATTTATGTTAGTGACATGTGTAAACAAGAAAACCATACATGTGTGAAAACGTTAAAATGAAAACTATAAAAATACAAGCCATAAACCAACGTATAAGCTTTTACATTTTCACAATATTTTTGTATTTCTCAGTAGCAGTAAGTAATCAGTAGATTTGTTTCAGTATCTCTCCAGTTTGTTGCACTTTGTTATTTATTTCATAATAGAACTTTTAAATACATATGTGCTATGTACACAGAAATTCTCATATGCAATATATGTACACAAAATAAATGCCCACAGTTTATTTACTAAAATGATATTTCTAATAATATAGAATATAACTACTCTTTAAAAAAATAAAATAAGGGCAAAAACACAAAGAACAAATGCAAATGTAGAAAATGCTAATTTAGATCATATTTATTAGCAATTGTGTTGCCAACTTTGTACAATCAATCCTCAAACACTGTTTAGATAACCTGCGTATTTTCGGTCCAATGATGGGTGGAGACTGTGGCTGAAATAAATGCAAAAAGAAAAATCCCTTTCACAAAAAAATATATAAAAAACTCTATATACATATTTCGGCAACTAAGTTGCCATCATCAGTAGAAATCTGTATAAGAATTTAAAAAAAAGTGTTAAACGTAGTATTTTGGCTAAGGTGTAACCTTAGAAGATATTATGCTCTTCACCAAATCACCAATGCGATAACACTATGTATATGGCGAATTTAGACCAGTGTCCAGCCATTTCTAGTTATCTATATATTGAATAGATACCTACCTATTTCTCTCGGAAGTATCCACTTATGCTAAAAATATGCGATTTTATTTATATCAATAGAATTGCGCGGGTTTTGTATGTTACAGAGTGTATTTAGAAAAACTAATTCAGAAGCAAGATTTATAATCAGAACAAATGCGAAAGTGCATTAGCTTATAAATTTGATTACTGCTTCACTATATATATTTATCATCTTTTTTTCTTTATTCAAAAACTATAAATTTGCGAATCAACTGTGTGACTAACAGGTTATCCACAGAGGTACAGTTTAGAATGATGCCCGCACAAACAGTATTAAACTACAAGAAAAATATAGAATAATACACATTTAGGTATATGTAAAATAGAAAGCTTACGTTTCACAGAATTCAAAAATGTATGTTCCATTGCCAGCAAGTGAGTAAAAAGTATCAAATTTTCGTCGCTATTCGAACACTATTTTCAGGTTAAAATCCACCAATTTCAGGCGAAATTTCACTAGTCACTTACCAACCAACGAAAATAGAGTGGCGCACGAATCGCTTCACATCACCGAATGGCTGCAAATTTGAAATAAATAAAGTTCTATACATCCATTGTGTCTTTACGTAAACGTAATATTTCTGCCTATAATGAACTAATTAACTTACCTATTTGCAAATATACAGCGTTCGCCGACAATTTGGTATATCGATAACACCACATAACCTCGAATTCCGTGTCCAATATTAGTCGTAAATCTATTAATTACCTTATTTAATACTGAAAAAACTACATGTCGTAATTATTATTGTATTAACACGGATTATAAACATTTATATAACAATACCATGGATATGCAGGAGTTTATTTATTTCAAATGCCGCCATTCGGCGATGTAAATGCGATTCGTGCGCCACTGTAATTTCGTAGTTGGGCGTGAAACTAATGAAATCGCGCGTAAAATGATCGGTTTTAATTTGAAATTAATGTTTTTTAAAACGAGAATTTGATGCTTTTTACTCACTTGCTGGTATATACATATTATATAGTTTTCCTTTAGTTTAATATTATTTATGCATACTAGATTCTAGCATAAAATAGAATTATAGCCCATTAACTAGTTGCACAGTTCTATACTAACATTTCAAGTCTTTTAGTTTTTTATTCATTACAAGAGTAATGTTATATAATACTAAATATCAGTATCATTAATGAATTCCTTGCTTCTGCGTTCTTCACTGTCGTATTTAAAATTAAATACTTCGTTTGTTTTTAGTTACTAAGGATAAAGAAAAGCTACAAAACATTAATGATGCGATGAAATTGTTTGAAGAATTCCTCAAAGACTTCGAAAAAAATAATAAGTCAAAAGATAACAGAACCTATTTACCCTTAGCATCAATAGAAGCTCTGTTACCATTGAAAGAAGAATACAAAATCGAAGATAAACAAGCCGACGCCTTTCTAAAAGCTTATAAATCTGTAAAGGGAGAGTATAAGAATTTAAGAACTGTATCAAGCGAGGAAGATGGGCCGACTTGGGACATAGTCAGAAACACTGTTCTACGTAAATTGGTGAAAGCAGTAGATGATGAAGATGCTGAATTGTGGAAAGATGACTTGCCTTCAAAAGCGCACATGGAATTAATTCTGTGGGCTTATAGTCCCGAAGCTAGTAAAATTAAGAAAAACCAGGCCAAATTTGAAGAAAAATTGCAAAAATCAGAGGAAAGGGAATTTGATGATGACGATGTTGAGATAGAAGAATATAGTAAAGAAACAAGCAAGGAGGAAAAGAAGGATAGCGGAAGAAGCGCTCAGAAAAGAAAATCTGACAGTAGCTCCGTTTCTTCCGATTCTGATGATGAATCGCCAAAGAAGAAAACCAGAAAATAAAATTTTAAGTTTTAGTGAGAATGATGTAAAAAATTATCATGAATAATACAAGTTTATTACTTAAAATATTACTATGCATACTTGTAAAATGATAATTTTTTAATGAATTTGTATATTATTATAATTAATTTGAGTTTTATTTAATATAAGCAGGCCTTAAGTTAATTGTTTTTAAAACTTTATATGGTGTATAATTTATGTTTTGATATAATTTATACTAATTTGTACAGCACTTATTATACGTGAATAAATATATCCATAATCTGAAATTTTCTATCTTTTTATTGACGCCATCTATACGTATTGAAGTTCACTAACCGTACAGTATTTTTTGCTAATGTTTACAAAATTCTCATTGTTTACATTTTATATAGAACTTGTTCGATAATCGTTACGCTTACTAATAAATGATCGTGTTTTAAGGCAAGAACTATCTGAATTTAATTTTGTGAATGAAATTACTCGTTCCGTTTGCTATCAAGAAATATGTATAAAACAAATATTAAGCAATAATAGTAAGGTTATGGCCGATACGGATTGTGGAAGTGAGAGCGCTAGTTCGGTATGTGATGAGGAAAGAGTGAGACGCCTATTTCAAGCTTGCGATGCAAACGGGGATGGGTTCATTGATAGGTATTTAAAATAAAAATATACAATATTTAGATTGCATTTAATTCCCGGTGATATTTTCAGTCATGATCTACTAACTATATGTAGGGAATTAAGCTTGGAGGACTCACTCGATGAGTTGATGTTTCAACTCGGGGCTGATTCTCAGGGTAGAATATCTTATGAACAATTTTTACAACGTCGCTTAGCACTCAGGCCTGAAATAGATGCCTTAAAGAATACAAAATTAATAGATAATGCTAGTGATAATAGTCAAGGTATGTATATAATGTAAAAAAAATGTAAATTTTGATATTGAGGGGTTATGCCATTCCAGGCAAATTAGATAGTTGGGAATGGGATTCCGGTGCAAGAGACATGAGTCCCGTACCGAAATCATTAGGAAAAAAGGTCATCAAATACAGCGAAGAAATGTTTAAGGTAAGTTTATTTCGTAAATTTTGCAAATAGGCAACTTAATTAACACGTGTACATATATGTCACGTCTATTTTGGGCGTAGCAACTATTTTTTGCCATAAATCACTACCAATAATAAAATTAACATTAACATATTTACCTAACCTAATTTATTGACGATAGTACTTAATAATTTCTTGTATACTGTTTTTTAAATTGCTATGACAGTGTTGTACTTTCATTATTGTTACTCTTTTCCTATTATCTAACAATAATCATAGGATATTCTACTTATCGGATTTTAATTTTATTTAAATAGTTACATAGTAGAGTAAAAATTATTCCACTTTAAAAACGATCGTTCTTAAATAGGATGCAACCGTAATTGAAAAATCTATATTGTAAAGTTTCGGTTTGCATATACAGCGGCTGATGTATTTTTCGGAACATAAATCATAACGAAGTGATTCATCTCTAATCAAATACTTCCTTTTTGTTACTTATACGATTTATCATATTCATATATAACAAATTTTTGATTACATGCTCTGATTCAATTTTTCTGTTTAAATTTTGCTATGAAAATTTACTGGGAATTAAATATTGTAAATGGTCCCATTCAGCAGACGCAACTGTTGTGGAACTGTTGAGGAAACGTCTGCTGGATGCATACGCTACATTTGCGCTACATCGAATTACGTCACGATTACATCGACTACTTTACGGAGCGGACGGCCATCTTTTGTAGCGCATTCTATTACCGCTACGTATCGGTAACACGTTGAGTAAGATGGCGCTAACTATATGAATTTAAAAATTAATTGTATGAAATTACAGATGTGGATGAGATTCACAATAGATTAGCGTCGGGTAGTTGTTTTATCGAAGGTAATTTTATGTAAAACTTAATTACTACTAGCTTTTACAGATGAAGAATATTTTGCGCATTACATACAACGTAAATGTTCTTTTGAATGTAGTGTATCACCAATGGTGACAACAACTGACAACAGTCAACAGCCAAGACTAATCAAAACAAATAATAATAATAATAAAATAACCTTTATTTCGCAGTTGCTATTAAAATATGTATACAAATATATTACTTACAAACTAAAACTTTTTCCATAATATACTTACGGACTAGTTCTTCAATATTCTAATGTTCTTAACACTTAAAAAACTACAATTTAATCACTACTAAGTGAATCAACCCTACTTACTATCTAATTGCTACATATATTTAAATTTCCATTCTTGTTTACCTATTATTCGTTTGTAGTTTATACAATTTCTATCAAGCACTGTGATTAGTGTCAATATCCACTTTAAATTTATCATTTGTTCTTACATATTTATACACTTATATACAAGTATAATTAAGCTATTACATTTGTTTGTTAAATGACTACCAGCACAAAGACCACACTTGCAGCACAATTACCACGTTTCTCCATTTTTACATTCTTTAGCAAAATGATTCTACCCTGCACATTTATAACATCTATGACCTACAAATAGATACATTCATACAACTTATATCTTTTTCATTCTACATTCATTTGTGCCCTGTCTATGATGCTGGAATACATCTCTAGTTGACCAAATAATGTAATATTTCCATAGTTCTTCCAATGAACTATATTAGTAAACCAATTTTTTATTTTACTAATATAGTTTGTTGAGTTCTTCTTTTTCTTGTATGAGTATTTTTCTTCTATTTTAAGTTTAGCTGAGAAATCCTTGTCTACATATGTTAATCATTTTGTATAATAGTCCCGTACACTTTTTCATTGTTTTGATCAATAACATCTTCTTCAACACCAGTAATTATTATTTTCGGATTTCTTAATTTCGGTTCAGAAACTACTTATTTCCAATTTCATTTATGACTTTTCTCTTAATTTTTCAAATAAACAAGAACTGATCAGCTGACTTCTGTCAAGTGTGTTAGCAAGTAGCACATCCAACAACATAACATTAAATTTTCAATTTCACTCAACTGTTGTCGATGTAGCGTACGCTACCGATGGAGCGGAGCATGTGCTTCTGCTGAATGCAACCATTGATATTGTCTTAGTGCGTGCTTATTTTTCTTTTCACAAGATTGTTTTCGTTGCTCAAAGTGAATACTATAAATTAAATAGCAACGCAAAAACTGTTTGTTAAACAGAAGTTTAATCTGAAACAAATACCACACAAATATGAAGATATGTTACGACTTTAGAATTGACAGAAAATTTTTAAATAAATTTTTATGAAAACTTCTCGTCATGTATGTTTGATATTGGGTACGTATGGTTGAGTCGCTCTGGCAAGCGACATGCGCAACTAAATTAAAATGGCGTCAAATCTACGAGGAAAGAATAGATGAATGGTGCGGGAATAGGTAGAATTTAGACGGAAGTTACCACTTTAAGGCAGGTCAGTTATTGGTCAAATTGACTTCTTTAGTGCTTTTATAATGGTGAATTGTGTAGCTTTTGGCTCTAAAACGACAAAAAAGAATAATCTCACTTTTTCTCTTCATCGGTAAAGTTCATTTCAAATTGGCATTCAACATAGGCAATAATAATTTAAAAAGTATTTTTTTTTGAATAACTTGTCATATATCTGACATGTTTGATCATGTCTTCAGTGGCGTAACATACATATCCTAGGCATGTTTTTTTAATGTTTTCTTTAATACAGTTACAATAAATGTTACTATATTAAAAAGAATAGACGGATTGAAAAAATAATGCACTCACGACATTTCTTTAATTATTATTGGACTAAGAACCTATCTTGAATGATTATCGAGAACATACGAAGTGTACATATACCCTATACAAAATATTTATGCACGCTTATGCATTCCGGGGGCCGTATTGCGTTACCACTTTGGACATATATTTTTATTAAGGAGACTCCCTCCTGTTCTATTCTTTCCTCGTAGCGTCAAATTTTAGATGCTGGAAAACTTTACATGTCAAGTAATATAACATACAAAAGTCATTTCAGGACTGTCGTAAAAAATAATATTCATACATCTTTTGGCATTTGTTATTATTGTTTTCGAAACAATAGAAATTTGTCAACAATGCTTGCTTACTAAACAGAATAGCCAAGTATTAAAAAAATACGGGTATAGAAAATGTAATACCTTTATTTATAATGTTTAATTTATAGCTGGCTTTCATGCGGTAGTATTATACTACCGGAAGGGATATATCCTGAAATATTAATTAATTAGTCTAGTTTTATTTTTCTGAAATTTTGTTAGTAAAATGTCGAATGTGTCTAGTAATAGCCTAAAATTTTATCTAAACTGATTTGTATTGAATGTAGACACATTAAACAGTACTTTCTGCAAAATTTTTTACTTTTGTGATTTTTTAAAAAAATTTTCAATTTCATCCTCACCATCAGCACTGTCATCAAATATAATTTCTCGCCCAAAATAAACATTATTCAATATAATGTTCAAATCTATGTTTTACTCGTATAGTGGTTATAAGAATTGTAGACTAGTTTGCAGGCAATAAAATAAATACAACAAATCAATGCCTGACACCTACGAGGAAAGAATAGAACAGGAGAGAGTCTTGTTAAAAATAATATTTGTCCAAAGTGGTAACTCAATAAAATAAATAAATATTTGTATAGGGTATATGTACACTTCGTATGTTCTCGATAATCATTAGGTTCTTAGTCAAATAATAATTAAAGAAATATCATGAGTGCATTATTTTTTCAATCCTTCCATTCTATTCAAACATGTCAGATACGTGACAAGTTATTCAAAATACATACTTTTTAAATTATTATTGCCTATGTTGAATGCCAATTTGAAATTAACTTTACCGATGAAGAGAAAAAGTGAGATTCTTCTTTTTTGTCGTTTTAGAACGGCCACAAGCCAACACAATTCACCATTATAAAAGCACTAAAGAAGTCAATTTGACCAATAACTGACCTGCCTTAAAGTGGTAACTTCCGTCTAAATAATACCTATTAACCCACCAATTTATTATCTCTCCTGTTCTATTCTTTCCTCGTAGCCTGACACATAACCATAACCTACAAAAATGTTCATATATCGCTGAGCTAGACCAAACAGCTCCGAGCTGAGCGAGCTCCATCTATTCGATCTATCCCTTCATTACCAAACGCTTCTGATGTGTCAGAAACAGCTCGATTTGTCAACAGTTTTGACGTAATTGATGCAAAGAGTGTATCGCCGAACGCAGCTTATATTTATTTTTATACACAAAATTTAGCGCATGCGTATTGATATGATATGGACGTGTCATGCTAATAATATGCGTTTCTTTATTGCATACAAGCAGATGTGTTTGTAAAACTTTTCTATTACATACCACTGTCACTTATTCACACGAGTAAGATAACTACAAATATTTCATTGGTGTGCTGTTTGAATATATTTTTTAGATTAATGTACAACGGTGGACTTTTTAAAGTGGACACCTTTTAGTTGCTATAGTATTTTTTTAATTTTTATGTATTGTAAATATGGTTTCAATTAGTGGCGTTTCAGTCAGTTGTGTCACTTTGACTTATACCAATGTAATGTACTAAGTACTTGTTACACAGGGTACATTAGGTGTCCACCTTGGGGAGTCCACCATAGTACAGTTCTGTGCAATAAATTGGCGTACACTTAATATACGCTTATGTAAATATGACTTTTGTTTGAATACCTGTCATGTATGACAAATTGAATTGACGCTATAATTCCGTTTGTCAACTTAACTTAAGCCATTTTCACAATGGCAAAATAATGTCAAAATTAGCAATAAGACGTGTACGCCAATTTATTGCACAAAACTGTACATATGAAATCGTTATTGTTTATATTATAGTACAGTGTATCAGCTGCAAACCTCGAATTTGATGTTTGAATTAATAATTAACACTGAAGCTAATCTTGTTTAAAAGATTGTGGAAATAATTTTGTACTCACTGCCTTTAAATGACATTTTGTGCATGCATCGCTCAACAGCAACGAGTGCTTCCCGATTGACTTGAATGTAAAAATTTCAAAAAACACTGGCTTTTTGGTCTATTAAAAAAAACCTACTTTGAAGTAAATAAATTTAGTTTATAAAATACCAGTTCGATGGATTTTCCATTATTAAAAGTTAGTGAAATAAAAAATCCTTCCAACAAATTTCCATCTATTTGATGACCTTTCAAGCGATATTGACATTGGCAGTTAATTGTAGTAAAACCAAAAACGTGATAAAACCACTATAAATATAAGAATAAATACGTCATCTGCCAATATAATAATTTAATGGACAGGTAAGTAATAGGTACATACATGAATTGCTTAAATTAATTAGGAAATCTATTTTATATTAGGTGTAATATAATCACGTTAATCATTTTTTTAATTTGGGAAGATCCATAATCTTAGAAATATTATTGTAATTTTATAAATTGTTGCAAAAATGACAAATGAAGCAATTGCTTCCAATAACGAATGATCATTGCCTCTTTGTTTTATGTACCCTCTAAATATTAATGTATTAAAAAAATGTGTTTAATTTAATGTTCGCACTAAAAATATTCTACAAATCACTACTTGTGTGAAAACATCTTCCGCGAAATTAAAGGTACTCGCTCCTTTCAGTAGCTCGTGCTTTAAAAAATTGCACATGTGGGGGGCCTTGGTTCGTAGTAACTGTTACAATTTACATTTTAAAGTCAATTTGTTTAAGATTATTCTTAGGAATTATAGGCTTCTTCTTTTCTTTACAATATCTGAAGTAGGACTGCATTCTGACAGTGTTTGAGGATTCTGAAAATGATTTCGTTTTTACTATTAATTAAAATCGAATGAAGAGTTTATGAAATATAGCCTATACCACAAAGTAGAGAATACACTCGATTTTTTTCAGATCTTGCACAAATGTAGAATAAATCTTGCTCGGGGGCGGGGGGGGGGTCCGCCATCGCTAGCCAGATAAAAGTAAAAACAGGGACTATAGGTCCTGTACTACAATAAAGTACAACAATTACAGTGAGAAGGCTATGACTGTTTATTCTTTAATATTTTTTCTAATGTTGGTTCTATGTTTGACATGCAAATAATAAATATATTAATCGGAGCCTATTTCTCTTCTTGGTTTTTATGTTAACCACTGAAGAAAAAGTTAGTTCACATATGTAGGAAGTGGCGAAAGGAACTAATAATTTCAAAGCTTCTCTTGCCAGAAGACATCAGTCGTCTGCGAACTTAATTCCATTTTAAGTATGCCATCAGCAGCCAAATCTATAAAATATATACAGACATATCTATAAAAGGATTTAGTATCCATCTATGCCCGTTGTTAGCGTGAGAGTTCAGTTCTGTCAAGTAACTGAATAGTTTTTCTTTTAAATTTTGCAAGCTCTGTAACATGTAACGTATGTGAGAACTTACTAGCTATGATTGATTCATTGCAATTTCTTCGACAGCTTCTGATTGAAGATTCTATTAATGCTGTTTGATCGCCAGAGCAGAGTGCGATTGTCCGCTTGCGCGCGTTGTATATGAAAATTGCAGTTGTTCTCGTGCAAACATAACAATAGGCATCAAGCCAAAGGTAGCTAAGTATATAAATAAATCACAAAGAATTATTAGGCACTATTTAAGACATACTGTGCAACATAATTTAATATGTTTCTATTGATCGTATTATATACATGATTCAAATTATACTTTTAACCGTTTTCTAATAGCGCCTCTAAGTCATCTAGTGAAAATTATTTGTGTTAGAAGATGGCGACCGCTAGATTGAGGGCCGGCATTTTGCAATCCGTTTAGGACACCGCTATACCTAGCGCGGCGTAACTCTCTGAACTCACGTAATATAATAGATAGTAAACTATGTTTCAGAATAAAAGGAACATGTTTGATTGTATTTGACATAGTTTTCATTTCATCGTAAAATTATATCGTTCTTGTAAAACCCTTTATACATACAGGGTGATTCATTTCCGCGGGTAAGGCCGATTGTGCCTTTTATATATTTTATTTTAAAAATATTCTGTATTATACAGAGTGCTCCATAAATTGGTGACCAAGGAAACCTAAATATGTGGTTAATGATGGAAATAAATTAAAAATTCATATGGCAACAATAGATAATTTACACGTCAGTACCCATGAAAGAAGTCCTCTGCCGAATATTAGCCGAACCATCGTTGCAATGATCTTAAAATGAAATAAATGTCGTCCGTAATGAATACATTTAAATATTGAGTTACGCACCCATCATTTTAAAGTTGAACGAGTGCTCTGCGAATGGGCAGTTATTAAAATAACTGCCCGGGCAATTCTTTTTGATAGTGTGTTATTTGCGGATGAATCCGGTTTCCATAGTAACGGAACATTTAAGAAAAAATGTTTCATTATTACCCAAATGAAAACCCTTTTTTTCACTAATAAATAGATTATCAGCATAGATGGAGCATTAATGTATGGGGAGACATTCTTGGTGATTGGATGATACTTTATTTGAGGCAGTATTAACGGAGAAGGTTATGAGTAATTTCCGTCAAGCATTTAGTGGAATTATTGGAAGACGTTTTTACGAATAGATGTAGATGCATCAAATCGGTGAATCCCCACATTCTATGCTACAGACGCGAAATATTATAATGACATGTTTCCAGCGAAGTAGCTAGCCGTGGAAGCCCTACTGATAAGCTGCTGGTCTTCGGGCATCACTAAATTAGTTTCTTTTTATAGAAATCCGTAAAAGAGCAAATATATAGTACACCTGTAACCACAATAAAAGAGGTGCGTGAAGTTGGCACCACAACTTGCGGCGCAAATGTTCTTTTTAGTGCCAACAGTTTGCGCCTAATATGCGCCGTCGATATCTGAAGAAAAAACACCGGCGCATTAATTTGTTGCAAAGTTATAAACAAAAACAGTTTTTTGGTGCCAACTTCACGCCAGCACCACAACTTGCGGCGCAAATGTTCTTTTTAGTGCAAAAATGTTGCGCCCAATATGCGCCGTCGATATCTGAAGAAAAAACACCGGCGCATTAATTTGTTACAAAGTTATAAACAAAAACATTTTTTGGTGCCAACTTCACGCGTGAAGTTAGCACCACAACTTGCGGCGCAAATGTTGTTTTTAGTGCCAAAAGTTTGCGCTTAATATGCGCCGTCGATATGTGAAGAAAAAACACTGGCGCATTAATTTGTTACAAAGTTATAAACAAAAATAGTTAATTAGTATCAACTTTTTACCTGACCAAAATTTCCGGCGCAAACTTTCAATTTAGTGCAAGTCGTTAGCTCACAACATGCGCCGTCGATATCTGAAGAAAAAACACCGAAACACTTAATTGTTATAAAGTTATAAACAAATACAATTATATAGGTATATCTTTAATGTTAGTGGTATATCTCCTAACAAATATGCATTTTCAAAATCAATTTCAAGGAATAAGTGATCTCCAGGATTAATTGTTTCCTTAATATATCCTCGACAGCTTTGAAAAGTACATAATTTGTTATATGATGTTAAATCAAGTGCCTCCTGTGCGTACCGGATTCCCCGATTTTTTATTATGTCAACGTTGAGGGGAAATATTGGTGTTGTACGAGTTGAACATTTTCTTTTACAAAGTGTATTATCGCAAAATGTTGTTGTATATTTGCTTGGATAATTTGCAAATAACTTTTCAACGAGACTTGAAATATTTATCTCGCAAGAAGTAGTTATTATGTTTTCTTTTGCGATTTTTTGGTTGGTAAATATTTGTAACAATATTTTTCCTCGTTTAACGTAAGTTGCGGTATTTGGCTTTATATTCATTACCTCAAGAAATTCAGTCAGTATAGTGTCATTCTTATAAAAATTGGTTTTATAATCTTGGCTGTCACAAAGTCCATTTACAATAATTTGAATCAAAGAGTCAAAAGCGCAAGTATTAAAGAATAGATAGCCTTGCTTGTTTATGACTACACTCTTTAATTTATTGCCATTTTGTAGAAGAGGAATTCTACATTTTTGTCTGTTTTCCTCTAAAAAATTTATCTCCGGGAACGGCCTTTTGTAGTATGTATCTTTCTTCTCAGTTACTTTTCCCCTCCAATTTTCATGATGGTGTAAACTATGAGTTTCATCTGTAAGGGATGCGTCATTACACATTTCTGGAGCAATTGTGGATGGTAACTGGCCATCTACCATTTTACTAGACCTTGATGCTATTAACATCTGCGATTTTAATACGTGGATGTGTTCTGTAACAAACTTATCTACCCTTACTGGCAAACGGTTACTAAACTGTCTATTTTTGAGTGTGTTGAAATATGATTCCACGTAGTTGCTCGTGGATGTAATGTTAGGGATGTTATATGCTGGTGTCATCACATTAGTCCATAGAGTAAATGTGCGTAATAACTTCAATAGTGGCTTTTTAATTTCCAGTAGGTAATGAAAATTTTCATCGTCCTCTACTTTTTCCTGTGATTTACATTTCAAGCTCAAAAATCCTGTAGCCCATTCATTTATAGAAGATATATTTACTTCTATTTGGTTCTCCTGAATTTCCGATGTTTCTTCACATTCTGGTATATTTACAACTTGGGCTAAAGAAATGCTGTTTTTTAAAAAACTCTTAAATTTTTTTACGTCAACTGAATTCCATTCTTCAGAACTTACTACAAGTATTGCCCTTATGATCTCTTCAATACCTACTAACGTTGATGATCTTATTATTAACGTAAGTGCCCTGATATAAAATTCTCTTAGTAATCGAGGTTTTCCCTTTAAACAATTCCACGAAGCAATGTTTTTAATAGTGTGAGCATAATCCACTCTTATAAATACTTTAGAACTATCTGTTTTTCTTCCCTGCAAATATTCGAAACTGTTGGATATATATTTTGCAAGACTCATGCCTGCCAAGGATTTTGAAATAGCTCCAAGTAGAGCAAAGGAATGATCGCAGACGACAATTGTTGGCAAGAGCGCTCCTATTCACACCAGTAAATGAAAATCAGAAGTATTCTGTCTCTAAATTGGACACTGAATAACTATTCTGTTTGTTAACGAATAAGAAAATGAGACAAACTTCGTACCAATTGTTTGGACAAAATAAATTATTATTTTTTTTTTCAATCATAAAAAAAAACAAAATTGCACTGCTTCATAACGTTGAGCGTTGTGTAAATAATTATTAACAAACGAGAAAATGAATACAATGCTCCACTATGTTAAGCGACATTAATTATATTTTTTTTTCTTTTAAACAATTAGAAAAGTAATACATTGCCTCTCTATGTTGGCGTTAATATTTATATGATTAATAAACGACAAGAAAAGGAATACATTGCCCCTCTACGTTGCGGCGCCATTTATTTATATATTATAAATGTGTTATTGCCCCACGTTGGGCGCCATTTATTTATATGCTGTGACAGCATCTATTTGTGGGTATAGTCATTTGTATATGCTGTGCTCTAAAATTTTCTTTTTACACCAAAAACTTATAATTGGTTTTGTATTTAATTCATATTGTTAAAGCATGTACCCAATAACTATTGTGGATTCTGGCAATGTATGTGGTTCCTTCTCCTTCACTGGTGGCCTTTCACTTACTTATAATAGGGACGAGGTAATATTTTTGTTTAAAGAAGAAAACAGAATGTCTATTTAACATGATCATACACCTTTTATTTTTGTAATTTGTAGATTCAAATAATTTTTATATACACCTTTATGCTCTAAACAAATACATAATTGAAAATGCTCATATCATTTATACCTAATGTCGGTTGTAATGTATGTAAATCTTTTATTTATTTATTTATGATGCTAAACAAAAAAAATAAATATTTATCCTGTAAATAAATAAATGTAAACTTTTATTGTACATTGATAGTGATATTTATCGATGTAATTATTTTTTATTGGCTTCAATTAATTGCCTTAGACAACCATTTGCACGTGTTGTATCTAGCTTTTAATCTTTGCCTTATGAAACTTTTAATTAATTATTAGCCTAACTTGAGAAAGATTAATGATGTCTAGACAATACCATGAAGAAAATGCTCATTCGCACGTAGCATCTCTCCAACTGCCCAACACCATTAGTCCTATTTTGTTGTAATTCCAACTTTATGAATTAAAAGAAAACCTTACAGGATAATATTTGCTTATCTATATTGTCCAACATTACATTGATTAATCATTTGCACGTAAAAACCAATGTCTGTCTAACAATTTGGATAACTTCTTTTCAAAAAAAAAAAACTTACTTGCTATCTTTAAATATTTCATCAAAATGTTCATTTTGAATGTCCATATTGAACGTTTCAAGTGAATTTAAATATATATTAATAAAAGAAAAATTATTATGAATGAACGTGATAAAGAAATAATGAAAACTACTATTCTACAATGTAACAATTATTTTTTTTTAGAGCGTCTTATTCTTTCGGAGTCGAAATCAGAAGTCCCTTCTTGTCGAATCTTGTTTCTTATTTATAGCGGCAAAAAAACCCTACGTTGACTATTGCGCCCTCTAGTCCATATTTTAGGTTGGCATTGGAATATACGTTCCAGTAAAATCGCTGCCCACATGTTGCCGTCGTGATACACACACACGCACATATTGTTCTGACAGTTCTTTATTTACCAAACGTCAATACAAATTGTTTTCCGAAACGTGTATACAGAAGTTGTTCAAAATTAAACTTTAAATTCTGTATTTCTTAATAAAATAAACTTCTAAGTAAAAGTATATTGGGCGTGGGGAAATTTTTGGTCAGGTAAAAAGTTGATACTAATTAACTATTTTTGTTTATAACTTTGTAACAAATTAATGCGCCGGTGTTTTTTCTTCAGATATCGACGGCGCATATTGGGCGCAACATTTTTGCACTAAAAAGAACATTTGCGCCGCAAGTTGTGGTGCTGGCGTGAAGTTGGCACCAAAAAACTGTTTTTGTTTATAACTTTGCAACAAATTAATGCGCCGGTGTTTTTTCTTCAGATATCGACGGCGCATATTAGGCGCAAACTTTTGGCACTAAAAAGAACATTTGCGCCGCAAGTTGTGGTGCCAACTTCACGCACCTCAATAAAAGTCAATTTATCATTTCGGAAGCATGTTCAAAAACTTTTAAAAGTGAATTTGAGCACTTTTAATTTTTACCTTTAATGTTCATATTTATTGTTAGTTTATAATTTCTGTTTTTCTAATAACTCATCCATTGACGTAACAGTTTCTGTTTTCTACACCGACTAAAATCAAGTTATTATTTTTTGTTTGTTTGGTTTTTAAGTTTGTTTATTGTGCCATATTCTACATATTTTTTGAATAATTACATTGCCCTATTGTAAATAAGATATATCCAATTTTTTTGTCATCTCTGAGGCCATTTCAAGAAAAAAATATAAAATCCGGCTTGAACACTGAAAAGCAGCTAATAAAAAACAAAGTTAACAAAAGTATATCAGAAAACGACAATAACTCAGTAACAGTCACTTTTAAAATCATAACGTCTTACATGTTTTTGGTGCGAAATTTAGTAAGCAATCCTAAAATGAGCAGATATACAGGCTGTTCCATTTGAAAAAAATCACTTTATCAAAACTATGTCATGTAACTTTTATTCTCGTTTTATGCAAATTCAGTTAATAATTGTAAAAAAATAAAATATGTTTATAATAGGACCCTCTATTATGAACAACTCTACCAAAAATTGTGTCTATCTCTTACGTCGTTTTCGAGAAATATAATTTTATAAAAACATTGAATTTTTCAGAAAAATGGTAACAAATCGAAAACCTTAGATTTTAGGCTTATACTACCTTATAGCTTTTTGACTAATAATTATACGGAGAATACAAAAATGTAATAATATATTGGGTGTTCCACTTAAAAAAGTATAACTATGGTCAGCCTCCAAGTTATGAAAGACTCTGTATTATACAAAATAATTTTAAAAGGTGGTTCTAATGAGTAGCTATCACAAGAAAAAAACCGCTTCGAAATATCCTTACTCGTGTAAAGGCACAATCGGCCTTACCCGCGGAGATGACTCACCCTGTATATCTTATCCATACTTTATGCTGATACCACTGAAACAAATCTCACTGGCATAAAAACTATGTTGCATCAATGTTGTATTTCTTTTAAAATTTGGGTAAAACATCCGTTATACCAGTAGTTCTCAAAATATGGAGCGCCACCCCCAAGACGTTTTTTTTATTACTTACGTTTATATACTTTGTCTACATCGAGCCGGAAAGGGGGCACAACGTTCGCATGTAATTCGGCGAGGAGTTGTAGGAGTTAAACGTTTGAGAAGCACTGCTTTATACTATTAAAATACTGATTCGCAATTGCAATTAACGAAATTTCGACGAAAATGCTATTATTAGATTTACTCCATTATCCTTATTGTGATGAGGGATGACAAGTTGCCAGCCGGTGTTTTTACGTTTCTATGTCCTTTTTCTATAGAAATATTTATTATCATTTTGCTCGACCTGCCGTTAAACTAGCGCACATTGCCATTAATTCTTCATAAACGGCAAGACTGGAAAGTTTTGAAATTTAATGACAGTCTGCTAGCCCATGGACCGTTTGTCATGTTCATAACTGACTTAATTTCGTATTCGTAAAATTTAATTACACCAACACATAGTGGTGATAATTTCGTAATATTCCAAATAATTTCCTGAATCTTCTCTCGCGTATCCCCACATCGTTATACATACTTCGTTGTAATTTTAGGAAGGGCTGTTTTGTTTATCTTTGTTCAAAATACATAACGTATACAGTTATAACACGGTGAATTTATTGCGGGATATAGCATACATATTTGTTTGCTCTTTGGAAAGGTTAAATTATTCTTGAAGGTACATATTTTTATATAATCACAATTACACATGAATTCCTTTAAACATGAACACGAAATCCGAAAGTTTCTTCAGATAATATTGTAAAACAAAATTGACATTGGCTAAATATTTTGTAATGTTTAAAGCGCATCAAATTTGTTTGTATAGTATTGCGGTAGAAATATTATTCATCTATATATAACATGGAATAACTAATTTAAATAGTATAGATATTTAAAAAGTTAGCTAATTAGAAAAGGAACACATATTGCAATCCCAAATTTAATGAAAGAGTACTAAATTCAACAAAATAGTATACATATTAAAGTCAAAGTAATCAAAATTAAATATCATAAAGATAGGCAACTTATCTTACTGCATGAATAATTTATGGTAACATTGAATCACCTATGTCGGTAAAATGAATCATAAAACCTTAGATACCGAGAAAAAAAGATTTATTGATTGTGAAAATAACAACAATTTAGTGTGAAAGAAATCATAACTAATTTTTCAGTATTATATGCGCTCTGAAATTATCTTATTAATGTGTTTCTTTCTAATTAAAATTGATATTATTTTGAGTATGTTTTATGGTGTTTGTATTATTATATCCAAAAAAATCTTGGTTTTTAATACAAATGTTATTTAAATCTATATAACTTTGTTTTATTTAATTGTGCCAATTAATGCCCGAGGATTATTTTTTGTTGACATCTCTTTACTTGGATCGCCCTGGGAATATGAGCTAGCCAGGTAAAGCGATTAAATTATTTTATTTTATTTTATTTAAAAAATTAAAATACAAAGGGCATTATTCTTGAAGCCGTTATTAATTTAAAAGGTGTTATATTACAAAATGGCGTCCAACGTGGGGCAATTACTAATTTATTTGTTTTATTACAACTCGTGTCATTTTATATCTAAATATATATGAAGTTACTACTAAGGTGTAATATGAACAGCTAAAAATATTATCAATTACATTTGAAAGACATTCCACGTCAAAAATAATATTGCTTTAGGTTACATTTAATGAATGAAAACATTAATTTTTGAAAAAAAATCTAAACGCAAAGTATTATTATGATGACAATATTCGACCTCCAGATTTCTACAGATGTCCACGTCTTTAGCACACACGAACCGCCACTGGCTGCGGTTATAAAATAATAATGCACGCATACGCATTAAACGACAGAACAGTGAAGTGATATATACTGAAGGATAAACATAATAGAGATGATTGTGGACTGATAAAAATTTCCATCTACTTCTCACCCTACTATCAGGACTCGAAGTACTCGTCTCCTTTAAAGAGTGCTTTTGTGGCGTAGAGGTTTTTAATTGTTGTTCTAAATGCATGCGAAAATAGTATGCGTACGTATTTCAGTGTCTTGTATGACGTTTATAAAGAGTTCATATCGTAAGTACAGTATTTGAATGAAAGCTATGTGTATTTAAATTATTCTGACGAATTTCAAGAAAAATCTGTATAATGAAAGTGTGGAATATACAGGGTAAGTCAACTCCCTGGGGAAGCCAGATTGTAACTTTACGAGAAAATATATTTCGAAGTTGTTTTCTTCCTATGATAGCCACCCATTATGAGCACCTTTTAAATTTATTTTGTATTATACAGAATGTTCCATAACTGGGTGACTGACTGTAGTTATAGTTTTTTTTAATCGACCACCTGTATATTATTACAATTTTATATTCCCCGTATAATTTTTAGTCAACAAGTTATAGGATAGTATAGGCCTAAAATGGAAAAATTTCGACTTATACCATTTTTCTGATGTTTTTATAAAATTAACGACGTATTAGATGAACACAACTTTTGGTAGTATTGTCAGTAATAAAACGCATATTTTATGTTTTTTATTTTTTTTTCCAATTACGAATTACATTTGCAAAAAACTGGATTAAAATTACGACACATTTTTGTTTAAAAGTCAATTTTTTTAATTGGAAAACACTGTATATCGGTTCATTTTTGAATTGCTTACTAAGTTTCGCACCAACAACATGTAAGACGTTATTACTTTTAAAGTAACCATTACTGAGCTATTGTCATTTTTAATATAATTTTGCCAATTTTATGTTTTTTATTTGAATACGGTTTAGTGAGCCATGATATTTGCCGCGAAATTGACAATTGATGGATGACACACAAATAATATCGACGCAAATTTCACAATTAAAAGAGTAGGTAATGTATATTATTTTGTACTCGCCGCCTTTAAAGTGACATTTCGCGCATGCATCGCTCGACCAGCAACGAGTGTTTCCCGATTGACTCGATTGTAAAAACTACAAAAAGCACTGACTCTTTGGGACATTAAAAAATAAATTTATCTTTATACAAGGTGTCCACAAAAAAACGCCCCAGCTCGTAGCACCTTTATTTGAAATCTAATTGTAACAATCGACATACCAAATCAAACGACTTAAAAAGTACTATTAGAGAAGTATCAAATTTTATTTTTAGCTACTCGGTTCGTCAAGGACCGATAAACAACTTTTTTATGTTAAATGGCAACCTGCTACTTTTTTTTACAGAATTTGATAAAGATTTTTTTTCTGAATTCAATGATGTAGCACAATACCTACAGTTTTTTGTTTTATTTCAATTTGTTAAAAAAATAAAATTAAATCTTTGATGGCACCTTACATTAAATAAGAACGTTCTCACATTCAAGGTATTTTCAATAAAACAACCGTTAAATAATACACTGATTTGTTTTTAAACTTTTCAATGAAATGAACTTATTTTAACAAAAAAATAAAATTAAATCTTTGATGGCACCTTACATTAAATAAGAACGTTCTCACATTCAAGGTATTTTCAATAAAACAACCGTTAAATAATACACTGATTTGTTTTTAAACTTTTCAATGAAATGAACTTATTTTAACAAAAAATTAATGGAAATGCTCAAACTGGGTACCGTTCCTTTTAAAGCAACGTCGACACCTGGGTATCACATCTAACGTAGCATGCGTTAAAACTTCTCGAGATATTTCCTGACATGCGTCAATTATTCGATTTCACAAAACTTTGACTTTATCAGGAGGTGTGGTATAAATAATATCTTGCAAATAGCTCAAGAAGAAAAGAACCATCGGGGTCAGATCACAAGAACGAGCTGGCCACAAAATAGGTCCGTATGTTCCCACCTAACGATCTCCAAATTCTCTATTCAAAAACTCTCTATTGGATATGACTTTGTGTGGAGTAGCCCCTCTTGTTGAAAAACTAAATTATTTCGTTCATTTAAGGGTAAATTGTCAAGAACTTGTAGTAAGTCTTCACTTAAAATTTGGTAATACTTTTGCTGGGTAAGATTTTCATCCATGAAGATCGAACCTATTATTCGTTCATCTAATATACCACACCAAACATTAAGAAAAATATTCTTGATCTTTCAGGCAGCATTCACATTGACAGATAATTGTAGTCAAACCCAAAAACCGTTAAATCCAACTATAAATATAATAATAAAAACGTCATATGCAAAAATATAATAACTTAAACTTAATGTAAATGTGAGTAATGGACACGTACATGAAATGCTTAAATTAATTAGGTAATCTATTTAAATTTAATGCTCGTACAAAAAATATTGTACAAACCACTTGCGTGAGGACTTCTTCTACTCATTCGCGCAAATAAAAGCACTCGCTTCTTTCAGTTGCTCATGCTTTCAAAATGCGCTCGTGCGGGAACATAGCTTTCCCGCACTTGGTTCGTAAATAACTATTAATGTAATTGCCCCCATGAATGGTATACGGCAGCTCTACCCCTACTTCTCACATTACCTACTTTTTTAATTATGTAATTATGCAATTTGCGTCGATATTATTTGTGTGGTGGAGTTTAGTGCATGTCTTTGATAAATCAAGGCCATTTAATGAAACTGCATGGATCATAGCGATGGTTCTACGCTTAATTCACATTCTCACTTTTGCACATTTATCGTTTACAATTATATCTTGTTAGTCATTGAAACTTTTCAGATGATAGCTTGCTGTCAAAATGTCATTTTATTATTAAATGTCTTTGCATTGCCGCTGTGCCATGATAACTAATTACTTTTAATACTTTCTTGTATATTTCGGCAAAGAATTTTAATATATATTTATGTTTTTCTTCTCTTATTACCAATTCTTATTTTTTTTTTGTTACGCTAAAGGTAGAACGCCAACGTTGGCATTGTGTAACTAGGCCATGTGGTCTAATTAGCGAAGTATTTACTTAAGTATACAATATGTATGTATGTAATATGTTGCATATATATTCTGCCAATAAATTCTATTATTATTGTATATTTTCATTAATATTACCTTTCTGAAATCTATTTAAAAGCATTTGACATGAAATTTCACAGGATTTTATATTATATTTTAGTTTACTTCACATTCCTGGTGTTTCTTTAATACAATTGTCTAAATTTACTGGGTCATCTGAAACGAATAAATACGTTCCATTTGAGTCTTTATAGATGCGAATTAAAGGCGATGTTATTCGAGAACGTCGACACCCCGCATTTCTGAACAATAAAACCGAACAATTAGGGTCGTCCGTGAGCAGCATTTAAGGTAGACGTGGAAAATGCTGAGAGAAAATTATTCGCTGCCGACGTAAAAAAGTATGCGAAGCTTATAGAACACAATGCGCCCGGAAAACAATGAAACGTCAGAGGTATACGTGATAGAGGTCTATCAACGCTACAGCGCCCTCTTGTCAGATTCTTCGTTCGCTATTAAGAAACGCATAATTGGCCTTCGTCCAACGCTCATATAAAGCTGAGTGCCATTTACATACCGACTCAACGAGACGCGGGAATGTATACGCAAGTGTATTGGAATCGAAATAAAGCAATCCGTAACGTGTCACTTTCAAGTACCTACACCAACAACAAAAATATACACCCTGTCCAATTTGGATTGGAATGTGTAAAGTGGGAATCTTTAAAATCATAATGTAAACATGTTTGTTTGAGAATCAACGTGCATATTCATGGAAGTTTGGATAAAGGTTTTTAAATTTTTCCCAACTTGAATGAATTAGCACAAATTTAAGAGGCGACACCGTTTATGGTAATCCAAAGAAGCGGGTGGTCTTAAGTTCCTACCTCTGGCAGAAACCTGTTTGTCATTTAGAAATTCGAATTAATAATTTTCATTAAATTTATTGAAGTAGCTGTATTCTGAAATCACTTCAAAAGTTGTATAAAATGCATGTAGTATCATTAACCAAATAATAATATTTTCCTGTTTCGGTGCTAGAAAGTTCACTTTCGATCCCATTTTCGTTGTATAAAATTATTTTTCAGCACTCGTAGTGGTTATTTGCCTCGACTTTCGCCTAATATCCACATTAATAATGAAAAATGTAACTTTTCTACCTTGTTAGATAAATAACAATTTTATTCGCCTAGTGTAGTGTAGGTGTCCCAATATAATAATAATCTTTATTTAGCAATTGCTATTAAAATATACAAATATATTACTTAGAAACTGAAACTTTTTCTATAATATACTTACGGACTAATTATTCAAATAGTGTTCTTAACACTTAAAAAATTACATTTTAATCGTTACTAGGTGAATCAACTCTACTTACTATCTAATTGCTACATACATGTTCCAAAAATTTCATTATATGTTATGAATTATACTGGATTATAAAATAAATAACAAAATTATATCGCTTATCGATTGCAAATATATATACACTAAGGTAATGCCTCTGTCTTGATTAATTCTGCTCAGCGCCTTTGCTCGCTTCCGAACAGTATCACCAAATGATATATGTCACATAGGTAGGTACCCCAGGGTTCCATCCCACGAGTATGCCTTTCAACTCGTTGAACACACCCTTAACGTACGCAACAACGTGCTCATCCCGTAATGCATATGTCTTTAAATTCAATTCAAATATTGACTCAGTCCTGATTAGTTCTGCTCAGCGCCTTTGCTCGCTCCCGAAACAGTACCACCAAAACTAATTCGTGTTTTTAGGATTAATCAAGGCTCCATGCTATGAATTAATCACTTACTTAATTCATTGCACACATCCCTGACTTATGACCCAACACTTCAAAATTTCAATACACAAGCACAATAAAGTACAAAATAAATAAAGAATATATTCACATATATAAAGAAAAATTACTAACCTCGTTCTACAACTCCAGTATAAAACACAACACAAAAATTTTATGTAACACAAGATATACAATAGAACAAAAATAAACACCACTAAATCACCTTAATTCCTCATACAAAATTTCAAATTCATCCATATTTAAATTGTATTGATAAATGTTTCAAACATAAAGTGTCTATACTGTTATTCCAATTTGATAACAAATACTTTCTCATTAAATCTTAAACTAAATCATTACAATTACTAAAAATGTTCAACCATAACGCACGGTGTAATAACACTGCATATGAGAATAAAACATCCTAGTTCAAAAGAAAAAACTTAACTCGAAAAAAATATTAAAGTCTTATTTAAACGAAATTGTTCTAAGTGCAAATAAATATCTCAGTGAAATATTACAAGTTCCAATTTATTAAAATTTTTCGAAGTTAAAATAAAATTGAATTCAGTAAAATATTGCAAGTCCCACTTTTATTGAAAATTTTTCTAGTTCAACTAAATATTTCGGAAAAATTTTACAAGTTCCGAATGATGAAAAATTTTCTAAGTTAAAATAAAATTTAATTCAGTAAAATTTTGCAAGTCCCGCTTTTAGCGAAATTTTTCTAAGTTCAAAATAAAATTTTAATAGTATAAACACCCGTATTTGTATTTTATTTAAGCGGTTCACACCTGCTTCAAAAATCCAAATTTTCTTCGCGTTCATCCCTTATATGAACCAATTTCTTAATAAAAAACTTAGACATGCTCCGTGCCGCTATCCTTTCCACCTCCAAAAATGCATAACGATAGTGCTGCACTCTTCGGTAGAGTGATGTATTACTTATTTAAAAATGTAAACAAACATCCATCTCGATGTCTACTTGTTTACGTTTGTGATTGTTAATAGCATCTCGCGGGGAATATTGTTTCGCCGGGCCTAATCCATTGAACGTTTTCGGTCATAATATTTTCTTGCGCTGAAGCTTGCGGGAAACACTTTATTGTGAATATTTACTTGCTATTACAAGTATTATTTTAATTATTAATTTTTATAAATAAAATTTATAATAACATTCCTACATGATTTTAATTAAATAAATTTAAATTTGCTAAAGTCCTAACTTAATAAATATATATACAATGATCATTATAAAATAAATAAAATAGTAATTAACTAAATTAAATCTAGAAGTGATCTTGATTATGCTTATTTACAATTCAATCCCAGACTCAAGATCACTGCAATATGTTAAGTCATTCATTGGGGTCTAACACTTTTTCATTGTTTTCATCAATAACATCTTGTTCAACACCAGTAATTATTATTTTCGGATTTCTTAATTGCGGTTCAGAAACTGCAGGTACTTCAGGATTTCCTTTTTAAATAAAACCAACAATTTTATAAAAATAGCATAATTGTATATTTCATCAAAAAGTAGAGTTATGATTAAGAATAATATTCTGCAAATGTCACCCACGGCTGTTTCTATAGATGACCATTCTTTGCGTAAAATTGTCAATAACTTTTTGACACAATTGCGGTCCAATTTTACCAATAACTTGACAAATATTTTGCTTTAGGTCGTTAATCGTCTGCAGATTGTTAGAAGAGACTTTGTCTTTGAGAAAACCGCAGACGAAATAATCGAGGGAAGTCAGATCGCATGATCTTGAAGGCCATTGAATATCGCCATTTCGAGACATGACCCCACCCAGAAAACGTGTCTGTGACAAATCCAAAGTTTCCCTCGCTGTTTGACACGTGGCGCACGTTGTTGAAAGACTATATGGTTGAACAGCATATTATCCAGTTGGGACCATAAAAAATATCTCAACATATTGCGGCAGACTGCGCATTTACAAGAAAAACGGTCCAATAACCCTTCCAGCCCAAAATGCACACCACACGGTTACTCGAACAGGAAGTTTTTTGTCACTTAAGTGAAAGTGGGCTTTGTCCGAAAAGATACTTTTAATACAAAATTCTGCATTATTCCTGACTTCTTCTCTAAGATCAAATTAACAAACGCATTGCGACATCCGTGGTCTATGTGCTTTAACTGTTGTGTTAGTTGAATTTTATCGCGAGCATGGTCAGATCTTTGGTAAAAATTCGATGCAAAGAGCTCTTCTTTATGTTTAGCCGTTGAGATCGACGACGAACTGAGATTTTGGAACTTTCAATAACATTCACGCGATATTTTCTTTGGACCGAGCTCGACGTAGACGCACTGGCACTTTCATATCATCAACCGAACCAGTAACCTCAAATTTTCGAATAAGATTGTGAATTGCGTTGTCACTTGGCACATGATTACGTTCAAACATTAATCGAAGTTTACGAATTCTTTTCACACAAGAACGCGAATTTTCGTAATAAGTTTGCACAATTCTAATACGTTCTTCCGCTGTAAAATGATTCATGATTAAATTGCCGGATATGTCGATGAACATATGCGAGATATTAAGTCGTTGAGAAATGGCGCTAAATTTAAATCCCGAAGTACCTATTGGGACACATAAGTATAATAATATAATGTTTTCTTTCTAGTCTTTGTTATTTCCTTTTGTTATATCTCCCGTCCCTCTCTCCCCCTGCAACTACGATACCAGCGAAACGGCTACAAGTATCAATACCAAGTATAATATTTCTTTTGAGATATGATTAGATTTTCAGTAAAATCGGCAGACCAGATTACTTGTTTACTTCAGTAAAAAAATCAAAATATCTCAACTACTAAGATTAGACAAATTTCTAAGGAATGCAAAAAAGTAAATTTTAGACATATTTTGTTAAAAAAGATAATACGTCTTTTACCCCAACCTTCATTGACTGCATCAAGGAAAGAGCGCTCAGCTTCTATAACCAGATGGAAAACCACTCAAACCAAAATCTTAAAAGGGCACTCGCATATGATGGAAATGAAAACTTCAAACACAAAAGACCTAAAATGGTTCTACTTTAATTCTTAATCAAAATAAAGTTAAACAATAACTAATCAAATTCAACTCCAACATTCCAAGATTCACCGCACTCAGATGAAGAGTAAAAGACTAAATAGTCTAACGCAAAGCCACAATAAAGAAGAAGAAGAAAAATACGTCTTTATGTCAGTTTTTTTCAAATATCTTGAAAATTATGCATTCTATACAGATTTATCTCGAATACAACGGAATTTAGAGCCCGAATTGGAACACTTTTTCTTAAAATTAAATTAAAAATTTCGATAATTCCGATCGGAAGCAGTTATTGCAAATTTCTCGTAAATTATACATTCTGTTTCGATTAGGAAAAATATTTAGAGCTAGATTTGAAACAATGTTTGCATAAAGGGAATATAAAAAATTTGGACTTCCACTTTTCTCAAATAGCAAGGTTTCTGCAAATATCTCCCAAATGTTGAATTCTGTACAGATTTATTAAGAACATAAAAGTATTTAGGACTGCATTTGCAATCATTTTTCTATAAAAATAATTTCACAATAGGGACTGGAATTAACACGTACTTACTCTTATTGAATAGTAGTTTTTTGCAAATATTTATCAAATTCTGCATTTTATAGAGAATACTTTGTTTGAGCTGGTTTGGGATAATTTCGATATACAGAAATTTTCAGAATTCGGACCGGAAATTATTTTATTTCTTATTAAGAATATGTATACAGAATTTAAAACTTAATTTTGAACGTCTTTTGTATACACAATATTGCTATATATTTTTAAACATCTAAACAGTCGAAAGACACCTCAATTTGAAAAATATATGTTAAATAATTTCCTAGTTTCTCCGACTAATTACAATATTTTTTATTTAAATTTGATTCCCGTTGTATCGCCGCGGTTGTTAAAAACGGAAAACAAGAAGGAATTGGACTTTAAAAAAATAAAAAGTATATAATTGCAAATCTAAAGGACTCAACGATTTTTAAGCAATTACAATTTCAAATTACTTGCAAAGACAAAGGAATTAATTAGTTACAATTACTAATTTCTAAAATAATTTGTAATAGCTAATTCCTTTTTATAAAATAATTGTCCAGCTCTGGTAGTATTCCATATATGGAACGGACTTGACAGTCTACTTGAAAAAAATTATCCATCATCAAAGGGTCTTCTTCTTTTCTTGCATCAAGAAGGTGCAGGGAGGTGCTGGTCGCAATATTTGAAATGGCTTCATTATTCTGAATATACGTAGCATCGTGGTATAAGCATTATCAAATTCAAATAAATTTGATAGCAAATTTCAAAACATTTCTGCCAACTTAAATATTTTAAATTCTCTTAAATTTTATTAATAGCCTGTATTTTGTCTAAAGTTGAAAAAGAATATAGTATCCAATAACGGAAGTATTCTTCGTCGAGAAAATTAATAAAATTATTACCTGCATTCTTTTAAATATCGAATCGGAATTAATGATTACCTTCGTATTCAAATTTTAGTTTCAAGGTATTCAAATTTACTTTAGACCTTTTTGAAGTTTGTGTATATATGAAACACTAGAACGTGAATATATAGGCACATATGGGTTATTTTACTTGTACCACAGTCTTTTTCTCATCCGCATATGTGTGTACATAAAAAGACCCGCTTGGTTTTTACCACATAAAATTGTAAACGTACAACAAAGAGAATTTCAATGAGAGTTGTGCAGTAGTTGTATGTAAATAATAAACCAGCCAGCTTATATATTATAATGGAATTCTATGTAAAAAAGGGTACAACGTAAAGAAAATCTAGTTATAATGTATTTCGCATATGGTTAGAGGCAACATTTAAGCTTTCTAAATTTTATACAGGATAAGCTGTTAGAAATATACCAAACTACAAGTGTATTTTTCTTGTAGAAACAATTATAGCAACAAAAAAAATCAAATATTCTGTCTGCTAGACATTGATCACTTTAATTAACGAACTTTTATGTACAAATTTCGGATGCTAGTGAAATTGAAATAGAACACTTCTGTGGCCAACACGTTACATCTGTTTCTTCATGTCAATTAGTAGAGAGTCAAGACATTTTATTAAAAAAGATATTAAGTTGGTTTGTCCTAGAATACATACAATGACATTAAGTACAGTTTCTGTTTATTTTTTTCGTCTATTCAATTCTAAGGCGCTTCAGAACGATAATTACAATATAATTTAATATCTTTAAACTTGGGAATAATACAATTTATGTCTACACAATTATTTGGTTGAATTCAGATTTTAATAATAAACTTAAACTATGTAGCTGTCTTCAAAATGTCGCTGCAGTTATGACTTCCAACGTAGGACTATAATAGTGGTGATATTTTGAGAATAACTAAATTTCTTAGGATGTAATCGAGCGCAAAAGTAGGGGACCACTATCATTATTGTTGCTTTTTATTGAGTGAAATTGCTCTGCAATCACGTATAATTCGAATTATAGACTCTGTTTAATGCAATTTCTTAACAGATTATTCGTAAGCCTTTCTACATTCTTTACTATTTATAGCCTCACGTTGGGCGCCATAATTGTGGTGATATTTTGAGATAACTGCATTCCTGAAATACAATGCGACGCATATGTAGGTAACCACTATTGTTATTGTAGCCTTTATTGGGTGAAAATTTCTCATCAGATTATCCGCAAATGATAAAACAACATTTACAAATTATTCTTCCATTATTACTTATGGCCCCTTGTTGGGCGCCATAATTGTTGTGATATTTTGAAGATAAGTGCATTTCTTAGAATGCAACGGTGCTTTCACGTAGGTGGTCACTATCGTTATAGCTGCTTTTTGTCGAGTGAAATTGCTCTGGCATCACGTAATATTTGAATTACATACCCTGTTTCACGTAATTTCTCAACAGATTATCCGAAAACGATCGTACATTCCGCCAACATTTGCAAGTTCTGTCGTGTCAATATCAATTTATTATCAATAAAAACCACAATGTACACAGTAGGTGTTTTAGAAGTGATCTAAGTTTGGAATCTCACTTAATTGAAATGAAACAATTTATTTTGAATGAATTATTGAATATTTTATTTTTCTAATTAAAAAAGCATTAGTTTTATTAGTATTAGTTAGGAAAATTATAATGTTCTCACTTAACTGAGTTAGCTCGGTTAATTTTTCTGTTGGTTGATTTGTCTGCTGCTTTCAATTTACTCCAATACTTATTATTACGTGAGGTTGGTATGATCACACCAAACTTTATGTGCATATTGCCTGAAATTATGACATCCCGACTTGACTTAATAACATATGAAACATTTATGTTTATGCACCGAGTCTTGAAGAAAAAGTCATTAATGGCGATTTTTTAATATCTTCCAGATCTTTTGATTAGCATAGGTGTCTCGTCATGGTAATTGACACAGGCTATTGTTCTAAAGATGATAAGGCATAGCATTACTTTTGACTTTAAAACATATTTGTGTGTGGATGGGTTTTAGCACATATTGAGAATATTGCAGATAAACATCACCACATTTAACAAACATTAGATACCCTTAAGTGACAAAATCCGGTCAAGCCTCTGAAATTAAGTTATGCAATTAGATTCAATATTAACTCCGCAATCAGAGGACTATCAATCACAAAATAGCCGGTGTTAACTTCTAGGAAAATCATTTAAAATTCAACGTCTTCAGACTGAGAGTAATCAACTTCAAAATGACAATAAACGCTTTCAGAATGAGAATAACCAACATCAAATTGGGAATTAATAAATTTGCAGCATGCGTTGATGTAACAAAAGAATATCAAACGTGAGTGTTACTGAGTATCATTTAGCGTCAGTGGTTAGACATTTCTTACTGCCATTTACCATGCCTTACATTAAAAAATGGGAAGCTGACAAAGTCAAGCAGCAAATTTGTGCTGTATATTATTGTCAAGGTGACTAGAGAGGGCTTACGATTAGATTGGGAAATCCGCGAAAATTTGGAAAAATCACGGAGGTACATCGTAGATTTATCGTTCAACACATTGAAGAAAACCCAAAATTAACATTAAAAGAAATTAAACTAAAAATGGAAGTGCAACATCAACTAACAGTATCTAAAGAAACACTTTGAAATTTATTGTTCACATTGAAAGACATAAGAAAAGAACCTGCAAGAGCAATAGTGTTGAAAATAAGATAAAACGTTGTGAGTATATTCAGCAACTTTTAATTTATCAATGTGCTAATTATTTACATTGACGAAATAAATTTTAATTTATTTATATCAAGAAGACAAAGACGATCAAGGGATCCCGCTGCAGCAGTAATGGCTGGTTGTCGCGGACTCAATATGCACGTTATAGACTGTGTTGGTAATATGGATTCACAACAAAGTCAGAAGAGGTGCCTTTAGATTGGAAGACGCAAATCAATTTGTCCGTCTGTGTTTGCGTACAGCCTATAACATTTATCAAACTCATGTGGTGTTGGTAATTGACAATGTTCCGTGCCATGCCGGTCTGAAAACCGTATATACTGAAAACTAATTCAGCATCTATAAAGACTTATTCCTTACAGGTCAATGTTAAATCCAATTAAAATGACTTGGTCCATGTTAAAAGCTGCTGTTAAACGGGATTTTAGTCTGCGTATGCCACATATTTTAGCTGGTGAGGACAGAGAAAATTTAAACCAGGCGTAGTCTCGTCTACAACAATTAAAGGAGATAATACATACTAATGTTAGTGCAATAAATCTGACAAACTATCCAAGATATTATAGCGCATATTCACCAATTTATTCAAATTCAAGTTTATTAATTATTGTAAAAAAAAAATATTTACAAGATAATCGTCAAAATATATACAAAAATATAAAACAAAAAAATATAAAATACACAAAGAAGGAACACAATTGCCAAATAAAACACAATAATAAAAACGACAAATGAAAGTAAAATCACATACTTAAATATTCGTCGATACTGTAGAAGCACTTTGTCAAAAGGAACTGCTTTAACGATTTCCTAAAGCAAAATAAAGTATTTATATTTTTAATGTCGGAAGGTAAATGATTAAAAAGTCTCTAGGTGTTTCCGGAAAAGAGCAGAGCAGTGCACAAGTGGTAAGAGGTGACTTTTGTTTCTGGTGTCATGCGGATGACTCTTTTTATGAAGTTGCCACAAGCTCATATTCTTATAAACGCAATAAAAGATTTCGTAGATAAAAATCAAGAGCAAAGTCAAAATCTTAATTTAATAAAACATGTTTTGTAAGAATCGCGTTGATTCAAATTTTTCATTATTCTAATGACACGTTTTTGTAACAGAAATACTCGTGTGGCGTCACTGGTCATCTCCCATTGAATAACCCCATACTTCAATACAGGGTAAAATTATCCGAAGTAAAAATCAATTAATATACCCCCTGCTACAGTGGTATTGTAAATTATTCAAAGTATAACACATTTTTGCTGGTTTAGAGGATATCGTGTTAATATGAATATTCCACCTCAAACCCACTATCAACCCACAGGTCAAATAATTTTGTAGAATCCACAAACGGGATGTTTGCGTCGTTGAAAGTCGGAGAAAAACCAGCAATGCCAAGGCCAAAAACAACGCAATTAAGCTTGTCCAAATATATGCACAGATTATTAACGTCAGACATAGTACTGATCTTATGCATAATGCTCTCGGTTCTCTGCACAAGTTGTGCCAAAGAGGAACCCGTAACAATAATATTCGTATCATCAGCGTAAGACACAATAGTACAACGCGGAGTTGATGTATAATTAAAAAGATCATTAATGGAAATAGTGAAGGGTGCAGGACCCAGTATAGAACCTTGCGGAACTCCTGCACTTGTATACTGTACGCTTGATTTTTTATCACCTAATGAGACTAGCTGACACATGTTACTGATTCAAACCAGCTGAGGGCTTTAAGGTGGGTTTACATTAGTCAAGTGGGTTGATCAAATCAGTTGAATTAAAAGTGAATTGCATTCAATTACTTGTTTACACACTTGATCGACACGAATTCTATTCAGTTGATTTAAGTTGGCGAAAGTAGTAGTACGCGAAGCTGTTCTCCATACAGTTTTAATTTTAACTAGTGAACAATTAGAAAAGATACGTAAGAAAAAACAACTGAGAAGGAGAATATGGGTTAGAGAGTGGGTTGGACGAAGGAGGGCCCCAAGGTGCTTCAAATAACCTCATACGTGAACTTAGAGTAGAAGATCCAAAGAATTACTAAAATTTTATGCGAATGACTGACCAACAGTTCGACGATTTACTAGCAATAATTGAATCATCACGGTATTACCAGTGTCACGAGCGTATTATTAAATTAATGAATTCGCAGAGTGCCGTGTTTACATCTTTTTTTTTTATAAAACCATGTTGGTTCTTGTTTAAAAGATTTTAACGAAAAACGACATTAACCTCTCACCAACAACGGACTCGGTAACTTTTGAAAAAGATGACAATAGACTAATCGGTCTATAGCTCTTGCCATCATTAGGATCCCCCTTTTTGTATAAGGGTTTAATCTCAGCAAGTTTTATACCGGGCGCATTAAATTTAAACGATTTAATCATGTAATTTACAAAATCTACTTATTAATTGTTACTTTACATTCTTTATTCTCATTTTGAAAGTGTATGTCCTCAAATTGAACTTGATTATTCACAATTTGAAGTTGAAAATATATATATGACAAATGTTAAGGACGTTTATTATTATTATTTTTCTTTTATTCCGTTTTTATAAAGTAATATTCTCTGTTCTATGTAAAACGTATATATGTTTAGTTTTAATCTCAATTTGCTTTATTTTACAAAGGTACAATTAATTAGAACATGTATATTTCTCTGTATAAGTGCTTACAGTCATTTTATTACTTCATAATCGTAAAATAATGTATATTTAAAATTAAATCTGGAAAGACCAAGAGGGGACATCAGTCTCCTAATGTAATCTCTTTCTTAGAAACTCATCTACTGTCCGTTCTAGAAAATCGGTAAAATGCTTTGTCTAAATTACCATTTATTTTCTTTTTTTTATTAACATCATGCCGTTGTAGTACTTAAAAATTCATAAACATTTGTCGGATTTCAGAATTATAGATATTCTGTAATTCAAGAAACCCGTAAACGCACAGCAGGGCTCATATATTTATATTAGATAATTGTATTACTATTTGCTCCTTCCGAGAACCTTTAATGAAACTTACAACCCATTAATGTTTGGTTTTTCCAGACAACAATAGAAGAGGTACGGTTTTGTAAATTTACCACCCCACTCTAAATACTGAATTTGTTTGTAACAGAAAATTGAAATCAGTTTATCAACGAAACTCAACTTGTTAGCAGTTAGCTATCATGTACAGTTCAACTTGCCCAATGCAAGAAGCCTACATTTATTCGCATTGTTATTTGATTTAATTGTAAATAAAGTGAAAGAAAAACGATCAAGTCTTTCAAAACAGAAAGATTCAACAACAAATTAAGCCAATATTTCTAAAAAGTAAAATAGTTAATTAAAAAACAGGCACTTGTTTCATGATGTAGTTTCATGTAGAGATTGTGTGGTTGTATAAAAAAATAGACAATGGATCCATTTTCTATTTCATAAACTGATGTTAAATAAACTGAAATTACACAATCCACTTTCAGGACATGTATATACTTTACGTACATTTCATGAAGTCGACAGTTACTTTAAATAGCTCTGTCATAAGCATTTCATATCCGATCCTGACAGTCCTACTTCCACCTAACATGAGTAATAAAATTATGAGAAGAAGAATGTTTCTTTAAACATCAAATAATAAAATAAAATTAAGTTTTTTAACCGTCCATCCTTTTTCCTACTTATATTTGGACTTCCTTACGATAAATAATAAACATTTTGATTTGTTATCTTTACTTTTGACCTGCTCATTCGCTTCAGTGCGAGGTATTCCTCCACCAACGTCGTCCTACGATCATCGCACTTCCGAGGCGTCTTGCGCCGCGACGCCCCACCAAAAAAAGAGATCCTACCCACGCGAATTACATAACGGGACCGCAGTGCTTGCCATGTCCGCGACGCGATCAGCATGAAGTCCGTCATACGTCGCACCGGCAACTCCTTCCTCTTCTTCTTCTTCACATGTTACCATCACGACATTGGCATCCTGACATTTGAGTAACGTCGCACATACACTCGCGCCCGATGGCGACCTCTTTTTCTATATCGGCACGCGTCCTTGTCTTTTTCAACCGTCTGCTGGTTGAACATCTAACAGCGTAGACAGCGTGATCCGCTATTTGGGAGTCGATTAACCGTTTCGAAAGGACAGTCCTCGTGTGACGAGCATCTATCGGTTGGTGTTAGATTTTTTATCACTCGGTCAGTTAGAGCAGCGGTATTACTTTCAACGCTCTATTACGCGTTAATGTTTTTTTTTACGCCGAATGTCATTCAGTCGTGGGCCGGTCCTAACACACAAACATTCCACTGCGTTTTATGTTATGCGGGTATTAACGATATGATATTGTTTGTGTCTTCTATTCTAATTAAATAGGGGGCCTTGTGTATGTCATTTTGTGCATGTAATGTTTAAGAAGTATAATAGTTTGTGTACTGTTTCCAAGAAAAATATTTTGTGCGTAATTTTGCGTCGAAGTGTCATCGGTAATATAATTTTAATTCATATTTGACGATTTCTTTGCCATTGACATTATTCAATAATATAGAAAAACTTATATTAAAATATATTATATTAAAACTATCGTAAATCCTTTTGTTTATTTGCTATTTCTTATTTTATGATCTATAATTAATTATTGTATTCTTGTAATACAGTACCTGATCATATTATTTGAAATTTTACTTAATCATATCTCATTATCGAAACGACTCTCTAAATTTCCAGGACAAAGATAATGTTTATTTTTGTTAAGTGGATGCATTGAGAACTCCTTTGAACAGCGCAGCCAGTCTTATAAATAAAATAAACTTTCTACTCGCGTCAAAAAGCATGTGTTTCGCCTTTCATTCATTTCAAAGTGTATTTCATCAATGAAAGTGTATATGACATCGTTTCGACTAAACAAAAAAAACTCTGTTTTTTAATTCCAAGGAGCAAATTGTAAAACGCGTTTACCATCAGTAATTTATACCAGTAAATTTTGACATTGATATTGAACATATGTGCATTGTTTTTTTTTAAATTAAAATATAAACATGTTATAATTCAAGTAAAAATTGAAATAAATTCAAATTGAGTTCAAAACAGTTTTATTCAATTCACAACAATTGTTTCACCCTACTAGGGCTTCATCAGGTGATGAATATTATAATACAAAATATTTGTAAACGTTCTTATTTATGTCTTTTCCTAAATGAATATAATAAGAACGTCTACAAATATTTTGTATTATAATATTCATCACCTAGGGAGAAACAATTGTTGTGAATTGAATAAAACTGTTTTGAACTCAATTTGAATTTATTTCAATTTTTACTTGTAAATTATGGAGTTTCAACACGTATCTCCGTCTTCAATCAATTATGTTATAATTCGTTAATTATACACACACACACATGTTGATCTAATTTCACTTTTCTTCTACAGACATATGTACAAATCATAAAGCACTAATTTATCTGCAGAAGTAGTGTTTTTTTTTTCGATTCACGACTAATGTCATTCAATTATTTTGAATATTATTATTATTGTTTAGCGGGACATGCACGCGTTTCGACATATTTGGGTGTCCTCAGCATGTGTGCTTCGAAATGACAACTGCATAATTTATCGTATAGATACGAAGTATACTTATGTGCATGAGATAATTCGTAATTCGTCATAAAGTAAGGTACTAATTTATCACATTTTTACTATGGTCCAAACTACGGAATAAAGAAGACGATTCAGTGCCACTACACATTCCCATCGATCGGCACACTTTCAGAACAAAACAATTAATTAACTGATGTTTCTGAATATATAGCTTACATCAGTAAAATACTATTGCTTGAAAGACAGTTTAATTGAATAATACAAATAAAGTTATTAAATATTACTTTTTTTCTGTGACGGGAAAAAAAGTTGACATTTTATCCTTCTTGACAGGTAATAAAATGTCACTTTATCAACCCGGGAAAAAAGTGCTCACTTTTTGCCCGCTTAAATTGACAGATATTTGATTATTTTACAGGTTTCCATTAGCAACGCAGGTGTAATGTCACTTGAAATGTCACATCGATTGATTTTCTGACTTCAATATATAGTATTTACGTGATTTTTTCAATATTAAATCGTCGTTTTTCCCATCACAGAAAAAAATAGTATATTATACAGGGGAAAAAATACTTTTTTCCCTTTTATAATAAATAACTATTATTCAGTACTTGGCTATCCTGTGTAATAGACCCGCATTATTTACAAATTTGTATTGTTTGAATGACAATTACACCAAACGTCAAAAGGTAGTTATGGCAAATGTCAAAAGGTTTATGAATATTATTATTTTTCTACTCCCATACTTTACTTGTATTATTAGATATTCTGGGTTTGCACTTTAACGATGTCAATTAATTTACAAATTCTTCATTAAGATACAAGTTTACATCCAATAGGAATGCGACATCCCAATATTCTATCAATATTCAATATGGCCATGACTACCTATCTGACTGATATAAGAATTAATTAAATTTGACAGTTCTCTACATTTGACTGGTAAATAGTTAAAATTTGTATTTTCTACTTTCTTATACGTAGTATAAGGATGTATTGTGAAATTTTCGACCTCGAGATTTTTGCAGATGTCCACGTTTTGAAGTCCCCTGATCCTGAAAAAGTGGGTTTTAAAAAATGCCTGTCTATCTGTCTGTCTGTCTGTCTCTATATATGTATGTCTGTCTGTCTGTATGTCTGTCTGTCTGTGACCACGATAGCGGTCAAACCGCTGGAGATATCAATTCCAAATTTTGTATTTACGTGTATAATCTCCCTCTTGAGACCTGATTAGTTTTTCAGTAAAATCGGTAGACCGGAAGTTACAGTTTACTTCCTGTGAAAAAATCGAATTTTGCGAATATTTCGTCAACTACTAAGTTTAAACAAATTTATAAAGAATTCATATGTACTTAAAATTAAAATTGAGAATAATTTTATTTAAAAAGTTTTTCGAAATTCCTACCAGAAGTAGGTCTTTTACTCTTATCGAATATCAGTTTTTTGCGAATATTTCGCAAGTCATGCTTTTTGGACAAGTACGTTACTAATATAAAAGTATTTAAAACATAATTTCCAATATCTCTTGTATAAAAGAAATTTCAAAATTCAGACCGGAAGTACCACTTTTACTCTTATTGAATAGCGATTTTTTGCAAATATGTCGTAAGTTATGCATTCTATATATATTTATCAAGAGCACAAAAGTATTTAGAACAGAATTTTTTTTTGTATATATGAAATTTCAAAATTCGGAACGAAAGTAGCACTTTTACTCTTAGCGAGTAGCACTTTTTTGATAATATCTTGCAAAGTATGCATTCTATAGATATTTATTAAGAAAATAGAAATTTGACTCTACCAGAAATTAAGGAAAAGTCTTAATAGCCACGAACAATTTATTACTAGCGAAATCGGCAAAAACGTATGAAAAAAATTTTACTCTCAATTTATGAATTGGAATGTTCAAAAAATAATGTTTTATTATGGGGTCGTAGAAAAAATAGTGTATGCAACTTGCATTTAATGGCTATTAAGACACTATTATTCATTACGACACTTACCTGCGGCTCGTGTCGTAATATTCATACTCGCGACTTAATAGCCATCATTAAATGCTCATTGCATAGTATACTATTATGACAGTGTTGAAATGACTTGTATGTGATATTACTTGACAACTAAAATTTCGAAACATGTCAAATTTGACGGGGTATTAATTTATTCTCGCATGCCATTGCAACTACGTTAGTTATATAGAGGAAACGCGTTACATTCAATTGTACGTCAAACTAGATCCATGACGGCTCGTCTTGTTTATGTTGCCGGATTTATTTTTATATCTGTCTGTGACATATTCGATATAACCAAGAAAAAATTATTCACAATACAGCAACTTCAGTCTTTCTCAACGTCTGTCTTTCATAACGTAATCAAAGCAAAAATAAACACGAACATTTGACAGGAAAAATATACACGACACACGCCTTTTTAACATATATGATTCAACTGCCAACACCGAATTGAACTATTTATTACTCTATTAAAAATATGTAACAGAGAAATTTAATATCGAAACGGAAATTATGAGTTTATTTGCCATGAATGCGTATATTACGACCAATTTATACATTTTCTATTTAAACTGATGAAAGAAAAGCCCCCAAATATAATTTAACAAAGTAACTTTTTTAGTTTCTCTAATACAGTTATGACAACATGTAAACGTCATCAATGACGTACAATTAAATATAACGTGTCTTCTCTATACATGCTTTGACAAAATATGCAAGTTGATGTATGGCTGCCGCTTTAATATACTGAATATTGCCATATTTTGGATTTGTTACTATTATTGTAATATTGTCATTATCATTTATGACTATCTTTAATTTTCTATACAGAAGATACCGAATACTTCTTTTGGTATATGCATTTTACTTGTATAATTCAGTACTACAATAATAGAACTTGAATACAATAATAATATCAACCTCACATTTGCATATAAACCAAGGATTATAAGTTAACAAGATAACAAAAATAAAAGTAGATTGTTTTTAATTATTAGTCACAGTATTTGTTCGTTTAGAGGAAAAAAACGCATAGATTTACATAAAAAAGAAACTTTTCTGTAAATAAATTCATTTTAAATTGATTCCTTTCCCAGTAACCTGATTATATTGCATAGGGTGAAACCACCAATGAATGAACACTTAAGAGACGAAGCCAAGACATTTAAATAATTTTCGGTGTTCTGGTTGATCAAGTAAAGTTTTTTATGTGTTAGTAGGTTGCTTAATAGTTGTTATTTGCAATTATGCTTCAAAATTACGTTTTCACTAAAAATTTGGATAGAAATCACGAAAAATCTTCAAGAAGTGCAAAAAACCCACTAAATGAACACTTGCCACCAATAAATGAACATATTTTTCCAGTTAATGAACATACAGATTTCTACATATCCTCATGCAAATTGGACAGAAAAATAGGATATAACAAAGATTTTAAAAGAAAAAAAAAACAGGCCTAGGTATTTTATTCTTATCGTAAACAAAACTACAAAAATAAAAAAATAAATATTTTTTTTTTCACAAAAAGATGAAGTTTTAAAATGACATTACCTACCAAAATTTATTGCTCGCAATAGATAGGTCAACGGAAACTGTTTAGGTATTATTCATTAGCATATTTTTTCATTTCTGGTACAGAGAATAAATCGATCGATGCCTGGGGAATGTTTATTTTTTCTTTGATAGATTTAAATTTATACCAAAGCACATCCCTTTTCGATGGCCATTTAAATTTATCGTCTCCACAAGGCCACATAACTGAAACTTCGTATTCAGCTTTTCTTATATTTTTAATAACACCCGGAAAATGTGAATTTTCATATTGCACAATAACATAGTCACCAGCGTTATATTTACTGTCACTTAATATTTCTTTTCTATTATCTGTTGGATTTTCTTGCCAACTTTCTCCTTCAATTTCGATGACATTTTTTTTACTCGTACATGAGTTTTCATTTTCTTGTCCAAAGTAGGACCAATTTTATCATCAACAGAAACCTTTCTTTTTTGGGTCTTATCTTTTTTAGTATTCGGTTCTAGCTTCCTCTTTTTCCTAGCTTCACGTTTTTTCTCAATTAATCTTTGTTTCTCAAGACGCTCAGATTCTTTCTTTTCCTGAATTTCTTTCCATTTCTTGGACGTTATAGCATATGGCATTCTAACTTTGTTTTCTTTTGACTTCTTTTTTGTATTACTGTCATCAAGTCTGGGCCATGAGAGATGTTTAGTCCATAAATCATTTACTGAGGAACTTTCCGCATTCTCGTTTTCTTTTCCTAATTGATCTTTTTCCGGTGTTGTATTTGGTTTATCTATTTTTTTCTCGACCAAAAGTAAATTAAAGTTCACGTTGTTTTCTTCTTCTAGAAGTTCATCTGAAGATTCTTCCTCTTCAGTAACAACATTATTGTCTTCGTTTTCAGCGTTTTTATCAGTACTTTGTGTTTCTTGTATTACTTCTTTCTCTTCCACCTTTTTCATTTGACACTCTTCCTTCTCTAACTGGAAATAATGTGCTTCTCCCGGTAATTCTAGTTCTTCATTTTTTTCAATTTTATTTTCTTTTTCTTCTTGTTTGTCATCTTCAAGATTGCTGTTTGCTCCTCCAGCTTCCACTCTTTCCGCGTTATATCTTTCTCTTTCTGCTTTTACTGTTTCTTTTTCTTCTGAAGTTGTATTTTCTTTCATACAAGGAAGTTGAGTAGGAGTATTTGTATTATGGGGCTTTAGAATTATGTCTTGCAAAATATGAATTTTTTTCTGTTCACTTTGTACAGGATTAAAAAGATCAATATTTTCAAAAGTATCGGAAATGTCAAAATCATGTAGACTGTTATCATAATTGTTCTCACATGCATTGAATATATCAGATGGATGAAACAATACACCGTCTATTTCCATTGGCATACTTTATATATCCAAAACACTGGATAGATCGCTACTGGTGTCATCATTTAGGTTTTGTAGTCTTATCATACTTCTTTTTTTTATTTTCGTATAAATTTCTTTAAGTTCGTTATTTCCTGTGCTTCCTAAATTCTCCTGCCCGATTACATAATCCAAAACTCTTTTGGCCGTTTTATAATCATCTGCAGTTGGTGACTGACTGGACACAGGAACTGATTCTTCTGAGGTCAATTTATATCTATCGGGCATACACTTTGAGTAATCTATCGAATTTGGGTCGAAAGGAAACAGGCCACAAACTCTAAAGGCATTTTTTATGGTGTCAGTAGATATCATATCGAAGGCCGTTTTAAAAATAGCTGTGAAATTTGTTTTGTTTATGGGTACTTTTGGCTTTTCAGATCTGTGACTTTGACATGCTTTCTTCCAATAGGTTTTAAGTGGTTTAAATATAGCCACGTCGCAAGGTTGAATGATATGCGTCGCATTCGGGGGGAGACAGTAAAGATGAATTCCTTTTTCTCTGCAAAAATCTGCCAATTCTATACTTAAATGACTCTTATGTCCATCTAAAAATAAGATGACTGGAAACTGTACTTTTTTATCTAGCAACCAGGGATGAAGTACGTTTGCAACATACTCGTAAAAAGTACTAGAAACCATCCAGCCTGTATCCGAACGACCAACCGCCCAGTCATCGAACATATTGTTGATAATATGAGTAGGTAATCTTTTGAATGGAAAAATTACCATCGGTGGTAATCGTTCCCCGTTAGCATTAAAGGTGCACAGCACAGTAATGCTTTCTTTTTCTGAACCTGTGACCACTTCATAAAAATTTTTCATGTTTTTAGGACCTAGCAGTTTTCCACTCTTTGGGCAAGTTTGTACACCGGTTTCATCGCAGTTCATAATTCTGCTTGGATCTTCCATCATTTCGAAGCAGTTATTTTCTCTTAAAAATATTTCAAGCTCACTAAACCATTTCCTTATGCTCTCTTCATTCACTGTAGCTCTAGATTTTGAAATTACTTCGGCGTTTTTCAAAACAATATGTTTGTCACGTTTCAAGAATAAATTAAACCATTTTACTCCAGGTCTAAAATCAGTAAATGGATTTGGTCTCTTGCTGCTCTTTAAAATTTTTTGCACCGAATCTCTCACAGCATCAGGATGCAGAGGAAAACCAACTTTGGCATTTTGTAGAATCCATTCTTCAATCTTATTTTCCTCTTGCTCGGTCAGAACTGTCGGAGGACCCATTTTCCGTTGCCGTGGGACCTTTTCTTTTAATTTGTTGTGCAATGTGCCCTTTGGAATTCCATAATCTTTGTGAGCTTTATTTAGTAATATTTTACCCTCTCGGATTAAATTTAATGCCTCTTGTAATGTGGCTTCTGTGTAACAGAATCTTTGGTAACGTTTTGGCTCCATTGATTGCAGCAATTTTTATCTAGAGGTAGGAAACATAATAATTACAAAAATAGAAATACCTGTACACGTATTTAAGTGCCGAATTTAATTAAAAGATAATTAGATTACACAGTGTTCATTTACTGGTAACATAGAACTAGTCAATGAACAGCCTGTGCAGGCTTGTTTTATACCCCGTTCATTTACTGGAAATCGACATTTCTTACATATAAACAAGTTGAATAAGGATGAAGTAACTTTCACACTGTTGGGATTGCATGTTAAATGAGACAAAAGTAATGGCGCGAAATACCAGTAAATGAACACCTGTTCATTCACTGGGTATTAGCAAAATCTATATACCAGTGAGATGAACACGCATTTATTAATTTTGGAAACAATTCTAAGATAACATTTCTATTCAAATTACTCTGAAAAACTATAAGACACCTGTCAAAATCATAATCTTGTCGCTTCCGTTCAAAACTATTCAGATAAACCTTATTCTATAAACTCACCTTAGCGGCTTCTGTAAACAAAATCTCAACGCAGTCGTTACCACCACAACGCGCATGACCATTGAAATTTTTTTACGCAGAGGTTAAAAAAAAGGCGCCAAATGAAACAATACAATATGTAGTTCAAAGATGGCAGCATCATTATCGAAAAAGAAAACTGTAATTTGTTGGTAACAAAGCTTATTATAAGTCTTTTTGGTGTAACATGTTCATTTACTGGTGGGTGTTCATTCATTGGTGGTTTCACCCTATATGCATCTCATCAGTATTTAAATTGTGGCATATGCTTCTGGTTGTTTAAGAAGTCGATGCTTTTAAAATAAATTATTTTTTAACAACATTTAGAGATTATATACACAGTTATATATTTTAATTAATTTTAAAATATAATGTCTATTTCATGTAATTATCATTATGATATTTGTCCCAGGAGTATACTGTTTCATACATATATAATGACTGTTGCTAATTGATAATAGTAAAACATATTGATAAAAGAATACATTTACAATTAAGTATGTATTCGTGGTGTAGGACATGTATTACAAACAAGACATAAATTTAAAATCAAATACAATTATTATAAACTCATACTCAATTTCAAAGCAGTCTTATAACCAATGAAATGAATGAAAATTTGAATTAGTGTAGTTAGTTAATTACTGCCACCACATTTTCTCACAAAATAAAATAAAATTTTGTTCACTACTTTTTGTACTATAATTGTTAACGCCCTCCAACCTTGAATCCTCCTGTAGACTCAATAAAGGGGTGCGAAAGCAAGTAAACTCAACATTATTTTATAATAATAATAATAAACATTTATTAACTAGCTAATGAATAAATATAATACATAAGATAAAATTGTAAATTAGTTGATCTAAATTTTTTCATGGATTCTATGAATTACGTAAAGGTGTGGAAACAATTCTCAATTACAAAAATCTTAACATACTCTAAATACAAAAGTCGGCTGTTATGTAAATGTGTAAAAGTAAAATGTGAACAGTTATGCATAGAACAATCTGCATAGTTTCATCAAATGGTCTTGATTTATCTAAGATATGCATTCAACTGCACCACACAAATATTATTGACGCAAATTGCACAATTAAAAGACCAGGTAATACAAAAATTGGTAGAGTTGTGGATACCGTTTGTGGGTCAATTAGAAGGCTCAGATTTATCTTAAGTGAACATCCAATATCAACACACAAATAATACTGACTATGTATCAGAGATATAATATAGAATTGTGTAATTCAAACATGAACGTGTTACACGTGTCAAATGTGTTAGTAGTCCCAGACATGCATGTTTCTACCTTATTTGGTTCCATCAGTGTGACACAACTAAAAAGGTGTTCAATTAATATGTCTTATCAAAACAATATGTGCCGTATTACCTTAAGCAGTTCAAATCCATAGATGTCCAATCTAAGTAATGTGTAATGCTAAATCTTAGCCGGGCAATTAGCAAATATATTAATATTTTTTTGCCGAAATATACAAGAATGTTTCATGTTTAAAATACAGAATTCCATATTATATCTTTGTCAGTATTATTTGTGTTGATGTTAGATGTTCTGAGCCTTCTAATTGACCCATATGAATGGTATAGGACAACTCTACTCCCAATTTTTTACATTAGCTAGTCTTTTAACTGCAATTTGCGTCAATATTATTTGTGTGGTGCACTTGAATGCATGTCATAGATAAATCAAGATCACATGATGAAACTGTGTGGATAATAGTGATGGTTCTATACTTAATTGTTCATATTGTTACTTTTATACAGTTCTAGTTTACCTAATATCTTGCTAGCTAATGAAACTTTATAGATGACAGCTCGCTGTCAAATTGTTATTATTAATTGTGTTTATATTTGTCGTTTGCGCCAAGATAACTCATTGCTTTTAATATGTATATTAAATTATATACAGTATGTCCGTAAAGTATGGAATAAATTCGATATTTCCTAAAGCAAAAGCCATTTTAAAAAATTCTGAAACACGTCGATTTTTAATTTTAATGTTCTACATTCGACAACAAAAATTCATTATACAAGGTGATCCAGATTAATGTGTTGACGTCATCGGCATATTTTTTAAATACAACACCCTGTATTTGGTGACACTTTTAGATTATTATTAATGAGCTGATTCCAAAAAGGTAGATACTTGTGGTCTAGCGGACAGAATTTGAAAGATACGTGCTAACAATTATTTCTTATTAATTGCACAAAAGTAGGCGACTTATCTTATTTATCAATTTTGTTGATAGCTAATGATAACAGATACATGACTTTATGTTAAATGTTCAACCTGTAGCCCTTGCGGTATTTGACAGTAACCTAAACGATGAATAAATTCTTGTTGAACCTTGTTTATGGTTTCCTGAGAAATATTGTTTATTTCTGTTCGAATTCGCTCTTGTAATTCTTCTGGTTTCGTTTTATAAACAACATTCTTCAGATGGCCCCACATAAAAAAATCCAAAGGATTAAGGTCTGGTGACCTCGCTGGCCATTCAATATGTCCACGCCTACGAATCCACCTGTTCAGAAAAATTTCGTCAAGGTACCTTTCGAACTTCTACAGCATAATCCTGTTGAAACCATAAACATTAATCAAAACTTCCAGGATTAATTCTACCAGGGAATAAATTAGTTAAAGCAGGTACAAGAAAACCTCTTAAAAACTGAAGATATGTTGGCCCGTCTAAATTACCTTCGAAAAAGTAGGCTCCGATGATTCTATTTCTTACAATACCAGCCCATACATTTATCTTTTGCGGGTATTGTGTATGATGCTCACGCATCCATTTGGGATTTCTTTTGCTCATTACCTACAACTCTGACGATTGACCTCGCCATTTAATGTGAAAGTGGCTTCATCAGAGAAAATAATGTTTGATACGAAGAGAGGGTCTCGGTGACAGTTATCCATAAAGGCGACCTGATTTACGTGCGCTTTCAACTGTACCAGTTTCACGAAATTTCTTTTCAACCTTACTTACTGTTGTTTGCGTTATGGGTCTTTCTGGATATTTATCGTTAAATAAATCACACACTTCAATCTGAGTTCGCGATCTGTCTCCATGCCTAATCATCATAAGTATTTCAATTTTTTTCTGTACACTTAATTTATTTTCACTTTAAATTAATTCGAAGCAATAATACAGAACATGCAGGAATTAATACAATTCTTGTACTATTTAACTGTTACTGGACATCAGTAAAAATAGTGACATTTCACAAAAACTAATCGCCTACTATTTTTTATAAATACACAGAGAAAACTATAATACAGGCTATTAGAAATATATTAGTAGGTATTAAATTTTGTATTACGTATAGTGACAGCAAAAAAATTAATACACAGTATTACACAAATTTAATATGAATCTGTGAATACAGATTATTATAACGTATAATACTATTAATTACGTCTTCTTTTTTACTTAAAATATTTTTCAATTAAATTAACAGGAAGTAGGATAATTAGCACAGCCTGTATAGTTGTCTCGATTGGTTCCGCCTATACATATACAAAAAATTACTTCACAATATTAAAAAAATTACCCGATTTTCTTTAATTACGCCGTTCTCATCTGCAGATTGATTTAATCGCCATCGTGTTAACATCAGCAAAATTGTGTATGTATGTATACACAAAATAAACGAATATTGAGTTGTCATCCAAAAAATAAAACAATTTATGAAACTACAGGTGCACCACATCATATTTCGATTGTTATATCTAAACTTTCAACAACAAAAAAAGAGCTGCGTCCGAACCGTCACTCTTTGCGGGAAGGTTAGTGTTTAAAGCAATTTTTGGGGTTTTATTTTTCAGTAGCTATTCCAATTCATTGTATGGATTATTGTCTTTTGCAATATATTTGAAATTTGAAAGCACTCAAATTTTTATACACGCCAAAACTTTATTGTTTAGTAAATGTTAAAGACACTGTATTATATTTATATTATACACATTGTATTATATTTGTATTATAGAGGCAATTAACTGGATTAATAAGTATTAATATAACTTATTATAACCGGTATTATATTTTTTCTGGAATCTAGATTGTATTAGACAGTTTTCTCTATGTAAATGCACACAATATTAAACGGTTAAGTGCAAAAGGAATGTCAATAAACACTGTGACGACAAAGAAACAGTCTATTGAAACTGTAAACAGATGTTAGTCTGATTTCAATAGCGCTATTATAAAGCTAAACGACATGTACGATACCTTTTTGGATTCAGAGTGTTCCGTATATTCTAAAACTCGAACAATATACAGGGTGTTCCAATTTGAAAAATTGTCGATGACGTCATTTCTCACATATGGTTCACTCTATATATATTTAATTGTAACACTAAATTAAAGCAAATTAAAATCGACATGTTTCGGGAAATTTCGTTAAAATTGTTTGTTTCGCAAAAAATTAATTTATTCCATACTTTACGGGCACGCTGTATATGTATATAAAAGCAGGAAAAAATATATAACTATATATATATTCGGCTCTTATATCGATAACTTCTAATTCATATAAATCTGTCACATATTAGAATAAAAAATTTACTATCAATATACTTTTTAAATTTCCTGTCTGAGACTCCTGAAATATCTATTACAGTTCTAATTGTTAACAAACAATAAATAGTTAACATTATACTTGCTGGTACTTATGGCTTATTTATTCGAAATCTAATAATAATAATAATAATCTTTATTTCAAAAGCCATATACATTCCAAAAATAGACAAGTACACGCCAGAAATACGTCAAGTACGATAACTACAGATTAAAAAAGTCTTCTAGACAATAGCAGGAGATCTCCCGCAAAGACTTCTTAAAAACAGTAAAATTAGAAATATTTCTAATAGAATCTGGTAACTTATTATAAAATTTACAACCTACGAAGTAAGTTCCTTTCTGGAAAATTTGTTTTGAATGAGCAATTGGGAGCATATAGTTATTGAGACGTGTGTTGTGATCATAAGTTACGTTGCCGCTTGCAAAATCTCTTTTGTTCTTGAAGACGAAACACAGCACGTCCATTATATAAATGTCATAAAAAGTAAGTAAAGCTTTTTCTTTAAAAAGTTGTCTACAAGAATCTCTGTAACCCAAACCGAAAATGATTCTTAGAGCTCTTTTTTGCAAGCTGAAGACCCTACTCGTTTCTGAGCATAAGCCCCAGTGTATTATGCAATACCGCAGACAAGAAATAAAGTTTGAATGATAGAACATGAGTAAAGTTTTAACATTGCATTTTCTTTTAAGTTGCCTTAGCGTGAAACATACCTTTGATAGACAACTGCTGACATTATCAATATGTGAGTTCCATTTTAGGTTCTCATTAATTGTAAGACCAAGTACACGTAAACTAGAGTCCAGGTTAAAAATATCGCCATTTATTTCAACGTTAGTCACAACTTTAGTTGTATTATGAAAATAAACAAACTTAGTTTTGGCCTTGTTAATGACTAACTTATTACAGCTCATCCATCTATGAATACGATTAAAAATGTCTGCTACTACACTGTTTAGTTCACATAAACTTGCTGACTTTATTAGTATACTTATATCATCAGCATAAATAACTGTTTGCTGTTCATTTTGAAGGGTATTTGGAAGGTCATTGATATATAGGAGAAAGAGTATCGGGCCTAATATTGACCCCTGAGGCACGCCACTGTCGACACTAATAATAATAATAATTATAATAGGTAATCGAGCTGCTTTAAAATTCTTAATATATGTAGTTACAATTTTAAAATGTATACTACATGACACAATTACTAGAATATTAACGAAAAAATTTCATGTACTACATTTATAATAACAAGTAATAATATAATATCTTACGTAAACAAATAATTATATCACTGACATAACAAACAAGGCGCCTATTACCCATTTCCGGGGACGGTCTACTAAGATATTCTGGTCTAAAAATATATGAAATATTCAATATGATATTACTAGTATCTACCTACCTTAATTTTATTTTATACACATTAATTTTATTTACAAATAGCTTACGGTAAAGCAGTGTGTATAATAATTTAAGGATAGAAATAAAATTGCAATACAAATGAACCCAAAAATTCTTAATATACTTTCTTAGATTTCGAGGAATTTAATTTATAAATCCAAACGGCGTTGTTTATTCTTAATAGCTTTTCTGCTTCTGATCTGCAGATTTTCATATCACTTCTCCACTTTAAATGTTAATTAGAAAAGGAGTTGAATACATAAACCAATGACTCCGTACAATCTCAAACTAAAGTTCAAGATTATTTACGATCATAGCCCGATCACCCCCACCCTCAAATATTATAGGAGCCCGAGATTTTATAACTTTTTACGATAAAGTCAGCTGTAAGTGAAGTATTAAATTAATTTTACATCAAGATCGAGGATTATCATAATTTGCAAAAGTTTACGGCGTTATTAATACGAAAACTTTTGCAATTTATTCGCACGATTGCATCAAACTCGTGTATTTTCATTTAAAAGATTTATATTGAATATGTAATGTGAAAGTATTAAAGAAACGAAAAGCGATAGGTCCATTATCCGTTTTAGTATTTCAATTCGCATGCTGAACTCTCAATTCATTAAAATTAATTTTCTCTTTTACGTTATTCCATGTGAGTGATAAAATTTACAAATACAATGGGATAAATTAATGTATTGTACAAACCCCAGTAATCAAAAGTTTACCAAAACGTTAAGCTTTTATTGTGTATTTTCATGGGTTATATGGAAATGCGTCATTATAATGTTAATCATTCCATCGGCGTTTCTGAATAAACAATGAGTCTGTCTTTTAATTGCACTACAAATTTATTTCGTATATTGAGTTTAATTAATATCAACGACTGAATCCAGCATATATCATATACATACATAGCTTGACAATAGATTTCCAAATTGACAACTGAAACTCGTTCGATGAAAGAGAAATATGTTTATTTAGTGACTTGAGATGAAGAAAACTGGAATCTTGTATTTAATGAAGGATATAATATTGATGATAACCTTCTTTTTTAAATGGTTGACTATTTGGAACGCCGCACAGTGGTCTGACACGTCCAAAAAAGTTGGTCAAAACCTAAAAACACATTTTGTTTTTCAAATAGTTTCTTGTGTGGTAGTCGGTAAACGACGTGCCTGCGCGTCCATTTCTCGAATAGCAGATAGATGGCGCGCCTACGGGACGTGTAGTTGTGTGTGAAAGTAGCGGTTGTCAAAACTTGCTACGTGCAACGTTCAACAGAAACGAGAAAAAAAATCATTTGAAGTGCACACAAAAATTCGTGAACGTGCAAATATCTTCACAAGAAGATGCAGGATGTGCCTGAAGATTGGTATAATGTTTTGACACTTTACTTTTTTTAAACAATTTTTTATGATTTGTTATTAAAAATTTTCCAAAATTGTCAAAAGAGTTATGTTTCCGCGAGACTCCACGTTGTTCGCTGATTCATTTCCCAGATGAATGTCTAACTAACTAGAAAATCAAAAATTCAGGGGCGACTTTCTGCGATTCTCCTCGCAATTGATTTATTTGTATTTGGTTGCGCGGCCCTATACATGTGACGCGTAACATGTATATGTCACATCATAATTATATATTTTTAACTAATCTTGAAGAGATTTCATATGCGCACGATCCGAACCAAATAGTAACTTAGAAGAAGTCACTTTGAATTATTTAAAGTGCAATTACCAAGAAAAAATCATAATTATTATCATTATTATTATTATTATCATTATTACTATTGTTATCATAATTGTTATTGTCTCTATCGTAAGTATAATTATAAAAAGTATAATGAGAAACAACACAAAATTTATTAAGCCAAATTTTATATTATTTTATTGTATTTTTGAACATAAAGCTGCCAATTCAAAACTCCCCATTTTGCAATTTACCATTTTTACCTCAAATCTACAATCAGAAAGTAAAAAAACTAAAGCATACTGATTTTCAGCCAAATCCGAACCTTTTTCGAGTTTTGACCAGCTTTTCAGGCGTTTCAGACCACTGTGCGCCGCAAAGCGTAACTGTCTTTAAATGTTCACTCTTATTAAAATAATTAAGATAAACAGAAATTAATGCAGATTAACATGTGTCATATTCAATACGATGCGCCCCAAATTATCCATTCTTATTCTCTAGTTATACGGGTACTTGATATTGGCAACAGAACATACGGCACAAATGTTCTTTTTAGTGCCAAAACCTAGCGCCCAATTTACGCCGTCGATACGTGAACAAAAATTAGATGTAATCACTACACGAATTTTTAATATGTAAGTCGTTCCAAATTTTGTATATAAAGTTCTTTCAAATTAAGTTCCAAATACTATTAAATAAGATAAGAGTAAAAGTGTTACATCCGATCCGAATTTTTTTTGTACAAAAATTATTTCGTATTCAACTCCAAATACTTTTGTACTAACAAATTTTGTACTAATAAATCTGTATGGAATGCATAATGTGTGAGATTTCTCAAAAAGCTGCTATTCGGTAAGAGTAAAAGTGTTACTTCCGTTAGGAATTTTGTATTTTTTTTTTACACAAAACATTTACAAAGCAGCTCTAAATGCTTACTTGTCATAAAACTATATAGAATGCATAATATGCCAGGTTTTTGCAATAAAACTGTTGTTAGATAAGAGCGAAAGTGTATTTTGTCATTTTCTTTATACAAAAATTCAAAATAAAACCTTAATTACTTTCAGACTCTTAATATATCTGTTTAGAAAGCATAACTATTTTTCGATTAGCCTAAAAGACCTATTTCCGGTAGGAATTTTGAAAAGCTTTAAAGTCAGATTGCATTCTTGAGTGCGTTTATTTTTTTGGACGTCTCTTTAAACGTAGTAGTTGGCGAAGTATTAGTAAAATTAGATTTTTCTACTCAAGTAAACTACTACTTCTGGTCTACCAATTTCACAGAAAATCTAAACAGGTCTCAAGAGGTAGATATTCATAATTATAAAGTTTGATAGTGATAGCATTAGCTGTTTGGTCTCTACCGTGGTCACACACGGACAGAAACATTTTTCAAAAATAATTTTTGCGGTTTCAGGGACTTCAAACCGTGAATATCTGCAAACATTTCGAGGTCGAAAATTGTCGTCATCACAGTACTTTCTTATACGTATAAGAAAGTATTGTATCACCGGTGCATTTATTTTGGAAAAAATTATAAATAAAGCATTTTTTGTTGCTAACTTTTCGCCGGTACCACAACTTGCAGCACAAACTTTCTATTTAGTGTCAATTGCTTGCGATGTCGATATTTGAAAAGAAACACCGGCGCATTTATTTTATATAAAGTTATAAATAAAAACATTTTTTGGTGCAAACTTTTCGCCAACACTACAACTTGAGGCGCAAATTTTCAATTTAGTTCATATCATTTGCGAGTATTATGCGCCATGAATATCTGAAGAAAAATATGAACGTATTTATTTTTTACAAAGTTATAAACAAAAGCATTTTTAGGCACCAACATGTAATGAGTATCAGATTCACGACAGAACCACAACTTGCAGCACAAATGTTTTTCTTTTTAGTGAAAAACGATTGCGCCTAATATGCGCTATCGATATCTGAGGAAAAAGCACAGGTGCATTTATTACTAACGATATTATAAACAAATACATATCTGCCAAATATGTTTTGCGCCGATTTTTTTTCCGTATGTCGGCGGCACGTATTCCTTGCAAGCTTTTGGCGTTGAAAATTCACATTCCATGTTTGGTTCTGTCGTGAATTTACCAATAAATAAATGTACAGGTGAAAACTTGTGGTGTTGGTGAGAACTTGGTACCCCGAAACTATATTTGTATATAACTTTGAAAAAACAAATGCGCCATTGTTTTTCATCAGATATCGACGTCGCATACTGGGCGTAAGAGATTTACACTAAGTTCGCACAGCAACTTGTGCCAGTACCAAAATACTGCTTGTGTTTATAACTTTGTAACAAATTAATGCGGCGGTCATTTGGTACTAAAAAGAATATTTGCTTTGCAAGTTATGGTACTAACACTCCTACCTTAACTACATTGTGCTGATGGTGAGTAATAAGGTTGAAATACATGTATACCGGAGCTGGTTTTGGGTCTAGCAAATTTTCCCAACTATAATTCACTGTCGAACATTTCCCGACAACAATCCACGGCTGGAAAATTTCCCATCTGAAAAATGCCACGTCAAACAAGCTTTGTGGCAATATTATATCCGTAGCGGAAGATTCCAGAACTTTACTCAGTGCGCAAAGATTACTAATAAATTAAGAATTGTTCACTTGAAAACGATTATCGGATGTACTTGTATACAGAGACAGCGACCAGGAGAGCAAGAGACAACTTTCTTTTAAGAATAGACCTGGCAACACTGCCGGATTCAGGGTAGGCACACAATTTTAAAGCATGTAATTTTTTGAGTACGTCAGGATGAAAAGGCAAAATACCAATTATATAATAGTTGTCATAGTTACTGTTAACGTTATTAATTAATATGGACTAAAAAAATCAGAAAAAAAAACGTCGCGAATAGATCGCTTATGTCGTTGGAGTCGTCAAATGTAATACCATCGAGCGACATACGAGGGGTTGTTTTTATATTCCCGGACTAAACTTTTTCAGTTTTAATATAATTCTTCATTATAGTGTTTTATTATCATACATGCCTTAGCAACGACTTTGACAATATACAAAATAATTACAGCAGTATTAGTTTTAGAATCTGTCAGTTTGTGTTGTCACGTATCAAAATGCACAAACTTGAATATCCAGCATTATAAAATTCTTGACAATACAAGGAAAATCTCCAAAAATTATTCGTGAAGAAATGTTGGCTGTATACTGGGATGATTGTCCTTCAAAGTTGACTATTTGCGGTGGTCAAAATTGTTTAAGCATGGCCGATAATCACTTGATGATGATCCCCGTCCAAGTGGGTCTATTGACGTGATCACCGCCGATGTTATTGAAAAAACCAAGTGTTTGGCACCGGAGGATACAAGACTAAAGAAGCGAAAATTAGCACCTTCATTAGGAGTTTCTGAAAGCACGGTTTTCAGAATTTAAAGGAATACCTTGGAATGACAAAAGTGAGTCCAGATGGGTTCCGCGAATGCTTTCGTCATTCCAAATGCGTGTGCGGCTGGAAACGTATGAACAGTTTTTGTTGTTGAAACGGACCAGGTTTAATTATCAATCGACTTGTCACCGTAGATGAGACCTGGATCCATCATTTCGACCCTGAGTTAAAACAACAATCAGTGGAGTGGCATGTTATGGGTTCTAGCCCTCCCAAGAAGTTTAGAGTCACCTCTGCTGTAGCAAAAATAATGGCAACGATTTTTTGGGATTGTCAACGAATACTAATTATTGATTATCTACGTAAGAGTATACAGTAATAGGAGAGTATTACGCAAGATTAATACATCGCCTAAGAGCTTCTATTAAATCGAAAAGGCACGCAATCTGACGCAAGGTGTCATATGTTGCTTCACGATAATGCACCAGTCCGCAAATGAATAAAAAATCTAGATCTCGCTCCGTGTTTCCTAATCTCAGAAGAACTCTAAGGGGAACAAAATTTGTGGACGATGATGAACTTATAGCGGCTGTTGAAAGTTATTTTGCAGACCAACCAAAGGAATTTTTTTATAATGGATTAGAGATGTTATTAAAACGATTCTTTTGGAATTAATGAAATTCCAGAAGAATGAATGCTTTCATTCAGCAGAGGCAATAGTTGCGCAACTGTTCAGTGATCATGTCCAGTAAACGACCGTTCACTCTGAACATGTTCAGGAGCGGCCGCCATTTTTGTGGGCGGAAAACGCTTACTGAGCGTATTCTGTACGCATGCGCTATTGATGCATTATTCCACGACCAACCTAATACATATTTTTGAAGAAAGTTACTAGAAAAGTAAGATACAGCAAATTAAAGGTATTGTGCAGAAATATATGTATTAATATATTGGAGTTCACCCAGTATTTTAATCGGGGTAGGGAAAACCGGCCCTTCCACTAAAAACTACGCAAAAACTTAATGCAGAAAAACCATTTATTATTATTGTTTATTCGGTTTAATCTGTATAATTTTAACATATGGCAGCAAGGAAACGTATCAGATGACAGACGATGACATAAAGGTGAGCGGTCCTGTCCAGCGAACACTCAACTGTTGTGAAGTGAACGGTTGGAGCGGGATCGGTTCCTGATCCGTCTGCTGAATGAAAGCAATAATTTATGTTTCAATTATTTTGTGTTATATAAAAAAGAAAAAGAATCCTCAGAAATACTCTACTCGTAGATGCAATTCTTAAGTGTCTCTGAGTATCGTAAGCACTATGTTTGTTTTGATTTCTTTCATATAATTTGTCAGTCATGAGCTGAAAACCAAATGGGAAAAAATGTATTGAAAGATCGTTTAAATTTAAACATGGAATTTATTGATTCTATTTATATCAGAAATATATTTTTTTAATAATTATGACATCTTATCTAACTCTTATACAAATAAAACATCAAGTTTTGTATGTCACGGATCATTTATTATAATATATTAACATTCAAAACACGGAAAATAAAAATGATATGCTGATATCTCGAGTATTTACATAAATTATTTGTTACTACAATACAAGAAAATGTCCATAATCCGAGCACGTTTCGCTTGGATTATACCGACTCTATTATCAATATTTATTCCTGTATAACTAAAAAGGACGTCGATGGCATTGAGATTACGCCAAAATTAAATAAACAATAACTAAGTTCGTAACACGCGAACAATACAAGGAAGGGACTGTTATTATAATACGAACGATAACATCGAACTATGCTCAGGTATTTACGTAGGTACAATATACTGAATCGTTAATTTGAAATTGATTGCTATCTTAATGCGTTCAGGTCAACGGCACTCAAACTCAATTTGTGACACAGAAACCGAAATAATTTATTTTGACGTAAACAACAATTATATCGGAGTGCAGTAATTAAACCTAAGTCACGGCAGGATTTTATGCCATAGAAATCACGTAAAACCTGAGCTTTATCATTTATTAATTTAAATATGATTAGGAATGATATAGAAACTATGAAGGATCATTATGAACAAGGACGCGTTACTATTTTTACGAAGAGACACGGCAATTGAAAAGAGGATTCAGAGCAAAGACAAGCATCAATATATGGAAGAACAAGAGAGTGAGCGAACGAGAGGGAAGGAGAAACATTTTTCAAAAACCACTTTTTCGGTATCAGGGGATAGGGGAAACATCTGTAAAAATATCGAGATCGGATGTTTTCGTCATCACAATACTTCCTTATGAGAAAGTAATAGACACCAAGTAGATCGTCCACTAAAAATATCAATGCATAGCTGACTAGATTTGATACAAATAGTGTTCCAGCTTTAAATATCTAAAAGCTGGTAGTATACAGGTGGTTACTATAGTAGCAATAAAACCCATATTAAAATACCATCTTGAATTAAGAGGATACATAAAAACAGATTAAGTCAAATCTTCTGCTTTACTAGAGGTTTAATATGCTGACCAATTTTCTATTTTTGCAAAGTATACTTTTTATAAATTAATGTTTACTAAAACTTTACACACGACTTTCTTCATATACGTATGTGCGTTCCGAAATGTGTATATAAAAATTGTTCCAAATTAAGTTTTAAATTTTGTAACACCTTAATATACCCTTCAGTACAAATGTTATTTTCGGTCCAAACTTTGAAAAAATTTGTATATAGAAATTATCCCAAACACATTTCAAAGTAATATTATTCGTATAATCAAACTTTATCTCATAATAAAACTTTATAGAATGCATAATTTGAGAAATATTTGTAAAAAACTGCTTTTCGATAAGAGTAAAAGTGTAACTTCCGGCCCAAATTTTGTTAATTTTTATATTACATAAAACTTACTCCAGATGCAGGAAACTGTTTCTCGATAGGATAAAAAGAATTTTGAGAAACTTAATTATAAAATCCTTCTCAAATTAACTTTTTAGTACTTTTATGTTCTTTAGAAGTTTGTCGTAAATATAAGGTTTGGTATTAATAGCTTTAGCCGTTTGGACGCTATCGTGTTCACTGACACACACAGAGGGGGGGGGGAGATATTTGCACTTGTATAATCTTAGTAAGTCCGTCTTGTATATACATACCTGTATTTATACTAAAATTGATTGATATATTTTATTTACAATACAGTTTATGCCAACAATACATAATATGTAGAATTTGGTACAATAAACAAATTTTAAACCAAACAAATTAAGTAATTAGTAGGCGCTGAAACAGGAACTGTTACGTGAATGGATGAGAAATTAGTGGAAAAGGAATTTTAAAATAATTATAGATATGAACAATTCAACATGTGTTTAAATGAATATTCATTCACTTCTAAATATTTTTGAATACGCTTCCGAAATGACAAATCGATATCAATAAGAGTATGTTCCACTTACGCTGATGATGTATTTAATATTGAAGTAGGGGTCAACTATTCCATTACTATAGAAAGTAGCTTCACCCGGAAATAACACATTATTAAAAGGAAATGCCTGGACATTAACTTTAGTTGTTATCCAATGGTAGGGTAGAATTATAATAATAGTAATAAATGTTGATGGATTCACTACGGATAACATTTATTTAATTTGAAGGTCCTTGCAACGCTGGTTTGGCTAATATCCAGCAAACGACTTACTTGACGGGTACTGACGTGACAATTTTCTGTTGTAACCCTAAGAATTCGTAATCAATTTTCATCATTTATCACATATTTAGGTTTCCGTGGTTTTGAATAAGCAATATTACCAGTAGTAATGAAAGTGTTCATTTCTTTTCAAAAGGCATCTGTCCTGGAATCTCTATCCTGGAATGCTGTTGGTAAACTCTTTGGGCTAATAAGTAATTTCTTTGACATTCTCCAGTACCAATATACCGAATTCAAACAAGACAAATTGGCAAAATTTTATAAAAAAAATGACAATGGCTCAGCAGTGGCCACTTTTAAAGTAAAAACGACACTTAGAGTGGGTATCAAACGGTATATTTTGACTTTCTTATACGGATAATAAGGAAGTATTGTAATGATGAAACGAAATGTTTGCAGATGCCCCTATTTTGAAGTGCCCTGAGATCGAAAACGTTGTTTTTGAAAAAGTCTATGCGCTTGTTTCTATTTCTCTCTTTGTATGTGTGTGTAACTACGATGCGGTTAAACGCCTAGAGCTATCAATACCAAACTTTATATTTACGAGTATAATCTTCCTCTTGAGATCTGTTGAGATTTTCAGTGAAATCAGTAAACCGGAAGTAGCAGTTCCTTACGGTAAAAAAAAATTAATACAAATGCACGCAAAAATAAATTCTAGAAAAATTTGTAATAAAAGATTTTCGAAATTCCTACCAGAAGTACGTCTTTTACTCTTACTGAAAAATAGTTCTTAGGGTCATGCAAAAAGCGCGGTTTTGGATCTATATCCATAAATATTCCGATTGTTGTCTCAGTCTGTCTAGCCAAGGAGTCGTTTAATATTGCGCAACGTATGCTAAATGTGAAAACGTGTTATCAGAACGGAGAAAATTATACCGCAATTGTCAGGCGACTTATCGCGATTTTAGGAAATGAAGTACCGAATCAATCAACAGCTCGCAGACTTACGAAGAAGATTAATGAAGCGGGTTCAACAGTGAACATTGAAAGTCCTTGACGATCTGATCAAAACAGTGTGGCGGTTGCTCCAATGAAATCGGTTCTCCACCGTTCCCAAGAATTGAGGATAGGATGTGCTTCACTACGGAGAATTCTTTGGTATGATCTCCAATACCGCCCTTACAAAATTCAGGTAACGCAGTAGGTGAAAGTGGCCGATCACGAGAATAGGTGACAGTTTGTTGACTGATTTCTGGGAAGAGACGGTTTTGCGAGCAAAATTATCTTCAATGACGGGGCACACTTCCACTTGAATTTACGAATAAGCAGAACTTTCATACACATATACTAATTCAATGTTTTCCAAGGATTGTTAATTGGCGACCCCCCTTTTGGCAAGAATTTTATTTGTGACGCCGTTCTTTTACCATTCCCATGTTACGGTATAAAAATCGCGCCCTGTATATTGATATGAATTAATTAATCTGATTACTGATTTTTTGTTCATATTGTCGTTGCGCTTTCGGTTGCCTACTTTTACTTAATTTTATTTGCTATTTATTCTTGTATCTCTGTTTTTGCTTCTCATTTATTTGTTATGGTTTCGCCCAAATAGTTAATTTATTAAGATCTTAAATGTATACTGTGTTTCGCTCTCCGCACCGAATTCTATTTTCACTAATAACATGTCTGTTTTTCTATTCGTTCATGACAGGCAATAATATATAACCCTAACATATTACCGTAAATTTACGAAGTTTACGCAATACGGAATACTTCCAACCTATAGAATAGTGTGACGCAATGCCTAATATTGTTTTGACATCGGGTTTTCTCATTGCTAAAATCAAATTGATTAGGTATATAAGTATAGATAAATACATACACTTTACCAGTATTGTTGAAACATTTCTTCAGCTATATAATAAGCAAGCAAATTGTAAAGATAATTTAGCGGTAGAGAATCTTTGGCAATTTATTAGCCAGCAGAGCCAAATATCTTAGCTGGATCAGCTACTATCATTCTTCAAAAGAACAAAACTGGTTTTGATAAATGTAGAGATTATGATAGTACCAGTGTTGGTTTACGGAATTGACCGACCATCTTAATCGTTCTCGAGCTTTACGTATTTGTGTTGGATTCTTTGTATAGGCCACAATCACAATTGCAAATAAAGCTATTACGATAATATCGTTACTACTTATCACACAATTTTTCTCACGAAATTATAGATATGTTAGTATAAACACTTAAAAGCCCTGTTTGCACCGAAATATTAAACAGCAGCCATTACAAATGTCACTAGAAATGTCATTGAATGTAATTTTGTGCCTTCCCCGCGGAGATTTATGACTTGTATATCATTACTTGTAGTAATGTAATTACTTAAATATAGATATGTACAAAGATAAGGCTAAATTATATATAACTTTGATTTGCTGTTTTCTTTCTTTATTCATTTCGTTCGTAACTTTTCAGTGAATATCGTTTCTCTTGCAAAGGAAACCTCGACGGAGCTACTTTGAAAACTCCTACAAAAACACAATTTCCGTCTGTGCAAGCAGAATTTTTCCATGAGACTATAAAACCTATTTTATTGGGAAACATAGAGCACATGCCTTCGAGATATTACGGTCCTCTTTACTTCATGCTTTTGTAGTCAACGAGAGAAGAAAAGGAAAACAAATTGAATTCGCGTTTGTCTTTTGTTATTTTAGTTGAGGACGAATCTCGGGGTTAATGTTCACGTCAAGTACTTTAAAAAGTCAGTTTATGCATTACATAAGTGATCTAAAACCAATACTGTCGTTTAAACGATCTGGTTATTCCTGGTTTTGTGTATGTTCGTTGTTCACACGAATTTTCTTGCAACGTACAACATGTCGTACATAATAAGGGACGTAGTTGAATTCATAGATTGACCTAATTTCATTTTCAATACGTACAAGGCCGTACAGAAATAAATCGTTTTAACTACTGCAACATTACTGCATTTCAAATTGGAGTCGTAATTTATATTGTCTACAAAAACATGTTGTATTGCTTGATATATAGTAAATAGAATAAATACAAAGTAATTAATCAGACCTTTTATATTCTAATTTCGTATTCGTAAAAGATAAATTCAAAAATATTAGTATTTTATGTGTTAAACTATAATGGATCGTTAGCATACATTTGAAATATCATAGCTAACACCAAAAAGGGTCAATCTATGTACACTACTTTTATAAAAATTACTTTTAAATAGTCTCTTCTTTAACTCCATATACTTTACACGCGATAAAAAGAAGTATCTGGTTTGTTTGGATTGTCAACCTTGACCTAGGATAATAGTGACTTCAACATAAAACGTATTACTGCTATCTTATTTTTGTTTACACAATATTAAGGCTATACATTTCGTCTTGACTAATCAATCATTTTCTGTGTTTCCCCGATAATTTTCAGTATGACAGGCAAATAAATTAAGAAACCCTTAAAACGCTCAAGTAACTTCTAATGTCAAAAATGCACAAAGAAACATATAACGTTGTAAGTTTTAATAATTTACTAAGATTCTTAAATAAATTTCTATTGGCACGGATTCACTGCTATAAAAAATGTTTATCTTAAGAATTAATTAATTTTTCTTTTTAATATTATTTGTAAATGCTTATTAAATACTCGTATAGAATAATGAAATTTTATGAAATTATAGCCAAGTTAATGTTATAAACAGTAAACGGTTCGCTTAAATCAAGAAGAGCCATTACAAAAACACGTTAAGGGTTTAGTAGTTGCTTTGTCTTCGCGCTAAAAGCTCGTTCAAATAAAAAACAAAAACGAATGCGCCACGAGAGAAACTGTTTTCTTTCTTGAATAGATTGTCTTCATGCTGTTCCGTGTTTCCAAGTGAAAGACATTTTCGCGCATTCATCCTAATTTGCAATACAAGTTTAGAAACGCAATAAAAGCAAAGAGGGTGAAAGTTATTTTTCCGGTCGGACGACGTAAATTTAACCGCAAGACAAGAAATTACATTGATGACATGATTGCCTAGATGCTTAACTGGAATAGAAACGATATAAATACGGCCAGGTATGTGCGATACATATGTTTAGCTGTAATAATTGGTGGGCAAATTAAAAAGGCGACTTTTTGATTTCTTTAATATTTGCTACGAATAAGTGACCAACTTTAGAAGTAAAAAATTGAAATAAATTCAAATTGAGTTCAAAACAGTTTTATTTAATTCACAACAATTGTTTCACCCTACTAGGGCTTCATCAGGTGATGAATATTATAATACAAAATATTTGTAGACGTTCTTATTTATGTCTATTCCTAAATGAAGAGGGGGGAGTTTGTGACATTAGGTTAAGAGCGGGAGTAACTTATATCTTTAATGTAATATTTAATATATATATACATAACAATATGATTAATAATATTAACAATTTTTGAAAACTGATTGTTTACTGTTATTATAAAATTAAACAATTTATAAATACATATATATATAACTATAAGAATCATTAAGTTGATTTTAAATATTTAAATTTAACAACGGTGAATTATTCACTTCTAGTTGGTCATTTAAAATAAGGTTTAATTTGTTTAATTTATTTATTTCTAGGTTTTCTAATAAATTTAATTTTTTACTCTTGTCTTGTATATGTAGTATGTCAAACTTGTTATTGAATTTATGTTTTTGTTCAATACAGTGGTTTGCATATGTGGAATCTGTTTTTTGTAATTTATAACTTCTTTCATGTTCTTTTATGCGCGTGGAAAAGGATCTACCAGTTTGTCCGATATAAGCTTTTCCACACTCGCAATTTAACTTATAGACCCCAGATTTTAAATTTCTGTCAGTTTTATCTTTATTATTTTTAATGTGATTCTGTAGTTTGTTGTTTGTACGAAATGAAATTAATGTGTTTGTTGTTTTTTGTAAATATGTTTTTATTTTTATGGAAGGTGTACCTATATAAGTCACAGAGGCAAATTTTGATAAGTAAGTTTGGGGAACTATAGGATAAATTTCGGATATGATTTTTGATTTTTGTTTTTTATGAAGGAGATTATTTATTAATTCTTTTGAATAACCATTATTCTGAGCTATGGTGTAAATTCTATCTAATTCTTTATCAAAATTAATCTTATTCATAGGAACATGGATTAATTTATATAACATTGAATGAAAAGCAGCAAGTTTATGACTAATCGGGTGGAAAGAGTTAGAATGTATCGTAATGACCAACTTTATTTTGTCAAACTCTTAACGGCACGGAAGGGCTGTTTCTAGTTCTTCTCTTGCCTGTATTTGAGTATCGAAGATAGTGTCTTGTGATACTTCTTGTAAGTAGATTCAAATCCATTTTCTGATCTTCACAAAGCATGTGAAATTTTCATGCGTTGACCATAGCTACCATTCATCATATGAGTTATAAGTACCCAGTATCATTTTTTATCATGAATAGCGATTTGGTAACAATTTACAGCTTGGTCTAGCGCATTCACTTCCCCTATTCCTTTATTATAGGTGTAGATTACATATGGCTGTTCCATATCAATTTTCTCCTTTAGCGCAGCAGATCAATATTTGACTTCTTGAGTTGGTTTAAGAGAATTGTAACATGTTGCCATGGTACATACGTTATTATCTTTCGAACTAACTACTAATATCTCACGCTTATTCTCAAATGATTTTTCTAGCATCCTAGGCCTCCACCGTTTCTCTCACCGATAATATCGGACATTTTCTCGGTTTTATTTTACTTCAAAGTGCCAAAAGCTCTTAATCCTTGCGATATGAGTGCATCTAATAACCGACAGGCTAGTAAAGAAATTGTCAAAGAATACCACATTTCAACAAAGCAAGTACTACTGTCGTATCCAATGGCTGTTTGCTGTCGTCTTTTGATTTCCCAGTGTAAGTTTCAAATGCATAACATTATCCATCAGAACTACTCACTACTCAGCTTTTGTAACCAAATCGACATGGTTCTCCTCTAATGAACTGTTTGACAGGATGGTGACCAAAATATTTCACAATGGCTTCATCTATAGACAAATTTTCCTGAAATTACAAAAAATATATATACCAAAAAAGTGTATACATACACTAATGTTTTAACAATAGTAACTGATAAGAAGTTATTCGATTTTTTGCACAGTTTTCGTAAAAACCCAACACTTGTCACTAACGTTGCAACAAGAGCATGCTTTGAATTTTCTCCAAATAAAATTTTCTCTAGTTCACTGCAAGTAGTGATGTTACAGCAAACAAACATATACAGTGACATGTACCAGAAGTTGAACTTGTCAGTAAGAAATGTCACTAGGCCCTAGAAATAATCTTTACTCATATGAGTACAATGGGCGCTTCTGTGTTAAAGAGCAGAACATTTTTTTCAGAACCAAAATGACCTATACGGAAAACGGAACGGCTTGGATTCCAATCCCACCCAGGGCGAGTTTTTTCAAATGGAAATTTTCCCAATAATAATAATAGATAATAGAATATGGTATATAAATTGATATTCATTATTTAGAGAAAATATTTTCATAAAACATCGGACGGAAAAGATAAAGGATTCTTATAAAACTTGTTTGTTTGTGCTTAATTCGTCAAAGACCATTAGAATTATTTGTGCAGTATACTGGAAGAAAACATGCTGGAAAGTTGTGACAATGGTTTTCCATTTTACGACTGACATTAGTTAATAATTTTCATATTTTGTAAAAGTGAATTTAAGATGAGAAAGTCTGAAGGAATTTCCACATCATCATGTACAAAATCATTAAAGTTCAATTCTGTGCGAATTATTATGAATTATTCTACATTATTAGCTACCAATAACGGACATTACCGCTCTGCTGGGATAGCCGGTATATACAGGTTATATGCAATTTGTACATAATGGAACGTTGTTTACTGGCCACTTTTATTAGTCACGCAAGCAAAAGCTCGCTCAACAAATAAACTCAGCACGTCAGTAAAAGTCTACATTACATAGGTACTTGCTCTTCACATATAGCTATTATCACTGCTCGCAATTTGTGTTTGTCAGTTTCCTGACAACTGCTGTATTGCTCGTTTTAATCAGCTGTAGGCGGTGAACAACCCATGGCTTTTGTATGAACTTTGAACTAAGTTTGAAGAATGACACTTTTAACTTGTTTCTAAACGAAATGTGCAATCTAATAGAACTTTTTTGAAAATATCAAACCACTCTCTTATATTGCTTGTTACTGTTAATAATTTTGTTGGAAGGGAAACACTTGCTGATCAGTTTCTATTTAATAGCAACTAATTTTATTTTTACTTTCTTCTACGTATAGTATTGTGACGAAGAAAATCTTCGAACTCGAGATTTTTGTAGCTGTCCACGTTTTGAAGTCCCCTGATACCGATAGAGTGGTTTTTTAAAAAAATGTATGATCACGATAGCGGCCAAACGGCTAAAGCTATCCAAACTAAACTATTCATTTACGATTATAATATTGCTCTTGAGATCTGATAAGATTTTCAGTAAAATCACTAGACCGGAAGTCGTAGTTTTTACTTTATTGAAAATATCAAATTTTACCAATATTTCGTCAACTAGTACTAAGTTTAAACATATTTCTAAAGAATTCAACTCAAACGTGAATTTTGAAACAGTTTTTGGAAATTCTACCGAAAACTATTTTTCGATAAGGATAAATATCGTTTTTCACGCAACTTATGTTTTATAAATATGTATATTCAGAATATAATAGTAGTTTATACAACGAGTCAATAATGACAGTTATTATTCCCGAGAGCCGAATTTACGAACCGAGCCGCGCAGCGGCGAGGGAGTAACTCGGCTCGAGGTTATAATAGTCATTATTGCGAGTTAGTATACACTACTTTATCTACGACTAACTGAAGTTACCAAAAAAAATCAAAATAATTAAACGAAAATGTCAGATTACTATATCGATATGACGTTTGACGGTTAGACAGATAGTAAAATAGCCGAACTTGTCTATCGTTACTACGACAACGTTGGTAAAAAGATTTCTTATTGGCGGAATGCAGGGAATAATGGTAACGTTATGTCTCATTATTCCCCGGTCGCATTTCATTATTCCCTCCGGATATTATGCGTCCAATTATTAACCAAAAGTGATTAATATAATACCTACTTTATTGTTTAGTCGTCGATAAACGTATTATAAAGCTTTACTTCGAATGATTTTTGTATAAAAAAAAATATAAAAATTTGGACCAGAAGTAGCTCTTTCTGGTAGCAGTTTTTTCACAAATATCTCAAAAGTTATGCATTCTATTCAGATTTATGTGAAGTATTAAGAGGGATTTCTACTCCCAGCCGCTGAGGCCACTGTAGACAGTTTGATTTCCCCATAAAATTAACCGTAAATATTAATCAATTTTTAATTTTTTAATACCAAATGAAAGAGAATTCGAATATCTATGTACGCCTAGTAATATTTTTTCTAAAAATATTTTAGAAATTGTAGTAGCAGAAGTAGGTCAATATTAGACGTTTTGTCGAATTTATTTTGAAATAAATAAAAATAAATTCAAAATTTTACTACTAAGCGTACGTAAATTTGAGTTTTCTCTACAAATTGATGTAATTATTTATAGCATTGGTTGAAATTTGATCTTAATTTTAAGGGGAAATCGAAACCCCTGCAGTGATAATGTTTATGATTTTTGTACATTGTCAAATGGACTGGCCCGTCCAGTAGATACCCCCTCTTAAGAGTTGGAATAATTTTTGTACTAAAAAAAAATTAAAATTTGGACCGGAAGTAACACTTTTAGCCACGCACTGTTTAAATCTATGGAACAACTTTTATACAAAAAGAATTGGAACGCTTAAATATAACAAAGTAGTGTGGTGTCCACACTCCATTTTTTTCTATAAATTTAATACTAAAAAACTAATTTAATTATTGATTACCTGCATTTATCTTAACACAAATATTTATCAAATTTAACCTAAAATCCGATGACTCAGTATATAATTTTGTTCTTTTGCCGGAAGAATCAATTACACTCGAAATCTCTTCATCGAAGAACAAAGGAGTATTGAGCGTCGGCGAACAATGGGTCCTACGAACTTTTCGATTGCTATTTTTAAAGCCCTTAATTATTGATTACCTGCATTTATCTTAACACAAATATTTATCAAATTTAACCTAAAATCCGATGACTCAGTATATAATTTTGTTCTTTTGCCGGAAGAATCAATTACACTCGAAATCTCTTCATCGAAGAACAAAGGAGTATTGAGCGTCGGCGAACAATGGGTCCTACGAACTTTTCGATTGCTATTTTTAAAGCCCTCAATTGCGACATTCGAATTCTGTTTGCATTTCACCACTGCGTGTTTGTGCTTTTGTTTTGGGGCATATATTTATCGACGCCACGATTCTTCGGTAATAGATTTAGACAAGCATTTGAGCTATTATTGTTATTTATCTCGTGGTTGTAAGCGAAGACTAATATCAGAGAATTTAATCTCAGTTAGAATTCATATGAGAAGATTTATAAAAATATTATCCATGAAAAATTCAATAACGCGAAATCGGTTTTGTTTGAAAGAGTTTTTATGAAGCTTTCATAACGTTCACCCTGAAGGAAAAATATTATTTTAAGAATTGGAATTTTTCATTTGATATGAACGCATTTGATTATCAGAGATATTCGATTTAGACTTGTTTGATACGAGTAGGGATAATAAAGTAAGGACTTGTTTTCTACTACAGATTGCAGGATTTCGATTAACTCAACACTAGCTTTTTATCATTTTTGTTGCAAACGATAACCAGTGAATTAAAATAATAAAAGCCTGTACAAATGAAGTACCTAAAGTGCCTAATGAACTTTTAGTACCGTAAAATGGGGTGACTTTGTGCCAGCCGGGGCGTGATTGTGCCACTACGTGTTGATCGTGTATATTCGCACCATATCGGCACATCGATTCACCTACCGCCCCGAACTCTTGTTCAAGAATACCGATATTAGAGGCGAATAGAATGAAATGTATGGTTTGTGTATGCAATACCCTCCATTTCTGTTCCGTCATGTTATTAAGTTGGTGAGATTTTGCAAAATTTTCGTTTTATCGCATACTTTCTCCAGGCTTGCCTAAAGTGTTTTAATAATAACCGTTTCAAAGTTCACACGTAATTAGGTGTTATATAGGTTATCCTTCAAAGAATACGCAGTGGTCGAGTAGTGCAAAATAACCTGGGTGTGTCACCTTGAATAAGATTCCGACAATATAAGGGGGGAATTTGTGCTACTACCTATTTTGAAATTCAGTTTATACGCTTAATTATCTTTATTAGTTACTATTCTATGTGAGAATTGGCTGTTCTTTTGTTTTATTTCGGTTTGTAAGAATATCTAGTTTTTGTTATATTTTATAAATAAAAAAAAATTTTCATTAAACCTTCTATTTGGGGCGAGATTGTGCCACAAAAATAACAGAGATAAAACTAATTGGGGTGAAATTGGGCCATGTCACTCATACCATACAGTTTCACTATAATATGAAGCTGGGCCTGGCACATTTTCAGCCTGTAAATAGGCGGCATTGTACTAAAACGGTAAACAAGTAGCTGGCACAAAGCCACCCCATCCTATGGGGGGAAATTGTGCCAATTGTTATAAATAATTTTAGAAAAACGAATGAAAATTTCTAAGTCTTTTTTACACAATTTAGTAACCAAAGGTTCAAAGTATATCGTTAATTTTTACAAACATTTTTGGTGTCTATAATTGTCCGAAATTCTTTGAAAACCATAAAAAGTGGCATAAAGCCACCCCATTTTACCGGTACTAAATTTCGAACACCTTTTATTGATAACACTAGAACTGAGCTGTGTTAATTCTAGAAATGAGCTGCGTTTTCCTGTTTGAAATCGAGAAAACGAATACAAGCAACAGAGAATAAATTTATTTGATGTGAAGTGCCACCTGTCGGGTCAAAAAAAAATAACTTTAGGAACCAACAAACGAATATATGAAGTGAATACGGCTTCGATACGTCAAGTAGTATAGGCGTCACGCATTTACATACATTGTTCTTATATACGCTGTAGTTAAATGTCCGCCGGCTATCTTGCTCGTATAAACTGACATTTCCGCTGGTCGACGGAATCTTTACGATTGTAGGAACGTCTGCACCGACAAAGGCAATGTTTTGTGCAGACATGACGGAATGGACGTATTGGTTTTGTCGATTTCCGCCGGTCGGCTGCACATTACTATATTATATGAAAATTCCGCTGTTATCATGACGGTAATGATCATAACCTAGTTTTATTTATTAATATCCGTGTGAATCTGCATATTTATTATAAATCGGTAAATACAGATGACATAAATTGTACTTTTATTATGAGTAATTCACTCCTGTATGTTTCAATTGTAATGAAATTATTATTATTATTATGTTTTTAATTCAGTTAAAATAACAATTAGTAAGCAATGCATCTATTAAAATACGCAAATAAACACCGACAAAAAATTCTATTTCAAATTATTTTGTGAGTAATTAACAATTATGAAATATGTATTCTTTATATTTGAAGTATTATTTTTATTTCGAACTGTCAAAATAAGTATTATAATTAGTAGAAAATTGATTTGATAGGATAGACTTACAAAAATAATACTTTTTCTTATTATACCAGTAATTGACTGCTAGGAAAGATGTTCATTTATATTTTAATTATTCATTATAATTTTTTATTATGAAATTAAGTGTTACTGTAATGAATAGGAAATACATTTATTAAAATCTATTTGTACAATGATTTTTATATAATTTGTCGAAAGAAACCAATCAATATTTAGCAAGTTATAAGTAGTATCTATTATTTATGAAGTAATAAAACGAGTATTTCTTAATACAAAAGTAATTAATACAAACAATGTATGTGCCGTATAATTTTTCATAATTTTCATTGTAATATAGTAACATATCGCCGACCCACGCAAATCGGCAACACAAATACGCCTATTCCACCGGCCGGCGGAGCTCTATATGTATATGAACAAGACCGCCGGCAGATATTTAACCACAACGTTTTATATATTAAGATAAATACATATTTTTGTAAATATCACGACGTTAGCACCACCTACCGGGTCCAAAAAAAAAAAAGATAACTTATCGGAACTCCAAACGAATATATAGTGTGAATATGGTGTTTCAATACGTCGGTGGTTTAGGTGTGATGCGGTTACATATATAGACAACAACGTTTTTATGTATATGTTAAGATGTACACATCATTAAAAAAAAGGAGACTTATAATTCCACACCAGATCGTACAATCACTTATTTGTATATTACCCGGAAAAAGCAATAATTGTATACAATTTTGGAAGGAAATAACCAAAGATTCAAAGAGATGACATACAACTCTGGTTATGCATAACAAGTTTTGGGTTCATGGTTTTACTCTTGATAAATTCAGTCACTACTACGATCATGAGTCACTGTATGAAATAGTATTTTTATCGGACAATATATTGTTTAAACTAATATTGTCTTGGTACCATATTTGTGGATGACTTGTTACTTAAATGTAATTAGACTGTTTTATTTTTGAAATAAAATTATAAATGGAAATAGCCCAACTAATTATTAAATAATTCGCTTAATTTCTAAAACGTTCTTCATATTTTCATTAGTTATTTAATAACTACAAGTAAAAAGATTTACAAGTAATAGTTATTCATTTGTATAGAACACTAAAGTTCATGTAGTAATTTTGTCTCGCTCTTTGATTAGTCACGAAACCCTGACTCACACAAACATAATATTTTTTATGTATCATCATACTATTCATTACATCGTACCTCACCTAACGCAGTACAGGATGATTTACGCAGGTCGGGCACTAAGAGTTTTTCGCTTAACAAATGGATCAGAAGGCTGAAATTTCACACGCATTCATCGATCTTGCCCGTTTACTTGAAATATTTTCAGTCGTCCAGATGTACAGGCTCTGCCAAAAGTCAACATCAACATTTGTATTTTAAATCTATATTTTTTTGATTGGTTGCAGTTTGATTTTGGAAGTTTATGTTTTTTATAAGTTAAATTGGCCTTTGTAATAGTTTAGCAAACATTGTCAGGGATTAGCTTTAGCATTTCCTGTATCTATCTTCACCACTTATACCCTCTAATGATATACTCAATTGTTAGCAAATGATAAATTAAAATATTTTATAATATTGCAATACTGAATTATTTTTAAAAAACAATATTACATATGCCGAACACTGCATTCTTTTATCTTTAGTTTCCACATATATATGCGCTACGTGGTTGGCTGCCAATAACTATCAGAAATAATTGGCTGTTACATATCCCCGATGTGGAAGGCGCCCATCGTCTTTACATAAGACATACAGCCCAGCGAGTCCTAATCGGTCGGTCCATTCATTGTCATTCGATAATTACAATTCAGTAAGAAATATTATAACAAGAAAAAGTAAATTATTACTTTATTTTTCATTACCTTCACCGTTGCTGTCCATTCTCTATCGCCCTTTGTTGATTATCGCCATCCTCCATCATTTGGCATTTGTAAACTGATTTGGGATAATTTCTGTATAAAAAAATTTTCAAAATTCGGAGCGGATGTAACTTTTACTCAGAGGTTTACTGTATTAAGAAATATAAAATTTAAACTTAATTTGTAACAACTTTTGTATACATATTTCGGAACGCACATGCGAATAAGAATGAGGTGTGGAGCCCACACCTGTTCTTTTTGTTTTGACTATTCATTTTTAATCTCTTTCCATTCTTCTTTTTCACTAATAAGGTTTTCCGTGAGTCTGTTGAAAATTTCAACGAATGGTGTCACCATATGTGGCGTTCTCCGAGAAAAGGGACCTAGTGTGCGAAAATGAAGTTTTGAGAAGAAAAAAACAAAATTGACGTTTCGGTGATTTTTTCTCATTTTTTGTATTTCTCAACTTTATTTTTTACGTTTTTATAATATAAGGTATAATATAAGGTTTAGAAATTGAAGCTTTTTAGCACATGTTTTATTTTTGATAAGTGGTTTCATATAATTTTGATGCGCTGATTCCAATATTTTTATGAATTTTTGTGTATAACGTAAAATATTTTTGGAAATCACAAATTAAAATAAATACAAACATTAAAATATAAATACATTTATTTAATTAACAAAATTATCAGTAGTGCTTCAAATATAACGAACTACATAGTTTTAGTGCTTAACTCAATGGAATCTTCGCCTTTTTGCTAGAAAACTCCGTTTTGTGGAATTTCTACTCTGAATTTTATGCGGATTATCACGTTGTAACACCCAACAGTAGTCTGCAATCATCGATACACTCCATCGAGCTTGGTAACGCCTTTCCACCTCTCTAATAATCTGGTGGAAACGTTCTTCTTACATTTCGCTAACTGCCCCAGGGTTTTCTGGAATTCTAGATATGCGAATAGAAAGTGTACCTACAAACTCATGTTGCAGCACGAAAATTTTCCAACATTTTGCTGACTATATTCTCACAGTATGGATCCGTGTTATTTGCTAAGAACTTCTCAATAACATCTTTAAATAAACCCCAGGTTTCCTCTTCAATAGGCGTCATAGAATTCTGAAAGCATTTGTTTTTACATAAAGTCTTAATATCGGGACCTATAAAAACTTCCTCTTTTATTTTGGCATCATACAACGTAGGAAATTGTTTGGCAATATATTTAAAATTTTTCCGTTTTTGTCGAGAGCTTACACGAACTGTTTTATCAAGCCCAATTTAATGTGTAGAGGTAGGAATAAAATTCTTATGAAATATGAAATTTCACTAAGATTTTGGTTTATGAAAAATTGGTAGGTGATAGGTCAACACTAAGGTCAATTTCAGATTTAAGATGTCAAAATTACTTAAAAACAGATGTTGGTTCAAAAACATCAATTTTGTTGTAGGTCTGTGTAATTATCCTTTGGGTAGCCATATCTTGTCCACTCGCTTTTTTCCTTTTCCACCTTTCTTGCCTTTTTGCTTTACTTTAATATTCACTCGCATCTCGTAAGCTGTTACTCTATCACTCCGTAGTGCGTTCTCTAATGGCATTCTCTTGCACAGTATTCTTCAACCATACTATTGACACTCTTGTTCTTCCATTAATCTTTGACGCATTACGTTATTACCCATATTCACTTTCTGTCTCGCTTCTCTATAATATATAAGCATAAATCTCTCTACTTGGTTTATGCTACTATGTTCAGTGGCGGTTTCTCTTCTATGGTTTGTGTTTAGTGCACTTATTGAAAAGTGGCAAGTGACAGCAAAGTGACTGAATATAGCCCCCTCATTTAGCATTGGATTTTTTAGAAAATATTTTTGCATTTTATTATAATATTTACGTGACTGAACACTCACAATTTTAATAACCCACTATTTACATATTTATATGAAAATACTTTCCTATCATCTTAATTAGAATAACAATCAACATCTCAATCGCGAACATCGTCATTAGTTATTTCATTACTTTGCAGAAATACGTCGTCCGAAATTCATAAACGTTCCAAATTGCTTGATATAATTATCATTAACGCCGATCAATAGCGTTCATTACTGAGGGAAAGTAGCTTCCTTACGCTATAATGTGTAATTAGATTACGGATACTCTATCTTCAATAAAAAAGTAACATGAATGCCTTATTGGTTCTTACATTTCATAAAATGAAAGAAATAATGTAGTCATTTTTTCTACATGGTTATTTTAGGACACCTAAAATTATTTACTTATGGCATTTAATGTTCTGTTATAATATTGAATAACTTTCTTTGCGTTCCTGCATATTGATTGAATACGTATATCACAAGAAAATTTTATGGTTTATCGTTGATTTTTACATACAAGTAAAAGAAAAGGAAGCAAACATGAAAGCATTATCGTTTTCAACATATCCTATTTTTTACCTTTTTACTTTCTTTCTTACACCTAGAATAAGTAATAATAACCTAAGTGGTGTAATTATCATCAATAATGTACATTTTTTATCATTGACATATCATACAGTTGACAAGGTACCACCAAGAAATGCAGAACTGATTAATAGTTGAAACAAATATGGTTTTGTCTTGATATTTTTGCACAGATCAGTTTTAGTTGAGCTATTTAAGCAACACAAACGAAATAATTATTATTTAATGCGGTAGTAAATTATGACTGTGATGATATGACGAAAGAATGAGTTTAGAGAATATGTGTATTTAAAAACACCTGCCTTTTTTAAAAGTTATATAAAACAATTACTTTTTTGCACTCGCGTATCAAAACATGTCATTTCGCGGTTGTGTTTGCATGTGGGTAATTGACTTTCCCACACAAGTGCGGGAAATAAAAATTGCATTAAAGAAATAAATCATTATTACAGTAATAAACTATAATTATGAAAGTGTCCATTTCAACTAAATTTGGTGTAGTACAACTTGAAAATTTCATAAAACTTATTAAAAGCTATCTATTACATCTATTACATACCTCTGTTATTAATTGCTTATTCTTACTATTCTTAACGTAAAAGATAATGTATGTTTTGTACGTGCCTATAATCTTCTGTATATATGATAATAAATATTATACTATAGTCTCTATCCTATCAATTTTTACCTTATAGTATAGTATAATGTAATAACCAGGACAAATTAATAAATGAAGTACCTAAGGATAATAAGAAAGGTAAATGCAACATAAATTTATTTATTTATATCTGCCTTAATCACTTTTAGGGTTAACATTGCCGTAAACATTAATGTTAATTGAACAGCGATTACACTGCCAAGCCGCAAAATCTCCACCATGATTTGCTAACATCGTAGCTGAACTTCTACGAAAGCAGTATCTGTATATCATAATGGACTATCTAATTTTAAAAATTCGGTAATTTTACCATTGCGATGAGTTAAAAAATAAGGTGTGGCCACCACACGACTTTCTTATAATTATGAGCGTTTCAAATTATAGAATTTTAAAAATTTTTATTAATATAAAAATGAGGTGTGGCCACCACACGACTTTCTTATACGTATGAAAGTGTTACTTCCGGTCCGAATTTTGAAATTTCATTTATACAAAAAATATTCCAAATCCAACTCTAAATACTTTTGTACTCTTCATAAATATATATAGAATGCATAATTTACGACATATTTGCAAAAAATCGCTATTCGGTAAGAGTAAAAGTGGTACTTCCGGTCTGAATTTTGAAATTTTTTTTATACAAAAGATATTTAAAAGTGTGTTCTAAATACTTTTATACTCTTAATGTACTTGCCTAGAAAGCATGACTTGCGAGATATTCGCAAAAAACTGATTTTCGATAAGAGTAAAAGACCTACTTCCGGTAGGAATTTCGAAAAACTTTATTAAAACAATTTTTCTCAAATTTAATTTTGAGTACATTTGAATTCCTTATAAATTTGTTTAAACTTAGTAATTGACGAAATATTTGCAAAATTCGATTTTTTCACTGAAGTAAACTACTACTTCCGGTCTGCCGATTTTGCTCAAAATCTAATCAGTTCTCAAGAGGGAGATTATATTCGTAAATACAAAATTTGGAATTGATATCTACAGCGGTTTGACCGCTATCGTGGTCACACACAGACACACACACAGACACACAGACACACAGACATTTTTTAAAAACCACTTTTTTGGTATCAGGGGACCTCAAAACGTGGACATCTGCAAAAATCTCGAGGTCGAAAATTTTCATCATCACAATACTTCCTTATACTACGTATAAGAAAGTAAAAATTATTCAAAATCTTATATAAGTACTTCTATGCTCTTAATAAATCTCTATAGAATGTATACTTTGCGATATATTCGAAAGAAAGTGCTACTCGCTAAGAGTAAAAGTATTACTTCCACTCCGTATTTTGAAAGTTCATTTATACAAAAAATATTCCAAATCCAAGTCTAAATACTTTTGTACTCTTGATAAATATATATATAGAATGCACAATTTGCGATATTTTACAAAAAAATCGCTATTCGATAAGAGTAAAAGTGCTACTTCCGGTTCGAATTTTGAAATTTTTTTATACAAAAATTATTGAAAATTAAGTTCTAAATACTTTTATACTCGTAACTTACCTGTCTACAAAGCATGCTTGCGAAATATTTGCAAAAAACTGATTTTCAATAAGAGTAAAAGACCTACTTCCGGTAGGAATTTCGAAAAACTTTCATAATAAAATTCTCCTCAAATTTAATTTTGAGTACATATGAATTCTTTATAAATTTGTTTAAACTTAGTAGTTGACAAAATATTGGCAAAATTCGATTTTTTCACTGAAGTAAACTACTACTTCCGGTCTGCCGATTTTATTGAAAACCTAATCAGATCTCAAGAGGGAGATTATACACGTAAAGATAAAATTTGGAACTGATAGATGTAGCGGTTGGACCGCTATCGTGGTCACACACACACACACAGAGAGAGAGAGACATTTTTTTAAAAAGCACTTTTTCGGTATCAGGGGACTTCAAAACGTGGACATCTGCAGAAATCTCGAGGACGAAAATTTTCATCATCACAATACTTCCTTATACTACGTATAAGAAAGTAAAAAGCTTTTTGATTCTGTGTAACATGCAACCGTAAATTTGTGTACTTAAAAAGTAACGAAACTCAAAATCATTTTTAATTATCACAAATTTTCTTGTAATATATACCTTTGTTGCAGGTATAGTTACAAATACGATGTTATTTTTATTAAAGTCAATATCATTACTTTAAATATTAAAAAGTTCTTCTGTACGACGTGCTCCGCTACTCCTATTAACACACTTGAAATTTGTTGTTATTATATAAAACTTAATAAATGAGAAATCAGTATACAGGCTGTCCCAGATAGTGTGCTCACCATTGGGATCTCGTAAACGGTAAGAGATAGAGAGTTGGTTAAATGAGACAAAATGTATGTGACACCTGGGTTTACTTTTTTTTATAAAAAAACTTTTAAAATAATGAGCGATACGTGCGCTATAGGGGAAAAACTAAAAATCGGCAATTTTAATTTCGTCGTTTAACTTATTTCATGTAAAAGATACCGAAATACTATTTTGACATTATGAAGGTACTTTTTTACGCAGAATTCAAATTTGGTATTGCAACCTCTGAAGCTTTTATACGTTTCGAGATTTTTATACAAACTTTCTTATTTTAAATACAAATCGTAAGCGGCTTTGACTGTATCAAAAAGAGCATAATTTACTGATTTCAATGATGTATAACACTTTGGGTTTATTTGTAGAAATAACAAAGTTACAAGAATAATTAGCATATTTTTTTGTTTTATACTTACCTATTCCTGGAAACAAAATACAAAAATGACTGAAAAGTAAATAAAACACTAACTTCACATACCTAACTATTTATTTACTACTAGTAAATAGATAAATTACATTAAATGCTCAAAAAGTCCTCCATTGTTATTGATACATAACTGAGCTCTTCTTAGTGTAGAATTAATCACTTTTTCTAAAATACGTCCATTTATCCGATGAAACTCTCTTAAAACACAAGCTTGCAGTTCCTCCACATTATTAAATTGTGTTTTATACACCTTATTTTTTATGTAACCCCAAAGGAAAAAATCCATTGCGGTTAAGTCTGGGGAACGTGCAGGCCATGAAATGGGTCCTCGATTACCAATCCACCGATTACCAAATCTATTATTTAGGTAATTCGTAATAATGTGAGCATTATGTGCTGGTGCCCCATCCTGTTGGAAATACATATTCGCAGTTAGATTAAGCGGAATATCGTCTAGAAGATCTTCTATTTCACCTTGAAGTAAGTTCAAATAGCGTTCACTCGTTAAATTGTTATTGAAGATAATAGGTCCAACTATTCTTCTGCCGATAATACCGCACCACACATTGAACCCAAAACGTTCTTGATGTCGAGCTTCATGTAGAGCATGGGGATTTTATGTCCCCCAATAGTGAATATTATTTCTGTTAAATAACCCATTGTTCGTAAATCGAGATTCATCTGACCACAACACATTAAACAGAAATGTAACATTGTTGTTATTCTGATTAATGTACCAATGACAGAAACGAGTCCGCCTCTCTGCGTCTCCTGGTTGGAGTCCTTGGCTAATGTGGACTTTGTAAGGATGATATCGATGCTTTTTTAATATTCTATGGGCTGATGTTCTAGGGATTCCGGTGTTGTTTTCTATTTCTCTTGTGGAAACTTTTGGATTTTCACGCACCTGATTTAATACAATAACTTGGGTTTCCTCATCTAATCTTTTTCTATTTCTTTTCGGTTTACTAAAGGCACCGTATGTTTTTAGATTTACTTCTAATCTTCGAAATAAAGTATCGTGTGGTTGCCGTCGATCTGGGTACAACTCCAAATAATGATTAGCTGCATTCCTTGAATTTTTGTGAGCCAATATGTAACTTTGAAGCATATCATATTTCTCTTCATTATTAAATTTCTCCATAACGTGAACAACAATAAACAAGTAATAAAACGAACCAAAACAACAAATGCGGTGATTTTTAAATAAACGAACAAAATAGCAGACTAAATAACACAAAAATAAACGGATACGTAACTTGCTTGTAAATAAATTTGACAGATACTACTTATTGTCTTAATAATTCAATGCTGCCTCTGATGTATAGCCTATGCATTCATCAGGATACCAAAAATTGCACAAATATCATTATAACTTTGTTATTTCTACAAATAAACCCAAAGTGTTATACATCATTGAAATCAGCAAATTATGCTCTTTTTGATACACTCAAAGCCGCCTACGATTTGTATTTAAAATAAGAAAGTTTGTATAACAATCTCGAAACGTATAAAAGCTTCAGAGGTTGCAATACCAAATTTGAATTCTGCGTAAAAAAGTACCTTCATAATGTCAAAATAGTATTTCGGTATCTTTTACATGAAATAAGTTAAACGACGAAATTAAAATCGCCGATTTTTAGTTTTTCCCCTATAGCGCACGTATCATTCATTTTTTTAAAAGTTTTTTTGCTTAAAAAATAAACCCAGGTGTCACGTACATTTTGTCTCATTTAACCAACTCTCTATCTCTTACCGTTCACGAGATCCCAATGGTGAGCACACTATCTGGGACAGCCTGTATATACCTTCATTAAGAGCACTAGTGAATCCGGAGCTTCTTCGATAAATTTATTTACTTCCTCATCGGAGAAAACCTTTAATTTTTTGCTTGTAAATGTTCTGTTTGTCTTTTAATAAATGCTATACGTTAACTTTGTACCTTTCTTTCGACATAGCTGGTAGCAAATTATTTATTAATCTCTCTTTCTACTATTTGCAACACCCCCTATTTCAGGAGGCGTATAAGCCAAAAAATCTTCATCGCTTGACATTCTTCTATTCACTTAATAACAAAATATTTCAAGATTACTTCTTATTTGCTAAGAAGACAATAAATTGTAAACTTGTCAAATTTGAATTTTGAATTTTTGAATTGTTTCCACCTCCCAAATATTACTCCGCCAAGAAAATAGTACCTACGCGAATCTAGTATTTACTAAGTAAGTTTCGTCTTTGCAAAAGTATATGCAGAAATATTTTGCAGAAATATGTTAAAATACGTAGGTATACAGATTATTTAATACACCTTATCATAATACACCTGACAGCAATGCCTGTCAGTTCGGAGTCATTCTTTTTTGCATTACTCCACAACAAAATAGTACCGATATATGTTATATTAATAAAATTATTAAAAATTTTCTCGTTACAGAAAATATTGCCCAAACTTCGTGCGTGAAACATTTCCCGAATTCGTGTCATTATTGCGCTCGCCATCGTCTTGGGCTTTCAACTGGCCATTCGCGAAATATGTTTTCCCACACTTGGTTCGTAAATAATTCTTAATGGTTTAGGCAGCTGTCAGTGAACTGAAACAGTGAAACAGTATCGAAATTAAACCGTTTCGGTAATATAGATATTATCTTTCTCAATTAATTAAAACATTAATATTATTAAATATTAACATACTTTTAATAAGTCCGTAAAATACATTTGACAAATATTTTATTGTAAATATTTGCCGCCAACATATTGGTCAAATATATTTTAAAGCTTTATTAGTAGTGCATTAATAAGATAATATCTATATTATCGAAATGTTGTTTTAATTTATCTATTGTTCGAGTTCATAGACAACCGCTATATATACATAATAACCTCTATCATAAATTTGTCAAAAATTAAATGTGAGAAATGTTTACTTAAACAGCATAATGTAAGTTTTACTTTCACTAGTGATCTGTGGAATTAAAAAACAGAGTATAAGTATTTAGAGTATATACCATAATAGCAATATTTTAACCGTGGTTGTGTTTATGCGTTATTAAGTACTTGTCTGAAAATGGTACAAATTAAGGGTGCGATTCTGTGCGACTATCGGAAAGCGTGCCGTTATCGCAAGCAACGATAAATATGTCAGCAATGCAACTTAGCAACCAAAACGACAATTTGCGATTTTGTACATAACCTTTATGTTTAATATGCAAACAGACATATACAAGGTGATATAATAAAAACAGTATGTTTATTTATATCAAGTATATCGACATCCAACAAAAATTTTTTTTTAATTGTGTAATTTTTTTTTAAAAAAGTCAACGTTTTTATATTAGATAGTACACATTATGTTCAGGAACAGACGTGCAAAAATAAAGACATATGGTTTAAACAGTGGCGTAACTATACCCCCGCATGCCCGCGAGGTGCGGGGGGCCCGAGCCCAGATGTACCTATTTGTAGGATACACCAACGTAATAATTGGTTAGGTTGAGCTGGATGTTGCGGGGGGGGGGGCAAAATTTGTAGTTACGCCACTGGGTTTAAAGGTTGAGTGTGTGTTATGCTTGTTCGCTTTATGTAAACACTTTCATTAGGGATAAAAAAATACTTACACAGCTACTTCTTTAGATATCCGATTACAAAATAATAAATGAAACACTTCATCTTTTAATAGCGCCTCAATATGTTTGGTTGTTCGTTTGTGTACAATTACAGCAAATATCCAAAATTCTCACCATTTCCTTGAATACATACTCTGGCGCGTCGTATAAGTGACTGACGCACACTTTGAAACAAATTGCGTTCACGTACACGATCTGTTTCCACAATGACACGTTCACGCAATTCGTCAATATCGTCCTATAGACTCGTCAATTCGTCCAGTATCTCTTAATCGTTGAACTAATTGTACAAAGGTAGCTCTCGCGGGCAATTGTCTGTTTGGAAATTGTTCCACATATCGCCGCCACCGAGCTTTTGCAGCATTTGTTCGCACTCACCATACATTAACACCATATCTACTAATTTATTATTATAGTAAGACATACTCTTGAAAGGACACAATACAAAAAAATTAAAGAAATAATACAATATTCGCCAGGTACAACTTCAGTGGTCCATACAAATACGAACAAATATCGTAATATGATACACTGGTTTAAATAAGCAAGACTTACGTAGAAGGCACACACATACACACTTACACTATGTGTAGGTACCGACCGTTTTGACACTATTTTCCATAATTTTCTTCTTTTTTTTCCGCTTATTTGTAAACTTTTTCTACGCGAATTTTTTGTAATACATTCTACATTTTGGGAAATTTATACCCTCCAAATTATGCAACCGAGTGATCAAACACCCGGTATATCATCTCTTAAATATATAACAAAATATTTTAATTTAAAATTTTAACAAACAAGAAAATTGTTTGAAATATAATTTAGCGATTGCTAACATATGTATTTTTTTAAAAGAAAATATACGGATTTTTTTAATGTCAAGATAGCAGTAAATTTCAGCAAGAACTGCTACTATTAAGAGAGTTTAAAATGATGTAGTATCACAGTAGTGTATAGTGAATTTGCAGACAAATGTCTTTTTAGGCACATCTGTAGATGATGAAATGTGATTTTTCTGTGACGCCAAAAAGAACAGTTATTCCTATAAAGTGTACATTGTTTTTCTTACCAAAGAGTACCTAAACACAAACCAATACATAGACTCAGCGGACAATATCCATAGAACATAAAGCATGTGAAATTTACAGGATCTAAATGTTCAAAAATATCTATCATAGTATCGTGTTCACAATTTAAAGTTTAATTTTTCAACAAATTTTCTATTGATAAAACTACATAAAATTAAAAGCATGTTAAACCTTATATTATGTTGAAGAAGATTTTATCAATATGTAACATATTGAACGATTAATTTTTCAGGCCCCAAAACCGTAACATCATGTTCTAATAGCATTGGGCAAAGTATACGAATGGTTAAAGTGTATAGATTACATTGTATTTAGAAAATTGACCAATCCTGTGATGTATGGTTGCATTTGGTTTCAATATTGTTGTTCGTCCCAAATCATTTGGATTTTACTAGTCGTAGGAATGTATTGTCTGACTAGGAAAGGGCTTACACAATAACATATTTGATATCGAGTACACCAAATCATTCGATATTATTCAAGGATTTGGGAGCCACTGAAGTTAAAGTAATTGAAAGTTCTGTTTATTTGCAGTTTCAACAGGAGAGTAATATTCAGTAGGCTGAAATTTAAACTTTTTCAAAGAACAATAAGGATGTGAAAAATTATTGTTTAATGGTCTAATAAATGTACCAGTATGTATTATAGAATAATGAAGACATTGGACTTGGATAATTATATTAATACTAGATATGAATTACATGTTTACTTTTAAATCTTAACTAGAATATGTGAACTTTGAATAATACTAACATTTGTATAAATATTAAAAATAATAGTTATTTATTATACAAGGGAAAAAAGTATTAGATTTTAGCTCGAGTTAAGGTTTATATAAATTACCGAGAGCTAAAATATAATTTTTTTCCAGTGTATAATACACTATTTTTTTCTGTGATGGGAAAAACGACGATTTAATATTGAAAAAAACACGTAAATACTATATATTAAAGTCAGAAAATCAATCGATGTGACATTTCAAGTGACATTACACCTGCGTTGCTAACGGAAACCTGTAAAATAATCAAATATCTGTCAATTTAAGCGGACAAAAAGTAAGCACTTTTTTCCCCGGAAAAAAAGTACTTACTTTTTGCCCGGGTTGAAAAATTGACATTTTATTACCTGTCAAGAAGGATAAAGTGTCAACTTTTTTTCCCGTCACAGAAAATAACACATTTTATTGCCAAATATATTTTTTTTATTAACACAATTATACGAGTATATTATAATGGTAAAATAAAAGAAAAGTAATTACAGTAGGTATCAGGAATATAAATAATACTTAGAAAAGAAATATATATATGCAAATAAATGAAAGACTATAAGCAAAAGTATTTACATTAAATTACAGTAAAGATTTTAGCTCGAGGTAAGGTTTATATAAATTACCGAGAGCTAAAATATAATTTTTTTCCAGTGTATAATACACAATTTTTTTCTGTGATGGGAAAACGACGATTTAATATTGAAAAAAACACGTAAATACTATATATTAAAGTCAGAAAATCAATCGATGTGACATTTCAAGTGACATTACACCTGCGTTGCTAATGGAAACCTGTAAAATAATCAAATATCTGTCAATTTAAGCGGGCAAAAATTGACATTTTATTGCCTGTCAGGAAGGATAAAGTGTCAACTTTTTTTCCCGTCACAGAAAATAACACATTTTTTGCACGACCCTTGCATAATAGGCACGTTCACTCCCTTAAATGAGGGAGTGAAGTGACTCTTTTACTCCCTTGGTATAAAAAACATAGCCAACTCAATTTATGAATTTAATCGTTTATTTAATATTAATATTGACATTAATGTTAGTACCACCATGATTTTTGCGTTCGACAACTGGAAACGTCATGTTGACAATTTTTAAAAAAAGTTAGATTTCTTCAATTAAAATCGTTTGGGTCGTGCAAAAAATAGTATATACACCTCGGGAGTGAATGAATTTCTCCTCGGTGCTTTGTAAAGCCCTCGGGCTTCGCCCTCGGGCTACAAACTGCACCTCGGAAAAAAACATCATTTCACTCCCTAGGTGTATAATATACTATTATTGCCAAATATATTTTTTTTATTAACACAATTATACGAGTATATTATAATGGTAAAATTAAAGAAAAGCAATTACAGTAGGTATCAGGAATATAAATAATACTTAGAAAAGAAATATATATGCAAATAAATGAAAGACTATAAGCAAAAGTATTTACATTAAATTACATTAAATTCTAGCAAAGGCATATTTCATTTTAAAGTATTCATCGATGGACGATAATTATTTTCTCATTATTTTATACCTATCTATATTGTGAGACTAAAGTGTGGCAAATTTCTTGAATATCTCACGTGTATATTTTGTTTACCTACTACTATTTAAATTTATATAGTAAATTTAATATTTTACAGTCTACGGATTTTCAATATAATCTAAGATTTTGCAATAAATCTTTTACATAAGTTTTGTTGTACATATCCTACTTCTAACAAGTATATTCACAATTTAAACTTTCATCCACAGTAAAAATGCAATTGCATGCTTTCAATCTCTGTGTGATGCATCACATTCTTCCAATTTCCAAATAGTTATTTTTCTGGTTTTGAACTAAAAGAAATACATAATAAAATATAGAATTCACAATTTTACTTGTAATATGTTGTTCATCATTGCCTTATACATATAATTGAAAATTATTCTTTTATGCCATGATATACAATATACAACCTCTGTAAATTATACTAGATGACTTTACAGGATGGTACAATAATGTGCGGAATCTGGAGCGACACCAATAACTACTTTACAAAATAGCATTTGTCATTTATATAATATTGCGCACAGATGTCAGTTCAATATTAAGCATGCACAATAAAGTCATATCCATATTTGCAAACAATAACAATAATAATTATAAAATATAACCTACAAATTTTTTTATTTACGCTCTTCATGACAATTCTACGTCATTGACCGTAAAATTTCCCAAAATCGTCATCGAAACGTCATCTCGTTGCTAGGTACCGTAAGCTTCCGATAACCGAAGCTTACGAGAGGCGCTCAGAATCGCACCATAAGTTGTACAATCATCATTTTTAGCCGGTTGTTTACCTTTAATAGCAGTATTATTACATATTTTTGTCATTTGATAGTGTTGGCAAAATAATTTGTTAATTCGAAGGAAAAAAGCAGTTAAATTAACGTAATGCCAAGTTCGTAAAAGGACTATTCAGGCTGGCGGGTACAGATCTTCCTACAGAAGGTGGAGGCGTTACGAGTTGCCTCACCACGTACGTCTTTAATCCGGTGGACACGTGCACGGGTACGCCAAGTCCGGAAAAGTTACTCCTTAAGACACCCAATTATGAACTTAAACGTTTTGCAACGCTCGATAGTGATCAAAATGCTTCCGAATCCCTCGTGTCGCCACAAAGTGTCGCGTACGACCGCAAATCGCTCGGTCACTGCAACTACATGGCCGAGTACGATCTAAATCTGAAGGTCTGTGATTTCGGTGAGGAACACAAGAAGTGTTGCGTTGGAGGACATTACGGGCCCGAATTAGCTTACGGACATCTCTACACGATTAGCGGTGTTAATGGCAAAGAAGAAAGAACATATGATGAACCGTATGCTGGCGATCTGCCGAGAAGGTCGTGGTTGTGTTGTCCGGGTTCGCAACATCATGCCGAAGGTGACCAACCACCTCTACTGGCGAGTACGAATACTCCCTCTACGCCAGGAGATGCGATCACTAAAGGTCCCATACACGGATTATGTCCTGGAGGATGTGTATGTATACTTCAGCAATATTTAAACTTATTTTCTCGGAAGGATCTCTGGCGCGTCACTCAAAACATGTGATTTATTGAGTAATTCGCTACAGATCGTTCTGGATTAAAATTGAAAATATATTTCTGTTGTTAATGGCATGATCAAAATGTCTTTAAAATACATTTGCAAATTATAAAAGGCTAAACTATTATTTCAATAATACACAGTGTGTAAAGCGACGTGTTTCCTAAAGGGAAAAATATTTTAATATGAGTTTTAGGAGAAAAACTTATTCTTTATAAAAAAATTTGATTTAAGCGAAACCCCCTTTGGTAATTAAAAAAAAAACAGTAATTATTTAAGATAAGATAAAAAAAAACTAAAAATTATGTCGCGTTTTTGATTTTAAATGACTAAATATAAGTCCGAATGTGACATCAGTATCGCATTACCCATGTATTAGTCATTCACTAACAGATGATGTATTAACTTTTTTGCCGGACTTGTGTAAATACCATCTTTCTCGAAGTAAATAACATGTATTTAATATTTCATTTTACTAAATATTCACGACCGTATGATTTATATATATTGACATATTGCAAATAAGTTTCAATAAATCTAAGGATAAGTTCAAAATAAGAATTATAGTTGCTTTTGTATACAATAAATATTTTATGATTTTTCTTGTAAATATATATCTATCAAATTTGTATAATTTAAAATCTATTTTATATGTCAATTAGAGGGTTAACATTGTAAATATCTCGTTTTCTCTTAATGCTAGAAGGTAATATATAAAAAATGTTAAAGAATAAATGATGCTAAAACATACCGAACCATAGTTTTTTCTCCATAAACCGATCTACCCATATTTGAGCATTTACTGTTGATAAAATTCACATTCACCAAACACAACACTCGATGTTATTATTACACGTATTGTTTTAAGTTCAATATCTAATTAACTGTCAAAAATAGATAGTGAAGGTGGACGAATACCAATTGTAGTTTTAATAGACGACAATACCACTCTGATGTTAAATATCCCTAGTATATACGATACGTTTAGCTGTCCGTTGTTGAGTGTAGATGGAAGCACATAATTTTATGTTTTTTATCTTATCTTAAATGTTTACTGGTTTTTGTTTACCAAAAGGGGTTTCAATACAATGAAATTTTTTTATAAACTCATACTAAAATGTTTTTCCCCATGAGAAACTACATCACTTTACACACTGTATATGGTATAGTGTTATTCTTGATTGGTTGATTAGGTTACATTATTCTAAATAATTCGTTTATAATTTTAAAAGTTAACGAAAAAATTATTGTTTAATACTGCTATTAAAACTATGTCAAGATTAATTATTGGTAATACCTTAGTTTTAAGAGCTAAACATAAAATAAATAGAATAAGTAGTAATATTAACTTCAATTTTATTTCAGTACTTCTATAAGTAGAATACATTATCAAAATATATTTCTCTATATAATATACAATAAATTTATATTTTCGTCGTTTCTAAAATAGTGAAGCAAAAAGCAAACAAAACGCCCTTAGAATAAATTTAAACTAAAATAATAACATATATTTGTGGCAAAGTTGCTGTCTTTAGTACAAACTCTAAAAATAAAAGAAAAAATGTTAAACATAGCGTTTGTAGCTAAACTGTAACTATTACACAGCGTAAGTACGCACTTAAGGCGATTTATTATCACTACAAATTGACACCGACAAAATTAGCGCTAATCATTGATTAAGAAAGTCATTCCAAAACATTTTAACCGGTATTTCAAGTACGTCTTAACATATTGAAAAGTGATTACGATTATTACTTACATATACGCATAACGTAGGACATTTGAGTTTTTGTTTTATTGACAATGCAAATGTTTTCATGTGCATTTGTTTGCTTTTTTGGATTTGATTAATAATTATTTTCATTAGTGATTTAGTAATTGTATCGCTTCTTCTATAAATGAAATGAATAGTATAATTAAAATTAAAAATAACATACAAACGACATGATACCGATGTATCTGTAAAATACAAGCTGTTAAATATGGAAACATTGAAAATAGTTTCTATATAGCTTCATGTCTAATTTGTAAGTAGTGTCATAGGGATGTATCTAACTGACTAATTGAACTAAATATAGGTAAAGTTATGCTTTTTCTTGGCAGTCAAAGGAGGCATTATTAATAATAATATTCAAATATTAATTAAATTAAATGTACATTTCCATTTAATATATTTTCTAATAACTTTTTACATATAAACTCTTGTTTAAGTACATTTGTACCGGGTGGCCAACTAAGAATGGCCGCCGGCTATATCTCAGAAACCACTAATCATATTGCTTCCGGGTAAAAAAATGTCAAGTGAAAGTGCCCCAGAGAAAATGCTGGAAATTATTTTGGAGTTTGTAAAATGTTCGCAAGGAGGCGTAACAGTCAGGATCAATGTTAAAATTTAGAATTTCTTCATATTTTTACAAATTGAGAGGTATTGAAAAGTTTTAAATTTTATTCCTTACACATTCTTTAATACTTTTAGTCTTGCACATTTTTTACTATCTAGTGAAATAAGGTGGTGGGGGCAGTTCGAATGTTTCCTTAAATAAACTAGGATTATTCCCGGTTAGCCTAACCGATTTGAACAAGTTTGGTCTCATTTAAAAGAGCGTTATTTGCTCTACAAACTGACCTTGTGCTGATTTTTGTATCTCGGACTTTTGCCGTCACTGGTAGATGGCGCTAACTGAAATGTAAGCAAATATTAGACATCTTTTCAAAAAAGCTAAATTCAATGATAGTTTCTTTTTAAATGAGCTAATAAAGAATTAAAGCCTCAACATTTCGGTAAAAAAAACAAGTTTTTATGTTTTTTCGAAGACGAGATATTGACAGCATTAGATAAAAATGCACGAATTCTCTTGTTTTAATTGTATTTTTAATTGGATCTATATAACAAATTCTATTTTTTGTTTGTCTTCTTCAGTAAAATTCTAACACGCAGACCAAATAATAGAATTTCACAAAAGGGGAAGAAATTTAAATGGCTTCCCTGTAATACCGATACAAAATATATAAATATATTAAATGAAAAAAGGTATACCATTTCGTTAGTTCCTATTTAAGAAACCAAAATTACCTGAATGTAATTTTATGCTAAACGTTCGAAAAAAATTTATTTAAAATGTTCATATACTATGATTTACTATACATACTAATACTACCAGAATAAAACTAATATTAAACACTAAAATAACTACAATTACATAACTATAAAGATTGGTTTGTAAAAATATGATAAAGAAAATTATAGCAGGAGTACGAAACATATCGGAGGCGGAAATCGAAACTTCTGTTTTATCCACACTGCAAAGGTTGCAGGCTTGCATTAAAAATGATGCGCAGCATTTTGAACAATTAGGTCGTCATTAAAAATTTTAAAAATGAATAATTACTACTAACAACAATATTTTCAAAAGCTAAATAAAGTTCATTTTAATTCGCATTTTTTCACTTCAAGAATTTTATACTAAATTTGATGTACGCAATTTGTATAAACATACATACGTATATGCAAAATGTGTTTAATCAACTAAAACTACCGAATTTTGTTAAACAAATTTCTGCATACACACGCAAAGTGCCGCACCTATCATACCTCCATAAACAAGCTCACACTCTTGTTTGTGACATTAATTCATACAGGTAAGGTAATTTCGTAACTGTAGTAGTAAGATTATATTTGTACTTCCATTACACGTTTTACTTTTTTTTTATAAAAATGTTTGTGTATCCATAGGTTGGTTTAGTTAATGAGTACTAATTAAATATTCATTATTATAAAGTGTTATTTAAATTGTAAAAACTACACATACACATTTATACGCATTTATAGAATTCATTTAATTATGAAGGAAATTAGATGTGCAATGATGTTGAAGAATGGATAGCCTAGATATCGGCCATAGTAACAATATGATAGGTAAAGAAGTCAATAAATAATTTTTGATGGATTAGGTTGAAATCTAAAATTATTTTTATAAATTTGATATTGAATTTATAATAAGTATATCGTTAAATATGTTGTATATAGTAATAATATAAAAGCATCAAGTTCGATATTATATGGAAATTTAAAACAAAATAGAAAGGGTGCCAACTACGAAGTAAATATAATTGTAAAGTAATTATGAATATGTTACACTTACTGCATATAAGCTCATCTAAATTTTGTATCTATATATATTGTCTATTTACGTTTTAAAAAAATAAAACGACAATTGTGGCGCCCAACTTGGCATTATTTTTGAATTTTGATCCTAGTTGTTAATGACATTAAGAAGTGCTTGTGAAAATGTGGAATACCAATGTGATATAGAAATTATATTCCATTATTACAAGTATTAGATAATATAAGGGCTGTGATAGAAATACCGCAAAAGTGTGGTACAAGAATAATTCACACAATCTTCAGATAAAATTAAGTTGAGTATACATGAAAGGTTATTTAACATAGACATTAAATTATCTAATAAATGTTTTCATAATACAGTATCACAGATAATGATAAAATTTATGATGAAACTGTCGATACTTTCAAATTAAAAAAAATATTGCCAAGGCAGTAATCCTGTAGAATATGTGAAAAATATAAGAAAAAATATTTCAAATCTATCAAATATGAATGGTTATACGTTAGAGTAGTTTTCTATTATACGAGGGTTGTTTTCTTTCCGCTGAACCTGGTGAACTAAAACAGAATTTATTTTCAAACAAAGTTTTGAAAATTACAGACTTGAAGTGGCGACCATTGTTTTCGATACACATTCGAAGGTGATTTTTGAACGTTTCCGTTACTCGAGCAGTCATTTGAGGCGATATTCCTGCAATTTCTTGACGTATTGCTGCTTTTAATTCATCAATGGTTCGGGGATGGTGTTCAAAGACCTTCGCTTTCAGGTAGCCCCAAGGGAAAAAGTCGCATGGGGCAAGATCGGGTGAACGCGCAGGCCACCCAACGTCTCCACGTAATGAGATTACGTGTCCTGGAAACATCTCCCTTAAAACGTTCATGGACCTTCTAGCCGTATGAGCCGTAGCTCCATCCTGTTGGAACCACACATTCGCATAGTTAAGTTCTCTAAGTCTTGGATCCAAAAAATTACGTAGCATGTCGATATACCGATCGGCGGTTACAGTAACCGTAACGCCTCCCTCTTCAAAAAAAATAGGGACCCCAAACGCCAAATGACCCAACAGCACACCAAACAGTAACGTGTGGGCTGTGAAGTGGCCTTTCATGGAGCTGCTGCGGATTTTCTCGTGCCCAGTAACGAAAATTTTGCTTGTTCACACAGCCGGATAAATGGAAATGGGCTTCGTCACTGGTTATTAAAAGCCCATTTTGTGGGATGTTTTGAAGAATATCGGTGCAACATGCTCTACGATTTTCCCAGTCACGTTCACTCAGCTCTTGTGCGATCATCATTTTGTATGGGTGGAAGTGTAGGTCTGCGTGTAATATTCTTCGCAGCGAACGATCTGATAAACGCAAAGCAGCGGCATGTTTAGCAGCTGAACGAATAGGAGATCGTTCCACAGCTTCTCCAATAGCTGCAACATTTGCAGGTGTCCGAACACTTCTGGGTCTACCGGTTGGTTTTCTTTTTAAGGCTGAACCTGTGGCTCTAAAATTCGAAACCCAAAGCAGTATAGTTTTGCGATCTGGAACCGGTGCATGTCTACCCAGTGCGAAGTGAGTACGAAAAGTTCGTTGCGTTGTAATCACAGATTCATTTTTCAAAAATGTTTCGATAATGACAGCACGATGTTCGCCCGTCCAAATCATGATGACAACTAAAATGGCAAGGCATGTGCTACCAACTGAAAACACTAAGCTCCCCATCGCTTCAGTGGCGCAGGCACAGTGCCGGTGCAAAATGTGGGAGATTATTCTGCCGGACAGTGTGAGCCCGAGCGTTATCTTCATTCAAGATGATCCTTCCTCTTGGACGTTTTTCGCGAACATTTTGGAGAACCTGAGGCAAACTGTAGTGTACCATTCTGAATTAGCAGTTCGTCTATCCTCCAGTCCTACAGTGGAAACATGCCCAGTAATTCCAAAAAATGTAGTAACCATAATCTTGTTTCGCCTTTTTGTACGAACAACTTGTTGGAGCCGAGTCATTCACAAAGACCCAAATTGTCGATTGATTTTTTTTTCGGGATCATAGCAGTATACCCACCATCACCTGTTATGGTGTTGCACACCAAATGAGACGATTCACGGTTAAAGCGATCTAGTGTAGATCTGCACCATCTCGCGCGTTCTTCTTTTTGAATTGAAGTCAGGTTGTGGGGAATCCACCGAGAACAAAGCTCACGGACTTTCAAATGTTTGTATAAAATAATGTTAATTGTTTTCACACCATTTTTTAAAGATGCTTGAATGCTTCTGAAAGTAGTGTGCCCGTTTTCTACAATCATGTTCCCAATAAGAGCAATATTTTTTTCTGTAACAGCCGTTTTTGGCTTAGGTGCTCGAAAACCATCATTCAAGGAAAGTCGACCGCGTTGAAATTCATTGTACCACCGCTTTACGGTAGCGAAGCAACACGGCTTGTCACCAAACAATCGATTGATTTCCTCAAAACATTCTATACCGCTTACAAATCACCTCTCGATAATGTTCCTTTTTCAGTTGCATGATCTATTGACGACAGGAGTACTTTAAACTCATGTAACTTAGAAACAATGAGGTATATTTTACAAATGTAAATGTCATCGCCTACTAACTGGATAGGCTCAGCGGAAATAGAACATCCCCCGTATATGGAACGTTTTCTTTATTTGATTAATTTAAACAGTATTTTTAAACAAATTCTGGTCCGAGCAAAATTAGGATGTGTTTATATGTATAATGGTAAATATAATCTAAAATATAGTATTTCTCAGGAAAAGTAGTTTACAAAGAAGTTTTACTTAGCACAGCATTTAATACCTAAAATCTATGAAAAACTGATAATTAGAGTCAGTGTTAGTGATACTCAAAATAAGTCAGCAATAACTCTAAATGATTTAAAAGAATAATGTGTTTTGAAGAAAATACATTTATTAGAACGTATTTTAAAAGTAGAATTGAACAAAAAACAAATTGAAATAGATACATCACAGACTGAGATAGAATTTTTTAAAGTAGGTCAATTTTCTCAACTTGAAAAAGAATATAATTTAAAACCAGCTCAAACTAAGATAGAATTACAATTAGAAATTAAAAGTAAAGATTTAAGAATTACAAATGTGACAGAGAGTATGAAGAATTTGAAATGTAAGATGAAAAGAGATGAGAATAGCGGTAATATTAAATTAGAGAATTTGGAATGGCAAACTGCCAAAGTGGTGGACAGGTAAGGTACAAATTTTAAGTCAAATATGTTATAAAAGCGAATTAATAAAGTATTTCTATTAGATACAAACCAAAGATTTAAGACTCTTACGAAAATAAATGAAATTAGAAACAGGAATAAACTATAAAAAAATAAAATGTAACTATAATTAAATTATTGAAAAACTAGATAAAGTCATTATTTTAATAAAAGATAATAATGTAAAATATGATAAAAAGAAAGAATTTTCTACAAAAAAGGTTGTTTAATATTATTGAAAAAAAGCAAGTTTCTATATATAGCTGCTTATGTTTTTAAAATATAAAACAAAATTTTTGGCGCCCAACCTGGCAATATTTTGTATTTTCGTGTGTTTTAAAAGAGAATTTTTTTAAAAAGTGTAAACATAATTTCAAGTTTAACCTTTTTAAGAGGGGATCATTGTATTGTTATACTTACACTTCCAGTATACGTTTTATTTGTTATTAAAAATGTTGTACATAGTTTGATTGAGTTAATGAGTACTAATCATATTCATGGTTATAAAATGTTATTTGAATTCTAAAAATTCCACACACACATTTATACACAAATATGAAATCCGTTTTATTATAAAGGAAATCAGGTGTGCAGTGATGTTCAAGAATGGATAGCCTTGATCTTGACATAGTAACGATATGACAAATATATATTAACAAGTCAGTAAATATATTTTGATGGATTAGACTAAAATCTAAAATTACTCTTATAAATTTGAATTTTGAATGTAATTATATTTAAGTATATAATTAAAAATGTTATTATGGAAACGGAGAAGAAAATTTAAGAATTATATCAACAACGACAAAATTTGGACATCAATCTTAGACAGACGTTACAACGACAGAATTTGAAATTCACATTAATCGTATTATAGGACGGACTGTAAGGGAATAATGATACAAGGATTTTACCAATAAGAAGCACAGACTTAACACCTTGTAAACACACTATGGTTAGTTATTTTAAAAATGTAATATTTCGGATAAAATAAATATTGTAATTATAGCAGATTAATTATGGAATTCTAAACAAAGAATTTCGTTTTTATTCAGACGTGTAAACCGCCCAGTAAGTAAAAAACATCGACAATTCAATATCAATAAATAGGCCACAAAGGAAAAAGCTAATGAAAGAGAATACTATTAATAAAGCCTCATGCATAACTTCAACCAATAGACAACGTAATGTAAATTATACACATTAAATACAAAAAAGGTTCACATGCATTCATATCAAAAAAAAAAAGAAAAGAAAATATGTATTACCCCACGGACACGTCCTAGAAAATAGGGCACGCACAGTAATACATTAGTTCCTGCCGCCGCCGCCGCCGAGTAAATTTATTGTTGCAAAATCGGTATTTGACATACGTGGCACGGCACATTGACTGAGGCGTTTGAAGAAATGTCAGGGCAATCAATCTTCTTAGTAATCAACCTCTTAAGAAATACCGCACTCTGATACTTCCTTCTGCTTGACAAGGAGCGAAGGCGCAAGTGATCCATTATATTGGTCAAATCAGCACCTCTCTCGAGTTTGATTTTATATGAATTGAATTTTAATAATCTGCTCGGAAAGCGTTCTGAATTGAGATATTGGCGGATTCTAATTTTAAAATGAGAAACTCATATTATAACAACATAATGAAATTTATATCCGCAAACAAAGCATGTTCCTACTACAAAGCCATAGTTGCAGACTTACAAAGTTCATTTATTTGTAGCAGGAACGTTGGAAGGAGTTCCTTTAAAAAGCGTTTTAAAATTAATATTTATATCAGTAGCTGCAAGTGTAGTTTGGTCTGTACGTGTGAATAATAACATGCCACTATTGTGTAAACCAGACGGTAGGACTTAGTAAAATTACACTCTAAGGTAGTCAGTTTTACACAAATGAGTAATTATCCTCAAGTATTCTTACAATAATCCAAAAAATAATATTTATCATTGAAAATGGTTTATTCTCCCTGATGATCGATACACTTGCTTCCTTTTGAACGCATCAGTTGCCTCTTCTGGCGTCGATAATCCGGCGGACATTTGGCCACAGCGTATATTTATACTACGCACGTTTTATCACGATCCAGTTTTTGTTTACAGATTGGTGTTGTACCTTCTGCTTTTCTGAGCGTTTTATTCGTTTTCACCTATAATTTTGAGTATGACAGCCAAATAAATTTCGAAACTAATAAAACACCATAATAACAGTAACTGAAATGTCTAAAAATTCGTAAAGAAACTTGCAACAATGAAATTTCAATAATTTCCTAACATAATTTTTTTTCCTATTACCTCGCGGGCTAATAGCTATAAAAATTGATCTATACGTGGGGATGCCCAAAGGAAACCGATCTTATTTTTTTTAATTTATTTATTTCCTTTTTAAATAAAAAACTTCAATCCTATTGAAAGTACTTTCTACTGGCTCTAATACAGTTGTCCAGTCTTTTATTCCAATGCTCAAAACATTTACTAAAATTTTAAATAAAAGTTTGTAAATTCATGAATTAATATGATTTATAATAGTCTAAAGATATCGCAATTGCTGCGTGTCAAAAAATTGTTAAAACATTACATTTATAACTTTAGATGAAAGTGAAATTTGTCATTACAAGTCATGAATTTACTTTTCAACAGAAAAGTATGCGAGGGGTACCCAAAGGAAACAGAACTTATTTTTCTTAATCTGTTTATTTATTTTTAAACATAAAACCTTCAATACCCTTCAAAGTCCTTATTATAATTTTCGGCTGTAGCACTAATAAATTAAAATTTTTAAAAATTTACTCCCGGATGTGATTTGAACCTATGACCTCCCGACTTCTAGTCAGGTGCGCTTACCTTTACGCCACCCCGGATATATGAGTTCGAATCTTCTAATTGTACTGAATCATATCAAGTAGCAAATGGATGTATTACGGCAGTCCGAGGTATGTACTACATTTTAAATAATTTTAGAATTAGTTTTTCTCAGTATTGAAGAGTCTTATTATAATTTTCTACTTTAGCACTGATTATTTATTATTTGTGTAATTACGTAAATTTTAATTTTTACAAATTACCCACGAGTAAGATGTTAACCCATGACATTCCGATCTCTAGTCAGGTACAGTCCAATCTTTCAATCGTACTGAATTATATCATGTAACAGAATGGATATATGTATTTCAAAAATTCAAAGTACTTTCCACTATCACTAATACACTTGTCCAATCTTTTATTTCACTGTTCAAGACATTTTTAAAATTCGTCTTCTGATACCGAAAAGGTGGTTTTTAAAAATGCCTCTCTCTCTGTGTGTGTGTCTGTGTGTGTGTGCCCCTCTCTTGAGATCTGATTAATTTTCAGTAAAACCAGCAGACCGGAAGTAGTAGTTTATTTAAGTGAAAAAATTGACTTTTGCCAATATTTCGTCAACTACTATGTTATAACAAATTTATAAAGAATTCATATGTACTCAAAATTAAATTTGAGAAGAACTTTATTATGAAAGTTTTTCGAAATTCCTACCGGAAGTGGGTCTTTTACTCTTGTCGAAAATCAGTTTTTTGCAAATATTTCGCAAGTCATGCTTTTCAGACAGGTACGTTACGACTATAAAAGTATTTAGCACTTAATATTCAATAACATTTATATAAAAAAAAATTCTAAATTTGGACCGGAAGTAACACTTTTACTCTTATTGAATATCGATTTTTTGCATATATGGTGTAAATTATGCATTCTCTATATATTTATCAAGAGTAAAAAGTTTTCGAGCTGGATCTGCAATATTTTTTGTATACATAAAATGTCAAAATTCGGACCTGAAGTAACAGTTTTACTCTTAGCGAGTAACACTTTTTTTTGAATATCTCGCAAAGTATGCATTCTTTAAAGATTTATTAAGATAATAGAAGTACTTAGAATAAGATTTTGAATAATTTTTGTATAACTTGAAACACTCATACGTAGAAGAAAGTCGTGTGGTGGCCACATCTCATTATTTCATTTGGGGACATAAAAGTCGCAGTGGACTAGGTTGGTTGGTGGTGGCACACATGGACCATGCCATTTTTGGTAAAAAAATTGGCGCATTGACAGGACTGTGTGAACAGGGGCGTTATCGTGGTGAAAAAACCACAAATCGACGCAGTCTTTTCAAATCTTCTGACTGAATGACTCGTTTCACATCGAAAAAGCAGATACATTCTTTGGATTTTGCATGACGAGTTTTTTGGGGTGAGGCGAACATTAGGTCTTCCACTGGCTTGGTTGCTGTTTCGTTTCTGGGTCGTAACGATTGCACCATGAATTGTCAACTGTGATGACCTTGAATAAAAAGTTTGCATTGTTCGGAACTCTTCTTTCAAAGCACAACATCGTTCATGCTTCGTTGTTTTCCTTCAGCAGTCAATGCACAAATTTGGCAGCCAGCGTTCTTATCTTCAAATCCGTTAAAATTCAGTAAACTAAACTCCAAGTCTTTCAAGATGATTCCGCGAATGTGTTCAATAATTTCATCGGTTCTGGCTAGGGTTACCATTCGTCCTCTTTTTACCAGACATGTCCTATTTTTAAAGTGTTATTTTTTGTCCGGTATATATTTCCATATATTGAAAAAATGTCCGGTATTTTTAGCAAACCGGCAGTGTCATACAATTCTTGCACTCGGGACAAAACGGTAACTGCTCGAGTGCTCGCCTTTCGCCGGCGTCTATGGTTAGTTAGTTCTGTCCTGTCAGACAGTGTCAGAGTTCATTCGCTTTTCGCGTAGTCATGACGTTCTTGGCTTCTTGTGATAACCTTAACATAAGGTAGGTTTTAAAAATTGATAATATAGGATTGATGCTAGACTTTACTTTGACCGCTTTTGTAGATTTTTTATTCTGTGAATAAGAATAATGCCGAAAAGAAAATGCAAATTTTCTCAAAACTTACAAGAACAGTACACAATGTTCAAAGTTACAAAAATTGAATCTGAAGTATATTGTCCTGTGTGCAAGACCAGTTTTTCTATTGCCAATAAAGGACAACTTGATTTAGAACAACATCTTGGAACAAACAAGCACCAACAAAAAATTAGAACAATAGAATCAGCTGCAAGAGTGACTTCATTTTTCAAACAAGTGAACACGAAAACCGAAGATCAAGTGAATGCAGCAGAAGGAACTCTAGCTTTCCATACAGTGAAACATCATTTCAGTTTCAAATCTTGTGATTGTTCTACGAACTTAATAAAAAAAATATTACCTGACTCGGAAATCGCAAAAAAACTCTCATGTGCACGTACTAAAGCGGAAGCAATTGTTACGGGGGTGTTGGCACCACATAGTGTTGAGTTTGTAACAGCTCAAGCAAAAAAATGTAACTTTATTGGCATAAGTACCGATGCAAGTAATCATGGAAACTTAAAAAATTTTCCTGTACTAATACAATTCTTTGACAAGAAACATGGACTCACTGTCAAGATTATAGAGATCAGCAATCTTAAAGATGAAAAATCAGAAACAATTGTAAATTATTTAAATGAAGTACTCCAAAAATACAATTTACGTGATAATTGTGTTGCTTTTGCAGGTGATAACTGTAACACAAATTTTGGAGGAGCGAAAAGGGCTGGTAAAAAAATGTGTTTTCAGGTTTAAAACAAATCGTTAACAGCAATATTATTGGCGTAGGTTGCTCTGCTCATGTACTTAATAACTGTATACAAAACGGCACTGGATCTTTGCCTGTCGACGTTGAGTCTCTAGTTTTGAAAATTTACAATCATTTTTCTATATACACCATACGAACCGAATCATTAAAAAGTTTTTGCGAATTCGCCGATGTAGAATATAAAAAACTTCTATTTCATAGTAAAACACGATGGCTATCATTATTCCCTTGTCTGAATAGAATACTAGAGTTATATGATGGTCTCCAGTCCTATTTTCTATCAGACCAATCATCTCCAGTCACTATGCGAAAGTTTTTTGAAAATAAACTTAGTGAAGCATACATACTTTTGGTTTTTACATTCACTAATGTATGTATTTCATGGAAAAATAAAATTAGTTGAAAGGGAGGGTAATTCTGTATTGGAGGTTTTGGAATGTTTAGAAACTGTTAGAACTTCCTTGCAACAGCGTATTGAAGAACAGTTTCTACCCTTAAAAGTTAAACAAATATTTATCAAAAATTCGGAAATGGATACTGAAATTATGATTTTGAAAAAGAACTTTTTCTATGTATATGAAAAGTGTCTGGAATATTTAGAAATCTGGACTGAACCTTTAAATCATTTTAAAACAATATTTTGGATGAGTTTAAAAACCCAAATTGACTGGAAGGACGTACAAAATTCAATAAATTTTTTTCAAGAAAAAGGTGTGAATATTAATGAGTCCAAGTTATTTAATCAATACTGTAATTTAAAAAAAATTCTTGTTACCGCAACGCAAAGTGATGACTTCACCAACTTGCTTTCTCATCGGAAATGGAACAGATATTTCGAAGCGTTCCCTGATGAAGAAGCAAACAGTGAATTTCTGAAAATTTGCCAATTGTTCTTTTCAATTCCGGCGCATAATGCAAACGTGGAAAGAGTTTTCTCCACTATGAACATACAGTGGACAGAAGAACGCAATCGATTGAGTGTGTCCACAATCAAGGCAATCCTGATAACACATTTAAACTTTAAACAATTTTCTTGCAATGAATTTTTTGATTATTTATTATCAGAGAGAAACTTGTTAAAAAAAATTGGCAGTTCGCAAAAATATGAAACTTATGCAGATTATTAGGTACCTACATATTTAATTCTTACTTTGTGAATATTTTTTTATGTGCAATTAGGCTTAGGTTTATATATACATATACATAGGTATATATATTTTTTTATTATTAAGACGAAATAATGTAGTTATATATGTTTTGTTTTTCTGTATTTTCATTTTATTTTTCATATATTTAACACAAATTATAAGTTAGTCAATAAACAAATATCTAAACATTACGTTGACAAAAGTTCGTTTTTTCTTGTCCTCTTTTAGCCCGGCTGAAATATGATTTTGTCCTCTTTTAGCCCGACTGAAATATGGTAACCCTAGTTCTGGCTATGGAAGGACGACCAGAGCGAGGTTTGTCATCAACCGACATAACACCTTTTTTGAAACGAGAAAACCACTCAAACACTTGAGTTTTCCCTGTAGCATAATTCTTCTTTTTAACATTTTAAGAGTTTTTGTGCCAGTTTTTCCAAGCAGAACACCGTTCAAAAAAATCAACCATTGTAATAACGACGAGCACATGAACTTACACTAAAAAATTTACGCAAACTATGAATTAGATAATGGATTGAGTCACTTATATTACATTCGGAAAAAGAATGAGCATAAAGTGCAACATGACAAATATACACATATAAGTTTTTGAAGCTATGGAGTCAGCGTTTCGCACGATGTGATTTGAGAAGTCTTGCGATAAGCAGCCTGCTTTTTTAAGAACTGTTTACGTTTTAATATAACATGATACAAAGTATTAATATGAAAAAGTACCATATACAGGCTGTTTATATAATATACAGGGTTACCGCTAAATAGGTACCAGGCTATGCGAATCTGAAGAATACGTATAAATGTCTAACTGGAAATTATAAAAGAAATCATCTGTAACTCATCAAAAAATTTTTAGGGCCAAAATGTAGTTAAAGTCGGTCCATAACTTTGTTTATCCTATACGCATTTACGTAAATACTACTAGGAATTCCACTTTAAAGTTCTTCCAAAAAAACGATAAAATGCAAATAGTTACAACCTTTGTTAGAAATGAATGGTAATTGAAAAGAATTACTATGGCGATGTTTTTTTTTATGTGAAAAAGGTCGACAACCTCGGTGCATTACCATGTGTTTTTTTCGAAAAATAGAAGTATATTATTTTGAATCTTAAATTTCTCTATACGAAAATTATTATGTTTGTATATTAACTGCGACAGGCTCGGACTCGAGGAAAGGAAAATCAATTTCTCGTCACTGCGTGCACATTGGACAGCGATTTTTTTTGTACTGGCATTTCTCATATTTTTCTTTCACCCCCTTTTTTAATGACGCTATTCAAAACTAACCCTGTATACATATATATTATTTAATATAATGTAAATTAGAAAGGTTTATATAACTCTAGGTCTATACGTCCGTAGCTTCAGAACGCGGTACTACAAACACACCACATCAGTTCGATTTCTTTTGGGTACACCCTCGTATGCGCATGATTATCATACGTGTACATATTTTACACACTAATAGGAAACCCAGGAAATTAAAACTAAATAAACACATCTAAAATATCGATTTATGAATCACTTTTCCCCTAAGTGTAAACATACATTTTTTTTTCCAAATAATCAAACAAATTCCGCACTTTAGCACATTCGCGTTCAAACATGTTATATTTTAAACGAACGAAGGTTATTTGTAATTTCCTAATAATAAATTGAGGTCACACAGAAAGGCAGACGTTACTATCACCAACGCGCTATAACTTCCTTTACGAATAACAGTTATAGAATTAAAACCTCCATGGCGACGACATAATCGGATAAGCGTGAAAATTTAAATGCGATAATTTCCGGTATGGGGGGCGAGTATCGAGACGAGCTAGCCGGCTGTCTTTTTCTTAACCCTCTATTACAAATAAAACGAAGTTGCGTATACCCTCCTTCATCTCTTACTTAGAACCGGTTCAGGTTGGGGAAGGTGATCGCTTTGAATGATTAATTTTGAGAGAAACCCATTTCGAAACTCTGAACAGGAATTCCTATATATGTATATCTTTTTGCATCATTTATCGGTGAGGTAGAGGTAGAATATTTCCCTTAGAAAATCCTTGCTCGTTAATATTTGATAGTGTTTGTTTACGGTTTTGTGTGCGTATTTCTGAAAGATTGACTGGGGAACGTAATTTACTCATAATGCCATGTCCGACGTCAAAAAATCTGTCAAAGCAAAAACGAAAATGTACGTTTCATACAAGTTAATCTCTAGGGTCGTCATTTTCGCGTCGTACAAAATTCATACATGTTCCTATTTGAAGCAGATTCATTTATTATTTGTTAACGTTGTTGGCCATATGACACAGCTCTTGCAGCCAGAACATAATTAACTAAATGCTTTTCACATAATACGAAACTAGGAAACTCTAAATTCAAATATAATCCGTTTTCAAATTGAAACTAATTTGTCCAGTCTTCCTCTTATATTATGTGTGTCCGTTATAGGTAATAATCTACACAAAGTTTAATTTTATTGTCATTAATGAATGCACTGTAAATTAGAGTTATGAATGTCTGCCTGTGTATCTGTGCGTGACCACAATAGCGGCTAAACGTTTTATTTTGTAATGTAGCGTTCCTCTGAAGATCTGAGTAGATTTTCAGTCAAATCGGAAGACTAGATGTAGTAGTTTACCTCGTAAACTAAGTTTAGACAAATTTCTGAGGAATAAAAGAATTGAGGTGTGGGCACGTCACGGCTTTCTTACACGTATGTGCGTTCCGAAGTGCGTACACAAAAGTTGTTCCAAATTAAGGTTTAAATTCTGGATTTTCTTAATGAAAGAAACCTATGAGTGAAAGTGTTCAACGGAGCAAAGAAATAATGTGTGTTGTTTCATTATTTTCTTTATCAATGTGACGAGTTATGTCATACTTGATCTGAATCTGACCTGTGTGATGTATAGGGCGCGGACGTCCCAGGTGTAAACTACGACGGAGATACAACGGAGCAAAGAAATAATGTAAACAACACACGCTTACTGAATAGCACTAATTCATATGGTGAACTGCAACATCTGTTTACGCCCGAGAGGAGTCCGAGAATGAGAGCAAAAAATGGGCATAAAATAAGGAATTTATGAGTAAAATCCTTAGATTTCGATTTTCAAAGTATGTGATTAGTTTAGGCAAATTTCCAAAGTGTTCCTGAAGGAATAACAACTGATTTTTTTAATTTGGGATTTGTGTTAGTTCCTTGCACTCAGAAATACTTCGAGCATCGTCATTTAAACATGTAACGAAATTCTCTGCATAAAAACTAGCAGCTTCCAACCATGTTCCCCATCTAGTTATTACTGGCGAGGGAGGTAGTGAAAAAGATCCTTGTAAAGAGCTACTCTCAGTGGTGCTTTTCTGAAAACTTCTTTTAAAGCGGATACAAGTCTATCAACTTCCGGATAGGTGTCTCTGATGTATTCACAGATTTTGTGCAGAGTATGTGCTACACAAGTAATATGCAGCATACAAGGATATGTTTCCTTTAAAAGTCTGCCTGTTTTCAACATATATGCGACACTGTCACTAACAAAAGTATTTTTTCCTTGTACCTGTCGTCTGAATGAAGCATTTTGTGCAAATTCTCGTCAATGGCTTTAGCAGCTGTTTCCGCATCAACTGTTATATGAAATAGTTGAATGTAGTACACCAGCTACAACAATTACCACACAGCTTCCTAATATATCGACAGTTTCGTCGGCACTTATCCATAGGCACTGATTTGAAAGATGTCTTCTAATGCATTCTACTGTTTTCGTGAAGCACTTGGAAACATGATATTTGCGTAAGGTGGATTCATCAAGAATATTTCGACCAGTATATTTTTGAAGAAATGTTTTGAAAGTGGGATTGTCAAGTTTCTTTAATGGGATACTAGCCGCTATTAAAGCTTCACAGCGTTTTTCGTTAAAATTGTCAGCTTTCAGCGGGTCCAATGTCTGTGTATGTTTAAGCGATGCTAAGTGACGTTGTACGTGCTCTTTTTGGGCATTCTGTAACGATATTATACAGACTATGCAATAAATTTCGGAATCACTGACAATGGCGGACATACAATCAGTATGACCCTTAATCCAACTTGCCATTGTTTTACGATGCCATTCTCGACGTTTTTCCATATAATAGTAACATAAACAATATTCTTGATCTAAATAAATGATAACTAAAAATGTACGCGTATGTTAATGAGACTAAACGAAATCCAGTGCACACTTACGTCTAGATAATTAGGAGAAGTCGATTCAATGAAACGGGATTAAACAGGAACTATTACATAAATTACGAAGTAGGTAATTAACATTCAAAACAATGAAAAAACGAAACTAACGTAAGTATGAATAGGTAGACACATATATAACTTTATCATGCGAAATATAAGGTAAATATAATAAATTTTAAAAACTCCTGACGCTCCTATCTACGCAGATGAAAATAGGATATTTACGAGTTAAATGGACTTTTTTTGTGTCGTTTTCCCGTCATCATGTGAGTCAATAACTGATGTTGCAGTTACCCATATAAATTAGTGCTATTCAGTAAGTGTGTGTTGTTGTTGTTGTAACGTTGTTTTATATTGGGTCACACATGTGTACATAAAAATGTATTGACTTGCATAGTTCGTCGATGTGAAGTGATTCATTCCTAGGATATAATATTTCTTTCAACTATTAGTGTATAAAGTAAGAGTTTTATGTGAAAAGTCAATTTTAATATGTATTAACGTATAAGGACATACAGTCAATATTAATGACAAAAGTGTGTTGCAAGTAAGACAATTGCGATGCCGTCAAGTAGGTGCTATATCTGTTCTGGAGATATAAAAAGACTCGATAAAACATTGCGATGTTTTTTGTGTGATGGTGAGCATCATGTAAAATGCATTGGATATGATGAAGAGCAAATTAAAAGAATAGAAGTTAAAGGATTTAAAATGGTCTGTAAATGTTGTAATGACACAAATATAGCTCAAAAAATTGAAAACATGACTACTAAACTAGATCTCTGTCTAAACACGATAATAGAACAAAGTAAAAGCATACAAGAAATGAATGATATTATTGAAAGTATCAAAAACACAAAGTCAATATCAAATGAAATAAAGATGTCATACAGTGATACTGTTAAAAAGAATAATGATGTAATTATTTTAAAACCAAAAAATGAATCGCAAAAAAGCCAGGAAACGAAAACAGAAATGAGAAATTCAATCGATCCCATTAAATTGTCTGTAAGTGTGCAAACAATTAAAAATATAAGCAAAGGTGGTATTTTAGTTAGTTGCGGGGATCATACGTCCAAAGAAAAGTTAAAAACTCAAATGACCAGAGAATTAGGAAATAAATATGAGGTGTTAGATCCTAAATTGAGAGATCCACAGATTATTATAGCAGGCGTAGAAAAAGAATACATTGATATGGAGTCGGAGGATATTATGAACACAATTATTAGTCAGAATGATTTTGAAATATTAGACAGTGATATACGAGATAAATTAAAGATAAATAGGAAGTACCGTAGTAAACGGAAAAGGAATTATGGTAACTTAATAATTGATGTTAAATCTGATGCATTTGAAAAAATACTAAAGAGGGGAAAAATGAATGTTGGGTGGAAAAAATGCGATGTTTATGAATACATAAATATATTAAGATGCTATAAATGTGCAGGATACAATCATTTTTCTAAAGATTGCACAGTAAATAAAGCATGCGGCAAATGTGCGGGAGAACACTGCACAACTGAATGTGATAATGATGTTGAAAAATGTGTAAATTGTATTAGAATAGTTAAAAAATTAAAAATCGATTTAAATGTGAATCATACAGCATTTGAGAGAAACTGTCCATGCTATCAACGGATCCTGGAGGCACAAAGGTCCAAGATTAAGTATATATAGCAACCACAGAAAAAATGTCACAATAGTAATATTGTAATTTTCAATTGCCAGGGATTCTTAAATAATAAAGATGAATATTGATGTGTATATGACATTGTATATGTAATATTAATTTTAAGTTCTAGTTTAAGTATTTGTAAATATATTTAAAAGTAGGTTACATAATTAGATAGCGGAAATTTCATACTGCTGCATACACATGTTTGAATTTAGTCGGTTATTGCATTATTGCATTAACCGATGAATGCTGACAAGCAATATGTAATATTAGTTTCGCACGTATATTTTTAAGTTCTATTTGTATATGTAAATAAGAATATGTAAAATTTAAAGCAAAAATGCTAATAAACGTATATTATTATTATTATTATTGTTTACATTATTTCTTTGCTCCGTCGTAGTTTAAACCTGGGACGTCCGCGCCCTATACATACATCACACAGGCCAGATTCAGATCAAATATGACATAACTCGTCACATTGATATTTTGTCACAAGTGTTCACCGTAAAAACACATTTTGGTTTAGTTTTGGCAAGAAGCAACCCTGTATAGGGCTACCCTGAAGATGGCAGATGTAATTTCCGCTGAAACGTCGGTTGTTCAGAAACCAAACGATGGAAATAGTAACATATCAAAATAAATTGTATACATATTCGCGCATGCAGTATTACATTTATCATTTTACGTATATTGCCAAAAATGCAGAGATGTGTGGTAATAAATCTTCGTGTAAAATTTATTTACTTTCATATCCCCGTTTTATAACCGCATTGAATCTAACAGGAGCAGGGAAATGACCAGCGTTTTTTTCAGGTTGCTGCGCTCATTCGGGCACGTGGAATTTATCTAACAAGCGATAAATATTTGCAGAAAATATAATCAGAATACACGTTGAACAGACGAGATTATTGATCATAAATTTAAAGATATATAGCGGAAGTTGAAATATTTATATTGAAATAGATATCTTATTGCATTTGATATACCGGGTGTAGAATGGATTTTCGTACATAGGGATTTTACATGCAAAACTAATAATTTGCGAATATTCCCTCCCCTAATTTTTTATAGGAAAATGTTAAACACAAAAATTATAGAGCTTTAAAAATAGGTCCCATTTTTTTTCTTCTTTGCTTACTATCACCCTCCGGGTCATTAAAGAAAAAGAATTGAAGAAATGATACAAAATAGCAACAGCCGTGACATGTGACAACAAAAGTAACAAAATTCATTCATTTAACACAACAATGTGACAATTTTAGTAGAGGCGTTTAAATCTGTTTTAAGCATAGGTTTTAAGTCGTTTGCAGAAAATAAAAAACGTGCTGAAGAGATTTTAAAATTTTATTGAACGTGGTAATAAAGGTAGTTGTAGTAATAACTAAATTAAATGCTCAAACAAATCTCCGTTGACAGCTGAGCAGCACCCCAATCTGTCGTAAAAATTTATTCTAGTTGCAGCCAGTTGATAGTGTGATATTTGACGACATTCTGCAAGTATTGCAGCTCTTAAAGCGTCGACATTTTGATACGTCCTTCCATTGTATAGCCGATCATGCAATGTGCCCCACAGAAAAAAATCATTTGGCGAAAGATCCGGAGATCTTGGAGGCCAATTAATTTCTCCACCTCGACCTATCCAGCGATTTGGGAATACATGATTTAAGTACTCTAAAACATCGCGCTGGTAATGCGCCGGACATCCATCATGTTGGTACTAAAATTCGTAATTAATTCCCAATTCGTCGATAGCTGGCCCGACTTCTTCTTGCAAAAAATTGAAATACGCAGCACCAGTTAAGCGGTCTGCAATAAAGAACGGTCCAATTATGTGAGGACCTAGTATGCCAGCCCAAACATTGACACTACCCCGGTATTGCGTATGAGTCTGCAACATTAAATGTTTATTTTGTGTGCTCCAGTAGCGATAATTTTGTTGATTTGGTTCACCAGTTAACTGAAATCGACACTCATCGCTGAATAAAATCCTAGATAAAAAGTTTCGGTCATCATTGGCCATCTCCATCATTATTTCACAAAACTGCATTCTTTTTTCTTTATCCTCCTCGAATATTTTTTGGTGCTTTTCGTATTTATAAGACCGAAACAGCGGATCTTGACTCTTTAAAATTTTCTGAGCAGTAGTAAAATGAATCCCCAAATTATTACCTATTTGTCTTAAGGAGACATTTTTGTTCTCTACAACGCTCAAGAGAACGGCATCTACCTTCTCTCTACTTGCACCAGCTGTTACATTCTGGCACTTACATTTCTTATTAACAGTGGCGTTGGTATCAAAGTGCCTGGCAATTCTATTCAGGGTGTTCAAATTTAGAATTGGTCGCTCCGGGTAGAATCCAGCAAAAGTTGCTTGTATGTCCCTAAAAGACAATCCAGAGTAGTACCATTTAATAAAGTTGACTTTCTCTTCTTGGCTATAGCAATTCATTTTAAGAATCAGCAAACTTATTTTGATTGTCAAAACGTGACATTTATTGCTGACAGGATTCATGGCTAGTACTAATCGGTTCATTCCTAATACTTTTTCTTCAAGTCTAGCAGGACCAGAAGGTGTTAGAAAATAAATATCAAAGAATTTAGATAAATTTTTTTTGTCTACAACTTTTGTGTTTAACATTTTCCTATAAAAAAATTAGGGGAGGGAATATTCGCAAATTATTAGTTTTGCATGGAAAATCCCTATGTACGAAAATCCATTCTACACCCGGTATGTAATTGTATATAGATAGGTACATACTGTGCTGGGGATTTAAAAAAAATTAAATCAATTAACTTTCATTATTTAATCAATTCCATTTAAAAACTAACCTAAATAAATATATTTATACTTAAAGACCGTTTAGAGTTATTTTCGATATTGTCAAATGTTCCTGAAATTTCACCCATCGTGATGAACTTCCCAATAAAGTGATATAATGTTTGTTGAAAATTTTGTTTCAGTAGTGTGTATCGCCTTCAAACATTTACATATACATAATTGAATACATACTTCAAACAGTGTGTTGAAAATCAAATTGTTGTATTATACGTGCGCGTCAATCTAGGTGAATGTTAACACGCCAAAAAGGCAAAACTAAAATGGATTGGCTATAAAAAAATTTTATTAATTGTGTCAAGTTTTACGATAAATATTGGCCAAACTTCAAACTTTTTCGCAAACTGTCATCAGGACAGCAATTCGTTGACGTTCATTCGTTCATTTAAACTCTAAATTTATTGCGTGTACAAAATATCAAACTGGGTGTCATGGTGCATATTTGTTGATACTAATGAGACTGTCTGTAACTTTTTATGAAATTCACTTTTAAATTGCGAAATTCTTTCTGCGTTACCTCTTTCAATACCCACACTCTCAGTGTCTTCCTGTTCCGATGGTTTGTTTCGGCGCCCTTTCTTAATTGACCAATCAGTGATTTACTAATTCAAATTTTCGGAATTAACATTTTGAAAACGGGTTTTAAAATTATTTTTTAGTACATAAATATAAATAAATATATATATAAATATATTTGAATGATATTTTGCTATTTAAATTAATCTTACCTTTGAATTTTTGGAATATGTCAAATCAAATGTCACTATCATACAACTTAATTTGAAATTTGAAAATGTTTTGATATGTTAATGTCTTTGTTTCTTTCTGTTAAATTATACTCAACATTGAATCAACAGCAGAGACGGCGTTGATAAGAAGAATTCGTCTGGAATAACATTTCATAGGTTAGTGTAGGCCTAACAGGTGTGGGATGACAGATTATAATTTTGAGTAGTCCGGACTAGGTGAGGCAGCCATATTGGTCACACACTTAGCCCCGCCCAATGCTCCCGTTTTGAGAGTACAGCAAAGATGCTTTACAGCGTCTCCATAGTATTTTTCCTCAATGACAAACACTAATAGTCACGATGACAACTGCCAATTTTACTCAAGAATTTAAGATTTTCAAATTAATTGCACATAATAATGAATACAATGATTCGCTTTTAATTACAAAATTAGTTAGAAAAATGAATAATTCATTAGCATTAAAATTCGCATTTCCTCTAAATCCAGAAAATCTAACTTAGTATTTTCTACCAATTTCTGCTGTGAACGCAATATTGTTGTGAAGTTAGATTTTCTTGATTTAACCATATCCAAAGCAAATAGTAGATTAACATTCAATATTTTTAGAAAATCCACAAACACAGATGCGATTATCCCGGTAGATTCATTACACCCGTGGAAACATAAAATAGCTTTTTTTAATTCAATGATACATAGAGCATTGAGGCTCCCACTATCTAAAGAACACTTTCAACCTTGAAACAGATAGCATGTAACAATGGATTTAATGCAAATATAGTGGATAGAGTTTTAGCAACTAAATTAATGAAGAATACGTTTCGTCAAATTTATCCTCATGTAAAATCAACCAGTAATGAAAAATATGTTTCTCTAAATTATTTTGGAAATATTAATGAAAATACAAGAAGAATTATTGAGAAAAATTATAAAGATATCGTAGTAGCATTTAAACCACACAAGAAATTACAAGGTTCTTTGTTTAATGGAAAAGATATACAAAATAAGTTATTTAAATCAGGAGTCTACAAACTAATAACGATTAATAACGATATGGTAACGATTGTAAAGGTGTCAGACTGGCAGTAGTTTTAGCACACGTATCAAAGAACACATTAGGTCTTTTAGATTACAAAAAACAGATTCTACCTTTGCAAATCATTTAATAGACAATAATCATACGTTCTCAGAAAAATAATATCAAGATTTTACATTATATATATTTCAACACAAATAATAAATCAGAGGAATTTCTACTTAATGACCAGACGGACTTAATGTATTCTCCTCTATTCAAAGTATGTCTAAATTTGTTATAATAAGTCTTAGAACTAATTGGAGTTTGTAAAATTTGTAACCCATTATAATTAATGGAAAATAGCTGACCCTGCAAACGTTGTTTTGCCATATAAATTATTTCTAGTGAATATTTTGGTAGTCTAATAAAAAATAAGTAACTTATTGTAAGTGTGTGGGGATGTGGTATATGACTGAAAGAGGAATGGAGCGCTGTGAACGATGACGACCTATAAAAATAACAAAACACCAAACATTCATTTTTTGAATTCATTGTACTTTTATTATCTTAACTAATAAATTTCTAATTACATCTCTATCACAAATAATGACAATTAAAAAAAAAAAACTTTATCAGTCTCTTAGTGCAATGGAGTGTACGATATTTTTAGTGAGTCCATCTTTAGCCAACACAAATAAACTGGATGGTTTACCCACGCGAGAACATGCCACGTATAATTGTCCGTGTGAAAAACACGGTGTGCCCAAATCTATGCCACAAACAGACATCGTTTGGCCTTGATGAGAATATACTTAATATGAGAGTTGCACTGAGAAAGTAAAATGATAAGTATAAGCGTCACTGCTACGATCGACGCACAATCAATAATAATGGCCGAAAACGGTTTAGGCCCTAAACTTTAATGAGTGAGAGAAAGCTTATTGTGTGAGAACGACAGGAGACCGGCTTCGTTCTCATCCCTACTCTGTGCTGTTTACGGGGTGAGAAGTGACACCGGTAGACGCCTGGGGCCCGATTCTCGAACTTAAGAGAAGTGAACGTTCTATTGAGAGAAGTGATAGTTCACACTCCCATCCCTCGTTCTCCTAACTTCAAGAATAGCTGTTTTTAGGTAGGGAGGTGTGTCGATCGTGTAGGAAATAGCAGTGCAATGTTGCCAGGTTGCAAATGAACGCGGATTAGGACAATTGTTGTATAGAACAGTGTATATTAGGTAATATGTAATACGAAAACAATTTCAGCGTGTGTAATGTTGAAAGGGTTTATGGGTTATATCCAGTTATATCAGTTGGATTTCCGGAAAGTGTTAGGCTAAACATCGAAATGTAAACATTGTTTTCTACATATCATACATGTAGAAATAATATAACATATATTAAAGTAATAAAAATAATTCACAGAATGATATATTGTTAATATTCGTTGTAATTTTGCTTTATTCGTTTTTCAACTACCTTTAAAATTGTTCTGTATTACATGTATTTTTATTATAAAATGTCTCGTAGATAATAGGTTTAAATAATTATAAACTTTTCTAATATCCTATTTAGAATTGTAATCCGTAATCCTGTTACCGTTAGTTTTACCCGTTCTTTCTCATTAATATTTTGTATTTCCCATTGAACTAATTCTCAGAATTTTATACTGTTAATACCTAGGTATTCGTTGTAATTTTGCATTAATCGTTTTTTCACCCTACCTTTAAAATTTGTCTGTATAACATGTATTTTTCTTATTGTCTCGTAGGGAATATGTTTAAATAGTTACTACTGACAATTTGTGCAGTGCACACGAAATCTGGCATATGTAATTTTTGTGAAAAAGGTGTTTTATTTTATTTTATTATTTGTACCTATATTACGCAAGTGCTCAACAGAAATTACTAAATATTAAAGTATCGACGCATTGTGGAATACTGGTTTGGTTTAAGTTTGCATTTGCACCCCGTGAGCGGTTGGAAAACAAGACAATTTTGTGTTAGTAAATTTGAAATATTATACTAATGTTAAAACATTTCAGTACAGCCAATATGTTTTTATATTTGTCAATGATGTTGATAGTTTTCTTTTTATAGAAAAGATGGCTCGAAATGCATCTATTAACAAAGCCCAAAAGGATATGTTGATTGAATTTTTGGAGAAAAACAAACAATTGCAGTCAGGATGTTTTACTCCAACATTTACTTTTAAGGGAGCACAGAAACTGTGGCAAGAGATAACAAGTATTTTAAATTCTATACCAGGAGGTGCCAATAAAGATTGGAGACAATGGAGAAAGGTAAGAGATGTAATATTGAATTTATAGAAACCATATTTCGGTATCATTTTAGACATGGCAGGATTTGAAAAAAAACGCAAAATTAAAGGCAACAAAAAATAAACAGTCTGCACAGGCAACAGGTGGAGGAACTGAAAATATTATTGAGCTCGATCCTGGAGATGAAAGAATATTAAGTATGATGATCTCTACACAAATAACAGGCCTTGGAAATATAAGTGAAACACCAATACAATTTGATTTTACTGACTTCGAAGAAGAAAATAAAGTACCAGTAAGTTTTAATCATATTGTGTATTACTTAAGTTGCAATTAAATTTTATTTAAAAATCAGGATACATACAATCAAGATTTCGACCAGAATATAGATACAACAAATGAAAATTTATTGAAAAGTGAGGTACAAGCAGACCATTCCTATACTCTGCCATCAGCACGTAGGACAATGACAAAAAGCCGAAGACTAGATGATTCTATTAAGTGTTCCCAAGAACTGTTTGGGGTTATAGAAAGAAAAACAGATATTGTTAAAGAATATTATATAGTGAAACAAAAATACCTCGAACATAAGCAAATAAATGATAAAAAGAAATTAAAGGTATTAGAAGAAAAAAATGATATTTTAAATAAATTAAATAGTACTTTGGAAAAAATTGTAAATTTAAGAAAATAGACAGAATTTATCTTTTTGTGTTCCTTTCAGAATTATATATTTTTTTTGGCTACTCTTTAGTCCCGCACTACAATATTAAAATACAAGAAAAATATCAAATATGTATCTAAATGGAATGCATTTGTTTCACAGAATCCAGAAATGTAGGTTTGATTGTCCAAGTGAGTAAAAAGTATCAAACTTCTTAAAAAACACTACCTTCAGCTTAAAATCCTTCAACTTTACACATCACTAGTTTGTAAAGATGATGGATTTTAATCTGAAAATAGTGTTTTTAAAGACGAAAATTTGATACTTTTTACTAACTTGCTGGCAATCAAACCTAAATTTTTGGATTCTGTGAAACATAAGCTTTCCATTTATATATATATACCAACATACATATTATTCAATATTTTTCTTGTATTTTAATATTGTTGTGCGGGACTCATTCTAGTGTTGCCTTTTTTTTTTACTTTTAGAATTATAGTTATTTATTTTGTTGTACTTTAGTTATAAATATTTATTTTTGTTGTACTTTCAGAATTATATTTATTTTTATTGTTAGAACTTCATATATACAAATTATTGACTATTGTAATGATCTCTATATGCTTTTTGTGAATTATGGAAGCTTTCATTATGTTTTTGCATCTGTATTTGAATTTGCAATAAAACCAAATATTGTTTTTAATGTTCTTTTTATTTTTAATGTAAGTATATATTTATCAAAACAAACCACTGTTTATGTAAACAAAATTATATAAAAAAAATCAATTAAAGTAATTATGAGCAATTGTATTACGTAATTGTCGGCCAGCTATTAAATCCATGTTGACTCGATTTACTGGTTGCTCTACATTTACATCAACTTCGATTTCTATATCTAAATTATAATCTTCATTATCTGGCTCTGGTACGTTATTATCAATGCATATGTTATGAAGCACAACACATGCATTGGTAATTTTTGCTACCATATCAGGTTTATAATGTAGAACACGATGTTTTAATAAACATCGAAATCTATTTTTTAATAAGCCATTACATCTTTCAATAAGACTGCGTGTGCTTGTTAACCTGTTATTGCATCTCTCTTCTGGTGTATTTGGAAGAGCATTTTCAAAGGGTGTTAACAGCCAAGGGCGTAATGGATAGCCTAAAACAACCATTTAATTAACTTTTTTCATAATAGATCAATAGAAAATATTCCCACCTGAATCTCCCAACAAAAAGAATGTTTCATTTCCCTCTCTGTAAATTCGTTCCATAATTGGAGAGATATTAGACAGTCTCCAAATATGGGCATCATGACAACTTCCCGGGAATCTTGCACATACATGCAAAATTTTCAAATTATCATCACACACCTAATAAATAAAATAATATTTGCATATCGTTATTTATTATCTAAGTATAAACACATACCAATTGAACATTAAGTGAATGGTAATGTTTTCTGTTGACATATATGTGCTCATTCTCAATGGGTTTAGCAAGAGCAATGTGAGTTCCATCCACACATCCAATTACTCCCGGAAATTGATATTTTCTATAAAATCTAAAGGAAAGTATAAATATTTTATTCTCCTTGTCTTCCCAATGAAATATAAATGCATGAGTGATTACCTAGCTTTTAATTCTTGTAAATCATTCAAATTCCGTGGAAATATAACAAACTGCCCCATTATTTGATTTAAAATATTTGTAACTTCCTTAATAGCCCTACTAGCAGTACTTTGACTAACTGCAGTAAACAGGGTCTTACCAACGCCAGTTTGATATGTGCCGTGTCCGTAGAAATGTAGAGCAATTAAAACCTATTTCAAAATTAAATTACATATTGTTCACTAAAATTTAGATATATTTTTACCTTAATTTCGATGCTAATAGCGGATGTTCGCGTTGGATGTTCACCATGTTCAGAAATAATAGCAATAACATATCTTGTCGTTTCTTTGTCTAGACGAAATAATTTTCTAAATTGTATTTCAGATAGGTTAAATGCATTTTCCCGTATATAAAAACGACGCCGAGGACGTTGATAGAGTTCCTCTGCTTCCGCAACATCGTTTACTGCTTGATTCATTATAAAAATCTCTTCTTCATCCATGGTACTCCAAAAATGTGTGTTAATGCACGTATAGTATACCTATTCTACTGTACTGCAGATTATTTACACCATAACCTCTATTACTCTTCTGTATCATCAACATTGATCGTTGATCGCGGTCACGTAAACAAAATTTAAATCGATATGCGCATGCTTCTCTTAACTTTTAATATGTTCGCTTGACTTGAACCGATAGATGTAAATTCTCCCAACTCTTGAGGGAAAGGATCTATCTCTCAAGTTCAAGAATACGATTTTTAACATTTCAAGAGAATCCCCTCCATTATTCTCTCGAAATCTCTGTTCTCTCGACTCGAGAATCGGGCCCCTGGGGCCTGATTCTCGAGTCGAGAGAACAGAGATTTCGAGAGAATAATGGAGGGGATTCTCTTGAAATGTTAAAAATCGTATTCTTGAACTTGAGAGATAGATCCCTTCCCTCAAGAGTTGGGAGAATTTACATCTATCGGTTCAAGTCAAGCGAACATATTAAAAGTTAAGAGAAACATGCGCATATCGACTTAAATTTTGTACATATGACCGATCAATGCTTGTTATTAAGGGGAGAAATATCATTATTCAGCAGATAATTTTTATGTTTTTTCATGTATATGACTTCCCACATATCTAAGTTTCTATTGTTGCTTTGTTTAACTAAACTAACATTTTCTAGGCTGAAGTTGTGACTTGTATCAATATGATGTAGAGCTAATGCGGATTTTTCTACATTGTGTAATTTGACATGAGCCATGTGTTCTTTATATCGTATTTGAACGTTTCTTCTGGTTTGTTATCTTGTATACCGACATCGGATAACACTTAAGACACTCTTGAAATATGTATTAAACTTTTGAGTAATATCTGCTTATTTAGAATTGTTAATCCATAATCCTGTCACTGTTAAATTAACCCGTTGTCTTTCTCAGAAATATTTTGTATTTCCCATTGAACTAATTCACAGAATGATATATTGTTAATATTCGTTGCAATTTTGCTTTAATCGTTTTTCAGCTACCTTTAAAATTGTTCTGTATAACATGTATTTTTATTATAAAATGTCTCGTAGATAATAGGTTTAAATACATAATTATATATTAAACTTTTCATTAATATCTTATTTAGAATTGTAATTCGTAATCCTGTCAGCGTTAGTTTTACCCGTTCTTTCTCATTAATATTTTGTATTTCCCATTGAACTAATTCTCAGAATTTTATAGTGTTAATATTCGTTGTAATTTTGCATTAATCGTTTTTTCACCCTACCTTTAAAATTTTCCGGAAATCCAACTGATATAACCCATAAAACCTTTCAACATTACACACGCTATTTAAAAGAAATAGTTTTCGTATTACATATTACCTAATATACACTGTTCTATACAACAATTGTCCTAATCCGCCTTCATTTGCAACCTGGCAACATTGCACTGCTATTTCCTACACGATCGACACACATCCCTACCTAAAAACAGCTATTCTTGAAGTTAGGAGAACCAGGGATGGGAGTGTGATCTATCACTTCTCTCAATAGAACGTTCACTTCTCTTAAGTTCGAGAATCGGGCCCCTGGCGGGAATAACTGATCGAGTGGTAACTGATCAATTATCGACCGCCGAGAGTAGAACATTATTAAAGTACTAATATCGCTATTAAAAAATAGGGATTGGTGGTAGAAGGGTGAAAATTTAGGGTTGTACGTATGTTTTAATGCCGAATCATAAAAAAAATAAAATACAAAATTTTGTCCAAAAAATGTTTGGGGTGAACCACCCTTACCACTTCAGGGGTATGAAAAATAATTTACGTCCTATTCTCAGACCTGCTGAATATACACACAAAATTTCATAAGAATCGGTCGAGCCGTTTCGGAGGAGTTTTGTGACAAACACTGTGACACGAGAATTTTATATATTAGATTGCCAACAGTTCATTGTAACTTTAGTTTGATAATGACATGTAAAATGTTGAAACTGCAGTCACATAGTGATTAAATAAAGTGAAGGTATTTAAAGTTTATTTGAGTCTTTTATTTTACTCGCGTTATCCAGTATCATAAATCTTCACGAAGTTACAGCCGAAAGTGTTATATTTTTGAACCAAGTGTTTTATTTATCCTATTTGCAATTTATTAGAAAATAAGTATTTAAAATGAATGTAATATTTATTTTATATCTATCCATAATAAAACATATTTCACTTTTATAATCTGGTTAATAATCATTGATTCAAGGAATATATAAAGATGCGCAACGCTATAGTAAAATTGCGTGTCTTTCCGTTAAGTCGTCCTGCAAACCCCTTGCCGAGAAACATCATCGCTGTTCCGGGCTGTTTCGAATCTCGGACCCAAACGACTGATGCATCGCTACAGATCTCGGACCCAGTTTTGGCTACGCTCAGCTATGTAGTTGCGCATCTTTATGTATTCCTTCAATCAACGTTAATAATGTATTTAGTTTTACCATCAACTCAAATGCACTATAAATATGCAATTTCTTATCTATCTACCTGTCAATATATTGTACTTAGCAGGTAATACGTGTTTGTATACATACGTGTATTGAATGAAGAACTGTTTTCATATTGCCAATATATACTCGTAATAAATGTTAAACGGTCAGCTGATAAAATGTGCAATATATTATGTAACTAACTTAATATAGAAATGCATTTATACATCCATAGTAGAGAATATTCTTCCTTACTTATTCCGTTTTATGTTTTCCTTCGTACATTTCTGATCCGTTCAACTCTTGCGTATTATTAGAGGCTTAAAGATAATTTATTTACAACTCCAAATAGTTATATCTACCCTTTTTTACATGTGCATAATTTAGAATGGAAAACGTAACGATAACTAGGCGCATTAAGGAGGAATTTATCCGCATTTTATATCCCTATAAAAAGTCTTATTCTTATTTCCAAGTGAATATTTTAGAATTTAATGATACTTCTTGAATACTTTCGCGCAGATGCTATAGAAGTTATGCGGAGCTTATTCGATCGAATGTAGATTATACCTTTTTAAAGACCGGTATATTTTATTCCTAGTGTTCGGGGCGGTGTTAATATGGATTAAGCCGGTTCATTAATCACCAACAAGATACACCGTTTGAAGTTTATTTGCATTCGTATTCCGAGCGCACTATTTACGTCACATCGAAAGGGATTAATTTCCTGGTCTTAAATCATCGTTATATTACTTGATTTTGCTAATTCTATATATCGTGGATAAATATAGAATGGATTTGTTTATGTCCTATGAAGCTAACATTAGTATCAAATAGAAATAAATTTAGAAGAAAACTGAGATAAGACTTAAGGTGATTGTGACTTTATGAGAAAATATATTTCGAAGCGGATTTCGTCGTAAGATAGCCACTCATTAGAAGCACGTTTTAAATTTATTTTGTATTATGCAGTGTTCCATAACATGGCTCACCATAGCTATAGTTTTTTAAATGGAACACCCTGTATATTATTACATTTCTGTATTCCCCGTATAATTCTTAGTCAAAAGCAATAAGGTAGTACAGGCCTAAAAATGTTTTTGATTTATTACGATTTTTCTCAAATTTTTTTTATAAAATTATATTTCTTGAAAGCGACGTATTAGATAGACACCATTTTTGGTAATATTGCTTATAATAAAAGGTACAAGCATGTTTTTTTTCAATTACTAATTGCGTGTGCAGAAAACTGGATTAAAATTGCATGATACATTTTTGCCTAAAAGTCATTTTTTTTAAATGGAACACCTAGTATATCAGTTTATTTTTGAATTGTTTACTAGAAAAACATGTAGAGCGTTATTGCTTTTAAAGGTGGCCATTACTGAGCCATTCTCAATTTTGTATATAATTTTGCCTGTTTTATATATTTTATTTGAATACCGTATAGTAAGCCACGATATAGGCTGCGAAATTGACAATTGATGAATGACACACAAATAATATCGACACAAATTGCACAATTAAAATAATAGGTAATGTAAATATTATTATTAATGTAATTGGCCCACATGAATGGTATACAACAGCTCTACCCCTAATTTTTACATTACCTACTCACTTAATTATGCAATTTGCATCGATATTATTTTTTGAGATCAGTGCATGTCTTTGATAAATCAAGAGCATTTGATGAAACTGCATGGATCATAGCGATGGTTCTGTGCTTAATTGTTCGTATTTTCACATTTGCACATTTCTTATTTACGTTATATCTTGTTAGCTATTGAACACTTTTTAGATGACAGCTTGCTGTCAAATTGTTATTCTACTATTAAATGCCTTTGCATTGCCACTGTGCGATGATAACTAACTACTTTTAATACTTTCTTGTATATTTCGGTAAGGAATTTTAATATACAGGGTGTTTAAAAAATATGCGGCAATATTAAAGGGGTTGATTGTCCAGGTCATTTTATACAAAAAAGTTTATAATAAACAAGGTCCGCAAACGCTTCGTTACCGATCTACAGCGTGTTGAAGTTTAATTAAAAGAAACAGTAAAAATTAGATTTCTCCAAGACGGCATTAAAGATCATAATGAAATTTTAGGCGTGTTATTTTTCAAGAAAAAAATAGGACGCCGCTGATTTCTCTAAAAATAAAAATATGTTTCTATCATACAACGTACCGTTTTTTATTAAAAAAAAACAAAACGTTAAAGTTATTGTAATTTTTGCTTGCTAAAATTGTTGGTATGGTAAAATATTTGTTTTTGCCCTTAAATAAAACCCTTGTTATTTAAAAAAAATTCTGTAATAAATGTACATGCACTAAAATGTGTTTTTTTTACTAAAAAACGGTACGTCGTATGATAGAAAGTTAAGAGAGCTTTTTTCTTCACAATTAAACAAAGAATAGAAGCATATTTTTATTTTTAGAGAAATCAGCGGCGTCCTATTTTTTTCTTGAAAAATAACACGCCTAAAATTTCATTATGATCTTTAATGCCATCTTGGAGAAATCTAATTTTTACTGTTTCTTTTAATTAAACTTCAACACGCTGTAGATCGGTAACGAAGCGTTTGCGGACCTTGTTTATTATAAACTTTTTTGTATAAAATGACCTGGACAATCAACCCCTTTAATATTGCCGCATCTTTTTTAAACACCCTGTATATTTATTTTTTCTTCTATTATTAACTATTCTTCTTTTGTTTTTTTATTAGGCCAAAGGTAGAACGCCAAGGTACCATTGTGTGACTAGGCGATTTGGTCTAATTGGCGAAGTATTTACTTAAGTACGCTAAGTGTTTGTATGTAATATGTTGCATATATCTTCTGCCAATAAAATTGACATCAAATGGATGACGTTTATTAAGTTGCTTCTTTTCAGTTGACAAGCATGATTTTGTAATGATTTTTCTAAAAATTAAAGGTCCTATATAGTGGGTCTGTCAACAATGGAAAAATAGCAGATTTTAGATGCAAGATATTTTTGTTAATTTTAAATTTGGAGAAAACCTTTCAACGTCAACTTATGAAGAATTTAGTAATCTACCCCGCTGAAGAATCAAATTTAGAAAAAAATTATCGGATTAAAGAAAATTAATTAATATGTCAAAATATTAAAAACAAAGTTTTCTCAAAAATCCTTCGGAGGAGATTTGTTTGCTTGGGTTCACGTTATAAATTGAATAAAAAGCTACCCCGCTCTGCACTTATTTTTCGTTCAACTGTTCTTTACTTCGTTTTAAATGAATATAAAATAAATTAAAATTAGGCAACCCACATTACAATGAATTGTTATTCTAGTAAAAATCTTTCCCGCAGTTACAAATGTCTAAATATTTGGTCATAAATGAATTTTTATTCGCTTAGATATTGAGTTATTATTTCAGATATTTATTATACAAGGTGTCTCAAAAAGGTCTTTAAACAACTCTACCACGTATTTTTCGGACCAAAATAAACCGATTTAGCAAAACTTGGCTTAGTCAAAGTTGCTTAGTTTGTGCGCAATACGGTCCTGAAGTTGCAGTTGGAAAATTGTTTTTTTGTTATAAATTTGAAACGGCTGGAGCGATTGCGCTAAATTTTGTCACGTTTACATAAGTCAAGAAATTCTCTATCAAAATTGTGATAGTAATCAATCCATAGGCGGAGAACCTGCGTTTATAAATATTAAAATATGTCCATTTTCTAGGCCAATGGATAAAAAAGAGTTTGTCTATAAAATTTAGATTAAGTGTCTTAAGTACAAGAAAAAAGGTACTCTTGGTAAGACTCGAAAAATTGCATCGTTTTCTCAAAAATCGCATTTTAAGATTTGAGAACATTAACTAGAGGACGGCAGCGCATACTGTGTGCTCCATGTACATGTATCTTTAAGCCGTGTCTTAGGCCGTTTAGACGTCTCTTTAAACTATGTGCACGTCTTTTGACGTCGTTTTTGAATTGATAATTTTTTTTTGTAAAATGTTTTCTTTTTTAAAAAATACAGAACGGCCAATACCAAACAAAAAGGCACTGGTTTACAAAAAATATATTCTATTTATCTCGACAATTGATGCAAAAAATGCTATTTTTTTGATGTTTTTTTTTGTTTTAAGAATTCCACTTGTGCCCTGCGTTTTGTAAAATACATATTGCTGTGGTATTTTTCTGTATATTAAAAAAATATAAAAAAATAAAAAAATAATGAGACACTGGCTATAACCAGATTTAAATATTAAAAATTTTATACATGTAAAAACATTGATAAAACCAGATATAAGTGGTTATTACTGAATAAATGTGGATATAACCAGATATCACTGAATGTGGTTAACACATTTTATATAAATAAATAAATAATTAAACAAATAAAACGCCAACAAAAATAAATTTCAGCACAATTTAATTTAAATAAATATAGGTTTACATATTTGATATATTAATTATAATTTAACATTTCATCAGATATAAATATATAGAATAATCAATTAACTTATATAAATATATATTATTTAAATTATTGCATGACAATAAATATTCGAACTGATGAACATGCAATAGAATACACATCAATGCAATGTGGGTTGCATACCCATAAAAAATGAAAGCATTAGCAATCCAAATAAAAATTGTATTGAATATTGTATAAAACAACGTTAAATAAATAAAAACTAACCTTAATAAGAAAACATAAAAGTATACAACTTGAATAACAATTCAATTTCCGTTACAGACAGGAAAATCCTGACATAGTTTTTAAATATAAAAAGGAAGAGCCTGATTACAAAGTCGCAGTGCACATAGCACTACAAATACTCACAAGAAGGCAACAAATCCAGGTGAAGAAAAAGATGAATGCTAAAAACAGAGAAAGGATTATGTTAAGGGATGGCTCCGTCACAAGAGTAAATCACTTACAAGCAATAAGATTGCACGAAGAAGGAAACACTAGGTTCCATAGGGGTGAAGCGCAATGAACAGAAGCCTGCAATATTACATTTCCGATCCATTGTTTACAATACACCTGTAAATAATGAAGAAGAATTGTGGCAACGTATTCAAGAAGCAACCAATAATCTCAGAGGTGATGTAGAAGTTTTGCAAAGAGATCAATTTAATTTCCTCCGGCGAATAGACCTTTGTATTCACGAAAAAGGTAGACATTTTGAGCACCTTTTATAATATCTTTTCTTTTTTTTTTAAAAATCATTGTTTCATTTTCATTATTTCATTGTTTAATTGTTAATAATTCTCTGTTGTCCAACAACCAGAACACAATTGGAATTTATATGAAAAAACATTATTAAAAAAATAGCATCTTTGTATTACTTGACGAAATAAACAGAATATCTTTTTTATTAACTAGTGCCTATTTGTTTTGACCTATTTGGTATTGGTCGTTCCGTATTTATTAAAAAAGAAAACATATAAAAAAATTGTTAACAATTCTTAAAATGCGATTTTTGAGAAAACGATGCAATTTTTCGAGTCTTACCAAGAGTACCTTTTTTCTTGTACTTAAGACACTTAATCTAAAATTTTATAGACAAACTCTTTTTTATCCATTGGCGTAGAAAATGGAAATGTTTTAATATTTATAAACGCAGGTTCTCCGCCTATGGATTGATTACTATCACAATTTTGATACAGAATTTCTTGACTCATAAAACTATGTAAACGTGACAAAATTTAGCGCAATCGCTCCAGCCGTTTCAAATTTATAACAAAAAAACAATTTTCCAACTGCAACTTCAGGACCGTATTGCGCACAAACTAAGCAACTTTAACTAAGCCAAGTTTTGCTAAATCGGTTTAATTTGGTCCGAAAAATACGTGGTAGAGTTGTTTAAAGACCTTTTAGAGACACCCTGTATATTCCCTATGTGTAATAAGTACTCGGACATCCTTGGCTTATTAAATTATGTGCTATGCAACCAATATTACATTTCAGATCCACTATATAGGACCCTTAACTCAGATGTGATTTTTGTATTTTATGTATTTGGGGAATGCCAAGAAAATTGTTTACTCGCTCGAGTTTGTATTGTTTATAAAATTGCATTTCAAGAATATATATCATTACTGTTCTTCTTTTCTTTTACATATAAAATCTTAGTAAGTGTCACTGTCCTGTATCTATACGAAAATTGGTGGACATATTTTACTTACAATACCGTCTATGCCAGCAATATATTTACTTAATAAACAAATGTTAAAACAAAAGAAATTAATAACTTGATTATATAGAGAGGAACTGTTACGTGAATAGATGAGCGATTAGTGGAACAAAACCTATAAAATAACAATAAATATGAAGATTAAAATGGGTAAAAATTATTTCAACAAGTGTTCAAATGAATATCCATTCACATCTAAATATTTTTGAACACGCTTCCGAAATTATGATTCAACATTAATAAGGAGTTGAGCCCCTGTGTTTCTAATTTTGTGATATCCGAAGAACTAGCAGGCTAGTGTATAGGGCCTCCACGGGCTACGCACTTCCCTGCAGATTTAAATTAAAATATTGCGTGTAGGCCTATCATCCGACCAACAAAAATATGATGATCTATTTACTACTGAAGTAAGGGTTTTCATTTAAATAATAATGAAAATGTCTTCTAGTATGGAAAGTCTTTCTAAATAACACGTTATCAAAACGAATTCCAAATGGCAGAACATTCTTCTAGCTTTAAAATGATGCGTTCATAACTTAATATTTCAATGTATTCACTAAGAATTCTTCTGTCTTGATTTCTAATTCTTTTCCAGTCAGTATTCCTTTCTTGTACTGAAATTTTTTTTCTTTTGACCATTTGTACAATTCCGTCGCTCTACCATTACCCTCTTTTTAGTCTTATTTAATTTAACTGTTCTGCATATTTTCTTTGCAATATTTGTCATAACCTTCTTTGTCATGATTACTTTCATAATTAGTTAGTTTTAATTGTAATTATTCTAGCTTTACACGTCTACTCCAAAAAGAAACCAAAACTGTAAAAACGTTATGTTTGAATTATTCATTCATTACAAAATTTGTCCGGATGCAAAATAATATTGTAAACGGTTAACGACACATATACGTAAGAAATGTTGTGATATTATAGACATCGGAAGAGAATGAAATTACATTCAGATTCAGGGAATTGAATTCGAATTTATTCACTATAGAAAGACCGTCCGTAAAAATTTAATGCATGGAAATGATCACCTAATGGCGCCGTACCGGTAGCGGATAAAAAAATCCAATTACGTTAAAATGGGAATGCAAAACTTTGAAATGGATGTAATGGTAATATTCCTTTGTTTTATCGAAAGAAAAACGTTTGATTACAACGAGATCTCTAAAAATAAAGTGCATTGAAAACTAGACGTACACTTAATTATATTTCCAGTAGTTTCAAATTATTTGCTTTTCTCATTTTGGGTAGATTAAAAGTAATGAAAACTAAATGAGATTAGTGAATAAATGTCACGAATAATAATCATTATAAATTAACCTGGGTTTCGTGGATACAATTCTGTGATTCCCCGGTTTTTGTTTACTGTTTGTCAGGTACATCTCAAACAACTCGGGAAATCAAATTATTTGTTCGCTGATAAGCTACCCACATTATAAGAAAGCAATGGATATCATGAACATCCAGATCAACTAAGTACGGTAAAAAAAAAAGAAGAAGGGGTATGGCATTGGAACCACATCATTATTTGGCCAATATGCTCAATCACAGATTCTTAGGACAAAATTTAACTCAGGTTCAAAAACAACATGCTTTTGATTTAAAAAAAAACAGAATTTGTTCCGCTTGTTATGGCTGTTACAACAAAGTCTTCTCCATTTCCAAAGTTTATTTTCCGCACAATTCCAAACAACAAAACCAATGATTTGATGGAAATCAGTTGCCATTTCTGATTCAAAACGGCCATAAAAAATTCTTATAATCATGTGAGCAGTTATTCAGTGCAGCTGGTTCAGAAAGAATTTTTTCGTGCTTTGGGATAATTCAATCCAAATAAGGAAATCATTTGGGCAACGAAAAAGCGAGTAACTTGTATTTATTTTTGAATGTTTAACTCAGGATACTGATAAAAAAGCCAAACACTTGGACTGGATCTCGTCATATGATGGACTATTTTCCTTAAGTGATTTGTCGCAAGATGATGATGATATTCCTCTTTGTTACCATAATAAAGTTTTTTTTAAATATTTTCAATGTTTTTTTTTGCATTTTAGCCTATATTTGAAGCAATAGTGTATATTCTATCTAATTCCATATTAAAGCTAGTTTTATTAAGTGGCGTATTCACTAGTCTATGTATCAAATAATGGCTATACTAAAGATATGATCAATAATATCTTTCGAAACAAACTAATAGCACATACTCGTTCTTTAATTTACCCAAAAATATCTAGTAAAAATTCAGTACATTATTCTACCCTTACGTATATTCGTAAACCTTCAGACAAAATTAGTAAATTAATTAAAAAAGCCACTAATGGTAAAATAGCTTACAAAACTAATAATACTTTAGAATGCTTTAAAAAAAAAAATAAGGACACAACAGACAAAAAATCAAACTCGGGGGTATATAAGTTAACTCGTGATTGTAATATGTCTTATATTGGCCAAACTGGAAGATCCTTTGCCCAGAGAGTGTCCGAACATAATAGAAGTTACCCACCGAGAGAAATTTGTTGTAGTTTTAAATATATTTATATTGTGTTTAAACATAAAATATTGTGTTTAAACATAAAATATTGTTATATATAGGACAAAAATGTGTTTTTTTTAATTTAAAAATAATTTTATATTCAAACATTAAGAATAAAATATATTTAGTTGAGATATGTTGTGTATTGAAATCAAATAAAAGGAGTATCTTGAAATAACAATAATTTTTTGTTAAGTTTATAAAGACACATATTAACTTTAAAATAAATTGTTGCTCAAAATCAATAAAATACATTCTTATTCCAAAAATGTATATGTTTATTTTTAACAAAAATTATAATGATGTTGAGTAGAATTTAAGCAAAAGTAACCATTTATTGTACTTGTTCTCAACATTGAATTGCTTTGTTTAAGTATATGTATTACTTAACTTAAAAGCAAAAATTGCTCACTTTCAACAGTATGTATAATTAGGTTAAGTAACTTTTTAAATGAAAATAAATATAATATATAAATAATAGCAATTATTGTACTTGTTCTGAACATACGAAATTGCTCTGGTTAAGTAAATGTATTACTTACCTTAAATAAATAAATTTCTCACTTTTATAAATATCTATAATTATATTAAGAGATATTTTTAACTTTGACGCTCATAAATCTGATCGACTTTATTTTTTTACATTTTTGACACGGTCATTGAAATTATGGAGTAGGCGCTATTCACAAAATTAGTATAGTCTTCATCACTTTTAGGTTCTTTTTAATGAAAAATGTGAGCGCCAAGGTTATACATATACCTTCAGTAAATTAAGTAAACTGACAATTATTCTTGTTCATCAACTGGCATTGGCACTGCAGAATTTGACAGAATGCTATGTGAAAATAAGTACTGAAATGTGTTTAAAGACGGTATAACAAACATTTAACATACATAAGATACATCATGAGGCAATTCGTTTGTCGAGATGATATGAATGTTAGAATAAATATGGTATACTAATGAACCTATGGAGATTACTACGGGATATTTTCATTAATACTTGATCAGAACTTAAATCTGATTTATTTCAGCTACCAAATAAATACATTATTTAAATTAACATAGATGCTTGAGTGAAATAATTAGCAAAGTAGGTTCTAGAAAGACGGTCTCATCCCTTTCAGCATATGTGTTGCCCAGTCACAATTCCTCCTGGGGATTCCTTAAATTTATCTGTAAGCGAAAAAAAACTATAACGTTAATATTAAATACAGTAGGTACTGGAAGTTACAACCTTTCAGCAAATTTGAAGCAGAACTTTCAGTATGGTATCTATCTCGTCAGCACTATCAAAACTATTATTGGATGATACGGTTACTGTTGATGCTGAAGAACTGGTATACGTACTAGAAGGCTGGAAGAAATTGTATTATCAGAAGCAATTATTTTTAGTTAACTATTGGTGATTATAGTAATAGAGCTGGCTATAAAAATGAAACAGTATAAGAAAAATTAATTTAAGGATTTTAACGCATTAAAATGTCTAATAAAACCGTGAGAAATTAATAGAGAAGCCAGTCAAAATACAATTGAACCTAGTTGTAACATTATTTTTCTCTTAAAATCATGTTTCTTTGAAAAGGCAAATTTAGAGCATTTTAATCACGGATAAAAATAATTTAACTTACCACATCATCACTTTGTGCGGACGTGCTTGAAGTGTAATCGATGTGTTGCTGTAGCTTTTTCATAAACCTTATTCTTTTTCCTATTTGCGGTATTATCTCTTCTTCCATTGCCATACATATATCATAATCTGTCTCATTTTCTGTATTAAACAAAAACAGTCAAAATAAGCACAGCAATATATTTATTTTTTTATATTCAAAATTAATATTTCTTATAGTACCTATCTAAGTATTTGGTTAATTATTAAGTTAAAAATATGAAGTTAGTTAACCATTGGTATATGCATGTTACCACTATCAATACTATTTTTTCGTCTCATTGAATAATATTTTTATATTTAAGTCATATTAAAATAAACAGTATTTTACTGAACAACGTAGTAATTAAAGTACATAGCTTGTATATCAATTAAACTCTTGAAAACTTCTATTAAAAATTATTAATAATTAATTATCCAACTTTGTTATATCATTTTCAGATGATTCCACTAATTCTACTAAAATGGTGAATTCTGTTGTCAGTTTTGTATGCTTCATCTTCATATGGTACAATCCTAATATCCAATAAATAAAAAAAAAATAGGTATTTACTGTTCTTAACGCCACGCGACAGCATCAATGAGTGTGCTAAAAATAATTTTGGGTTATAAAGAACGTAACATTTTCCACAACCACATACCTAAACAATACTCAAATGAATAATAAACACTATACCTAAGCTGATAATATTTAATAATGCAAACACGTTTATTATGCATTTTAAAATTATCTTGACCTAACTTAATAAATTGGAGGAGTTTTATTTAAGTAACATACCTACTTTCTCATGGAAGCATAACATAAAGTAGTTTCACGGCATAAATAAAAATGTAAAAAGCAGATACATACCTTCAAATACAGCTACCAATTCCCTAAAGCCCCATTCAACAAATAATACTTTCATATCCATGTTAAACTACGCACAATTACAACAAAATACTTATGATTATAGCAGATAACAGCACGGGCCACAAACGTTACCATGTTAGGTAGATTGCGCATGCGTTGCGCCAAGTATGTCCAATTATGCCCGTGACATTGCATATTTCTTCTACCCCCTCCCTCCCGCCCTTCTTGAAGAATCTTAGTATGAACATTAGACATAGAAAAGAGTTAAATTAAATATAATATTTTGTTTAAGAAAACGAACATTATTTTTGTTGAAAAGGAACAAATATTACTTTGAAAAACAAAGTGATTTGCACGACGAAGAAACACTTAAATTAATTAAATGTGAGATGTAAAATAAACGTTTTTTTTCTTTGAATTCCATTAATATACAGTGTTCGCTAATAAGATCATATAGTAAGTTATGTATGCTATTTAGACTTGTTAGTTATTGTCAAAATATAATTATATATACATAAGTAAGTAAAAACAATAATTAGGTATACGTATAAACTCTATTGAGACTTCTATAGGATTAAAAATAAAAGTTCGCTGTTTTTCAAGTTTGTTAAACCTCAGTTTAATTTCTTTAATTACAATATTTTATTGTAAACGTAAATATACTCTGCGAGACTAATCACCCAATATGTATAAATTTATTGTCAATTTAAATAAAAGAATATTTTTACACCCAATACATTTTCTAGTAAAAATAAGTAAAATGATCTAAACAAAAATTTTTGCTAGACCATTTTTCTCGGTGCGGGATAAAAAAGCTGTTTCTACATTTGCGAAACACTGTCTAAAAAACTTTTAATAATAATTTTAAAATACTTCATATCCAAGATAAAAGTAAAAAACTTGATCTAGAATCATTAGAAATTTCTAGAATTACAAACTTAGGATTAGCGTTAAATGATCAAACCAACCTATGTGACTCCCCACTTTTGTCCTTAAATTTGTAATGTTTGTCTAGTATATAATTTTGCGCACTAATGTAAATTCGTCATTATTAATCCACCTGATGAAGTCGCTGTGCGACGAAACAACGTTGTAGTGGTTTACTATAATTAAAATTTTGAAACCTTAAAATCAGTGTTTTGTTTTTATTATTATATATGCCATATTATGAGATTTTGATATTTACATAAATATCATATTTGCCAACCCCGGAAAACAATAAACACATTTATGGACATATTGCTGTGGCAACATAATTATTTGAATATGATAATAGTATTATTGCCATACATTAGGCCTTGCCAAATAAATTATGTTGTGTGCTGTTTCAGCAACATAAATAATTAAAATGATGATAATTTTTTATTATCCTGATGTGTATTTTATTTATCTTAACAGCACGTACTTTATAAGTATTCATGAATTCTTCAGTGTATCTGAATTTCTTCCCTCTCGTCTAATCTCTTGTTTTTATTTAAGATTGGGATAAGGTTATAGCTTATTTAAAATGAAAAACCAGAAATCATATAACACATAATTGTCGAATTTATTTAATATTTATTACATAAAAATAAATATAGCATCGCTATACTGTATTCACTATATTTATTTAAAAAGAAACATAATTATAAGAAAATGTTTGTACCTTGTTCTAGGTTGTAACATTTCTTTATGATACGAATATATTTTCTTATACTTTATTAAATAGAACTCAAAAATATTTTCCTGTTTATCAACAAATAAATCCAATTAACTTTTGTACATTGTTTATTTTTTTTATGGTCAATGTTTGGAGAAAAGCTTGAATCTGATTACTATATATAACCATTCGCACGCGTTATAGCTAGCATTTCAGAGTCCGCTACCCAGAAACATTTTCCTTATTTCAAAAAAAAAATCTAATCTCAAATCATTAATTCATAATCAAAATTTTATTCTAACTATTAATGATGCCAAATACTGTGCCAGAAAATATACATTTGCACGCTATATCCTCTTAACACTCAACACCATTAATTATTTCATCTCTTTTAAACTTGAAATTAAAGAATGCTTATTACTATCTCAGGAAAATATTTATTATCCCTGTTGCATAACGTTATACTGAATATACGTTCGCACGATATATTTCAATACTCGTATAGCCACATTGATAAGTCTTTGCCTCTAACTTATTTTGAATCCTTGAAAAACTTTTCAAATTCGGTCATTTGCATCTCCATTATTTTTACAAAATTACACAAAAACAATTAAACAAAGAAAATAAAATAAGTGAAACTTGAATGAAAATAAAATTAACACGCTAATACAAAAGAAATCAATATGAATCGTGGTGTATCTAACCCTACGATTTATATAACCAGCTAAACTGTGTATAATAAATGAATGTTAATGAATGTATGTTAACGAATGAAAGTCAATGAATGCTTGTTAATGAATGAATGTCAATGAATGCTTGTTAATGAATGAATGTCAATGGATGCTTGTTAATGAATGACTCGTGTCGCTTCTTGTCTTCAATTTATATTTCCGTGAAAGACATGTGACCGTTTTCAACGCCATCTTCTGAAACTACCATTTAAGTTGTCACCCTGCATCTTCAGTGCTCCTGGCTTTCAAGTTGCCGTAATGTTTTGAACACACACACACACACGCACTTGTTGTCTTTTTGACAGTTCTTCACCGCAAAAGGTCAACACCCCAAGAAGTGTCTGTTTATAACTTAAAAACTTCCTATAAATTGTATAGCGTTTCTCCAACGTAGGTATACTTGTTTTAATATAACTCTTCTTTATATTTGTCTATAAATTTATTACCTTCTTTACTATTTTTCACATATTTCCTCTTTCCATTGGCTAGTACAATTCTTATTTTTGTTCTTTTTCCAGCTTTCGGCAATATTGGAAAAACATTGCAAATAACAGGTATCCTTTTAATAAGATTACTTGCACCACCATGGTCCACTTGGTTTGCCCCTTCGTAGCCTCCTTCTATCCAAGACTTCTCCAACGGTGATATGTCTATCTGTAATAAACTACAAACCAAGTTTACATTATATTTTCTTTTTATTTTGTAGGTTATACGAAAACCGTACAAGAACCCCTCTACTGTTTATGAAACATGATATTACATATACAAGTTCCTGAATGTATTCTATTATTACCAGCTGTCGTTTATAAAAAAACACCTACTGATGTCTCAAAATATTTTTGTTTATATCCTTTTTTTATTTACTTATCTAGTCATAAGTTAAGGTAAATATTTATTCTTTTTGTATGATTTATTTAATAAATTTTTATTACCTTATGCACGTTCTCAAGTTTACATAATTATTCAATTATTTTTCTCTCGTGCATATCGAATTCTATTTTCTTCATACATTTTTATTGCATTAAGATGACTAGTTCGTATTACACTACCATCCATAAGCATAACCCTCTCTCGGTTATTTGCTTTCATTTCTTTTTTATTTTTAAACAACGGTCCATTATTTAAAATGTTCAGTGCAATTCTCACACATTTTATAAAGTCAGGTTGTTTTTCATTGTACACAAACCATACATCTTGTTTCTCTTTTCTGTAAAAGAAATATATATACATCTTAAATTCTATCTCGTCTTTTATTTTAGTACTTATTTAAATTGTAAATATAAATTCAATTTTTATGTCTGCATAAAAGTGTATGCAACCCAATATACTCATGTTAAAATTCCTTTAACTACTATAAACTTATTATTATTGTTTCTTTTATATTTTATACACTTAAATTAAGTCTTAATACTATTACTATTATCTTATTAATATGCAAGATACCACGGCAATATGTATTTAAATAGACGCATGCATAATACGTATGTTCGCTTGAGTTTTATCCATTATTTATATTGTATGTGGCTTACGCTAACATATCTACTAGTATCGTGTCGTACCGCAGATATTATATATCTTGAAATGTACTTAGAAGTGAAGGTTAGCACCTCCGTCAACAATTTTAATGGATAACTTAACACTCTTAATTATAATAGAACAAAAATATTTAACTAGCAATATTGCTTATTATAGATGTTCAATGTATGTATTTGATGTAACCTCAGATGAGTTCCGAATAATAATTAATAAGTTACACAATTCATATAAGGCTATGCATGCAAACATTTATATTATTTCAATGTCAGAACTAATTACAAATCAGTACACTAAAGGAACAATTAACAACACATTGATTAAATCAAGTTACTTACCGATTGAATATCTCGAATGAGAAAACTTTTTTGAAAAAACGCAAAAACAGGTCGATTTTTGATCCAAGAGGGACACTCTTCCATCACGTCTTCAACTGTGTTACGTTATTCCCCTCCCCTCCATACTCTAACCATTACAATTTAAATAGGGAAAGTACTAAATACGATACATCATTGAAAAGGCAATTGTACGGAGAATTCAGCAAAGTGATTGTTGGTTGCGCTATATTTGATTTTAGCGCCCTCTAACGGGATAAAAAACGGTTACGTATTCTTAAATGTGAAACATCATTTCAAAGCCAATTTTATTAGCAATTTAATGCACAATAAAAAAATATATTAACTTTAATAATTGAAAAACCTTGCAGAGCTTAATATTAGAAACTACGAACTTAATTATTTTACAGTAGACGCTGACACTCTGTACTTGACAATGATGACAAAAAAATGTCATAAATATTATGTATTTTGTTGCTAATAAAATTAGCTTCCAAATGATGTGTCACGTTTTGGAATACTTAACCGTTTTTATCCCGCTAGAGGGCGCTGAAATCAAATATATAGCGCAACCAACAATCACTTTGCGAAATTCTCCGTACAATTACCTTTTCAATGATGTATCGTATTTAGTACTTTCCCTATTTCAATTGTAATGGTTAGGGTGATGGAGGGGTGGGGAATGACGTAACACAGTTAAAGATATGACGGAAAAGAGTCCCTCTTCGATCAAAAAATCGACCTATTTTTGCATTTTTTCAAAAAAGTTTTCTCATTCGAGATATTTAATCTCTTTCGTTTTCGGTGGCACACCTGTATACAGCATGTGTCAATTTTCATTAGCCATAGGCGATTAATCCATACAGTACGTGGCAACATAGTACCCCTTCTTTCCTTTCCAATGCCAGCACGACCGATGCATGTTCGTAAATACAAGTTAGCGTGGTTCGCAGCAGCAACTATTCGACCACCGTCTTGGGTGTTTGTAATGCGTTCAGAAATAATATTTACGAGTTGCTAGGATTTGTTTTTCTTTTTCCTTTCAGTAAATGCAGAGAATTATTAAGCTGCGTTCACGCTGCATGACACAAACAAAAGCGTAATTCTAATAAAATTAAAAATAAGGTAAATAAAAAAGGATTCTGAAAATAATAATAAACTACTAGATCAGGAGATCGCGGCGGCAGTTTGATGTTTCCCGTTCCAGTAATAAGACGGCTTTTATTGCGGACTAGATCGCAACGTGTTCGCAGCTAAACATTGAATGTAGAAGTGGGAAGATCAGAGAAAATCGTTCTATGTCGATTGTTGCCGGGATTGGTGACGGACAGTAGGGGTGCCATGTTGCCACGCATTACTTGTATACGTATAAATCGCACGTAAACATTGAATCCCTATACCGAATTAAAATTGACACATACGGTATAGGCATATAATTTCCACTGAACTCATTTTTTATATAGGGTGATATTCAACGATCTGGCAAAGAAACTTACTTTTGAATGCTTTGTATAAAAATAATAATATAAATATAAATACTTTACAGAGTAATCCATGAATCAGTGATACAAAGAACACCACACATATGAAACTAAGTTTGGATTACGTGTTAAAATAGGAATATAGGAATGGTTTTTAATAAAAGTAATTAATGACTAAAGTTAATAGTTTTGGAGTTACTGATGATTATAGTCAGTCAGAAAATGACATTTACAGATGTTTAGTCTATATTTCAAGAGTGTCATGACAGAACACAAAATTATTTGGTGGTAGGCGTACACACAAAAAAATAACAGAACTTACTCTAATATATAATATTCGCGATGATGTTGCAAAATGAGTATGCCACTCAATACAGGATGTTCAATTTAAAAAAAATATATATCTGTGTGCCAGTGATTTATGGATCACTCTGTGTAAGATGATATAGTTTTAAACTGTGAAGCAATAGCAACCCTGCTAATGACAGTGCGCGATTTTTTTTATTATAATAGGCACTAAAGAATAAATTTACTTTATCAGATCGTTGAATCAAGCGGTATAATGATATTTTCACGTAATATTAAGCTTGAATGCATCAGCTAAACTTCTTATATTATACCTATGTTTCTCCAGTGTATAGGTTCTTCCGCTTTTCTGTTTGCGTGTTGTGTCAGTCTAGTATTTTATCATTTTAACTTCTTCTCTATACCTGTATATTATCCGGATTATAATGATAAATTGCAAGTGCAACGAGACTGTTTGTTTCTTTGAGATTTATTTATATAATACGTCGTTTTGATCATGCTTTTCATGTCATTAAATGTGCCGGTCTGTTAGACCGGAATTTCAGTCAGCATGTTACCAATATTCTGTCATTTATCTCGAAACATATAATCTTCATTTATCGAAGATTGATGTTTCCGTCTAACTTGCACAATTTGAATATTTGCTTGCAAAAGGCTTCACTAGCTTGGTAAGTCAAATTCTGATCAGATTAAGCTTAAGAATACTATTAACATGTGAAATAGTTCGTGTGTTTAGCATTTAATTTAATCTTTAACATCAACAAATTTATATTAGCTTAGAGTTAAATAAATAGTAATTATGATTGTGTTTAGCTTAATAAAAAAATTTGGTAAACGTGCAAAAAGTATGTTGTAATCAATGATAATACTTGAGAGAATTGTTTCAAACAAGTTGCTTCTATAGTATGTTTCTATAATTAATTGCTGTAATACGTTTCTGACTGTTGCATTTAAAATTAGTTTACTTTTAATATATTTAATGGTAAAGCGATATAGCGCTATTAAGAAGGATATTGCTAGTAAAAATATCCTATATTGTCGTGTAGTAAAACTAACATGAATATCTAAAGAAACTTCAAAACTTCAATTTTCTCTGAAAATCTTACCTTTCTTGTACATATATTTGATTATTAACAGCAGGAAAGTGCATACAAATATAAAATAATCATTATATTCTGCTTTTCAATAGTACCTACGTTATCGAATTAATTAAATATTAGAATTATTGTCGGAACTGCTAAAACACAAGACTAATTGTTTATTTAGGATTATAGTGCCAAATTTAATATTACTTGACACATTAAATTTAACAATGCCTTAAATTTAACGCCATTGGCCATAATCAAGTCGAAACATAACATCATATTGTAAACACATTTGCTGATATTTTCTCTTCAATATAACCCAGATCTCCGTTCTTTGACGATGAATAACTAACTAAATCATGTATCTCTTCTCTCGTCAACTACTGATAAAGACTAGCTAGTTAGCATAACTTTTTCTGATGATCTTTCTGCGGGAGATGACTTGATTCTTAGTATTTGAATTCCAGATGCAAGGATTTGTTACGATACATTAAAATACTTACTGGTAAGGTAACTGCTCAGTAACCTATTTTGAGCTTAATAGAGGTCGTGACAATGAAATATGTTTGTTTCTTGCGTTAAGTGAATTTATCGATGTAAAATCCTTCTCTTTAAAGAAGTTATGTATGCGGTATCTTATCCTATATCCGTCTATAGATAATAAACAGTTTTGCAAATCGATTATATTATCGATTGGCAAATATTTATATTAGGAGAGGTAACATTGTTTTCATATACCTTACTACTTTTTTTTTTGAAGTAGTTGTAGTAGATAATCAATTCGTTTCGTGTTGCTTTTAAAGTAGGTTATTCATTTCTTTTTCAATTTATTATTACATCTTTTTCCTTTGATTCTTGTATTTTTAAATCTCTACTAGTCATTGAAATTGATATTTCTTTATATACCGTACTTGTTTTCTGTCACGAATCCCTGATTCGCACACTAGATATGTCCTATGCTATTTATTACTTCATATATTTTCATTCAAGTGCACCGACTCTACGACTGAAATATTAAGAGCCATTAAATTTAACTGGCGTGCAAATTCCAGTGAATAAATTGACCAAGTTGTTACTTTCTATTCACGCTTTTTTTCTCTTCTACTGCTTCTTTCATTCCCATGATTCGAGGTGGTTTTTGTAGAGTTGGCTCGCTGTCAAAACTATCGCAACTACATACTCGTACTATGGGGTGTACGTGTAACGTGCACTTGAATCGCCTGAATAGCCATTCCTCGTTTTATTATAGAGAATTCGAGACGCCTTGTAAATGATGATCGAAGCATGTGCTCGTAGACTTTCAATAACAAATACTTCACTGGATTGTATTATTATTATTATTCACAATACAAATGTGTGTAATAAATTTTGGAACTTGAGAAATTACATCATTTGTTGGGAATGTTAGGTAGTTTGTTCGAATAACAAAAGTACCGAATAGAAGGAACGGGGTACACTTCCTTTTAGAATTGTAAATAGCAAGAATAATCAATTCTGAACAAAAATAATAATTTATGACGTTTTTCCTTTTTACTTTCTTATACGTAGTATAAGGAAGTATTGTGATGATGAAAATTTTCGACCTCGAGATTTTTGCAGATGTCCACGTTTTGAAGTCCCCTGATACCAAAAAAGAGGTTTTTAAAAAATGTCTCTCTCTGTGTATGCGACCACGATAGCGGTCAAACCACTGTAGATATCTTTTTCAAATTTTGTATTTACGTATATAATCTCCCTCTTGAGATATGATTAGTTTTTCAGTAAAATCGGTAGACCGGAAGTAGTAGTTTACTTCATTGAAAAAATCGAATTTTGCAAATATTTCGTCAATTACTAAGTTTAAACAAATTTATAAAGAATTCAAATGTACTCAAAATTAAATTTGAGACAAAATCTCTTAAAAAAGTTTTTTGAAATTCCTACCGAAAGTAGGTCTTTTACTCTTATCGAAAATCAGTTTTTTGCGAATATCTCGCAAGTCATGCTTTCTAGGCAGGTACATTACGAGTATAAAAGTATTTAAATGATAATTTTAAATATCTTTTGTATAAAAAAATTTCAAAATTCGGACCGGAAGTACCACTTTTACTCTTACCGAATAGCGATTTTTTGCAAATATGTCGTAAATTATGCATTCTATATATATTTATCAAGAGTACAAAAGTATTTAGAGTTGGATTTGCAATATTTTTTGTATACATCAAATTTCCAAATTCGGACCGGAAGTAGCACTTTTATTCTTAGCGAGTAGTACTTTTTTTTAGAATATCTTGCAAACTATGCATTCTATGTCGATTTATTAAGAGAATAAAAGTACTTAGAATAGGATTTTGAATAATTTTTGTATAAAAAAATTCTTAAAATTGTATAGTTTGAAACGCTCATACTTATAAGAAAGTCGTGTGGTGGCCACACCTCATTTTTTTATACAAAGTATTGTGATGAAATATTTTCGATTTCAAGATTTTTGCAGAAGTCGCAAGTTCCCATATACCAATCAAGTGATTTTTGCTAACATCTCTTTCTTGCCAGATCTCTTTCAGTAAAAATTTTACAAATATTTCGTCAAGTACTAAGTTTACACAAATTTTTTAAACAATAGAAATAGATCTTTCACTCTTATCGAAAAACTGCTTTTTTTTTGCAAATATGTCGTAAGTAATGCCTTCAAGACATGTATATGGCTTTTTGCTGTTATTGAAAAATAGGTTTTTGCTAAATATTTAAAACTAAATTTTACCGCACATACAAATTAAACGTCGTTTGGTGTCCACAATCACGTTTTTGTGATAAATACAAAGAGTATGTAAGTTGTTCGGCCAACTAGAGATATAGAGAAAATCAAAGAAAGTGTAAAAGAAATGAAAATAAAATTTAATAGCTAATATACAGGTTGTATTTGAAATAAGAGGACAGAGTATGATTAATGGAAAGATTTAATTTTATTAGACTCAAATCCAAAATATTTTGCGCAAATTCAAATTTAAAAAATTACAAAGATATTTTTAAAGTATTCGTCGCGCCACTGCACTTTAATACGACTGTAGGGTATACAAGAGTGGGTGGTACTAAGTAGAAGTGTGAAGGCGTGCGAGGTGCGAGGTCAGTCTCGTTCGATTGTTACGTGTGGATGTTTCGACTATGGCTTACACAACGCACGAACTGAAATAAATTATGTTTCTTTTTTAATTCATTTGCGTCCAATTAAAATAAAAGTTTCTCATAAGTAGAATTGGGCAAATTTTACAACATAAATTTGTTTTTGTGAGAAATAAGAAGTAAAAAGTCGTTGAATTTAATCATAATAACAGTAATAGTACTTACTATACATTTATTGCGGAAGAAAATGTAATATCTAAATAATCTCGGCATCTCAATAAAAAAAATTCTCGTTGTTGAAAACTAAGATATTTTAAAAGAGAGCAAAAGAAATCGAATAAAGTATACGCATCAATTTTATCCCAAATCAGCTGATATTTCATATTAAGGTTGTTGAACTTTGTTTGTTTTTATAACATTTACAACTGTTATTGCGGTGCGTGTACCTATGTATGTATACGTTTATTTAGTTCCATAAAAATATTATTTATTACGACTCATGACGTCGGCTGTCTGGCGCGATACCTGCTAAATCCATAGGCGGCACATTAAACACTTTTCGGGGGTTTTTAATTTTGGCGTTCGTGTCGTAACTGATTCACAATTTTTGGGATTTATATTCTACATAATTGCCTCTTTCCTTTTATCATACTCTGTCCCCTTATTTCAAATACATCCTGTATAAGTAATACATATTATAAATTTAAATTTAATGAAAAATAATTCTCGTGTAATAAAATTATCCATTCAAATTCGTTGAATAATATACTATTATTAAATTAAATACGAAATATTTTAAAATCTGCAGTCAATATTGCTATTTGTCGACATCAGCATACGGTGTAGTCGTTAAACGATAAATCAAGTGTTTCTTCTTCAGCACGTGATTTTGTCGATGGCTTCTGGAAAACCTAGTAGTATAACAATCAGCATTAACTATTCTTCCAATTCCTAAAGATATTGTTGCAATATGCCCACTACAACCGAAGAAACAAGCGATTATTTTCTTGGAAGTGATTCGTGAACGAATTCTTGTTAAATTTGGTTCATCGTCAACTGAACAGTGGATTGTTGCATAGCTTCCAGTTCATATTAATATATTCAAGCTTCATCATCTGTGAATATGATTTATACAGATTTTGTAGTTTCTCGTTTTTTGAAAACTTTTTTACACCAATTAAGCTTTTTTGAGCGTTGGCCAAATTATACGAAATCTATCGCGAACAGAATTTATTTACAGCAAAATGTTCATGTAAAATCGAATAGGATCGATGTATTCCTCCTTATAGTTATAACTTTTTGTACATTGATACGCTTGCATACAACGATTTGAAAAAGATCAACACCCTTAAACTTTCTCACACTGCAATTTACTTACGAGTATTTTAGAAATTGCTTAAGACTATAGTTTGTTTCACGCTACTTTTCGCTCTTCAGATCGATGTACGAACACCTACTGGCAATACTATCCGTATGCGTACAACTAAAGATTATCCTAATTAGAGAATATCACATGCATACAAAGCTATTACTATATATCCTGAATAATTGTCTTATAACTTAATAACACAACGACGCCTGAAACAATCCCCTTGTAGTTTTAATTTATGGTAAGCATGCTGTCTCTCCGTCATTTGTCATGCAAAAGTTAATAAGATACCAACACACAAACAGATTTCATCAACACACCCTTCATAGACACTGTCATATACAACTTACTACCACCCCACCACACACAAAAACAGACAGACATATAAACACAATACTAAAAGACTTTAACTTAAGGGTGTTGTATAGCAAACTAAAAATTTCGACGTCTTCGCTGCGGGTATAGGGGGGTTCTACTCAGGGGTGGAGCTTGCCAATACCCCACTACCACGTACTGTTTTGCTAAATGCTATAGTAAAAATCTAAATTGTATAGTTCCCAGTTTATAAGTACCGCCCTTATGGAGCGATGCATTCGAAATGACATACGTCTGATGCGTTAAGTGCTAATTGTCTCTTTTCAGGCTACACATACTCTACGTAACGTAGGTGCTAGTAATATTTTGTATGATTTATTTAGTCTGGTGTCTAGGCGCCACAGGAATGTAGATTGTAAGTTTTTTTAGTCTGACATGTGTTCAAGAAGTTAATATGTATGTAAGATGGAATTCTGATTAAAAGAAATATTACTTAGTGCCTATGAATACTATATAATAATAATAATATTTTGTTGAAAGGCACTAATGTCATCGTCTTGATTATCTTTCCATTGGCCGTATTGAAAGTCACAGGAAAATTATTTATATCTATAGGTACTATTATAACACAAGGTGGCCGGCAAGGTATGCGAGAAACCTCGTACATGAATTCAATGACCAAAGGGGCCCATATACTGCGGTTTTGTTCGACAGACTTGTTCGTGGAACTAACGATTTATCAAATAAAATAGTCTCGCATATTTTTTTCCAAAAAAGATGCAGAATGACTGTACTTATAATATCATGTATTGAATGAAATTTCATTGTTTTATTATTATATAATAAATTATTTAAAGTTTAATGTTTATTTATTATTATTATTATGTAACTACATCTGTAAAATAATAAGTCCTATTTATGTCTGTTCTTTATTTACCATAACACGAAGAGTAATGTAGTTACATTTTTAAAATAAAAGATATCCTTTCCGAGCAATTTCTGGTTTACTTCAAATCTTTTTATAACTGTCCGAACACTGAATCGTTTGAGTCGTAAATTACTCTTTTGAACGTCTACCAGTCTGGTACAATATGACGATCTGTACAGAGGAAGTAGGCACCATCTATATCCATCTCATTTTCTATATTCGTTTTATATTATTTTTAACTCACTTATAAATGTCAGTAGTATTTTATCTTGATAAATGTAAAATAGTGGAAGAACTAAAAAAACTAGTATTATTTATAAATCATAGGTAATGTTTTTGTTTAAGTTTGTATTTATGTAAAAGTGATTAAAGCCTGCCAGAGAATGTGTACAATTTTATGAAATGTAATACAAAATAATATAAGTAAATTTTACAAAAAGAAAATATACATTAATTTTATAAAGTTAAACCAAGGTTACTAGATAATGTTTTCAATTTTATGAAATGTAAAATAATATAAAAAAATGTTTAATCAAATACCTACTTAAAACCGTAACAACGATTTCTGTATTCCGAATATCGCTCGTAAAGTGAATCCCCACCTAAACAAAGTAACTCCGCCCTGTCTTGGATTGCAAGGATATATCAAATATTTGACTGCAGGTGGCGTATTAAAGCAGTGCCAAAAATGCATTTCGTTCTTATCAAATTACACATTCATCTTAATAAATATGAAAAAATTTTGCTAGAAATTAATGTTCACAATAATATGTTATACGTCGGTACGCATTTTCTTTTTCGATTATCTATTTATATTTAATTTTTTATAACAATTAATAAAAAATTGAAAAAACAAAATGCATAGGGACGTGTAGATAAACATTATAAGAATATTTCATCTAAATCATTTTTGCATAAAGTTTAAAGATAGCCTGTAATCTGTAAATATTTGAAAATCAACCTATACAACACCCTTAAGTGTGATGATATCTCTTTGAGAATGGTGTAATAGCCGAAATATATACACGTTTGGCCTACGATTATCTTGCATGCGGCTTCCCGTACATAACACGAAAGGAGTTACCAAACCGTACCTACTTAACAGATATACATACGAGAGCGGACAAGTAGACCTTCAGCGAAACCAAATTAAATTCAATCATAAAAATAATAATTCTGAAGGAATTCTTATAATATTAACTTAAGATACTTTTTTAAGAATATTTGGAATGAGAATAATACCTAAAAATGAAGATAACAGCCCCTGCAACATGCACACATGCATTATATTGGAATCTTATGATCGTAATGATCGTATCGGCCTGTTGTCTAGGGTCGAACAGTATTTGTCCACATGTGTATAAATATTGGCATCTACGTTCGTCTCAATACATGGACTTTTAGCTCGCATGCAAGGTAAAAACAGACCGAACCTGTATGTTAGAGTACTATTGTTTATACGATTAATATTTTATAAATAAAACTCATAGTGAAACGAGCCAAGTGTTTTAATCATTTATTATTGTATGAAGTTAATTTTTATATTGTTGTTTGGAGAGATATAAAGAAAATACAATTACTACATTCCGTTTATCGTTATAGTAACGCAAGGAACATGCAATATATGTAAAATTAGTAACAATCAAACTATATTTTTACATATTCAAATATATACGATTGAATTTAAATCGTCTAGAAATAAAGTTAGTATTCCAAGAAGCCATGCTACAGTATTCATACCTACTAATTGATTTTTTTCCTTGAATATTTATAAGTGAATTTTTAATTGTATTCCAAATTGATTGGAATTAACATTCACTCAAATGTAAACCAAACCAATTTCTTTCTCGTACCATCTGATTATATTTTGCAAGTGAAATGGGCTTTGTTTACATTTCCTTGTGCTATTTACATTTCAAACGCAAAACAATTTATTCAAAACGCTGATTCTTTTTAGAATAGTTATAAAATTCTTCACTTTCTCTAATTCTTTATAAATTAAATTGCGTTTAATTTTTTTTTCCCATGCTATCCCATTTTTTCCAAACAATTTATTACATTGTCGATTTATTACCTGCAACAAATCTCTATTTCATTATTTTCATAGTGGTTTATGGAAATATATACGATGAAGCGTTTTAAGTTCGCGAAATGCAGGATTAGATGGTAGTGGGAGAGCTATTTCGTGTAGTAACGTGTTCATGACTCATTATTAGTATAAATATAAAGTTTTAACACAATCGTGTTAGTAGTATTCAAACTGTCATCCACCAAGCAACTTAATCGTGAAGAAAATGTGAAACACGGAGAAAATTGATTATCGCGGAAAACAATCGTCTGTTCATATAAATACTGGGAGTGATGTCATCAGTTCACAGGGATTTTTAAGTGACACAGTCGTTTTAAGCAAGGTAAGGCTGAAGACAATCCATGGCTTATCGAAGTGACCATTCTTGAACTTGTTAAAATGGTCGAAAAATTAGTAATGGAAGATGGCTAAAGGTGGCTACACACATGCAACAAAACATCGTACAGAACTTCGTCGCGCAACATTCCTTGTTGCGCGACGAAATTGCGGTATGATGAAGTTTTGATGTGCAACAGAACATCGTCGCGCAACATCAACGCGAACCCTCCCATAATCAGCCAGGCCCGTCCAGACATGCGAATATGTGGCGCAACGTGAACGCGTAACATTTCTTTGATGCGACGGCAGAAAACCGACAACTGATGGGACGCCGTTATGTTGCGATGTTGCGCTGTTGCGTCCACACTTGAGACGCGACGGAGTTCGGTACGATGTTTTGTTGCATGTGTGTAGCCACCTTAAGAAAGACATAACTCGCGGGAATAACTGGAGTATCTGATAAAACCATTTTTAAAATTTTTCATGATCGTCATGTGAAAATTTCGGGAATCAATACAGTTCGTACCTGACCCATAATGTATGCAAATTCGACTAACTTCACATTTATGTAAACGAAAACAAGTTGCAGATAGTTTTTTTACGGTGACAATTAGAAGTTAGTGATACAGTAACAAAATGAATTTAACAAGAGAACGCTTTCATGCGATGATTCATTAAGATTTTCGAAGTGGATTAAGTCAACAAGAATGTGTCCAGCGAATGAAATCTGCTTTTGGCATTGAAGCACTATCCAAAACTACAATATATCACTGGTTTCAAGAATTTAAACTTGGACGTGATAGTCTTAGCGAGGAATTGCGTGAAGGTCGACCTTCAACGGCTGTTGTTGCGCAAAACACCGATGCCGTTTCTTAAAATGATTAAGTTTTATGGACATGTGACGTATGCTGAAATTCGTGCATCCTTAGGCATTGGCATGACTGCAATACAATTTGGCATGATCATTTAATGTAAAGAAACTGTGTGCGCGGTCGAACCCACATAATCTGTCAGCAGACCAAAAAGAAGCTCGTGTGAAGTGGTGCAAGGAAACACTGAAACGCTTCCAATCAGGTTCAATAAAACTCGTTTTTAACATCGTCAGTGAAGATGAAATATGGATCTACTCATATGAACCTGAAATAAGAAAGCCAATCTACTGAACGGGTATTTCAAAGGGAAGCAAAACCGACGAAATTTTTTCGAGCGCGCAATGTTTCTAAACAAATGATTGCTTGTTTTGTATCTAAGACTGCTCACGTGGTCACGGTTCCTTTGGAAAATCGCAAAACTGTAAATGCAGAATGGTATAGTAGCATTTGTTTGCCAGAAGTTATTGTAGAGTTGCGAAAAAGCAAACCAAATCGTCTTTCATCATGTTCGCACACCGCAAAACTAACACTAGACTATTTGACCGAAAACGACGTTGAATTACTCTGCCATTGTCCCTACAGCCTCGACCTATCCCCAAATGCCTTCTTTACGTTCCCCAAAATTAAAGATAAAATGCGCGGACATAGATTTTCATCACTTGAAGAGGAGGCAGTTGAGATGTATGAAACACGCATTTCAAGCATACCAACTTCTGAGTGGGATAAATGCTTTACTAATTGGTTTACACAAATGGAAAAGTGTATAGAACTTAAGGGTGATTATTTCGAAAAAGAATAAAGTACTTCAATCTGTTATCGTTTTATTTTATTTATGATTTTCCCGAAATGTTCAGTATTCCCCTTGTATTCCCGTGCGTTTTTTTGGGCTTCTGTAATGTTTTCTGGGCCTATGGTATATTGAGTCGAATTGTTACTGAAGATGGAGCTTGAGTTCAGCATTATGAAGTCCAAGCAAGACTTCGTGCAGTTGTATTAAAAAAACGCACACCACCAACCAAGATGTTTATGTTATGTTGTCACAATTGGCCGGAAAACTCATGGGCTACTGTTTTTGGGACTCAAAAGGAATCCTGTTAATTAATTACAAACGTAAAGATGTTTCCATAACAGGAGAGTATTACGCTTCAATCCTGGAGCAGTTAAAAGCAGTCATTAAAGGAAAAAGAAGGGTAAAATTGACGAAAGGTGTTCTGTTTCTGCACGACATTGCTCCCGTTCATAACAGTCCTGTTGCGCTGGCTGACGTGCATAAAATGGGGTCGACATTTTGAATCACCTACCGTATAGTCCCGACTTGGCTTTTAGCGATTTTGACCTGTTCCCTAAAATGAAAAAACGCAGTTTTGGCGTACTTTGCAGACAAAGATTGATTTTTTTTTATGAAAGCAAACACAAGCTTATTGAAAGATCTGAAAATGTATTAGGGTTGCAGGTGAATATATTGCAAAAAAAAATAATTTCGTACTTTCATGTTCTCTCCTTTTCCCCAATTCCATGAACTCAAACATGCTTCCTCGTATATCTATTTATTGTCGAACGACAACCACGAATGTTCTTATTAATTTGACAAACATAAACGTTCATTTGCTGTATTACTAATGCACTATATTTATACATTTAATTCTTCTTATGACTAATGGCAAATGTGTTAATAACATGTTAGATTTGTTTACGCAATAAGTATACAACTTGTTTTTATAACACTATTTGGATTTCTTAATATGAGATGATTAACTGAACTTGTTATTAGCACAACGAAAAGAATGTACGTTCTTACATTAAGTAAGGATGATCAGAATAGGTTCGTTCACGTTACGATATTTATGTTAAAGATACACTGTAAATAAATTATTCTATATATGTATATGTTCACCATTGCTAACTTTGTTATTATTGAAGCTACGAAGTCGGTTAAATAAGCAAACCAGTAGGACTTTTTTTGCTGATTAAGTTAGTCAAAACAGAGAAACAATTGAAGAGATAGTTTCTGAGATATTCACAAAAGCAACATATTTTTAAATGGAACATCCTGTATATTTCGAAATTTTTTGAAAGAGAGTTAAATTCTAAATAAAAAGTAAGTAATACACTATCGTCCTAAATTTAAAAATATGCGAATAAAAAGCACTTAAACTCTTTGATTATTATTGCTTTAATATGTAAGTAGACCATGAATATAAAATGAAATAAAAGATTACTTGAAACGTCGTTTGTAAACTTAATCTGTTTTGTAATTAATAGGTTGTGTACAGCTACCTATTGTTAACAGTCTATTACTGGTTGTTAGTTCTACTAAAATGCCTTTCGCACATCTAGAAAAATGCGATATGCTTGAAGCTTATCTGTTTTGCAGAAGAAACACCGTGGAAGCATTGACATATTATTGTAACAAATTTCCGGAGCGTGAAGCAACAAATAGACATATCTTTTTAAAATTGTAAAGAAAACTAAGGAACAACGAAGATACATTTAAGAAATTTAGAAAAAGGAAAGGACTTATAATCAACGAAGAAAGGGCATTACGAGTGTTATTTTAAGGAAACATAAACTGCATTAATTTTTTGTAACTGGCTAATTAATTTCATCAATGAACATTCAGATAATTTTAAACTTATTTTGTGGTCAGACAAATCTAACTGATTTAACACTTTTAGATTTTTATCTGTGGGGTTACATCAAAGACGAAGTTTATAAACAGGAATATAGAAATGTGTTGGAGTTGGAAAACAATATTAGAGACATAATAAATAATATTCCCTCTAGAACTACCATAAAAGTGACAAGAAGTGTGCTTAGAAGAGCTCAGAAGTGTATGATTAACAAGGCCATACCTTCGAACATAATTTTTTTATAAATTTATCACTTTTTGTTGCTTACCATTTTGTTATTCAATGTTTCATATAATTAAATGAACTAAAATTTATAACTAGTTAATTACTTTCCATCGCCCACTTACATATTAAAGCAATAATAATCAACGACTTTAAGTGCTTTTTATTCGCTTATTTTTAAATTTAGGACGATAGTGTTATTACTTACTTTTACTTTCTTATACGTAGTTAAGGAAGTATTGTGATGATGAAAATTTTCTACCTCGAGATTTTTGCAGATGTCCACATTTTGAAGTCCTCTGATACCGAAAAAGTTGTTTTACTGTCTTATACGTAGTATAAGGAAGTATTGTGATGACGAAAATTTTCGACCTCGAGATTTTTGCAGATGTCCACGTTTTGAAGTCCCCTGATACCAAAAAAGTGATTTTTTAAAAAATGTGTCTCTCTCTCTCTCTCTCTCTCTCTCTCTCTCTCTCTCTCTCTCTCTCTCTCTCTCTCTCTCTCTCTCTCTCTCTCTCTCTCTCTCTCTCTCTCTCTCTCTCTCTCTCTCTCTCTCTCTCTCTCTCTCTCTCTCTCTCTCTCTCTCTCTCTCTCTCTCTCTCTCTCTCTCTGTGTGTGTGTGTGTGTCTGTGTGTGTCTGTGTGTGTGTGACCACGATAGCGGTCAAACCGCTGTAGATATCAATTCCAAATTTTGTATTTAGGTGTATAATCTGCCTGTTGAGATCTGATTAGTTTCTCAGTAAAATCGGTAGACCGGAAGTAGTACTTTACTTCAGTGAAAAAATCGAATTTTGCAAATATTTCGTCAACTACTAAGTTTAAACAAATTTATAAAGAATTCATATGTACTTAAAATTAAGATTGTGAACCATTTTATTTAAAAAGTTTTTCAAAATTACTACCGGAAGTAGGTCTTTTACTCTTATCAAAAATCAGTTTTTTGCCAATATTTTGCAAGTCATGCTTTCTAGACAGGTATACTACGAATATAAAAGTATTTAGAACTTAATTTCCAATATCTTTTGTATAAAAGAAATTTCAAAATTCGGGCCGGAAGTATCACTTTTACTCTTACCGAATAACGAGTTTTTGCAAATATGTCGTAAATTATGCATTCTATATATATTTATTAAGAGTAGAAAAGTATTTAGAATTGGATTTGCAATATATTTTGTATACATGAAATTTCAAAATTCGGACCGGAAGTAGCACTTTTATTCTTAGCGAGTAGCACTTTTTTTCGAATATCTTGCAAAGTATCAAAAAATTCTTAAAATTGTATAGTTTGAAACGGTCATACGTATAAGAAAGTGGTGTGGTGGCCACACATCATTTTTTAAAAATATCTCTGTCTGTGACCACGATAGAGGTCAAACCGCTGTAAATATCAATTCCAAATTTTGTATTTACGTGTATAATCTCCCTCTTGAGATCTGATTAGTTTTTCAGTAAAATCGGTAGACCGGAAGTAGCAGTTTACTTCAGTGAAAAAATCGAATCTTGCCAATATTTTGTCAACTACTAAGTTTAAACAAATGTATAAAGAATTCATATGAACTTAGAATTAAAATTGAGACAATTTTATTTAAAAAGTTTTTCGAAATTCCTACCGGAAGTAGGTCTTTTATTCTTATCGAAAATCAGTTTTTTGCGAATATCTCGCAAGTCATGCTTTCTAGGCAGGTACATTACGAGTATAAAAGTATTTAAATTATAATTCTAAATATCTTTTGTATAAAAAAAAAATTAAAATTCGGACCAGAAGTACCACTTTTTTGATAATATCTTGCAAAGTATGCATTCTATAGCGATTTATTAAGAGAATGAAAGTACTTAGAATAGGATTTTGAATAAGTTTGTATAAAGAAATTCTTAAAATTGTATAGTTTGAAACGCTCATACGTATAAGAAAGTCGTGTGGTGGCCACACCTCATTTTTTGTTTAGAATTTACCTCTCTTTTAAAAAATGTTTGAAATATACAGGATGTTCCATTTAAAAAATTGTTGCTTTTGTGAATATCTCAGGAACCAGCTCTTCAATTGTTTCTCTGTTTTGACTAACTTAATCAGCAAAAAAAAAAGTCGTACCAGCTTGCTAATTTAACCGACTTCGTTGCTTCAATAATAACAAAGTTAGCAATGGTGAACACTTAACTTTAGACACGGTGTATAATATAATGAGAGTATGTCATAATTTGCGATACAATATATACAGCTAGCAAAGATTTCCTAAAACTTCTAGATTTCAAAACACCGCCACACCAGACCTAAACTAAGTCGGTGAAATAATGACGTCTCAATTGTTAAAGTCTTTGACATTGCCCGAAAAATTAATTGGTTTTATTATTATACACAGTTTGTATCGTTTATATTTTTTGCTATTGCTGCATTATAACAACAAAATAGTATGACATTGTTTTCTTTAAAATAAAAGAATATCCCAAAATGATCTACACGCATGCATCCCTTATATTTTCTTTACTGACTTCATCCGCCCCGAAGCATTACATGTGCAAAAGATGATGACTGTCACACGGCATGCATAGTGTCGGAATAATGGATGCCAGATCATTACGACATCAAGACTAATGCAAAAGCTGAGCCTGTAGTAAAAAAGAAATAGCAGCACTTATCTTATGTAGATGTATTCTTGGGTTATAGTGCACTACACGGGCCGATTTAAGCCTGTATTAGACGAGTCCGGACTAAACTGGGCCTGAACTAGCATAAGCCTGGAGCTGAATATTTTTTATAGTGGAAGAACCTAACGAGCTGGCGCAGTTTCTATTCGTACAGAAATGCGTATATAAGGCTCTATCATAGATTAAAATGAGCTGTGAGTGTTCCCACTAAATTTATCAGTTGGAATCTGCTACAGCAAGAGAACTACAGTAGTTCCCTTACTTTCTTTGCGGGTAATTTCCTAATAGGATGGTGGGGTTATATGCAATCTGAACAGTCTTTCCAATACATCATGTACTTGGCCGTTTATGGTTTTCATTGCTGTCATATTAATCTGTAAGTTGTTTCAGGACTTTCAAGTACTTTTGCTGCTTCCTATTTTACTAAAAAATCAGCTTTGGTGTTGCCTTTGATATGTTGATGACCTTACCCACTTTATCAAGTAGCTTTATTGTGGTTTGCCAATTAATTTAAAATCTCGAAATACTACAGTATTAACTTGGTAGTTGGTACTGGCACACTATTTTCTGAGCGCCTTTTAAAATTGCTATTATATCTATCTGTAATGCAGATGTTGGATGATTTTAATCAAGGCAGTTTGCTTTCCATAGCCATAAGTTTAACACCCAGTAGTTTTTCTCGATTTTGACGTGTCTGTGTAACAAACCCCCCTCAATTCAATTTAAGAGTACTGATGAAAGCTTCGAATTATTCTGAACGCGCTTTGAATGGACATGTGTTTAGTCTTGTGAAAATATCAGTGCCATTCCTTCCTTTTTTGGTCAGTATATCATTGAATTTGAGAGGAGGCGTACTGTTTCCATACTTACCTTTGACGTTATCGTCAGAAAACCTGTGTTTAAAAAGACTAGCCAAGCTAACATAATAAAATTTTCTCCTCAAAATACAGATTTTAATAAAGCAACTTTAAGATTACGTTTGTCAAAATTCTACTTGGATACTATAATTGATATTATTCAATGTCGCCAACATTATATTAATATTATAACCTACTTGAAATAAGGATTTAATTTAAGAGACTGTATATTATTATTATTTTATCTTGCGTAGATAGATTCTCCAATAACTTCAGAAAACCGAACATAGTTTTTCTCGAGCACGGCTTTCATCAACCCTCTTCTACCATCGATATATATATGACCAAGATCTAGAATCTAGATTCTAGATGAAACATCGCCTCTTTGGCGATTTACATATCAAAGCTCTTGCATTGGTCTTTTTCGTCAAGCCGTATTTCGAAGTCCCTAATCCACAAGGAGTAGCACGTTTAAAACTAAAATAATCTTCTCAATATTTACGTATGTTTCGAATGTATTACACACGTGTGTACATATACATATATAGTTTTCAAGCCGGATGAAAAGAAATTCGCATGCAAGGCATGTCGGTGTTTGCTGTATGCTTTGTGAGGTTTGAAATATAATAGGATTTTATACTATAGAGATGTGTGCTTATTAAACATGTTTATATAGGGCGACCACCCCAAAGTATTTTTGTTAATTTTAGTATTTCAGGAAAAAGGTTTTATAATACCTCTTTCTAGATATAATATCAATCACTAATTCTTATTAATCGCAATATTAGAGTACTAGTGGAGTTTTAGAAGAATGTGGAATGAATTAATGGATGATAACATAGAGCCATGAAATGACAGTGACTTATTATTGACCAGTGAATCTTACTAATTTCAGCGGCTAATTTTTCTAGATTTATAATCTTTGTTATAGTATTTCTTAGGATACATTAATAATAAAGTTTAAAAGTAGTTTAGGTAGTACTTTTATAATCACTAGGTATCACTTATAATATATTCGTCAATTTATATTAAAAAAATGAGGTGTGGCCACCACACGACTTTCTTATACGTATGAAAGTGTTACTTCCTGTCCGAATTTTGAAATTTCATTTATACAAAAAATATTCCAAATCCAACTCTAAATACTTTTGTACTCTTTATAAATATATATAGAATGCATAATTTACGACATATTTGCAAAAAATCGTTATTCGGTACGAGTAAAAGTGTTACTTCCGGTCCGAATTTTGAATTTTTTTTTATGCAAGAGATATTTAAAAGTACGTTCTAAATACTTTTATACTGGTAATGTACCTGCCTAGAAAGCATGACTTGCGAGATATTCGCCAAAAACTGATTTTCGATAAGAGTAAAAGACCTACGTCCGGTCGGAATTTCGAAAAACTTTATTAATACAATTTTTCTCAAATTTAATTTTAAGTACATTTGAATTCTTTATAAATTTGTTTAAACTTAGTAATTGACGAAATATTTGCAAAATCCGATTTTTTCACTGAAGTAAACTACTACTTCCGGTATGCCGATTTTGCTCAAAATCTAATCAGTTCTCAAGAGGGAGATTTTATTCGTAAATATAAAATTTGAAATTGATACCTATAGCGGTTTGACCGCTATCGTGGTCACACACACACACACAGAGACAGACACACAGACATTTTTCAAAAACCACTTTTTTGGTATCAGGGGACCTCAAAACGTGGACATATGCAAAAATCTCGAGGTCGAAAATTTTCATCATCACAATACTTCCTTATACTACGTATAAGAAAGTAAAATCATTACTTTAAAATCGAAATAATTTGAAATTCATAATTTTATTATACGAGGGCAAATCAAATATGAACCGGACTTTCGTTTTAGAACATTTATTGGTACAGTAAATAAAATTTTGAATAGGTACACCTTTTTTTTTATATAATCTCCTCTTTTATTCACACATTTTTCCCACCGAATCGGAAGTTTGTAATTTCATCAAAAAATGTATCTAGTCGCGTCTGTTAACCAATTGCGCAGGAACATTTCAACACTTTCGTCGTCGTCAAAGTGATAACCTTCCAGTTTTTCTTTAAGTGTCCCAAACATGTGATAGTCACACGGCGACAGATAGTGCGGATTTTCCAGTGTTTTCATATGACTTTTGTCCAATTTTTCTTGGGTTAGTGCAGCTATATGTGTGGCCGAACGTTGTCATGGAGCAGAATCGCACTTCGAATAGGCATGTCTCGCCTTTTTCGTCGATAGACCAGTTTCACTTCATCAAGCAGTTGACAGTGGTACGCAGCATTAACTGTACGCTCTGCATTCCCCAAAAATCATTGCGAGAACTTTCCCAGCAGAATGACGGGTCTTGGCTTCCCGCGGTGCTGCTTGTCCAAGTTTTTTCCACTCCATGCTAGCCTGCTTAGACCCTGGGGTGTAGTGATGCACCTACGTCTGATCACAGGCGACAATGTGCCTCAGGAAATCAAAACCCTCTGTTCGATATCGTACCAAAAGTCTTTCACACATGGTAAGATGGTTTGCTTTCTAATCTTCCGTCATGAGGCGAGCAACCCACGTTACCGACACTTTTCGGTAACCGAAATCGTCTGAAATGATTGATTGAGCCCTCCCATACGATATTCCGACGTGTGCAGCAAATTCCTATATTGTAAAGCGGCGGTCTTCAATCATCTCACGGATCGCAAGAATATTCGTTTCACTGGTGGTTGTCCCCGTTCGGCGGACATTGAGTCTCACTTTGCACTAACTCGCGGCCATCGGAAATTTTTTTGTGCCAGTCGTAGACCTGGGTTCTTGAAAGCCTTTTTTCAGCAAACTGTGTAGTTAGCCGACGCTAAATTTTGGCAAGTTTTATGCGCTCTAGCGACAAAAACTTAATAATAATGCGTTGCTCAACAGACGTTTGTACCTCTTGCGCAGGCATGATGCTACTAACTACTAGCAGCTAATCTCCTGTGGCGAGCCGAACCGATTTACTCCCCTCCACTTTACATCCCCACCCAATATGTTAAGAAGTCACGTTACTCACTTCACCTAGGGAGCATTAAAAGGAAAAGTCCGGTTCATATTTGATTCGCCCTCGTATTTTTGCACACTCTGTGTTAAATTTCACTTGAAATATATTGTGATTTATTGACTACTAGCTGGCCCGGTAGACGTTGTTCTGGCCTTTCCGGTAGGTGGCACTATAAGTTTGATTTGGTTAAAGCCCCTGTATAAGATGATATAAATAATACATATTGTGTACAGATAAATCGTTTCAGTTAATATAAATATTAAAGTTATTAATAACTCGACCACAGCGCCACCTATCGGGTCCCGATTTTGTGATTTTTTTTGCCAGTAAACCAGCATATATTGTGAGTAGGAGTCCTTTTGGTCCATAATATATAATTTGTTAATAACTTGACTACAGCGCCATCTATCGGATCCTAGCATAACTATGAACCATTGTCTCGACAAAACAAATATATTGTATACATTACATCAAGTTATGCTGGAAGGCGTTTTTCGAGATATAAGTAATTCTTTTTTGTTGTTTGTCCGAATTTTCCTACCTTTCTTTGTAATTGTCCCGAATTTTTTATTCTGAAAACTTTTCCAGGACCATAACGAACCAGAACAAAAAAGGAATTACGCATATCCATCTTTCGAATCGTGAGTCTTGAGTTCATACAAAAATCCTATAGAAAAAATAACTTTCAGTTTTTTCCAAGTTTTCCAAATTTCCGGTCAATTTTTCCAATTTTTACTTCCTTAAAAACCACATTCGGATTATTAAGAAATTTTTTTTTTTTAATGGCCAAAACGGTCCAACCGTTCTCAAGTGATGCGCTTACCAATGAAACGCATTTAATTTTTATTTATATAGATTAACGATCTTCTGTCATTATATATTTGTTCAATGCTTGATAGTATTATCTCATACATTTTCGACATTTCCTGTATAAAACCCACATCTTCACGTCAGATGAAACACGATTAAATGGGCAATGACACCGTATTATCACAGCTATTACTTCAATTCGTGAAAGCATGTGCAATTACATTATAATAAATAGAACGCCCGTAAAGTCTGAGATACTAACAGACGACTTTCGTGCTTGGTTTATTCAGTTTCGCTCCATGAATAACGAGTATGAAATTAATTCACTTCCTTCCAAGATTCCATGTCTAATTCTTATTATTTCTGTTCTCGCAATAATTTAGTACATATTTCTTAACTTCTCTTTTTTCTTCTTTTATTAATATTGTGAAATTTTCGACCTCGAGCCCGGAAGTAGTAGTTTACTTCAGTGAAAAAATCGAATATTACCAATATTTCGTCAACTACTAAGTTTAAACAAATTTATAAAGATTTTAAATGACTCAAACGTAAATTTGAGAAAAATTGTATCATCAAAAGTTTTTCGAAATTCCTACCGGAAGCAGATCTTTTACTCTTAGCGAAAATCAGTTTTTGCGAATATCTCCCAAGTCCTGCTGTCTAGGCAGATACATTAAAATATAAAAATATTTAAAGCTTGATTTTCAATGTTGTTTCTATAAGAAAAAATTGCATAATTCGAACCAGAAGAATGTAATACTTTCACTCTTATCGAATAGTAGGTTGTTTTTTGCAAATATCTCGTAAATTATACATTATTTATAGATTTGTCAGGACTACAGACGTGTATATAGCTGGATTTGGAATAATATTTGTATAAAAGAAATTTCAAAATTCGAACCGGAAGTAACACATTTACTCTTATCGAGTAGCGCTTTTTTGCAAATATCCCACAAAGTATGCGTTCTATAAGGATTTATTAAGGAAATAGAAAAAGGGTTTTCATTAATTTTTTATAGAAAATTCTCAAAATTCGGATCTGAAGTAACACACTTACTCACAGGTTTATTTTTTTATGACGATAAAAGTGTTTAACCATGATTTAACTTTTATTAACTAGTAAAAGTAGAAATTGGAAATTACCGATTGGTTAAATGCAAGGAGAGGATACGCGTATTGTGCTAAGAAAAAAATAGAATAGCGAAACTTCTATTTATGCATATCTTAAATACAGAACACATCGAATCCACTGCTTGCTTTAGTTTTCTGTAGCTTTGGAATGAAAGTATGACACGATTCCAATACTAGCAGCGAAAATTTTTGGAGATGTGCTTGGTATAAAGTTTTCACACACGAAACAAAATAAATCGATTGAATTCACACGTTTCCTAGACATTATTTTTACTTAATTGATTGCGAAAACTAGGCAACAACGTCAAATACGTATGAAATATTAACTTTAACGCATACTTATAATAAAATGGTAAAATTGTGATGGAGTCGTTTGACACCTGTTGGAATTTTATTTCAGTAAAAATACGAAACACTTGAAGCGGAACGGGTGTTTGAAATGATAAAAAATATATTCATAAAATTACATTATTTTCTGAATATAATTTTTGGATTAAAAACACGTGTTTGACTTCAAGTGTTTTGTGCATTCACTAAAATCGGGGAAAATTACGGTACTTTACTTAGTCATAACTAGGTCGCGGACATGACCGGTTTAAACTACGACGAAGTTACAGCGGAGCAAAGAAATAATGTAAACAACACACGCTTACTGAATAGCACTAATTCATATGGTGAACTGCAACATCTGTTTACGCCCGAGAAGTGCCCCAGAATGAGAGCAAAAAATGCCCATAAAATAAGGAAAATCCTTTTTTCATCGGCGTAGATAGGAGCGTGGGGGGTTTTTAATAGTATATTACATACCAAGGTTGAGAAGATGACTATTATTGCCCGAGTGGCGAGATTAAATTCCGAGGCGCAAAGCGCCGAGGAATTTAAGCCACAAGGGCAATAATAGTCTTCTCAACCGTAGTATGTATACTATTTTTTGTACCAGTAGTCTAATTGGACCTTAAAACCTTAATAATTATGAATAAATTTACTCATATATGTAAGAATGCCCTTGTAATAAAACTTCATGTAAACAAATAAGTAGGCTATATTTTGATGTTTACAAATAAGTTTTGACGTAAATGCTGAAACTAAAAGTCAAGTATTTTTTAGATTATTTTTCATTCCATTTATAATGTCTAAAGAGTTTAGATGTACACCACCTGAAATGCGCGAGATTGCAGAACAGGCAGCTGAGAACTTGCTTCCGCATAAATCTAATCACAATCACTTATACATGAAAACATTTACAGAATTTAAAAAATGGTATAATTCCAAATATACAGTAGTAACTTCTGAAAACGTACTTCTGGCTTATTTTCATGAATATTCAAAAAATAAAAAAGCCTCGACTTTATGGGCGCAATATTCAATGTTGAAAGCTACACTTGGCCTAAAAGAGAATATTAACATATCAAAATATTTTAAATTAGTTGCCTTTTTAAAAAGAAAAACTTAAAATTATAAGCTCAAAAAATCATTAGTATTTACTCGGGGAAATTATAAAATTCTTTACTGAGGTACCCGACATATGTTACATTGCAACTAAGATAGTATGTTTATATATTAATACTTTGAAATTATTGATAATTTATATCTCTGTAGACTGGTCTTGTAATTGGTGTTGCTGGTGCATGCCGAAGGATGATTTGTGTAATTTATTAATTTCTGATGTCATCATGAGAGATAATTTAATTGTTATTCACATCCACAATAGCAAAAATGGTACGTCTCAAAAGTTTGTAATAATGGAACCACTTTGTAGCTAAAGGTTATATCGAAGATTCCCTAGTAAATAAAAAAAATATAGAATGTATGTTACAAGATCTACCTACATCTACTTACGCAACCACACCTGCAATATATACAGGAATTTTCAATTTGAATTAAATAATTATTTGCATCTGTAATAGTTAGGTGATATATTGATTCCATATTATACTATCATACATATTTTATGTATTAATAGACAAATGCTTTTTTTTTTCATGTAAACAACAAAGTATTGTTAGAAAATATAAAATTAATAGCAATTGCTAAATAAACGTATATTATAATTCTGGTATTGTTAACCTAAAATTGTGCCTAAAATAGAGTTATTTATTTTGACGGTTCACAACTTGACATACTACTACTACTACAAGCATGAGTGCATGGTTGCGGCATTCGTTTTATTTGTTTTCATTATTTCCCTAGGTCAATAATGGCCTCATTATTTACCTCTTATTAGTTCCAGGTCGTGAAATGTCATTTCGTGGCGCTTTGTTACGTGTAAAAATGCTATGATTTTTTACTACTGGTACAAAAAATTTATTATATTTACCTTATATTTCGCAAGAGAAATATAATTTTCATTCATACTTAGTTAGTTTCGTTTTTTCATTGTTTTGACTGTTAATTACGTACTTCGTAATTTTTGTAATAGTCTGTTTAATACCGGTTTATTGAATCGACTTCTCCCAATTATCTAGACGTAAGTGTACACTGGATTTCCTTTAGTTTCAATAACATACGGTACATTTTTAGTTATCATTTATTAAATCTAGAACGTTGTTTATGTCACTTTTTCTGATATGAAAATGAACTGTCAGTGATTCCGAAATTTATAATAAAGTCTGTAAAATATCATTACAGAATACCAAAATATCGCACGTTCGTCAGTTAGCTTTGCTAAAACATACACAGAAATAGTTTTTATGCAGAGAATTTCGATAGTTTACAAAATTTCGTTACATGTTTAAATGACGATGCTCGAAGTATTTCTGAGTGCAAGGAACTAACACAAATCCCAAATTTAAAAAATCAGTTGTTATTCCTTCAGGAACACTTTGGAAATTTGCCTAAACTAATCACATATTTTGAAAATCGAAATCTCAAATTAAAAGATGGATTAACCACATTAGACGTGGGCTATTAATAATTTCAAAAGTGACTTCGGATGTGGCCTTCGGCAAAAATTAGACGCAGTTTTTAATAGAAATCCAGATTTAATAACATTGCGGCAATTGTGTATGCTAAATACGCTGAAATAAAAGTACGCACCTATAACCAGTTGCCATGTAGAAAGGACGTTTTCTATCTACAAGGATGTACTTAATTCAAAGAGAACAAGTCTTACAGAAGAGAAAATGAACAAATAATAAGGTATTTTGTATTTTATAGATCACCAGCCACTTGTTATCCAATTATATAAATAAAATTAAAACCTCTTTAAAAATACAACATTACAATAGTGCGCCCATAGGCGATGAGTCATCAACCGTACGTGTCCGCGCCCTAGTCATAACAGCAGCTCTTATTATTATAAATCGAAATGTAGGTAGTTTAACGCAGTGTAGAGTAGTGACGATATCAAACACTTTAATACGAATTTAGTTGTAATATATTAAGTCAAAAAAAAAGAACATTTTTTAAGATTGTATAACTCAAAATTTTATGATTTTTTTCTTAAAAATTTACTACTCGATTGGGATGTAATAGATTTTTTTAACTATGGATATTCTTAGTAAAAGAAAGCAACACATATTAGTTTTATTAATGAGCAAAAACCATATATATTTGTGGAAGGTCAACTACAACAGACTTAGTCGAAATCACTCAATATGTAAGTGAGGCTTTGTGTGCTCGTCAGCAAGTGGACGTCATATATACTGATTTTACTAAGGCGTTCCACGCGATTAACCACTCTCTGCTTTCTGCTAAGTTACCATTTTTAGATGCTTCCACAAGAGCTCTTGCCTTCTTAAACTCTTATCTACTAAATCGCTCGTACTATGTGACCTACAATATGTCCAACACATTAACTAGCGCCAGCGGCGTTCCGCAGGGATCTAACTTTGGCCCACTACTGTTTAATGTGTACATCAATGATCTTTTGATGCTTCTTGATTGTAAGGTTCTCGCAGATGACTTAAGCAATATTGTATTACAATATTTTCTCCTTGAGAAGCTTAATCTTACATTGATTTACGAGTGCATCAATAATCGAGTGTGCTTAAATGCTGATAAATGTGCAACACTCTCTTTCTGTATATGTTCAACCGTTCTAAATTTTCAATATGCAATCTCTCAGAGCACGATTTCGAGAGTTTCGCAGTTCAAAGATGTTGGTGTGCTTTTTGATAGACATCTTCTTTTAGCCTGCATATTAGCAACTTACGTTCTTCCGCCTCCAAGTCTCTGGGTTTCTTTATACGACCCTGCAGATCGTTTAACAACTTAAATACATTATCCATTTTATTTGATTCTTTTGTACGTTCCAAACTGGAGTATGCGTTCTTAGTTTGGTTTCCGCGTTACATACCTATATAAAAATCTTATGCTCGAGCGTATATAAAAACGTTTTCGAAAATATATGTGATTTAAAATGGATGGCATTTACCCAGAGCCCGGCATTGATTACTGTTATTTCCCAAAAAAGAGAAATAATGTTTTAATTTATTATATATATAAGAGGAATTACTGCGGATACTAAAAAAAAAAAGAAAAAGAGGGTAATATTGTATAAATTTCGCTGTACAACAACCATAGACACGTGATTCAGGCTCATTCGTCAACGTCAGTACGGTTTAGCCAAGTGGGATAACTCTAAATATATATATAAAAAAATTGACAAAACATCAAATAACAACGTTCGTATCACCAGGTCTTACTGATGATGTCATTTGGTTCCTAGCCAGCATTTTTTTTCCAGATGGTTTGGGCAGAAGCTGTATGGCTTTAAAACTTGTTTGTTGTGTGATCGAATATAAAGGCTTTGCTTGGTGTTTTCTTCAATTTCGTCTGCATACTCTACCGTGATTTCTTGCCATGACGTTGTGATTGTATGCTTAATATGGAAGACCACCTCGAAGTTCTGCACCATTTGCGCAGAACAATCCAAGGAAAACTCTCACATTATTATGAAATAATTCACGGTAATTGCAACGATAATGCGCCTGCATCTATTTCACTGTTTGTCCCTAAATTTTGGTCAAAAACAACGCAGTTATACTATCGCTTCTTCCGCATTTGCCGAGTATGGTTTCCTGCCACTGCCTCTCATTTCTGAAGAGAAATAAATCCTGGAACGACAATACTTTGATAACATTACAGTGGTAAAAAGAAAATCATGTGAGAGGGGGAAGGGGTTTAAAGCCTATACTAAAAATTGCATCCCCGGAGTGCTTCGAGGATTAGAAAAAGTGTCGGTGGAGATTAGTTAGAAGGGGCCAAAATTAATATAATAAATAAATAGAGATATTTTGAGAAAAACAGGAATTCCTCGTATTTCCTGATCAAACCTCGTGCATATAACCCGAAAATAGCTTTCTTGAAATATGCATTTGAATTTAAGGGGCTATACCTTTAATACATATTTCGTATGAGAGAGTGTAGCCTGCATTAAAATATTCATATCCTTAAATATTGCATTTTCTATGGAAAAGCTGCCATGCACACACAGTAAAGCATGTACCGACGGGGTCGTTTACAATCCTCGCAGACTAGTAATAATGTTATCGTTAAACGTCTCAATTCGGTGGTTCTATGCGCATATCTCATTCTCGATATTACCAATCATCTTCCAAGACAGCTTCAGCGAGGAGAAAAATAATTGGCAATAGAAGAAGTTGCGACAGGAAAAGTGGAGAAATTGTAATGAGCTAAGAGATGCGACAAGGGGAGCGTGCAGATGGAATCGATAACACGAAAGAGCAAAATAATATCTTGTAATTCAACTTTTCGCAATAAATCACGGGATTTATGAACAGGTGAAATGGAAGTTGTTTACTTTAAAAGTTTGCTACCTATATTACTTTTTCGGTATACGAGTATTAGAACTTAATTAGTTGGTTTATGCGATGTCGCGAAAGTTTATTATGCTAATGGGTAGGTTGAGATTAGAAAGCATTCTAAAATTTCATTAAAATGCGGAGGAAATATGTGATGTGGCTTCATGAGAGTATTTTTTTGATATGGAATAAATAATCTGCACCTCATTTTATAAACTTTATAATAATATCAACAATTACATTGGCCAACAATAATAATAATCTTTATTACCCAACAGAATCATCTAATCTAATCTAATCTAACACAAAAATTAACAATATTTAACAATAATTGAAAATGCGTTACAATAATAAAAAAATGGGTGTGCTTAAGACCACACGGCAGAAGTGAAAACTTCATCAAGGCGAGGTTAGTAATACGAAATACAACTTTTTTTTTCGTTCTATATTCATTTACATTTTCCACTTTCCATTTTCGTTCTATATTACATTTAAAAAATATATATTTATTATTATTGTGTATACATTATTCTAGTACATTTCGCTCGGTCTGATCAAGTTTTCACTTTAAAAATTCATACGTACGCATGTATATATACAAATATGATAATTCTCATACGAGAACCCGCGATGGTCTAATGGTAACGTGCCGGCCTTACACCCGGGCGGCTCGGGATCGCATCTGCACGCGGACAAGAATTTTTCAGAAAATGAAAATACAATATTTCGCGTATTTATTCTAAATTTCAATTTAATTTAAATTAAATACCGCTAGTTAGTCTTATAATACAAAGCCGAGCGCGACTCGAGCCGACGTTACCCGAACGAGCGTTACATTCCGAGCGTGACGGCTCAGTCTTTTCGAGTGCCCAACAATCAATGCATCAACGCGCCCATAGAAGTTTTCACTTCAATAATAATAAAAAAAACCTTAAATATATTATGTAAAAATAAAATGAATAAAGAACTAGATTATAATTAGTGTAAAGTACACAAAAACTGACAGTGTAATACAGAAATTAAAGAAATTACTTTCCCCAGAATGGGTCAGAACACAAACGGTTGGCATTCGTACACATATGAAAGAGAGGGGACTTTAATAGAACATCTGTACAAGCTGTAGGTACGTAGAATGTATTAGCTGATCTAGCAGCATACCTGAGCATGAAGAAATTGACTTGATAAAGAAGAGCAGATGAATAAATGCCATTGTTAACAAGTTTTAGAAGGAAGTTACACCTTTTTTCGTCCCGTCTTTTACTTAAAGAAGTGAAACCATATCTATTCAATTGGCTGTGTTTAGAATTGACGATCATGTCTTTTATTTACTCATACAATTTGGGAAGCTGTGATGAAATCCGTTACTAAAATTAATTAGTGCGATTATTTGATGCTTCATAAAGTCTCTACTATAAATCATCTACGTATTATACAGCAGTAAATGACTTTATTCTTGGTTAAAGAATTTGTTATGAACAGTAACAGTAGCAATTTTCACGGACTAACGCAGTAACGCTTTCTGCGGTGTCGACTTTAAAGTAGCTGTAATGTTAGTAACAGAGGCTACCCCCTTATTCTCCCATTATAGTCGATCAGCTTGTCTAGTATATTCATCCGCAGGTGGATCGCGTGCACACTGTATAGCAAAAAAGACAATTCAACCTAAAAATATTAAGTATGTCAGTATTCCATATGTGTATGTGTATATGGTTTGTCGGAGAAGTTAGCAAAGAGTTTAGCACTATTTAATATTAAAAGCAATCAATAAATTACAAAAGTTGTAGTAAAATAATAACAAGAGATGTTAGATATCGAATTTATTTCTATTGTTCCTAAGTACACAAAATTTCTACATAATAGTAAATATTATTAAAAAAGTAATGAATGGATAAAATGTAAAAAGATAGGTATTTTGAATACTTGTAAAGTAATTGTTCATAATATCATGCATAATTCCAACAAAAAAAATGAGGTGTGGCCACCACACGACTTTCTTATACGTATGAAAGTGTTACTTCCGGTCCGAATTTTGAAATTTCATTTATACAAAAAATATTCCAAATCCAACTCTAAATACTTTTGTACTCTTCATAAATATATATAGAATGCATAATTTACGACATATTTGCAAAAAATCGCTATTCGATAAGAGTAAAAATGGTACTTCCGGTCTGAATTTTGAAATTTTTTTTATACAAAAGATATTTAAAAGTACATTCTAAATACTTTTATACTCGTAATGTACCTGCCTAGAAAGCATGACTTGCGAGATATTCGCAAAAAACTGATTTTCGATAAGAATAAAAGACCTACTTCCGGTAGGAATTTCGAAAAACTTTATTAATACAATTTTTCTCAAATTTAATTTTGAGTACATTTGAATCCTTTATAAATTTGTTTAAACTTAGTAATTGACGACATATTTGCAAAATTCGATTTTTTCACTGAAGTAAACTACTACTTCCGGTCTGGCGATTTTGCTCAAAATCTAATCAGTTCTCAAGAGGGAGATTATATTCGTAAATACAAAAGTTGGAATTGATATCTACAGCGGTTTGACCGCTATCGTGGTCACACACACACACACACACAGAGACACACACAGACACACACACACACACACAGAGACACACAGACATTTTTTAAAAACCACTTTTTTGGTATCAGGGGACCTCAAAACGTGGACATCTGCAAAAATCTCGAGGTCGAAAATTTTCATCATCACAATACTTCCTTATACTACGTATAAGAAAGTAAAAGTCAATATAATTTTTTTTTGCTTAGTTCTCTTTTTTCTAATGGACAATTTGTTTTTGCAAATTTTTTTATAATAAGTAACATATGAAATTAATGTCTTCTTCTTATTATTGGTAGGTTAAATTACCTGAAGAAGAAATGATAATAGAGGTCGAAACTTTGAAGAAAATGTGGTTTTATAGTGTTTTTAGTATTTTTTATGCTTAAAAATAATAATTTTTTTCTTAGAATATCAAAGATAAGAACTATAGCTGATATAAAAAACGAAAACGTAACAATTAAAACAAAAAGTAAATAATTCCGTAGTATTATAAAATAGAAAAGGAAACAAACTAAAACTCTGAAAGTAAACAATAAATAGGTATGAAACTAAACAAAATGTTTCAGTAAGTATAAACGCAAAAACAACGAATTTAATTGGAAGTTAAGAATGGAATTATTAAAGAAAAATGAATTTCTACAAGTACGTAATTATTTATTAAATGCTCAAATAAGCCTCCCTCTCGAGCTGAGCAGTAACCCAGCTGATTATAAAAATTTCAACGGACATTTGTTAACATTTCCGGGCTAACATGATTCGAAAATACAATAATTTTCGCGCGTAATTGTTCTAAATTAGATAGACGAAACGCGATTTAGAAATGTGTTAGTCGACTAGAGATCTAGCGTGAACAAAATTCAAATGAAATGCGCAAGTACAACTGCTATCCTTGTTGCACTGATTACACGAGAGTCAGTCTAGCCTTAGCGTAAATGTACTCGAACACCCTCTTTTCCAACACTACACTCGACCAAAAAGCAGTTTGTATATTGCTTTCTCGTACTAACCCATACAAACTCACGGTGTCGTCGTTTTATCACACAGTAAATGCATCCGCAACTTGCAGGCAAGCAATTGGTATATTGCTCTTGGTTGTATATTTCATTTACTTTATATTTTACTATTTTTCTAATGAAGTTGGCTGGCGGGGAGCTTTTGATTTTAAGTACCCATATAAAAAGAAATCGTAAACTGAGAGATCCGGTAACTTTGCCGACCAGTTAAGGCCCCCAAATTTATAAATGACGTGATGGTACTATTATGGGTACATAGTACCATCACGCCAAACTTTGCCTTGCGGTTTTGGATTTCTCCAAATTATGTATTATTTTGTAACTTGTGGAGGAAGTCAAATAAATATTATTATTAATTTTTTGCTTTCAGCCCTTCATCGTATAATAACCGCAATCCAAAACAGTAACAATTAAAAAAAAATAATAATAAAAAGCACCGATTTCTCATGTAATCCTCCTAAAGCTGTTCGAAGATATCAACGCCGGAAAAAGAGCTTTTTTCTTTTTACCTAAAATATGCTTTTTGTTGACCAAGATTACACAGAATAAATTAGAATTCGTTTAATAAATTTATCAAACAGTGAAGCAAATCTTCATTTTAATGTTGCTGTAAATTACATTTCTCCTGTGTTTCACTCGCATAATTAAATTTCATCAAAACATGTATACGACATATCCAATTACATACGCTGTAAAGAACTCACTTCTTGTTTTATTTCGAGTTCTGCAAATAACATTTATGACCATGTAAACGAGTTGACAACCTTTCAAAAAGATATTCTAATTAAAAAGTTATTTAGTCATGATGAGTGACGCGGATTTTGTATTCTTTAAAATAATATGTGCTACATAAAAATCATTAAGATTAATTTTTTCTGTATTAATTAAGCTACCATAATATTCCATAATATTCACAGTGTTTGTGAGCATTTTTAATAACTTTTAGTAACCTTTCTTACGAAACCAACATAGACGAGTTTTTGCCAATTGATTATTTAGTGTTTTTTTTTTGTAACAATTTTTGTGGTCATTATTATTATTGCGTTAGTATTCAAGTAGCTCTGTAACGAATAAATTTTTGTTCTTATCTTTTTGCATCGATTCGCTGGTTCTAGTTATTTTAAAACTTTTAAGTTTAAGAATTGCTCGATAAGGGAACAAATGCGGTAGATGTTCGGAAACACCGGCTCGTAAAACGGCAAAGAAAACTTACACGTACGCGTTTTAATGCACTTAGTAACTATGTGACCAACATGTAGATATTGGTACTTTACCGTATTATATAGACTTTCAGAAATAATTTGAATTCTTAACATGTTCTTGAAAAATGTAAATACATAACATTACGTTTTCGTAGAAATTTCTCTTCTTAATTTACATGCTATGTAAGATTCAATATTTTTTTATGTATTATATATATGAACTAATTTAACTACTAAAATAAAGTCTTGTAAATGTTGTTCTTCAGGTTTTATTACATATTTCTGTGGTTGCAACGTTACAAGAATTGCATTAATTTTAAATTAATGCTGTGAATGCATTGAAAATTATTACATTCTACCTACAAACTTATTGCTTAACAGCATATACTTTATAAGTTCTTATGAGTTCTTGCAGTGTTTTTAGCTTCTTCGTTTTCTGGTATTCCTCTTATTCAGTATTGTTTTGGGATAAGGTTACAAATTTTTAAAGTAAAGTCTCGGTTTCTATATAAAAATCATATTTATATTTTTATTAAAACATCAACCATAAGTATTGCTATATTGTATCTATATATTTTTTTTATATTATAAGTAATTAAAAGAAAACATTTCTACCCATCTTTTGGTTATAATGTTTCTGTAAAGCTGATATATCTATAATGATAGTCATAGAGTATTTATCCTGCTTTTAAATATAAAAGAAAACTTCGATTCCTGATAAGTAATTTGTTAATATTAAGCTGATTATATTTTACCAAAAACATACATTTTCACGTAGTGCCTTGGTAACCTAGAACTTTGTAATGGTGAATGTTCGGAAATTGGCCTATATTAATCACTAGCTGCAAACATTCGCACGTACTACCGCTAGCGTCTTAATACTTGCCCACCTAAAACATTCCCTTTCTATTTATATTATTTGGTTTGAAAATTTTTAAATACAATAATTAATGATGCCTAATAATATACTGAAAGTAAACATTCACACGTAGTACTCTCAGAGTATCCAACACCATTAACTATCCCTTCGTTGCTATTATAGATTAATGAATTATTATTACTAAACAGGAAAATATTTGTCCAAATTAATAATGCTCAACGTCTCACCAAAAAGCAAACATTTTCACGTAGTACTTTTTAGAAACGCACAGCACCACCACTTATCTCCAAAATTGAATCATCTATTTATTAACTTACTTTATTTCATCATTTATCTTTTCAAATTCTGCCTTATGCATATCCTCCATTTTAAATAAACAGTAATATAAAAATATTTATTGAAAGAAAATTATTTTAAAAGAAAACTAAATGAAAATTAAATCCTAAATCTTAATACAATTAAACTAATCGTAAGCGAAATGTAGTGTATAAACCCTACACTCACTTTTGCTATCCCCAAAGTTTTTATTCTCTTTAAAAATTCGCGTCTTAATACTTCGAAGTTCAAATTCAATCTTCTCCAAGTCTATTCCTGTTTTTCGATTATATACCAAAACAATTGACTATCGGCCATCCGCAGCGCCCCTCTTCTCAACTAATTTTTAAGTTGACATTGAACGTATCGAAGCGCCCGTTATGAAATCTCTTCTTTTCATTTTCTGCAAGTTGCCGCTTCCACACTAACACACACACATTGTCTTTGACAGTTCATTCACTAATGTCGGCACCCCGAATTGTTTGTTATTAAAAAGTTTTTCTCCAACTTGCTATGTTTCTTCTACGGTAGGTATATTTTCCTTTCTTCTTAAAACAGTCCCTCCGTGTACTTGTTTATAAACGTATTGCCTTTCTCATTATTCGTTACATATTTTCTTTTCCCATTCGCCAACATAATCCTTATTTTCTTTTTAGGAATGTCTCGATTAGGTAAAACTGGGAATACATTACAGACAACTGGAATCTTTTTTACACACCTTGCATCATAAAGATCAGTCACGCCGTCTCTAGACTCCATCCAGGTTCTTTCCCCCGGTAATACATTTATTTGCAAAAAATTGTAAACAATATTGATACTATATTTTTCTCTGCAGGTCTTCGAACCATACAAGATCATTCCCACAGTCTATTAAAGTTCCAGTGCCACACATACAAAAATTCATGAATGTATTCTTGTATTCATACAGTTATTGTTTACATAGAACATTGTCATCGAACATATCGTATTATAAATGTTCAACTCATATCCTTTTACTATTCATAAATATAAGTTCAAGCTATTTACTATGTTTTAAATATGATTATGAAAAATCTTTCTTATAATTGTACATCATGCACGTCTTAATTTACATTTATTTATTTTGTTATATTTTCATCTCGTGCATATCTAATGTGATCCTGCTCATACAATTTTATAGCATTTAAATGAGTCACTCTCTTTACCGTTCCATCCCTCAACATAACTCTTTCTCTATCATTAATTTTGAGTACCTTTTTGATTTTAAATAATGGTCCATTACTTAGGGTGTTTAGAGCTATTTTTACGCCTTGTGAAAAATCAGGTTGCGTTTCTGTGCATTCAAACCATACCTGATGCTTGTCTTTTCTACAAAAAATATAGATTGCATAGTTTTATTTTGTGTTTGTTTTGTATTTATTTTATATTTAATTTTAATACTTATTCAACTTAAAATATACTAATGAATTATGTTTATTTTCATACAAAAGGGTTCTCTTTAATATATATAGGCAACCCATTATACCCTTGTATTACCTGCATTGTCTAATGCTTAAAGCTAAAATAAACATTTTTAAACTTAGAATTAATGTTCTTTTCAACACTTAAGCCAATTCTTAATATTATGATAATTCTTAAAGATACAAAGGTCACAGCAATATTTCAAAATCTCTTTAACTGGAAGCATCATCGTATTATTTTAAGATATTCTTAGTTATTCTTTTGCTTCTCTCGTTCTTGTTCTCTAACTACTTTGCGATTTTAAGACCCGGATGAGTTATTTGAATACATTACCGACTTGTATGAAAGAATCTGTGATTAAGAGAACTTTAATGAATTAAAACCAACCCCTGAAAATAAACCCTAAGCTTAAAAATTAAAAGCAATTTATATTTGTATTTAGTCATGTCCGTGATATTATAATATTATAAAGAATAGGATTTTTAAAGAACACACACGTATATTCTAAAACTTAAGAAAACCGAACACCAATTTTAATATGATTAAAACAAAATATTTTAATTGAAGCGCTATTTAAGCAAGGACGTAAATTAAAAAAATGACATGAAAAAAACTATTTGGTGATTTTGATTTTGAATTTAGCAAATCAAAATTTATAGTAATCTTTTAACCACATCATATTACAAAGGTGAGCACAACAAGCATTCGTTCAGTGTTATTATCGCAATGACTTGTTAAATACAATTTACGAAATATTATAAAATAAAAGTAAATATTTTTTTTAAAGATATATTAAAACATAAATAAAGAGAAGTTGGAAAATCATATTTTATATTTATTTAAATAAGTTTCATCGTTTTGAGCAAGAAATAATGTCATTATATAAGTTTTTGAATTCATTGTAGACAAATGCTGACATTTTTATGCCGTCCAATTAAGATGCTTTTATGAGAATCTTGCCAATCGGACAAACAGGTGAAAAAGGGCATCAACCGGGTTTGGTCCATTCTGTTTTAATTCGAACGTGTGTTGTATGAAAGCATAAATAAATTCAGAAGGTACAGGAAATTTTGGGTGGTTGAAATCGTGTACGAAACGATGAAAATCACTAATTTTGAAAGGTACTTCTTCGTGGGGCTTTTGTCTTTTTTTTTTTGAAATAACGGTTTTTATGTGCTGTCATAAACTCGATTATTGAATGAATTTACTGTTATATTAGAATATTGCTCTATGGTAGAAATTCTCTCTTCCTTTTATCTCCATTTTGGTTTAGTCAATGAAAAGTTTCAATCGTAAAGTTGAATTTTAGGTAATTTCCAGGATCTGTAAAGCTAAGTAACGTCTATCATTGATATTGATGACTGTCTTGACTTTCATTTGATGCAGCAGCTTCATATATACTACTTTAATGAAATGAGTTCACTTAATCAGGAGTCGTTTTTGCTATGGTAGAGTACACCAGAGATGTAATCTCTTTGATGATATATATATCATTGATATTGATGACTGTCTTGACTTTCATTTGATGCAGCAGCTTCATATATACTACTTTAATGATATGAGTACACTTAATCAGGAGTCGTTTTTGCTATGGTAGAGTACACCAGAGGTGTATTCTCTTTGTTGATATGGACTCTAAACCCATTGACAGTAAATTTGTTGTAATAGTACTATTTTCCAACTGATGTAGTTGAAGGCTGTACATTTTGCATAAAATCAAAAGACAGTGCTGAAATGTGGACGTTTGGATTGTAGATCCAAGCAAAATTTGTTGCTCTTCTTTTATGGATCTTTAAATCAATTGGTACTGCTCTTTTTGTGCTGTAATTCACCTTTCACCTGTGTATCAATCAGTTTGATAGCTAGCTTTTTACAAACGTAGTATACATCGATCTGCGGTGTACCAATAGATAGTTTTCAGTTTTTGACGAAGTATATAAACGAGGATTATATGAACTTTCTACAAACATCAAATTTTTGGTGAAAACGCTGATGTATAATTTTGACATTTAAACTCATAGTTAACTACTTTATCTGTCGACCAGAATAATGCATGTACTTTACACGAAATGATAATTTTATGTGATCCCTCATGCAAGTCTTTTCTTCAGAATTTGTGCAAAAGTTTCGAGACCTGTTATATCTCGGTAAGACTGAACTCCATTTCTTTCGATGCGTTTCTACCCCTAGAATACTAATCGAACTTTCAATAAATATCCTGAGCATTTTTGTATTACCTACTTTATAAATATCGACTGAATAAATATAAACGTAATTCTTTGATGTTGCTGACAAATTACTACATTCTTATTTCTTTACATATCATATCAAATTCTATTTTTAAGCGGATTTAGCGAGATATTTAAATCATGGGTCGAAAAATGTTCATGTACATTTTGTACACCATGTCGTCAAAATTTAATGTTAAAGAAACATAATAATTTCACACAAGGTACCTAATTTCAAAATATAATTCACATAGTGCTACGCGCCTTCAAGAATTTAGGTTAGTAAATTCAACAACGGCACAGACAAATGGCGTCGTCGTGTTCGGCACTGATAGCAAGTAAAATGTTTGACCAAGCTAAAATAATGGCAACACCGCAAAATAATTCACCAAAGTTTCGAAGGTTTTGTGCTTACACCTTCAGCAATGCCTTACCTTCCACTTCCCTTAAGTACAGTTGATAAAAATGGAGAGGGGAACTGCCTCTTGCTCAGTCGTGATGGCCGTGGGCTTACATAGAACCTCAGATGGATAAATTTTCGGATGCCACCCCTATCATGTAATATTTACCACCCCAAAAGCTCTTTAATCCAGGAGAAACTCAATTAAAAATACCAAGGTAGCAGAAGATAAGACAGAACCAAGTAATTTAAAAAAAACAACAAATTTATTAGTTAATAGTTGTTCTAATATTTAAAAAAACACTTGAATGTAGATTTAAGGTAAACGAATTTAAAAATAAGAATTGTAACTACAAAAAAAAATTCACTCGTTACAAGTACAGAGTTATTCGGGTAGCCTGTATAACACCTAAATATTGTTAGACAATACTATTAATAAACATTGAATTAAATTAGGATAGCTCAGATCTCCACTTTACATAGATTTTACAAGTATATCAAGCAGGTTCCCCCTATATATAAGTAAGAAAATAAATCACTAATTAAAAGTTATAGAAAATTACACAAAAAATTTAATTAAAACTGGCTTAAGGCCCTCAACTCAAAATATTAACCATCAATTAAAATGAAAAATTAAAAGTAATTGAGAATTAATTATAGTCAAACCGACCAATAACCGGTAAGATTCTACAAATACTTAAAGATCAACTATATACAATAATTTAGAACAACGTTATTTTGCTTAACAGACAATAAACATGACAAAAGGCTCTGAATAATTCCAGGCACTCCGAGCCACAGAAATGTCTCGGGATAGGAAATTCAAAATTTACAAAATGCTTCACTAATTTAAGAAATTTAATTTCAAAAATATAAGGCCAGATTCAAGTTAATGCAAAATAGAATTTAACGCACAAATGAATACAGAAATACATAGAACAAAGAAAACTTATCTGTCGTACACGTGGGTATGCAGATACAGACGGAAACTTCTGGAATATTCGCTCTTATACGAACTCCTAGAACCAAAAATACTCCGTATACGTTGGGATGGAATTCTTAATCCTCTGGTGCGGTGAAGGAAATCGTTTCTTCCGTAAATTCACAGGGTTATCAACGCATTAGAAGTGGATTACAACAACATGATGGAGTCGCCTCGTGTGGTTTATACTTGTGTCGATATAGGTGCGGAAATTCGACACGGAATTAAAAGTCATAAAACAAGGAGGAACGACACACGTTAAAAATGATCTAATTAATAGAAAGTTAGAAGAAAACTTACCAGAATGATTCCTTCGATACGTCAAAGAATTACACGGTATACAGTTGAATCTTACTACACTTTAATCTGCTCTTTTTAAGCGTGAACTTTTTCGAAATACGGCAGTTCATATACTACAAATTTTGCAATAAAATATAAGACGGTTGAAATCAATTCTGCAACTTAATCAATCGATGAAACAAACTAAAATGAGAATGGTGTCGCTACAAATTTACGAAGATCACGTATGCCAGAAGCAGCGCCAAACAGGAAAAACGAGAATTACGGAAAAACAATTTAACAATGAAGCAGACGATGATTGCCACAAAGAACTTAATAAACACGGTAATTATTATCAGAGAAATCTTAAAGCCATAACATGAAAATAAAAGCATTTAACTATAAATTAATTCTAAGTAGACGAAAGTAGGCACCTGCTAACCTTTAATAACAGTTCGCCGTCGACAGATGTGACAATGCAAAATTTAGAATTAAACTGAAAGTAAATTTGTGGGCGTACATTATTAGAATACAATAAGTGATAAATAAAAATAATTCTAGCGAAAATATGCAACGTAAAAATGACAAAACCGAAAAAAAAACAATAATTCTACCAGAATAAATAAAAGGGTCAATTCCGAAAAATATACACATCCATTCAAAAATAAACGTAACAATAGTACTACTATGGATATATGGAAATGTGAATATTGCTGATTTTGATAAGTGTCCCAATAAAAATTATCAGCTAGGAAAAATTTCAATATAGCATTAGGTATAGCCAAAAATATTGCAGTAATGTATAAAACAATAAATTTTGAAATTCGTTTAGATAAAATTCGATTATCATCAAAAAGATGTACACGTTCAGATCACGTATATACAGAATTTATCAGCTAGAATAGTTTACAATTTAATGATTTTCATAAACTCTTAAATACTTTCCTGAAAATTGTATTTTTTTTTTATCTTAAACAACTGAATTAGTTTGCTCTACTTATTTCGTAGTTGTAATATTAAACGAATTAAAAATGTTTCTGAAATAAATTCTATACTATACTGATAAACTAATCTGTTAATATTACATTTACTATCTTAGAATTCGATTTCTTTCTGCATTTTTATCACATTACTTAGACATTATGTTATAGTTTCTGGGGCAGCAGTATAAACCTTGTTCAAATATTAAATTCTCTGCTGTAAAGTTTCGATGAGATATCACAATGTTATTACAGTCTGTCATTTGGGATCAGCGGTCAGTGCCCACAAATTAACTTAACCTATATGTATTGTTACGATTTTATATTCTTTCGGAAAGCGCGTGGAAGAACAAACGCCTTTCTCCAATCGATAACGGGAGAAGGCAAACGGCAGTTGAGAAAATTGCGTATTCAGTTGGCGAAGAACGTATACTCTCGTTTCTTTCCTAGACATTAAACGTTTTTTACGGAATCCCAGAAGGAGAAGTCCTCTTCAACTTTCTTATGTTGCTCTGAAAATTCTGCGTAGTTGCACGTTTCTCATCAGCGCATAGGAACTGTTCTAAATCTTTCAATTACACGTGCAAATGTAAAGGACAAAGAAAGGGAACCCTAGCATGTTCATTTCTTTTACGATATATATTTCGACATATCACGAACTAAGCGAAAGTTGTAAAAATGCTTCTTTGATTATATCTTCACAAGTATTATTTCAGAAGAGTAATTTACAGGGTACAAACGGACTCTCTATTATGTTCCTCTAGGTTTACAAAGAACTCTAACCATAATAAAATTATAATAATCGAGATGTGTATTTCATACGTTTCTGACTAAGGTACAAACGAGAGATGTTTTCTTTTCGCTGTGCCTGTCTAGTAGGCGATGATATTTTGCGACAATTTTTTTATGACAATTTTAATCAGTTGTTTACAAGTTTAGTTATAGTGACAGTCGTCAAATATACCTGATTGTTTGTAAGTTACGAGGGCGTATTTTTATGTTATCTACCTAACCATGAAAAAAAGCACATAAGAGAACAAAAAAAAATTATTTTACTACATAACTCGCTTCAACACCAATTCACTTATTCCATCTTTTTTCCAGTTGCCCCATACCCTCAGGAAAAAATTGCTTCGGTAACCCCGCAAAATATTCTTCAACAGCTTCTTTGAGTTCTTCATCAGAAGCAAAACGCTTTCCTCTGAGATGCTTTTTTAAATTTGTGAATAAGAAGAAGTCTGACGGAGCCAGGTCGAGACTATAAGGTGGATGCCTTAACTCTATAAACCCACAGACATTGAATTATCTGATGAACTTTGTTTGCCTCATGAACCCGACAATTGTCGTGCAGCAACAAGTTTTTTTGTAGATAAGAATGCGGGCGTTTTTCCTCCAGAGCAGTTTTTAAATTTTTAATTGTGTTTCCGTAGGTCTCTCCATTTATGGTAGACCCTCTCGGCATATATTCAATAAGCAAAACTCCTTCAGCATCCCAGAAAACAGTTGCCATCAGTTTTTTTTCAGAAAATTGTGTCTTGGCCTTTTTTGGTGGTGGAGAGCCATTATGAACCCACTGCATGGATTCTTGTTTAGTAGGAGGGTCCCAGTAATATACCCAAGTCTCATCCCCGGTAATAATTCGAGATAAAAATGTTTTGTCCCTCACCAACTTGACCAAATTTTCTTGAGAAACTTCTTTTCTGCACAGTTTTTGTTCAGGTGTAAGCATTCTGGGTATCCACCATGCAGACGCCTTTTTCATACCCAAATCGTCATGCAAAATTTTGAGAACACTTGTTTCGGATATACAGACTTCATTGGCAATGACAGAGATCTTTCCACGCCGATCTTTCAATACCAAATTTTCGACTTTTCGCACAATGTTTTCAGTTCGAGCTTCAACGGGTCGTCCGGACTTTTGGTCATCATTGATTGACTCTCGGCCCCATCAAAAGAGTTTAGACCAATATTTTACTTGGAAATAAGATGGTGTATCTTCCCCATATACAGCAACCATTCTTTCATGAATTGCTTTTGGACCAATGACTTCCTTTGTCAGGAACTTTATTACGCTGCGATGTTCAACTTTAGTTAAACTCATTTTATCGAGAAATGAACCGTCTCAAATCTCTATACGCAGCATAAACTAAACACAACTTAGCACATGTACTTCTAACAGTGACAGCAATTTTTCAATAATTTGTTTGACATCGTCACTCTTTTGTTTTATGGCTAGGTAGATAACATAAAAATACGCCCTCGTACATTAGTACAAAGTACTACTTTCGCCAATAAATCATGGACCTGAACAAGGATCATTATCAAGCGGCGATTTTTTACAATGATTCCCTCCTATATCCAGTGTCTCATAATTTACTAATGTATGTCTTGTTTCTGGTTCTTTATTGAATGGTCTCCATCATATAGGCCCATCTTATTCAAATACACTTTCACAGGTGCATGACCGATTAGGAAACTATTTGTGATCGCATTCGGTACCTGCTCGTATGAAGTAGTTATTCAGCTTTTTTCTTTCGTGACATGGTTGGCAATAAATTTCTTACCATGATTTTGCCTGAGAAATATCGCCCAATAGTTCCTATGTTTTTTATGAACCCTGTTTTTGATGTGGCTTCTGGTCGTACTTTTTAGTACCGCTAGAGTCGGTTCTGGGCCGATGAGTTTTGTTTCTGATCTCTTAGCGAATTCATGAGCTTTTTTGTAACCCTCGATTTTCTCTACACTATATCTAGATTATTTTTACCTTATTCGAATCCACAACCATTTCTAATTCTATGAAGCACTTCCAAAGAAGTCTTGACGCGCTTCTTATCTTGATGTCGCCCTCAGTGTCACCTAATTGTCAGACGTTATTTGGATCGGCCGGTAGACAAAGGTACTCTTATTGTTGTACTATGGCAGATTAAAGTATGCCATACACGTGTCTGTAATAGAGAGACACAGTTTTGTAATGCATAGTATTTACTCTGATTAGTAGAGTAGATTCCAGCTCCAACACTAGTTGCGTTTTTGACCTGTCTGTATACTAACTAGGTCTGGTTCTACTTACTGACAATCTGTATACCATTTTTCCCATTCAATTTTGCTGGAATGGTTACGTCGAATGGTCGCTTTTCCATGTGCTCCGTCTTCATATTTAAAGCATCTCGGCCCACAATGTTTGCAATTACCATGTGTCTTGTCCTTCTTTGTTGTTGACGGTTGTTAGCTGTAGCCTGAATGCACTCATCCTGACCTCCCCATGTATAACAAAGTGAAGAGGTCCAACAGCGTCTCCATGGTTACATTTAGAATGGTCCCCGTTGTCTTTGCACATTGTGTCTTCGACCACCACATTAAAAAGGCATATGTTAGTATAGGTTTTCCCACCACATTGTTTGTCTAGTACATGATATCTGATCTTAAACCCTATTGTTTCCCAGTTAATCTTCTAGTTATCATTAACGATGTTGCCATTTTCTTGATGATGTTACTCCTAGATACTTACCATCATTATATGGTTAGGTGTTAATAATTGTCTGTCACTGTAAATACATTTAAGACGACCGTTCAACATCTGTCGTTGCAATAGAGGCATATTTAAAGTACGTAAACTTTTTTACTGCCGGCACATTTATCACCGGTCCATAAAAATCTACTTTTTTACTAATAAACAAGTCAACAATTCGGCGTACAATACGAATTCCTGGATTTTTGTTAGAACGGATCCAGTTGCTGTATTATAGTGTTATCGCCGTCAAGTGGCACATGTAGTTTTTTACGAAATAAATGCTTGCGTACAGGTGCCTTCACAAAAGCATTGTTAACTGAAGATTGTCAATTTATCTGTTCGTGGTGCAGTTTCTGACTTCCTCTGATTCTCGATGGAGGGCATGTGCGAAACATATAGGTAATATGCTTCATACTACTGTATGGTTGTTGTAAGAGCCGACCAACCGCCTTCATATACAGGTTCGGTCTGTTTTTACCTTGCATGTGAGCTAAAGTCCATGTATTGAAACGAACGTTGTTGCCAATATACAGTGATGGGCAAATGTATGGAACCAAGTAAATATCTCTGGAGTTTCTAGAGATGTAGAAATTAAATTTGGTGTGTAGATATTACACTATATTTTGTATTTAGTTCGAATGTTTTTATCGCAATTCAACTTCCAGTTTAACCGGAAGTAATGTCAGCTTGAAATTTTTAAATAGAACACCCTGTATATTATTTTAGTTTTGAATAGAACACTTTATTGCAAGTACAAAAATAATGGGTTCGATATGTTTTATTTCATGGCCAACCGTGATATTAACAAAAAAAAAATTATTTTTGAATGAAAATATAATAATATCTGGTAGTCCATGTAATAATTGTAGCAGTGACAGTTATTGTCAAAATAAGTAGTATTTTAGTTTTAACGCAAAAATGGCTCATTTCAGCGAAAGAGAAAGAATTGAAATACTAATGATGATTGGGTTTGGCGACAGAAGAAGAACGCATCAAGAAGTTTGTGACCTTTTTAACAATATTCATCCGAATAGGCAAATAACACGTTCGATAGTTACAAAGACTTTGCAAAGGTACAATACAAATGGCACCGTCGGAAATTTAAGAAAAAGTGGACGTATAAATACTGCTACAAATGAAGAAGTAGCTCAAAATATTGCTATATCTTTAGAGGAAAATCATAATTTGTCTACTACTGAACTGGCCAATATGCACGAAATTAGCCGTCGTTCAGTAGGGAGGATATTAAAACGAGAAAGATATTACCCGTACAAAATTCGCCTTGTTCAAGAACTTTCCGACGACGACTTCAACAGACGGCTAGAATTTTGTGAATCAGTTTGTAACCGTGACGATAATTTTGTACAAAATGTAGTGTTTTCTGATGAAGCAACTTTTTGTTTGAACGGTACAGTTAATCGACACAACTGCCGTTACTGGTCCCAAAATAATCCTTACTGGGTACAAGAAGCTCATACGCAACACTCTCAAAAACTGAACGTTTGGGCCGGTATTTACAATAACAGAATTATTGGGCCTTTCTTTTTAGAAGGAAATTTGAACGGGAACATGTATTTAGAACTTTTGGATGCACAAATAATTCCGGCGCTGGAGGAAAATGGACAACTGCCAAATAATATCTGGTTTCAGCAAGATGGGGCACCACCTCATTACGCTCGTATTGTTCGAGATCGTTTAAACAGGACATTTCCTAATAGGTGGATTGGAAGGAGAGGTGCTATAGAATGACCTCCTCGATCACCAGACCTTAATCCACTGGACTATTTTCTATGGGGTTTTTTGAAGTCCAAAGTTTATTTTAATCGACCAGATAATTTGCAAGAATTAGCTGAGAGAATAACTCAAGAGATTCAAAGAATTCCACCAGAAACAAAGGCCAATGTTACAATGGCATTTAAAAATAGACTGGCCTACTGTCAAGAGGTAAATGGTGCTCAGTTTGAACATTTAATACACTAACGGTATCCTAACGCTTTGTCGTAGTCATGTTTTATTTTACCATGTTTAGCGCCCTTTTCAGTAATTTAAGTACTGTTGTACTCAATTTCAGTTTTGGTATTTAATGTTATTGTTACATTTGTGATTTACACTCGCAAAATACTAGATCTTAGCATTGTAACAAAAATCACTCTTTTGTTAATATCACGGTTGGCCATGAAATAAAACATATCGAACCCATTATTTTTGTACTTGCAATAAAGTGTTCTATTCAAAACTAAAATAATATACAGGGTGTTCTATTTAAAAATTTCAAGCTGACATTACTTCCGGTTAAACTGGAAGTTGAATTGCGATAAAAACATTCGAACTAAATACAAAATATAGTGTAATATCTACCCACCAAATTTAATTTCTACATCTCTAGAAACTTCAGAGATATTACTTGGTTCCATACATTTGCACATCACTGTATATATACACATGTGGGCAGTGGGCATGTACTGTTCGACGCTCGACGACTGGCCGATACGATCATAAGATTCCACTATAATACATCTGTGCATGTTGCAGGGGTTGTTATCTTCATTTTTAGGTACTATTCCCATCCGTAATATTCTTAAAAAAAGTATCTTAAGTTAATATTATAAGAATTCCTTCAGATTTATTATTTTTATGATTGAATTTAATATGGTTTCGCTGATGGTCTACTTGTCGTCTCGCGTATGTATATCTGTTAGGTAGGTACGGTTTGGCAACTCTTTTCGTGTTATGTACGGAAAGCCGCATGCAAGATAATCGTAGGCCAAACCTGTATGCAGCTGCATCTGTTACAAATAATAACACTTCTTTATTTGTATCGTGGTTTTCACCTCATAACATTAGTTTCGCGTGTTTTAGATACAAGTAGATGTGTAGACATAGCCTTGTGGCTGTCCGTCACCCCAGCAAAACATTTGCAATATTGCGTCTTTTAACATCAACAATTTCGTAAAAATTTGTAAACTCAGGATGATTCATCGTATTCCATGAAATGTTACACACTATTAGCACTTAGAGTAGATCCGATTTAAATGCTTTCTGCCGTTCATAAGCTGTTCCAGAGTCACCAATACGTGCTTTATGTGCATCCGACGATACATGTTTTATTACGCGGAGTTGAATACTGTCGAATTCTACCGCAGGCAAGTCTTTTATCCACCTTTCAGCAGCACGGATGTGGACGCGGCATTTTTACGTAATAGAACACACGTAACCAATAAAATTAAACAATTGCTAAACTAAAATATTTTCATCGTAATAATCTGCCCGCCCTACAACGTCGCCTACATTCTCCGCGCTAGATGCAAATACTTGTAAACATCTTTATTAAAGCCACAGCGGGAGAAGCCAGCTACGTCATGTTGAACTTCAGTTGACAAAATTCTTATAAAACGCACATAACATATTGTACAACTTGTTACGTATTATTGTATTACTGCTATTACTGATGATTACAGAAATTATTGCAGACGATGATTACAGAAATTATTGCAGACGACTGAACAAAGAAATACAGGAAGCAAAAAGAAATGCAAATTCAGATTTTATTAATAAATGTGGAGATAAAACTAAAGCTACTTGGCAACTGGTTCGGGCTATTACGTCCAATGAGTCTGTGAAGGAGAGTGGCATCAATAATATCCGAGCAAACGGCGTGACAATTAACGAGCGGCTTACCTCTATAAATGAAGAGTTAATAAAAGTATGTGACAACATAACTAAACAAGCTTCAGTGGATTTGAGTGGGATCGAACGTAACCCCAACACATTGATGTTAAAGCCTACTGACCCCGAGGAAATATGGAGCATAATAAGAGAATTAAAGAACACTCATAGTGTGGGCAGTGACGGCATTCCGATAAAATTAATAAAGGATTACGCATGTGAACTCTCTGTTATTTTGGAACCTATAATAAACAAGACACTTCAAACAGGTGTCTTTCCCGACGACCTTAAAAGATCCACAGTGACGTTGATTTATAAAAAAGGAAATAGAGAAGATCTTAATAATTATAGGCCAATATCCATCTTGTCACACTTCTCGAAGATATTTGAAAAAATTATATACAAACGCATATATGCATTCTTGAAAAAATTTAAAATAATTAGTGAAAATCAAAATGGATACATTTGTGGAAGATCAACATCTCGTGCAACTTTTCAATTACTTGAAGAGATAATTGATGGTATTAATAATGACCAAACCCCAGTTGCAATCTTCATGGATCTAAAAAAGGCTTTTGATTGCATCAATTATAGTGTGCTAAACCAAAAATTGGAACTTATAGGCATTAGAGGCATTTCGTTGAAACTCATAGGGTCCTTCCTACCTTGAATGTCGACAACAGTGTATAATTGATCCCAATTCCGGAATAGTGTCGGAGTGGAGAACAATAGAGAGGGGTGTGCCGCAGGGGTCGGTTTTGGGTCCTCTCCTGTTCCTGGTGTACGTGAATGACTTGCCTAAAAGGACATCTCATAAAGCTATACTTTTTGCAGATGATACAATAGTTTTAAAATCAGAACGAAATATAATTAGCACGGAAATAGCAATTACATTAGGAAATCTCGAGGAATGGTTCAAACAAAATTGTTTACAATTAAACATACAAAAAACTAATCTTCTGCAATTTTCATACTTCAAGAAGGAACCAAAACAATTGTACATCAAGGACATCAACTAGAAACCAGCGATGAGGCGCGGTTCCTTGGACTCTGGATGGACGCTCAACTGAATTGGAAGAAACATGTGGAGGTATTAGCTTCAAAAATATCATCCTTCAATTATGCACTAAGGACAATATCGACGACGGTGAATCAAGAGGCGAGTCTTTCGGCATATTACGCTTACGTACATTCGCGTTTACGGTTCAGCATAGTGTTTTGGGGGAGGTCGGCTGAGTGGACCAGGATATTTTTACTCCAGAAGTCGTGTTTGCGGAGTGTGTTCGGTTTATTAAGAACAGAATCTTGTAGGCAGTTATTTAAAAATAAAAAAATACTTACCTTACCGAGTATGTATATAATGGAATGTGCAATGTTTGTGAGAACCAACTATGGGCTGTTTACTAACCAATAAATTCAGCATCCTCATAAAACGAGAGGAGTAAGCAATGCATACCTAGTACCCATACAAACTACTAAGGACATAGTTTATAAAAGTGCTGTTGTCCAAATAAGTAAAGTATATAATCATTTACCCGAAAACTTAAAAAAGAAAACTAATAAATGTTTCAAACAGGAATTACATGATATACTTATCGACAATGCCTATTACGACATTCAAAACTATTTTGATCATAACTTCCAGGCAACACGCTGATTTTAACATATTGTTTTTATCTATTTTATTATATGTATTTAAGCATTAACTTTGACTCTGACTAATTAGTTATGTGTATTTTTTGTATATTTCGTGTATGTAAATATTGTCCATATTCTGTTTATTTACTTGCCTGAAACTGTGATTACAATGTCTGACATGTTCAACACATTTATATGTACATTATTGAATAAATGCTATTCTATTCTATTCTATTCTACTGTGTTAAATTTCGAATTACAATATCCTTAGTAATGATTGTGCACTATTTAATTAGCATTACCTGCATATATGCGTCTCGAATCTTAGGTATATTTAATAAATTAATACTAGCATATTATAGAAATTCTTTTAGATGGATTTATGGAGAAATATTTAGTTTGTGTTTGCTTAATTACATGCAAATGGAATTATTATACTTAGGTATAGATAGATTGATTTTGCCATTGAAGTAGAATACAAATAATTAATGCATATTATAGTAATTAACTAATAAATAAATATTAACGGACAAAACACTAAACATAATTTAATTTTCATTTCCATTTTATCGAAAATTGAATCGTAATCAAGCATTTATATTCAAATTAACGCAAAGGTATTTACAGCCGCCATACAATTACATTGCGAGTACACACGTTGACAGCCGCTGCGAATTCACATTGGCATAGGTTTGGCGCTTCTTTCTAGGTCAAATAGGAAATCGATTGGCATTGCTCTCTCTACGGACTATATTATTCTCTTTACTGGCGAAACGTTCAAACTAACGTTCTCCAAACTCTTGATCTAAATATTGTGTCAACAGTAAAACTCAATTAACCTTTACGTCAGTTTTACTGTTGGTAGTGTGATTTATACTCTTATAGGCGGGCGAACTTCAAGAAAATGTATTGAAAAGACATGGGGACGATAATGGAGAGTTGATACGCACATAGTCTGTCAAGTAAATATAACTTACAGAAACGAATGCGTAGTTACTCTAGATGTTTCTGCTGGGCATCTTTACGAGCATTTTTTATTGTTACTTGATTTCAACTTAACATTTTTTATTGGTCTATTTATACCAAAAATAAATAATAAAAGAAAATATCAGGTGCTGTACGAATAAATTTAACACTAAATAATTTTTAATTTTTTGTCTCGGAAGCTTAAACATTTGTTATAACTTATAACTATACACCGGATGTACCAGGTTTAAATTACGACGCAGCAAAGAAATAATGTAAACATCACGCAGTTAATGAACAGCACTACTCATATAGTGAACTGCAACATTTGTTGTTGTCGCGAAAACGACAGTAAAAAAAGTCCATTTTGCTGGTATTTTCCTTTCTTCATCGGCGTAGGTAGAAGCGTGAGGGGTTTTTAAAATTTATTATATTTCGTAAGATAAATAAAGTACGGGGAGTTAGTTTCGTTTTTTCATTGTTTTGACTGTTACATACTTCGTAATTTTTGTAATAGTTCCTGTTTATACCATTTCATTGAATCTACTTCTCCCAATTATCTTGACGTAAGTGTGCATTGGATGTCGTTAAGTTTCAATAACATACGCATACATTTTTAGTTATCATTTATCTAGAACTAGAACATTGTTTATGTTACTCTGATATGGAAGAGCGCCGAGAATGGCATCGTGAAAAAATGGCGAGTTGGATTAAAGGTCATACTGATTGTATGTCCATTGTCAGTAATTCCGAAATTTATTGCAAATTTTCTAAAATATCGTTACAGAATGCCCAATAGGTCACGTACAACGTCACTTAGTATCGCTAAAACATACACAGAAACTGGACCCGTTGAAAGCTGCGACAATTTTAACGAAAAGCTCTGTGAAGCAGTGGCGGCTCTTTAATGAGAGCAAGTGAGCAATTGCACCCCCTGGAATTTTGAAACAAAACAAACCAAGCGGCGACTAACTGTGAAAGTATTTATTTATTACGTATTCATAGTTATTGAATAGGAACGTGGCGTGTGCGGCCCGCGTAACAACCTACATGCACCGATCGTCGTCACAGATATAATGAGGACTAACTTCCACCGAGAGAAACATACCCATGAGCAACGCCCAACCGTTGCTCCGTTAAGCCATTAACATTGAAGGTGGGGAGAACTGTATTTTGTTCTACTTCCATATCGTATAATACTTAGCGTGTGAGCAAGATCCCCAGTCTGCTCACCGCTGTTCGCTGTTCGTCTCTGCGTTACAGAATAACACGTTTTCGCGGTTAACGTATGATGAAAAAATCGCAATAAAAAATCTTGAACGGCCAATGCCTCAATTATGTTTAGAAAATAAACAATCTGTTAAAGGTAAAGACGTTATAAGAAAATTCAAAATGAATATTTATCAGAAAAATGACTGGATTTGTGGGTGTGAAATTAAAAATACTTTGTTTTGTTTTCCATGTCTTTTGTTTGGTGGTGAACCGTCTTGGTCAAAGAACGGAATAAAAGACTTAATTCATCTTAGTGCTAAAATTACGAAACATGAAAATTCCGAAGGGCATTTGAAAAATATATTTAGTCTAAGAATGTTAGGAAAAAATAACATTCAGAATGTTTTAGATTCATCATATAGGCAAAATATAGAAGTCAGTACTGTAGGTCTGCTAGGCCTTCTGCTGGATGGATTAAGCCACACCTTTAATGAAGTTGTTAAGCTTTTAAAAATTGTCATTACAATCCCAATGACAACGTCTGAAGCGGAACGCCAGTTTTCACGGCTGAAGAGAATAAAAACTTTCCTGAGAAATACAATGAAAGAAGACAGATTAAATGCCCTTACTGTGTTATCTTGTGAAAAAGAATTTATAAATGATTTCCCAAATTTTAATGAAAAAGTGATAGAACTGCTCTGCAAGTCAAAGACACGCAAAATGGACTTCGTTTATCGTCAGATGTAATCAAACTGTAGTGTTATATTTACTATTCCCTCAAAACAAACTGTACAATGAACAGTACCTGTCTAGAACAGTATGTCGGTGAAACTTATAAAGATTGGGTAAGCGTTCTTGTATTATACTTTTTAATTTTGAAATTATGCACTCCCTATGTGAACCACCCCGAGCCGCCACTGCTGTGAAGCTTTAATGGTGGCTAATATCCCATTAAATAAACAATAGAATCCCACTTTCAAAACATTTCTTCAAAAATATACTGGTCGAAACGTTCCTGATGAATCCACTTTACGCAAACATTATATTTCTAAGTGCTTCACGAAAACAGTAGAATGCATTAGCAGACATCTTTCAAATCAGTACCTATGTAAGTGCCGACGAAACTGTGGATGTATTAGCTCGGAAAATATTGATACTAGAAAAAAATATTTCGAATGTGAAAGTTAAGTAACTCAATTTATAAGAGAAAAGGTCTCTATAGTTTTTTGTGTAAACCGAACCTTTCTCGAGATACAGAATTAAACGCGTTACTCGCAATAGCGGCACCACTGACACTGGGGGAACCCCTCAAATCTAGAATTAAGCTCAGAATACACCCCTTTTAACATATTACAGTATCGAGAAAATTGCCTTATGTTTTGCAGATTTATTCACAGTTTGAGTAGACTAATAGAAATCGTGAACACTGCACAAATCTTTAAGTCTCTCATGCATTGGCAAAGATATTTAAAAAATTTATATTAAAGTCTCCACTTATAGTACCTGGTCGACTTCTTATGTTCAATATGTATAACAACATACCAGAAAAGTTTTCCAAAAACACATCAAAATCCGCTTATCGGTAAAGCACTACTAACATAACGAAGCGAGTAATTTTATTTTTGTATGGTTTTGTATATAATTTGTATGTATTGTTTTTTTTGTCCTATAATTGGAAAACCTCTGAACAATAAAGTATATAAAATAAAGCATAAAGTTTTGAATATAAATCGATTCATACGTGCATGTTTAGAGAGTGTTTACAAAATAATAATTCCAATGTTTTACTTTTCGGTTGTAGGATAATGATTTTAATTGTCTAAGTATATTTTATTTTTAATTTACATTGGTATGTTTTTAACATATCCTATACTACTGTATTATCCACAGTAATAAAAATTGTTATTATTTTTATTAATGAATTGACTTTATGAATATACATTTATAATTTTGTAAAAAATACGAAAAACCTGGATTAAAGTCAGTATACGTAAATCGATTTTAGCTTCCCTTTCTTAACATTAATGGCATGCCTGCATTAACAATGCAAAGCGGAAATAATGGAAAACAATAGAAGCATACGTAAAATTGCGTATAAAAAAGCCCCTTGGATATGAAACAAAATCATTGGGTTAAGAATTTTAATAAAAATTCATATTTATATTCTTCCATATACACACATTCCTTATTCATTCGTCCCGGTTAGGGCGAAACATCTGCTTGCCTTGTCTATAGCTCTATACTTGCTTCTTACCGCACGTGCTCTACTAATCCTTAATAATACCCAGGGGTTTGATTTATACGCTAATTAAATTTGTGCTTACAAAATTTATCTTAGTTGTGGGTTTTTCATTAAATGATAAAATATTTTGTTACATTCCCCTCTAGGTAATTATGTTATTGGTTGCTTATAAAACATATATCAATAAAATATAAATATAGGTGATTGAAAAAGAGCACATATTTTGCTGTGTTGCAAGACATCCATCAGACAGAAAACTGACGTAGTAGGAATGATTTAGTATCATACCAGCACATAAATGTGTGTAACAGAAATAATATCTGACAGTGAAATATCGTCGGTCTTGAGAATTTACCTGTCCTAAAAGTTTCTCAATAAATGATCGTTTTGAACATGACAACTCGATCAAGAAAAAGCAAAAATGTCGAAGTACATGCAAATATCCTTTTCAATTTGATATATAATTATAAATAAATTTCAGAAATTATCTTAACCTCAAATTGTGTTTGGTATTATAATTCCATACAAATGAAATAACCAAAAATCAAATTCAAATTTATTGCTGGCATATAAAAGTTTTATTTTTCCTTGTACCGTGTGACCTAAGTTTTACCGCCACCGCTAAAATGGCTCTTATTTAAAAAGAAAAAAGAATCAAATTTTTTGTAAAGTTGATTGAAATGAACACTACATATTAAAAAAAAAATACTCTGCATAATGTTTAAAATGTGTCTGTGTCAGCAAAAAAAAACAAACCATTAATGAAAAAAATTCTGTAGACCATTTGTTTCTGTCACAAAAAAAATCTAGTGGTGTTAAATCCGGAGTCCTCGCCAGCTAGGCTCATCCATTTTTCTCAGAATCGTTCTTGCACTTCTGCTCCCGCAATTTGATGCCGCATTGGAACCACAATTCATTTCTGATGTTGTGGGGTATATCTTCCAATGAAATTCGAACTTCATCTCGTAAGAAATGTGCATACATTTGTCCATATAATACACCGTCAAAAAAGGGTCCAATTATTTTATTGTTGATGACACCGCCACAACAATTTAAAGACCAGTAATTCAGTGTTACGTTTTGACGCATTCAAAGTGGATTTTCCAGAGCCCAGTAATGAATGTTGTGTTTGTTTAATTGTCCATTGTTTCTAATTAAGTTTAATTAAAACTTTCCCATTGTTTTAAATTTAATTTAATTAAAGGCGCACTCATCTGTGAACAGCAAATGGTCAAAAAAATTGCGTTATTTGGGATTTGATCCTCCGCCCATTTACAAAATATGTACCACTCTATTTTGAAAATCGTTGCCATGTAATTCCTGATGAGGGTCGAGATGATCCGAATGGTATTTATATTTTTGCAAAATCCTGTTAATGCTGTTTGTACTAATGTTAGTATCAGCGCTAATTTCCCTGAGGCTGGCTTGAGAATTGTTAGAAACAATATTTAATACTACAGGTTGGTTCAATTCACTTGTGACAGGTGTATTTACGTACGTTTTCTTATTGTGAGAAAAAGATCCGGTTGCTGATAAGGTCTCTACCAGAGTATTAAATATTTTTCTGTTAGGATGTGGTCGATTTGGAAAACGTTCGGAATAAAGTTCTGCTGCCCGCATGGCATTCCTTCTGCATTCTCCAAAAACTAGAAGCATTTCCGCTTTATCTCCAAATGAATATTGAAATGGCATATTGTCACAAAATTGCTTCTATTCACAGTCACTACATGGATCACAAGAGAAATAAAATTCGACCGAAATCATGACCTTTTCAAACACAAATGAAAAAGATCTTGACCATTTCGTCGACAATGTTTTTTAATAAACGGCCATAAATAACGTCTTTCCAACTTACCGTGTCTTTGCGCGACAATTCTCTAACGTCATTTTTGAGAGTCACTTTTCTCCCATATAAATTATATGGTGTGAAATTAACAGAGTATATCGAAGTATTTTAATAAAGAGTGCCTGCATAAATAAACAAAGATATATTGTCTATAAATCTAAAAATACAAGTATTTTATGTGTTAAACTATAATGAATTATTAGAATACATTCAAATATTATACCTAACACCAAGAAAAGGTCAATTTTTGTACACATCTGTTATAAAAATTACTTTGAAATAGTCTTTTCATTAACTTCATTATCCCGTTTGTTTGGATTGTGAACCTTGACCTGGGATAATAGTGATGTCACCAGAAAATACCCGAATTAGTGCAGGCATGTAAATTATAAATGGAATTTAAATACTTTTCACTATACTTCAAATTTAAAGAAAACTAAGCTCAATTTATGATTTTAATTTAGATGAATATGTTTCAAAATATATCTACATCATAATAATGAAAAAAGTCAATTCCAAAAATGAAAATGTTTGTTAATGTTTTTTTTGCAGTTTTTTTTTTATTAACTATGTAGTGCACATTTCAATCTAACGTTACAAAAAATTTGATTCTTTTTTCTTTATAAATAAGCTCCATTTTGGCGGCAGCGGTAAAAGTTGGATCACCCGGTACAAATGTCTCTCAGTTCATGAATCTTCAGTCTCGGCTATACTACTCAAAATATAGGAAATACAGCCGCTTCTATTCAAGGTGACTACGAGCTTATAGAAACAACACTAATTTCACGCAAAATAAACGAATTGAACCAAGATAAATGCGTAGATACAGATAAATATATACTGCTATGCGGATTCTAGACCAAATTCCCAAGTACTTTCTTCTATGAGACACGCGACTCGTTTCATGTTTACTGCAACATTGTTTAATGTAGTGTCACGAAAGGCGCTATATAATCTTTGTAGCACGTTGTGATTTCTATTTCTGCTATGAATATTTTTATTATGCTGTAAAATATGGCTGACAATCAGTATCTTAGCTTTACTTCCTGGGTTTTAAATAATACAAATTTGAAATAATGATTTTAATGTTACATATATTGAAGTGGATAGAATATGCATTTGAAGTTTTACATGAAGAGTTTATATTTAAATTGAATTATAAATAATATTATGGGGTATGAAGTTTAATTTGATATTCACAGTGACAAAACTATGACATGTTATTGGATTAGAAATGTTAAAAGAATATTGCAGTATTAAAGACAGAAATTTACGACAAAATTATGGTATGCGATATGTTATTAAGGAAAGGCATAGAATGTGATTATTTGTCTTGAAATGTAATACATATTTATAAAAAGACTGCTGTACCTGGCATGCGTTGCAATGCCATTCAAAGAATTCGTACGGTTTTCCTGTCTTGCTTCTAGTTGCTCGATAATTTCAGATAAACAGTCTTGATCATTGCAGACTCAAGCTGTTTCCAATCTTGCTTTCGGTTGCCCATCTGTTTCATATGAACTGGCTTAAGGATTGCGTTGCTGAACGGTTCCCAGTCTTGCTTTCTGGAGCTCGTCTGTTTTTGAAGATCGTGATGATATTTTCTTTTGTGCTTGAGGTGTAGATCAACAAATCGCGTGTCGTTCGGGTAGCATAATTGATTTGACAGCAAAAGTATTGCTTTGCGGCCATTATTACAAATGCACTTGGAAAAGTAAAGAAAATGCGTGTGATATCTATTATCTAACAGGAATTTCACAATCAACATCACTGTTATCTAACACACAATCTGGAACGTCACTGTTTGTATTTGATTCAAGTCAATTCTCTCAAGCATCCACACTTATAGACCGAAAACACACTCACTTGCGTGTTACCTTTCAGCTTATAGGAATTACTCAAGATAAGGTTATTCGAATTACCTGAGCTCTTATAGCTGTAGTACTCTAATACGGGGAGACGTGGCGTCCTTCCTTCAGGATGGCACTACACTTATTCACTGGGTGTTCCAGGATAGGGCTTATATTAGTGTCGGGGGTTAATGAAAGAGTTGTTTCAAACCACATGAATTTATTACCACAACTCGGTCACTAAAAACAATAGCCACGCAGGACTATAAAGAAATGGCTTAAGGCAACACTAAATATTAAGAGATATATACATAGATTGAAATTATATACACTGTCTACTGAGACACCTTGACCAAAGGGCTAATGATCCCACACACAGGGGGATAAGACAAAGGGGGTGGTCGCTAGATACTGGCAGTTTAAAAATAGAGAGGGATATTTGAGACACTCAGTTGGGGTTCTAGGGGATAAGGCTCCCTTCGGGGTACCTAGTCAATTAACGCCTAGAATGGGTAAGGCTGCCTTCGGGTACCAAACCAACTAACTACTTCTGAGTGACGTGACGGGGCTATCTTGAGATTGCCAACCGTGCAAGCTTAGGAATCAGTTCAGTACTTACGGTTGTAACAATGGGTACGACGTGAGGTCACTTTAGCCACACGTCACAAGTCACTGGGGTGGTGTATCGGCACAGGACCTACACTTGGATAACGATCCGTGGTCTGGATCTTTGTTGAAGCACTAAGTGGCACTCACAACTTCAACAACCTCTCGTATTTGGTTGGGTCACTTTGTTCAACAACCTCTCTTTTGGTTGGGTCACTTTGTTCAACAACCTCTCTTTGGTTGGGTCACTTTGTTCACAGCCTCACTAACAGGTCACGAATGCTCCTTGGATGTTGGTGGAAGCACGCAACGGCTGTTGATTCGGACTCTCAGTCCTCCTCGTAAGTGTTCGGCTTATCCTTTTTAGGTCCTTCCTCGTCTTCGGGTATCTTCGGGTCACCTCGGAAACGTTCGGGTTTGCTTCGTCTCGTTCGTGGAAGCCTTCCTACGCCTTCGGGTATCTTCGGGTCACCTCGGAAACGTTCGGGTTTGCTTCGTCTCGTTCGTGGAAGCCTTCCTACGCCTTCGGGTATCTTCGGGTCACCTCGAAAACGTTCGGGTTTGCTTCGTCTCGTTCGTAGAAGCCTTCCTACGCCTTCGGGTATCTTCGGGTCACCTCGGAAACGCTCGGGTTTGCTTCGGCTGCGTTCGGCTTGCTCGTAGAAGTCGTCCTACGTCTTTAGTTCTCCTCGGGTATGTTCGGCTTTGCCTCGGAAACGCTCGGGATTGCTTCGAGTCGCTTCGGCTTGCTCGTAGAAGTCGTCCTACGTCTTTAGTTCTCCTCGGGTATGTTCGGCTTTGCCTCGGAAACGCTCGGGATTGCTTCGAGTCGCTTCGGCTTGCTCGTAGAAGTCGTCCTACGTCTTTCGTTCTCCTCGGGTATGTTCGGCTTTGCCTCGGAAACGCTCGGGATTGCTTCGAGTCGCTTCGGCTTGCTCGTAGAAGTCGTCCTACGTCGTCCGTTATCCTCGGGTAGGTTCGGCTTTGCCTCGGAAACGCTCGGGTTTGCTTCGAGTCGCTCGTGGAAGCCTTTCTGCGCCTTCGGGTATCTTCTGAAACGATTGAGCACGTTTCAGAGATCTTCGGGAAAACTTTTTCCCGGCTTCGGCTTTTCGTCGGATGCGTTTGAGCTCGCTCGTAATGTTCGGCTCGCTCGTAGAAACTTCCTGTGCCTTCGGGTATCTTCTGAAACGATTGAGTACGTTTCAGAGATCTTCGGGAAACTTTTCCCGGCTTCGGCTTTCGTCGGATGCGTTGCTGTTGTCGCTCTAAGTCTTTAGAGTCGACTCGATTCAGCAGCTAGAGCTGACTGACTGACTTGATATAAAATTTCTTAGCTTTTATAACATTTTTAACGACGTAAACAAATGACGCGCTTGCAGGTGGCCTTTCGAAAGACGTATTCTATTCGTTAGAATAACGACTCTTTTGATTGGTAGGAGCCCTTGTTTCTTGTGTAAAATATTTTTCACTTGATAAATTTTCGAAGAAATATATGGGAATTTATGGGAAATGTGCATCGTTTGTTATGTTTGTTTATAACAATTTCATCCACGGATCGAAATGATTTTTAAGTCCGCACAATCCTAGTAAATATTAATAACGACAATATGCAATGTTTATTAGCTCATTTTTCAGTATTATTATATTTATTAATACTGTTAGAAATATATGGGAATTTTATGGGAAATGTGCATCGTTTGTTGAAATTGTTTATAACAATTTCATCCACGGATCGAAATGATTTTTAAGTCCGCACAATCTTAGTCAATATTAATAACAACAATATGTAATGTTTATTAGCTCAAATTGATCGCAAGCACGTCGTTTAATTCGTATCCAGGAGACGGCAAAGGTAACAATTCGACCGCTCCCGGGGAAGACGCTGCTTGAGGTTTGTTTGAGCACATTAAATTAACCTAAGTAAAGTCTCTATGGTTGCTTATATCTACACACGCGAAGGAGGGTTGTTTCGCGATTTGTTCTAAAAGGGAGGGGGAGGTATACGATACACAATGGTTTTGGCTTTAACTCAGCCTTGAACACGTCGCTAGTTCACACCCAGGTAACGGTATAGTAACAATTCGACCGCTCCCGGGGAAGACGCTGTTCGAAACCTGTTTAAGCACACACTAAATTACCTAAGTAAAGTCTCTACGGTCGCTTATAACTACACACGCGAAGGAGGGTGTTCGCGATTTGTTCTGGGGGAAGGGCGTACGGATGATTCACTGGGCGCTTCCAGTTGCTCCGGGTGGGCGGCCTGGGTCCTGTGTAGGAACCTCTTCAGGGGGCTCATTAGGTGGGGCTATGTCTCGTGGCCCGTGTGTTGGGGGAGCTATGTCTGGTGGCTCCTGGGGTGGGGCTATGTCTTGTGGCCCGTGTGTTGGGGCCACGTTGGGTCGTCGCATGGGCCGTACCAGGTCTAAGTGAGGCTTCACTCGGCGTACGCCTGAACGCGCGACCCAAATAGCTGTAGGGTCGGCGTTTTTGACCACTGGGTACGGTCCCAACCAACGTGGTCCGATATGTTGGCCAGGGGGTAAGTGGGCTTGCACCGTTACACTCGCCTGGCCGCAGTTCAAGTGGCATTGGGGCGTTGGCATTGACATACCTTCGCTCCCGATGCCTCAGTGCATTAACCGGAATATATCGGGTCCGGTTGGCGGCTGGTTCTGGTGGATTCACCTGCGGGTCTCGCCATTCTCCGGGTCGATGCATCTCGAAGCGTTTGGGTGTCTTCGGAAGTGTTCGGTTCGCCCGTGGAAGTCTTAGTTCGGCTTCGGGTGACTTCGGAAGTGTTCGGTATGCTTCGGAAATGTTCGGTTCGGCATTATGTCGGCGGATTGCATGCTTCGTGGTAGCAGTAGTCGTGACAGCCTTTCCCTCCTCGAAGAGTTCCCCGAAGTCATTCGGGGTTCTTTGGAAGGTCTGCTTGTTCGCTGCCGCCCAAGTGGTTGCAACCATGTGTGTCTGCATGGTTCTCGTGGGGCGTTTTTGAGGGCCCCTTGTAATGAAGGGTAGTGTTTGGCTTCTCCCCTTGCCCACATGCATGCACCTCCGCGCCATATCAATAACTGCCTGGTGTTCCTTGAGCCAGGGGCTCCCCAGGATGATGGCGGCTTGCATGTTCGGCACCAACGTCGCATTGCATGCGAACGTATAGTCCCGAGAGGAGGCCTTCAGTGTGCCCTCGTGATGAGTCTGGAAGGAGGCTTCTTCGTCGATCCAATTGAATGTAACTGGTCGTGTCTCCCTAGCTCGGCCCGTCATATATTCTGGCCTCATGAGGTTCTTTGTGGCAGCTGTGTCTATCAGTGCCACTACCTCTTGGCCATTCACTTTCAGTCTTATTGATGGAGTGGATCCTTCGCCATCCATCGTGGTTAGGGCCGTCCCCGTTTCTGCTTTGGCACTTCCTTCCTGGTTCTGTTGGGGGCGTGGGTGGCGTACCTCAAACTCTCGAGGCTGCTGCGGGCAGTCCCGATTCATGTGCCTCCCTGGGCAGAACCAACACCTCGGAAGGGTTCGTTCCTCAACTACACGAGGCTCTTGGTTCCTGGACGCTACCTCAGCTGGGCGCTGCGTCGTGGGTCGTATGTTAGCCTCCTTTTTGGACGTGGGTGCTCTGGTGGCAAAATTGTTAAATATTTCTGCCCACCTTTCCATTGTCTCTCTCAGTTCACTAACTGTCCCAGGGTTTGTTTGTGTCGCCTGGATGCAGTACTTTTCGGTCAGCAACTGAATTATGTGCTGGGTGAGGCTGTCCTCTGGCCATTGGGGGTTGAGCCGCAGACATAAACGTCGCATTCTGGTGACGAAGGTAGCGGGGTCCTCATCTTCTTTCTGCCGAACTTCGCAGGCGCTTTGAAGCTTACGCCTGCGTTGTTGGCTGAGGAATTCTCGGCGGAAACGGTGGCAAAACTCATCGAGAGTGTCAAATCCTCCCTGATTTTTGCGCCCCCATGCGGCGGCCTCGTCCACCAAGAACGGTCGCACGGCGTCGTCAACATCCTCAGGGATTTCAAACCTGGTTGTTTCTAGGTGAGCCTGCAGTCGTGTCAGGAATACCTCAGGATCCTCTGTCAGCTGTCCTCCGTAAGGCCTTGGAGGTGCAGGGGTGACTGTCGTATGTGGACAGGTATAACAGCACCCTTGGGCATGCTGACTGTGCGATGGTTGCGGTGGTTCCTGGGTGGCAACTACCTTTCTGATAGGTATGTCATTCAGCCTGACGGCAACCTCAGGAGTAACTACTGTTGCGGATTCTTCGGTGTTAACCGGCTTGATTGGCGTGAGTCCGGCTGCTTGGCCTAGATCCAAGTCGACGATGACCTCAGGACTGGTGTCTTGTGCAGCGGGTTTCTTCCCCTCCAAGACTTCCAGTCGAGTTCCCAGTAGTCTGAACTCATTTAGCAAGCTGGCCATTTGACTTGTCGGGTTATCAGTTTTGGGTGATGATTTTGTAGGGGAAGGTGATCGGTCAGATCCGCTAGACTGATTTCTGCGGGATTCCCTTCTTCTCAGAGATTTCGGGCCTCTCGGAGCCATTGTCTCCCCACGTTCGTCGGTGCTTTCTGCACCGAAAGTTTCCGTTTTTAGGTTACGAAACTTTGCCACTCACGTTGGCGCGCCAAAATGTTACCTTTCTGATTATAGGAATTACTCAAGATAAGGTTATTCGAATTACCTGAGCTCTTATAGCTGTAGTACTCTAATACGGGGAGACGTGGCGTCCTTCCTTCAGGATGGCACTACACTTATTCACTGGGTGTTCCAGGATAGGGCTTATATTAGTGTCGGGGGTTAATGAAAGAGTTGTTTCAAACCACATGAATTTATTACCACAACTCGGTCACTAAAAACAATAGCCACGCAGGACTATAAAGAAATGGCTTAAGGCAACACTAAATATTAAGAGATATATACATAGATTGAAATTATATACACTGTCTACTGAGACACCTTGACCAAAGGGCTAATGATCCCACACACAGGGGGATAAGACAAAGGGGGTGGTCGCTAGATACTGGCAGTTTAAAAATAGAGAGGGATATTTGAGACACTCAGTTGGGGTTCTAGGGGATAAGGCTCCCTTCGGGGTACCTAGTCAATTAACGCCTAGAATGGGTAAGGCTGCCTTCGGGTACCAAACCAACTAACTACTTCTGAGTGACGTGACGGGGCTATCTTGAGATTGCCAACCGTGCAAGCTTAGGAATCAGTTCAGTACTTACGGTTGTAACAATGGGTACGACGTGAGGTCACTTTAGCCACACGTCACAAGTCACTGGGGTGGTGTATCGGCACAGGACCTACACTTGGATAACGATCCGTGGTCTGGATCTTTGTTGAAGCACTAAGTGGCACTCACAACTTCAACAACCTCTCGTATTTGGTTGGGTCACTTTGTTCAACAACCTCTCTTTTGGTTGGGTCACTTTGTTCAACAACCTCTCTTTGGTTGGGTCACTTTGTTCACAGCCTCACTAACAGGTCACGAATGCTCCTTGGATGTTGGTGGAAGCACGCAACGGCTGTTGATTCGGACTCTCAGTCCTCCTCGTAAGTGTTCGGCTTATCCTTTTTAGGTCCTTCCTCGTCTTCGGGTATCTTCGGGTCACCTCGGAAACGTTCGGGTTTGCTTCGTCTCGTTCGTGGAAGCCTTCCTACGCCTTCGGGTATCTTCGGGTCACCTCGGAAACGTTCGGGTTTGCTTCGTCTCGTTCGTGGAAGCCTTCCTACGCCTTCGGGTATCTTCGGGTCACCTCGAAAACGTTCGGGTTTGCTTCGTCTCGTTCGTAGAAGCCTTCCTACGCCTTCGGGTATCTTCGGGTCACCTCGGAAACGCTCGGGTTTGCTTCGGCTGCGTTCGGCTTGCTCGTAGAAGTCGTCCTACGTCTTTAGTTCTCCTCGGGTATGTTCGGCTTTGCCTCGGAAACGCTCGGGATTGCTTCGAGTCGCTTCGGCTTGCTCGTAGAAGTCGTCCTACGTCTTTAGTTCTCCTCGGGTATGTTCGGCTTTGCCTCGGAAACGCTCGGGATTGCTTCGAGTCGCTTCGGCTTGCTCGTAGAAGTCGTCCTACGTCTTTCGTTCTCCTCGGGTATGTTCGGCTTTGCCTCGGAAACGCTCGGGATTGCTTCGAGTCGCTTCGGCTTGCTCGTAGAAGTCGTCCTACGTCGTCCGTTATCCTCGGGTAGGTTCGGCTTTGCCTCGGAAACGCTCGGGTTTGCTTCGAGTCGCTCGTGGAAGCCTTTCTGCGCCTTCGGGTATCTTCTGAAACGATTGAGCACGTTTCAGAGATCTTCGGGAAAACTTTTTCCCGGCTTCGGCTTTTCGTCGGATGCGTTTGAGCTCGCTCGTAATGTTCGGCTCGCTCGTAGAAACTTCCTGTGCCTTCGGGTATCTTCTGAAACGATTGAGTACGTTTCAGAGATCTTCGGGAAACTTTTCCCGGCTTCGGCTTTCGTCGGATGCGTTGCTGTTGTCGCTCTAAGTCTTTAGAGTCGACTCGATTCAGCAGCTAGAGCTGACTGACTGACTTGATATAAAATTTCTTAGCTTTTATAACATTTTTAACGACGTAAACAAATGACGCGCTTGCAGGTGGCCTTTCGAAAGACGTATTCTATTCGTTAGAATAACGACTCTTTTGATTGGTAGGAGCCCTTGTTTCTTGTGTAAAATATTTTTCACTTGATAAATTTTCGAAGAAATATATGGGAATTTATGGGAAATGTGCATCGTTTGTTATGTTTGTTTATAACAATTTCATCCACGGATCGAAATGATTTTTAAGTCCGCACAATCCTAGTAAATATTAATAACGACAATATGCAATGTTTATTAGCTCATTTTTCAGTATTATTATATTTATTAATACTGTTAGAAATATATGGGAATTTTATGGGAAATGTGCATCGTTTGTTGAAATTGTTTATAACAATTTCATCCACGGATCGAAATGATTTTTAAGTCCGCACAATCTTAGTCAATATTAATAACAACAATATGTAATGTTTATTAGCTCAAATTGATCGCAAGCACGTCGTTTAATTCGTATCCAGGAGACGGCAAAGGTAACATGCGCTAAATTATATGAAATGCGCTCATGTGTTGAAACGACTCGTGCGCCACCTATTGTAAAATTGTTTGTACTTATTCAGAAACTTTCGCGTGTGCCCATTAACTCACCAAAGTTTCATCGTAATCGGATGGAATATATTAAAGCAGACAGAGTAGGTTTATTTTAAATATCTTGTTTACTAAAAAAATATCATTATAATATTATTTTTGATAATACTGAAAGACAGATCGAATTTATTTGAAATTTAGAGAAGAAGTTTGATGTCATAGACATAAGAAAGGAATTATTGAAATAATTGTAAAGTAAAATGAAATATTTTGTAAATAGAAAAACAGAAGAAAGAAATATATAATAGAAGAGTTCCACTTACCGAGGTATAATAATTCTCAAGGTATTCAAAATTTTCTGTATGAGTACGACCTGTTGGCGTTATTGTAGTGGAAACTTTAAGAACTATAGCTTTTGGAAGATATTCAAATTTATGATATTTGACGATTTTGACAATCTAACCTTACCTTGCAACCTATTCAATTCTCACCCTGGTCGAAACAAAAGCGGAGAAGTTATTCCCTAGAACGACGATCGAAAAGAGAGCTACCTCTCATTCAATTAATTGACAACCTCCCTGATGGTATTTTCACCCGAGAGGAAGATAAGGAAGTGTAAAGGGTATTCAACCACAAGTCAGAACATTAACAAAATTTGTTTTAGAATTAAAAATGGAACAATGTAGCAGTGTGAATCGTGATATGCTTTTCCAGTAAATAAAAATATTAACTGAAACCAGTTTATGATTAAAATATGACCACAGTTAAGATTTCCTTGTATATTAACTAAATAAACTTGAAAATGAAAACATATAATGAGTTATTTAAATAAAAGTTCAATATTTTAATGTCGGCCTGTATATAAAGATTTAAATAAGATCATGTAAATAAATTAAATTTTACAAATAAGAAGGAATACAGATTATACAGCCAGTGCTTAGGTATAATAGCGCCCAAAAAAGTACGAAAGCTTTCGTGCACAATATCGATACAAAGATGTAAAGCACCTACAGACCACGAAATTAGAAAAAAACTTGAACTCTGTGCATGACAATGTCATAAAACCAAAAGAAACAAGAAATATTGGAACGAAATTGCCAGTCGGCCGAATTGTTTAATCGAATACTTCTACAATCGTTCTTAATGTACTAAGTAAAATTTAAGCACTAACATGCAAAGCTTCTATGTATATTTAAAACAAGAAAATTATGGGCAGCAAAAACATAATACGCAAGAATTAAAGAGAATAACGTTTTAAAATTATGAGACTGTAATTAAAAGCAAAATTAAAATTTGGCATTCAGGAGGTTACCGAGGTAATTGATTCTTCCACGAATAACAACAGATGATCAGAAAAATTTAAGTTAGTATTCAACTTATTGAAGGCACATCTAAATACAGGGAATCCCACTCTAGATACTTAAAATTTAAATAGGCGAAGAAATTCCCAATACAAAATTAATCTTATATAATTTACAAAAAAAAAAAAAAAAAAAACTGAATCATCCAACATTCAAATGACAGAATTTACGGAAATGGTCACTTAAATAGGCAAAACATAAACATAATATACATAATCTAAGATAAACGGGTTTCACTTAACCTTAATTTCAATCAGCAAAACAATACGATTTTCCGTAAACAAAAATCCATCGGAAATCTATCGGGCAGTTACGAAACCAAAAAATTGTCGACAATTATCCCTCCCAGTACTGGTAATCGGTCATCAGGAAATGTAGGCAAACGTTAAGAGAAAAACTGCAATTAGAAATTAAGAAACGAACAAAGTATCCACCAGGATTAACTAAAACTAGAACTTACACAATTCAAACACTGGCCAAAGACCGTTCATTAGTAATCCGTAATAAATCCAGCAATTTCTTCCAACAAAATTAAATCCACTACGATAAATATTTACTTCTGCTTCTAATCCCATTTATTATCGCATTGGAATACCGCCCAAAAGCAACTATACAAGAAGAAACGGGTGAACGGCATGCAAAATTAGTGTTTATGTGACAATACTTAACGACAAAGTGATGCTTAAACATTGTCCATCTCACCTCAGTAGTCATGCACGCGCGCGGATGCGTAATTAAAGGTCAAAATTGCCCAGTTAATAAAGAAAGAATTGAAAATAAAAAAACGCATAATATTGAAAAATTAGCCAAATATATTCAGAAGCATAGGCCGAGCAATAAGAGGATTAAATAAGGAAGTACAAATATAACACAGAAATGTACTATATGTCGATAAAAAGGAAGAAGGGCATCAATGAAGATGGCGCGATATGTAAAAGAGATAAATAAAAATTTGAATTTCTAAAAATAGAAGACAAGCAATTGTGTCCTAGAAATAACAACTCAAATTTTTAAAACTATCACATTTTTTGCACACACTTCAAGCAAGCTTATGGCAAACAAATGAGGTGTGCGCACCACACGACTTGTTCCGATTTAATTTTTAAATTTTAATGAAATATCTGAGAGTAAAAAAGTGTTACTTTCCGTCCGATCTTTGAAATTTTTGTTATACAAAAATATTCTCTATGCAGATCTATAAACTTTTATACTCTTAATAAATTTGTTTAGAAAGCACGACTTGTGAGATATTCGCAAAAAACTGTTTTTCGATAAGACTAAAAGGCATTTGGATGAACATTTTTTATAAAATTCGTCAAGTGATTTCAAAATGTCGACATGTGCGAAAATCTCAAGGTCGAAAATGTTCATCACAGTACTTCTTTATACTACGCATTAAAAAGTAAAAATTGAATCTTTTCTATTCTTACATTTCATTACTCATTAGTTACTCCACAACCGTTTCTATTTTCTAGAACAACAATAAATGGCTATATCACCAAACTACTAAATTCCAACGTACGAGTACTATATTACATTCAATTAAAATGTTCTAGACTTCCGTATGCTCCACGTTGGGCGCCATAATATAGGTTTTGTCCTTTGATGAGTAAGTTGCTCTTTCTCTTACTCCTTGTCGTTTAAGTTTGAAATTTAAATTACCTTTTATCATATAAAATTTTATGTAGCGAAATAATTGGCTCATCATTTTTGATGGTTCATTAATGAGTAAGAGTGGTAGGATTTCTAAATGTTTGTAATTTTAATATCTAAACAAGGTACAACTTAAAGTTCGCATTGTTAAATTGCGTTTGTAACATTAACAGTCTTTTATGAGTCTGTATACGGCAATATTGATTTATTCGTCCATTATGCTTTTAAATCATGTAAATGCGCAAAATAGTACAACCATGGCCTGCTATAATTTACGGTGAATTACAATATTGAAGCAATACATCAATTTTGTTATAATAAACGCCAACCGCGATGCCTACGTTTCAAATTTATGTTAACAACAAATTAATTTCCATTGTTTCGTTAGGGCATGTTTGTTTTATCATATTCAATAAAAACTGGCCGACAAAAATAAACGTGTGTCCCTCAATGTATACTAATTTTATTTTAAAACTCATTTATATGTTGCAAAACAATCATTTTTAATGTGGGCGATACAGCTGGAAAAAATTAAAAGGGTGATTTAATTTCCTTAAATGGAAAAGCCGAGAGGCAATGAAAAAGTAAAGATAACGTTAAAAACATAATGAAAACAACAGCTATTACGTATTTCTGCTTTTGTGCCGAATTTCTTCTATATAATACAAAGCTAAAGCGAGAATATGTAGTCCAAACAGTTGATAAACATTAAATTAAAATCAAGAAGGAGTGATAATAACAGAAATATACCCACATTCTTAATTCTAAATTCGTTAAATTAAAATTATTAACCGATTCTAGAACCTGTGTTTAAAAACACATTTGATGTATATGGAGCATCCAATTGGTGGTGGTTTATTTCTCTTAATCTGTGCTTTTTCATACTTCGAAGGAAATAGTGCAAAGTCGTCAAATCACAATATCTTCTGTATGCAAGAATTTATTTACCACCAATAAGCATTGCTAGAAGTTTGTTTCGTACTGGTGCTCAGTTAGAACTACAGACAAAATTACATTTCTGGCCTATGATGCACCATACAGGCTTTTGCTGATATATAAAGTTTAACTTTAATCACATTTGTATTGCTCGAAAACTGTAATTTTGTTGTCGAATCTACTCAACAAGGTTTCATCAGAAAATATGATTTTTTTATGAACACTGGAATCAGTTTCCAGTTGCTGTAGCAGCCAATACACAACGCGATTGATGGTCACTGCTTTTCCGCACTTGACCTAAAATCATTTTTTATGGGTGTAATTGAATAGGTTCACAATATTATTTTAAAATAGCACTTTAACGTCCGGTTTCTTAATACTTCTCTCTCAAAGTCCCTTTAAGTTAAAGCTGACTTTAAGGTAGAATAAAACTAAAAGCGTTTCATAAAGCTATTGGAGTGCCACTTTAACTAAAGTGATTTTCAGTGTAGTGTTTCTATGTTGGTTGCATTGTATTACCTATAGTTTCTTCTTCTACACTACAAAGTCATGTTAGGATATGAAACCACAAACAGAAATAATTACACATTAATCCATAAAAACACAACGTACCCGTACATAAATAAGGAGAAACTGCAAAGACAATACTTTAAAAAAGAGAGTAAATTCTTTTTGGGTTATATTGGACCATTTCTCTATACTAGATTTGGAACTTGGAACATTGTCTCTGAACGAAAATGGTTTTTCCTTTTTTGTACTTCACTAGATACTATCTTACTTTTTTTTTATCAGAAACGAGTTTCCCATGACTCTTACTAAAATTTGTTCATCTGTTGGGAAATCAATAGTGTGCACACCTTCAACATTAGCAACGTAATGTTCAATTGTATCATCCACTTTTATTGTCATTTTGTATGAGGTGCAACACTTTTTTAATTTAGACACTGGAAGGTTATCTTCGTCATCCCAGTCATCAGCTTTCAGCATCAGTTCATCTCTAGTAAAGTCTGCTTTTATGGAGCATTTGGCGATTGTTTGTAGTTCTACATGTAGGCGCCACGTTTAATTCAAATCTCTAATTGCGTCAAGTAGAGTTTTTGAAGTTGCCTCTTCCATATGGGCTAAAATTTTCATTACAATCCTTTTTCTGTAATGCCCTTGAAGTTTTTTTTTTTTGATACCCAGCCGATTATAAAGGAGTATTTTTTATATTTAACTTGAACTTTCTTAGCATGTGGACAGTTGTTAACAAAAAGAAGAATTTTCCTTTCTTTGAGCACCAAAATTTTTATCTAACTTTAGGAGCCATTTCTCAAAAATTTCGCCTGTCATCCACACTTTTCTGTTTTACTCATAATCCACTTCAAGTGAATTTATTTCCGTAAAATGACGTGCATTTTTTGATTCCCAATAACAAGCAATTTCAACTTTTCACTTTCACTCATTCTGTTTTTTTCCACCAAAACATTTTTGACTTTTAAACGTTTGATATTTCTTAGGTAAACATTTATAAAATAAACTCCCATCTTATCACATCACACATGTCATTTTCCTCGTATTGGCTGATTTAATTGAGTAAGCAGTTTTTTGCCAGTTGTTACTGGATTGCAAATCTGCAGAAGCCACACATCGATATTTGGACGATATTATGCGTTTTCTTAAACTTATCTAACCATCCCACGCTAGCTGAAAAATCTTCACGCCCCAGAGCAGAAGCAAATTCTTTAACTTTTTCTCTAATTAGGCTTCCAAAGAGAGGAAGGTTTCTTTTTCCGTTTGCTGCCAAAATTATACTCATCTCTTTTTTCTAAAAGTTTGTTCTTATTTTTACTTTCTTATACGCAGTATAAGGAAGTATTGTGATGACGAAAATTTTCGATCTCGAGATTTTTGCAGATGTCCACGTTTTGAAGTCCCCTGATACCAAAAAAGTGGTTTTTAAAAAATGTCTCTCTCTCTGTGTGTGTGTCTGTCTGTCTGTCTGTCTGTCTGTCTGTGTGTGACCACGATAGCGGTCAAACCGCTGTAGATATCAATTCCAACTTTTGTATTTACGAATATAATCTCCCTCTTGAGAACTGATTAGATTTTGAGCAAAATCGCCAGACCGGAAGTAGTAGTTTACTTCAGTGAAAAAATCGAATTTTGCAAATATTTCGTCAATTACTAAGTTTAAACAAATTTATAAAGGATTCAAATGTACTCAAAATTAAATTTGAGAAAAATTGTATTAATAAAGTTTTTCGAAATTCCTACCAGAAGTAGATCTTTTACTCTTATCGAAAATCAGTTTTTTGCGAATATCTCGCAAGTCATGCTTTCTAGGCAGGTACATTACGAGTATAAAAGTATTTAGAATGTACTTTTAAATATCTTTTGTATAAAAAAAATTTCAAAATTCAGACCGGAAGTATCACTTTTACTCTTATCGAATAGCGATTTTTTGCAAATATGTCGTAAATTATGCATTCTATATATATTTATGAAGAGTACAAAAGTATTTAGAGTTAGATTTGGAATATTTTTTGTATAAATGAAATTTCAAAATTCGGACCGGAAGTAACACTTTCATACGTATAAGAAAGTCGTGTGGTGGCCACACCTCATTTTTTATTCTAAGACAATGCATAATAAATTAAACAACATTAATGCGATTTGTAACAATCTAACCTCATAAACTATTTACAAACAACAACTTGCTGAAAGCAATTTAATTTGTCAACATTGTTTGTTATAACATCAAAGTGATGTTGCTTATGATCTAAACTCGTCTGTTTCGTTAAATAAAGTATAAGAAAGATCTATTCTTCTAACTAAACAGCTAAACCAACATGAATTACTTATTTCTGATTTTTACTTTCTTATACGTAGTATAAGGAAGTATTGTGATGGTGAAAATTTTCGACCTCGAGATTTTTGCAGATGTCCACGTTTTGAAGTCCCCTGATACCGAAAAAGTGGTTTTTAAAAAATGTCTGTGTGTCTCTCTGTGTGTATGTCTCTCTCTCTCTCTCTCTCTCTCTCTCTGTGTGTGTGTGTGTGACCACGATAACGGCCAAACCGCTGTAGATATCAATTCCAAATTTTGTATTTACGTGTATAATCTCCCTCTTGAGATCTGATTAGTTTTTCAGTAAAATCGGTAGACCGGAAGTAGCAGTTTACTTCAGCGAAAAAATCGAATTTTGCCAACATTTCGTCAACTACTAAGTTTAAACAAATTTATAAAGAATTCATATATACTTAAAATTAAAATTGAGAATAATTTTATTTAAAAAGTTTTTCGAAATTCCTACCGGAAGTAGGTGTTTTACTCTTATCGAAAATCAGTTTTTTGCGAATATTTCGCAAGTCATGCTTTTTAGACAAGTACGTTACGGGTATAAAAGTATTTAAAACATAATTTTCAATATCTTTTGTATAAAAAAAATTCAAAATTCAGGCCGGAAGTACCACTTTTACTCTTATCGAATAGCGATTTTTTACAAATATGTTGTAAATTATATATATTTATCAAGAGTACAAAAGTATTTAGAACTGGATTTGCAATATTTTTTGTATATATGAAATTTCAAAATTCGGACCGGAAGTAGCACTTTTACTCTTAGCAAGGAGCACATTTTTGATAATATCTTGCAAAGTATGCATTCTATAGCGATTTATTAAGACAATGAAAGTACTTAGAATAGGATTTTAAATAAGTTTTGTATTAAAAAAATGCTTAAAATTGTACAGTTTGAAACGCTCATACGTATAAGAAAGTCGTGTGGTGGCCACACCTCATTTTTATATTTACCAAGCTGCAATGCAATTTATACTTTCGTCACACAAAAAGATACAGCCATAGGTCTTATTGAAGTTAAATATGTGTTAGTAGAGAACGAATCTCATCTTGGAGTTGGCCCCCTTTAATATCTTCACTTCCCATATGCCTCCCTAATTTACTTTTAGAGTTCGTGAAATTTTCGTTCACGCAGCTGTGTAATTATACTGCCACCACTACATATATACTTCGCCAAAGTTTTTGGACTGAAAATTTAAGATTAAACTTTTATGGCTGTACCGTAATTAGGAATATAACATTTCATTTACATAGACGTATTTTTGTCGTTCTGAATGCCATTCGTATAAATGCGTTTTAGGGAAATCATCCGTAATGTATAAATTTTCTTTATTTCAGGAGAAACTGCAAGAGCAACTGGACGAACAGGCACAGAGATACGAGGAACAGTTGACGGAGCTTCACAGTGTTATAGCGGAATTAACCAGGAAACTTCATCAACAGAGATCTATGGCTATTGCGGAAGAGGATGAAGTTTCAGGTGAGATATCATGTTCTAGTTTTGGTAGTGAAATTAACCTAAAACCCAATGAGATCTGTATAGATTGATTCTTCTTGAACTATGTAGTAATTTATATTTTATGTTAAATCTAATTTAAACAGCGTCGCAGATAGAATTTATATACGGCATAGTGTTATTGCCGATTTTTAAGTTTTAAATAATAAAAGTACACGTCAATTTAATCGTAGGTCATAGAGTTAAATATAATTCTTATTATTAACAGGACCATAAGTACAGAGCGGACGTCCCAGGTTTAAACCACGACGGAGCAAAAAAATAATGTAAACAGCACGCAGTTACTGAATAGCACTATTCATATGGTGAACTGCAACATCTGTTTACGCCCGAGAATGAGAGCAAAAAAAGTCCATTTAACTCGTATTTCCTATCTTCATCGGCGTAGATAGGAGCGTGAGGGGTTTTTAAAATATATTATATTTCGTAAGATAAATAAAGTACGGAAAGTTTACTCGTTTTGAACTACAAAATAAACAAATAATAACGTATTTTGTATTTTATAGATCACCGCCCACTTGTTATCCAATTATATAAATAAAATTAAACACTTTTTAAAAATACAAAATTTCAGTAGTGCGCCCGTGGGCGATGAGTCATCAACCTTTCGTGTCCGCTCTGTAAACATAAATAAATGAAATCGTCGAAATTAAAATGCTTCCAAAAAATTGGTGACTTTTATACTTTTGTGTAGTAGTCAAATATTGACATTTGTTTCATACTTTTGAAGTAGAAATCTTACAAAATAATAAACTTGAAAAAGTTCGAAAATGTTGATTAAAAAACTGATAAGACAGAATGAAAAAGAATAATTTTTATTACTATTGGTCAAATTCTTTGTGTAATTCAAATCGACGTTCTTCAAAAATTGTTTATGTCATCGACGCATTTAAATTTGTTTTGTAGTTGTGAAAACCTAGAAAAAAATGAGGTTGATTACTTTTACCCTTCAAGAGCAATTTCAATTTTTCTGATCCATTCATGTTTACGCCAATCATAACTCTATGTTTCTGTTTACTGTGTTTTTTCCATGATACCGGTGTGCAAAGTTTTTGAATGGTGTGACACATTTAAAAAGAAAATGGGTGTGCTTAAAACCACACAGCAGAAGTGTAAACTTCATCAAGGCGAGGTTAATAATACGAAATACAACTTTTTTTTTCGTTCTATATTGCATTTAAATAATCGTCCGCGAAGTTACCAATTAGCGAACGCAACACAGTTCGCGAAATACAATTTCGCGGCCGTTGCTATGGCAGCGGCCGTTAAAGTAAATACACATTTTGACACATGTTTAATCACACATTCTACGACTTATTTTGACAACTATCAAGTATTTGTAGTTTATTATTTCGTCTCATTTCCATGGTGACGCATATAAAGCAAGTAAACCACTTTAATTTAGCACCTTTAGAACTAAATTAAATTAAATTGTGTCTAAATTTAAATTAAATCGATTGAAAAATTTAACAGTTGCCCAAAAAATTGTCTCCGCGAAAAACTTTAAGGTACTCGAGATTGTCTTGCCTCGCCCACAAAAATTATTAAGGAGATTTTCGGACGCATGTATATTTATAAATAGACGATATGAATACTGGCTTTCGACTCCCGCCCTTGGTCTAATGGTTAAGTGCTGGCCTCTCACCCAGGCGGCCCTGGTTCACATCTGCTCTGGGACATGAATTTATTTATTCATTTAAATTTCAATTTAATTGAAATTAAATACCTCTATATGATATATTTATTTATCTTGTTCCTTCAGCCGACTTTACCCGAAGAGCGTTACATATCCGAGCGTTGCAGGTCAGTCTTGTTCACTGCCTACAATCAGCGCAACGCGCCTAAAGAAGTTTACACTTCAAAAATAATCGCGTCCGCATTAAATACATTCTGTGCTTGATAATCTTTTAGTATCCTTGTCACTAACATCACAGCTTTCTCCACACGCCTTTCTATGACATATGCCACATCTTAAAACAACAAAAAGAAACTTGAAATCTTAATTAACACATTTTTGTTATGCATATATGTATATAGTTTTATTTCCAATCATCCAGCCAATCTGTGCTTGCCTTGAAATTTGGTTGTCTTAATTGTTTGGCCAAATTCTAATGCTTTTTGTTTAATTAATCCTCCTGATAGAGGTCAGTTCTACTTCATTTCAATTTATACTACTCTAAAACTTAGAGTTTACGTAAAGCTCTTACTTTTCTGAACTTTTGACGCAACCTGTACTTATTGTGTTTCATGTTTGTTCACCCCTATGTGCAAAAATATATGCTTTCAAGCGTTATTTTATTTAGAACACTTCTCGGCTTTTGTTATTATAGCAAGTGTTTGAAGTGAACGTTCAGTAATTTGTATGCTTTATATTTTAATTTAATTTACACTAATGTTTTAAATGAAACATCAGTATATAAGGATATAGAAAGCATCATTATAGAGAATATAATACGAGGGATCTTCTCTTTCCGCTGAGCCTATTTAGAAGGCGATGATATTTTGCGACAAATTTTGTATGACAATTTCAATCAGCTGTTTACTAGTTTAGTTTTGTTTAAAGTACTTCTGGTGCCAATAAATCATGGAACTGAAGAAGGAACATTATCGAGAGATGATTTTTTACCATTGTAAGTGTGGCTTAAGCCGTAAAGAATGTTTTGAGGAAATCAATCTAGTGACAAGTCGTTTTGCTTCGCTACCGTAAAGCGGTGGTATAATGAATTTCAACATCGTCTACTTTCCTTAAATGACAGTTTTCGAGCTCCTAAGCCAAAAACGGCAGTTACAGAAAAAAATATTGCTGTTATTCGGAACATGATTGTAGAAGACCGGCATACTTGTGTTAGAAGCATTCAAGCAACTTTAAAGAGTCGTGTGAAAGCAATTAACGTTATTTTACACAACATTCGAAGGTCCGTAAGCTTTATTCTCGGTGGATTCCACACAACTTGATTTCAATTCGAAAAGAAGACCGCGTGAGATGGTGCAGATCTACACTAAATCGCTTTAACCGTGAATCATTTCATTTGGTGTACATCATCACAGGTGATGAAGCATGAATATACCGCTATGACCCCGAAAAAAAGCAACAATCGATAGTTTAGGTCTTTGACAATTAGTCGGCTCCAACAAAAGTTGTGAAAAAACAAGAAGATGGTCGCCACATTTTTTGGAATTACTGGGCATGTTTCTACTGTAGCACTGGAGGATAGACGTACTATTAAGTTAGTAGGCAAAATGTTTCCGTTTGGGACAAGAATCCCTGGAAGATGCTGATCGGTCGGGTCGACCAACTGAAGTGATAACGTCTCAACAAATTTTAATTCTTGAACATATAGTGCTAGAAGATCGCCGTTTAAAAGTGAAGGAATTAGCAGTGATAACAAACATTTCGGAAACAAGTGTTCGCCGAATTCTCCACGACCATTTGGGTATGAATAAAATTAGTGCTAGATGGGTACCGCGACTTCATTCTGCTCTCCAACATGAACGTCGAGTCGAATGTGCGAAGTCGTTTTTAAACATGTGTGGAGACGACCCAAAACCAATTTTGGAGTCAATTGTCACAAGGGATGAAACAATGGTTCTGTTTTACGATCCTCTATCTAAAAGGGCGTCCATGGAATGGCGGCGACCTGATGAACCTCGTCCCTGAAAGACGTAAAGTCGTTCAATCAACGAAAAAGGTGATGGCCACAATATTCGGGGAATGTGAGGGCATTTTGCTAATTGACTTTAAAGAGCGCAATACACCTGTGAACGGCACATATTATGCGTCTTTATTGCATAAATGAAGAAACAGCATAAATTAAGGGACAGTATACGTGTAAAACGTCGTGAAAATTGACAAAAGTTGTGCGATTATTGCAGGACAATGCTCCCGTCCATACTGCCGCTATTTCACAAACTGCCTTCCGCGAATGCGGCTTTCAAAAATTGGAACATCCACCGTTAATTTACAAAAAGACCTTAGGGGACGTAGTTTTAAGGACGACAGTGAGTTGCAAGCAGCTGTTATAAAACATTTTGACTGAAAACTTCAGATTATTGTGCATTATTATGCATTAGTATATGGTGAAACATGCCCATACTACTTTAAATCTCGGCGAAGTGAAGGGTTACTTATTTCTCTTGGTGTACATACATGTACTACATGTGTATATTTAAACGTATTCTTCTATTTTCATTCCTCTATGAAACTATTTTAACGAGATTGTTGGAATCAAAGTAATTTTCATGTCTATTTGTGAGCGAAGCTTTTTATGTCTGTAATTTGTCAACGAATTGTACCTATCACTGGTTTCCATTATCGTAAAATACACAATTTTATGATCGCTTGTTAATTAGAAATAAAGAAGTTTCTCAAAACAACCAGATACTCGCGCGTTGAATTTTGCTTGGTTATTCCTTATTTTGTCGATACATGCCCTACCTAAAAATACTCTTTTGTATATTTGACGTGTCTTCGTCTTGAGTCGATCCCGGGCAATATTTTATCTGCGACGCTATTTCTTGTCACGTGTCCATATATCATCTTACGTTCTCCAGTCGGCTTGGATACTTTTATTACTGCAGCGTTCAGTTTTTTATTCCCTGTGTGGGATGTGTGAAAAAGATGTAATATCGGAATTAATTGGTATTTAGGAAGACGAATGGTTTCCGATTTTATTAATTACAGTTTATATTACGAATAGATTAGATAATAATAATAATAATAATAATAATAATAGCCTTTTATTTTCCCCTGGCATGAACCTACATTATTCGTATAATTTTATATTATTTAAATAACAAGAAAAAGAAAATAAGGCGAAGTTCAGCTCGCTACTTAACGTAGTTACTGCTCTTCCACTCAACCCTAATTAAACTAACTTAAAGATAAAGATAAACTAACTTAAAGATAACTAACCTAAAGATAGATTGCGATTAGTACACATCTGCAAGACTAGCAAATCCACAAACACCGGATCACTGCTGTCCACGAAAGAGTTACCGATAAAGCTTAAGTTTAAACAATTTTACGGACCAAGTTTCTTTTATATCCCGCGGAATAGCATTATAAATATACGCCACCTGGTAGGAATAGCATCTTTTAGCATACTGAGTATTACGCTCAGGCGGAGTTAAAGTTCCTTTAAAGCGTATATTTATATTATGTACGTCCGATCTGAAGGTAATATTTCTATACAAATACGGAGGCTTTTGAGTTAAAATAATGGAATGATATAAGCTAGCAGCATGTAGGCGCCTACGGCTGAACATATTCAACCATCCTACTTCCAATAGTTTATGTGATATATGAGATCTTCGTCTAACATTAAATATCAATCTCAAACAAGAGTTCTGAACTTTTTGTATTTTACGAACATTTCGAGAATCAAGTGATGCATGATATAAAGAGTCACAATAATTCATATGCGATAAAACTAAAGATTCACACAATACTTTCTTTACATGTCTTGTAATAAACATCCTACTAGCATATATCACCCTCAAGGCTGCATAACTACGTTTGGTACACTGATTTATATGGTCACAGAAATTCAAATTCTCATCTAGAATAACACCTAAATTTTTTACACAGGGTTTTAAAGCAATAGCTGTACCATCAACAATTATTTTTACCTTAGAACGATAATTAGGATCAGACTTAATTCTTTTTGGACCGAACAGAATCAATTCTGTTTTGGCAGAATTCAAGCGTAGTGAATGTCTTTTTGACTCTCTAACTAGACTTTCAATATCTAAATTCATTTTATAGCACGCATCTTCAAAATTTCCTTTGTCAAAGGAGCAATACAGCTGAGTATCGTCAGCATAGAAATGACAGTGTGAGTAACGCACATAGTTAATAAAATTAAAAGTATATATTGTGTACAATAATGGACCTAAAATAGACCCTTGAGGAACACCAGAATTAACCGCTTTATATTCGGAGATATTGTTATCAATAGTAACGCATTGCTTTCTGTCGGTAAGGTAGTTATATATTAACTTTACAGCAGTTGATCCTAGACCAAGGTGATGAAGAATTGAAGCCATCAAATCATGGTTTATTGTGTCGAAGGCTCTTGAAAAATCCAACAAACACAACAACGTACACCTCCCCCTGTCACTTCCCATAACTATATCATCAACAATTTTTGTTAAAGCAGTATTACAACTGTATCCTTTCCTAAACCCCGATTGTGTTACAGGTAAATATATATATGATATGTACCTAAATACCTATATTGGTATTTAAACGGAAATAAATTACGGAATCTAGAACGCAGTCTAATTAAAATTGCAACCACATATCCAGATAATATAATAAGCGGATTTTGCCCTAATCAGAAAGAAAATTAATTATTTAGCTTATGCAAAATAATTAACATAATGCACTAAGAATGTTGACAAAATATTCGCTATCATTTATTGCAAAATTGCTTCTTCAGAGTGAGCGGATTTTTGAAAGTCATAAAAATTATTCATTGGGAGCAAATCCATACCTACAAGTACATTCTAATATTCTGTAAATGATATATGTTATGTATTTGACAAAACTATATTTCTAAAAAAGTCAAAAGATAAAGCAATGGTTTGACATTGCCCTTCCTATTTACATATTTTTTATTACAGGTAACATTACTTATTATTTTATTAGTTGGGTATCTAAGAATATAAAAATTTCACTAGATTCCTAGAATAGTAGATTGATTAGATTAAAAAAAACTAAATGTAATTAAAATATTATTTTCGAAATTTAACATTACTTTTTAATTTATTATTAATAATAATAATAATATTTATTGCCCAACGACAATCATTTACAGGACAATATTGTTAATTTTAATATAAAAATTTAAAGGAAACAGGTACGCCCAACAAAATAAATGTTTAGGTACCTTTCATTTTTTTTTTTGTGAGCAACATAAATACATATTGATGATGCAGCATCGTTGACAAGGTCTTCTATCAAAACTCGTATAAACGCTTAAACGAGACGAGAACAAATTGCTTTTGCAAGGCACAATATTGCTTGACTTTGTACGTATCATTCAGGAGATTTTAAAATTAATAAGCGTAAAAGCATTACTTAAAATATATGATATGTATACACAATGTGTATACATATCATATATGTGCATTACAAATATATTGTGTTGCTGGGATTTAGCAAATAAAAAAGTATTATGATTTATGATAAATGGATACTTCAGAAGACGAGTCGATAACATTATGAAAGAAAAAGCCAGAAAATAATAATTACAAGAATTACGATGAGACTTTCGAGGCATAAATTTATTGTTGTAGATGAATATTGCATTCAAAAATATAGGAATACATTTTGCAGATACCATTATAACAATGAAACGCTATAGCTATAGCCAACGTATAAAGAATATTTACGCTAGTAATCTTAAAGTGGGTTTACATTATAAGATTTTCCTTATGATCTCTCATAAGCAAAAATCATTTGAATCGCTTAAGAAATACTTAAGAGATGACAAATTACACAATATCTAATAACGTATGTCACATAAGTTTTGGGAAAATTTTCGGCGGCGTAAAAATAACTGTAAATAACTTGCAATCTAGTAACCATGGAAACTTGTTATGACATTTCATAGATGTCAAATAATATGTCCAATTATGTCGTACAAACTTGAAATACGGAAAAGCATTTACAACCTGGTTGGACATGTCCCCAAGCAACAAATTGTAACATATTTTGGAATCAAAATATTTCAAAGACAACCATTTATAGAACAATTGCAGAATGTGAACAAGGTATACCATGCCTCAATTTACCATAAAGCGGACGTCCCGGAATGTTGGCCGAAAATCGCGCCAACCTAATCTGTGAAAGTGCAAAAGACCGCGTTGGAACGTCATGCCGAAAGTTATCTAGAAGATTTAATGTTTCTCATGAAACTGTAAGAAGGGTATTGAAAAAAAAAGGCCTAAAGTTTCGTAAAAGACGTAAATGTCCACGTTATACAGAGGACCAGTTACGAAGAATTCCAATGTGTTGTCGTAGATTACGCCGAACTCATTTTGCAAACAATAAAGTGATCATCATGGACGATGAAAAATATTTTACGTTCTCTCACTCAGAAATGAAAGGCAATGATGGTTTTTATACCGATAATATAGAAAATTGTCCAGATAATGTTAAATACAAAACAAAACAAAAATTTGAAGATAAAATTCTAGTTTGGTGTGCCATATCGGAGAGAGGAGTTTCACGACCTTATGTTGGGCATTTGAGGGGTGAGGCAGTTAATGCCAACATTTATACCGAAAGATGCCTACCGAAGTTGCTACAGTTTATTACTACGACTCATCCACGTGAAAAAATAATGTTTTGGCCGGACTTAGCAAGTTGCCATTATGCAAGAACGACTAGAATATGGTTAGAAGCTCACAACATACCCTTTGTGCCAAGAGCAGACAATCCGCCAAATGTGCCACAAGCTCGACCCATCGAAGATTTTTGGGGACTATTGACCAGAAAAGTATATGATAATGGGTGGGAAGCTCAAAATGAAGCTCAACTAAGGCGAAGAATATATCAAAAGATAAGAGAAATTGATATAAACATCGTCCAAAACATGATGGGACAAGTTAGACAAAAACTGCGTGCCATTGAGGACCATGGCCCTTTGTCATTATTTTAATTGTAGTTTTAATTAATTTAAATATAAGGTAAAATGTTGGTAAAGTGGTCATTTGAATAAATTACGTTACACTCACTTTAAAGAATTTAATTATTTTCCCCAAAACTTATGTGACATACGTTATATTGTGTTTACATGCTATGAGTCGTTATGAGTTTTGTAAAGATTATTACGTTAAGATCAGAAAAAAATGAGGTTAAAATTGTTCACAGTATTCTAACCTAGAAGTTGATGCGAGAATTGAGTTTCGTAGAACAGGTAGTTGTATGTACTTGTGACGCAAACAGTTTGTTTCAAATGGATGAAAATGGTCTACGCAGAATTGCTAAATTATTACAGAAACATGACTTTTTTTCTTACGAATTATTACGCAATAATATATTACTGATGTTTTTCTTGTACAAAAAACGAAACTTATCGTCCAAAAAAACAAACAGGAAGAGACTTTGGACCCGTAAATGGTTGGACAGGCGAAACTGTGGGCGTGATATATCTAATTTAGTTTTCAATGAACTCGCTGTGAAAGATAAAATAAGTTTCAAAAACTTTACGAGAATGTCGACAAGTACGTTTGAGGATTTGTTGGCTAAAGTGGGCCCAAAAATATGTAGCCACGATACAAGTTTCAGGGAAAGCATTTCAGCAAAAACTCGATTATTGCTAACACTAAGATATCTTGCTACAGGAGAAACTTTTCAAAGTCTGCAATATAGTTTCAGAATTTCAGTACCATCTATATCACACATTATTCCAGAAACAGTAAAAGCTATTTACGAGACTTTACAAGTTGAATATCTTTCTACACCTAAAGAAGAACATCAATGGAAAAGAATTGCATCACATTTTTATAAGCAGTGGAATTTCCCAAATTGCTTAGGTGCTCTCGACGGAAAACACATTGCATTTCGTGCCAAGAAAAAAGATTATACTACATCTACAAAGGTGTTAATAATACAGTTCTAATGGCCGAATAAGTGATGGGGAAGTATATAACAACAGCACTTTATGTTCTGTTGGAAAACAATACCTTAAACTTTCCACCTGATGATTATTTACCTGGCAGTCAAATTAAAAAACCCTATGTTATTGTGGCCTATGATGCTTTCAGACTTACTAAAAGACTAATGAAACTGTGGGGTCAGAAATTAACAAAAGAAGAAAAAATGTTCCACTATAGGTTGAGTCGAGCTCGAAGGATAGTGGAGAACGCTCTTGGAATTTTAACTAACAGGTTTCAAGTGTTACAAAAAGATATAAATTTAGAAGTCAGTAAAGTTCAAGATGTCGCACTAGCTTGTTGTGTTTTGCACAATTACATCAAACATATAGATGGCAAAACTTATCTGAAAGGAATTGAGTTCGAAGATACAGAAACAATAAGCCTTACTGAAGGTGAATGGAGAAAACAAAGTTTTATAACTGGTTTGGAAAAAAATCCTAGAAAGCCCACCAATGAACCAATTGAACTAAGAAAAAAGTTCACCACGTATTTGAACACTAGTGGATTTGTTCCATGGCAGTGGGAAGCTATAAAAAAAATTAATTTTTGAAAACTAAAATGTATTTAATTTTCTCTACAAAATAGAAAATAATTATGTAATATAAAATATATAATTCATAATGTAATATTAAAACTATAGAATAATCATCTAATATTAAAAATTAAAATAATCATGTAACATTAAAAAACGTAAAGTTATGCTGTATTGTCTATAATGATTATTCCCGCTTTTTTCTTTTGGATCCACGTATAATCCTTTGATGTTTGGCATTCCACTTACGCCTCGTCATTTTGAGTGATAAATAACCAGCACGTATACTGAGAAAATGGTTTTCTGCTGAAAGAACTGCGTTGCTCTTATAATACTTGGGCAAATGTTAAACTGCTTGTGCTGGCTACAAAATCCAATTGGTCGTTTTAATGTTCAGGGATTCGTTTATTTACAAAAAGCGAAAAACTAACCAATAGAAAATCAGAAAACCAAAAAAATGAAGGGAAAAAGACATCAACCCCTCCCCTCCCTTCGGGCAAAGTCATCACTAAATGATCAGGATAAGTACAACAAAACTTCGGTTTCAATTTTTATTCACAAAAACAATATGGTTGCAAAATAATCAAGTCTGCGATGTTTTTCTTGAGCACCTTTACTCGTGCTTGTCGATATTTGCGTTGTTCTAGGATTACCTCTTGGTTTAGGCGTTTTCCTCTGTTGTTTTTTTTTTTTGCTTTTTCTTGTTCCAACGCAATTTGTGCATTTCTTCGGCGTCTGCAAATATCGTTGTGTTTCATCGCTTTCTTTCCTTGCGCATTTATTTTCTGTGTTGGGCTTTAGGAAGATATCTCACAAAGCGCAATATTTGCGCAATTCGTCTCTCCTCTCACTTTCACTACTGTCATGTAAGACCGCTGATTCAGTAAATGATTGTACGGCTTCAGAAGTGTTCGAAAATTGACAAAGAGAAGAAGCCGATACCTAATTGTTTTCAGACGTCAAAACAAGGTTTTTGCGGTCAGCCATACTGCCCGGCAGAAACTCATATTCTTGGAATATAGCAGGATTGTATGGAGCAACGCCTGTGCAGAAACCAGAGAAGATGTTTTGGTGTGTCTTTGCTAAAGGCCATGGCTTTACTGACTATCGCGAAGACGTTATAAATTGTTATGGATTCTCCTGGCATTGATAGCTGTTTTTAAGGGACCAAAATGTTGCGGTCCTATGGCTTCAATTTATGTGACCAACGGAGAGGAAGAGACAAAACAGTGATAACATTTTTCTGGCAAAAAAAGAATCCAGCTCAAGTAGGACTTATAGTTAAAACTAGTTAAAATTTTAAATTGAAATATTTTGATATATATTTACGAGATGATATGTCAGTTTACATGTTAAACATAAAGGTTATGTACAAAAAATCGTAAATTGACACTTCTATGTCACTAGCTGAAAAATTTTCGAAAATCGTCAAATAACGTCACTTCGTTGCTAGGGACTACGATAATGGGAGTTTTCGAGAGGGTTTCAGAATTCCACTATAAATTTTACATATTGTACGTATTTTAAATTTATGAGTTTTTCAGTTCTCATGACCTTCAAACTTAGTTGAATTGTTGTTATTACTTTAGACTTCATTTTTCTTTGAGCTTCAAATTTTATACAGGGTGATTCGATAGATGCCTCCTTGTTGTTTTTTTTTAATTCTTAAGGATTGTCGGGTAAAGTGACTTAATATACATGGTGATTTATCTACCTGTATACGATTGGAAGGCCTTGTCCTATATTTTGTTTGCTTTTAAATTTAACTTCTGTGACTTACACAAGTTAACCTTTTTTTTTTAATATATATATATATATTTTTTTGAAACATCATCATTCAATTTTGTTGAATTAAAGTTAGTATTTGTTGCCTGAAATTTGGTTTTTGTTGAGTTGCTTCAACCTATATCCACCTGATTTTCTCATCTACGATTCCGCGTTCGTTGACTTCGATAGTCTTAAATTTCGCGGTGGCGCCCTAATAATTTGCATCACGACGTTTCGACCCATACCATCTTCAACTGAGAAAGCGGCAGCCTAAGTGCCAAGAATAGCAGGTAGGTGGGCATAGAGGTAGCAACTCGTCTGGAAGTCTTGTTTGTAATTATTCTGAATTTTTAATTTAAATTTAGGTACCCAGCGCTATATCATTACTGCAACAGGCCTTATGACGTTTTATACATGGCAAGCTACTGAATGTAAAATTTCAATAAATATTTGATTTTAAAAAATATTGTTAATTTTTTGTGTTTCCGGATACTTAATGTACCTAATTCTAAGTTATACATTATATTAAATTTCTTCACAATATAAGTTGGATGGTGGTCCGTGATTTGTAGATACTTAAAAAAATGGTGTCCTTGAGTCACAAAAAGTTAAGAACCACTGGATATAAATCATGCAGTAAGAAATGTATTGAATTTTGGAAAATAAGCAGGAATTTTTTTCTGCAAACTGATTATTAAAATTAATCACTCGGCCTCAAAATGTCTAAATTCTTACTGATCCTGCAGGCCTTGTACGTATACTGAAAACTTTAAAAACAAACGAATAAAACAGATTCAGAAAACATGTATTCAGCACCTGCAAAATTCTATCTAAAATATACATAAACACACTTAATCATGTTTTGCTGTAGTAACTCGCTTAATTTAAATGCGTCATTGTTAAATTGAATGGAATTAGGAAATCACATTAATACAATGCAACCCGAGCGGTTTTGCCGTCCTCGAAGATTTAGTATTCGTGTCTCTCGGTTGTATCAGCAACGTTTCTTACTTGGTAATTTGTTTTTGCAGAAGGATGCACGGATATCCACGACGATTCCCTGACATGTCCACTGGAAGTGAGCGAATTAGAACCGGCGGAACACGATTTGTCCGACGACATCGACACAAAAATCCCCGTAAGTGTGTTTGTTCCTATTCTATCTGTCCCTCTGTTTGAACGCAGGATGCTATTGTTTTTGTTGAATGTAGTGTCGAGCTTATCAACCGCTGTTCTGTCCGAACAGTTTCTCACACACGCGAACGGAATATAAACTAGATTGCTAAAAGGCCTAGAATAGATACGGCAAAATATATGTGTAACCGGAATATTCTACGTATACACAGTGACATATAAATAAACAGGAACAATGTGAAAATAATACAAATACCATCACAATCTATCTGTTAGTACTATTTTGTCAAAAAAAAATTACAAAATCAAGTCATAAAATGCGATAAATATTTTAAATTTTGTTAAAAATGCATCATGGGCATTTCCTGTGCAAAAATATCAATCTCAATTACTTGTGTGGTGTTTACCCTTCGAGAGTTGTGTGTGTTTATTATACTTATAAGAATGCAAGGTCTCTATTATGTATGAGCATATTCATCTTTATACATAGTACCCTATTTGTTTATAAAATACAGCTGGGGAAATACGATATACATGTGCGACGTTATTTCTCCTCAGTTAGTTGTACAGATACGTTTATACTTATACTTATACTTTTATTTAATATTCTCTATAAACTTGATCTCTTAATTCTGTAACCTACCGCCTCACATAGAGGTATTTTACTCAAAAAGTTGGGCAACATTATTTTACTTATTTATTTGATTTATTAACTCTCAATATAATATTATCATTTCGAAATATTCAGTTAGTTCATTTCAAGGAAATATCGAAACATGAATAATAGCAAATAAAATTTATTAACACTACTAAGAAAGAGATTATAATATATATGTTACGAGTAAAGTTAGTTTAACAGTTAAACTTAGGTTTAGCCAGGTAAACCGCGAAATATCTAGGAAACGTGGGTAAAGTACGAAATATAGCTGAAATTGGACATGTTTCGCGCTTTACTCGGGTAAACCGCGTTCCATCTATTTTCACTTGGTAAAAGTTGGGTGTAACAAAAACAACAAGGTCATAAATATTTTTAAACATATTTATTTAAAATCACATTTTACGATTAAAAGTAAAAACACCAAAAAGTAAAACCGTGTCCTGTCAAAGTAAAGAATACTATAATCTATTTGTTCAAGCAAGACAAGCTGCCATGACATTTCGAGTTACAAAGATTTCCAATAGCTTTACATTTGTTGGTCATGCATTTAGCTTTACAGTTGCAACGTTTATAACCTTGATCTCCTAAAGACTGTTCATTTGCAAGTTGTCGTAAACTTTTCTTTTTCGGTGATAAACTTTCCAGATCTACAAGTTTCTCACTACACACAGAAAATTGATTCTTGGAAAACATTTCCTCGATAGTTCCTGTCTTGTTAGCAAGTTTATAAAAATTGTCGTCGGTTTTCTCGATAACTGTCATGAGAATGTTTCTAAAGTCGCCCCTCCCTCGATCAACGCCTGGAACTTTCACCTGACTGTATCGTTGGAGATACAGTCAGTCAACATGGAGTGAATTTTAAATTAGATAAGGTTTTCATCTTCTTTGCTTGATTTTCTAAATTTCTTTTTCCGTCTAGTCTGTTTGAAAGTATATTTTTTGACACAAGCAAAGTTCACACCTCATACTGGCTGATGAAATGGCTCACCACATTCTGCACATTTGGTCTGATTTTCTAAAGTTTCTATATTATTGGCGTTTTCTCTATAATTATTGTCCATATTTTCTTCTCTATTGCCACCATCAGTAATATCTTTGTACAGATTGTCACTTTCAGTATATATCTATTTCTTGGTCACTATCTATAGGCTGGTCTTCGTTTTGTTCTTGTTGACCCGCACCAAATTCCCTGACGACACTCGCAAGCTCTTCTTCGGTTTGTAGATTTTTAATAATTTCTTTTGGAAAAGCTGATGTCGATAGGCCGACTTTAATATCGTGCCCCAAATGGCGACATAAGGAGCTCGTTTAATTCCATATGGTATGCCCTGTTTTTCATTAACTGGACAAATCTCAGACCTTCTGATCATTGTTTGCAGTTTTCAACATCCATCCATGTCATGAGCATATTTTGTATATCTTGATTTGCTCTTCCCACGCTGCCTTGTGACTGACTGTGGCGCGGTTTCCCATGTACTATTTTAAGGCCACTCCACATAGAACATAACTCTTTAATAACACGGTTTGAAAATTCCCGTCCGTTGTCCGATTGTAGTATAGATGGGGAGCCAACAATGCAAAATATGTCTATCAGGCTCTTAGCAACTTCCTCAGCCCTTTTCGATTTTAATGCACGTATTTGGTCAAATTTTGTTAAGTGGTCTTGGTACACCATAATAAATTTGTATTCTCCATCTGCATGGGATTGCATGTCAATCAGGTCCACTTGACAACGGCTGTTCATCTCTGAAAATACCATTGGTTTAACCACAAGTCCGTTCTTGGCAGATTTTCGTTTCTTTTGCCAACCTTCACACAAACGGAGGATATAATTTAATAACATCTTGAGATATATTCTTGTACTTTTTCTTGCATTCACTTTTCATACGATGTTTACCACCATGTCCAATGGCCAAATGTGCATCACGCAAAATATCAAACATTTCATCGTTTGTAACGTAATACTTTATGCTAGACTCACCCGATGCTACACGAGAAATAAGCTTTTCAACACCTCTAACAGAACATATTGCTGTGACCTGCTCTACTATGGTTGATAACCAATAGTCAAATTAATAAGTTGATATTCTTTAATAATCTCAGGGTCTAAAAGGTAAATTTCTTTGTTTTTCTATAACGAGGAATGTGTCGCAGCTTTTCCTTATTGTGAGTTCTAGCTGTGATAGTGATGTTTACTTTCCTTATGTTCTCCTTTGGGATGGGTATAAATAAGTAAATAGTGAATGTCAGCACAACTTATTTTTATTTACAGTATAGATTTACAAAACATGGAAAATAATATTTTATTATTATACAATACAATACTTTATTTTTATTTAGATGTGTTCTCTTTTCATCAATAGTACAAGCACCTTGCAAATCCTTTGTTCCTTAAGAAAATTGTAAAAAACTACTGAATTACTTCTTCATGTATGCTTACAAATCAAGGAAGTTACTAAATTCACTTTCTTTACCTTTTACCGACGTATCCCCATTGGATCATCTCGACCTGAGATTTTCACGTCAAAATCGAGATTTAAACAATGAAGAACTTATTAGATGTTTCCCATAATATTTCAAAACTGTTGTTATTCAAATGAGAGCGTTAATGCTTCGTTGAGTCGCCCTAACTTGAGATTCTCACGTCAACCTAGGGCTTACTCAAAGAAGGATTTATTAAATATTTAAATATATTCTTAAAATTGTTGCTATCCGGTAATTTTATTGATACTCCGTTGAATCGCCTTAACTCGAGATTCTCACGTCAACCTAAGGCTTACTCAAAGAAGGATTTATTAAATATTTAAATAATATTCAAAAAAAATTGTTGCTATCCGGTAAAATTATTGATACTCCGTTGAATCGCCTTAACTTGAGATTCTCACGTCAACCTAAGGCTTACTCAAAGAAGGATTTATTAAATATTTAAATATATTCTTAAAATTGTTGCTATCCGGTAATTTTATAACACACACATGAAGATTCCTTTATTTATTTATTTATAGGATTGCAAGATGGAGTTTTATTTAATAGTGCTTGTACTTACTTTTCTTGACTGTATATCATTTCGAATTCTTCTTGATAATCCGGGCCTTCCATCCTTTTTGGAAATTTTATTATGGCGGGCTTTGTAAAGTTGAATAATAATATCCCGCGCTTTTACTGCATTTAGCGCGCACTTATCGTCTGTGAAGCGTATCACACGTTTTGTTTCGCAACGTCTAGATCTTAAAGGCGTTTATGCCTTTTTAGATTTTATTTTTATTTATTTTTTTACAACACTTGAAACACTGGTTTAAGTTTAAGGGACTGCTGATCAACTTTTCTTTTTCTTCTTGAGTATTGGAGATCTTCGGATGGACTTCTTTCTTTCTGCAGATGCACGCGTCTATATACCCTTCAACAATTGCCAAACGCTTTATTTTGTATCAAATTATTTTTGTTCAGTTTAAATTTTCTTCTACTGCGCCCTCCGTGTTTGTTATGGTAACTATCGATGTCACGTGGTCACGTGACCTTTCTTCCGCCATGTTACTGTTGTTGTTGTTTACATATTCTATACTTGCATATCTAATGAACATCGATTGATTTTATCTATTGGTAGGTATTTTTTTTAGCTGCTTTTATTTCTAAATTATTGTTTGTTTTTTTTATTGTGTTCACGTTACCTCCAATTTGCGTTGTATTTATATATATATTCATTGCTTTCTTTGTTGTTTTTGATATTCTCTTTTCGTTAATTAATTTAATTCTAACATTCCTTTTCTTGTTTTTAGGAATAGGTAGTATGGGATACACGTTACATATCGCCTTTATTCCTTTAATTTGGTTTAGATGCTCCTTTTCCTTTTTGTGTTTCGGCCCTTCTTCCTCGAGGTCATTGAACCATTTCTTCGTGTTCGGAGAGTTTTCTAGATCCGTTAACCTTTAATCAAATTTTTGTTGGTGTAAGTTTTTCCTGATCTACATTATATACTGACTAATGTTTTATTTGTTTTTAGCTTGGAATCTCTTGACGCATTTTTATATAAAGGAAATTATGTACCAATCGCATATTTAAATGTACATTGAATAATATCTTTTATCCTGGAGATATCAGTGAAAATTGCATATCCAACATGATGTTTTATTTTTAATAGTGAACCAGAAATGAGTGGAATATATTTATTTATGTATAGAGACCTTTGTTCTTGCCGTAGTGTTTATTATTAATGCAATATGTTGAACGCAGGCTTCTATTCACTGCGTTTCACCCCTATGGAACCTAGTGTTTCCTTCTTCGTGCAGTTTTATTGCTTGTACGTGATTTACCCTTGTGATAGAGCCATCCCTTAACATAATCCTTTCTCTGTTTTTAGCATTCATCTTTTTCTTCGTCTGGATTTGCTGCCTTCTTGTTAGTATTTGTAGTGCTATGTGCACTGCGATTTTGTAATCAGGCTCTTCCTTGTTATATTTAAAAATTATGTCAGGATTTTCCTGCCTGTAACGGAAATTAAATTGTTATTCAAGTTGTATCCTTTTATGTTCTCTGATCGAGGTTGGTTTTTATTTATTTTACGTTGTTTTATATAATATTCAATACCATTTTATTTTAATTGCTAGTGCTTTCATTTTTACGGGTATGCAACCCACATTGCATTGATGTGTATTCTATTGCATATTCATCAGTTTGAATATTTACTGTCATGCAATAATTTAAATTATATATATTTTTATAAATTAGTGGATTATTCTGTATTTATATCTGATGAAATATTAAATTTTAATTTATATAAAATATGTAAATCTATATTTATTTAAATAAATGTGCTGGTCTTTTAGTTTTGTTGACATTTTATTTGTTTGATTTCTTTATTTATTTATTTGTTTATTTGTGCAGAAAAATACCACAGCAATATGTCAAACCGCTTCAAACGTCGATATTGTAATGTGGTGTTGGTTTTAGCATTTTTTGCCAACTTGACTGATTCTAGCATTTATTGGTATAGTTCATTACTAAAATAAAAACTGGTTGCACTTTTCGAAGACACCAACTCATTGAAAACTTCATTAAAATGCTGTGTTAAACGCACACATCCACTCTCTTCGGTTGTCATTTTCGAACTGACTGCACGTGGTGAAAGAAGACGTAATAATAATTCCTACACCCAACTTTAACTACACAAAACCGGACAGAACGCGATTTACCCGGGTAAAACCAGAAATAGCTATAATGTCTATTATATTTCGTACTTTACCTATGTTTCTTAGATATTTCGCAGTTTACTCGGGTAAACCTAAGTTTAACCGTTAATATAACATATACATATAGTACCTACTAAACATTAAATAGAGGCAATAAAATTAAATTACAATTGACCCACAAATTATCTAATTTGATGTTAATTCCCAAACTTCTTCATCTGAGTTGTCACTATCTGTCCCTCCGTTGTCTTCAGTTTGCTAAAAGGTTTTGAGCTTTTAAAGGTCGTTTTAGGTCTTATGAAGTTTGAATCCTCACTAGAGAACTTCCGTGATAAATGTTGACAGTATTGCCGAAAATGCTTATTCCTGGCCTCGGCTGCTTCTTCTGATAATGTTCCAATTGGTAACAAGGCATGCTGCACTACAAGGAGTCCATGAATTAATAACTTCCAACAGTCGGAGATATCGGGAGTCATTTATTTTATATCCATTGGACACTACTTCTGAAATTACTCCGAACCTCTGAATGAAATCTAAGTCGGCCCCTGTTATCTCAGAAGACACTTTAGAGTTTGCAAAAAATCTTCGACTAGTGTTGCCGTCATTGCTGCTACCGTAACCAGGTTTGGGAACAACTTCCAATCTAATTTGCAATTTTTGTATTGGGATTTTATAAGATAAATGAAGTAATATTTCAGAAAGTCGTATTCGGGCATGTAAATGTGCAAACTTTTAAGTTATTCCAGTCATCTTCTTTTGGCTTCATTAACTTATAAAGTCTTTAGAGGTAGCCTTACAAATATAGCACTTCATCGTCGATGCCATTTGTATTGGCGCTGCAGGTTTTACCCACCACCATGGTCAACACCATTTTAATCGTCGTCTGTTGAGGTCGCTACCTGTTTCTCTACTAGCTAACCAATTTGTTCACCGAAATAATTTAGCTCTTCGTTAGTAACATCAGCAGTTTCATAGATGAATATAATCCTCATAGTGCTACAAAGTAATTGAAGAGGTACTAAAGATGGCAAAAATATTGGCGTCAGACTCGGTAATAATTTCAAATCTTTGTTTATATTGCGACTGCTGTGTACCATCGCACCCCATTTGTATATGAGCTTTAATGACCAAATATCCTGTATGATAAATGTTTCAAGTACATCTTCTAGATGCAGTAAAAGCCGCTTGGCTGTATAGTTCAACAAACTTTGCAGTTGATGCAATTACGTGGTATGCTTCTCGTAGTGGATAACATTTCTGTTTTGAAGACTATAATATGGTTACAGCTTATTATCTGTGCTTCTTACCATTGCATTCTGGCTTTTTTTTTTAGTACACTACTACTACTACTACTACTCTACACCCTTCTTTGTTAATATAATAATATGTACTTTAAGCTGCTTCTATTATACTACCCTCTAAACCATTCATCATCAAATAATAGTGTTGGTTCTTTCCGGAATCATATTTATCTTTTCTTGCATTTCTCTTTCATATTCCTTTTTTCCTTCTTCAATTTTTAACTCTCCCATATTCCATTTTGGCCGTAATTTTGGTTTCACCTCTTTATGTTGCTTCACTATTTTCTGAAATATGATGTTATGACTCGTTAATGATATTAGGTAGAGCTAAACTTTAGCTAAATAAAGAGGGTTGTAGTTCTGATATTTCTTAGTCGCTCAGAATATATTATATGAATCCAAATCATCAACCACTTTATACCATTTTTATTCATGAAGAAAAGAAAACAGAATTTTAAGTTAAACCAATTTTCTTGTATTATGAGTAGTACTATTAGTAACAAGTACATATTTCTATAATGATGTTTTACAAATACATATTTATATTCTGCACTATTTAATGGAGTAATTAATTACATGTGTTTAGTTGTTAAGTGTAATCAGTGTTATATCACGATGATCGTTTAGTACTACTGCTTGTGCTGCAAAATTGTACACACTGCTTCTGTACATCCACAAGCAAATGCAGTTTAATTAGAAACTTAACGGTAACTGCTTTTTGCAAGTCAGCTTTATCGGCGGGAAACAGATATTTAATCAAAATAATTTCGAATGTAACATGGTTTCATATCCCTTCACATGTAATATATACCTATGGGCAACAGATTAGAACACAATGAACGCCTGTCTTAAGCTTTCATTGATGTAATGTTATGTGTAGTATGGAATTAGAAATAACTCTTAGCAGAAATTTTATAACTGATTTAACGAATACACCAGCACATAATAAACATTAATAATTCCATGAGTTATTAAACACATGAACACATGCTAAATATCTTTGATGATCGACTAGCAATCTTTAATCTCTTCAGATCAATTTTACACAAACAAATAAGATCACAGAAATCTTTGTGTTCGGTTTCTTACGTGATACTACTAAATTTATCAAAGGTATGTTTATTTGCTTTCCATTTACTTAGAGTTCTTTAAAATCATAATAATAGTGCACCAACAGATAATCAAAAGTCAATTTCCTACTTTTAGAAGATAACAAATTGTATAATACATTTTTGTTTTTGTATATATTATTGTCGTTTCAATTTACAAAGAATTCATATGTACTTAAAATTAAAATTGAGAATAATTTTATTTAAAAAGTTTTTCGAAGTTCCTACCGGAAGTAGGTCTTTTACTCTTATCGAAAAGCTTTTTCTTACAAATATGTCGTAAGTTCTGCATTCTATATATATTTATCAAAAGTACAAAAGTATTTAGAACTGGATTTGCAATATTTTTTGTATACATATATGAAATTTCAAAATTCGGACCGGAAGTAGCACTTTTACTCTTAGCGAGTAGCACTTTTTTGATAATATCTTGCAAAGTATGCATTCTATAGAGATTTATTAAGAGAATGGTAGTACTTAGAATAGGATTTTGAATAATTTTTGTATAAAAAAATTCTTAAAATTCTATAATTTGAAACGCTCATACGTATAAGAAAGTCGTGTGGTGGCCACACCTCATTTGATTTTTGTTGATTTTGAAGGAACACAATCTAATTGATATTCCTATGTGAAAAAAACTAGTGACTAAAGTAAATCATGAAATGTATGAGATATTTAAAGTTAAAGCTTTCATATATCAGAAATTATGAACTCCGAAAAATCATAAGTTAGTCATGGAAATAATTTGTTTTAAATTAGAATTGTCAAAATTGTGACTTTTGTGTTTCATTAACTGAAATGCTTTACCCTTTGGAAGCGAGACCTGAAACTGTGATTTTAATATGGGATTGCAAAAAAAATATTCTCAAATGGCGACGTTATTTAATGAAAACCATTCAAACAGAAACGTATCTGTTGTTTATGTAAGAATTCTAATAGAAAAATGTTTGCAAACCAGTTCTTGGGCATATTAATTTAGAGCCGGAGCTTCGTTGAGAAAATTATCCGATGTTTCGGGAGTGCAAAAATCAACCTGCCATAAGATATTAAAATTAAACCATATGCACCATTATAAAATTCTACTTCACCTAGAGATGGGTGACGGTGATTTAGACAGAACAGTTGAATTTTGTGAAATAATGACACAGATATAATTCGGCAAAATGGAAATGTTTTGCGAAGTATTTGCTTCAGTGATGAAAGTTGCTTTTACTTAAATAGCCTTGTGAATAGACGCAACTGTCGATATTGGAGCGACGTAAATCCTCATTTTTTTTCCGACAAGACAGCACACAATATAATAAATTAATCATGGGCTGGAATCCTTAATAATCAAGTAATTGGCCCAATATTCTTGCAGGAAAATTGAAATGGACCTAAGTACTTACAGTTTTTGGAAGAGCTAATACATCCTCTTATCATACAGTGTCTGTCTAAAACTTGAATGAAATAGGGGAGGAGCAATTATAATTCCACCAAGATGAAGCTGGGTCACATTACTGTTTAGAAGTTAGGAATTATTTGGATAAGTTGGAGACACCATTGTGAGACGGTATTGGTGAAACTGAACTCCTTTTGTTACTTGTTCAGATCTTTAAAAGCAGTTTTGACTCAACAGCAGCTGATAAGCTTGTACCATGCTTACATTGCAAGCAGATTAAGGTGCGGTATAGGGTTTTGGGGTAGACATGGACCAGAGAGGGGAAGTCGTTACGATTTCACTCAGACTAGACCGACTCGTGTTTTGTCGGCTCTCGGGGAAACCGGTAGGTAATACAGTACCCGAGAGCCGACAAAACACTAGTCGGTCTAGTCTGAGTGAAATCGTAACGACTTCCCCTCTCTGGCCCATGTCTATTTTGGGGTACATCGGTATTGACTGGTGAGATTTTCATATGTCAAAACTCCACTCTGTCAAATCTTCTTTTATTGGCCTGGATATTTTGACTGTGCCATGTATCTTAATAGAAGACCTGGCAATTGAACCATGTACATAACAATAAACATAATTATACACTAAACAGAGATTTGCATTATATCGATACGAGATCTGGGGATGACTTTGCAATACCTAAATCCAGATTGAAATTACACCAGTACTCTCCCCAGGTACTCGCATTAAAAATTTATAATAAATTTCCTTCAAATATCAAGCATATAATGCCCAAACACTTCAAATGTCAATTGAATCAGGTTTTGTCTGAGAATGCCTATTACTCCTTACAGGAGTTTTTAGATTTCAATTTTAAACTTTAGTTATTTTTTTTGACTATTAGTAATATTCAAATATGTATTAAAAAAAAGGTGAAAAATCTATTGATTGAAAGTTCTTTATATGACTATAGTCAACTTCTGTAATGCTTGTCTCGTTTTGTTTATCTAGTTAGTGTTTCTTTTATAGTATGTACTAATTGTGTGTGATATACAGGGTATTCCACGAGAGCCGTTCGTTAGAAGTTTTCGTGGTTAGAAAAAACTTAGAATCCTGAAATTTTGGGTTCCAGGGTTATTCAAGATTCTCTTTCATTAAAATATGGTCAAGATCATACTACTTCCGGTTATACCGGAAGTCGCCATTAAGTTCCTTATTTTAAATGGAACACCCGGTATATTATTTCATTTTTGGATTCCTGAGAAAATTTCATAGTGGGTTTTCATCAGGTTTCCCTATACCTATTTTCAATTTTTTCTTAGATATCTTGATTTTTTTGTAAATTTTGGCAGATGTAGCCCTGTTTTGAGCATTGCGCCCTTTAACCAATTTCGATTGGTGGAAAGCGCTTCTGGGGTAGACGGAAGCACAGAAATGACACTTTCGAATGCCATATTGACAACTGATTTATCGCATACAGGGTATCCAAAATATAATGACCAATTACATCATTTTAAAAGTTGAAAAAGCTCGTTTTTTCAAATGGGACACCCTGTATTTTATTGGAAGGTCGGATGCAGAATTTGATTCTGCATCGATTTGCTATAACATTCCCTATACCTATTTCCAGTGGTTTTCTTGTTAATCCTAATTTTTTATTTTAATGTGGTTTTTTGGCAGAAACCGAAACATCGCTTGCCTTTCGAAGCCAAATAAACATCAATGAAACGGTAAAAAAATTACTTTAATTAGAACATGACATTAGTACATAACATTTAGAACCAAATATAAAATAAAAACAAAAAATTGGAACATAATGACAAAAAAAAATAAGAGAATGTAAAATTACAATAATTGTTCTATATGACCTCCATTTTGGTTCAAACACTGAATAACTCTGTCATATATTCCTCGCGAAACAGATCTCCGAAGTTCGTCTGGACTGGAATTAGTAAACGCATGGTGAACACGGTTCAATAATTCCTCTCTAGTTTGTACCGGCCTAAAGTACACTAGTTCTTTTATACGACCCTAGAGGTAAAAATACAAGGGGGTCAAATTGGGTGATCTGGGTAGCCAGTTCCAAGGTTCCCGCGGGCCAATCCACCGATCCTCGAACATCATTGACAATTACCGGTGTACAGCTATAGTTGAATGTGCTGGAGCACCATCAAGCTGAAACCAACTGTTTGCTCTATCGTGGAGGTAGGGCATTTAGAAAATCACTAACAAACCCTCTCAGTATCTCCAGATATCTAGCCGCATTTAAATTTTCATCGTACACTTGTCCATAATTAAACAAAAAACATTGAAACTAAAGCGGTCTTGGTGATTATGTTCCCTAATAACATGTGGATTATCTTGTGCCCAGTAGTGAGTATTTCGGCGATTTGTAATTCCTTGCCTGCTGAATTTCGATTCATCAGTACACATAATCTGATGAAGAAATCTCGGATCTTCGGTCATTTTCAAAATCATAAATTCGCAAAAGTTGACACGTCTTGCCTCATCATCAAAACGTAATCCGTGAACAGTTATCTCACAAAAAGGATGCATTCCATGTCTTTTTAATATTCTGTGGATTGATGTTTTTGAAATACCCAAATCCAGCGCTGCTGTCGAAATTGAACTCCGCGGATAAGCTTGAAAAAACGCCAACACATTCACCACGTTATCTTCATTATCAGTTACGGGCTTTAGGTTATTTTGAGTTGCCCTTACGTTTCCAGTTGCTATAAAGCGAGTTTCGATTCTTGCGAATTTTCCGGGAGTCATTGTTGGTAGGTCCGGATATCGTTCATTAAATAGTCTGCATGTTCGTCGAACAATTCGTCCACATTCACCGTGCGTGTAAAACAAATTTAATAAATCATTATTGGAATATTCTTCAACATTCTCCATTATAAACTGTATTTAAGCAAGTTAACAAAATCCCTAGAACTGTAAGTAGATACCTCACGAATCTGTACAATGATACTGCTTTGGCATTAAATCAACATTGTTTCAATTCCTGTCAAAATCAAGACTTACTAGGTAGAACTTTTGGAGTTTTATCACCTTTTGATAAAAATATGGATTAACAAGAAAACCACTGGAAATAGGTATAGGAAATGTTATAGCAAATCGATGCAGAATCAAATTCTGCATCCGACCATCCAATAATATGCAGGGTGTCCCATTTGAAAAAACGAACTTTTTCAACTTTTAAAATGATGTAATTGGTCATTCAATTTTGGATACCCTGTATGCGATAAATCAGTTGTCAATATGGCATTCGAAAGTATCATTCTTGTGCTTCCGTCTGCCCCAGACGCGCTTTCCACCAATCGAAATTGGTTAAAGGGCGCAATGCTCAAAACAGGGCTACATCTGTCAAAATTTTCAAAAAAATCAAGATATCTAAAAAAAAATTGAAAATAGGTATAGGGAAACCTGATGAAAACCCACTACGAAATTTTCTCAGGAATCCAAAAATGAAATAATATACCGGGTGTTCCATTTAAAATAAGGAAGTTAATGGCGACTTCCGGTATAACCGGAAGTAGTATGATCTTGAGAATGTTTTAAAATGAAAGAGAATCTTGAATAACCCTGGAACCCAAAGTTTCAGAATTCTAGTTTTTTCTAACCACGAAAACTTCTAACGAACGGCTCTCGTGGAATACCCTGTATATTTGTACATTGTGACGTAGCCGATATCACTATGTGATTGAATGGTTTGAATAAATTTATTATTATTATTATTATTATTATTTATGTTTGCAGGACATTGGATAGGACGTAGGGGCTCTATTGAATTTTCAGCTCGCTCCCCCGATTTAATTCCTAGATTTATTTTTGTGGGGACATTTGATGTCCGAGCAATGTCGAAATTTAACGCCACGAGTGTTCGAAAATGTTAGAAATGCTTTTGAAAAAGACTTTTTCTATATTTAAAAGTAAACGGTGAACAACAAATGTTGTGAATAAATCTTGTTTTAAGTATTTCCATAACTAACTTATGATTTTTCGGAGTTATATATATTCGTATGGAACTACATGACAGGTACAAGAAAATAAACATATGTATATAAATTATATTACAAAAGTAGAAATATATTTAGAAGGGCCATATCTGCAGGGGGGCCTCTACAACACTGCACCATTTGGTCTAGGATGTAGGAAAAAACCTGCAGAATAATCACAATGCCGCAAAACTAAAGGTCTTTAGTTGTTAAGATCCAAGCAACAGCCTCGAGTTAAATTATGTAAGTCCGTGTATCCAAATTCAAACTTAGTTAGAGGACATATTTCAACAATATGTTTAACTGTTTCAATCTCAGCTCCGCAATCACAAGCTGGACCCACGATCATATTCTACTTGAATAACATACTCTCCCCTCTTGAAACCAGTCAATCCACTGATACTACATTAATTTCATTTGTCTTTGGATATACTTTCGATATTAAGTTGACAAATCTTAACAACTGAACCAATATTCCTAAAAGAAACAGAATATGAATTTAAACTTGAAAAATGATACCTGTCATATGACCGTGAGGATCTTAGGATCTTGTACGGTCTTCCAAGTGATGGTTATTATGGACAACATTATATTCTCCATTTTGGACCATCGTAAAAATGGTTACCATCGACCAAAATCAAATAAAATTAAAGAAATATAGATTAAAACATAAAAATAACTAATAAAATAGAAACTTAAAATTGACACTGACAAGATGTCAACTACAATATATATATTCGGAGTTAATAATTCCTCATATCTGAAACTTTTAACTTAAATATCATAAATTTCATAATGTATGTAAGTAACTAGTTTTTCACATAGGAATATCAAGAAAAGTGTGTTCTTTAAAAATACACAAAAAAAAAATACAGGTTGTCATTTAAAATTTTGGAGTGGGACTGCCCGGCGACGGCAGGTGACCCTATGGTCTCCCTATATCCTAAACAACCACCTAAAATTTCAAGTTTTTGTCTTCAAAAACACCAGAAATAATTTAATATTAAGTTTTTGTGTGGATACCCGGTATACCTATGAGTAATCGTTTGTTAGAAGAGACAACCTGTATATATTTGTATCTATACTTGTTTATTATATAAAATCAGTAAACAAGTAGATAATTTCCAAGATTTCGCTTTTATCTAGAATGAAAATACTAATTACATTTTGTATAAGAGAATGAAGTCGAATTTAATGTCCATTAACGTCTTTAGTCTTTAATAACGTTCACGTTGGAAATAAATCAACAAACAAAAAGGATGGGATTAGCATAGCATCGACCTTGTTATTCTAACATGTACAACAATAAATTGTTTTTGCTACACTCGCTTTAATTAAATGCGGCTTTCTGCGGTATACTTTCAATTAATCATTTTCTCTCATTTGTCGTTTTCAGTTGGCGGACAGCCCTCTGGAACTACCCGAGCCTAAACTAACATCTTCCAATCACGAAAACAACGAACTCTCTCCGTATTCGGAAATAGTGGAACCCCTCAAACAAGAGATCGCCAATTTAAAGGCGCAACTTTGCGACGCCAACAACCAATTGACGTTATTTACGGCCCAGAACATCGTCCACGATACCACCGACGAAACTCTTAAAACACTAGAATCGCCCGAATCACACATCGATACCGACTATGAACCGAAACAATACAAAAATGAGAAATTCGACGTGAAATATAGCAATATCGTGCCTATACACAAGGGATGTCACCTCAAAAGTGACAATGGTTGTGCGAATGTTCCTGTGGCCAAGATGGCCGAAAGAATTAAACTGAAAAGGGCCACCGACGGTCATAGAGAAGTCAATCCGAACGATCTGCTGAATAGTGATCTGCCAACGGCTGTTGCTGAACACATTGTCGGTGATATTCTGCGACAGTGTGATGTTCAGAATGAAAAACAAGCTGTAGATATCGAATTCAGACGACTTAGTACCAAATTAGAACATACGAGGTCACAAAATTCTGTACTGGCATTAACCCTTTCCGAAACAAAAGCACATTGTGATAGGTGAGTACTGATTTTTTGTTTTATAGCTACAAAATTATTGAATTTTTTAAAAGAACTGTAATGAACTTTTATTCAACCGTGTATAAAAATGTCAAAATTGTATAGTATATTATGCAATGAGCATTTAATGATAGCTATTAAGACACGAGTAAGAAAATTACAATACGAGGCGAAGCCGAGTATTGTAATGAATACAAGTGTCTTAATAGCCATTAAATGCGAGTTGCATACACTATTTTTTCTACGACCCCATAATAAAACATTATTTTTTGAACATTCCATTTCATAAATTAAGGTTAAAATTTTCCATGCACTTTGCGAATTTAGCTGGTAATAAATTGTTCGTGGTTACTAAGGCTTGTTCCATAATTTCTGGTGGACTCAAATTTTACATTTCACTGTCATTATCCCTCATTTTTGCCGTTTATATTTTCAAAAATGCACAAATTTTAAGTACTTACTTGTAAATTGGAGAGAACTGTCACATTTATTTAATTTGTATATCTGTCAGATGGATGGAATGTCGCATTCCTATTGGATATAAACTTGTATCGTAATGAAAAATCTGTATTCCTATTGGATATAAACTTGTATCATAATGAAAATCTGTATCGTAATGGACCACATTAAAGTACAGGTTCGGCATATATAATGATACAATTAGAGTATGGGAGTAGAAAAAATATTAAATAGTACTATTGTTATTTTCGCTCTAATAATTCGGCATTTTTATACATACACATACATTCCGCAAATATATACAGGTTCAACGATTTGATAAAGTAAATTTATTCTTTATTGCTTATACAGGCTGATCCATAAATCATTGGCACAAAGAAGATGTAATTTTTTTTAAATTGAACACCCACACACAAAAGTTCAAATTTCGATACGCGTTAAAAGAGAAATATTTTTTATTGAGAGTAATTATTCGTTGAAGTTAATAGTTTCGAGTTATTGATGATAAAAGCTAAAAACTGACATTTATTATTCAAGAGTGCCATGATAGAACGCAAAATAATTTGATATGGCATACACACAAGGTGTGCCAAGTAATACTTATATGCTACACCTGTTCTAGTTTATACTGGGTGTTCGCGATGAATAAACTTTAAGCACAAAAAAATATTTATTTTAAACGGAACACCATACATTCTTTTATAGAATCATATTAGCTCTTCAGGAGTATTTTTTTTTGCAAAATATGTCCTATATAAGTGCTTATCTTTGATATTTTAGATTATAATTAAATTTATTTTAAAATCTTATACATGACGAAGTAAAAATCACGCTAGCTGTGGAAAAACATAGTAGCCATGAATCACATCGCTAAGATATATTGTACCGTGCCTTCAAATACTTTCTTCATTAGAGTAGGCTGTTTTTTAAGTAATTAAGTAATCAATGTTGGTGCACATGCGAAGCTTTTGAACACTTCAAATTCTGACAGTTATCATACTTAAATTCAAATTATAGACGCTTATATTTTTTAAATTATTCTATTATAATGTTAGAGTTACAACATAAAATATTTATTATTGAAAACTGCAAAAACATATTCATGCTTGTGTTGTTAAATTTGGTGAAGCAGGAGCAGTAACTCGTAAATCTGGAGATAGAGCACCCAGAAAACGAACAGCAGATTGTATAGAGGAGATACAACATCGAATGGACAACTCACCCAAAAAATCAATTGTAAAGCTTTCTCAAGAAGTTCAGTTGTCAGTGGGGACATGTCATACTGTTTTAAAAAAGGACTTAAAGTTATTTGCATATAAAATTCAAGCAGTTTCGGAACTCAAACAGGTAGATTTTGGTGCGAGAACACAGTACTGTCAATTATACAGGGTGTCCCAGAAATAAAAAGACGGAGTAGCAGGTATGTAAAGTCCAAACAGAAACAGCCCAAATATACCGCAATAACGAAGAAATTAAAAATTTAATTTTCTGTTGTTTTTTAGATAAAAAAAATTACAGTACGGACCTGGCACAGAATTTATGTTTATAAATAATAATAATAATAATAATAATAAATCGACTTTATTATTTAATATATACATAGAGACACTGTACTGAACTAGGCGAAGTTTAGCTATAGCTACTCTTACACTTAACCTAGCCAGCACAGTATATTCAGAATAAGTACAACGTAAGTATACAAATACAAATACACAAGATACACGCAATTAAAATAATCAAAATATAATAAGGAAGATAAATATACAAATATAATGAAGAAAATAATAATTTTAAACGAAAGTATGAATACAAAGAAAGAAAAATACAAAGTGATGCATGAATTGTAATATAAACAAGAGAAAATTGGAAAACTTAAAAAAAAAAGAAATAATAATTACTTCAACAGAGCCTGCCTAATGCAGGATCTAAATTTATTTTTCGTAGGCATAACAAAATATTTCTGAAATTCATTGTACAATTTCACAGCATTGTATGAAAATGACCTCCGAAACATGGCTGTCCTGTGGCGAGGCAAGGTGAGGGTATGCCTGTGCCTAATATTTATACTGTGCATGCTTCCGCGAAATAGTAATTTACCATACAAGTAACTAGGTTTGCCCGCGATAAGTAGACCCCTAACAAAGATCAGAAACCGCAGATTTATTGTGTTCTCCACCCTGAGCCAACCCATCTCAGATAATTTACGGCTTACATGATCTTATCTCCTGAGACCAGCCACAAACATACAACAAGTATTCTGAACCAGCTGTATCCTGTACTTTAACCGTGCACTCAAATACACGTAAGAATGCTCATTTGTAAATAGAAACGAATACGCATTCATAGAAAAATACGCTTTTATTTGTATAAAACGGGAAAAAAACGTTAAATCGTACTTATTCATACAAAACATATTTTTTTGCCGGATGACCCACTTTATTGCATACAATAAAAGATTGTTTTTATTTTTAAAATAGGAATGTTGTTGGTCTTTAATGTGTTTGTAGTCGGCAACAGCTGATTATTATTATTTTAGAATATTCAATAAATCGTAGACAGTAAATATCGAGAATGTAATTAGTTTTTTCTAGCAGGTGTAAAATTGAAGTAATTAATGGTTTGATATTTATTATAAAGTATCTATTCCTCCTCGTTTTTTTTTAACACAAGTAATATGGTGGTCCTGAAAAGCACCGATTGTGAAAGTGAAGCAGGTGGATATTTAGTCCAGGGTCAGCGTAAGGCTAATTGAATTCTTTATTATTTCTTTTCTGCTGTCTGCGCACGAATAAAGACTTGATATTTTGAGGGTACGTTTTTACACAATCTAGCTTCCGATTTCTACTACTCCGTCTTTTTATTTCTGGGACACCTGTACATGGGCGATATAGGGGAATACGGTTCAGTTTCACTCAAACTAGACCGACTCGTGTTTTGTCGGCTCTCGGGGAAACCGGTAAGTTATACGGTGCCCGAGAGCCGACAAAACACAAGTCGGTCTAGTCTGAGTGAAACTGAACCGTATTCCCCTATCTCGCCCATGTATACTGTCAGTGGTTTTTGAATAACATAAATAATAATGACATTTTCGAAAAGTGCGTTTTTTCGGATGAGGCTTGGTTCCATCTTTCAGGATATTTAAACAAGGAAAGTATGAGAATTTGGTCTACAGAAAACCCTCATGAATTTGTGGAAACTACGCTACATCCACAAAAAATAGGTGCCTGGCTGGCAGTTTCAAGAAGACGAAGTATTGGGCTTATATTTTTTAATGAAACCATAACAGCTGAAAGATATCGGAATGAATTATTACATATTACAGCCTTTTATGAATGAACTCCATGATGTTGAACTTACGGAAGAATATTGATAATGCACCAGCGCACAAATCTCGAGAAACAATAGCTTTTTTACAACAATTCTTCGATACAAGAATTATTCATTTCCTTCCAAGATCTCCAGATCTGACAATTTTAGACAATTTCATTTTTCCATATTTAACCCTAGAATACCACCAACGCGTCGTAATTTTTACGAGTACCGACACGTTTCGACCTGTCAACCCCCACTTTTTTATCACGGCAATCTGACCGTCTCAGTAGCCTCTTAATATTCGATGAAGTATGAACTGTGTTAACCAAACTTATTGTTGGTTTTGTTGTTTCCGAGTTATAGGCTGTTGATCGTAAAATTTACGACGGTTTGGTATTTATGCAACAATTATTTTTAAAGGCGGTTATTGAATGACGGTAAGTCCTTATTTTTTCTTTTGCGCTTAATTTGTACAATGATTTATTTTTCAAGTGTTGGTAAACAATGGCATCTACAAGTAAAATTAATCGTCATCGGCCTCTCACTGATGCAGAAATTGCAGAAGAAATTCAAAAAATAATGACTGGGGATGATAGTGACGAAATAAATTCTTCAGAGGAAAGCGAAAGCGAATTTGAAGATAATATTGAAAATTTTGCAATGGATATAGATGAAAATGGACCATTGGACTTAGCTGAAAACTCTGAAGAAGATTCAGACGTAGATGAAGCTATTCCAACTGTTCAATCAAACCGTGGGGTTGCGGAATTCAACGAAGACGAAGGTGATGACGATATTCCACTAGCAAGGTTTATGACCAAGCATATGGTCATAAAGCCCAATAAAACCAAGCTAAAAGGAAAAACGGACATCAATGGTCTGCAATAGCTTCATCACATTCAAAAAGAATATCTAAAAGAAATATAATTCATTTTGTGCCAGGAGCTAGAACCTCAGCTAGAGAGCTTCTTCATCCGAAAGACTGCTTTCTTCATTTTATAAGTGACAACATTGTAGAAAAGATCGTGAATTTTACTAATCTAGAAATTTTGCGAAAAGCAGCGGAATACAAAACAAAAAATCTAACGATTTCAGAAACCTCTAAAGAAGAAGTACTGGTTCTTATTGGACTATTGATATTGGCAGCTGCAATGAAGGACAACCACATGAACAGTAAGCAATTATTTGATCGTAGCCTATCGGGAAATATGTATACGGCAACGATGAGCTGTAGTCGTTTTTGTTTTCTTCTTGATTGTTTACGGTTTGACGACAAAGTTAGTCGTCAAGAACGTGCACAAAACGATTCTTTTGCACCTGTTAGAGAAATATGGGACATTCTTATAAATACCTGTAAAAGTTCGTACACACCAACATCTTACATTACAATTGATGAGCAACTTCTAGGTTTCCGAGGGCGATGTGGATTTCGTATGTACATACCGAATAAGCCCACAAAATATGGAATAAAAATTGTAATGACTTGTGATTCGTCAACAAAATATTTAATAAATGCCCAGCCCTACTTAGGTAAAAAAACTGAGACTGGGGGTCTGCCTTTGGCAAATTACTATTCGAAGCAATTAACTGAGACTGTCCATGGTACTAACAGAAATGTAACCATGGACAATTGGTTTACCTCTGTGGAGTTAGCGGAAGAACTATTGAACGATCCTTACAATTTAACGCTGGTGAGAACCATCAGAAAAAATAAAAGGCAAATACCTCCAGAAATGTTAAATGTCAAAAATCGCAAACCTGGAACGTCCATGTTTTGTTTTGACAAAGAGAAAACACTTGTCTCGTTTATGCCAAAGAAAAATAAATTGGTGTTGCTACTGTCGACTATGCATGAAGGTTCGACGGTAAATGCTACTACAAATAAACCTGATATAATACATTCATATAATGCCACCAAAGGTGGTGTAGATACATTTGATCAGCTATGTTCTAACATGAACTGCAACAGAAAGACCAGACGCTGGCCAATGGCAGTCTTTTATAACATGCTGAACATAGCTGCAATAAATTCATATGTAATTTATTGCTTTAACACTTATAAAAAACAAGAAAAGCCTGTTCCCCGCAGTGCTTATATGTTTGAAATATGTAATGCGTAAATAACACCCTGGTTAGAAACGAGAAAAAATCTGCCAAGTTTGGCACGTCAACTTCGTGAGGATATTTACAAGATCTTAAAACGGGATATGCCAAACGATCCACCAGCTCAAGGTGAATCGAAGCGAACCATTTGTTCTTATTGTCCAAGCAAGAAAAGAAGGATGACGACAAATTACTGCAGTCAGTGCAGAAAAGCTATGTGTGCTGAACATAGGGCTATGTATTGTGTGCAGTGTGCAACAGATTAACTTTTTATACACAATTACTAAGTTTTATGTTTGTTTGCTTAGATTAAATTCTTAGAATAATAAATTTTATTTTTATTAACAACAAAATTATTGATTTTAAGTTGGTATTCTAGGGTTAAAGAATACCATTTTCAAGACCAGGCATTACACAATCGAAGTGCTTCGTAATGCTATTGTGAATTCTTGTGCTGACATAACCCAAGAAATCGGTAATAAATGGATTTGAAAGCATGAAGCGTAGAGTTCAACTTTGTCTTCAAAATAATGGTCTACATTGCCAACATCTGCTTCAGTATTAGTTTCTTTTAATTTTGACTATTTTAATAAAAAAGATTTCAAACAGTAAATTACTATTTATTACCTACATACTATGATATCAAAAATTAAATTGGTCAATGTTGGTCATGGAATGTAAAATGCTTGTCTTAGTTTAAATCATCCTTTTGAAATAATTTAATCATTGTCAAGCTACACTGACATTATCAATAACCTACAAATGTGTTACCTACTTAGTTCAGGTGTAAAATAATAATGAACTACAAGTTATGAAATAAATAACGTTTTTATTAACCAGAAAAGCTAAATTACAATAATTGTTGGAAATGTCCCCCGTATTGTTCAATGCACAAGTTTACGCGCCTCCTCATGCTGTGAAAAGTGTTTTGCAGCGTATCTGGCGTTATGGTTGCACATTGCTGGACAATTCTTTGTTGCAGTTCTTGGAAATTATGTATCGGATTTGCGAAAATCTTATTTTTCAAATAAGGAAAGATAAAATAGTCCGTAATTGTCAAACAAGGTGATCTCGGAGGAAACTCAACTTCCGGATGTAAACTATTCAGCCGGTCATCAAAAAACTCGCGCAGAAAAGCAAAATTTTCTCGTGTAGTATGTGCTGTTGCACCGTCTTGCTGGAAATAACCGTATTGAAGTTCATCATCGTCTAACTGTTGCACAAATTCAGTCGAAAAAATATTTCTGTACCTTTCTGCGAAACACTTCGACACAATTTGTAAGGCATGCATAAAAATTGTCCGGTAATACTGCTACGGCTGGGAAGTGCTCTTGAAAATTGTCCAAACACAAACGTTGACTGTATTCCATTAACTAGCACACCCGTTCGAAAATAGGCTTCAACCATGTAAAGTGTGTGCTCTATGGTTAGAACCATGATTTAAAAACCGTGCAGGATTAGAAAACTTCAACACAATAACTTGACAGATTTTGACATTCAAAAAATTATGACTTACCTAAATGTACGATGCACGCTACGACAATAATTTTAAAATCCATGACCACCATTGACCATTGATTGTTGATATCCCGGTATATTTACAAGACATAACCAAACTATGAAAATTATGAGTTTATGTTTGATTAGGTGCACTGTCACCAACCATTAAAAAAAGCATGACCGTCTCTATCGAGGAAAGTATTTTTGTATCAAAAATTCTCAAAATTCGAATCTGAAGTAACACATATTTACTTACTAGTTTATTTTTTAAGAAGATAAAACTATTTAAAACTTACTTTAGAACAACTTTTGTATAATTTGCAATGCACATACGTGACATACCTATAAGATAGTTGTGTCGTGCCCACACCTCATTTTTTCGTGTGTTACATAAAGGATTATTGTATGACACGAATCTAAATATAACATATCGACCTGCTGTAAAACCCTGAGGAAATAATTTTTAAAAAAAGTTTTAAAATATAAATTATATTTACCATCATCTGCATCTCAAGTGTATGTGGAATCTTAAAAGTAAAGTTTATTGTAAGTTCTAATAATTCAGAGAGGTAGTGGTGACGAATAATGAATGTTGACATAAGCACAGAGCCGTACTCATAAATATTAAAGCCCATACATATTTTTAGCTGGCCCATTTTAGTATGTTTAAATTCATTAATTATTATTATTTTGTGTTTACATTATAAATAGACACCCTTTTCTTGGAACCCCCACCACCACCATTCACAATATAGATACAATAAGAGCAATAAAAGAGATGTTTCAGCATCACCAGATGATTACATATATAAATGTTCATCATTGGTAAGGAATGTCTTTCGTTATACTGATAGTAATTAAAACCGATATAAGAATTTTATCAAGGTACTTTTATTATCAGAGTGAAAGTGAAAAAAATAACTTAACACAAAAATACATGCTTATACTTTTTGCAGTTCAGTATGAGTAAGAGAGACCAATATATCAAATGAAAATCCAAGGGAAAAAAATGGTCAAAGGAAAGTAATTAAATTAGAGTTTCCAAAGTCACTCACGTCAGCAATTGCTCCCAATCTCCCGCGGTACTTTCAGTCTTTCCTCTTCTTAGTAATATATAGAGGGAAGAGAGGACTATCACGTGTTCTAACTTATTTAAAGCAAAAGACAGAAAAATCAGTGAGTTAAACTCAGACTTGTTCACATTTAAAAATATTCAAACAGTAATTTACCTTATTTCTGCTAACTTTACTTCTCCAGACGTTTGTGTTTTATACACTGTTACAGAAATTCTTATTTTCTTTAGTGACACAGTTTTTGTTCAGTTGATACGGGGGGCATATCTGGGAAATAACTTTTGTAAAAGAAAAGATAAAAATTGTTGATTTTAAGCTACCTACCTAATTTTGTTTTTATACAAGATGTCATTTCTTGAAAATCTAACTGCTACAACTCGATCTTATTCTACAATGAGTATATACAGGGTGTAGATAAAGTCTGGAACAAAATTAATATTTCTGTTATCTTCGGTTTGATGGAAAAACCCTGAAACAGGTCGATTTTGTTTTTATCCCGTGCACTTTATAACATCGTGAATTTAATTCTGTCGTCATCTGGTTGCGCGCGGGCGTGACGTCATTAGTTTTTTCAAATGGTAACCCGCCACATTTATTACCCCTTGTCGTTAGGTATTCCATTGTGCATGCAACGGTATAAAAAGTTTGGTACCTTACATAACAATTTTTGGGAGAAAAATGCTTTCGAATTTCAAAAAATTAAAATTTTATTTCTAATGAAAAACTAATCAAAAATTGTTTTAAAAAATCAGATAAATTATAATCCGACGTTTATCTTGGATTGTCGTCAAACAAGACACCAAAAAAATGTCAACGGAAGTGTTCAAATTGTCCGCCATTGGCCATTTGACACTGGCCGAGACGGACGTACACGCTTTCTACGACACGTCGTATTGTCTCTGCACCAATATTTCGCATTTCCTCGCGGATACGATGTTTCAGATCATCCAAGTTATTTGGCTTATTGGTGTACACCTTTGATTTCACATGACCCCATAGAAAAAAATCAAGTGGTGTGAGATCTGGCGAACGGGCAGGCCATTCAATTGTTCCCCTTCGTCCGATCCATCTCCCGGGGAAAATTTCGTCGAGGTAACTCCGAACACGCCAGCCAAAATGTGGAGGTGCTCCATCTTGTTGAAACCAGATTCTGGGGTGAGGCTTGTCGCGGGTGTTTTCATCCGGAAATAATTCTACCAATGTTGGCACTAGCGTAAATCTTAGGAAATGTAAGTATATTTCAGCGTTTAAATTTCTGTCCAGAAAGAAAGGCCCCACAATGCGATCTCCCACTATTCCCGCCCATACATTAACTTTTTGCCGGTGTTGGGTGTGCTCCTCTCGAACCCATCGAGGATTTTCGCCCGACCAGTACCTACAATTGTGGCGATTCACTTCACCGTTCAAGGTAAAAGTTGCTTCGTCACTAAAATCCACATTGTCGACAAATCCGGGATTCTCATCGCACCGTAGCATGATTTGTTCACAGAACTCGAGTCGGCGGTCGAAGTCATCTTCATTCAGTTCCTGAACCCGATTGTTTTTGTACGGATGAAGTTTTTGCTTCTTCAGCAATTTGGCTACTGTGGTAAAATCGACTGCATGATCCCTGGCAATGTTCCTTGTTGAAGTGTGGGGGTTGTCCTGAAGTTCCAAGAGAATATTGACCCTTCTATCTTCCTCAATTCTTGGTCGACCTTGACGAGCCCTGTCTTTTATACTACCAGTTTCAGCAAATTTTGCGACAATTTTGCTCACCGTTGACCGCGAAATCGGTGCGCGGTTTGGATTTTCTGCATTGAAAAACTGACAGGCTTCTTCATGGCTACGTATTTTATCACCACAACCAACAATAATGAGAATTTGAATCCGCTCTTTTTCGCTCAAATTCGCCATTTTCGCAATGCACGTTCAACACTACCAATGGAGCAAGTATTGTGAATGGATAAGTTCAAACACCAAGTAATGAACTGTCAATATGACGTGTCGTAGAAAGCGTGTACGTCCGTCTCGGTCAGTGTCAAATGGCCAATGGCGGACAATTTGAACACTTCCGTTGACATTTTTTTGGTGTCTTGTTTGACGACAATCCAAGATAAACCTGGGATTATAATTTATCTGATTTTTTAAAATAATTTGTGATTAGTTTTTCATTAGAAATAAAATTTTAATTTTTTGAAATTCGAAAGCATTTTTCTCCCAAAAATTGTTATGTAAGGTACCAAACTTTTTATACCGTTGCATGCACAATGGAATACCTAACGACAAGGGGTAATAAATGTGGCGGGTTACCATTTGAAAAAACTAATGACGTCACGCCCGCGCGCAACCAGATGACGACAGAATTAAATTCACGATGTTATAAAGTGCACGGGATAAAAACAAAATCGACCTGTTTCAGAGTTTTTCCATCAAACCGAAGATAACAGAAATATTAATTTTGTTCCAGACTTTATCTACACCCTGTATGTCGCAAGCTAATAGTCATTTTCGGCAAATAGCTTTTGCCTAGGCAAATGATATCTGCCTTGGCAAATAGCTCCATATCATTTATTTCTGCTCAAAACAAAACAAATGTCGTGGGCGAATAGTTATTTTAGGCAAATAGTATTTGCCAACAACATTTTTTAGGCAAATGGGTTTTTAATTTTTATTTGAGGTTATGTTTATCCGTGCTTACCTAATGTTTATGTGCTGCGGTTCTTCATTTAGCAGTTTTCTACCTATAACATGTAAGTTAATATTAACACCATGGTAGATAAAGTTGAATTTTATTTAAGGCTGAATGCAAAGTACGAACAAACAACAATTAAAAATCATGCAACGAACCAATGAAATTAGTGCGATTTTAAAAAGTTTTCGTTCAAAACAAGTTCAGAATAATACTCAGGCCCTCTCGGCAAAAGAAAAATATTATGGCAAAACATATGACCTCCTGAAGATATCCAGCGTATCAAAAGTTATTCGGAAAGCAAAATCTGATAACGCCGACCTTATTTATGTTACACCAATTGAAGAATTTTTTGATAAACACAACACAAAGCGAGACAGGACACGGGGGAAGGGACAAAATGCTTCATAATTTAAAAAAGAAATGTAACATTCCAAGACTGGCAGTTGAAGTATACGCAGAATTGTGTAAGACTTGTAACTTGAAAAAAGGACAGAAGCATGCTGGTTTGGTTGTAAAACCGATAACATCAAGAGATTTCAATCAAAGAGGACAACTTGACTTAATTGACTTGCTGCTCAGATGGTAAATATAAATGGCTATTAAACTACCAAGACCATTCAAGAAAATTTTTATATTTGAGACCATTACAAACAAAGAGGGCTGCGGAAGTAGCCAACGAATTACTGAAAATTTTTCTCGAGCAAGGTGTACCAGTGATTCTGCAGAGTGATAATGGACGGGAGTTTACAGCCGAAGTAATAAAAGAATTGGTTTTGTTAAGGCCAGAATGCAGAAGCGTACATGGACGTCCCAGGCACCCTCAAAGCCAAGGGTTCGTTGAAAAGGCAAACCAATATGTTGAACAATGTTAAGAATGTGGATGGAAGACAATAAAACTTCTCGTTGGTCGATCGGGTGTTACTTTGTGCAATGGTTAAATAAATGGATTTAACAATGATAACATAAGGCGCTACGGTCAAGAACAATAACTGATCTTTTACACCCCGCTATTTCCAGTAATGTTCAAACAAATACGATATGATGGGCACGTGCAGGGATGGGAAGGTCTACACACCACGCATTTTTACTACTCTGTTATTTTTTCGCCTCGTTCGATCGATTAGGAACTAAAAAGATGTAGTAACAAGAAAGGCGTTTCGAGTAATCATATCATCGTATCATTGGTAGATCACCTTACAAAAGTCTATATGGTGCAGATCCGAAAATAGGTTTACACTCTATAAATCTGCCATCAGATCTTATTGATAAAATACAGACCGAAGAGGAGTTAGAAAGCGTAAACATAAACGAAGGTGAGAGTAGCAGAGAATGTTTATCACATGATGGCAGTGTTGCAGTACCGGCAGAAAGTCCTGACAATTCTAAAGTTGAGAACCCTCATCAAGAAGAAAATTCAGGTTGCCGATTCTCAAATTGAGACGTACGTAGGAGAAACCATTGAGGTATTTCTACGGTGACAGAGCACATTACGGCAGATGGTTTAGGCACTAGTGAAGACTGTATCACGAGTCTCGGTGGCATAATATATTTCTGTGTTTGCGGCAACGAAAGTACAGGCGCTCACGCTTGTTCAAAGTGCAATAAATAGTACACGTAATTTGTGGTTACTTCTGAAAACGATGAAGGGTTTGGAAGCCAAGTTATTTGCAGACTCTGCATCAATGAGGAAAATATTAGAATGAATCGGAGGAAATCCTATGAAGGACAAGCCAAAGCCCCAGAAGTAATGAGAAAAAAAGCAAAACCATCTTTGGCGACATAGAAAGAGGTAAATTTGTAACTATACCTATTGCAAAATTTGACAGAGGACCATTAGATAAAAAAAATGTGGAAGGAATTATAATTGAAAAGAAAAATGATGTTTACCGCATTGGCACCAAAAGTGGTATTTTAAAAAACTGGCTGACTAGGAGTGACATAACACCTGTTTCGTCGATTAGTTTTACTTATGATGATATTCCCCAAGATTGCTTTATTTCCTTAAGAGAGGCCTGCGCCAAGCAGTCTATGTTTTCGGGTCAAGGATTTTCAAAATGCCAGTGTAGGCCTTCAAAAACCCAGTGCCATACTAAACGATGTGCCTGTTTCAAGACTGGACATTTGTGCAACATTAGGTGCCATTCCAGCAATACCTGCCAAAATAAATTTTCCAATTGACAGCTTCTTTTGTCCAAAAATACAATCTCCCTGGTTTACTTGTGTTTATTTTATTGTTTATTTCGTTTTAAGAGAAGATGTCTATTTTAAATTTCTACGTTTGTATTGCAACTTAATAGGGATAAAAATACAAATCCCCTGGTTTACTTGTGTTAATTTTATTGTTTATTTCGTTTTAAGAGAAGAAGTCTATTCGCCTACGACATTTGTCTTATTGTGAATCTTTTTGCCTAAAAACCAGCTGGCAGATACCATTTGCCTAAGAAAATAGCTTTTGAGCAGAAATAAATGATATGGAGCTATTTGCCAAGGCAGATATCATTTGCCTAGGCAAAAGCTATTTGCCGAAAATGACTATACAGATAGTTGCATCGCAAGTGCCGTCAAACGCTCGCTCCGATTGAGGTGTTACTTCGTTGAGCAGGTCTTAGCGTTGTAGTATGTATGTAGTACGTGCATAGCTGCGCCGGTGGTATGAATTATACGTAATGTAGGTAGACTCATATGATAAAATTTTCTTTAACGTGCACAATGTGCCCTCATAAAAACTAAATATGTAGTTATAACAAGAATAGCAAACTTGTGCACAGAATATGTATTGTAAGAAGATGTTTATGACGAATGAAAAATGTAAAATATTAAAGCAATGTGGAGAATAGTAATACTATTTATTATCACAACAATTCACAGTAAAATAGTGAAATTTAAATTCTGTAATTAGTAGCTAAATAAAAAATGAATATTCTCATATTTGCAGGAATAAACGTTAAAAAAATATGCATATGTTACAACAGAAGGAATCTATTATTAGTCATAAATTATTATTTTATAAGTTAATATAAAAGCGACCACTTTTCTAATGCATTAAATGCTCGAAACGTCTTCCGGTCGCCTCAAAGCAATATGCTAAACCATCGTAGAAGCCTCGTTGCGCATTCTGTAAAATTGCTGGGGGAATGTCATCAAAAGTGATAATAATTTTTTATTGCAATTCTGCCAAATTGTTTGGTCTATCGTTTTCAAATGTATAGATCTTAGTTTTCATGTATCCCCATAAGAAAAAGTCATTAGGGGAGAGATCTGGTGATCTAGGTGGCCAGCGAATAGTTCCCCAGGTACTTAGAACACGGTTTGGAAATACATTATGAAGATATTCCCGTACAACTCTACTATTATGAGCGGGACACCCATCCTGTTGAAACCATATGTTATCCAAGTTGAGCGCCAATTCGTGGAGGCGTGGGATAATTCGATTGTGGAGCCAGTTAAGATACTTCTCGCCTGTTAAATTGCCATCTATAAAAAATGGTCCAATTTTATGCTCTCCAAGTAATCCCGCCCAAACGTTTAATTTTTGGGGATACTGAGTTCTAGCATTGTATGTTAGGTGCGGGTTTTCTCTTGCCCAGAGTCGAGGTACAGCGGGATTATGTCTTCCGTGCAACGGGAAAGTACTTTCATCCGTAAATAATATATTTGCAATAAAATTTGCGTTTTGATTGCAAATATGCATTATATTTTCGCAAAATTCCATTCTCTGTTCTTCATCTTCGGGAAATATTTCATTTGTTTTCTGTAATCTATAGGCATGGTATTTATTTTTCTTTAAAACACGGCATACTGTGCTTTTAGAAATATCCAGCTGCTCACTAATACCCAATGAAGATATTTTCGGGTTCTGTTCGACACTGGCACAAATTAAAAGATTTCTTTCGTCTTGGCGAACAAATGGCTGCCTATTACGTTTGTGCTTGTTCGGCATAATACAGCCCAATCTTTCAAAATTTATTATTCGCTGAATTGTTTTTAGAGCGGGTCGTGATTGATAATTCTCATAAAAGCGCTCTATTATTTGCCTTAAGGGTATTTCCTGATGATACCACTTAATAATTTGTTTTCTTTGAACTAAATTATAAACATCCATTATTTTTATAACATATAAATACCAAACTAACAAACTAAATAAATACTTATGTATGTATCTTACACTAAACTCTGCAGAAAACCTAATAGAAACGACGACAAAACACTAACTAAACGAATATGTTTAGCAAAAATGCTTGAAGAATGAGACAATTAACAGATTAGGATATAATAAGAAAATGCAAATGAAAAGAATATTGTTTCAACAAGAATAATAAAAAAATGAAAATGTAATAAAATATCGCAAAGCGCTAGAACATATGAGACAACTACCTTCTACAATGACTAACTGGAGACTGCAAATATCCAAATATTCATACGTATTCTCTGCAACATGTATCGGCGCCGGCGCGGCATATGGACTTAACTAAGACATACCGTTCAACTATCGATATAATATTTTGACGGCACTTGCGATGCAACGATCTGTATATTACTATTATGCCCGCGACATATATAAATACATAATCAACACAAACTATTCTAATTTGGCTTGAAATTTATGGCAATAATCAAACAACTGTCGACCACGATACAAAATTAGTTCAGAACGATAGCGATGCCCTCGTACCGAATCCGTATATCGGAATCCAGTGGCAGGTATGATAAGAATTTCTTTACTTGTAGAAGGCAATCCTAATATTAATACCTTGCAAATTGCATCCTTTTCGTTTATGAAATTTCATGCATCACATATTTTGACTGCAGCTGTATATAACCGATGAAATAATTTCGGAGTGCAAAGTTACTATGAATGATAGAGAGTTCCTATATTTAAAGGCATTCGTGAAATACTTCGCCTCATCCTGACGTGAACCTTTCAATTGAACGTCGTCCGTCCGCTTAGCTGTCTGACAAATTGCAACCGCAAACATTCAACCCACGCTTTTACGTCAGATCGCGTCAATATTTGCTTCTGTTGAACGTATTGCCGCCGATGGATACTCATGTTTTCGAAACTCGAAACGCCTTTCTTGTTACTACATCTTTTTAGTTCCTAATCGATCGAACGAGGCGGAAAAATAACAGAGTAGTAAAAATGCGTGGTGTGTGTAGACCTTCCCATCCCTACACGTGCCCATCATATCGTATTTGTTTGAACATTACTGAAAATAGCGGGGCGTAAAAGATCAGTTATTGTTCTTGACCGTAGCGCCTTATGTTATCATTGTTAAATTCATTTATTTCGACCATATGAACAAGTTATAGTGAACTGTAATCGCACAGTCTACAATTACGACGAAGTGCTTCATTCAATACGCGCCTATAATGTTGGAGAAATTCGATAAAAAACTAATAAAATTTTGTTGTAAAAAGAGGGGGAGAGAGCATACTTGACAAAAAGTAAAGCCTCGTAAACATTGGCTAGTCATGACGTAATGATTTGACTATTATACATGATATTTTCTTCTTGAATATACAGGGTTATTTTTTAAAAAAAAAGATAGACCTAGGGTTCTTGAAGCAAAGTTTTAGGAATTAGTCCAAATAGAAGAATGTGTGGAAAAAATAAACGCGTTGTTACCTGATTGGCCGCTATTTCAGAGAAACATATTTTCTTAAATGGTAACACTGTATTTTTTAAATTTGTGGCGCCATCTATTTGACTATTTCTCAAGTAACATTGAAATTGACAGTTAATTGTAATCTACCCAAAAAGCTATGAATTCACTATAAATAAAAGAATAAATACGTCATAAGCAAGAATATAATAACTTAAACTAAATTTAAATGTGAGTAATAGTTACGTACAAGAAATGCTTAAATTAATTAGGTAATCTATTTTAGGTTAGGTATGATACTAGTCACTTTAATCAATAATATTTTTTATCGCCAACCATCAGTAAAGCGATGCGTTACCATAGGGTTTTACGGAAGTAAACAAGCACTTTATCGTACTGTACAATAAAGTACTTTACCTGCCGCTAATATCTGTCAACGTAGCCATGACTGATGACTTTAAATATAAATCGTTTGTCACTGTCATAAGTTATTATATCTTTATTTTTAAAATTAACAATTTTCACGGTTGGCTATAAAGTATTGTATATACCACGTCAGTAAAGTACGCTTATCGAACTCGTCTTTTTCACGCCGCGCTCGCTTCACTCGCTTGTGCAGTATCACTTTACTGACTTTGTACATAAATAACTATTAATTTATGCTCGTACAAAAAATATTGGATAAACCACTTGCATGAAGACATCTTCCACACATTCGCGCAATTAAAAGTGCGCTCATGCGAGAAAATAGTCTTCCCGCACTTGTGCCATGGATAATTTTACGCTAGAGTGTTCAGTTTCACTTCTTAGCGATTTAGGTTTGTCGGAATATTTATCGCTTATTTAATGTACTTTGCGCCATCTTCATGTTAGAAAATGAATAACTAGTTACATCTTCTAAATTTTAGGCATTTATTAGTAGATTTACGTTTTTCGTAATTAGTGGGTGAACGTTAATGTTAATATGTTTCGTATTAAATTAATAACTGCTAATCTCGTTAATTTTCGACGTGTTAAGTAAGACTTCCATTTGGGTACCCAATATATCACGTTTAATTGCCGGGGAGAGGACAATTTTTGTCGAGATATATTTGGATTGTTATTGTCCGACATTTAAGATTGAAAGGATTTGATATTGCCGCTGTATTAGATGCACCAGGTAACGTGTCGTTAATAGCATCGATCGTATTTCTTTGAGTAATTATAATAATTCATAAATTGAGATGATAATTTATACCGTAACTTAAAAAAAAAAGTTGTTTTGAGGAAATTGTACACTTTGTCAGCTTTGAGTGTATTGATATTTGGTTTTGTGATCGATTACTCCTTTTTTTTTTAACGTGTATTAACTATCAGCCTGAATAGTTTAGTTAGTATTTACGAAATATTTTTAGGTTTAAATAGTCTTTTCAACTGAATTACTTTGTCATAGAAGCATGCAAAATACCAGTATTCTGGTTGTAAGAGCTTTCAACGTCACTATACATCAATTATTGTCACACTCGCTGAATGTTCGATTAGTTTAAGCGATATTAAATATATTTAGTTCTTTACATATTATTGTATTTTACACGTTAAAATTATTCAGATTTTATAGTATACTAATTTAGATATTCTTATATCATGTTGAATGTTTACCCCGTGTTTGTTTTTTTTTAAATATAGCCAGGTGGTGCTCGCAAAACTAGCCAAATTTTTGTTATATTTCCGCTGATAAACATTGTTAATTGTTTTGCAAACCCAGTGGTCTGATTGGTTATTTTACTCGACTTATTCCTAATTTCCTCACGACTGGAAAGATATATAATATTTGCTCCAACTGACGTGGTGTCATATGACCATCGTATTTTTTTTATTTTCTCGACCCATACCCGTCTCCGCAAAATGCATAGCGGCATTCGAACCTTCTGTATTATTGAGCCGATGTGACTCAAAACTATCCAGGTAAGACATTGGGATTATAGACCAAGATAAAATATTATAAAGCGAGTTCTTGACACATTAGCTCGTGTTTGAATAGATGATGAACCATTCCTTATTGCTATGAACATAATTGTCGCTGTTATATGTTTTCAGTGTTCGTCAGAATGGTATTGAGAAAACCTAAGTACTATTCATTTGTATGCTGCAAGTTAATAACGTCTTGGGTGAAAGGCGGTATATGGATTACCATAAAGCATATATTTTTTTAATAAACTATTATCTCTAATACCTTTAGGTGTCTAATTGTTGACTAGTGTTTCTTTCTTCTATAGAAGAAATAGTCTTATGATGTCTTCACAGAAACAAAATAGGAAAAAATCAAAAGGACAAGCTGTTTTTTTTTATTAAAACTCATATTTACCATTACAACTTCTTGGTTCTCTATATAAAAATATACAAAAAACATGTAAATACTTATATACTTATTTATACATATTCTATAACATCATATAAAAATTCTCTTTACAAAGCAACTTATTTACATGGACGTCATTGTCTGTTATGTTATTGCCTATACATTGTCGTATTTGTCATTTATTTATGGATATGGAAATTTCTCAATAATTGAAAGAACGCCCAGAAATATTAACACCCTGTTTTGTACATCAATATCACAAGTATTGTTATCTGGTAGTTAAATAATTGGAGGATTATTGGTAAATAACCGCTGAGGTTTGACTTGAAAAATATTTATATTCCTAAATCACAGATGTACGTGTAATTGTGTTGACAGTCTACTTAGTTTGATTTGATTTTTTTTATTAAAGCACGTAGGTATATATTCAGAATTTTGAATTAACACTGTTGTGGTTTTGTTCGAATCTTCGAATATATGTAAATAAATTTTAATTCTGTATATTTAAACAATCCAATTAACCTGATAATATGTTAAAAAGTTTTTTTGAATTACTAGTCATATTTCAGACATATGTATTTATTTATATTACCATTTGCACCGCAATATTTAAAGAGAGATTGTTACTGAAAATGCTATGTTGTACCGAGTTTTAAACTACGTTTGGGGATTCTTAAACATTACTAAGTAAATCCCTCAAATGTATAAATGGTCAGTTAAATATTTAATTTGATATATATCAATTGATTTCAAATCATTACAGAGAAATTGATAATATTGAGTATTTAACAAGTAAGAAGGTACTAGATAGTTTAAAATTTTTCAAAATAGTATGAAAAGATATTTAGAGATGATTTAAATATAATTCATATTATGGATTTTGTTTTATTCCCAAAAGTTTCAGGTACATGAAATATCCTGATGATAATAATATAATAATTCAATTATAGTCTTTACACTATCTTTTCACTAATGTTCGTACTCTTTCAGGTTATGTTTGTGAATACGAACGTTGTGAGGTTAACTATGTACTGTCTGTCAAATTTTTCTTTACCAGTTTTAATTTGAAATGTATGCGCATAAATCATATCGGTACTCCCTATACAAATGGCATGAATTAGTGAGAAAGACATACGAACTTTGAGAAGCATTTCAATTTATTTGCAAACTGTCAAAAGGAAATAACATGACATAACCTTAATAAAATATTGTTGATCGTAAGGTACTAACAGACTGAATTTAAAACTGGTAATATGCATCTCTATAAATAAATCACTGCTGGACCGAATTGACTAATTTTTCTTTTAAAATGTTCGTAATAGTTCGCATATGGTTTTTAGGGAGAGAAAAATTGCCCGGAAAATTTGAAAATTCTGGAAAAACTGAAAGTGTTTTTTCTATAGGATTTTTCTATAGGAAAGCAAAATTCGGACAAACTACAAAAATATATATAATCCTTTTGCATCTGTTTGTGATCGTGTAACTTGAAGGACTTGACCGATTGAGGTTATATTCACAAATATACGATATTTGTTTTGTCGAGATGATGGTTCGCAGCTATGCTAGGATCCGATAGGTGGCAGTAATTAATAAATACTATATTTATGGACCAAAATGATTCATATTCACATAATATTATGGTTTAGTGACAAAAAAGAAACGCACAAAGTCCGCACCTGGTAGATGGCGCTGTCGTTGAGTTGATGCTACATCTTATATTTATGGGCTAAGAGAACTTATATTTTCAATATATGTTGGTTTGATGCAATGAAAAAAAATCACAGAATCTGGACACGATAGGTGGCGCTGAGAGTTATTAATAAATTTTATATTTGTAAATCGAAATGATTTATATGTACACAATATGTTTGCGTGGTCAACAATATTGTTATGGTATATGCTGCCGTCTGATAGATGGCTCTATTTTTTTCAAAAATTGAATTTTGACATGAATATATATCATTTCTCTTTAGATTTCGACATACAAGTACGGCGCAGCCATTTTTCAGTCGCTTTGCTGTCCTCTAATATCGCCAATGACTTTTTTGTCCAGACTTTCTTATACAGGGACTATAACCAAATCAAATTCATCGCACCACCTACGGGAAAGGGCAGAACAACGTCTGCCGGGCCAGCTGGTTTACAATAAATTAGAAAAAAAGGTGACATGTCAAATATGCACTCAAATATTCGAACGTTATTGGATTAGGTTAGTGTTTTCGCATATTAGTCAAGTGTAGCATACTACGACTATTATATCTTTTATCTCGTTTTACCTATTATACAATATGCAGGTCTCATTTCAAATCTTAATTCATACGCTAAATAGACAAATGTTTTTAATTTGTATATGCTGTTATCTTTCTCTCTTATATTGAATTTATATGACATAGGTTGAACGACGTTCGTATATTGTAGTTACATAAATTAACGACACAATGTTAAAGAAAAATTGACCATACAGTAGATATCAACATATGAATTCCATAAGTATACCTGATTAACGAATAGATACTTAACTAAGCTGTAAAATCACGCGGTGTAACTTCACGAGATTTTGCTTACTAGTTAAACTCTAGTTAATAAATCTCGGATTAAATTACTAACGGTGCAAACGGCTATAATTGTATACACAGTCAAAAAATACATATCATATCTTTAAACCAAATTATACAAGATTACTTCGTTCATCTTGAACCATTAATTTAAAGAATGATAATACATAATTAAATAGACAGCATTTTTAAAATGCTTTAGCATAGAGTTTTTCGAATATGCATTTGCATTTGAGAAATATTGTTTTCCCACTATAAACTTTGAACATGTTGACAAATTTCTATAATCTGGTAAAATTACGTAGAGGCGTCTTAAATTATGTGAAGGCCCTTGGCACTTTGGGATATATGGGGGTTCCTTTGAGAGAAATGTATTGTCAATATTAACAGAAACGCAAGGGGTATGGGGTTTAGTTGACTACGTTGCCTTAGGCTCTAGCCCTGCTTGCTATGCGTACCTAAAGGTAAGCCTGGGTAAACGCGCAATTAGAAACCTCCCAATAATACCCCCAAAAGAAATACAATATTGAAAGGTTAAATAACTTCATGTAGAATTGTACTGTACATACTTAAGAGTTAATTTATCTGGAAATTAGGAATAAAATCGAGTGAATAAGTTACCTACATTTAAGTTTTCCAATATCAAAAATAAAGTTAGAATCCTACTCAAGAACTAGAAAACTGAACCAAGAGAATGAGCCATCGAAAAGAATGCTTAAATATGGAAGGACATAGGTCATTTGGAAGACGGCACAGAAGATGGAAGGAATATGGGAGAATGCTATAAAATCGTCTAAAAATTCAGTATTGAAAAACAATGCAAACCATAGGCAACGGGTTGTCTGATCGTAGGCCACAAAGAGACTTTTGTGTTGAAAAATACATTTTCGTTAATTTCCTTCACTGATTATAATTATTGCCCCAAAAAATAAACACAATACTCAATTAAATTTTTTAAATGTTCTCACTTAAAGGAAAGCCTTCAGTAAGGAATATCTGTATGATTTTTAAATATTCCAATGCAATCTTTTGAGGACATTTGCTAAAACTCTCTTTTCACTATGAAAAGTTGCATTAAAGCAATGCTAGTAATACGTAATCTATTACACCTAAACTATCTTAATTTTTATAGAAATTATCCACAAAATTGAGCAATAAAACATAGTATCACACAATATCTAGAGCACAAAAATCACGTTTGGAATTGTTCAGTCCCTGTCCTAATTCAATTTGCTCCTGGATTTGTTCCAATTCTTTAAGTCCACTGACCGTTATTTCATATTTATGCGTAACTAGTGATCTGTAAAAGTGCGCAGCGAACGCCAAAAATATGAATAATACCGGTACCAAGATAACAGTAGCTGACCAAGCTGCAAGCGCGGAAAACTTCATCCAGCATAATATCCCTATTTCCATTAGAAACAACAGCAGACCCAATAATGTCGAGAAAGCCCACGCAGTTTCGATGTACCAGTGCAGCCTTTCGTGAGGCGACTCGTCGACTAAATGTATCGAATCTAAAGTGCACAATGTGTCCAGATTTGGCAGGATGCACGTGCTTATCATTAAAGCCAACATGTGAACCGCAACCAGGAGGGTAGTTACAACAACGAACACTACCATTATGGGTGATTCTAGTGTCTGGTCATTTGTCAACTGCAACTCCACCATGGCGACCATAGCAAACCCGGACAGTAAAGCTGACGTCTTGCCGGATGCCTTTAATTTTGCTCGACTGAGATGGAGCTTCCGCCACGATAAATAGCGTCGAGCATTGATATCTGGTAGTATGTCAGACATTCTGATTCTTTAAAAGATAAACGTAAAAAATAAAACACAGATAAAATTATTAAGTGACATACAATACCTGTTATATTATTGTGTTATTGGTGCAATAACATTGCTTTGGTGTGTGCTTCTTGGGTATCTTTCCAAACATACAATTTATGCATCAAAGCTTACATTTTAGTAGGAAGGTCTATTCTTATTCATCTTCATAACTCAAATTGTATTAACTAGAATAAAAAATACGGAATTAGTTAACATATTTATTAAAAAATATACATTTATTGATGAAAATACCGAATCGTAAAGTAAAATGTCTTATGTTAATGTACAGGATTAGATACATCTTACATAGACAAAACTTTTAGTTCTGAAATTACTTTACACCGTTTTGTATAACATTATGTTGTGTTCCTATGCTTATTTCAGTTCTTAACCGTAATATTTCGTATCGGCAAACGTCTCTGGGTATATTAATACTTACAGAGATTTGAAGAACTGTAAACGTTTTTACTTTGTTATTATATACAAATATCCAAGTTTTGAAGTCCTCTGATGATTTGCCAAATGTGTCTGCATGTGTGCCTCTTTCAACCTTGTAATGATACAGCCTATTTTATAAATTAATATTATAAGTTTATGATATTAAATATATTGGAAATCAATGAATATATATTAATATAAGTTTAATTCCCATGTAGTCGTGTGTATGTAAACAAGTTTTGTTATGTATAAGTATTGTGGCGTCGAAAGTTTATGTTAGTAAGATAATCGCTACGATATCTATAACTTTTCACGGCGTAAGTAAATTGGTGTGTGAAATGCTGGCGGGAGTGCCCGGACAATTTAGAAAGCGGGAAATCCCAGGCGTCCAACTATAAGAAGGAAAATGCGTGTTGCAATGTATGAGTCGGCAGCTAGACTTCAAGTAAGAGTCGAAAAAAAGACTTCAAGCAGGAGTCCGCAAAATAGACTCCAGGTAGTGAGTCGACAACGGCCAGTAGTCGTTGACAAGTGAACTATTGTCTTGGTCGTTGAAGTCGCGCCTTAAGCATCGAAGAATAACAAAATTCAACGTGACACATCAAGGATAAGAAGATGCCCATCTAACAAAAAAGAAGAAAGAAGCCTTAAAATAAGGTATTTTAAAAATTATTGTATATAATGTGTCAAGAAAATAAAGAATTAAATATTATAAATCAGTTTCAAATAGAAACGAAATAAAAGAAAAATATATTTATCTAGATAATAAATATATTCAATAAACAGCGTCTCAACGTGTAATCGCATAATGTAATTTGATATATTTTTAGCGTCGTATGTTAAACGCGTCTAGCCTGAGTTGTAGTTTCACGCATATGCTGCATGACAAGGAAAGTGCAACACCAAGAATGGTTGCGAATTTTTTGACCAAATTTGGTAGAAACGTATAACTAGTCAAAAGCAATAATTGATTAAAATTTTGTTGCGATAGATCAAGTGGTCATGACACATCTGACACTTCATTCAGTTTTCGCTGACATTAATGTGTGGTGTATTAATTGTTTGTTTGAAATTAATTTCAACGGTTTTGCCTTATTATACCTTTGTTTAATGTGTTTAAAGAGTTTTATTATGCCTAGAGTGCGGCAACGTGGAAATTATCGCCAATTAAGCGAATTCGACAGAGGTCGAATTGTTGGTTTGCGAGAAGATGGTTTTTCATACAGGGAAATTGCAAATCGCCTTAACCGGAACCAATCCACCATTATGCGCTGTTATCAATCATGGACTAGGGAAGATCAGGAAAGACGCCAAAGAGGAACCGGAGGCCGAAGAAGAACTAATGAGATACAGGACCGCTGCCTTCGCTTAATGGCACTAAGAGACAGGTTTTCCAGTACCAGATCAATTGCTGACGTGTGGTTAGGTAATATTGGTCGTCCTGTAACCCTTCGAACCGTTTATCGTCGAATTAGGGGTTTCGGCTTACAATCTTATCGTCCACATCTTGTGTTACCACTTACGGCTCAACACCGACAGCAACGTTTGGAGTGGTGTAGATTGCGACTGCACTGGAACGTGGAGTGGCACAGGGTGGTATTCAGTGATGAATCTCGATTTTGTCTAGGGATGCATGATGGCCGTATGAGGGTCAGACGAAGACGTGGGGAACGTCGTGATATTCAGTTTTCCGTTGAAAGGCATGTGCATCGAGCAGTGGGTGTTATGGTATGGGGTGCTATAGCATATGGGAGTAGGTCTCAATTGGTGTTCATCCAAACCACCATGAACGCCCAGCGTTACATTGATGAGGTGGTAGAACCCCATATTCTACCATATCTTCAAACGCTCGAAGACCCACTTTTCCAGCAGGATAATGCCCCTCCCCACGTAGCGAGAATTTTTATAAATCGCTTGGAAGAGGCTCATGTCAATATCTTGCCATGGCCACCCAAATCCCCCGACCTCTCGCCAATAGAACATGTGTGGGACATTATGGGACGAAAACTTATGAATTTAGCCAATCCCCCGCAGACACTAATAGCTCTCCGGCATGAATTACAGGTTGCTTGGGACACCATACCCCAAGAGGATATCGACCACCTAGTCGAATCAATGCCACGAAGAGTGAAGGAGTGTGACACTAATAGGGGCGGCTCAACACATTATTAATAAAAATTATGTTAAATTGTGTTAGTCTTTTGTTTTTTTTCTTTGAAATTTTAATCAATTATTGCCTTTGACTAGTTATACGTTTCTACCAAGTTTGGTCAAAAAATCCGCACCCCTTCTTGGTGTTGCAGTTTCCATGTCATACAGTATATGTTGTTATCTCTTTATTATAATGAATAATATATGTAAATTTTCTTAAATGTAACAATTGAAAAAGTATATTTTACCTGTTTGTTAATGTGTTTGGTTGCTTTTTGTTAAGAGCAGTTTATTCTATTAGATTTTACTTTGTTTGTAATAACCTATAAAATGATTGATTTCGAATATAATTATTTTCTAAACTTGTACAATTGTATTTTATTATATTAACACCCAATAAGGCTCTAAGGAAACTGTTAAGTTATCATCTCTTTTAACCTGAATCGCCCGGAGATTACGAACTGATTTTAGTCGGCAAACAAAACAATTTATTTTATTTTATTCTATAACTCTGTTATTAACCTAAATTTCAAGTAACAGTTCCTTTTTCAATATGGTGTTCAACTTTGGGGCATTCATTCTAAGGATGTTCCTTTACATTATGGCTCCTCAACGTGGGACCATTTTTACATTACATTAATAATAAATAAGTTGAGTGGTTCCTTTTCAACCCGTGTCGCCACGATAACGGCTATACAGCTTCAAATATCAATTTCAAACTTTATATTTAAGAGTATAACCTTCCTCCAGTGAAGTAACACTACGTCATGATAAAACCAAATTCCAACTTACCAATATTTATTCAACTACAAAGTTTAATCAAACTAAATCACGATACAAATAAAACTTTTTTTACCACTTTATTTTTTACCCTCTCCTTGACTAGTTTCATCTCTGGTGAGCCACTGTGTTTAGTTACTTCCAAATGACTCACCAGAGTTGAAATTAGTCATGGACAGTGCAAAAATAAAAGTGGTAAAAAAACATAGTAAAAAAGTGTTTATTTAGATATAGTTAACATGGATTACCACAAAGTAACTCATTTCTAAAGAATACAAATGTTTGGAGAAATACCTGATTTGATATCCTGTTAATCATTTTCACTTGTATGGTTCTCTTTTCTTTTATATTTGTGAGGACTACATCTTAACATTTTAAAACACATGCTTACTCTCTCACATTACAGGGTGTAACTGCCTTTCATGGAATATATATGGATTTGGTGCTGGTCAGGGTTGATAATTCAGAGAAATCACATAGTCTATAAATTAAACTATGGTCCGTTCAGAATATAAATGTATTAAATGTACCACCCCACTCAGTCAAATGTCAAATTTTCATTGAAGCAATTACAATCTTCTGTGTTTTACCATATCTCAAAGCAATATCTTGTTGAACATGGTTATATTCAAAATATTTATTAATGACGAAGTAATCCTGAGGTTGTTTCGTCTTCTATACCATATCAGTTAGAACTGAGGTGCACCAAGATGACCTACATCTACATTTACACAGATGCTGTCTGGTCTCAAAAACGATTTGATTCCGTAAGATCCAAATTATATGGTGATTGTCGGCATATTCTTGAACACATATTTTTACTGAATATTTTCTTGATAATTTCGGTAGTCGAAGCGTGTCTTTTACAAATTCAGAATAACTTATAACCTCAATTATCACGATGACAATGATATGGAAAATAATGAACATGAAAAATAAATATGGTAGGGAACGCCAGTGATAAATTTCAAATAGAAATGATAAAAATTTAGTTATTTTTCTAAAACGCTAACTTCACATTAAAAAATGGAAGTAGATATTGAAGTCAAGTCGGCGGAAAATGGAATACCGTCATGTCAATCAGTTTCGATCGCATGTTATAAAGATGTAAGCTACTTTTACACTGTTATACCGTATGTGTCAATTTTCATTAGCTATAGGGATTCAGTGTTTACATGCGATTTATACGTATACAAATAATACGTGGCAACGTGTCCGTCACCAATCCCGGCAACAATCGACATACAAAGATTTTGTCCGATGTCCCCACCAGATTTTACATTCAATATTTAGCTGCGAACACGTTGCGATCTAGTCTGCAAAAGCCGTCTTATTACTGGAACAGGAAACATCAAATGGCCGCCGCGATCTCCCGATCTAGTAATATATTATTATTTTCAGAATCCTTTTTTATTTACCTTATTTATATTTTATTAGAATTACGCTTTTGTTTGTGTCATGCAGCGTGAACGCAGCTTAATAATTCTCTGCATTTACTGAAAGGAAAAAAAAATAAATGCTTGCAACTCGTAAATATTATTTCTAAACGCATTACAAACATCCAAGCCGGTGGTCGAATAGGTACTGCTAACTCTAACTTGAGCTTGTATCGGTCGCGCTGGTATTGGAGAGGAAAGTAGGGATGCCATGTTGTCACGTATTGCATGAATTAATCGCCTATGGCTAACAAAAATTGACACATGCTGTATATACTTATGGTAATGGGTATAATCGAGTGGAGTGTAATTTCAAACGCGATCAATTATGGAATACATGTGTTCAGGACGATAAATAATATTGTAGAAGAAAGACAATTGTTTTATACCTTTATGTACAATACGTTAATTTCAAATATTTTTAACTCACACTGTATATGTATATGTATTCTAAAACTACAAGTTTAGTCAGAAAAAAACCAGATTTCTCTTCTATTGTGAAGAAATGTATGTAAATATCTAATTTATTGCCAATCATTATAAATATACAATAGTTGGGGTCTCTTTCGACGTGACCGCCATAAAATAATTAGAGCCATATAACCATTATTTTATTACTTGGTATTTACGTTTCACTTGAATATTATATTGTAATTTCCAACCCCATGAGTTTAGTCATTTTTCTTGGTAAATAATTTCCCCTCCTATTCATGAAAGGAAAGTATTATAACTGGGAGAAGGGAAGAATCTTTGATAAAATAACGATAAAATATATTAAATTCTAAACAAACGTCCACACGAAGCAGTTGTGTTAGGCTTCAACAATTTACATGTTAAGTGTTAGATAAATTAAAGATAGTTACATATTATCAGTGTTTTATTTAACATTTAAACAATAAGAATTTATATTCCTTCAAAAAAAGGAGGAATCAACAACATGTCTTTACTAAAACTGTTTGGCAGTGGCGGTTGGTGAGTACGTTTTGGTGGGGCACGTACATAGACAAGACTGATTCGTTTATTATCGGTGATATGCTCGGCATATGGGAGTATATCACCGAAAATAAACGAATCAGACTTGTCTATGTATGTATGTGCCCTACCAAAACGTACTCACCACCAGCTGCCACTGCTGTTTGGAATCTAAAAGTAGTAATTGATAGGAGCACTGAAGACAAGAATCAAGAATTAAATGAGTAGTAATAAAAAAAAAACTATTTTCTGTGACAAAAATTACATAATTATAATTTTTCTTATAGCAGTTTGGAAAAAGAATACCGACGAAAAATATATTTTGCAAAAATGGTACTTTTGCGCATATTTGAATGCCTAGTATATTAAAATGTCCCATTTCCACTTGCAAATTGCAATATAAAGTGTATTTCCTGTGGAGTATTTTAAGCTAAAGAGTAAAAGTGTTACATCCGGTCCGAATTTTGGCATTTCATGTATACAAAAGCCAGCTCTAAATACTTTTGAACTCTTGATAAATATACATAGAATGCATAATTTACGACATATTTGCAAAAAATCTCTATTCGATAAGAGTAAAAGTGTTACTTCCGGTACGAATTTTGAAATTTTTTTTTTTATATAAAAGACATTGAAACACATTTTAAATACTTTTATACTCGTAATGTACCTGCCTATAAAGCAGGACATCGGCAGAAATCTCGAATAGATGATGAAAATTTTCAACCTCGAGAGTTTTGCAGATGTCCACGTTTTGAAGTCCCTTCATACCGAAAAAGTGATTTTTGCAAACATGTCTGTCTCTCTCTCTGTGTGTGTGTAACCACGAGCGCGGCCAAAAGGCTCTTGAGACCGGAAGTAGGTCTTTTTGTCTTATCAGAAAACGGTTTCTTGCAAATATCTCGCTTTGTATAAAAGAAATTTTAAAATTCGGACCGGAAGTACTCTTATCAAATAGTTTTTCTGCAACTATCTCGAAAATATTGATTTTTATGCAGATTTATTAAGAGCCCAAAAGTATTTAGTGGCATTTTCACGTAAAACACTACCGGGCAACATTTTTATAAAGAAGTCAAATTCTGTGAAATATGATATGAAAAAATAGCTTGAAGTTTCTAGTTTCTTATAACACAATCATATCTTTCACATTATTACAATAGTTGGTTTTATCATTTATGTTCTGAAAGTAACTCAACAGGTGACATGCAGATTTATTAAGAGCCCAAAAGTATTTAGTGGCATTTTCACGTAAAACACTACCGGGCAACATTTTTTTTAAGAAGTCAAATTCTCTGAAATATGATATGAAGAAATAGCTTGAAGTTTCTAGTTTCTTATAACACAATCATATCTTTCACATTATTACAATAGTTGGTTTTATCATTTATGTTCTGAAAGTAACTCAACAGGTGACATGCAGATTTATTAAGAGCCCAAAAGTATTTAGTGGCATTTTCACGTAAAACACTACCGGGCAACATTTTTTTTAAGAAGTCAAATTCTCTGAAATATGATATGAAGAAATAGCTTGAAGTTTCTAGTTTCTTATAACACAATCATATCTTTCACATTATTACAATAGTTGGTTTTATCATTTATGTTCTGAAAGTAACTCAACAGGTGACATTTAATTTAAATACTCTTTTTATTGTTTCACCACCAGATAAATACTAAACCGTTTTACATTTACAACTACAGAATTGTTTTTTTTAAGATCAATTATTTGTAAATGAAGTTCAAAGCAAAAACAAAAAAATATTTAGTTTTTATTGTCCCAAAAGACCTACTCATGATAAGACAATAAAATGTGTCCATGTGTTATCCCCATTAATATGTTTTCTCGGCACAGTCAAAAGCTTTGACCACAATGTTGTGATTTCTCGTTAATAACGTTAAAATAGCGTTACTTTTATGTAGTATACACCAGACCATCTTTCGATTATCATTGCCCATAATTTTTTATGGATAACACACGGCCATTTTTAGAGAACAAACAAAATACTGTTCAGTAGGCATTGGATCTTGTAAAATGACAGTTGTAGTGAATTGTGTCACATCATTGTAGCGTCTAAACAATTTGTTCTGCGGATTATAGTGTAAAAAAAATGTTGTTATAAGTTGTTGCGGATAGTTGAGCACAGTGAAAAAGTTTTTGTTTTTGAAATGGGACGAGATTGTAAAGACCACCAAAGAAGATATCGAGAAAAACGCAAACTTGCAGGATTTGCAGATGTAGACAATGAAAAGAATCGGAATAGAATGCAAGAGTACAGAAATAGAATCAAAAGCAATGTTACAATATATAAACAACATAAGTTAAAAGAATCTGAACGAAAAATAAATAAAAGACGAGGTGACGAACAAACCAAAAGCAGTACCATCACAGCTGTCGACTGGTCCATACAATTGTATGCAGATTCTGGGAAAAGCAGTACGAAAAGCTCGAACAAGTCTTCCAGCCTGTCCTTTTAAGCGTCGAGCAGCTATTATGGAATTAGCGCGTCAAGAAGGTCTGCCTTTTGTAGAAAAAGAAGCAGGACAAAGGAAGTCTGTTGTTACCAAAGGTGTTGAGACAGAAATTATGAAGTACTATTTACGTGATGATATTTCATGGCAGTCGCCAAACAAGAAAAACAGAATAATTTTGAAAATTATCAATGAAAACGCTGAGAGTGAAAAAAAGTACATACAAAAAAGGTTTCTTCGTATGTCTGTAAGAGAGGTATACAATCTGTTTGTGTCTGAATTTTCTGATTTAAGAATTGGTGCTACGAAAGTCTATTATTTAAAACCAAAAGATGTAGACGTTTATTCACATTTGCCGCATAACGTTTGTGTATGCAAGTATCATGAAAATATACAGCTACTGTTAGTATCTTTGATACCGTACATTGGTGTACCTATAACGCACAGAGACTTTTTATATCTTGTCTCGTTTGCCATCAAGACAATAAAATGAGTATGACTGGAAACTGCAGCCACTGCAAAAATAAAGTAAGCATATTAGATCCTCTTCTTAATGGGGTGATAAATGCAAATTCTGTAAATATGACTTCGAATCCATGGGAAGCAAATCCAAGGATGTCAAAGACAGTGAAAAGCTGAACTTTAGTTGCATGCTTTCAAGAACTTCAAACCCAATTACGACCTTATCTGATACATACATACATTAAACGTGAACAATCTAAATATTTTGAACAACTAAAACATCAAGTTAATGGAATTAACATTCTGTTGCAAGTGGATTTTGCAGAAAACTTATTAAATTACAAAATGAAGTACAGAGTGCCCACTGGAGTCATTACCAGTGCACAGTTTTTACGGGTTATGCCTGAATTAACCAGGGAGAATCAAAAAGTTTTGCAATAATATCTGACCCATTAGAATACGATAAAGTGAGTGTGTAGGCATTTTTGGGCTCCATTTTCCAACAACTTATAACAGCATCTCCCAACATCGAAAAAATTGAGATATTCTCAGATGGGGCAGCATCTCAAATCAAGCAGCGGTATACAATGTCCACTTTACAGTTATTTGAGGAGAAGTATAGAATTAAATTTGTCTGAAAGCTAAAGATGCGGCTCCAATAGCAGAAAAAGTTTGTCCAAATATTAACATCATTTATACAAGAAAAGAAGATACTGAAATCAATAAAGCTATGCTCGAAGAATTTTGAAAAGACGTTGTTCAAATTCAAAGGATCCATAGATTTCATCGTATTGATTGCATTGGAAACAATATGTATGAAGTGTATGAGGAATAAACAGCGGACAGCAGAAAAATCTTCATTTGAAATCCCAAGCAAAGCAGTACACTAGAAGAGGCAAGAAATGATAATTTCACTTTTTATTGTTCCAATATTCTGAAGTTAGTTACATTAAATAATTTATGAATTGTACGTGTCCGTGCGTTACATTTTTTGTCCGTGCGATATCCTATATTTCAAACGTTTAATTCATTTGTAGTAGTTTTTTATAACTAACCGGAGTATTTACAGTTTAGATAAATTAATTTTATGCTGTGTTTACATGGTCAAATAAATTCATGAAGTTTTCGACCTTGAATTTATTGGAGCATGTAAACGCTCAACTTGCCGTCAATTTTTTCTTGTTAAATAAATTCACGAATAAATTGTCGAATTAGAACCCGCTCTAATTTTTCGTCAATTTTCTATGGAAATATAGTAAGATTTTAGTTTAAAATACATGCCAACTTTCCCATTGTGAACCTTCTGCTTCGTGAATATTTTTTTTTATTATAAAAGATTGATAAAGTTAGTAAAATCAGTCGTATTTAAAGAAATATTAATGTTCCAATAAATAATATGCAACTATTGCTATTCTATACAAACGTTGCAGAGGACCGACAAAAAATCGATTGTGAGAAGATATGCATTTGTATCCATCAGCAACTATAAGTCCATATTTTGCGTATATAATCGCGTATTATTAGCCCCTACAAATATCAGATTAACAAGTTCCGCGTAACCTCCAAATTGATAAATGAAAACAAAAACATTTAAAGGTTGCAAGAAAACAAATGTCACCATTTGATGGTTGGTACTAGTGGATATCGTCAATAAAATATTGGATGAATGTTTGCGTTTACACGGTCCAATAAATTGATGAATAAATTCATAAATTTCTTCGTGAATAAATTCGTCAATTTATTCATGAATTTATTTGACCGTGTAAATGCGGCATTAGATAACTATTTTAGATATGATGGTCGTATCAATTCTCAATTAGCAGAGTTTCAGACTTATCTGACAAGTGCAAAATTTTATTTCCAATATTTGTCCGTCGTTACCCAATTTTTTTTTTAATTTTCTTCTATTTTGTGAATGTATTTTGGAGAAAAAAGTATTTTTTGATAAGCAATACAAAATAATATTATTTAATGATAATAAAATCTTTACCCTGCATCCACTTTATCTGTAGCTGATTATTTATTAGAAGAATTCGCTTACGAATGTTCGTGCGTTATCCCTAAAAATGCCCCCAGACAATTTTTATATATAAAAAGTGTCAGAATTATGCTGAATTACTTTTTTTCCGTATCTTGATTAGTAAACGTGTTTAGCAATATTCTCAAAAAAGAACATGGCTGGTGGTAATACTACGTTTTGATATTAAACCCGTCAATTATAATTTTTTACATTGGTACTAGTCTCCCTACTCCCATGATTTAGGATTACTGTAGTATTCTCCAATTTACATTTTTTCTCAATACATTTAGTAGACACATTACATACTTTCAACTTGTCACACATAGTAGGGCATGCAACACGTATAAAAGATGTATTTATAATTGTTGTTCAGATTCAAGATACATTTTTCATTGCGAATGTCACTGATCGCATGTTACCTGATCTTAATGCTATAAAAGTAACATAAACATGATAACATTATTCACAACATGTACATTTTACAAACACCAATAACTGCAACAGTTATAAGAAATTTTACTGAAAGGGTATAAATTAGAATATGTATTTAGACCAGATTTCGTGTCTTTTTTCTATTTAATTATATTTATTCACATAATATTCTTATAGACGGTACTTAAAGGAAAATAATAGTTATGTTAAACTTCATTAGTATTCTACAGAACTAAAGAATAAAGGAGAAAAACTAAAGAATCTCATGATTTTATAAAAATATATAAGAAGGAATAAATAAAAGATTCTGCCAATAATTCAAAAGCAGCTCGTAAGATTATAAATATAAACTTAAACCAAAAAATACAGGTAATCCGCTCCATAGAAATAACACCTGATGATTTTAACATATTTTTTGATGCATAATGCTAGACATTTTGTAGAAAAACCCCAACAACTTTCATTGAATTTTTTGTTTTTATTAATATTCATAAGTAAAACATAGGTATTTAAAATCATTATGAATTCGAAACATTCCAGCACCGAAACTGTATATGGGATAGATAGCCAACGTTAAAACATGTTGCGTCATTTATCGCAGAACCTCTGTCAAGGTTATTTAGCAGATGCATTTTTGAGAACCTGTTCCCAATGGAGTAGAAATATCGAAGGTCATTCCATCATTTAACTAGGGTGATCATAATGACCCGGTGTGATGCACTCCAATTTCTATCTTACCAGTCATTTCCAAAGTCTTAGGTGAATGGAATATTTTAAGTAAAATCTCTTGAGTAGATGTCAGTATGTATATTTAAAGAACAAATCGATTACAGCAACTATGTGATTTCATCGAATTCGTCATCAATGAACTTGATAGACAGTCTTGATCAGCAGCTCAAGACTTCAGCGGGATTACTCGATTTGTTAAACACGTTTTACTGTGTAAGCCATATAATTCTGTTGGAAAAATTGGAGGATCATGGAATAAGAGGAAATACTCTCGATTTGTTAAACACGTTTTACTGCGTAAGCCATAAAATTTTGTTGGAAAAATTGGAAGATCATGGAATAAGAGGAAATACTCTGCATTTATTTAACTCGTTATTAACGAGCAGAAAGAAAGGAGATGAGGGCACCACACGACTTTCTAATACGTATGTGCATTCCGAATTTTTGAATAAAAGTTTTTCCAAATACTTTTATCTTCTTAACAAACTCCCATTACTTATATACTCTAAATAAATCTATATAGAATGCACAATTTGTGAGATATTTTGCAAGAAACTGCTATTCAATACGAGTGAAAATGTTACTTCCGGTCCAATTTTTTTTATACAAAAATTACTCATAGTTAAGTTCTAACTACGAGGAATGTTCTCTTTCCACTAAGCCTAATCTAGCAGGCGATGATATTTTGCGACAAACTTAATATGACAATTTAAATCAGTTGTTTCCAAGTTTGATTATAGTGACAGTTGTCAAATATACCTGACTGTTTGTAAGTTAAATTAATTTAAAGTACTTTTGCCAATAAATCATGAAACTGAACAAGGAACATTATTGAGCGGTGATTTTTTTACAGTTTCAAGCGTGGTTTAAGCCGTAAAGAATGTTTTAAGGAAATCAATCGAGTGCTTGGTGACAAGTCGTGTCGCTTCGCTGCCGTAAAGCGGTGGTACAATGAATTTCAACGTGGTCGACTTTCCTTAAATGACACTTTCCGAGCTCCTAAGCTAAAAACGGCGGTTACAGAAAAAATTATGGCTCTCATTCAGAACATGTTTTTAGAAGACCGGCATACTCCTGTCAGAAGCTTTCAAGCTACTTTAAAGATTGGTGTGAAATCAATTAACATTATTTTACACAAACACATGAAGGTCCATAAGCTTTGTTCTCAGTTGATTCCCCACAACTTGACTTCAATTCAAAAAGAAAACCGTGTGAAATGGTGCATATCTATACTAGATCGCTTTAATTGTGGATCATCTCATTTGGTGTACAACATCATCACTTGTGATGAAACATGGGTACAGTTTGAGTCTTTGAGAATGAGTCGGCTCCAGCAAAAGTTGTTCGTGAAAAAAGTCGGAAACAAGAAGATGATCACCACATTTTTTAGAATTACTTTCATTATGACAGAGTGGTTGCGTGAATTTGGTCGGAAAATTATCGATCAAAACAGAAAAGTTTTATTATTTTTGGACAATGCAGCTGCCCATCCTAAGGACGTACAGTTGCAAAATGTTAAACTCGTTTTCTTACCGCCAAATACGACAGCTTACTGCCAACCGCTATATCAACGCATTATAAAAATGTCCAAAACTTTGTACCGACATTTAACACTAAAACACCTCTTATCGCAGTTTGAGAGTTCTGATTCTGTACATAATTTAATCAATTCTATTAGCGTTTTAGATGCGATTTATTTCATTAAAAAAGCATGGGATGATGTCTCATCTGATACAATTAAAAATTGTTTCAAGAAAACAGGATTTCAAGAAGTAAATGAGGAGTTTAAAAGTGATCCTGAAGATGAAATTCCTTTATCTAAAGTGGCTGAAATGTGTACGCTAATGGGAAAATTAGGAAGTAATGATGTACTGGGATTTATATATATTGACGCCAATTTGTATACAGAAGAAGATAATCCAGACCATATTTTGCCCGATAATTTAGAAAACGAAAGTCAAAACAGTGATGATGAAGAACATGAAATAGAAATTCCTAGAACTAATGATTATGAGAAAAGAATAGTATGGTATAAACTGGAAATGAAAAAATTGAAACAATTTTGTTTTGAAAAAAATGATGTACAAGCGTTTCGTAGGCTTAGTGAGCTATCATTACATCTTTAAAAATCACAAAATTGGTGTAGCGCTAATAGACTAAAACGTAGCAACGACAAAATTCACAATATTTTAATAGTCTAAATGAAAAAACTAGTAGTAGTCTAATAGACTACTACTAGTTTTTTCATGACTAATAGTCTTTGGAAAAATTTAAAACAACAATTAACACATATTTAATCGATAACGCTCTTTATACAATTGATGAATTTCTTAATTGTAATGAAGCACTCATTTATGTACTTTTGCCTTCTTTGTAAATTTGAAGAGGAAATAAAGTTTATTATGATTATAGGTTATAAATATATTGGAATGCATTTTCAATTAATGTGTTTTCTTGTGATAATAAAGATAATATAATAATATATGATCTCAGTAATTTCATGTTTTCTAAACATGTATTTTTATGAGTTTGTCCACATGGCTGCATAATAAACGCATTTTTTATTCTACAAATAACATTTCAAGAATGTTGCTCTTTATAAAAGTTAAAACAATTCCAAAAATGTAATCATTCAAACTTTTAATCAGTAGTACTTTATGCATGACTACATTAAAATATTTTTTAAAAAAATATATTGAATACCTTGTCCTCGTAACTAATCCAGTTTGAAAACTCTTTACCCCACATTTTTAACCTAAATATAGAAAGGGTACATTCCTCAAAAATTTACCATGTCGTTTCTTATTATTTTTGGGAAGTATTATAACTATTTTTTATTTAAATTATATAGTTCCCTGCAAATAAATACATTCCCTTGACATTTCAAACATTAATGACTTTTATTATGTTTTCTAAACTATTTTATAATTCATGTTTATATTATTACGCATGTATACTTACTGTTATCTCTACTACATATGTATATTTATTAGCAATGTACTTTCGTTCGATAAGTCCCGTACACTAGATATATTGTAAATTATATCGTTTTAAATTGACAGTAGATTTACAAACAATCACTTTTAAAACGCCTCAACCAATACTAGCACAACTCGTTAATGATTAAAAACAGGAAACTGGTTTCGTGAGTTTATCGTGAAATTACATCCTAGTTCGAAATGCGTGTGCTTCGGCTGTTTTCGCAAAGAAGTTCGACTTGACATTTCTGATAATCACAATGCGTATTCACACTTGTTCGCGTAAGTGAAATTGCGGCTCGTAAAATCGTCATTTGAACATCTGCCATCGGATAAATTTACATATAACCAAAATTTCGACTGTATTAATGAGCTGTAATATACCGGGTGATTCAAATTAAGTGTTCACCATTGCTATTTCCGTTATTGTAGGAGCTACGTAGTCGGTTAAATTAGGAAAGTTGTAGTGTTTTTTCCGCTGATTATGATAGTGAAAATAGAAAAACAATTGAACATGTATATAGGTTCCCGGTTAATTTTAAAAATCGATATTTTTCTAGTGAAACACCCAGCATATTTTTATACCAATCGGCGCAAAATCAATTGTTTAACAATAGTGTTTATATGGTTTTTTTCAAAAAAGTTAAGAACAACCGATGTAATTCAAAAACAGAGTGTAGTGAACTTCGATGAACATAATTTATTTATCAAGTAAAATTGTAGTATGTATAATAAAAAACTATTCGAAATTATATTTTCAAAAACATCACCTCTTACTTCAAGACATTTTTGTGCTCTTTTCAAAACACTTCGTGTTACATTAAAAGCAACTTTCAGTATTGTATATCGCTTTGTATGCCTATTGTTTTACATATCCCCAAAAATAAAAGTCTAGAGCAATGGTTCCCAAACTTTTCCGAGTCGCGGCGCCCTTTTTCAATTAAAAATTTTCATGGCACCCTACACTAAGTAAAAGTATGACTGGCCGTAAGTAAAAAATAAATATAAATATAACTCGTGTATCTTCGTTGTTTGACTCTTTCAGCCACAGTTTTACATATATAATTTTATTAACAAAACAACTGCATTTTTGGTTTGATTAAGGTTTATTTATTATAAAAAAAAAGAAAAAAATAAATTTGCGCTTCAGGCTTTTGTGGAATAGTTAAGTAACCACCGTGACAGTTGGCATAAAAAGTATTCAAGTTAAGTGTAGTATCCGCAGCCAAATTTTATAACAAAAAATTAATTCTAATGAAAATCGGAGAAACATGTCTTATTTGTGCGTATGCAAAGAGGAACTTTGCAGGTTCTGCATTGCCATATAGTACGCATCGGATTCTTTTTAGTGCTGCATTTTGCACATCTTCGTGATGTAGATCGCTCTGGCTGATGCATACTGCTTTCTAGACGCAATTCTCTTGGTACTGATGGTTTGTGTTTCTGTATTTGTACCGGTAGTGGAGAAGATGGTTCCGAAATTTGGCGCTTGGTGTCTGATTTGAGTTTTTTCGCCTGAACTGGTGCTAGGATCCCGAGGTAAACACTTCTTCGAAACTCTTTGGCACTTTGTACAAGCGACTTGCCAATAAACAATTTCGTTGGGCTTCTCCAATAATAAATGTCATATCGACCAACTCTTCCTTAGAAAAATTCATTTTAAAAACTACTAAACTTAAAAACAAACAGTAGATAACACGAGATGAATAACCAAAAATAAATAAGTAATGGATAACTATAATATTATAAGAAAAGTAAGTTGATCTTTAAATAATAAACGGAGAAAAATGATTAGTTATATACGATTTGACAGTAAAACTCAATCTAACATTTACGTAGATTCTCATTTTTTTTTGTGACTTGTCACAGCCTACATTTATTTTCGAATTCCCAATGCTCCACACTAAACATAATATAACTCAAAAACCATTAACGTTGGGTATATGAAGTGTTATATGGAAACGAAAGCGGTCTTTAGCCTGCATCGAACAGCGTAGAAATATACAGGGTGTTGCATTTGAAAAAAAATGATTACAACTATTTTAAAATTTTCAAACACCAAATGTTATAAAATGAACATTTTTTCGTATTGGCTGAGCATCTTGAACTGTTGTTATAATGATATAAAAAAATTATTACAAAATAATTACAAATGCAGGAGATATAAAATTTTTAAGAAATTATTAAAAATGCGTTTTTTTTCCTTTAATACGAAATATCTCGAAAACCATTAATTTAATCCATATGATGTGTTGTACAAATTTGGCTTATATTGCGCCCAGGAATCCAAAAATGTAACAATATATAGTATGTTCCATTTAAAATAAGAAATTTATATAAGGCAGGGAGGAAACTAAACACCCTGTATACATCAAAGTAATTTTAGGTCATAGCCTGTGCTTTCCCAAATAACTTTTACTAAAAACATTTTTCAATCAAGTTATTATGTACACCGTAAGGGACCGATTACAGCTCGTTGCCACACCCTGTATATACAACACAAAACAAAAAAACAAGTACTAAATAACTAAATACCACTGATTTCGTTTAATAATAAACACTCTATGCTTCTTTATTTTAACCACAACCGTCCTGTTAAAAAAGCAAGGGGCTGCCCCGAGTTTAAATATAGATATACATATATATAACCAGTGCACCCTAGCGACAAAGTCTCGCAACAAATGATCAACGATGTCTTTAAAAATGTAATTGTTTAATAATTTGTCAATAAGTGGCACGAAAACAAGTTTTAAACAAGCAACAATAAGTGGTTAGATAACTAACCAGCAAACCTGAAAGAGTTAACATTCTTTTTACTTTATTAGTATTAAACTAATAATTAATGTGATGGATGCACCATTTTCTCAAATAGTGGAATTAAACTGGACCCTTTCTTATTCCGGGTTAATTTTTGCTCTATACTTGCTTTTTATCACAGGGACCGCCGAAAACCCAGCTTCGCACAAATACGACGTAGAAAATGGAATCCGCAGACCCTTATTATCTAGAAGGGTATATTCACCTTTTATTGAAATCCAACATTCTGTCAATTCCATACTGCCACATTTTGCTTTCAAACTGTTGTCGCAAGATAACTCCATAAAATTCTCTACTTCCGCAGAAGAAGTAAATTCAGACGGAGTGTTAAATGGATCTTGAATCCATGCAAACCTACCGAAATTTTCATTTTGAAAGTATTTCTCAAACCACAGCTGTGATAAGTGCCCTTCAAACATGTTTTTTATATCTTGAGAAAGATCAAATTCATTTGACCTTAAAAAATGCTGCAAAATTAAAAAACAATATTTGCCTGCATTTTCATTCAATTTTCTTCTCCATAGTTTGAGTTTTTTTTTTTATAAATGCTGATATTTTTTCCGTTGACTTCGAAAGGTGCATGCTTTTTCCCTGCAGAGAGAGATTAAGACAATTCAGCTTTTCAAAAAAGTCGCATAAATATGTTAGTTTTATTAAAAAAAAATCGTCATCAGCAAAATCTTCTGCATCTCTGTATCCTTCCTCTTTACGCATAATAAAAATTTCTTGCCGCAATTTAAAGGTACGTAATAAAACATTACCACGAGAGAGTCATCGTGACGAGATTTTATAAAATTTACCACATTCACCACACATTCTAACACCTAATTCAGTCCAGGACTCAGATGCTTTGACGCAAGCGCTTGTCTATGAATACAATGGACCCACAGTGCATTTGATGATTTGCTTAGAATATGTACCTGTAATCCTCCATAGCAGCCAGACATGGAGATCAGACACCAACGCACTTAGGCCAATTCAAATCATTTTCAGATATAAATGTATCAAGAACCTCGAACAGGTCCTGAGCCTCCGCTCCTGCAATGTAATTTTTACAAAACGGAGGGTCTTCTTTAATGTTATTACCATCTATAAACCGTACATGGCATATCAAATGAGCATCTTTATTATTATTCGTAGCTTCATCTAGCTGTAATCCCAATTCCCCTCCTTAAATTTTTTCAATAAATTGATGGTTGATATCTTACGCCATATGTTGTATTCTCCGACCAATTGTGTTATTGGACAAAGGCATTTTGAAAAAGAGCTTCCCGGCAGGTTCACCAACCATGATGTTCACCATATTTACAGCAGCCGGAAGAATAAGTTTTCTGCGATGGTATGAGCCTTCTTACAATTCGCGATTCTGTAAGCCACCTTGTAAGAGGCTAGTAAAGCGTTTTTTAATATAGATGCAGTCTTCCAAAATGTATTTTGTTGTTGTTTCGGTTTTTTTAACTTTTTCGCAAAAAAAATAATGAGGTTTGCTAATCTAGATATTTTTAGTTTCTTATTTTGTTTTTTGTTTAGTTAGATTGGATCAATTAATTATGAAGCTTTTACAATATTTCGCGGCGCCCCTGTGGTGTGGTCACGGCGTCCCGGGGCACTGCGGCGCACAGTTTGGAAACCACTGGTCTAGAGGTATTATGTCAGACGATTGTGGGGGCAAATGAACTGGGTCATGCGTGGCTATCCACCTATCTCCAAAGAGTCTACAGAAGTGTTGGAACGGCTCGATAATTATGGGCAGGTGCCCCATCCTGTTGAAAATAAAGATTTGGGCGAATCGCTAAATATACATTGTCGAGGAATTCGTTTAATAATGGTCATAGAATTTCTATGTAGTGTTCCTCTGTTAAGGTACCTTGATTAAAATATGGACCTACAATTGTGGATTCAATCAAACCACAACAAACATTAATAATACTATGTGGATTACGCTGCTGAACTAATAAAGAATTTTCTCTACTCCAATAATGATTATTTTTCTAATGTTCATACCGCTATTGAAAAATTTACCTCGTCACTCCACAATACTTGTTTGGTCAAGTTTAGGTCTTCAGTACATTTACGAATACACAAAACTGAACTGGTTGGCAAAAAATTATGTTTCTTCAAAATTCTTTGTATATTTGTGAAAGAAGGTTTCTCTAGATAACTGTCTTACCGAATTTCTAAATACGGTAATTTCCGTTTCTTCTGAAATGATATTTGTCTTCTTTGTCCTTTTCTTGTCAAAAACATGTTCGTTACTTCGAAATTGTCGATAAAGTCTTAAAAAGTAAAGCCGATATGGCACTTGTCGCCCAGAAAATAATTCACTGTATCGTTAAACCGCTCTATCGCATTTTTTTGACACATCAAATATGTTTCCTGAATATCACGTTTTTCAATATGTGACAAAGGCATTTTCAAAACAATTAGTAATAAATTATTGCTACTAAGGGCACAGTTTATTATATTCTCACACACAATCGGAAGTATTTTGACAAACTCTGTCACATGTCACACTGTCACTTGTACAGAATAAATCTCCATGCCTTCTAAGATATTTAATTCCATACATTTATCATAGAATAGAAAATTGGTTTTTGAATTACATCGGCTATTCTCAAATTCTTATATAAGACCACTTTTGTTAAGCAATTGATATTGCATCGATTGGTATAAAAATATACTGGGTGCTCGTTTAGAAAAATAAAAAAAATTAAAAATAACCGGGAACCTACACATTCAATTGTTTTTCTGTTTTTACTATCGTAATCAGCGGGGAAAAAACGCTGCAATTTTCCTTTTTTAACCGACTATGTAGCTCCTACAGTAACGGAGAAAGCAGTAGTGAACACTTAATTTGGATCACTCGGTATACATATAGAAATACGTTCACAGTCAGGGACAAAATTCTGTGATCGCCAGAAGCTCTAATGTGAAATTGTGTATTGTTTCCTTTGAAAATATATCGATGGTGGGCTTACTTTGCGAGGTGTTGTTAATTGTCGATATGTTCTTCGCCATTCTAAGTATAGATATGTCATAAATAAATTATAAATGTTTATTAACTCTTAATTACATCGACGAAAACCAGGAGAATTTAACATTTTCTTTCATGCATATTAGTAATGTGTGCATTGAAGTAGGTTTCATTAATAAAGCTTATTTAGCTGTAATGATCTTCAGGAACCAAAATAGAAATCACTATTAAATTGATTAATTTTTTTATTGCAATGTAACAAATTCTCGTTTAATATTTTTAGGCTTGCTCGTGGCATAACAAATTGAATTTTAACTATTTTTACTCATTAGATATGAAGTACTTATAACTGGCACAACTTCTGTAATGATATAATATAGCCATAAGGAACAAGCAGCTTTCATTGCTGGAAAATCACACTTTGACAACTGATGTATAAGAGGACGACCAGAAACTTCAATATCTCGAGAAAGTATCGCATAAAAAACTATTTGAAGAGATAAGTTTGAGATTCTGCCCGATTTCTATAACTTACAGATCTCCAAACAACGTAACCTATCAATTACAGAGTTGAAAAAATGTAACATGCCTGCTTTATGTCCTTTTATTATGAACAACACTACAAAAAAATTTTGGTTATCTAATACGTCGTTTTCGAGATATATAATTTTAAAAACATAGAATTTTACAGAAAAATAATAATAAATCAAAAACTTTAGATTTAGACCTGTACTATCTTATTACTTTTTGACTGAGAAATTCATGGAGAATACAAAAATGTAATAATATACAGGTATTCCATTTAAAAAACTATAACTATGGACAGCCACCAAGTTATGAAATACTCTGTTTAACACTAAATAAATTTAAAAAAGCAAAAAGCTTCCAATGAGCTGCTATCATCGTGGGAAAATCGCTTCTAAAAATCTATCTTTATTCATAAAGACACATTCCACCTTCCCCTGTATACAGCATGTGTCAATTTTCATTAGCCATAGGCGATTAATTCATGCAATACGTGACAACATGGCACCCCTACTTTCCTCTCCAATGCGAGCGCGACCGATACAAGCTCAAGTTATAGCAGTAACTGTTGGACCACTGACTTGGCTGTTTGTAATGCGTTCAGAAATAATATTTACGCGTTGCAAAGATTTGTTTTTCTTTTTCCTTTCAGTAAATACAGAGAATTATTAAGCTGCATGACCCAAACAAAAGCGTAATTAAAAATAAGGTAAACAAAAAAGGATTCTGAAAATAATAATAAACTACTATATCCGGAGATCGCGGCGGCCATTTGATGTTTCCCGTTCCAGTAATAAGACGGCTTTAATGCAGGCTAGATCGCAACGTGTTCGCAGCTAAACATTTAATGTAGAAGTGGGAAGATCGGAGAAAATCGTTGTATGTCGAATGTTGCCGGGATTGGTGACGGACGGTAGGGGTGACACACGTTGCCATGTATTATTTGTATACGTATAAATCGCACGTAAACATTGAATCCCTATACCTAATGAAAATTGACACATACGGTATAAAGATATTACGTCTCAAATCACCCAATGTCAATATCTGAGTTATAAATTACGTCTGAATTGGTCTCAGTGTAATCCAATCATATTGTATACTAGCAGAATTAAAAATGAGGTGTAGGCACTACACGACTTTGTTATACGTGTGTGCGTTTCAAAATGTGAATATAGGCGTTGTCTCAAATTAGCTTTAAATTCTGTATTCTTTAATAAAGTAAACCTCTGAGTAAATATATTACTTTCGGTCCAAATTTTGAAATTTCCTTTTATACAGAAATTATACAAAATCTCAAACTAGTTTTATTTCTTAATAAATCTCTATAGAAAGATTATTTGAGAAATATTTGCAAAAGACTACTATTCGATAAGAGTAAAAGTATAACTTCCGGTCCGAAATTTGAAATTTTTTGTATCCTTGTTTGTGGTGTAAGCAACGATGCCCTTTTAAGTACCGTTAAAGGATAGGACTATAGTATTAAGCGTGACAAAATTAACGGTACAGTGATGAGGCACCGTTAAAGATGTAATTAATAGCTTAGCTTAATTTAATTGTCGAGAATAACACACTTGGCTATATTTTGCACAGCTTTGACAACGGCATAACAGCCGAAACATGTTACAAAATTCTAATAAAACTATGTGAAATATAGCCACGTGTGTTATTCTCGACAATTAAATTAAGTTAATAAAATGTTTCACCAAGAGGTGTCTGTAACATCAGTTAAGGAAATAAGTATAAATAAACTATCCCTATAAATTTGAAATCAGTGTTTTTCTGTTACGCTTCAGTGTATAGCCAACGCGGTTTTTAATCAGATTTACTGACGATGACGACGAAGTTATGGAAATATGTATTTAGCTTTTTTTGTGCTATAGTGTGGTGTTTTTGTTTAATATCAAGCCACATACACCAAGTTTATTTTCTTAAAATTGCTCTAAATTGTTTCAAATACTTTTATCTTCTTAGAAAAATAAACATGTGAGTAAGTGTGTTTCTTCTAGTCCAAATTTTAAGAATTTTATTATATAAAAATTATTCAGAATCCTATTATACTTCTATTCTCTTAATAAATAGAATGCATACTTTGCAAGATATTCGAAAGAAAGTGCTACTCGCTAAGAATAAAAGTGTTATTTCCGGTCCGAATTTTGAAAATTCATTTATACAAAAAAAAATATTCCAAGTCCTTTTGATAAATATATATTTAATGCATAATTTACGACATATTTGCAAAGAATTGCTATTCGATAAGAGTAAAAGTGTTACTTTCGGTCTGAATTTTGAAATGTTTTTTTGTACAAAAAGCATTGAAAATTAAGGTCTAAATACTTTTATATTCCTAGTCTACCTGTCTAAAAAGCATGACATGTGAAATATTCGCAAAAAGCTGATTTTCGATCAAAGTAAAAGACCTACTTCCGGTAGGAATTTCGAAAAGCTTTTTTAATAAAATTCCTGTCAAATTTAATTTAGAGTACATCTTTATAATTTTTTTCACTGAAGTAAACTACTACTTCCAGTTTGCTGATTTTACTGAAAATCTAATCAGATCTCAAGAAGGAGATTGTACTCGTAAATATCAAATTTGGAATTTATAGCTATAGCGGTTTGACGGCTAACGTGTTCACACACAGGCGTGCGCGCACACACACACACACACTGACAGACAGAGCAAACCACTTTTTCGGTATCAGAGGACCTCAAAACATGGAAAATTTTCACCTACGAGGAAAGAATAGAACAGGAGTGGTAACTCAATATGGCTGCCGCAATGCATAGGCGTGCATAAGTATTTTGTATAGGGTATATGCACACTTCGTATGTTCTCGAAAATCATTTACAATAAGTTCTTAGTCCAATAATAATTAAAGTAATATCGTGAGTGCATTATTTTTTCAATCCTTTTATTCTTTTTACACATTTATTCTAACTGTATTACAGAAAACATAAAAAAACATGCCTAGAATATGTATGTTACGCCACTGAACACATAATCAAACATACCGGACATATGACAAGTTATTCAAAATACTCATTTTATAAATTATGATTGGTCAATATTGCCATAACTGACCTGCCTTAAAGTGGTAACTTTCGTCTAAATAATACCTATTCCCCCATAAGTTTATTATCGCTCTATTCTCTCTGTGTTCTATTCTTTCCTCGTAGATTTTCACCATCACAATACATACTTCTTTATACGAGAGACACTATTTATGTATGGAGAATTGGCAACACTGGTATTGCCTGGTGAAATTTGAAATTGTCATCGTAAAGTTTGACATTTTTGACGTTATAAGTAGTCAGAAAGTTTTGACGTGCGAGCAATATTTGTGTTTTTTGCAGTGTTTAAAATTTCATCTCAGCCAAAATATGGAATTAACTCGCGAAAATTTTCGAGCTATGATTTATTATGACTTTCGACGTGGTCTAACTCAAGAACAATGCATCAATCAACTGAATTCAACTTTTGGTGATGAAGCGCCATCCACGCCCACTGTATATCGCTGGTACATTGAATTCAAACGTGGACGTAGTTCGCTCACGGACGAAGTTAAAGAAGGTCGTCCAAAATCGGTCGTTGTGCCGGAAAATATCGATGCTGTGCGAAAACTAATTGAAGAAGATCGTCATGTGACATATCAAGAAATCGAGAGATATTTAAGAATTAGTATGACCAGCATACATAAGATGTTGCACGAACATTTGTGTGTTCGGAAGCTGTGTGCGCGTTGGATTCCACATTTGTTGAAAGATGCTCAAAAAAATGCTCGTGTCGATTGGTGCCGTAAAATGATTTCAAAATACAACTGTGGTGCATCCAAAGCGGTATACAACATCGTCACAGGTGACGAGTCGTGGATTTATTCTTATGAGATAGAAAGAAAAGGCCAGTCGGCAGTTTGGGTGTTTCAATGTGAAGCAAAGCCAACAAACGTTGTTCGTTCTCGCAGCGTTAGGAAGCAAATGGTGGCGTTTTTCTTCACGAAAACTGGTCCTGTGGCAACTGTGGCTCTCGAAAATCAAAAGACCGTTAATTCAGTGTGGTACACGACCATTTGTTTGCCTGAAGTTTTCGGTAAATTGAGAGAGACCAACCCAAAACGACGAATCATTTTGCATCATGACAATGACAGCTCACACACATCACATGCAACAAACGAGTATTTGGACACACAAAAGATCGAATTGATGGGTCATCCGCCTTACAGCCCCGACTTGGCACCCAATGACTTCTTCTTGTTTCCAGTAATTAAAGATAAACTGCGTGGACAACGATTTTCATCGCCCGAAGAAGCGGTTGAGCCCTTCAAAACACATGTTTTAGAGCTACCATCTTCTGACTGGACAGAGTGCTTTGAAGGGTGGTTCAATCGCATGCAAAAGTGTATAGATCTAAAAGGCAATTATTTTGAAAAGCAATAAAGGTACTTTTCATCAAATTCATTTGTTTATTCTTTCTATTCTCAATACATAAATAGTGTCCCTCGTAGTACGCATAGGAAAGTAAAACAATACAGTTCATAGATAGGATGAACTTGAAAACGTTCTCTTATATTTCATTTGAACATATTCATTTATTCATCATAGAATGAGTCTATTTTATAATCCGAACATCTTAGATGAACAACGAAAACAAGTGCACAGGAATCTTTCTCCAAGCAATGTTTGAAATTAGTTTTGCACGAATTCTATTATTAAAAGAAATACTTTGTGTAAATGGAATATTTTTTGTATAATCTAATATGACTATTAACACTTGGTCAGCACGTTTTAAATAAATGAAAATGTGCGTTTTCTTTATAATGCTAGTGTTATATAATATATTGCACCAAAAATAGGAATGATTCCATTCCTTATATACCTATCACCAGTCATAATTCAATTTATGTCTACCTATCTTATTCAATGGTAATTAATTATTCTTGTAGAATGCAAATAGAATTATACATAATATTTCTTACTGGTGAAGTGATTGTAATTAAGGTTAATGGACATACGATTTATATCCATCCGTTGGAAAAGAGAGGGTGCCGCATAACATACGTCAATACCTGATATTCAAACAGGAATCCGGGTCTCCACGGTCTTAGGCTCCTAAAGGTCGTTGTTATCAGTCCATTCACTCGGGACACAAACATTTTCCTATTAGAAAATGTGTTCGTCTTCCCGTCCATTTAAAAAAACACATTTAAAGAGGCGTTATTCTATATACTTAATCCAATACAAACATATAGAAAGCTATCGATCCGTATTGATGTATTCTTTACATGCACAAAAGTAAACTTCTCTGTTATTGTTAGGAATACGTAGAGATATAATTTATCAGCCCTTTAATACGCACAACCAGTCAAATGAAATAAAACTGTTATGTATTTCAATAAAGGGAATTATAAGAAATAGTGCAAAAATATTGATGATACGTACATACGGCTATTACAGAATTATTATGTAAGTTTTCGAATGTAAGTACACACATGAACTATATACAAACATTATTTTAGTCATACATACCATTACATAAACATCAGAGATCCATAAATTATGACACAAGGTCGAGAGGATTATCCACGAAGAACTGAGAACATCTTTTTTGGAAAACCTGAGCTTTAGTTTAATTTTTTATATCAGTTGGCAGTTTATCGAAACACAGAGATTCTGTATAATCTATTCCACGTTGAGATACGCGATTTATACATGTATAAGGAGTAAACAGTCATTATTTTAAAATTTTTGTTCAGGGGCGCACAATGTACGGGGGCGTATTTTTATGTTATCTACCTAGCCATGAAACAAAAGTGTGACGATGTCAAACAAATTATTGAACAATTGCTATCACTGTTAGAAGTACATGTGGTAAGTTGCGTTTAGTTTATGCTGTGTATAGAGATTTGAGAGATTTAAGTTTCTCGATAAAATGAGTGAAACTAAAGTTGAACATCGCATGACAAAAGAAGGCAATGGTCCAAAGGCAATTCATGAAAGAATGGTTGCTGTATATGGGGAAGATACACCATCTTATTTCCAAGTAAAATATTGGTCTAAACTCTTTCGATGGGGCCAAGAGTCAATCAATGACGACCGAAAGTCCGGACGACCCGTTGAAGCTCGAACTGAAAACATTGTGCGAAAAGTCGAAAATTTGGTACTGAAAGATCGGCGTGTAAAGATCTCTGTCATTGCCAATGAAGTCTGTATATCCGAAACAAGTATTCTCAAAATTTTGCATGACGATTTGAGTATGAAGAAGGTGTCTGCACGGTGGATACCCAGATTGCTTACACCTGAACAAAAACTGTGCAGAAAAGAAGTTTCTCAAGAAAATTTGGTCAAGTTGGAGAGGGACAAAACATTTTTATCTCGAATTATTACCGGGGATGAGACTTGGGTATATTACTGGGACCCTCCTACTAAACAAGAATCTATGCAGTGGGTTCATAAGGGTTCTCCACCACCAAAAAAGGCCAAGACACAATTTTCTGGAAAAAAGCTGATGGCAACTGTTTTCTGGGATGTGAAGGAGTTTTGCTTATTGAATATATGCCGAGAGGGTCTACCATAAATGGAGTAGCACTTTTACTCTTAGCGAGGAGCACTTTTTTGATAATATTTTGTATAGTATGAATTCTATAGAGATTTATTAAGAGAATAGAAGTACTTAGAATAGGATTTTGAATAATTTTTATATAAGAAAATTCTTAAAATTCTATAATTTGAAACGCTCATACTTATAAGAAAGTCGTGTGGTGGCCACACCTCATTTTTTTAATTTAGTAACTATATAAATAACGTTAATAATATACAATACAAGTCAGTAAATCTTTTGCTTCTATGTAATCCTAAAGTTCTTCAAGATAGATTTGCACAAACTAAAATTAAATTAATCTAATTAATAAGATTATGAATAAATAATTTATTCGTATTCTCATACTAAATATAATCATAACATATTAATCGCATAAGAAAATCAGTTAATGCTGTTTAACCTTTGTAATTGTCTCGACGCTCTCTTTATAGCTGTGGTAAATATGTAGCTATGCCCATTAAAATTTAAAATGCTTCCAGTTAGCGCACATCGAAAACGCATCATCATTCCATACTATTTTCAATATTTGTTTCCGCTTTTTTATAGAATTTTTTTCTTTTAATAGAAAACGGGTATTTTAGGTATACCGCATATGTAAAATATCGTTAGGCATAGGGAATCAGTGTATATGTATGTGTACATACGATGTATAGGTACCGCGCTGCCACGTATTACATACATACGTATACACTGATTCCCTATGCCTAACGATATTTTACATATGCGGTATACTTGTACCATGATTATAGTAATATTTAATTGATTCCTTTCTCATATGTCATATATATTTTCCATATGTAATAATGAACATAATGTATTGATCATGTTCTTTATCCAAAGACACGAATAGACATTTATATTAAAGGTTTTAGGTTCATTTGAAATACAGTATATAGGAGTAGATTGGCATTTAGAATGTGTGGTGTCATATATCTACAAAAGAAATAACAGTCATTAGTGTCGATTTATCAAAACTATTAAGATACCTACGTACACGTGTTAAATAACAGACTGAATATTCTTATATTATATAAAACTTTTTAAAATATATTACGGGAATTGAGTATATTACTATAGTTATTAATTTTCTCTAAATAATAGAAGTACATACTTGAATTCAGGCACACATCCCGACGAAATAATTATTGAGCCTCATGTTAAAAAAATATTACAATCAATTGACATAAAGAAAATAATAGATTCTTATCGACGAAAGATAAAAATAGAAAACTCTGTAACACATACTTAGTAAATATTTACACTTAAATTAAAGAAAAATGTATACATAGGGGTTGTTTATAAGTAGTTGTTCATTATTTAAGTCTTCATAACCCCAATTTACGATGTATTCTATTTTGTTACAGATTGGCCCTGTTGTGTGGAAAATATGAATCTAATGCTCTGGCCTTACGATTGGCATTGGGAGTTTGTGACAGAGCGATTGAAGCCTACGATGTTCTATTGGCATTATTGGAAACCGAATTATCATTAAGTGAAACTAGTCCAGGTAATGATTATAAAATATATACACAAATATAACACCTATAGGTATTTTGTACATGTTGAAGTTTAGTGATTCTTACTTGCTTATAATAAATATTCCTAAGAATCATATATATACAGCTCTACAGACCCTCAAGGTCCTTGACTTGGTTGGCAATTTGTTTCCAACCCACTCCCTCTCTTGCTTTTCTGCACCATGCTGTTACTCCCAATGTAATTAAGTCGCTGTCCAACTCTTCCAACCATTTCCTCTTTGGCCTGTCTCTCTTTTTTTACCTTCGTTTCTTCCAGTCCACATCGCTTGTTTTGTCACTCTTTCTTCTGGAACTTTTTCCACATTTCCTAACCATATCAACTATGTATTCTTACCTCTTGCAATATGGTTGGTTCTTAAAAATTGCATATACTTCTTCATTTATCCTTTTCTTCCATTGGCCTTGGTATCTTTACCCCAGCCATTATTCTTCTCAATATTTTCCGCTCCCATACGTCTACCATATTTCCACATGTTTTGCTTAGGGTCCAGGTTTCTGAACCATAAAGTACTGTTGGTCTCAGTACTGTCATATAAATCCTTACTTTGGCTCGTCTAAATAATTCTTTAGTTCTTAAAAACTTGTTCTGGCTCGACTTACTGCCCTGCCATTATGCAAGAGCAACTCAAAATTGGCTTCACCAACCTTCACATTTTTTGCTTGTACCAAATAAAGATAACCCTCCTACTTTACCTCAAACTCGCCCAATTGAAGTATTTTGGGCACTTTTATCTCGCAAAGTATATGACGGAGGGTGGCAAGCCGAAAATGAGGAACTACGGCATAGAAGTTTTAGAAAGAAACGCCAGATGATCGCAGAAGATTGCGCCTAGTTGAGAAACACGGACCCCTTAATTTAGTTTAAGTTAATAATTTTGTAAATTATAGCAAATAATAAAAGTCTAAAAAAACGTTCCTTATTACAAAAGTATATGGTTAAATATTTTGTTCCAAAACTATTGGGAGATACGTTAGTTAAGTTGACGAAGTAAAATAACGCTGTTTCTATGTTTATTAAGAAAGTAATAGTGAATATTAAATTGTTAAAAGCACTTATTTTATAAAATTCAGAAACCGATGCATATTCATTAAATCTATTCCACATTGAAATATTATGACTTGTATACTCTTTCAAGACATTTCCAAGAACGACGTAAAATGTTTGCACAAAACTCAATATTTTCCCCTACGCATGCATAATAAGATAGATAAAAGCAGAAGGAAAACTTATAAACTTTTGTAGGAATAAGTTTTAACTTCTTTGAAGGAATTAAATTTAAAATTCGAATAGCAAAAATGTACGAAACTTTTTTTATATATCCGAAGATCTGATATTTTTGACGGGCTGACATAAATCTCGGCGAGTTTTCATCTTCAAAAGGAACTTCGAACAAAATAACACAGATTAGTGGAATATATGGGCAGATACCATGTTCGTTTGAATCAGTATACCATAAAATAAACGTGGAATTATGTATTTGGGGTGATTGTTACTGTAGATCAAAGTATAACTGAATTTAATTAATTCCGCAAATGTTAATATTAACATTACAGCCAAAAGCCTCATTTAAACTTTATGCTATTAAGTCGGTAACTGCTATTTTCACGTACTGACATAGAATTGTGTGCGTTCATTTATCAAATAATGTGAAATTCTATTCTAATGATGTCTAGAGAACATGCTTCTTGATGACTAAAAATATTACTATCGTATGAATTTTGCATTTCTCTTTGACAAAAATTGTTCCAAATTAAGTTTTATTTGCTTTTCATACTTAAATCTGCGTAGAATCCATGATTTAAGAGAAATTTGCAGAAATTTGTTTATTGACGTATGGTACAGACGGAATTTTTTAAAAAATTTCTATTTAAAATTTATTGCCAAATAATTACTAAACGCTTTTAGCCTCTTATAAATCTGTACAGAACGTATAGTAAGTATGCGAGATATTTGCAAAAGTATTTCATTTCCTTCTTAAATTTGTATAATAATAATAGTAAGGCAGTTACTTTACTCAACAGAAAATTCCATGTGGGTCAACACAATTCGAAGATTATCTAAAAATACTATGAATAGAATATGAAAAATTATGTGTTACGTAGTTATGATAGTAATTACAATAACACAACATAATAAATAATTAGAAAGATTGATAATAAATTACAAGATAAGCTCAAAGAAAATCGCAAAGTTATTTATGTTGATTATTGAAACTTATTTATACTTATATTATATAATAATGAAATAAAAAAACAGCTGACAATAATATATCAGTAAATATGCACGGTGAAGTTTAGATTATTGCGGCAATACTTACCTCTAGTCACTTAGGCTGACAGAAAGAGAGAAAAACATCATACGAAAAACCACTTTTTTATAATTAGGGGACTCTATCTTAGAGATTTCCAAATATCGGGAATATTTTCATGATGACAATACTTTAATATAACGATTGATTCAAAAATCTTGTTTGTCTGTCCAACCTTGCATATATTATTAGCATTTTAAGAATAATTTAAATTTATTAGTAAATATTAAATATTGTTATTCAATTAGTCTTCAACAGATACATTAAGTAACTGCAAGCCAAGCTGTACGAAACGGCTGTGTCGAAATGTCAATATAGAGTTTCTTACTTGCGGTAATTTTTCAAACCAATATGTAAAAATATTGTTTTGAAAAATGCGTCTGTGTATTCATGTATTGTTGAAGAGCGATGAACTATCTTTTTAAACCCCTCTGAAAGATATACCGTATACCCTCTCTTTACAGCAGCCACCTAATAGCGGTCACCTCTAACAACGGACACTTTTCAACAAATTCTAAAAGTAGATATAGGAAGACACGTATCGGTGATCTTCCCAATAGCGGCATGCCCGAAAAGCAGGCACTGTAACTTCAGTGTCTTTTTTTTTAATGTGTTCAATGTCACTTCTCATTAGTGGTCATAAATTGTTTTGCCAATAACGACATGCAACGAACCAACCAACAAACTGTTAGGTGGTCCGTATAACAATACCTACTAAGAGGATTTCCCTATTTCTATTTGCACATGCTGCTTTTGCTTCGGTAGATTATGTATTTTAGGTTTCGCTGGACATATTTTGAGTTATTTTATGTTCAACTGGTTATTCTTACATATGTGTACAATTACCATGTCGTTAAAAAGAGAACGTTTGTCTCTTGAAGAGAAAATTGATATTACTGTGGAAAGTGGAAAGTTACCAGTGTGATAAAATTACTTAAAAAGTTTAGAAGCTTGAAGAAGGTTCAAATACAGAGCAAAAGAGAAACTGAATGTTCTGCGATTGATCAAGTGCTTGGCTTTGTAAAGCAGAAAATCAAAAGATCGCCATATCTGAACCTTTAATACTAGAAAAAGCTTTAGACACAGACAAAAGTTTCAAATGGGTTGCTTGAAAATTGTTGTCAAGAACATAGTGTAAGCTTTAAACAAATTGCGGAAAGGCAGCTGTTTTTTCCCCAGAGACTGTCGAAGTTTGGAAAGCAAAGTTTCAAATATTATTGCAGGGGTATTCAGCAAAAACTGTTTATAATGCTTACGAAACTGGCCTGGGGTAACTCCGCTGAAAATGCAACTGCAGACACGTGTTTCAATTTAGTTGGTTCCCATTAAATTCTTTACTTATTATTTATTATTCTATGATCCGCAATATTTTTTTCTTTATTTTTATCCTGTCGGTTCAGATGGCGAGCAGGTGGACAATGTCTACGTCGCGGCGACGTTAGGTTCATCCTCAGTATCGAGGACATTCTGGCTGAAGCCTCAATTGGTGGGCTCTCCCCTGTGTATGTCTCTGATTGATATTTTTCAGCTCCAAGGGTATCCCATCCTATTCCCTGGTTTCACTGCACTGACGAGAACCAAGTAGTTCGAAACACGTGTCTGCAGTGCAGTTGCATTTTTAGCGGAGTTACCCCATTAAATTCTTTACTTGATTATATATATATATATGTATTATAATTAAAAAAAGGAGGCATAATAAACTTTTCTCAAAACAAATAAAATAATTGTTATATGTAATATAATTTTTTTGTAAATCAGTTGAAAATGGCCACTATTAACGACAGGGAGACATTTTTTTATTTTCCCTGACTCTGTCAATAACGGCCACATTCAGTATAATAGTCGTATTTACAGTCGTTTTAGGGGCCCGCTATTTAGAGGTTTTACCGTATAAGAAAATAAAACTACGAATTATCTACTTAAACATTGTTAATTAATAAAATAAAAAATATTTGCGGTTACATTTTAAATTTGTAACTGCGTTATCGCAACGGATACTGTTTATTTGATTACTCCAGCAGTCGTGAAACCAACACTTTTATCCCTTTGTAATTATATCAAAGAAACATGTGTTTTGTTCGTAGTTGTTAATCTGTTTCTGTTTACCAAAAAGTGGTATTCTTTACTTTAATCTTTCAGCAAAACCCCAAAATTTTATCTACGTAATTGCCAAAATATCGCATCAATTATATTAGTTTTTGTCTAAGTGTGTATAATTTAATATTTAAAACGTATAAAATATAAAAACAAGTACAGATATAGTAAAAAATTATGAACAAAACTAATGAATATTCCAAAGTATCACCTTCTGGTTGTGTATAAATTTGAAATCGAGTTTCAAATGACCTGCAAACATTTGTGCCAGTAAATAATTTAATATTTATTAAATGAAATTTTAATACTACCACAAAATAAATTTATTTACTTGTAGTGACGATTTCCTCGTTATACTAAAGTTTTAAATGTAAGTTTCACGTTTTAACAGTTTTTTGACACACAGCAACTTTTTTTTCATATATTTTTAAATTTTATTGGCAGCTGCCTATTTGTAAATAGAAAATGTGATAAACAACTCGTTTTGGACTGTTTTACTTTCTTATACGTAGTATAAGGAAGTATTGTGATGATGAAAATTTTCGACCTCGAGATTTTTGCAGATGTCCACGTTTTGATGTCCCCTGATACCGAAAAAGTGGTTTTTAAAAAATGTCTGTGTGTGTGTATGTCTGTGTGTGTGTGTGTCTGTGTGTGTGTGTGTGTGTGTGTGTGTGACCACGATAGCGCTCAAACCGCTATAGGTATCAATTCCAAATTTTATATTTACAAATATAATCTCCTTCTTGAGATCTGATTAGATTTTCAGTAAAATCGGCAGACCGGAAGTAGTAGTTTACTTCAGTGAAAAAATCGAATTTCGCCAATTATTCGTCAACTACTAAGTTTAAACAAATTTATAAAGAATTCATATGTACTTAAAATTAAGTTTGAGACAAATTGTCTTAAAAAAGTTTTTCGAAATTCCAACCGGAAGTAGGTCTTTTACTCTTATCGAAAATCAGTTTTTTGCAAATATCTCGCAAGTCATGCTTTTTAGAGAAGTATGTTCCGAGTATAAAAGTATTTAGAACATAATTTTCAATATCTTTTGTATAAAAAAAATTTCAAAATTCAGACCGGAAGTACCACTTTTACTCTTATCGAATAGCGATTTTTTGCAAATATGTCGTAAATTATGCATTCTATACACGGTGGCCAGAAAAATGCGGACAAACGCCACGCAGGCCAAATCTTTGTTTAATTCTGAGTTGACAATCTTAATTGAAAAAAGTAGTACAGTGCTTTTTTTTTTTTTTTTTTTTTTTTGTAAACCATTGGTATTAATCGATTAGTTACATCAATGCATTTGAGATAATTCAATTTCTAAATTTCACCACAATGATTTTACATAGATAAATTTGACGAATTTTGCTAAATTTTAGCCGTACAACTTAATGTTTGATGGTCTCGTATGCCGTAAGGAAGGATCGTATAACTTTTTTGGATTAAGATTATCGCCTCAGAATTGAACAAAGAATCGTTCTACCTGGCGTTTGTCCGCATTTTTCTGGCCACCGTGTATATATTTATCAAGAGTACAAAAGTATTTAGAACTGGATTTTCAATATTTTTTGTATATGTGAAATTTCAAAATTCGGACCGGAAGTAGCACTTTTACTCTTAGCGAGTAGCACTTTCTTGATAATATCTTGCAAAGTATGCATTCTATAGCGATTTATTAAGAGAATGAAAGTACTTAGAATAGGATTTTGAATAAGTTTTGTATAAAAAAATCTTAAAATTGAATAGTTTCAAACGCTCATACGTATAAGAAAGTCGTGTGGTGGCCACACCTCATTTTTTAGCTATTTTTTGCTCTTTACATCAATACATACTAATAATAGATACTCGGTATATTAATTCTATATATTCCCAAAATTATAACAGAAAAGTGGTTATTATTCGTTTTTCAATGTTATCCTAAAGCGACTATTCCATTTCTATAAGTCTATTCTTTTGGATTTGAAATTTTACTTCTCTTTTCTATTAGGTAATCAATGTCCATACCCACGAGGATGTTCTGTTTTACATATTTTTCGAACATGCAGGGAGTAATATTTTCCTCTTTCTCTAATAATTGGAATATTTCAAATTCATACAAGACAAAAGCTGCATTATCTCCACTTCCGCTTACGCCTGAAATTGAACATTATTTTCCTTGCCTCAGAGATATCACATCCATTTACATTACAAATGTCACATTAAATTGCAATTCGAATAACCGGATGTGTAATTTCTCATTGCGGAAGGGTATAATTTCCAATTTCAACTGTCAATGGAAATTGAACTACGAAAAGCATCGACAAAAATGGCAGCTACAATTTCAAAAAGTAAAGTTTGAGCAAAAGGGTGTGTTATACTCTTAGGCTGAGGATGCACACCAATTATCAAAATGTCTGACAAACACTTTGTTTGAAGGCATAAATAAGGAATAGTTAATTTTTAGGTTGTAGTAAACAAATTAAACAAAATTTCTACTTAATTCTGTAAATTCTGTAATTAGATAGAGTGGTTATTATTCGTTTTTCAATGTTATCCTAAAGCGACTATTCCATTTCTATAAGTCTATTCTTTTGGATTTGAAATTTTACTTCTCTTTTCTATTAGGTAATCAATGTCCATACCCACGAGGATGTTCTGTTTTACATATTTTTCGAACATGCAGGGAGTAATATTTTCCTCTTTCTCTAATAATTGGAATATTTCAAATTCATACAAGACAAAAGCTGCATTATCTCCACTTCCGCTTACGCCTGAAATTGAACATTATTTTCCTTGCCTCAGAGATATCACATCCATTTACATTACAAATGTCACATTAAATTGCAATTCGAATAACCGGATGTATAATTTCTCATTGCGGAAGGGTATAATTTCCAATTTCAACTGTCAATGGAAATTGAACTACGAAAAGCATCGACAAAAATGGCAGCTACAATTTCAAAAAGTAAAGTTTGAGCAAAAGGGTGTGTTATACTCTTAGGCTGAGGATGCACACCAATTATCAAAATGTCTGACAAACACTTTGTTTGAAGGCATAAATAAGGAATAGTTAATTTTTAGGTTGTAGTAAACAAATTAAACAAAATTTCTACTTAATTCTGTAAATTCTGTAATTAGATAGACAAGTTCTATTTTGAATAGTAGTGTTAAGCTATGTTCTTAAATTCATAAACAAAAAATTACTCATTTTTTAATTTATTGTGTGTCAAACACATTAATATACCGGGTGATCCACGTTTTACCGCCATAGTCAAAATGGAGCTTATTTATAACGAGAAACGACCCATTTTTTGTCCAAAGTTAGATGGAAATGTACGTACACTACATACTTAATAATTAATTCTGCAAAATGTTTAAAATGTGTCAGTGGCAACCAAAGAAAAACTAACTAAAAAATTTTTGGAGTCGACTTTCACTTTCTTATACGTAGTATAAGGAAGTACAGTAGAACCCCGGTTATCCGGGCTGCGGATTATAATTATCCGTGTCATACGCATGATGACGCAATATCAATATCGCCAGCAGTGTACTAGGGGAATCCCTGGGAATCATTCGCTTTTCATCTGCTTTATGTACATAAATGCAAGTTAACCTACCTATGTAGAGTTTATTTTTTCTTATTTAGTGTAAAAGTTTACTTATGTAGAATTTTGGTTTCTATTCTGTTATCTTTTTAGTATGTATCCATACCTATATATAAGAAATAAATGTTCGGATTATCCGTGCTTTTCAATTTTCCGTGCCTCGTCCGGTCCCGTGGAGCACGGATAATCGGGGTTCTACTGTATTGTAATGACGAAAATTTTCGACCTCGAGATTTTTGCAGATGTCCACGTTTTGAAGTCCCCTGATACCAAAAAAGTGGTTTTTAAAAAATGTCTGTGTGTCTGTCTGTCTGTGACCACGATAGCGGTCAAATCGCTGTAGATATCTATTCCAAGTTTTGTATTTACGTGTATAATCTCCCTCTTGAGATCTGATTAGTTTTTCAGTAAAATCGGTAGACCGGAAGTAATAGTTTACTTCGGTGAATAAATCGAATTTTGCAAATATTTCGTCAATTACTCTTAAAAAAGTTTTTCGAAATTTCAACCGGCAGTAGGTCTTTTACTCTTATCGAAAATCAGTTTTTTTCGAATATCTGGCAAGTCATGCTTTCTGGACAGGTACATTACGAGTATAAAAGTATTTAAATTATAATTTTAAATATCTTTTGTATAAAAAAAAAATTCAAAATTCGGACCGGAAGTACCACTTTTACTCTTACCGAATAGCGATATTTTGCAAATATGTCGTAAATTATGCATTCTATATATACTTATTAAGAGTACAAAAATATTTAGAGTTGGATTTGCAATATTTTTTGTATACATGAAATTTCAAAATTCGGACCGGAAGTAGCACTTTTACTCTTAGCGAGTAGCACTTTTTTTCGAATATCTTGCAAAGTATACATTCTATAGCGATTTATTAAGAGAATGAAAGTACTTAGAATAGGATTTTGAATAAGTTTTGTATAAAAAAATTCTTAAAGTTGTATAGTTTGAAACGCTCATAAGTCGTGTGGTGGCTACACCTCATTTTTTTTCATTGGTAGGATGCATATATTTTTTGAAAGATATTCGGTTAAATTAAAATCAAAAATTTAGTTTTGTTTTCCTTAAATTTCAAGTTTAGTGGAAAGCATTTAAATTCCATTTATAATTCACAACCTGCCTACCCTAATCGACCCTGCACAACTGGCGCCTAACTTGCATATGAACTCCAACTAGAAACTTTGTAAAATGAAATGCAAATAACTTGTTAATAAAAAATGTTTTGATATTTTTAATAATCCCGGGAAACGATTCAAAATATTATTAGGTATTTAATGGTCTTAAAATAGTATTCTGAATGTGTATCTGAGTAGGTACTGGTAATGAATTTTTTCGTTCGTGAGGGTGATATAATTTTAATTTGATTGAGGTAAGTACCAATATCTGAAGTGTGCCTATTGATACAGTTACTCACGCAATACAAAAAAATTATTTTATAAATAAGAGTTATTTTGCCGGTGGCGGTAAAACTTAGGTTGCGGCCGAAGGTCGCCTTGGCTCCTAGGGCGTGGCTCGCTGGAGTAGTAGTTGGGAGCGCCGATATCACCCCCAAAGATCTTGACCATTACGTCGAGAATGTTTGTTAATAAACGGACATAAATAACCAAACTTTACTGTGTCGAGTAGTGCAGGCAAGTTGTAAATTATAATTAGAATTTGAATTATTTCCACTAAGTTTAAATTTTAGAAAAACTAAGCAAAATTTTTGATTTTAATTCAGATGAAATTGTTCCAAATATATCTGCATCATAGTAATGAACAAAAATCGTCCAAAGTTCAAAAATTTGCCTTTTTGGAATCGAATTTGTTTTGTTTTTTTGACTGACTCGTTTTAAACATTTTGCAGAATATTTTTATTAAATATGTGGTGTACATTTCAATCTAACTTCTCACAAAATTCGATTCTTTTTCTTTATAAATAAGATCTATTTTGGCGGTGGCGGTAATATTTGGGTCACCCGGTACAATAGGAATAAATATCAAATAATAAAAAAGGAAACTGTAAAAAGTCTGATAAGTTATGCACTGACATTTAAAAGCTAACACCACTTTCGCCTTATCATTACTATCCTCTATAGGTGATACTATGGTTCCCCGATAAAGCACTAATTAGCCATTACTTGTCGTCGCCTCTATCTTATGCTATTCTCTAGTTGAACGTAATGTTTAATCTGCCAACAGAATCCCTGGAAAATAGGGCGGCTGCGGAAACTGTCGCGAAACAATTGCTTGCGCATCTGGATTCTTCTCAGAACACGGACATATTACTCTCGCCATGGCAAAATCACGTATACAACAGTCCAACAACGGAAAAGTAAGTACAGAAAATTTTCAGAAACAAAGTTTATACGTTTTGTGAAAGTTTGATTAAATAAAATATAATTGCAAAATATTATCATTTTAGGTGTAGAAATTTAATATTATGTATTATAAGTATGCATACAAGCTGTCCCAGAAATAAAAAGACAGAGTAGCAGGTATGTAAAGTCCGAACAGAAACAGACCCAAATATACCGCAATAACGGAGAAATTAGAAATTTAATTTTCTATGTTGTTTTTAGATAAAAAAATTACATTACGGACCTGACACTGAATGTATGTTTATAAATACACTTAAGAATGCTCATTTGTAAATAGAAACGAACACGCGTTCATAGAAAAATACGCTTTTATTTGTATGAAACTGGAAAAAAAACGTTCAATGGTACTCATTCATATAAAACATATTTTTTGCCCGATGCGTCTAGATAACGCAGCTATGTAGTCGGTTGTTGACCCAGATGGGCGACACACTTTATTGCAGACAATAAAAGATTGTTTTTATTTTTAAAATAGGAAGGTTGTTTCTCTTTAATGTGTTTGTAGTCGGAAACAACTGATTATTATTATTTTAGAATATTTAATAAATCCTAGTTTTTCCTGCCTTTATTACAGTAAATATCAAGAATGTAATTCTTTTTTTCTAGCAGGTGTAAAATTAAAGTAATTAATGGTTTGATATTTATTATGAAGTATCTATTCCTCCTTTTTTTTTAACACAAGTAATATGGTGGTCCTGAAAAGGACCGATTGTGAAAGTGAAACATGTGGATATTTTGTCCAGGGTCGGCGTAAGGCCAATTGAATTCTTTATTATTATTTTTCTGCCGCCTGCGCACGAATAAAGACTTGAGGGCACGTTTTTACGCAATCAGGCTTCCGATTTCTGATACTCCGTCTTCTTATTTCTGGGACACTCTGTATAGCAAACGATTTTAATACCAAGAGAAAGCAAATAAACTAATTAATATTACATTTTTTTTTAATTTTACCAAACTTTAAATTTGATAAAACAGAGATACTCTATGACAGGTTGATGCTAAAGAGCTTTTTAATCTGTATTTGGTAAACGCAGCAACTGCCTCCCAAGGAGCTTAGATATACAAAATGTCGTGTAGTTCCTCAACTTTCAGTCTTCGGTCATGAATCACAACATCATAAACTTTTTCAACCATTTTTGGAATGGTAACAAGTTTTGATGATCCAGAACGTTCTGCACCGTAAAAACTCGGCTCTTTTGAACGTTATGGAATGGTAACATGTGTTGATGACCCAGAACGTTCTTTACCGTAAAAACTCGCCTCTTTTAAAAAAATCAACTCATTGACAAATCGTGGTCTTCGAAGAAGCATCGTTTCTTATTGGTTGATACATATCCGTCAAAATCACACTTGTGATCGGCTTCTTAGTAAACAAGTACTGAATTTCGCCAAGAATAACGACTTTATCCATTTCACAACTTTCACGAAACACGTCTTCTTTAAGATTGTATCTGTCAAAGTATAGATCAGATGATGTTGAACATTTTAATACCCTTTTGTAAACTCATTACCTATTCAAAATTAATACCATTTATTTCTGACAAATATACACTGATATGTGATCTCACCTTTTGTCAAATGAGCCTCGTAGATCTACAAGTTACCTAATTGGAACTAAAGCAAATTAATAGGCAAGTGAAATCGCCTTAAAAAATATACTAAATGTTAATTAGTATTGAATTTGGTCAGTCTAATTAAATTATTATTATGTTCAAACATTATCATGAAAGATTTTTGTTTTTCTTTCTACTTTATTGTGTGTCAATGGGTCTTTGGCGCATGCACATATGTCATGCAATCGTAACTATATTCTCGTGTTTATTATAACTTTTATAAAGTTAATGCACATCTTTATTATGAAATAAAATTTATCATAACTTTATTTGACCTTTGTAATGGTCTATTGAAATCTTCGAAATTATACAGAATATAAAATTTCAAAGTCAATTGCTATTTTATAGATTTGAATTGCAAATTAAATTAACATAACTATTTTGCAAATTTAACCAAATTGTTAAGACATATATGAAGGCAGGTTGTAATCGGATCCATTTAATTTGAATCTGCATGTTAGTACTTATTAAAAAAAATAAAATGTTTACCACTACTATCTTCCTTATTATTGCAACTATGAAGTTTATTAAATTAACACGTTGGTAGCATTGTTTGTTTTGATTGAGATGGTGAAAAAAGACAAACAATTGAACGTTTCATTTCCGAGATATTCACAAAAATATATTTCTTAATGGAACATCCGATATATTTTTTATATATGTACAAATACATGACAAAAGAATTACTAATACACTTCCACTGTAAAATTGAAAATAAACAAATAAAATGGAACTTAAATTATGACATAATTGTTGCAAGTATAATCAAATAGCCAGTGAGAAGAATAATAATTTCATGAATTGATCGTAAAGTTTTCCGTACATCTTTGCGAATTTAGCTGGTAATAAATTGTTCGTGCCTACTAAGACTTGTTCCATAGTTTCTGGTGAAGTCAAATTTTACATTTCACTGTCATTATCCCTTATTTTTACCGTTTATATTTTCAAAAAAGCACAAATTTTGACTACTTACTATTAAATTGCAGAGAACTGTCACATTTGATTAATTTATATATCTGTCAGATATACAGTCGCCATATTGAATATTGTTTGAATATTGGAATGTCGCATTCCTATTGGATATAAACTTGTATCTTAATGAAAAATCTGTATTCCTATTGGACATAAACTTGTATCTTAATGAAAATCTGTATCGTAATGGACATCACTAAAGTACAGGTCCGGCATATCTAATATTACAATTAAGGTATGGGAGTAGAAAAAATTCTTTATATTTTAATTTATCATTTCCTTATTGGCATTAATTATTTTTATAAACGTTGAAAAGTCTACATATTATTAGTTCATTTTTGTTATTCCGATCTTCTCGAAACTCAATATGTATCGGATAAAATTTTCACGGTTTTATGATTTACCAGAAATTGATTTTGATTATTATTATTACCTATCCAAATATGCGACCGTTTGCCTTCCGCCATTCTACGATCATCCCCCTCGCACCTACCTAGAACATGCTTGATTGGAGACACAAGCCAAGTATTCTCAAATATTCCTGTGAAGGCATCAGCCACGCTTAAATACATTTCTAAATATCCCCATTCGAGTATTTATAGATAGGCGGAAATTTCATGCTTTCATCACCCTCTTCCATTTCCTTTAGAATCTCTTAGTCTTTACTTTTAGGGATCCAACAAATTTAATAATCCGAGAGTATGGTGTCGAAGTTAATACAGCAATTGAAGTAACATTTCCGGTGGTGTTTTTTTTTCCAGCAGAATTACAAAAGCAACTTCGTTATATTGCCTTCCCTATTAAGTAATAATTTGCTCGGTTGGATTATCACAGGCACATTACAGCATACCATATGTAATCTGTAATATTCAGTACTTAAATACATCTACCCAACTATAAAATTTGCTAAAATGGTTCTTGAATATCTCATATAAGTACTAGGTGTAACTGGAATGATTTAAGACAGGCGCAGCCTCTTTTCAATATGATGGGAAGGGTTTTCCTGTGCGTGTTTAAAAGAAAGCTTGTTTTATGTGTTCTAAAAATATCATCACGTTATAAATTTTGAGTAGAGGGTCACAGTCTGATAAGTGAGTAGATTTTTTCGGTTCTCCGCGGATTTATCTATATGGAAAACGGATAAAAATCCGGAAAAAAAAAGAGTTCGTGTAAAATGTTGTTTTAAAACTGCGAAACCAGTTTCACTATTTGAAAACAATATTCGGGGATAAATGTTAGATATGTTTCGTTCATATAAAGCATTTAGTGACCTTTTTAATTTCACTCTAATCATATTTTACTAAATTTATGTTTCAGGTGTAAATGTTATATCCAAATTGTTTAAAATAAATTGTCACCTCAAGAATATGTGTTCTTCAGCAATTCGTGCAGTAGTTTTTCTCAAATCAATATCAAAATCGGACACTCAATAAAGAAAATACTTTCTATATCACTTTTTTTACATCTCATTTCATACTTCGCATTTAATCTGTCGTGGAACAAGGTTATGTGTTGCGTGAACAAGAAAACAAACATTATATTTCTTTTATTATGCTCATCAAAAATCAATGACCGTATATGTGTGTTTTGCAACAGCGATGAGCCTTGGACAACGGACCATGAAAACAGGCTGAGGGAACATGTCTCGAGATTGAAAGCCGAACGAAGCAATATCCAAGGAACGTACGTAACATTAGAATCGACTCAAGTGGAAAATATTCCTATAAGACCTTCATGCAGTCAAGAAGCGAGAAAAGTCGACCTAGAAATGGCTGTATTGATGCAGGTAATGTATACAAAACGATTAAATTTATATATATTTAGAAACTATTAAATAGTTTATCTCGAATAAATTAAAAAACATGAGGAGTGCCCCAGAAACTTAAATATCTAGTTGTAGTAACTAGAATAAAATTATAAAATTTATACGGTGGCTGATTTTGTACTTCTCAAATCTTCGCTTTTGATTAAGTAATTTTTTTGGTAACTCTTGAAGAAGCCAAATAATAAGTATATAGAACGATGTGCAATAAAATTATGAGTATTAATATGGATCTGTAGGACAGAGGAAGATTTCACACACACCGGCTGACTACTGACTAGGCTTGATTCCGATACACGGAGCTTTTACAAACAGCTTCTTCTCTTCGTGTTTGCCAGCTATCATAACTCTCATTTTCTTTAAGTTAGTTGGTGAACACTGTAGCGCTACGAATATGACACTATATATCAGGTAAAATTCTTAAAATAAAATAAAATGTAATTTGAGTTTCCTTTGGGCCAACTTTTGGATATGATTAAAGTGAAATATGTCATATATAACCCTTGATTTATTACTAATTACGAATTATTTTACAATTGAAGGTATCTGGGTAAAAAATGAATTATGAAGAGAAATAATGGTTGCACTTGAGAACCATAGAAGGATATAGCACTACAATTATGGCGCCCAACGTGGGGCATTCCGGAACCTATAATAATATAAGAAAATTATAATTTATTGTAATATAATATTCGTAATTAGGGTGGAATTTATTATTTTTACGATATAGTAATGGTGTATTGTGCTAGAAAGTTACATATGTCCGCAATTTTTAATATATGTATAAAAATATTTGCATTGAAGGAAATGTCTAAATCACTTGACATGACATGACATTTATCAAAATAGAATTTAATAGAATAAAATGTATTTGGAGTTTCCTTTGGGCCAACTTTTGGATATGATTAAAATGAAATATGTCATGTATAACCCTAGACTTATTACTAATTACGAATTATTTTACAATTGAAGGTATCTGGGTAAAAAATTAATTATGAAGAGAAATAATGGTTGCACTTCAGAAGCATAGAAGGATATACCACCACAATTATGACGCCCAACGTGGGGCATTGCGGAACCTATAATAATATAACAAAATTATGATTTATTGTAAGATAATATTCGTAATTAGGGTGAAATTTATTATTTTTAGGATATAGTAATGGTGTATCGTGCTAGAAAGTTACATATATCCGCAATTTTTAATATATGTATAAAAATATTTGCATTGATGGAAATGTCTAAATCACTTGATATGACATGACATTTATCAAAACAGAAGGTAGAAATTTTTGCTTTGAAAAACATGTTTTTGATTATAAATTTGGAACTTTATATTAATCAATGTGACTAATAGCGATTATTGTTTATGAATTTGTTGTGAAATGATGTTTTCATAGGAAAATAAATAAAATGTGTTTATATATGGTATACTTCTAATCTAACTAGGTAACATATTCATATATTTTAAAATAGCCGCTTGCCAATGCTTGTCCCGAAAAAATGTAATAAAGAAAATAGTCTTCTTTACAATTAGATGCGAAAATGTGGAAAATTTCTAATCCCACGTTGCCTTTAATCATAGCTAAACGTATTTTTTTTTATATAAGTTTAAATTTTCGTGGTTGCTCCAGTTTTTTGGTTTTAATCGGAGAACATGAAAACGGCCTCTCACGTTTTTTTCAAGCGATATTTGATATATTTCTCTAAAAAGTTATCTACTTATATAAAGATTTATTACAATAAATCACTATATTATAAAAAAATATATATATTATTGATTCTTTTTTGTTTATTTCTAGGAATTGATGAGTTTACGAGAGGACAAAGCCGAACTTATATCGAAACTGTACGTGATGGAAAAGGAAAAGAGCGCAATAGAACTGAAATTGAAATATGTGGAAGGGCAACAAAAAGCTCAATCTGCCGCACTGAAAAACTTACAAGGACAGTTGAAGGATACCGAAGCTCTGTTAGCATTAGCCACACAAAACAAAGTGAGTCTCGGCTACTACGTCTTTCTTTTCATTTTGCCTTTTTATGTGACAGAGTTTAGACGTCATTTATTACTTCTCTTAACAAAGAAACACTATTTAATGGTCCATTTTACTAGCATTAACTATTTCTTTTTTACAAAAGTTATAATAAATCATATTTATTATTTATAACTTCGTTTTTCTTATTCTTTTGAAATTGCGCAGACAAATAGCATGTATACGGTAAGTTTCAATATCAATAAAAACAACACTTTTCACTTCACTTTAACTAATACAGGAGGATGGAATGATAATTAATTAGCTTTCACAACATAAATCACGCTGATATCTAATGAATATATTCACAAAATAACTGTCATTTCTGTCTGTCAAGTATGCTAGAGACAATAAAATCGTATTATTGTCATTTGGAAATTCACTTAAATTAAGTTAAACAGATTTTTAACTGAGATAAAAACGTATATCAACCCATGCTAGAATACTGTAGTGGTGCCTGAAATCAGATTTAATTAGTAATTTCCATGTTTCTCCTGTAAATTCACGTTATATTAAATATTTATCCGTTCAGCTTTGAAACACTTGATTGTCATAGCATTAATTAATTAATTAATTGTTCTCATTTAGATTTATTTAATATTACTTTACCAAGTTTTAAAAGTTATATATTATCCATAACGTGCCACCAAAATTTAAATTTTTAAATAATAAAGTAGTTACATTATTAGTGAATATCGGCAAAACAAGTTTGATCATGTGAAGCACTCTGGACAAATATCAAAATGATTTCGCAAACATAAAAACTGTTAATTTTGCTAGGTTAATTAATAATTATACCATCCCCATATCTGGCAAAACCTCATGAATGAATCTGTATCCAATTTTTACTTTCTTATACGTAGTATAAGGAAGTATTGTGATGATGAAAATTTTCGACCTCGAGATTTTTGCAGATGTCCACGTTTTGAGGTCCCCTGATACCAAAAAAGTTGTTTTAAAAAATGTCTGTGTGTCTGTGTGTGTGTGTGTCTGTGTGTGTGTGACCACGATAGCGGTCAAACCGCTGTAGATATCAATTCCAACTTTTGTATTTACGAATATAATCTCCCTCTTGAGAACTGATTAGATTTTGAGCAAAATCGCCAGACCGGAAGTAGTAGTTTACTTCAGTGAAAAAATCGAATTTTGCAAATATTTCGTCAATTACTAAGTTTAAACAAATTTATAAAGGATTCAAATGTACTCAAAATTAAATTTGAGAAAAATTTTATTAATAAAGTTTTTCGAAATTCCTACCGGAAGTAGGTCTTTTACTCTTGTCGAAAATCAGTTTTTTGCGAATATCTCGCAAGTCATGCTTTCTAGGCAGGTACATTACGAGTATAAAAGTATTTAGAATGTACTTTTAAATATCTTTTGTATAAAAAAAATTTCAAAATTCAGACCGGAAGTACCACTTTTACTCTTATCGAATAGCGATTTTTTGCAAATATGTCGTAAATTATGCATTCTATATATATTTATGAAGAGTACAAAAGTATTTAGAGTTAGATTTGGAATATTTTTTGTATAAACGAAATTTCAAAATTCGGACCGGAAGTAACACTTTCATACGTATAAGAAAGTCGTGTGGTGGCCACACCTCATTTTTTAAGGTTTTGTTAGGTATAACATCTGCACTGTCAAATAGCTAAAGGTACACTCGTCAATTTTTATCGACCTAATCTTAGATACTAGAAATGCATTTTCCATTTAGGTTTTTTTGCAGAAGTATGTATTAAAAAAATCGATATGTGAATGAATCTGGTCACTATTTTATTCACTGTTTACATGTTGCTGTGATCTTCTTATCATTGAAATAATAATATTAAGAATTAGTTTAGTTATTAAAAAAGAACACTAATTGTATTCTAAAAATCATTTATTAAAAATTTAGGGTATACGTTCAAAACAAGCAAATATAAGTATAATGGGTTGCCTATATTTAAAGACAAACTCTTGTATCAAAATAAACATGAATTGTTAGTATATTTTAGTTAAAATAAGTATACACATTAAGTATAAAACAAACATAAAATAAATCAATAGGCTTTATGCTGTGTAAAAGACACATAAATGCCACATGAATGTAAACAAAAACAAGACGTGCTCGAGAAAAATGATGCAGTCTTGAAATAAATAAATTGAACATGAATAGTGCTGCCAATTCATAAGAAAAGACAGTAATAATAAAACTAAATATATTTATTAGATACGTACACGTTGTATAAAAAAGGATATAAATCAAAAACATTTCCAATTGGAAATGTCAGATCGTAAATAAGAATATTTTGTGTAAATAATAGTAGTATGAATTAAGAATACACTTGTTAGTTCTTGTATGTATAACTCAAGGGCTTCAAAGACAACGGAAATGGTCATGTGTGGTTTAAAAATCTGCAAAAGAAAAAAATACAATGTCAATTTTATTATAGCACTTTACAAATTGACATGTTACCAGAAGAGAGAGCGTGATTTAAAGAACGGGAAAATGGTGAAGAAGGCCGGCGTACTTTGCAGTTCAATTTCAGCCAAAAGAATTCCTATGGTGTGTAATGTGTTTCCTTTACTGCCGAATAGAAGGACTTCTAAAAGAAAAATAAGGATAAAAGTGTGAAACATGATAAACGTAAATATGTAACAGATGATGAAAAGGGTAATGCATACAAATACCAATATAATGAAGGATTATACTGAACAAGAAAAGAATAAAATATACTTACCCAAGAGGGTATGCAGCAAAAATTGTAAAATTTTAATAACAAGTAGTTTGGGGCGTCGCCATTTATGTGTATAGCTATCAAGATGATAGACGTATATTGGTTCGAGGGTGACAACGTAATGAAAACAAACGAGAAAATTTCATCACAGGCGTTTTTGAAATAAAAGCCAACCTAAAATTTAATTGGATGAGAGAGGCACTAAAAATTGTCGATAGGCATTTGTTTTTTTATATAAGGCAAGAAACAAGAATGAACAGGAAGATTTTTAGTTTGTAATTCGAGGAGTAAAGACGCTAATTTTTATAAAAGATTAACAGATTTAAGATAGCTAAAGTTAGTGTAGGGTTTATTAGACACTATATATCGACTCGCGATTCAATCATTTGTATAAAACAGTTAAAGTTAAATTTTGAATTTAGTTTTTTTTTAAATAATTTCATTCAATTAATTTTTCTTTTCTTTGTACTAATTTTAAAGATGGAGGATATCAGTAAGATAGAACTTGACAAAATATACGATGAAATGATGTAAGTTATGAGATGAATAATTCAATTTAGCGAATATCATATAAATATTATCTTGTTTTATAACAATATTTCGTTTTCACAAAAATAATAAAAGAGTAGTTAATGGTGTTAGGCATGCTGAAGGTACTATGTGAAAATATTTGCCTTTAGTAGTTCGTTGGGCATCATTAATTATTATATAGTCATTTAATTTAGTAATTCAAATAAAATAAATACGAATAAGCGAGGATGTTTTTGATGGGCAGGTGTTAAGCTGCTAGAGGTACAATGTGAGAATGTTTACAGCTAGCGATTAGTATAGGCCAGTGTCGGAGCATTCACGTTGCAAGGTTTTAGATTGCCAAACCACTATGTGAAAATGTATGTTTTGGTGGAATAGAGTTGACTTCGTATTAATAAACAAACTATCAAGAATCAATACATTTTTTTTATTTAAAGGAACAAGATAATTATTCTTTCAATTATCATTATAGATGTATAAGTATTTCACAAGCATTATAACTTTAAAGTGAGTACAAATGCTTTCTTTCCTTTTTCTTTGTAAGACAAATATATATAGATATAGTGTGGAAATGTTATTAATGATCGTCAAATCTTTACAAAAATAAAATATAATTTTTATATGAAATTTAGATACTTTGTTTAATTTTTGACCTTATCCCAAACAAAACTAAATAAGAGGTGTACCAGAATATAAGAAGCAAATCACTGCAAGACCTCATAAGAACATAAATAAAAAAATTATGCTGTTAGGAATAAGTTTATAAATAGACTATTCTAATTTTTATTATTCATCAGCATTGTTGCATCCACAGCAATATGTATACCAAAAGTTAAAAATAAATTTCATTCATCATATGATAAAATGACTTAAAAATGTATACTGAAAAAATAAAAGTTAACATACTGGTCTCTTTATCGTGAACAACGCCTGTGTTGTATATGTATAATAGCCGCGAAAAGTTTTAACGATAGGGTACCGATCGGGAAGGTATACCTGGTCAACTGTAGTAATTCCCAGATTATTCTGAACATTTGCTACTCAATTTTAACATGAAATAAAGAAAGATTGTATTTAATTTTTTCATACATAAACTTTAGTAAACATTAAACTGGTTTATATAAGAAAATTTATCTGCCATATAAAAGCAGTACGAGGGATATTTTTAAATAAGATCCGTTTGTAAATAAATGTAAGAATGACGCGCGAAGGTCGCAGTGCGCATGCTCATCTGCTCTCAACAACATGCTTTGCGCGCGTTTAGATTTTTGTATATGGCAGTCATATACTTAATACACAAAAATCTCTTTAGCATGAAAAATTTCATGAACATTTTTATTTAAAAGCTTTAATATTTTTTAGGATCGAGGATATTCTGATGCAGAACATGCGCAAGGCGTCGAACTGGAACTTATGCAAGCCCTCGCTAGAGAAGCAAGACTTAAGGTGCGCCTGCAAGAGCTGGTCTCTACGTTAGAACAGGTTACTAAGAATGCTGAGGCGAGGTTATTGGAAGGAAGAGAAATCGTACATGATCTGAATCATACAAATAGGTACATATACGTCAACTTTGATAACCATTTAATATCTCCTATTTTGCAGACAAAAATATAACTATAAATGTAGTTAAACTAAACTGACTCAGAATAATTAGAATTCTGACTTCTAACCTTAAAATATTTAGTTCTATGAAAATCGTATATTATTCCAACTAAGAATGTATGTGTCAGTTGTCTTAACTTCAACTTCAAATCACTATATGTATTTAACCTTGACACAATTTTGTAAAAAACGAGACAACTCATGATGATTCACCGTATCCCATAGAATGATACACGCTACTAGCACTCTAAGTAGATCCGAATTAAATGCTTCATGTCGTTATAAGCAGCTGCAGAGCCGGGTTTTCAATTACCACGACAGTATGCAAATTTTGGATCGGAGTATCGTCGAATTCTATCGCAGGCAAATCTCTTGTTCACCTTTCAACAGTATCTTGCGACTGATGTGGACGGGACATATTTACGTAATAGAATAGATGTAACTAGAACAAGTAAACTGTAGAACGGCGCGCTCCACGCAGCGCTTACGATTTAACTAAAATACTTTCGGCGCAAAAGCCCGTCTTTCAACGTCGCCTATATTTGCCGCGATAGATACAACTACTTTTATACATACATATCGTAACTTGTAAACATCGATATTGTTTATCAAAAGGAGGAAACCAACTGCATCACGTTGACGAACCCGAGTTGGAAAAATTCGTGTAATATGTATACTCGCGGCAACAAGTTTTGTCGGGTGTTAAGACCAGCTATATGGAAGGTATCACTGGTCAGCTCTAGTAATCCGATAATATTTCCCACTAAATTTTAATAAACCATAAAGGAAGTTTTAATATTTTTGTTTACGCTTGAGAGATATATTAAATTTCGTCAAAGATAAAATACATCTACCATAATAAAGCAATAAATAAGCAAACAATGAATTACACAAAGAATCTTTTGAAGACAATATATTTAAAGGAAAAAATTTTAAAATGTGAAATAAGATCAATATCATACTTACCCCGAACGTTTTAACATATATAGTTTTAAACATGTTTTAAAAATGCAGAGAAATTACCATACTAATAAAACAAGAAATGGTGAAATAATTGATCTTTAGAGAGGTGATTGAACTATTAAAAAAAAAGTATTTGATTTAAATAATATTCCAAAATTTAAACACTGCTAACAATTGCGATGTAAATACCAAGGTAAATACATAATTAGGCAAACATGCCCCAGGTAAAAAGTCTTAGAATGCAGATATAGCAATATAATCAAGAATTTTTAATTAAATTATAATGAAAAACCCATAATTTTTTTTGTATCTATTTTAAAATTAATAGAATGTATTACGGGAAAAAAATTAATGACAAATATATACGCGTAAATATCATCAATATAAATAATTACAAATTCTATAAAACCCAGATCTTAATAAAGCAATGATTCTCGCCCTTGAAAAATAAAATAAATTACGGAAGCCCTAAACATTTGTGGAACAGCAAAAATATTTCTTTGTAATGTTGTCACATCAATGTTATCGTGCGATAAATCATAAATGAAGAATATTTGAAATATATATGTACTTCTATATGCCACATGTATTTTCTTTTAGGAAGCAGTTAAATATATTTACTCAAAGTTAGGTATTATAAAAATTGAATATAATCCCTCTTTATTTCGTATTAAAAGTTATTAGAGTGGACCAGATATATCTTCCATATAGCTGGTCTTACGACCCGACAAAACTTTTTGCCGCGAGTATACATTAGAACATTACACACATAATGTACAGCTTGTTAAGTATTATTGTATTACTGCTATTGCTACGCCCAATTTCGAATTATATTAAGTGCAATGTACCTCTGACTGTCAATCCCTAAATTAATGACATAAAAGTCTCAAAAGGTCATTATTTATATTGCAAATTAAGAAACTTGATTAATATAATCTCTATAATTTGAAATTGGCAGTAATCATTTATTGTTACCTTTTGTTAATTATAATTTAACAACCATGATAATTTATCTGTCATAATAACATCAAATATAAAAACGAAGCCTGAAAGAATATAATTATTATATTATAAAGAGATGTTAACTAAATTTGTGTCACCAATTTAGTTAACAATAGTATAAAGAGGCGTCTTTTTGGTAAAACCTAAGTGTAATGAAGTATAATTTCATATATTGCTTGTGCTATTTTCATCGTTTAGATTTTGAAAGAAAACGGCCGTTTCCGTGGATATTCCGTCTGTCGTCATCAGTGTTATAAGTGTTTTCACAAATTTCACCTCACAAACACAAATTTAATTTAGTTTTTTGTCAAGAAAGACCCCTTAATGGGGTTACCCTGAAGACAACACACAGCATGTCCTCTGAAAAGTCGGTTTTCTTTCAAAATCCTAACGATGGAAATAGCACAAGCAATATATCAAATAAATTACAACAGTAAACAAAGAAAATAGAAAATATATCTAGAAATACGTTATTATGAGACAACTAATGTTTTAAATGAAGTGAAAAAATTTATAAATGAAATAGTATTCAGCTATAGATGGAAATTCCTAACATAAAATAATTAATTGTTTTTAAGTAGATCAAATCATTTTTAAATTGCTTTCTTAAGTATATTTCAAAATTGATTGTTTGAAAATATCTTAAAAATTATGTAATTTAATGTAAATAAAATCTGTAGCTATTAAAAAAAAACATTAATATAAGTATACAATTACTTAACAGTTTAACGCTAGTCAGTGGCAGTTATATATAAAATTGTATTCTTTTCTGAGTCAGGACAGACTATCAGTGATAGTACTTTCTACATATTTTTATACAGTTTCTGTTTCATATTGCAATGTTTATAATATTAAAATAAAACAGATCATTTCGCTTAACAAAATGTACTAACAACTTCTTTTCCCTACAGTATATTAGCTGAAACTGTAGATAGAAATAACAAGAAATATCAAGCTAAATTTAAGAGAATGGAGCAGCAAATGTTACAAATGGTAGAACGTCATACAACACAGGTACGTTCAAATAATCTACATGCTGTCCCAGGTAATGTTCTTACCATTGAAATCTCGTCAATCGTAAGAGATTAAAAATTAGTCAAATGAGACGGAATATTCATATCTATTTGTAAAAACAAAAGCAAAAAAAACTAGAAAGAATGAATAATAAAGGTGAAATTCGATAAGTAAAATCTTGTCATCTATCTCATTTGACGTACAAGATCACGTAATTAGTGTTAAGGTGCATTTTCACGTAGACCTCAATACTGAAACTTTCTTGTAATTCAAGATATTTCTACAATTTTTTAATTCTAAATGCAAATCGTACGTTTATTAGAAACAACATATTTTTTTGATTTCAATAGTGTGTAATTTGTATGGTATATTGCCAGAAATAAGAAATTTTTGGTTACACAAATTTCACAACTTAATGGTAATAATTATGGATAACATTATTTACTGTTTTACTCATCCACGGCTTGTTGTGTGCCATCTACGTAACATACGCCATCTCCGTGTTAGTGAGTGAATTACTGGTTTAATTTTCTTAATTTTAGGCATTTACTAGTAGGTTTCTGCTTTTTGCAAGTTTGTTAAGTAATGGTGGGTTTATGCAGCGTAAATTAGTCCTAACTTAGTATTAGTATTAGTCTTAAGAAAGTTCGATCATTGATCTTATGGTCGTAAGCTTCTTAGGACCGCATTAGGACACGACCTTGAAGGTTCGTAATTTTTAACTCTTAGGACTAAGTTAAGACCTCGGTAGCCAAGATCTAAACCTTATGATGTAATACGTACACAGCTACGTACCATTCGTGCAGCGTAATTTGAAAATTTAATGCCTGTATAACGTGTACTTTTAAGGTTAAAACTAATTCTTAGGACTAATACTAATACTAAGTTAAGGAACGCTGCATAAACCCACCATAAGATCACACATATTGTCGATGCGTTTTCGTTTGGCGTCTTGGAAGTAGTTGATGGTTTTTTTTTTGTTTTTTTTTGATGTCTTACTAGTCTCTCCCAATATTAATTAATTGCCAGAGTTGAGGCAGATCTATATTTTAATTAGTGTGCCTGCTGGGTTAGTTTTAATGTTATTGTAGAGGCAGTTATTGTCGAAATTGATAAGTTTCTTGTTCGACATTCGAGACTAAGAGAAGCAGAATCTTCTGCTGAATTTGTTTTTCGTGATTTACGATTTTTAGAGTGTATGTACATCATCTTTGGGATGCGCACACTGACACCACCGTCTATAATAGGATATTGTACTAAGAAAGCATGTTGTGATTGTACCAATGAAGAAATTGGGTTATGTCAGAATATCAATTTAGAATACATTAATCATCGTTTTCATGTTAACCATCATCTGCGAATACATTTATTTTCATTTTTCAACGTTCGTGATGACATCTGGGAACACCGATTACTGAGTTTTGATTTGTTTTCAATTTAAATGTTTTAGTCTATTTCATTTTGTCTTCTTTTTAACGTAAAATTTATAGTAATCAATTTAGATGTGACTATATCAGTGAATAGACGTACACCGCTGAAATGTGCAGATAATTTGCTTCCATCAAAATAAATCTTTTTTCTAAACGTGACTACAATTTTAAAGCATACCGTTAAGAGCCTACAGCAGCAGCTCGGTGACCATCTACGGTTTTTGCGGTGTGAAGGGGGAGGTAAAACGAGACACACAAACGTTTGTGTGGTGGGGCAATCGTAACGTAAGAAAATTTTGGAGGGGTGCACAATTCGAACGTTTTCTATTCACAGTTTTGTAATGTCTAAAACCAGCCATATGGAAGGTATACCTGGTCAACTGCAATAAGCTGAACATCAAATAAACAGACATTATATTCCACTTTTTTATTACATTAAGGGTGTTGTATAGGTACATTTTCAAATATTTACAGATTACAGGCTACCTTTAAACTTTATGCAAAAATGATTTAGATGAAATATTCTTATAATGTTTATCTACACGTCATTTGGCATTTTGTTTTTTCAATTTTTTATTAATTGTTATAAAAAATTAAATATAAATAGACAATCGAAAAATAAAATGCGTATCGACGTATAACATATTATTGTGAACATTAATTTCTAGCAAAATTTTTTCGTATTTATTAAGATAAATGTGTAATTTGATAAGAAAGAAATGGATTTTTGGCACTGCTTTAGTACGCCACCTGCAGTGAAATATTTGATATATCCTTGCAATCCAAGACAGGGCGGAGTTACTTTGTTTAGGTGGGGATTCACTTTACGAGCGATATTCGCAATACAGAAATCCTTGTTACGGTTTTAAGTAGGTATTTGATTAAACATTTTTTATATTATTTTACATTTCATAAAATTGAAAACATTATCTAGTAACCTTGATTTAACTTTATAAAATTAATGTATATTTTCTTTTTGTTAAATTTACTTATATTATTTTGTATTACATTTCATAAAATTGTACACATTTTCTGGTAGGCTTTGATAACTTTTACATAAATACAAACTTAAACAAAAGTATTACATATGATTCATAAATAATACTAGCTTTTTTAGTTCTTCCACTATTTTACATTTATCAAGATAAAATACTACTGACATTTATAAGTGAGTTAAAAATAATGTAAAACTAATATCGAAAATGAGATGGATATAGATGGTGCGTACTTCATCTGTACAGATCGTCAGATATTGTAGCAGACTGGTAGACGTTCAAAAGAGTTAATTTACGACCTAGTAAAAAATTACTCTCAAACGATTCAGTGTTCGGACAGTTATAAAAAGATTTGAAGTAAACCAGAAATTGCTCCAAAAGGATATCTTTTATTTTAAAAATTTAACTAGATTACTTTTCCTGTTATGGTAAATAAAGAACAGACAGAAATAGGACTTATTATTTTACAGATGTAGTTACATAATAATAATGAATAAACATTAAATTTTAAATAATTTATATATAATAATAAAACAATGAAATTCGATTCAATACATGATATTATAGTAGTCATTCTATATTTTTTTTTGGAAGAAAATATGGGAGACTATTTTATTTGATAAATCGTTAGTGGGGCATGCGACGACTCTAAAACCAAAAAGTTGGAACTCCTTGTGGGTTTTTGGTAATCTCAAAAAGTTTTTGAATGGATTCTCGGCGTAAATGGTTGGTCGAACAAAAAATTTTTTTAACAAAAAAAAACAATATCTACAAATTATCTAATGTACTCGCTGCGCTACAGCCAAAAGCGGAAAAAGCAGAGGGCGCCAAAATTTTCAAAAATGGGTTTTCACTATTTTTCGGCGCGAAAAATTTTTTTAGCGTTTGATGCAAATGTAAAGTTGCAGAGAATGCCTCAATTTGTCTGAAGGGCAGTAGAGAGATGACCGTTTCTACGTTAGGACTTATCTTTTCTGGCTCTTTGGAAATAAGCGTTTGCTTCATTTGCGAAGAAAAATTTCGGAGACGAAGAATACTGTGCGTTGAAGCCGCGGGACAGGTCATCTTCATGGCATTGTACGATGGTGCCACTTGCAAATACACACTGTCTCAACTTCGCTTCAAGGAATTCACGCAATCCGCGATCAAGAGCAAAGTGAATCTCCCTTATTTACCGCCTTCGCCCGGACTTCTCGAACGTTGTTTCCATGGAATATGTGTTCATTTGGTTGTTCAATAATTTCTGGAGTAAGCAAAACCGAAGTAACTGCAAAATTGTTTTTTAACATACTATACCACCAATAGAATCTTGTTCCTTTCACTCACGAAAAATAGTACATTATAATATAATAATATAATGACATTCCTTTCGTTCTGCAAACTCCAACAAAACAAAGTCATTTTTAATTCGAAAATATATTACCGTTGTTTTAATATAATAATAATATAATAATAGTATAATAATAATAATGTATATTTACTCATCTATAATTATTAACATTATATTAATTACAGATTATCGTCATATCTGAGTAATCTTGTGGTAATTATCACATTTGACATAAAATATCACATTAATTTAAATTAAAGTGTATATATGTATAACAAGATCATTGTATCAACAATATGACAAACAACGATATACACAAATAAACAAATAATAATAAATGATAGAATGTTATATACTTCAGCAGCTCGCGTTAATTGCCAGAAAATCTTCGACGCCGTAGTACTTCCTCTCCATCAGCAGCCCTTTGACCCTTTTCTTGAACTCGTCAGGTGGTAGGTCTTTAAGTTCTTCTTCAAGTGGTTATATAGCTTGGGACCCCAATAATCGACACCCGACTGCAACAGTGAAAGTCAATGATAAGGGGTTCTTAGATGCTTTCTACTTAGTGTGTTGTACTCATGTTTGTTTCCATTTGGATAAAATGTGTGTTTGTTGGTAGCCTTTTTTGCAGTAGAAATATTCTATTTGCATCAGCCGTCTGTCTCGAAAAGAGAGTTCCATAACTTAGAAGAGAATGAAAATACGAACAGTACGCCACCTTTGCAGATTCGTATGTGCATACATGTCTCAGTCTTCTTATGGTGAATACCACAAACGTCAGTCTACCAGTGTCCCCACCTCAGATTGGAGTCCACTATCAGACCCAAAAATTTGGCTTTTCCCGATCTTCTGTTGTTTTCGTGGAAAATTTCATGTTTTGTTTTTTGTTCGGGTTTATTTTCAGGTGATTTGCCGCAAACCAGCCCTCTGCTTTTTGGATGTCAGCTGCAGATTTTGCTGTTAGTTCTTGGAGTTCTTTCCCCCTTACTAACAACGTGGTATCATCCGCATATAGACACAATTCCGTGTCTGGGGCACTACAGGGCGGGGTGATTCATATATATAATGAATATTTTCGGTCCAAGAATTAGCGAGACATGGATGCCTTTCTATCTACTTTGGGTCTTCTCAGGAAGCCGTACGCTTCAAAATAATTTCTTGTATAGATACGAAGTGCTGGTATACTTGCGTGGGTGAGTATTCCGTAATCCAAAAAATTCTTAATTACTCACTCTGCGACATATTCCGGAAATTTGAAAAATTCTTAATGATACACGCACATGTCGTTTTAGTTTCACTTTTGGATGTGTGAAGTTAGACCCCTTTTTTCGAAAATCGGAATTCTGACGGTTGTTCCAGGTTGTTCTAGGTTTATTCTCAATTGTTCAAAAGTATTTCAAAAAATAAATTATAATAGGCCGAGAAAATGGCAAAAACAAATTTTTGCTAGCGCCCCTTTTTTCGAAAATCAAAATTCTGACGGTCGTTCCAGGTTTATTTTAAATTGTTCCAAAGTATTTCAAAAAAAAAATCGTAATTGGCTGAGTTAAAAGGAAAAGCGATTTTCTTACAGCCCCTCTTTTTGCGAAAATTGAAATTCTGTTTCAGGTTGTTCTAGATTTGTTCGAAACGCTCTTCTAATACATCAAAACCGTATCTCATATATCAAAAGATATTGCAAAAAACTATATCCAAAAGTGAGAAGTTAGCCCCTCTCTTTTTCGAAAATCGAAATTCTGACGGTTGTTCTAGGTTTGTTTTAGATTGTTCCAAAGTATTTCAAATAAAAAGTCATAATTGGCTGAGTTAATAGGAAAAAACGATATCTTACAGCCCCCCTTTTTGCGAAAATTGAATTCTGACGGTTGTTTCATGTAGTTGTAGATTTGTTCTAAACATTTTTCTAATGCCTCAAAACCGTATCTCTTATAGGTATATCGAAGGATATTGCAAAAAAAAAACAAAATCCAAAAGTGAGAAGTTAGCCCCCTCTTTCCGAAAATCTAAATTCTGACAGTCGTATCAGGTTTTTCTAGGGTTGTTCCAACGTATTTTAAAAAAAAGTCGAAATTAGCCAAGATAATAGGAAAAAATGAGGTGTGGCCACGACACAACTTTCTTGTACGTATGGGCGTTTTAAATCATACAATTTTAAACATTATTTTATACAAAGATTATTCAAAATCCTATTCTAAGTACTTCCAGTCTCTTAATGAATCTCTACAGGATACATACTTAATGATATATTTGCAAAAAAATGCTACTCGCTAAGAGTAAAAGTATTACTTCCGGTCCGAATTTTGAATTTTCATTTATACAAAAAATATTTCAAATCCAACTCTAAATGCTTTTGTACTCTTGACAAATATATATAGAATGCATAATTTGCGAAATATTTGCAAAAATCGCTATTCGATAAGAGTAAAAGTATTACTACCGTTCCGAATTTTGACATTTTTTTTTTATACAAAAGGTATTGAAAATTAAGTTCTAAATACTTTTATACTTGTAACGTACCTGTCTAAAAACCGTTTAACGACCGCTCGGGTATACGACTTCGACGCTCGAGCTTCTGCGTCGGGTATTCCCCGCAACAAACAACTGTTTAACGTGGGGAATACTCGGATACGTTTTGTTGATGCGTAAAAGATGCATTATAATCATCGACAGGTTTTAAAGCCGTAATAACTATGTAGCGGAAAGGTTTGATTCATGAGATGGAAAAGCTCCTCGCGATTTGGTTGATGACCAGATACAAAACAAAAATTCCGAGAGCTTCTATATACACGTAGAAACGGAGACAATGCCGGTTTTAAGGCATTTAAAGATACAATTACATTGTTGTTAGGAGGTAATGTCGCTGGATTGAAGTTAAAACTTTTTCTTATCTATTGCTTTGAGAACCCATGTGCATTAAAGCATGTTTACTATCGTGCAAACAACAAATCATGGATGACGCAAGCATTATTTGAGGAATGGTTCCTCAACTGCTTCATACCGTCGGTTAATATTGTTTGAAAAAGAACTTGCCATTTAAAATTATCCTTCTGCTTAACAATGTACCAGGTCATCCCCAACATCTTGATGATTTACACCCAGATGTAAAGGTGGTGTATCTGCCTAAAAACACAAACGCTATCCTACAACCAATGGATCAGGGTACAATAGCTACGTTTAAATAATACTATTTGTGCACAACGTTTTCCAAAGCCATAACAGCAACAGAAAGTAATGAAATAACTCGTGACTTCTGAAAGTCATATAATATTTTAGAATACATAAAGAACATTGAAACCGCGTGGGAAGAAGTGACAGAAAGATGTGTGCAGGGTCTATGGAAAAATGTAAAATGTCAGAAAGTGTTCAGGAATAATTTAGATTTTGACGAAGACGAGTACACTAATGTCATACATAAAGTAGTGGAACTTGCTAACATACTTAATTTAAAAGCTGAAGCGGAGGATATTGAAGAATTAATAGAGTTGGAAGTACAACGGCTCCCGGAAGAGGAACCAGTAGAGGAAAGTGAATGAAACCAATAAAACTAGAAGGTATGGATTCAAATGTTGAACGGTTCACGAAAGTTGAACGGCCAATAAATGAAGTTTTACAAGTTACAAAGCAGACTACATTAACGACATTCTTTTCAAAAGCTATAACCAGGACTCCTACCCTTGTAAATACTTCTATTTCTTCGCCGCCATCTCCCTTACCCAGGCCCCTCTACAGCTTTTGATAGCTCTGGTGATAAATACAATGACGACGTTTATGAACGACATTTTGCACTACATATCATAAATAGTTATTCTTCGTTTTTCACAGAATGAATTTAAATTATTAATACGTCACTTTTTAATTTTTGTATGTATTTTTATGTTCTGTAATATATAAGAGATGCAATTAAAAAGTTTGCTTTGAACTTTTGGAGAAATGTAAATGGAGAAACATATTCGTGTATGTATTGCGTATGTAATAATATAGATAGAAATAAATGTCGTATATCAGGAGTATTTAAATCAAGTGACACATAATTTAAATATAAATGCATATACTGTGTATATAGGTACAATTCATTATTATTTACTTTAGCATTAAGTAACATTATGAAAGGTAAATTATAACATAGGGTACATCATAACATAATAAATTGTTTTATAGAACGATTTGTAATACGCCCAATGGAAAAGAAAATCAACACGATATTAGCGCCGTCAACAAAATAATACTTCAAACATCATACTCTTACATAACATAGAAATTTGAAGACTGCATTCCTCTCACATCTGGTCGACTAATTGAGAATAATTGTCAATGGGCATTTTACCTCATTTCGCTTCTTTCCCCCAATTACTTACTAATAAAAATAAATACCAAATTAAATTGAATTAATATTATTTTCCTTAGAAAAGTTTTATGAGGCGAAAAACAATATGGAGAACTACAAGTGGGAACGAGGACTCTGACGGAAGATTTAGTTATGCATTGTACAATGCGGTGGCCACATTGAGCAACTTTAATAATGCTCCTTAGGCTTTCCATAAAATAAATCACATTTTTTTCTAAACCCTCTAGTAATTTATTAGAGCTTCGAACTCCGATATTACAAGAACCGTTAGGAATTCGGGAAAAGTGAATAGAAACATTTTTGCTTAAAATTAGTCATTGAATTCACGTGCGAGGTTTCTCGGATACCTTGGCGGCCACCCTGTATAATAATAGTACCTATAGATATAAATAATTATCCTGTGATTTTCAATACGCCCAATGAAAAAGATAATCAAGACGATGACATAGTACCGTTGAACAAAGTATTATTATTATTATATAGTATTCATAGACACTAAGTAATATTTCTTTTAATCATAATTCCATCTTACATATTAACTTTTGACTTATTGAACATATGTCTGACTAAAAAAACTTACAATTTACATTCGTGTAGCGCGTAGACTCGCAGACTAAATAAATCATACAAAGTATTACTAGCACCTACGTTACGTAGAGTATGTGTAGCCTGAACAGAGACAAATAGCACTTAACGCATCGTACGTATGTTATTTTGAATGCATCGCTCCCATAAGGGCGGTACTTATAAACCGGGAACTGTACAATTTAGATTTTTACTATAGCATTTAGCAAAACAGTACATGGTAGTGGGGTATTGGCAAGCTCCACCTCTGAGTAGATCCCCCTTTAACCCGCCGCGAAGACGTCGAAATTTTTAGTTTGGTATACAACACCCTTAATATAAGAGGATATATTAAAGGAGTTTATAAAAGAAATAGGGAAGCAAATATATTTTAAATGTGCCACTTATTTATGATTCATAGCTTGCTTGATAACATTCATATTGATTTTTTAGAAAAAATCTTCTTTTATTTGTCAGGCGAATGAATGAATGAATCAATGAATGTTTTATTCAGATATAGGCTTTATTTTGTCTTATTATTCTTGGTCTGGATATATTATAATATTATTATTATTATGTAATTTTACTTGTTACTTATAGTTATTATTTCTCGCCGTATTTACTTTAGACGTTGAAGTTTTTTTAATCGTAAAAATATGAGCAATGCCGTCTAAAATATTACAAAAACAATTCTGTGCCTGTTTTTACTTTCTTATACGTAGTATAAGGAAATATTGTGATGATGAAAATTTTCAACCTCGAGATTTTTGCAGATGTCCACGTTTTGAAGTCCCCTGATACCGAAAAAGTGGTTTTTAAAAAATGTCTGTGTCTGTCCGCCTGTCTGTGTGTGACCACGATACCGGTCAAACCGCTGTAGATATCAATTTCAAATTTTGTACTCCCTCTTGAGATCTGATTAGTTTTTTAGTAAAATCGGTAGACCGAATTCGAATTTGCCAATATTCCTCAATTACTAAGTTTAAACAAATTTATAAAGAATTGAAATGTACTCAAAATTAAATTTGAGACAAATTATCTTAAAAAAGTTTTTCGAAATTCCAACCGGAAGTAGAAAAACTGATTTTCGATAAGAGTAAACTCTTATCGAAAATCAGTTTTTTGCGAATATCTCGCAAGTCATGCTTTCTAGGCACGTACATAGTATAAAAGTATTTAAATTATAATTTTAAATATCTTTTGTATAAAAATAAAAAATATATCGTAAATTATGCATTCTATATATAATTATTAAGAGTACAAAAGTATTTAGAGTTGAATTTTCAATATTTTTTGTATACATGAAATTTCAAAATTCGGACCGGAAGTGGCACTTTTACTCTTAGCGAGTAGCACTTTTTTTTCGAATATCTTGAAAAGTATGCATTCTATAGCGATTTATTAAGAGAATGAAAGTACTTAGAATAGCATTTTGAATAAGTTTTGTATAAAAAAATTCTTAAAATTGTATAGTTTGAAACGCTCATACGTATAAGGAAGTCGTGTGGTGGCCACACCTCATTTTTTTACTTTCTTGTACGTAGTATAAGGAAGTATTGTGATGATGAAAATTTTCGACCTCGAGATTTTTGTAGATGTCCACGTTTTGAGGTCCCCAGATACCAAAAAAGTGGTTTTTAAAAAAGGTCTCTGTGTGTGTCAGTGTGTCTGCCTGTGTGTCTGTCTGTGATCACGATAGCGGTCAAACCGCTACAGATATCAATTCCAAATTTTGCATTTACGAATATAATCTCCCTCTTGAGAACTGATTAGATTTTGAGCAAAATCGCCAGACCGGAAGTAGTAGTTTACTTCAGTGAAAAAATCGAATTTTGCAAATATTTCGTCAATTACTAAGTTTAAACAAATTTATAAAGAATTCAAATGTACTCAAACTTAAATTTGAGAAAAATTGTATTAATAAAGTTTTTCGAAATTCCGACCGGAAGTAGGTCTTTTACTTTTATCGAAAATCAGTTTTTTGGGAATATCTCGCAAGTCATGCTTTCTAGGCAGGTACATTACCTCCTTTTTAGTAAACGTCTAAGCTTGTCGTTTTTCGAAGTTCTACTAGGATACCGCTGCCATATCAATTCTGATAAGTTCACTGATATTATCAATTACCAAAATTGAATTATGTATAAAAATTAATTATAAAAATTTAACGATAGGGCAAAAAGATAATAAACTGTGGGAAGAAATGAGGGTAAAAAGATTAACGGCATCAAATTTTGGTAAGCTAATTAAATTGAATAAAACCACATGTACAGCCAATACTGTTAAAGGCTTTATTATACCAGGAATTTACAGGAACCTTTGCGACACTATACGGTAATGAACAAGAAAAGCATGTTGTAAATGCTTTTGAAATTTCGGCACACCTAAAAGTCGATTATGGTGTTTTTATTCATCCTATATATAGATTTTTAGCGGCATCTCAGGACAGAATAATTGCTAATTAAAGCGCGGTTATTGATGTAAATTGTCCATTCAAGGCTCGCGAAGTGACGTCATTTGAAACAAGGGAAAAAGTTAATTGCATGTTTAGAAATTCGGAACTCTGAATTACGTTTGAAACCTAGGCATCATTACATGTACAAAATACAGGGATAGTTAAACATAACTCTAAGAAAGATTTATTTATTTAATCAATTATGTCCAATTACTTTTAGGTGTAAAACTGATACAAATACATACAATTATTGTATAACACTTATATATTAAATACTCATGTTCTTTCTCGTATTCTGTTTTTTCAATCATTTCTATCTTGCGCCAATCATCTAGTCTCACTCCAATGAATCCCTCGCTTGTGAGCCTCTTGTCGTACTTGTTCTTCCCATTTTAGTCGTGGTTGTCCTAGCTTGTACTTTTTTGTGTACTCTGGTTTCATAGACTTTTTTTGCTAACCTATTTACATTCATCCTATGTATGTGACCCAGCCAACCCAATCAATTGCCTTCCTCCAATCACATAAATCTATGGATTTTGTCTTTAAATCGGTCAATACTAACTCATTCCTTACTCAATCTCTTCTTGTGATTCCTTTTATCCTTCTCAGGAAACTCATCTTAGTAGCTATTACTTTACTTTTGCTCGGTTTTGTAAGGTCCAGGATTCACTGCCATATATTATTGATGACCTGACCACTTTTCTGTGTACCTGTGGTTTGTATTTCCCGTGGTAAGCCTTTCTTGCCAAAAAATGTTCTTTACAGGGTGCTATAGAGTCTCCTTGCTTTTCCAACTCTCTGTTTAATTTCTTCATCAATTTTTCCCGTGTCTTTTATGACTGTACCTAAGTATTTAAAACTTGTGACCTGTTCTAGCTCCTGTTCTTCGATTTTAATTTCATGCCGTTTTTTCTTTGGAGACATTAACATGGTTTTTCTTTTTTCGATGTTTATTTCCTTGTTTACTTTCCTGAGTTCCTTTTGATAAAAATCTATATTTTGTTGTAATTTGTCTTCCAATTCAGCAATCAACACCATATCATCTGCGAATAAGAGTTCTTCTAGTGTTACATCTCTCATCTTCCATTTACCTAATACTATGTCTTATAACATAAACCTTTCTTATATGTTATATCTAAGAGAGATTTATGTTATTTCATAGTTCGACCCCCGAAGGGTGTTTAACATGAGATAATTCACAGAGATGAAGAACTTAATTACCATTTCTGTCCAGAGTTCTTTATCTCTCTGTATTATCTAATGCCAAACGTACTTCGGAGTCCAGACTATGAAATAACATAAGTCTTTCTTAGACAGAAGATATAAGAAAGATTTATGTTATTTCATAGTCTGGACTCCGAGAGGTGTTTGGCATGAGATAATACACAGAGTTGAAGAACTCTGGACAGAAATGGTAACTAATTTAGAGAAATGTTATTTTAATGATTTACTACCTGAAATTATTGATCCCCGCATTTTGAGAAATCGACAAATTAGGTAGGGGCGTTAAATTGGACAATTAGTACTGATTGTCACACGTTTAGGCAAAAACGCGGATGTCGAGAAATTAAACATTCTTTTTATTGCACCTGCAAACGGAACATCATATTTTAAATAATGGCCTTGAATAGTTTGCAGGGGACTACTTGGCTACTTGCTTATTCCTTTACGTTTTCTATGTTTTTGTGAACATCTTTTTTCTAAAAAAAAACATGTTTTAGGCCTACTGGGGATATCATGAGAACAAAAACGCGCTTTGCATTCTACCTCCTAGGTAGTGCGGAAAGTAGTGCGTTGACGTTTTGTATGCCACATAGTGGTTGTTTATAAATAAAAAGTTCCTAGACGCTTTTCTAAAAATTAAAAATGTAAGATATTAATAAAAAAAACAATATCAATAACAATCGGTTGTAAATTGTTGTATTAAAATTTGCTTCAAATCAATGATGACTTCCAAGAATCCGGCAAAACTCTATATTCCATTCTTACCGACGGTCAAATTTTATAATTTAATTTTGCTAATTAACAATATCACTGTCGATTGTGAAAAATATAATTTTTAATAATTTAAAACATGCGGCGCTACTTAGAGAATATAAATATTTTCACATTTAGGAAGAAACACCGGCCCTGTTGTTGCAATACGTCAGACTTTAGTTTTCTCTAACACATTGCTCAAATTATTAAAAAACCTCAACATGTAAAGTAAATACAAATCATGGTAAGAAATAATAAGAAGTACAACTTAAATAATTAATAATCATAGTAATAATAAATCTATATATCTATTGCAGAATAAAACGTAATATCTAATTAATTCTGGCAAATATCATTAAAATAATTACAAATTACATAAAACGCGAGTCTTAATACAACTAAATAAATACAAGCCAGAAGAATACTGAGAAAAAGTAAAGAAAATTTGGAATAATGTAGACCCATGAATATTTTCATACAATAAATTTAAATGCGGGAGACAAATATCTCAAGTTTATTTGCTTTGCAGTTGACCAGGCATCCCATCGGTTCAATCGCTGGTGTACGTGTCTCGTGTAAAAGGCACAAGCATTCTAAACTCGGCAAATATACCCGTAATATAACCGTACATACGGCGTTCGGCAATTTTTATCAAATAGCACCTCCCCTTAATCCATTCTAGTGTATCGACTCACCGCATGGGGCGCCAGCGCACGGTGTATTTTTTAATAAAAGCTTTAGAAGCATTTTATAAAGAAATGTTACAATAAAAAAAAATTAGAACATGCCAAAAATCCTAGAAAAAAATGCACTTTTTGGCAATGTAAATTACATTGCCGCAACTATTTTCATTTAAAAGTAAAAAATGTGTTTTTTAACTACAATTTTCGAGAATAACATTCCCACATTCTTTATTGCTTTTCCATTCTTTTTTATAAAAACCATTTTTAATTTAAATTAATAATAACTGTAAGAAATTATTCAGCAAGAACGGACCGCATAGTGGGACTGATGTAGCCTCTTAACACCTAGTAACCTAGTACCGAAAGAAGTTAGAATTGACTGAATATTTATATTAAATAGATGGCAAACGAGAACATGCGATATTTACTTATAAAAATTAGTTAATTATAATGACAACGATATTTCTTCTGAATGTTTTATTGTTTTGTCAATTAATATATGATTATTTTTTTGTTTGCAAATTTTAATTTAGATTTACTAATTCGTTATTTGTGTCGTACGCTTGATGCTGCCTTATTTTGGGTTGTAATTTTCTTTCTATTTAATAATCAACCTGTCGGCTACTATACCATGTCTGATCTGGAGTTTTTAGTTTTTTGAAATTGTTTGGGTTTTCAATAAAATTTGTTATTGTTTTAAAAACCTTTGGTTTTATTGGTGTTATGCTTTATTTAAATATCTATAATTTCCTCTTGGTTGCGTAGATTTTAAGTCTAAGTTTTAATAAAATGAAATGGCGTCCTACACCTTAGGACCTTCAGCATATTGTTTTTTAAATATCTAAATAAGTTTAATTGACCGATTAAGGGGATTTGCATTGTTGGTGAAGTATTTAATGAGAGAGCCTTTTCATAACCATACGAGAATTAAGTATGGTCATTTTATAAGCGCCTTTAAGTACGAAGGAGCCGTAGTATGATACATTATTGAAATCAAAAAATTATTTTCTTTCTAATAAAATCAAAGCCAACTGCGACTTGGGTTTAAAATAACAAAGTTCGTATAAAAACCTTGAAATGCGAAGAATCTAAATAAGCATCATAAGAAGAAATTTACGTATGAACAAGTTATCTCCCTAGCTTGGGGTGCACATGGTACATGATCGCGCATGTGATATGAAAGTATTACAGTACATTCATAAGATAGACAAACAAGACGTAATGAGCGTAAAACACAAATGCGTTCTGAAATTTTTTTAATTTCACTAGAATTCTGGAATTTTGGTTTAATTTGTGAGGATCTTAATATTCCATTTAACAACACCATACATCATTTTTCTCTATCATAAAGTCACCATATAAATATATGTATACAGGGTGTATTTGAAATAAGGGGACAGAGTATGATAAATGGAAAGGTGCAATTATGTAGAATATAAATTCCAAAAATTGTGAGTCAATTACGACACGAACGCCAAAATTAAAAACCCCCCGAAAAGTGTTTAATGTGCCGCCTATGGATTTAGCATATATCTATATGTCGTAGGTATCGCGCCAGACGTCGGCTGTCTGGCCCAACGGGACTGAAGTTCCACACAGGTTGAGAAGTCGTAATAAATATTTCCATCGAACTAAATAAACACGCATAGATGTACGCAATAACAGCTGTAGACGTTATAAAAACCCCAATGATAGCATTGTTTACTATTTCTAAACAGGTGTTCAGAATTCAACAACCTTAATATGAAATATCAGCTGTGAAAAACTTGTGAATAGATTTGGGCAAAATTCCCAATAAAATTGATGCGTGTACTTTATTCGATTTCTTTTGTTCTCTTTTAAAATATCTTAATTTTCAACAACGATAATTTTTTTTATTGAGATGCCGACTGTATGAATTTTGAAATTATTTTAATATTTGTCAAGATTATTTAGATATTACGTTTTCTTCCGCTATTACTGTTATTATGATTAAATTCAATGACTTTTTTCTTCTTATTTCTCACAAAAACAAATTTGTGTTGTAAAATTTGCCCAACTCTACCTATGAGAAACTTTTATTTTAATTGGACGCAAGTGAATTTAAAAAAAAAACATAATTTATTTCAGTTCGTGTGTTGTGTAAGCCATAGTCGAAACATCCACACGTAACAATCGAACGAGACTGACCTCGCATGCCTTCACACTCCTACTTAGTAACCCACCCTTCCATACCCTACAGTCGTATTGAAGTGCAGTGGCGCGACGAATATTTTGAAAATATCTTTGTAATTTTTTTTTCTCGGGAATTTGCGCAAAATATTTTGGATTTGAGTCTAATAAAATTACATCTTTCCATTAATCATACTCTGTCCCCTTATTTCAAATACACCCTGTATATCGTTAATGTATAAAAACTATATTGAAATTTACAAATATTAAACCGGAACAAATACTACAGAAGCTGGCCGGTTTAAGTTAGGTAGCTAGTGCAGACACTACATGCTTTGGCTATGTCTGTTTATTAATTGCTTTTTTTTTACATAATTCGTAAATTTCTTTAATATTTGATGCTTTTTCCAGAAAACACACGTAGCTCATAATCGAGAGTTACACTCATAGCCGTTAGTAAATTATTTGGGCTATTTTATTTAAAGAAATTCCTTATATATTGAAATATTAGAATTAACTTATATTGAATATTGAGTAAATATTTTCAAAGAAACAAATACAATTATCTTTTCTTAAAATTAGCTGGTAATTTCTTTTCTGTTAATTAACCAAAACTAAATTTCGAAATACTTACACTTTATTTTCTGATTTTCTTTTGCAGGTACAAACCTTACAACAGCGCATAGCATCACTAGAAACTCCGCCTACAAATAGTTCGGAGAATTCGATGAGCTCCTTGGCAATTTAACTGATTTGTAGATAGTCCAAATGCACTGTAATTCTAATATGCGCACTCACAGTTGATAATTTGTATTTATAAAAAAATACTTTAATTCCTCGTTATAGGTATGGCAAACGTGCTTACAGGAAATGATGATTGAATGATAAGAGATTAATGGAAACTATAAAGGAATGATTTTACTTATAATTTATGAAGTAATAACAAAACAAAAACTGACAAATATATTTTGCAGTTTTAATTAACAAGAATAATATCTATAATATCGAAGCGTTCAATTTATATATTTCTTAAGTTCATTGGCAGCCTCTAGAGAAAGGGAAAGAATTGTTTTTTTTAATCAAACGGCTCTATCTATATATAAACTTATTTCATGGGGTAATATTGCTGAGAATGCAACTGCAGACACGTGTTTCGAACTGATTGGTCTTTGTCAGTACAGTGTAGCCCAGAATATATATAACAAACATCAAATTATTCATAGCTATTAGAAACTCTTCTCTGGTCCACACCGATCATCTTCCGTGACTTTCTTTTTAATTTAAGACTGAGACAGTAGTCACTTGGTGCCAAATCTCAGCTGTAGAGTTGATGGTCTATCTCTGCAAGACTGAACTTGGCGAGTTTCGTGAACACTCCAATTATCATGAAGTAGCTTAGCAGTTGTGAGCCTTTTTTTGTTTATTGCAGTTTTAACTTTCTGATTGGATCCGTATGGACTTCTCCTGTTACTGTAGAGCCTTTTTTTCCATATATTCAATCATTAAGATTCCTTCAAGATTTCAAAACACCGTCGCCATCAGCCTATTCTTCGATGTGCTAAAACCAAAACCTCAACTTTTTTGATGTTTTCATGCGTTCTTGCTTCAACATCTTCATTCCATACCCTATTGAAACTGTTTGGACAAAGATTTTATCGTAAAATATGACGGTGTATTTTACCTGTAGACATCATTCTGGTGACTATATTTTAGTTCCTTCCCTCGTCATGAATTTGTTTACCCTTCTATGATCTAATTGAATTTTAGTCATTTTTGGTTAGTTAAGACTACCCAAAAACATCGAAATTGTTTTGATGTGAACATTAACCTGTTTACTGACTGAGGGAATTTGACAGCAAAAACTTTGTGATTATCACTTGTTTTCATCATGCCTACGTGGACAATGTAGAAATATTTTTCCATTTTTAGAACAAGTGTGGTTCATCATTTAATCAAATCTCATCAATTTCTGTATGCACACATGCAGTGTTGTGAAAACTTGGAATTGAGATTGAAGAAAAGTTTGCATGCCCTGCTGTGATTTAATAAAAAAAAAAAAAAAAAAGAAGAAGAAGAAGAGAGAAATGCAACTTCCATAAAAAAAAGAATTGGAAGTTATGTAACGCGAAAATGACTGATACTTATTAGAATTGTTAAGGGATGAACGAATAAATTGATTCAAATAGGTTATTCAATGCCTATCTGAATGTATAATGTGCTTAAGCTTATGTGATCATTATATGAAATTTCATTATAATCGGTATGTCTAAAAACGCCAGCCAGTTTTCCTTGGATATCAGTACAAATACAAAAAGAAAATATTAATAAATTATTACTCCGTTTTGGCTATGTTCTCATTTTAAAAAAATGTTTCATTAAAATTGTGTATAATTTAAGTTTTAATTATATATGATATAAATATATGTATACATTGTGTATCTTTTATTAAATAAATATGTTTGCAATAATCTCGCTATGTTTTTTATTATATCACTATTGTACTTTTTGAAATTAAATTCAGAAAATAATGGAAGTAGGTATTTATAATAGTTTTTACCCCAACAAATTCACATCAATATATTAAAAGGAAATGATTTATACCAGGATGGATCTATAAGTACCTGTGTTTGAAAACAGGTGGCGTAGCTGAGGGAAGTTAACATTAGCAAAGTGTTCTGTCATCTGTCAAACGGAACCATACTAAATTTGAGAGTGATTAATAGGTTAGTTTTAATTTGGCAGCCATTCGTATCACACACACACACACGCACGTGATTTCCGTTTCTCGCTAAAAGGGAAAAAGAGCAATATCGATCCGTAATTCGCCTTTATTTTTGGATGGAAAACAAGCGAAGAAATAAAAGCGCAGTTGGATCCTGTCTATCCGTGCGTTCAGGGAGTTACGGCGCCGCTAGCGCTGAGCTGTGCTAGCTCGAGCGGTGTCCTGAACGCGACTGCTGAGTGCCGGCGCTGGAGCTAGCGGTCGCCATCTTGCCTAGCGAAAATAAATTTCGCTCGATGACCTAGCGGCGCTAGAAAGAAGTGGGGATGAGCGGTGAATATTCAAATATGAATTTAAAAATTCAAACCCGCGGATTAATAAACACATTAATTTATTAATTGTAGTAGTAAATATCATGTTTACGGTTGCTGTTGTACTTGTTGTTATATTTAATGTTATGCGAAAGTTATAGGTAAATTTATCATATAAAATAGATATTGATAAGTGAATATCTTTTTTCTACTTGAAATAGATTATTTATTTCTAATAAACAAATAACAGTTAGTGAATCCTAAGTAATATATGAAAATAAATTTGGCTCGATGACTTAGCAGCGGTAAAAGAAAGCGGTTAAAATTCAAATTTGAATCTTGTGAATAATACGATCAATAAAAACTTCAATTATGTTGCACAGTAGATCTTAAATAGTGCCTAATAAGTCTTTTTGATATGTTTATATAGATATTGAAATGTATTGAAATAGATATAACTAACAAGTAATGTCAAACAGCATAATTCCTTCTAATTTGGCACTAAATTTAATCAAAAATATTAAGACCTGCTACTGAAACTAATGAGCTATATACCGGGTGTCCAGTTTAAAATGCAGTACATGGGGATATTGGAAACCGTTGGAGATACAACGTCGGTTAAATGGGAGAAATGTTGCATATTCATTTGTCCATGAATAATCCGACATCAGATTTTGAAATTTTTGTTTCATTGGGCAGATACAGGGTGAAAAAGAAGAAAATGCATTTTTGAAAATCTTCCATATTTTGTTTCCTAGAAGAGATAAATTTACAAAAGTTGTAAGTCAGGGATAACAAGTCATGAGGATTTTAAAAATGATTACAAAAAAAATCTAGGTCTACTAGATTTAGCGTGACAATAATCAACTTTTGTTTTTCTTATGGCAGCCATATTAGATTTTGACATTTTTAATATCTTCAAAAAAAATGCTATTCAATGATGTATAACATGTTTGTGTTCAAGATAGTAAAAACATGAAAAATCGAGAAAGTAATATTTTAACATAGTAGGCCATGGAACTGTGGATCTTAAGTGTATACTGATAAAAATACAAAAAATAACAAGTCTCCAAGTACTGTTAAAATATCTTTAACATTTTATTTATTAGTATTCATTAAATAAAGGTGGTTAGGTAGCTGAATCATTAATGTAACAACTGTTCAAATAAGCCACCGTTCATTCGTATGCACAATCTACATCGTGTTAGTACTGCCTCACAAGATTGTCTAACCATGTTCGGTGTCATTCCATTCACTGCTTCTTCAACTGCTTGACGTAATTCTTCCACATTTTCATAAGATCTCGAATACACCTTGTTTTTCAGATAGCCCCATACAAAAAAATCAAGAGGTGTGAGGTCCGGGGACCTAGAAGGCCACCCTATTGGTCCTCGGTTACCAATCCAGTTATTGTAATATTGATTATTTAAATAATTTGTAACCAACAAGGAATTGTGTGGAGGCGCTCCGTCTTGCTGAAAATACATATTTTGCAACGTGGCAAGTGGAAGTTCTTCAATTCGTTCAGCAACATGTGTTCGCAAAAGTTCTAAATACCTTTCAGAATTTAAGTTCTCATTGAAAAAGAATGGACCGATAACATGGGTATCAATAACGCCGATCCAGACATTAAATCACCATCTGACTTGCTGTCTAATGCCACGAACTAGGTGTGGATTTTCATCGGATCAAAAGATAGTATTTTTACGATTAAACATTCCAGAGTTAGTAAATCGACTCTCATCAGACCATAAAATTTTCGCAAAAAAGTTTGGATTTTCATTATGTTTTTCGATGAACCTATGACAGAATTGTGCTCTCCGTATTTCGTCGCCATTTTGAAGCCCTTGACTGGCTCTTTCACGATAAGGTTTGAATTTGGCACGCTTTAAAATGGTACCAGCTGTTGACCTAGCGACGCCAAGTATATTTTCAATTACCCGTAAAGACGTACGGGGATTTTCAACTACTGCTTGAAGAACAATATTTTGATTATTTTCATGGTTTTGCCTTTTTTGGGGTTTGACAAAACTTCCATGAATTATCAAATTATCACGCAATCGGCGAAAAATGCTTTTTTCTGGCTGTCGCCTTTCAGGGTATCTATCGAAATACATTTCTGCAGCCAATTCATCATTTCTTCCACACAAAATAAAACACTCTAGCATTTGATATTTGTCACTATTTGTAAAACGATTCATCTTAGGTTTGCACAGTACAGATACTTATAACAATACAATGAGATTAACAATAAGATTACTGACAGTTCAGAATAAACTTCACAGCTTTTAGAGTTGTTTAATACAAATGTCACATTTATTATCACGGCCTACTATGTTAAAATCCTACTTTATCTATTTTTCATGTTTTTACTATCTTGAACATAAACATGTTATACATCATTGTATAGCATTTTTTTTGAAGATATTAAAAATGTCAAAATCCAATATGGCTGCCATAAGAAAAACAAAAGTTGATTATTGTCACACAAAATCTAGTAGACCTAGATTTTTTTTTAATCATTTTTAAAATCCTCATGACTTGTTACCCCTAGCTTACAACTTTTGTAAATTTATCTCTTCTAGGAAACAAAATATGGAAGATTTTCAAAAATGCATTTTTTTCTTTTTCACCCTGTATCTGCCCAATGAAACAAAAATTTCAAAGTTTGATATCGGATTATTCATGGACAAATGAAGACGCAACTTTTCTCCCATTTAACTGACGTTGTATCTCTAACAGTTTCCAATATACCCATGTACTGCATTTTAAACTGGACAGGGTGTATATAATATTGTTTGTTTTTGGGCCTTATCTTCTTATTATATTTTCGTGTTCTAAAATACATTAGTATTGTATGCATAAGTATAGATAGCTACATAGTCTATTAGGTAACGTAACGTAAGACTTTTACACAAGATCTACCATCAGATTCCAGTACGATAAATGTTGGAATAATATTGCTTCTTCAATCACAACAATAAAACAAACACACAATGTTATCAGTTTATGTCATATTTATTTATCAATAGGATAGGCGATTTATTTATTTATTTATACACTTATTACAAAGTAGCATTAAAAAAATACATCAATTAATTAAAATTGAAATGAACAACTATTCACAGTGCCGATAAATATCTCAGCCAACACTGCTAATATAATAGTGTTAATCGTTACATCATCTTCAACTAAAACCTCAAAACATTCCAACGAATTTGCTAACATCAGATTTCAATAAGTTAAATATTGGAAGAATATTGTTTTTACAACTACAGTAATAAAATAAATGCACAAAGTTATTTCTTTGTAATAAATTTATGTATCAGTTATAATTCTGTGGTTATACCTACTCTTACTGCAACATTAGCATTCAGAAAATTCATCAACTAATTAAAATTGAAATGAATACTGTTTACAGTGCCGATAAATATATCAACCAACACCGCTGATATAATATTGATAATAGATTACGCCAACTTCATCGAAAACTTCCACATAATCCATATAATAATACACTGTAAAATGTAGTATTAAATATTTAGACACACTTTATATTATAGTAAATAATTTACCATCTCCTCAGTCAATACTAAAATAAGGATTTTATATTGCTATCATATATTAATTACAAACCAAATACGTTGACTTTATTTTTAGTTTAGATTTTAAAAGTACGTATTGCTATGATATTAGTACAATTGTTAAAGGGTTGCCACGATCTAGCTCAGGAAACAAAATTCTCTCTCTCTCAGGTTCCCTCGGCGAAACTGTACAATGTTCACGTCAGGAATCGTGATCTTAGGAAACAGTATAAAAAAACCACAAATTACTTGAAGACAAAAAAATGAAATAATTATTTAATTATCTTTTCTAAAATCTTTAATAAAAGTGAAAAACAGATCAGATATAATTTATTTATTACAAAAAAACAAAAAAAAAAAAACTTTCATTAACAAATTCTCAAGAAAAAACCCTATCCACTAATTGACCAGATAGGATAAAAAAAACTTGTACTGACAAACGCGACAAAATGTACCTAATTAAATACTGAAAATAATTCACAAAGTCCATACAAAATAATAATTACTTAAAATAAATAAATTAATTACCTATAATTAAAATACATCAAATTAAAGCAAACTGATACAGTAAAGAAAATTATCTAATTTAATAGCTTCTCAAAAAAAATATAAAACATTTTCAAACACGTGCAGGAAAACAAAATGACGGATATGAGTCTACTTTTACAATATTAAAATTTTCTCTTATTATTATAAAGAATGCATTCTCTTTCTTAAAAGTAAATACTTAACTTGTATAACAGCAATAAAACTAATTCACAAACTTGATTAAATCTTGGCTCCTTAAAATAAAAATGAAACTTATGACAAAATTTATTCCAACATCAAATATCTCAAATAAACTACACTTGACGGGAGACCAAAATTTAATGTCTTTCTTTATTCACCACAGGACAAGTGAAAGTCACGCATCCCTACCACGTCTCAATAACATTCCGCACATGTATACTATATCATAAATATCAAGTTGAGGAGCATAAATAATCTTTCAAGCATCTTCTCTTTTAAATTCAAATAACAACAAAATAAATATTAATATACACAGATTACCAAAAGACTACTATACCTCCCAAATTCTTAAACAGAAACCAAAATACAGTGTGTACCAAAACATTTGCCCCACAGAAAAATAAATTTGAAATAAATCAATTTATTTAATTTTACTTATCCATAATATATAAAAAAAACCAAAGCAGTATGTCACGTCTTCATACTTCAAACAATAATAATAATAATTAAATTAAATAATAATAAACTTCACAACACCATATTACCGCTGTCTGACTTCAGAAGTAGTAAAAGTACGCATGTCCAAGCAACAATTTTAAAATGTACTACTGTGACCCGTTCAATGACTTCAGGCGCTGGCCACAAGCTCTAGCGGTATACGCTTCCAGCGCCGTAACTCCCTGAACGCACGGTATGACTCTTCACCACCTATGACAACCGTGAGATATTGGCTTAACGAATTTAAACGTGGTAGTACGCCCGATACGAATTGCTAAAGGTGCCGGTGGACAACAAGCGGATACGGCTGCCAATGTTGAAGCAGTGTTTGGACATCCTTAAGCGAAATTCGCATGCGTTTTTGCGTTGAGTCGTCACCGTTGATGAAACCTGGATACATTTATTATACGCCAGAGACAAAACGACAATCGAAACAATTGGTTTTTGCAGATGAAACTGTTCCGTAAAAGGCAAAGCCGGTCCCACATCGGCCACGATTCTTTGGGACTCGAAGGCCATATTTCTTGGAATTTTTTCAGAAAGGAAGAACGATTACAGGGCAGTACTACGGTAAATTATTGGACCGATTCGATAATAAAATGCAAGTTCAAATGGATGAATTAAACAAAAACTTTGAAGCATGCTTTAATATGATGTCAGAACATAGTGATGTATTCATCAGATGAATATAATGATACAGAGTTTGGTAAATGGAGAAAATATTTCTAAAAATAAATTATATAGTGATACGGTAAAAAATAAAAAGAAAGTGTACTGGTGATTAAACCTAAGAGTGATAAGCAACAATGCGAACAAACACAAAAGGATCTTAAAACGAAAATAAATCCCAGTAAATTGGCAGTAGCTGTGAATACGGTTAAGAATATAAGTAATGGAGGAATTGTTATAAACTGCAATAATAGTACTTCTAAAGAAAAATTAAAAGACTCAGTAACAAAGGAATTGTGAAGTAAATATGATGTAATTGAACCTGTATTAAAAACAAAACCGAATTGATCATAGTTGGTATTGAAGCAGAAACTTTGGACCAAGCAGATGATGATAGATTACACAGTATTATTGCTCAGAATGAACTGGAATTTACCAATGTAAATGCTCTGGAAAGTATGAAGATCAAAAGAAAATTCTCCGTTACGAATAAGAAAAACTATGGCAATATAGTTTTACAAGTTGAAGGACACATATATAAAAGAATATTAAGCAAAGAAAAAATTAACATAGGATGGAGAAAATGTAATGTATATGAATATGATAACGTGTTAAGATGTTACAAATGTTGAGGATACAATCATATGGCAAAGGATTGTAAAAATGAGACAAGATGTACTAAATGTGCTGGTACTCATAGAACAAGAGAATGTAATGTGAATGAAAATAAGTGTATAAACACTAACCAGAGATTAAAGATGAATTTAGATGTTAGTCATTCAGCAAGAGATAGGGAGTGTCCTTGTTACAAAAGGATAATAGAGAAATTGCGTTCTAAAATTAATTATCAATAGCAACTAATAAATGTCGATAGTGGTGAAAAAGATAGGATTTCTAAGGATATTTTGGTATTTAACTGTCAGGGTTTTATGCATGATAAAGACTATATTGCATCTATGTGATATGTGGGAACCGAGTATATTGGGTCTTGAGACCCATGGTGATGATGAAATTACTGATGGTGAAATCTCAATTAAAGGATATAATGTAATAAAGGCACTCACAGAAAATAGAAGAACTGGGGAGTTTCACTTTATATAAAAAGTAATATAAGTTATAAAATACATAACATCCACATTGACAAATATATTTGGATGGTAAGTGCGGAAATTGTAATAGGTAGTCAAAGAATACTATTGTCTGTTATATATCACCCTCCACAAAACATGGATAATTTATTTTTGGAATATGTTGACCCCTATATTGATAACATAATCAATTTCAATGGCACTATTTTAATGATGGGTGATATAAACATAGATTAAACAAAAAAACACTTATTACAGTAACAGACTGAGAACCTTAATACATGTAAATGGCTTACAGCAAGTGGTAACTGAATATACAAGAATAAATAATAGCAAAACACTCATTGATTACATTATTACTAACGAAAAAACATGAGAACATGAGGTTCTTCATACACTAAAAGTAAGTGATTATTCGATGTTAAAAGTTATACTACAGACTATACTCCATTCAGTCTAAGAATAAAGCATTGGGAAAGATAGGGCTTAAAATAAACGTTTGTGATTGGTTGAAATCGAGTGTGCATTTACACCGGCAAAATAATCGCATTTAGCTCGTTCTGTCAAAAATTTGTTTACTGACAGTTTTGTTCAAAGATTTTGTCGATTTCCGTATTTTACATAGTTATTTGTTGTTAATATTCTTAAAAAATAGTTCTTCTTAGAACTCGCAAGTGAAATATTCATTTGTTAAGGTATTTTATCAATTTCGTTAACTTTCTTTTCGTAATCGCTAATATTCTATAGTATGGCGGAAGCAGTTTTACCAGGTCCTTCAAAAAATCGTAAAGGGAAACACATAAGATCTGGACAAAGGCAAATGGCTTATAATGTGTACATTAAGGATAAAAACAATATGTCTAAAACAGCTGCAGTCAATCAAACAGCAGAGGAAGTGGGTATTAATAGGAATACAATGTACTGCATTATTAAAGAAATGGAATTATATGGAGTTCCAATTTCTCCTCCAAGAAAAAGAAATTATCGTCATACTTACAATAAATTGGATGAAGCACAAAAAAGTACAATTAGACGACATGTGCATTCCTTTTTCTTGAGGAATGAGTTACCAACTTGTATAAAAATGTACGTAAATGTCAAAATATAATGATATCAGATATGTATATCCCTGCTATCCATCTGACAGTAAACATATGTTTTACTTGTTTTCAAAATACAAAGTTCATCGTGTGTAAACTGTGCTCATATTGTAGCGCCATCTACTTTATTCTTAGACTGAATGGAGTATAGTACAGACAAAAAGTGATGTGACAAAAAAGAAAAAGAAAGTTATAAGGGGTTTTAAAAGTTATGATATTGATAAACTACATTAACACATTTACGAAAAAAGTTGGAATAATTGAAATGATGTCAACATTATGGTAGATCAGTGGACTAAAACTATAAATCAAATTATTGAACAAATGTGTCATTCACATTTGTTTTACCTGAAAACTATCTAAGGAATGAGTGGATGAATTATGCAATACTAGAACAAATAAATATTAGAGACGATAAATATAAGGTAGCAGTATTTACGAACGTGGGGAAGACTGAAATGAATACAAATTAATTAGAAATAAAGTAGTTCAAATGATTAGAGAACGGAAAGAAGTGTAGGTATTTGAAAACAGCACTTGATCAAAACAGAAACAACTCAAAAGAACTATGGAAAAATCTTAAAATGTTATTACCAACAAGTAAAGAAACAAATAGTACAAGCATTATTTTTGATAATGAAGAAATAGAGAATAATAGGAACATTATTGAAAAATTTAATGAATACCTACTTTGTAACAAGCATAGATACACTAGTTGATTGGGTACAAAGACAAAATATTGACAGTCAAGATGAAGTTTTGCGTGATATACCGCAGCATCCGGAATTTAGTAAATTTGAAAATGTAACTGAAAGAAATTAAAGACGTAATTAAATCTCTAAAAGGTACAGGAGACGTTGCTGATTATGGTATAACAAGCAGAGTTGTAAAGAACATTCGTTTGGTGTCAGCAAACAGAATACTAGACATAATAAATACATCAATGCAGTCAGGAGTATTTCCTAAATATTGGAAAATTTATATAGTACCTGTCTCAAAAGTAAGTGGGACGAAATTGTTTGAAGAATACAGACCTATAAATACAGTGCCATCATATGAAAAAGTGTTGGAAATGTGCGTTAAAAAACAAAATGATAATTATTGTGATGCAAATAGTATAATATCATTGAACCAGTCAGGTTTCAAGAAGTCACAGTCTTGTGAAACAGTTTTGGTCAACATTTGTGATAATTGGTCGAGGGAAATGGACAGTGGCAAAATGGTGCTGGCTGTGTTTTTGGATTTCCGAAAAGCTTTTGAGACCATCGGCCGACAATTAGTATTGAATAAATTGGAAGTCATCGGATTCAAAGCCATCGTTCTGGAATGGTGTCGTTCATACGTGACTGACAGATACCAAAGAGTAAAGTTTAATGGGACAACATCAGGTGTGCGCTTTACTAAATATGGTGCACCACAAGGAACAATATTAGGACCGTTACTTTTTAATTTGTATGTGAATGACATGCATTTTGTACTTTATACACCACATCCAGCATCATAATTTTCTTGCCGTTTTTTTTAAATTGAACATATATTAACGCTTTTTCCCGTCTCGCTGACATTTCTCCTGTCTTCAACATTCCTGTATTCTCTTTGTTATTTCCTCTAGTAATTTCTGACCACCATATTTTATAAATTCAATATAGTCGGGTCGTTTTCGCAACCGACACGGCAAAAGTACAAACTAAAAACGCTGATTCAATACCACTACAAATTCCGATCAACCGGAACAATTTTAGAACAATAAAATTCAACCAACTAATTAATATTTTAGGATAAATAGCTACGGCTAGTAAAATACTATTACATGAAAGTCAGTTAGAAATTAAATATTATAGATATAATTATTAAATATTACTTTTCTATATCAATATTTTATTTGATACATGGCTATTCTGAGCATTGTTGTCAGCTTTTTATTTTCACGGAGCGTATGACACTTGACAAGCGTAGCGTTTGACAAGCAGGTGACTAGTATTCAGTACAGCGTTTTTCGAACAATTACACATGAAACTTGGGCTACCATCACTCATATTGAACAAGAAATAAAGACGTCGTGGGATAGGGAAATAGAAATTGATAAAACAGATATTAATCCAGTAATATTTTGTATTAATGATAGCGGTAGTAGTGACTGTGAAAGTTATTAAAGTCAAATATATTGATCTAAACCAAATTATATACGAGAAGGTAAGTTTTATTCAACAGAAATGCTTGGTTTTACTTGTAATTGCTTTATGTTATTTAGAATAATCACGTAACTGATAAAACGAATGTAGCTTATAAAGGATTGGAGACGGATTAAATTCAGTATCTACATCAAAAGTCAAAGACAGATTTTGGAACCTGTTAATATATTTGTTCATAATGCTTCGGCAGAAGATTACGATAGTTAAAATAATTTGTACTTATATTGATCAGTTGATGAAAGAACTCTGTCTAATCGAGGAAGTAGATGACTCTAACTAAAATAACAATTGTTTGAAGATCACATAAGTAATACTGTTTAGAAAATTTTCAAATTTGAGAAGGTATAGGTAACCATGTTGAATGTAATAGAGGAATGGTGGTGATTGATTTCAGAATAAAATAATGATCGAGTTTATTAATGTGATAACAAGATAAGCGTTTGCATAGGGGGATGCAGTTAAAACATATTTATGTTATATTATTTTTATAGTTTTTCTAAAATAACCTTTGTATATTTTCTGTAGGACTTTAATTTTGTAATTATTTATTGTTAGGTATTAATGGAATTAAGATTATATAATTTGAAAAATATGTGATATAGTATTGTAATAATATTAATTATTACATTATCAATTGGGATAGTAAAAATACTTGTTCATTATTGTATTATAATTTAAAGTTGCTTCGTAAGTTAAATTCTGATCAGTAGCAAAGATGCAGCTTACGAATACTCAACATTTGAAATACTTTAAAATACGTTTGAATTGTTTAATTCTGCATTAAATGTAATCTTTAACAACAACAAATTTATACTAGTTTAAAGCTTAAATAAATAATAATGATGTGTTTAGCTTAATCATAAATGATTGATTAGCATGCAAAAATTATGTTGTAATCAATGATATACCTACGAGAAATGTTTCAAACAAGTTGCTTTTAGTACAGCAGTGATAATGGTAATAATCATAGTGTACAGTAAGAATCTGGCAAACAAACGTTTTTATAATTAGTGTAATACTTTTCTTACCTTCTCGCTGTTGCATGTAAAAATACTTTAATTTTGATGCATTTAAAGGAAAAGCAATATAGCACTATTAGTAAGGATACTGCTATACAACTGTCTTTGCTACTAAATATCTTTATTGTCTGTAGTAAAACTAACTCGAACATCATTATTAAATACATTCCTGAATGTTTAAATGAATTTCAAAAGTTCAATTTTCTCTGAAAATCTAACCTTTTTTATATTTATATCTAATTACTAACAGCAGACAAGTTCATACAAATATAAAATAATCATTATATTCTTCTTTTCAATAGTACTTAAGCAAAATTATTATCAAATTAATAGTTACATATTAGAATTATTGTCGGTAGTGCTAAAAACCACAAGTCTAATTGATCATTTAGGGTTATAGTGTCAAAATTAATATTACTTGACAGATCAAATTTTGCAACGTCTCAAATTTGACGCCATTTTAATTTTGGTGGCGCATGTCGGTTGCGAGAGCGATTCTAGTTATTTGATTTTCCCCACGGCTTCTGTTATTCTTCATTTGGTGAATAATTCCTTTTATTTCGCCTTCACCTGGTAGCTTTAATTCCTCCTGTCGTTGTAAATATGGTTGGACTATTTCATTATCGTTTTCTACTACATTGTTGATAATCCAGTCGAATTAGACCAAAAAAGGGGCTAACCAGGAAAAAAAAATGAAAGCAGCAATTTCTATTCGCGAATCATTGGGTTTTCGGGAATCGCACCCTATTGCTTCAACCGGCATCTTAAATTTAAGGGCGAGTTTCTATTTATTGAATAACTCGTTTAATTTCATGTTCACATGAAAAATGGTGAGACAAAAGTTGTTTGTAATTAAATTTTCTACAACTTTGGTCATTGCCACTTTTCCCTAGGATTGATATTTTTCGATTACGACCCGAAAAAGGGGGTGAAATTAATGTATTGAATAACTTGTTTATTTTCAATTACACACGAAAAATGGTGATAACCAAAGTTGTTGAATTTGCTACAACTTTGGTCCCTTCCAACCAATTCGCTTGCCATATTGTTAGCCTCGATGGTTTGTCCTGTTTCCCTGAAGTGGGAGTATTTTTATTTTGCTGGAGGAGAGGAAAATCTTTATTCTCTCTGTTCTGTCTCTTTCGTTTCTATTATGGTGTTGAGAGTCATAATCCAATCACTCTCGCATCCAACCTTTGCCATATTGTTAACATCGAAGGTTTGTCCTGTTTACCTGAACTACTCCGATCTAGGGCATACGAATAAAGTATGTTCAGAATCGTCTATTTCTCCGCAGTAAGTACATTTATCTGAGTCAGCTCTTCCTCTTTCATACAAGTATTTTCTAAAGCACCTATGTCCTTAGGGTGCTTGTGTTAAGTAGTAATCTACTTCTCCTATTTGCCCAAGTTACAACATCCGGTAATAGGTTATATGTCCATCATCCTACGTCCTGGTTCGCCACTTTGCTTGCTATTTTGCCATAAGCTCCGATCTGGCTATATCCCTTGAGCTCCTTCCACAGACCTACTTTTTCTTTCTTTCCTCCATTTGTATCCAGCCGTACCCCACGGTACTCGATTGCCTTTCTCACAGTAAAGATGGTGCCCTAGGCTATTTTTCTCTTGGTTGTTAGAAGAACTTCCTCTGTATTTTCTGGTGCCAGTTGCAGTCTTCTTTCATTCAGTTTATGACTCTTATAAGTGCTGTGGTTAGCAATATTTATGAGAGTCTCTTCATTCTTTGTCACTACCGTTATGGCGATTACATCCGCAAAGCCGATCAGTGGTACTCCATCAGGCATGTCCATCCTCAGCAAGTCATCATACAGTACGTTCCACAGACCTACTTGTTCTTGTTAAGTATGTCCTATACCTATCTTCGATATTTTGGAAGATATTCAAACTTATTTTGAAATCTTATTCATGATGCAATAGCAGCAAAAATGATAGTAACCATGGAAAAACATTTGCAGGTAATGCTTCTGTCATAGTACCTACCTGCGAATTATTATTGATATCTAAACGTATTATTATTGTTCTGCTTTGTTGTTTGTATCAGTTTTTATTGTTACTTTTTGATGTTACATCATATTTGTAGTTTATCCTTATAATAATGAAGTTTCCAAAGAAACAGTGAATTTACAAGCTCTATATCTTGGGTGAAACGCAGAGAAATTCTTACTTGCTCCACTTAGATAATGATGCGTTATTCGAATAGACGTCACCCATTGTGAAGAGAACTTTGAAAAACTTAAACGTAGGTTGTGGATGCTAACGGAAAACTATAGTATCCTAAAGCGATTTGGACATTTTTTTTATTTCACACAAAATGCGCAGCTTAGTAGTAGACAACTAAGCGTCCTTGTATCAGGAATTAAAGCCTTGCATCCTTATTCATAATCATCACCCTAATAGGGCGTTAGTATGCTACTAGTAAGTAGCTACTAACATCCTACTAAGACGCTATTAATTTACCTTATTCATAAACGCTTATTAAGTGGCTACTAAGTACATAGTAGAATGTTAATATAAAAATGCATATGGCAACAGGGTAATTGAAGAACCATCATGCGCACTGATATACAAATTTTAATTTGCGAAAATCATCACGATAGAAGTATCGCAAGTATTAAAAGAAGGTTAGAATTTACAATTTCAGATTAACTAAAATCTGCAAAATAAGAAGATACGATTATACATAAATTGTATACAAGGTATCTAAAGTTAAGTGTTCACCATTGCTAACTTTGTTATTATTGAAGCTACGAAGTCGGTTAAATTAGCAAACTAGTAGGACTTTTTTTGCTGATTAAGATAGTTAAAACAGAGAAACAATTGAAGAACTAGTTTTTGAGATATTCACAAAAGCAAAAAAATTTTAAATGGAACATCCTGTATATTTCGACATATTTTGAAAGAGAATTAAATTCTAAACAAAAAGTAAGTAATACACTATCGTCCTAAATTTAAAAATAAGCGAATAAAAAGCACTTAAGGTGCACGCACACTGAAGCGAGGCGAAGCGAAGCGAAGAGAAGCGCATTTATTACGCCTATAGAAATCTACGTAAGCTTCGCTTCGGCACGCGACGCCTCAGTGTGCGGGCACCATTTGATTACGTGCAATTTTATCAAGCGTAATAAATGCGCTTCTCTTCGCTTCCCTTCGCCTCGCCTCAGTGTGCGTGCACCTTTAAACTCTTTGATTATTATTACTTTAATATGTAAGTAGTATTAAATTATATAGTGCGCTTCAAAAGTCTGGAACTATTAAAATAAAATTCCAACAAACAGTTTTTGAGAAAAACGCTCGGACAGGTCAATTTTGGTTTTAAAAAACACATCTTTTTGTATCAACTAAATTTTTCGATCGTCTTTTGTTTTTCATTTATGACGTCATCAAATTTTTTACAAATGAAAAGGTGTGATAAATAAGACAAAGTACAAAAGAAAAGTTATAAAACCATATAAAAAGGAAAAGAATATGGTAACTACAAAGTAAAAACTGTTTCAACAAAACCTATTGGTGTTTTTTGCAGGTATAAGATTATTTGGGAGTATTGGCTATTTCCGATTTGTTTAAACAGCGATTTCTAATAGATGTCCAATGAAATATTTTGAAAAAGTTAGTCTCGAAGAAAAAATGAGGTGTAGGCATCATATGACTCTCTTATACAGCAAGAGCGCGCGAGGTATGATCACCCGATGGTATACGTAAACTCGCATCTAAACGTGGTCCGATAATACATATTAGAGTTACGACACAACATACTAGCATTGCCTGCTCATATTCGAACTCATAGTGATCTGATTATTTTTTCGCAGATTGACAAAAAGAACAAATTAAATTTTCTCTTTAAGTGATGACGATTGCTTAGATAACTAAGTCGATAATAACGCGAAGATTGTAATACTTATAACGTAATTATGATTATCCTTATGAAATTAAATAATAATGTAGTTGTGTAAAAAGTTATAGCAGTACAACTGGGTTTTAGAATGAAATAAAAACAACCCGCCTGAAACATCTGCAGAATAAACTAAGATGTCTAGAGAAAAATAAATAAATAGAAATTTCATGGTAAAAAAAAACTATAAATAAGTATAACAGAAATACCATAAAATAACACAAAAACCTACGTGCATTCCTCTTTGCAGCCAGTACGCAACTGATGTAAATATCTATATCTGGCGAACACAGCTGGCGGAGATCGATTTTCCGAATATACGTCCGAAGAATATCGACTGGCATCGGGTGATCATACCCCGCGCGCTCAAGCTGTATATACCTATGAGCGTTTCGAATTTTGTATACAATAGTTATTCCAAATTAAGTTTTAAATCCTCTTAATAAATATGAGAGAACAAGTCTGACTTCCGGTCCGAATGTTGAATTTTTTATATACAAAAATTGTTCCAACTTGAGCTTTAAATAATTTTGTACATACTAATAAATATGTATAAAATACATAATTTGTGAGATATTTGCATAAAACTGCTAATAGATAAGAATAAAATGTTATTTCCGGTAGGAATTTAAAAATTCTCTTATACAAAAACCATATTCCAGATACAGATCTAAATACTTTTGTATTCTTAATAAATCTGTATAGGATGCATAATTTGAGAGAAATTTGTATAGAAAAATGCTGAATTTTGAAAAACTGTAAATACAAACATGGCTTTAAAGCACAAAAACACTAAAACACCTTACCACACTAAAGCATAAAAATGGCTAAATACGTATTTCAACAACTAAGTTGTCATCATCAGTAGCACTGATTAAAAATCGCGCTGTCTACACACCGTAGCGTACAGAGCAACACTGATTTCCAATTTACGGGGATGGTTTATTCTTTTACCTAGCCTATTAACTACTTCATTAAAAATACCTGATCGTTGTACCGTTAAATACGTCATACTTACTATTCTAATCCTATCCTTTAATTCTAATATTCTAAGAAAACCAACAATATAATTTTCTATTTACGGGGATGGTTTATATATTTTTACCTAAACTATTAACTACGTCATTAACAGTACCTGATCGCTGTATCGTTAAATTAGTCATGCTTAATACTATAATTCTATCATTTAATTCTAATGTACTATGAAAAACTAACGGTATCTAAAAGGTATTGTTTACAGCACAAACTTATATAAACAAGATTGGGGAATTGGCCCGTTATCTGAATTCATTAATTTATTTTTATTTTTCTGAATGTATATACTCTCGTAACTATCTAGTTCTCTATAATTGCGCACTTGTTTTATAAGTTTGAGGCCGCTTGCTGGAATATCATGACCTGTGTCCGAAATATGTCGAGCTACACTAGACTTCTCTGTCCTAATAAACCGAAAATGAGCAATGTGCTCTTTATAGCGAGTTGCAATCGAACGTCTAGTTTGGCCGCTATATTTTTTCTCGCATTTATTACAATTAATTTCATAAATTCCAGATTTTTGTTCTACCTCAATTTTATCTTTAGTACTACTCAAAAGACTTTTCAACGAATTACATGATTTAAACGCGACTTGCAAACCAACATTTTTAAAAATATTATTTAAGTTTCTCGAAATATTATGAAAAGGTAGGACAACAAATTTCTTATCTATATCACTCTGAGGTAGCAAAGTTGTGGAATTTAGAATTACATTCTTACGTTTCATTTTTCTTAAGATATTGTCAACTACGTCTGACTGGAAACCATTGTATTCAGCGATACCTCTTATAAGGCGTAATTCTTTCTCGTATCTATCTCTTGTAAGTGGGAAGTTTAACAAGCGATGGATTAGAAAATTGAATGAAGACAATTTTTGTTGCAAACAAAGATTAGAATCTGCTGTAATGAATCTGTTTACATTGGTTTCCTTTCTATAAATATCTATTTCTATATTGCAACCTGCTTTAATTACTAATGTATCTAGAAAAGTTAATTGTCCATTGTTTTCCTTCTCAAGAGTGAATTTAATCGTGGGGAATTTTGAGTTTAATTCATTAAGAAACATTTCGGTATCATACATTTTAGTGTCAAAAATCGCGAAAATATCGTCAACGTACCTTAACCATACTTTAGGGAAATATTTGGCGTTCTTTTTGAAATCCATTTCAAAATTACTCATGAATAAATCGGCAATAAATGGAGACAAGCAATTTCCCATGGCAGTCCCATGTCGTTGTTCATAGAATTTACCTTCTATTTGAAAACAGTTATGAGACATACAAAGAGATGTTAACTGCATGTATTCATCTATTATCGCCTTTTCGGTATTATTGTTCTGAAGTAAACGTTCCAAATATTTCAGGGTTTCTGGAATCGGTACTGAAGGAAACAATGAACTGACATCAAACAACAGAACAATAATATCGAAAAGGCGATAATAGATGAATACATGCAGTTAACATCTCTTTGTATGTTCAAATAGAAGGTAAATTCTATGAACAACGACATGGGACTGCCATGGGAAATTGCTTGTCTCCATTTATTGCCGATTTATTCATGAGTAATTTTGAAATGGATTTCAAAAAGAACGCCAAATATTTCCCTAAAGTATGGTTAAGGTACGTTGACGATATTTTCGCGATTTTTGATACTAAAATGTATGATACCGAAATGTTTCTTAATGAATTAAACTCAAAATTCCCCACGATTAAATTCACTCTTGAGAAGGAAAACAATGGACAATTAACTTTTCTAGATACATTAGTAATTAAAGCAGGTTGCAATATAGAAATAGATATTTATAGAAAGGAAACCAATGTAAACAGATTCATTACAGCAGATTCTAATCTTTGTTTGCAACAAAAATTGTCTTCATTCAATTTTCTAATCCATCGCTTGTTAAACTTCCCACTTACAAGAGATAGATACGAGAAAGAATTACGCCTTATAAGAGGTATCGCTGAATACAATGGTTTCCAGTCAGACGTAGTTGACAATATCTTAAGAAAAATGAAACGTAAGAATGTAATTCTAAATTCCACAACTTTGCTACCTCAGAGTGATATAGATAAGAAATTTGTTGTCCTACCTTTTCATAATATTTCGAGAAACTTAAATAATATTTTTAAAAATGTTGGTTTGCAAGTCGCGTTTAAATCATGTAATTCGTTGAAAAGTCTTTTGAGTAGTACTAAAGATAAAATTGAGGTAGAACAAAAATCTGGAATTTATGAAATTAATTGTAATAAATGCGAGAAAAAATATAGCGGCCAAACTAGACGTTCGATTGCAACTCGCTATAAAGAGCACATTGCTCATTTTCGGTTTATTAGGACAGAGAAGTCTAGTGTAGCTCGACATATTTCGGACACAGGTCATGATATTCCAGCAAGCGGCCTCAAACTTATAAAACAAGTGCGCAATTATAGAGAACTAGATAGTTACGAGAGTATATACATTCAGAAAAATAAAAATAAATTAATGAATTCAGATAACGGGCCAATTCCCCAATCTTGTTTATATAAGTTTGTGCTGTAAACAATACCTTTTAGATACCGTTAGTTTTTCATAGTACATTAGAATTAAATGATAGAATTATAGTATTAAGCATGACTAATTTAACGATACAGCGATCAGGTACTGTTAATGACGTAGTTAATAGTTTAGGTAAAAATATATAAACCATCCCCGTAAATAGGAAATTATATTGTTGGTTTTCTTAGAATATTAAAATTAAAGGATAGGATTAGAATAGTAAGTATGACGTATTTAACGGTACAACGATCAGGTATTTTTAATGAAGTAGTTAATAGGCTAGGTAAAAGAATAAACCATCCCCGTAAATTGGAAATCAGTGTTGCTCTGTACGCTACGGTGTGTAGACAGCGCGATTTTTAATCAGTGCTACTGATGATGACAACTTAGTTGTTGAAATACGTATTTAGCCATTTTTGTGCTTTAGTGTGGTAAGGTGTTTTAGTGTTTTTGTGTAGTTTCAAGCCACAGACTCCAAGTTTAGTTTCATGGCTTTAAAGAACTACCAAAAACATCAAACCGAATTGTGACACTATAACATAAAAGGCCTACAAAGGAAAACTTCCTATAGTAAAAACATAACTTGCCGACCCAAAAACCTAAAAACGCTGTTAATATGGGTAGATGATAATAATAATAATAATAATAATATCATTTATTGTCCACCAATTACAGGACAATTTACAATAATAATTAATAACAACAAAGAAAAGTACGGTTAAACAGAGAAACACACGTACACCTATCTATATCTACATGAGCAAATAAAATGGAAAAAATGACAACATGAAAAAGGTGAAACATATAGTATATCAATCAACATCATAACACTATATTAACAAAAATGGGTCCGGATAACGCCTATTGAAATTACGAGCCATGTGTGTTAAAGGGGCTTTTAATAAAATATTGGTGTTGCACCTAGCCACTTGAACAGTATCAACTGAGCGCGCATTGTATGCAGGCACAGAAAAATTCATCTGCGAAAGTAAATAAGGTCACTTTATGCTATTTCGTAGAATATTAAGAAGGAAACGAGAGCTGTAGCGCTCCCTTCGCTCTGCCAAGGAAACCATTTCATGCCGTTCCAGCAGCTGGTTATAGTCTGATCCTCTTGCTGGATAGGTGCCATCTATTTTATGCGATAAGTATTTCAAAAAACGCTTTTGCACTCGCTCAATCGTTAATTGAAGGTAAGTATAAATGGGATACCATATAACTGATGCATACTCAAGTTGGCTTTTAACAATGGTATTGTATAGTGTCTTCAGAGCGAGCATATTTCGAAAGCCACGGCACGATCTGATCAGAAATCCCAGAGACCTGGAGGATGCACGGCATATGGAATTGACATGTTCTGAAAAAGATAAACGATTATCGAAGAGAACCCCAAGATCCCTGACTATATCCCTTCTTGCAAGAGGAGTACCACCACGGGATTACGCATCTTTGCATATGACATAACTACACATTTTTCAATATTAAGTCGTAGGCCATTATCCGAACACCATTGATGTATCAAAGTAAGGCTGCTCTGCAAATCCACACAATCATCATCACCACTAATCCTCCCAAAGATTTTCAGATCATCAGCATACGCGAGCACATGACACTTTATAGATGTTATAAGATCATTAATGAAGAGATTGAAAAGAAGTGGGCCTAAATTAGAACCCTGAGGCACGCCGGAACGTGCGTGAAAACTATTAGAAGTGAAACCATTGTAATGGATATAATTAAGTCTACCAGTAAGGTAAGATGTCAATAGCTTAGTCAGGTCATACGAAAAACCGAAGGAATCTAATTTTTGTGTTAACAGTGAGTGATGTATGATATCGAAAGCCTTAGAAAAATCTGTATAGATTACATCCACTTGTTCTCTCCTGTCAAGGGCTTCACTAATAAACTGAGTAATATGAGCCAAATTCGTTATCGTGGATCTGCCAGAAGTAAAACCATGCTGATGCTCTGAAATCAAATTATTTACATTTCTATATATGTTTGTATGCAAAAGATGTTCAAATATCTTAGAAAAACTAGGCAAAATACATATAGGCCTGTAATTAACAACGCACGATATATCACCCTTCTCGAACACCGGTGTAATTCTGCCTATTTTCCACACATGAGGAAAAGTATTAGTTCTCAATGAGAGATGATGAAAACAACCTTTTTTTATGAAAGTATCATAACCACAAGTCAAAATCTACCAAAAAAATTAAAATAGTATTTTATGGCATTTAATATCTAAACTCCTGTACAGTGAACGACAGAAAGCTGCAAATACTGGACATCGGCGATATGACGTCGAAAAGAAATGGTTAACGATACAAAAAGCAATAGAAAACGCAGCAAGAAAAGCCATTGGCACCAGCGTTAACGCCAACACTCAGAGACCAACAAAGCCGTGGTTCGTGCCCGAGGTTAAGGAAGAAAAATGGATGGTTTACCTACAATATAAAAGTAATCCATCACAAGAGAACTATAGAATATGTGTCGAATAAAGTTATTGTAGAAATAAAAAAGATCAAAAGAGAATACTTTGCAAGATTCACCTGTGATATGGACAAAGACTTATACGGAGCCCAAAGAAAGATCAGAAAAATGTTGAAAAACAGAAAGAAACCTGTAAACGAATTCGTACGGACAAAAATCATAATTTCACATGTATGGGAAGATTATTTTAAACAATTGTACAACTCATAAGAAGAAAATAATGAAGATCAGATGATCGAAATAATATAACAGAACCAACCATTTTCTGGTTACGATAATATTCCAAATGAACTACTAAAGTATGGAGGTTCCGAAATAATTTGGGTGTGCGTATTTTATAGAATAATGGAAACATCAGAAATACCTAATGAGTGGCATAAAATCATTACTACTCTCATATTTAAAAAGGAAGGAAAAAAGACCCCAGAAGGGGAATTAGTCTTGTATCTGATGACGTTACTTATAAGTCTAACAAAAAACCGATTAGAAGAACAAATTGAAATTAGAGATGAACAACAAGGCTTCAGAAGAAATAGATAGATACTACAGATGCTATATGATAGAAATATAAATTCCACCAATTAAGAAATCTAATGGAGAGTGGGCAAAAACAAATAAAGAAAAATCTGATACATTTTCTGAATATTTATCTAAAGTCTTCAAACCCTACCATAAAGAATATCACCCAACAAGAAGTTACACAAGGTATAAAGAACGAAATCAGCCCAAAGAAAGCACCCGGTTTTGACCTAATTACAGGGAAGGTCTTACAAGAATTGCCAAAAAAGTCATTAAAGCGATCACTCAGATATTTAAAGCAATTATGAGAATCGAACATTTTCCAAGTCTGTAGAAAACTGCACAAATAAGTCTGATTCCAAAACCTGGAAAACGGGTGGAGCAAGTTACCTCCTACAGGCCGATTAGTCTTTTGCCAATTATGTCTAAGCCGTTCGACAAAATACTGTTACGAAATATGAAAATTATCCTTGACGAACATTAAATGATCCCTGATTACCAATTCGGTTTTAGAAGCTATCATAGAACGATATATAAACAGGTTCAGAAGTTGGTCAATCTAGTAAAGCACGATATGGATAGAAATAGATATAGCTCAGCTGTGTTTTTAGACTTTACACAGGCATTTGATAAAGTTTGGCATGAGAATCTGTGTTAGAAACTTAAAAGAGATGATGTTATTCTTCCTCAATAGATACTACTTTGAAATTTCGGAGTTGCATCTAATATTGCCTGGGGTACTTCAAGGTAGTGTGCTCGGTCCCACTTCATATTTAATATATACCGCTGACATGCCTAAGTCCAAAATGACAAATTTAGCTACTTTTGCTGATGATACAGCAGTATTATCTTCCCATCGAAATCCACAGCCTCAGCACATTTACAATGACATATTAATGATATCCAAAATGGTTGAAAGATTGGAAAATAAAAGCAAAAAAAAAGAAATCAACTGGGAATATAGCTCAGTAAGTATTACTATATGTTAGTTGAAAAATCAAAGTTATCAATTAGCAACAAACTCCTAGTATAGAAAGCCATAATAAAGCCTACATGGGTGTATAACTTTGGGGAACAGCAAGCAATTCTAATATCGAAATACTCCAACGCTATCAAAAGAAAGTGCTACGCTTAATAGTTAGTGCGCCATGGTGGTTTAGTTAATCAAAGAGATCTACACGTACCATCAGTGAAGAGTGAAATTTCGATGTATAGTCAGAAATACAGTATCAAAGTGCATCCCAATGTTCTTATCAAATCAATTATGGAAGAAACCACTGAACCAAGACTTCTGAAAGGCTTCAAACCCACTAACTTGTTATCTAGATTTAGTTAGTGAATACAGTTTAGTTGTCATGTTAGAACATTTTTATTTGTATTATTTTTGATCATAGTCATATAGGATGTTTGTCTAGTTGATAAATGGGGAGAAATTTATCAGGATTGCTTGTTTCATGACCATTGAAATCAAAAAAAAATTACTTAAGAGGAGCGTTTACCTATCGAAAACTAAGGTGTCGCCGTTTTGCGTTTTCTAAATTTATTTTGTAATTTTAGAATCTCAAATTTGGGTTAGTGATGCACAAGGCATAAATTTATAATGTCAAGGCCAGTTTTTGTACTAATTTATTTTATTAAAAAAGGTATGTGCTTTAGAAATAACCACAAAAATGCATGAATTTGATTAATATCTACTAAGACTGGTACACAAAAGAAAAAAATGAGGTGTGGCCACCACACGACTTTCTTATACGTATGAACGTTTCAAACTATACAATTTTAAGAATTTTTTTTATACAAAACTTATTCAAAATCCTATTCTAAGTACTTTCATGCTCTTCATAAATCGCTATAGAATGCATTCTTTGCAAGATATTCGAAAAAAAGTGCTACTCGTTATGAATAAAAGTGCTACTTCCGGTCCGAATTTTGAAATTTCAAGTATACAAAAAATATTGCAAATCCAACTCTAAATACTTTTGTACTCGTAAGAAATATATATAGAATGCATAATTTACGACATATTTGCAAAAAATCGTTATTCGTTAAGAGTAAAAGTGATACTTCCGGTCCGAATTTTGAAACTTCTTTTATACAAAAAATATTGGAAATGAAGTTCTAAATACTTTTAATTTCGTAGCGTACCTGTCTAAAAAGCATAACTTGCAAAATATTTGCAAAAAACTGATTTTCGATAAGAGTAAAAGACCTACTTCCGGTAGTAATTTCGAAAAACTTCTTAAATAAAATAGTCCTCAATTTTAATTTTAAGTACATATGAATTCTTTATAAATTTGTTTAAACTTAGTAGTTGACGAAATATTTGCAAAATTAAATTTTTTCACTGAAGTAAAGTACTACTTCCGGTCTACCGATTTTACTGAAAAACTAATCAGATCTCAAGAGACAGATTGTACACGTAAATACAAAATTTGGAATTCACATCTGTAGCGGTTTGACCGCTATCGTGGTCACACACACCACACACCCAGACACACACACACACACACACACACTCAGAGAGAGAGAGAGAGAGAGACATTTTTTAAAACCCACTTTTTTGGTATCAGGGGACTTCAAAACGTGGACATCTGCAAAAATCTCGAGGTCGAAAATTTTCGTCATCACAATACTTCCTTATACTACGTATAAGAAAGTAAAACAACCTCTAGGCGTCAGCTGCACATTTGATGAACGATATAATAAAAAACAATTTCATGTAATTATTTTTGAAGATAAAACACATTAAATAGTAAACATTGTCACACACATTTCACACGAGTGTTTTTGAAGTTATTGCGTTGTCTATCCCCACTTTACGGCATCTCTACCGATCCTAGCCAAGACGCAAATATATCGGAATCGGTCGGTATTCCAGACTTAAATCCAAGTGACAATTTGTAATTAAAAAGAAATGTCATATATACCTATAATATTCGAGTGTATAATAATATAACAGTTATGGGCAAGCGAAAATTGGCTTATTATAAAACATCAACAACATCAACAGTTCCGGAAGTACTCATTCTTTATACGTTTCCCATCTATAGTATTCCTTTATCTATGACAGAATCTGTGAATAAAACCGAAGCGCTGTGATCGAAACCGAATATCGTCTAGCTCCACCTACTCACACCTCCTTGCGTCTACCCGTTCCGCGAGTAATATAAGTTGCATAAGTTTCTATTTGTTAGTAAACGCCCCTCTTAATATCTGATATTAGGACAGATTGTTTACCGCATGTGTCAAATTACATTAGCTATAGGGATTCAATGTTGCGTGCGATTTATACATATACAAATAATATGTGGCAACGTGTGTCACCCCTACTCTCCGTCACCAATCCCGGCAACAATCGACATTACAATGACTTTCTCCGATCTCCCCACCAGATTTTACATTCAATCTTTAGTTGCGAACACGTTGCGATCTAGTCTACCATAAAAGCCGTCTTATTACTGGAACGGGAAACATCAAATGGCCGCCGCGATCTCCTGATCTACTAGTTTATTATTATTTTCAGAATCCCTTTATATTTACCTTATTTTTAATTTTATTAGAATTACACTTTTGTTTGTGTCATGCAGCGTGAACGCAGCTTAATAATTTTCTGCATTTACTGAAAGGAAACAGAAAAACAGATCTTGCAACGCGTAAATATTATTTCTGAACGCATTACAAACACCCATCCCAATGGTCCAACAGTTACTGCTATAACTTGAGCTTGTATCGGTCGCGCTCGCATTGGAGAGGAAAGTAGGGATGCCATGTTGTCACGTATTGCATGAATTAATCGCCTATGGCTAATGAAAATTGACACATGCTGTATATATATATATAATATATATAAATTTTTGGCAGCTAACGTCACTAAAACTTGAGAGTACTCATTAACATCCATACTGTTATATAACAAATAAACAAATATTTTGCGTCATAGCTGACTGAAACACTTTAATCTTCTCCTGGAAACTAGCGAAATAAAAAAGTGTGTCACAACACAACTTTTTTATACGTATGAATGTTTTAAATTAAGTTTTAAATACTTTTATCTTCTTAAAAAATAAACCTGTGAGTAAATGTGTTACTTCAAGTCCAAATTCAAAAAAGAAAAATTAAAAAAAGTATTCAAAATCCTATTCTAAGTACTTATACCCCCTTAATAAATTTCTATAGAATTCATACTTTGCAAGATATTTGAAAAAAGAAGTGTTACTCGCTAACAGTAAAAGTGTTACTTCTGGTCCGAATTTTGAAATTTTATTTATATAAAAGATATTCCAAATCCAGCTCTAAATACTTTTGTACTCTTGGTAAATATGCATAGAATGCATAATTTACGACACATTTGCAAAAAAAATCGCTATTCGAAAAGAGTAAAACTATTACTTCCGGTTCGAATTTCGAAAATTTTGTATACAAAATTAAGTTTTAAATACTTTCATACACGTAATGTAGCTGCCTAGAAAGCATGACTTGCGAGATATTCACAAAAAACTGATTTTCGATAAGACCTACTTCCGGTAGGTATTTCGAAAAACTTTTTTAATACAATTCTTCTAAAATTTAATTTTGAGTACATTTGAATTCTTTATAGAAAAATTTTGAAATTAGTAGTTGACAAAACATTGGCAAAATTTGATTTTTTCATTGAAGTAAACTACTACTTCCGGTCTACCGATTTTACCGAAAATCGAAAAAGCTCAATGTCAAAAGATCGACTGAACGCATTGGCGTCCTATCAATAGAGAAGAAGTTCATCCAGTCAGTTCCGGATTTTGACAACAGTCATAGACGTCTTTTGCAGCATCAAAAGTAGGAGAATGGATTTTATGTAGGGTCAGGTAGGGTAATTGTAAACGCTTTTTGTATACTTGCATTTTAAAATGCTATATTTTGTGTTTAATGATGGGTCATTGACACCTGTAATAATACCCGTATAGTTTGACCTTTTTGAAGGCTTTTTGCCACATTTCAAGTCTACCCATGTCATTTTTTAATTTTTAGGGCCTGTTTACAATTACCCCAACACAAAATTAGATGGTACACAATTTAGGGGTAAATGAAAACATGCATTTGTTGTCCTATTAAGTTTAATAGTAAGTTTTGATGGGGGAAATGTGAATAGGAGTGCAAGTGAACCTTTTGCATGCTTGAGCATCAATTTATATGCGTGTTTGCATTTACCCCTATACAAGCTATAAGTTTGCAGGACAATAGTAAGGCGGCTAGAAATAACAAATGCTTTATTGAAGTTTCACGTGGTCACAGAAAATATGTTGAAAAAACACTATTTTTCAAAAACGCCAACAGTGCCTTCAAAAACATGAATTGTTTTTCTAGCTCTCTTCACAACTTTCGGTTCAGGTAGCAAGGCCACAATCATCCCAAATTCTACAGTTGAAACGTCCTGTTCTTTTTCAACAAATTCAGTGCCAAATGTGTCGTTGCGCCTAAAACCAACAACATCAACGTCGCCACTTTCTTCATCGACATCCCGTACACGGCAGACATATTTATAATTTGTGCTTTTTCTAGGTCCTCCAAGAAATTTGACCAATAAGTAAACTCCTCGCTTAATTGCGTGCCATTCTGGCATTTTATATTCCACCTCCGGATAGCTGTCGGCTGCAACTTCTTCGGCCCATTGTATTTCATTCATGTCTTCATCTGAATCATTACAAAGTCTCAAATTGTCATTTTCCTCTTCGCTTTCAGAGTCCTTCAGTTTTTCTCTGGAAGTTTTTCCTCCCCGAGGTTTACGTTTTCGGTTATTTTTCTCCTCTTTTAAACGTTCGGCTTCTTTGAGACGTTCCATAACTTCAACACTTGTCAAAACTTCCCCGTACCGAGCCTGCTTCAATCTTGGTGTTACTTTTTTGGGCTCTGCTGCCTTTTTGTACGGTTCGACGTCAAGTGTATTAGCAATTGCTGACGAGAAAACAGCAATAACATTTGAGGCTGGCGTAATACGATCGGGAGTTAAAGTGGCGGATGTAGATGGAGATGGCGTTAATAACTGTAGTGGTTGCCTTTCCGTCCTGTTTTCGTCCTGTTCATTTTCAGAATTTAGAACGGCTTTTCGCTGATTTTCTCTGTATCTCTTCAAATCAATGGGATTAAATTCATCTTCGGGAAACTTCGCAGAGTCAACAGGAAACATTCCTGTGTTTATAAATGCGCTATTAATATTATTTACTGTTATAGCTTCTTTCCAGACTTCTCCTAAGATTTCCGTAAATTCATTCTTTTTTAGTCGTCCTACCCCGTGGCCCATGTGCTTCTTTCCGTAGGCAATAAGTTTTTTCTCCCAAGCAGTTTTCACCGGACCGAATATACACTTATCAAGAGGTTGCAGCCTGTCAGTTAAATGGCTTGGAAATTTTACCAAGATGATTTTATTGCTAAGTGCACACTCAACGATTCTCAAACTTATGTGACTCTTATGGCCATCATACAACAGTAAAGCTTCCTTATCTTGTAAATTCTTTTGTAACCTTATATCTTTCACCCACTTTACGAATACAGATTCAAACCAATTGAAGAACTGAGGCTCCTCCGTCCATCCGTTGGTAGACACAGAATAAACTGTGCCTGGGTAAGCCTTCGGTGAAGTCCACCTAGCCTGCACTGCGCCTCCTTTAAAGATAATGAATGGTGGTAAAACGGATCCATCAGCCGCTACGCAAGCCAGGACACTTGTTGACTCACGCCCAGAACCACCTGAGACCCTTGAAAGAGGCTTTCCCCGTTCGCCAATAGCTTTTATCCTTGATGGATCATTCCCGAAGCCACTTTCATCTGCATTGAATACCAATGCAGGATTATCAATTGAGTTTTCTAAAACAACCTTTGCCAAATTTTCATAAAAATTATAGATAACGTCTGGCTTCCTTTGGTCTTTCCTTGCTTTCTGAAGCTGTTCAGGCTTCTTGAATGACAATTGTTTATGCCGTTTCATAAAGCCATAGTACCAATCCAGACCAGGACGTCCATCCTTAAATGGCGTTGGTAAATTGTTTTCTTTGACGTATTTGGCAACCAGGTCCCGTAACTCTTCCTTGTCGCACGGGTATCCCATTCGTGCTCGGGCTTTTAGGCATTCCACCATTTGTTCTTCTTCTTCGGTTGTAAACACAGTGGAACGTCCACCTCCCATTTTCGTGTCTGGGATATTTCTCCCTTTTATTCTATGGTACATCACGGCCACAGGCACGTTATATTGGTGTGAAGCCTGACGATACGTGCAGTTCTTGTTCCTTACGTCATTGACAGCCAATAGAAGATCTTCCTGTGAGTACCTCTGGTCAGTTTTCTTCTTCATATACTTCCTAGGCATCTTTCTTGGTTCCTGTAATAGAATAAATACTATTTTGATGCGACGAGTTGTTGTTTACAATTATCCCAACTAGGCGTTCACAATTTCCCCATTCGCAAATTTCGAAGGGGTAATTGTAAACACATATTTGTCGAGGCTGAAGGAACAAATTTGAGGTTACGTCCAGAAAAAACGTTTCTGTGCATCAAATACTTATCGCCAAATTCAAAAAAGAGCTTCAAACTTACCTTTCAGTCTCTCTAACAAAACTTGTAAAGTTCCGTGACCGAAACAAATTCCAAACGATAAAACACCATCCAAAACTTACTATCACTGTTGGCGTAAAATCAACTGTAGCGGAGTAAACTATGCAACTGCATATCCGGCCGAGGTGTGTCCACTGAAGTTGACGCGCGAATCGCGCCTATTTTAAATTTTTAATAAATCCCAGTACTGTTTCCAATTACCCCTAGTTTACAATTACCCCACCTGACCCTACTAAAAAATAGGTGTTTTTTTTGTCCTCACCCTCTTTCATAACTCACGAGCCGCCACTGACTATGTGTAAGAAAGTAAAATGACTTGTGTCGCTTCAGCTATAAGCGATTGAATTGTAGAACTATGTATCTCATATTTAATTTTTTTCCACCGGTGTCATTGACCACTTAGTGACGCCACAGGTAGGTATATTTTTATTAATATTATTATCATAATACATATAATTGATTTATTATACTTTAAAGTAACACAAAAAAGTCATTGTCTTACAAAGCTTTGTCGGCAACAGATGGAATTGTTCGAGGAAAACGGTAAACGGGAACACAGCTAGACAGAGAAACAGAACCTCGAAGGAGCGCGACGGACGCGTGCGAGTGCTAATAGGGGTAACCGGAAGTCCGATTGGCCCACAGGGGGTCCATCGCCGCCAATGACACAAAACTCCGCCTTTCTTCCGGTCCAGTGAAGAGTTTAAACTTGCATAGATTATTTACGTCCTACGTATGTAGAAGTATATTAGTGTCTATATATCCTACCTACACGTTCGAATATATTAATTACGCTTGTAAATCTGATGTTTTCTTTCATTTACTACAACGTGAACTGTAGATAAATAAATTGAAATGAATCATAATGTGAAAGAAGCCTTTTATCGAATTGGATAATTATTTAGAACAGAAAATTAAAACATAGAGATTAAATTTTATACATGTCAGGGTTTACATTTTTTAATAAAGAAAGACTTAAAAACACGTGGTCTATAACTAAGCATCGTTAATTCCACTTTGTTGCCTTTGTTGTAAAAGATATGGAAATATTCTTCTATAAATCTGATGCCATAATAAAGCTATTAATGGATCGAAAATGATGCGTTTATAGATCAATTTAGTTTTTCGAGGGTGACTACTTGTAATTTTTAGTTCTAATCTCAAACAATCAAAATGGAATATATATTTTCAATATGCGATGTGTAAAATATGTATAAAAATAAAACGAAGTAAAACAATTTGCAACTACATATAATAATTTGTGCGGGCGGTGTTCACCGAAGATTTTTCAAGATTTAAAAATATATATCACTATGGGAGCAATGCACCAGGCAAACAACTCGTACTTGTTGTTAGAATATTTTGATGAAAACTGTTTCCATCAATTGTAGTCGTTTCGTTTGAAGATCCCGGAATGTTTGTATTAGTTTGAGATCCTAGCATATGAAATATTTTAATCTTTTTGTTTAAGGAGGATTCAATATAACTCTCAGCCACGGCTGAGGACTTCCAACCCCCATGATTTTTTAAGGTCAATAAATCATCACTATGATTTATCAAATGTATTGTACTAGATTTTCTAAAACAGTGCCCTGTAAACAAATCTGGATTTGGTAATTTCAAAAAACTCGCAATATCCTTCGGAATTTTCTTATACTATTAATACCCATTGGACCATTAATACACTGACCATTGCGATAAGTCAAGAAAAATCGCTTATGATTAGTACTGATAGACCGTAAGTTATAATATTTCTTAATTAAATTAAAAACCAGCTGGAAGACAAAAATGGCAAAATAACGTACATACAATGGCTACTGCCGACCCGTCAAAAGACATATACGCCTTTTTCCTCTATTCAAGTTGTTAAATGTTTCACTTTGTGGGGCTCTGATTTACTACGGACCCATCCCTGCTTGTGCGTATTGTACCGCAACCATCAAATTATTGCCCGCTATATTTTAATGTGCTTAAATAAAATGAAATTTAAATCGTTTTACCTGGCTAGCTCTTGTTTTTATCTCAGGACCATCCAGGTAGAGAGAATCTTAGGGCACTAAATGGGACAATTAAAGAAAACAAATGTATTCTAATTTAAATAACATTTGCATTAGAAACCAGCATTTTGCATATGTCAATACGAGCACAAAAAACATTTACAAAATAATATCAAATTTAGTTAAAATAAACACACAAATATACAAATAATTTCATAGCTCATTCTATATTGAAAGATTAGTTGTAACTTATTTAAATATTATCGTCTCAACGCATATAATATTTTTAAAATATCATCGATCAGTAATGTTCATTATCGAGATATTACCATATCGAAGACAAACTATTAAATATGTTTTTTAATGTTAGATATTATTTAATTAAGTATCTAAATTAATGCAAATTTTAACATTTTAGTGTATCAAGCACTCGCACAATAATAACTTTTAAATACCTTTAATATATTTTCATCTTATTTTCTTCTCTCTTCGCTGAAACAAAAGATCTCGTTGTCAGTTTGCTTCGTGAGAGTCCTTCTCCGACGATAGAGACACCTGGAGCTTCTTTAACTGCTATAGGCCCCTTATAAGTCACCTGTTCCTTTTTGTATGGGTGACCTTGCCCTTAATAAAGTTCTTATATGAATATATACCAAACTTTACACACTTAACACATATTAGTCGGCCGACCTCTTTATATAAATCAAGAACTTTTTATATTATTTATGTGGTTCAAAACAACAGCCTAATACGCTGTCGACCGCTATATTTCAGTCGACTTTTTCACGTTTAACCGGCGATAAACACAAACATTCGGCGTCTCAAATCTTAAATATAATACAAACATTTCTTATCTAACTAATACTTAACTCATACATAGGTTGATATACATTTAGAATAAACAGTTTAAAGAAATTTATCGTTGGTTTCTAACGCACATGCTTTGAAAAATAATTAACATTCATATTTAAAATTATAAAATATTTCAATTTGGCTGTACCGTTACAGCACCCCCTTTACTTTTTTGAAATGGCAAAACTCCAACGTTTGGTATTGAACAAAACGTAAACCAATAATTGCTAAAAATGTGTTCCGGTTTTTCGAGAAGTGGTTAGAAAACATTATGTCTTCATATTGTCGATTATTACATAAGTAATGACGTTTCTTAGGTTTATCCCATCAAAACGCACGACTGTGAAGATAATCACTCTTCATGGACAATTTTTCTTTGAGCATAGTCGCTTTGATCCTTTTAGGTATCTTCTCTTGTATGAATTTGCGACTGTCCTTTAACTTCATAGGAGGACCAAGCATCTTCGGGAATCCATCCGGTATAACAATGAACCAGTACTTCTCCAGCAGGTCTTGTAAATCTTCTGTAGAAAGCAAAGGAACACCATTAATTTTCAGGTTAAAAGTATGTGAGATGTTGCTACAAACTTTCTTAGAGCCAAATAAAATCGCTTTCAATTTGTTGGGATTAATAGCAAGGCAATAATACTTTTTTCTGTATCTTCAAAAGAGCTTTGACTATTCTGTAAATATTGTGAGCCTTTTGTTACAACATTTTCTGTATGTCATCTTGAAGTTATGGATAATTACCCGATTTAACGGCTGGCAATGGGATGTGGTGTTTGGTGGCAGAAAAATAATCTTTACAATTTCAAGTTTCAATCAGGTGATCGCAGCAATAAAAGACCTGAAATGTCTCTTAAGATAATGGGCGAAATTTTGGCTGTATATATGAGGGCGTATTTTTATGTTATCTACCTAGCCATGAAACAAAAGAGTGACGATGTCAAACAAATTATTGAAAAATTGCTGCCACTGTTAGAAGTATATGTGCTAAGTTCTGTTTAGTTTATGCTGTGTATAGAGATTTGAGACGGTCTATTTATCGATAAAATGAGTGAAACTAAAGTTGAACATCGCAGCGTAATAAAGTTCCTGACAAAGGAAGGCAATGGTCCAAAAGTAATTCATGAAAGAATGGTTGCTGTATATGGGGAAGATAAACCATCTTATTTCCAAGTAAAATACTGGTCTAAACACTTTCGATGGGGCCGAGAGTCAATCAATGATGACCCAAAGTCCAGACGACCCGTTGAAGCTCGAACTGAAAACATTGTGCGAAAAGTCGAAAATTCGGTACTGAAAGATCGGCGTGTAAAGATCTCTGTCATTGCCAATAAAGTGTGTATATCCGAAACAAGTGTTCTCAAAATTTTGCATGACGATTTAGGTATGAAGAAGATGTCTGCACAGTGGATACCCACATTGCTTACACCTAAACAAAAACTGTGCAGAAAAGAAGTTTCTCAAGAAAATTTGGTCAAGTTGGAGAGGGACAAAACATTTTTATCTCGAATTATTACCGGGGATGAGACTTGGGTATATTACTGGAACCCTCCTATTAAACAAGAATCCATGCAGTGGGTTCATAAGGGCTCTCCACCACCAAAAAAGGCCAAGACACAATTTTCTGGAAAAAACTGATGGCAACTGTTTTCTGGGATGCTGAAGGAGTTTTGCTTACTGAATATATGCCGAGAGGGTCTACCATAAATGGAAAGGCCTACGGAAACACAATTAAAAATTTAAAAACTGCCCTAGAGGAAAAACGCCCGCATTCTTATCCACAAAAAAACTTGTTGCTGCACGACAATTGTCGGGTTCATAAGGTAAACAAAGTTCAGCAGATAATCAATGACTGTGGATTTATAGAGTTAAGGCATCCACCTTATAGCCCCGACCTAGCTTCGTCAGACTTCTCCTTATTCAAAAATTTAAAATAGCATCTCAGAGGAAAGCGTTTTGCTTCTGATGAACAACTCAAAGAAGGTGTTAAAGAATATTTTGCGGGGTTACCGAAGCAATTTTTTTCTGAGGGTATGGGGCAACTGGAAAAAAGATGGAATAAGTGTATTAGTGTTGAAGGGAGTTATGTAGAAAAATATTTTTTTTGTTCTCTTATGTGCTTTTTTTCATGGCTAGGTAGATAACATAAAAATACGCCCTCGTAGAAGCAGAGACGACGACGACGAGGTTTCAATCCAGAAACCAAGAAGGTTGCAATGGATTTATAGTAGTTTTACTAATTAATATATAACATGTATGTTAATACATACTACCCCGGAAATTTGCTTTTAATGATTGTTGCATTGATGGGTTGCATGTCGTTGTTGACAAAAAAATTATGACCGCTAATAAGAGGTAAAAATTAAAGCATTTTTTCCAAGAAAAACTTTATTGAAGTGACCGTGACAGCTTTTGAGGGGTATTTGTATTGGGATGGTCATTGATACGTGTTTTTCCTTATATACTTTTAGAATTTGTTGAAAAGTGGCCGCAGTGACCGGCTATTATAGTCATTTTCTTTTGCTTTTCCGTATTTGTCAATTGCGTTTCACTATTTGTCAAATGATTTTCCATGTTTTTAAACGTCAGCTGAATTTGTCAAATAGAATTCCCTTTATATCTATTGCATTTCTTGTTTATATGTAGGTATGTAACCTCTTACATTTTATAAAAAAATATAGCAATTTACACATTAAAGTGAGAAATTTATTTTGTATTTAGATATAAACACAGTGTAACATCTATGTAATATAAACATAACTTAATTCAAAATTTCATTTCTTTGTAAACAGTTGTGTAAATACAGTAATTTTCTTTTGCTTTTCTGCTATTGTCAATTGCGTTTCACTATTTGTCAAATGATTTTCCATGTTTTTAAACGTCAGCTGAGTTTGTCAAATAGAATTACCTTTTTGTCAAATTACTTTCCGTTTATATCAATTGCCTTATCTTGTTATATATAATTCATTTTCCCTCGTTGACTGTGTTCTTTTTATTATTTGCTTCCACTGGTTAAATAACTCTTCTATTGGATTTAGAAAAGGGCTATAAGCAGGAAGGAACACTGGAAAATGACCATGAGGGCCAAAACTTCCTCACTTCTATGGAATCTTACACTGTCCACAACAATATGAGCCCCTTATACACCGTCATTATGTAAATGTTAAATTAACGTTGTGAGAAATTCAGAAAAGTGCAGTAAATCTTGAATTTGAAAGAAATACAAGGAATTTCATTACAGTGGCAATATAATAATTGCTTTTATTTTTGATACTTTGATATTTTTCACAGATCTTCCGTATGGAACGGGAGAATATATTTGTATTCCGTATTCGTCAATGAAGAACGTCTTTTTTCTTTCCAAAACGAGCTTGAATAATGTCCGGTGTATTTCTTGTTTCGGGAACAAGTGACACTTTTTTTAACACAATAATGAAAGTTCTTATGTGCTTTATTAATCGTAAATAATGATATTTGTTGAAGAAGTGCCCATTGGTTTAAGCACTTTTCTTGCAACTGGCGGAGGGCTAAAGAACAACCCACGTCAACCCAGTTCCAAATCGGTTCTTTTTGAGCATCTAATAAGTTTTGCTGCCGATGTCCTGCACTTACTTTTGCAGTATTATTAGTTCTTCTATATGTTGCATAAATTTTTCAAACTGTATCCTAATAACTAGGGAGCGGAATCGAGCGAACTAAACTACCACGGAGCCACAACCGTGAAAAGAAATAATGTAAACAACTGCGTGTTGTTTACATTATATCTGAATAGCACTAATTCATAGGGCGAACTGCAACATCTGTTTACGCTCGACAAGAGACCGAGAATCAGAGAAAAAAGGGCAATAAAATAAGGAATTTATGAGGTAAAATTCTTTACACACGGGCGTAGATAACGGTGTCAGGAGTGTTTAAAATTTATTATATTTACGTTATATTTCCAAGAGAAATAAAATTTTCATTTATACCTTACGTTAGTTTCCTTGTTTCATTGTTTTAACTGTTAATTACGTACTTCGTAATTTTTGTAATAGTTCCTGCCGGTTCATTGAATCTACTTCTTCCATTTATATCGACGTAAGTGTTAATTGGATTTTGTTAAGATTAAGATTAAAATTTTTAGTTATCGTTTATTTAGATCTAGAACATTGTTTATGTTACTTTTTCAGATATGATATGGAAGAACGTCGAGAAATACATCGCGAAACAATGGCGAGTTGGATTGAGGGTCATACTGATTGTATATATGTCCATTGTCAGTGATTCCGATATTTATTGCAAAGTCTGTAAAATATCGTTACAGAATGCCAAAAAATCGAACGTACAACGTCACTTAGCATCGCTAAAACATACACAGAAATTGGACCCGTTGAAAGCTGACAATTTTAACGAAGAACTCTGTGAAGCTTTAATGGCGGCTAATATCCCATTAAAGAAACTTGGCAATCCCACTTTCAAAACATTTCTCCAAAAAATACTGGTCGACATGTTCCTGATGAATCCACCTTACGCAAATGTTAAGTTTCTAAGTGCTTCACGAAAACAGTAGAATGCATTAGAAGACATCTTTCAAATCAGTACCTATGGATAAGTGCCGACGAAACTGTCGATATATTAGGACGCTGTGTGATAAATATTGTAGCTGGTGTACTACATCCAACTATTCCATATAACGCATATGTAATAGCATCTAAAGTTATAAATACAGTTGATGTGGAAAAAGTTGCTAAAACCATTGACGAGAATTTGCACAAAATGCTTCATTCGGACGACAGGTACAGGGAAAAAACTTTTATTTGTTAGTGACAGTGCCGCATATATGTTAAAAACAGGCAGACTATTAAAAGAAACATATCCTTATATGCTGCATATTACTTGTGTAGCACATGCTCTCCACAGAATCTGTGAATATATCAGAGACAACTATCCGGAAGTTGATAGACTTGTATCGGCTTTTAAAAAAGTTTTCAGAAAAGCACCATCGAGAGTGGCCCTTTACAGGGAAAAACTTCCATCTTTGTCACTGCCACCCGCGCCAGTAATAACTAGATGGGGAACATGGCTGGAAGCTACTAGTTTTTATGCAGAGAATTTCGATAGTTTACAAAATTTCGTTACATGTTTAAATGACGATGCTCGAAGTATTTCTGAGTGCAAGGAACTAACACAAATCCCAAATTTAAAAAATCAGCTGTTATTCCTTCAGGAACACTTTGGCAATTTGCCTAAACTAATCACATATTTTGAAAATCGAAATCTCAAACTAAAAGATGGATTAACCACATTAGATGCGCCTATTAATAATTTCAAAAGTATTCCAAATGACTTCGGATGTGGCCTTCGGCAAAAGTTAGACGCAGTTTTTAATAGAAATCCAGCTTTAATAACATTGTGGCAATTGTGTATGGGGACAATGACACAAAATCAAACTGCTAAATACGCTGAAATAAAAGAGTATTTCCAGTACGCACCTATAACCAGTTGCGATGTAGAAAGGACGTTTTCTATCTACAAGGATGTACTTCATTCAAAAAGAACAAAACTTACAGAAGAGAACCTTGAGAAAGCATTGCTGGTGAATATTAATACTCCTTTACTCGACTTGAACAACAAAATGAACAAACAATAATGTATTTTGTATTTTATGAGTTGTTATTCAATTATATAAATAAAATTAAAACCTCTTTAAAAATACAACATTTCAATAGTGCGCCCATGAGCGATGAGTCATGGCTCGCTCGATTCCGCTCCCTACTAATAACTTAATTCAAATGAAAATTTGAATTAAGTTATGTTTATATTACGTAGATGCTTGTATCTAAATGCAAAATAAATTTCTCACTTTAATGTGTAAATTGCTATATTTTTTATAAAATGTAAGAGGTATACATACCTACATATAAACAATAAAAGCAATTGACATAAAGGGAAAGTAATTTGACAAAAAGGGAATTCCATTTGACAAATTCAGCTGACGTTTAAAAACATGGAAAGTAATTCGACAAATAGTGAAAGGCAATTGACAAACGCGGAAAATCAAAAGAAATGACTGCAAAAAGCGTCCGTAAAGAGACAATAATCCCTATTGAAGTGACAGTAACCAAAATAGGGTTGCCCTTGGCACAAAAACTGATCTGACCCAATTTTTGTAAATTGATTCAGTATATAGTCGCATAATGTAGTCTACTTTAATAATAATGTTGACCGAGTAATTATCAAGAGAAAAAATGTTAAACTGAGATTATTTTATAGTTCGATTTACAGTAATTAAGTTTGCACCTCGGGAAATGTCCGAGTCACAGAGATACTTTCTAATTAGATTGTTAGGGGAGCTTTCACTCTAACGCAATTTTAAAAGTATTTTTTTCGTTTTAACTTGAATATGCCCTTCCTAACTTGTATATATATATACAATAAAACGCGCGTATGCTTGTTAAGAGGAGAACCCATGCGAGATCGTCGATTTAATTTTATTCGGTTGATAACTACTTAAAGTCTCTAAATGATTCAGTACTTGATATGCATGTGGGATCTCAGTAGGGCGTGACCCTTGATCGAGGGGTGTGTTTGATCCCCCCACCAGATTTTCAGGTGGCAAACGGAGTCTGTCGGCTCTTCGCATTTCCAACATACTTCCTGTCATCATCCTTTCAGTGACGCTAAAGTTACCGGTGATCCTGTCAGGACACAGTTAGTTATCATAAATCAATCTTGTTGGTACTACATCTCCCCATTAAATTATTAATTAAAATATAGTACTGCATTAAATCGTGGCACGGTGGTGGTTTTTCAGAAGAAGTTTAAAAGAAGAAAGAAAAATGGTAAGTATGTTCTAAAAGGAAGGGGAAGAGGAGGAAAAAAGAAAAACATCCAGGAATTAAAAGGCATGAACCAAGATCAAGAAGTCCCAGCTACTGTTGGTGAACTATCTAGGCTTGTAAGTAATACTTTATTTTTTGCACAAAAAAAAATTGCAATTAACAATGAATTATTATATTAATACCAATTATTGTAAAATCTGTTTCTAAAAACATAACCAGAATAACACAATTCTAATTCTATTTTAATACTGTTTTTCTTATTTAGTACTATTTGCACTTTTAAAATAATCTGTTCCTTTATTTTAAAAAAAAACTTAATTCCGTTCCTTAACAAAGTGTTAAGTTCAAGTAATGCAAATTGGTTTTTGATGGAGCTATTTTTTGATATGTCGTGTGCCATAGTCATAATATTCACAAATTTATTTTTATAGCCTAATTCAAAAAAAGTAGCCAGGCAAATAAATATTAGAGATGGTAATATTATTTAGTATATAAAATGTGCAATGACTTATTTCAGAGACATTCACGAAAAATTATCTGGATTGCAATAAAGATAGTACTTCTGTCCGAATTTCAAGAAAATGAAATATTCAAATATTCTTTTCATAAAGTCATTTGAATACATAACACCAGGCGACGATTTTTTTTTTAATAATTGTTTTAAAAATGAGCGCACAGTTCTTACAGTCTTTAACTGAAGGAATAATAAAAAAACCACATCTTTCCACCACGTCCAGTTTTAGAGTTATAATCATACTTGGCTAGTAGATAAATAATAATATTGTATTTAGAAAATTTGTTATACAGATGTTCAAAAGAAATAGATATGCATAATACAAAAATCTTGACATAACAAATACAAATATGAAAATTGCTGATATAAAAGAGTTTTGCAGAAATAGAGTTATTTCTTTCATTTATGTTGCCTGTTGCCTTCTTCAATGAGAAGCCAGCAAAAATCTCCCATCATGACGGGATTCCACCTACCTTGATATCGTTTCTCCATTCCTGCAATCTCTTGATAAAACTTTTGCCCCTGTTCATTACCCGTCTTTCCTAAATTAGCAGGAAAGAAATTTCGGCGCCTAAATTTTTATAGTTTTCTAGCAAATTAGCTACCAATATCTTGGCAGTTTTCACTCTTATGATTTCGCAGAAAATATTTGCAAACATTTTTAGAAGTCCATGCTGCCAGCTCTAAATCATTTATGGTAATTTCAAATTTTTCATCTTTGAACAGCTTCCTAACTCGTGGTCCAACAAATATTCCTATGCGAACTTTCGCATCAGACAGCTCAAATTTTGTATTAAATTCTCCAGGAACAATGCTGGTCTGTGGCTACCATTCTTTTATTTGGTAATTATGCTGAATTGTTCGGTTATTCCACAGCCACAAAAAAACAACAATATTTGGTAAACCGTCCTTCCAGACCAAGTAAAAAGGAAATAACCTTAAGATCGCCACAGATTTGCCAAAGATGATTTGAATATTGAATGAGATTTAATATAGTTGACATACGTTTCTTTTGTGTTTGTAGAATGAGCCATTGAAATTGATGGTTTCGAGTTACCATTATAAGATAAAATGGTTTTGAGACTTGTTTTCGACGAGTCGATAACAATCGCGATTCTGCAGGGTAATATTCAATACCGTAAAATGGGGTGAATAACAACACTTTTTAACATTTCCGGTTGTATAACTTCAAAACGAGTTGACTTAGAGAAACCGTTCTTAGTTTAAAACTCTTATCTTAGTTTTACCTTTATCCCTACATATCGAAAAAAATTAACTTTTTTTTGTAAATACCCTTTTTTTTTAAAAAATTGATGTGTTGCGATTCACCTTATATTCGGTGTGAGCTACAACACTTGCTTGATTTCATGTGTTTTGGCTTTTACACTGTCTGAAAGGTGAATGGCAACACGTTTTATGTTTTTAAAAAACATTTTAACTAGAAAATAACTAAAATTCGTTTATTTAAGGGCAAGCATTTATCAAAAGCAACAAATTAACAGGAAATTCTTTTTAAAACAAAATTTTTCTAATTTATATAAAAAAAAAACATACAAAGTTAATTCCACTGGGTGGCGTCTACTTTAAATATTAAAATGCCTCTTCGACCCTCTTCAGGTGCCTTAACATTGCCAATAATTTGGTCAAAATTGAATTCGGTCACATCAGGAATCTCTGGATAAACAAACAACGTTGTGTTTAGCTGTCTTTTCATCGAAGGCTTCACTCGAAGAAAAGTTGCGGTGTAATTTTCATCTATAGATTGAACTCTGCCAATGTATTTCTGACTGAAAAATTGAACCAAGAGCCAATCGTCCATTTTTATAGACTCCTTTGTAACTGGAAACACGCCCTCAAACGTTTTACCATTCTTGGTAACAAAACGCTCAATGGATCGAGACTGCTCATTGACACTTCTTGAGCTTGTTCCTTGGGAAAAATCAGGAAGACTTTCTAAGTAATCTTCTATATGTTCGTGTGTGCTGTAAACGGAAATATTTTCAATATCGTCAGAATCACTAGATTTGGTTTCGTTAAAATCTGTTCCTGCAACACTTCGACCTGGAAAAACTTTAACTTTTTTCGCTGTTGCCTTGGTTTAGGAAGATTCTCGTATCTTAATGCCTTTAAAATATCAGTTACGGAATCTGTTAAGGCTTCTGCATTATCTTCCGGAACTTGTGAAGCTGATGGTAGTCTGGACAAAATTTCATCTGGATTTATTGGAACAATTCCACATTTTCGAATACCCGACCTAACATTTTTGGCCGCATTAGGCTTAATGGCTTCCAACAATAATTTGAGGAGATGCGGAAATGTGGTTTTTGGAATGCTCAATTCTCTTCGGCCTAGGCCTTTTTTCCAGTCAGTTAATATCTTACACCAAGCCTCCTTAAATGGGCGAAAAAAAGCCACATCTAAGGGCTGAGACACGTGGCTGGAATTCGCTGGCAGAAACACGAACGATATGTTGTGCTGTTCACATTTTTGTACAGATTCCAAAGATATATGGGAAGAAAGATTGTCACCTATTAACACTTTCTTTCCGGACAAGTTTCGAAAATACGGAATGGCAATGGTCTCAATCCAATCCTGAAAGCAGTTGCTGTCAAACCATCCAGAAGGGGTTGAACTGAAACGAGCACCTGGTGCCCCCCCTATCTTCCAAGATTCGTACATATGTTTAGCCTTATACACGACGTAAGGCGGTAAAATGCTTCCGTCTGCTGCGGCTGCAAACATAAGGGAGGTAGCGGACTTACTGTGGTTCATCACTCTTTCCGGGTATTTCATCCCCCGCTTTGAAATTACCCTTTTTCTTCCTGGGTCATCAGTCAAATTTGTTTCGTCGTAATTGACGATATTGGATGCACTGACGCCATCTATTGACTTTTGAAGATTTTCAAAATAAGCTTTTACATCCTCACGAGCTACTCCTGCCCTTGACCTTTTGATGTTTTGGCAGAACCTCTTTGTGACGCTTAACGAAACCCAGTGCAAACTCCATCCCCGGCATATTGTTTTGAAACCGATCAACTCGTCGACCGACTTTGTCCAGATAATTTTTCACTATAACTCTCAGATCATATAAATCCAATGGTTGACCCCATTCGGAGCATTGAACTAATCTGTTTACAATTTGGAGCTCGACTTCTTTAGACAACACAGTTTGTCCACCTTTCGAAAGACACTTTCTTTTTTGTTTTTGCGTCTACACAATACTGTATAATCAATTTTATATTTAGCGGCAGCCACTCTAAGGGAAACACCATTTTGAACCTCCTTAATCGCTTTTTCATAAACTTCATCGGAAACCTTACGGCAAGGTTTAGCCCTCGGATCACGCTTATACTCACGCGGCATATTTGTAACTAAGCGAAAAATAAAAGATCGCGTCTTAACCTGTTGTTGCGATTGACCCCACTTTTCGACTAATTTGCGACCAATCAGATTAAAAATTCATAGATTCCTGACATATGAGTAGCGGTGTTGCCTAATGTAAAAATTATATGTAGGAAGGTACCGAGGACACGTGTTATCGAGCTTTACCTCAAATTTAAATGTTAAGTAGGTTTGTGAGATAAAGTTTTTTTATGGACAAAAGTTCATTAAAAATTGATTTTTAATTAAATATTATAACCTCAAACCGCATTCTTTCAGAAATTTGATTTTTGTGCTTTAAGTATTAGGTAAAGGTCCCAGATACCTATAAAAAATATTTTAACCTTCTGAAAAGCATACAGACTGAAAAAAAAACGATATTTTCCCGAAAACTGTTGCGATTGGTACAACAGTTGCGTTTCGCCCCATTTTACGGTACTCTTTTCATACAAAAGTCGATTTACATCAGTACAGTAACAGAAATTTCTTTCAACTTTATAAAATGCACTGAATTTTTCGTGACGATTCTTCCATACAGAGATTCTTGTAGTGGAATGTAAAAGATTCCATACTTTTTATCGAGATCCCAAAATTTGTGATTTTTGTTTGGTTATATCCAAATCTCGTACCAAATCATTCAGATCTGATTGAGTAATGAGATCATAGATAAAAGAGAGGGTATAGATGGCCTACTCTCTCACTAAAAAGTGAACCGAACATCAGCACCATCTTTAATTCCCTCCCGGGTACTTTTGGTAGAATTCATCGTAGAAATCTGTAGAGAATGATAAAACTCTAATGAGCTGAACTTCGAAATTTCTTGATTGCAAATTATTAAAGTATGAAATTCATGTGAAAATTAGCATCAATATTTTTTGGCGTTATATTTGCTTGAACATTAGCATGTGTCTGCAATATTAAACGTCAAAATATTTGATGCTATTTTACATGAAAACAATTTAGTGATAGTGAAGTATTGTAAAATCTTTATAGTATGTAAGTGCTACTGATGGAACAGATTAAAACAAATGTATTTTTATCTATAAGTATTATATATTTAGTAAATCATGTACAATAAATAACATTATAGATTATAAATGCAATATATTTAATATGATTAAAAAACTGTTGCATTTTTTAATACTATAAATAACACTTACAAATACATGACATATACTGAATTTCTGGTCTTTCACTGCGACTTGCTTATGAGGTGGACGGTAACGCCTGTACATCCATATTTTTTAAAGTAGTATCATCGGTTTGAAGTTTCCAAATGCACTTGTGGAAAAGAACTAACGTATTTAACAATGACAATTACTCACAATACAAATGGAGGAGAAAAATCACATGACAACAACAACTCTAACAAAATTCACCAACGCAACCAACTATATTGAGAGTTATGTTTTCGATCCTGTATAAGGTGCTGCCCTCTAAGAAACTCTCACTTAACCAAAACATTGATAAGATGTAGTAAATGAAGTGCACTACTCCTGAATGAGATGTGGTTCGTCAGAAGGAACATACGTCAGATCACTTGAAAATGACACATTCAAAACGTCGTTTATATCTTCCTTGTCCGTGGGATTTGCAGAAGAAGTTGAATGCATTGGAGTTGGAAGCTCACAATCAGTTCTTTTCCACGGTTTGCTTACAGATGGAATGTCTGGATCTATTACTTTGTGGTTATTCCATTTTGAAAACCATTCAATTTTTACAAGATAGAAGTAACAGTAAGTGACGTGATCTGCTGCTTCACGAAATACAGCATATATGTGGTAACCATCTATTGTCTTAATTCTTAATTTTGAAGCCAAAATATTGTTCATAACATTTTTGAATTAATTTACTTCAAGGCTTCTTTTGCGATTTTATAACATAAAATCCACAAACAACAAAAACTGCCCGGACAATTTTTACAGCTTCTTTTGCACGGTTTTCCATCCTTGAAAATCTTACGCAACACACCTTGTAGAACACTGATTCAATCTTTCTTAACTGTCAATTCAGTGACATTTCGTATGTCTTTTGTCAGACAGCGTCAACAACAAGTTTTCATTTTAATATATTCTGCGATGACTAATATATTAGAATTCGTTACTTCTCTCTCGAATGCGTGACGTCGCATCCTTTGTAGTTACCGCTACCCGTCACGGTATAGCCGCGAACATGCTCGAGTTTGTTACAATACTTTTCTTCATTTTAAATTTTACGTTAATCTTAGTGAAAACAGACAAAAATTTTATTTTGAGAATGTGACTTGATACCTTATGTTAGAATACAGTTTTTATATTTAAAACAATGCAAAATACAAAAATTTTAGACTATTAAGTCAGTTATATAAATTGTGTCGTCTAGTATAATTCAGAGATGTTCTTAAAAAAATGTTTCTCGATAAGGGTGAAAGTGTTACTGTGGAAACTCTTAGTCCAAACTGACTATTGAATAGAAATTTTAACCACCACACATATTAATAGCTGATTTGGGTCAAAAACTGAATAGTAATTGTGACAATGACTACTAGCTTAGATTTAGATTGTGGTGTTCATAGATTTGGTCATTTAGGTGCAGTTAATTTGTATTTGCAAAAAAAAAAATCCAACAAGCTTATACATCAATATATTCTTTAATTTAAAATATTTAAAATTACTAAAACCCCCGATAATAGCAGCTTCCTAATATAGCAAGTGGTGGCACTACTACCCCAGGATATAATAGTAATTTTGGTAGTCAAGTGCTAGCTTTTTGGACATTAATGTGGGACGGAGTGATTGTGATAAACATCCAGCCGGGTTTCGTTTGACAAACAAGGGCAGACAATAGTTGTTTTAACTTTTATCACAGTCGGTCACGTATTATAGCAATATTAATTTTAATATGTCTGTCAATTGTTCCAATAATTTTGTCCTCGTTTTCTCATTAATGCCCGCAACGAATCCCAGGGTATACATGACATGGGCTTGAATACATTTAGTGGTAGTAGGGGCAATAGTGAATGAAAAGTTACATCAGATGTTTAAATAATAAAATTGAAAAAATAAAATTTATATTGTCCTCGTATAATGTGGAGATTCTATTACTGTCGGAATATTGGCAGCCTGTTGATCAGACATTTAAAATTTCTTTAGCGGGATTTGTTCTGAGGGCATACTATTGCCGCCCAACCTACAAACTTAGTGGGGTAGCAATATACTGCAACAAAAATATAATTTGTAAGAGTCGTCAAGATATAGAAAGTTGAGCTAAGAGCGAGAAATATAGAGTTTGTAGCTTTATACAGACCTCCTAATACCGATTTTGACATTTTCCTAGATGGACTGTCATTAGTATTGAATATCTTATTTGCGGAAGGGAAAAAATTATTATTGCAGGAGACTTCAATGTCGACTTCACGACTAAATCGGCACCTTTAAATTTACTGCAGCACTAAGGATGTCCTTAGTGATGCAGGGTTATCGGATGTTTCTTCGCGAGTCGCTAAGACATATTCTTCTTGTATTGACAATTTTATTACGAATCTGTCGGTAGCTGAATATAAATCGTCTTGCTCTGACTTGAATAATTCGGTCCATTTTTCCCAATTTTTGTGTTTTGGCTTACATTCTGGAGCTACTACTCATAGTATTAGCTTTATCTCGAGATATAGATTTTGGAGTGGTGGGATGATTTCATTTCTTAACCATTCAGAGGTCGAGACATGGTTATCGGTTTTCGAGTGTAACTGCCCAGAACTTGCCTTTGAAAAGTTTTTGAACATATTTGTATTTTATGTTAACAAGTGTTTTCGATTCATTAAAGTTCCTATTAATTCTGACAGACATATATGTCACTGGGTTACGCCATATATCGTGAATCTCAAAAATGAAATATTATGTTTAAGAGATATCGCCAAATGTTTTCCAAGTTTAAGGCAGGCTTTTTTGGATTGTGAAAAGAAGTATAATGATATGTAACGGGTTAGAGAACCTGATCTTAACAATATGTCTCTTATTGCAGCCGATAATAAAATCAAGGCTGCGTGGCGTATTATTAATATTAAAAGAGGTAACTATGCGAAACAGTTGACTTTTCCTGATTTACCTATTGGCCAATCAGCTTTATGTGAACGGTTTAATCAGAATTTTGTGTAATTATCTGGAGAACCAATATCTTTCAATTATAAGGATGATAGTGTTTCCTTCGATGAGATTGATAGATTTGTGACACCAGGTTTGCAATCATTTTATGTTTCCTGTGGGTAAGGGAGATATTGTTGATGCAATTTTTAAGCTAAGTTCTAGTATGGCCTTTGGTGATGTATCCATACCATCGTATCGATTCTTTTAAAGAAATCATTTCCTTTTATAACGGGTGTACTGGCTTACCTAATAATTATTTCCTTAGAGTATGGAGTATTTCCGTCAGTTAAAACATGCTACGGTATACCCGATTTTCAAGTGTAATCCAAATAATATTAACAATTACCGTCCCATGTCTAAGTATGCTAATAGACTTGTCTAAAGTGTTTGATTCTGTTGACCATTTAATATTACTGCATAAGCTTAGTAGATACGGTGTAAAGGGTGTCTGTTTGAAGTTGTTCGAGTCGTATTTGTCGGAAAGGCAACTGAGCATCGACGGGAGTTTTTCTGGTAGCTTGATGTACGTATGGGTGTTCCACAGGGCTCTGTACTGGGTCCAACGTTATTTTAATTTGTACCAATGACTTCCCTCACTGCCTAATTGGTACTGCTTTGGTGACGCCGATAACATATTTGTTAAATTAATTGACAAATTGGATCCATTCATTCTTGAAATAACACGATTTAGTAGATGGTATTACACCTTTACTAAGTATGACTATTATTGCATATTTGGTTTTGATAATTAGTTATTACACTAAGAACCTCTCTCTCTCTCTCTCTCGCTCTCTCTCTCTCTCACTCTCTCTCTCTCTCTCTCTCTCTCCCCCCTCTGTCTCTCTCTCCCTCTCCGTCTCTCTCCCTCTCTCCCCCTCCCTCCCTCTCTATCTCTCTCTTTCTCTCTTTCGTTTATTACAAGTATTCCTCAAATTATGCATTCCGTAGAGACTTATTAAGAGAATAAAAGTACATTGAGCTGTATACAAAAAAAAAATCGAAATTCTGATCGGGGGTAAAGCTTTTACTCAGAGTTTTATTTTATTAAGAAAGTTTAAAACTTAATACATATTTGTTTAAAAGATCACCACTACTATTGAATATGTTTAGGAAGAACATACAAATTCATATATTTTTTTTTCAATTTAACCATTATTCATTAGGGAAGAAATTCATTAGATGACACCTAAAGGACAGAAGACAATCGATCGTGAAGTTCCATTCTATAATAAGGAAATTGGCCAATTTCAATCCGTTGATGCGACATTTCAATATTGAGAAACCGCAATCTAAAATCTCCGCCGTCGATTATTTCAGAGTAATTGTATCAACAGGTGTAGGGAAGAGTTATCAGAAAGGGAAAAAGGAGTCGAAAGATATTGGGAATACAACGCGTTATAGGAGACGCCAGCAAACAATGCTCGGTGTCTTTTTTTCTCGAACAAAACTTAATTGATCCAGCCAATCTAGTAATGAAATCGACTTTTCGCAGTTTATACAATACAACGAATAGCTCAACTGAACAAAAGTTATTGACGCGTTCTCATTTGTTAAAAATGTTACATTACTTGTACAGGACTGGCTCCGACATCAGAAGTGTTTTCGTTTCCCCTAGAAAGTTAAATCCAATATCGAAATGAAGACATACTAAAAATGCATTCAAGAGAGCTAATAGAATGTTATTGTCCAGTCAAATACACATGTCCAAAATACAAAATAATAAGGTACAAAAAATATATACAAAATAATATAAACAAAAACACTAAAACCCCTTCACCACACTAAAGCACAAAACACTAAATACGTATTTCGACAACTATGTTGTCATCTTCAGTAGCACTGATTAAAAACCGCGTTATCTACACCATAGCGTATGCAGAACAACACTTGTTCTGTATACGTTACGGTGTATAGACAAACTTGCTTTTCTATATATGCTACGGTGTATATAAAACGCGGTTGATCGCTGAAGATGACAACACCATTTTGTATCTCTCTATATGGGTAACTTTCTTAATATTGAAGATACAGGATCGTTTAAATTAGCAATGTTTTTAGGAACTATAAGGAGTATTTGATAGTATTTTCAGATTTAACATTTATTATCAACTGTTGAAAATATTTTTAAAAAATTGAAAATTGACGAAATTTTGAATTATTATAGATATCTTCGTAACTACTGAAGATTAACTAATATAAAAATGGTATCTGGTAGTAATTTTTACGTAGAAATTAATAACCTTAGCCAAAATTGATGGCACACTTAATTATCAGGATATAACATACACTTATGTTTTATGTGGCAATCATAGTTTGCCATTACTTCATAAAATGCTTATTTTCCCTGGTTTCATACATATAATGTTTGGTATGGTAGTTTTTTTTTTAAATTTTTTATTATAGCTTGAGTAATTCCATTACTCAACGATCAGTTAGGTAAGTTTTATAGTTTTCAGCATAAAATCTCTCAAAAACTCGAAGCTTTCTTTCATATGCTATTTTTTGCAATCATAATAGCATTTACACACACATGTTAATATTTTGTTAACCTCAAATTTATTGTTGCTAATCTTAAATATGCTTATCTCGTGATTAGGTGGCTTTTTCGAACCAATTACCGCTTTATTAACGTTAACATACTGTTTTCCACTACGTCCATTATTTCGTTGCTTTTCTATGAATCTTCTACTCTTCTGTTCTAGACTAACTTTCATATTTAGTAAGTTATTAAAAAGCGAACAAAATCAAAACGATATTTTACCGTTGGCTCTAATAACTTTTCTTAAATAACACCTATTAAAACATAGTGCTCAGCCCCATCTAGATACATTAAATTCCCAGGAGCTTATAATTTAAATGACTCTACAAAGGTTTTTAGTGCCATTTAAATTATAAGCTCCTGGAAAGATAATATACATATGAATATGAATATGAATAATACTAATTCATATAAGTGATTCTAGTAATAGAACTAAAATATAGTACAAACGTACATTTCACAAAAAAAGGATTTAACTACGATATTTCTCGTAAGAAATGTTAAATCGTAAATAATTTTTTTTTTTAAATAGTAATGTAAGATTAAATTGCATTCTTTGATTCTTATATGTGTAGCCTTTGTGTGTCGGAGGCATTGAAAATAATCAAGTATGATTTGAATACCTGCAAGAAAAAAATACAACGTTAATATTCGTTTATAGCATTTTATAAATGGCTATATCACCTGAAGTAATAACGTGGATTGAGGACAGGGAAGAAGAAACGGAGGCGGCAACTCTTCACAGTACGAGCTCGGTCAGGAACATAAAGGTTGTCTGCAACATTTTTCCCTTGTTTCCAGATAGAGGGACTAATAAAAGGAGAATTAGAATACAGTTAGCAAATGGCAAAAAAAAAATATTTGACGAACAGTGAAAAGAGCAATGCATTTATATATAGATACAACGAATGTCTATATTGAAGATGAAGAAACAAAACAATACACTTACCTAAGATGGGAAGTAACAAAAAAAACTTCAATAACAAATAGTATGAAGCGTCGACATTGTTGTCCAACTGTCATTGCAATTCATGTGTACTAAATTAAAAGTGACAACTTAAAAGGACAAGGAAAAAATTTACTACGAACATTATAAAGATACCAACTTAAAATTTGAAAGAGAGGGCGCGAAAGAAGCGACGTTGTTTTGTTCGACCATATAAAACGGCCAAACAGGATAGGACATGCATATTTCTCGACTGCAATTTGAGTGGAAAACACGCGAAAATTATAAAGCGAAACTCCGAGATAATACTATAAAATTTATAGTAGGGCAAATAAGCACTACTTATTCATTTATGATTTAGAAATTTGTATTCAGAAATAGAGTTTAAGATTTTAGTTAAGTTTTTCTTTTCAAATAAATTTGTTTAATTAATTTTTTTATGGTTATAAAAATAAAATGGAAGATATTAATAAGATGGAGTTTGATTAATTGTACGATCGAATAGAGTGAGTTATAATATGAAAATATTTCAATTTGTCTAATATCAAATGAATGTTCACTTGATTTTTAATATTTTGTATAGTCATTTTCAATTATAAATGTATTTAATGGTGTTGAACATGCTACAAAGGTACTATGTGCGAATATTAGCCTTAAGTAGATTGTTGGGCATTATTAAGTATTGAATAATCATTTAATAAAATTTCAAACAACTTAATACGCACATGCGAGAGAATGTTTTTGATGGGTAAACACTAAATGGCTAGAAGTACTATGTGAAAGTATTTGCGTCTAGCAGTTAGTGTGAACCAAATTCAGAACATTTAAGTAGCAAAGACTCTAGATTACAAAAGCACTACGTGTGAATGTTTGTTTTAGTAAAATAGTGACAGCATCGTATTAATAAATTTTACAACAATCATTCTTTCAAAATTAAAAGAACATAGTGAACATTCTTTTAAACATCATTATATAAATATCTCACACATATTACAATACAAAAAGGAGTATAGATAATTTCAATTAAGAACAAAATTTTGATAAGATGTTGATGTTGTTAGTAACTATAATTCAAAATATATCTGATGTTAGTATAAAACATATATATTGTGTTTAATTTCTTTACCGTATCCCAAATAAAGAGAAAGACCAGAAATCAAGAAGTAAATCACTGTATGAATTCACGAATAAAATCTAATAATTTATGCTGTTATGAACAAATCGAGTATGAAAGTGCTACATCATTTGTATCAATTATATAAGTAGGTATCACAGCAGTATGTCTCAAAAGTTTTCGGAAAAATCCAATTAAATTAATTTATAGTAAATATGATCCCTTCCAGTTGCCTTTGGAATGAAAATTTAGTAATTTGGTTGATGCTGAAATTGGCATACTTTTAGTTTTTTCCGAAAACTTTTGAGACATACGTTAGCTAAGTTAAAATGATGGGCTGAATTGTGTTACAAAAATCGTGTCGGCCAGTGATTGGTCAAGAATATAGCTTATAGATAACTGGTCTAGAATGCTCAAAAGAAGAACACACTTTGAGCTTTTTCAGTGTAAATATAATTGTACAATGCATTTCTTTGTCAAATTCATGTAGATTCCAGTGGAAAGTATTGAATGACTGTTAACTTATACCTGACAATATAGAATAATGAAATTGCACAAAATTAACATATTAAAACATGAATAAAACATTTTCAGATAAAAAAATTCATTTCAGAAACACAAATTTACTTTGGTTGGTAAAAATAGATTAATCCTAGGAAAGTTCATAATAGCACATCAGTTCGGCTCTGTCTATAAGGACGACAGACAATAACAAAAGGGGGACTGACAATAGAAAGTACACACACACACATACGTCGTGTGTTTACTCAAGTCATTCAGTCATTACGTTAATTGCCAAGTTACCTTTCTGTTACAGTTTTTTCAATAAATCCCGCACAATAACACAAGGATCTATATTCGTGTTACCTTACCTGATTATGTTTCGAATCATGAATTGCCAGTATACATATTTATTTATTTTATTTATAATTTATTCCGATTTGGTTAATGTGATTAAATTTATTAGTCAGGAACTACAGAAAACATAAATATACAGTGCGTTCATAATGAATGGAACAAATTCGTTTAAAATTCAGGTAATTATTTTGCAGAAAAACGCTCGGACAGGTCGATTAGTATTTTTAGTTGCGAATTCTTTGACAGAAGAAAATTATATACAGGCTGTCTAAAGAAGAACAGCAATCATTGTTTTTTTTTAAATGGAACACCCCGTATACTATGCCATTTTTGAAATATATGGTGAATTCTCAAAACTTTTTGTGTAACATACCATATCCTCGAAATCAGCGGTTTTCGGAATAATGACGTTTGAAATGTGATAAATTAAAAAAAATACATACTATATGTCATTGTGAGGAATGTCTGGATCTTGTGGATGAGGAAGCACAACAGCTAAAGCGGGTATGAGTTCAATCTGAAGAAAGTGTAAGTAGCGTTCCACATTTAAAGTTTCTTCAAAAAAAAAAAGGTCCAAGAATTTGATTTTCGACTATACCTGCCCAGACATTTATTTTTTGACGATGCTGTGTGTGATAGTCTTGTGTCCACCGAGGATTTTCAGTTGCCCAGTATCTGCAGTTTGTCTGTTCGCATGTCCATTTAAAGTAAAAGTAAAAAAAAAAAGAATTTTTTTCATGAAATCTATGTTTTCATTATTAATTTCAATTATCTGCTCACAAAACTGCGTTCTTCAATCGAAATCGTCTTCTACTAATTCATGTATTAATTGAACCTTATAAGGATGATATTTATTTTTTTGCAGTATTTGTGACACAGATCCCATTTACTTATTACAATTTTCGGAGATTGTCCTAACAGTTACATGGGGATTATTTACCGTTTCTAAAACGTCTAATTGAGAGTATTCTGATATTTTTGCTGGTCTTCCTTTACGTAAATCTCTAACGTGGCCCTGCTCAGCAAATTTCAATTCAATTTTGCTGAAGTAGATCTAGTAATTGGAGGTCATTGAGAAAGAATAGGTAGGGAGACGACGTCACGTGATCAAACCGGGTACAGGTACGTCATATTGATAACACACTTACGTCAAACAGAGAGTGTTAGTAAAAAGTGGAGTGTTTGTTGAGTGCATCGTGTATTAGAGTTATATAATAAATTAAATATTAAAAGACATTATGGTTTCTTGTGCTCTACATAGCTGCAACAGCAGAGATGGCGTTGATAAGAAGAATTCGTCTGAAATAACATTTCGTAGGTTAGTGTAAACATGACAGATGTGGGATGACAGATTATATATATATAGATATATTTTGAGTAGTCCGGACCACAGATCACTATAACTAGAAGATAGTATAACTTAATAGTAAAACGTTTAGATAAAGTCCCTAGATATATAAAGTACCGCAATTACCTCCATTTTGGCGCCAAAGAAGCGGCAAATTTAAAAATCTGTCAGTTTTTTTAACTACAAAAATACAATAGTTGTCAAACAATATGTCAAAAATGTATTCAAATTGTAAAATAGCTTATTGATTTCTTGACAAAATACGAAAGTTGTCTAATTAAACTTTAGAAAAATATAATTGTGATTGTGTCGTTAGCTAAAGAGGACCAATCGAAAAGCAGCAAGCTAGTGTATATGTGTGTGCATGATTTTTATTATTTATTATTACTCAACAGAAAATCCAAGTATAGAATAAATGTACAATAGAAAAGACAAAAAATGTATATTAAAAAGGTAATACATATAAATAACAAAATATAGAACTAAAAATAAGAGTAGATACATATAAATATTATATATTAACAGTTTAAGTATTTCTTATTCATTATTAAAGTAAAGATTTACAACACGGTTTCTTGTCATCCTTCATTCATTCAACAAATTATGATCTGCCATAATATATCTTACTGGCACATCTTCATGGACTATTTCTTTATAAAATCCACAGTGTTTTCATGTATGCTCTCGTCTACGCTTGACCAAGCAAGTTTTGTATGTCTACTGGTAATTATTTTGAACCATTTAAACATAGTCTTACAAAACCAAGCAGTGGTTGCATGAGCCTGATGAATTTTCCCTTTCGCAATGAAATATTCAATGCCAGCACCTGTATCATGGTGCAGAAGAGCATGTGTTGTACTGACATCCATTTTTGCAAAGTGGGTAGGATCAAACATGTGTCCTTTTAGTCTTGGAGCGACTTTTAAATTCATTTCTGAATCTAAATCAAATAATTGTCGTTGGTCGTATGGCTCCAATGTCAATACATACACTGCCAAGATTATATTTTTTTGAATTACTAGATCAATTTCAAATATTTTGTGTGTAATCAGTGATGTAGCCAGATTTTTAAAAACAAGAACAGGGTCTGGCATAATATATAACCTTTCTTGTTTGTTCAAAGGATGTGGACAAAAATTAACTATTTTAGAATATCTATTGGCTGAAATGTTAAGTAGTCTCCAGAAACTTCTATTTAGGGGACCCTGTCCGAAATTATAGTTTTCACTGTTACACCTACATCACTAGCTCGCTAAATGTATTGAAATAGTTTTTTCAGAACTTCATCAGCACTGTATGGCTTTGTAGTCAGTTCAGTTCATACCCCACTGTAGTGTAGTGCAGAATTTGTTTCTAAATGTTCTTGATCCTGATTGGTAACAATTGGAGAAGTTGTCGCATTAGCAGTCGGGTCTGCAACATTTGCAATTAGATATGATTAACAATTGGAACAGGACAAGAGGCATCTTACCTAATAGTTTTCGTTTGATTCCTTGATTTCGTGGAAAGTCAGCTATTGCAATAGTTGGAATTGCACTTTTTTTTAACAACTTCCGATTATCCAACCTGTTTAATTCGAATTGGTCAAGTTCGAAGTGTGCCTGAAAATTGCAAAAAAAAAAACATCTTCACATTAGGTAACATTCTGCAAGTGAAAAAGAATATGAAAGAATTGAGCAAATATAGGATAGTTACCTCACATAACAGAGCTCGTTCAGGCAAGTCAACTCGATTGATAAATGCAATCCATGCTTTACGCCGATCATCATTATAATGTTGGTATTCGGAAAAACCGAAATCCGTTCTCGCCACCGTTTCGACATCCACTCAAACAACAACTGGGCATGGTTCCAACGCACGTAATAACTTTACCCTTTATGTCATTATGTCAACAGCGATCAGCTGATTGCTCCGCCTGTCCAGACACTACCAACTCAATCACTAAAGTCCCTAAAAGTCACCAAATCACCGCCATTTTGGCGCCGTTATAATGGGACAAACCAATTGCGGTACTTTATTATCTAGGGACTTTACGTTTAGACAATGTTTAGCGCCGCCTGCCAACTACAGGCAGTACTAAAATGGATCAAACCAATGAAACGGGAAATTTAAATATTATGTATTTCTATTCCATTTTGTATTTACCTTAATAGTTTTTATTCTTCACTTTAAATGTTCGGAGACAAAATAGTAGATGTATTTTAAAGTAAAATCTGCTACACATATTGCTATATTTTAAGTCATTTAAAGTGAAGAATAAAAACTATTAATGTAAGTAAAGTTGACATATTTAAAAAATGTTGTGCATTATATATAATACTAACTTAGTAATAAATTAAAAACATATCTTTTTAGTAATGCTTTATTTTTGTATGAAAACTTATTTCTATTTCAAAATATTAAAGAGAAAACATTCTAAATTATTCTTACATTTGAACTTATTTATTCCTTAATTGAAAATCATCGATCTTCTCTTATAACATGGAATAAATTAGGATAATAAACTTTTTCATTTTGGTCACAATTTGACACACAACATTTTCTTCTCTGCATAATTACTAGGAAGTCTAGAAAAAAGTGCGAATAAATAAATAAATTACTCGAATAATGCAGAATACATATTTACGAACATACAATTTTAAGAAATAAGTTAATATTTTATAATTGTGATTAATAATTTTAAAAACTGTCAACAAAAATATTTAAAAAGCTATACCACATATAGTTATCATAGTTACTAACAATAACCAACAACAACAGACAGTTCTGAGAAGCTAAGCGCTGAAGTGTCATATCTGATCCTAAAATTGGATGAACAGATCTTAACATGCGCCACCTACCAACTACAGGCAGAAGTAAAACGATGTCGCAATCTCAATTTATTTCCCCCCCTGGTCCGGACTAGGTGAGGCAGCCATATTTGTGCTACACTTAGCCCCGCCCAATGCTCCCGTTTTGAGAATACAGCAAAGATGCTTTACAGCGTTTCCATAGTATTTTTCCTCAATGTTGGAGGTCGATTAGGATGAATTGCATTAAATAAATTACACACTTCTTGTTGAGTACGCACTCTTATTTCCAAAACCAATCATAATAAGTACTTCAATACGTTCTTTCTCAGATAAATGCATTTTTAAAATGAAACGTAAAACTAACAAAATGACACTGACAAACTAAAAGCCGGTGATGGTTTGATTTTTATTGCCACAAAAAATAAAAAAAAACATGAAAATGGTCTAGTGGCCAAGGCATAAAAATCGATTAATTTGAAGATTTTTTTTGTTGAAGATAAAATTTGCAATACCAGGTTGTTTTTGTTGGCTTTTAAAAAAATGTTCAAGTTGTCTTTATTCAATTTAAACATTTTATTTCATTACTTGTGTGTATTTTAATTTATCACACTTCAAACGTCATTATTCTGAAAACCACTGATTTTGGGGATATGGTATGTTACACAAAAAGTGTTGAGAATTTACCATACAATTCAAAAACGGCATAATATACAGGCTGTTCCATTTAAAAGAAAACAATGATCGCTGCATATGTTCTTCTTTAGACACCCTGTATATAATTTTCTTATGTCAAAAAATTCACAAATAAAAATATTAATCGACCTGTCCGAGCGTCTTTTTGCAAAATAATTACTTGAATTTTAAAGGAAATCCTACATTATTTTCCTGAAATTTCAAAAACAATAATCTACAAATTTTAAAAGAAATAACATTTAAAAGAATTATCCAGTAAGATGTTTACACAAAAATTCTGAAAGCAATTATTTTAATGCAGGCTATGAATTTCACTCGATATGACTGGTGGTCAGTTCGCTACATAAACATACAAATTTATACGATACAGAACAATAATATTGCCTATCTAGGCGATATATACAATTTCTTATCAAATCGGCACATTCTAGTCAAGTTGTAGCCTAATAATTAATGAAATTTTAAAATTCAATAGGATATCTCTGTGAAGTGACAAAACCATTGAAATACCTATACAGGGTTGCGATTATGTATGGAACCGGGTTCGTTATGCTAAAACGGTTTGAGCTAGAATCCTGAAATTTTAAATAGACGTAGGACTCAATTAAAACTACTTATTAATTTGTTTTATTTTTATTTGGTCAAGAAGTTTTGGAAAAATAAAGCCTACTTGTTTTTATTTAATGGGAACATGGGTTATATGGAACATCGTTAAAAAGGTTATATTTTCCCGAATTCAATGATATAATAGGTTTGGTCCAATAGGTTTGGTGATTCGTTTGACAGAATTTTAGAAAAAAATTAAAATATTATTAAAATAAAATGAAACACGCAAATCCGTCAAACATAAAATTCTTGACAGTTAATTGTCAGTTGACGTTGTATTAGCAAAAAACTAATAATTATGAATCATTTAACTGAAAGAGAAAGAATTGAAATTCTCATGATAATTGGGTATGGAGATAGAAAAAGAAGTCACCAAGAAGCTTGTGCAGTGTTTAACGGTACCCATCCAAACAGGTATCCAATAAGAAAGTCAACAGTGACAAAAACATTAAAAAGATTTAATCAAACCGGTAGTGTCAAAAACCAACCTAAATTAGGACGGCCAAGAACATGCACCAACGAAGAAGATTCTTTTCATATTTTATTAGACATCGTGGAGAACCGTAAAACGTCTCTACTACAAGTGGCTTTAAATCATGATATGTCTGTGAAAGAATGATGACGATGATCGGCGGCCATGAAAATTTTGTTAAAAGGATTGTTTTCTCAGACGAAGCAACGTTCCAGTTAAATGGTATTTTAAATAGGCACAATTTTAAATATTGGTCTGATAGTAATCCTCATTGGATGGCGACGGTACATACCCAATATCCACAAAAAGTCTATCTATGGGCTGAAATTATCTGCCATAATATCATAAGCCAGTTCTTCATAGACGAAAATCTAACTCCCGAAAAATATTTATAATTAATATCACCAAACCTATTATATCATTGAATTCGGGAAAATATAACCTTTTTAACGATGTTCCATATAACACATGTTCCCATTAAAAAAAACAAGTAGGCTTTGTTTTTCCAAAACTTCTTGATCAAAATAAAAATAAAACAAATTAATAAGTAGTTTTAATTGAGTCCTACGTCTATTTAAAATTTCAGGATTCTAGCTCAAACCGTTTTAGCATAACGAACCCGGTTCCATACATAATCGCAACCCTGTATGTTAGAACTAAATAAAAAATTTAAATTGAATTATTTTTTTATACATTTACAATAACATATTTTTAAATGCTGAATGTAATTGCGGTAATCTTTCTTCGATTCTAGTATTTAATACAAAATATATAATAAACAGGTAAAAGAAGTGTTTGAGTGATGCAAAATAAAATATTTTTTATCACCATACAGGCTACCTACTAACGACTGCGCAATGTAAGTTTAGAAATGTGCAAACAGGTAATTTTTAGGGTGACTTTGTAATACATTAAAATCACCAAGTAAAACATTACAGTCGAGTGTCAAATAACTCACAGCTGCTTTGCGTTTACAACTCTGCATTTTCTAAGTCTGTAATTAGTTAGTTTTTAATTTTTTAAAGCTGATATAAAAGTATATAGGACTAAGCCAAAATATTTTTGTGGAACATGTCTTGATCTATTTATGTCCTCTTTTTGAATTTCGTTACTCAATTATAAATATCTTTAAAAAAATGACAGGCTGGCATTTGTGGCTTCTCTTGAAGGAACCTCAATTTATTGTGGTCATGCACCTACTTCAACACATGTAGACAATTCCAACCTATGCGTTACGTGACCCAACAATGACAAAACATACATAAATAATATTGCGGAAATTTCTGGTGCAGCGCAACCGCAGATAGATAGACTCGTTAGTCTTCATCAGTACGGTAAAATAAATGCAATGTGAGTTAACTGAAAAATTTGCGAAATTATTAGTTCATATTTAAAAACCATATTTTAAATTCATTCGATGCAGCTAGAGTTATTGCCAAGAAAAGCGATTACGACTACGAAGTTCTAGTAATTGATTTTATTTTATTGCAATGTTTTAAGAATTGTAAAATATAGTCCCTGGATCGAATACTACTTCTGATTTACTTGAATAGTTATATAGTTAAATGCATTTCACTATAACTTGTGTATCATTTGATACATAAGTCAGTATGTCAGTAGTTCTGTGGTGAGATTAGATTCTGTACATGATAAATCTCGATCGTCTGATCAATCCACATAGGTAAATAGTATGCGGCGGGTCTACTCCCAAATTTTTGCATTTACTATTTTAATTACACAATTCGTGTTTACATCTTTCTGTGTTTGTCGTTAAACACATAGATGAGCATTGATGCCTTGTTATGTTGTTGGATATCGTTTTTGATAAATCAATCACCCTCCAACGATTCTACTTACGTGACTTGCTTGCTACTTATCATTTTGTCATTAACTCACAATTTAATCACTATAGCCTCTATATCATTATGACAGATCAGTGTAATTACATTTCTTGTATATTTTTTTATAGATTTGCTAATTGCCTGGCTGAGAATTGTCATTTACACGATAATCAGTTGCTTTATATTGTGGCTATATATAGATTTTTTTGGAATTGACATTCTTAAGGTAATACTACACATAATATTTAATTGACATACACTTTCCTGGTTATGCCATACTGAAGAAACCAAATAATTCCGAAACTCTAGGCTCTATGGCTACCAAACACCTCTTAAATCTATCATGTTTGATTTACACAATTCTGCATTATAATTTTCTTTGCCTTACCACCCATGTATCATTTCAGAATGAGTGTTATTTGTGTGGTAAGATTAAATGGTATCCATGAAAAATCTTGATCTTGATATCAATCTAAGTGAATGGTATGTAGCAGTTCTACTTATAAATTTTTACGTTTACTCTTTTAAATACAAAATTCGCATCGATATCATTTATGTAATGCAATTAAATGCTGTCCATGATAGATCAGGATCTTTTGATAAAACTACATAGATAATAATTCTATGTTTAAATGTTACATTTTCACTTTTAATTACACAACTCGCGTTTGCATCTGTCTATGTTTGCCATTAAACACATAAGTCGGCAGTGTTGTTTTGTAATGTTCTTAGATGCCGTTTTTGATAAATCAAGGACCTCCTAATGCTTGTACTTAATTGATTTGTTTTCCTAGTTGTTATTTTTGTTGATAATTCCTTATTAAATCAATATAGTCGCTATGTCATTAAGATAGTCTAATTTAATTATAATATACAAGGTGTGTATACCAAGTAATGAGAATGACAATGTGGCTTTCGATCTGGCATCTCTCGAGTCGCGGGACTTGAAAAGGCAACAGATGAACATGTGATACACCTTCAGCACGAGTTTGACCTTGCTACAATCATTTGGTTTTCCGTAACGATTTTATTCGTGAAACAGTGTTTTTCGAATGCGTTCTAAAAATAATATATCATCAGGTTTTCATTCAGACTTGGACACTGAAACGGGAACTCTTGCAAAACTTCGCCAGGCCTGTGGCACAGTATTTTGTTAAAGAGCCAGACTTATCGGTACTGTAAGGAGTTTTGATAAGGGAGAGAGTCGATTGAAGATGAACCACGCAGGGGAAGGGCTTCATCTTCAAGAGTCAATGAAAAAGTCGACAAAAACCGAAATCTTGTGTTAGTTGAGAGTTAGAATGATCGGGAAGGAGTTAAATTTGATTACACCACCATTAATCTTATTTTGATCAATAAATTAGGGATGAGAAAACTCTGCGCCAAATGGTTCCAAAACACCTTTTGCAGGACCAAGAGGACATCAAGAGAAAAAGGTGCCTTAAATTTTTAGACTCGATTGAAAATCATCCCTATTTTGTCAAACGCGTCATTACTGGTGACAAGTCTTGGGTGTTTGAATACAACCCGGTAAGCAAGCGCCAGAACATGAAATGTCACGTTTCAACCTCTCCGAAGCCCAAAAAAGCAAGAATAAGAACGACGCAGATGACATGCATGCTGATTTGCTGTATCAGCAGTCACGAAACACCCACAAAAAGTTCGTGCTTCAAGGCCAAACGGTCAATCAACACTTTTACCGAGAGGTTCTTAAAAGTTTCGAAAAATGGTCATACCTATGAGGCTAAACATAAAGAACAACTGAGTAGACTTGAGTCCTTGTAACTTTCTCCTTTTCCCAAAATTGAAAAATCGCGTCAAGGGACGTCATTTCGAACAGTCGAAAACATTCAAAAGTCTGTAATCAACCAGATGAGCAGTATATCAGTGTCCAACCACCAGCGTTGCTATGGACTTGGAAGAATCCTCCCCAGAGTCGTGTAGCTTATCAAGGACGTTATTTTGAATACGACAATATTGAATTGTAATTCTACTCAAATTAAAAAAAAATATAAAAAAAAAACAGTTTCATTAGTTAATTTACACTATTTTTTTTCTATAAAGAGCAAGCATTTTTCAAAGAAAATTTAAACAATTATAGTAGTTTTAAACATAGTAAACATCTGTACAACATTTTGTTAAAAGTATGTGCGTTTACTGGGGGGTTTGTTTTTTGTCACATAAACAGTTCCGTATTAACATACATGCAACTAGTTCTGTGCATATTCGCACAACATAATAATAATGTAAATATTGCAATTTCGCATTTGTTTAAAGGAATCTGTTGATATATATGTATGCTTGCACCTCTCATTTAATTATCAAAGTAAACAGAGGATAGTCACTTCACATAAACTGGATTCGGTTACATGTATTGTCACGTTAGTATAAATGGAGGGTAAGGTCGCACCTCGTCTATCCATTCGTCTATTAAAGGGTTACTATAATTATATCTGTAACATAACACTAATGACTATAATAACAATAATAGTTGGGCCGATAAACAGTCAATACTTTTTATTTATTAAAAATACAAGCACACGTTATGGCGATCAAAACAATAATACGATCCTAGGCTTAATTATGTTATTTTAGGCGCTTTTAATTAATCAAGCATAATATCAAGATAATATTGAAATAATGATGATGCTGTTAAGCTACGAGGAAGGTGCCATAAATTCTCGGCCTGATAGGCTTATACATGTTCAAACGTGTTCAAACTCCGTCACGTCATGCATGCACATACGCGAGGTGTACACTATAAATATGACGGATCGAAACCTATTAGGTTTTAGGTTTTAGTAACCAGCCAACCAATGTGAGTAGCGCACGAAAATGTCTGAAGTAACGAAAATTGAGTACCACGAGGTCATTAAATTTTTAACAAAAGAAGGGCATATACCTTATCACATTAAACAACGTTAGACGGCGTTTACGGTGATTCATCTTCTTCGTATTCAACTGTAAAAAAGTGGGCAAAATGTTTCCGTTTGGGACAAGAATCCCTGGAAGATGTTGTCGGACGTTCAATCAACGAAAAAGGTGATGGTCACAATATTCTGGGATTGTGATGGCATATTGCCAATTAACTTTAAAGAGCGCAATACATGTGTGAACGGCACATATTATCCGTCTTTATTGCATCAATTAAGGGACATTATTCGTGCAAAACGTCGTGGAAAATTGACAAAAGGTGTGCGATTATTGCACGACAATGCTCCCGTCCATACTGCTGCCATTTCACAAGCTGCCATGCGCGAATGCGGCTTTTAAGAATTGGAACATCCACCGTATAGTCGGGATATGGCTCCACTAGAATATTACCTGCAGCCGCCTGCACTCTGGACGAGATAAGTAGTTCGCATTGCTCAAGCAAAGCCCAGTCTCTATCAGCGGCAATTTAAGTTTTTGTTAAGTCTTAAAATTTTAACAGGCTTTTTGTCAATTACGCTTCCTTTGTCAATCTAGTTGCAGAGATTTAATCTTGACTACAACAAAGGAATGTCATTGGTTGAGGCGTGTCAATTTTGCATTAAACATAATTCGAGACAACTCTGAAAATCAATTTAAAAAAGTATTCGAAGAAACAAAGAGTATCGCTCAGGAAATGGACGTGGAAATAAGGATCCCTAGAATCAGTACTGTTCAAGAAAATCTTATTAATGCTCGCATGACTGACCCTATGGGCTTTTCTCGAGTAACATATATTTACCTTACCTGGGTTTTCTTATTTCCGAACTAAATGTCCGCTTTTATACGCCAAATCATAATATAATAGGGAAGCTCCAGCAAGTAGTTCCAAAATTTTATTTTGAATCTAGTCTCCCTGATGGAGACATCACTGCAGCCGCTCAAAATTTATCTGAATTACTCCCTCCAAGTACATGCCTTTCTGGAAGGAACTATGGATGAAATAATCGCATAAGGTTGATATCCCGATGGAAGCCCAAATTGGCTTCAATGTTGCCTAAGAAACAATGCATTTTGAAAATTCTTTATGTATTTCGACTGACAGCAGTCACTGCGGCAAGATCTTTCAGTACTTTGAAGAGAATTACGCCCTTCTTGAGATCGACTATGGGTCAGGAGCGTTTGAATGAGCTAAGTATGATGAATATAAAAAAGGCGATGGAAGTAGATTCTGAAGAGATTCTAGATTTATTTGCAAAAAAGCACGCTCGAAAATTACAATTACATTTTATTTAAAACGAGAATGGCATGTGTTCAATGCCTATCCGAGCCGATAAAATCCCAAGAAGCGGGTTCCGCAAAGAATATTGTTAATTTAGTAAATGCGTTTCCATGAAAAAGAACTAAAACGCTCCACTTTGATCTTAATTTATATTTTACTTCTTTTCCTTTATAGTAAAATCAAAATCTAAAGTTGAGTCAATTATTTTCGAACAATTATCTGCTGTTAAGTTACAAAAAAGCAATTTAAATTTCCCTATTTACCAACTAATCGTAAGCAACAAATGAAAATAACATTCAAAATAAAGTCACATAATTATCTACAGAACTTTGTGCCCTCTCTACCATTTTTTTCTGAATTGGCGCCTGTAAGGCGTAATAATATTTTGGTATCATTAGTAGAAGTTCTTATCGCTTTACAAATATCAATCTGTTTATACCGGGTGTCTGTTTAAGCTCGGCCACCGGCTATATCTCGGCAACCGTTTATCGTATAACCTGGCAGAAAAAATCTGTATAGTAAAATTGACCATAGGAATTTCAACTAAAATATTTTTAAGTTTCCAAAATGATCGCAAGGGGGCGCAATTTTGAAGATGAATTAAAAATTCCATAATTTTTCATTAAATTCTAGATTAAGATAGATTAAAATTTTTACTAGCAACATTTTTAGACATTTTTATACAATTTTCATTTAAAACTTTTTGACCTAAGTCCCATACGAAGGCGAGGGTGGAGGGGGGGGGGGTATGTCTGCGTACAAAAGTAGGTATAATTTGAGTTTGCCCCAACGGATTTTAATATTTCTGGGCTTATTAGAAAGACAATTTTACAAGGAATTGAAAGAAATGTAGTACGAAATTATGTGGTTGTCAAAAAAGGTAACAGGGGGCGCTGTTCTCAATTTATGTATATTATTCGTTCTTTTATAAAATTTTAAATGGGGCGGTATATTTTTAATATCGGAATATTGAAGCACATAAAAAACCGAAGAGAGTGATGAAAACCGGAAATTGCTACCTCTTTTCTTGATGAAGATATTGTCATACGAAGATAATCCAGAAAAATAAAAAAATTATATATAAATTTATTTATTTATTGGGTGTAATAATTTTATTTTAATTTTAAGAGGGTCTCTAGAGAGTGCATAGTTCGTTTTCACTTGAACTTTCATTATACTCTTCCATAAATGTATTAATTTCAATCCTCTCATCGATTTTTTAATTCATTGCATATGTTACGTTAGATTCTCCTTTTAAATGTTTTCAAATTCTCTAGCTATTTTTAAATTTCATGTCTTGTCTTTTTCGACATTGAAATAAAATAATAACAATAATAATTATAGGTAAACAGCAAAAATAATTTCCATAACTCGAACTAAGTAGACAATAACGAGAACAAAAAACATTATAATATTATGCATTAGTTATAAACAAATCATTTACTTATTAGTAACGCAAGGGTACAAAAATTGATATCTAATTCGTCCCCGCCTATTACATGAAAGTAAGTAAAAGAACCTATGATTAATTATACCTAAACATAAATAAGAAAATATTCTGACCAAGTGATATAAACGAAAAAACAATATATTTAAATCAGAAACTACGAAAAATAAAACAAAAAAAACTTCAACTTAACAAATGTTCAAAGAGTTACCATTATTTTTAATACACATGTTTACTTGTCGATTAGTAGATAAGAAAGAAGACAATAATGTGTTCTTTTCGGATAATTTAGGGAATATTGCCGGGAAGCAAGAATGCATTTACAAAGCATTGAAAATACATTCTGATCATGTCATAAGCTTCAAATTTAGAATATGATATTTTACAAACTTAGTAATTATGTGAAGTTGTCCAAAAAGGCCTAATTTGCTAAATACGTACAAAAAGGTTAACTACAAGTGACACTAATATTTTTACATTTTCATGACCCACCTTGGAATTCTCATAATAATGTAATTTAGTATCACTGTGCACGCCATGTTTTATGATGGAAATTTAGAAAAAAAAGCAAACTACACTGTTCAGTATTATTATCATTTTATTTCAATGTTGGAAAGGACAAGAAATGATATTTTAAAAATAATGGCTAGAGAATTTGAAAACATTTAATAGGTCAATCTAACGTAACATATGCAATGAATTAAAAAATCGGTGAGAAGATTAAACTGAATATATTTATGGAAGAGTATGATGAAAATTCAAGTGAAAACGGACTATACACTATCTAGATATCTAGAGACTCTCTTAAAATTAAAATAAAATTATTACTCCCAATAAATAAACAAATTTATTTTAAAAAAAAACATATCTTCGTCAAGAAAAGAGGTAGCAACTTCCGGTTTTCATCACTCTCTTCAGTTTTTTATGTGCTTCAATATTACTATATTAAAAATATACCATTCCATTTAAAATTTTAAAGAAAAAACAAGTAATATACATAAATTGAGAACAGCGCCCCCTCTTACTTTTTTTGACAACCACGTCATTTCCTACTACATATTCTTCAATTCCTTGTAAAATTCTCTATCCAATGAGCCCAGAAACATTCAAATCGGTTGGGGCAAACCGAAATTATACTTACTTTTGTACGCAGACATACCCCCCTTCACCCTCCCCTTAGTATGGGACTTAGATCAAAAAGTTTCGAATGAAAATTGTATAAAAACGTCTAAAAATGTTGCTAGTAGAAATTTTAATGTATCTTAATCTAGAATTTAATGAAAAATTATCGAATTTTTCATTCATCTTGAGAATTGCGCCCCCTTGCGATCATTTTGGAAACTTAAAAATATTTTTGTTGAATTTCCTGTGGTTCATTTTACTACCAAGATTTTTTCCGCCAGGTTGTACGATAAACGGTTGTCGAGATATGGCCGGTGGCCGAGCTTAAACAGACACCCGGTATATAGCATTGCAGCTATTTTTATAAATAAAAACACTTGAGCTTTGGGTTTTTGAGACTTTCAACATAACAATGTCATGCCACACCACCTTTTCGCCATTTGCATCCATGTGATTTTCTTCCCATGGATCCTTGAGGAGCTTTTAAATCGTAAGAGTCTGTATAGTCAGTCCATTTCATTTATCTCAAAAGGCTTTCCCGATTTCTTGGCGTTTCCTATTATTGGAATCCATTGCGCTGGTATATAAACGAGCCCAAATGTTAACAAACGTTTTTTTGCTTCTCTATCAGTGAGTGCATGTTGTCACATTCGTTCTGTGTATGGCCGACCACTAGAAATATTCTAAAAATTTTAATAAGCAAGTGCCAATGTCGTTGGCCCCACGATTACCATCTCTCTCATGCCAAATATAACAATGCCCTTGCAGAGAACCCAAGTCAAATATTATAAAATTTTATCTGGACAATTTAGATTTATAATAAAAAGAATTAATTTAGCCACATGGTGGGGTTTGCAATACAGCTTGAAAGTCAAACCAAGCTGCAACACAGTCATTCGTTTTTGATAGTTGCTTATCTTTTTCTTTTTCCAATCTTGACAGCTCTTCTTTTTCTTTTTTGTGCTTGTCGTACTTATTCCCAAATATTTTTCTCTCCTGTTCATTTGACTCCTTATTTTGGTCGCGAATGCCACATTGATCTTTTTTGGGAGTGAAAAATAATAGTTTGTAAACTGTCTCCCTTCAGTTTTGCATACATCAATGTAATCTCTATGAATGTCTGCTAAAGTTTTTCCCTCATCTACGTATTCTCTCGTAGTCAAGTAACTCGTTGAGACAGGAATACGCTTTCAGTTGCTATAATTATTCCAGCATCAAGATGATTCATGGTCTAATAGTAAACAGCTCTTCGAAGAAACTGCATAGCATATATGAAACAAGTTGCAAATTTATTTCCAATCATAAACAGAAGTTGCTATAATTAAGGCCAATACCGTACTTGTAAATTTTGACAATAGGTACTGTATACAGCTTTCGAAATAAAGGTTATTATGCTTATAATACATACGCATCATTGCCAAACGTAGATTTTTACTTTCTTATACGTAGTATAAGGAAGTATTGTGACGACGAAAATTTTCGACCTCGAGATTTTTACAGATGTCCACGTTTTGAAGTTCCCTGATACCAAAAAATTGGTTTTTAAAAAATGTCTGTGTGTCTGTGTCTGCCTGTGACCACGATAGCGCTCAAACCGCTGTAGATATCTATTCCAAATTTGGTATTTACGTATATAATCTCTCTTTTGAGATCCGATTGGTTTTTCAGTAAAATCGGTAGACCGGAAGTAGTAGTTTACTTCAGTGAAAAAATCGAATTTTGCAAATATTTCGTCAATTACTAAGTTTAAACAAATTTATAAAGAATTGAAATGTACTCAAAATTAAATTTGAGATAAATTGTCTTAAAAAAGTTTTTCGAAATTCCAACCGGAAGTAGGTCTTTTACTCTTATCGAAAATCATATAATATATAAATATAATATAAATTATAATTTTAAATATCTTTTGTATAAAAGAAATTTCAAAATTCGGACCGGAAGTACCACTTTTACTCTTACAAAATAGCGATTTTTTGCAAATATGTCGTAAATTATGCATTCTATAAGAGTACAAAAGTATTTAGTATTTAGAGTTTGCAATATTTTTTGTATACATACATGAAATTTCAAAATTCGGACCGGAAGTAGCACTTTTACTCTTAGCGAGTAGCACCTTTTTTCGAATATCTTGCAAAGTATGCATTCCATAGCGATTTATTAAGAGAATGAAAGTACTTAGAATAGGATTTTGAATAAGTTTTGTATAAAAAAATTCTTAAAATTGTATAGTTTGAAACGCTCATACGTACAAGAAAGTCGTGTGGTGGCCACACCTCTTTTTTTTGAAAATCATGAAATTTTCACTGAATACAGTCAGCTTATTTATTTCTAATATGGTAATTATTTTCAGGGCAGCTTATTCGGAACTGTATTAGGACCTCATTGCTATCAACATCCTGAAACGTACAAATCTACAATTTCCACAGGTAAGAAAAATTTCTCTCAGAATTTTTTCTTATATCATCACAGTATAAGCTTTTGTAATTTGCATTATTTATACCGAATAAGTAATTCATTAAAAGAGATTCGTGAACCGAATGATTTTCGCGACTCATTAAATAGTTATGGCACAGTCGTAAATGCACAAAGTTACAACAACAACAAAAACAACAGCAACAAACACAATCTGTTATTTCAGGCCCGTTCCCAGCGGATTGGAGAGAAGCCTGGCATCAAGAAGGTAAGTAATACCAACTCGTACATAATTAATACCCCAAATGCGAGACCATTTAACCCCCTGCTCCTATTTGCCGTGTAAAATACCCTCGCCTACAATCGGACACAAAATGTTATGGCGTATTATTATATCTTTCTCCCTGTCTGTTTAACAGACCCCACCGCTAGCTGTACGCAGCATCCATCCTCTGTTATATTGAAATGGCAAAGGTATACGCTCGTTCTGTTCGGTCATTAATTATGGAATGAGCTAAATGATGAACTCATTGCCTCTGAGAATTTGAAAGAATCGCAACTAAGCGGCTCAAAACATCTGTTTTAAATACAACGGAGAAAGTAACTTGAAATTACGATAATTACCGATTTATAGTAAGTATGTGAATATATACAAGTTGTAATTGGGGTAATTGTTTTCCAATAGAAGGCAAATTCTATGTACAACGACATGGGACTGCCAAGGGAAATTGCTTATCTCCATTTATTGCCAATTTATTTATGAATAAATTCGAAGTAGATTTCAAAAAGAACGCCAAATATTTCCCTAAGGTATGGATTAGGTATGATGACAATATTTTCGCGATTTCTGACACTAAAATGTATGACACGGAAGTGTTTCTTAGTAGTCTGCTGCTTAAACTTAAATCCTTGTGCCTTTTGAGAAAACTTTTTAGCCAATCTAAGAAGGCAATATTATTTCTAAAATTATGCTTGATGTTATTTTGTTTGGCTAATTAAAATACTTGAAGTCTCAAATCCTTTATTGAAAGTCCGAAAAGTCTACTTTCCATCAATTTAACGTACTCAACAAGTTCTGCTTCTTGAGCACCTGTAAATGTTTTCCTAAAATTGCCCATGCCTAGAAGCTACCATTGTAAATCTAATAAATTATTAGAACTACCTTCTAAAGCAACCCCAGCTAAACTATAGTAGGATTACCCAACAGATGCAGTAGCAACAGCGCACGAGAAATGCGTCACTTAAACGCCATACGTAAAATAACGCTTACTATTGGTTCGTTTGCAAGGACGCCCACAATAGAATAAATTTAGTATTGTGTTTTGACAGTTTCAATTTTGCATTATTATTATTTTATTCTTTCTCAGTTTCTTTGCTTAATATCTAACAAAAAGTATTTCTGAATACTACTGAACATTGTTTTTGTGACAAACGTAAGTAAGCGCATGAAATATAACATCAAAAGATGATTTTGAAATATCTACTTTATAGGCTATAAACTCAATCCTCCGTTTAATCACCTGTGGTATCAGTCTGCCCCTTTGCGTAACATTATGGAGAATTCACCTCCTAAGAAGAGGCTCTCCAAACATTTTACAGTAGAGGACAAGGAGAGGTTTTTGAATATATACAAAACCTTACAAGAACAGCCAGGTACTTCGAAAATAGATAACATTGCAACTACAGCAACAGCAGCAGGGAAATATTAATGTTATTTGTTGAATAATAAAGTCTCATTTTGGTGATTTATATTCAGGAATATCAGAACGTAGTGTTTACAAGGTTTTGCAAGAATATAGTGCTGAGTATAAATTTCAATCACCAAAGGATTACCATAGGAAAAAGTCCATACTGGACAACGTTGATGATGTAATGCGGAATAGCATTCGAGGAATTATTCATTCCTTTTTTTTTAAAAAACGCACCTCCAACTATACAGAAAATTCTTATGGTGATAAATGAAAGAGGCGATTTGGCAAACTTTAAAATTTCAACTCAGAAAATTAATAAGAGAACTGAACTTTCGGTAAAGTATAATGAAAATGTTTGTTTCTTTTTATAAACAGTTTAGCATTTGTAGTTATCAGAAGAGGAATCGTAATAGTATTTTAAAAGAAAAAAATGATATTATTACTTGGAGGAGACAATACTTACGTGAAATAAGAAAATATCGTGAAGATGGAACATCGATATATTACTTGAACGCTGGGCACACAGTAAAGAAAGTGTGGGCAGACACATCAGTGCTTACTGCGAGACAAGCATTTATAGATGGTTTGTCCCCAGGCCTTAAAAATCTTTCCGGAAAAGGGAAAAGGTTAATTATATATCACATAGGTTCTGACGAGGGATTTGAAGAAGATGGCTTGCTACTTTTTGAATCTAAAAAGACAGGTGATTACCACGAAGACATGAATGCGGAGAGATTTGAAGAGTGGCTTCAACATATTCTGCCCAATTTGAAAGAAAATGCAGTGATTGTATTGGATAACACATCATATCACAGTCGCAAAATAAATAAACCACCTACAGCAAACAACCGCAAAGCTGAAATTCAACAATGGCTTGTCAATCAAAACATATCATATGAAGATGACATGGTGAAGGCAGAATTATTAGCATTAGTTAAGGAAAATGTAACCGGCCTTGCGAAATATGCTGTAGATGAGATAATTGAAGCATCAAATAGAAAGGTATTGCGGCTACCTCCATACCATTGTGAATTAAATCCGATAGAGTTGATATGGGCACAAGTAAAGGGGTATGTTGCTAGACACAATGTATCATTCAAACTAGAAGATGTAAAGGAATTATTTCAACAAGGTGTGTTCAATATTTCATGTGAAAATTGGAACAACGCAATTAAACATGTGGTTAATGTGGAAAACAAAATGTGGGAACTTGATAATTTAATGGATTGTCAAGAAGACTCATTAATCATAACAGGTGATGATTCCACTACATCATCTTCAAGTGACGACTAATTATTAGTGAGACTAATTTGATGCTGTTTTATTTAATATGCTCTTTTTGTAAATCACTGCTTTCTTATACTTAATTTTTCATATGTAAATTCATCTATTGATGAATGAATAAACACATTTTCTTTGTATCATGTAAGTAATCATAGAGACTTAAAATATATTTTCTCCTAATAGTGTATATATTGCATTAAAAACTTCCGAACCTGTCGTTTTCTTTATTTCTTCCCATTTCTCCCATTTACAAGCGAATTGGAAAAAAATTAAAATTAAATTACTATATATTCATTAAATGTGCATTTATTTAGAAGAAAATTATTCTTTGATTTCACCACTTTAGCTACCTTAAGCTTGCTTTTAATAAATTGTTATACAAATGCCACTATATACAGAATATTAATCAAAGTTCTTTATTATAATGTACTATTCCAAACGTCAAACAAATTATCGTATCACATTTCTTGTTCGCATAAACCTAGAAAGCACGGCTCTTGTATTTTATTTTCTTTTCATTTTCCTTTCGATTATACGTAAAATAATCTAAAGTAATCAAAATTATTAGTAACGAGTTGCTTAAACAGAGCTTATATTACGTACCTATATTGCATTAATTTTCGTCTATTATAATTACATTTATATAGGGGAATGTAGAATACTTGCATCGAAATGTGGGGTTAGAAAAATACATATTTGTTTATAATGTCGAATGTCAAAATATTTATGGTTAAGGCTATGCGTCAAGCGTTGTGAATTTGTCTTTTTAAGCTATTACGTCAATGCAATGTTGCTACTGCATCTGTTCGGTAATCCTACTATAGTAGTCAGTAGTCAGTGGCGTCACATGAAAAGAGGGAGGGAGGATGGTTAAAAACTAGTTTCTTTATTCCGTATTCCTTAGTTATACGCATTTCGCAGTCAATTCATTTTCAAGTTTATTTCTGTTGGTAGATTTAACATAATTCATAAATGAAAACAATTTTTCATACGAATACCCAAATATCGTTAATAGAGCATTCGTATGTTTCTTCATTTATAAAAAAATATTTGGTAAGGAATACCCTACGTTTAATATAATATTTTAATTTTTTAATGTAGGGTATTATCTGCACTACTTTGAAATATTTCTTCTTCCACTTCGGAAAATCAAATTTTCAAATTTATTTTTCGACTACTCCTTTTCCAGTTGCTTTTATCAATCAACTAATTCAACTAATTCCATTTCTAAATCATGTACACTCAGCTACATAAATTCGACTGACTTCATTGTTTGGAATTCCGTTTTGTATGGATATAAAATAAATTGAAATGTGTTTTCCAAACTTTTAAATTGATTAGATATCTCCCCATAAGCTTCTTTTATTTTCTGTACAACCATTAAAAAAATTTTAATAGCAAATTCCTAGTAAAGATGTCAAGTTTTGTTTTAATGTTTTCATGTAACATCACTCAGCACTTTAATGAACTGAATAAACAACTCCAAAAAATAGATAAAATGTTTTAATGTTTGAATATATTAAAATATTTATGACAATCATTTAACCAATCTATATTTGAAAATTTGTCAAAACTATTGTTTTTTCATGCAAAAAGAGCTTAATATTTTCTAATAAAATGACAAACCGATTAGGAACTTGACCGCAACTGAGCCATCGAACATTATTGTATATCAAAATCCCTAAATATTGGCACTCAATTTTCTCTAATAATTGTGCTTATTATTATTAAGACTTGTTTCGTTTATAAAGTTGATGACTTTTATTACGACTGGCATTACATTGGAAAATATTTTTAATCCATATTTCGCACATAGAACTTGCTGATGTATTATACAATGAAATTCAATCAGAAAATGTGTAATATTTTGCTCAATATACTGGATAAAACAAATGTTTTTCCCCACAATATTGGGCGCACCATCTGTAGTTACAGAAATCGGTACACTTTCTTTTCAAGGTTATTAGTTTCAGTAGGTCTTCTTTGAGATTATTGACTGACTTATATCGAGCCGAAACTGCTAATTGTGCATAACCATTGACATGATTACTCTCATCTAAAGCAATTGAATACATTTCTGTATACTAAGTCGTTATGTATTTGCGAACAAATATTTCTTTGAAATTCTATGAACTCCATCTTTAATTGTATTGCGATGTATTGGTCACTCATTTATTCGCTTTAGAATCAAGTCTTTTTCTTTAAAATCAGCACACAAAGTAGCACTAGATCCTAAAAACGCTTGTTTTACAAACTTTCCATCTGAAAAAGGATTCTCCCGTGGCAAGCAATGCAATGGGTAACAACAAACTAGAGGCTGTAATGTTTTTTTTTTTATTTGAATCAAAGAAGTTTTTAAAACTCTGGTATGATGTACGTCATATATAGACAGGTGTAGTGATACAACAGAAAATCAGCTAGCCAATGTCCACTTGGAAATATTTTTTCATAAATTTGACATTAAATATATACAATATTATATATTAATATTATTTATTTTCCGTTCTTTCTTTTATGATTTAAAAAGTTTATAAAAATCAATGCGTGGATCAGTGTCTAACACGCGGTTCATAGGTTCGCCATCACTGCTCTATACTCTAGTGTCGATTTTGGTACCCTGTAAGTTTGTGAGGCTTGTCGTAAACTTTTCTTTCTTATCGACTGTTTAAACTGCTTTTTGCATGCTTTCTGTACACCAATTCTGCCTGGTTGTTTTCCTTTTGTAATTCCTCATTGTGGAATATTTTACTGAAGTAACGCCTGAAACTAAAGTAACAATATGGTAGGTACTAACAATGCCCGGTTGTACTAAATGTATAGTAATTCGATATTACCAAGCTCCAGTTTAACTTCAAATTTATATTTTCACACAAAATGTAGGCGAAAATGAGCTAATCACTAGAAGATAAAAAGCGATCCAGTGCATCAACGCTAACATCATTTGTAGGTCGGTGAAAGATATACGAAATTAAGATCACTTACCTGAATATTCAATAATTTTTCACTAAAATTTTTAAATTCGTCAACCATGAACACCATGTTTACTACACGTGATGGTGGCTATGTCTAGACTTAAATTCGACCATTAGCTGCAAAGTGGCAGTACGATGAATTATTTTATAAAGGTGTCCGATTGTGCCTCGGTGTCCGGTTTTACCCCCCCCCTACACTTGTCAAATTACCTAAAAACTTCCAACCTCAACACACAGTTTTATTAAAATGTTTATGCGTCAATTAGTTCAGGGCGTATTAAACACGATAAGATGATTTTCTTTCATTTAAATTACAGAGACAATTTATTCTAATATACATGACACTTTGTGTAGCAAAGAATACTTAATTTCTTTTAAACTCTTTTTCAGGGAACAGCTGTGAAACAGACGATAGTGAGCAATATGTACCGGATACAGATTTTCAATCATCAAACGTCAATGGTATGCATTTATTCACATTATAACTAGAGTAAACATAAATTTATCCTTATCGATTCCTAAAAACTCTATATTTCATAAATTATTAAATTATATTTAATATTACATATTATTTTAACTGAAATTGGTTTGAGGAAAAAATCATTAATTATAAACAAAGCACAGCTGAAAACTTGAATCAGTACCGAATCAATAGCATAAATGAAATAAATATAAGACTGAACGTCCGCTTAATCAGTGTTCGATTTGAACTCGGATTTGAAGTAGGCGTAGCACTGCTTTTCATGCGAATATAATAAAAGACAAATTTTTAAGGGTCCGAGTGCTACATCTTATGGTAAGGCAACTGATAGAAAAAGAAATTGTCAAATAACATAATACGCCTGTAATTTATGAATCTGATGTGGCCTCATATAATCCTGGCCCACATGCTGTACTCGGAGAACAAGACCCTGAAATTCGACAACCTGTATCCCTGCCGGGTTCGAATTTTGAGTTCGCGATTAAATTCGAAATTACAAAAAGGTCGAAAAATCGTTTTTTTGTGTCGGTACTTTTCAAAAATTCGTACGGTTAGTATTCGTATCGTGCTCTGAGAGACTGTATATTGAAAAGATTGAATGCTTGAACATTTAGAGAGAGATAGTGTTGTACATTTATCAACATTTAAGCAAATTCGATTATTGATGCACCACTCGTTAATCAATGTAAGATTTCTTTGCAGTAGTAAGCAATCTGAAGGAGAAGATATGATATTAAAAAACTTTAAGTCATCTGCGTATGCGAGAAGTGGTTAAGCGTGTCGAACACCTTACTAAAATCAGTATATACCGGGTGTCCTAGCGGAGCGGTAAAATCCATTATTGGTATCTCTAAAGTAGATAGCGAATAATTTTATTACAAAAATTGTAATCATAAGCTCTACAATCTAAAAATATTTTCATTTATACAGAGTGTTCGACAACGACGAACCAACACAAACTTATGTTTTTTTAATGGAATGCTACGCATTTTTTTACATTTTGTGATAGCCGTTGAAGGACTGATTAAACTGACATCAACTTGTATTGGTCGATTTTCAACTGTTTCTGAGATATGGCGATTTTTCGTTAAAAATTGTGCAACATTTGAAAAGTTGCTATGAAATAGCGATTGACGATGAAATGACTATTATGGGCTCAATTAGTAGAGGTATATTTTCAGTACGTAAAATTAATGTTTATTTCGACATATCCACGCACGTTCTTTAGAATTACATACCATTCGCTTAAGTTAAAAATTTAAAAAAAAAATAAATAGAACACCCTATATATTTATATGTCATTGAACAGTACTTAAAATTTACTAATTAAAAATATATACTAATGGTACAAGCGTTACAATGCAATTAAAATGCCAAAACTACCGCAAAGTTGGGCGATATAATGTAAAGGAACACTTATATTCTAATGAATATATTTTAATGTAAAGTCTAAATTGCAAAATAAAATTAAAATGATGTTTAATTTGCCAGTTAAAACTCAGCTCCTCTCAGGGCGGTTCGGGTTATTAAGAAATGCTGAATTAAAAGAGTTCCTAAACATTAACTAATTTTTGATAAAAGAATAAAAAAATACCATTGTAAATTTTAAATAATTCGTATGTTTAAAACCAATGAATCATATATGTATATTTTTACATTCAACAAAATAATTAAAACACATTTAAAAAAGAATCTTTATGTATATTTTACTACGTATGAGGCAGCTACATTTTATGTATGATTATATCAATTTACAACGCTGCTGACACAGACAAAGTTACATATACATATGCTGAGACGATACTTATTTATTAACTTTATTTATTATGATCGTCTCTATTTAACATTTATTTTACAATCTTGAAGTAGATTTCCTTGGTGACCACGACTCAGGCGTGAAGAATCTGCTTATTTTGAAGTACAATATATTTTTTATGATGACACAACACTTGGCGTATACTGTGTAGGTGCCCCTTCAATCACTCTTCACTATTTTTTAAATAACACTAACAATTCTTATGATTGTTACTTAACTCACTATAGGAGTTTAAGTATGCTTGGATTTCGCCTTTTGATACAACGTTTAGTCATTCGCTTGTCGGCGACTTCCCTTGAAGTACGCTGGTCGACTATCTGTTGACTATCTATTCAGGCAATTCGCCTGTCGACGACTTCACTTGAAGTCCACTAGTCGACTCTCAGTTGACTGTCTATTCAGGCAATTCGCCTGTCGACGACTTCACTTGATGTCCACTAGTCGACTCTCTTATTTCTAACACATATTTCCTTTTTATATTGGAATGTCTGGGGTTCCCCGCTTTACACAAAGTCCAGGAGTTTTCACTCATATTTATACACACGTACACGTTTAGTTAGCCGTGGGATTATATATTGCTACTGCAGCGTTTATTATGTTCACATAAACTTACGGCGTCACAATATAAGCAAGTAATAACAAAAAACACACTTGGTATTGTTTCACACAAAAACAACAATACCAAGTGTGTTTTTTGTTATTACTTCCTTATATTTCGACATGTTTCACCAAGAGATTTCCATCACTTCATTTAATTATTACGGCGTCACCTTTCTTATACATAAACATATACAAAACCTCTGACTAATATCTACTTAATAATACCATAACATATTCATTGATTTTAAATATTATTTCTCTTCAAAATATTAATAACAAAACATACTTAATTAAATCCTTAAAAAATAAAAATTATAAAATTAATAAATGAAATGGTATGTACCATTACAATACTTTCTTCGACCTGTTTGTTTGCCTGAGAGATTTAATTGTATGAGAAAAATTGAATGTGCTCTGCTTTCCGCTTTTGGTTCTACATATTTGTGTGAAAAAATCTTTTCTCAAATGAAAAATATTTTGAGTACACAAAGAAGTTGTTTAACAAATGGACATTCAGAATCATGTGGCAAATTGAAAGTCACCAATTTTACCCCTGATATTGCGATATTAAGTAAAACGGATTCACATTAAAATTTTAATTTTTTTATTTAACAATGTTGAGGGAATACTTAAATCATATATTGTTTTTTCTTTATGTTAAAAAATATCTTTAAGTGATACATATTTAATATATAATAAAACTCTAAATCTGTGTTATACAGGGTTATTTTTTTAAATCTTGACATAGGCTAACTTTTTTATTTGAAAAGATAGACCTATGGTCCCTGAAGCAAACTTTTAGGAATTAGTCCAAATAAGAAAAATGCGTGGAAAAAATGAACACGTTGTTGCCAGATTAGGAGCTATTTCAGAAAAACATATTTTTTTAATTGGCAACACTGCATTTTTTTAACAACTTCTAATACATCTTGAGATTCTAAACAAAACAAAGAGGATGCAAATGTTTGATTAGAGTGGCGGTTTGCGAGCTAATGGTGCCTATATTTAACTTATTTTCCAGCATTAAAAAAATAGCAATAGTAAAAAAAATTAATTACCTAACATTTATTTTTTAAAAAAATGTTCGAACTGATTTCCTTGTTGGGTTCTGCAGCAACAAATACGTTCAACAAAATTTCTATTAACATTATGTAACATTTGAGGGGGAAATGTATTAAAGTTTAGGCACTATTAGCTCGTAAACCGCTACTCTAATCAAAAACTTTCATCCTCTCTGTTTTGTCTAGAATCTCAAGATGTATTAGAAATTGTTAAAAAAACGCGGTGTTGCCATTTAAGAAAATATGTTTTTCCGAAATAGCGCCCAATCTGGCAACAACGCGTTTATTTTTTCCACGCATTTTTCTTATTTGGACTAATTCCTAAAGCTTTGCTTCAGGGACCATAGGTCTATCTTTTCAAATAAAAAGGTTAGCCTATGTCAAGATTTACTAAAATAACCCTGTATAGTATAACTGGTATAGAACATAACCATAATTTTAATACATTATATTCAAGATAAAAGTACAAAACTCGATTTGCTTGAATCGTTGGAAATTTCTAGATATAAAAAATTAGGATTAGCATTGAACGACGAAACCGAACTATGTATCTCCCCCCTACTCTCATTAAATTTGTAATCTATTAGGCTTAGTATATATAACTTGTATTTATTATATACGAGGATGTATTGATATCTAGTTAGCCTTGACCGGTTCCGTGGATAAAGAAAATATTGCGATACCATAGCAACGAAACATAACCTATTAGAAGTGTCAGTGTAATGTTTCACGTCAAAAAGTCAATCTAAAATTGCGCGCTAAAATTTGAAAAAAGCATGTCCACCGAAATTGTGAAAATCGAAAAATTGGAGTATCCAGCCACCATCAAGTACCTGTATTTGAAGGGGTTAAGAGGTAAGCAAAATTGCTTAGATATGCTTATTACGCTTGGCGATCAATGTCCATCGTATGCGACCTTGAAAAATTGGATTGCTTCAAAAGGGGTAAATTGTCCAATGGAGATTAACACCGATCGGGAAGGCCAGATTCTGTGTCCGTCCCTGAAAATGTTGATGCAGTTCATGACATGATTTTGTCATACTGTCGAAATGCGATAAACCGAATATCTGAGGCAATGGATATTTCATATGAACGCGTCCATCATATAGTTCACGTCGATTTGGACATGAGAAAAATTTTTGCAAAATGGATCCCCAAGTGTTTCCTTAAGCCGCATTGTTAATGAATAAAACTTGGGTATATTTCTACGACCCAGAAACAAAGCAGCAATCGATGGAATGGGGACACTCTGGTTCTCCAAGGCCTAAGAAGTGCCCAGTTCAAAAATCTGCTGGAAAAATTCTTGCTTCAGTTTTTTGGGATTGCCATGAAATAATCATGATTGCTTTTCTGGATATGGGTAGAACAATAACTGGAAATTCCTATTCGACGTTACTGACCACCCTACGAGAAAAAAAATATAGAGAGAGGTCGCGGAAAGTTGTCCAAAGGTGTTTTGTTTTTGCAGGACAATTCATCTGCACATAAATCGCACGTTGGCATGCAAACAATTTGTGATTTATGGTTCGAATTACTCGAACACTCTCCTTATTCACGTAAATTTTCTTCCAACGAAGAGATGATAGAAGCTGTTGAGGCCTGGTTTGCAGAGCAAGATAAAAATTTGTTTTTGAAAGGTCTAGATGCGCTGCAGGTTCGTTGTAATAAATGTATCCAATTAAAAGGAGAGTATGTTATATAATAACATATTTTGAATATTTAAATTAGTGTATTTATTTATATTTCCTTATGGAGTTTCAACAAGTGTCTCCCTCTTCAATTAATTATTTATTATTATTTTAACCAAGCATGTTCCACATTCAAGTTAATGTAAGGCGTAAACAAGCAATTCTTCCGATAATTATAACAATACGATATCACCCCATATACATATTGCTGTGACTCTTGCAAATTAACAGTTATGTATATGTATTTAAATTATTTAAATAACTAAATTAGGGCAGAATCAAGCATATATCCTAGTGCTAGGCCTTATGCTAGACTAAGATCTTATAATTTCTGCAGAAAAGTAGGTTAAGCAATTTAACACTTCACTAGCTCAGTATATGGTATATGGTTTATATATATATATTAATCAAACTCTTGCATGTTATGACAATACGATAAAAAAAATTAATACAGTAATTATGATCTAAAACAATAATATCAATTAAATCAGAGAATACTCCACTAAACACATTTGTTATATATCTACTAATTCATGAAGGTTTAAGTTAAAACAATCAACAAATCAAAGTTTTGCTAATTTCGTGACTTATACTGGATAATAAATAAATAAAATATCATGAATTCCCACGGTCTAAATAATATACAAATTAACACATGGACTCTGTCTTGACGTTAATACTGCCTAGCGCCTTTTCTCGCTCCCAAACAGTATCTCCAAAACAAACGCACGTAAAATGGTAAGCCAGGGCGCCATTCTACGAGTACATCTTTTGACTCGTTGCACACATCCCTAGCGTACACAATTACGTGTCCAGCCTTAATGTAATATATCGATTAAATTATTACTATGTGCTTAAATTGTGTTTTAAAATATTGACTTTGTTCTGATTAGTACTGCCTAGCGCCTTTTCTCGCTCCCAAACAGTACCACCAAAACCAATTCGTGTTTCTAGGATTAATCAAGGCTCCATACTATGAATTAATCACCTACTTGATTCATTGTACACATCCCTGACTGATTACCCAACACGCGAAATCTTAATACACAAGCACAATAATAAAAAAATATAAATTGTCAAAGTATATACATAAATAAAAGAAAATCACCAACCTCGTTAAAACTCCAGCTTAAAGCACCACATAAAATTCTGTTCAACACTATATACAAGACAAATAAAAAATAAACACAATTAAACTACCTTAAATCTTCATATAACTGTTCAAATTCGTCCATATTCATTTTAAATAAATAAATTCTTACACAGTAAAAAAATATTTTACAAACAAAAAAAAAACTTTAAATAAACTTAATATTTTTTACCTTCTACAGATTTGCAAACGTAAAGTGTCTATACTTATATCCAAATAAAAAAATAAAGTCTCATTAAATTTAAAACTAATCTGTTACTAAAATGTTTCACCGTAACGCACAGTGTTACACCATCGCGTGTTAAAATAAAACAACCTAGTTTCCTAAAAATATTTATCTCGGGAAAAATATTTATAAGTTTTATTTAAACGAAATTATTCTAAGTTCAAATAAAATTAATTCATAAAAATATTACAAGTCCCAACTTATTGAAAATTATTCTAAGTTATTATTAAATATTTCAGAAAATATTAAAGTACCAATTTATCGAAAATATTCTAAGTTATTATTAAATATTTCGGAAAATATTACAAGTCCCGATTTATCAAAAATTATTCTAAGTTCTAATTTTTATTTAATTCTTTATAAGTATAGGCACCCCCCGTATTTATATTTTTAAAAGCGGTTCACACCTGCTTCGAAAGGTCTCTAAATTCTTGCGTTCTGCCCTTATATTAACGTTTATCTTAATAAAAACTTAGACATGCTCTGTACCAATTATCTTTTCCATTTCCAAAAATGCATGACTACAGTCCTGCATCTTTCGGTCCAGTGATGTATTACTCACTTTAAAATGTAAACAAACATCTATTTCAATGTCGACTTGTTTACGTCAAATTATAATGATCAAAATTTTATAGAAATCAATATGTAAATGTTACAAATAATTATTACGTTATATACAAAATAAAATCTAAGTATTTACTGTCATTGATGTGTTACACGTTCGTAATTGTTGATAGCATATATCGAATATACTTCGGGTCAATTCATCAAACGGTCTCCGACATCATATCTTTTTCCCGCTGAAGTTACCGAAAATACTTTGTGAATATTTACTTGATCTAGACGTCTTATTCTGATATTAGTTTCTTGAATAAAAGCTATAATGACATTCTTACACTATTTTAATTAATTTAATTGAGATTTTCTGAAATCTTAACTTAGTAAATATTTATATACAATGACCACGATAAAATAAATAAAATAATATTTAATTAAATTAAATCTAGAAGTGATCTTGAGAAAACTTATTTACAATTCAATTCCAGACACAAGATCACTGCAGTATGTATTTACGAAAAGAGATAATAAATACGCTTATACATATTGCCCTCTTCATCTCTCCCTCTTTCTCTCTCTCTGCCCCTAGGTTAGAATTTTTTAATCAAATTCCGTGGGAGTCGACCCCTTAAAGTAAATAACTAACTCTGTTTGGATAAGATTTAAAAATTATCGGATTTATTAGAAAGCTGCGTTCGAAATTTTAATAATAAAAACGTATACGTTACAGATAGAGGTCACTAGTAAAGAACTAACATCTCTCCCCTGCTATATAAAATAATTAACAAACAGTTTCGTTAACATTAATCTCTTTAGAGAAGGAACATAGACAAGAAACCGTTTGTGGGGAATAAAATCTGTTAAAAGGATGGAATGACAGCAGGAGTACTTTTCCATGCCTCCTGTTGTGACACATATACAATCCTGCTGAGCAAATCCTCACAATTAGTAGAGAAGCTTAGTAAAAGAGAGAAGACAGGCAATCATCAAATCATCAGTACACAATGATGTGTTAAAAACAAATAAAAAAACAACTTTTATTTCAACAAATTGAACTGAATATTTAATTTTGTACGCGTATTAATGTTCACTAATGAGGATTTAAATTAAATAATTATAATTAAAATATGCTACACAAAAAAAAATACAGAGCAATTGACTATTAAGGAAATTACAGAAAAAACTGTACAGGGGTGGAAACATAAATTTAAACATCTAAAATGTCGATTTTTAAAGATTTTAATTTGTAATAAAATTACAATTGTTATTTCATGTCAATGTCAGAATGAACAGAATATACAGGCTGATTCAATGATATGACAAGTAAATTTACTTTGATGTTTAATGTAATAAAAATCGCACACTGTAGTGTGATAGAGCTGCTATTGCTTCACAATTTATAAATACATGTACCTACGTATACAGTGATTCATAATTCAATGGCATAAAGATCATATATTTTTTTCAACTAAATATCCCATATACAGGGTGTCCCAGAAATAAAAAGACGGAGTAGCAGGTATGTAAAGTCCGAACTGAAACAGACCCAAATATACCGCAACAACGAAAAAATTAAAAATTTAATTTTCTATGTTGTTTTTTAGATAAAAAAATTACATTACGGACCTGGCACAGAATGTATGTTTATAAATACACGTAAGAATGCTCATTTGTAAATAGAAACGAACACGCATTCATAGAAAAATACGCTTTTATTTGTATAAAACGGGAAAAAAACGTTAAATCGTACTCATTCATATAAAACATTTTTTGCCCGATGCGTCAGCTATGTAGTCGGTTGTTGACCCAGATGGGCGACGCACTTTATTGCAGACAATAAAAGATTGTTTTTATTTTTAAAATAGAAAGGTTGTTGCTCTTTAATGTGTTTGTAGTCGGAAACAGCTGATTATTATTATTTTAGAATATTCAATAAATCGTAGTAAATATCAAGAATGTAATAATTTTTTTCTAGCAGGTGTAAAATTAAAGTAATTAATGGTTTGATATTTATTATGAAGTATCTATTCCTCCTCCTTTTTTTTTAAGACAAGTAATATGGTGGTCCTGAAAATGACCGATTGTGCAGGGTCAGCGTAAGGCCAATTGAATTCTTTATTATTTTTTTCCTGCCGTCTGAGCACGAATAAAGACTTGATATTTTGAATGTACGTTTTTGCACAATCTAGCTTCCGATTTCTGCTACTCCGTCTTTTTATTTCTGGGACGCCCTGTATAAGTTCAAATTTAGACTTCTAGTCAAAATATAGGAATTCTTTTCAATAGGAGTATAATCGCTAAAAGTAATATTTTTGCAGTTATTTAAACTTAAAGTCAGAAGGTAACATTAACAGTTGTCTTTTTAATTACCTACAATTCAATAGAGCTATGACAGATCTTGTTCTAATATATACACTGGGTGTTCGAAAACGTGTGGCAAATAAGGAAATTTAAAAAAAAAATCTTATTTAATTTAAACGGAACACCCAACATTTATTTACACAATCATACCCACATGACAGCTACTTTTTTTGTTAAATATGTTCTATACCTATCGTCGATGTTTTTTGAGAATTTTTTTAAAACAGTGTTGGGAAATTTCGGTGAAAGACTGTTTGTGGTAAATTTCACTGCAATGTTTCAGTGTAAACGTGTCGTGCGTGCTTTAAAGGCTTACTAATACACATTGTAATATACTGATTTTGTTAAAATTTAGTGTTTTCAGTAATATAATTATTAATACGGTAAGCAGAACAAATTGGAAAAATTACTAAAACTTAAGTGAAAAGTTTTGTACAGAATCGGAAATTAAATTTATTGAATTAAAAAATAATACGCAAAAACAAATAAGAAGCATAGATAAACAAAAAATGAGGTGTGGCCACCACACGACTTTCTTACGTATGAGCGTTTCAAACTATACAATTTTAATAATTTTTTTATACAAAACTTATTCAAAATCCTATTCTAAGTACTTTCATTCTCTTAATAAATCGCTATAGAATGCATACTTTGCAAGATATTCGAAAAAAAGTGTTACTCGCTAAGAGTAAAAGTGCTACTTCCGGTCCGAAATTTGAAATTTCATGTATACAAAAAATATTGCAAATCCAACTGTAAATACTTTTGTATTCTTAATAAATATATATAGAATGCATAATTTACGACATATTTGCAAAAAATCGCTATTCGGTAAGAGTAAAAGTGGTACTTCCGGTCCGAATTTGAAATATTTTTTATACAAAAGATATTTAAAATCATAATCAAAATACGTTTATATTCGTAATGTACCTGCCTAGAAAGCATGCCTTGCGAGATATTCGCAAAAAACTGATTTTCGATGAGAGTAAAAGACCTACTTCCGGTTGGAATTTCGAAAAACTTTTTTAAGACAATTTGTCTCAAATTTAATTTTGAATACATTTGAATTCTTTATAAATTTGTTTATCGACGACTAAACAATAAAGTATGTATTATATTAATCACTATTGGCTAATAATAACACTCATAATACCCGGAGGGAATAATGAAATGCGACGAGGGAATAATGGGCCATAACGTTACCATTATTCCCTGCATTCCGCCAATAAGAACATAATGTTCCTACCGTTGTCGTAGTAACGATAGACAAGTCCGACCATTTTACTAACTGTCTAACCGTTAAACGTCATATTGATATAGTAATCTGACATTTTCGTTTAATTATTTTGATTTTTTTTAGTAATTTTCAGTTAGTCGTCGATAAAGTAGTGTATACTAACTCGCAATAATGACTATTATTCCATCGAGCTGAATTACTCCCCGCCGCTTACGCGGCTCGGTTCGTAAATTCAGCTCTCGGGAATAATAACTGTCATTATTGACTCGTTGTATAAACTACTGTTAAACTTAGTAATTGACGAAATATTTGCAAAATTCGATTTTTTCACTGAAGTAAACTACTACTTTCGATCTACCGATTTTACTGAAAAACTAATCAGATCTCAACAGGGAGATTATACACGTAAATACAAAATTTGGAATAGATATCTACAGTGGTTTGACTGCTATCGTGGTCACAGACAGACAGACAGACACACAGACACACAGACATTTTTTAAAAACCACTTTTTTGGTATCAGGGGACTTCAAAACGTGGACATCTGCAAAAATCACGAGGTCGAAAATTTTCGTCATCACAATACTTCCTTATACTACGTACAAGAAAGTAAAAAGCAAAAAATAAAAGGTAAAAAGCAACAAAATCGATTCTCTTACTTTGATATTTTGTAATTTTTATTATTGTAATTTCTGTTCTGCATTGTCACTATTAATACTTTCATTATTTGCTACATTGTTCTCCATAATAACTTTTATGTATTCATAATCTTCTTCTTCTTCTTCTTCATTATTATTGTTACTTATTTCTACTTGATCTTCCACACTATCTGTATCTAATATTTCCATTTCTATATTGTCATCATCATCTTCTGTTTCAATTATATCAAGACCATCTGTTTCAGCTTCCTCAAAACCATATACCTCAATGTCGTCATATAATCATTAATCTCTTGAGTTAAACCTTTAATAGTGTTGGTATTGAATTAAGTAAATGATAATTTTTCCACCCATTCACAATGGAATCGATTTCTTTTTTTTGGAATATATATGACCTACACAGCTAAAACTTCGTTCAGTGTAAGCTGGGGAAGAAGGAACAGTAAGTATTTGGAGAACCACGTTACATAAAATACTTTTACTACAATAACCCTTCCACCAAAGGTATCTTGTCATTTTTGCAGCATATAAAACATTCTATAGATAGTCGATTTTGAAGTGAGCTTCTTTTGCGCGAAAATTGGCTGTTTCAACTACAATATCATGTTTTGACAAACCCATTTTTCTCCAACGGCTTCTATGAAAAGCATGGCGGACGCAAACTAGTCCTTGTTCAGATCACACATGGTACCCTTTTTTCTTCTTGCATTATGTATGTTTGTTTAGGAATTTTTTTCCAATTAATTCTAGTCTCGTCGAAATTAAATACCTGAAACGGTAACCTTCGATTAGTGTTGTAAAGTTTTCACGAAATGCGTTGGCTGCCAATTTATCTGCGGAAGCTGCCTCACCATGCCTAATTGCAAGTTTTATGCCAGTTCGTTTCTAAAAACGAGTAAACAATCCAGCACTTGCTTTGAATTCTAATGTGCAAGTTGGATCTTCTTTTTCGATATCAGCAAATATAATAAGGGCCCTCTTACGAATTGTTTCACTAGATAAGTCAGCATATTCTTCGCGTTTCTTTTTAAACCATTTTAACAGTCGCGTTTTAATAGTTACCAAATTTGCATTTCTCAACTTAACCACTCTCATTGAATCATGAGTTTATTTTGCAATGTTACGATATCTTTCTTTATCTTTAATAATGTCTTTTACGGTAGACCATGACATATTGAATCTGCGGGCAATATCCTTTACCCGACAACCTCCCTCTGCTTGTTGGATAATTTGAATTTTGGTTTTTAATTCACTATATTTTTTCGATGTACGAATTTTTCGTCTTCTCTGTGCGTCTCCCATATTATTTAATATAGGAGATAAATGCTAACGTATTATTAAGTGCAAAATTAATCTTACCCTACACACATTCAATATCAAACTGATGCTATAGACATTCGTTGCTTAAATAAATACATAAATGTATTACAGGAAACAATACATAAAAGACTCCATTCACACTAGAAACGAAATTTTAAACGTTTAATTCTTTATTTTCCAAAAAAGGCAATAAATTAAAGCTGGATGAAACTCGTGACAACTTAGCAAGAATAAGCAATTTCTTACTTTACATTACATAGATATATTTATTTTAGTTACTTATTAAATATCACGGTGGTACGAATTTTACCGTGATTTTTTTTAATGCGGACCAATTCCAAAATCACGATGATGCGAATTTCACGATCAGCGCGTTCACGATGTATGAGATCCACTGTACATGAAAAAATGCGGGAGTCATTTATTGTTTTTGTTATTGTAAGATGTCATAATTTATTTTTTGCGCGATCAATCTTTTTTGATTATTTACCAGTGGCGGCTGCTGCAGGGAGGGCTACGGGGCACTGCCCCCCCCCCCCCCGTGATAAATTTCTTTTAACAGATAAATTAATTATAAATACCTAATTTGTATGTAATTTTTCTGATTTGTTTGATGACAAATAATATGTTTTCGCAAGTATCAGTCCGTCTTTTCAGCGCGTTTAAAAATCGCAGTCTGAAGTAGGCTCCGGGACATCTCGCGCGACTGCCCCGTCTGTATTAGAAATCGAGCGATGAAACTGGCGCGGGTAGCGCGCGTATATATGTAGGCGGCGGGGCACTACTCTATGGTGCCGGGTCCGGGTGGCGGTCCAGTATGTAATATACAACGATGAGTGTATGTTGTAATTTCTATCGGTGCAAATGCAACTTAGAATTGCGTTAGTAACATTAAGACAGAATTAAAAAATCTAGGTCTCCCTAGACCAGATTTATTGATTAAATTAGAAGATCACAATTTGAAAACTAATAAAATCGTGACGAGAAAATTCAACAGAAGCTTTTACAGTTTATCAGACTGGTTGTGTGGGTGTAATGTGCAAAATGCTTTTTTCTGTTTTGGTGCTATAAAGTTCACTTTACGACATCCGTTTTGGTTGCAAAAGTATTTCTTTATCGCACGCTAATTTTGTTGTTTTGACGTTGGTAACAAAAAAAAAATGGAACCAAATTATATTTAAATTTCAAAATGTAAGCCTTTAATGTAACAAACATGTGCAATAGAAGTTGTACAAAGAATAAAAAGCACACATGCTAACATTTTATTTACTAATTAACAATATAAATTGTTAAGCAGAGTTGGATGATAAGTTTTCTGATGCTACTATTGTAATTTACTTCCAAGGTTGAATAGTACAACTGTTATAAAAGTTTGTTATTGATAATATGTCGAGACTATGTTCGCGAAAGATTTGTCTTCTGCTATTTTGCGAATCTCTGATGGCGGCGTGCAAAATAGAAAAAATCAAGTGAACGGTGTTTTTCTACTTTGAAGAGAATAAAAACATTTTCTAGAGATACCATGCGGGAAAGCAGACTTTGTGCCTTAGCAATGTGTTCCGTTGAAAAACAATTACTGACATCGACACCTAACTTCAATGAATGAGTTATTAATCATTTTGCTGATCGTAAGGAACGGCGGATGGATTTTATTTTCAAACAAATTAATTAAACGGCATATTGAGTTTATTTTTTGTCTGTACTTAATTTTTGATATTAAACACTCAGACCCCCGGTGCCCTCCCGTCCCAAAAACTCACGGGCCGCCACTGTATTTACTAGGCATGTTTCCATGACAGTAAGTGGTTCTTACTGTTTCTTGTACCTAACAAAACAGTAAGTAATTGTGACTTTTAAAAATTAGAGAATGAAGATTATATACGGACAGAAATTGTTTACATAGTTCATTTATTTGTTGCTATTAAAATTAAAGGTGCAATTATGAATACTACAATTATGAATATATAATGGCAAAGAATTAATTTCACTGTTTCTTGTTTTCGTAGAAACTGCTGCATAAGAAATAGTATCAGAAGACTCTTGTTGTGCACCATCAGGAATACTGAAGGATATGTCTCTAACATCATACAATATTTTTTCTGCACATTGTATTTTATTTTGAAGTCAAACTTTAACGTAACTCTCGAATACACTAGAAGATTTCCATCCTCCATGCCGCTTCAATCCTAGGATATCCACCCCTTTGTTGGCCAACAATATTGCTGATGTACGTCGAAATGAATGGCCGGTGTAGCTAGCTGGATTCGATAATTTTAAATATTCTGCAATTTTGGACGGCCACCTTCCAATTGTTCCTTTCCCCACTACTTGGTTTCTACATTTACCATTGTGGAAAGCCAGAAACAGACGTTCGGATTTAGCATTGCTTGGTCGAAGTTGAATATACCTCCGAAAAATGTCCAAATAATGAATTTTTTTATCTTGGTTTACAAGAGTGAAGGTTCGTTCAATATTGGTTTTTGTTTGCGGAATTTTTACAATAATCAACTCATGATCTTCAACATCCTTCATAGTTATATTGTATAACTCTTCTCTTCTGCAAGCTCCTAACACTCCTAATATCATTGCCACCTTAATATGAATATGCACCATTAACATAAATTTTGAAAATAGGTATTTATAATTTACCTACCTTATGAATAAGAAATGTTTGATCTGAAGCTTCAACTAAAAACCGGTTCATGTCTTCCCTAGTGAAAACGCTTGTTTTTTTGGGTCTGTATCCTACGTTTTTCCTTTTCAAAAATGCAATAGTGTCGTAAATTGCGAAATTTTAATCACATCAAGAAGAAAAATTGTTGATCTCAGCATAGAATATTCAGCCCATAAACTGCCAGGTGTCTTTAACTTCTCGCTTCTTTGTACAAAATAAGCCAACATAATTTTTTCATTCATACCGCTTATTTTCTTTGTTTCACACCATTGCTTGAAAGCTCCGTATGTATTTTCGTAACGTTCCCGCGATTTTTCGGGTATTACGGCGGAACACCCGACAGCCCATGCTTGTTCCAAGTCGCTATCAAAATTGTTTTCAATGTCTGAGTCGGAATCGGTCATAATTTCTTTTCTGATTTCAATTACTTCACGGAAAACACAAACTGAAGTGATACGAAGCTAATTGTAAAACAGAATGTTTGAAAAAACGTCATGGAAACTGTTTTGTTTTTATAATAGCCTATTCCAATTAGTTAATTATTGTCAAGTATTTTCGATAAATCCGTGTAGTGAAATGAATTGAAATTTAGTTTTGATCGCGCAAAAGAACGTTATAAGCATGTCAAACGGTAAACATCCCTTGCTCCATACTTAATATACTATTTTGCTCAATTATTTATGTAACAGACACGTGTATTTCTTTAAGTTTTTCACACTGCACTTCACTACAGTTAGGAATTTTAATCTTTCAAAGTGAGTAGCACTATACCAGCTGTCAAAAACACGTTTGAACTTGATTGAGTTGCAAAAAAACAATATCTAAAAAAAACTATGATAAATGGTCTACGAGACAAAAAAGTTTGGGGACCTCTGATATAGACAAATATTTGTCGAAACGAGTTACTTTCTTTTACATTTATCAGAAGTGAATTTGATATAATCCTAGTGCAGTACCTACATGTTTTTCTACTACATATATACAACTACGAAACAGTGTAATAGACATGCACGCTGCGCTCGAAGATCACCTGTCAGACTTTCTTTCAAGGTATAAACATCCATTTAATATTTGTATATTCTCAACTTATAACTCAGCGGGGTTCGCCCTCTTTACTCTGTCAACTCACCACCGCACATTCCGCCTGAACCACCCGCAATGTAGCACAGAGCTTGCGTTTCTCGTCAAAAATAACAATATGTACTTACGTAATATTTTCGCGGACATATTCGACTTAATCGAAATATTATTTACGAATATATGTTGATTCTATACACGAAAGATTAAAAAAAAATACGTAGAATATAGAATATTAATAATTACAATTTATTGAACATAATGAAAAAGTAAAAAATGAGGTGTGGCCACCACACGACTTTCTTATACGTATGAAAGTGTTACTTCCGGTCCGAATTTTGAAATTTCATTTATACAAAAAATATTCCAAATCCAACTCTAAATACTTTTGTACTCTTCATAAATATACATAGAATGCATAATTTATGACATATTTGCAAAAAATTGTTATTCGGTAAGAGTAAAAGTGATACTTCCGGTCCGAATTTTGATTTTTTTTTTTATACAAAAGATATTGGAAATTAAATTCTAAATACTTTTATATTCGTAGCGTACCTGTCTAAAAAGCATGACTTGCAAAATATTTGCAAGAAACTGATTTTCGATAAGAGTAAAAGGCCTATTTCCGGTAGGAATTTCGAAAAACCTTTTTAATAAACTTGTTCACAATTTAAATTTTAAGTACATATGAATTCTTTATAAATTTGTTTGAACTTAGTAATTCACGAAATATTTGCAAAATTCGATTTTTTCACTGAAGTAAACTACTACTTCCGGTCTGCTGATTTTGCTCAAAATCTAATCAGTTCTCAAGAGGGAGATTTTATTCGTAAATAAAAAATTAGGAATTGATATCTGTAGCGGTTTGACCGCTATCGTGGTCACACGGGAGAGAGGGAGAGAGAGAGGGAGAGAGAGAGAGAGAGAGGGAGAGAGAGAGAGAGAGAGAGACATTTTTTAAAAACCACTTTTTTGGTATCAGTGGACTTCAAAACGTGGACATCTGTAAAAATCTCGAGGTCGAAAATTTTCATCATCACAATACTTCAAGTAAAAAGATAAACTCAAAAGATTATCTGGATCAGTAAATAAAACAAAGTTCGTGCAATGCGGCTATACAGTGTATCCAGATTTCGATGCTTACCATCAGAGATGTAAAATTACCGTAATATATGATTTTGGTAAATTACTGCTCTTTCTTACCAAGATTTATTCTCGCGTAATTTACCATTTTTTGAGTAAATTACCATGGTAATTTACCACACTTTTTTTATTGTTTAAATAAAACCCCTACAACAACAAAAAAGTCTTATACATTTTATTAAAAGAAAAAAAATAAAGAGTACAGTATTAACGTATTTTAAAATTAAACAATATTCTGAAAATAGAACAAAACAATGATTTATCATTATTTCCATTATTAATTACATAACTAATCCAGATCACTCTCAGACTCAGTATTGCAATTCGAATCAGAACATTCCAACTCTTCTGTTGGGAGATCTTTCAGTGCCGGATTTTCTTTCAGTTTTTAATTTAAATTCACATATGCCAACTTAGCAGCTCTTTCATTAGTTAATCTATTTCGTTTTTTATTGTGTATAATACTAAACATTGAAAAACTGCTCTCCGTCGCACATGTTGGGGGGCTGTTCAAAATTTCTATTGCGACTTTACTTAAAGCTGTAGTACAACAAAGTGATTTCCACCATAATACAGAATTCAATGCTTGCCATATAAAATCTTTTGAAAACAATTCTTCTTTCGATTTGTAATAAGCAACCTCAGTCATAATTTTTGCTAAATCAGATCCACTAACTAGATGCGTTGATAGTTTGTCAATATATGTCAGTGCTGTGATATATTCCTCGTTATTGAGATTTTTGCCTATAAATTTTGGATCTAGTAAATTGGCAGCCAAATGCATAGGTGTTATACCCATTTCTGTCCGTGATTTTAAATGTGATAAGACAGCATTTAGTTCTGAAACTGGTCATGCAGCAATATCAGTTGATCATTCAGGTCTTGAAAATATTCAACAACATGAGATATGCAAGGTTGAGAGGTTTGTATGCTTTTGTTTAAAGTATTAACTATAGTTTCTGTTATAGCCAATTCTTTTAATTTTTTTTTATTTATTCTTAAGCTTTCTAAACAGAAAATATTAGAGCTCCATCTAGTTTGGCCAGGTAGTTTAAGAGATGTTAGTGTGTTTGATTTTTCTAATGCTCGCTGTTCATCTTGTATATTTTTAAACGTAGCATTCAAAATATGCGATTTTTCAATAGTTTTTACTATGACTTTACAATCAGTAATTAAACATGCAAGTACTTCTAATTTTAAAATATCTTGTGCGAATAAATTCAAAATATGAGCACAACATCCATAACAAGTAAAATAATTGGACGGGTACATATTACTAATTAATTTCCAAGTTGATTTCATATTGCTAGCGTTACAGTCACTATGTTTATAACTTTATTACCTAATACCTACGTCGTCAATAACAGAACTAAGCAAAGAACAAATATATGCAGCATCGTGGCGATTTTCCTTGCAGTCAATTACTTTAAATAAAACTGGTTCTGGACTTATAATTATTATATTTATAATAAATTCGTTTCTAATATTACTCCACCCAAGAACTTGAATTCCAATTGTTTTAGACTTTGCTATTTTTTCATTAACTAACTGATTTATTTGAGAGTGTTTTTTTTATCTAAAAGCGCATTGGATAACTGATATCTAGTGGGCAATCGTAAAGAAGGTTTAATTTTTTTAAACAATTTTTGCCAATGAACATTTTCCGTAAAATTTAAAGGAGTATTACTAGCAAAGCATGCTGTTGCTAATAGATCCCAAATTTCCTCTTCTTCTGATTTATTCATTACATCCACAAAAAAATCCAAATTTTCACTGTAAGCGGATTGTATGGTGCTTGCAGCAGATTGTGGGCGAAAATCGCTTGAAATCGTCTCTCCATCGTCGTCTTCTAAATCTGTTTGCGGAGAACTTTCTCTTTCCGGAATCTCTAAAATGTTAAATATTTTTCCATAAAACCCAATAGAAATCAATCAAAATTACTCACCTTCATTTATTGCTTTAATTTTTTTAACACACTTGATTTTGATTGTATTTCATTCTTTATTTTACGAGGACAACGAATGCACTTATTCTGTAAGTGACTGGACATTCTGGTTACATTTAAAACATAACTTTGCGAACAGAAGTTACACGAATATAATTTCGAATGTTCTGTGATTTTGAAAATGCTGTTAAAATAACTTTTTTTATTTTATATTTACGCCCCATCCCAGCGCACAGTACTACGAGTAGTATATTCACAAACTTTATATAGTTTAACTTATACACCGAAATCTTTTGAAAGACTACTTCACTTGTTATATAAACGGCTGATTTACGGGCTTTTACGTCTGCTAGTGTGCAATGCCATACGTGTATATAGATGATGTTTTACTTTGTTAGTAATTTACGAAAATTTTATGTGGTAATTTACCGTAAATGACGGTAATTAATTCTTTAATATACGGGGTAATTTACCGACTTACATCATAGGGAATATTTTGCAGAATTCAATTCTCGCAAAAAATCTTATTTCAAATTCTTTCGAACTTTTTATAATTTTGAGATATTTTGAAAAAGACATTATTTGCCGATTTCAGTTTTCCTCAATAACTCGATAACACCTAATTCGAACGTTTAAAAGCGATCTAAACTGGTGTTAACAGTAACCCCCGATGTTCGATTGTTTCCAAATTCTTTGCGTTGCCTTTTTTCTTTTAAGAACGGCCTTATTGGATTCTTAATTAGTTAGATAGTCCTTCAAAATTGCTATTCAATAATGTACAACATGCTTAATAAATCTTTATTTATACGAAAGATATGAACCTGCAAAATAAATTTCACTCTAAAACGAAATTAGTTGGCTATGAAATTAAATGTTAAATGTTAGTGTAAAACAAACGATAAGCTATGTCACTATTGACGTGCAAAAGTGCAATTTTTGAGAGATTTAGATTGTGTATTAGTTATTGATAACTAAGTACCGTTAAGCATTGATTAAGATTAATAAGAACTGATAATGGCACATACATTTTCAAAAGATGAAAATGTTGATATGTTGGAAGTGTATTTCAAAGCAAATAAAAACTATGAAAATGCTTGCACTAATTGCTCTCAGCGTTTTCCGGAAAGACCACAATCACACCGGACATAATTTAATAGAATAATCAGAAATTTAGTGAACTATGAAAGCTTGTTACAATTATTTTGCTGTATTTTATCTCTGAATTGAGAATTTTAGTTTTATCGTTTGAATACTTAAATTATTTCGGATTAAATAAATCATCCTTCTCTTAAATTAATGTTATCGATTCCTTCTGCCATCTAGGAGATAGGAGAGAATTCCATAAGATTCCTATTGCCGTGCGATCTGCCTTATCTCAGGTGTGTAATGTATACCTTTGCTGGCGGGTAGATGGCGCACGATGTTTTATTTAATAGTTTGGGTATTTTAAATTAGTTTCTAATTGGTTTTGGGAGTTTCTTTTGGGTCAGAGTTATGTGACATTTTAATGATAATTATTTTCCACTTTTGTATTGTCATTTGAATCTACATTTATGTCGTATGTTAAAATATCAGGTTAGGTCGCTCTGTTATTAGTTCAAATGTTCGTTGTTACGCTTAAGGTCGGTGATTGACAAGTTAGAACCTTTCTCTTTTGTTCTTCGACTGTCTTAGAAGAAGCACTTAAAACATCACAAGAGCAGATGCAATTTTCTTTAGTCACTACTTGAGAAATGTTAGATTGTTGAATTATATCGTATGTAATCGCTAGCACAAGGCGGATGTTATGATATTTCTCAAGCGTTAATGTGAATTTGGCGTTATGGTTATAAACTTGCTGAGGATATTGTTTGTCGTGGCTTAAGAATTGTTTAACTGCTGTAAGTATAATTTTCACGTGCCTGGCCGGTCTTAATTGTGCTGTTTCTATATTCAATTATAGCTGCTAGTGCATGGCAAAAATTTCATTAGAGCACTTTTCGTTGGGTAAAGTTTTGGAACCACGTGCCTGATATATTTTATAGTTCCAAGGGGATAGATTGTGTATCCTGCGGTGAAGACATATTTTAAGGTGCAGATTGATATAATGCTGTAGCCTTCCTACACCGTTTTTCCCGAAGATGTCGTTAACCGAGGGTATTTGGAGCAGATTCCTTTGTAACGAGTGTGAATTGTAGAAGGTATCGTGTATTGTAGCTGTGGATGTGGAATTTTAAAGGTACTGTGGCTGTGTTTGATTATCTGTTAATTGCCAATCAGTTTTGGTAATATCAAGTCAATTCCGAGTACTATCGGACTGTTAATTGTAACTTTCTCGGCTTAACTAATCGTTCAAGTCATCGTAATTTCATTATTTAACTGCATATTGGCCTGAGTGCCTTATAATTTGAATTTATTAAATTAACGTAGTTTTATTAACAACAGTGACTCCAGTTGGGGGTTACTTGGTCAATTTTGGAGACGTTACGTAGCCCTTTTTTTGGATTTAGAATTTTAGACAAATTTTGGATGTGTATTGGCGTTGCAGCCTCACATCTGTATGGTGTAAATCTATTGCTTGTTATTTAATATAACTAGTCACCTTTTAAATTTATTATTGTGGAATTTTGTAAGGAATTATTGAGTTTAATGTTGATCTCATACTCTTATGTAAAGCACAGTTAACTAGCGCTAATATTTTTAGTATTAGATACCTTATAACTTAGAGTCTGCACTCTTCTGTCGAACAGATTGTCGGTTGCCGCTGTTATACAGAGTGTTTCATTTGGAGTGTTGATGTGTTGCAATTTCCGGTCAAACTGTTCGACTTTGGAGAGACTTTTCGGCAAGCTGCCTTATATTTATATGCTTTTGTAAGAATATTGTCAGGTAATTAATTTAACTTTAAGGTTGTCTCATGTGTTTCCTTTTTTAATTTCTTTAATTTTGTAATTATATGTCATTGGTAATTTGAAGAGTGGATCACCTGGGGTGGCCATTTAAGACTTTGATTCATTCCTTCAGAAATTTAAATACTTGCAACTGGGTTGCGCTTATGTAATTCAAATTTCAATGTTTTTTTTGTTTCCTTTTAAATATTTCATTGAACTCAATTTATAACGAGCTACGTACAACGTATGACTTAGAATTTTAGTTAGCAATAGCTGTTTGTTCTGATTATTTGGGTCTTGAAACATTTTGGGTATTTAAATTTTAATAAACCTGTTGTTAAGTTTGAATGACTGTGTGTTGGTCTTATTTTTCTTATCACCTGGGGAATCTTATATTGGATCTTGTCCGGTGTCTGAATATCTGTTGGGCTCAGCATATTTTAACGGATAGGCACCCTGACAACGTAACCTTCGACTTAGTACTGTGTTCGAACTCGCCCTAATTCTGACTGTAGCTGGAGGCGGTGCTGACTCCCATATTTAACATCGACCCTTGAGAAGTAAGAAGGTAAGACCTGAGTGTTTTATAAGTTGGTGATTATTTAATAGACAAGCGTCTTCCAGTATTCAAATAGAAGGTTAGTTACCGTGGTGGTGTCTTACTTCCTACCTTCTTGGAATTTTGTTACCGAGTCTGATTAGGGCCTTTTGCCATTTAATATTTTAAACACAAGAAGGTAGCAAGCTTCGAACAAAAAAGGGCTAACTACGAAGTTAAAAACGCTGATATACGTCAAAATAATATAATATAATCAGTCCAAGTACATCAGTCCGTCGAGTGGCGAAGAGATTACAGTTCAGCAGGTGGTATCTACAAAAATATGAAGATGATGCTGATTTTCTTAGGAAAATACTTTGGACAGATGAAACACCGTTTACCAATTGTGGAGTGTTCAACAGGCATAACTATCATCATTGGTCTACTGAAAATCCACATTTGGTAAGTCAAAGAAGATTTCATGTGTTCGATTTGGTTTTAATCTCTGGTGTGGTTTGATTGGTACGAACTTTTATTGACATCTTTTTTTTTTTTTTCTAAAAACGAAGTATTGAATTTTGAACCACCAGAGAATCGGGAAATTTTAGAACGAGTGCTGAATGTGCTAAGATCATTAAACGAAAACACACTACGTAGAATTTGTAACTCTGTTAAAACAAAGTACCACAAGTGCGTGGAGCAGAATGGTCGCCATATTAATCAGAACTTTTAATTTCGTATTAGAGTGAAATTTATTTTACATGTTCATACCTCTCGTTTAAATAAAAATTTATTAGGCATGTTGTACATTATTAAAAAGCTAACTAATTAAGAATCCAATATTACCGCAATAAGAAAAACAAAGGGGAGCGCTAACAACTTGGAAACAAGTGAAAATCGGGGCTTAGTGTTAACATCAAAAAATATGTCTTAATAATAATAATAATATTGCCTTTATTTCATACTGCCCAATAGGCATGAAATACGTCAGAAATACATCTAATATGATACATAAATTTTACCTTATAATCATGTCCTGCTTAAACTCTATATCAAAAAAATCATTTAAAACATTTATCTACTTAAAAAAGTGTCTGAACAAGCGATCGCATTAGGCGTGATCGAGTTATTGAGGAAAATAGAAATCGGCAAATATTGTGAGAAGTCCCATTTCCCATTTAATCGTTGCTTTATCTCTTCTAATAAATACCAATGATGAGCATCTAAGTGTGGACACACTGTATAAGAATTTCAATGTATGTATACAGGTTGAATCAGAATGACCCCTACTAACTCTTAGGTGTCTTTTAATAATAATAATAATAATAATAATAATAATCTTTATTGTCCAAGAGAAGAAGTTCCAATAACAGAACAAAAATTACAAAATACATTAATATAATAATATAAAGATTATAGAGAATACACAAACTACTTAATACTTAATTAATACTGCTATAATATTGAAAGCAGAAAATAATAATAGTTAGTTTATAAGAAAACCACAATTTAGCAACAAAAAGTTAATCTCGTTTTAGCAGAATAAATTTGAGGAATGACTACTTACAATAATTAAAGAGGAAAATATATAAAATATACACCCAATACAGAGAATTCGACTGTATAGGAAGAAAATAATAAATTAAAAAAAAAGGATCTGAGATGCATCTATTAGCATTGATCATTATGTGAGTCAAAAGGGCTTTTATTAGTGTGAAATAAAACAAACAAATGTTTAAGATTTACACTGTATTTAATAACAACGACAGCTGTTTCGTTACACTGTAGCTTCGTCAGGTTGACATATACAATAATAACTATCTACATATACTTGACTCTTATATATAATGTGTGGATATTAGGAATTCTAAGAACTGATATGTAAAGAACAATGTCTTGTCTAAAAGTATCGGGTCTATACAAAAAGTACGTGGAACTAAATCTATTGCAAACAGATGTTATGTGTGAAATTAGGTAACCTGTATTACTGACTAAATATATTTAACAATGGTGATGAGTTTAGGTCTACTTTATCGTTTAATAAATTGTCTGAATGTTTATATTTATTGATTTCTAATGTCTCTAGTAAATCTAATTTAATACTTTTATTTTCAACATGAAGGATATCAAAATCTTTATTAAAAATGTGATTATTCTCTGTCAAATGATTCGCGTAAGTCGAATCATTTTTTTGGTTTATATAAGCGGAGTAATGATCAGCAATCCGTGTTTTAAATGCTCTTCCTGTTTGACCTATATATCCCTTAGTACATGTACCACAAGTTAACCTATAGACTCCCGATTTATTATTGTGATTAGTTTTTTCTTTATTGTTCTTGATGTATTTTGCAAGGTTATTGTTTGTTTTGTATGCAATATTAATTTCCTGTTTTCTAAGTAATTTTATTAGTTTTCCTTGATTCTCCCCTAAGTAAGTGAAAGACTTAAACTTTTTAATTGTAGTGTCTTTTGTAACTGGATAAATTTCTTGCAACGTTTTGTTGAATAATTTCTTAGAAATTAATTTGTCTATTAAATTTGGGTCGTATCCATTGTTATAGGCAATTTGTTTAATAATGTTATATTCTTTACTATAGTCCGAAGTAGACATTGGCGTGTTAATCAATCTATGGATCATGCTGTGGTAAGCCGCTAATTTATGTTGATATGGATGGTTGGATTTGTTGTGAATGGTTATGTCAGTATGTGATTCTTTGTGGTAAATGGAAAATTGTACTTGGTTATTGACTCTTTTTAACGTAAGATCTAAGAAGTTGATACTGTTATTCACTTCTTTTTCTAATGTAAATGTAATATGGGAATTAATAGAATTAATAAACTCAAAGAAATTATTCAATTGTCTGTTTGTACCTGTGTATCCTATCAAAATGTCGTCAACGTATCTGAACCAAAATAATACGTTCTTGGTTAATGTACTATTTTCAAAAATTATTCTTTCTAAATTGTCCATAAAAATTTCTGCTAATAAAGGTGACAAAGGATTTCCCATAATTAAACCACTATTACACTTATTAATTAATAGGATGTTAGAATTTAACAAAACTAACATTCTAATAAAAGACGAGATCTTACAATTATTATCTGTTTGCTTAGAACAAAATTACTTTTCATTTGAGAATAAATTTTATAAGTGTAATAGTGGTTTAATTATGGGCAATCCTTTGTCACCTTTATTAGCAGAAATTTTTATGGACAATTTAGAAAGAATAATTTTTGAAAATAGTACATTAACCAAGAACGTATTATTTGGTTCAGATACGTTGACGACATTTTGATAGGATACACAGGTACAAACAGACAATTGAATAATTTCTTTGAGTTTATTAATTCTATTAATTCCCATATTACATTTACATTAGAAAAAGAAGTGAATAACAGTATCAACTTCTTAGATCTTACGTTAAAAAGAGTCAATAACCAAGTACAATTTTCCATTTACCACAAAGAATCACATACTGACATAACCATTCACAACAAATCCAACCATCCATATCAACATAAATTAGCGGCTTACCACAGCATGATCCATAGTTTGATTAACACGCCAATGTCTACTTCGGACTATAGTAAAGAATATAACATTATTAAACAAATTGCCTATAACAATGGATACGACCCAAATTTAATAGACAAATTAATTTCTAAGAAATTATTCAACAAAACGTTGCAAGAAATTTATCCAGTTACAAAAGACACTACAATTAAAAAGTTTAAATCTTTCACTTACTTAGGGGAGAATCAAGGAAAACTAATAAAATTACTTAGAAAACAGGAAATTAATATTGCATACAAAACAAACAATAACCTTGCAAAATACATCAAGAACAATAAAGAAAAAACTAATCACAATAATAAATCGGGAGTCTATAGGTTAACTTGTGGTACATGTACTAAGAGATATATAGGTCAAACAGGAAGAGCATTTAAAACACGGATTGCTGATCATTAATCCGCTTATATAAACCAAAAAAATGATTCGACTTACGCAAATCATTTGACAGAGAATAATCACATTTTTAATAAAGATTTTGATATCCTTCATGTTGAAAATAAAAGTATTAAATTAGATTTACTAGAGACATTAGAAATCAATAAATATAAACATTCAGACAATTTATTAAACGATAAAGTAGACCTAAACTCATCACCATTGTTAAATATATTTAGTCAGTAATACAGTTTACCTAATTTCACACATAACATCTGTTTGCAATAGATTTAGTTCCACGTACTTTTTGTATAGACCCGACACTTTTAGACAAGAAATTGTTCTTTACATATCAGTTCTTAGAATTCCTAATATCCACACACTATATATAAGAGTCAAGTGTATGTAGATAGTTATTATTGTATATGTCAACCTGACGAAGCTACAGTCTAGCGAAACAGCTGTCGTTGTTATTAAATACAGTGTAAATTTTAAACATTTGTTTGTTTTATTTCACATTGAAAATGGATTTACATCAAGTAAAGACCAACTCAATCCAAGGCTTTTATTAGAGTATTAATTCTTGCTCTTAAATATACAGAGGTATCAGATGATCGGGTTGTCCTTAAGGGGACATTAATATTTATCTGGGAGGGTAATGTTGGGGAGTCTATTTTGTTGTAAAGTAATTGCACGAAGAACTTGCCAGTACTTTGACCTATTTTACTGCTGAAAGTGTCGATGGTGTTAAGAACTGCATAATTAACTCTTCTTTCCGGATAATAATTATCTTTTTTAAATTCCTTCATGAGCCAATTGCAAGTATAATGGTACGGATACCATATTAAAGAGACATATTCTAACATGGTCCTTAGAAGTGCTGATGCAAAGGGATTATTAAATTGACTACAAGATCTAATGAGAAACACGATAAAGAGAAAAGAACTCAGTTGAACGCAGTATCCGTGCGACAAAAGGTTTTAAAGATCATCAGCAGACAACAGAAAATTATAATTTTTCAATAGGTATAATATTTTACATCGCTGAAGTAAAGAACAAAAAGAATGGGGCCCAAGTGACCCAAAATGTACAATAATATAAAGACAGAATGACATTAGGAAATATTTAATATTTTATCTGCGTTATTTGGAAATATTCTCTATTTCTTTTAATAATGTGTATTTATTATTTATATATTATTTTATTAAATCTTATTTAAGCATATTGTAGAACTAAATACAAGGTGTCCACAAAAAAACGCCCCAGCTCGCAGCACCTTTATTTGAAATCTGATTGAACAATCGACATATCAAATTAAACGACTTAAAAAGTACTATTAGAGAAATATCAAATTTTATTTTCAGCTAATCGGTTCGTCAAGGACCGATATTCAACTTTTTTATGTTAAATGGCAACCTGCTACCTTTTTCACAGAATTTGATAAAAATTCTTTTTCTGAATTCAATGATGTAGCGCAATACAGTTTTTTGTTTTATTTCAATTTGTTAAAAAATAAAAAACATTGTGTTTAAATGTACTATCACTTTCCAATAATCATCTCACCCTTAAAGAGACCGGTACTGTAACTATGACAACCATAGTATAAAGTTGTGTCAACCATAATATGTCTAAAATTAAAAGGCTTTGATGGCACCTTACATTAAATAAGAACGTTCTCACATTCAAGGTATTTTCAATAAAACAACCGTTTAATAATACAATGATTTTTTTTTACTTTTCAATGAAATGAACTTATTTTTAAAAAAATTAATGGAAATGCTCAAACTGGGTGCCGTCCCTTTCAAGGCACTGTCGACACCTGGGTATCACATCTAACGTAGCATTCGTTAAAACTTCTCGAGACATGCGTCAATTATTCGATTTCGCAAAACTTTGACTGTATCAGGAGGTGTGGTATAAACAATATCTTGCAAATAGCCCATGAAGAAAATATCCATCGGGGTCAGATCACAAGAACGAGCTGGCCACAAAATAGGTCCATATGTTCCCATCCAACGATCTCCAAATTCTCTATTCATAAACTCTCTATTGATTATGACGTTGTGTGGAGTTGCCCCTCTTGTTGAAAATCTAAATTATTTCTTTCATTTAAAGTTAAATTGTCAAAAACTTCTAGTAAGTCTTCACATAAAAATTGGTAATACTTTTGCTGGGTAAGATTTCCATCGATGAAGAACCTATTATTCGTTCATCTAATATACCACATCAAACATTAAGTAAAAATCTTCTTTGTGGGGCTTGTTCTACGGAAACATGTGGATTTTCTACATTCCAGTAGCGATGCTTATAGCGATTAAATTTTTTTTATTTGTAAATTGACATTCATCGGATCATAGTATTTTTTTATATTTTTTATACAACGTGCTGGATCACCTTCTTCTAATGTGTGGAACTTGAGCGGCACAAATGCTTTGTACTTATGTTTTTTCAAAACTGAACACACATTTACTCTGCAAACTTGTCGATTTGAAGCAATTTCTTATACAGATGTCCAATGATTCTCTTCAACACACAGTAAAACGTTTATCTCGAAATTTCCGTATTTGTGTTCTAGGTTTTTTAAAGCATCCATACCGTCTCAAATTGATTTCCAATCGAACAAGTACTGACGGCGATTCGGTACTCGCCTGTCCGGGAAGCGTTCTCCATAGATTCTACAACTTTGCGCACTGTTTTTGTGACACCCAAAGTAAATTTCAAGCATATCCAGGAACTCGTTATTCATTATGAAATGATGACAACTGAAACAACTGAAATTGGTTTAACGACACCGACATAAAATTCACATGGTGACAATAATGTCTAAGCACTCTATTAGTAATTTTTGCAATGTTTTTTTATTTTTTAACAACTTGAAATAAAACAAGAAACGGTATTGTACTACACCATTGAATTCAGAAAAAAAATCTTTATCAAATTGTGTGTAAAAAGTAGCAGGCGGCCATTTAACATAAAAAAAGTTGATTATCGTTCCTTGACGAACCGAATAGCTAAAAAAAAATTTGATATTCCTCTGATAGTACTTTTTAAGTTGTTTAATTTGACATGTAGATCGTTACAAACAGGCTTCAAATAAAGATGCTACGAGCTGGGGCGTTATTTTGTAGAGATCCGGTATATATTTACAAGTAAATACATTCTGAAAAAGCAAAAAATTATATATTTAGACAGAACCTCTAACATAAATTTGTCAGAAATTAGTGTCAAACATGTTCACTAAAACAATATACGGTAAATTTATATATTGTCCTATATAACATTTTTTTTGGGAGTGAAAACTGTATGTCCTTAAATTTAACTAATCACATAGATGCATTTCTTTCGTCTGAAATTGTTCCGTTTGATGTCAGTTGGAATAGTTGTATGTTACTTAGTACTTAGTACAAAAAAATAATATATTTAGACAGAACCTCTAACATAAATTTGTCAGAAATTAGTGTCAAATATGTGCACTAAAACAATATACGGTAAATTTATATACTGTCCTACATAACATTTTTTTTGGGAGTGAAAACTGTATGTCCTTAAATTTAACTAATCACATAGATGCATTTCTTTCGTCTGAAATTGTTCCGTTTGATGTCAGTTGGAATAGTTGTATGTTACTTAGTACTTTAATCGTAGCAGTAGCTGAATGATTCTACTATAAAAACCTCATATAATTCTTTTCCATTTGTAGCTGTGAAACCAGAGAGTAATATGTCAGAACTACTTCAAAACCTAACGAAGAACGCCTATTCGCATGGGACGACATATTCCGTAGGTGAAGGTTTCGAAGGAATATACCCTGCTACCTATCAGCCCACTGGTTGCTTTTATAGTAATACGTTATACAACAGGTATGTCATAGCCATTTTAAGAAATTATTTATATCTTCTTCACATTATAACAGGTGTCCCGGTAGGAATAAGATTCGTTGTACATTTCTTTCAAATTACGAAACTTAAACCTAGCACCTACTTCCATTCTCATCTGGACGTATAATAAATTAGCTATGAAACAATACAAAAACTAAAGGTAAACTAGTTTCAGTAACTTTCTAAAAATGCAAACAATACAAATATATTTTTGAATGGCTTATTCTGATATATTCTTCCAAAGTTTTCTTAACGCAATAAGCTTTGTGGATATATTCGACGCACATAAAATCTCCATAGATTGCCTATCCTTTTCCTTTTATTGCGACGTAGTACATATTAGAAGTAGTGGTGTTGCAAATGTAACTACCCGTTACTAAAGTATTCGTTACTCGATAAGATCCGAAGTAACGAATACTGGTTTCAAATAATCGTTACTTTTTCAGTTAATTCATAATATATAACTCTTAGAATGCATATTCTTGTCTGAAATATTTTATTAAGAAATATAATTTAGAGTAAAAACTTTCCACAAAATATTTGAATTTAACCAATTGTTAGTATTACTTGTAATTGCCTACGTCGATTTCATTATAAAAATTTTGTATGAACTTATTGTATTGAAGCAATATAAAATAAATTGTGTGCCTTGTACTGCATTCTACATTTATTTGTGTGATTTAATGTCGGAGTCGGGGATTTTTATGGTTTTATGATAGAATATCTCGTCTATCGTAAATAAAATGCGGACTCCTTAAAATATACTTTAGGCTTGGCATTTTACTTGTGATTTTGAGTTTGAATGTTTGGGTGAGTCTTTAAACGAATTTTATATATTTAAATTAATATTAGTATATAAGTGAACATTTTGTTTGTACCATATATAACTAACTAAAGGCTTTCAGTATTGTTGATTAGATGCTCTAAAGTAGGTATTATTTTAAATATAATGCACAGCTATCATCAAATATACTTATTCTTCCACGCTTGTGTTTTGTATTCAAGGTTTGATAACATACAGACATGTCAGAAACTTCGCAATCTTTTCGACAACAAAGAAGCACTATTTGGAAACAATTTAGACGCATCTCCGAATACAAGGCGAAATGTAACTTGTGCAATTCGAAATATTCATACAAAGGAGGAACAACTTCCAATTTGAGAAAGCACCTACAGTCAAGGCATCCAACTGTGATATTTTAAGAAATATCATCAGACACCTTTAAGGTTACGCAGACCCGCAGGCCGTCCCTTTATCTTCACACGCAATTGCATCCACATCAACAGCGTCTTCATTTCCTGAAGATTTGATATTTCTCTCTACTGCAACTTCTACTGCTGGGATATCTGAAGTCCAAAAAACGAGAAAAAGGAAGCAAATGTCATTAGTAAGTTATGTTTCTCGGCCAATATCCTTGCCTAGACAACAGAAAATTAATAAATTGGTATTAAATATAATTGCCAAAGATTTGCAACCATTTTCTGTTGTAGAAGATATCGGTTTCAAGGAACTGCTTCTCGAACTTGAACCATGTTATAAAATCGCTAGTCGTTTTACATTAACAAATTCACTGTTACCATCAACATACGAGACGGTCGTCAAAAAACTTAAAAATATTTTAGAAACTGCAGACTTTGTAGCCACAACTACAGACGCTTGGACGTCTGTAGCAAATGAAAGTTATATAGGTGTTACAACTCATTTCATTACCAGCAAATGGAATTTCCATTCATTTGTGTTAGAATGCTTTTGTTGCGAGACCAATCATACGTCGCTAAATTTTCTAATGAGTTGCAGCGTATTATAGCAGAATGGAACTTAACTCATAAAATATATGCTTGTACGACCGATAGTGCAGCCAATATGATTAGTGCCATAAAAATTTCTGGATGGGCTCATATTCCTTGTTTTGCTCACACGCTTAATTTAATTATTAAAACCGGCAGAAATTGATTCTATCCGTAATAAAGTAAGAGCCATAGTGGAATACTTTAATAGAAGCACACAAGCAAAAACTAAATTTTTTTCAATCCAGAAACAAATGGAACCAAACTCATTGCCATTAAAACTGAAACAAGAAGTCGTTACACGGTGGAATTCGACATTCTACATGTTTGAACGAATAGTTAAATTACAAGAGCCTCTTACTGCTACAGTCGGTCTATCACACAATCCAGTTGTGTTGCTCTCTGAGGTTGAATGGATTACCTTAAAAGAAATATGTAAAATATTACAACCATTTGAGCAAATTACGGTAGAGATGAGTGCTGAAAAATCAGTCACCTTATCAAAAGTTATTATTATTGCTAATGGTCTTCGTTCTGTACTAGATCAGATTAGGACTAATATTTCACAGAACGCAGCTTATACCTTAATAGATACTTTGATGGAATCCATGTCAACAAGATTTGGAAATATTGAATTTAATGATATTTTTGCAAAAGCCTCCTTTTTAGATGCAAGGTTCAAAACTAAAGCTTTTAATTCTAACGAGGCACTTAAGCGTGTTAAAGAGGAAATTCAACAGGAAGTCATTACTTTAATTAACAAAGAAAAGAGGCCGAAACATCCAATTCTGCTGTCATAGATACCGAAATTGGTACTTTTGAAAGTGCTGATTTAGAAACTATTGACGAATCAGAAACATGTCTAATTTGGAAAGAGTTTGACAAGTCAATGAAATCTACAGAATTAGTTAATAGTCCAACAGCTACAGCAATTACAGAAATAAAAACTTATATAGCAGACGTATTTTTGAGCCGGAAAGATAATCCACTAGAATGGTGGAAACAAAGAGAATTGCTATATCCAAGATTATCCAAATTAGCAAAAAAATATCTATCTGTAGTAGCCACCTCGGTCCCGTGTGAAAGATTATTTTCCAAAGCAGGCAATTTAATTTCTGAAAAACGTAGTCGTTTAAAAGGAAAAATGTGCAACGTATAATGTTCTTACATTGTAATCAAGAATTATTTTAAATATATGACTATTTGTTTATTTTTTTGTAACCTTATTTCAAATAACTCTGTATGCAGTTAAAATAAATCAATATTATACAACCTATACAGTACATATGTTGATTTCTTCTTATTAATCTAATTTAATTTATGTAATAAAATCTGGCCTTCTAATGTAACTACTCGTCCTATCGTAAATGAAATGGCTCCTTAAAAATATTTTAGGCTTTGGCATTTAGTATTCCTTATAGTATATAGTATAGTAGGCAGATAGTATTCCTTATGGCCCGTAGTGTACATCAAGCAGAAGCAGAAAATCGTAATTAGAATCATTTTGACAATATCTCAGATAATGAAGACAAACATGCTACATATGACACTATAAAGCATTTGATCATGATTATACAAACTCTACCATTATAAAAATGGCAAATGTCTCAATGATAACATGTTTCTACAAGTACTGGATTAAGTTACGCAACTTTTCGAAATCTATCGCACTAATAACTAATGTAGCGTTGCCCCACTTTGGTAGTAATTCAACTATTAGTCGTTGTCAGCAGACATGCTGTGATCCAATGGTAACGGTCGCTACGTCGGCAACAGTTGAGTAAACTTCAAAATTTAGTTGGCGGATAATTTCACTACTTGCTACTAAACCTGTCAAGTGTAAATATCAGCTGATGAACCTGGTACCCGTATGTTTACAATTTTTATGAAAAATGACTGGACTAGAGCAATTTAATATAACTGCTATATCTAGTAAATAATGAAGATAATAGTTATCATCGTCAATTTAGCAATCGAATTGGCTCAACTATTATATATTTCTAATTAGTCGCCTTTGCCTGCCATGTTATTCAACATGTTACGGATACGTAGCGATAATAGAATGTGCTACAAAAGATTGCCGCCCGCTCCGTCGATGTAATCATGTAGGAATTTGATGTAACGTAAGCATCCATCAAACGTTTTCTCTACACTTCCATAACAGTCGTGTTTGCTGATAACGACCATTGTCTGTAGAAAAAGTATTTATGCGGTTTTATTTCCAATGCCATAAAACCATCGATTTAATTATCCAGAATTTTTTATCTTCCAGTGTGTTTTCCCATAAGAATACATGTTAAACGAAAAAAATAATCATAAAGTGTAAAATCAATTTTTCTCAATTTTTACAGTGGGTTTCACTATTATTGATGCTCGCTTTCCATTTCTGCGATTTTCAAATGTTAGGTACTGAAGTTCATCGTTAAATATTAGGGAATACGGAATGCTCCCAACCAATGGCGGAACTTTTGTTTAGTTTAGATTAGTTTATTTGTCGTAAAATTTCACAGAAATGTCGACACTGTTTTCCGCTGTAGAGTAACCGAAATCACGTGTTTCTGACTCATTGGTCATCATCAGTACGGTGTATCCAAGCAATAAGCTGGGATAATCTTGGAGATGTAAGCATTCACGGAAGACCATCAGGTGAAAGACAACCATTTGTAGCTTCAGTTAGAAGACCCTCGGTTTTAAGGACATCAACCAAAATAGCCATAAGGAAGACACTGTCAACCTCTTGACACGAGGAAGACATTGTCAATCTGTTGCCACTAACTGCGCCAGATCATGTATGTAGAGTAGGAAGAACAGTGAACCCAGTATAGACCCCTCTGGAACACATTACGTTCTTCCATACTGATCTTTGCTCCCTTCACCCCCCATTTAACTTTTGTAAATACATGGAAAGACATCATGTCGAATATCATTTCTGATATCAGTTTAACATTGTAAATGGATAAAGAAATACAATTAATTAATATTCACAATATAAAAAATCAAAAGCTCCTGTACATAAATCTTCTACAAGATCCACTTTATGTCATTCATGTCTCTTTACTTAATAAAACATTTTTTTTTATTTAATCGACTATTTCATATTTTTATTCCTAATACAAGCTCATTTTACATCTTCACAAGTTCAATTTTTACTACAATTTTAAAGATTGTTTTATATCTGTCAATTTACTGAACTTAAAATGAAACTAGAAATTTAACTAAAAATTGAAGGTCATCAAAATTACGAAAAGTATAGCATTTTACACGCGTTAATTATAAGATCTTTAATTGAACAATTAGAAATTGACAGATGCAAACACACGGGGTGTTAATTTTAACCAAGTTCTAAAAATTGAACTTAATAAAATAAAATAATTAACAGATTAAAAACGAGCTCAGGTTTAGTAAACTGACTGATGTAAAATCACCTTAAAACAAGGCAATTAGTTCACAGATTACAGAATAGAAATTATAGCATACAAAATTTGAACACGTCTATTATATACCAGTCTTTACTGTTGTTTAGGATTGTATGCAGTGATGTAAAATTACTGTAATTTATATTTTTGGTAAATTACCGGGGTAAATTACCGCTCTTTAAATTACCATGGTGATTTACTCAAGAAATGGTAAATTGCACAAGAATAAATCTCGGTAAAAAAGGAGCGGTAATTTACCGAAAAATATAAATTGCGGTAATTTTACATCATCGGTCCAGACGTATCAGCCCGAAAATACGACAGACAAAAGAAATATTGTATAACATCGAGATTTATTCTTGCGTAATTAACCATTTCTGAGTAAATTGCCATGGTAATTTACTCAAAAAATGGTAAATTACGCAAGAATAAATCTTGGCAAAAAGAGACGTAATTTTCCACGGTAATTTACCAAAAATATAAATTACGGTAATTTTACATCACTGAATTTGTATGTAGTAAATTTGTTTTGATGGATAAATGATATGAATGCTGCCATATTTCATTGTGTTGTTATTACTCATATGTAGCTAGATAAAAGATAAATAATAACATAAATAGATTTATTTTCTGTTTCAGATCGACATCACCCAATCGACATTCAGTCGATACTGTACAGCATAGTAATATCTCGTCTATAGCTCCTGGTCATCCAAATCACATAATGCCTATTAAAATAGAACCCACAGATCGAGATTATGAAGGTAATAGCAACTATTTATTATGAAATTTATTAGATACTATCTGCCCGTAGCCCGGCATTGCTCGGCCACATATTATAGAAAAATTAAAACTTGATTTGTGTTTACTACCATTGACCAATATAAAATTTTTGTTTATTATCTAGTTAAACAACGAATTAATGATATTTTATTATAATCAACCTTTCACTCCAATGCCTTTGTATACACAATATTCTGATCTGTATAGCGATCCGACAGTGTGTGTGTAGGACGTGTGTCTTTCGTTTCCTATAGAAATTCATGTAATTTCACATATTGTTACTTTTTTAATATTTTCCTAGAAAATTTGGAAAAAAAATATGATAAGAACTTTCCAGACAACATAAGGAACAATCACACAAAATTTTATCAAAATCAGTTTGGTAATTTGCCGAGTCTATAAATAACAAATAAAATGTTTTTGATTTTTATATATTAGATTATGGAATAAAAGCTGGTTCTATTATCGTTTGTGATATACATTTGAAACTCTAGGAATAATGAACCATTATATTTAACTTGGGGAACAATATAAAATAAATTAAACGTTTACACATAAGTTGGTTTTATTAATTTAATATGCAATTTCGTCAGATATTAAAATGTAAATTTTTTGTTCACTTTGCACTTGTTTTATTTAAGTTCCTACATGTTCTTCATTCATTGTATACATATTTCTCTTGTAAAATATGTGGCCGCCTCTCTTCAGAGGATAAACACAATTTCCTTTTCCGATACCTCGCGAACGTGATCTAATTTTTAATACGTATCCTTATAGAAAATCAAAATTGATTCTTTTCCGATTAAAATCTGCATAGCGAAGGAAGTTCACCCTGTGCCGCATAAACATATTACACGGCATCCCATGCAAATAATCTTTCAATATTCGCAATAGGAAACCCTCTCTGGCGTCAAAGTTGTCGGGAAAATCTCCACTATCGAATGGAAAGAAATCAAATTATAAAAACCGCATCGTTGAATCGAGTATGATTCAGAATTAACTTCGCCGTATACAAAAGGAAATGTTAATTAAGGAAAGAGGCTGACTTTGTAGAAGTTTAGCATTCCTTTCTTTTCACAAATTAGAAATTATACTTTGATACAGTTGTGTCATGGATAAATAAACACAATACAGAACTTTTTAATTCACAATTTCAGGAACATGTGTACCTGCTTAACTTTATTCACAAAATCAATGTTCAACTGCGAGTAATAAATTTTGGTCGTCAATGTCATTTTTTGACAAAATGAAAGTTGCTGTACTGTGAAATGGTCATAATTGTAATAACCTATATTTTAATTAAAGTGAATCTCTCACATATTGCCGTGGTCTCTTACATATTAAAAATAATAAGAATAGCATTTAGAACTAATTTAAGTATAAAAAAATAAAAGAAACAGTAAAGAATCAGATTTTATTGTATTTGAAGATTTCAACATTAAGTTTGTTTATGTTTGCAATACATATAACATAAGGGTATAATGAGTTGCATACATTTAGGTATAGAAAATTCAAACATAAAATGAATTTATTGTTCCAATAAAAAAAAAAGTTAGATAAGTGTTTACAAATTAAGTATTAGATAGGTACAAAATAAAAGACGAGATCAATCTAAGCTATATATTTCTTTTATAGAAAAGATAAACAGGATGTATGGTTTGTATGCAATGAAAAACAACCTAACTTTTCAAAATGCGTGAAAATTGCACTAAACATTTTGAATAATGGACCGTTGTTTAAAAATAAAAGGGTAATGAAAGCAAACAACCGAGAAAGGGTTATGCTAAAGGACGGAACAGTGAAGAGAATTACTCATTTAAACGCAGTAAAACTATACGAACAAGATCAAATACGTTATTCAAGAGAAGAAAATATAGTTGAATAAATTATATGAATTAGAAAACGTGCACAATGTAATAAAATTTTATAAGAGGGATTTATATAAATCATACTTAAAGAATAAAATTTACCTTCACTTATGACTATAGATAAAAAAAAGGATATAAGTATATCTTGACACGGAACGATCAGCAATAATGTTCTTATATAAAAGACAGCTGAACAAACAAAATAAACATTCATGAATTTGTGTGTGTAGCACTATGTTTCATAGACTGTAGAAAGACTCGTATGGTTTGAAGACCTACAAAAAGAAAATATGGTATAAACTTTGCTTGTAGTTTCTTACAGATAAATATATCACCATTGGAAAAGTCTTGGGTCGAAACCAGCAACGAAATAGCAGGCCAGACGGATCGTGATAGTACGAATAATGTTGGAAGAGGAATACCTGTAATTTATAATATATTTCCAATTTTACCGAATACTGAAATAAATAAAAGAAAAATAAGGATTGTGTTAGTTAATGGAAACAGAAAATATGTGACGAATGATGAAAAAGGCAACAAGTTCATAAACAAATACAAGGAAGAATTGTATTAATAAAAAAAGATACCTACTTTTGAAGATACCGAATAGTTTAGGGAATAAGACTTTTAAATAAGCAAACAATTTGCAGTGTGTTGACGTTTACGTGAATGAACTGTCAAAGACAATAAGTGCGTGTGTGTTGGTCTCACGACGGCAACTTGGGGGCAGAGATTTTACGGACGACGCAGGGTGACAACCTAAATTTTAGTTCGGTGGTGGCGTAACAGGCGTTACATATTTTTTTTTCCCGGGTATAAATTCAAAAACAGGAATGAACAAGAGGAGTTACTGACTGCGACTTCGGAGATTAGAATTTCGACTTCAAAAGATAAAACCAATAAAGAATTAATCGTAGGGTCAGATACACCACGATTGGATGTACATTCGTTCATTTTTGTATTAGCATATTAATTTTATTTTATTTCAATTTCATTCATTATAATAAATTTTCTTTTGTTAATATTTTTTTGTATTTCAAAATGGAGATGCCTATGGCACAATTTGAAGAGATGTTTAATGATAAAAAGTAAGTTTTCAATTATAAAGAATTATCAATGCTGCTATGCGTATATGGGAATACAACGTGCAAATGTTTATTCAGTATAACGTTGGGCAGCAGGGATAATAGATATTGTCCTGTAAAAATATTAATTCCTTGTTTTTTTTATATACAAAACAAATAGGATTATTAATGGTGTTGGGTGTTAAGAGGATATAACGTGCGAATGTATATTTTCTAACACTTTATTAAGCATCATTAATTCTCGCAATTCATTTTTGATTTCAAATTTAAAACAAAATATACATTTAAAAAAGGGCGGATTTTGAGACGCTGGCTGCAATACGTGCAAATGGTTGTTGCCAGTGATCAAATTGAGCTTTTCCTCCGAAGATTGACCATTGCGAAGTTCTAGGATTATCAGGGCATTACGTGAAAATATAATGTTTCTGATAAAATAGAATTAGCACAATATTAACAAACTATCGACATTTAATTGAATTTTCTTTGTATTAAAACAGGATAATATTATATTTTTTTTTTATTAGCATTATCAATATATTTATTCTATAAAAACATTACAACCAAGGATACGGTATAAATGTTTTGTTTCAATTATGTGCTCTTTATAATTTTTGTGGTGAATATAGTATAGCGATGCTATCTATTCTTAATGTTTTGAATAAAAGATACAAGTAAGTTTTTATATATACTCAGATTTTTCTTTAATACAAATTAGAACCTTATCCCTAAACAAAAATAAGCAAGAGATTTACCAGGAGAAAGGAAAGTTAAATACACTGCTAGAACTCACGTATACTTACAAAGTACGTGCTGTTAAGATAATAAGTGAATACCCCAGTGCATAATACCATACCTCAAAACGATATGAAAACAACCAAAGTATAACTGACGCATGATTGAGCGGCCACACTGATTTGATGATATCGCTAGAGCTTAGCATGTTCTCGACAACTTTTCGCAGACATAAGCGACGTGTTTTTGCCATTGTAAGCTGCTATGAACAATTAGTCCTAATATTTTTGTTGCGTCGTTATACTCTATACAGATACCGTCATTTAGATGTAGTTGATCATGAGACGTTACTTTGGATCTTGATGTCTTAAAAAGAACGCAAATAGTTTTGTCGTTAAGACTAATAATAGCTCCTGACGAAGTTATAAATGAATGACGAAATATTGAGCTATTGAACAAATTGTTTAATTAAAGAATTGACCGAACACCCAACTAATTTACATTACTTTAATAATATGCACTTAACTTTTTGAACATATTTTTCATTGAATCGCTGGTTTTTCGGTCTATAGTCCCGGAACCATCCACGCGAATATGTCTGAAACACCTTCTTGTCGCTAAAAACGACATTTTCTCAGAAGCTGTGGTCCCGTGAAATGTACTCTAATGCAAATCCCACTCTAGCTTCCTTATGGCTTGGCGTCAGTCGGTTTTTTTCTGGCTGCTGAATAGCTTTTTAATTGAGCCGCTCTCATACGACGCCGCGCTGTGTAAACCGAAGCTGGAAAAATTGTAACGCCCACTACTATGGCACAGTAACTGTAGAAGGCAAAGACTGAACTGTTAATGCCTGTTTATTTCACGGATATCATTTTTCTTCTTTTTCGAGTATAAATATTTACTGACTTACACATGATGGAGCTTCGTCATTAAGTGGAGTTTCATTGTCACATATGAGAAAAAATTACTGGTATTTTGAACACATGAGTACGCGTTTTGTGAACTATTTTTTCCTTGCGATTTATATCATAAACTAGCTGGCCCGGCGAGATTAGTATTGTACCAAAAAAATAACGCCATCTATCGGACGGCAGCATATACCAAAACGACTATGTTGACCACGTGAACATATTGAGTACATATAAATCATGCCGGTTTATAAATATAAAATTTATTAATAACTCGTCCATAGCGCTACTTATTAGGTCCAGATTTTGTGATTTTATTTTTGGCACTAAACCAATATATATTATGAATATGAGTTATTTTGCTCCATAAATATAGAATTTGTTAATAACATGACTACAGCGTCACCTATCGGATGCTATCATAGCTATGAACCATCGTCTCGAAAAAACAAATATATTTTGTGAATATGACCTCAATTAGTCAAATCGGTCAAAAGTTAGTCACGATAACTAACAGACGCACCAATTTAGGCTGGAATACGTTTTTCCAGATTTTCTTTTCAATTTAAAACATTCAATTGAGTTATTTCCATCCCGCGAACATAACAAACATAACAAAAAAAGAATCAACCAAATATGTCGTTCCCATCGTCAGTTATGATGGAGAGGTCATATAAAAATGATGGTGATTAAATTTGGGAACCCCTAGTACAGAAATTAGGCTACTAATTTCTGTACAAAAATTGATTTTTATCATCCTGTTAAAACCTAGTGAAAGTTCAGCCTATTAGTTAAGTAGATGTTTAATCAGCAAGTTAACCCAATACTTGTTTTATTTAAAACTTCTTAAAAAATGACTAATAAAATAAGATCAACAGTGTATTCCCTGTATACTATTTAGTCAACTATAAACACAAACAACGAACGCCAACAAATTTTAACGTAATCCTCGCTGCAGGGTTAATATTAAATGGGTGTTTGAATGTACCTTTCAGCGGTAGCCTCCGGGCTTTCGCCCGATATATGATGGAGGGTGAAGATATTAATTGAAACTAATCAATATTAATAAAGTTATAGCATGTACTGTTCGGTTACATGGCAAACAATAATGGGGTTCGTGTTTAACTACAATATGTAACAAAGCAGACGTACAAGTAACGGATACAAATGTATCTATGAGTATGTAGGTGAATAATATGAATTCTGATGTTGCGTTGTACTCTTCTAAAGTTGCAAATACAAAATTTAAATCACGAAATTTTGTTATATTCTGTGAAAGCTCCCATATTTTACACAATGAGATTTTACGCATACTGTTTTGTTTCGGCCGTCAACTTATGTTAAGAGCGAAATGCCGACGTTTCGGCATACACTAGATGACTATGCAGCCGTTATAATAATACTAGTTTTCTGTGGTGCCAGTAAAGAGCTCTGGGATGCAAAAATTATATAACAATGACTTCCGTTGAAATTTTTGGGAATTGAAGGTGTCGCCCTTATAGTCGAAATTTCGAAGTTGTCAAAAATTGGAATGTGCAAAAGGGTACAATATGCAAATGTTCAGTTTCTCACACAGTAAAACACTGGAAAAAATTAACGAAATTTTCATGTAAAAAAGTAAAAAATTTGTACCGCTTCTATTTTTAACTATTCTTCTAAATATACAGAATACATTTACGGCTCACTGGGATAAATTTCTTTAAACTGGAATATCTCGAAATAATTGACAGAAAAAATGAGGTGTGGGCACCACACGACTTTTTTATACGTATGTGCGTTCCCAAATATATATAAAAAAGTTGTTCGAAATCAAGTTTTAAATTATGCGTCTTCTTAATAAAATAAACCTCTGAGTAAAAGTGTTACTTCCGGTCCAAACTTTGAAATTTTGTGTATATAAAAATTATTCCATTTTGTTCCCGCAATCACTATACAATTACCGAAATAGCAAGTCACATATTTTATATTTAGGAAGTTTTCTTCTCTAAAAGCCTCAACATTTTCGATGAAAACCCCAAATTTGTACCTATCCTTTTCAGAAAAGGAGATATTAACTCAAAAGAAATTACATATACGAATTCTTCCAACTTACGAGCAATTTAATTTTATTTATTGAGAAATTTTAACAGAGTTTAATAATAAATGAACAAAAAGAAAAAATATATTAATGTTGACAAAATTTTAAATTTTAATAAAGAAGAAAAAATAAATGAAAAAGTACACTAGTTATAAAATTTAATTTGTTTTTAATTTAAAACTACCAAGACTTGCATGTGATCTTGCCATATATTGTAGACCGTAATTCTGCAAATAACCAACTCTCTAGCTATGATTCTTGACCCCACATGTGGAAGAAATACAATATATGCCAATACATTTATAATATTTCTTCGGTTCGGCTCCTAGGTTGCCTCCTATACACTGGAAGATTAATACTACCGACGGTCCTGAACTAACTGAATGGCATAAACCGTGGAAAGCAACTGTTGAATTTCACATGCATTTGAAATAAACGCTAATTGTGCATGTCGCTCCAAGTGTACACACGTGTTGTAGTGGACGGTCCGAGAAAATAGTAAAAAGCACAGTGTAAAAAGATCCAAATAAATCAAATTTAGTATGAACAGGCGGCAAATTTTCTAAAGTGATTGAATATGCTACTGTTCTGACTCTAATACTGTGACAAAGTGTGCTAAAATAAAATAACCCGGAACAACAACAAGTGAACAGAAGAAATATTAAAGTAAGTCTTTTTGTTCATCTTTTAGAATGCTTTTTTCTCTCATGCTTATCTCCGTAAACAACTTTAATAGTATATTAAAGGACAAGTTTCATTTTGACGTTTCAAAGTACGAATCCAGAGTTTAAGAAACGAGTGGCGTAGCCACGAGTTTCTTAACTGAATGAGTGCTTTAATGTCAAATGAAACGTGTCTTTTATGCTATTTTTTGCAATTAGTTTTAAAATTTCTCTTTTTGTAAAAGCAAAACGAGAAAAATTTGATAATCAAGGGAAATTTTGTGGCGGTTGTCACCTTGGTTTGGCACAAGATTTAAATTGGCAAGTTAATTTAAAATTGACACATTTTTGATAATTTTCAACGGAATGTTTCTACTGCACACGGTATCACTATCACTTCGAAAGATAATTCAAACGTTAATATAAATGTTTATAATAGTTGTACTATTTCAAAGATTAATTAAAAATATCAAATCTTACAATGAATTTCAATATAAAAACCTCAAACTTGCTTACAAAATGTCATATTGACATCTCCATTTCTGTTGCAATGTGACCAACTTAAAATAAATCTGTTTAAATGTTCCATTTCTATTACGCAACTAGTGCTGTAATAGACCCTATTACAGCACTAGTGAAATAAATGGTATGATTACGGTACTAATTGCAAAAAAATTTCTTTCGATAGTCATCTATAATATACAGTGTTCTACAAAATAAAGTAACCAAAGTAATTCCTCTTAAATCTCTATTGTTAAAACCCATCCGAGGTCCAACCGTTATCTGTGATTAGTCAGATACCGCGAAGGACACCGCTGGTGCGAAAAGTATCTCTCCTTCCTATCCTGAATCAACAACTGCAAAAAAATAACAAGCAATGACAAGAACAAGAAAGAAAAATGGAAAAACCAAACAATACGACTCAAATGAAAGTGATAGTGAAGAGGAAATATCAAATAATAAAATATTTAAAATATTAGTAGAAATGAAAAAAACCATAGAATTCATGAACACCAAATTTGAAGAAATACAGCAAGAATATAAAGAAATAAGGAAGATGTTAAAAGAAAGTAACAAAGATAATCAAAAACTAAAAGACAAAGTTAATAACCTGGAAAGAATGTTGGATGATTTGGAAAGAGAAAAGATAAAGAATAACCTAATAATAAATGGAATAGAAAAACAGAATGAACGAGAAAATGTGAGAGAAATAGTGGAAAAAATAATTGGGAAACTGGAAGAAGCTAAAATAGAATCCATAGCGAAATGTTACCGGAAAAAGGAAGATAATCAAATAAGTCCAATAATTATAGAATTTAAAACACATGAAGCGAAAGTCGCCATCCTTAAGGCAAGAAAACATCACGGCATGATCTCATCAAAAGACTGTCAACTAAAAGGGAAAAATAACATATACATAAATGAAGAACTAACAACAAGAAATAATAACCTGTTTTACCATGCTAGAAAATTGAAAAAGGAACATAAACTGAAATATGTTTGGACAAGAGAAGGTAATATATACGTGAGGAAAACAGAGAACAGTGAAAAAATAAGAATACGGACCGAGGAAGACCTAAAAGTAACAGCAGAAACAGAGAACCAATAAAACAAGAACAACAAGCATTAACAGAATAACAATGTGTAATATGTATATGCAGAATATACGTAGCATAAAAAACAAATTTACCGAAATACAAACCCTGCCTACGATCGAAAATTCACCGGACATACTAACCTTCACAGAAACATGGTTAAACCAACAAGAAGAATGTTTCTATCAACTCAAAGGGTATACAGCAATTTTCAATTCTAGAGCCACAAGAGGAGGCGGAATAGCCATATACATAAAGCAAGATATAAATTACAAAACGCTGATGAACAAAACAATAAATAATGTTGAAATAGTAACTATCTCATTAAAAGAACAAAATATAATAATAACACTAATATACAAACCTCCCCAAGTGGATTTCAAAACATTAGAAAACGTTTTAAAAAATAATGTAATCAATAGAAAGCACAAGCATATCATTATGGGCGACTTTAACATAAACATAGCTAAAAAAGATAGCAAAACTTCAGAATACATTAACATGTTTAAAGAAAAAAACTACAAAATATTGAACAGAAGAACAAAAGAATACCACACTAGGAAAAATAACAATGAAAATGACAGCATCTTAGACCATGTAATCACAAACGTGAAGACTCAAATAAAATTGGAAATAGTAGGTACCAAATAATATATCAGACCATCACGGCATCAGAATTGCACTACAGAATACAAAAAAAACACCGGAATACAAATATTACGAATATACCACATCAGATTATTTCAATATAGACAAAAATATTAAAGAAATTAAAGAAAACGAAATTGACACTTTTCAGAAATTATCAACTACACTCCAGAATATAATAGAATCACACCAGAAAATCCAGAAAATAAAAAGAAGAAAAGACTGCCCATGGATAAATAAGAATATAGTAAGTGAAATCAGGAAGAGAAATGATTTAGATAAAAATCATATTAAACACCCCAGAAACGAAGAAATCTATAACAGATACAAAGATCAGAGAAAACACACCAAATATGTTATAGAAAACACCAGGAAAGAATATTACCTAAAGCAATTCAAGAAATATAAATCAGAACCGAAAAAGACATGGAACTTAATTAGCAAAGAAGTCAGCCAAAATCAAAGTAATAACAAAAATGTAAGCGAAATACAAAAAGAAAATGGAATGATAACAACTGTGCCCAAAGAAATAGCAGAAGAAATCAACAAATACTTCGCAAATATAGGTCGATCCTTGGCAGAAGAACAAATGTCAAAAAACACAAAAGCCCCAATAACAACAAAGATGAAGAAACAAATACCTGAATTAAAATTTAGATTGGTAACTCTGAGAGAAGTGACAGCAATAATAAATCAATTAAAAAACAACACAGCACCAGGTTTTGATAAAATAACAACAGCAATAGTTAAAAGGAACAAAGACGTATTGTCACCAATTTTGACCAAATTAATTAACAACGTTATACATGATGGAGAATTCCCCGAATATCTAAAAAAAACTATTATTGTGCCCATATACAAAAAAGGCAACAGGCAGAACGTAGAAAATTATCGTCCTATCTCCTTACTATCTACACTGAACAAAATCTTAGAGAAAAGCTTACAAATTCAATTGTCTGATCATCTAACAATTAATAAAATTGTGGGCTCGAACCAATATGCTTTCCAGAAGAACTCCGGTACAACATCTGCAACAACAGATTTTATAAATGAAATTAAAGAAAAAGTGGAAAAGGGAAACATAGTAACAGCACTATACATAGACATGAAGAAAGCATTCGATACAATACCCAAAACCAAACTTATCGAAAAATTGCAGAGCATAGGTATAAAAAATACAGAACAAAAAATAATTGAAACTTACCTAATGAATCGTCCGCAAAAAATAAAAATAAAGAAAGTCGAAAGTGACGTACGTTTTGCTAAATATGGAATACCACAGGGCGGGAACTTACCACCATTACTTTACATACTGTATACCAATGATATATTTGAATTACCACTCCATGGTAAAATATACGGATACGCAGACGACACCTGTATTATATACAGTAACAAAAACTCCCACATAATAGAAAACAATATTAATAATGATATGAAGAAAATAGAAGAATGGTGCTTTAATAATTTAATAACAATTAACGAAGATAAGACAAGCTTTATGATCTTCTCAAATAAAGCACAAAAACCAAAACTAAATATACAACTTAAAGGCAAGAAAATCCATCAAAGAAAACAAATAACTTACCTAGGGTTAGAAATCCAAGAAAACCTAAAATGGGACGGTCATGTCCAAAACCTTATCAAAAAAAACTCAAAAGCAATAGCTGGAATACATAAAATTAAAAATATAATACCACCAAGCATGAGACCGGCAATATACCACGCCATGTTTGCATCTCATACGAATTACCTCGTCAATATATGGGGCCAAACAACGTTAAAAAATATAAACAAATTACAGAGACAACAAAATAAATTCATAAAGCTAATATATCGACTAAATAAAAGAACTCCAACAGCACAACTATATAATATCACTGGAATACCAAATATTGAGAAACTTATAAGAATTAAAAATATACTGCTGATACATAAAATAGACAAGGGACTAATCAAAACAAAAATAAAACTACAAACCAACAATGAAATACATAACTACCGAACGAGAGGACACACACACATAAGAGCAAAAAAACACAGAATAGTAAGATGCGTACAAATACCAACAGCAGATGCGATAAAGGACTGCAACAAATTAACAACAAAAATAAAAAACATGGATCACCATAACTTTCACAAGGAAATCAAGAAGAGGATATTGAAAATATAAATAAAATCGAGAAGAAACCTGAGAGACATCCAGAAAAAATAAAAGAAGAGAAACAACACACAGGAGCCCTCAATACCGCTCGTGTGGGAAACTGGAAAAACCAGGATCTTGCAATGAGGCTGAGGACCGAAGGGGACATGTTATGTACAGTATATGTGTATATGTATATATGTATCTATGTGTATGTACATGTTTTTTTGGAATAAAATGTTTAAATCATATGGAATGCCTCCTCATTTCTTAAATACATATCAGTAAAAAAAAGTTTTCCAAAAAAAACACAAAAAAGCAAATGACATGTGTTACGATGGTCTCGGTTCCACAATGATTTGGTGGTAGCTCGTTTATTGTTATAGATGCTAATGGACCAGTCAGAGATATAGAGAGGGGAGATTGCTCTTACAAATGCGCGGAAGATAGAATGATTGCAAATGATGATGTGCGCCATTTTGACCCAGGGTTGTCAAGGAGCACCAATCATAGGCATTCTTGAAAGAACGGATTTTTAAACAAAAAATGTGAAAGGAATGTGGAAAGAAACGTTCGGGTGATTGGTTTCTGCATTTAAACCGCAAAGTAATCGCGTTTTGCTTATTTTGTCAAACATTTATTTATTGTATTTTACATAGTTTATTGTTTATTTTTAACATTCTTAAAAAGTGGTTCTTTTTAGAAGGCGCAAGTAAAATATTCCCTTTATAAAGGTATTTTGTCATTTCATTAATTTTCTATTTGTAATCGCTAATATTTTATAGTGTGGCGGTAGCGCATTACTGGGTCCTTCAAAAGATCGTAAAGGAAAACGTATAAGGTTTGGACAAAAGCAAATGGCTTATAATGTGTATTTTAAGCATATATACAGGGTGAGTCATCTCCGCGGGTAAGACCGATTATGCTTTTATGAGTAAAGATATTTCGAAGCGGCTTTTTTCTTGTGATAGCTGCTTATTACATTTTAAAAATATTTTGTATCATACAGTGTGTTCCATAACTTGGTGGCTGACCATAGTTATAGTTTTTTAAATGGAACACCCAATATATTATTGCATTTTTGTATTCCGCGTATAATTTTTAGTCAAAAAGTAATAAGATAGTATAGGCCTAAAATCTAAAGTTTTTGACTTATTCCCATTTTTTTGAAAAATTAAATGTTTGTATAAAATTATATTTCTCGAAAACGACGTATTAGATGGACAAAATTTTTTGGAGTATTGTTTACAAAAAGAGATCCTAATAGAAACACGTTTTATTTTTTTAGAGTTACTAATTGCATGTGCAGAAAACTGGATTAAAATTACATGACACGTCTTTGTATAAAAGTCATTTTTTTTAATGAAACGCCCTATATATCACTTTATTTTTGAATTGTTTATTAAATTTCATATCAGAAACATATAAGACGTTAATACTTTAAAAGTGACTATTACTGAGCTACTGTCGTTTTTTGATATAATTTTGTCAGTACTATACTATATTAATTAAAACCATAAATCTGACAAAACGAAAATGAAAAGTGTAAACACATGGATGTTAAAACTAACATCAAGCAGTAAATAAATACTGTGACTTACATATATACATTTATACGTAAAACGTATATGCATGTGTTTGGGATACACACATACATTAAGTGCCATTGCCGACAATCGAACGCACAGACACCGGTGTTTCGGCCTTTGAGGCCTCATCAGTGCACGTGGAGACTGTCGATAATGGCTTTAAAACTTAAAACTGTGTATCCCAAACACATGCATATATGCATATATGCATATACGTTTTACGTATAAATGCTTATATGTAAGTCACAGTACATATTTATAAATCTGACAAAATTATATCAAAAAGCAACAATAGCTCAGTAATGGTCACTTTTAAAGTATTAACGTCTTACATATTTTTGATGTGAAATTTAATAAGAAATTCAAAAATAAACTGATATACAGGCTGTTCCATTTGAAATAATTGACTTTTATACAAAAACTAATGAAATTATATCAAAAAACGACAGTAGCTCAGTAATAGTCGCTTTTAAAGTATTAACGTCTTACATGTTTTTGATGTGAAATTTAATAATAAATTCAAAAATGAACTGATATACAGGTGTTCCATTTAAAAAAATGACTTTTATACAAAAACGTATCATATAATTTTAATCCAGTGTTCTACACATGCAGTTAGTAACTGTAAAAAAATAAATACATGCTTCTAATAGGACCTCTTATTGTAAACAATACTGCAAAAAATTTTGTCCATCTAATATGTCGTTTTCGAGAAATATAAGTTTATACATACATTGAATTTTTCAGAAAAATGGGAATAAGTCGAAAACTTTAGACTTTAAGCCTATACAATCTTATCACTTTTTGACAAAAATTATACAGGGAATACAAAAATGCACTAATATATAGCGTGTTCCTTTTAAAAAACTATAACTATAGTTAGCCACCAAGTTATGGAACACTCTGTATAACACAAAATATTTTTTAAATGTGCTCCTAATGAGCAGCTATCACAAGAAAAAAAACGCTTCAAATATCTTTACTCATAAAGGCATAATCGGCCTTACCCGCGGAGATGACTCACCCTGTATATATTACCTAATAATAATAAATCGCATATATATCGGTTTAATGCCAAAAAAGAAAATCACACAATCTAGACCCGATAGGTGGCGCTGTGGTCAACTTATTTTCTTGTCTATCCTTCAATCATGCCAACGACCTCTTTTGTACAGGCTTTCTAATATTGGGACTTTAACCAAATCAAAATCATCGCGCCACCTACCGGAAAGGACAGAACAACATCTGTCGGGCCAGCTAGTAAGAATATATATAGAAAAAAAGGACAAAAAACTATTGATTGACAAACGTTTATATGACTTTAAACCATTTTTGTAATGTTTTTTTTTTCGTATTATTTATTGTCTTTACAGTATGTGCTAAATTATATGTGATTTACATTTGTTACTATGTGATCGGATGATTTAAATACATTTATTATTACTATTTTTACTTAATAACACTCTTTAAATATATTTTTCTCATTTAATTGTTACAGGTCACTACAGATATAGTTATGAAAAAAATAAGTCAACAGGAAATTCACCGAAACTCCCCTGGAAAAATAATATGGTAACATCTAGCAGTACAGGTAAGCCTAAGATATTTATCGGTCAAATTATATAAAAAAAAAAATAAAACGCAGACAAAATAACCGAGGACAAATGTGGCGAGATCACAGAGGCCCGCCAAAACAATAACATCCAAAACCCAGGAAGACGGGGCTCGCTGCAGCTGTGGCAATTTCTCGTAGCTCTACTCGACGCACCAGATGCTAGTGCCGGATGCATAGCGTGGACGGGCAGAGGAATGGAATTTAAGCTAATAGAACCAGAAGAGGTAGATGGTAGTAAGATCAAAGTTATCTCTAAATTTACTTGTGAGTATTTCAGGTAGCTAGAAGATGGGGCGCCCAAAAAAATAGACCCGCCATGAATTACGACAAACTGAGCCGATCACTACGATACTATTATGAAAAGGGCATTATGCAGAAAGTTGCAGGTTATTTCTATAATTCCCAAGACCGGTATATTTTAATACGTGTCTCTTTTTCCGAATAAAGATGGCAGCTACAAAATTCGTAAAAACTATATTGCGCAGATTTTTACATTATTTTATGATTGAACTACTTATTCTACATTAATCTATAGGCTATATTTAATACATAAATAATTAACAATTTTCCACCAACTGTAAAGATAAATGTGTTAATTGTAATAGTAAATCATCTGTAAACGGGCTATCAGATTGGGTGGAGGTGTATCGGAATATCTTGCGTTTCGCGGGGAGTTCCGCAGGGATCGGTTGTTGGGCCTATTTTATTTACTGTCTTCACCTCAAAACTATTGTCTTGCATTAAACACTGCAATACACATACGTATGCCAATGATACACAATTGTATTGTTCTTTCGATTCTTATATAAATCTCCCACTAATCACTGTCTTCATTTAAATTCTTCAAAGTCTCAAGTTATTCTGTTTGAACCTACAAAGGCTTGCAGGAATCTTAGCAGAATCATTAACATTTCTATAAATGATGTTCAATTACCTGTGATGGATCAGGATAGGAGTCTTGACCTCGTCTTGGATAACACATTCAGGTATCGAGCTCAAACTTTTAAATATATCAGGACAGCTTACGTCATTCTTAAAAAAAAAAACTATTTCCTGACAGAGCTATCTTAAATAAATCAGTCAAAAAATGTCCTTGTGACACGTTCACACACAAGGTCGTATTCAAAAAATACAGAACGCATGCCTTCAGTACATGTATGGTCTAAGAAGTATGATCACTTTAGCCATAGATTGCGCGAAACGGAGTGGCTTAACAAGCATGAACGCAAAGAGTACTTGGCTCTTTCTCTCTTCCATGAGATAATGCTGTATAGGTCTCCTCGATACCTAGATTATCATAGTATATTATGCAATGAGCATTTAATGATAGCTATTAAGACACGAGAATGAAAATTACAATACGAGCCGAAGGCGAGTATTGTAATGAATACGAGTGTCTTAATAGCCATTAAATGCGAGTTGCATACACTATTTTTCTACGATCCCATAATAAAACATTATTTTTTGAACATTCCATTTCATGAATTGAGCGTAAAATTTTCCGTACGTTTTTGCGAATTTAGCTGGTAATAAATTGTTCGTGACTACTAAGGCTTGTTCCATAATTACTGCTGGAGTCAAATTTTACATTTCACTGTCATTATCCCTCATTTTTACCGTTTATATTTTCAAAAAAGCACAAATTCGATACTTACTTGTAAATTGCAAAGAACTGTCACATTTAATTAATTTTTATATCTGTCAGATATGCAATCGCCATATTGAATATTGTTTGAATATTGGAAAGTCGCATTCCTATTGGATATAAACTTGTATCATAATGAAAATCTGTATCGTAATGGACATGATTAAACTACAGGTTCAGCATATCTAATAATACAATTAACGTATGGGAGTAGAAAAAATTAGATATCGGTCTGACGTGCTATTAACATTACTATTTCGTGGATTTATTTCTCCGCTCTTACACAGATTATCTCTCTTTCAGAGAGGATTCTTGTTTCAGATATACGAGGGATATTCGGAAAGTAAGGTCCGATTTCTGATAAAACATAAACCATCGCAGATTGATTCAAAAAACTGTTTATTTTTAATTATTTACATGTTTCTCTATTTTTCAACATAGTTTCCATGTTTGTTTAAACACTTGTCATAACGTTCTACGAGCTTTTGTATGCCTAAGTCATAGACGTCCGCCGCCTGTGAGGATAACCAGTCTGTAACTTTTCAGAGACAATTTTGTGCAGAGTTGTTCTACCCACATTCGGAAATTCCAATGCTAAAGTAGAAATTGTGAATCGCCGGTCTTCCCGAATCTTTTCGTCCACGGCAATGACCAAATCTTCTGTGATCACTGATGGTCGGCCTGATCGCGGTTCATCATGGACATTTTCCCGTCCGTCCTTAAAATCTCTCACCCACTTACGCACTTTGCTGTCACTCATCGCATTGGGGCCATAAACTTCAATAATTTGTCTATGAATATCCGCTGCTGAAACGTTCCTTACTGTCAAAAACCGAATCACTGACCGTATTTCACAGTCGGCGGGGTGATCAATTGCTTTAAACATTTTGAATGGACACTGTAAACACCACACTGCTACAATACCAATGCGAATGGCGTCGTTTGGCGAGCAAGGCATGTCGGGAGTCGGTGCGCATACGCGTTTCCATTTTCGCGCGACATTCGATTAGCTACGGCGACTCGGACCTTACTTTCCGAATCTCCCTCGTATATTAAATACAATACTTTGCCTTTGCATTTCAAGTTATTGCCACAGACTAAACAAACCAGACTAGTAATTAAATCCCAAATTTTATCCAGATAACGCTTCCTTGTTTAGCAAATGAAAATATCAATCCACTACCATCTTTGTCATTTTAACTGAACGGGAGATGGCGCAAGCGTCATTTGAAATTTTTTGTTATGTTGTGGTTATACCGTTGATTGAAGGAATACATATGATTCCTTCAATCAATGTCATATGTCATTCCAAACAATATTTCAAATTTGACGTATTATTGCAATCCTTTCTTGTTTGTTCTTGTTGTAACAACATCACGTGTAAGTAAGTTGATATTGATCGCGAGTTTATGATTAAATAAGTACAGAGTGAAAATTAGTGAATTGTGGTGTACCTAATATACAGTCTTAGGAATACATAGCGTTAGAGTGATTTCATGTATTATATTGTGTAAGTATAATAAACAAAGATATCTATTAATAATAAAATCTATTCCATTAATAACGTATTAAATACACATATTCTAAAAACAAGCTCATTTCAAATTCCGCGGCAATATGCTGCTAGCGCCATTTTCGTACTCGTTCTTCATGTGTGACAAGGATAGAAGATCTTGGATATTTTTCTATCAAGTAGTTGACGGTCTGGTTTGTTTAGTCTGTGTTATTGCCGCTGGAAAGATATAAACGTGAGTTTAAGTCTCTGTTGATGTCGCGATAGCTCTTTTTTGACACATGTCCCTTTCATTTTGTAACCTTGATTTTTTCTATTTATCACCAATAGTAATCATGTACATATTGTCATTCATAACGTTAAGTTGTATATTGCAATTTATTCCCTGCTTTTCGTCTACATGGTGCCGATTTTTTTTTAGTTTTAATTTTAGTTATATTGTAGTAAATTTTTAGTTAAGTTTAGGTTAGGTACTTACTCCTTGTTTAGCTTTAATTAAGGCTCAAGGGAAATAGAACAGAATGAGATGGCTAAATAATTCACTGTTGAGATATTATTTAATCTTTATTGAAGTAAAAATGAATTCTTTACACTCATAAACAATGTACCTATGTCATTTTCTAAATCTATCATTAAAAATAGACTGCCAAAACTGACTGATTGACAGGCCACGGTATCCTGTTTTATATACCTTATAATAATAGTTCAAACACCCCCAAACTGTCGTTGCTCACACCGGGAATCACTTTGGTAACAGTCCTTAGCGTTTTTCAGTACTAACTGTAAAATCGTTTGACCCCTGGAGCCATTTTTGTCGTTTTAGTCAATAATTATATTTATCAATTAAGAAAACTGAGATAATAAAAACACCTGTTGCTGTAATTTTAACATGCAAAACTTACAGGTTATGTTATTTTGTTACATCTGCGCATGCTTAGATTAAACTTAGCACAAGTTAGTGGATGATATGTACATTTAAATGCGCATAGCACTATTTTTCCATTTACTGTCCACAAAATGCTGTAACATAGTATAACAGCACGCACATTCATTCACTAGCCCCTTCAAATATTTTCAAACATTTACTCAATAAAATTAAGAAAATGTTATATAGTACTGCGAATATATATTGAATTAAAAAGCATTAAAAATATCTGAAGGATTTTCTGTGATTTATGAAAAGCATATTTCTTTTCAAAATCGTTCTATTATATATACCCGCCTCTAAACGTTTATTATAAGTCGATAGATTATTAAAATGAATTCTTTTCAGGTGAGAGATACGTGTATAAATTCGTATGCGATCCCGAAGCATTATTTAATATGGCTTATGGAAATCATCTGGAAGGCTCATTAAGAAATCAACAAAATTCTATACCGGAAAATCTTAGCACAAAAGCGGAATCACATCATTTGGCTTATACCGACATGCTCAACTTTTATAACTGCGGTATTGCACATCCATACCAACATCTACACCCCTATCTGCAAGATTCCAAGCGGTATCAGTGAAAAAATTGACGGTTTACATTACAGGTGCAATCTCTATATTTAAGACCATTATATAACTTAAAATGTTGGCCCTATTTCACTAACGTATTTAATTTATGTACCTCTTTCATTTATAAATCAATTATATTTGTTTATAGAAAACTTATGTTCACTCAATTTTCATTGTTTCAAAATATGTATGTGTATTATACATTTGTAATTATGTATTATACTTTTAGTTTAAATAAAGCGATATACCATAAGACCGCGTGGCGTCTGCATTATCGGGATACCTGTAGGGTGAGCGAAACAGATAGAGATGTCTGTGTATTAGAACGGTAAACAAGTGGACGCAATGTTATACTGGATTACAACAGAGCTAGTATTTCGCATATGCCTATGGTGCGCTCGTATTTGTCCAAAAAATCCACATTTATACGGTGTAGTCGGGCAGTCGCATTCGCCGTCGCTTCCACATATGGGCGTCAGTTCGAGTTTTATTATTGCTTAAGCATAACATTTTTTTAGCTAATTACAGGTTAATTGCAATGTTGAATTACAATTCTGTTTTAAGAAGTAAATATTTTATGTATCAGTATTTTATTATAGTTGAGTTTTTAGATTATATTTGTTGAAAAATATTATTTTAGTTAAGAAGTTTTTTTTATTTTAAAGTCTAGGAGTTATTTATTATTTATTTTTGCTCTTTTATGTTGTTTATGAAGCTGTGATGAGTTACTTCACTGACATATTATCAGTGATTATCTGATGCTTCAAACAACTACAAATAATTACTTACAACGGGAACGCAATACATATTACATTGCTTTTCACTTGATTTGCCTACGAATACATTTATACGTATAACTTATACGCCCGCTGTCGGTGTGGCAATTCAAGTTGGCACGCCCATTTATAGTCGACCAGTAGTTACTAATACATGCATCGCGCTATTAACGGCGGCCACACGGTATATAAAAATGAAATGAAATATATTCTTGTTGTTCGTCTTTCTTGTCTACTAGAAAAACATAATTATTAACTCTAAAAGCATAATATAAACAATAAGAAGCGGTTCAGAAAGTTAACATTAAAAATTCTAAAACAAAAGTATCCATATAATTGGATATACTAACCAATAAATTTCAACTTTTAGTTTTGAAATCAACTGGTGTATATTAATTTTTATAAAAAATATAGAAACATTTATTTTAATAAAAGGTAGATCGTCAAGTTAGCTGTAATTACGTTTGGATGTTAATGAAAAGAATTTTTTGTTATAAAATATTTTAAGGTATATTTCAAATTTATTCAATTATAAATGTGACGAAATTTTGCATTGTCTCTTATAAGGAATATGCCTTGTTAACGTTCAATGGTAATCTTCTAATATTACACGATTCCATCTGCCCTAGTACACAGAGAAATAATGAGGTGTGACCACCAAACGACTTTCTTATACATATGAGCGTTATACAAAATTGTTTCAAGTACTTTTATCTTCTTATAAAAATAAACTTGTAAGACTGTTACTTTTCAAGTCCAAATTTTAAGAATTTTATTATATAAAAATTATTCAAAGTGCTATTATACTTCTATTCTCTTAATAAATAGAATGCATACTTTGCGAGATATTCGAAAAAAAAATGCTACTCGCTAAGAGTAAAAATGTTACTTCTGGTCCGAATTTTGAAATTTCATTTACCTATACAAAAAGTATTCCAAATCCAGGCTCTAAGCACTTTTATACTCGTAATGTACCTGTCAAATAGGCATGACTTGCGAAGTATTTGCAAAAAACTGATTTTCGATAAGAGTAAAAGATCTACTTTCGGTAGGTACGAATTTCAAAAAACTTTTTTAAAATAAAATTTTTCTCAAATTTAATTTTGAGCAAATATGAATTTTTTATAAATTTGTTTAAACTTAGTAGTTGACAAAATATTGGCGAAATTGGTTTATTTCGCTGAAGTAAACTTCTACTTCCGGTCTGCCGAATTTACTGAAAATCTAATCGGATCTCAAGAGGGAGATTACACACGTAAATACAAAATTTGGAATTGATTTCTACAGCGGTTTGATCGCTATTGTGGTCAGAGAGAGAGAGAGAGAAAGAGACTTTTTAAAAACCACTGGATTAAAATTACATGCACATTTTTGTCTAAAAGTTATTTTTTTCAGAGCAGCCTGTATATCGCCCATTTTTGAATAGCTTGCTTAATTTTACACCAGAAAGATATAAGACACGCTATTACTTCAAAAATTGCCATTTCTTAGCTATTGTAATTTTTTGATATAATTTTGCTAATTTTATGTATATTTTGATACTAAGCCCCACGACTAGTTTTCGCTCTTATTTCGTAATGCAATAAATTTACCATTCACAATAAAAGTTATTTTGATTATCTACTGGCACACAAACAAGACATGTAAAACATTAACGTTTCCCAATCTTAAAATGGCGATCTACCTACCTGTTATTAGAACGAAAATTCATTAATGAGCTTAATATAGGTAAAAGAGGAACGCCAATTGTTTTACATTTAAAAAACCTTTCTAAACGTATGTATATTATGTTGGCATGAGAAAGTAATAACTTACGCTAAATAAAACAAAATTTATTAACATTATCGGCCAAAAAAAAGCTGGTATCACAAAAAAACGCCCGTTAAATGAGTCAGACGCATGTCAGAAATGCAGACAATTGAATAGATATACCTACCTATGCATTTAGTTAACTTATCATACGATAAAACGTGGTAGTTATGTATGATTATTAAAATAAAGTGTTGGTGTTGTGATTATTATTATAAACTTTACCTGTTTATTTATAATAATGCCGTGACGTGCTTATCATACGGCGCTAGGAATTCTTTCCGACTTTCCTGGGGGTAAGTATTAAATTTTGATTTATAACGAAAATTAAATTGATTTAATTGAATATCGCATAATTTTCATCATGTACCTATCAGTCCACATAAATAATTACTGGAAAGTAAGGTCACTCAAGATTTTACTGTTCTCGCCTAGTAGGTAGTATACAATAAAACGAAAAAAATGGAAATAATAATAATAATAATAATAATAATTTATTTATTGCCCAACGGAAATACAATATTGTTAGAGAAATTCTTGAACAAGAATACGAGTGCAGTTGATTTTTGCCAAACACATTAGTGTGCCTTATTTTATATAATTGAACAAATTTACTAAGAAAATTTACTGTGGACTAGAACAGAAACATAAATAATAAATAAAAGATGTACTTACCAAGTTTTGCATTCTGAATTCTCATACACACCATTGGAATTATGAAAAACTCAATAACCGATGTTTGTTTTGGTTCACTACACAGGATTATTTAACCTCATTTTTACGTTTTTCATTAAATTTCAGCAATTTTAAAACTACTCCCGTACTGACTTGGCGGGGTGGGGGTTGTGTAAAGGCAAAACATTGGTTGCATTCAACAGAAGCACATGCTCCACTCCATCGGTAGCGTACGTAGATCGACAACAGTTGAGTGAAATTCAAAATTTAGTCTTATGTTGTTGGATGTGCTATTTGCTAGCAAACTTGACAGAAGTCAGCTGATCAGTTCTTGTTTATTTGTTTTGATTAGTCTTGGCTGTTCACAGTTATCATTATTGGTGGTCTAAAACGGCTGAAGATCAGATTTATAATATTGCACGAAATGAACTTTTGGAAATGAAATTAATATGCATAACATAAATACTCATCTAGGCAGAGCTGTAAGGTTGTGAAATAAATTAAACCTTCTAAATAAAATTAAATATCTTTTTCATTTAACCTCTTAAAAAACTTATAAATTATAAATAACCACATAAGTATAAACATTCAAAATTACCTTGGCTTGTCACCATTGGCGATACATCACATTCAACAGAACATTTACATTTTATGTAATCCGCAAAATACTCTTCATATGCAAAATTTAGTAGTAATTATGTTTTACATAAAATTACCTTAGATAAAACAACTACCCGACACTAATCTATTGTGAATCTCATCCACATCTGTCATTTCATACAATTGATTTTTAAATTCATTTACTTGGCGCCATCTTACTCAACGTGTTACCGATACGTAGCGATAATAGAATGCGCTACAAAAGACGGCCGTCCGCTCCGTAAAGTAGTTGATGTAATCGTGACGTAATTCGATGTAGCGCAAATGTAGCGTATGCATCCACAGACATTTGGTCAACGGTTCCACAACAGTTGCGTCTGCTGAATGGGACAATTTTTTTCTTGACTCATGTTTTAAATCGAGACGTCTTTTGTCCAAAGTGGTAACTCAATATGGCCGCCACAATGCATAGGCGTGCATAAATATTTTGTAGGGTATATGTACACTTCGTATGTTCTCGAAAATCATTTAAAATAGGGTCTTAGTCCAATAATAATTAAAGTAATATCGTGAGTGCATTATTTTTTCAATCCTTTTATTCTTTTTAGTATAGTAACATTTATTCTAACTGTATTAAAGAAAACATTGAAAAAAACCTGCCTAGGATATGTATGTTACGCCACTGAACACATAATCAAACATACCGGATATATGAATAGTTATTCAAAATACTCATTTTATGATTGGGCAATATTGCCATAACTAACCTGCCTTAAAGTGGTAACTTCCGTCTAAATAATACGTATTCCCCCACCAGTTTATTATCTTTCCTGTTCTATTCGTTCCTCGTAGATTATTTATTTGTTTAGTTAGTGGCATAAATGTAGGATTGACAAGGATAGAGGACGAAGATTCTTTTGTATGCAGTATTAAAGAATGCTACCGAACAGAACTGTATGAAGGATTTTGACGACGATTTTATAATCGGGAAAATGCCTATACCATCTAATTTTCAATTTATAAAATTATACGCCTTACAATTAAATAGTAATATATTTTGCAATTTGTACATCGACTATCATCTATTTATGGTATACAATGTATTACCTACATGTGATTTAAATAGATTAGACATTTACAAAACATATGATGCAGTAAGGTAATTCAAAATTATGCTTAAAACTTGATCATCGCATTAACATAAATATAATATAATAATAAATTTGTATTAGACTGTTGCCGATGCATTAGAATATCAACTTCTTCGACGGCTTTTTTTCTGAAAATACCTATAAGCCGGCCAGTGCCGGATTTACAAATTTTGAGGCCCTAGGCCAAGTTTTCTAAGGGCCCCCTCTTTGTTCTGTGAATTTGGAGTTACAATAATTTACTTGATGAAAGATTAGTTGAAAATAGAACTTGTAGGTTAATATTTAAAAAACCCTTAACGTAGGCTATTTGTATAAGTAAGTAATAACAAAAAACACTCTTGGTATTGTTTCACAAATAAATATAATTAAATACTCGATGTACATTTCGCCTTGCGGCATCATCAGGAGTTCTCGAGAAACTAAAGTAAAATTTAATATACTGTAACTACCTACTTCTAACAAAAATGTAAATAAAATTGTACAAAATAGAAAATTATGAAAAGGTCATGGCTTATCTGGAAAGACCGTTTTTACAAGGCTAGGGTTTATTATTGGAGAATTTATGAGTTCTGTTTGTTCATTAAGAACATTGCCTGGTTGTAAAAGTAAACTTTCTTTTATAAAATAACCTTCTAGAACATTCATTTTTTTACCTTTATTTAAACTATACAGTACTTCTAAATTGTCTATTGAAAATTGATGTCCCGTGTCTAAAACATGGTTAGCTACACTTGAATTTTCATAATTTAATTTAACGGCTCGCATGTGTTCTGAGAATCTTAATTTGAAATTTCGCCCTGTTTGACCTATATAAAATTTACTACAATCACTACAATTAATTCTGTAAATTCCTGATTTGTTTAGTTTAGGATTCGCTGTTTTATTATTTGTTAATTGACTTTTTAAAGTGTTATTATTATAGAAGGCTATTTTAAAATCCAGTTTCTTTAAAACATTACTAATTTTCATACTTATACTACCTAAATATGGAATTTTAACCCATTGTTTTAATGTCAAGTCCTGGGACGGGGGAAATGCTGATTTTAATGTAATTGATTTGTTCATTCTATTGACTAATTTATCTATTAGAGATGAGTTATAACCATTATTTTGTGCAATTATTTTAATAGTTTTTAATTCTTTATTAAAGTTAAATGTGTTCATCGGCACTTTCAATAGTCTATAAATCATTGAATTAAACGCAGCATGTTTGACGTTAGTGGGATGATTGGAGGTATTTGGTATCAATGTATCGCAAAAGGTAGGTTTTCTAAAAATACTGTAATCTAACTTGTTGTTACTAATCTGGATTTTTAAATCAAGGAAATTTAAAGAACGATCAGGTGCTTCTTTCTCTATAGTGAATTGAATATTATTATTAATTTTATTAAGTTGTACTAAAAAGTTATCTAGCTGTCTATCTGAACCTGACCACAAACAGAGAATATCATCCACATATCTAAACCATGCTGATACCGGTGACGTATTTGTCCTGTATTTATCAAACAAGTTAACTTCGAAATGGTCCATGAAAATGTCTGCTAGTAATGGTGACAAGGGGGAACCCATCGGAAGGCCATTGTTCTGTTTATAAAAGTTGTCACCAAACTGGAAATAATTTTGTTCCAAACATAAATTCAGCATTTCCTCTATTTCTAAAGATTTATCCGGGCAATGTTTCTTAATTCTAGAATATACAATATTTTTTACTTCCGGGATGGGAATGGAAGTAAATAAACTTTTTACATCAAATGAAACAAGTTTAGTAACGTGACTTACATTAGTATTTTGAAGTTTATCTATTAAGTCTAGGCTATTTTTAACGGTATATTTCGGTTTAAATTCAATTAGTTCGGGTAAAATTTCATTAACCAATTTACAAATATTGTAAGACGGAGCTTGGACATAACTAACCACCGGACGTAAAGGTATTTCTTCTTTGTGAATTTTAGGTAGCCCATATAGCTTTGGGGCTACTGGGTTCATGATACTAAATTTGAATTTTTGTTCTTCTTCTATAAAGTTCGTTTTCTTAATCAAAGATCGAATATCTTTTTGATAACTTTGGGATGGATCTTTTTCTAACTTTACAAACATCTGGTCAGATAAAATTTCATTCATTTTTGTTTTATAATCAAATTCATTAAGAATAACTAAAGTATTACCTTTATCCGCCTTAGAAAAAATCAATTTGTGAGTCTTAATTTTGCGTTTAACTGATTTTAATAACAAATTAAACTTATTACATTTAACACTACTACAATTTTACCCGAACTAATTGAATTTAAACCGAAATATACCGTTAAAAATAGCCTAGACTTAATAGATAAACTTCAAAATACTAATGTAAGTCACGTTACTAAACTTGTTTCATTTGATGTAAAAAGTTTATTTACTTCCATTCCCATCCCGGAAGTAAAAAATATTGTATATTCTAGAATTAAGAAACATTGCCCGGATAAATCTTTAGAAATAGAGGAAATGCTGAATTTATGTTTGGAACAAAATTATTTCCAGTTTGGTGACAACTTTTATAAACAGAACAATGGCCTTCCGATGGGTTCCCCCTTGTCACCATTACTAGCAGACATTTTCATGGACCATTTCGAAGTTAACTTGTTTGATAAATACAGGACAAATACGTCACCGGTATCAGCATGGTTTAGATATGTGGATGATATTCTCTGTTTGTGGTCAGGTTCAGATAGACAGCTAGATAACTTTTTAGTGCAACTTAATAAAATTAATAATAATATTCAATTCACTATAGAGAAAGAAGCACCTGATCGTTCTTTAAATTTCCTTGATTTAAAAATCCAGATTAGTAACAACAAGTTAGATTACAGTATTTTTAGAAAACCTACCTTTTGCGATACATTGATACCAAATACCTCCAATCATCCCACTAACGTCAAACATGCTGCGTTTAATTCAATGATTTATAGACTATTGAAAGTGCCGATGAACACATTTAACTTTAATAAAGAATTAAAAACTATTAAAATAATTGCACAAAATAATGGTTATAACTCATCTCTAATAGATAAATTAGTCAATAGAATGAACAAATCAATTACATTAAAATCAGCATTTCCCCCGTCCCAGGACTTGACATTAAAACAATGGGTTAAAATTCCATATTTAGGTAGTATAAGTATGAAAATTAGTAATGTTTTAAAGAAACTGGATTTTAAAATAGCCTTCTATAATAATAACACTTTAAAAAGTCAATTAACAAATAATAAAACAGCGAATCCTAAACTAAACAAATCAGGAATTTACAGAATTAATTGTAGTGATTGTAGTAAATTTTATATAGGTCAAACAGGGCGAAATTTCAAATTAAGATTCTCAGAACACATGCGAGCCGTTAAATTAAATTATGAAAATTCAAGTGTAGCTAACCATGTTTTAGACACGGGACATCAATTTTCAATAGACAATTTAGAAGTACTGTATAGTTTAAATAAAGGTAAAAAAATGAATGTTCTAGAAGGTTATTTTATAAAAGAAAGTTTACTTTTACAACCAGGCAATGTTCTTAATGAACAAACAGAACTCATAAATTCTCCGATAATAAACCCTAGCCTTGTAAAAACGGTCTTTCCAGATAAGCCATGACCTTTTCATAATTTTCTATTTTGTACAATTTTATTTACATTTTTGTTAGAAGTAGGTAGTTACAGTATATTAAATTTTACTTTAGTTTCTCGAGAACTCCTGATGATGCCGCAAGGCGAAATGTACATCGAGTATTTAATTATATTTATTTGTGAAACAATACCAAGAGTGTTTTTTGTTATTACTTACTTATATTTCGACAAGAGACCAAGAGATTTCCATCACTTCATTTAATTATATGTAGGCTATTTGGTTATGGTTTAGGAGGAGAGTTAGCTAAAATCTTCCTTGCAAATTCGATTTATTTTATATCTAAGACAAGAATGTACATATATAGTTAAAAATGTATATAAAACTATTCTGTAAGAAGTTTGTTAAAAATAAAATACACTAGATGACAACAAAATTACAATCCTACACAAGTTTTAGAAATAAATAAGCTGAAGATGATTTTACAATAATTTCTATTTCTATAGATCAACTTTTCGGGCTTTCTGTGATGAGAACTCTTTAACTAAGTCATCAAAGTCTAAGTCTTTAAACAACTCAGCATTGGCAACAAAACTAGCTAAACTAGACAACCTAGAGTCTGAACTAGAATTTCTCAAGTAGTTTTTTATTCTTTTTAAAATGCTGAATGTTCTTTCTCCAGTAGCATTTGATGTCATCATGCACAGCAGGATTCGCAGAGCTGTATCTAAATTTGGAAATAGTGTTATAAGCTGTTTGTCGCGGATAAGTTTTAGGAATTCCAAAGGAGGATTTCTAATTTTCTTCTCCTTTTCAAGGTTGGTTTCCTCATTTTTGATGAAATCAATGTCTTTAATGAACTCCTTAAAATGAACACATTCCTCTCCGAAATCATCACTGATATCTGATTGATATTTTTTGGCCAAAGCAGATGCTTTATTTCTTATTTCATCATTCGGAAGTGATGACAAGCTGTCCAAAAATCCAAATATTTTATCTACGCTAAAATATACTTCGGACCTTGTGTCTAACTCTGTAGTAAGCCTGTCAATTACAACATAAAAAGTATTGATCTTCATATCTTCTTTTCCGTTGATCTCGGTAACGAAATCATCTCTAATTTCATTCGGAAGTACTTTTCTTGTTGGCCGCCTCTTCGTGTCTAAAACATATGACGCTGTTTTTGATAGCTCCTTACCTTTTCTTTCGTAGGAGTCATACTCATCTCTCAGTCCTCGTACATATTCCTTGAGGGATTTGTAAATGCTGCAGGTGACACTTAAGTCAGTAGTTGTGTTTTGCAATGTTTTACTACTTTTGTTGAAACGTTCTAAAATATCATACCACAGACAGAGCAAAATAGCCGTTTCTTCTTGAAGAACTCCTGACAGATTCCATTTGCTTCAGCTTTCGTGACATTTTTTTCTTCAGGGTTATCGGCTATTTTTCTGAAAGCGTTATGGTAGCTCCAATAATTAAGTACAAGAGCTCTTACTGCATGCCACCTAGCAGCCCATCTCGTGGTATTCAATCTCCTTGGAAGAAGCTTATTTTTTGTGTCACTATCTTTTACTAAACTTTCTATTACTGCCCACCTTGATGTCGATGCGCTCAGAAAGACGTATATTTCTTGGATCAACATGAACAATTTCGTAACCTGCAAGCAGCAGTCTGCTGCATGAGTACCAACCAAATTCAATGAATGGGCAGAGCATGGAATGTACTCAGATAAACTGTTGTGGTTTTTTATGAGGGCTTGCAGCCCATTGTACGTGCCTGACATATTACAGGCATTATCATATGACTGTCCTCTCATGTCACTTATTGAAATATCTAGATCTGAAAGAGTATTTAAAATTATCTCTTCCATATGCGCGCCAGTATGGTCTTTAAGTTTAGTGAGTGAGTAATGTCAGGCGTAGAGTCTACGCTTAGAGAATAATATTTACTTATTTTCAGCTCTTTCACTATAACAGCAACAACCTTTTTGTACATAAGCTCAATAAATTCGTCACAAATAGTTTTAGACAAATAGCTAACTCTTCCTGATCCAGGATTTCCCCGTGTTTTAATGTGAGCTTTCAAAAAATCGTCATATTCCGCAAGAAACTCTAAAGCTCCCATAAAGTTTCCATTTCCTAGGGAACCAAAATTCACACGGGTGCCAAGAAATTTTACGACATCCACAACCCGTTTAAGAACTTTATGCCAGTAATCTACTTCTTTCACATAGTTCTCATGTAGGGCAGAATCTATTTTTCCAAGAACATTAGACCTTATGACAAATATTTTTGTATTTAACCTTTGTTCTGCACTCTTTTCGTGCTCAGAAAGCCGGCCGCCGTTTTTCCAATCATTGAAACCCTTACAAAACGAGTTCTCATTTTTGTGAGGTTGAAATAGCTTGCATGGAACACAATAAAAACAACCATTTGAATTAGAGTACATGACCCATTCTCGTTTTTTCAACTCCCCATTTGGCAATCGGGTAAATAACATGTGTTCTTTTGCTATTCTTACTCTGTCTGCATATACACGTTTAGATTTAGAAAAATCACAGTCCTTAATGTTTAAACAATGTCTTGCTGGGTTTCTTATAATGTAATCAGTTAAATTTGACGTTAAAGTACCCCATGCATTTGGATCCGATAAATTAAATTCTGGATTACAAGTAATATTTTTAGCATCATATAGTTCTCCTTCAATATTTGAACTATCGGTGAGAGTGGGGTTGTAATTGTCAAAAATTGTCTGAGCGGGTCCATCAACCCCTGCGGCAGAAGTACTTGGAATATTTAAGTCAGGCTCAAAATTATATACACCGCTAACTTCAGCTACAGGCGTATCATCATTAGAAACTGGCGTTGTTTTAAAAAATATTTCTAGTTTTTGAGTTTTTTAATCGTTTCCAAATGGGCTTCCTCTTTAACTTTTTTCAACTTACGTTTATAGGCTCCACTAGCTGTGTGAATGTTTTTTTTCATGGTGAATATACGTTCAAGTAGGTCTGGTCTATGATCTATCTCTTTAATTAACTGAACTATCTGTTCATAACGTTTTCACTTACACTAGTCACAATTGTCAACAAAACATTAAGCTGCTCACCACTCAGGAGACATCTTAATATAAAAGTATACTTTACACAAAATGAAAACATAACCTCAACCGCTCTAGCGCCATTACAACTCAGATAAACTGATGAGTATGATGACTCGAGATGTTGGGTAACACGAAACCGCCGCTAGTTGGGCGGTTGCGAGGCCGGGAGGGAGGTGTTTAGCCGGCGCGGCGCGTACCAAGCTGACTTGCACCCTTGCACCACAATCTCTCTGCCGCGTCGCATACTGTCGCCTTAGCAACCAGTCTGCCAATATTGCAGATTAGTCGAGTAAAACAGATTTGTAAAGGACAAAAGTAAAATCCGTATAAAATCTGGCTGGTTTATTAATCACCGTACGAATAAAGCTGTAACTTTGTATCCGTCGGGTGGTGATGCCATCGGCGCCAGGGGTTCCTCGAGGTCGTCGACTCGAAATGATTGTTTTAACTCCCGCACAGGTCACTGTGGGAGTGGCTGATGGGGTCCGAGCGTTGGTGCGAGTACATCCTTAAGGGTGCGTACTACAACGGCAGCCGAATCACAGAATGATGTTTACAGGGGCCACTAGGAGTGCTGCATCGCCACGTGCTGTAGATTTTATTGTAACTTATATAGTTTCTGATTTCTGAGTATAGTTAATCTTGCAAACTCTTATTTTTGTCGTCGCTGGAGAGGTAGGGAGCATCCTTAAACATATTAAAATATATATGTATGTTGTACAGTTGTATCTTGCAGCTTGCGGCCCCCCTGAGCCCGCGGCCCTCTAGTCGGCCTACTGGTAGATCCGGCACTGAAGCCATACCATACTACATTTACATTATCTCGTAGGTATCGTATATTGAATTAATTGAATAAAGTGCTTTAAATATAGCTTCAAGTAAAAGAAAGCATGTAGGTGTAGCTACTCTCCTGCTAAAAGTTAAGAAAAATCATAATAGTCACATGCGATATAAAAAGAGATGAATTTAGGTAAAACAAACACTAGAAATGGAATTGAGGAAGGTTTGTGACAACACCTGTTGGAAGCGTGTGACTCTAAAAATTCATGAGAATGAACTACAACACATTTTCTACACTAATCCTTTTGTTCTCTTTATTATATAAGTAGAGCGTAATTTATTAATTTTTTTTAACTGCATGGTTACCAATGTCCATTATATTAGCAATTGCTTCATAAGCCTTATACCTGGCGATAATATCTCGATATTCTTTAGTTTTTGTATTATAAACACTCCATAGCTTTATAAATTTCGAAAAACTTATCGGTGTCACGGGAATAGTTTAGTTTCCGCCATTTTTAATTCTATCAACTCGGAACAACATGGGATTCAACTCTATTCATTTTGACAATCGTATACGAGTAAAGAGTTTACATTTACACCTACGATTTCTTCTACGAATCGTACGCTCGCATACAATTTACTCGTAAATGTAAGGCCGGCTTAACATGTCTCAAATTCAAATTATAGACATTGGTGCTAAAGAGAAATAATATTGCAATTAGGATGTTTCGGTTTACAATGATTTATGGTCCTCATCTACATTGTATTCTGTTCAATTTAAACGAAATAAACATTAACAAATAGTATATTGAAATACCTAATAGCTTTAAGAAATTATTACATTTAAGAAAATTTATGATGGCATTCCGCATAATAACTAATAATAAATAAAGGCATAAGAAACTCTTGACATTTTTATTTGAATTTGAAGTAACCTTATTTTTGGAAAATCGATTATTTCGAACACATCTAACTCCAAAGTCCTTTTTTCGCAAAAACCTGATTCATTATTCATGACCATTGAAGATGAAAATCATCCAAAGGTGACGAAAGTCGGAGAATAAAAAATTGTATGATGTTATTGGCCATAATAAACAAGCACAGGATAATTTATTATTTAGTGAAATGTATTTTAGGCATTCAAACTTTCTTCAGTGAAATAGGCTACCCACTAAACACTATACTTTCAACGGTTAGTGGGTTGTCTATCTAGTGTACTGTTATTTTTATAATCAATAAATTTTAGGAGCAATATATTACAGAAGAAATGTATGCAACTTATTATCCACCTCATGATTACAAGCTCATTATTAGAGGTGGGCAAAACGTTTCTTTTCATTGACCCGGCTCACTCGGTTCAGCTCCTCATTGTGAGGCGGGTCCCGGAACCGGCTCATTTGACCGTGTGGATCCGTAATAGCATACCGTTAATACCGTTCCAGGAACGTGTAGGACATGTAATACTCGGCGCCGTCGCGTCGGCTCAAACGAACCGGGATTATTTAGGCTGCGCGTACACCAATTATACAAAATGTTTGACTAACAATTTATTTGAAGCTATAATGCACACAAATTTGACAAATTATCAGACTGTTGTATACAAATTAAGCAACGACCCAAGTGAGCCGAGATCCAGTTCATTGAAATTTAGTGAACCGGCTCCCTCGGTTCCCTGCTGGGATTCGGTTCACTGAACCGGTTCGGACCCGAACTGCCCACCTCTACTCTATAACATGATTATAATTATAACCTATAATAACAGCAAATAGAAGAAATTGGGAACTACATTTTAATATTTGAATTTTTTAAGAAATCTGCCAATTAAATAAATTATGGCACGTAAGAAAAATTGGGTAGAGTGTAAATCTTTGAAAGACTTAACCAAAGCCAAACCCATTGATTTGGATATATCATGGAGTAGTTCCAGCTCGGATTCGGAAGACACCTTATTTTACAAATATAGAAAGAAAATTAGAAGAGATGATAGTGTTAATGATTTTGAGGTAGAATGTGAAAAGACTTCTGAGTATAGGAAGTGTTCTCAAAGCTTGTCCCCTGTTATTGGACAAAATCACTTGGAATTATCTCCAACATTAACTGAAACTAATAGTGATTGCAATGGTGAATCTCCAGTGATAGGTAGTAATTTAAAGATAAGATTATGGAAAAAGTATACTGATAACAAGAAACTATGGCGGTCAGAATCCTTTAGTGCAAAATTTAGATTACTAAACACCAATAATAACGTACATTATGATATATCTGCATATTCCTCATCTAGTGAATCACAAAGAGATCATGCTCAACTATTGTCTCAATTTTCAGAAAAGACTAATTGTGAAATTCTTAAAACTCAGTTGGAAGAAAGAACTGTTGACATCGATGTAATAGATTCAGTATCAGAAAGCTCAAATGATATTTTCTCACAAGCATCTGAACGATTAAATATTGATTGTCGTTCACCATCTAAATCTGAAGATGAATGTTCTTTTACAATATCTCAATATTCCACTAGCCAAGAATCTGCACAGTGTTTTGTCAGTCAGAGATTAAATCAAAGTAATGACGATTCTGTAACACATTTTAGTAGCGGAAGTTCACAGATGCCTACATTTAACGAGCCTGTTTTATATTATCATAAAATTCCAAAAAAGAAGAAATTTAAGAAAGGGCGATTAATGAGTCAACTGCAAAAGGCTTTAAGAAATAAATCGTGTATTATATCTATGTGGGAACATGAATTATACTTAGGACAAATTGACTTTTGTCCAGACATTTTACATTTACGTGTTCTTAACATTCATATGGAATTCAGCACCAGAATATGCAGATGTTGTTTTATAACCCCGGAACCTAATGGAGAGTATAATAAGAATTGTTTTCTAATACTTGACTCCTCAGTACATCACGATGTACAATGCCTACAAGAATTGAAAGTATATAAACCTTATAGCACTTCCTACATTAATTATTGCAATGAGAACGTTTGTTGTTATCATACTGTTTATAAAATATTATTTAATAGTTAATGATGGGTTTTTTTATTTCAGAAATTCAAAATATATATCGATTATATATTGAATATTCTTTATTTCTTCTTAATAATAACATATAAAGATCAAATTATAGTGTTAGTATATTTAACTGGTGAGTTTGTTACCTAAAATACGTAATTTCGAATATATCTCATCCCAATCAATATAATTTCCTACCAGAAGTCTCTTTATGTTATTTTTGTCTGTATAAGCTAGACGTCCATGAACCAATCTCCTATTATCTAAGCATAAAATGTCACCTAAAACAAGAGATTAATTTCGAACATTCATAGTAGGTACACTGCCGTGCAAAAGTTTGAATATGCGATAGGTATATTACATAGATGTAGATGTAATATTCAGCAATTACAATGTATATAAATTTATGTGAATACATATATGCCTTGAGAGTAAAGCGTAGTCACTCGAATTATATAACAATGTATTTTTTTGTCTATTAGACTGGATGCACCAGGTATAAGTCATATAGTAAAACAAGTTATTTTTTGTACCTTTCATGTAATGAAACACAAAATAAAGAAAATAGCTCTTAAACGTATTTTTTGCTGTGATGCAGTCAGCTTATTATTGTTATCTTATCAAGAAGCACTAAAGCCGTGTTATGTAAAGTATTCTAGGCTAAAGTTAAGGACGTATGCGACAAAAAATTGCCAATTCTCCAATTTTAACGTCAAATCTTTACGGTAAAGAAGAGATTAAGATAAGACTATTTTCTCTGTTGCACTTTTCCGGAAGGAGCATTAGAAAGCCACAGTTTTGAAAAATATGACCATACATTGTAAGGGTATATTCTACATGAACGGAGTAAGCTCGTAAACACCGTCAATTTCCAAAAGTCAGTTTAATATGCGTACCTACCAGATAAGTACTAAGGTGATAAGAACAAACACTACACTGTGATCTTAGCAACTGTTTCTGTATTAGCACAATGGTATTTATAAAAATTAGTACATTTCAAATACCAGGTGCCGAGGAATAATAGTTATTTACATATCAAGGCAGTAAAGTAATATTTTACAGTCGAGACATGAATATTGCGCTCGTGACGATGCCGAGAGCGTAACCATGTTGAGATGAATATTACTTTACTCCCATGTTGCGTACAACATTTTTTCGCCCGCATCATTTTTACTTTAAAAAGATTACGAAAGTACTGATATCATATTAAATAATTACAAAATATATTATTGACAAGTTCTTAATTTTTTGACAGTCACTCATGTTTTGTCAACTGTCAAATCGGATGTAAGCAGCCGTGATTAATGTATTTGTAATTGTGTTGAATATATGCAGCTAAGTAATCTTGATTGACAGTGATTACTGATGATGAATATGTTGTAAAATGGTGTTTTCATAAGAATATGAATAAAGTACGCTTGAATTTCATATATCTATAAGGTACGTCATATTTTTTAAAATTGTGATTTAGCAGTGCCTTTCCTGAAAAAAGTGCAGTAGATAAAATAGTCTTATTTTAATATCTTCTTTACGTTAAAATTGGAAGATTGGCAAACTTTGTGTCGCACACGTATTTAAGATTTTTCGTATTGTGCTTTCAGTTTCATTGAATATTCTTAAAGTTTATGAAACCGTTGTTCTAGAGATCGACTGTCGATTGGGAGGTATTTCATTAAAAAGAGTTATGACCTCAGCACAACTTCGTCAGGATTTCTATACGCTCCCTTTCACTTAAATGCTCCATTTTTAAACTAATTATATGACATAAGCACATTTTTTGAATATAATGCAAATGCCAGAAGGCTAATGGCAGCATTTTCAAAGCTAACTTACTTTTACTTTTCTTCAAATTCGAATTCGTAAAAACGAAAAAAGCGGTTTTTATGCAAATTAAGCACGTGTGCATGTGTTAGGTACATCGCTAAATAGAGAAAAGAGCACCCTTTTCAAAAATGTTACATTTGACCCCTGTGCTATTTAAAAAACATCAAGGTAGCCTTGTATCTACTAAACAAATGACGATGTAAAACTGGAGAACATCGCAAATAATGTAGTGTAAATACTTCAAACAGTGTGCCAAATTTCAGTGAGTTCCAATAAACCGTTTTCAAAATATTCAGCTGTATCCATACATAATCGCAAGCCTGTATATATTTCGTGTTGAAAGACGCTGATGGATAAACCGATTTCAATTCGATTCGAGGTTATTTTATCTTAATTTTATTATCTATGATGATCCAATTTATATAGTTCAAATTAAAATAAATGTTTTCACACTTCCGCGCGACAGTACAAGGAAAATTTTAAAATGAACATACCCGGTTGAGTTTTGAAATGAGCGGCACCGTTAGAGAGCTCATCAACAAATACTTTCAAGGCTCTATACCAGTCTTTGACATCTTCAATATTAACAGTGAAGTAAGAATCTCTCTGAGGAATTGAATGTCTAACGTTTTTTATATTACCATTCTTATCAAGTCTGTAAAACTGTTAAATTAGTAAAAATTCTATCATATCCTTAGACATGTCATACGAAATAACAGGATCTCTGTGAATTTTATGAAATTTCACACCATTCTCTTCGCCTATGTCTAACCAATTAACTTCTATTTTTGTTAATATATCAAATACTTCCTTGTTTTCCTGCCTGAGCTTCTCGGAAACGTAGAATGCGTCGGTTAAAAGATTCCCACCACCTGTACTCAAAGTTTGTACTATGCAGTGCAAGAATATCACCTGTAAGCAGCAGAATAGATTTGTTTGACCTTAAAGACTTTGATTTAGGATGCTACTCTTACACCTGGTTGATAATCGTAATAAGGTAGATCAGTGTGTAACTGCAATGAGCTGGATAAGTATGCTACGTTACTGGTTCCTTCTTTAGCAAAAACCTGAAAATCTTCCCTAAAAGAAAAAAGAGAGATAGGTATATATATAAAGCAAGCACAAAATATAACACAATCAGCCCCGTTTCACATATGACTGAAGGAGAGAACCCATCAGTCCCCTGATTGTACCACAGTAGGTATGGGTATCAAGATGACTCGGAGCTATTGCATTTATGGACTAATTCACATGCTTTCTGGCGGTGCACTGGATATGTGGACGATGTCGACGATGTGTTGTCAATAATAACGTACACTACACAAAACGAGACGTGGTCGGTGTGGGAAATTGTTGCTGTGCGAGGTATTGGTCAGTGCCAGAGAGTGAAAGTATTCGGAAAAAAGAAATGATACATACATTAGCCGGACGAAGGAGTACGTAAATGGAGATTAGAAATTGTAATATACTGAAAAGAGATATATATATAGGAAACATACTGCACTTCAATGTGTAACGCTTGACAGTTTTTCGAGACTGCTCGTACTTATCGTAATATTATAAGAATCAATTGCGCACCTTATAGGAGGGGCATCTCACCGGCCAAGTCTCGCTCTGTGAGCTGTTATAACCAATCCACTAATTATTCGTAACATGACGGACTTTTGTATTGGTATGGAAATTTTATTAAGCGAAAGTTAATGATGGGCACTGTCGACCATTTTGACTATCGATAGTATCGAGTACTACGAGGGACACTATTTATGTATTGAGAATTGGCAACACTGGTATTGCCAGGTGAAATTTGAAATTGTCATCGTAAAGTTTGACATTTTTGACGTTATAGGTAGTCAGAAAGTTTTGACGTGCGAGCTATATTTGTGTTTTTTGCAGTGTTTAAAATTTCATCTCAGCCAAAATATGGGATTAACTCGCGAAAATTTTCGAGCTATGATTTATTATGACTTTCGACGTGGTTTAACTCAAGAACAATGCATCAATCTACTGAGTTCAACTTTTGGTGATGAAGCGCCATCCACACCCACTGTATATCGCTGGTACATTAAATTCAAACGTAGACGTAGTTCGCTCACGGACGAAGTTAAAGAAGGTCGTCCAAAATCGGTCGTTGTGCCGGAAAATATCGATGCTGTGCGAAAACTAATTAAAGAAGATCGTCATGTGACATATCAAGAAATCGAAAGATATTTAAGCATTAGTATGACCAGCATACATAAGATTTTGCACGAACATTTGTGTGTTCGGAAGCTGTGTGCGCGTTGGATTCCACATTTGTTGAAAGATGCTCAAAAAAATGCTCGTGTCGATTGGTGCCGTAAAATGATTTCAAAATACAACTGTGGTGCATCCAAAGCGGTATACAACATTGTCACAGGTGATGAGTCGTGGATTTATTCTTATGAGCCAGAAAGAAAAGGCCAGTCGGCAGTTTGGGTGTTTCAATGTGAAGCAAAGCCAACAAAAGTTGTTCGTTCTCGCAGCGTTAGGAAGCAAATGGTGGCGTTTTTCTTCACGAAAACTGGTCCTGGGGCAACTGTGGCTCTCGAAAATCAAAAGACCGTTAATTCAGCGTGGTATACGACCATTTGTTTGCCTGAAGTTTTCGGTAAATTGAGAGAAACCAACCCAAAACGACGAATCATTTTGCATCATGACAATGCGAGCTCACACACATCACATGCAACAAACGAGTATTTGGACACACAAAAGATCGAATTGATGGGTCATCCGCCTTACAGCCCCGACTTGGCACCCAATGACTTCTTCTTGTCTCCAGTAATTAAAGATAAACTGCGTGGACAACGAAGAAGCGGTTGAGGCCTTCAAAACGCATGTTTTAGAGCTACCATCTTCTGACTGGACAAAGTGCTTTGAAGGGTGGTTCAATCGCATGCAAATATAGATCTTAAAGGCGATTATTTTGAAAAGCAATAAAGGTATTTTTCATCAAATTCATTTGTTTATTCTTTCTATTCTCAATACATAAATAGTGTCCCTCGTATGTATAGTCCTTGCCAATAGCGACTATCGAATAAAATTAACCCAAAAATTCGATTTTCCACATGACAGAATATGCAATTAGAAACAAGTTTCTGATTTCCCACAACCAATCAAATTGCACCTTAGTACTTTTTGACTGATGTTAGAACAAACCTAATAATTGAGTATAGCTACACAATCGTTTTTTGCCTTACCCATAATGAGTCTTCTTGGGGAACGCTATTTTTTCTGTTAGTTTACGACATTCTTGTTCATTTTGAGCGGCATTTTTAATCAACGTTACTCCGTAGACCGCCAAATTAGTTAACATGTTGTATAATACTTCATCGCTGTAAAAAAAAAACACAGTAAGTATTTGTATTAATGATGTTTCAAGTGATACCTATACGAGAGGTCGGAACAGGTTTAAAATTTTATACAAATTTCATTACTTATGCCTTGGTAACGTGTATAGGGGAAGGTCGGGTGGTATCGGCCACCTTAGCTTTCTTCGACCTATCTGATGTAAGGATTGTGATATCTTATAACCTAATGTATAAAATAATACCTTAATATGTTATGCGCAAAGGGTTAAAACACAATAAAAAAGTAATGATAATAATAGTACATTTTTTACAAAAGTTAAAACCTTTGCAATATTACCTTTTCAAAAATTGGAGGGTGGTATTGGACAAATGTAAAACTACTGAAAATAGGTTTTGCCGGCAAGGAATCAAACAATTGATTACATAACTGTTTACTGACAGAACTTATATTATATTAGGTGTAAAAATATGTAATGTACAGGTATATAAAATCCTTAAAACTATAGGTACCTATTTCAAAATTCATTATCACTTTTTGTCTTACACATGTCACAATAATAAAATAGATGGTCCTCAAGATTGGCACATTTCTCATGGGCCCACCCTTTGCAAGTATTGCATTGGATCCAATCTTCGTCGAAAGACTCTCCACAGATGATGCAATTTGTGTCTGAAGATGACGAAAAAGCCGCGCCGTCGTCGAACTTGAGGAATTTTTTCACGTTCAATTTTGCTGAATTGGAAGGCAGATTCCTTTTTTGGGGCTGAATGTTTTTATTTTTCTGTGCAGTATTTGCGGATCCGTCTACTTTCTCTTTCTTCATTTGTCTTTTCATCCCCTTTAGCTTCTGTTCCTCTGCCTTTTTTGTCTTTTTTCCTCTATTTTAGCTCTTTTCGCTTCAGCTTTGGCTTTCTTTTCTTCATGAAGGGTCTTTTTCGCAACAAGTTGGTCTTTGTAGGGCGTAGATGTCAGTATTTCACTTTTCTCACTGCGATGGTCTCTTATTTTATACTTCGCATTTGAGGTGCTTGGTAACGGAGATATATTTTCCAAGATGCATTGAGTTCTTGACGAGTCTAAATTAGTTTTTTCTTTGCTCTCACCATATGTTTGGTTTGAGGTCACAGGCATGTCGGAAGAACTAGAGGGCCAAGGTTCTGTACACAGAGCGGTGGGGTTTGATCGGCTAGAGGGTCATTCGGCAAGCTTGAAGCATCAGCTGACAGATGAAGATCATCAAGGTCAGCAGTAGTTGCAATCTGACCGAGAGCTGTTGCCATTTCTTCGCCCTCCTGTGATTTATTACTGAGTGATGCTGCAAAGTCAAGATCTGAAAATACATTCCGATTCAGAGGGTAAATTCCTGTACATTGGAATCCAGATTGCGCCAACTCCATCCTGCAGATTCGGGAAAAAGCAGTATTTACCAGCCCAGCTATGTCTTTCAGAGTTATCTTCATGTTCGGGTACTTCCTCATCCAAACTCCACAGACTTCATAGTAGGCATTTTTAAATGGTTTCATAATTGACCGATCTAATGGTTGGATCTTGTGGGAAGTGTGTGGTGGGAGGCTCAGCATGTGAATGTGATTTTCTTTAGCGTAAAGGATCACATCGAGATCCTTGTGGCTAGAGTGTCCGTCTATGATTAGCAAGACAGGACTCTTTTCAGTAGGGTTAACCCGCTCAACAAATGCTTTTAACCATTTCAAGAAACCCTCCTTAGTGATCCACCCGCTCACTTGCCCATCAAAAATGCTTCCGTGAGGAGCATCTTTTTTCAAGTCATTATCAATCCTTACACGTGGGAAAACAAACAAAGGCGGAATAAACTGGTCCCCTGTTGCATTGGTGGCTAAAAATGCAGTCACGTTTTTGCCCCTCTCTGCAGATGTAAATTTTCCCACTTGTTTTTTGCCTTTTACAGACATGACCTTCAAGTTATTGTTGTGTACACATGATACTCCAGTTTCGTCCGCATGAAAGATACGGGTTGGATTGAATTTGTGTTTGTCCATAAGCTTAGTTAGCTGGTCAAAGAATCGGTCGACTTTGTCCTTGCTGAAACCAACAGCACGCTGTAAGCTTGTTGACTCGGCTGTCCTCAGGCTTAAGTCCTTGTGACGGTTCATAAACTCGTAATAAAAATCTTTTCCCGCCATACATTTCTCTTTACTAAAGCGGTGACACACATTTAGCCTCTCGGCAAGGTTGTAGGCTAGTTTTAGGAACTCTTTTCTGCTTAGTGGCATCAGCTGAGCGTCCAAAGCCTTCACATGTTCATACAATATTTCCTCTTGTTCATCAGTAAACGTTTTCTGAAACACTCCTTTGTTATTTGAGCAACAAGGCTTAGGCGTTATCTCTCCACCCTTTAAAAGTATTTTAACACGATCACCTAACGTGCTCCTCGGCACACCAAACTTAGTGCTTGCAATTCGTATGGTCATTTGCTTCAACATCACTTTTTCTATGGCCGATTTCATACTTGCTTCATCCCATTTTTCTCGTATTTTCCCCATGATTTCCTGAAAAAACCAGAAAGCTTTGATAAATCTTGCAGTTTAGCGACCAACGTGTTGTCCGATACCACCCGATTGTATCTTGTCCGATACCAGCCGACAAACATGAAAAGTTCGAACAGCTCTCCTTCAGCTATCAACAATACGAATAAACCTAAATGCTCAATTTACATAATATAAAGTATAATAACTGGTCTGAAAGCAATTACAACTAAATACACTTACTATGAGAGAAGTTGTAGCTTTGCAAAACTATTTTCGTGCACAGAAACACCACCAATAAATCAAAAAACACGGAGCACAAATCAAAGCGTGTGCAAGAGCAATCCAAGATGGCGAGAGCCCGGCTAGTTCGCTTCAGTCGTTACACTGACTGCGTGACAGGTGCTGCCAAATGCCGCATATTACGAAAACTGCTTCTGTCCGATACCGCCCGCTGTCCGATACTACCCGACCTTCCCCTACTAATTTATAAAGCTAATAAATGTCTGGGATGTCTGGGTTGCTGTTACAAAATTTCCACCGAAACAAGAAAACCTCTAAAATTATTCTTTCCAATGTTCGAGTGGGCAAAATTGTATAAATCAAGCCGTCTTGTTGACGGAATCACTTCAGTGTTCGGGAAGGAAGGATTTCAGATTAAAGAAACTCCAATTAGAAGCTTTATGCTATATGTTTCAGTAAGAATGGCTTTTAAAATTCTATATAAGTACCTTAAACGGCAAGCATAAATTAAACTGTACGAAAGAAACTAACACAAAGTTATTAGTTGCTCCATTTGTTTTTAATGGCATTGCGGACATTGTCCATGCAGCCAGGCCCTAACTCATAAAGAAAAAACTTTGAAGATGACACACGGGTTAGAAAAAGAGACTATTCACGCCTAGAGGCTCTTCAAGGCGACTTTATAACACAAACAAAACCGAGCCGTGGATAGACAGGATTTTCCAACAGAGGTTAGTCTGACAATGCACAAGTTACAAATTGCGAGTGCTGCTATTGCTGCTTGATACTTCCAACAAATTGAATACCTGTCCAGATTAGAGGTGTGCTTTTATGGTTAGAGTAGTAACAAATAATAGAAGAACCGGTTGAGTGCTATTGCATATGAACAATCAATTAAGGTATGAAATTTATAAAACAGTTTAATATACACTCACACTTATGTATTTATACCTAAAATTTAGTACAATCTCTCTCTATTTGACGTTCAAAGTTACTACAGTGGACCAAGCATACCTTCCATTTCGCTGGTCTTAGGGACACGATAAAACTGCAAATGAATGCACGAATTTTCTATTGCCTCTCTGCCATTTTATCAGTGTTCAATTTGTGATCAATCTCATTTGTTTCAAAGTAATTTTTTGAAGAGCAGAGATACTTTGAAGATAAGGTAAATACATTGTCATGTTCAGAATGAAAATATCTAGAGTCTCGCGGTTCTTTATAAGCGCAGTAAGATCTACATCATTTAAAAAACGAAAGAAAGTCAAAGTGGTGTAAGAAGGTGGGGCAAGTGGGCCCACGGGGTAAGTGGGCCATCCCCTTCTAAAATTCTTCCATACTTAGATATCAGGAAAATGATATCACAGTGGCAACACTGTTATGCTGTTGTTTGACAAGCAACAAGTGACTTTCAAGGTTATCGCGTGTGCCGCCCGAACGACGCATAATAATAATTCAGTGCTGTTAATTTTTTGCAAATGAGTATTCAAAACACTCATAATCAAGGCCGTAAGTAGAAATTTCGTGTTTGTTGTGATTTAGCAGGTTTAGTAAGTCAGGGTGGGTAATATTAAGGCAGAATGATAGAGTTAGGTTAGGTTGGGCAGTTGGCTTGTTTTTGTAGGGGCTGGTCCACTTGCCCCGAAGAATTATAGAAAACGGGGCAAGTGGGCCAGGGGGTTTGGGGAAGTGGGCCATGGCATGGTCCACTTTCCCCGTATGCTTTATATCATGTACTTACTTAATTGATACTTATGTTAATTATTTAAACGTAGTTAAGTATGTATACTAGTCATTAATTATTAATTACTTATATCTGTGTTGTCTTTAGATGGTTCGTAATTATATACGCAAAACCGGTCGGGGTGCTGATGGTGCAGCATACTCACAGGAAGACTTGCAAGCAGCCATCGAAGATGTTAAAAATGCAAATAAGACAGCAAGAGGTGCAGCCAAGTTTTATGGAATCCCTAGGTCTACCTTAAGGCATCATCTCGATGGTACTCGGGGACAAAGGGGTAGTCCTGCAGGAAATGGTGCGGGTGGTGGCAGAGCGACTGCTTTAGGGAAAGTCGAGGAAGACCAGCTTGCTTCGGCTTTAAAAACTCTTGAAAAATGGGGATTTGGTTTAAACCAAGTAGAGGTGTGTGACGTAGTACAAATGCACGTCAAAAGTAAGGGCATTGAAAGTAGATTTCCAGGAGGTCGGCCTGGTGCGGATTGGATGATGAGTTTCCGCAAAAGGCATAAGTTATCAGTCAAAAAACCCCAAGGCATTGAATATGTTCGCTGTAATCAAAACAATCCCTTCACCATCTACGGCTTTTACGACCTTTTGTCTGCAACTCTTGATGAATTGCAACTCCAAGATAAACCACATTTAATCTATAACTGTGATGAAACGTCGTTTTCGAATGATCCCAGCAAAACAAAGGTGGTAGGAGCTGTTGGACAAAAAAGTACAAGAATTATTAGCTCATCAGGTCGCGAAAACACAACAGTACTCATGTGTGTATCCGCTGCAGAACAGAAAGTTCCACCTTTATGTGTGTTTAAAGGAAAACACATTCTAGAATCATGGTTAAGCACAGACGATATTCATAAAACATCTTTTGCAGCAAGTAAGCGAGGCTGGATGGATAGTACGATCTTTTGTAATTGGTTTACAAAGTGCTTTATTCCATCCCTACCTGATGAACGTCCTGTTCTGCTTGTATACGATGGTCATGTTAGCCATGTGTCCTTGGATGTAATTAAAACAGCTCGAGACGCTAATATTCATATACTGAAACTACCCCCCACACTACCCACATATTACAGCCTCTCGACGTATCAGTTTTTAAAAGTCTTAAGGTAAGATGGGATAAGTCACTCTGTAAATGGCAGCGAGCTAACCCTCGAAAACGCCTTCCAAAGAATGAATTTGCCAAATTAATTAATCAAATATATGACGAATTACCAGAACAAGTTATAATCAACGGTTTTAAAAGCACAGGGATCTACGATGCAAATGTAAAAGGGGCTAATTCCCTTGCAGTACCTACTGATATTTTCAAACCTTCTGATCTGACAAGATATAGACGGTCCCAAAAGGCAAAGCAACAGGACAAAATTTCAAATGATAGTCATGAAACTGAATCACATAGTAACGATACACCTCAGGACCATATTGAACGTGTTACTACAGAAATTCAAGAGGTTTCAGAACAGAAGAATATTAAGGAACCATCTACCTCTTCAACTACTGCATCACTGGAAGAGAAATCATTCGAACAGATTATAATAATTGAGTACATACAACACGACAAAATGGAGAATAAGAACACTGCACCAAAACGTAAACGTATCTGTTTGGGAGCAGCTATTATTACCAGCGATCAGTTTTTAAAAGAAAAAGAAAATCTTGCAAGGGAATCTACAAATAAGAACACGAAAGAACAAAAACCTCCAGCAAAAAAGAAAACCAAAATTTCGAAAAAGACTACTCTTCCTATTGTATCCTCTTCGGAGAGTGAATATGACGAAGAAGATGTTGTTGAGCCTGAGTCAAATGATGAAAATGATGTCATTACTGTTATCCCAGGAGATTTTGTTGCAGTTACTTATGATAATAATCAATTCCCAGGAAAGGTTCTCGAGGTAACCGATGACCAGGTAAAAGTTAGACACATGGAGAGGAGCGGCTACAAAGGTTGGCGTTGGCCACAGACAGAGGATGTTTTATGGTATGCTGCAGAATATATCCTTAAAATTATTCCTCCGGCGAAACCTGCTAACAGACGAGGACTGTATACAGTCACTGGCATCCAGGGTTTGTTTGTCTAAACTGTGTAATGGTATTACTTATTTCATTCCTACTAAGTATAATATTAATATGTTAATATTACTTCGTTTAATGTTTTTTACTTAAGTTGCTATAACTTACAGTATTTTGTGTTTTTGTGTTTAAGTTCTTTGTTTTAAAGGTTAAGTATAGTACTTACTTACTGTAATAAGCAGGTTTACTATTGAATTATTCTGAATATAATTTTCTTTAAATACACGTTTGTATTACAACCTTAATATTGCCGCTTTCTGTTTGAGATAAAATCTTGAAATTAGGAGGGAAAATAGGTGAAGTATCAATAGGCGGCCCACTTCCCCAGATAACTCTATATGTAATTCCTGCTGTAAAATCAGGGAGGCGGGTCCACTTGCCCCAAAATTTGGGATAAGTGGGCCCTCTGCACTATCAAAAAAAATTGGTGCCAAATAAAAAGTATGTTATATAGGGCTTTGTACTTTTAACATAACATAGACAAAGGTCCTGGATATTTGTGTTTAAAATTTGAACTTGATACTAGTTTGTCACAATGAGATACATCAAATCAAAAATTTTAGTTGTAAATCTATGGCATACTTGCCCCACCTTACCTTATTTTAACTATTTTTTACTATTATTGCAAATTTGAAGCAAGAGTTACTATAACAAAAATATTGGTTATTTCGTTCATGTAGTGTTTTTTTTTTCAAACGCCTCAAATTGACCATTTTGTAACAAACGCCGATCAAGTACCCCCCCCCCCCCCCCCCCATTACAGTAAAAATAATAAAATCGATTCTTGCAAACTAAATGACTTGACCTCGTATATATGCGGGCCCGACACTTATATTAAGATATGTAGTTAAAAGTAAATTTGAACCTTGACCTATTTACTCTCAATTATAAGATAAATAACTCACTAACTTATTAATGACTTCTTTGTATTCGTATTGTTGCATTATATCAAAGAATTCATTTTTATTCCAAGTTTTTTGTGGCGGTATGTAAACAGTATTCAAATATTCATCTTGTTTATTTTTTTGAAAGCTTCTCTTTTCCAACCAATCCACGGTATAAACTGATTTGTGATTATCTTCCCAATCAATCTTAACAGCCACCTCATTTTCGACCTAAATTATATCAATATTCAATTTATTATATATTTATTTTTATATTTATTATTTATTTCAACTTCTTATAATTAAAAAAAATTACCTGGACCGATGTTGCTTTAACATTTATATCAAAATCTTTCCAATTGATTATTCTAGATTGCGAAGATTGATGAAAACATTTTTCACATGTACAGTTATCCCTTAACCATACTAATGGAAATGTATTCGTAATTTTATTATATTTCACTACTAAATTTTCGCTATTTTCACTAATACTCGCTGATACACTGATCAAGCGTAATTTAGTACCGACTGCACTAATTTTTTTCGATAGAATTTCTTCTTTTATTGAGCTCTGCCACACTCTGATAAAACGACTAACGTTCATTGTAGTTTTAATATTAGCAATATATGTTATTAAAGCAATGTTATGTTCCAAATGAAGAATTTGACTGATATGTTGTTTATTTTATACACATATTACTGAAGGAGTGTCAGTGACGCAAGAAAAGATTGGTTAAAACTATCAAGTTTATTTAAAGAAAACGATAATGAATATAATACCAAATAATACCCGGATATTATGCTTCTTTATAAAATAATATTATATATATACATGAAATTGTAAAAATTACTACTTAATATCATATTTAATATACGAGATACCAAATAAAAATTTCTCAATTTGTAGGTAGGTATGTGATAGCGGTAGGATGGTATTGAATATATCATGCGTGGAAACCATATCTTCATACAGGCGTAAACAACAAATATGTAGGTATGTGTTTAAGAAACGCTTGGAGGCGACTCCAACTTCGGACAACAAAATGGTAATTTATTTTCACAGCACTGTTAACAACTAAATTGAGAGTATGTTCGGAAGATGGAGTAAAGAATGCTCTAAGATTAATGATTAGGATATCTCTTTCTAAACCATTTCTTTTTCCTTTCATGTTCGCAGCAATATCATAACATTGATCACACAAATTTCTAATATCTAGGTAAACTAAATTCCTTCATTTTATCAATTACCTAATTAGTTTGTTAAACACTCACCGGTTGATGTTGTAATGTTAATAAAACCTAGACATTTTGCACATTAGAATAGTGTTTTGCTTTTCGAATAGAACATAAAATGTTTGTCTGAGACCAAAGATGGAGTTTTTGTCAACAATAAAACAGCGTACTCAAACAGGCCAAAGTTTATTTAACCACCAGCAAGCAATGTAGCATATGGAAGAAGTGATGTCTACCAGTTTCAAGGATACGCAATAAATTCAAATCGTTCATGTTCTACGGGCATTTATATCCCAAACAATTTGTCCCACACGAACCCCACACCAAGCGATTTTTCGCAATGTAGTAACTCTATGGACCCAGTTTCTTCAATAGACTGTTTTCATTTATACTGAAACGACCACATTTTTTTATTACAGTTTCTTTATATTAATTATGTTAATTTGTTTCGGTTTTTCTGTTTTCTTTGTTTTTATCCTTACCTTAGAGTAATTGTTATTCTTTCAACCGGAGGAACGGCATTTCTCCATTTAATATCTTGGTATGTGACATAAGGCCGTATCTGATCCAGAGAACATCGAAACTCTCGACACTCATTCGGTAATAATTAGAGACCGGACACGAGCGGCCGATGAGTCATCGCCCATGGGCGCACTATTGAAATTTTGTATTTTTAAAGAGTTTTTCATTTTATTTGTATAATTGGATGACAAGTGGGTAGTGATCTATGAAATACAAAATACGTTATTATTTGTTCATTTTGTAGTTCAAGTCGAGTAAAGGAGTATTAATATTTTTACTAGCAATACCTTTCCAAGGTTCTCTTCTGTAAGATTTGTTCTCTTTGAATGAAGTACATCCTTGTAGATAGAAAACGTCTTTTCTATATTGCAACTGGTTATAGGTGCATACTGGAAACATTCTTTTATTTCAGCTTATTTAGCAGTTAGATTTTCCGTCATTGTCCCCATACACAATTGCCACAATGTTATTAAATCTGGATTTCTATTAAAAACTACGTCTAACTTTTGTTGAAGGCCACATCCGAAGGAATACTTTTGAAATTATTAATAGCCACATCTAATGTGGTTAATGCGGGTTAATCCATCTTTTAATTTGAGATTTTGATTTTCAAAATATGTGATTAGTTTAGGCAAATTGCCAAAGTGTTCCTGAAGGAGTAACAACTAGTTCCTTGCACTCAGAAATAATTCGATCATCGTCATTTAAACATATAACAAAAAACTATCGAAATTCTCTGCATAAAAACTAGTAACTTCTAACCATGTTCCCCATCTAGTTATTACTCGCGAGGGAGGCAGTGACAAACACGGAACTTTTTCTCTGTAAAGAGCTACTCTCAATGGTGCTTTTCTGAAAACTTTTTTAAAAGCAGATACAAGTCTATCAACCTCCGGATAGGTGACTATGATACATTCACAGATTCATGTGCTACACAAGTAATATGCAGCATACAAGGATATCTTTCCTGTAATAGTCTGTCTGTTTTTAGCATATATGCGGCACTGTCACTAACAAATAAAAGTATTTTTTCCTTGTACCTGTCGTCCGAATGAAGCATTTTGTGCAAATTCTCGTCAATGATTTTAGCAACTGTTTCCGCATCAACTGTATTTATAACTTTGGATGCTATTACATATGCGTTATATGGAATAGTTCAATGTAGTACACCAGCTACAACATTTACCACACAGCGTCCTATATATCGATAGTTTCGTCGGCACTCCTCTATAGGTAGGTACTGATTTGAAAGATGTCTTCTAATGCATTCTACTGCTTCCGTGAAGCAGTTATAAGCATAATATTTGCGTAAGGTGGATTCATCAGGAACATTTCAACCAGTATATTTTTGGAGAAATGTTTTCAAAGTGGGATTGTCAAGTTTATATAATGGGATATTAGCCGCCATTAAAGTTTCACAGCGTTCTTCGTTAAAATTGTCAGCTTCCAACGAGTCCAATTTCTGTGTGTGTTTTAGCGATGCGATGTGAGGTTATACGTGCGATTTTTTGGCATTCTCTAACGATATTTTACACACTTTGCAATAAATTTCGGAATCACTGACAATGAACATACAATCAGTATCACCCTTAATCCAATTCGCCATTGTTTCACGATGCCATTCTCGACGTTCTTCCATATCATAACTGAGAAAGTAACATAAACAACGTTCTAGATCTAAATAAATGATAACTAAAAATGTATGTGTATGTTATTGAAACTTAACAAAGCCCAATCCACACTTACTTTAAGATAATTGGGAGAAGTAGATTCAATGAAACGGTATTAAACAGGAACTATTACAAAAATTACGAAGTGTGTAATTAACAGTCAAAGCAATGAAAAAACAAAACTAACTTTCGGTACTTCATTTATTTCACGAAATAAAATGGTAAGTAGAATAAGTTTTAAAAACTCCTCACGCTTCAACCAACGCCGATGAAGAAAGGAATTTAACAGTAAAATCGAATTTTTGGTGTCCGTTTTCTCGACGAAAACAGATGTTGAAGTTCACCATATGAATAGCACTCAGTAACTACGTGCTGAAACGTTGGCTTGTGATGGGATGCACCCAATATGGCTTCACTCTTTTATTTTTTTCGTATTCGTCCCTAAAAAGCGGTCCCGTTTTCCTTGGGAACGTAACAATTTTTTTTGCATGTTTTGACGAAAATCGGCAAAATCCATTCTTAATTTGTCTCACAGACTATTTCATTATGTGAATTAAATCTTTTTTTCTTGATATATAAGCGAAGTGAGCGCTATTATGATCTTCTTGAGAATATATCGCCCATTCTTCAAAAAGGTCTTTCTTTTTGAGACCGCGAAAATGCCTCCCGCAAATATTTTGTTTTAAATAGGCGTAAAAAGGCGCAAGAAATATTTTTTCATATAATCTTAAAGGATGCGGCTAACGTTTAAAACATAAAACAACTCGAGGTCAAGGGGAGGTCTTTACTTATTACCTATCTAAGGAATTCAAATACGTTGAAAAAATCTTAATTTTTTAAGAGTGGGGCAAATTTTCGTAGCTGAAACACTGACTTTTATTTAAATTTAAGAATGTAAAAATTAGTTCTTACGCTTATTAACCGAATCCATCACTTGAATTAACTAAAACTTTTAAATACAACTAACTAGACGTTACACGTTAGACCCTTACATGCAATTAATTTAGGAATTCTACACAATTTCTTTTTATATTTACCTAAATTACCTATAATTTTGAAACTCCACCCCTAAATTATATAGCTATTGTTGAAATCCCCAATTTATACTGTACCCTGTCCCGCTAATGTTTCTTGGAAGTTTGTTTGTTGTTTTTGTGCAATTACCTAACACTCGACACACTGTGCCACATCCGGGATCAAGATTAGACTGACTTGTTTTAGGTTACATTTATGTACCTATAGTCTGTCCATAGATATAAATATTTCACTTCTTAAATAGCACTTGATCTTCGCAAAAGAAATTAACCCTTTCTAGTCCCTTTGGAGCACGGGTGGTTCACAGGGACTAATCACAAAGATTATTATACTAAAAGTCTATTATAAGAACATTAATATTCGATTATATAACATATTTTTTTATTTCATTTTTGGGGTTAAAAATATGTTTAACACAAAAATCAAATAAAATACTATAATTACTATATACTTGCGAAGAATTATACCTTATCGGCTCTTAGTACTCATCTTATATACTTTATCGTTAATTGATAATCAGAATCACTAATTTCATCGTTATCTACATATATTATGAATTTCGGTATGAAGTTTGCATACTGTAAATACTCGTCTTCTATACTAATTACACATGTTGCACACAATTTTTCCAAGAAACTGGTGTTATTAATAATATAGCTTCTTGGATGGTAATTATTGTTGTTTCGCTAAATGTGGGAGCGGAATTTTTGCGATAAACGTGTTGCTTTAGTGAACTCGGAACTCTATAGGACTAAAGATACAGTAATATGGAGGTGGACGTAGTGCTGTGTGGCCGGCAGCAGCTGCAGCATCATCAATAAAATATTACTTTTGAAATATTTTGTTATGCAAGACTTCCAGGAGTTGTTTCTTCGAATAATCTGCTTCAAATTAAAGGTCACGATCCTCTAAAATTTTTAATAATAAGGACATTAGGTATTTTAATAACTTGTCGTGAGTGGTAAGTAACTGGCATTATCCATAACAATGACACTTAGGTAGGTAAAGACAGTAGTAGCTTATTCACGAACCACTCTTCAAACCAAGAACTTGTCATATCTTCATGATAATCCAAGGACCACGACTTTATGTTCTTTGCAGACAGAAATCGCAAACCCTGCCATCCACAAATCCCGCATGTGCAATAATAATTCTTATCCCCCTTAAAACAGAAACATTAACGCAACACATTCCCAAACCATCATCCCGAACTTTCTTTATAGTATCATGGCTGTCATACCACGTTTCATTCAAGTAGCAAATAAAACGTTTCTCTTCTCTAAATGCCTTCACTTTCGTCAGGTATTCATCCCGCAGTAGCTGCAATTCCATAAGTGTTCGCCGCTTATTAACTATACTAAATTTAAAGCCGTTTTCCTTCATAACGCTCGACAACGTAGTGACACAATACTCCAATCTATTGTTTCCTTTCAAGGTATTGCACAAACTTCTCAATGTAGGAACTTCATTTCTTTTATAGAACCAGTACATTTCTCTTCTCACAATATCAAAATCGCACATACTAATTTTCTTCGATTGTTCCATGTGCTTCCTTGTTTTTCTTTTAAATAAACCATTCTGAATGTTTTTTGGACTGTCCCGTAAGATACTTCCGTTAATTTCGATGTTAATTAACAACAATTCTTAGTCGTTAATTATAATTTAAATAAATAATAGACTCCTGAGTGGGTCGACAACAGTCATAACTGTCATAAGTATTGTTGTTAATTGTAAAAGTGGTATTTTGACAATAAAGAATTAAATTTTATAAATCAATTTTCAAACAGAGACGAACGAAGTAGATATATTTATATGAGTAAAATAAATATGATTGTTAAATAAATATCGTCTCTGTAATATAAAGTATAATGTAACTTAATGTTTCGGCATTGTGGTATATATGTATATAATCATACATAAATCTTGTAGGTAGCATACGTTGTAAATTCTTGCCTTTGTTGTTTACGTTTAATTATAATGAATGGTATAGGTAAACTTTCTTCAATATAATCTTTATAAAAGTGTATGTAACTTGTCTATTAATGTGTTTTGTTTATTTTTGTGTTAAAAAACATTATATTGAGTAGGATATTTCTTGGTTTGTAAAATATATAAAATTAATTGATTTTGAATATAAATATTATTTAAATTATAAAATGGATTTTTATTTTTATTAACTCTAAATAATGTTTGGGAACCTTTTAATTAATAATCTCTTGTTAACCTGAATCGCCCTTGAGAGTCCGAACTGAGCTTAGCTGGCAAAACAATTTTACATTTTATTTTTCAAATTTAACGTTATATTTTTACATAAAATTTATTAAATGCGTTTTAAGGGGGTTTCCTTTATAACTTTGGCGACAACTGTCTTTCAACAATATCTTATTTATGTTGATTTGTATAAATGTGAATATGGGATGTTAACATTTAAAATAGCATTACAATGTTTTTTAATACAGATATGGGTATATATTATCTGTTAAATTAGAACAGTTTCCTTTAGAATAATACAAAGTTTAAATTGTAAACGCTGAATTATATTACACGAACTACTCTACTAGCTCTACTTAAAAAAATCCGATTTCTCCTTATACGGTCCATTACTTCATTTACAAGTTTTCTCGGTACCTGCAGCAAGAGGAAGCGAATAGTCCCCGATTATCCTCTTAAATCCTTAAACTTGGAATCGTTATATCTCTCTTTGTATTATATACACATACATTTTCATATTATACAGAGTGTCCCAGAAATAAAAAGACGGAGTAGCAGATATGTAAAGTTCGAACAGAAACAGGCCCAAATATACCGCAATAACGAAGAAATTAAAATTTTAATTTTCTATGTTGTTTTTTAGATAAAAAAAATTACATTACGGACCTGGCACAGAATGTATGTTTATAATTCACGTAAGAATGTTCATTTGTAAATAGAAACGAAGACGCATTCATAGAGAAAAATAAGCTTTTATTTGTATAAAACGGGAAAAAACCGTTAAATGCTAAAAACATATTTTTTGCGGGATGTGTCTAAATAACGCAGCTATGTAGTCGGTTATTGACCCAGATGGGTGACCTACTTTCTTGCAGGCAATAAAAGATTGTTTTTATTTTTAAAATAGGAAGGTTGTTGCTCTTTCATGTGTTCGTAGTTGGAAACAGCTGATTATTAGAATATTCAATAAATCGTATTTTTCTAGCAGGTTTAAAATTAAAGTAATTAATGGTTTGATATTTATTATGAAGTATCTATTCCTCCTCCATTTTTTTTAACACAAGTAATATGGTGGTTCTGAAAAGCACCGATTGTGAAAGTGAAGCAGGTGGATATTTAGTGCAGGGTCGGCGTAAGGCCAATTGAATTCTTTATTATTTTTTTCTGCCGAATAAAGACTTGATATTTTGAGGGTACGTTTTTACACAATCTAGCTTCCGATTTCTGCTACTCCGCCTTTTTATTTCCGGGACAACCTGTATACATATTAATAATTATTTTTTTGTCCAGCTGTAGATATTAATTTGTTGGGCATTTAACGAAATATTATTATTATGTCGGCTAACTGTAAAACATCTTATTATAAATATTTATGTCTTTAACCGTTTGTCTCGTCCTTGACACTTAATCTAATACAAGTAATACCAGTTTGATTGTCGTGAAGAACATCTTTCAAATCGCTGGAATATCTTTATTTAAGTCTTAAAGAGGCTTTGGGGAAGGGCGGGGCGTTGTTGCTAATATGCATAACCTGGCATGTTTATCAAATAAAATATGTTATTCTATTTTGCCAAGTCATTCTCGTAAAAGAAAAAAGAATACAATAGTCATAAATCACATATTTTATTTTTATATAACATAAATTAAGGGATATATCATCATCACATCATTTTAAATACATCGAAAAGTATTGCTTTCTATCTTATACAATACAAAACTTTTTAAGACACATATTAGTTTTATTAACACATACAGGTAGGTAGACATATAGAGAATTTTCTTTAACATCATCATCATCACTTAGGACATTACATAAAGAAATTGGTAAATCAGTTATGTAATATATGTATATCACATTCAAGATTTATGTATTGTTAACTTTGATTTTAAAACGCTCGATAGGTCAAACACGGGAAAATGAAGTAGAAAAGGGAATATTTTTCCCGATTTAGTTTTCAGTCAGAACCGTCATTCATCCTACTGCCCCGGGGAGTTATTGCATAGATATCATTGGCAATACCTACCTAAGCAAAGAGACATTATAAAAATTTAATTCTATTTTTTGCAAAATCAAAATTCATGAGGCATTAAAACCGTTCACAATAAACCTTGAATGGATACATTATACATGTGTTTTACAGTATGTATAATTTGATTGTCATGTTGTGTAATATTTACGTATTTTCAATATTTATAAATTGCATTATATTCTTAACCAAGATTTACTTATGTGTAAAGAATAATTAATTTGTTTAAAAGATCTCTGTTTCGAGCAAAACTTAATCGTGATATCTAAATACTAAATCAAATATTTATAGACATAATAGTTGTTCCTTGAACTCAATTATATGAACTTGCAAAATCGTGCATTGAACAAGGTCACTAAACAATATTTAGACTTAGTTTTGAAACTCTTATGTTATAATTTACAAAGCACACTTTTAGATTTAGTCTGTCATAGACATGGTTTTCCGCTGTGGCTAAATGTCCGCCGGCGGTCTTGTGCGTATAAACTGAGAGTTCCGCCGATTGTAGTAACGTGTTCATCGACAAAGGCAATGTTGGGCAGATACGGTGGAGTGTACGTATTTGTTTTGTCGATTTCCGCCGGTCGGCGGCATGTTACTATAGTACATGAAAATTCCGTTGTCGTCATGATCATAGCCTAGTTTTATTTATTAATATGCGTATGAATCTGCATCACACACTGCATGTAGACAAAGAAATATATTAACGGAGGGAAGAATTCAAAGGCAAATTATTAGGCAACATTTTAGCAATATCTAACTTTGGTACATTAAATAAATTGAATACTATTTTGGGAAACTTATTACTTGTAAACAGAAATATAGACAATATCGTTTATGTGCATCTTAAATAACTTTTATTATAGAATGTGAATTCTGTTCTCATTTATAAGTTTACAATAGCTACTTTATCTATAGACTCTCCATAAGCTATCATTTAATATCTATTATTCATTAGATTAATTTTGAAAGTTAAGGATCGTATAGCAAGTAAAGTAAAATATGTTTCAATTTTTCGTAACTTAGATCAGTGTACTTGCATATACATCTTTTCTTTAAGTTAATACCATGCTTTTAAAAAGAAATTAAATACTATAAAAAAACATATTTGTAAATATTTTACAATGTGACTACACTTTCTGTATTACTGTTGTATAAGAGATATTCATTTTATTACTTCACGGACAATAAATACTACTTATACATTACTAAATATTGATTGTTTTCTTTCTACAAATTACATAAAAATCATTATACAAATAATGTTTAATAAATATATTTCCTATTAATTACAGCAACACTTAATTTAATAATAAAAAATGTAATGAATAATTAAAATATAAATAAACATATTTCTTAGAAGTCAATTATACTGGTATAATAACAAAAGTATAATTTTGTAAGTGTATCCTTATTAAATAATTTTCTACTCATTACAACACTTATTTTGATATTTTGAAACATAAAAAATACTTCAAATATAAGAAACACATATTTCATAGTTGTTAATTACTCACAAATTAATTTAAAATTACTTTTTTTTGTCAGTGTTTATTTGCGTAATGAAATGTTTGACGGATTGAAATTTCATGGCTACCTAATTTAATCTTAAAATTTATTCTTTCAATTAAAGCATAATATCAACAACTTTTGTCAACATGTAGTACATGATTGAAATTAGAAAAAAAACTCTTTCTGAAGCTGTGTAAATCCAACATGGCGTCTATAAAAAATTAGATAGTTGATGATGGATAGAAAGAAACGAAACGTCTATAAAAATTTCGAGTACACCATTGGTTAGATTATTTAAACTAGTAATCGATGTATGGGAGAATGAAACAATGCCAAATGATTGGAAATTAGGATTGCTAGTGCCAATATTAAAAAAGGAGATCAATAGGATTGCAAAAACTACAGAGGGATAATGTTGTTGAACACCGCATACAAAATCTTCACCACATTAATCAATAATCGTCTGAAAATCTATGCAGACACAGCGATAGGAGACTACCAACAAGGCTTCAGAGGCGGACGGTCCACAATCGAGGCAACTCATATTTTAAAACAGATACTGGAGAAGGGCAATGAATATGACATCACACTACACATGCTATTCATAGATTTTCTTCGGCGAGCGTTTGACTGCCTAAACAGAGAAGTCATACTGAAAGACGCAGAAGGGATGGAAATACCAAAAAACTCATTAGACTCGTGAAAACGACATTGACACACTCGCAAGCAGCAATTATAACGCAAGAAGGAGCATCAGACTATTTCGAAATAAATAAAAGAGTTTGGCAGGGGGGTGCACTTTCAACCACCCTATTTAACATTGCCTTAGATGGACTAATTAAACAAAGAGAGTTAGAAGGGAATATTAGAAATAAATTGATACAAATTATAGCATATGCGGATGACCTGGTCATAATAGGTAGAGACGAAAGAAGTCTGGAAGAAACATTCGGAAAACTCGTAGAAGCGGCGGTGGACAGAGGTCTACATATCAACTAAAAGAAAACAAAGTATATGGTAAGCAACCGAACGACGTACGCCGGAAGGAAGAGCAAAGGGATGGGAAGCTACGAATTCAAGAGTAGACACCATCAAATACCTCGGAACAACAATCAATATAGACAACAATAGAACTGCCGCAACAACTCACCGAATTCAATCAGGAAATAAAGCGTATTACGGGTACAAGAAACTGCTAAAAAACAGAAAGATAGGATTCGATACAAAAATGAAAATCTACAGGGCAACTATAAGACCAATAGCGACGTACGCGGCAGAAGTGATGATACTAACAAAAAGAGACGAGGAAAATATTCGAAAAGAAAGTAGTAAGAAAAATGTATGACCCAAAGAGAGACGCAGAAGAATGCGAATACTGATGAACCATGAAATCGACCAACTGCTGAAAGGAAAAGATATAGTTAGATTTATAAAGACCCAAAGAATAAGATGGTATGGACATATCAACAGAGCAGGCACAGGAGCAACAGTGCGCAGCATTGCCCGGTGGACACCGGCGGGCAAAAGAACGAGAAGGAGACCTAGAATCAGATGGGAGCAACAAGTGATGGAGGACTTGAACAAAATGGGAACAAACTGAAGAATGAAAACAAAGAACAGAAAAGAATGGGGGCAAAAACTTATAGAGGGAATAGGTTGAAATGTGGAGTGATCCCCCACAAAAAAGGATCGGAGAGCCCAGAAGGGGAATAGGCTGCACACTCCGTAGGAGTGTGCAGCCTATTATATACAGGGTTATGATAAAGTAACGCACAAAATTCATAAAACGTACAATGTTCATTTTTGAAAAAAATGCAAAAACACGTCAAACAGTTTATTTTATTCCGCGTCTTTTAACATAAGTCAAAAAAATAAAACGTCAAATTTGTCAAAGTTATGACGTCATCAATATTTTTCTTAAATATGAAGCTTGGTTTTTTTTTTACTTTATTTGATAAAGCTTGTTTTTCTGCATTATAAAGAAATAATTGAAGTAGGGGTCACATAAGAAAAAACCGAGAGAATTAATAAAAAACAAAATAAACTTTATTATAGTAATAACATTTAAATTAACTAAACAGTCCATTAAACCAAAACGATTTCTTACAGGAATTGTACAAACTGTGTCCCGTTCACTATCTGAAATAGGCCAAGACGATGGTAGACCTGATTTACAGAGTCTTCGATCATCTGCGGAGTTATACGAGTCATTACATGTCTAATTCGTTCCATTAAGTCTTCTAAATTGTCTGGTCGGTTAACGTAGACCCGACTTTTTAAATGTCCCCACAGAAAGAAATCAAGGGGGGTGAGATCAGGTGACCTAGGTGGCCACTCCATTGGTCCACGTCTTCCAATCCACCTTCCTTCAAACTGGTTATCCAGAAACCTTCGAATATTAAGACCATAATGTGGTGGTGCACCATCTTGTTGGAACCAAATACTGGGATCCAAGTTTTCCCTATTATTTGGATCCGGAAATGCCGCAATTAGATCCGAAAGCACTGCCATACGAAGATGTTCCAAATATCGCTCAGCTGTTAAATTCCCACAAAAGAAATAAGCACCAATAAATTTTCCCCTGACGATTCCTACCCATACATTAATTTTTTGGGGGCGCTGGGTGTGTTTTGTCTGAATCCAGTTGGGATTTTCCAGAGCCCAGTAGCGACAATTGTGTCGATTTACTGTACCACTTAAATAAAGCGTTGCTTCGTCTGAAAATACTACACTATTAAGCAAATTTGGATTTTCGTCACAATGCCTCATGAAGATTTCACAAAATTCCAAACGTCTGTCCGGATCATCTTCTGAGAGTTCGTGAACAAGTTGAACTTTGTATGGGTGCAGTTTTTCTTTTTATAAAAACTTTACTACAAACGACTGACTAACATCTTGTTGTAAGGCAATATCTGCTGTAGTTGCGTGAGGGTTGTCTTCTAATGACAGCAAAATATTTAACTTTGCATCGTCGCTTATTCCCGGTCTTCCAGATTTTGGAGCATCACTTACGCTTCCTGTTTCATTAAATTTTGCAACAATTCTGCTTACTGTGCTTCTAGCAATTGGAGGTCTTTCAAAATGTGTTTCGTTAAATAAAACACATGCTTCTTCATGACTTCGAAGTCTATTGCCGTAACCTACCATCATTAGAATTTCTATCCTTTCTCTTTCCGTTAAAGGAGCCATCATAATAAAATTGGTATGACACTAATTGTAAGACTGACACTGACAAACAGTTGTTTTATTACTAGGTAACTTTAAGTTTTAATTCTTTTAATAGTTAGTTTCTTTTCATAAATTCAAAAACTAGTTTATTTTGTTTTTTATTAATTCTCTCAGTTTTTTCTTATGTGACCCCTACTTCAATTATTTCTTTATAATGCAGAAAAACAAGCTTTATCAAATAAAGTTAAAAAAAACCAAGCTTCATATTTAAAAAAAATATTGATGACGTCATAACTTTGACAAATTTGACGTTTTATTTTTTTGACTTATGTTAAAAGACGCGGAATAAAATAAACTGTTTGACGTGTTTTTGCATTTTTTTCAAAAATGAACATTGTACGTTTTATGAATTTTGTGCGTTACTTTATCATAACCCTGTATATATTGGATAGAGGTTTATAAGAATGTGTTTTTTCCATGCAAGGCCAAATGTAGGTGCTACAGGTAAAAGAACAGAATAGTCATTTGTCACATGTCCATTTTCTTTACGGATTCATAACAAACACAAAATTTAACAACTTCGCCAAATTTAAACCTATACTCTATATCCAATAATAAGCGAGATCCTCATGGTGAGAACCGAAAATGATCAGCCTGCATATTTATTTTGTCGAGACTATTGTTCGTAACTATGCTAGGATCCGATAGGTGTAATCAAGCTATTAACAAATTCTATATTTATGAACTAATAAAATGACGCATATTCACAATATATGTTGGTTTAGTGATAAAAAAGAAAATCACAAAATGTGGACCTGATCGGTGGCGATGTGATCGACTCAAAGCGCCACCTACCGGAAAGGACAGAACAACGTCTGCCGGGTGAGTCAGTTCATAATAAAATTTGGTTATGATCATGATTGCTACAAAAACGGTGGAACTTTTATGGTGTATAGTAAAATGCCCCCGGCAAAACAAATACGCCGATTCCGTTGTATATACGTTATTACAATCGTAAAGATTCCGCCGGCCCGCGGAACTCTCAGTTTATGAGGGCAAAAATGCCGGCAGACATTTAGCTACAGCGTTGTTTTTATCGATTTAGTTCAACTTTTGATGTGGCTAAAAAAAAGTGTAAAAGTTCTAAATTAAATTTAATAATTTACATTTACAATTCACATGTGCTTTGTGAATAACAGGAAGTACAAAATAGCAAATTTGCTCATTTATTTACTGAGTATTCTTCATCTTTAACGTATTACAGCCTTCAAAAATATGTTATAATGGTAATATTTATATATGCAATGTAAGCAATTTTTATTCAATTTTTTCTGAGATAAGTGATATTAAAACCTGATTAGATTTCTCACATCGATGGGCAGTGTTTGGCAGTTTTGTGTAAACGCATAGCAAAGGCGTATGAAAGTGCAAAGGAAATATAGGTAGATGTAATATAATCCAAAATTGAAACTTGAGATTTATTGGAACTGTGCAACAAACTAAAAATATTTAGTAATATTCCGACAGGTCCTTAATAAAAGCGGCTATTGTGAATTCACTTGATGTTTAGGAACGATTTTCATCTGCGGAAAAATATACTGAGGAGTCGACAACAGAAGTATTTTGTAAACACAGGACGGTTGGAAAACGTGTGGATATTGGAATGAATTTCTAGTGATATTTTATGCGAAATACATTAGAATTAACAGGTGATTTCCATATAGATTTAGGGAAAAATGATACAGACGTGAAAAAGTTTTTAGACTTACTGACAGACAACATATATTTTAATACAAACTATAACAGAACCAACAAGGATCACACACACTTCAAAAAACACTATAGATAATATATTTACAAATACAAATGAATATGATAGCGAAGTGATTATTTCAGCACTCTCTGATCATATAGCGCAAAAAGTATCTTTTCAGATAAATAAAAACCAAACTGCTAAACCAATTAAGTTGAAATAAGGTCATTTTCATCGGAAAAACTGTCTTTAATAAATGAAGAATTAAATAAAATTGACTGGTCGCCTCTAGTCATTAGCTCACATGAAATAAATTCATGCTGTCAACAGTTTATTGATATGTTAATGATAGTCATAGACAAATATGCTCCGAAAAGGATGATTACAGTTACGTCGCCCATCAAACGTCAACTATATGAGGGACTAATAAACGGTAGAATTTAGGAGAGACGACTATAAAATATTGCGAAAGATTAAAGAAAGAAATTAAAGAATTAAGAACAAAAAGTTTCGAAAATGAAATACTACAACTCTAGTAATAAATCAAATAATCCAATGCAATGTGGGATATAATTAGACAAGAACAAGTGGTCATAATAAAAGAACAAGTGATACATTACCTACAGAAAGTGTGAGACATGTGCCAAATACATGTCTTTTATATTTACCAGACGATGTGGAAGCATGACATGTCCAGGGTATCAAGAACACCGGAGCAGTGGGAGACGATGAAATCTCTCATAACTCATATTATAAGTAGGTACATCCTTAACAACCGGTAGGTTTCAGTGTTGTTTGAAGCTATATATAAATATATATAGCTATGTCAAAGCCATTCTATTGCATACATCATGCAATACTATATTCCATGCTCAAGAAGTTAGGTTTTTGGGGTGTAGGAAAAATGATACAGACATTGGAAGTGATTGGGTCGTATTTATCGGACAGGAAAGAGTGTGTTTTGGCCCACGAAAGCACTGGACAAGAGGTTAGGTCGGAATGGAAACAAACAGAATTTGGTGTTCCGCAGGGCTCAATTCTGGGACCATTGTTGTTTGCTTTATATATTGACGGTCTTTCGGGGGCACAGGAAAACCTCGTCGTTATGTTTGCGACTGATTCTGCCTCAGTCACACGTGCGAAGTAGTCAGAGGCATTAGTGAAAAAGGTTGAAGGTAGTTTTGTTGCTTTCAACACCTGATTTTGTTTAAACAATCTTAAATTGAACACAACAAAACTTCTGGCAATTATAATGTGGCGGAAAATCTAAAAGTAGTGCATGATGGGGAACAACTCATACAGTGTCGCGAAACCAAATTTGTGGGGATGAAGATGGATGCTCAACTTTCCTGGGGGCCATGTTCAGGAGCTGGCTGCAGCTTTGGGAAGATATTGTTTTTGTTTGCTGATATGACGTTTAGGAAAATAATACGTCAAAATAAATTATATAGAAAGGAGACTGCATTGTGTAAACAGGCCGAAGAGCATCAAATATTATTCTAATTTTTGAACAAGTCTGTCCATATAAAAATACAGAAAATGAGGACGCTGTAAATTCTCCTTAATAAATCGCGATAAAATTAATATTAAAATATTGAAATGCTTCTTTCTTGATAAACAAATAGGTATTAATAAATATTATCTATTTTTATGCATTCATTCTAATTGGCACGTTAACGAAATTTCCAAATTGCCAATATTTCAACTTGACTTCACACGCATATCCATTTAAGTAAACACGTAGCCAAACAACGTGAATGCAGAAATATGTCTGATTGAATCTTCTGAAAATATGTGCTCGAAATTCAAGAAACTTTAAATACATATAAATCTATTGACATTATTTAAAATCTGTAAACAACGGTAAAACAAATTAATTGGCATAATTACGCAGTTCCAAATATGCATCTAATTTATGTCTAATTATAGATATAGAGAAAATAATTACACTTTAAAGTGAACAATTAACATTCTTTGGTCGATATAAATTTTCCAAAAAGAAAAACAATAGTAAAATCACAGACAATGGTCGAGATGTATATATAGGTGTACAAGTGGAAATTCGTCTAATACAGCACAATTGGTAATATACGTGAAAGCACCTATCAAATTTTCCTACTGCAAAAATATATAAATATATGTATTTACTGAGCAGTGTCTGTAATTAATTTGCGCAATGCGATTTAGAAATTTTCATGTTATTAGATCGGCAAATTGGAAACGTCTCCCTTTATTTGTTCTACCGCTAGAGTCGTGCCTAAATTTTTAATATACAAAATAATTTTCAATATTACTGCTAAAATAGTATAAGTGTAGTATAAGCCTTTAAAGCACGCGCGAAATACCCGGATTATGATTCAGGTGTAATAAAAAAAAACCTTTAAAATGCGCTTATAGGATTATAATAATAAATTTAACAATTATACTGCAAATGATCGAACAGTAAATCAATTACAGACACATTTATAGTAGTATAAAGGATTTCAATTTGATAGACGTAACACATAACAACTATTCTAATCATTCTAACATGTCTTATTATAGTATATTTAACACATTCGCCGTAAAACAACTCTTAAATACGTACAATAATCAATACTTATGTCTCTATTAAGCAACAACAATCGAGAAACACTAACTATAAAATACCACTTGTGGATTACAACATAACTTCAATATTTTTCGCAAATATAGGTAGGTATGCAAGTATATACACATAAATTAGTTTCTATATTAAATGTTATACACAGGCTTGATACACAGGTACGTATTTATAAAACAAATAAATAGTTTTGTCAATATCATAGAAAAATCACTAAAAACACTAATTATAAATTGATACGCTGTTTTGTGTATTTGTAAGAAAATAGTTGTACGTTTGATTACAGATATTTCAAAGGTTTAAACTTGTTTCTTAAGTTTTGGTAGGTATTACTATGCTTAATTTAGATTTTTTATTTATTTCCAAATGTGACAATTGATTAACACACTGGTCAACAGTGAAATTGCTTCTTAGGTGAAAGTACCCAATCCTGAATGAATTCAACGTGCTGAACACGAATATCACATTGAAAAATGAGGTGTGGCCACCACACGACTTTCTTATACGTATGAAAGTGTTACTTCCGGTCCGAATTTTGAAATTTCATTTATACAAAAAATATTCCATATCTAACTCTAAATACTTTTGTACTCTTGATAAATATATATAGGATGCATAAATTACGACATACTTGCAAAAAATCGCTATTCGATAAGAGTAAAAGTGGTACTTCCGGTCTGAATTTTGAAATTTTTTTTATATAAAAGATATTGAAAATGATGTTTTAAATACTTTTATACTCGTAACGTATTTGTCCTAAAAGCATGACTTGCGAGATATTCGCAAAAAACCGATTTTCGATAAGAGTAGAAGACCTACTTCCGGTTGAAATTTCGAAAAACTTTTTTAAGACAATTTATTTCAAACTTAATTCTAAGTACATATGAATTCTTTATAAATTTGTTTAAACTTAGTAATTGACGAAATATTTGCAAATTTCGATTTTTTCACTGAAGTAAACTACTACTTCCGGTCTCCCCGATTTTGCTCAAAATCTAATCAGTTCTCAAGAGGCAGATTACACACGTAAATACAAAATTTCGAATTGATATCTACAGCGGTTTGACCGCTATCGTGGTCACACACACACACACACAGACAGACACACAGACATTTTTTAAAAACCACTTTTTTGGTATCAGGGGACCTCAAAACGTGGACATCTGCAAAAATCTCGAGGTCGAAAATTTTCATCATCACAATACTTCCTTATACTACGTATAAGAAAGTAAAAAAGTTGATTGGCTCACGTTCAAGAGATATTGACGTTTTGTCCATTGTATAGATGCTATTGCATAATGTAATGCAATTTAGTGAGAAATTACGAAATTTTGCGTCATATTGCATCACCCCTTCATGCAAAGAAGTTAATGCAGCATTTACTGTAAGTTTCCATTGAGAGTGTTGCGAAATTGATTGCGCAATATCAAGCAATAGCTAATTATAGTTTATTTATAAATGGCCGACGTGACAGTTAACTCGTGCAATGTCCGTTCATTCGCGCATATTTTTCGAAGCTCTAGCATACATAAGTGATTGCTATAGTGTAAAGTAACTAAACAGTAGCAATGCCTCGTAACTGTGTTAATAGTGCAAATAACTTCTATTATATTTGCGGAGAAGTGACATTTGCTGCACAGAAAAAGAACATCAGTGCAACAGTTAAGAAAGCGTATCATTTGTATTTTGGTTGCAAGATAGGCGACCAAGACAAAGACTGGGCCCCACACGTATGCTGCCGCACTTGTGCCGTAAATCTTTCACAGTGGCTTAATGGCAAAAGAAAGGCAATGCCATTTGCTGTGCCCATGATTTGGAGGGAGCCCACCAATCACGTTGACGACTGTTATTTCTGTATGGTACGACCAGCTTCTGGAGGCATCACCAAGAAGAAGAAGTGGACAGTTGAATACCCTAACATACCATCTGCTCTGCGACCTGTGTCTCATGGCGAAGGACTCCCAATTCCAGAACCTCCTACAGATTTTTCTATCAGTTCAGACGATGAGGATGGCCATGCGTCGGCGAGTTCTCCTCAACGTGGCAGTAAGGATGATGACATTTCGTGCTTTGACGAAACATCTGCACCACATAAAATTACCCAGGATGAAATGAACGATCTTGTTCGCGATTTGGATCTGTCGAAAAGCAAAGCGGAGATACTGGCCTCAAGACTTCGACAGTGGAATGTTCTGGAACAGAATGTCCGAGTGACTTCATTTCGCACTCGCCATCAGCTCTTCGAATCTTTCTTTAAGAAAGATGAAAGCCTTGTGTTCTGCTGCGATATTGATGGTCTACTACAAGCTCTCGGTATTGCACATGATCCCCACGAATGGCGGCTGTTTATAGACGCTTCAAAACTGAGCCTAAAGGCGGTTTTGTTGAATAATGGGAACCAGCTTCCATTCATACCTATTGCACATGCGGTCTACATGAAGGAGACTTACGGCAATCTAAAGCAGCTACTGGAGACGATTAACTACAGCAAGTATGGCTGGCAAATATGTTCTGACCTGAAGGTAGTATCTCTGTTGATGGGTTTGCAGCAGGGATATACAAAGTACTGCTGTTTTCTTTGTCTGTGGGACAGCAGAGCAATCGATTTGCACTACATCAAGAAAGACTGGCCTCCGAGAGCATTTTTTAAGCCTGGAGAAACGAATGTACAGCACCCACCATTGGCACAGCCACACAAAATCATCATTCCTCCTTTACACATCCAACTCGGTCTTGTCAAAAACTTGATAAAAGCCATGGATAAGAATGGACCAGCATTCAAGTACCTGCATGACAAATTCCCTCGACTCAGTGAAGCCAAAATTAAAGAGGGCATCTTTGTGGGGCCTCAAATTAGGCAGCACTTCCGAGACCCCAAGTTTGAGGAACTTCTTCAAGGTAAATAAAAACAGGTTTGGGATGCATTCCATCAAGTGGCAGCAAACTTCCTGGGGAATGACAAGGCAGAAAATTACAAGTGTCTGGTTGAGGATATGTTGGCTTTGTTTCATGAATTCGGCTGCAATATGTCCTTAAAGATCCACTTTCTTGATTCCCACTTAGATTTCTTTCCTGATAACTGCGGGCAGGTCAGCGATGAGCACAGCGAACGCTTTCATCAGGACATTGCCACCATGGAGCAACGGTACCAAGGCAAATGGTCTACGTCAATGCTAGCTGACTATTATTGGACAATCAGTAGAGATGCTCCACAAGTCCACTACAAACGGCAGGCCAAAAGAAGTCGATAGCCGGAAGCAGACTAATGTTTTCTTACCATGTATTATAATATTGACATAAGTACACTTTTTCTGAAATATGCGTAAATGTTTTCTTACCATGTATTATAATATTGACATAAGTACACTTTTTCTGAAATATGCGTAAATGTTTTCTTACCATGTATTATAATATTGACATAAGTACACTTTTTCTGAAATATGCGTTCATATAACAGAAAACCCGTAGCCAATTCAGCTTTTTCTTAGTCATTTTCGTGTTCAGCACATTGAATTCATTAAGAAATAACTATTTTCAGCTTGGAAGCATGAACTTTTCGAATATTTGTTGCCCAGTGTAATCAGAAACAGTAAATTTTCATGAATTGCATTTTTGAGGTTGGTATGATACGTAAATTTCTATGAGATATAACCACAGTTGTAATTGCAATTAACAATTCAAAAGTAAATGTAATTGTAAATCATTAACTAAACTCAATTTCGAGCATTCTGATATGGAAAAGAAATTTATACATATTTGACTGAAGTGTACAAACTTGAGTGAAATTAATTGTAATTAACAACTAATATTTGTTACGAACTTTTTTAATTGTTAATTACAATTAAATTTTGGTCAACACTGGATGACACTATATTTTTTTTTTGGAAACGTTACTACTGACATGATTTATTCTTTCAAATAACCAACGTAAGCGCAAGCTATTACGATGGACATATGATAAGTGATGAAATCATCGATAAGAACAATGACAAAAGCAACGCGAAATATCCATCTTTTATAAAGTACATATTTACATCTTCGATAAAAGAGTTAATCCAGTCATTATTATTTCGCGTTTATAAAAGTGACTAATATTAAAACTGAAAGCTAAATGAAGGATTCTCAGGAATAAATACTTTTGGCCTCTAGTGCTGTAAAATATTATAGTGCTAAAAGACTACAGAAACGTGAAACGTCTTTCGTTTCCTATATAAATTTATATAATTTCACATATCATTATTTTTTTATTTTCCGATAAAATTTGGGGCAAAATATTATCAAAACCAATCTTTAAAATATTTTACAGTAATTTAGACAAACGACATCTAAAAGTGTTAACTTTGAATATTAATTTATTTGATGCGAATTTTTTCCATATTTTTCTCATGATCCTTGGTCCTCACATAATAACGTACAATCCAGGTATTCGGAGACTTTTGGGACACGTTGTATATTAAGGAAAGTGCCAAAATATGAAAAAATGAGGTGTGGCCACCACACGACTTTCTTATACGTATGAGCGTTTCAAACTATACAATTTAAATAATTTTTTCACACAAAACTTATTCAAAATCCTATTCTAAGTACTTTCATTCTCTTAATAAATCGCTATAGAATGCATACTTTGCAAGATATTATCAAAAAAGTGCTACTCGCTAAGAGTAAAAGTGCCACTTCCGGTCCGAATTTTGAAATTTCATGTACACAAAAAATATTGCAAATTCAACTCTAAATACTTTTGTACTCTTAATAAATATATATAGAATGCATAATTTACGACATATCTGCAAAAAATCGATATTCGGTAAGAGTAAAAGTGGTACTTCCGGTCCGAATTTTGAATTTTTTTTTATACAAAAGATATTTAGAATTATAATTTAAAAATACAATATACAAAATTTGGAATTGATATCTACAGCGGTTTGACCGCTATCGTGGTCACACACAGACAGACAGACAGACACACACAGAGAGAGACATTTTTTAAAAACCACTTTTCGGTATCAGGGGACTTCAAAACGTGGACATCTGCAAAAATCTCGAGGTCGAAAATTTTCATCATCACAATACTTCCTTATACTACGTATAAGAAAGTAAAAGAAAACGGAAACCTTTGATAATATTTTATCACAAATTTTTGAATGAATCGAGGGAAAGATGGTTCAATTGTCATGGTAGACCTATTACTTTCTTATACGTAGTATAAGGAAGTATTGTGATGATGAAAATTTTCGACCTCGAGATTTTTGCAGATGTCCACGTTTTGAAGTCCCCTGATACCAAAAAAGTGGTTTTTAAAAAATGTCTGTGTGTCTGTCTGTGTGTCTGTCTGTGTTGTCTCTCTCTCTCTGTGTGTGTGTCTGTGTGTGTGTGACCACGATAGCGGTCAAACCGCTACAGATATCAATTCCAAATTTTGTATTTACGAATATAATCTCCCTCTTGGGAACTGATTAGATTTTGAGCAAAATCGGCAGACCGGAAGTAGTAGTTTACTTCAGTGAAAAAATTGAAATTTGCAAATATTTCGTCAATTACTAAGTTTAAACAAATTTATAAAGAATTCATATGTACTTAGAATTAAGTTTGAAACAAATTGTCTTAAAAAAGTTTTTCGAAATTCCAACCGGAAGTAGGTCTTTTACTCTTATCGAAAATCAGTTTTTTGCGAATATCTCGCAAGTCATGCTTTCTAGACAAGTACGTTACGAGTATAAAAGTATTTAAAAAATAATTTTCAATATCTTTTGTATAAAGAAAATTTCAAAATTCAGACCAGAAGTACCGCTTTTACTCTTATCGAATAGAGATTTTTTGCAAATATGTCGTAAATTATGCATTCTATATATGTTTATGAAGAGTACAAACGTATTTAGAGTTGGATATGGAATATTTCTTGTATAAATGAAATTTCAAAATTCGGACCGGAAGTAACACTTTCATACGTATAAGAAAGTCGTGTGGTGGCCACACCTCATTTTTTTTAACGGCTATGAGGCGGAAGAACAGTTTTGTTAAAAAAGGATTTATTATAGTGACTTTTCTCTTTTTCCTCCCATAAAGGGATCATTATTATATTAATTAAATACTGTTTAAAATATGAAAGACATTAACATTATCTTAAATTATGTGTTGCAGTTATGAGATCCACTTGACATTTACTCTTGGCCTCTTACTAGTGACGTCACGAGGTCTTACAGCTTGACGTATATACCGCATGTGTCAAATATCATTAGGTATAGGAATTCAATGTTTACGTGCGATCTATACGTATGAATATAATACATGGCAACGTGGTACCCCTACTGTCCGTCACCAATGCCGACAACAACCGACATCACAACGATATTCTCCGATCCCGACCCAGATTTTACATTCAATGTTTAGGTGGGAACACGATGTGGTCCCTGGCCGTCTTATTACTAGAACGGGTAACATCAAATGGCCTCCGCGATCTACTGATCTCTCCCAAATGATTTTTTTTTGTGGGGATATTTAAAAAATATTGTTTATACCCATGAAACTGGTAGAAAAGAAAACATAGTTGCCTTGAGAGAAAAAATAATTGAGGCTGCTAATTCAGTAACTGCTCACATGTTAGAAAACGTAAGAGTAAATTTCTACGACCGCCTAGGGTAATGTCTTGCTGTGCAGGGAGGAATCCTTTTTTATTTATTTTATTAGGGTTATTTTTTAATTTTATTAGAATTACGCTTTTGTTTGTGTCATGCAGCGTGAACGTAGCTTAATAATTCTCTGCATTTACTGAAAGGAAAAAGAAAAACAAATCCTTGCAACTCGTAAATATTATTTCTGAACGCATTAGAAACACACGAGTTGGTGGTCCAATGATTACTGCTAAGTGCTAACTTGTATTTGCGACTCGCAAATTGCGAATTTGCGAGTCGCAAATTGCGAGCATGTGTCGGTTGTCGCGTCGCTGGCATTGGAAAGGAAAGTAGGGGTACCACGATGCCACATATTGCATGGATTGAGATCGCCTATGGCTAATGAAAATTGACACATACGGTATATATATATATTACGTCACACATTGTTTTGATGACATTTTAATTTGAACTATTTTAGTCATCTATATTTTCATTAATAACAAGAATTAAAATTCAATAATTTCCCATAACATTAACCTATAATTTTCATATTCTTCTAGAATTAAAATAAAAATTTGCGACAAAATATATCATGTGCTGAATGTATCTGAAGAAAAACAAGAAAAAAAGTGTTCTAAACCCAGAAATACTTGTACCATACACCTGTAACAAGTCCGAAAAAAATGATGACATTAATCAAGTTTAAATCATCTTGTCTCAAGCACAAAAACGTATCTGTTCCTCATGAGATTTTTCTGATGTCATGTTTCTTTTATTTATTAATAAATGACTTGATCACTTATTTTTAAAAACGGTAAGCATCTGCAGAAGAATTACTAGTGAGGTTATACAATTGTCACAAAGAAGTGTAAACATTGATTGTCCTTTTAATTTCACTAACTTATACATACCTATTTTATTAATTAATTTCTTGAGAATTAGACATGTGCGTTTCTTTCTGTTATACAGTGGGTGTTTTTAAACGATTATACATTGCCATTTGTTAGAAATATTCATGTCAGTAAATTAGTAAAAAAAATTATAAGGATCTGAACCATAGACAAATCTCAATTACAATAAAAGAATGTAAATATTGCTAATTGTTTCTGCAGTAGGTTCTGGTTGACTTATCAAACTTGTCACACCGCCAAATCAATCTCGACTTTAATTATTTCACAAGTTTTGTTAAATTTCTCTAACACATGGAAGATCACTACTGTCTACTGCAAGAAATCGAACTGTCGTTAGGTCAATGAATGCGTCTATTATGAGCGTATTTATAATATATGTATTGGTCCACAGATGCACATTCACTTTTAATTCTTGTCTTTTTGATAATGGGAAGTGATCTTACCAAAACATGTGTTAGAGAAATCTAATAAAACTTGTGAAATAATTAAAGTCGACTTTGATTTGACGGTTTGACAGTGATAGTTTGATTAGTCAACCATAACTTTCTGCAGAAACAATTAATAATATTACATTCTTTAATTGTAATTGAGAACTATTGTTCGGATCCTTGTAACATTTTTCGAATTTCGCGGGTGTTTTTAAGTTGGCTACGAAGACAATAGAAGAGAATGCAGGTAGACTAATTCATTTTTTTGCGAAATTATTACCTACGTACCCAAGCAAAGGATTGGTCAAAAAAATAGATGTAGAAACATCTATTGACAAATTTTGCAGTGAGTACACCTCTATATGTTATTCTATTGCGTCCAGTGCAAACTTAAAACACCCGCGAAATTCGAAAAATGTTCCAAGGGGACATTTGTCTATAAATTATATAATATTATTTTAAAATATAAACATATAAAAATCTTTTAACACTTTCAAGTTTAGGTACATTTATTTCTTCTAATTAAATATTTATTTGTATACGTACATACATTGTTGTGCATTTACTTCTTTGTATTTCTGTGTAATATTTTCTGTATCATTTGTCAGCATATCAATAATATAAAGATACTTATTCAGTAAATAAAAAACGATTAATTTAATGATATCGGCTCTCTAGAAATATGAAGATTCTCTTAGTTTCTATTCACAACTGCACTTTTTACCGTATTCGTGCAGTTACATATGGCAGTAAATACTCTGCTGGCGAAGGTGCGGGCTGATGTCCGCGCTCGACTCGACCAGGCACCAATCCTCCGGGTCCCATCTAACAACAAAAAGAATTGGTTAGTGAAAATTTATATATACTAACTTAGATATACAGTATGTAAATTGAGGTGGTTTCCTATGGAGAAAAATATTTGAATATGAGTTTTAAGGGAAATACTTGTTCTTTATAAAAAAATGTTGATTGTATCGAAACCCCTTTTCGTAAATAAAGAAAAAAACAGTAATCATTTAAGATAGGATAAAAAAAAACTTGAAATTATGTCAAGTTGTTGATTTTAAATATATAGGAATGCGGCTGATGTGTACGTTTTGGCAGTGCACGTGCATAGACTAGACTTGTTCGTTTATTATCGGTGATATGTTAGGTATATAGGAGTATATCGCCGATAATAAACAAATAAGTCTTGTCTATGTACGTGCACTGCCAAACGTACTCACCAGCCGCCACTGGTATTAGTCATTAATTATGGCCCAAACTACGATGGACTAAATAGTGTATAACATCACGCAGTTATTGAATAGCAGTATTCATATGGTGAACTGCACATCTGTTTTCGTCGAGAAAACGGTCAGAAAAAAAAGTTGATTTTACTGTAAAATTCCTTTCTTAATCGGCTTAGGTAGAAGCGTGAGGAGTTTTTAAAATTCATTCTATTTACTTTATATTTCGTAAAGTACGGAGAGTTTACTAGATTTGAACTACAAAATGAACAAATAATAATGTATTTTGTATTTTATAGATCACAACCCACTTGTTATCCAATTATACAGGGTGATTCTTAATATATGCGACAAACTTTAGGAGCTGATTCCTGGGGTTATTTTGATCATAAAAGTTCATAAGAAAATATGTCCAAAACCGCTTAGTTCAGAAGTTATACAATGTTTAATAGAAAGTTAAAATAATAAATGGTTTTATTATAAATTAACAACATAATCAGTAAAACAAAATTAAGTTCAGAAGTTATACAATGTTTAATAGAAAGTTAGTTTCTGGACAGTACGTATCCAAATCGGTGGATAGGACGGGGAGGTCCACAACCGTGGCCTCCTCGGTCTCCAGACTTAAATTCATTGGACTTTTTTCTCTGGGGCCGCCTTAAATCATTAGTTTACACGACTCCCATGGAAAATGTCGATGAACTAAGAAATCGTATTATAGCAGCTTTTGAAACAATTCGAAATACCCCTGGTATTTTCGAACGGACTCGCCAATCAATACGACGGAGGATAGCAGCTTGTAGTACAGTTGGGGGCGGTCAATTTCAACAGTTACTATAAGTTAATTTTGTTTTACTAATTATTTTGTTAATTTATAATAAAACCATTTATTATTTTAACTTTCTATTAAACATTGTATAACTTCTGAACTAAGCGGTTTTGGACATATGTTCTTATGAACTTTTATGATCAAAATAACCCCAGGAATCAGCTCCTAAAGTTTGTCGCAGATATTAAGAATCACCCTGTATAAATAAAATTAAAAACTCTTAAAAATACAAAATTTCAATAGTGCGCCCGTGGGCGATGAGTCATGGGCCTCCCGTGTCTGGTCTCTCTCATTAACCAACGACATTTCCTGACAGTTCAGCTAGCTTTTTTGCGAAAAATGCTGACGATAAGGCAGCGACTCTACCTGGTGAAATGTTATGGGAGAGTCTTATATGCTTAATGCAATAGGTATTGGACTTTTTTATTATTAATGAAAAATACCCGAATGTAAGTGTAAGCAGAACAGCATTGAAGGCATCAATTGATAGGTTTGATGAAACGGGATCCGTTTCCGACAAAAAGAAGCTTCGCAGAACGTACCTACAATGATGATGAACATCCTAGGAGTTCTTTACGCCAGCGAGCAGGTGAACTCAATCTTAGTCATACATAATTGCAAACAATTTATAAACCGAATAAAATTTATCCATATAAACCAGTGGTTCCCAAACTTATTTTGCCTACTGCCCACTTTGAGAATAAATTATTTTTTAGCGCCCCCATTTTTTCACCTACTCAAAAACCACTATAACTTCAAATTAAATTAATTATTGTGAGCTATATTAGCGGAGATTAAACATTCATTCTAAACGAGACTTTTACTATGGGTTATAGTAAAAGTCTCGTTTAGAATGAATGAGTTAGCTTGAGACCTGAGCGTAGTAGGTAGTACACAACGGCGCTCAGGTCTCAAGTTAACTTTTACGGGCTACACCTGCCAATGAGAATGATTATTGAAACGCAACTTTATAGTATTCAGACAAAGTATCTTTTATTCAAAATTCAAAATAAAACAAACATAATCGATTCTAATATAAAAACTAATGTGAAGGATGAATCTGATGCTGTTTAATAAGTTTGTTGATATCAGGTTCCAATTTACTCAAGAACAGCCGCAAGTCACCACGTTCGGTAACATGCAAACGATTTCTCTTTTTAGTAAGCAGCGTTGCTACAGCACTAAATCCACGTTCACACAAATATGACGATGGGAATGCTATCAAGAATCGTTGAATGATTGACCACAATCCAGGGTACAATTGCGGGATCGGTTTTTGTAGCCAAAATTCTTGGTAGCCATTTTTGAACTTGATTTTTATTTCCTCGTTCGTTGTCAATTCTATAAGTTCTTCTTCCAGATGTGGTGATATTGCTGTGTTGACATTTGAAAACGGATCCAACACCCAGTCTGGTATTTCCAAGTTCAAAATATCCTGGTATCGTTCGGTGAAGTCAATGTGGAGCTTTTCCAAATGTTGGCAGTAGGCAAACAAGTCGTCGTTACTGCAGGATACTGATAAATTCGGAAAATTATGAAACTCACGTCTGCCCATATTCTTTTTGTGTAGAAGCAGTTTGGCTGCGAAAGCAGCAACGACATTTTTTGTTTTAATTAAATTTAGTTCATCGCCTTGCAGTTGGAGATTCATGTTGTTGAACAATTTATACAGGTCTGTCATGTAAGCTATATCATTTTTTGATGTAATGAGCTTGTTGCGCAATTCTGTATCTTTAGTTTCCAAAAACTCTATCACAGAGTCAAACAGGTTGTAAAATCGAGTCAGACAATTGCCTCTTGATAGCCAACGAACTTCGGTATGAAACAACAAACGGTTGAAATCTTCGTCATTAGTAACACAAAGCTGATGAAATAATCTATCATTCAAAGAGCAGTTACGGATTTTATTGACTGCTTTGATGACATATTGCAGTGATTGAAATAGTCGTTCACTTAAATTTCTAGCAACCAAATGTTGTCTATGAATAACGCAATGTACAGCAAGGACATCTGGAATTTTATTTTTTACGTACGCTATGAAGCCTTTATGGCACCCTGTCATAGCCGGAGCGCCATCCGTAGCAACTGATATAATATTTTTCAAGGGAATCTCTTTCTCATCACAAAACTTTTCCAATGTATTGAATATGGTTTCGCCTTTTGTATCGGTCTCTAAATTTCTAGCAAACAATAGTTCTTCACATATTTTCTCATCTTTAATAAACCTCACGTAAGACAGCAACAATGCTTCATTAGTTGGTAAAGTGGACGCATCGAGCTGAATTGAGAATTGACTAGTCCTCAGATGATTGCACAATGATTCTTCTATGTTTCCGGCCATTTCATCAATTCGTCTTTGCACAGAATTATTACTCAAAGGAATTTTTCCGATAATATCTGCGGCCGGTTTATGAAGCACAGTAGTTATTACTTCCTTTATTGCTGGCAAAATTAACACTTCTCCGATGTTGTGTGGTTTGCCTTTTTGAGCAATTAACAAAGAGATGTTGTACGAAGCTCGAAGTCCGTCGTCATCTTGCTTAGCAGCCGCCGAAAAGAGTTTTGCTACACTTGGCCGAGTATTATGCTTCTTCTCTAGGTCTTGAAAATATGCTACATTCTTGTCTTTCTTATCTGGATGCATTTTATTCAAATGATCTTGAAGTCTTGAAGGCTTCATTGCTTCATTCGAAAATGTTTTTAGGCATAGAAGGCACAAAGGCGACGATGGGTTTGTAGGATTTTCAATGAATCCGAATTTAATATATTCCGCACAGTATTGCCGTCTCTTCTTTTTTACTTCCGACATTGTTTTGTTTTGAGAAATACGTAAGTATAAGTGTTGAACTTAAGTACTGCTTATCTATTACGCGCGAAACCGCAAATGAAAATAAAATAAATATTACGTTGTTTATATAGGATTGCATAAGCAGCACGCACCGACAGGAATAAGACAAACATGCATAAACTCGTTTATCTCATTCGACGCTCAATCGTACTCAACAAGTAAGAACAAGTATTCTATGAACCAGCCGATTGATACAGTTGCCTTTTTATTTGTTTGTTTGTGTCTCTTTTCGTTTCGAAACGGAGCGACCGATTGATATGTTTTTTATTTTATTTATTCAATAAAACAGGACAGATATATGAACTACTCGGAGAGAAATATCGAACCGAGTTGGTTTGAGCAATCTCTTAATTAATATTAGTTGATGTTCACAAGCTGTAGTCGAGAGTAGGGATGGGACATCGGTGGGTAAACATCGATATCAAACATCGATGTTAACATCGTTGATCAACATCGATGGTTGCAAAATATCGACTACCAAACATCGATGTTTTTAAACATCGATAATTATATTTATAGATTTATTTTTTGGCAGTTTAACATAAACTTTATTATAACTTAATTAATTTACGTCCTTAACAAAATGATATAAAAGATATCACTATTCAAAAAAAATAATAAAAGAAATATATACATTTATAATATGTAGTTAACTTTAGAAACTACTCAAAAAAAACTATATAAAAAAACAATATTATGCAATTACGCATGAAACAACCACATGACTTAAATCGTCTGATACTTAAAAAATATATACATTTACGTGTATCAAAGCTTTTTAAGAGAACGATTTTTATTTGGGATTTTATAGTCTTGCATTTTTTTTTGACTACGCTGGCAAATACCGAGATACATATGGATATGGTTTTATATTTCTGATGTGCCATCTTGCATTTAATACGTGTATCGTCGTGTATGATTGTACGCACTAGGGAATTTCCCGAAGAAGTATACATCGGTAATGTCTATCTCCCTTCTTTTTCTATGAAAATACGTTTACCTCCTTCACTTATTCTGCATGCATACATAATTTAACTTTTATTCTGCACATTAAAAGTACTATAAATTTATGTATTTAATTATATATTATTTAAATATTTATACTGAGTAATATTTAAAAGAGCCTAAAATGAAATATTCGAATTTATATGATATAGCACTGTGTAATTTAAATACTTCTTTTATTCGTAGACAATTTTACATCCTCGTAGCCTGTATGTGAGCTGTTAATTTGGAAACATTTTTGTATTTGTCAACAGAGGACGCTGTTTTATTTTGTGATTAGTGCAAATACATTTTGTCAAGCTTAAAAGTTCGATGTTCACTATATTTCTTCTAACATCGATAGTTTATCGATAAATCTAAATTGCAAACATCGATGCAAAAACATCGAACATCGATCCTAAAATATCGATGTTCAATGAACATCGATGTTTATCGCCCATCCCTAATCGAGAGTCGAGAGCTCAGTCGGTGTCTAAGAGTCCTCCTAGATTCTAGATGAAATTACAAATCGCCCCCTAAGCCTTTACACAACGCCCCCATTTTTTTTCTGGGTCTCTTACCGCCCCCCTTTAGACCTGCAGCGCCCACAAGGGGGCGTTATCGCCCACTTTGGGAACCTATGATATAAACCTAGATTTAGGGACACCTTCGAAAATGCAGATCACGCTATCAGACTCGAGTTTTCTTTATGGGTTGGTGATAACACTATGGAACATCACCTTTTTTTTAATCAGAATTTAGTGATGAAGCAACGCTTTCGACAAATGGTACTGTTTCCTCACAAAATTGTAGATATTGGTCAAAGGGTGATCTAAATTTTAGAATTAATGTCCGAAATCAGCGATATCAAAAAATCAATGTTTGGTGCGGAATGTTATTAAACAGAATCATTGGACCCTATTTTTTATAATGGAAATTTAAATCAACACAATTACTTGGAAATGCTTCAGAATTTTTTATTGCCATGACTTCAGCAAGAGGAATTGCGAGGCATCTACTTCCAACAAGATGGGTGTCTCCCCATGGTACCTTGATTGTAAGAGAATTCTTAAATTTACACTTTCTTAATAGATGGATTGGACGACATGGGCTAATACATTGACCAGCTCGCTCAGCGGACTTAACTGCCGTGGATTTTTTGTTTGGGGTTACCTAAAGCAAAAAGTGTACAGAGAAACAATGGGAAATAATGTTAGAGTTTAATGGTGATCTTTTTTTACAAACACACAAACAATAAAAGTTTTATCGTAATGACCCTTTTTTGCCTTTTGTCTAACATTCGGATTCATGAATCATATTTAAAATCAACAACTCGACATAATTTCAAGCTTTCATCTTATCTTAAATGATTACTGTTTTTTTTTAATTACCAAAAGAAGTGTCAATACAGTCAACATTTTTTATAAAGAATAAGTTTTTCTCCTAAAACTCGTATTAAAATATTTTTCCCTATAGAAAACTACTTCACTTTACGTACTGTAGAATGCAATAACCAGGGCGCGGACACGTACTGACAATTCATTTTCATATCAGAAAAAGTAACATAAACAACGTTCTAGATCTAAATAAATGATAACTAAAAATGTACACGTATGTTATTGAAACTAAACGAAATCCAGTACACACTTACGTCTAGATAATTGGGAGAAGTCGATTCAATAAACCGGTATTAAACAAACTATTACAAAAATTACGAAGTACGTAATTAACAGTCAAAACAATGAAAAAAATGAGGTGTGGCCACCATACGACTTTGTTATACGTATGAGCGTTTCAAACTATACAATTTTAAGAATTTTTTTATAAAAACTTTTTCAAAATCCTATTCTAAGTACTTTCATTCTCTTAATAAATCGCTATAGAATGCATACTTTGCAAGATATTCGAAAAAAAGTGCTACTCGCTAAGAGTAAAAGTGCCACTTCCGGTTCGAATTTTGAAATTTCATTTATACAAAAAATATTGCAAATTCAACTCTAAATACTTTTGTACTCTTAATAAATATATATAGAATGCATAATTTACGACATATCTGCAAAAAATCGCTATTCGGTAAGAGTAAAAGTGGTACTTCCGGTCCGAATTTTGAAATTTTTTTGTACAAAAGATATTTAACATTATAATTTAAATACTTTTATACTCGTAATGTACCTGCCTAGAAAGCATGACTTGCGAGATATTCGCAAAAAACTGATTTTCGATAAGAGTAAAAGACCTACTTCCGGTTGGAATTTCGAAAAACTTTTTCAAGATAACTTGTCTCAAATTTAATTTTGAGTACATTTCAATTCTTTATAAATTTGTTTAAATTTAGTAATTGACGAAATATTGGCAAAATTCGAATTTTTCACTGAAGTAAACTGCTACTTCCGGTCTACCGATTTTACTGAAAAACTAATCAGATCTCAAGAGGGAGATTATACACGTAAATACAAAATTTGGAATTGATATCTACAGCGGTTTGATCGCTATCGTGGTCACACACAGACACACAGACATTTTTTAAAAACCACTTTTACTTTCTTATACGTAGTATAAGGAAGTATTGTGATGATGCAAATTTTCGACCTCGAGATTTTTGCAGATGTTCACGTTTTGAGGTCCCCTGATACCAAAAAAGTGGTTTTTAAAAAATGTCTCTGTGTGTGTGTGTCTCTGTGTGTGTCTGTCTGTCTGTGTGTGTGTGTGTGTGTGTGACCACGATAGCGGTCAAACCGCTATAGATATCAATTCCAACTTTTGTATTTACGAATATATATATATACACATATATATATACGAGATGTTTGCAAAAACTGTTTTTCGCTAAGACAAAAAGGCCTACTTCCTGTAAGAATTTAAAAACTTTCAAAAATTCAATTTTTAGTATATTTGTATTCTTTAGAAATTTGTCGAAACTTAGTAGTTAACGAGATATAATTAAATTTGGTTTTTTTTTTACTGAAGTAAACTACTACTTCCAGTCTTACGATATTACTAAAAATCTAATCAGATCTCAAGAGGAAGACTGGTAAATGAAAAGTTTGGTATTGATAGCTGTAGCCGTTTCCCTGCTATCGTGGTCACACAAAGAGAGACACAGACATGATTGCCAAACCACTTTGTCGGTATCGGAGGATTTCAGAACGTGGACATCTGGAAAAATCTCGAGGTCGAACACTTTATTCATTACAATACTTCCTAATACCACGTGTAAGAAAATAAAAAGTCAGACCTGCTAAACTCAAATAAGTGTCTCATATTTTAACATATAAGAGCACCACGTTTAAAGTTCTAAATACAATATATATAATATAATATATATATATAATAAAATTTCGTTCTACTATTATCGTGACCTTATTTACTTTTTCCGTAATATTTTGTCCTTCTGATATGAATAATTTCCAACTGCCATAGACATGATTATTATATATTAAAAGTTGTAATGAAATACCGGCGCCTTAGGGGGTGATATGATATACGTAAAGAAGAAGCAGAAGTAATGAATTACATACTACATAGGTATAATTTCTTTAACGAAGCAGACGAGTCACGTCATAAACAATTACTTCGGACGAAGTAAATTAAATTACGAAAATAACTAATAATCCTATTAAAACTCTCGCTTCAGTGAATATATTATTAAGAAATTGGCGTAGAAAATAAATCACATGATTAATTATTTAATACGTTGTTGGACAGTTGTTTCGAAGTTTGCAGTTCATTATCAACTAAATACAAGCCTCTTTCTCTGTTTGGGGATTATGCGTCAAGCTTTTCACTTTTTTGAACTAGTCTGGGTGTGATTTCTCTGATTGTTGGTTGGGTACCTAATAAAGTGCAATGAACATCTTATGTGATTGCCAACCTGGAACGTTCACATTTCCAATAAAGTGTGTGGGTCATAATTTAGTGAGTCCGTGATACCAGGATTTTCGTGAGTTTCCATCATATCACCAGGGGTGCGCAGGATCATTCTTAAGGATACGTCCTAAATAATTTTGAGGTTGCGGATATGAGATGTAGCGGTGTTGATATTGTTACGTTTTCGGGTTCCAATAAACAACTCGTGCAATTATTTATTTAAAACAGTCTGTATATTTATGTACTTAAAATTATATAACAATATAAAAATATATAAACTAACGTATCACACTTAAACTACTATTAATAAATTAAAATTAACACTTGTATTTATTTACTACTAATATGTCCGTATTTATTTAAATCACACTGCCGTATTTATATCACTTAAAGAACTATTTCTACCGTACGCCGTATATTTATTTTCTTATATTTATTTCTAGTCGCGTCGGCTACTTCTTACGGACTTTCTTAATCCCGAATTACTCCGCAATTACTCCTTCGGCTACCACTATTTATTTCTACGCACTCGAGACTACTTAAGGACTTTCTTTCCCGAAACTATTCCGCAATTACTCCCGCAATGAATCCCGAAATGAATCATCCATCGGTGACCCAGTCGCCTTATATACACCTGCATGAAATGTTCTCGAAATATACTAGTAAGTTCGGTAATATACCAGTGGAAGTCTGGACTCTTCCTTGTTTACGCCAACAATACTGTGGGATGACATATTTACGACTTGTTTACATATCGTTTTTATATGCCGCGCCGAGATGATTTATGGTCTCTGCTTTTTGTCGTCGTACACTCATTTCGTTACAATATGCATAAGTCATGATGGGGCTAATGATTCGTATATAATTTTGAAAATTTTTGAAGAGCGAGTTGAATCTGCCCAAGAGCGGCCAGAGACGTTCTCTTGTCACCTTTCCTTTTTTTAGCTGTCTGCTTTATGTGGAGGGAACAAGAAGTGTGATGTCTAGTGTTCCATGTACAGTTGACCTTCTAACGGTTTGGATTTTCTTTGGAAACCGATATCTTGTAATTTTTCGTTGTTAATAGCAATTCTCTAGTTTTGACAACAGGTTATGAAGTTGTCCGGGGTTTATACCTGATACCTTGAACTTAATATATACGAATTTGAGAGAGTGGTTATGTCTACCGTGTTTGTTGCGCATCGTGGATTTCGAACATCGCGTTAACATTAACTTTTGTTTTATATTCCAAGGAAGTGCGAAAGAAGCCCATGAAATGTTAAAATCAGTGTATAGCGATAATGTGGTGACTCTGAAGACTGTTTAAAGTAGTGTGAGTGATTTAAAAGCGGAAATGAGTCGGTTGAAGACGAGCAACGGTCAGAACATTGTTCGACCTCAAAAACAGACGAAAACGTGCAAAAAGTGTAAAAATGATGATGGCCGTATAGCAGTCTGCATAGGTGACAAGAATGCTGTTGTTTGTTTAGATATATCGACTGTGAATATGGTGTTCAAATGTGGAGAGAGTGCAGATCCTTGTGGAACTCCTGCAATAAGTAGATCGTGGAAGAGTGAGTATCACTGATTATTATGTGAAAGTTTCTTCTGTGTATGTATGTCTGAATGATTCTGATGAGGTGTTGGGAGGTATCCGAATCCAATTACATTTTACAGATGAGCCGCTGGTTCCATATTCAGTCGAATGCGCGGTAGATGTCAAGGAAGATCGTGGTCGTCGTATTTTTATTTTAGTCATCCAGAATTGTTTCTGTAACCCTGACTAGTTGGGTAATGGTTGAATGCCCTATTCTGGCAACGTGTTGTCTCTGGTATTAAGTTCTTGTCAGCCGAGTATGTATCGATAAGCTTTGGAATAATTTTGTCTGCCACTTTGTTTTGAGTGTATAAGACGCTGGTGGGACGATAGCTGATGGGAGTGAGTGGTTTTTACCTGGTTTGGGAAACTTAATTATTGAGGTTGATTTCCAGATTTTAGGGTAGGTGTGAGGTCGAAGGATGAAACTGATAATTGCTAGGAGGAATGTGATTGTTTTGAAGGTAAGGTTGTTGATTATTAGATTAGTTATGTGGTCTGAGTCTAGTGCTTTTCAGCGTTTAAGCTGCTTGATTGTAGAAACTTCTTTTGTATTATTTAGCGTTTGTTAAAACTTTGTAGTTCACGAAGTATTATTGAAGTTTTATTTTTTCACTAAAGTAAACTACTGCTTCCGGTCTACCGTTTTCGCTGAAAATCTTATCAGTTTTCAAGAAGGAGATTATATTCCTAATTATTTTATATTGATAAGTTTAGCAGTTTTGCCGTTATCATGATCAGAGAGGAAGAGAGATTTATTTTGCAACATTTTTTTCGGTATTAGGGGTTTTCAAAACATGGACATCTGCAAAAAACTCGAGATCGAAAATTTTCGTCATTACAATACTTCCTTATACTACGTATAAAAAAGTAATAAAATTAAAAATTAACAAAGATGTATATTCCAGTGGCGGCTCTTTAATGAGAGCAAGTGAGCAATTGCACCCCCTGGAATTTTGAAACAAAACAAACCAAGCGGCAACTAACTGTGAAAGTATTTATTTATTACGTATTCATAGTTATTGAACAGGAACGTGGCGTGTGCGGCTCGCGAAACAACCTACAAGCACCGATCGTCGTCACAGATATAATGACGAGAAACTATTCGAATGTTTACCCCTTCCACCGAGAGAAACATACCCATGAGCAAAGCCCTACCGTTGCTGCGTTAAGCCATTAAACATTACATTGAAGGTGGGGAGAACTGTATTTTGTTCTAGTTCCATATCGTTTAATAATACATAGCATGTGAGCAGGATTCCCGTCTGCTCACCGCTGTTGTAAGATGAATTTCGTGTCTGCGTTACAGAATAACACGTTTTCGTGGTTAACGTATGATGAAAAAATCGCAATAAAAAATCTTAAACGGCCGATGCCTCAATTATGTTTAGAAAATAAACAATCTGTTAAAGGTAAAGACGTTATAAGAAAATTCAAAATGAATATTTATCAGAAAAATGACTGGATTTGTGGGTGTGAAATTAAAAATACTTTGTTTTGTTTTCCGTGTCTTTTGTTTGGTGGTGAACCGTCTTGGTCAAAGAACGGAATAAAGGACTTAATTCATCTTAGTGCTAAAATTGCGAAACATGAAAATTCCGAAGGGCATTCGAAAAATATATTTAGTCTAAGAATGTTAGGAAAAAATAACATTCAGAATGTTTTAGATTCATCATATAGAAAAGCAGTTCAACAACACAATGAACAGGTAACAAAAAATAGGCATGTGTTAAATTTAATAATAAATTGCATTAGATTTTGTGGCGCGTTTGAACTGGCACTTCGGGGTCATGATGAACTGCAAACGTCGAATACCAAGGGCATTTTTCGGGAATTGATAAATTTTACGGCAGAATTAGATAAATCGCTCAGAGATCACATCGAAGCAGCACCGGTTTTTAATTGAATTTATAAATGATTTCCCAAATTTTAATGAAAAAGTGATAGAACTGTTCTGCAAGTCAAAGACACGCAAAATGGACTTCGTTTATCGTCAGATATAATCAAACTGTAGTGTTATATTTACTATTCCCTCAAAACAAACTGTGCAATGAACAGTACCTGTCTGGAACAGTATGTCGGTGAAACTTATAAAGATTGAGTAAGCGTTGGGGAGTGCATAATTTTGAAATTATGCACTCCCTATGTGAACCACCCCGAGCCGCCACTGGTATATTCATACCAAACTAGAGGGAACATACAAATAAGAACAAGGAAAAGTAAAAGCTTAATTAAGGTATGTACAAATATATGCGGAAACCATAAAGGAGTACAACAAACTCTTAAAAGAAGTAAAAGTATGGACCGCCACAAGTTTTGAAAAGAAAAATTATGCTAAGATATATACCAAAGTTAGAAGAAACCAGATGGGGGATAAGGAAAAGTAAAAGCTCAAAGTAAGTACAAATAGATGCGGAGACTATAAAAAGTACAATAAACTTTTCAAAGACATTAAACATATGGACCATCACAAGTTTTGAAAAGAAAGATGATACTAAGATATAAACCAAAGTTACAAGAAACTAGATGGGGGACAAGAAAGAGTATGTACAAATAGATGCGGGTATGTACAAATAGATGCGGAAATCATAAAAAGTACAATAAACTTTTCAAAGACATTAAACATATGGACCATCACAAGTTTTAAAAAGAAAAATGATGTTAAGATTTAAACCAAAGTTAGAAGAAACCAGATGGGGGACAAGGAAAAGTTAAAGCTCAAGGTATATACAAATAGATGCGGAAACCATAAAAAGTACAATAAACTTTTCAAAGACATTAAACATATGGACCATCACAAGTTTTAAAAAGAAAAATGATGTTAAGATTTAAACCAAAGTTAGAAGAAACCAGATGGGGGACAAGAAAAAGTAAAAGTTCAAGGTATGTACAAATAGATGCGGAAACCATAAAAAGTATAATAAACTTTTCAAAGACATTAAACATATGGACCATCACAAGTTTTAAAAAGCAAAATGATGTTAAGATTTAAACCAAAGTTAGAAGAAACCATAGGGGGAACAAGAAAGAGTAAAAGCTCAAGGTATGTACAAATAGATGCGGAAACCATAAAAAGTACAATAAACTTTTCAAAGACATTAAACATATGGACCATCACAAGTTTTAAAAAGAAAAATGATGTTAAGATTTAAACCAAAGTTAGAAGAAACCAGATGGGGGACAAGGAAAAGTAAAAGCTCAAGGTATATACAAATAGATGCGGAAACCGTAAAGGAGTACAATAAGCTTTTCAAAGAAATTAAATATATGGACCATCACAAGTTTTAAAAAGAAAAATGACCTTACGATTTAAACCAAAGTTAGAAGAAACCAGATGGGGACAAGAAAAAGTAAAAGTTCAAGGTATGTACAAATAGATGCGGAAACCATAAAAAGTATAATAAACTTTTCAAAGACATTAAACATATGGACCATCACAAGTTTTAAAAAGCAAAATGATGTTAAGATTTAAACCAAAGTTAGAAGAAACTATAGGGGGGACAAGAAAGAGTAAAAGCTCAAGGTATGTACAAATAGATACGGAAACCATAAAAAGTACAATAAACTTTTCAAATACATTAAACATATGGACCATCACAAGTTTAAAAAAGAAAAATGATGTTAAGATTTAAACCAAAGTTAGAAGAAACCAGATGGGGGACAAGGAAAAGTAAAAGCTCAAGGTATATACAAATAGATGCGGAAACCGTAAAGGAGTACAATAAGCGTTTCAAAGAAATTAAATATATGGACCATCACAAGTTTTAAAAAGAAAAATGACCTTAAGATTTAAACCAAAGTTAGAAGAAACCAGATGGGGGACAAGAAAAAGTAAAAGTTCAAGGTATGTACAAATAGATGCGGAAACCATAAAAAGTATAATCAACTTTTCAAAGACATTAAACATATGGACCATCACAAGTTTTAAAAAGCAAAATGATGTTAAGATTTAAACCAAAGTTAGAAGAACCCAGAGGGGGGACAAGAAAGAGTAAAACCTCAAGGTATGTACAAATAGATGCGGAAACCATAAAAAGTACAATAAACTTTTCAAAGACATTAAACATATGGACCATCACAAGTTTAAAAAAGAAAAATGATGTTAAGATTTAAACCAAAGTTAGAAGAAACCAGATGGGGGACAAGGAAAAGTAAAAGCTCAAGGTATATACAAATAGATGCGGAAACCGTAAAGGAGTACAATAAGCTTTTCAAAGACATTAAACATATGGACCATCACAAGTTTTAAAAAGCAAAATGATGTTAAGATTTAAACCAAAGTTAGAAGAACCCAGAGGGGGGACAAGATAGAGTAAAAGCTCAAGGTATGTACAAATAGATGCGGAAACCATAAAAAGTACAATAAACTTTTCAAAGACATTAAACATATGGACCATCACAAGTTTAAAAAAGAAAAATGATGTTAAGATTTAAACCAAAGTTAGAAGAAACCAGATGGGGGACAAGGAAAAGTAAAAGCTCAAGGTATATACAAATAGATGCGGAAACCATAAAGGAGTACAATAAGCTTTTCAAAGAAATTAAATATATGGACCATCACAAGTTTTAAAAAGAAAAATGACCTTAAGATTTAAACCAAAGTTAGAAGAAACCAGATGGGGGACAAGAAAAAGTAAAAGTTCAAGGTATGTACAAATAGATGCGGAAACCATAAAAAGTATAATAAACTTTTCAAAGACATTAAACATATGGACCATCACAAGTTTTAAAAAGCAAAATGATGTTAAGATTTAAACCAAAGTTAGAAGAACCCAGAGGGGGGACAAGAAAGAGTAAAAGCTCAAGGTATGTACAAATAGATGCGGAAACCATAAAAAGTACAATAAACTTTTCAAAGGCATTAAACATATGGACCATCACAAGTTTTAAAAAGAAAAATGATGTTAAGATTTAAACCAAAGTTAGAAGAAACCAGATGGGCGAGAAGAAAGAGTAAAAGCTCAAGGTATGTACAAATAGATGCGGAAACCATAAAAAGTATAATAAACTTTTCAATGACATTAAACATATGGACCATCACGAGTTTTAAAAAGAAAAATGATGTTAAGATTTAAACCAAAATTAGAAGAAACCACATGGGGGGCAAGGAAAAGTAAAAGCTCAAAGTATGTACAAATAGATGCGGAGAGCATAAAGGAGTAAGTTAAACTTTTGAAAGAAATTAAACATATGGACCATCACAAGTTTTGAAAAGAAAGATGATACTAAGATATAAACCAAAGTTAGAAGAAACCAGATGGGCGACAAGAAAGAGTAAAAGCTCAAGGTATGTACAAATAGATGCGGAAACCATAAAAAGTATAATAAACTTTTCAAAGACATTAAACATATGGACCATCACAAGTTTTAAAAAGAAAAATGATGATAAGATTTAAACCAAAGTTAGAAGAAACCAGATGGGGGACAAGGAAAAGCAAAAGCTCAAGGTATATACAAATAGATGCGGAAACCATAAAAGAGTACAATAAGCTTTCCAAAGGAATTAAATATATGGACCATCACAAGTTTTAAAAAGAAAAATGACCTTAAGATTTAAACCAAAGTTAGAAGAAACCAGATGGGGAACAATGAAAAGTAAAAACTCAAGGTATGTACAAATAGTTGCGGAAACCATAAAACAGTACAATAAGCTTGTCAAAGGAATTAAATATATGGACCATCACAAGTTTTAAAAAGAAAAATGATGTCAAAATGTAAACCAAAGTTAGAAGAAACCAGGTGGGGGGCAAGGAAAAGTAAAAGGTCAAGGTATGTACAAATAGATGCGGAAACCATAAAGGAGTATAGATGTCGCTTATGTGGAACCTTGAATCTGGATGCAATGATATTTGAACATTTCAGCCCCCCCCCCCCGCTATCTCCCAATCCTCTCTCTTTCTCTCTCCCCTCTCTCTCTCTCCCTCACCCTAAGTGTGTGTATGTGTAGGTGACGATGATAGCCAAACCTCATATTTAAGAGTATAATCTTCCTTCTTAGATTTTCGGTCATATCGATATAACAAATTCACAAAATTTTACTAAGAGTATTAAAATATTTAGAGTTTCATAGGAAACATCTTTTGCAGAAGAATATTTTCAAAATTCGGACTGGAAGTCGACTTTTACTTATATCCAAACGTAGTTTTTTGCGATATCTTGTAATTCTTATTCATTTTATACAAATTTATACAGCATATAAAAGTGATTAAAGCGTTATCTAGAACCAGAAGTAACAATTTTTTTGAAAATAACTAGCAATTTATGCATTTTATACCGATTTATATGAGTATTTAGAGTTCGACTGGAGAAATTGTTGTATAAAAACAAATTCAAAATTCGGCCCGGAAGTAATACTTTTACCCACTGGTTTATTAAGAAGATAAAAGTACTTGAAACAACTTTTATATATATAAATAAATACGTATAAGAAAACCGTTGTGGTAGCCATACCTTTTTTTTTAAAATTGCGTTCATATGTCACTTCTTAATTCTTACTTTGCAACACCAAAGTAACACGATATATTATAATAATAGATAGAAAATAATAAACTATTATTTATTATTTTGCTGTTTATTACTTAAACAAATATTATTATAATTTGAATCATTAGCGTTTCTACGTTCATCTTTACAAACTCGAGTATTTACTATAAAAACAGACCATCGGATTTTCATTGAAATTCAAATTAGCTACATATCCTTTTAGAAAATGTATTGAATGTAAAATATAGTCTTCATTATGAGTCACAAACGTATCTATTATTTTTGAAAGATGATAAATTCCCAGTAGTTTAATTAGCAGTCTTTGTGTAGAAAATGGAAGGAAATGGGAAATATTGGTATCGATTATTCTTAGATTTTCCACTAAGATTTTGTGGGCATATATACACGCGACTTGTAAAAGATAGTTCCAATCTAACGAAAGGAATCGATGCTAAAAATATCTTGTCAAGTGCTTGTGTTGCCATCCGTATTTAATTAAATTTCCTAACCGTGCTCTTTGAAGCAAATCATTCGCAGGACCCACTAAAAGACATGGCGCACGCACTGATAAGTGTTCCATATTGCCTATATATGTTTATTTTAGAATCAATACTTATTTGTGTTGCCTTTCTACTGATATGGGTACATATCTAGTTGGTGTTTAATAATTATTGTATTGACATGTGTATTTATTGTATCAGTACATGACATGCCTAAATATCTGTGCAAAATAGTTTAGTCAAAACTTCTAGTGCGGCTGTCGTATATAATAAATTTGTTTTCATTTACCGTACCGGCTAGAGCTATTAGTTTAATTTATATGCACATATATTAGAGCTTTACAAGTGGAAATTATGCAAGAAGAGAAAATGATAGTAATATATTTTGAGGAAATATATGTATGAGGGTGGTTTAGTAAGTGTTATAAAAATGCGAGTTAAGAAAAAGGCTCTTTGGAAAAACAATTCTAATTTCAACACAGTCTCCGGCAAGTAATGGTCGTGAATTATGCAGCGTTCTGTCTGAGCTAACAAATGAAAAAAAAAAAGAAGAACAATATATTTCAATAAATACAGGCCATGGAACTGTGAAAGACAAACCAAGGATTACTTCAATATTGAATGATTTTTTTATTAATTCTACAATTGAAGCTGTACGGAATATAAATCAATTTAACAATTAATGTAGATTATTGCTGTAAACAGTTTTATGTCTTCAATGTAGAGGGAAATGGGCGAAGATTACATGACTGGTAAGATGACGCACTTACGTAGCCTGTTTTCTACTAGCAGTTAAAATTTGAATTTAAATCTCGAAGGTTCCAACATTTATGCATAAATTTTCATGCCATTTGTACCAAACATAACCAAATTTTTTCGATATACAGCCGACACCACCGAGAAACAAGGCCTGACGACGTGAAGTATGAGTCATCAATAGTAGTCATACCTACAGCTACAGCGTTCAATTTGAAGCGGGTAGAACGTAGACATACATTAGCGCGGGTTCATTTAAATGACTGAATAAACACCAACATTGAAAAGCAATTGCTCAAGCTTTTTATATCAAAAATTTATTAATACATAATATACTACATTATCAATATATAACAATACACATTACATTAATTAGATTTGAATCTTTTACACTGGGGCATATTTCTCCTAACAACTACATCATTTTTGTTTCCGACATAATTATTTAACAAAGTATTTATGCTGCAACTTAAAAGGCCCTTAAATATTACAGATTTATTATGTTTAGTACATTCATGCCCAATAAAAATATCCAGATTTTCAAAAATTGCGAAACCTAGTTTTGCGATTACTTTTCTATGCTGATTTAAAGCCAAAAAATCTTTTTCATATTCACATGATACTAATTTTGTCACAAGAATATAAATCACAGAAAAACAGCGTACCACATCGTAACTGGGGTATTGCAAACCGCCTATATTTTTGGCCGTAATAAAAGTAGTTGGTATTTCATTACTATCTTCAAAAACAAGATCACCTTTCTTTGAAATCAAGAATGTTTCACAGTAATGACATTTTAGTTTTTTTATGCAGGCAAATGAACAATAACCTGCTATGAATGTAATTATAGGCCACATATGTATAGATTCAATATCATCATCGTCGACTGTTAATTGAGCAATTTTTGGCGGCAAATCAAAATCAATATCGTAGTCGAAAACATCACAGTCAGGAATGTTTAACACATCAGCAATTATTTGTGTTAATTTTTTTGGATGCAATGATATAGAACCGTAAATAGAAGATTTTAAAATTAAGGGTAATACACTCTGCATTCTGAGTTTGGCTTCCGATTCATAAATTTGTCTCAGAAATACATGGTACTGAGCCCCAGCTAACTGCCTGTATTTCCCAAAGCGGTCCTCCAAATTGTCAGTCTGAATTTTGCCAGGAAGAAAATATGCGTTTCCCCTTTCTTTAATCCAATAATCGGAAAATTTTATTAAACCCTCTGTGGTTAATTTTAGAGCGCAGTAGGTTTCTGAGGTTAACTTACCACTAGAACTTTTACCCGACGATAATAAAATATTCCAACTCTGTAACCAACTTAAAAAAGAATTTAAAAAATCTAAAATATTGTAAGAGTTGGCAGTAATAGGTTCTTGAAAAGGATTTCTGAGCCTTACACCTTTAAATGGTGTTTTAACATTTACAATGTCCCACCATTTACATATAATTTCAATAAAAGTACTAGTGTCCTTCCAAGACGTAAAATTTTTTGTTGGCCCTAATTCTGATAGTGCTGCCACATTGTTCGAATTAAAAACTTTCAGTGCTAATTTGACATTTTGCCGCTCGATGGGTGTTGGATATAATGCTTTAAGACTTAAACCGAATCCATACTTTATTAGACTGTTTTTTTCAAGTGAATGCATCTCCTTCAAGGCACTAAAAGCTGCAATTAACTGTAAGGTGTGATCTGAAAAATCAGGAAAAATCATTTCTTGATTTTCTTCATTGATCCAGTTATTTCTGATGCATTTAAGAATATGAACGCTATCAAACCAAAAAAACATTGATCGGGTGCTGTCCTTTGGATGAGGATATACATTTTTAAGTTCAGGAGGATCAGAAAACAAAGACATACATTTCCTGTTTATAGAGTGATTATCTGTTACAACTCCCATTACTTCAAAGCCGAGGTTTTCTAAACCCATAATAATTTGTTTCATAAATGAATGCAAAGTTATCGCATTACTTTTTCTAACAGGCAAAATGTGTACAACGTCTTTATATACAGACTCTAAGCTATTAATCATAAACACAAATGCACTTGAAGCATTTTCCGTACCATCAAAAGCAGCTCCAACAATGTCACCCCCTTTATAGTCTAAGTCAGGTTTTAAATGCACTTCATCCATAAGTAAAATGACACTTTTATCTTCTGAATTCAAAAGATTAAATTTGGAGGAAATATATCGCAACAAAGTGTTTTGTTCTCTAACAGGATTAGTTTGCAAGTTATTTGTGTATGATTTTATAACAGAACAACAAGGAAGTCGTAAGTAATCAGAATTTCTAAAAAAATTATAAGCATGAGGTGAAATGGAATGAAATAAACTACAAAAAACTAGAAAATCTGCTGAATAACGCGTCTGAGTTTTACACATGTTTAAAAACGAAATTTGTTGCTTAAACAACGTAATAGTGTTTTCATAATTTGGTAAATGTTCCCTCAATAAATCTAGGTAAGTCACAATAATTAAGATTAGTTCAGCTGCTGAGCTCTTCTGACCAAACTCGTTGAAAAATTGTTCAGAGCAACTTTCAACTAAATTATCAATTTCATTCAAATTGTTTACTTTCTCTGGAATTTTTTTCCCACAAACAAACTTAACATGCACATTATTATCGTAAACAAAAACATTCAAATCTCTCGTTATTTTTATAGAGCAAACTATTGCAGGATTGGGATTATATTTAAGTAAAACTAAAGCAATGCTCGAATCTTTTACAAATAATGTCCAAGCAGTTTTGACTTGATGATTTTTAATTTTAATTATCAATTCATCAAAACTCTGGAAATATTTAGCTTTGGCATAATTTTCATGTGTTTCCAAGCTTGCAGAAATGGCATTACAGAGTCTTTCAGAGTCTAGACGAGCCTTTTTCTCACTGGGAGCCTCTCTTCGAGGCAGTTCTTTCTGCACAGGTGATGGGATATTGAGGACGCGAAAAGGCACAGAACCTAAACATGTTTGTAATCAAATTAAATAATCAATAACATAACTAAACAATTACCAGGTGCAAGTCTAGGATATTTAAGGGAAGCCTTCAAAATCTTTCCCGTTTTTTCGTCATGTGTGGTTGTGAAACGAAGAATGTCTTGCTCCTGAAAATGCAATTCACACCCCTGCAAGTGCAAATATAATTCCCGCAATTGTTATACAAGAAAAAATTTATTGCTTATTACCTTAGAAGAAGCTGTTGGAACAAACATTTCACCATTTTTCTCTTGCCTTTTAATAGCTTGCACCCATCGAGCATTCAGATCTTTGTCCTTAGGGAAATTAAAAAGGCTCACTTTAGGACCACTTGGGTAATTTCCTCTACAGTTGGGCGCACAACACCGAAACGGCATGATAATCAAGATAAATTAAATCCACAGTTAAATTAAAACACCGACTGAGGTTAGAACACACACACAACGACACAAGAATCACCGCTTCACTGTCGCTTAGTCGCTTTACCAGCTTTGTGCATGGCCGGCGTGGCTTTGTTATGACTACTCGTGCTGACGTGACATACTGCCACGTTTCTCGTCGTCAGGCCTTGTTTCTCGGTGGTGTCGATACAGCGCCAATTTAGTTGACGAGAACTAGGATCTAGTGACAGCTCCCGGAAATTACAGTTGTAAACCACTTGTGTCTATAACATATATAGGGTTACACTGCTCCTAAATACTTAAAGTTTTTGACTATTTCAAAATCGTTATTTCCTATTTTTACTTCCTTGGTTGTTGTATCTCTATTTCCTCTGCCTATCCTATCTCCATGTATTTACTTTTTCCTTGGTTTATTATTAGGCCTCTTTTATTGAATTGCTTCTTTCAAGCTTCTAACTGGTAGGTATAGTGAGATAGTCCGCGTACGCAACTACTTGTATCGTCTTATTGATTATTGTTCCCCGGAAATTGCATTCATTGACCACTGCATCCAGTGGTAAAATAAGCAAGGTGGTTGATAGGTTTATTTTGAAATCTTTAGTTGCACCTTCGTCCGTAATTACAGCAGCTTTTGACTGTTTCATCATCATTTCTGTCAATCTCACTAACTTTCCTGGTATTTTCATCTCCCTCATCGCTTTTATTATCTGCTCTCGCTTCAGACTATGAAATGCCTGCTTGAATTCAATATTTACTATTTGTATTCCGATACTATATTCATAGAACTTTTCAGTTATTTGACTCACTATGTGTATAGTGTCCATGGTGGATCGCCCACCTTCTAAAGCCGTAGTGGTAATCTCCCATTTGCGCCTGAGTGTACTTCATTAGTTTTGTATTTACTAGCGTGGTTAGGATCTTATAAGTAACGTTAAGCAGAGTGATTCTTCTATAACTTGCACATGCTTTTGGACTACCTTTCTGAAGAGCAGAGACTAATTACTTCAGTACTTATTAATAAAAGTAATAACAAATTTGAGGCTGTGTTAACATTCTTTATTTACCATAAACTACACTACTTGTAACTATATTCACAGATAAGGAAATACTATGTACTAGGGAGTTTTATTACCAACACCCTCACTCATTAAATATAAAAAAACGAATATCATAAAGTCAATCTAAAAATATGAGACAATAATAAAAATTCATATCGTTTTTTATTCTTTAATGCCAACAATGCCCATATTTCCCACGCAGTAGTTGTTCTTCTTCGATGAAACCGCTTTTGTCAAGTTGTCGGCCACCATTTGTTCCGTTGGAATGTATTGTAACTCAATGTTTGGACCTTGCTCTAAAGCAATCGTTATTAGCCAGATTTATAGCACTCTGACTATCGCATCGAACTTCCACTGATCCGCACAATTGAGGGTCTAAATTTTCACAAAAACTTCTCAACCATATGACTTCTTGCAGTGCAACTGATAACGCCATATACTCTGCTTCTGTACTAGATAGCGCAACTGTAGCTTGGCGCTTACTATTCCATGATACAGCCCCACCGCACATATTAAACACATATCCCGCACAGGATCGACGTTTGTCAATATCTGAAGCCCAGTCTGAATCACAATACCCGATTAGTTTATTTTCACCAACTTTTGAGTAACGTATCTTATATTCAGCTGTACCCTTGAGGTAACGAAAAATCCTTTTTACGGCTGCCCAATGTGCTTTTCCGTAATTATTGTTAAATCTGCTTACGTCATTAACAGCAAATGCAATGTCCGGTCTTGTTCCTTGTACAAGGTATAGCAAGCTCCCAACTGCTTCTTGGTATGGAATTGTCGCCATTTCGCGAACTTCGTCATTGTCTTTAGGACACATACTCACTGAAAGTTTTTGGTTCATATCACTAGGAGTTTTCACTGATTTGCATTCAGTCATGTTGAACCTTTCCAATATCTCCGCAATGTATCTTGATTGGTCCAAAAAAATTGCATCTTCGTCATAAGTGATGTGCATCCCAACACAATCTGTTGCTCTTCCCAAATCCTTCATTTTGAAACAATCAGTTAAGGATTCTTTTAATCTATTCTTAGTTTCATTTTTCCAGAAAATAAGAAGGTCATCGACATAAACAGCAACTATCAATGAAGAATCCCTGGCAAAATATACACAAGGATCCGCTTGTGATTTTGTTAAACCAAATGACTCTAGTTTGGATGTCAATTTCTTGTTCCACTCTCGACTACTTTGCTTTAAACCATAGATAGCCCTTTTTAATTTCCAGACTTTATTAGCTTCTTGCACGTATCCATCAGGCTGCTCCATGTAAATTTCTTCAGATAATTCTCCCTGAAGAAACGCAGTCACTGCATCTATCTGACCTATTTTTAAATCCAATTTCACAGCTAACGCTATGAGAAAACGAATGTGAGTATCTCACAACGGGTGAATATGTTTCATTATAGTCAATTCCGTATCTTTGCGAACAACCCTTGGCAACCAGACGAGCTTTGTGACGAACAATTCTCCCTTCTCCGTCTCGTTTGGTTTTAAATACCCATTTACATTTAATGGACCTTTTTTGTGGTGGAAGGTTGACCAGCTCCCATGTGTCATTTTCTGCCAATGATTTCATTTCATCATCCATTGCAATTCTCCACTTATCACGGTCTTCTCCACTCCCTGCCTCTTCGAAAGTCTTTGGATCATCTTCTAGCCTTGAAATCTTGACCGAGTAAGTGACATAATCATTTAGTTCCTTCGGCTTCGGGATTCTCGTTGATCGACGTGGTTCTTCGGTTGGTATCAATTCAAATCCCGGGTTAAAATTAGGATCCTCCATATTTTCTGAATTCTCCACTGTTACTGATTGGACTGAATCTTCCTTTTCTATATTTTCACTTTTTAAATCTTCATTCTGTCTATCAGGTGTAACACTACCCTCTTGATCCCTCACTGAATCCAAATTCTTTATAATGTTGACATTTGGTTCATGATCTTTTTCCATAAACACAACATCTCGGCTGATGTTGAACTTTTTGGTATTTGGTTCAATGCAACGGTAACCCTTTGTTCCATCACTATAGCCGACAAATACCATTCTTTGTGATTTTGGGTCCCATTTTGTTCGTTTTTGCTTCGGTACGTGTACCATTATTGGCGAACCAAATATTTTTAGATACGTCAAATCTACTTTTTTACCTGTCCATATTTCTTGTGGAGTTTGATTTTTTAACACAGAATTCACTGATCGATTTGCAACATATGCCGCCATGTTTACTGCTTCAGCCCAATATGATTTTTCTAATTTTGCATCAAAAATCATACATTTAGCTTTTTCAACAAGCGTACGATTAGCTCTTTCGGCTACTCCATTTTGCTGGGGTGTGTATATCGTAGATGTTTGATGAAGAATGCCACACTTTCGCAAAAAAGTCTCAAACTCAATACCACAATATTCTGTTCCATTATCTGTTCTCATTACTTTAATCTTTCTTTCCATTTGTGTTTCAACATGTTGCTTAAATTCTTTAAATTTTGTAAATACTTCTGATTTTGACTTTAGAAAATATACAAACATTTTTCGTGAACAGTCATCTATAAATGTTAGAAAATACCTTGCTCCTCCAATTGATAACGTTTCCATTGGACCACATAAATCCGAGTGGATTAGATCCAGGACATTTGCAGCATGACTTGAACTGTGACCAAAAGATAATCTTGTCTGTTTACCTTCCATACAAACTTCACAAGCTCTTATTTCATCAGCACCTCCAGTGAATTTTATCCCGTTAACAACTCCATCTCTCATCTTGCACAAATCATTATAGTTCATGTGCCCTAATCTTCGATGCCATGTCAAAGCACTCTTAGTTGTTAATGGTGTTAACATACACTTAGGTTTTTCTGCATGAAATCTGTATACACCATTAACAGGTTTAGCCTTACTTATTTCTAGTCCGTGTTTATCAAAAATTGCACAACCATCTGCATCAAATTGCACTGTATTACCATTTTAACTATTTGTGAAACTGATAATAAGTTTGCAGCTAACCCCGGTACACACAAAACTTCATTTATGTCTATTTCACTGTTGTTTATTTCAACTGTCAATTTTCCTGCTTTTGAAACACTTAGTTTTTCATTATTCGCAGTTAAAATTTCATTAACCGATGCACATTTTGGCTTTTCAAGCCAATCCTCATATGGTGTCATATGGTGTGAGGCACCACTATCAATATACCATTCATTTTGGTCTTGAGTATGCTCTTTAGAGAGATATACTGCAGTAAATGCACTTTTCGTCTCTCTTGTGGACTTTTTATTTCGACAATCATTTGCCTTGTGTCCTCTTTTGCCACAGATATAACATTTAAACTTACCAACATTTCTTGTAGGTTCTTGTTTCTTTTCACTTCCTTTAGGATAGCTTTTACCAAAAAATGCAGTGTCAGATCCTTTTTCATAAGCAGCATCCATTAATTTTGATTTTATTGAATCAGCAGTGATTTTTGTGCCACTGCTTTCAAGCCCCATAATCATAGGTTTAAATTCATCACTCAAACCAGCCAATAAAACTGAACCTAACCATTCATCGTTTACATTAAATCCAATGCCATTTAATTTATTGGCTGTGTCAATTATTTGATTAACATAATCTGTCATTGATTCACAATTTTCTAAATTAGTTGTAATCAATTTTCTTAATAAGCCTATCTTTCGTGTGAGACCTGTGTCTTCATACATAGTCTTTAATGTGTTCCACATTTCAGCTGCATTAGTAGCATTTTGTATGTGTATATATATTCGTGAATCGATACTTAATGCAATTCGTGCCTTGGCTCTTTTAACTTTTTCTGTATCTGTCTCAGCATCATTACCACTAATTATACATTTCTCTAGACAATTCAATTCTAACAAGCTTTTCACTGCAAAAGTCCAAGTATGATAATTTTCATTGCCACGGAGTTTCTCTATTGATGACCACACATCACCTCCTGAAGCCATTTTTCAGTTAACACACAACTTTAAAAACAAAGCGACGAACTTTTTGTTCTTTTGTACAAATTTTATTTGTGTATACACAATACACATTATTTGCCCGCCTTTTTCTTTTAACCGACGCGTAACCTCAAACTGTCGAGATTTATTCGATAACTTATACCGAACTTTACAACGAATGTATTTATCACTAGGTACTTCTTATTAATAGTTCCAAACAAGCTGAGCACATAACCTGAAGAGCAGAGACTAATTACTTCAGTACTTATTAATAAAAGTAATAACAAATTTGAGGCTGTGTTAACATTCTTTATTTACCATAAACTACACTACTTGTAACTATATTCACAGATAAGGAAATACTATGTACTAGGGAGTTTTATTACCAACACTTTCTTATACAGCGTGAGGTTTTTTTTCATTATTTGTATGGGGATCTCAAAAACCATAAGAGATACGCATTAGGTTAAATGGAGAAAGATTTACATCTTTACAAGCCTCATCCAGATACGTTTCTGTCCATTTAAGAAAATGCATGGTTTACTAGATATTTGCAAAAAACAGATTTTCTGCAAAACCTTTTAAGTGCTATAACTCTTCTATTCATAAAGGTAGAAAAATTCTTTTGAATATTGTTTTTAAGAAATTCAATTTCAAAAAACGACATCTTAAATTTTTAATTTTGCTTAGCATTTTTACGTTAGCAAGCAAAGTCTATTTTTTTTTAATGGAAACCGTAGTTGGCTATGACATATTCTAATAGTGCATTGTTTTCTGCTTGCAATGATGTAGGGGTCGTAGCACTTATTTTAATAAATAACAGGACAATACACTATTATTAAGTTTAACAAAAATCATGTCTTGCCGTGGAAAACGCGATATTAATAATTGAAGCATTATGTTTACTTCATCATTGACAGTCGTTCAATAGGGTGACTATAGTTGATTTTGTTAGTGACTTAGTTGCTTTACAACGTTAGTTATGGTGTACACAAATCTTGAGAAACTTGATATGATCGAATGTTACAATATTTGTAACAAAAATAGTAAACAAGCCGCCGAACGCTATTTTTTAATGTATTTTGATTGCCCTCAACCACCGTTAGACATCTTCAAGAATTTATACAATAATTTAAAAAAGTAAAGAAGTTTTGTTAAACCTAGAAATAAGGGTAATGTTGATGAAAACACACAGATAAATGTTTTAGTTGCTGTTAATCAGAATCCATCATCATCAACGCGGCAAATTGCACAAGACGCTGCTACCTCACGACGCACAGTAGTGAGAATTTTATCATAACATAAATACCACCTTTATAAAAAATTATTTGGTCAAACTCTACACCTGGGAGACGAAGAAAGTCAATTAAATTTTTGTGCTTGGTTTGAAAATATGTGTTATGAAAATAACAACTTTCCGATGCAGATCTTATGGACCGACGAAACACGTTCTACAAACTGCGGCATGTTCAATCGCCATAATGAACACCTGTGGGCGCAAATAAATCCTCACCGTTTAAAAGAAAAGCGACTCCAGATTAGGTTTGGCTTCAATTTATGGTGTGGTGTTATTGGTTCGCAACTTGTTGGGCCATATATTTTTAATGAAACTTTAACCGAAAATTGATATTTGCAATTTCCTAGGGAAAATTTCGACAATATCCTAGATGAATTAAATTTACACTATCAGGCACAAGTCAAAAGATATTTAGATGAATTATTTCCAAATTCGTGGCTCGACAGAAATGGTCCTGTTTTATGACTTGCACGTTCCCCAGATCTTTCACCATTAGATTTCTTCATCTTTGGAGCAATAAAAGATCTCGTATATGTGCTATCATATGCAACCCAAGAGGAGCTATTGGAAGCTGTTATTAATGTATTTGATAGGTCACATAGGCGCAATATTATAAGTTTCTTTTCTTTTCCATGGCAAGATATGATTTTTCTTAAACATAATAATAGTGTATTGTGCTGTTATTTATTAAAATAAGTGCTACGACCCTTACATAATTGCAAGCAGAAAAAAATGCACTATTAGAATATGTCATAGCCAACTATGGTTTCCATTAAAAAAAAATAGACTTTGCTTGCTAACTCAAAAATGCTAAGCAAAATTAAAAATTTATGAAGATGTCGTTGTTTGAAATTGAATTTCTTAAAAACAATATTCAAAAAAAAAATTCTACCTTTATGAATAGAAGAGTTATAGCAAATTATTAAATGGACAAAAACGTATCTGGATGAGGCTTATGAAGATGCAAATCTTTCTCCATTTAACTTAATGCGTATCTCTTATGGTTTTCGAGATCCCCATAATGGAAAAAAAACTCACCCTCACTAAGCTTTTCTGATTTCTTGGTGTATCTTATGGTCTATGTCTATAAAAATTAGATTTATTATTTAACAGGATGTGTGCATGTCTTACTTCGGAATTTTATGAGGAAATAATTTGTTTTAACGGTTTTTGTTATTGATATATCCTTAGTAGAGCGTTCGGTTACAATGACGCATATTTGTCAGTTAATCAGCGTACAAAATAACAACAAATAGAGGAGGTTTTGGCAAGGATCGTCTACGTGCTGCTTTATCAGCAATAACACATGATGGAAGAAAAATACGAGAAGTAGCGAGGACATTCGGAATACCAGAAGTTACACTGCAACGTCATCTTGAAATAAAAGCGAATATTCAAGAACAAAAATCTGAGTCTTTGGAAAGAAGGCCAGTTTTTCCTGCTGCTCAAGAAAAACAAATATCTTCACATGCTCTCTCCTTTTCATATTTTTATAAAACTTCATACTATATTTTTTCTGTGACAGCAAATAATCTAAATAATACAAAATTACATGCCTGTTGTCGCGTTACGTCGGATTATTTAAACACATTGAACGAACTTGATTGAGTTTCAATTGATTTTTTTAATTAAGAAACTTAAATCTAATCTAAATAATACTGTAACGAAACCAGCAGACGAATTGAGTTACATTATATAAAAGAATCAGATCTCTCGGCGCGATAAAAACGAAATTGTCACACGCAAAAAAAAAGAGGCAGACCGGGCGAGCAATAAATCATATTCGGCGCGACGGGTAAACAAGTCGATGACTCATCTCCACGCCGTATGGCTTGCATAGCGAAAGGGACGAGAACGTTTCTCGTACATGTGGAGAAAAAGCGGGACTGTGCTGGTATGTTCTAGTAATCTTCGCATGTGTATATAAGGCGGCGGGATTCATTACGGCATTCATTAATTGCGGAGAAGTAATCGCGGAGTAATTCGGTAGTCTCGAGTGGTCTCGTGGGAACAGTGGAAATAAATAGTGGTAGCCAAATAAATAAATATAGTAGTGCCGTCTTATATAAATAGAAGGGTTACATAAATACGGACATATTAGTAATAGAAATAAATACCTGTGATAATTAGATTGTAGTAGTTTAAGTGTGTTACGTTAGTTTTTATATTTTTATATTGCTAAATAATTTTAAGTATATAAATATACAGACTGTTTTTAAATAAATAATTGCACGAGTTGTTTATTGGAACCCGAAAACGTTACAATACAAAATTACATGCCTGTTGTCGCGTTAAAGCTAACATCGCCCATGACTAAAGAACCCGTTGCTGAGTTCACACCATGACTAAAGCGTAAAGAATAAAGCGATAAGAATAAAAAGTGTTGATAAACTTTTTCATAAAATTTCTCTCAAATTGACCTTAAACTTAGTAGTTGACAAGACGTTGGTAACATTTCATTTTTTCATTGAACTAAACTACTACTTCCGGTCTACCGATTTCATTTAAAATATAGTACAATGACAGAATAGCTATATATTGCATCACAAAAGCAAATTAATTTGTACCTTGAAATGTAAATCAACACATGTATATATTTAGGTGAATGTGCTCTGGTATCTATATTTACCTTTACAAGTGTGAGTCTTTAATATATAAATCAATTATATCATTCATACTCGATGAAATGAAATGTAACTAAACAGAGAAAAAAATACTTTTTAGAATTAGTTTCTGGTTAAACATCGTAGTGTATTTGACCGCTATTTAACTATTAAAATTATATGCAAGTCATGTAAATAATCTGACTGTACAAGGACGAGAGATCATTTGTAACTCTGATAGCAAAATAAAGAATGTTTACTGTACCAAATTGAATATATTACATAACTACTTACAATATACAGGGTGAGTCATTAGTAGCCGCTTCTTCGATTGCTCTTTTGTGTTTTAAATAAAAGAAAAAACAATTAGTGGAAGATTCATGGTGGCTTGTGGCGCATATTCTAAAAATACTTTTAGCTCTGACGCTCTTCCAGTTTCACCGGAAATGCACGGAACTTAATTTTTTTAAATGATTCACCCTATATATTTTTGGATTTTCTAGTACTGCTTTAAATTGTCTATTCAAATGTTTTTTCTTTTTCAAAATTGAGCGAGAAGTTTTTGAGTTACTATTTTTTTTTGAAAACATTTGACCAAAACACGTGTTCAGAAAAAAACATTTTCACATTGTTTTTAAAAGTAAAATCATTACCTTTGGTGCTGCTTGTAGCCAAGAAAATTCTGCATCATTTGGTATACGTCGCACTTGACAATACCTCAAAAACTTTGTTTTTTCAAAGCCTACTTCCCGAAATTTTCACATAGCAAAAACTTTTTTTTTAATGAAACACCCGGTATTTTATTGAGGCATTTTATTCCTTTTAATATTCTCTTTCATTTTTGTTAACAACGTCCTCTGCCTATCTTATGTAATTTCTGAGATAATCACTATAGGAGCAATTAGCGGTCAATTAAAGAACTACGAGCGCGTTGTATGCACCCAAATATTTGTTCAACCAATGGAAGGCTGGAATGGGGCCCGACTTCCTTAGTCAACTGTCAAACAAAGTAAAGGTTAAATCCAACTATCCCAAAAGTAATAATTTTATAGAATGAAGGACATCGCATTTAAATTTTACTTTCTTATACGTAGTATAAGGAAGTATTGTGATGATGAAAGATTTTTGCAGATGTCCACGTTTTGAAGTCCCCTGATTTACTTCAGTGAAAAAATCGAATTTTGCCAATATTTCGTGAACTACTAGGTTTAAACAAATTTATAAAGAATTCATATGTACTTAAAATTAAAATTGTGAACAATTTTATTAAAAAGATTTGTCGAAATTCCTACCGGAAGTAGGTCTTTCACTCTTATCGAATATCAGCGTTTTGCAAATATTTTGCAAGTTTTGCTTTTTAGACAGGTACGCTACGAATATAAAAGTATTTAGAACTTAATTTCCAATATCTTTTGTATAAAAAAAAATTTAAAATTCGGACCGGCACTACACTTTTACTCTTACCGAATAGCGATTTTTTGCAAATATGTCGTAAATTATGCATTCTATATATATTTATCAAGAGTACGAAAGTATTTAGAGTTGGATTTGGAATATTTTTTGTATAAATGAAATTTCAAAATTTGGACCGGAAGTAACACTTTTACTCTTAGCGAGTAGTACTTTCTTTCGAATATCTCGCAAAGTATGCATTCTATAGAGATTTATTAAGAGAATAGAAGTAATTATAATAGGATTTTGAATAATTTTTATATAAAAAAATTCTTAAAATTCTATAATTTGAAACTCTCATACGTATAAGAAAGTCGTGTGGTGGCCACACCTCATTTTTTTAATTCCGGCAGTATTTAATTTTTTACACTGTTGGTTAACAACGAAATGAAATAAAGGTTATGTTTACTGACATATTTGAAGATGCCGCCCCACTAATAGGTGCATGAAACAATGCTACTATCTTCAATTTAATTTGCCTATAGTTGCTCTTATTCTTTCATTGTTGAAGCTGTCCTAAAACTTTGATAGAAAAAAAATTATCAACAAAATAACGCAATTTAAATAACCTAAAACTATTGAGCAAGGTAACAACAATCAAAAGTAAGAAGAAAAAAATCATTAAAAAATATGTTCAACATAACCACAACTTTGTGCAATGCACGTGAATATTCTGTTTTCCAAAGAAGTACTAACGTTGCGTAAAACGTTTCGACATATTTTTGTAAACGCTTTTCTGATTTTAATGTTCATGTCTTCAAAAAATTTTGAAAATTCGTCTGCAGAAAATGAAGATACTCTTCTCTATTAACATTTTCATCAAAGAAATAAGATCCAATTATATAACTACCCACTATTCCTCCCCACACATTTAACGACCAACGATTTTGAAAGTTTGCAGTTGTGATAGAGTGGGGGGTTTATGTGTTAGAATAACGAAAATTGTGACGATGAACGTATTCACTTTAATAGAAGGTGGCTTCGTCGGTAAACAACGAAAAATTGAGGAAGCCAGGATAATTTATCTGCTGTCCATTGACAAAAATGTAACCGATTCTGAAAATTTCTTTAAACTAACCCTGTGTATGAATATGCTACGGATGAATTACATATTTCTTAATTATTCTGGATTCTCAAATTTGACATCTAACTGACGACTAATTTTCTTAGTACTAGTATGGGGGTGTTCGACTACACTCGCAAGTACCATAAACATCTTATCCTCACCAGTTATTGATTTTGTTCGCTCTTTTTTCATATTCAATACTTTCTGTTCACTCGAACCGTTGCTTTATACTTTTGAAGGTTTCTGGCTTCGGTTGACTTCTACCAGAGATCGCTGTGATAAAGTCTGGATGCTAGCAAAGAATTTCTTTCAGATTTATCCAAAACGTCAATCATATCTATTAACTCTTCATAAGAATAATTTATTTTGATGATAACTAATGCGCGATGCTTTTATAAATTTGACATAAATGTTTGCCGACTTTCTTTAACAGTTGACTCAAGCAGTCGGCCGCATTCCAACCTTTATTGGACGAAAATTTGGTTGCATAAAACAGCGCTCGTAGTTCTTTATTTGACCGCTGATTGCTCCTATAGTGATTATTTCAGAAATTACAAAGATAGGTATAGGACAGTGTTAACAAAAACGAAAGAGAATGAAAAAGGGAACAAAATCCACAATAAAATACCGGGTGTTCCATTTAAAAAAAAATAAGTTTTTGGTATGCGAAAATTTCACGAAGTGGGCTTTAAAAAAACAAAGTTTTTTGCGGTTTTGTCGAATGCAACTTATAAAAAATGATGCAGAATTTTCTTGGCTACAAGCCCCATTAAAGTTAATATTATTACTTTTAAAAACAGTGAAAAAATGTTTTTTTTCTCAACACGTTTTCGTCAAAAATTTCCAAAAAAAATTAATAACTCAAAAACTATTGGCTCAATTTTGAAAAAGAAAATAGAGTGAAATAGACAATTTAAAACATTCTTAGAAAACCAAAAATATATAGAGTGAGTCATTTAAAAAGATTAAGTTCCATGCATTTCCGGCGAAACCGGAAATGCGTCAGAGCTTAAAGTATTTTTAGAATATGAGCCCCAAGCAACCATGAATCTTCCACCAATTGTTTTTTCTTTTTTTTAAAACACAAAAGAACAATTGAAGAAGCGGCTATTAATGACACCCTGTATATGAATTGAAAATCAGGCAAAATCTAATCACACATTTTTTGTTTTAATTTTTTTTGCGGTTCTCATTAAATTGAAAAATAATTTATTCCAAAGTCGATTTACAAGAGAACACTGCAGTTACAATGTTTCAAAAAGTTTGCAAAACGCCAAGTTTTCGTTTAACTATTTTCATGCATCACAGAGTCACAGTTATTCAATTACTAACTAAGTCGTCAACCTAACAAATTAAAAATGCGTACAAAATGAAAGGCATCAATAATATTAGTTTATTGCTACATGTGTATGTCTTTCAAATGTTTAAAACTTAAAAACAAATACATATAACGTAAAAAATTATAAACAAAAGTAATAAATGTTCAAAAGTGTCGCCCTCTTCTTCCCTATACAATTGAAATCGAGTTTCAAATGACCTATAAACATTTGCTACAATTTCTTATTACTATTATTACTCTTACAGTAGAAACTGTATATGCCTATTATATTCTATATGCCAGTAAATAATTTGAGTTCATTTCATGTCAAATATAAACCATATTTATTATTTCCTATTTTAAATACGTCTAATGATTTTCACGTCCAAGTAAAGTTATTATAATTCTAAATATGAAGTTTTGACAGGTAGCAAGTGTGTTATTTTCAATGATGTGCTAATTCATGAATATTCACGCTTGTCACTTAATGTATTTTAAAATTTTAATGAATATTACATATTTGTGAATAGATAATATCGTAAGCACCTTTTTTCGGCTTATTTAAGGTATGCTATGTGTGATACAAATCATGGCAACCTATATTTTTAAATTAAGAAGTCGTAATCAGGTTTATTCAGATATAATATTCTGTAACTCAATCTTGTAATATCCCCCATAGATGGAAGTAAGTATGTATTTTTAAATAGTAAATTTTTAACACTTGTCACTTTCATATAAATATATGGGTTTTCCATTTAATTTTGTAAGTATGTTTATGTTTAACAAATGGTATGTAATTCTAAAGAAACGTTAAATTCAAGTAGTGGAGTATATTTACTAATCGAGTCCATAATAATTCTTCCATGGTTAATCGTTACAATATTCAAAGGAAAATCACCATATCTCAATAAAAGTTGAAAAGCGGATATTGCTACAAATTGATGTTATTTTAATCAACTCTAATAGTATATTATGCAATGAGCATTTAATGATAGCTATTAAGACACGAGTAAGAAAATTACTATACGAGGCGAAGCCGAATATTGTAATGAATACGAGTGTCTTAATAGCCATTAAATGCGAGTTGCATACACTATTTTTTCTACGACCCCATAATAAAACATTATTTTTTGAACATTCCATAAATTGAGGTTAAAATTTTCTGTACACCATTGCAAATTTAGCTGGTAATAAATTGTTCGTGGTTACTAAGGCTTGTTCCATAATTTCTGGTGGACTCAAATTTTACATTTCACTGTAATTATCCCTTATTTTTACCGTTTATATTTTCAAAAAAGCACAAATTTTAAATACTTACTAGTAAATTGCAGAGAACTGTCACATTTAATTAATCTTTATATCTGTCAGATATGCAGTCGCCATATTGAATATTATTTGAATATTGGAATGTCGCATTCCTATTGGATATAAATTTATATCGTAATGAAAAATCTGTATTCCTATTGGATATAAACTTGTATCATAATGGACATCATTAAAGTGCAGGTTTAGCATATCTAATAATACAATTAAAGTATGGGAGTAGAAAAAATGTATTATATATCTAAAATACAAAGCGTTCTATTTACAAAATATAAGTTTGTGTTGGTTCGTCGTTCACGAACATTCTGTACACAAATAAAAATTTTGTATTTTCTTTCTATCTACATAATTAGATACCAATAAATAAGTTTGTCACTTCGCTGGGACACTCGGTATAAATATCAAAAATAGTCAGTTTTGGATTTTGAACACATCCCTATTCTGCTTTTAAACTGACTGCAGTGACTAAATTCGTTAATGCACAGCAGTAATAGTATATTATGTAATGAGCATTTAATGATGCCTATTAAGTCACGAGTATGAAAATTACGACACGAACCGCAGGCGAGTGTCGTAATGAATACTAGAATCTTAAGAGCCATTAAATGCGAGTTGCATACACTATTTTTTCTACGATCGAATTGAGAGTAAAATTTTTCGTACGTTTTTGCCGATTTCGCTGGTAATAAATTGTTCGTGGCTATTAAGGGTTGTTCCATAATTTCTGGTGGAGTCAAATTTTCCATTTCACTGTCACTATCGCTCATATTTACCGTTTAAAACACAAATTTTAACTACTTACAAGAAAACTGCAGAGAAATGTCAAATTTCATTTTTTTAGATATATCAGATAGGTAGTCATGGCCGTATTGAATATTATTGATTGAATATTGGGATGTCGCATTCCTATTGGATGTAAAAAGATATTTTTCTGTTTTCACTAATATTAACGTAAAATTAAAAATTAAAAAAGTATTGTAACAAGCTCGAACATGTTCGCGGCTATACCGTGAAGAGCAGCGGCATCTACAACAGATACGGCGTCCCGCATTCCAGAGAGAAGTAGATAATTCTAATATATTAGTCATCAAGGAATATACTAAAATGAAAACTTCTGGAATCGATACGTGCATATATGAAGATTGCAGCCGGCGTAGTGATTCATTTATTATTTAATTGTTGACGCGGTCTGGCAAGAGACAAACGAAATGTCACTGAATTATCACTTAGTTAAGAAAGTTTGAAGCAGTGTTCCACAAGTGCATGTGATTTTTAAGAATGGAAAACCGTGCAAGAAGCTGTAAAAATTCTCAGGACAGAGTCTATTATGTTTGTAGATTGTATATATAAATCGAAAAAGAACACTTTAAGTGAATTAATGTTATGAACAATATTTTGGCTTCAAAATTAAAAATCAGGACAAAACATGGGGACCACATATATATGCTGTCTTTCGTGTTATGTCAAATTAACTCAGTGGAACAAAAACAAGAATTCCTCTGAAGTTCTGCCAGAAAGGCCAATGATTTGGCGTAAACCAGCAGATCACGTCACGGACTGTTACTTCTATCATGTAAAAATTGAAGGGATTTCAAATTGAAACAAACACAAAGTAATGTATCCAGACATTCCATCTGTAAGCAAACCGTTGAAAAGAACTGATTGTGAGCTTCCAACTCCAATGCATTCAATTTTTTGGACAAATTCCATGGACGAGGAAGATATAAATGATGTTTTGAATGTGTCATTTTCAAGTGATCTGATGTATGTTCCTTCTGACGAACCACAGCTCATTACTAAAGCCGATCAGAATGATTTGATACGGTATTTGGGTTTAACCAAAGAAAAATCACAAATTTTGGGATTTCGATTAAGACAATCTTTTACATTCCACTACAAGAATCTCTGTATTGAAGAATCGTCACAAACAATACAGTTCATTTTACAAAGTTGAAAGAAATTTCTGTTACTGTACTGCACAAAGGTGCATGGAAAATTTCAACCTCAACTTATGAAATGGAATGTTCAAAAAATAATGTTTTATTATGGGGTCGTAGAAAAAATAGTGTATGCAACTCGCATTTAATGGCTATTAAGACACTCGTATTCATTACAATACTCGGCTTCGCCTCGTTTTCTAATTTTCTTACTCGTGTCTTAATAGCTATCATTAAATGCTCATTGCATAATATACTATTATCTACAAGCGGAGTATGATTATACTCTAAAACTAGACGTGATGGAAAGATCAATCAAAATTTATACATTTATATTATATACCTATTACAGATTTTCTTATATTGTCTTTAAAAGTATACAGCATATATATTTCAATAATAAAAGACCGTTCACTATTTTTTTAATATATAATTGCAAATTAACTATCGCGAAAGCACTATTAGTCTTCATAAGACAAATAATAACGATAGCAATAGCGTGCACATAATTTGGATAAGGCTACGTATATCGATTATATTTTGATTAAATAGTTCAACTAGAAAATTTTAAATATCTACTTACTTTGTATTCCCAGTGCATCCTACGAACAACACGAAAGAGAAAATATTACTAAATCGTATTCATTTATAAGTACGAAATTTATATATTATGAAATAATTATTATAGTTACTACTTACGAAATGTGATTTGTGTTTACCCTGCTTCGATTGTACCTCTGTTTTGGCTGCCTCAAATAAATCGTTTAGGAATTCATTAACCTGTCGCATTTTTTCCGGATCTTTTTTAAAATCCGCGATCCTTGTCTGTAAGGATTTGTCCAAATCCAAATTTAAATTAGCCATAGCGTCTTCAAAATTTAATAATAATAATAAGAATCTTGTTCAATTTCAGCACAAATTCTTAAATTAACATCGGATCCACTAAATGCATACTTTCGACGTTTTACGTAAAACACTAGCAACTAAATTAATTTCGACTATATCATTTTCAAACACATCCGCACTATTCTGCTTGGTACGTAATGTAGATACATATACCGTGTTTTCCAATACTTTCAGCTGTAGTCCGTCTCTAACCTAAAACTACCTTTCCACCTGCAGGCCTGCCAACAAGTGCGAGATGTGATTTACTCGCTCAGTGTCGTTACCCTACTGCGATCGTTTTTCCGTGCTCTTTATTGCACGTTTTCATAGCCTTCATAGCCAACTTATTGATGTTTGTGCAGAGAAGCTTAATTTTCTGCATCTGTAAGCATGGATGTAATCGCATAGAACACCAATATGACTACAGTTTTAAATGTAAAAGCCAAATTAACTAATGTTTTTAACAAAATTCGTTCTAGATTTATTGACGGCAAACGGTATTTATGATAAATCAATACCTTGCCTACCTCACGCTTAGAACATTTGTAATTCAGTTCACCGTGTTAGCTACCTATTAAATTTATTACAGCTATTAGGATATTAGTTTTTCCGTTGTAATAACTTCCTACATACACTTTATTTTCTAAACATTACACTAACGTTAAATAAATATCTACCTTTCTACTAAAATTTAGAACATTATTCAAGTGATATTTTTAAATCTAATTTTTACAATACATAGGTATACTATTTTACCTATTTCCAGTTAACTCTAGACAGTAGCTATTATTAATGACAAAATTAGTAGGAATTTATGAAAACATGCGCAATACATTCATAAGCTTCAATACTAAAGTACTCTTTACTGTCAATATTTATACTAAACCAAGTTTAAAAAATTAAGTGTGGGCACCACACGACTTTCATATACGAATCTGCATTCCGAATTTTGTATTTAAAAGTTTTTCCAAATTACTTTTTAATAAAATAAATTACTTACAAATGTATTTTATTAAAAAGTAATTTGTAAGTAAAAATGTTACTTCCGGTCCGAATTCTATTTTTTTTTTTTTTTTTTGAAAAGTTCCAAATCCAGCACTAAATACCTACTTTTATACTACGAGGGATAAGCTGAATTTATTGAGTATAAGAAAACATAGTAGACTTTGAAAAACAATTATACGGTGTTTATTTAGAGCAGGAATGGCCGGCCAACCCGCGGCACGCGTGCCACAGTGTGGCACAGCGGAGTTTTAACAGTGGCATGCGAAGACTTATTGAAAAGAATTGAAAAGATAATAATCATTATTATTTTTTCCCGTCGATTTTTGTTCTCAGGAACTTCTCAAAATTTGTTTAACTTAGATTCGAGTATCCGGATATCCGGCTTCGGTTCTTTTATTATGACGCCTCAAATATAAAGCTGTCCTTATTTGTATTTTGATTAACCCTTGTGTCTATGATCGAGGTACCCGGGTACATGACAATTATTTTATCATTAAATCACATATACAGTGAGGACGCGCGGGTTGGAATAAATTCATTTAAAATTTTTGGTTTTGTTTTATGGAAAAACGCTCGGATAGGTCGATTTTTATTTTTAGCTGCGGTTTTTTTGATGGTAAATTGATGTACAAAGGTTGGTCCAAAAATAAGTTACGACCATCAATTTTTTTTTTTCAAATGGAAACATATTTTTTATTTAATTTTTCAATTCTGCATCGAATTCTAAGTATGTTTCATGTACCATGTCCTATACCCAAACTCAACAGTTAACTCAACATATTAATAACTGCAGTTATTGATATGTTCAATTGTAAATTTCTCGATAACGGTTGTACATGAAACATACTTAGAATTCGATGCAGAATTAACAAATTGAATAAAAAACAACAAAAATAAGTTACGACCATCAATTTTTTTTCAAACCGCAGCTAAAAATAAAAATCGACCTATCCGAGCGTTTTTCCATAAAACAAAACCAAAAATTTTAAATGAATTTATTCCAACCCGCGCATCCTCACTGTATAAAATGTCTATTACACAACTCAAACAAATATTTTAAAAATTTTAAAATATTCCATAAGTTATTTTTGGCAGATGCTAAATATGTATGTAATACAAGCATAATGTACGAGTATGCAGTAACATGTTCCAATGCAACTGCAACGCTATTTCTGCATACAAATTAAAGAACTAACCAAAATCGCAATCACCAAAAGTCAATTTAATTGTGTCCTCTTACGTGCCACGAAATTTAAAAAAAACGAATACTGATGCGGAGCTTCATTGAACGAGCACTAATAACTTCGACCGCGAGATATCTTCGCCAGTACGTGCAAAAGCCGGTCTGCGAGTAGCACTTTTTTTCGAATATCTTGCAAAGTATGTATTCTATAATGATTTATTATGAGAATAAAAGTACTCAAAATAGGATTTTGAATAATTTTTCTATACGCTCATACGTATAAAAAAGTCGTGTGGTAGCCACACCTCATTATTTTTTTAATTTCTGCTCTATTTTAAAAACTTTTTTGTTTTTGTTTTTTCTTATTCTTATTCGGATAATTATTGCCTTCATATATAACGCGTACCAGTTTAATTGAGCCGCGTTTTGAACAACTTCGATTACGATTACTTAGAAAATCTTAATTCAAAAATTTTTGAAATTACGATTACTGTAATCGTTAATCGAACGAACTTAGATTACGATTCAGTAATCGTAATTTAAAAACAAGTATCCGGATATCCGGGTATCCGGGTATCTGGATATCCGGATACTTGAATCTAGGGTTCGAGTACCCGGATATTGACGACCCTGATATCCGGATATCCGCACAAAAGTAAGAGCCTTAGTAAAAACCTTAATCATACACTACTGAATACAACAGCGCCGAAAGTCCACTATTTGACACGAGTACAACGATGCGGTGGGACGAGCCCAATGGTTTGAGTAACCTTGCTTTGGCGCCGTTATGTCTTTCTAATAAATGTATAGAAGTTAGGGGAGATTACATTGAAAAATAAAAATTCTTATATTGTTCCAAGTTTCTTTTTTCTATGTCAGGCCGTGAATTTATGGCGCCTACCTCGATGATTGTTGAAAGGAATTACTTTGAGCATATTTAAAATAAAATCCTAGAAAATATTAACCGTTTTCTATTTGTTTTCACTAATTTCAGCCTGTGGCACTTATTAATAAGTCTGTATAGAATGCATAATTTGAGAGATATTTCCAAAGAACAGCTTTTCTATAAGAGTAAAAGTGTTAGGGTCCGAGTTTTGATATTTTTTTACATTAAAATTGTTCCAAACGAAGTTTGGTATTGATAAGTTTAATCATTTGGCGGCCAACGTGATCACAGCCAGCGAAATAGAGACGAACAAACATTTTTCAAAAACCACTCCAAAACGTGGACATCTAGGCCAGGTCTACAGGCAACCGGCCAAAACAGGCCTTACCTGAAAGAAAATTAGGAGCTTTGAAAATTGAGACAATTTTACTCAGTTTGGCGATCTAAACAATATACTAGGTTTGTGATCATGCCGCTGACTTTGCCATATTGGAAGATGGCGTCCAAGAGTGCGGTTTTTTGACAATATCGACCTTCCAGAACGTCCTAGATAAAAAAATACTTATTACAAAAATTGTAATAAAGTAACTTCCCTATAATTTTTGTCTCCACTTGAAGTCCCCTGACACTGAAAAAGGTTGCTTTTGCAAACATGTCTATCCCTCTCTGTGTGTCAGTCTCTCTCTCTCTCTCTCTCTCTATGTGTGTGTGTATGTATGACCATGACAGCGGCCAAACGGCTCCACCTATCAATACCAAACTTCATTTTTACGAGTATAATCTTTCTCTTGAGATCTGATTAGGTTTTCGGCAAAATTGATAGACCGGAAATAATAGTTCGGTGGGAAAATAAACCAATGTCAACTATGTAATAAGAATATAAAAGCACTAAAATGTGAATTTGAGAAAAGTTTTATAACAATTTTTTTTCGAAATTCCTACCGGAAGTAGGTCTTTCTGCCTTATCGAAAAACACTTTTTTGTGAATATCTCGCAAATTATCCATGCTACACAGATGCAATTATTGCAAAAGTAGAGCTGCATTTGGAACAATTTTTGTATAAAATATATTTTAAAATACGGACCGGAAGTAATACTTCTACTCTTATCAAATACACGTTTTTTGCAAATATCTTGCAAATTATGCAGATTTACAAAAGTACAAAAGTATGCATAATTTACGACATATTTGCAAAAAATCGCTATTCGATACGATTAAAAGTGTGAATTTTTTAATTTTTTTATATATATACAAAATCTATTGAAAATTAAGTTTTAAATACTTTTATACTCGTAACGTATCTGCCAAAAAGCATAACTTTCGAGATATTCCCAAAAATCTTACTTTTGATAAGAGTAAAAGACCTAGGTACTTCCGGTAGGGATTTCTAAAAACTGTTTTAATAAAATTTTTCTCAAATTTAGTTTTGAGTAGATTTGAATTCCTTATAAATCTGTTTAAACTTAGTAGTTGACGAAATATTGGCAAAATGCGATTTTCGAAGTAAACTACTACTTCTGGTCTAGCGATTTTACTAAAAATCTAATCAGATCCCAAGAGAGAGATTATACTCGTAAATACAAAATTTGGAATTGATAACTGTAGCCGTTTCACCGCTATCGTGGTCACGCACATACTGACAGACGCACACACACAGACACAGAGAGAGACATTTTTTTAAAACCAGTTTTTCGGTATCAGAAGACTTCAAAACGTGGACATCTGCAAAAATCTCGAAGTCGAAAATTTTCATCATCAGTTAAGTGGTCAGCGCGTTCCCCCAACCTAACGCCCTTTATTTTTATCTATAGTCCGTCTCAACCCTATTATGCAGTACAGGTCTTATGGCAATTGATTTAATGGTTGCCAAATCGTCTCAATGTATAATGTCGTTACAGTTCCGGTTCAATATCTGACATTTTTTGTAGTCAAAACATAACCTATACGATTGTTTGTCATTCAATTGATGCATACAAAAAATTAATAGTAATTTGTATTAATAGGTATAATCCTTTGGGATTGTTCTGTAGAAAATTAATTAAAATCTAACTGAATGTAGTAAGCCAGATTAAATAAATTAATATTTCAGAGAAACACTTAAGGTATACATACAATTTTCTTCGTTACTGAATATTGACATCTTAATCAACTATCCTCTATAAATTCAGACCAAGACAAAGTTAATCACAAATTTATTTTTCATAAAAAGACTTTTCCATTTATAAAAACAACTTAAATAATAAATATTTATGAAAAGAATAACAATAACCACACATACACATGTAGTTTTATTTTTTAATATGTTACATGACATATAGTCTTATTGAATATTAATATGTTAATCTACATTCCGTTATACACATTTAAAGACACAAATCCCTCACAAATTCATTTTGCAAAAACACTTTCCCATTTATAAGAACAAGTTAATAATACATGATAACATTTATGAAAAAACTAACCATGACCATACAAAGGAGTAGGTACACATATTGTTTTATTTTTGTTCAATCACTTAAAGAATCTTGATCTGATGATGAATGTGTGACGTTAATTATACACTCTTCAACATCGTCTTGCAAGTTGGCAAGGTGGCCAATGTAATTCTGCCAGTTGTTCACTGTTACATTCTGATAACCCTCCACAATTAATTGTTCAATATCTCTTTGTTTGAATGTCGTATTGTGCATTTCAACGTAGTGCCTAACTTGTGCCCACACCATTTCAATTGGGTTTAATTTACAATGATAAGGTGGAAGCCGAAGAACATAATGCCTTTTATTCTTTGCAAATTCATCAATTTTATTTCTGTCATACTGAGACCTAACCTCTGACACACAAGCCAGTAAATCTCTTTTTAACATGTTGTTAATAATGTGTTAACATTGTTGATGGACAATCAAACTTATTTGAATTTGCCGGGTACTTGTATATGTATGTAAACTATGTGAAAGTAGATACACTAAGTAGTAGCTGTAAGCAAGTTGTTCGCTAATGGTGAATGTTATTTTGTAATACCTTAAATAGAAAGTAAACTATATTTTTACTCCACTGGCTGGCTTTATTTCAACACAACAACTAACAGGTTATCGGCCCAAGACGTGCTTAGTGCTGTGGTTTGATTTCTTTTCATCCAAAGTTATTTTGTTTGAAACTTTTTTTCAAACATAATTATATACACAAAATGGAGGACGATAGATACAAGATTCCTTTGTTCGATGGAAGCAATTTTAATAATTGGAAATTTAGAATGGAAGTTCTGTTAGAAGAACATGATTTATTGGATCACGTCAACAAGGATATTGGAGAGGTAGAAGAAAATAAGAAAAAGGATCGTAAGTGCAAATCAATGATCATTCAAAGAATAGCCGATAGTCATTTGGAGTATGTGAAGGATAGCAAAACTGCAAAGAACGTATGGGATACATTGGCAAAAACTTTTGAACGGAAAGGAATAATAGGTCAGTTGTTTTTACAACGCAAGCTGTTGGCCATGAAATTCAGTGATGGCGGAAATTTAGAGAAACACTTTCTGGAATTTGATAAAAGTATTCGGGAATTACGAAATTGTGGAGCAACTTTAGATGAGGCAGATATAATATGTCATTTGTTACTGACCCTACCAAAAAGTTTTGATACAATAGTAACAGCTATTAATACTATAGCAGATGATAAAATAACACTTAATTTTGTAAAAGGAAAATTACTTGATCATCAGCTGAAAAGGAAGACAAATGACAGAATAAATGAAAAAGTAACAAGTACTGCTTTCACAGGTCACACAAAGTTTAAATATAAATGTCATTGTGTAGTGCCACAACAGAGGCAATCTGGCTAAAGCGTTTGATGTTAGATTTAGGCATAAATACTGGTACAGTAAAGATATATGAAGATAATCAGGCATGCATAAGTATAGCAAAGGATCCTTTGGATCACAAAAGAGTTAAACACATAGATATCAAGTACCATTTTATTAGGAATAAAATACAAAACGATATTGTAAAGCCTGTATTCATATCAAGCAAGGAACAGGTTGCAGATATATTAACAAAGGGTTTAAGTTCACAACAATTTTTGTTTTTAAGAGAAAAATTAGGAGTGTTAAATGATTTTCAAGAAGCTTTGATTGAAAGGGGGTGTTGATGGACAATCAAACTTATTTGAATTTGCCGGGTACTTGTATATGTATGTAAACTATGTGAAAGTAGATACACTAAGTAGTAGCTGTAAGCAAGTTGTTCGCTAATGGTGAATGTTATTTTGTAATACCTTAAATAGAAAGTAAACTATATTTTTACTCCACTGGCTGGCTTTATTTCAACACAACAACTAACAATTATCAAGTGGTATATTCTTCTCAGTAAGCTATTCAATAATTTGGTCTTCTCCGTGCTACTGCTGGAAACATTTCTAATTTTCTCGTGTGATATGAGGCATTATCGAGACCAACAACCGAGTTCTCTGGTATATTTGGAAGCAATTTATTCTTGAACCAATCTCCATATGTATCTGCATGCATTTTGCTATGAACATCAGCAGTATTTTTCTTACAAAGAAATGTACATTCAGCACCAACAACAAAACCTTGCTCGCCTCCAGCATGAATTAATGGAAATCGAGGCCCAAGACCACTTGGTGATTTTAAACCAATGCTGAGTCCTTGTGTAAAAGCTTGTCGACTTCTTTGAACAGTAACGTCAGTCCACTTTTTATTTACTGAGTGTCCTGCATTCACTCATGATTCATCAGTATATATTATAGTTCTACCTAAAAATAAAACAATCACGATCAAACACAAGCAAATAATAAATTGCGTAATGAACATAAAAGTATAACAAATTAAATGATAAACTATACCTTCGTCTCCGAATTTTCTGATGTCTCGTAAGTATTTATGTCTCCACCTAATGATGTCAGCTCTTTCAACAAGAATACTCTTTCGTCCCACTTTTTAAAATTCAAAACCCATATCATGTAGCAATCTGTAAAAAGTATATGTATATGTATTAATAAAATACAACCCTTCTTGATTGTATTAATTTTTTTAATTACTCCTATTATAAATATGCACCGACTAGCCCAGATATCTATTCATAAGAAATACATTAGATTTCTAAAAATTGTATAACTGGTAGTATACCCATCAGTAATCTAAACTCTTTCAGTTCATAGTATTTTAATACTAGTAGTTTTTATATTTTACAGTTGGTTTAACTACACTTGTGATAAAACTTCAATTCATTCTTTTAGAACTCATCTCATGTCGTGTCAGTGGTCCGCTTTGAATTAAATTACTGTCTAAAATAAGTAATTAACCTTTCTTTACTATATTGTAGAACTGGTAAGTAACATTTATTTGCATATAACAAATAAAATTATATATGTTTTTCTATTTACTGTTACAGATTAGGTATAAATCTCTTGTCAAGCTAATGTTTATATTTGATGAATACTTTAGAGCAATAAAACTACAAGCAATATAAATATTTACAAGTTTAATAAATATCGTGAATAAAAAAATTATAGAAGATGAATTTAAAGGAACATCAACAAATATCTTATTTACAAACAAGACTGTAAACCTATCCAAATGACGTTTTTAATGCAATTTGAAGTTGTGGAATAATAATAACAATCCTTTTATTTTAATATTCTTTATAAGGTAAATGTGTTTTTATATATTAATAATTTAGAATCACTTTTTCTAATGAATATTTTAAGACACCAATAATGGTTCTTTTCAAATAAATTACAAGAGAAACGTACGAATAAATAATTAATTGAGGTTGTACGAGTTTCAATTTATCTAACTAGAAAAGATTTAAATTCCATTTGATAATACTTTTAGATTTGCATACTTAATAACATTCTAATTTTATTTTAAACAACAGTATTATTCTCTTAACTGAATTATATAAATATTTTCCAAAATATACATAATCTTTATACGACCTGAATACACTATGTCGATAATATATGCTTCTAATTTCAACTGGTTAACAGTATCTTCGTAAGATGTTATCCTTATGTTCTAGATGATCATTGTAGTCTTAATAACCTTCTTCAATGTTGTTTTGGGCCTATTATCACTAAAAACTGGTTCTGCAATGTGAATATACCTCGATACTTCAGGATTTGGACAATATCTCTCTTCGACGATGAAAAAATTGTGTAACTCCAACCACGGACTTCAAAATCTCTACGGTCAATGCTGCGCCTTGCACTTCTGAACCTCTACGATTGACTGCTTGAAGAAATTAGTTCTCAGAACTGCTATTATTATTTATCTTCAAAGAAATGGCTCTCGGGACTGTTTTTAAGGTGAGTAATTTTAAATTATATACTTTAAATTAACTTCTCCTTTCCTAAAATTTTTATATCACTTTTAATTATTTTTCTCGATGAACTTTGTATCAAGATATTAAATTTGAACACTTTTACTTTATTCTGTTCTATTATATTAATAGATTTTTGAGTTTTAATATTATACTTCGCTAAAACGCGCCCGTTTTTCTTCAAAATTATCTTGCATCTCCTGTTTTTATTATTCATCCCCTAGACAACCCTCTATTTTTTCAAATCCACCAATCAATTTCTTCTGCAAATACATTCTAAACAACATAGAATTTAAATCTTTTTATATGTTTTGAATATCTTCTAATATTAATAACTTTACTAATTTAATTCTTTTCGGCTTTTAAATAGCATCTTATGTACTTTAAACATTTTATAAGCTGGTTCCTATCAATTTACTAACCGGTTGTCAAAATGACATTTTAAATGTCACATCCGGTGATATGTATTTTGAAATGTGATTTTATTCCAATTTAGCTATTCATTATTCAATATTAATTTTTTTAATTACCCTTTAACATCATTAACATCAATTGAATATGTTCTTACACAAATAATAACTTATCCTACAAGATACTAATAACATTTTAAATCTCTTCTCTCTAGATTTTGGTAACTACAATGAAAAATGAAACTACTCAATCCCTCAACATACAGGATGACTACAACCTCAAGAAATACTACTCAAATAAAGAACATTGTTGTCTTTATCACGTAATTATAAACAAGATTCAAATAAAATTATTCCAAAACATCATTATCATTAATTTCAATAATTAAGTTAATTTTGATGACCAAGTTCATAAATTTAATATTGTTACAGTCTATATTTGTATTGTAACATTTGCCCCCTTTTTAATAAATGTAAATTTTTAACTTCTAAAATAAAATTTATATTTATTAAACAATCATTAAACATAATACAACATAAATTATGACTCCATCATCATCATATATAATTAATTGTTTGCCATAACTATATGCAATTATTCTATTTTAAAAACTCTAAGTTTTATTCCAGTTCATCATTTCATTTTTTTTTTTTTTAAAAATTAACAAAAACAACCAATAACTTAACAACCTTATTTTTTTTAATGTACTTTCAAAACTTATATACATTTAATTAATCAACCCAATATTTCTGTAAATTTAATATTCTAATCCATATTCCTATTTATAATACTTTATGTGTGTGCTTTGTACTAGTTACACTCATTCATCTCTATTGCTTATATCTTGATAATAATCCTGTAACATAGACACATGATATCTACCTCTAATATAATTTGTATTTGGTTCTATTAACTCATAAGTATTTTCTCCTAACTTTAGATTAACTTTATATGGTCCAATGTATGGCCTTAACAACTTCCCCATAATATTTTTCTTTCGATCAGTAACCCTCAAATTCTTCACAATAACTAAATCTCCTATTTCGTAACTTTTAAACTTCTTCTGTTTCTCCATTTGTTTTTGTTCCCATATCATTTTTTTACGTTTTGATCTTTCTCTCACCAATTCATACCTTTCACTTAAATCGATTATTTCTTGATTATCCCATGGTCTTTCTGGCATTTCTCCCAAAAATACCGTTATTGGACATAAATCATGTACTGAACTGTGCGTATGATTCATTACCTTCTCAATTTGACCAAGATATCTCGCCCATCTATTATGTTTATCTGTTAACAATATTCTTAAATATTTTAAAGTTTCCCTAACATATCTTTCTGTTGGATTTCCTTGAGGATGTCTATACGAGGAAAAATAAGCTTTAATATCCTGATTATTCAAATATTCCTTATATCTGTCATTATTAAAATAACTAGCATGATCTGATAATATAGCTAATGGCTTCCCATACATGAAAAAATACTCCTGTAACGATTGTAATACAGTTTCAGTATTGCATTTGCTTGTTGGTATTAATTTTACAAATTTAGAAAAAATATCACAAATAATTAGTACATGTCGATATCCTTTTGTACTTGGCAACATATTAGATAAAAAATCGATAGATACCAATTCTAACTTGTCATTTACTATTATACTTTTACTTATATTTTGATGTGTAATGTTCTTATCTTTCGCCAATTCACATAATCGACACTTCTTAATTTCACTTTTTATTATCCTTTCATCATTTTTACAATAAAAAGCTTCCCTAAATATCAACCAGCATTTTCGTGCCCCAATATGCAAATACTTTTCATGTATATAATTAGTTATTTCTCTAGTATGTTCTTCATTTGTTACAAAAACTTCAGTTTTACCAATTTTCTTTATAATTATCTCCTCTTTTATAGTCATTTCCTTAAAATCTCCTAATTCTTCCAATATTTTTCTTATATCATCAAACATAGGTAACTTCTGTATGTTTTTAAGATATTCCAAAGATAAAATCCCCGATTGATTCAAAATTACCAAATTCACTTCCAAACTAGTTCTTTTATTAGTTCCATCTTTTCTACTTAGTACATCTGCTGTTATCATTTCTTTACCAGGCCTATATCTTACTTCCATATCATATTGCTGTATAATCAAAGTCCATCTATAAATTCTATTATTATTTAATCGTGTATTCATAATGTTTACTAATGCCTTATGATCTGTCTCTAAGATAAACCTCTTAGCAATTAAATAGTATCTTAATTTAGTAATTGAAAAAATAATTGCCAGCATTTAGAGTTCTGAGGTGGAATATCGACTTTCGCAAGGTTTAAGTGTTCTAGAAATAAAATATATAGGTACTTCTTGATTATCTTTGATTTGTATCAATTCTGCGGCAATAGTATGATTTGAAGCATCTGTACGTACAATAAATGGTAAAGTGAAATCTGGATGTTCTAAATGTAGGTTTTCCACAAAATTCTCTTTCAACTTCACAAAACATTCTTCACATTCCTTATTCCAATTCCATTTGTTTCCTTTCTTAAGTAACTGTAATAAAGGTAACGTTTTTTCACTGAAATTATGCACAAATTTCCTGTAATAATTCAGCATACCAAGAAAACCTCGTAATGATTTTAATTTTGTAGGACGTGGAAAATTTTTAATTTCATCCAGTCTTTGTGGATCCAATTGTATACATTTTTCAGTCACAACATATCCTAAATAATTTACCTGATTCTTAAAAAATTGACATTTCTTTAAGTTCAATTTCATTCCTTCTTCTCTTAACGTAGTAATTATAATATCTAAATGTTTGATATGATCCTCATAACTATTGGAAAAAATTATTATATCATCGAGATAATGTAATGCAAACTCTTCATACTTATCAAGTATTTTATGTAAAAATCTGATTAAAGCTGCAGGGGAAGTCTTCACGCCGAACGGAGCCACGCGGAACGAAAATACACAACCATTCACACTGAATCCACAATATTTCCTAGATTCTTCATCTAAATTAATTAGCCAAAATGCATTTTTAAGATCCAACTTACTATAAACACTTTTATTACCACATTTTGTCAATAATACATCTATGTTTTGAGGTGTTTCGTGCTCAGAAAGTAATCTTAGGTTTAATGAGCGAGCGTCAAGGCAGATTCGTAAAGATGCGTCTTTCTTCTTCACTATAACTATAGGATTAATAAAATAACTATTAGACCTTTCTATAATACAAGAATCTTCTAAACGTTTCAACTCCTTATTTACTTGTTCTTGATAGTAGTACAGTATAGGATAATTTTTACAAGTCAATGGTGAATCATCAGTAACCACTAGTTTATGTTCATAATTTCTTTCGAAAACAATTTCTTCATTAATTAACGATATATTCCTATATAAAATCTCTATTAACTTATGCTCCATAACTTTATCCTTTATGTCCTGTAATTTAATTTTTCTTTCAATATCTTCATAATTATTTATCGTATCATTTCTACATTCCTCTTCCATCTCTTCATCATAATTCTCATTCCATTCTTCATTATTAATATTATCATGTACATTATCATTTTCAATTATTAAATTATTCATTTCTATACTTAATATATTCTTCTTATAATCATTATAAACATTTTTCTCTTCTTCACTTAATTCTTTTACTATTTTGCATATATTCTCTTTTATATAAATATTACCTTCTTCAAAATTCATAACCATTCCTAACTTTCTAATATTATCTATACCAATTATACAATCATAAAATAAATTTTCCAGGACATAAAATTGCATAAAATAACTTTCTTTACTTATAATCACTTCTGTATAAAAGCATTGTTTTATTGTTCCCATCTTCTTTCTATTCGCTGTAATAATATCAGTTCCTTTTATCTTAATCACACTATTTAAATACCCTTTGACTTGTTTAACTTTACTCTCTTGTATTAATGTAATCTCTGAACCACTATCTATCAAACATGTAAAAACAATATTCTCAATTTCTATCTTAATAAATGGCAAACCAAAATCTTGTATTATAGATACTTCTTCATTATTTTCAAATATACTCTCAGGTCTTTGATAAAATTTAATTGTTTGTAAAGTAATAAAATTGGGTTGATTAACAGTCTTTTTAACACATCTTTATCAAATCATTCAATTCTACATCACAATCCTTCCATCTCACATTTATTGTTGATCTAAACATTTCCATCTGAATTTTTAGAGGCGGAATATCCTCTAAATATTTCATAATATTCTTTAAATACGTCATCGGATGTATCCCTGTTTTATCTGCCCCAAATTGAGCTATGTTCTCCACTTTAGTATAATTGGAACATTGATGTGCTACTGTAGAACTTGATCCTATGCTTCTTATGTTAACTGATATCTTTTTGATTTCTTCTTCTAATAATTTTCTTTTAACTTCCTGTTGCTGTAAATTCTCTTGTAACATTTTAACCTCTTCTGTCTTATGTTGATTTAAATTTGCAACTTCATTAATAAATGTATTTTCATAAGTTCCCAATTTCTTTTCTAATTCCTTTTCACAATTAACAAGTAACTCTTCCTTCCTTTTCTTACAAACCTCTTCATTCCTGGTTATCGCCTCTAGTAACATTTTTCTTGCATTTTCACATTTGTTCTTATCTGTTTTCAACACCTCATATACAATATCTACTTTTGTGTTTACTATCTTAGTAACTTCTTTATTTATGTCGGCTTTAACTAGTACCATTTGTTCTTCTGTTCGTTTGAATATATCTGAAACTAATCTACTTTCCATTTCTTTAAACTCATTTTTTAACTGATTCATTTTCTCTACATTCCTTTCCTCTAAATCCTCCATATTTTTCTTAATAACTTTCTCTAAATTTTTTATATTAGCATCCTGTTTTTCTTGTGAAGTCTTACTATTTTCTTCCAAATCTTTCTTCATATCCTCTCTTAAATTTTTCATATTCAAATCCTGTGTCTCTTGTAAATTCTTCATATTCGTATCCTGTTTTTCTTGTGAATTCTTCATATCTTCTCTCATTTTTAACAACAAATCCATCACCGGATTTTGTTCACTCTGATAAGTTTCATCTCCACTCTCTGAACCTTCCTCATCTCCTTTATCCCCTTTCCTACTACGTGTCTGCATCATTATCAAAGTCGCTTAATAATACCCCTAATAACACTCTGTATTTAAATAAAAACTTACACACTTTCTATAATGTTTTGTATTATATCACTTATTTATTATTGACCATTCTTTAATAATGTAAGCCACATAAATGTATAAACCTGTACCAAAATAAAGAAATCACACTGTATAGTTATTATTATTTGTATGATTACCCTCTACTATCCCAACAATTATGTTAAATGTTGTCAATTACCTAAAGAAAATAATACCTTTATACTTTTTTTTTTTTTTTTAAAAAAACAAATACCTTTTACAATTTTTTAAATAATTACCCTTCGTTTTTAAGTATTAATAAATATAATATTGGTGATAGATGTGCTATCTCCAATATCGCCCCACGTTGGGCGCCAATAATTAATAAAATACAACCCTTCTTGATTGTATTAATTTTTTTAATTACTCCTATTATAAATATGCACCGACTAGCCCAGATATCTATTCATAAGAAATACATTAGATTTCTAAAAATTGTATAACTGGTAGTATACCCATCAGTAATCTAAACTCTTTCAGTTCATAGTATTTTAATACTAGTAGTTTTTATATTTTACAGTTGGTTTAACTACACTTGTGATAAAACTTCAATTCATTCTTTTAGAACTCATCTCATGTCGTGTCAGTGGTCCGCTTTGAATTAAATTACTGTCTAAAATAAGTAATTAACCTTTCTTTACTATATTGTAGAACTGGTAAGTAACATTTATTTGCATATAACAAATAAAATTATATATGTTTTTCTATTTACTGTTACAGATTAGGTATAAATCTCTTGTCAAGCTAATGTTTATATTTGATGAATACTTTAGAGCAATAAAACTACAAGCAATATAAATATTTACAAGTTTAATAAATATCGTGAATAAAAAAATTATAGAAGATGAATTTAAAGGAACATCAACAAATATCTTATTTACAAACAAGACTGTAAACCTATCCAAATGACGTTTTTAATGCAATTTGAAGTTGTGGAATAATAATAACAATCCTTTTATTTTAATATTCTTTATAAGGTAAATGTGTTTTTATATATTAATAATTTAGAATCACTTTTTCTAATGAATATTTTAAGACACCAATAATGGTTCTTTTCAAATAAATTACAAGAGAAACGTACGAATAAATAATTAATTGAGGTTGTACGAGTTTCAATTTATCTAACTAGAAAAGATTTAAATTCCATTTGATAATACTTTTAGATTTGCATACTTAATAACATTCTAATTTTATTTTAAACAACAGTATTATTCTCTTAACTGAATTATATAAATATTTTCCAAAATATACATAATCTTTATACGACCTGAATACACTATGTCGATAATATATGCTTCTAATTTCAACTGGTTAACAGTATCTTCGTAAGATGTTATCCTTATGTTCTAGATGATCATTGTAGTCTTAATAACCTTCTTCAATGTTGTTTTGGGCCTATTATCACTAAAAACTGGTTCTGCAATGTGAATATACCTCGATACTTCAGGATTTGGACAATATCTCTCTTCGACGATGAAAAAATTGTGTAACTCCAACCACGGACTTCAAAATCTCTACGGTCAATGCTGCGCCTTGCACTTCTGAACCTCTACGATTGACTGCTTGAAGAAATTAGTTCTCAGAACTGCTATTATTATTTATCTTCAAAGAAATGGCTCTCGGGACTGTTTTTAAGGTGAGTAATTTTAAATTATATACTTTAAATTAACTTCTCCTTTCCTAAAATTTTTATATCACTTTTAATTATTTTTCTCGATGAACTTTGTATCAAGATATTAAATTTGAACACTTTTACTTTATTCTGTTCTATTATATTAATAGATTTTTGAGTTTTAATATTATACTTCGCTAAAACGCGCCCGTTTTTCTTCAAAATTATCTTGCATCTCCTGTTTTTATTATTCATCCCCTAGACAACCCTCTATTTTTTCAAATCCACCAATCAATTTCTTCTGCAAATACATTCTAAACAACATAGAATTTAAATCTTTTTATATGTTTTGAATATCTTCTAATATTAATAACTTTACTAATTTAATTCTTTTCGGCTTTTAAATAGCATCTTATGTACTTTAAACATTTTATAAGCTGGTTCCTATCAATTTACTAACCGGTTGTCAAAATGACATTTTAAATGTCACATCCGGTGATATGTATTTTGAAATGTGATTTTATTCCAATTTAGCTATTCATTATTCAATATTAATTTTTTTAATTACCCTTTAACATCATTAACGTCAATTGAATATATTCTTACACAAATAATAACTTATCCTACAAGATACTAATAACATTTTAAATCTCTTCTCTCTAGATTTTGGTAACTACAATGAAAAATGAAACTACTCAATCCCTCAACATACAGGATGACTACAACCTCAAGAAATACTACTCAAATAAAGAACATTGTTGTCTTTATCACGTAATTATAAACAAGATTCAAATAAAATTATTCCAAAACATCATTATCATTAATTTCAATAATTAAGTTAATTTTGATGACCAAGTTCATAAATTTAATATTGTTACAGTCTATATTTGTATTGTAACAGTATATAGGTTATCACGGTTATCACAGAATTATAGATATAGGTATGCATACTTACTTTTAATTGCTTGAAAAATATAATATGCTTGCTAAAAAGAACGATTTAACAGAAATTATATATAGATAAATTAAAGACAATATAAAAGATTACACACTACGGCAAAAACTGCCAGTTGACAGCAACGATTACTCATATACCCATATACTTTGCATAATAGAACTTGCAACAAGGCAATCGGATATAAAGATGGCGTTATTAAGAGACTAGTAAAGATAATAAAAGATGCAATATCCCTATTAAACCTGTACTGCATAATGGGGTTGAGACGGACTATAGCTATGGGTGTACATAAAATCAAAACTTTATTTCAATAGACCCAACAACATAGGAGACTTACCACAGAGAATTCGTAATGTAATGGAACAAATTAGACCAGACATTATTAAGCACAGTCTAGAAGGTGTTTACCATCGTGCTACTCAATTCCAAATGGTTGGAGGAGGGCACATTGAACATTTGTATTATTTGTTTATTAATTTATTTAATATTTTTTGTATGTTTGTTTTTTGATTATGGTTTTTATTAAAGTTGTGAAGTAAGTGTATCATTTATTAAAAAAAAATATGTAAGGCACCATTTTTTACATCACCGTTTAAGCAGTAAGGTCTATTAAAAACAGAAAAAAAAATGAGGTGTGGCCACTACACGACTTTCTTATACGAATGAGCGTTTCAAACTATACAATTTTAAGAATTTTTTTCACAGAAATTATTCAAAATCCTATTCTAAGTACTTTTATTCTCTTAATAAATCGTTATAGAATGCATACTTTGCAAGATATTCGAAAAAATGTGCTACTCCCTAAGAGTAAAAGTGTTACTTTCGGTCCGAATTTTGAAATTTCATTTATACAAAAAATATTGCAAATCTAGCAATAAATACTTTTGTACTCTTGATAAATATATATAGAATGCATAATTTACGACATATTTACAAAAAGTCGCTATTCGTTAAGAGTAAAAGTGGTACCTCCGGTACGCTTATACTACGTATAAGAAAGTAACAGTGAAGGTTGTAGTTTAAAAAAAAAATATGAAGACGTTCTTGTGCAAAAATCAATGACGTCATTCAAAAAATCGTCAAAAGACGACACTTTAAAAACAAAAATTGGCATGGGATTTTGTTAAAAACAATAAAGAACGCTTTTATGAATTCTGTTCCAAACTTTATGAACCCAACTGTATATAGTCTACCGGGCTAATAAATTATTTTGATAGGTACTGAGTACAAGTACCTTAAGATTGTGTGTTAGGTGTGTCAAGTAAATTGACACACCTATTTTCTAGTTAGCAAGTTAATCCTTCTTGAATGACTAGCAACCTGCCAATGAGGAATTTCTTTGGAAGTTTCTCTTATTCATTACTGCTCCAAGAAGGTCGTACGTCTACCTAGTTACCAAGTTAACGCTTCCTGAGTATAGTTAAAACGGCGGAAAAAGTAACAAAGCAGTAAAAAACTTAAGGCAGCTTATGCCTCACGTAAGAGACGCCAGAAAAAATATTGCAAGGACTGACCATGTCCACTGCTTATACTCAGAGCTCGCCGAGGGGTACCAATGAATAGCAAGAAAGAAATACATACCATGGTGGAGCAAGTTCAGACGAAAGGGGCCATAATAGAGTTGTCTGCGTTTATAAAACAGATGTGATTAAAGCAATACAGGTTGTCTTGTAACAGTTTCAGTACAAGTTCTCGAAGAACGAGTGAATAGGACGAAGATCTATGAAAGACAAATAGAAAGATGAGATGCGATAAATAGAAACGTCGTTGCAAACGTTACAATTGACTAAAAACTATAGGGCATTGATACAAACAAAAGCATGGTCTGAGGACATTTTTGGACAGATCTATACATGTTTAAGTTGCAAGAGACAAACAATGAAAATATTGAAACGAAAGAGTCATGCCAGAACACGACCTTACAAAATACAGATGATGGGACGACGTAACCCAGGTAGCACAGTGTCGTCCATTTCACGACATTTAGGCGTACATTTTTGTCATCATTCACGTCATTCTGACGGTCAAATTGACGTACGACTGACCCTAAATTGATGAGAGTTTGTCACATCCAAAATGACGTCATCCGCTGACTTCAAAAGGACGTCATGCCCGACGTTAAAAGACGTCACAAACTAACGTCAATATAACCTCAAAATGCCTTCCCATCGGCGTCAATTTAAGTTTTCATTAAAAACACTTTGTAATTGCTCTTTATTTGTATTAATAAAACTAACATTTGGGGTAATATATTTTATTAGAAAAATGCCTATGCAAAATATGGTGGTACCACATCAATATCAGTGGCGGCTCTTTAATGAGAGCAAGTGAGCAATTGCACCCCCTGGAATTTTGAAACAAAACAAACCAAGCGGCAACTAACTCTGAAAGTATTTATTTATTACGTATTCATAGTTATTGAACAGGAACGTGGCGTGTGCGGCTCGCGAAACAACCTACATGCACCGATCGTCGTCACAGATATAATGACGAGAAACTATTCGAATGTTTACCCCTTCCACCGAGAGAAACATAGCCATGAGCAAAGCCCTACCGTTGCTGCATTAAGCCATTAAACATTACATTGAAGGTGGGGAGAACTGCATTTGGTTCTAGTTCCATATCGTATAATACATAGCATGTGAGCAAGAATCCCGTCTGCTCACCGCTGTTGTAAGATGAATTTCGTGTCTGCGTTACAGACTAACACGTTTTCGTGGTTAACGTATGATGAAAAAATCGCAATAAAAAATCTTAAACGGCCGATGCCTCAATTATGTTTAGAAAATAAACAATCTGTTAAAGGTAAAGACGTTATAAGAAAATTCAAAATGAATATTTATCAGAAAAATTACTGGATTTGTGGGTGTGAAATTAAAAATACTTTGTTTTGTTTTCCGTGTCGTTTGTTTGGTGGTGAACCGTCTTGGTCAAAGAACGGAATAAAGGACTTAATTCATCTTAGTGCTAAAATTGCGAAACATGAAAATTCCGAAGGGCATTTGAAAAATATATTTAGTCTAAGAATGTTAGGAAAAAATAACATTCAGAATGTTTTAGATTCATCATATAGAAAAGCAGTTCAACAACACAATGAACAGGTAACAAAAAATAGGCATGTGTTAAATTTAATAATAAATTGCATTAGATTTTCTGGCGCGTTTGAACTGGCACTTCGGGGTCATGATGAACGGCAAACGTCGAATACCAAGGGCATTTTTCGGGAATTGATAAATTTTACGGCAGAATTAGATAAATCGCTCAGAGATCACGTCGAAGCAGCACCGGGTTTTAATTGAATTTATAAATGATTTCCCAAATTTTAATGAAAAAGTGATAGAACTGTTCTGCAAGTCAAAGACACGCAAAATGGACTTCGTTTATCGTCAGATGTAATCAAACTGTAGTGTTATATTTACTATTCCCTCAAAACAAACTGTACAATGAACAGTACCTGTCTGGAACAGTATGTCGGTGAAACTTATAAAGATTGGGTAAGCGTTCTTGTATTATACTTTTTAATTTTGAAATTATGCACTCCCTATGTGAACCACCCCGAGCCGCCACTGATTTATATACATACTATAGTACAGGGTCCGGCAGAAAAAATGCATGGATTTCCAAGGAGTGTAAAAGAAAAATGGTTTAATTAATAGAAAAAAAATATTTTGCAAAATGTTTAAACAATTTTTTCTACTCCCATACTGTAATTGTATTATTAGATATGCCGAACCTGTACTATAAAGATGTTCATTACGATACAGATTTTCATTATGTTACAAGTTTATATCCAATAGGAACACAGATTTTTCATTACGATACAAGTTTATATCCAATAGGAATGCGACATTTCAATATTCAAACAATATTCAATATGGCGACTGCATATCTGACAGATATACAAATTAAATAAATGTGACAGTTCTCTGCAATTTACAAGTAAGTACTTAAAATTTGTGCTTTTTTGAAAATATAAACGGTAAAAATGAGGGATAATGACAGTGAAATGTAATAATTGACTCCACCAGAACTTATGGAACAAGCCTTAGTAGCCACGAACAATTTATTACCAGCCAAATTCACAAAAACGTACGGAAAATTTTAACCTCAATTTATGAAATGGATTATTCAAAAAATATGTTTTATTATGGGGTCGTAGAAAAAATAGTGTATGCAACTCGCATTTAATGGCTATTACGACACTCGTACTCATTACAATACTCGCCTTACGGCTCGTATTGTAATTTTTTTACTCGTGTCGTAATAGCTATCATTAAATGCTTGTTGCATAATATACTATTAAAGTTCATTTATGAAAAATTATGTCATCTAAATGGTGTCCCTCGTTGGCGATACAGCTGGTTAGGCGATATCTAAAGTTTTGCATAACGCGCTCTGTCATTTCAGGCGCTATGTTTGCCATTTCCGCACGAATTGCTTCTTTCAAGGCATTTATGGTTCGAGGATGGTGACTATACACTTTTTCTTTGAGGTAGCCCCAGAGAAAGAAATCAGCTGGCGCGAGATCGGATGAACGCGGCGGCCATAGTAAGTCGGCGCGATGGGAAATAATGCGACCGGGGAACATCTGATTTAAAACTTGCATGGAGGCAAGTGATGTGTGCGCAGTGGCCCCGTCCTGTTGAAACCATATTTCGCCATCGAGCTGTTGCAATTTGGGTTGCACAAAGGTTTGTAACATGTGGATATAACGAGCGGATGTCACTGTAACAGCTGCTCCATTCTCTTCAAAAAAATAAGGCTCCCACACTCCAAATGCAGACACCATCGCCCAAACTGTCACTCGCTGACTGTGCAGAGGGGCTTCATGACGTTCACGAGGGTTTTCTGCTGCCCAATAACGATAATTTTATTTATTAACAAAGCCAGTTAAATGGAAATGCGCTTCATCACTGGTCAGTAAAACTGCATTTCTCGGTACGTTTTACGTTATTATTGAAATAAGTTTCAACAACGAACGCACGCTGTTCACCACACTCTTGTATCCCCACCCATACGAGAACAACAGCCATGCGAAATCCATGCATTTTTTCTGCCGGACCCTGTATTAGGTATTTGGTACTTGACTGACATAAGAACAGTAGATCGTCTGTAATTTTCAGTGATGTAAGTCGGTAAATTACCCCGTATATTACCGAATTAATTACCGTCATTTACGGTAAATTACCAGATAAAATTTCAGTAAATTACAAAGTAAAACATCATCTATGTACACGTATGACATTGCACACTCGGTAATTGGGGACGTCCCTTTCTAACAGATGTAAAAGCCCGTGAATCAGCCGTTTGTATGACATTCAATGATTACCGTAATTTATATTTTTGGTAAATTACTGCTTTTTTTAACCAAGATTTATTCTTGCGTAATTTACCATTTACCAAAAATGGTAAATTACGCAGTAACAGTAATTTACCGCGGTAATTTACAAAAAATATAAATGACGGTAATTTTACAACTTCAACGTAACGATAATAATAAACTAACAATAATAATACCACTGGAGTAAAATATTCGTGAAATCCTATACAACTTCCACGTGTTCTCATCTACCGGTTCACCTAACCTCAAAACTTTATCAAGTAGATGTCCCTCCTTATATGGAGGCCAGAAAACTTCTCTTTTCATAGGCGTAAGCCAGTAAGAGTTAACAACAACCAAACCGCCTTCGTCGCAATCTTGATTAGTATCGAATTCAACAATAACATACGCCATAATAATAAAAAGAAATTGGACTGCTACCTACATGCCTACTACAAGCAATCTTAAAATACGATGAATTGGATTGGAATTTGGAATAGAAAGCATTCAGGGCGCAGGTGCGCCACTTGCGTGGGACCCAACCAAATAATTTAGTAGCGGGAATATTTAATTTCAAAAATTCTTTTGAAGATAAAACAGAAAACCAAAACATAATTATCGTAAGACAAACATTTTTTCCAATTAAATTAAGTTACTAAAATTGCCTCTAAAAGTCCAAACTTGGTTGTAAAATGTCGTCAGTTGTACGTCTAACACAGGAGGTCATATCAACGTCAAAACTGAGACGTCAACTTTACGTCCTGGATAGGTCATCAGACGTCTTTGACGAGAAATGACTTATAAATGTCGTCATTGAGACGTTGTGTGCTACCTGGGAAAAAGTAACCTTGAGATTAATGTACTTACCCACGAGGCAGAATCTCTATATGCTCACTTGTTCTACATTAGCAAATACGTATTTTCATCCTTCTCTAAAATTGTGAGTTTGCCAAGTGGGTAAATAACAGTAACATAGATGAATACCTATATGCAGTAACAGACGGATGGAGAAAGGATAAAGAATGCGATGCCACCATCCCACTTCTTGGAATATTAAGGAGGGGTTTTCAGTAAATAGGGGACACGCACCCCTCGCGTAATCTACGCTGCGTATGTGTCCATGTAGGGGCCTCTTCCGCTCCGCCCCAAAAAAAATATAGTGAATATGTCTTCTCTTGGTTCTGAAACAATATATTTGATAATTGTAACCATAGCTAGCCTGCTTTTATGGTACGATTTGATCTATTTAACTCGTTATGAGAAGAGAGCGGACTCGAGAGGCCCATGACTCATCAGTCATCACACACGGGCGCACTATTGAAATTGGTGTTTTTGGAGACTTCTTAATTATATTTATATAATTGGATAACAAGTGGGTGGTGACCTATAAAATACAAAATTATTATTTGTTCATTTTGTAGTTCAAATCCAGTAAAGTCTCCGTACTTTATTTATTTTACAAAATATAAGGTAAATAGAATGAATTTTAAAACTCCTCACGCTTCTACCTACGCCGATGAAGAAAGGAATTTAACAGCAAAATCGACTTTCTTGCTGTCCTTTTTTTCAACGAAAACAGATGTGCAGTTTACCATATGAATAGTGCTATTCAGTAACTGCGTGATGCAATTGCTTTTGTCCGTCGTATTTTGGGCCTGATACGTCCGGTCCTTAGTGATGAGGTAGGTATACATATTTACTATAAATCCACCACCGCTCTTTGAAGGTAATACAGGTAAATAGTGTAACAAAACACTTTAATTATTTTTTTTGTGTATTTAAATTAAATGCAGATCCCAAAAAAAAATAATAGTGGGTGTCTGTACTTGACAATATGTTGAAATAGCTTTAGTAACCTGTAATTTCGAATTCATATTATATTCCATATGATTAATTTGTGTCAGTAATGTTCAAAACCATGCTCAAGAAACCTTTAAGCTGCGCTTATAACTTCGTTCGTAGAGGAATCACAAACTAGTCAGCGGCGATTTGATTGGTGGAGAGAAATCCGAAACTAGCCTCTGACTGATTTCATTCGATTAGCTCTTATGAGATTCTTAATGCCGCCTCAACACATCGTCGAACATTCGGCAAATTACGCCGAACAGCGATGTGTGGACAGTTTTTCTGGCAAATATTTGATGTTCGCGCCGAACACGAATGGCGATCCGTTCGGAGTCGATTTTCGTTTCACACATCAAAGAACATTCGTATTCGAACACAAAATAACCTGACTACACATCGTATGTCGTATACTGAAGTGAGATGAATATATAGGTAAGTAAATAGATAAATGCTAACGTAAACATATAGGTAACCTATAATTTAAAGGCTTTTAATTAAAAAAGGTATTGTTTCATATATGTTATTTAATTATGGCGGAGTGAAATAATGATTTAATACTAGAATTTTTGGAACTTTACCAGGCAGAATCCATTATATATGATCCGAAACATCTTGGTCATAAAAATAAAATGAAAGAGAACGATGCCTGGGTCAGAAAGAAATGTGCCCTCAGTGTTGAATTTGAAGTAGTAGAGTTAAAAAAGAAAAAAAGATTCATTAATGGCACCTTTCGCCATCACATGAAAAAGAAGAAGGCATCTTTTAAATCATGGCGCTAGTTCTATGAAATTGCAAACCTTCATGGTTTGATTATGAAATCATGGAGGCCTTGTTAGGTTCCGTTTATGACTGTAATACAATACTACAATCTGTTACTATAAATGTTTAAATAATAATTGCAAGTACTCATATAGTATAGTGCAGCAGCAACTTGCTTACGTTCCATCACCCTATCTTCTTTTCAACGCGAATACGATGTGTGGATAAGCAATTCGTTCATATTTGTGCACGCATTATTTGACGAAACACTCGTATACGAATCTTCGGCGATGTGTAGAGGCGGCATAAAAATTTGACAATTAATTTGAATTCAAGCAGGGGTGGAAATTGTAAACCGTAAAAATCGCTAAAATGCAAATGGTGGCGGCCTACATCAATTATATATGCATTTTATGTACTGCAATGAATGAAACTGAGTACAACAAATATAACACTAAATACAGTAAACAATTAATTACTTGGTTGTTCCCAATTACTGGTGAATTTAACTTGCCCAAATTCACTTTTGATAACACTTTACCCTACCTCATTGCTGGATGGAGTCCAATTTACTATAAAACAAATAATTCTGTAAATATCAAGGCATACTTTCTTTAGGTATATCCTTAATATGTAAAAATAAATGTACTAATATACTGTTTTAAATAAGTTATTTATTTACTTATGGTAAACCAGGTAAGGATAATTTTATTTTATCAATTTTTTCAATAGAATCTGCAGTAAAACTTCTAGCTGGTGGTAATTTTCTAAGTTTACGTCCATATCTTCCACCCTTTCTTTGCCACCAACCTGATCTGGGACGATTTCCTAGTTCCCTATTTTTCTGTGCGGAACCTATAGGGGTTGTTCCATGATCTGGATTACTTAGCCTTCCAACAGTACACATGCAAGTTTCTGGCAAACTAAATTCTTTCTTACTTGGCATTTGTACTATAATACGATTGTCTGGTGCTTTCCGTACAATTTTGGCATATGTTCCAGCAGCATGAACCAAAAATCCTCCTAGTCCAGGATACTTTTCTACACAATTTATTTCAGTACCAAGTGGTAAAGCTCCTAGAGGATATGCATCACCTTCTTTTGGCCTTACTATAAAAAATATACATATTCTGACAATTATTTTTTAATAGAAAATCATCTGTACCTGGAATTCTAGGTATATGACATGATGTATGTAGTATATCCCCTTCCTTCATATTCTGTGTGGCTAATATATATTTTAACTTGTCATCGGCAGCTACTAATGCAATATGGGCAGTTCGACAACCATCTTTTATAATTTTCATTACACGCTCTACTTTTGGAGGGCCTTCTTTAGGTCCTTCTCGTTTCCATTCAATCCAGTGGAATTTATGTTTGATTCCTCCACCTATTCCATTAACTACCACACGACCAGATACAGGATCTCTTCCAGCCAAATTTGTTACTTCTAATGGTTTAACAGTATATTCTTCTGGATAATGCACAATTCTTCTATAGCTAATACCATTGCCGATTTCGGGCTTATCAACCCATTTTTTTGTTCTTACAGACCCTAAAACTTTCGGCGCTATTTGAAACTCAACTAATGAAAATTTCTGTAAAGCTCGTGCTAATGTTGTCATTTTTTATTACTGTTAAAAGGTTATGTTATGTTACCACATATAGTATGTTACTAAATTCCACATGAAATTCGAAATTCAACAATGGATATGAAAAAAATTAAAAATCCACTTAAAAATGCTAGTTGAAAATAGTGAATAAAGTACCGTTTTTTTTTTTGCATATTGAAATATATTTAACTATAATTAATTATTTTAGGTATGTACCACATAAATCCTTCCAAATATACTACATAATACATATATGCTAGAGTTGCGGATACGCATTTTAAGCAAAAACACAGTAAAAGTTACATTACAAATAAGTTTTGATAAATAATAGAGTACCTACCTATCATTCATAAGTAATCTGGATAACTTAAACATCAATCACATCATAAAACCAAAAATAAAATTAATACTCTTAACTCTGTTCATATTCATGTTAACCATGCTTTATTCGTATTATCAAAGTATACACTTCATCATCAATAAATAATCTTAAATGATTATAGTTAAGCTGACTTCTAATACATATTTCTTTATAATAATAAAAAGTAATACATAAAATATGAGGAAAATTTGTAAATTACTTTATTTTTTTTTGATAATCCATAAGCCTCCGGAAGATAGAAAATTGAATATACTCCTGATTTAATTCTAATTGTAATTGTAGGTGTGTTCAAGATCGGTACACATATTTTAACCTGCTTCATAGTCCTAAATATTGGAAATATATTTAATAAATGTATAATTTAATTAGTAAATTCAACAACTATATTTTAAGTAGATGAACTGGTCAAAATTTATGCTCTACAGTTTCTGGTTATAATTGACTCGTTTCTATTTTTCCGATAGTCTTTACCAGTGCTTATAAAATAAATGTGAGATTGTACAAAGAAATACCTACAAACTGTATTTGCATACCAGAACATAGCTAAATATCGTAAATCAGTAAATCCTGGAATCCATTTGAGTATAGTGAACATATTCATAGACGAGGATTATACGTCGCTGGTTGCTTGAGTCTTTCAGTGTTTTGTGTATAATTTTCGCTATGGATTTTAACGTAGATGCAAGAAAATTGCAACTACAAAACCTAGAACAGTTTATTTCATCATCTAAAGATAAAATTCAAAATGTGCTCAATAGAGTAGGTTGGAATGCAAAAGATGTTATGCAGGTAATATTATTTCATTTATACAAAAAACATTCTGACTGTTGATTACTAAAATATTTTAGGATAATCATTTTATTACGTGTTCGTTGGATCCAAACCATAAAGTGCCTCAAAAGTCAATAGAAAAACATATAAAAAGTTGTGCATTACGGAAAGAAGGTTATGATTTAAATGAAAATTTTTTATCAGAACCAACCACTGGAAAGTCTTCTATATACATTGGTAAATATTAGCTCATACATATAGTCCATTTACGCTTAAAATGTGTAATCTTTTTTCAGATGATCATAAGAAAATTGAAGTGTTATCTGCTGCTCATAAGTCGATGGAATATTTTAAATTAGGTTTGTATTCTACAATTTAAGCATCTTATACACAGTAGTATGGTGGAGTTAGTAATTGCTGTGGTTTTTTTTCAGACAGTGAAATTGATAAAGTAGTTTTAATGCCACAATATAATCAGATTTATTTAAAAATATCCTTTTTTATATATCCTTTTATTGAGCACTTAAACATAATGTACTTAATTAATTGTTTAGTTAATTCGTTATTACTATTGTCATATTAGGCTGGAATGGCCAAGATCCAGATCCAAAAACAGCTGATCGACTCGCATCAACATTTAGTGCAGATGAAAGGCTAGCTTTGTATGACTATGCTGCTGCTAATACTACTGGTCCAGCTATTTTACCAGAATTTGATATGTACGTATTTAAGGTTATTTCATATGTCATTACTTAAGTTTAATCACAGTTTCATATAGTCTGTTTCTATGTTTCTAGACAATTATTGCATCTCTTACCCTTAGTAATGAGAACATTAGTAATAATTCTTAACAGAACTCAGTATTAAGGTCAAATATTATGCCCTCATTTGCAGTTTAGTTGATATTGCTTGTATTTACACAATAAATGTCATAATAGATATGATGACGATTAGATGCTTTCGTTAGATGCTTAATACATACCTGTTAATTTGTATACCTCAGAAATACCTGTAACGTTCTCTGTTTTAATCAGACCAGTTTCGTTTTGGTTTACATTTTTTAATAATATGTAAAATAACAACTTATTTTTATTTGTATATATTAAGATGTTATATATTAATTGTTTTGTTATGATTTAAGTTTTAGTATGTACATGAAGACAGAGGATAATAAACCACTAGGACTTGAAGAGAAACTAGCTTTAGAGCGAGATTTGAAAAGAAGAAAAATAAAATATAAATCTGTTCATACCAGCCATAAAAATCACATTGAAGTGATGCGTGAAGTTATCGACGGTCAAATGGAATTATATAAAGATTGGTTAAATGTCCCTGTTAAAATTGAATCACATGACCAAGACTCCGAGGCAGCAAACATAGATTTAGAGAACGCCAGATCAACAGTGGTCAGTAGAAACAGTAACAATTCTGGTAGTTCAAGAAATACAAGTAAGAAACGCTCTGATAAGTATAATGAAGAAAGAAATGATAGTAGGTCGACATCGCGAAGAACTAGCGTAGATAGAGGCTCGGACAGATCATATGGCGAATCACATAGGCATAGAAGATCCGGTAGATCAAGATCACTCGATGATCGTCAGAAACGCAAAGATGACGACTATCGCAGGTATAGAGTAAAGTATGATCGTCATTATCGCCGAAAACACAGCCCGCAAGAAAGGTACCGGTGTAACCAACGACGTTCTAAAGAGAGGAGAAGGTCAAGGTCAAGGGAGAGACGCTATAATGGTCACAGAAATTAAGTTCTTTGTAAATTGTTAAAGTAAAGAGAGCTTTGAATATTCATCATGTGTTTCTCATTATATGCAAGCAAAATGAAGAATTTTCTGTTTTTTCAAGTTCAAGTTTTGTAGTGCATATTTGTAAATGAAAAACAAAATATATTTTTCATATAAACAGTATGTACCTAGTGTATTTATTTATAAATATATTTTATAACCATTTATATACACAACAAAATATAAAATTTGAACAGATTTTTTTGTATACAGATGTTAATGAATTATTTCAAACGCGCAACAAAGTAATAAAAGTAATGATATTTTCGCAATTATTTATTTAAAACTGTAGCATTATGTCGACGTATAACGAAACTTATTTGTCGTCAGCTATCATAGTAATAGCCTTGTTTATTAATAGGTTTGTTTTTGTTTCGCTAAGAACGATTCCAGAACAGTTCACGTCATGCGCAGAAATATGTTAAGTGTTCGGGTTTCCGGAACTGTTCTGGAACTAAAAATTTCGTGTTTTGGTTTCTGATTGTCAGTTCTGGAACCGTTCTAGAACTGTAGAACTAATTCCGGATAAAGGCATCGAATCGTTCGGAACCGTTCCCAGACCGTTCCGAACGGTGTACTATGACGCATACAGTTCTGCGCAGTAACAGAACTGTGTTAGAACCGTTCGTAATATTAAACCCGAACAAACCTATTGGTACTATAGTTATACAACTGAAGGTTAGTTCGGGTAGGTAGCCAACAGAGGGGTTGGGCAGTAGAATGTGCCCATTATAAATTTCTCCCGCTAAATTTGTTATAGTAAAAGCAGTCTTCTCGTAGTAGTAAAAGGAAGTGACGCAATTATCCAATTACACCAATCGTGTTTGTTACAATTTTATAGGCGTTTTGCTTTAGATTTAAATATCTTAAAATATTTTGAATTAAGGGACACTAATTTTTTAAATTCCAAAAATAAGTGATGATGTGATTGTGGATGTTAAATGTTATTCAGAAATACATGTTGCAAGACGATGTAACGAAGAAATGTCATTTTTCTTATATATTTTATCTTATAATTGACAATGATATTGCAGTACAAGCTGAAAAAGGTTCAAATTACTAACCTTTAAAAAAATCTTTGCTTGGTTAGGAATTGAGGTATTGTCACAGTATTGTGGGTGTAAAAGCATGATTAATTATAACACTTCTGCAGTAAGAAGGATAGTGTTTCTATTATAATAATAAATTTATTATATCAATAAGATTTACATACAGTTTACACAATAGCACATTCAAGCAAAAATGTGATGATAATGTCAACACAGGTAATCAAAGGGATAATTTATGTCATTGACATTGTAGAATGCTTCTTGAAGGAGATTGTCCTTTATTTTCTGTTTAGATACGAAAGTAGAAAGATGTCTACACATACCTTTGATTTTGTTAAATAATTACCAGTGACGTGTTGAACTGAAGTGGCTTTTGTCCTATGTAATGCGGGATATGCAGCAAATGGTTATGAGGGGTGGGGACTTCTGTAATCTCATCCCTAGTCTTCAAGTGTAATAGCTTTTTCAAAGCCCTCCTTAGTTGTTGCAGAATATGTGTCTAGGCTAATGGACTTATCATAAACTCTCTGAAGAGAGGTTTGCATTGGATAGTTTATGAAACACAGACAATTGCTCGAACAGCCCATAGTATGTCGTTATTCCATTAGACTATCAGTTATAAATCTGATACGTCTAATTGTATAAGTAGCAGAAGACAAGTGTTTGATTAATTAATCTATCTGCGGCTTCCATGTTAATCTTGTGTCTAGTCTAATATCAAGGAATTTTCAATTCGTAGAATATATGTTTGATCTATGTTTATTAGTAAAGTAAATTGTCTCACATTTATCCTGGTTAAGTGATAAACGATTGGCTGTGAACCATTTAAATGTCTAAATTCTGGAGATACCAAAACCTTAAAATAATGTGGTGTTTATAATGCATTTTCTTTGTAAAACGTAGTACATTACTGGTTTGAATGCCTCACATAAACCAGTCAAGTTGATAAAACCATGCAAAGCAACTTAATAAATGTGATTCGGATAGCTTTTAATTACTTTTTCTTCTTTTACATAATATATTTAGTCATACGAAATATATAGAAGACTGTTTTAGACATACCTGTTGAACACATAGAAAAAAATTAGAATAACCCCAAACTCTGAACCCGAAACAGACTGACATTTCATGTAGGTATTTAATAAAATGCTGGCTTTTTAATAGCGTTTCCTTGTTTAGATTTATTTCTTTAAAAAACATGAATACGTTTTTTAAAAAGCCTTTCGTAAGTTATTTTTTTTATTGTTATAAAAGGGTAACTGTGAGTATAATAAGGGAAAAAGATAGTAATCCTACGATTCTTCAATAAAACATTTACTTAATATCGCTATATACTATATAGGTTATGTTGATATGTAATTCAAGGCCAAACGATGTGAAAAGCAAATCAAACAAAATATACTCTTATGTAAAATTTAATAGAAAATATCAAAATATATTTACATCTTTTATAAACTTCCGGATTAAATTATGAGAGTGGGGTTGAGAATATTTAATTGGCTGAGAAGTTTCATTCATTCATATTAAGCCATTTGAAAGATATCAGAGGACGACACTTTACGACATAAGAAATATTTACAGTTTTCTCTAGGTTGCATAACTATAGTATTAATAAACAAGGACGCGTCTATGAAGCCAGACGTTTCCATGTTACCGACTAAAGAACATCAAAATTTCTAAATCGCAAGGCATAGATCAGTTACAGACACTCATTAGTTGCCATTGCCAGGGTTGCGATATTTAGGGAAATTTCCCTAGATCTACGGAATTTTATGTTCGTTTAGGGAAAAAGGGAATTTTAATATAAATAGGTCAAAATCTAGGGAAAATTTAATACAACCGTCTGTATTTAAGCTACCTATATTGTATCACAATTCATTTTAAAAAGTTTTAAACTTAAACCACAGATAAGGGAGATTACAGATAGCCGGTGTAATGGCTATTATTGGCAACACATTTTGGAGACGACCGCTAGAACCTAGCGGTCGTCTCTAAAATGTGTTGCCAATAATAGCCATTACATCGGCTATCTGTAATCTCCCTTATCTGTGCTTAAACCATCATCGATTAGGTAGGCACTATTCACTTGAATCAACATCGTTTGAATAATATTTCGAGTTCTCTGTCATATCTTTATCAAAACGTTATTGTGATAAACGACTTGTCACTTTACTTTTAACGCTAGTGTTAAAAGTTAATTACTTTTAACACTTGTTAAGATATTTCATTTTTAATTGAAGTATGATGTGTTAAAAATTGAGTTTTTAATAGTGTTTGTAGAAACAAAAAAACAATATTATACACTTCGGGGAAATCTAGGGACATTTTGACTAGAAATCTAGGGAAATAAAAAAAAATCCGATCGCAACCCTGGCCATTGCCAACATGAAGAACGTAGATGTTTGTTAGGTTTGGTTAGGTTACAGATAATTTTTAAAAGACCTGTAAATAAAAGTAATTTTGAGATTTAATAAAATGTCACATAACGTCCATGGCACTTACATATCTGAAAAAACAAACAGGATCCGCTGGAGACCGAATCCCTTCGACGATTCTAATTCCTTTCTAACAGGAAGTTGGGATAACATTCAGAATAGTATAAAGTTATGGGATTTTCAAAGCGGAGATGATGATTCAGATATATATCCTTATATAATTTGCAGTTATCCTTTCCAAGGTGATGTAACAGAATGTAAAGTAAGCCCTACAAAATATTTAATAAAGTAAAAAAGTTGTAATTGTTGTTTAGTTTCTTAACCCAGATAGTTTTGCTGCATCTTCTTCAGATGGTTCAATTTATTTCTTGAAAATACATGCAGATGAAAGAGAAAGTGTTAGCATATTCGATGAAATAAGTTGGCCCAAGTTACATAGATTTAAAAATAATGATACAAGTCCTTGTACATCTTTTGCTCTTTATGATAATGATATTGTAAGTGTAGGAGAAGATGGTTCGATAAATCTTTTAACTGTATTACAGAGACATGTTGTTCGAAAAATTGGTAATTTAAACCATATCTTATATCATATAAGTGCATTAACTTGTAAATATTGTAGATGAAGCTGATAGTTGTTCTTTAAAATGTGTTGTTTTCTTAAAACACAACGAAATTTTAACTGGAAATTTACGTGGGCAAATGAAGATATGGGACTTACGATCTCAAGAAGATAGCCCTAGTAATACATTCATGCTAAGTGGTGACCAAATTACAATTACTAGTCTTGCCTTTCATCCAACTCAGAGACATATGGTAGTAGCTGGTGATGAAGAAGGTATATAATTATTCTAAATCAGTATGTGCAACATGTAATACCTGTACAGTAATAATAATCAATATAAACCAATATTATCTAATTTGTCATGTCATTATAATGATACATAGACATGTTCAATTTAATTAACCTCAGATATTATTATAATTATAGTAAATTTATAGCGATTATATAGTAATTGGGTCTATAAAGAGAATATAATTTAAATAAACGTAATCCATTTATTCCAGTTATATATTATTTAGTTGAATCCCAATACATTATTACTGTTGGACTTACTGTTTATTTTAAAATATGGTTTTTCATATTTGATATATTATATATGTCTAACCTACAAACTCTTACTGACATTTTGAATCTATCGAGTGTTCAGAAAAATTTGAAGTCAAATAGGTGTTGAACAAAAAATCGTATGTCCTTACTTAAGTTTATGATTTGTATTAAATATTAAATGTCAACAGTTGTCTGTCAGTAATTGTGGGATTCTAATATCTGAACTGAAATATTATTACACCATACTCTATCTCAAACATGACTTCAAATTTTCAAGGATTACTTTGACTTCAAATTTTTCTGAACACCCGTTATTTCTCTCAGAAGTATTGGTTCACATAACTAAAGAAAGAGGATAGTATGCTTGTAAGAGTTGTACAGGTTTTATTAATCTTGGAAATATAGGTTATATACAGTTTTCAAAATTCTGTAATACTTCTTCGCCCTCAGTTATCAATATGGACCTCTATTAGAGCACTAATACATTTAGACCACCTTTCTCTATTTTAAATCGCCTGTTTCTTTTACTCTAAAATTATTTTTTTACTCAAGTTATTGACCAAAAAATTGAGAAACTGATTTTTATATAAAAGTCATTTTAAAATTCGGACTGGAAGTAACACTTTTACTCCTATGATTATTAAGAGAATAAAAGTATTTAAATCTCAATTTAGAAAAACTTCAGTATAACCAAACGCACATATAAGAAAGTCATGTGGTGCCCACTTCTCGTTTTTTAGCTATATTGCCACCACTACTTTTATGCTGTTAGTACTTTCTCGTTCCTAACTTCCACTTCGTCTTCATATAGGGTTGAAAGTAAAATTTCACTTTTTGCACTACATCTCTTTATAACAGTTATACCCTGTCTCAGAATAAGAAGGAGTGATTCAAATATCCCGCCAAAACATGGAACACATAGCTTAAAATTTAGTAGACAATTTGATATGACATCATGACAATTGAGGTTAGAAGAACTGTATTAATTCTAACTAAGGATTTAGCTGTTTTGTGTTTCATTTACTACTTTCGTTAAAATAGATGGATGTGCCGCTTTTCCTTCTACCAATCGAAGCAGCTATACGAGTGCACGGCAATTGGAAACAGGAGAGTTAAATAATAATAAACACAAGTATGTGCATACATCTATAATTTGATGAATACAAATCTCTTAACATTCAAATCTGTTCATTCTAGTTTTGAAAAAAAAATTAGAAGAATCTATGGATAAAGATATAGGCCCAATTTACAAATGAAAGCATAGACTTTCTTCTAAGCGTTTTGAGGAGGATTGCCGTTATAAATATATAATTACTGCACATGAAAATTGTGAATCAAGTCTATTTATTATTAAATATTTGTATCAGAGAGCAAGAATGAATCAAACCTTTTATCTTTTATCAAAATGTCCTTAAGAACTTGCAGAAAAGGTTTTGTTTATTAGTTTCTATTTTAAATATCAATAAAGAACTTACAGATAAATCATTCGTATTACTGCGACAAACCTTGAAGAGGTAACTTCAAGCAACTAGTCTTGGAAATTTGAATCTTACATACAACAGTAATAAATAGAAAAATTTACATCGGCTGAAGTTGTTTACACGATCTGCAATGATAATTACATATACCTACACATTACTAATTATTATTCCCTATTAAAATTTATTTATTATGAAAATATATAAAGTATAACAAATATTTATTTTTACTATATATTGGAAATTAGCAATAATTTAGTGTTCACATCATGTTAAAAAGATTAAAAATTTACATGGTCGGCACAATTTTTCCAAATACTTATTGTAACATTTGTAATTGCTTCTGTCAAACGTTCTCATATAAGTTATATTCTGAAAGGGGATTTTTTTAAGCAACTTCATCTTATGTATCAATTCAGATCCTACATGAAGTATTTTTAATTGCCTATCTTTATCGGTATGGCTATTTAATCCTACAGGTTTTCAACAAAGGTTGTCGTGCACTCATTATACTTGTGGCAATCCAAACTTTTTCCCATATTCTCCACCACATATTTTCACCTTTTTCTATTAGTACAGGATTCTTTACGTTTGATAAATATTTCTGAAATATAACATGTATATGAACATGTGGTAATATAATTAGTATTTAATTAACACTTACTTGAAATTAATGAGTCAATTCTAGAATATGTGTGAGTTGTCCACTTCATTTATGGTATGAACTCATCTATATTTATTTTTGCAATGATATTAATTGTTGAATGTTTGATTTTTCCACTGACGTACAGTATTTTTGACATATTCATCAAATCCAAAGTTTCAAATGCATGATCACTTGTTCCTTAGGTCTTAAATCGTCTGATCAACGCATACTCATGTTGTACATAAAAGTATGGATTTTATTTAATAACACAATAAAGTATAATAAACCAAAGTAAAAATGTAAGATTCTAGGTTATGGCTTGGCTATAAACATAAAATGACGTTTTGTCAAACTTATTTTCCCATGTTAAACTTGCCTACGCAAGAACCAATGAAATACTTTAAAAACATACGCCATTTTGGCGCGATATTTGAATCACTCCTTCTTATTCTGAGACAAGGTATAGTCATCGTTTACTTGCACTGAGAAGTGGTAAGAATTCTTACAATTTTTAAAAAGACGATGATGGGCTAGGTTCAAAATTTGGCATAGATAGTTTTTGCAGTTAGGGCAACAGGAAAAGCAAGGTCTTTAGAGGATCCAGGTAAATTTAAAATCATTTGTAAGTCACAACCAGTAGGTAACTATGGTAATTGTATGAACAAGTTAACAGAAGCAGGAGGTGAAGTTTTAGGTGTAACTAGTTTCTTTATAAAATTTTTGCCAAAAACGTGTTCTATGGTTCATATCTTAAAATAATGCAAAGAATATTATTGTTAAACAATGTTTACATTTTAGGTTCCTTAACTGTATGGGATTTGCGTCAAAATACATATCCTGTCAATCTTTTAAGCGCTCATGTCGAATCCGTTTCCGAGTTACAGTTTCATCCCACATATCCTGATCAATTATTTAGCTGTTCAACTGCTGGCGAACTGTGGCACTGGACGGCTAATAAACAAAACAAATTACTTTTGGACATCGAAGATGCTGACCAAAATCTCTGGATAGTTGGAGATTCGATAAAAAATAAACTAGAAGTCTTCACTTTAATGCCTAATCTGCACAAGCCGGTTAATACTTTAGATTTAAACAGGAACAGAGTTCTGTGTGGTTGTGACAATGAGGCCATTTATCTAATTAATAATCTTAACATTTATAGTTAATTATTTCATACATAAATAAAACCACTTATTTTTTTACTATTTACTAACATATATTTGCAGTTTAAAATAATTCAATATACAATTTGTGGAGATATATGTTCTTTAATTTTCACAATCTTCTAAGAAAAACAAGAATGCGTCGTTCTCGTATGTTGGAAAATAATATCTGTAAGAAAGAATGATACAATTTATCAGTAAATTATATTATCTTGCAAATGATAACACTCGGAGGTTATTATTGAATTGTATATTGTTTTACAATAAGTGCAGAATAGAAATAAAATGTTCCAATCCAAAAATTCCTAATATTTATATCCTAAATACGCTTTTACATGCAAAATGTTTATTTCAAAAACTAAAATGAAACCCTTTCGGAAAATATTGTTGTGATTGCTAGATCTTTCATTATATTCTTCCGCGGGGTTTTGGGCAGTACCCTGCCTACATATTCAGCTGTCTGAAGTAGTATACCTCTGCAGTTTTCGCGAAATTTGTTTTCAATGTTTAATTTAAACGTTTTTATTTTGAAAAAAAAACCCGTAGTAATAGGTTTGTTCATAGAGAGAATTTTTGATTGTTATTCAACAGTTTTATCTTTAATCTGTGATAATTTTAATTTAATAATATTCCAAATATGGAGTGTTAAGTTGCAAATCCTTTTTATAATACTTGAGACATAATAATATCTGTTTTAAGAGTTTTAAGAGAAGTTTTAATGTTTCCCAGTACCAGGAATAGCATTTTGTTTTTATACACTTCATCGTAATCAATCGTTTCTATTTTTAAAGATAATCTTTGTAGAGTATTGTTTGTATATTTCCAATAAAAAATTATCTTTTATATACAATTACGATTATATCTTGTATACAAACATGAATATAATCAAAGGTTATGTATTTCCACTATGTACAACAACAAATAAAGCAATCGCGATTGATTACACCTCGGGTGCTTTCTTTCGACCAAAGGATTACTAATCCAATGATAGGATTTCAGTCAAACTGAATGAACGGTTGCCTTTATTTTAATTCTGAAACCGGATTCGTGAATCCTAGGGAAGTCGCCCTACCCCTTACAATCCGTGTTATTTTAAGATAAGTAGATTTCTAGTCCGTAAATATGGAAATTCTAACCTCAAATATTGTTTGTATGGAGGAAACATGACAGAGAAAATAGAAACTTTAGAAGAAATAAAGATGGATTCAAAAAAAATTATATCTTACTACTAGGGAGCGGAATCGAGCGAGTCATGACTCATCGCCCATGGGCGCGCTATTGAAATGTTGTATTTTTAAAGAGGTTTTAATTTTATTTATATAATTGAATAACAAGTGGCTGGTGATTATAAAATACAAAATACCCTACTATTTGTTCATTTTTTCTTCTGTAAGACTTGTTCTCTTTGAATTAAGTACATCCTTGTAGATAGAAAACGTCCCTTCTACATTAGCATACACAATTGCCGCAATGTTATTAAACCTGGATTTCTATTAAAAACTGCGTCTAAGTCACTTGGAATTATTAATAGCCACATCTAATGTGGTTAATCCATTTTTACTTTCTTATACGTAGTATAAGGAAGTAATGTGAAATTTTCGACTTCGAGATTTTTGCAGATGTCCACGTTTTGAAGTCCCCTGATACCGAAAAAGATGTTTTTAAAAAATGTCTGTGTGTCTCTATGTGACCACGATAACCGCTGTAGATATCAATTCCAAATTTTGTATTTACGTGTCTAATCTCCCTCTTGAGATCTGAGTAGTTTTTCAGTAAAATCGGTAGACCGGAAGTAGCAGTTTACTTCAGTGAAAAAATTAAATTTTGCCAATATTTCGTCAACTACTAAATTTAAACAAATTTATAAAGAATTCATATGTACCTGAAATTAAAATTGAGAACAATTTTATTTAAAAAGTTTTTCGAAGCTGCTACCGGAAGTAGGTCTTTTACTCCTATCGAAAATCAGCTTTTTGCGAATATTTCGAATGTCATGCTTTTTGGACAGGTACGTTACGGGTATAAAAGTATTTAAAACGTAATTTTCAATATCTTTTGCATAAAAACAATTTCAAACTTCAGACCGGAATTACCACTTTTACTCTTATCGAATAGCGATTTTTTGCGAATATGTCGTAAATTATGCATTCTATATGTATTTATCAAGAATATAAAAGTATTTAGTGCTAGATTTGCAATATTTTTTGAATATATGAAATTTCAAAATTCGGACCGGAAGTAACACTTTTACTCTTAGGGAGTAGTCCTTTTTTCGAATATCTTGCTAAGTATGCATTCTATAGCGATTTATTAAGAGAACAGAAGTACTTAGAATAGGATTTTGAATAATTTTTGTGTAAAAAAAATATAGTATAGTTTGAAACGCTCATACGTATAAGAAAGTCGTGTGGTGGCCACACCTCATTTTTTAATTTGAGATTCGATTTTCAAAATATGTCATTAGTTTAGGCAAATTTCCAATTTTCCTGAAGGAATAACAACTGATTTTTTAAATTTGGGATTTGTGTTAGTTCCTTGCACTCAGAAATACTTCGAGCATCGTCATTTAAACATGTAACGAAATTTTGTAAACTATCGAAATTCTCTGCATGAAAACTATTTCTGTGTATGTTTTAGCAAAGCTAAGTGACGATATTTTACAGACTTTGCAATAAATTTCGGAATCACTGACAATTAATTTTTATCTCAGAAAAAGTAACATAAACAACGTTCTATGTAGATCTAAATAAATGATAACTAAAAATGTACGCGTATGTTATTGAAACATACATATTATATTGCGAAATATAAGGTAAATATAATAAATTTTAAAAACTCGTCACCCTTGTACCTACGCCGATGAAGAAAGGATTTTATTCATAAAATTCCTTATTTTATGGCAGTTTTTTCTCTGATTCTCTGGAGTAAACAGATGTTACAGTTCGCCCTATGAATTAGTGCTATTCAGATATAATGTAAACAACACGCAGTTGTTTACATTATTTCTTTTCACGGTTGTGGCACCGTGGTAGTTTAGCTCGTTCGATTCCGCTCTCTAGTTATTACTTTCAATGTATAGTGATGAAAAATAATACATGTTATTTGGTATATTTCATAAGACAGGTTGGCAGCGTAAAAGTTACTAAAAAATCGCTTGCAATTTCTTCAGAAAATAGAACACGCTCTATAATACGTGCAACTTTTCACATGCGATAAATTGCTGCAACAAATTGCATAGTGTGAACGCGAATTTTCGTACAACTTTTCATAAAACTGGAATTGCTGCAACTAATTGCATCAGTGTGAACCCCTCTTAACGGAAGATTTACATAAAGCAAAAGCATGTATTACACATTCCACTGGAATACAGATTAATGTGAACTTGACAAAATATGAGATAAATTGGAGATCATGCCTTAAATTTGCTTTTTGATTTCAGATATCTTTTTTGACGAAATTCAAGAATCCGTGGAATAGTTTTCTAAATGGTTACACGCGATGGCATTGTTTCGCTTGCCATTATTTTGTAGCATATGTTTAACAATAAGTAAATTACCTACAATAATAACTCTTTTTATTTTTTCATTCATATTTTACAAATGCAGAAGCAAACCTAACCTACAAATTACTTGATAGCGGATTTTTAATCCACGATCAAGTCAGTTTCGTTGGATTAGTAATCCTTTGGTTGAACGAAAGCATTCCTAGCCACAATGACACTACCAACCATAACGAAATTTAAGGAATTCTACTTGAAATACGTAAACACCTACGTGTGACCTTTTAGTTAGAGTTAAATACCTAATTCTTGTTGAGTTTGAAAATCCTTTACAACTGTAAATTTGGTTATTCTGAAACCAAACTAATAGTTAGACACTAATCGAATTTATGATTCTACTCTTCAAACAGTAATCAAAAAGTACCAATTACTCTGCGAACAAACCTAATAATTTATTTGAAATTCCAAGACATTTCCACATCAAGATTCCAATTTAATAAGTAAAATAATAAAAGAAAAAATAAGAAAAGGAAACATGAATAAATTAAAATATTAATAAACTATCAATAAACTAAAATATCTTTGCAGCAAATAATATACAGTATTGCACAAAAAATATATGGAAAACAAAAGTGAAGTGCAAATATTCAAAAAAAATCTCAGGAATTATATTTGATAAAATCTGCCAATGCAATGTCATCTTTTAGTATTTCAAATAACAAAAAAAGCATCTAGTACAAGTAACACGAAAAATAAAATGTAATAAAGAAACTATGTTTCATTCTTATGCAAAGCTTTATACAGACTGTCCCAGAAATAAAAAGACGGAGTAGCAGAAATCGGAAGCTAGATTGTGTAAAAACGTACTCTCAAAATATCAAGTCCTGATTCGTGCGCAGACGGCAGAAAAAAAATAATAAAGAATTCAATTGGCCGTACGCCGACTCTGGACTAAATATCCACCTGCTTCACTTTCACAATCGGTCCTTTTCAGGACCACCATATTACTTGTGTTAAAAAAAAGGAGGAGGAATAGATACTTCATAATAAATATCAAACCATTAATTACTTTAATTTTACACCTGCTAGAAAAAAATAATTACATTCTTGATATTTACTGTAATCTAGAAAAACTACGATTTATTGAATATTCTAAAATAATAATAATGAGCTGTTTCCGACTACAAACACATTAAAGAGCAACAACCTTCCTATTTTAAAAATAAAAACAATCTTTTATTGTCTGCAATAAAGTGGGTCGCCCATCTAGGTCAACAGCCGACTACATAGCTGCGTTATGTAGACGCATCGGGCAAAAAATATGTTTTATATGAATGAGTACGATTTAACGTTTTTTTCCCGTTTTATACAAATAAAAGCGTATTTTTCTATGAATGCGTGTTCGTTTCTATTTACAAATGAGCATTCTTATGTGTATTTATAAACATACATTCTATGCTAAGTCCGTAATGTAATTTTTTATCTAAAAAACAACATAAAAAATTAAATTTTCAATTTCTTCGTTATTGCGGTATATTTGGGCCTGTTTCTGTTCGGACTTTACATACCTGCTACTCTGTCTTTTTATTTTTGGGACATTCTGTATAACTGTGCACTAAGTTGGACACCATGAATATCCTATTTAACTGGGGTCTCTTTATATCTTTCAGGTAAGACTCATAAAAGTTAAATTAATTACTTACTCTGGTTGATTAAATATGCTAACATCTGGTACTTTATTATGATTTTCTTCTAACATGTGTTTTTGCAATTCATCAGAATCACACGCTTTATCACAGTAAATACACCGTGAATTATAAATTTGACGCCGAATATAGTTTATCAACTTCACGGTTTGATAAAAGTCCAAGTTTGACGATTCCTCTTTGAAATTGAATTTATGTTCTTTACGTAAATGAGAATAAATTTCATCTATGGAAGGATTTTTGTATTTGCAAAATAGACAAATTATTTGGTGCTCTGTTTCATTCCAGTCAGAATATTCTTCATCTGAATTTCCTTCTCCTAAAATATTCAACAAAACGAGTTAAAAGGTGCACATAAAAAGCTTCCAAATCGTGCGATGTGTATGTTGGCAACAGACTAGTCACGTTCTACATTAAAGCAGCATGCTACGGGCGACTAGAATTACACAATTAGTTAAGATAATAAATGATTGGAGTTTAATATTGTAATCATTGGGAGATTTTTTTTATTCAGGTCGCGGCGAACGTTTGCAACCACTAAAGAGAACAGTAAGGGTAGTCATACAGGGCGACTACAAGAAGTAAACTCGTCTTCTGTGACACAGGTCACGTATTTTTGTCAATACTGAAGTAGTGATATCTTTCATGTAACTTGCTATAGTCTTCCTTTTCAAAGATGAAAAATACTGAGTAAAGGAGAAATTAGTAATGCAATAAGCTTACAACACGAAATTAATGGATAAATGCACCGCCACTCAACGTGCGACGTGTATCAACGACTGCTATAATAAACTTAGACCGCCATTATGTCTGTAGGCACGTGTAGCACACGTTTATGAGAGATCTCAGCTATATAAATCGATCGATATAGTGACGGTTTAAATTTAGTAGGTACGTTGACAATACGTCATACACTGGGCGAAACCGGTGTCCGTGTGTTGTCATAATGTCATCTCAACGACATCTGCCGCGAGAGATTACACTGCGCTTGGATAATAGATATTGCTGAGATCTTTCACACACATATATTGTACAACTTCACAGATATACTAACAGTCTATGTTGAACAGGCATCATGGACTAGTGGTGGTTGCTTACATTCAAATATTCACACCTGTGGTTGAACCGCTTTGGTAACCGACATGCGCCAATAAATTAAAATGGCGTCAAATTTAAAATTTTATCAAGAAATATAACCTATAAAACCTATGTCAGGTCTGTCAGAGATAGTAATATTCATACACCGTTTGACGTTTGTTATAATTGTTATCCAATAACACAAATTTGTCGACAATGCTTGCCTACTTAAACAGAATAGCCAAGGATTAATAAAATACAGGTATAGAAACAATTATATCAAAGCAAAAATAAACATGAAAAATTTGACAGGAAGAATATACACAACGCACGTCTTTTTGACAGATATGATTTATCTGTCAACACTGAATTGAACTATTAGTCTATTAAAAATATGTAATAAAGAAATTTAATATTGAAACAGAAATTATGTGTATATTTGCCATGAAATGAATGCCCTCAAGTATAGTTTAACAAAGTAACTTTTCTAGTTTCTCTAAGACAGTTATGACAACATGTAAACGTCATCGATGACATGCAACTGAACTTAACACGTCTCCAGTATAGATTATCAAGCTAACTCAAACATACATGAATACCCAGTATGTACCCACCACCAGGTCCCTCAAGTTATGCTACCACCTGCACTTAATTAAGTGTAATTTAAAACACTTACATTGATAATAATTATATTCTTAGACTTACTTTCTATAGGTAGATTATCATCTTCCTTTTCCAAAGCTTCCCATGTTTTATTAGGCTCTAAATAATTAACAATATAATACTTGTCATAATTTCTATTATGTGGATTAACTGATTTGTGTAATTTCTTACGCATATGCTCTTTTAAAACAGTTCGCTCTGGAAATTTTTTTTCACAATATATACACTGTAAATTAGACAACTTTTCCTCAATTTTTTCTATTAACTCATCTATGTAAACCAAATTTTGTGGATTTCCTAATTGCAAATTATGTTTTGATGATAAATGGTTCAAGTAATTTGCACGGGTACCTATCAAATAATGTAATAATAACAATTTGTTGACTGATATTATCTTACAATACCTGTAAGTTGTAATCTACAAAATAAACATGTTCTAATATAGTTTTCATCTACCCTCTCAAATTCTTGGTGTTTCAATGTAATTTCAAGTTTTAATCTATGTCTCAATTCTTCATCTTCCTTTAACAGTGGAGATATAAAATAATATTTCTCTTTGCTGTCACCTATTGCTAACGATGGTATAATCGTTTCTATTGATGTTTTTTTAAATTTTTCTCTCCAATACCGTATGTACCTTCAATCAGACCTGCACTATTATAAATTGCACAGCTACATAATTTCCATACTTACCTCTGTATATTATCTATATATTGGACATCTTCAATAACCACATTGTGAACTTCAAAACAGTGTTTAAGGAAGATAGGAAAGCATAAATTTAAGTTGAATTCATCATCACATAACGGGCACGGTGTTTCAACATTTAATTCTTCATTTTCACTTAAGCTTTCTTGAAATGTTAATGGGCCAAACATTTTTATTGATGTATCGCACATGGTTACGTAAATATGTTTTGATAATATGATTACGGAGAAACAACCTAATGACACTTAACTGAAAATTTCTCTGAATCCTTAGTATACATATATAATTAGGCACATTAATAAACAACAATATAATAATAATACCCAACTAACTAAACGTATTCTCTCAATATAGTGTTGATAGATAGAAGTAGAGTAGAAACAAGTAGAAACTCTAGAAACGGTAGAAACAGAAACTGTCACCAGGGTTGCGATCGGATTTTTTTTTATTTCCCTAGATTTCTAGTCAAAATGTCCCTAGATTTCCCCGAAGTGTATAATATTGTTTTTTTGTTTCTACAAACACTATTAAAAACTCAATTTTTAACACATCATACTTCAATTAAAAATGAAATATCTTAACAAGTGTTAAAAGTAATTAACTTTTAACACTAGCGTTAAAAGTAAAGTGACAAGTCGTTTATCACAATGACGTTTTGATAAAGATATGACAGAGAACTCGAAATATTATTCAAACGATGTTGATTCAAGTGAATAGTGCCTACCTAATCGATGAAAGTTATCAGTTATATGAAACAAATACATCTTATTTGCTAAAAATGGAAAATACACGTAGGTATTTTGCTGAAGGATTATGAAACCGATAACGTGTATGAATTTGAAGTATCGTTGATTGAAAATAGTAGTACTTGTCTTATTTGAAGTGGATCATTGTCGTCGCCTTCCACAAATACAAAATTTTAGATAGGTATAATTATGTTTTTTAAATACCAGAATAATGTCTTCTACATCCAAGCTAGTAGCAATGGCTCTAACAGCACACTTAAGTGGCTTTATAACATTTAAACCAGAGAGGAAATATTTGTATAACTTATAAAAAAAAAACAATAAAGCTGTAATTTTGAAGTATATGGTGATATAGGGAAATACCCGTGTTATTTAACAATGTTCCACGCAAGCAAACTCATATCTTTGCTGAGAAAAGAATACATAAAAACACACCTAAGTAAAGGTAAAATTTTATTTTGAAACAGCATACAAAATACAAAAACAAGTACATGAGAAAAGTTCATCAAAGTAGGTAATATAATGTGTTAGGTAAATTAAAAAATAATTTCTCTTTGAAGTTACCTAATACTAATTAAGTACATATTTTATTTACATCGAATAGTTTGTATTAGATTAATTATTATCGTTTTTTTGTATTATAGATGTTTCCATCAAACCGCTTCAACATGTCGGAGTGTATCTCAAAGTTGTGGCAATTGCTTGCTTTCATTAAATTTTTGGAATGTAGGATACCACTTAAAGTGGTTGTTGACAGTTTGTTTCTAATTTTTGTTTTGTTTAAATTGATTTGCGAAAAAATGCGTTCTACTGTTGCACTAGAATGGGGCAAACTCAACAAATTAAAAACAAAATTACATAAATTGGAACACATTGGAGAATTGTCACCAAATTTTAGAAGAGACACTTTGACCCAAAATACTACAATGTTTAAGTCCTTAAATTCTGAAAGATCGACATTTCTGAGGATTCGCCATTCTCTGTCGACTTCATTTAATTGATTGTGCGTTATAAGAGAGGGAAAATTAAGGGCTAAAGGTCCTATAGATAAGTGATTCCCAGAAATAACTTGCAATGGTGAAATAACAGATAACTCTTTCAGAATCATTGTTGTTTTATTTTTGTTGTCAAATCTTTTATATATTTGTGCGCAACCTTCGATGAAAAAATATAAACATCTTCTCCTGAAATCTAGTAGCTCCTGTTCGTTTAACCCATGCGATTTATTACTAATAGTTCCCATGACAAATGCACCTAAATAAATTTTCTCAATTTCAACAAAATAATAGGGATTTCTATATTCTACATTTTCTAATTGTGTTGTATCTAAATATTCTTTTTTGATATAGCAGTCTAAAATGGTTCTTAGAACAGATGTTACTTTATTGTATAACGTGTGAATTTTGATATCTTCAGACTGCATTTCAAGGTTTAAATTATTGAAAAAAGGTAACACGAAATCCAAAAAATGTAAATATAATTTAACACAAGGATTTCGAAGTCTATTCAAAATATTTTCACCCTGCAAATTTTTTTCTACTAAATGAGCATTGGTAAAGTATAAAACTAAAGCATTGTATTGTTCCAAAAATCGTTTTGTGACAGACAACAACGAAAGCCACCTCGTTTGCGACAGATACAGAATTTTATGAGGTTTGATGTTCAAAAATTCCTGAAATTCTGAAAATTCTGATTGCCTTTTGAAACTAAACTGCAAAAATGTATGTACTTCCCTGATAAGATCTTCAATCATCTGGGGTAACTTTTCGCAAGCATAATTTGCACATAGGTTAAATGAATGACATACACATTTCATAATAAATAAATCAGGAATATCATTTATTAATTTTGTTGATAGAGAATTATGAATCCCCATCATGGCACTTGCCCCATCAGAAGCAAAACCTATTAAATTAGTTTTGTAATTAATGTTATGTTGTAAAAAGTATTCAATAATTGTATTATAAAGGGCATCAGCAGTACCGCTTGGCATTTGCAATAAACCCAAGAATATATCATTTACTTTATATCCATCAAATACTCTAGCTACTAAAGCTAAATGCTTTATGGTTCCTTTATCGGTCGACTCATCTGCAATTAAAGAAAACTTTTTACAGTTTAATAATTCTATTGTTTTTTGAAAACTGTAGGATCCTATAACATTATTTACAATAGATGTGGCTTTCTTTCGACTACACGTAATTTTTTGTGCTATTTCAGAATCTGTGAATGATACTCTAATGACTTCTGATAAATGATCCAAAGTATTGAAAGCAATATTATGTTCTACAGCAAATGCAGCTATTCTGATTTCAGCATTTTTAATTTTCTTTTCTAAAACTATTTTTTGTGTAAACGAAGACATATCCGTTAAGGATTGTTGGGTATGAACTGACTTAACTAATTTATTATGCAATTTTCCTTGAGAATGTTTGATGATCTCAGATTTACCGCAAACAATGTCTTTATTGCAAACTTTACAATTGGCGAAGTTGGTTCCCTTTTTGCTTCTTTGCAGCCAACCTTTAAATTGGAGATCTTCCTCCCATTGGATATTATATTTTTGAGCGTACCTTTTGTTGTCTCTCTTTTTCCTCTTTTTAGAAACTTGACCTTCTGCTGATGAAGATGGTGAATCTGAATGGTCCTTGGACGTTGAAGGTCGTGGAGATGACATTTTGAAATTTTCTATTGTAAAGAGAAATAGAAGGGCAATGGTAAAATTTAAATCGTTTAAGACAGAGTTTGAGTTCAGCAGATTCGTGCTTTTAGTTTTTGTCTGTTTTTGAATAACAAATACATCACGAAATTCGAATTAAGGCCGTGGTTTAATTTAGCAGTTTCCTACTTTCAGTTTTCTGCTTTTTTTTATTTAATAGTTAACGACTTTGAAATAAAAATAATAAATCACGGCAGTCACATTAAGTTTTGCTATAGTATAATATTTATGAATTCCATCTCGAATTTATATCTTTTTAGAATAATATAATGCAATAACTCAAATACCCACTGTCGGTAAATGACATGGTACGAGATATTATTTTAAAAATATATAAATTGAAGTTGATATTCTTCAGTATTAAACTATTACAAAACTTAATTCGATTCTCGCAATCTATTTTTTTATTCAAAAACATTAAATCAAAAAGAAAACTGAAAGTAGGCATCTCCTAAATTAAAACTCGGCCTTAAGTTTTGCAACCGCATGCATGTTTTTAAAATAATGCTGTTATGTTCATGCAGACGGTAGAAAAAAAATTAAGTCATCACGGTCACAAAAATATTTAATAATATGAGTAAGCTTGTGTGTATCACTGATCAATAAAAATAAAGTTTAGTGCATTTCGAAACTTCCAACAAAGGTGATTACGAATTATATTAACTACTTAGTCAAGAATTACCTGTTTTTTTTTTCAAACTGTCTGTATGAACTTGCGAACACTATATTTTCGATGTGCGTTTATAGCCTATTTTTAATATTTTACATCTTCGTTTCAATGACACCCACTACATTGAGAAAAATACAAAATATTTTTTTAGTATTGAAGGATTACAAAATTCATTTCGAATCTCGTTATCTATTTTTCATTCAAAAAAATTCATTAATAAATGAGAAACAACCGAACACTTTAAGTAAGAATCAGATAAACTAAACCTCGTTAATAAAACAAAAGTAATTTTGTATCTACATATACTTACATTAAATAGATATAACTAAGCTGTACAGATAAAACTAAACTTATTAGTGAATTAAAAAATTCATTCACATTTACTTCTCGAAAGCTTGAATTAAAATGTGAAAAATAAAAAACAGCACAAGCTGTTATAGTTATACTTCAGAGCAGGGACTTTTTCCAAGGGATTTACCTTATTTTATTATATTGTAGTAATTTGATCGATTTGCAAACGTGCTTAAAATTTAAAATCGGTAGAGCACCGGTTCGGAATGTGTATAGATGTTATCGCGTTATTAACCTTTGAATTTCCTACTAGCCATAAGATGGCGGACTACTATTTAAAAAAATATGTAATCAGTGGTTTAAGCACAGATAAGGGAGATTACAGATAGCCGATGTAATGGCTATTATTGGCAATACATTTTAGAGACGACCGCTAGGTTCTAGCGGTCGTCTCCAAAATGTGTTGCCAATAATAGCCATTACACCGGCTATCTGTAATCTCCCTTATCTGTGGTTTAAGTTTAAAACTTTTTAAAATGAATTGTGATACAATATAGGTAGCTTAAATACAGACGGTTGTATTAAATTTTCCCTAGATTTTGACCTATTTATATTAAAATTCCCTTTTTCCCTAAACGAACATAAAATTCCGTAGATCTAGGGAAATTTCCCTAAATATCGCAACCCTGACTGTCACCACAACGGAACACGTATATGTTGGCAACCAAACATACTCCTGTATCTAAGAGCCAGTGCTGCCAGGTGTAAAAATGAGAAAACGGTAGACAGGCAGTACAAAAAGCGGTAGATTTGGATATAAAACGGTAGATTTATTTTAAATCTTTTTTAGATATAAAACTAGCTGTCCATCAATCTCTTCGAGCTTGAATCGCTTTTCGCGTCCGCTTACAGTTTTATTATAGTTCGCTGTAAAACGCAAAAAAAATCATTTTTGATTTTCTAAACTTTTGGCACACCTTGTATAGACGTATATTTTTGTCCACGAAGTACTGTCACGGTGACAGGTGGAACGACAATTTAAAGCATCTTAACGTCAGTCTGACTTTTCGTTGTTGGAGTTTGAAATTTAGATGCTATTTAGCGTAATACTAAGACTTGACACTAAAAGATTCATAGTTTTATTAGTTTTACACAATGAAAGGACTAAATCATTATTGAAAATGTAATATCAGATTTATTTTAATTTTGCATAATTTAACCTGCCAATTATCATAGCCCGCAAACATACTTTTGACATACCTTTTGTTATAATGCAAATTTGTGAACAATGCATGCCCATTACACAGAAGAATCAAGTTTTAATTAAAATGTTGGTATAGAATAAGTATGACTTATTACTTTTATTTATAATAGTGAATTTATAACTGGCTTCCATATTAATAATTAGTTTCATTTGTCTGCTCTGAAATTGTTCCTGTCAAAGTGAGTTTGCAGTGGCATTGAGTTGTCGCCTGTAGATCGTGCTCTGGCTATGTCGGTTGCTGAGACGATCCTATTATAATTTAAATATTTAGTAGTGACGCTGGTAGTTGAACTAAAAACAATAACCAAAAATAATACTGACCGACGTTGGAATATCTGTGTAAACATTTTGCTTACACACAGTGTAAAAAGAATATAATTTGTAATTGTTGGATCATTTTGTGATTTTTATTAAGTATTTAAGGAAAAATAACACAAAAAGGTAGTTCATGATTACAACCAATCCATCGAAATAAGAGCCACCAGCCTGGGACGCGATCATCATCAACCATCATCAGAATGTTTGATTAACAATTTGATTTAATGGTGTATTTTCAAACATATCGCATTAAATGATTGAACGCTGCCCATACTTCAAACTTTCTACTGACAATCAAACTATTTAGTAGAAGTAATTGTTGAATTAGACTGGAATATTTACTTTAGTAAATTGAATAGTTACAAAACAATTGTCATTACATTGGAATTTGATTCGTCTGTCACCTAGTAATAATAATATAAATCATATTTTAAGGTAATTGTCTAATACCGTGCCGTCAAATACTTTTCGCATTAGAGTAGGCTGTTTTTGAAGTTTTTAATCAATGTTGGTGTACATGCTAATTTTTTGAAAACTTCAAATTCTGACAGTTGTCATACTTAAATTCAAATTATAGACGCCTATTATTATTTATATGACATAACCAAACTATTAAAATTATGCACTGTCACCAACCATTAAAAAAAAAGCATCGCCGTCTCTAATGCGGAAAGTAGGTATTTGAAGGCACGGTATATAGGCAAAACTAAAATGGATCTGATAGCACTTTTCTCATTAATATTTTAGTCATTTCGCTGTATAAAATTTGTAATTTCATATCTTTTTGTGTCAAGGTCTACAATAAATATCGATGAAGCTTAAAAACATGAACCATGAAATATCAGACAGATGTCAGGGTATTTAACCTTTTTTTTTTGAAATAATTCAAATAAATCATGAAAGCAGTTCAGATTTCCTCACGAACTGAAATCGATTGATCGTTTTGACGTTTTATAACCTGCAATTAAATTTTTGTGAAATTGCCAACATTAATCAAAAGTCAGATGGACTTTTTCTGACAATTCTGACGTTTCCTGTAACATTTAAGCCACCTAACGTGAATGTTGAGCTGACCAACATTTCGCGTATGCTCTAGTTAAATATATCGGTGTTAAAATAATAATAGATGAGTAAAGATGGCTACACCCTTTAACTGTTACTTAATTTTAGTTTAATAATATACTATGTTCACCAATTTTGATCAGCATGATGTATTCGTTTCTTTGAATTACAATTAACGTAGGGCTTCCGGGACAATAGTCAATAGAAATAAATTTATATGACGTTCGTTGCAAATAATCAAGCTCATCAGTGCTCCATAATGTTTGTCATAAAATGTCTATATAAGTCATCAAGTGCTGATTATTCAAATTACGCTTTCCACCTTTTTTTTTTTTATTATTTAGGACACATTAATTTAATAGAATACTTGCTCTTTTTGTTATTCCATGAAACTCTTCGAGTTTGAATTGCTTCTCTGGAACGTGACTACTGCCAGTCGCAGAGGCACTTGAATTTTAACGGTTATAAATTTTCTTTTAATTAGTTTATGAATGAAGATGCAAATTAAATGAAATATCTCTAGAAATTAATTATACATTATTGTGGCATCTATAATTATAGACAAATGGATTTATTAACTAAAAAATTTCCCATAAAATGTTTAACATTTCTATAGAATTTACTGAAAGCTGATTACTTGGAACATTTCGTTGACATTCAAGTTTGATATAATGCGTGTGCACCTAGTCTAAGTTGAATGTAAGTAGGCCGAACAGGTAAACCTAAGATGGTTTATGATCAAGATTTGTTGTATCATATATAAATTTCTTTGTTTTTTAAATTTGGTAGTACTCTAACTTTATTTGTCTCAAGTTTTATGATAAACGTTGCCCATACGTTAAATTTTCTTGCAAACTGTCATGGTGGTGACAGTTCGATCTATTGCGAGAATGAATTGTCAAATTGAATGTCACTGTAGACATACCGTGCCTTCAATTAATTTTTTTTGGAATAACCTACGATTTCAATATTAATTTGAAAACACTGTGGAACTTTTCAATAAATTGACTTAACTATGACAGTAGTCAAAATGAAAAACATTACTATAGCACAGTATTCACAAATTAATATTGATATCATAAGCTACTCTAAATTTAAATTAAAAACGTAGTATGTATATTTGTATGTAGAAAGATGACAGAGATGTGTCCAAGACATTAAAGATACGATAAATGACCGATACAATAGTAATAATAATAATAATTGATGATAATTGATGTGCAAGTGCTCTTTTAAGATTTTGATTTGAGTGGTTTTCCATCTGGTTATAGAAACTGAGCGCTCTTTCCTTGATGTAGTCAATAATGGTTGGGGTATTTGTTTCATTCATTATTTGATTATTTCTCATATACCATGGAGCATTTAGTATCATTCTAAGACTGGTGTTTTTTGATGTTGGTCTTGCACATATGCACCCATGCATATGTGAATATTGGACCTAATACTTGTTTGTAAAGTAGAATTTTGTTGTTCGTGTTCAGCTGGCTTTTTCTGCCTATAAGAGGCCATAGTTGACATCTTGTTTGTTTGGTTTTGGTTATCGTTTTTGCTATGTGTGTGTTATAATTGAGCTTTATATCCAGGTATATTCCCAGGTATTTAATTTCTCTATTCCATGGTATAGTGTTGTTGTTGATGGTTATTTCGTTGCCTGTTGTTTTCAGATTCCTTTGAAAGATTATTGCTTGGGATTTGTCTTCGTTTATTGTTGTCCTCCATTGTTTGAACCATTTTATCGTGTTGTCTAGGTGCGTTTGGAGTTCCTGTACCGCGTTCGTCGGACATCTTGATGTTGAGAGCAGTGCCGAATCATCTGCAAAGGTGGCCGTATTTAAATATCTTGTAGGATTTGATACTGGTATGTCGGCTGTAAATATTGTATATAGGTGAGGTGACAGGCATGAGCCCTGGGGGACTCCCGCTGTTGGATGTTTTATTGTGTGTTCTGGATGCTAACTTCAAAGCAGCGTCCTTGGAGAAAACTGTTAGTGATTTTTATGATGTGTGTTGGGTAATTGTGTATTATCATTTTATATATGAGTCCCTGCCTCCAGACTTTATCAAATGCCTTTGCTATGTCGAGAAATACAGCTGCTGTCACTTGATTTTTGTTGAATCCGTCTTGGATAATCTCAGTGACTCTTGAAAGTTGTGTTATCGTTGAATGTTCTTCTCTAAAAACCCATGTTGATCTTCTGGTATTATGTCTTGATTGTCAGAGTGGTACTTTATCTTCTGTAGGATTATTTTTTCTATCACTTTGCTAATGGATGGTAACAGGCTTATGGGCCTGTAGCTGCTTGGTATTGTTTTTGGTTTTCCTGGTTTAGGTATAACTATTACTGTGGCATGTTTCCATATCTTTGGGAATGTTTGGAGTCTGATAACGGAGTTTGCTATTGCTAGAATTGACATTATTGCTTTTGGGGGGGGTGTTTGTAGTGATCTGTTGGTGATGTTGTCTATACCAGGAGCTTTTTTGGGATTTCATGCTTTAAGGATTGCTTTTAGGTTCTCGGCTGTGACTGGGTCGTTGCTAGGGGAGTGGGGTTCACGTATTTCTCTGCTTACTACTTTGTGAATCTGCATTACGTGTTGCATGTCTACTTCATCCAAGTTCGGAGTGAATTGCTCTTCTAGTGATTCCGCTAGAGCTTCTGGTTTTTCTTCTGCTGTGACTTGTGTGGAGTTATTGAATTGAAGTGGTGGGATTTGTATTTGTTCTCTTTTGATTGCCTTGATTATTTTCCATGTCTTAGAGGGCTCTGCACCTATTTCTTCGAGTGTTCTTTGCCATTCTACATTTTTCGGTTCCAGTAATTCCTTATGTAATTGATGTTGAAGGTTGTTTAGTATAGTTTTGTCTTCTCCTAGCTCTGTTCTTTTCCTTTATTAGTTCTTTAATATGATGTGGTAGACTACCTGATTTATATATCCTTTCTATTTTGATGGTGTTATTTTCAACAGCGTTTGTTATTTTATCTTGTAGTGATTTTATGTTCTGTTCTAATTCTGCAGTGTTTTGTATTTTAGGAACTGCAGTGATGGTTTGTTCTAGTTCTGTTTTGTAGCCGGCCCAGTCTGTCTTGAAGGTGTGATATGTTCTTTCGGTTATGTCTTCGTTCCAAGTTATTATAATTGGAATGTGATCAGAGCTCATGACACTTTCAGTTTCTATCTTTATGGTTTTGTTAATGTTTTTACTGATTGCTAAGTCTAATTGTCTAATTGTGTGCATCTAGCCCAAGGTGAACGTCGACAGACCAAAAAAAAAAAAAAAAAACCAAGACGGTTCGGCAATGAAATGTTGTTTCATGTTATTCGTTCTATAAAATTGGTAGTACCATGCCTTGTGTCAAGTTTACGATAGAAATAGTGTATACTTCAAATTTTTTGACAGACTGTCATCGTGACACTTATACGACAATAAAAAGTTGATGTTTAACCAAATTGTCGTTCCACCTGTCATCGTGACAATAATTCGTTGTTGTGTATTCGTTCACACATAAACTTGTGAGAACGAAATGTCAGACTGAGAGTGCTTAACAACATTGTCTTTCCAATTGTCAAATGAAATTAACAACATAACATGATGAACTTTAACAAAACATGTTTTAAACTTACAGGTCATTGAGAGAATTATTTAATTTTCATATTACGCTTTAATAGTTGTATGTATATGTACTTTGTAAAACCCAATCAAAAATCTTGCTGGCTCCTAATACCATTTAACCGAAAATGTACTTCTGATTAGTTTGTGCCAACCCGCATAGTCGCGTACTTGAAATGCTTTCTTTTATAACTGAATTGATAAACGAAATTACATAAATGCTTATGGGAATTTTACATATTTGATGTATTTATGTTATTTCGAAGTGTTTCGGACACATCTGACAAATAAAGAAAACTCAGATGATTCTTTATTTAGGCTTGCTTCGGTACTTCTTTCGCGAGAAGTGACGACATTTCGATGACATATACAATTTGTGTTTAATATATCTTAATAAAATATAGAAAGATCGTTATATTTGTCACTGTACTTACGTGCGATAATACACTTTAAGTTTATTTTATCATATCCGTCGGCATTGTTCATATATTCATAAATAGAAAAGAAATAGTAACAATTGATAATAATAACACTAATACGTATCTGAAAGGTACCACTTTCCCTTCATAATCCCTTTATTTGTCGGCCTTCTGACATTTAAACTTGACAACCGATCGATAAACGTGAATAGATAGTCATTATGTGTTGTGTATTACACGACTGGTGCTTTCCGCCAATTTTGACGTTTCCCGGCAAATGCCATATCGCGAACTCAAACTGATTTGACGGTTTTGATAATTTATAACCTGAAATTGAATTTTTCGTGCGTTTAACTTAACCTTATCCGAAGTTTGATGTGTCACGGTCATCTGTATCGATCCACCGCCATTTTAAAATCGAACCTAGTCCATATTTTTTATTTTACACGTAGGCCTTATGGCAAAATACTATGATTCATACTCTTTTTCTGCACGTTCTAAAATTTTCAAAAACTCCTTTCGGGCCCTCGTTCTCTCTTCGGAGACGTGAAAAATGGCCTAAGGCACGTGGGACCGTGGTCCCCGTCGCGTGACACTTTCGTTCCCACCGTAGATGCGCCAGGTTCTCAGAAAACTGTCTCCCCAATTCGTCAATTTTGGGGTATAGCTTTGCCGTTTTAATCGTTCGTGTTAAAAAGAGCGAGACAATTGGCTTTTAGTATATATAACAACATGTTTACATAATAACAGGTTATAAGAGTTTTGTACAAAAGAGAAAAAAATTATTTATACAGAAGATAAGAAAAACAACTTACAAAAAGAATAAACAATAATTCTATAAGAGTTTTATAGAAACTAAGATTAACATAATTTATATGGATAGACGTGGTATATTTATTTTGAGTCGGTTTGTTTATTTTTTAAAATAATTATTTTTGAAAATATTCTTTCTACATGTGCAGATGAATGCGGTAAACAAAGTAGACTTTTCGCAAATTCTTTCAAGTGAGGGTACATAAACGAACCCGTCTGCATACATTTCTTGCTCAACATTATTCCAGAATTCTTCTATAGAATAGTACGGCTTTGATGACAAATGAGAATTTCTTAGAAGTCGCCATTCATTATCTAATTTTTGCAAATTCTCATTTTTTTATTAAATGGGGAAAATTAGTTGCTAATGGAACACCTGTTTCATTTTCACCTTTAAATATAATATCCGGGTCAATTAAATTCATAGACTTTATATAGGAGATCACTTTTAAGATCAAATCGTTTCCTAATTTCTAATGCACCCTCTATATAAAAATCTAAACAACGCGTGTTCTAAAAATATGCAAATCTTCAGACGAGATTGCATATATTTCTTCAAAATCAAATATTTATTTTATACATATAGGTTTACCACCTACAATTTTTAAGGAACATTGAAATCTGAAACTCATTTAGATAAAATTATCTCTCTATTAATTTATTGATATTGCGGTTGGTGTTTATATTATCCTTATGAATTATGCGCCATTAGCAGAGAAGGGTGACGCACAAGGATTGTATAAGAACACAGGATAGCCAGATCCCTATACCGGCAGTGTTGTTCGCATCGAGCCGTGACTCCGCCTCCTGTGACGTCACAAACGGACCAGTCGCACCTTAAAGTAAAGTGTTTTAATTTAGTTTTCCCCGTTACCCTTTGTAAATTAGCGAAATGCCGGGACGTAGTTGTGCGGTAGTTGGCTGTAATAACAGTCGTATTTCTACGACAATTACCAATAGAAAAATCGTTTATCACAACTTTCCAAAGGCGACAAACTTCGTATCCGATACTGTCCGTAAAGAATGGATAAGGCGCTGCAAACGAGCAGATAAGTGGAATCCAAATACTAGCCAAATTTGCTCAATCCACTTTAATGCAAACGATTATGAACGTGATATGCGCAACGAATTATTAGGTAATAAATGTATTTATACGTTATGAGATAAATTATTCTAATACATAGTAATTATTGCTAGGGTTACCTGTACGAAAACAGCTTAAATACACTGCTGTGCCTAATGTAAATCTTCCACAAATGTCCAAAGATATAAAGAATGTTGCGACAAGAGGGGAAGCATATTTAAAAAGAAAATGAAAGGAAAGAAGAAGTAAATAGATTGATTGCCGAACAATCGATAGCTTCATGTTTAGCGGCAAGTGAGCTGTCAACAGGGTCTTCAACAGCAGAATTTAAAACCGATAAGCCTTTAACTGTCCCAGCAGAAAATATATTATCTAAACAATATGCGGAGCTTCGTGAAAGTCACACTAAATTATCTACAGAGATGGAAATTATGAAACGCAAATTGAATTTGCAGAGAAAACAACTTTTATTCTATAGAAGAAAGAACAAGCAAGATAAACCTGCACAAAAACAGGAAACGGTAAAAATACTGAGAAAACTCTTAACAGAAAATCAAATTTCTATTCTTCTAAACAAAATTTTTGCTTTGTTATTATAAAATTATTTTGTAAATTAAGAACTGTTATCCGTATGAATTATTTAAATACAAAAAGAACCCTTGACAATGCTAAAAAATCGAGTAAACGTAAGCTTTCTACTAGTACACCGTCAGACACTCAACGAACACTAGCTAAAAAATGCGAAAAACCACTACTTGATTCGTTTTTATTTAATTACTGCGTAATAAAACATTGCTATATACTGACTCTTTTAATTGAAAAATATATATTTTTTGCTTTGTATAGAGAATACATGCTCATCGGCTTTCTTTATTTATGTTTATGTACCTAATAAATGTGTTTATTTGAAGTTGGAAAAGTTTTTTTTTAAATTATAACCCAAAGTATAACCTTATGGCAATAAAAACGTGTATTATATTTATAACAGTACACTGACGGATATGTTATTATCTAATGAAATATTATATACCATAATAATAGCACTAATATAACTCGATAATTAATTGTTGTAGTAGCTAAAGCGCGTTCAACCTGGTCCGTTTGTGACGTCATGGCTCCCCACTACGCGGCGAAAATATTGCGGGATCGAGCAATCCTATGTTCTTATACAATCCTTGGGTGACGCAGTGATCGTTGGTCGTACCCACGTGGTCTGATATATTTCCGCAGGGTTTGCATAGTCGTTCATCTTTTAAATATACATATATTAAAGTTTGTTTTTTTATTTTTAATTTCAGTGAATGCTTGTTTAATTTACTTTCTTAGATGTAAGCATAAATTTAATTTAATTGAATTAATAGCAAATGTTTTCATTTAGGAAATATGACTACTATTATTTTTTCCGTCCTTTTTAAAATTTAATTTTATATGTAATTTTCATCAATGTAATTTTGCGTTAGATTTTAAGCGAAAACGGTAGAACGGTAGAAATATGCCAAAAACGGTAGATCTACCGCAAAAACGGTAGACCTGGCAGCACTGCTAAGAGCACTACAATACAACAGCAAAATATGTTTATCTACGATCATGTAAAAAGTGATAGCTTTTTGCATGATTTTTAGGGTAAAAAGTTAGCATTTATTGAACCCGTGCAATAAAAGTTTTTATTGCACGGGTTTTATTGCACAATTTTAACTAATAGAATAATAAGAAAAATATCAGTAAGATATTTTATTCATTTCTGTAAATATGTACATTTACTTTACAATTAGTACAATTTTTAATAAGAATTTGAGGAATCTCGTGACTTCTTGATGTAGAAGGAAGTATATCGGTAGTAGCATTGCTTGAGTTTGCTTCTTCAGCTGCACCTCTGCCCAAAATTTGATTTGATATCGCGACCTCGTGTTGAACGGATTCTTCCACGTAAGATGCTGCCACCGTCTCAGCTGGACCTCTGCCCAAAATTTGATTTGATATCGCGACCTTATGTTGAACGGATTCTTCCACGTAAGATTCTGCCACCGTTGATGACTTCCAACCACCATGTCTTTTTAATTCTAGAACATCTGCTCCTGCATCTGCAAGTATGGTGGTAGATGACCGTCTAAAACTATGGCCAGTATACTCGTGCGGATTAAGCAACTTCAGATAACTAGCTATTTGGCTTGGTATTTTTCCGAAAGTATTAATACCTATAGGCTGAACAGAACACTTTCCATTATTGTAACTGACAAACAGTCGATTATGTGCTGTTGCTGGTGATCTTAGGCTGACGTATTTTCTGTATATTTCAACCATATTTTTCATATCTCTCGTTTCAGTGCCAATAATAAAACATCGAGGCTTATTGGTTTTAGATGTTGGAATTTTGACTATCAACATATTACCAACATCTTCCACATCATCTATGCTCATTTTATGAAACTCATCTCTTCTACAAGCACCCGCAATACCAAAAAGTGCTACAACCTAAAATTAAAAAGTGTCTAATTTTAGTCACTGACCACTCAAAGAAAATGTTGCATTAAAATACCTTCATCACTAAAAATCTATTATCAGGTGCGTCATTTATAAATTTGAATATATCATTTTTACTGAATACTTTGGATTTCTTGGGACGATATCCTACAGATTGGCGCTTCATATAAGCGGTTAACTTCGAAAACTGCTTAAGATCGATGTCTTTTTCGGCTAATAGGAGGGATTTCACCATGGAATATTCCGACCATAGACTTGATGGCTTTATATCCTTAGCCCTTTTTGAAAAATAAGCAAGGAACACATTTTCCGTAAGATTCTCCACTTTCATTGAAATACACCAGGCGTTGAATCGTTTATATACCAATTCATACTGTTTTCTTGATTTTTCTGGTATTAGACTCGCTGTAGTCGTTTGTGCGATCTCTACAATTGTATCACTATGATCATTATCAATCATTTTATACTTTATATTTAACAGATTAAATTAATAATTTCAGAAGCAACAATGACATACTAATGAAGTTTGTTGATACCGTTGTTTCCTTAGTAATAGCAGGTAATAGAGTGACAGAATAACATCCAACATGACAGTCTACATGATAGCATAGGAGTACTTGAATAATACGATACCCGTCAAAGTGACATTTATTAAAAGATCGATATACTACAAGTATTCATAAAAATTGACTATTTCTGACCAAAATTGGCATGATCGTAGATAAAACGTTGTAAAATACACGTGTAAAAAGTCTCTTTAGTGCACTCACGACTTTAAAAACACTGGCTACGCTCGTGTTTTTAACTACGTCGCTCGTGCACTAAAGAATGACTTTTTACACTTGTATCTTAAATAACTATTATAATTATGGATTTTAGGCAATTTATTGTTGGTGAAAGCTCTCGGCAATTGCTTTTTTTTGTTGAACAGATAAAATATGATTGACTTCACCACATTTTTAGTAAAAGCCATTTTCAAAGATTTTGTTGAAGGTTTGGCATATATGTAGGTACAAATCAGTATTAAAACACACAAAAATCAAGCCATAGATAGGTGCTTGTGTATGAAAAGTATTAAATTGCGTCTATATAGTCAACGGTGTTAAAAAGAGGTAGAAGATATTTAAGCAATTGTAACTCGTTTTGTTTAACTAGGATCTGTTATGCTGCGAAAATAATGCAATAATAAAACGACGGTTGAAAGTTTCACGTGAAATGTCAATTTAACATTTGGGATTTGCAAATCTTTTAATTTCCTCCATATTTTTAGCGGGTAGGTAAGACATATTTCAGATGAGTGACACGATGACTAATGACAATATTTCTGTAGTAAAAATCGCAGTGTTTGAAACTAATAATGTTGTCCGTGATAACAAATGTACAAAGTAATAAATGGACTGACTAAAAGTAAACGTAAAACCCCTTCGTTTTTTCAATCTCCAAAATTTTTATTGTTTTGAAATTTTATGTTAAATAATTCAGTCTCAAATTTAAATATAGTAATGATCGTCTCATTCAGTGATGACTTAGCGGTAGTGTACATTTTCATTACAAACTTGTTTAATGGTTGTGATGAAGATTTTAAATAATCGAATGCTTCACGAATTTTAGAAAGTTTTTTAATTAATTGACCCCAATCGTCTGCCGAGCCGGTAAATAAGTAAATGTATCATGTATCTATAATGTATAGAGAGAAAATTTCACACAGACGAAGTATGTATTTTATTCTATTATTAAAAAATTTTTGGGTGTGCTTAAGACCACACGGCAGAAGTGAAAACTTCATCAATGCGAAGTTAATAATACGAAATACAACTTTTTTTTCGTTCTATATTCATTTACATTTTCCATTTTCGTTCTATATTACATTTAAAAAATATATACATATTTATTATTATTGTGTATAGGTACATTATTCTAGTACATTTCGCTCGGTCTGACCAAGTTTTCACTTCAAAAATTCATACGTACGCATGTATATACAAATATTGTGGCTCGGGTTCACATCTGCACGCGGACAAGAATTTTTCAAAAAATAAAAATACAATATTTCGCGTATTTATTCTAAATTTCAATTTAATTGATATTAAATACCGCTAGTTAGTATTATAATTAGGGCGCGGAATCGAGCGAGCCATGACTCATCGCCCATGGGCGCACTATTGAAATGTTGTATTTTTAAAGAGATTTTAATTTTAATTATATAATTGGATAACAGTGTCTGGTGATCTATAAAATACAAAATACCTCATTATTAGTTCATTTTCTCTTCTGTAAGACTTGTTCTCTTTGAATTAAGTACATCCTTGTAGATAGAAAACGTCCTTTCTACATCGCAACTGGTTATAGGTGCGTACTGGAAATATTCTTTTATTTCAGCGTACTTAGCATACACTATTTCCGCAATGTTATTAAATCTGGATTTCTATTAAAAACTGCGTCTAACTTTTGCCGAAGGCCACATCCGAAGTATCTGCAATTTCATAAAATTGATTTTTAAATTCATATAGTTAGCCGCCATCATACTCAACGTGTTATCGATACGTAGCGGTAATAGAATGCGCTACAAAAGATGGCCGTCCGCTCCGTAAAGTAGTCGATGTAATCGTGACGTAATTCGATGTAGCGTATGCATCCAGCAGACGTTTCCTCAACAGTCCCACAACAGTTGCGTCTGCTGAATGGGACCAATATGAACGGGTCTTGATTCAAATTTATTTATCTGGACGACGTCCGGATGGATATCCGAACGCACCCTTGGTGTCTTTAGTCTCTGTCTTTATCACTGTAGTACATTTCACATTCATGAGTACTTACATAATGTATGTAATGTTAGAATAGGTAAATTTATTAATTTTAGTAATATTTTTCTTACTTTGGCGTTTTAAGCTTAGTTCACAGAACTTCGACGGTCGCGGGCGACACAACTATCATCCAATAGCGTTGTTTGTTGTTTCGTATTCCCCTCTGTCGCTGTGAAGTTGGAATTTGCGAACTACACATACTGTCGCTCAAATTAGTGAGGTTATGTTCATTAAAATAAATAAAAATCATACAACAAACCGTTTTTCTTTGTTTCTTTACGTGTTTTCTTTTTCTCCGCCACAAATAAGTTAGAGTGTATAACAAAATTCGTTTATTTATCATTTTTAAATATAAATCTCTTTGAATTTTAGGTTCTATAGTAAAGTGTCGCAAGCGACATTAGACTACTGCAGCGCTACCAAATTTCGTTGGCGGGGGAAGTGTCGCCCGCGACCGTCGAAGTTCTGTGAACTAAGCTTTATGCTGCTAATATTATTTTTTATAAAACATGTCACCCATATAACACTAAATTTAAATTCTAAATTATAGCAGGCGGGATTTTTTTTATTAGGTTGTCCAGAATGTCAATTATTGATTAATTAACATTTTGAAACGTCACTTTGACAATTCAAATTGTAAATTAGTACCGCGCGATCATTTAAATTCAAAATTAGAGCAGGCTGTGAAATTTAAATTAAGTTGGTATATAAGTACTAATTTACAATTTGAATTGTCAAAGTGACGTTTCAAAATGTTAATTAATCAATAATTGACATTCTGGACAACCTAATAAAAAAAATCCCGCCTGCTATAATTTAGAATTTAAATGATCGAGTGTTACTTATATACCAACTTAATTTAAATTTCACAGCCTGCTCTAACTTAGAATTTAAATGATCGCGCGGTATATTACATCCAGGGATTAAATTATTTTTGGAGATAATTATACAAGTGTATTTTCAAGTGACAGTTCTGAATTAATGTACAAATTCCATATGAATTAATTGCTAAAGTAGACACAGTATGAAAGAATAGGTGCTGACTATTTACAGTTTTGTTTGATTTTCAACCAAATAAACGGATATGAGACACAACATAAGTAAAAATGCTGTTGGGTACTATATTTTTAAATGCAATTTGTAAAGGCTATATAAAAAAGAAAACATTAGAATTGTCATAAATAATTTATTTATTTTGAGTTTATAAAATGTATTGTTTTAAAATAGAATCTTTCGCTACAAACCTTCAGAACTAATAAGTTACGATATTAAACATCGAAAATAATAAATTATAAAACAATAATAGTGGAACTCCCGCCCTATATTTGTACATGATCGAACAGCAAAGTAAACTATTGTTTAAAAACTCTCTCACGCGTGTTTACATTTTACTTATTTTATTTGTATATTTGCAATTAAAATAGTAAAATAAAACTTATATGGTTTTTTAAACATGCGCAGAAAAATGCTCTCCTAAAACTTATTATGTGTTAAAAACTACGTTTACTTTATGTTGTTCAAATTCACTAAAATTAAAATGAATACAAAGCAAATACTTTAATCGATCACATCCAAAACGTCACTAATTTAAAATAACTAATCAATTGTTCATTACAGTTTTGACGTCATTTTCTTCACTCTCTCTTTAAGTACTCTCCTGAGTATTTTACCTGTAGGATTCTTTGGTATCGTGTCTATAAATTGTACACCACCACGCAACTTTTTCTGCGGGGAAACTTTTCCTAAAATGTTCAGTCCATATATTAATAAATTATAATTTTTCTATTATTTAATTATTATAATTTACCTGCTATGAAATCTTGTACTTGTTTCGCAGTAATATTAGCACCTTTCCTTTTGACAACAAAAGCCATTGGAAGTTCACCAGCTTCCTCGTCCGGTAATCCTATCACAGCGGCATCTGCGATTGCCGGATGAGTTAGTAATAGCCCTTCTAATTCTGCAGGCGCAACCTATGAGAAAACGTATGTTCTATAATGTAAATTTCCTGCTTGAAGCAATTATTTAAAACAGACAAACTCATTTCAATTTGATGAGGAATTATTTTGGCCTATTAAAATACAGTGAAGTCCGGATATAGTGAACTAGAAAAATGCATCAAAATTGGTTTACTATATCAGAGGTTTACTATAAAAGAAAAATATACTTTTGTACACACCTGATGTTTGCCTGATGAAGGGGGGTTATGTATATGTTTGTTTTATAAAAAAAATGCCATGATGTACCTTCGTTGTTTAAAGTTAGGTAAAGTTTTATTTACGGAACATATGTAAATCACATTCTGTATAATACCTTACCTTAATAAACAATAGTAACAAAGACACTAAACGAACCTACTCTTTGATATTGTACTCGGTTATTTTGGTTTGTACAAGTCTGTTAGAAAAACTAATGTTACTTATATAGCTTTCAAGGTTGCAAAAAGAATTCCAAACTTTTTCGGGAACTTCGCGTGATTGCAAAAACGTGCGAATCTCTACCATATTTTGTGTCACCATTTTCACTGAAGGAACACTGACCATGACATCTTCCTCATGTGCCTCCTCGTCCAGCTCCTCATCACTCAATTCTGCACTTGTCATTGAAAAAATTACATAAATCAGTCATCATTCTAATGTTTCATTTTATGTTTATGTACATACCTGTTAAGACTGACTGAATAATTTGGTCTTCCGTCAAAGACTCTGTTGGAATAACTTGATCGTCGACTGAAACGTAGTGTTCAAAGTCAAAATTTTCAATTCTATTCCTCATTTCTGTTTCAAGAACTTTTTGGGTGTCGGAATTTTCGGAATCTCCTGCTTGTTTCTTGAGCCACTCATTTAGAGGCAATTCGTCATCGGAGTCAAAGTCATCTTCTGCTTCAAGAAATCCTGCATGTTTGAAACAATTTGCGATGGTTTCTCTGCTAACTTCCTGCCAAGCCAGGTGAACAAAATTCACAGCATCCAAGAGGCTCACTGAAAACTCTTTTCCATTATCAATTGCTTCTATCATTTTCATCAGCATAATCTTCCTGTAGCGACACTTCAGAGAATGAATTATCCCTTGATCCATGGGCTGCAGCATTGAACTGGTATTGGCTGGCATAAAAACCAGTTTGATTTGGTCCAGCGGAACATTGGGATGTGCTGGGCAATTGTCGACTAAGAGAAGAATTTTTCTGTTTTTACGCTTACACTCTGCATCCCATTGGAGTAGCTCTTCGGTGAATAAATTAGATGTCATCCATGCTTTGCTGTTTGATTTGTATTTGACTGGTAGGATTTTGTTTTTGAAACATCTGGGATTGGCTGATTTGCCTATAACAAACAGTTTTCTCTTTTCTGTCCCAGACATGTTTGCAGCGACCAAAACTGTTATTCTAACTTTAGACATTTTCCCACCTACACAGCTTTCTCCTTGGAATTTCAGTGTTTTATCAGGGGTCAGTTTGTAGAAAAGGCCGGTCTCGTCGGCATTAAAAATATTGTCAATGTCAGAATTTTTGCGAAGATCAGGCCAAACAGTTGTAAGCCAGTTATTAACAACATTCATATCAACTGATGCAGATTCACCAACAATTTTTCCTCCAGAAATACAATTTCTCTTCTTAAAACGTTCAATCCAACTTCTGGAACACACAAAATCTCTTCCTTCAATTTTACGTCCTATTTCACTTGCTTTTTGCTGAAGAATTGGGCCACTCATGGGAACGTTTTCTTGTCTTTTTTGGGTGAACCACTTTAATAGTCCCTTATCAACACCTTCATGAGCTGATTTTCTCAGCCTTTTACACCTTGCGTTCACTTGACCATACGACGAAAGAATCTCATCTTTTTTTTTCCAAATGATGGAGACAGTTGATTTCGGCAAATTCATTTCACGACAAATATCACTTTGTTTGATCCCACTTTCTATTTTTTGTACGACATCATATTTTTCCTTTAGAGTTAACGCTTTACGTTTTTGTTTCTCCATTTGAAAGTCTGTCACTGTACAGTATAACCGTCAACCAATGTTCGCAACGAAGTCTAAAACGCAACTGAGAACAAAACAAAGACGAATGTGCTCAGCGCTTCTGTCTCTAAGTAAAAATCGGGGAATCCCCAGGGAATCCCCGAAAAAGTTCACTATAAACGGAAAATTTAACTTAACCTTTATGAAATTTGGTTCACTTTATCCGAAAGTTCATTATATCCGAGTTCACTATAAACGGTAAAAAATTACATTGGTCTTATGGGAAATTTTATGGGTATTTGAAAAATCGTTCATTATAACCGAGTGTTCTCTATAAACGGGTTTGCTATATCCGGACTCCACTGTATATCCAAAGAATGAGCGAAAATAACAAGCACTGATTTGCCTCCGGCATGCCTTCGTTGATATTTTACTTAAACTTTTTTGAAAGGAAAGAAAAGAATGTCTTTACTTGCGTGCATGAGGCCACCTTTCTTTAACATATATGTACAAATAACAAAGTATTAATTTATCTACAGAAGTAGTGCTTTTTCAACGAACGACTAATGTCGCTAAATTAATGTTAACATAGTAATTATATGAAATGCCATTGCGAAACCGTAGTAAACTGAGGAGAGCCAACAAGCTATAAACGCGTCCTTGTTTGGGTTTGCGATGGCAATATATTCTTCATAAGTATACTTACTTGGAATGCTTTGTATTTAATCAGTTCTTTAATACGATCAACAATAAAGAAAAATCCATCTTTGTCGTAGTACGCAACGTCGCCGGTATGTAACCAGTTGTCTTGATCGATGGCGATCTTAGTGGAAGCCTCATCGCCGATATACCCTTTCATCACTAAAGGTCCTTTGAAACATAATTCACCCTCTTGATATGCACCTAATGGTGTTCCTTTCTCATCTATAACCTAATAAATTCAATTCGTAAACTATAGGTAGTTAATATATAAACTCCTGTTCAACATTAATTAATTTTGTAATTATGTCTTTGTGTTTGCACTCTTTATTTAATTTAGAGTTAGTATAATATAAATAAACGTAATTACACAATCTTGCACCACAAAACATTTATTTTTAATTAAAGTTCGAAGAATTATACAAAATTTGGCGATCACGTACAAAAACTTAAAAATTATAAAAATCTACCAAACATTACAAACAAAGAGAGTTTCTAATTTCCACAAAAAAAAAGAACTTCAATAACGCGTAGTACCTCCTCGAGCTCTTATAACCGCTTGCATTCGTCGGGGTAAGCTTGTTATTAAGTTTTGCATGGATGCTTGAGGAATGTTTTCCCATCCAAGAGAACAACACGCTCTAACTCTTGCAGGCTCATTGGGCCAGGTACAAGATGCCGAACTAATCTTTTTAGAACATCCCAAAGGTGCTCTATTAGATTTAAGTCAGGGCTGCGCGGTGGCCACTCTATGATCTGCATGTTGATTTCATTTAATTAATCCATAACAATCCTTGCATTGTGAGGCCTTGCATTATCCTGCATGAAAATGAAGGTTTCTACTATATACCGTATGTGTCAATTTTCATTAGGTATAGGGATTCAATGTTTACGTGCGATTTATACGTATACAAGTAATACGTGGAAACGTGGCACTCCTACTGTCCGTCACCAATCCCGGCAACAATCGACATCACAACGATTTTCCCTGCCTTGACCACGTTTTCTACGCTGTGTTCCAGTTTCTTTAAATCCTCTAACCATTCGACTAATTGTTGAAAGATTAACGCTTAGTAAATTGGCCACATAACGCATACTTCTTCCCTCTTCTAGCAAAGTTGAAGCTCTTACGCATTCATCATTGCTTAAATGACGTGCTCGATTCATCTTTTTTAAACGAATTTGTTAAACATTGAAGTAGCGAACTAATCCACACAAAAGAATAACCAACACTCAAACAGCAACTTTGGCTTAGTTAAATGACTGTGACGTGCTAGTATAAACAAATAGTCATTTGATTACACCAAAGAAGACCTTATCCTATTTGACAAGGTAATGTTATGTATAATGAAAGGTCGGTGTAAGAATGCTTATACATGCACGACGCATCTCAATGAATGTTATGGAATAACATTCATTAGTAAACAATAACATTTAATGTATTGTTTACTACTTGTAAATATACATGTTAGTATACAATAAACATACGCACATATATAAAGTAGAGGACATTACTATAAGAGACATTAAGATATTAAGATTAAGAGTATAATAATCATTAAGAGATTATTATAATTATTATGTAGAGATGTAGTATTAACAGTACGAGTAAGTTAAGCACTTGTACCACTGTATATATTCATTGTAAATATATCCATACATCACCCATGTAAGTGTTTGCATTCAACCACCGTCGACTTCCTAAAGGGTACTCAACAGTACTTAGAAATGGAAAGGATCCATTTCGCTACATGACATACAGTTATAAAAACAGTACAAAACTAACAAAAACAACTACTTGACATAAGCCACCTAAGATTTCTAACAGTACATGCTAATATGTGGGCGATATTTCATTATATAATAAAAATAAGTCAGAAAATATAAGTGGTGCGTTAATTTTGAACAGGAGTTTATATATAATATAATGTGGTATCCCACTATGGGCCTTAAGCAAGAAAAAATGTGTTCTAAACAGAAATCATACTATTAGAATCTTATTACAAATTTATTTTTTAATGACTTCATTAATATAAGGGTTCATATTGATTTTAATTTATAGCAAAGATAATTTATTTATTTATTTAATTATAAGTTATCAATCCTTATAGCAATGCAAATTTAAAACAATGCAAGTTTGCATTATACCAAGTGCTTGGCGGCAAGCTGCGGATGCATTTTTCTGTGTGATAAAACGACGACACCGAGAGTTTGTATGAGTTAGTACGAGAAAGCAATATACAAACTGTTCTATTGGTCGAGTGTAGTGAAGCTGACTAACTCGCGTTTAGGATATAGCAGCTGTACTTGCGCATTTCATTTGAATTTTGTTAACGACCGGGTCGATGTCTAGCGCCTAGCAAACACATTTTTAAATCGCGTTTCGTCCATCTAATTTAAAACAATTACGCGCCAAAATTATTAAATTTTCGAATCATGGCACCCCGGAAATGTTAACAAGTCCATCGAAATTTTATAATCAGCTGGGTTACTGCTCAGCTCAAGAGGGAGGCTTATTTGAGCATTTAATAAATAAATAAGTACTTGTAGAAATTCATTTTTCTTTAATAATTTCATTCTTAAGGGTTCTCGCTAGTGGATCTGTCAACAATGGCAAAATAGCAGACTTTAGAATCCAGATATTTTTGTTGATTTTAAAGATGGAGAAAACCTTTCAACGTCAACTTATGAAGAATTTAGTGATCTACCCGACTGAAGAATCAAATTTATAAAAAAAATATCGGATTACAGAAAATTAATTAATATGTGAAAATATTAAAAACCAGTTTTCTCAAAAATACTTCGGAGGAGATTTGTTTGCTTGGGTTCACGTTATAAATTGAATAGAAAGCTACCCGGCAGTGCACTTATTTTTCGTTCAACTATTCTTTACTTTGTTTAAAATGAATAAAAATAAATTAAAATTAGGCAACCCACATTACAATGAATTGTTATTCTGCTATAAATATTTCCCGCAGTTACAAATGTGTAAATAGTTGGTCATAAATGACTTTTTATTCGCTTAGATATTGAGTTATTATTTCAAATATTTATTATATGTTCCCTATGTGTAAAAGTACTCGAACATCCTTGGCTTATTAAATTATGTGCTATGCAACCAATATTACATTTCCCATTCACTAGCGAGGACCCTTAACTTCCAATTAAATTCATTGTTTCTGCGTTTATAGCTTATCTTACTGAAACATTTTGTTTAATTTCATACAAATTTATTGTCTTCTTTCAGAATTTTAGTTTGTTTCCTTTTCTATTTTACAATACTACGGAATTATTTACTTTTTATCTTAATAAGAGTTTTGCTATTGTTACGTTTTTATCAGCTATATTTCTTATCTTTGATATTTTAAGAAAAAAATTATTATTTTTAAGTTTTTAGAATTGATGATCATTTCTTTTATTTACTCATACAATTTGGGAAGCTGTGATGAAATCCCTTACTAAAATTGTTTACTGCGATTATTTGATGCTTCAACAAGTTTCTACTTATAAATTATCCAGGTAGTGATTTTTTATTGACTAATATCATTTCCATTTTCTCTAAAGCAGTACAGTAAATGACTTTATTCTTGGTTAAGGAATTTGTTATTAACAGTAACAGTAGAAATTTTTACGGACTAACGCAGTAACGATTTCTGCGGTGTCGACTTTAACGTAGCTCTAATGTTAGTAACAGAGACTACCCTCTTATTCTCCCACTTATAGTCGACCAGCTTGTCTAATATATTCATCCGCAGGTAAACCGCGTGCACACTGTATGTCATGAAAACAAAGAGTGTCGCGGATTTTTAAATTGACTAATTGAACTAACTAAGATTTTTCCAAATCAAAAAGAAGTACCTTATTGAAGTGTAAACTTCTTTAGGCGCGTTTCGCTGATTTTAGGCAGTGAACAAGACTGACCTGCAACGCTCGGATATGTAACGCTCGGATATGTGTAACGCTCGGATATGTGTAACGCTCGTTCGGGTAAAGTCGGCTAAGGGAACAAGATAAATATATTATATAGAGGTATTTAATTTCAATTAAATTGAAATTTAAATGAATAAATAAATTCATGTCCCCGAGCAGATTCGATCCCGAGATCTCACGGGTATGACGCCGACACGTTAGCATTAGACCAAGCGCCGGACTTCTAAGGGAGTATCATATCGTCTATTTATATATATACATAGGTTCGGCGAGGGGAGAGCATGACGCATCAGTCGTATAATACGTTACTAAATATTATACGCGTGTGTACATGTGTAAATGTAATAAATGTGCGAATACGTTTTATTTAATACGTTACTGAAATATTATACGCGTCTATTTCGTATTATTAACCTCGCCTTGATGAAGTTTACACTTCTGTTGTGTGGTTTTAAGCACACTCATTCTTCTTGTCTTAAATTCTCTCTCTATTTACATAGAAATGCGAGTCCGAGTTTGAATATAAAATATGCACATATTTTACACCTTAGCTAACATTCCAGGAACAATTTGTCCCACCGATCCCGGTCTAGGATTGTTTGATCTAGTCATTAGTACACCTAAGGTTGTTTCTGTCATACCATATCCTTGAGATGCATGATGTAAATTCAATCTGAAAGTAATGTAATTTAAGAATGTTAGTATTAAAAAATATAGATAGCGAAAAACTCCATACTTTTGTTTAACTTCGACTTCCATGTCTTTACTCATAGGAGCAGCCCCGGTGCGTACATCCTTCAATGATGATAAATCGTATTTTTTACCTATATGCTTCGTTATAAATAAAATCACAGGTGGCGGAACTATTAAATTCGTAACCTAAAGTGAAAAATAATAGGGTACAATATGTCTGACTAGATCGCAATTATTAGCACCTACCTTATACTTTTCGATTGCCTCTAGAAATTGGGTTGCATTGAACTTTCTTATAACAATAACTTGATTGCCGGCCAATAGTTGCAAAAACATTGACATGAAACCCATAGAATGAAAGAACGGCGTCAGTCCCAAAGTGACTCTCTTCATACTATCGTCGAGTAACTCTGCAACAACAACTCTGGAATTATTTTCAATGCAAGATCACTGCGACAAACATATCACATATACCTTCCAACTTCCATAAAATAGGTCATGTTCACGTGAGTAGCCATTACACCCTTGGGTAGACCGGTCGTACCCGAGGAACATAGGACAGTTGCGATTGCTTCGTCTGGATTTACTTCTGTTACCTCGAATGTTTCATCGATAGGATCATCATCACGAACACCTATGAAGTATTAAAAATTTCTACAGTTGTTTGAGGTTAAAATTTATAAAGCAAGTAATAATTATGTTAAATTTGAGACGTTTTACAAATGCAGTTGATTGGATCAAGATTTGAAATGGAAGAATAATCTTGCAATAAATTCCTATACAGATTCTAGAGATACAATACCATTTACGAGCCGAAACTGCTGATGTTATATCCATTTCATGTCAATTGTGCGATAGCCTCGTCCGTTGTGAGAGACCGTGTCGAGTTAGATCGTATTCACACTTGACAGTCGAGTGTGAATACGATCTAACCAGTGCTGCCAGAATGGTAGAAATTCTACTATTTCTAGTAGAATTTGAAGAGTCCCTAGCGGCCAAATTTACAATCTAGTGGCTAGTGGATTTTTTAGTAGAAAGTAAATTTTTTTCAAAGATTTTTTAGTAGATTCAGAATTTTAGGATTAACAAATAAATTTCTAGTAAAAACAATAAACAATAACGAACAAACATTTTTTTATAATTGCTCCAAAACAAAAGCAATCGAAACCAAACCTTATTTATTAGACATTATTCAATAAACCCTTTTCCCAATTTGATGTAACTGATATAATGCAAGAATGCAAACAGTCATAGACGATTTAGTTAATCGAAACTTTATTAGCTACTGCACAGCCCGCGGCTACTACTACCTATCATAAGAGGCGGCATAGTAAAAAGTCCCTTTCGCGGCGAGGCGAGGCGGCACATCAAAAAGGTAGGTACGGCACTAATAGACGAGCTCGTTACTTATTCTTTGCTGCGGTAAGCAGTAAGGCGCGCAATATCAAAGAGGATGCGGGATGACTATATGTATATACATATATGAAATCTTTGTTTCAGTGTATTCTTTATTCCTTTTGATTTCATTATTTTGAAGTGTTTTCAGTTGCAATTTTGCAATTAGGACAATTTCTTTGCTCAGTATGGTTTATCTCACCGACCTGGGATCTACCAGTTAATTGTTTCAGTGTTTTTATTTTAAATCTTTAATTTATATGTAAAACATTTAATTTGTGTTCGTTTTTGATTTAAATTTGAGTCTATACAAGTAAAGTAAATACCTAATTAGTAATCAGTTTGTGTTCCTGATAGCGCCTCATTTGCTGACACAACGTAAGCATAAAAATATACTTTTGTTATCGATTAACTATAGGGAAAAATAAAAATTAACTTTTAGATGTCCAGGCAATATGAACAAAAATTTAGAACGGCGTGGTTGAAAGATCCACTTTTGAAAGACTGGTTGGTGTCGGTTGAAAGTACAGTAGGTACTGTAGCAAAATGCAGATTTTGTGGAGTGCAACTCACCAGCCGTTATGCGGACTTAAAAAATCATGGACAGTCGAAAAAACACAAAAAAAGCGCTGCATTATTTTTAGGACCTCTTCCACAACGAACAATATCTTTCCCCAGAAATACAGAATTGTTCGAAGCAAAGCGAGCTGAATGTAACTTTGCATTATTTGTATCTCAACACATCGCAATAAGTACAATCGATCATTTAATAAATGTCTGTAAGAGTAGTTTTCCAAAAAGTACTGGCTTAATAAAACTCCATAGAACTAAATGTTCAGCAATTATTAAAAATGTTCTCGGTCCATATTTTACTAATGATCTTAGGGAAGACATTGGTGACAATAAATTTAGTTTACTATTGGACGAATCGACAGACATTAAAATAATCAAATATTTAGGAATCGTTATCATTTATTACAGCAACAAACAAAAACAGGTGATTTCTTCTTTTTTAGAATTAGCCAGCTTAGAGGGCAGCACAGCGGATGATATAGTAACTAGCATAAAGTCGACTTTAAGAAAACATAATTTAAGTTTAGATAAGTTAGTGGCAATTGGCACAGATAATGCTGTAGTGATGACTGGGGTAAATAATGGGGTATATCAAAAACTAAAAGATGAAGTTCCGCATCTAATTCTCATAAGATGCGTTTGTCATTCTTTGCAACTTGCTGTATCTGCTGCAGCGAAAGAGTTTCTACCTAGAAACTTAGAATTTTTAATCCAAGAAACATACAACTGGTTTAGCAAATCTTCACTTCGGCAGGCGGCATATAACCAGATATATAATATTCTAAATGAAAATAACCAGCCATTGAAAATAGTACAAGCCAGTAATACCCGATGGCTGTCAATAGAAACTGCTGTTGCCAGAATTTTAGAACAATGGTTGGAATTAAAAACTCATTTTCAAATAGCCAAGCAGGATGAAAAGTGTTTTACAGCTCATCTTCTACATCAGATGTATGAGGATGATGTTAATTATGCTTTCCTAGTATTCCTGAAGCCAATTTTAACAGATTGTCAAAAAGTAAATAAATTATTTGAATCAAATGATTATGATCCTACAAAATTATTTAACTCCCTAATTTTTCTTTTTGAATCACTTGTAACGAAAGTGTGTATTCCCCATAAAATAGCCAATAAAAATTTGATGGAAGTTAATATTGAAGACTGCATTGATAACAACTGTTATTTAGGATATAATTTTGAAAATAAAATAAGGGAAATGAGGGTCAAAGGACTTTCACAAGAAAGTGACGATAATATTAGAAGAAGATGTATCCAGTTTGTTAGTGATTTAATAAAACAAATAAAAATAAGATTGCCCGACAATATCCAAATTTTAAGGAATATATCATTTTTCTGTGTGGAAGATGCCCTTAAGGCACAAAAAATGAACGTAATTCCTATTCTAGAAGAATTTGGTAAACCAAACGACTTAATTGAAAAAATTGATAATCAGTGGAAAACGATTCATCTAATTAAATGGACGGAAATACACGACACTAGGAAATTTTGGACGGAGGTGATAAATTACCAAAACGAAGTAAATGACAATCCGTTCAAAGAATTATCTGATTTTGCGATAGAACTGCTCATTCTGCCTCAGTCCAATGCTGAAGTAGAAAGGCTGTTTAGTACAATGAACCTGGTCAAATCCAAAATAAGAAATTCTATGCAATTGCCCATGCTTTCGGCAATACTATCAATTAGAGGCGGATTGAGAAGGCATGGCAAATGTTGTGACAACTTTACTGTACCCGATAATGTTATTGAAAAAATTAAAACTGCTGAAACGTACACTTCACACAGAGATGACGACTTACATGAGATCGACTTCGACAATATTCTTTGATTTATTTTATTATTAATATGTATTTTACGTATTATACTTTATACATACCCCTACAGGATGTATGCAACGTTTTTTTTAAAATTTCTAATTTTCTTATAAAAAAAATGTATTTTATTTTTCGTCTGTATAATGTATTTAATTGTTTCAAATATTTAAGAATATTCTATATTTTTTAAAACATAGGTACCTTTCCTCTTATTGTACGTATTTTCAATTTTTATTGTTTTTTTGTTCTGATAAATATAACTTTTAAATTATAATCTGTGTTATTTTTAACATTAAAAAATTTAGTGGAAAAGTTTAGTAGAAGAAAGACATTTTTAGTGATTTTTCTAGTGGAAAAATCAAGCAGGTCTAGTGGGAATGCATTTTTAGTTCTGGCAGCACTGGATCTAACTTGTTAGTCAGTATCCAGAGTCGATAGAGTGAGGCCGTGTTTATTGTCTTGTCGCGTATCATGGATTTCGAACAATGCATTAACATTAAATTTTGCTTTAAGTTGAAAAAACCTGCCAAAGGGGCTCATGAAATGTTAAAGTCGGTGTATGGAGATAATGTGGTGACTCTGAAGACTGTTTACAAATGGTATGAGCGATTTAAAAACGGAGATGAGTCGGTTGAAGACGAGCAACGATCGGGACGTCCATCGACCTCAAAAACACACGAAAACGTGCAAAATGTGGCACAAATTGTTCGTGCAAACAGAAGAATCACTATTCGAGAGCTTGCTGAAGAACTTAACATCTCTTACGGGTCTGTGCAAAGTATTTTAACCGATAATTTGCACATGAGACGAGTGAGTGCCAAATTTGTTCCCCGACTTTTAACTGACGAACAGAAGGCAAATCGTGTTCAGTTTGCACGGAATTGAAGGATCGTCTTCAAGCAGATCCGGACTTTATAGCCAAAATTGTAACTGGGGATGAAAGTTGGGTCTATAGCTATGACCCTGGCCATGAAAATGCAGAGCTCCCAATGGAAAACCCCTAACTTCCCTCGTCCTAAAAAGACACGTCAATCAAAATCGCAAATCAAGACAATGCTCATTGTTTTTTTCGATAGTGAGGGCATAGTGCGGTCAGAGTTCGTTCCAAGGGGAACAACTGTAAACTCTGAATTTTACAAAGGCCTACTGCAACGTTTGAGAAACGATATTCGAAGAAAGAGACCAGAAAAATGGGCTAATGGCTTCCTTCTGCACCACGATAACGCGCCGTGTCACACGTCGCTTCTGGTTTGCGAGTTTTTGGCCAAGAAAAATCTTCCTGTGTCTCTACATCCGCCTTACTCACCAGATTTGGCACTGTGCTAAAAGGAAAACGTTTCGATACCATTCCCGACATTGAGATAGCCACGAAAGAGCAGCTGAAAGCCCTTCCGAAAGAAGCGTTCCAGAAATGTTTCCAGTCATGAATTCAACGTTGGGACAAGTGCATTTTTAGCCAAGGAAAGTACTTTGAAGGAGATTAATTCCATTTTCACTTAAACCTATTATTTTACTTATAATAAAATTATTCACCGTAGTTTTTGATCATACCTCGTATATGAACTAATCCAGATACTTGACTAGACATAGTATATCAAGCTATTCTTTGTAATCCACACCTTGGCCAAGAGATATGTGATTGGTTATTGGTTAATGGACAGCTGAACTGAGCCATTATGGTAGACATGTTAGTATGAAATAGAATAGAAAATGTTGCCTATAAGATAGTGATTCAAATGTTGTAGAATTAAAATGTGATCACACGATCTGTCAAACATATAAACTTGTTTGTCAACATACAATATCACGAGATGACCGATACCTATCACAACTGCAAAGTAGAAATCACAATCTCCATACAACCCAGTTTGCTGCTACTAGTGGAATGCTATCATCAATGCAAACAATAAAAAATAATGAGGAAAATTTGGAATTGATATCTATAACCGTTTGACCGTTATCGTGGTCACTTTTTTCGGTATCAGGGGACTTCAAAACGTGGACATCTGCAAAAATCTCGAGGTCGAAAATTTTCGTCATCACAATACCTTCCTTATACTACGTATAAGAAAGTAAAATTATATTCATCTTAATGCAAAGAATAAAAGAGACCGTAGAATGTGATAGCAAATGAGCATATCAATTGGCGCCATAAAGAGGGGGGGGGGCTTTTTTGTTTTGTGATAATTATTGCTCAGAAACTTATGTAAAGGTGAATATTTTTGTATTTTTTTCTAGACAAAATGTAACATTTGATACTCCACTACAAGATCACACTAAAACTTGTCTAAACAAGTTAAAATGCAATAATGCGTCCAGGTACAGAAATATATTGAAACCAAATAATTATGAGAAATCAATTTTTTTTAATGAAATATAAAAGAAATACTATTTATAATTATCTAATTCTATATTATTGTGTGTGATTCTACATATACGTACAGTACACAGACTGAGTCTTGGCCGATGGGAGGACCCTCGACCTATAACTCGCGCAGATTTATAGGTCAGTGCGTGACAGAAAAAGTATTCGCAAAAAAGAAATGATAACATTTGCTCATCATCGCATACATTAGCCGGACGAACGAGTAAATGAAGATAAGAAATTGTAATATACTGAAAAGAGATGCATATATGTGTAGCGCCTGACAATATTTCCAGACTGCTCGTGCTTATCCTAATATTATAAGGATTCACTGCGCACCTTGTGGGAGGGGCATCTCATCGGCCAGGTCTCAGTCTGTGAGCTGTATACCCCTAAACGAAAATATGAACAATTTATTTACGACCTAGTATAATTTCCATAAAGAGTTTTGCTGAAATATGAAAGAAAAACATGAAAAGGTGCAAAAACAACGCCTGAAGGTGAAATGGAGTGCTTTAGGTTCGTGATAACTCTCCAGTAATTGTACCGATATGTATTAGAGCTGTTTCTCTGTGGTTTAATAAATTGAGTATTATACGAGGTGATACCTAAAAGTTCCCCACATATAACACTAAATACAATCACATCATATACGCTCTTTTCCACTGGGATGACTGCTATTTAGTTTCAGGGTCATATCCATAAATTCTTGTCACCTGTAACGACCTTAGAAAGAAAATCTGAGTCAGTTGGAAGTAGTTCTTACAGTTCACTGCAGACATTCAAGCTATGTTTCTTTGATCTTCACTCAGCAGTCGTGTCACGAACTTTGCAGTAATCCTTCTCATCTTCAATTTTTCTGACAAAATTCGCCGACATATGCCATACGATAATCTCATGATGTTACAGATGTCGTGGATGGTCTGCCTGCGATCTTTCACAACTGCTTCCGAACAGCACTGACATTTTCTGGTGTAATACCGGTAGACGGTGGTCCCCAACGTTCATCATCATCAACATTTTACAACGTTTAAACCAGTCGTACATTTGTGTCTGGTCCAAGGCGTCATTACGAATGCTTGCACTAACATTTTGTGCGTTTCTTCAGCTGTTTTGCCAAATTTAAAACCGAATTTGCTACAGCAACGCTGTTCTCTCAGGTCGATCATTGCAAAATCGCAAACACAAGAAAACGTAATAATAGAAAATTGCGCACCAACAATGAACGCTTCCACTTACATCGAAGCTTCGTGGCGCGTAACATATTTTACGTTGCTCCTAGCGCGGGTCATATAAATTTCGGGTAGCACCTCCCTCCTACATATAATGGTGTTGGTTAGACTAATGCATTAGCTTCGAATAGCAGAGTTGTTTTTCCGTTACTAGCTGGATTCAGACTATTGAACATTAGTATAGGACATATAAGCAATAATAGGCGATTGATACGTAACGCTAGACACGCTACCATCTTTATGTATTGTAATGTTCAGGGTGGAAAAAATGGTATAATCCATATTTGCAATAAAATTATAATACTATAAACAAAACTTATGAATACTAACCATTCAAAATATCATTTAACATTATAACCAGATCATGTTTAATACGTTTTTCTCCGATAAGAACTATCTTCTTTACATATGGGAATTGTTTTAGTGTGTTTAGGTACGTATCGACAGTTTTCTCTGAGCAAAAAATAATTTTCGGCTTGGATAAGTTCACCACATGATTCAGCTCGACTGGAAGTAAATTTCACATTTTATTTTCTTATTATGTGTCTGATATTTAGCGAAATTTACCAGGAGTATAGTCGTGATTGAAAGGGGCAAAGGCGCCACCCACGAAGAAGGTCGCTATTGGAATTAAACAAAATTCTAATCTGTTCTCGCTGCTAATGGAAATTATATCGCCGGGTTGCACTCCAAGATCACGCAACCATCGTGCTATTCTCATTGACCGATTCAAGATTGCTTTACCAGTTAGTTCTTCTTTGGTCTCCAAATCGACCTGAAAATAAAATAAAACGAATGTTGTATATGATTTACATTATCTGGAAGATCGGTGTTAGTTTTAGATGCACAGATATTGATATTAAATGATTGCATTAAAATCCTTGCTAATGCACCTAGACGATAATGAAATTCAGAACACAAAGCAACAAAGTTCAATGCATGTTTGACTGCAATTAGTTTTTAAAATAAAGTATCTGAATCTTTGTTATGATGTCGTAAATTTGCCCAACTTCGAGGGTGAAATGTAGGAGTAAATAATTTTAATTACAAGGAAATAATCCCAATTAATTATCTGTATTCAATGTAATGCAAAAAAAAAATAATAAGAAAAATAAGAATTTCTGTTAGTTTTCAATTAAACGAACGCCTTACGGCGGAAGTTGCACAAGCGACGTGGCGCTCTCCACCTCACACCAGTAGTCGGCAATTCTGCGTCGGCTGCTTTTAGGGAAGTGGCCACTACCTCAGTCAGTTTCTTCCAAATTCTGACTTTATTTTTTAAAATATTTAAACAATTATTTTTTGAATTATTAAAAAAAAAGTAAAAGGAAACGATAGCGTGGTCCTTTTTCCGAAAATATATGTAGAAAAAAAAATTAAATGAGAAAAGTATCCGAAAATTAACGACACTATCATACTTCAAAAGATATTCTAACTACGTCCTCGAAAGAGTCGAAAAAATATTTTCACAATTAAACTTGTAATTTGAAAAATATAAATACTGCAAGAGTAATTGTTAGACATTTTAAAGTGAAAAATGGTACAGTTTTGGCTAACAGGCGGAGTTTCGCCATACGAGATTTATCGGTTTAATGAGTAGGGCGCGGACACGAACGGTTGATGACTCATCGCCCATGGGCGCACTATTGAAATGGGTTTTTTTTTAAGAGGTTTTAATTTTATTTATATAAATGGATAACAAGTGGCTGGTGATCTATAAAATACAAATTTCCAAAGTGTTCCTGGAGAAATAACAACTGATTTTTTAAATTTGGGATTTGTGTTAGTTCCTTGCACTCAGAAATACTTCGAGCATCGTCATTTAAACATGTAACGAAATTTTGTAAACTATCGAAATTCTCTGCATAAAAACTATTTCTGTGTATGTTTTAGCAAAGCTAAGTGAAGAACGTGCGATATTTTGGCATTCCGTAACGATATTTTACAGACTTTGTAATAAATTTCGAAATCACTGACAATCCATTTTCATATAAGAAAAAGTGACATAAACAACGTTCTAGATCAAAATAAATGATAACTAAAAATGTACGCGTATGTTATTGAAACTAAACGAATTTCAGTGCACACTTACGGTTAGATAATTGGGAGAAGTCGATTCAATAAACCTGTATTAAACAGACTATTACAAAAATTACGAAGTACCTAATTAACAGTCAAAACAATGACAAAACGAAACTAACGTTAGTATGAATGAAAATTTTATTTCTCTTGCGAAATATGTATAAGGTAAATATAATAAATTTTAAAAACCCCTCACGCTCCTATCTACGCCGATGAAGACAGGATTTTACTCATAAATTCCTTATTTTATGGGCATTTTTTGCTCTCATTCTCGGGCACTTCTCGGGCGTAAACAGATGTTGCAGTTCACCATATGAATTAGTGCTATTCAGTAAGCGTGTGTTGTTTACATTATTTCTTTTCTCCGTTGTAACTCCGTCGTAGTTTAAACCGGTCATGTCCGCGTCCTACTAATGAGACACGTATATATAAGGATTTTAAGATCCCCATTCACAAATCCACGGTGATTTAAATGACACATGCCTAGTGTCGATTCAGGGAATCAAACGCACGGTGCACCCATAATTCAGAGTGCCTTACGGCTCCCACTTAACATGAATATTTGATCTATTTCACACCTGCGCTTAGCATGAGCATCCAAAACGTATGTCGGTATACAAAAATCGAGAAATATACGACGCGCCCACTTAAAGTCTGACAACACAGCGTTGTGGCTTATACTTGACTTTATGAAAATATAGACTTCTCCTTAAATAAAAGAATTATGGTTGTGTGCTGAACTTCTTCTCGAATCTTGGTATGCGTGAATGTGTTAATGAGCATACCAGAGTAACGGCAGTCTGAGGGGTCTAGGATTGACAACGTATTTACAAATACTAGTGGTCGCCCAGTGGCCGAAATTTGACCTTTTTATTTAACTAATTTAATGTATTGGTAACACATATTATACATATATTTTATCATTCTGCACTCCTTCTCCATATGAACTTTAACCATGCCAAATCTCATACTCCTCCGTGTGCGCAGTTTGCTTAAAAAGGGATATAAAGTTTTTTCTTCACGTGTTAATATATAGGGTGTTTCGAAATTGCACGGCACTATTGTAGGTACTTGTTCTCTAGCATAAAATAAACAAAAAAGTCCATATAAACACATGTCTCAAATTAACTTATTACTAAGATATTGGAGCATAAAGATATTCATTTAACAATACAACATCCAAAAGAACTTTTTAAAGTGGCCACCGTTTTGTTGAATGCAGCATTCAGCACGACAAATTCATGCTTCTTTGGCACTTCGTATCAGAGCTGGGCAATTACTTTACAAAAAGGAAATAACAATTACAAATTACTTTAGAAAGCAGTAATTGTAATTAGTAATTAATTCCTTTGCCTTTTCAAGTAATTTGTAATTGTAATTGCTTGAAAAATCGTGAAGTATTTGTATTTGTAATTTGTATTTAAATACTTTTTGTTTTTTAAAAGTTCAATTACAAATTACTTTTCCAATTGACTCATATTTAGAACATACCCTTAGCTCCCCTGGAATCACTAGGTGGAACTCAATGTATGACAGTATCAAACAAATACTAGGCGTGAAAGAAAAACTATCCATCTTTTTAAAATTATAAATGCAAGAATATTGTGAAGTCACTGCACTTTTAGCAGAGACCCATAATATTTTACAAGGTGAAAACAAAGCTTTTTATGGCCTTCTTCTTCCTAGTCTAGTGTCACTTAAAAATAAGCTAAATAAATTAAGTAAAAAGAAGTTTAAAAGTGGCGGAGATATAATACTTCAAAGTGCTATTAAAGGTTTAGATAAAAGATTTAAACATCTTTTAACATTAGAGAATACCTATGCACTTTTAGGAGCTATTACACATCCTGAGTTTAAACTTCGTTGGTTTCCGTTAGTCTAGTGAAAGTCTATGTTATCTAAACATGATATTAAACAACTGCTTATTTCGGAGTGTGAATTATTTTCTATCGAACAGTCCGAATTAATGAATCTTACAGATATTGGTACCGATAATTATACGAAGGAAGTTAAAAATAGTAGCTTATTTGATTTTAATGAAGGAACTGAAGGAATCACACAATCAGCTGACAATGAAAATAAAAATAAAATTCATCTTGAAATTTTACATTATCTGGATGATATAAGACAAAACTTTCCCATAGTAGAAAGTTACCCTTTCATTAAGAAAGTGTTTTTTAAACACAATACTGCACTACCATCTTCAGCACCCGTCGAACGATTATTTCATTCGCTACTATGATTTATGCACATACCCTCTCAGACACAAATTTTGAAAAGTTAGTTGTAATGAAAACCAGCAATATATACAGTTAAATGATCATTTTAAATCATCCAACCAACAATACCAAATGTTTTAGTATTTTATATTGAATGGAACTATAAAAGGTACTTATTTCAATACTTTCCGAAGGTGAAAATAAGTTGATTTAAGGTATATATGTTGCCTTTACAGCGCTTTTTTTTTAAAACTAGGCATTGATTTTTACGGAAAATTTCAATTTCAAGTCATTTTTTTTTGGGTTCTTCAATAAGAATAATATTATTTTAGAGCTCAACAGTAAGAGATTTGAAATAATTGAAAAATAAAGTATATAATGGGGTTGAAATATTATTATGTAAAACCAGCCTTTAAAAAAAGCACTGCATACAAAAATACACTACAAAATGTGTGAAATGAAAACACTGAACACCTATACGTGACATTTCCTGGTTTAATAATTATTTTAGTAGCAATAATTTTGAGGAAATACTGGGGTGTCTCTAAAAGGTGCGGAAAAAAACGCTACCACACATTTCTGAGAGCAAAATATGACGATCTAACCCAACTTACCTCAGTCCAAAAGCGGATGCTTTCGGAGATACAGAGTGTCAAAAGTTCAATTTGGTTTTAGTTTTTTACAAATAATTTCTGTAATAATTGGTATATTGTCACAATATTTGGGTAGGGGGGGTTTCGTGGGGTAAAAAATTTAAATCTGCTCTCATTTTCATTGCAAAATGTAGAGGGCGCCACCTGCGGCATATTGTATCCATTTAAAACGTAATAACTTTTTTGAGACACACTGTATTTAACTTTTAAATAAAAATTCTTATTCTCCAATGTTTTTTACCTAGAAAAGGTATACCTGGTAGGAGTTGATTGGAGCAGCCGTTTATGAGTAATCTGGATATAAAAAATTCATTCCGTATATGGACACATATGCTTCTGTAATTTGGGTGTTATTCTTGTGGCAATTCAATGCAATGGTGCATCCACTTTTAGACTGAGGTAAGTTGGGTTAGATCGCCCTCAGAAATGTGTGGTAGCGTTTTTTCCGCACCTTTTAGAGACACCCTGTATATATAATCCCTTATACTACCCCAAATTTGTCACCCCAGGGTAAGTAGTGTACCCTAGATCACCTTATTTTCATTCCTAGTTTTATGGTGCAATTTTTTTGTTACTAATTATTGTAATCACATAGTTTATGTTATACTTGAATAGTTGTTGCTTTATTTGTTTTGTTTTTTATATAATAAATTACGTTGTTTTTTATACAGGTGGGTTGGAATATAATTGATTTCTTTCCCATTTCCTATTTTAAGTTCCGATTTATATATTATATACAACAAAGACTAATAACAGAAAAAAACGTTTTTCCTCAGATTTTATAAACAAATGTAATTGTAATTGTAACTAGAAATTTAATTGTCAATTACATTTTGTTTGTAATTGTAATTAGAAGAAAAATTCCTTTGTTAATCTCTTGTACTTTGTAATTGTAATTAATTCCTTTAAAAAAAAAGTATTTTGTAATTGTAATTAATTACTATGTGAAAGTAATTGCCCAGCTCTGCTTCGTATAGCATCAGGACGATTCTTGATAGTTGCTGCGGCTTCCACGATGCGATTACTAAATTCTGATGAATCCCGATCTAACGGCGTTAGATCAGTAGTTTAGTAATCGCATCGTGGAAGCCTCAGATACTATCAAGGATCGTCCTGATGCTATACGAAGTGCCAAAGAAGAATGAATTTGTCGTGCTGAATGCTGCATTCAACAAAACGGTGGCCACTTTAAACAGTTCTTTTGGATGTTGTATTATTAAATAAATATCTTTATGCTCCAATATCTTAGTAATAAGTTAATTTGAGACATGTGTTTATATGGACTTTTTTGTTTATTTTATGCTAGAGAACAAGTACCTACAATAGTGTCGTGCAATTCCGAAACACCCGGTATAGATTGATAATAATTTTTTTGAAGTCACAATATTAAATTACAAATTTACATATTATTGATAAATTTTTAGTTAAAGTTCTAGGACGCATGTTGTCCATGAAAAACTAAAAAAAAATTAATTATAAAGTGCTAATTTGTGGTAATATTTATTAGGAATGTACAACATGCATTTAACTTGTGTATTCAGTAACATAAGCAATTAAGTTACGAGTACCTATATAATTTAATTTTCATAAAACTAAAATGTACGCGAATATGTACATATTGATGTCAAGACAGCGACACATTTTGCATCTAATATCAATATGAATGCAAAGTCATGCTTTTAAAATTAGTATCATTAGCTTTTTTCAAGAAAAATCTATAAAAAATTATGATCGATAATTAAAATATACTACTCAAAACAATTAAGTCATACGCATTTTTTTAAAGAATTATTACAATAAAACTTGTCTTTGGCAGTGCATGTCATCGGTCATTCAATGATTAGCAGTTGTCAAGTTCTATACTGTTGCCCAAGATGGTGTTAAATTGAAATCAATATGGCCCCCTATAACCATATTTTAAACGTTCCTACATGTAATTATTCCATAATAGGGTAAAATACAACGACAATAAAACTGGTAGTGGAGAATGACCTGCTATGCAGGTGCAATGAGCTGAATGTATTGCACAGACTTAACACTTCCGCGGTGTAGGACTGCTCAACTCTTATCAATGCTTTATCTGAAAACACAGTAGAATGTGTAGATAAAATTACGTTAAATCACGTTTTTCCCTTGAGTTAAAGAATGTTGCATTAATGTAATGATCGGTTTTAGTATATTTTTGAATAAGTATCTGAGCGCATTATTGCATTCATTTTTTTTTTACTTTCTTATACGTAGTATAAGGAAGTATTGTGATCAGTGGCGGCTCGGGGTGGTTCACATAGGGAGTGCATAATTTCAAAATTAAAAAGTATAATACAAGAACGTTTACCCAATCTTTATAAGTTTCACCGACATACTGTTCCAGACAGGTACTGTTCATTGTACAGTTTGTTTTGAGGGAATAATAAATATAACACTACAGTTTGATTACATCTGACGATAAACGAAGTCCATTTTGCGTGTCTTTGACTTGCAGAACAGTTCTATCACTTTTTCATTAAAGTTTGGGAAATCATTTATAAATTCAATTAAAAACCGGTGCTGCTTCGATGTGATCTCTGAGCGATTTATCTAATTCTGCCGTAAAATTTATCAATTCCCGAAAAATGCCCTTGGTATTCGACGTTTGCCGTTCATCATGACCCCGAAGTGCCTGTTCAAACGCGCCACAAAATCTAATGCAATTTATTATTAAATTTAACACATGCCTATTTTTTGTTACCTGTTCATTGTGTTGTTGAACTGCTTTTCTATATGATGATCTAAAACATTCTGAATGTTATTTTTTCCTAACATTCTTAGACTAAATATATTTTTCAAATGCCCTTCGGAATTTTCATGTTTCGTAATTTTAGCACTAAGATGAATTAAGTCTTTTATTCCGTTCTTTGACCAAGACGGTTCACCACCAAACAAAAGACACGGAAAACAAAACAAAGTATTTTTAATTTCACACCCACAAATCCAGTCATTTTTCTGATAAATATTCATTTTGAATTTTCTTATAACGTCTTTACCTTTAACAGATTGTTTATTTTCTAAACATAATTGAGGCATCGGCCGTTTAAAATTTTTTATTGCGATTTTTTCATCATACGTTAACCGCGAAAACGTGTTATTCTGTATCGCAGACACGAAATACATCTTACAACAGCGTTGAGCAGACGGGAATCTTGCTCACATGCTATGTATTATACGATATGGAACTAGAACAAAATACAGTTCTCCCCACCTTTAATGTAATGTTTAATGGCTTAACGCAGCAACAGTAGCGCTTTGCTCATGGGTATGTTTCTTTCGGTGGAAGGTGTCTTTACATCCGTGCGCTGTTAGTCGTCATTATATCTGTGACGACGATCGGTGCATGTATGTTGTTTCGCGTGCCGTACACGCCACGTTCCTGTTCAATAACTATGAATACGTAATAAATAAATACTTTCACAGTTAGTCGCCGCTTGGTTTGTTTTGTTTCAAAATTCCAGGGGGTGCAATTGCTCACTTGCTCTCATTAAAGAGCCGCCACTGATTGTGATGATGAAAATTTTCGACCTCGAGATTTTTGCAGATGTCCACGTTTTCAGGTCCCCTGATACCGAACAAGTGGTTTTTAAAAAATGTCTGTGTGTCTGTCTGTCTGTGTGTCTATGACCATGATAACGGTCAAACCGCTGTAGATATCAATTCCAAATTTTGTATTTAGTAGTATAATCTCCCTCTTGAGAACTCATAAGACTTTCAGTAAAATCGGCAGACCGGAAGTAGTAGTTTACTTCAGTGAAAAAATCGAATTTTGCCAATATTTCGTCAACTACTAAGTTTAGACTAATTTATAAACAATTCATAAGTATTTAGAACTTAATTTCCAATATCTTTTGTATAAAAAAAATTTCAAAATTCGGACCGGAAGTATCACTTTTACTCTTCCCGAATAACGATTTTTTGCAAATATGTAGTAAATTATGCATTCTATATATATTTATGAAGAGTACAACAGTATTTAGAGTTGGATTTGGAATATTTTTTGTATAAATGAAATTTCAAAATTCGGACCGGAAGTAACACTTTCATACGTATAAGAAAGTCGTGTGGTGGCCACACCTCATTTTTAATACAATATTGTTGGCGAATATGAAATACATACAGAAATATTTAATGTTACACAAGTTTTATTGCCATAAATAATAAAAAATAGAGATTGACACACTTTTTTGCGTATTCTATGTCATTCCCCCTGGCAGTTATTCATATTTTCTGAACACTTCTAGGTAGTATAACGTGCAGCACTTCCTTCCAAAAGATCCCAAACGTTTGGCTACTGAACGTCATTAATGCAGTTGCTCACGAATTTGCTTTATGCGGTTGTTGCTGCTCACGGAATAATGAATCACAGAATCTCATTCAGATATTTTTGGACACAGAGCTTCATTTTCTACCTTGACCCATATCATTACGCCATCACCCTCATATCGATTTTTATCCGAACAAACTGTTTGTTATTACGAGGATGATTTGACGCAAGGTGAGACTCACCAATGGTTGAATCGCTTTGGCAACCTAGAAACGTAAAAGTTGCTACATTCAACTACAATCCTTTAGAGAGAGTCTGAAATATTCTTAGAAACCCATGCTAGCGCTCTCCATCTTGCTGCCTTTTCTCCAAACTAACGTCTGGTTGTCTCCAAAATGTATTGCCAATAATAGCAATTAAGTCGCCTATTTTTAATCTTTAATTATCCTTATCTGTGCTTTACCAAATTGAGTGATGATATATCATAATGCATTTTATTAAGATTATTTAAATTCATTATTGTACTTCTTAAAATAGTTTTTTTTTTGACCATGAATTTCAGTGCTGTGCACAACCAACATTTCAGGACGCTTGCAGGACATGCAAAACTAACAAAATTTAAATATAAAGTGCTAATTTGTGTTAATATTTATTAAGTATGTACACACATTTAATTTGTGTATTCAATAAGGTAAACAATGAAGTTCCATAATTTAATTTTCATAAAACTTTAATTTACGCAAATATGTGCATATTGATGTTCACATACGGCACATGTTGCATCTAATATCAATATGAGCAAGGTCTTGCTTTTAAAATTAGTGTCAATGTTTTTTAAAAAAAAAAATTATAAAAAAGTTATTATCGATAATTAAAATATACTACTCAAAACAATTACATACATACGTTAGTAATCTATTGTTTGTAAGAATTATTGCAATAAAACTTGTGTATTATTAAATTTGAATATCCTCGTTCTCAAGTGTTTTGGTTACATATATTCCATATGCAAACATTATAAATATTATCGTCTTGTTTTATACTTTGGGATAAAGAAGAGTTTTCAACTTCTGTTGTTTCCTGAAAATGTTATCAAGTCTGTCGACAACCATTGTTTATGCCCATAGTAAGTATCGTAATTATATGGTGATCTGATAATTTTGTACAATGAAGTGATAAGAACAATCATGTAGTGTGGAGGGTTTGTGATAAATCAGAATTTATGTTTATTAATTTTAGAATTTATAGTTGATTCAAAAAAAAAAATTGTTTATCTATTTCGACCTCAACAGTAAATTTAAAATTTGGGTGAACACTATTGAAATGATTATATAACTATCGATCACGGTTTATGGGTTCGAAACAGGTCAGGTTATAAGTAGACGCTGACGTGTTTCGCCTAATATTGCAGGTAGAGAATACAATCCCGGGATTAGACTATGTGGTTTCTAATTGGGCTCAAATGAAAAAAAAACTAACCAACTATTATCTTAAAAATTATTTATTAATATTGTTGCACAACACAATAGACAATATACTAAAATAAGGAACAACCACGAACTCCTCCATTTTCGAATAGGCTCATTTCGCGTCTAATACTATTTACCAACCTCGATTCATTCTGTACTTCAGGATCTGGGAACCCCATGCTCTTATTAATTTCCAGCTGTAAGTTTTCCTTTAGTGTCAATTGGGGTTAGGAGGTTGGTTGCCTTGGCTCTTCATCTGTTTGTGATCCTGACCTTTCTTCCTCTTCCGTGTCATCTCGACTATTTAGTCTTTTAACAATACTCTTTATTTGCTTCCTACTAAAGCATGTGTAGGAAATGGAAAAAAGTCAAGCCATTCCAAATCCGATAATAAATGATTTTCATCATCTTTTCTTCGTCTTCTTCTTTTTCTTTTAGCTAGGGTCATCCCCTGTTTGCCTGGCCTGTTTCTATTCAGCGGATGAGAAAAACCAACTTTGTCCCCATCTCTTGGGTGGTCGTTCTTGTTGTCTCTTTCTTTTTGGTCTCTCATATTCGCATATATATGCTAGTCTGTTGGTTTGCATTCTCTTGACATGGTCATTCCATTCCATCCTTCTTCACTTACTCCACTTCACCACATACTGCACTCTGCATCCTTCTCTTATGTATCTACTCGTCTGTCTATCTCGTAAGGTGACATTCGCTATGTTTCTGAGAATCTTCATTTCTACCGTTCGAATTTTTTGTTTAGTTTCCTTGGTATCTGCTCTTGTCTCCATGGAGTATGTTAGTACCGGGCGAACCATAGCTTTGTATACTCATACTTTACTTTCCTTAGTCAGGTATTTGTTCCGTCAGACCATTGTGTTTTTGATACCCGGTTACTTGTGTCGCCTTCATTGCCTGTTGTTGAACCTCCGCCCGCAGGTCTCTTTGACTCGTTACCTCGACACCAAGATACCTAAAGCTCATTACCTGATGAACGACGGATCCGTCTATTTCCAGTTTACAACGAACTGGCTGCTTACATATTGCCATGCACTTAGTTTTGTCTTTGGAGATGTTCATATTATATTTTTTGCCGATAATGTTGAATTGATGCAAAAGTCTTTGTAAGTTATCTTCGCTGTCTGCTAGGGTCACTGCATCGTCGGCGTAGCATACTATGTTCACGTTGTGTCTTCCCATAAGGAAACCATCTCTTCCCTTTATTGATTCTATCACACGGTCCATTATTAAATTGAATAAGAAGGGGCTCAACGAATCCCCTTGCCGTATGCCAATGTTTATTTTGATTGGTTCCGTAATTCCGTCAGATGTTTTGATTCTAGTCGACGTGTTAGTGTTAATATTATTGACCAATTCCACAAAGGTTTGTGGTACGTCATATTCATGTAAAATTTTCAAGACGTCGTTCCTTCTCACACGGTCGAAAGCCTTGCTGAAATCCACGAAGCACATGAATAGCGGATTGTTATATTCGATTGATTTTTCTACCAATTGGCGTATGATGAAAATGGCATCTGTTGTACTACGATTCTTTCTGAACCCCTGTTACTCCTCGGATATTTGTATTGTTTCTTGCAAGAGCTTTCTAATTATGGATGTAAACAATTTAAGGATTGTATTCAACAGAGTAATTCCGCGGTAATTGTCCTGTGTCTTCCTCCCCCCTTTTTTGTGTAACGGAATCGTGTAAGTATTTTCCAGTCCGCCTGTACCTTTTTAGTGGCCAGCACGTGCGAGCCTCTACCAAGCAATCGCCACAATCCATTGTATATACCATCCGGACCCGGAGGTTTTCGTGGTTTTAGCTTTTTTGTGGATTCTTGTATTATTTCTCTTGTTATGATGTCTTTGTTCGATATTTTCCAAGTTATCCTCTTGAATTTTATATAGCTGACTGAAATATTCATGCCATTGTTCAGTTTTAATAGCCGGTATTTGTATATGTACTGCTACTTCCTTTTTCTGGTTTCGCAACGTCTTCCAAATATTTCTTTGGATTCCATATAAGTCATTCTCTAAGTCTTTAGTGTATTTTTCCCAATAACTTTCTTTTATTTTTCGGATAGCTTGGTTGTTGATGTTCCTTGTCAATTTGTATTCTTCATATTATTGCGCTGTTGGATTCTTTTTATATTGTAGGAATGCGTGTTTCTTTTCTTGAGCCAGCGATTTTATTCTTTCTTCAAACCAAGGAGTTTCTTTTCGTGGATTTTGTAAATAATTCAACACACCAGTTAAATCATCACTTCGTCGTTGCTTTATACGTTCCACTAAGGATGTTTTCATTTTATTGGCGAGTGCTAAATTTTTGCTAGACAGTTTTATAAGAAATTTCAAAGCGGCATCAGCTGTTCATAAATTAGCATCTCGCCGACAGATTGCTTCTACTGTTAATTTAATTTGGTTCAGCTCATCAACAATTTTATTTACCAAGTCAAAATCAGCACCTCCTAAACGGATTGGATGATTGAGATCTATAAGAGCTTTTTGAATGCAGGTTTTAAAAGAAAAAATCATTCCAGCATGGTTAAAAGACTATTCCACCTGGTTTTACAGTCTAAAAGAAGTGACAGCTCTTTTTCATGTTCAATCTTCACATATTTTTGAAGTACTCTTTCATTTTTCAATGGTGATCTTTGGAAATACACTACAACTTTGCGGATTTTCTTTATCAGCTCATTAATGTTTTCATCTTTTTGTTAACTCTGGTCACTGGCGTAACTATAAATGTTGCCCCCCCCCCGCAACATCCAGCTCAACCTAACCAAGGTAATAACCTTGGTGTATCCTACAAATGGGTGTATCTGGGCTCGCCCCCCCCCTCTCTCGCACCGCAGGGGCATGCGGGGGTATAGTTACGCCACTGACTCTGGTATGTGTTCTCGTTCGGGATTAAAAAACGGCCGGGATCCCGGGATTGTATTCTCTAATTGCAGGGAACATCTTCCGGACCGCTTGTAGAAATGTCTTGCAACAGTAAACGAAACGTCAGCACAAAGGACGGTAGAAAACAAAGAAGAGCGAACGCCTGTATTGTGAAAATGGATATATTTTGATGCTTGACGTCGGTGGCGTTAGCATTGCGGTTTAGGCTAGAATTTAAAATTTAGAATGAAAGAAATTTGCTGTCGTTTTGTTGTTTAAGTTGTTCATACTATTACCAAACTAATTTTGTTGACACATGCTCAATTATTATATTTCAGTTTTACATAGAGTAAATATTGATTGAATATCACAGCTGAATAACATACACATTTCTCTGCTTGCAGAACTATTAATAATTCTGAAAGTCATCTTTGGAAATAACATTAATTTTTATTACAATTATGTATTGAAAGTTTATGGGTACTAGCAATTATTTATTTTCAGAAAAATCTATAATTTGTTTTTTTTTAAAGTATAATTATTAGAGAGATAACTTTAATGTAAAAACAATTAAATAAATAATATAGGAATTTATATCATTTAATAAACTTTATTACCGCCAAGGTTCTAACATTTTTACTCTCCCATATTCCCACCAAGTTTTTATTTGTCTACAAACTGACACCTATGGTCTCTTTATACCGGTGTTCTAACGGAGAGGTAAAGTCCATTACTGGTATCTGATAATGTAGATAGCGAATAATTTTTAATACAAAAATTTTAGATAATCTTGAGCTCTATAATTTAAAAATATTTTAATTTATACAGAATTCCACAACGACGAACCAACACAAATTTCTGTTTTTTTTTTAAATGAAATGCTACGCATTTTTTTTACATTTTATGTAGCTCTTGGAGGGCTGATTAAACTGATATCAATTTGTATTTCTCGATTTTCATCTGTTTCTGTGACATGGCGATTTTTCGTAAAAAAACATTTGAAAAGTTGCTATAAAATAACGATTGATGATGAAATACCTATTATGGGCTCAAATACTGGAGATGTCTTTTCAGTACGTGAAATTAATGTTTATTTCGACATATCTGCGCATGTTCTTTAGAATTACATACCATTAAGAGGGATCTCTACTACTCCCAGCCGCTGAGGCCACTGCAGACAGTTTGATTTCCCCATAAAATTAACCGTGAATATTGATCAATTTTTAATTTTTTTTATACCAAATGAAAGAGAATTCGAATATGTATGTACGCCTAGTAATATTTTTTCTAAAAATATTTTAGAAATTATCATAATTAGTAGCAGAAGTAGGTCAATATTAGACATTTTGTGGAATTTATTTTGAAATAAATAAAAAGAAATCTAAAATTTTCTCTACAAATTGATGTAATTATTTATAGCATTGGTTGAAATTTGATCTTAATTTTAAGGGTCTTCGCTAGTGAATGGGAAATGTAATATTGGTTGCATAGCACATACTTTAATAAGCCAAGGATGTCCGAGTACTTATTACACATAGGGAATATACAATAAGTATTTGAAATAATAACTCAATATCTAAGCGAATAAAAATTCATTTATGAACGGGAGCTAACACGACTCCTTTTACTTTCTTATACGTGGTATAAGGATTTTTGCAGATGTCCATGTTTTGAAGTCCCCTGATACCAAAAAAGTGGTTTTTAAAAAATGTCTCTCTCTGTGTGTGTCTGTCTGTCTGTCTCTGTGTGTGTGACCACGATAGCGGTCAAACCGCTGTAGATATAAATTCCAAATTTTGTATTTACCAGTATAATCTCCCTCTTGAGATCTGATTAGATTTTCAGTAAAATCGCCAGACCGGAAGTAGAAGTTTACTTCAGTGAAAAAATCAAATTTTGCCAATACTTCGTCAACTACTAAGTGTAAACAAATTTATAAAGAATCCATATGTACTCAAAATTAAATTTGAAAAAAAAATTTTTATAAAAGTTTTCTGAAATTTCTACCGGAAGTGGGTCTTTTACTCTTATCGAAGATCAATTTTTTGCAAATATTTCGCAAGTCATGCTTTTTAGGGGGATACATTACGAGTATAAAAGTATGTATAACTTAATTTTCAATATCTTTTATATAAAAAAAAGTTTCAAAATTCTAATATAGGAACAAAAATTATGTTTAATTCAAACTTATATACAGATTAATGTTTGGATTGCTTCCATATTAGTAAAACAATGACATGTTAATTATGGGTAATGAAGTATTCGTTCTAAGGTTCAAATATAATCTACCTATTCCAATTGTTTCAGGTACATAGTTCAAGTAAAGTATATTTATTATATCCAATGCATTTATGGTATACTTAGATTGGATAATAGAGATATTCTTGTTCGGGAAGATGATCGATAACGTAAAATCATATCAGCTCAATTATGAACGCATGCGAAATGTATTGTATTCTTAAGGACTCATAAAATGTCATTATCATTTTGACCTATCAATATATTTTTTTATGATATACCTACATACAGCTAAAGCCAAAAAAAAACGGGAAATGCCAAAAAAATTTGATAGGTTCTTTTCAATTTTTGTATAGTGTGAACATGTTTTATTAAAAATAGGTTAAAATACGTTGACGGTATAAAAATAAATAGGTTAAATTTGAACAAATAATATTTTAGAAATAGTAACCAACTTAACAAATTAATATTTAATCATAGCTCCGTTCTTCTCTTGTGTTAAATTTTGCCATTCCTGATTTATGTTATTTATTAGCTCTAGCCTGTTTTTTTTTTACTCTACCGTCTTTATTAGATTTGAAAGTTTTTTCATCAGAAAATACTACCATATTCCAGAAATTTTCTCTTTCAAGAAATTCTAAAGCAAATCCTACCCTCTGTTCTTTATGGAAATCGGTAAGGAAATGTTTCATGAGTGCATAATAGTTGCTCAATTCAGTAGAACAAATTCGTCAACGTGCAGTGCTTTATGATGTTGGAAAATTCGTTAAATTAATTGCTTCTACAGCAGTGGCCATAGGCCTTTCTCCCAAAAAATTAACTAAGATCTCATCTTCTTGATCATTTGTAGTTTTTGGACGACCCGAACCCACCTTTCGTTTTACAGTTCTCTCGTTTTCCCATCTTCTTTTAATTCTCCAGATACTACTTCTTCCCACTCCAAAATCTACCGCTAAATTCATAATTGTCCTACGATTCTGGCTCTATCTACTACATTTAAATGAGGCGCACAAGTTGTATAAATTCAATGACATTGATTTAAATATTTCTGACAGGTATTGTCAAGTAGGCAATTGACAAATAGAACCCAATTTAAAATAGAATAAATTGCATTTCCCGATTTTTTTGGCTTTAGCTGTATATACTTAGAAAAGTAACAAAAAGCGAACTTAATATACAAACGTGCTTTCTTATTGTACGGGAAATCAGGTTTACGTACTAGGACTGGGCTCAAATGAATAATGTAATTTGAAATTGGGCACAGTAATAGCAGAGTAGTATAGCTATAGGCATTCTGGATCAATTTCCCATAAGATTTAACACAGGGGTCTAAAAGTACTTTTTGTTGCCGCCAAGGGGGGTACCCCTCGCCTATACTTTGATTCTACGCCGAGGGGCTCTCCTCACCAGCACCTGTTCAGACCAATTTGATATCTGTTCAAAGCTGTTCACCTGTTTGAACTGGTGAACAGTTGTACCTGTTCAGACCAATAGCTTTGAACAGATATCAAACTGGTCTGAACAAGTGCTGGTGAGGAGAACCCCTCGGCGTAGAATCAAAGTATAGGCGAGGGGTACCCCCCTTTGGCGGCAACAAAAAGTACTTTTAGACCCCTGTGTTAAATCTTATGGGAAATTGATCCAGAATGCCCATAGTTATACTACTTAGCAGTAATAAGTAATACATAAGAAGCTGTACCTACTAAATGGTATGGGATGTCTTAGTCTATAAATACTGAATTTTGACACTTTACACTCAGGTGTATTCATATTCAAGAAATCCTTGCTCAACTTTTACATCATTTTCAATTTAATGTATTAATATTTCTTGTAACGGGTACCTGCGATTAATTTACTGATCAGTAATTGCTATTTTAGCCATGGGGAGTGACCAATAATGACCACACATGATATGTAAATTTTATTTCCATTTGATTTGGTAGGGGGCGACATAATCTCGATCTAACTAGAGTACCTTTATAACGAGAGTGGTGAATAGAAACAAAATCGGCCATTATGTGGGTATCTATCAAATGGTAAAATAACAAGTAATTTAGTATTATTAAACATGGATTGATATTGAACAAAAACACTAATAAAAATACCTTTACCACACTAAAGGACTGATTGCTAGATATGTATTTCGACAACTCTGTTGTCAACATCAGTAGCGCTGATTAATAAAAACCGCGTTGTCTACGGTACCTGACAGCTGTATCGTTGTTCTCCCTCACAAACTTATATAAACAAGATTGGGGTATCGGTCCGTTATCTCACTCGACCCCCTTTGCCATTTAAAATTTTTAAGTTGATATAACCTACAGCGCCATCTGTCAGAATTTTAAAATGAGACATGGTCATAATGTTAGTCGTTTCATTCTTTTTCGTTTAAATGATAACGGGGTGGGGCGGGGGCTTATACACATATTTTGTATATTCTCCCTACTGAAGTGTTAAAGTTTACAACGAACCTACTAAATAGGGAAAGAAAATTTGTCAGGGTAATAGTACGTACATACATTAATACGGGCTTGCAAGCGCAATAAACGTAAGTATAATATGAGTTTTTACGGTAAAACCATTATGGTGATTATGGCAAGTAGAAGATCCAGTTGTCATGCTTATATGATATTTGCAAAAAACACGGTTATTTGGAGTGGGAGACAGTTAATTTCCTGAAGTGGAAATATGTATATGCAGAAGATACAGCACTAAAAACTGTTTGTATTAATTAATGAACAAAGTGAGAAAACGTACGATAATGAGATATGTTGACCAAAACATCTACAAGAAGTACGTATTATATAAATATTGCCTTAGAAATGCATAACAACAAAAACAGTACAATAGATAAATTAATATATAGGTAATATAGTTTTACTTATGATATAATAATTATTTTGTATACTATTAAATGTACCAAACTAACTAATTAAAAATTATAGTATAGTGTAGAATTGTTTTATATTCATACTAGCTGTCCCGGCAAACGTTGTTGTTACAAAAAAAAAATAGCGCCATCTATCGAACATATACCAAAACAATTTTGTTGACCACGCAAACATATTGTGTAGGTAGATATAAATCATTTCTATGTAAATAAATATAAAATTTATTATTAGCTCGACCACAGCGCCACCTATCGTCTCCAGATTTAGTGATTTTATTTTTAGTCACTAAATTAACATATATTGTGAATATGAGTCATGTTGGTCCATAAATATAGAATTTGTTAATAACTTCAGCGCCACCTATCGAATGTGTGGATAGCCTATTTTACGCGCATTGAGTATATAAATATGGTCTCAGAATATCAAGAAGATTGGTTGAGCCATTAAAAAGTTATTGAATAACTTATAGACGTAACAGGACGATTATATATACAGGGTGGCTGACAAAAAACGCCCCAAGCCGTAGCTCCGTTATTTACTATCCGATTTTAAAAAACAAAAGATCAAATAAAATGGTTAAGTAAATACTATCAATTGGCGTAATCGAAATATTATTAGGAACAAAAAGTTTGAACATGCGATAGTAAATTTTTTTTTTAAATGGCAACGTATATTTTTAATTAGTGTTTCGGATAAAGAATGTTTTCCTGATTTTGATGATGTATAACACGTCAATTTTCAACATAAGTTTCAAGTGTGCCGTGGTTAATATCATTTTATTGGAATGGAAATTTTAAAAAAATACAAATAAATACGAAACTTATCTACAAATATTGTTCAAATTGTCTGCCGCCTTGTTGAAGACATAGTTGACACCTTCTAATTACTCCATTAGTGGCGTTGAGTATAAAATTAGGAGGTATTTCGTGGCAAGAATTCAGAATTCTTTGCCGTAAAATGTCTATATTTTCCGGACTAGTAAAATAAACCTGATCTTGAAGATAGCCCCATAACCAAAAATCCAGCGTTGTAAGGTCGGGCGAACGAGCGGGCCAATGAATTGGTCCATTGGTCCCTATCCACCTCTCAGCAAATGTCGCATTTAACCATTCAACATTTATTAAGGCATTATGAGGAGGGGCGCCATGTTGCTGAAAGTACATTCTGTTTAGCTCGGCAATTGGCAAATCATCTAAAAAGTTTGTAATGTTTTCACGCAATAGTTGATGGTATTTTGCTCGATTTAAGATGCCATCTATGAAAAATGGGCCAATTAATCGATCACCCCAAAGACCGCACCATACATTTAAACTGAATCTTTGCTGAAAATTATTCTCAATTATAATTCTTGGGTTTTCTTGGCTCCAACATCGATTGTTCTTTCTGATAAAAATGCCATTATTACTGAAACTGCATTCGTCCGACCAAATAATTTTTCGATAAAAATTACGATCTCGCTGTGTAACATTTAAGAAAAAGTTGCAAAATTGCATTCTTCGACCATGATCATTTTCCAATAGTGCTTGTACTTTTTGAGAGATGTATGGTATGAACTTGTGCTTTTTGAGTATCGCTTGTGTTGTTTGGTGCGATACGCCGACCTCATTTGCAATTCTCCGAGTAGAAGTCCATGGACTTTCTTCCACGCATAAAAGAACATCCAATTCTGTATTTTTCCTTAAACTGTCGACTCTTACTTTTTGGCATTTGGAAGGCTCCATATTTTCTTAAATTCTGTTCGATTCTTCCGAATTTACGACGGTCTGGAACCTCTCTTGTCCGATAACGATAACTGTAGAGTTTCACAGCTTCAGCACTATTTCGATTAAATTCAATGTATACTTGCAACATGTCGGTCAGTTGATTGCTATCCATGTTAATGATGAATTAAACTCACAGAAAGAATCAGAACGTTGAACGAATGTCACACCGATACACAAATGTCACAATGACAGTATTTATTAACATTTACATTCTAATTGACAGTATTTATTACTTGATGCATTTGATTGCTATTCAGGGCACACTTGAAACTTATGTTGAAAAATTGACGTGTTATACATCATCAAAATCAGGAAAACATTCTTTATCCGAAACATTAATTAAAAATATTCGTTGCCATTTATAAAAAAAAATTGACTATCGCATGTTCAAACTTTTTGTTCCTAATAATATTTTGATTACGCCAATTGATAGTATTTACTTAACCATTTTATTTTATATTTCGTTTTTTAAAATCGGATAGTAAATAACGGAGCTACGGCTGGGGGCGTTATTTGTCAGCCACCCTGTATGTATATATATATGTATATACAGAGTTGCTCATTAGTGCGTCAAAGTTCAATATAGGTGTTATTAAATAGTACTGAAGAAATTTATTTTATTAAAAGTGGCACAGTAACAAAAAACACACATTCTGAAAATAAAGTGAATTATACAGGGTGACGCGTTAAAATAGCACACATCCGATTTTTATTTAATGAAACACCCTGTATATCTTTTGTGTTTCCTTATCTACTTTAATTTGTGTTTTCATCGATATCTGGGGTTTTGGTCTTGGATGACGCATTGTTGAGTTATTAACAAAAATTATAAAAAAATGGTCGCGACAATGTTTACCATAATAATTCTATGCTGTAGTATTACGATTATCTAAGACAAAATTATTTAGTAAGTTTGCAGCCAAGGGATGTGTTGAACCTACAATATAATCAAACATTAATTTTATTATACAGGGTGTTTGTTACGATGCAATCAATTTGGCTATCGTCAAAGAGCGTTTACTGATTTTTTTCAAATGGAACACCCCGTATATTATTAAATTTTTGGAATGATGCGTTAATTGCGCTTAATTTTTGTTAATAATGTCCTATACCCAAACCCAATAATTTCGGAGTTATTTTTAATTTTTCATTACAAACCGCTAATATATTAGTTTTCTGTTCGATATAGTGTACTGGGTAAACGATTTGACAAACAAAAACAAATAAACGTCAACAAACGTCAAAAATTAAAATCTTAATTATTGCTGTTAATTAGGTGTAATATTAGTGATTTCTTAAGTTTCTGCGTTTAATATTGTCATTGTGTTATTTATTGATTGGATTAGTGGGTAGGTACGTACTTTTCTTGTACATTTGTTGATTGCCAAATATTATTATTACGGTTTTTAGTTAAGAGGGGCGTTTACCAACAAATAGAAACTTATGCAACTTATATTACTCGCGGGACGGGTAGACGCAAGGGGGGTGTGAGTAGGTGGAGCTAGACGATATTCGGTTTCGATCACAGCGCTTCGGTTTTATTCATAGATTCTGTCATAGATAAAAGAATACTATAGATGGGAAACATAATGTATAAAGAATATAAGATTTTCTTTTTCTTTGACATTTGTTGGATATATTTGGAATATTCACCGCGCGAATACTGTTGAGATGTTACAAACAAGCTGTCTTTGTTATTCAAGTTTTTAATTGACATTTTGTATGTGGTTATTTGTCAAAGTAAAGCAACTTTGATCTGTCAATGGTGTCATATTATTTATAATGCCAACTTAAATGATGATTAATAATAATAAATAAATTAACTACTCCATGCTGACCAAATGTCTTATACGTCATTACAGATATTTGTTTTCAATGAACTGTCATAAAATTTCAGGAATGACTTTAATAACAAGAGGTGGCGTGATGCATCAATATTGAAAGAGCCCACTTTGAGCATTTATTGTAGCTGGCTTTATTATTAAAGTTTTTAATTTTTAATTGACAGGTTTGTATGTGGTTATTTGTCAAAGTAAAATAATCTTGATCTGTCAATGGTGTCACATATCACTTATAATGCAAACTTAAATGACGATTAATAATAATAACGATGTGTTAGAAATATTTATTATAGATCATTGTTTACAGTGTAACAAATATTTCAATAGCAAAGCTCATCACCGTAAATAACTTCTAAAGTGAGCTAAATAAATACTATACCTATAGTATATAAAAGAATGTCAAATAAATGAATACAACTTTTTTCTGGCTAGTGCAAGTATCAAATTTTGATAAAATTACAAATAAGAAATATATAAGTTCAAAAAATTAAGTTTCAAATAGGTATTTGCTAATAATTTTGTCAAATGTGACAGGAAATAGCTCGTTAATAAATAACGAAGTATGAGAATCATTTTTCATATACCTGCAAAACAGTATCACTGTGTACTTCTAAAAGTAGCCGGGCCAAATTTCCAAGCGGTTCGAAAATTGTCCGCTCCAATTCTTCGCCTACAATAATATTTTTTTCACTCATGTTTTCCCTAATATCGAGGTAATTGTCACGAAACGAAACTTATACACCAACTAATTACACAGACTGACTTGAATCTAACCTATAAGCGATCGTTATCGGTCAATGATGCGCACATGAGACCACGCTAACGAAACAACTAAGTACCTACATTTTTAAGTACTTATGTTTTAAACTAATATCATCTATACGACCTTGCAACGTGCCTAATCACATAGCATATCACACCATATGCGTATTGATATTTTGTACCCGTATACTCAGTTGCCATAGTAATTTTGTAATATCCGACATCGGAAGATGAATCGTTACATGTTACATCCAACATTTACGCATGTGCAGCAATTCATTCATTGATTTATTTCCAGTGGAATGAATTTTTTTAAATTAAGATATCTGGAAAAATAAAGAGATAAATTAAACAGTTTTAAAATTTTGGGATGAGTTTTGTTATTTACATATTCTGAAATATTATATAATAAATAATATCTGTAATAAAGCAGGAAATGGAGAACGAATATTTTTACTAGAGGCTAGGCAACTAATTTAACTCGGGATGTATACGAGGGAGCGTCTTTAAGTTTGCGGAATTGGGGAAAACGAGAGAATATAAAAATTATTTTAATTTTTCAATACATTCACGTGCAACCCTAATACATTTTCAGTTCTTTAATTAGGTTGTGAATACCTTCAAGAAAAATGTTTTATATTTGCCCGAAAAATACATCAAAACTGCATCCTTTACTACTTCATCGCTCGTAAAGTTTCCACGTAGCTTTTTACTTTCTTATACGTAGTATAAGGAAGTATTGTGATGATTTTTGCATATGTCCACGTTTTAAAATCCCCTGATACCGAAAAAGTGGTCTGTGTGTGACCACGATAGGTGTCAAACCGCTATAGTTATCAATTCCAAATTTTGTATTTACGAGTATAATCTCCCTCTTGAGATCTGATTAGATTTTCAGTAAAATCGGCAGACCGAAAGTAGTAGTTCACTTCAGTGAAAAAATCGAATTTTGCCAATATTTCGTTATGATGTACCGCTTTTTAAAATTGTTAAATGTTAATTAATGAAACTAATTACCAAATTGAATGGCTCCGTGCTCCCATATATACTTAAAACGAATAACTAAATGTCTTGTACACTCTTAGGAATATTTAACATCAGAGTGGTATTGTCATCAATTAAAACTACAGTAGGCATTCGTCCATCTTCACTAGCTATATTTGACAGTTAATTAGATTTCAAACTCAAAACAAAATGTGTTACATTAATAATAAGTGTTTTAAGTGTCTAGTAAATGTGAATTTTACCAACAGTAAATGCTCTATTACGAGTAGTTCGGTTTTCGGAGAAAAATCTAAGGTAATGTACGGTTCGGCATCATTTTATTCTTTAATATTTTTATATTACTTCCTAGCATTAAGCGAAAACAAAATATTTCCAATGTCTGTCTTTTATTTACATATAAGACAGTTTTAATTACATAAATTTACATGTACATATTTACAAGAAAATCAGATAATATTTGTTGTCTAAAAAAGTAAATATAATCTTTATATTGAAATTAACCCTACATTCATTGAATCTTATTTGCAATGTGTCAATAAACATATAACGATGTGTCCAATCGTCAGTTAATAAATCAAATTGTCGTCAACATTTATTAAGTACAACTTAAAAATGCATATTAAATTTACGGCGGTAAATATAAAAAAAAGGTTACTATCTCGGCAAGCACATGTGTTCGCTGCTGAAGAGAAAAGATCGACAAGAGTAATATATTTAAATTTTACGTAATAACCACGTAAAGATTGGTTAAGGGACTTACTGGAAACGGAATTGTATTTCCACAGACTGCCAGGGAAAACAAAGTTATGGGGCTCCTATCACGCACTGCCAGAAAGGTTAAGGAGAAAAGATACCCTCCAGTCTGCCAGAGAGTGCTTGAGAATTTCCTCGGACTGCCAAGGAGAACTCTGAGAATTCCTTCGGACTGCCAAAGAGAACTCTTGACTTTTCTAACAAAATCGTGGCTATCTATAGCCCTGTACTCGCATAAATAATAGTTTAAGACAGTATTTTTGCCGAAGTATCACGCGCAAAACGCATGCACTATACTCAAACACACGATATTATCACGTGCAAAATGCAGGTAGAAAATTAACAAAAATATCATCTTTCTCATTACTAATTGATATTAGATAAATTAAATAATTACTAGAATATTTGTATAGAATTATCGAAACTCTAATCTAAAATTAAATGAAAAAGCATTAATACAAATTAGTTCGATAATTTATACAGTGACGGCCAAAAGTCCGTTACATCGTCAACTACTAAGTTTAAACAAATTTATAAAGAATTCAAATAACCTCAAAATTAAATTTAAGAAGGATTTTGAATAAAAAAATTCTTAAAATTGTATAATTTGAAACGCTCACACGTATAAGAAAGTCGTGTGGTGGCCACACATAATTTTTTTACTCTCAGTATAAAGAAGTATTATGACGATGAAAATTTTGACCCCGAGATTGAACATCGGAGAAAACGTTCTTGATAGCCAGCATTACCCAAACAAAATCTAAGTATATTTTTAGTTCTCGCAGAGTTATAACAAAATACAACTGTTAAGTTATTCTTGTTTAACGAATGTGAATGCTAAATGTGTTTACCAAATGATTGCCTTAAGAACAATGGAATGATCGTGAAAACAACAACAAAGTAAACTATATTTAAAAGAATGATCGTGAATTACCACCAGAGAAGTAGAGGAGGGGAGAATGCGCTACAAGGTGCCCGAACTTTGTAAAACTGAAATCCGCCATTTTGGAGATTCCTGAAAACCTGTAATTTGAAGTACAATAAGGAATAAATCATAAAGTCCATATTTAAAATAAAAAAAAACATAAATTAATGCAATATATTTCTTGATGATCCAACAATATCAATTTATTTATTGCCGAACTAATGGTTTTTGTAAAATTAAAGTGTATCGTTTTCTAAAGCTTAAATATTATTCTGAAATAGATACTAACAATCAGTGGCGGCTGCTGCAGGGAGGGCGACGGAGCACTGCCCTCCCCCCCGTCATAAATTTCTTTTAACAGATAAATTAATTATAAATACCTAATTTGTATGTAATTTTTCTGATTTGTTTGATGACAAATAATATGTTTTCGGGAGTAACAGTCCGTCTTTTCAGCGCCTTTAAAAATCGCAGTCTGACGTAGGCTACGGGGCATCTAGCACGACTGCCCCCCCGACTGTCTGTATTAGAAATCGAGCGATGAAACTGGCGCGAGTAGCGCGCGTATATATGTAGGCGGCGGGGCTCTACTCTATGGTGCCGGGTCCGGGTGGCGGTCCAGTATGTAATATACAACGGTGAGTGTATGTTGTAATTTCTATCGGTGCAAATGCAACTATGAATTGCGTTAGTAACATTAAGACAGAATTAAAAAATCTAGGTCTCCCTAGACCAGATTTATTGATTAAACTAGAAGATCACAATTTGAAAACTAATAAAACCGTGACGAGAAAATTCAACAGAAGCTCTTACAGTTTATCAGACTGGTTGTGTGGGTGTAATGTGCAAAATGCTTTCCGTTTTGGTTGCAAAAGTATTTCTTTATCGCACGCTAATTTTGTTGTTTTGACGTTGGTAACAAAAAAAAATGGAACCAAATTATATTTAAATGTCAAAATGTAAGCCTTTAATGTAACAAACATGTGCAATAGAAGTTGTACAAAGAATAAAAAGCACACATGCTAACATTTTATTTACTAATTAACAATATAAATTGTTAAGCAGAGTTGGATGATAAGTTTTCTGATGCTACTATTGTAATTTACTTCCAAGGTTGAATAGTACAACTGTTATAAAAGTTTGTTATTAATAATATGTCGAGACTATGTTGGCGAAAGATTTTGTAAATTGTCTTCTGCTATTTTGCAAATCTCTGGGGGCGTGCAAAATAGAAAAAATCAAGTGAACGGTGTTTTTCTACTTTGAAGAGAATAAAAACATTTTCTAGAAATACCATGCGGGAAAGCAGACTATGTGCCTTAGCAATGTGTTCCATTCAAAAACAATTACTGACATCAACACCAAACTTCAATGAATGAGTTATTAATCACTTTGCTGATCGTAAGAAACGGCGGATGGATTTTATTTTCAAACAAGTTAATTAAATAGCATATTGAGTTTATTTTTTGTCTATACTCAATTTTTGATATTAAACACTCCGACCCCCCGGTACCCTTCCGTCCCAAAAAATCACAGGCCGCCACTGATCAAATGTATTAGGAGTAAAACAAAATAAATGTGGCTCCATCTTCAAAATAGCCACACTATATCGTGAATATAGAATTCTATATTCACAGTAGTATCATCTACTCCTAATACATTTGATATACCTCCTCGCTTTTCTGCTTCCCTGATACTACGGACGAAATTTCAAATGTTAATTACGGAGATAAATTTCGTAAATTACAGTTTCGTAAAAGAACTTAAATTTGAAAAATAATTATTCTCTGCATTTAAGGTAATTTTTAATTATGAACGGAATCGAGGCTGATAATGCCTTTCTTAAGTATGTTTAGACAGATTTTATTTAGCAAGAAAAAGAGCGAGGAGATAATATATTTTATTTTACCCCTGATACATTTGATATACCACCTCGTTTTTCAGCTTACCTGATACTAGGGGCGTAATTTCAATTGTTAAATGCTGATATCATGTTGTGGTAAAAAATATTGAAGAAGTCTGTTTCTTATGGTATAAATGGTAATGAATGAATAGAATTGTCTAAAAAAATACACAAAATGTACGTTTTGGAAATATTTTCTTCAGAAACAAATTATATTTTTATTTTTATTTTCTTAGCGGCCCTGCGGCCACTGCACTAGTTCCCACCTTTAATGAAATCAGAATATTTCAACCTCTAGTTGATTATGATATATACAGTGCTGCCAATTGCGGGTATTTTACCCGAAATGCGGGTATTTTAGTCAGACTGTCGGGTAAAATTCTGAAGCGGGTAAAATCGGGTATTTTCACATAAAACAATTAAAATTTCCTTTTCTTAACTCGATTTAGTCAACATCAGATATCAATATGTATTTTATTGTCTTTTAAATCTAAACGCTACAGAAAGATTGTTGATGCATTTATGCAGCAATTCTATCAATTTCAGTGACTTGAAAGAGAAAAATATTTTGGCTGTCGACCACACAAATATTCGCTTGTTTGTTCCATTTCTGTCTGTTAAAGGAACAAAAGCTACTTGTTAAGGAAAGTTTAGGATGTACACTTCGCAAAAATCTGTTTGAAATATTGAAGGAACCTAGATGTTTTTTCCTTAATCCTGGACGAGACGGCGGACTTGAGTGCAATAAAACAATGTGCAATTACTGTTATATACTATTCAAAAACAAATGATGTCAAAGTAACTTTTTTGATGTGGTTAAAACTGCATCTGGAAAAGCCAATGGTTTGTCCAACTCTTTGAAAAAATTCACGAAAATTTATTTAGAATTTATGTCATATACATTGGGACTTGTAACAGATTTTAACCTTATATTTCAATCAGAATCGCCACTCATTCATAAATTGAAACCTGAAACACAAAGATTGTTGATGCATTTATGCAGCAATTTAATTATCAATGTGAGTGACTTGAAAGGGAAAAATGTTTTTGCTGTTGACCACACAAATATTCGCTTGTTTATGGCACTTTGCAAAATTTATTTAGGTATATCTGCCACTGAATCTTGAAATGTTGAAAAATTATGCATCCCAAACTGAAATTGACCAGTTTCTCAAAAGTTGTTTAAATTTTTATGTAGAGCCTGTCCCTGACATTAAAACGCGAGTTGATTTTTCTGATCCAATTTTTAACATTTTAAGAATTCTTGAACCAAAAACGGTCCAATCCTATAAAATAAAATCGCTGCAAAAAAAATGTACAAAGATTTCCAATAAATAAAGAATTTACAAATCTTCTAATTTTGGACATGGAATGGAAGCAGCATGTTTTTTTTTAAAATCATTTGGAGTATGGTTTAGATTGTGAACTAAGTTGTGAAGTTTATTGGAAAATGGTGTTTGAATTGAAAAATGCTGCAGATGTTCTTCTTTTCCCCAATATGAAAGTAGTGCTTTCCTTACTTTTTATTCTGCCTTTTTCAAACGCATTTGTTGAAAGAATGTTCAGTGATTTGAAAAATATCAAGACAGACCACAGAAATGCGTTAGGCACCGCAACGCTAACGTCTTTAATGGCGATAAAAAGAGGCATTAAAGATATGGGAGGTTGAAGATCTTACATACATTCGAATTATTTTAGATCACTTTTAAATTTGGCGCTTTCTATTTGAAATGTCGGGTAAAAGCGGGTATTTTTCATTCGCTATGCGGGTAAGGCAGACGTATGGCTCCGGCAGCACTGGATATATAGTTACTTTCAGAAGACTACCTCTCAGTTTTAACAGCTTGTCATTAGATGGTTCGGCTGCTAGAGGCAGTGTTAGAAACTGCATTAGGTTTGAGAATTCTTTTACCAACGCCCGTTACACGTTTCAACATTTTTTTCCAGCACATCTAATCACATTTCTCTGAAACATGCATTGATTTGGAAATATATAAACAACCTTACGTGTAAAAAGATACCTTTCGGCTTAACGACATGTTAACTAATAATACACACAAATCCTTCCTAATACAATTAATTAAAAATACACAATACAGTTTGAAAATTAAAAAACTCAAGTGGAAATTGCCCTGGAAAATGGCGACCACAACAGGGTGTGCTTAAAACTGGATGCGTACTCGTCAAACAGCGTTTTCTCCTTCTCCGTTTCAGTGCTTTAAGCCATTTTTAAATAACAACTTAATCAAAATTGACGCCAAGTCGGGTGTTTACTATCTGTCAATATTTAGTTCAATATTAAATTCAATAAATTCACACATGTAAAACATTCTTTAGACAGAAGATATGCTATTTATACCGATAGGTCCAGCCCGCGACGGGCCATACATAGGCAACAATATACGTATGGAACGTGCTATGTGGCAACGTGTGTACGATACCACTCCGCGTGCTCCTATTTTGAGTGACTTTCTTAAAATTTGAATTTATTTTGAAGAATTATTGATTTTTTTACTTTTATCTTTTAGAAAACGTTATTGTTTTTTTATTACTGAAAATTACTTTTCCGTAGCAGCTAAGAATAGAATAATAATAATAAATTGGACCTTATTATGTCTGAAACAAATGGGCAAATTACGTATACAGAACGAATATGCAAACGACTATATCCTTGCGCGGTTTAAGTCTTACTAATTTCTTAACTGCAATGTGCTGTTGCTGCGGGTAGAGGGGTTTCGGTGTTGCCACTCATTGCTGACTATGGCCCGTTCCGAGCTGGACCTATCGGTATATCTTTAAATATACAGTGTGGAAACCACTTATGGAATAAATTCAGTAACTTACAAACTAATGACATTTGTCGAAAACGCTGAAACAGGTCAATTTTTATTTTAAATTGGTTTTAAATCGCAGCACCTATTAGTGACGTCATCTTCGTTAAAGCTGTGACGTCATACGCATTTTTTTTAATAGAATGCTATATTTTTTTATAAATTCGTAGATAGTACTATTAAATACCTTTTCAATGAACTAACACAAGTTAGCTTTATTTTCAACAGTTTTTGAGATTTTTACATTAAAAAAAAAAATTAAAAAAAAAACCACAAGAAAAAACTGTGTGATGAAATTGATAGCACCTGAGGGTAGTAGAATACAAGAAAGATAGTAATTTTGCTTTGATCAAAAAAGAATAAATTAGTAAACTTTGACGTTTTTATAATTGTTGTTGTTGTGGTTGGAACTTAAAAATGTAAAAATCTCAAAAATTGTTGAAAACAAAGTTAACTTGTGTTAGTTCATTGAAAAGGTATTTAATAGTACTATCTACGAATTTATAAAAAAATATAGCATTCTATTATAAAAAAAATGCGTATGACGTCACAGCTCTAAGGAAGATGACGTCACTAATAGGTGCAGTGATTTAAAACGTGCGCAATTTAAAATAAAAATTGACCTGTTTCAGCATTTTCGACAAATGTCATTAGTTTGTAAGTTACTGAATTTATTCCATAAGTAGTTTCCACACTGTATAAACGTTGGTGCGTCTGTTAGTGATCATGTAACTTTTGAACGACTTGACCGATTGAGGTCATATTCAAGCAATATATTGGATTTGTCGAGACTATTGTTGATAGCCATGCTAGGATCCGATAGGTGGCGCTGTAATCAACCCAAGCAACATTTTTAGTCGTAGGAACGTAACGGCGACCATCACAAGAACTTTAAAGTTTTCGCCACCAGTCGCCGAAACGTGGTGACAACGGTCCTATTACGTGCCTGGGACCAAAATGGGGAATAATTATTCGGTAATAGCTACGTTCCAGCGACGTCCCTGGAACTGCTTCCGCGACGTTTCCCGGACGTCGCGGCTACGTAACGGCGACGTAGCAGGGTGGTGACAGCAACTGTAATGGAACTTCTTCTTAGGTTTCTGACACTCTCAGTCGCTCTCTGTCGCACACCTTCAGCAAAGCTTCAACTATATTCCCATCTCATTCCGTTGTCGAAGCTGGCTTGTAAACTGAAGGTAGAATGTAATACCACACGTTGATGGTGTGAGTAGTAACACACAATAATATAATTAGAAACATAAAACACACGTTGATCATTTGAAAGGATTTCTTGGGTATTAATGTTATATGCGAATACAAGTTTTCTGACAAATATGATGATGGTACTTAGAAAAATGACAACGCGCCCTTAAAATATACGTTTACTTAAAAAAAAATTCAAAAAAATATACTGTACAATTTCGAAATTATCCATCTAGGCATGTGTATCTGTTTTTAAATTATTCCTGAACATTCTAAACTAATAAATATTCATTGATTTGGTACATTTAGTACAGTTCTCAAGCAAAATTAATTTTTAATCAGTATTGTGAGGTCATTCAACGTTCATGAACAGCAATGGTGTCGCAATTCTGCTCGATAAATATGGCGAATTTTGCGCAAAAGAACTTACAAGTAGTAGTTACTAAAATATGCGTCTTTAAAGTACATACTACTTGACAAAAGTAACCGTGTAGTAGCAGCCACTAAAAATATTTCCTTTAAAGTTATAGTTGCTACAAAGTAGTACATGGGACCAATCGGTCCACGCCGCTGTAACTTTAAAGTTGTGCAGGTTCGTTAAGACTACCATGAAGTAGCACACAACTGTAAGGTTCTCGGTGCCACTTCAAAGTTCCACGTGGAACTTAACCTAAAATTAACACATGATTGCGGTTAGTGGTAGTGAATTATTGTAAAAATGGATTTTTTCAAAGTTGTGGCTACGAAAGAGAAGAATGGGGAAATGGGAGAACGACAAAGTATTGTACTGGCCGCACAACATAAATCATTCACGAAGGGAGACTTTAAGATGAAATTCCGCCAGTGCTCCAGAGGAGAGTTGGGTACATTATTCGTGAATCTTAAAATTATCGAATATTAACAACTTTAAAGATGCCTTTCAGATCGAAAAACAAATAATCGGCCTTAACATATGCAGTAGATCATTGATTGAACTGTGGGTTACTCTATGCAATAAAGACCATTCTCTAATATGTTAATATGTTGCAAGAATGAAGTTTTTGACGAAAATGCTATTACTTCGTCTTTATAGTCTTCATCAACGTCATATTTAGGGACAAATAACTCATCATAGCCATAATAATTGTCGATTTCATCTTCACAATTTTCAACAAATTTCACATCATCTTTGTTCTGGTTCTGCTTGGCAGGCTGGTCCACTGTTAGTCGTTTGAACTGATGATACCAATCCTTTTGCAATAGTTATATTTTTCCTGTGGCCATAATGTAAAGAAATGTCGCCACTACAACTAAGAGCGTTCAGCTGAAGCCTCAGTGTTCGATAAAATGTTGACGAATGTCTATAGGCTTTCTGTTGCGACGAATTTTGTTTTCAGACGCCATGAATTCGAACGCAGTTTCATTTCACAAACACGAGCGATCCTTATTGGTGAGTGCCTTTGTTATTAAAGTCGATGAAGTGAAACTTACCTTGTAGTAATTTTTTAAAAGTAACCGCAACTATGTAGTCGCTCTGAATTTATACGGAAAGTGAAAATTATCTGTAAGTAACATCTCCGAGTAGCAAGAACGCCGAAATTACTATAAATATTACTAAACAGTTCCGTAACTTTGAAGTAATTAATACATGTTCCCATAACGTAGCAAAAACTTTGAGCGTAGTAACTTTCAAGGAGTGCTAACTTTAAAGTCACACTTCAGTAATACGAGATGGTTATGGCCACTATCGTGTTCTTCTTTAAAGTTCCAATAACTTTAAACTACCTAATCTTACTTAGTAGCCCTGTGGTTCCGAATACGTTAAGAGCTACCAAGAAGTTATGGGACCATAGAGGACCTACTACTAGTAACAGTTACGTGACTGCTACTAATAAGGTCTGAAATGGAGTAATTCTTACTGCTAAGTCAAACATTTAGTAGCAGTTACGTAACAGTTACCGTGTCCAAGTTCTGGTCTCAGTTCCCGTCACTTTGATGCTGCTTGGGAAGTTATTAACAAATTCTATATTTATGGACCAAAATTACTCATATTCACAAGCTATGTTGCTTTAATTCCAAAAAAGAAATTCACAATATCTGGACCAAATACGTGGAGCTGTGTACGGCCATTTTTGGGTCCTCTTGCCTATCATCGAATTGCACCAACGACCTCTTCTGTCCAGACTGTCTTATACAGAGACTTTAATCAAATCAAATTCATCGCGTCACCTACCGGAAAGGACAGAAAAACTTCTACCGGGCAAGCTAGTTATATCACAGTCTTTTCTATCTAATTTAATGAAAAGCACAGTGAAAACTAAGAAAATTTAAAGCCGGAAAACTAACATTTTAATACTCACAAAATAAAAAAGTGTTTATATTATTGTAATTTTACATAAAACACAAACTGAAATTTAGTAATAATGTTTTTTCTTCCTTCCTGGTAATTACTGATGTTAGTAAAATGTCTCTCGTGCCCAATAGCCGTTAGGATACCTACGTATATGCCATTTTCTAAATTCATCAAACACGAATATGGCGATTGCGAAAGGCATAGCGTATAACCACCTAGAAACAAAATGAATATTTTAAAATAGAATACATGTAGGAATCTGTATTTTTCGTATGCGCATGCGTCCTTCTTCTCCCCGCCAACAGAATCAGTTATGTACGAGGCAGAGTAAAAAGCCGCGTTAAAAGTGTGAGCGTACCCTCTCAATAAACTGTTTAAAGTTTAAAGTAGTAGCAAATATACATTTTACAACAAAAAGTAACAGGGCCTTATTTAATCAACCTAGATACAAATTAAAAAGCCTATATACATGTCACTTGTAACTTGCTTTACAAGTGTAATTAATTGATAGCTACGAATGCATTATCGTTACTGATGAGGACAAATGAGGTATTTTGCTTAATTTCAATCAATTTCTTGCGTTTGTAGGCTCCAAACAATTATATTTAGAATCATTTTCGTTATTACCTAAATATTTATAAAGATAGAGAATAGCTTTATTTCCAATGAAGTAGAAGTTGTTTTTTTTGGATGTAAAAGTAAATTGATTGTAAGAAAAATAATTCTTGATGTTTTTTGATTTACTTTTTAAAATAACTCCGCCTGGAACAGTGAAGGGGTGAATTGAGCAGCTCCAACACTGTCACTGCCGGTCCCAAGCCCGGATAAAGGACGAGGGTTGTAACGATAGACTAGCTCATATGCGAAAAGATGAATTAATGATAATCCTAAGGCTTAGCCTTGGTGAGACGCATTACAAGGAAAATGACAAAAGCAAAGAAAAAGTCAAATGAATATAGGATGCTGGAACAAGGTTAAAACACAAAAGAAGATCAGGTACTTAGATAACTCCACGCAGTACTCAATAAAACAAAAAAGGAAAGAGCAAAGAAACAAATATACAAATGAGTACTCATACTTCTTGAGTGGAATATAGAAAGATAAGAGAAGAGCGAAAGCTAGAGTTTTCGTGGCGATAAAGAAGAAATGGGTACGAAACATAGTGGACTGAAACCCAATAGACGAAAGGATCTTAACAATCGAATTCAAGATAAAAGGCAGAAACGTAAGAATCTTCGGAATATATAAGAAAGATTTCGTCGACAAACTCTCGGAGGAAATAAGTAAAAGAAAGAACAAACACGAAACTATTACATTAGGAGATTTGATCGAAAGGTTTGGTAAAGCCCTGGACAGTAAAATAATTGGACGACACGAGGAGGATGTAGAAAATGAAAACGGACAAGATGGCTAAAACTTTGTGAACAACATTCATTAAAAATCCTGAACGGATTCTTTCAACATAAAGAGATGAAATACATTGATTCAAAAAGTGATTTATATTGGACTACATAGTAATAAAGCAAGATTCATATGTGAGACCGTTAGACCCGAAAGTATGGAGAGGAGTAGAATACAAATCAGACTATTTGCTAGTTAAATAGTCCATAGAAATAAAATCCGATAAACAAACAATAGGGTGCACACGAGAGGAACGCAAGAGCTAAATCCTACCACCTGGAGAGTTTGAAGCACGAATTCACTAGCTTTTTCTATAAAATAAGACCAGCACAACAAATAGATGGATAAAGGATATAATGAGTACACCAGAAGAAATGTATGAAGAACTAAAGAGAAATTACATAAAACACCAAAGGAAGCTCTAGAAATTAGAGTAAATAGACCAGCAAAAAACTGCTGGTGAATAGATGAACTAACCGAAAGTACAGGGGTGCGTTCAGAAAAGGAAAGAATGTTATCCAAGTGTCACTCCAATTTCACACTTGCCGTCCAGAAACAAAAAGATATCCCAAAATTATAACGTCATTGCCGTTCAGAAATGATTGGTGCGACGCTTGGAGTGTTCCTTCCATCACCCACCTATTTGTGATGGTTAATAGCGGGCGATTCATGGGCATTCGGGTCGGGGTATTTAAAGCGCGGTTCTGAGTGTTTTTTAAGGTTAATAATTTCATGTTATTTCACATCATATGGTCATATGTGTGTTTCTTGGAGTTGAACAGTTTGTTTTTGGACAATTTTAATTTGATCCACAATTTTTTTCGATTATGATCCATTGTTCTTTTCATTGTGTTAGTTTACTTATTTCTTTGATGACTTTATTTTTTCATACATAATCTCTGACTCTGTAATGCTTAGCTTTGACGTTTGACTTTTGCCACAAACTAACTCGACTCAATCTACGGCGTTCAGAATTATAAAGCGCTCCAAGTTTACCAAGTGGATGATGTCATTAAATATTACCTGACCATGCCAGTATCCTATCCAACATTTCTGAACGCACGCCAGAGGAAAATAAAAAAGATATAGTTCGAGTATCTAACCAGAAAAGACGAAGAAGATAGGAAACAACATAACAGATAAAGACATATAATCAAAAAAGAAATAAAAAAACTAGATAATAGGGGGATCCATGTCCAGAGAAGCTTGGAAAACAATAAACAGCCCAAGCAAAAATTCAATAAAGCAAGAAAGTTTGATCTGATAGACACGGAGACTTGGAAAGGCTACTATAGTGACCGTCTAGTAGAGAAGCGAACAGAATATTTGGACACACGATTATATACAGAGGAAGTAGAGGAAAATAAAATAGATCAGATTACGGTAAAAGTGGTAAAGACAGGTCTACAGAAAATGCAAAATAATAAAGCATCAGCGCCATGTACTCTGTCAATCGAGTTACTGAAACATGCCACAATAAGAACACTAGGAACTATTTGCAATATATTTAATTGATGCCTAAGGGGCACACAAACAGATTAGAAAATTTCTCATATATACTGACAGAGAAAAATCTGAATAAAGGAAGAGAAACTACATGTTACCATTATAGATCAAAATCCTCTAAGGTTTTCATGTGGTAATGAAAAATAATTTCAAATATAATTTGTAGATAATACAAACGTATCAAATAATTTCATAAAAATCATGAGGAAATACGAGGGAGTTTTTTTTTTTTGTAATGTTGTTATATTACGTTTCCTATACTAAAAAATAATCTTACCATCTGAATTTAACAGGATAAAATTTTAAATAAGTGCTTCCAGGACAATATGCTAGTAGGCAAGCAATTCCAGTTTCGGTAAATATGCTCAAATGAAGTTTCCAATTTCCCATACCTGATGAACGGAGAACGGGAAAATTAGTCGCAGTTTAAAACTCAGTATTAAGAAGCTTGGCACAGATCATTAAAGTGTAAATCGACACTTCATATAAGTGTTGCACCCCAACAACTGTTTTAAGAGCAGAAACAAATTAGTTCGCTTGTAGTTGAAGTGCCCGTATGATAACGGGGACCGTGATTGTTATCTAGTAGCAAGCCATTCTCAAAGCTGTATTACACTTCAAGAAATTGTTGTCAAGTTTTTGCTCAAGTTATTGATCAAGAAATTCTCGTTAAGTTCTTGCTGAAGTTATTGCTGACCTTGGTTGTTTTACACTTATCAATTTCCCCACCAAGTTTTTTGGGAAATAAAAAAATTATAAATTTACCGAAGATTTGTTGACGATATTGAATGTCAAAATAAAAATAAATAATTTACGCACACAATTCCTTGAAGCAGTATCAAAAATATTAATTAACATCATTCATTTTTAACAAGATTCTAAAATTAAATTTGTGTTTACATTGCACGCACTTGGCAAAAAACTTTATAAGATGCATTTTACTAGAAATCACTAAAAACTTGATCAAGTTGCAGAAGAAAAATAGATCATGTTCTAAGTCAATAAGTTCTTGGTCAAGAAATTGATCAAGTCGACAAATGTAATACACGACTTGTCTTCAATTTTCACTTGATCAAGTTTTTAGTCAATAACTTGGTCAAGAAAGAAGTGTAATACAGCCTTAACGAACTTTTCGAGTACAGAAGCCCGCGCCATGGGTGCTTCATTTCGAAAAGTGCACTGTTTGAGCAACACAGCACTTACTTTGGAAATAAGTTTGCAATATTTCCCAACTTTGTTTAAGCGTAAAACGATTCATTTCGTTCCGTGGAGGTATGATACTGACTGAATCAAAATTTCAAGAGTGCAAGAGCTGTCAGTATCAAAATAACGTATGATTCAAAAAGAAACCACTAGATAGACTAACCGATATATATCAAAATTTCTTGTAAAGATTAAAACAACATTGACAAGAAGTCAGCAATGAAAGGAGTTTGCTAAGCTCAAGTTAGGAGATAAAATATATACCTATGGATTGCCAACATTACGATTACAAAAGTAACAGTTTCATAAACATAAATAACTGCACCCCAGAATCAAAAAAAAATGCTATACTAGAATCGCTCTCGCAACCGACATGCGCCACCAAAATTAAAATGGCGTCAAATTTCAGACGTTGCAAAATTTGATCTGTCAAGTAATATTAATTTTGACACTATAACCCTAAATGATCAATTAGACTTGTGGTTTTAGCACTACCGACAATAATTCTAATATGTAACTATTAATTTGATAATAATTTTGCTTAAGGGGAGGGTAAGGTTTTTAAAAATTTTTTTTTTAATTTGTTTTTATTTGATTTTCTGAATGAAGAACCTTTCAAGAATATTGTGTGCAAATTTGAGATAAATCAGAGCAAAACTAACGAAGATACAGCGGTTTAAGCGACCGCGTGTCACTTCCGCGCGCCCAAAAGGACGGTATAGCGGTGGCCGTCATACAGACGCCTAATGCCCTTCAAGGATTCGACGTCTACTGTTTATTTAGTCAGTGTCACTGTCCATTTAGTCAGTGTAGATGATATGATTCAGTGTGAGGTAAGCCGATAAAACTCGCTTATGGACGTTTTATTCCAAATTTTTTTATTAGTGTTCAAACTTCCAAGCGTTTTTCCCACAATTCACGTTTTCAAAGTCGGTGCCCCTCATAACTTCAAAACTACTGCACCGATCCTTTTGTAGTTTTGAACACTATTTCTGTAAATAATTTAGGAGGTAACGCTGGAGAGTTTTTTTTAAATTTGTTGATATTTTTTATTTTACAATAACAAATTGGCCGATTTTTTCCGCAAAAATCGTGTTTCTCATTTCAAAGTGTTCCCGAAAAGTGAAAAATTGAAATTTCGAAAAACCCTCCCAGCGTTACCTGGAGAAAACGATTATCTAACGAAAAAACTTTGATTTTTTCAATTCAGATGATCCAGAACCGAGCTATGAGGGGCACCGCAATTCAATTTTTTTCCGAGACGCTTCCAAATAATTGCTGCCATTGCCGAATTTTTTAATATTTCTTCATGAAAATTTCACATAATGTTCTTCAAATGTTATACTTTAATGTACCTTTGGCTTTAATGCATAGATTTCAACTGTGTCGTAAAAAAAAATCACATAAATATGCCTTTTTTTGCACGAATTAACCTTACCCTCCCCTTAAGTACTATTGAAAAGAAGAATGTTATGATTATTTTATAGTTGTATGAACTTGTCTGCTGTTAGTAATTAGATATAAATATAAAAAAAAGGTTAGATTTTCAGAGAAAATTGAACTTTTGAAATTCATTTAAACATTCAGGAATGTATTTAATAATTATGTTCGAGTTAGTTTTACTACAGACAATAAAGATATTTAGTAGCAAAGACAGTTGTACAGCAGTATCCTTACTAATAGTGCTATATTGCTTTTCCATTAAATGCATCAAAATTAAAGTATTTTTACATGCAACAGCGAGAAGGTAAGAAAAGTATTACACTAATTATAAAAACATTTGTTTGCCAGATTCTTACTGTACACTATGATTATTACCATTATCACTGCTGTACTAAAAGCAATTTGTTTGAAACATTTCTCGTAGGTATATCATAGATTACAACATAATTTTTGCATACTAATCAAACATTTTTGTTTAAGCTACACATCATTATTCTTTACTTAAGCTTTAAACTAGTATACTTTTGTTGTTGTTAAAGATTATATTTAATGCAGAATTAAACAATTCAAACGTATTTTAAAGTATTTCAAATGTTGAGTATTCGTAAGCTGAATCTTTGCTACTGATCAGAATTTAACTTACCAAGCAACTTTAAATTATAATACAATAATGAACAAGTATTTTTACTATCCCAATTTATAATGTACTACATTCATATTATTACAATAATATCACATATTTTTGAAATTATATAATCTTAATTCCATTAATAACAATAAATAATTACAAAATTAAAGTCCTACAGAAAATATACAAAGGTTATTTTAGAAAAACTATAAGAATAATATAACATAAATATGTTTTAACCGCATCTCCCTATGCAAACGCTTATATTGTTATCACATTAATAAACTCGATCATTATTTTATTCTGAAATCAATCATCCACCATTTCTCTATTACATTCAACATGGTTATACCTTCTTAAATTTGAAAATTTTCTAAACAGTATTACTTATGTGATCTTCAAACAATTGTTATTTTAGTTAGAGTCATCTACTTCCTCGATTAGACAGACTTCTTTCTTCAACTGATCAATATAAGTACAAATTATTTTAACTATCGTAATCTTCTGCCGAAGCATTATGAACAAATATATTAACAGGTTCCAAAATCTGTCTTTGACTTTTGATATAGATACTGCTACATTCGTTTTATCAGTTACGTGATTATTCTAAATAACATAAAGCAATTACAAGTAAAACCAAGCACTTCTGTTGAATAAAACTTACCTTCTCGTATATAATTTGGTTTAGATCAATATATTTGACTTTAATAACTTTCACAGTCGCTACTGCCGCTATCATTAATACAAAATATTACTGGATTAATATCTGTTTTATCAATTTCTATTTCCCTATCCCACGACGTCTTTATTTCGTGTTCAATATGAGTGATGGTAGCCCAAGTTTCATGTGTAATTGTTCGAAAAACGCTGTACTGAATACTAGTCACCTGCTTGTCAAACGCTATGCTTGTCAAGTGTCATACGCTCCCTGAAAATAAAAATCTGACAACAATGCTCAGAATAGCCATGTATCAAATAAAATATTGATATAGAAAAGTAATATTTAATAATTATATCTATAATATTTAACTTCTAACTGACTTTCATGTAATAGTATTTTACTAGCCGTAGCTATTTATCCTAAAATATTAATTAGTTGGTTGAATTTTATTGTTCTAAAATTGTTCCGGTTGATTGGAATTTGTAGTGGTATTGAATCAGCGTTTTTAGTTCGTACTTTTGCCGTGTCGGTTGCGAAAACGACCCGACTATAGTAAGAATTTGCCATTTTTATTATGGAGATAATGTAATTATGCACTAGTTTTTTATAAGAGCTATCTATACTCCATTCAGTCTAAGAATAAAGCATTGGGAAAGATAGGGTTTAAAATAAACGTTTGTGATTGGTTGAAATCGAGTGTGCATTTAGACCGGCAAAATAATCGCATTTAGCTCGTTCTGTCAAAAATTTGTTTACTGACAGTTTTGTTCAAAGAGTTTGTCGATTTCCGTATTTTACATAGTTATTTGTTGTTAATATTCTTAAAAAATAGTTCTTCTTAGAACTCGCAAGTGAAATATTCATTTGTTAAGGTATTTTATCAATTTCGTTAACTTTCTCTTCGTAATCGCTAATATTCTATAGTATGGCGGAAGCAGTTTTACCAGGTCCTTCAAAAAATCGTAAAGGGAAACACATAAGATCTGGACAAAGGCAAATGGCTTATAATGTGTACATTAAGCATAAAGACAATATGTCTAAAACAGCTGCAGTCAATCAAACAGCAGAGGAAGTGGGTATTAATAGGAATACAATGTACTGCATTATTAAAGAAATGGAATTATATGGAGTTCCAATTTCTCCTCCAAGAAAAAGAAATTATCGTCATACTTACAATAAATTGGATGAAGCACAAAAAAGTACAATTAGACGACATGTGCATTCCTTTTTCTTGAGGAATGAGTTACCAACTTGTACAAAAATTTACGTAAATGTCAAAATATAATGATATCAGATATGTATATCCCTGCTATCCATCTGACAGTAAACATATGTTTTACTTGTTTTCAAATTACAAAGTTCATCGTGTGTAGACTGTGCTCATATTGTAGCGCCATCTACTCCATTCTTAGACTGAATGGAGTATAGATATTAATGTGGCATGTAAAATTTACAAACCTTGAGTAAATAGGGAATTCCTTCGAGTCTTGCATATTATTGCATCTGCCCACTGCGTTATGACAATCGCAATTAAAAAAGCTGTGTAGCAGGTGTATTGTAAAATTTTTCTTTCCTCATACGTCCATTCCATGCCATAAGAATCTTCTAAGTCGTTGATTAACATCGAGTCCCACTCCGTTCTTAAACCTGTAATTTTTCTGCTGAAGACGTTTTTGAAAATACTCGTCATGTAGGCTATTACCTACAAGTCTTTCTGGAAAGAAGCCATATTCAGCCATAATCATGAAATAGACGAAAAAACCAGCTGCTGCCTCTATAAGTCCAATATGTCCATATGCAAAGAAATATAGCTTGGCTGTAACCAAGCTGTCTTGATTAGGGATACGTGGCGGTCTCGTCATGATGTCTGATTCTGCTTCTTCGTATGCCAAACTAATAGCAGGTAACATGTCTGTTAGGACATCTATACACAGTACTGCTAGAACACCTATAACGTATATAGTACAGTGAGCGAATAACGTTAATTCAAACCTTTTCATAATGTAGAATTAACCTAACCAATAACTGATTGAATCAAGGAAAATAAACGTTTCAAACAACGTTCCAAAAATTTGTTAGAGAAAAAATGGCTGGTAAAAGCAAGCAATGTTGCGTGTAAGAGTTATTTTATAGTGTTCTGACTAGTAACTCTAAACTAAGTTCTGTAATGTGTTACGTTTAAAAAGCAGCGGCCAACATTTATTCATTTATCCCTGTATATTACATGTTAAATATTTTTAGTTTATGAAGGACTCTTTGTAGAAATTTAAGATTGGCGACGTATGCATTTTTTTTTGTTCGTCTAAGTTGTCTAAAAGTTCTCATAGTTTGTTGTATGGAACTACGTATTTCGCAATATTGCGTATTTGGCATTTTCTGGTGGCGTGATCCAACAGCGCCGGTGGCGTGATCCAACAGCGCCTTACTGTCGCCAATTTCTTTCCAAAATACCCCTCTCTGGGTCCGAGATTCTATAAGGGCGAAGCGCATCTAAAATTATTCACTATTACAACATCCACCGTAACGTCAGTATTACATTCTTTTGGTTTAGTACAAATTAAGCCCTGAGTGGTAGTTAGATATATCGTAACTCAAGTCCCGGCGTCGGCGTCGGTCGCTAAGCCCTGCGATGAGGATGTCCAAGGGAACGAGATGTTATTATCCAGTATGGATACACCGATCAGGGTGATGTAATTCTCGATTTCCCAATAATAATTGTTGAAGTATTAATTCACGGCGATGGCCGGATCTAGGGGACATCTCACCGATACCATCAATATAGGGCCCCGCTAAACACCATCGGTAGCGGTAGCAGAGATAGGCGTTCGGGAACAATCTTCGTTGACGTACGGAAACATAGCATTTCCAGGTATTTGAGTTTTTATTCTTGTGCTACATGTGACAAGATATTTGTACAACTACCAGGCTGTTAGAAATTTTTACAGTTATATGTTTGTTTAATAAAGTTAAGAATAATTGTGCACAAGGCACAGTCTTTGTATTTGTCCAAATTTGTTATATTCATTAAATCTTTGTGTTTTTGTCTAAATTTGTATATGTTTTTGAAATCTGTGTGTGTTGTAATAGTCACTATTATTTTCTTTTATTTTATCGTATGGATGGTCAAATTAGTCTTAAGTATTATATATTTCTAGAGTTTTTTTTTTAATATTTGTAATCTCCAATTTAGATACATTTTAAGGTAAATGTTTGATCAGTTTGTATTATCATGTTTGATAATTAGTTTTACCGAATTTGACCAATTAAATTTTATTAAGATTATTTATCTGTCAAACCTGTTCTTATTGTTTTATTTGTACCGTCTCTCTGAAATTTAGTTTTCTCTGTTTTTGTATTACATTTGTAATTATTAAATTTAAATGAAATTTAATGTAGATTGAGTCATTTTTTTTTTAACAAAGTTAAGGTATATTCAACAATCATTTATATTTTGACTTCATTATTTCTTTTGAGCAATATTTCAATTAATAATGTAATAGTAATGTATCCAATTTGCTATATCCATTTTCTCTTGTTTTTATTAAATAAATTGTTATTGTCTTTATTAATTTGTTTTCTTGAGGTAGGCCTAAGTATTAATTAGTGCAAGTTCCCATTTTAATTATTTAAAGGTAAGTGAATGTACTGATTCACACAATTATCTTGCACCCTGGAATTGGAATTAAATTTATTTATATTAGGGTTTCTCCCCCATAAAGTAACAAATGGTACAGCCAAATTAAAATATTGTAACGAAATATGTACACACAAAAAAAAGAGAGCGAGCCTCCGAAGCAACAATAAAAACGAAATGTAAACAAGTCATAAACCATGTGTGCACGGGTACGGCGTAGCAGGCGAAAAGACTGGAACGTCTCTAGGATTATCGAGAAGAATTCCCGTATTCTTCTGGATCTTCTGTATGCGTATATATAAGGCGGCTGGATCACGGAGATGACTAATTCATTCAATAGTCTCGTACGGAACAGTGCAAATAAATAAATAAACATAAATAAATAGTTCCTTGAGTGGTAGTCGAAGAGTAAACATAAATAAATAGTGAGCGGTGGAATATTTATTATATAAATATTACTGACATAAATAAGTAGTAATAGATATAAATACGTGGGTTAATTTATTAGTAGTAGTTTTAAGTGTGATACATTTATTTTATATTTCTATATTGTAATTAATTTTACGTGTGTGAATATACAGACTGTTTTAAATAAATAAATTGCACGAGTTGTTTATTTCGAATCCAAAAACGCAACAATATGTTATAATTTTAAATATAAACAGAACAGAAGAGAAAACGAAAATATATGAAAGGTATTTAAAAGTATTATTCATTGAAAACATATTTAATAGTTTATCTTAGATACGCGAATGTGTCGGCATTTGTAAATTGCTTGTCGATTATGTTCTAAAAATATTAAGTTTTTTTCATAAAGTGGATCCAAGAATAACCCCTTTAAATATTAGCATGTTATTAAGAAACAGCCTGTATATATTTGTTTGTGATTCATGTATATGGATAATAAGTTCTTTGTTTAGAAAAAGATAGCTCCAACTAAGGGCACTGTATAGTTGATGTGTGGACAGTCGTTCATAATCCCGATCGGCTGCTTGCTTGCTAGGGAATCACCGCTTCAGAAAATATATATTTTATGTTATATCTCCAGCGTCCGTCATCATAGTGAGATAAAACATTACCTATTATTTAAGTCTGATTATAAGCTTTCAAAGAAAAGACGTTTTATCAAAATCGGTCCAGTAGTTTTTGCGTGATGCGCGAACAAAAATTCTGAGATTTACAATTTTATATATTGGTGAGATTCCCAAATGTGAGATTTAGTGGGTTTTACCCAGCTTAATTTTATTGAGAGGACGGACCTGTATTGTCAGGAGATAGCTTTCTAGTGAATCAGCCAGTTTGTCACAATATTCGAACGTGTTAACATTATGATTTGTGAAGTGCATCGATTGTATTTATAGTGATTTTAAATTCTAAAAATGCCATTTTTATACTTTATTTGTGCGTTTTTAGTGCTTTTTTGCCTTTTGCCTGCCCTTTTCGAGACTTTATTTTGCCTAATTATTAGTACAAGTATTACACTTTAATTCATTCAAATTGATATTTTGAATAAACAAGATAATATATTGTTAAAAAATAAAATTAAAGTGTATATTTACATGACACTGAAAAGTACTAAAAATATACTATTTAAAAATAACGACTTTTTTGCGTCTGCAGGCAGTATTGTAAAATTTATTGAATATTATATTTGAATAAACGCAATTAGGCTTATTAAGTCAATAATGTGACTTGCATCACATAATTTTGGTTAGGTACTACAAAATATAACTAAAAATCCTGTAATATATAACATTCCACTCCTTATAAGTTGAAAAATTATAGCTTTGCTTTATTTTTTTATATACAGGCTGTATTTGAAATAAGGGGACAGAGTATGATAAATGGAAAGGTGCAATTATGTAGAATATAAATCCCAAAAATTGTGAGTCAATTACGACACGAACGCCAATATTAAAAAACCCCCGAAAAGTGTTTAATGTGCCGCCTATGGATTTAGCGTGTGTCTATATGTAAATAAACACGCATAGATATACGCAATAACAGCTGTAGACGTTATAAAACCCCCAATGATAGCATTGTTTACTATTTCTAAACAGGTGTTCATGCCAAGAGTTCAACAACCTTAATATGAAATATCAGCTGTTAAAATATCTTATTTTTCAACAACGAGAATTTTTTTATTGAGATGGATTATTTAGATATTACGTTTTCTTCCGCTATTACTGTTATTATTATTAAATTCAACGACTTTTTACTTCTTATTTCTCACAAAAACAAATTTGTGTTGTAAAATTTGCCCAACTCTACTTTTGAGAAACTTTTATTTTAATTGGACGCAAGTAAATTAAAAAAAACAATTTATTTCAGTTCGTGTGTTGTGTAAGCAATAGTCGAAACATCCACACGTAACAATCGAACGAGACTGACCTCGCACGCCTTTACACTCTTACTTACTAACCCACCCTTCCATAGCCTACAGTCGTATTAAAGTGCAGTGGCGCGACGAATATTTTAAAAATATCTTCGTAATTTTTAAAATTTGAATTTGCGCAAAATATTTTGGATTTGAGTCTAATAAAATTTCATCTTTCCATTAATCATACTCTGTACCCTTATTTCAAATACACCCTGTATAATATACATATGCTCTGTACTTAATTTTATGAAACATGACAATGTTTATTAAATTAATTCTAAAATATTTTACAATACTGCCCAATAAGAGTATGCATACCTAAGGGCAGGGGAATTCCGATAGCAATGAAAGCCAAAAATGGCGTGACTTCTGGTATGTTCGAGGCTAAAGTGTATGCGATGGACTTCTTTAAATTATCGAATATTTTACGTCCTTCCTCTACTCCAACTATGAGAGAAGCAAAATTATCGTCCAATAGAACCATATCAGCTGACTGTTTGGACACTTCAGTACCGGAAATTCCCATTGCAATTCCTATGTCGGCTTTTTTTAGAGCCGGAGAATCGTTTACTCCATCACCCGTAACGGCAACTGGGAAGATATAACTATTTTTTTTTATAATGAACGTTATTTAAATATATAACTTAGAACAACTACATAATATGATGTCTTAGATACAAAGATGTAAGAATATGGACTATCTAAAATTAAATTAAAAAGGAAGTTCTATAAAATTTCATTTTTAAGGAGCAATGTCTACATCATATTATAAAAACAGAGACAATAAATGGTAGTCCAGTATGTTAAACGACAACATTAAGAAACGTTCACGGTATACGAAAATGTTAAAGATCATTGTTAAACGAGAAAGTTAAACAATAACGTTAAGCGATAACCTTAAACGATAACGTTAAGCAATAACGATAAAAGATAACATTAAAGGATAATGTTAAAATATAACGTTAAACATTAACATTAAATGATAAAGTTAAACGATAACGTTACGTTATCGTTAAACGGGAAAGTAACGTTAAACGATAACGTTACATAATAAAGCTAAACGATGACGAATACACACACTTACCAATATGGCCTATTTTTTGACAACCTTCTACGATCTGTAATTTCTGCGCTGGCGATGTTCTAGCGAAAACTATTTCCTTATAATTGAAGAGAATACTGTTTAATTCATAAATAGTTAAATCTCTTAGTGTTGTTCCAGTGATTACTATTGCTTTATCAGCCATAATTGGCATGAGAAGATCAGGATCCGTTAATTCTAAGACATCTGGTTTGGTTATGATTCCGACGTCTGTGGCTATAGATTTAGCCGTCACTGGATGATCACCAGTCACCATTATTATTTTGATACCGGCCGTTCTACATTTTCGAACTGCTTCCAGAACTTGAGGACGGGGCGGATCAACCAAAGATAAGAATCCGATAAAACGTAAGCCACTCGTGGGAAAATTAGGTTCGGGATCTACAGTAAAATGATAGTTTGGCCCATACGTCGTATTTAATGTGAAATCGGCAAAACCCAGTACACGCTCTCCTGTAAATAGAGATAAGATCAATGATATAAATCCGACTCCTGTAGTTGTGATACGTTTCGCCGGTTTCGGCTCCGCTGTTTCATATGCTCAATGGGATAACAATTTTGAAGAACTATAACCAGGTTTATAATTAATCACCCTTCTAAATATACCTTTTCCAGAAAATCATTTTACTCTAATTTTACCTAAAAAAACATGGCAACGTTGGCCTGAATTTTCACTTAAACCACTTTAACGTGTCATATAATATAATATAATATAATAATAATAATAATAATAATATAACTTTATTGTCGTATGTCATAGACATTGACAATAAATACATATATAGTGGGTATCCTGTCCTTTGTAAAACAAGTAAATAAACAAAATTTCATATATGTTAATATACCGTGCATTTTTTTTAACGCGGAACATAGGGATTTGCATGCTAAAAATTCCACCCCATGTTAACTTTTGTTGCGGATCAAATTTGAAAGAAATTTGCATTTCATTTAATAAATCAAACATTTTTCTACCAATTGTACAATTTTTTAATGACATGAAGTTGTTCTTTTTAATTATTTTTTCGTTTCCAGTTGTAATTAATTCGCACAAAATTGAGTTAAACATTTAAACATTTTATGCTAGATGACATCGCTTGTCACTTCACTATTGACAAGTAAATTTACGAAAAAAATGTCTATGTACACAGTTGCAGAACGAGTGGAAATTGTTACGGCAGTATCCAAGGAATGTCCTTCAGGGATATTGTTGACAACTTTGCTGCAACATATCCTGATCGGCCAGTTTTAAGTATTTCGACAGTGTCTCTAATTTACAATGAATTCCAGAGCACAGGCTGTGTAAATTGTGACCACAAGAAACGAATTAGATCCATCTGCAGTTATAGAAGAGACCAAAATAAACATTTGTTTGATGGTTGAAAACGAGGGCTCCACAAGCTTAAATATGCTTGCCGATCAGTTCCAAATTTCAAGAAACAGTTGCCATAAAGCGCTGAAGACCGAAAAGTACAAATCTTATAAGATTAAAAATGTCCAGAAATTGTTACCAACAGAGTTCTTCCCAAGAATGGAATTTTGCCAATATTGGATGGAAAGAATAAATAACGATCCAAATGATTTAACAAGAATACTGTTTTCTGACGAGTGCACATATGCTCTGGATGGGACGGTACACAAGCAAAACCAAATAATTTGGGCACGACAAAATCCTTATAAGACTCGAGAGGCTAACACGCAGTGGCCTCAGAAAGTTAATGTTTGGGTGGGAATAGTGGGGAATAACATGTTGGGGCCGTTTTTTATAGACGGGAATTTAAATCAACGGAAATATTTAGATCTACTTCAGATGGAAGTAGGTCGCCGTCTGGATGAGTTGCGAGGTAATGGGGAAATAATATTCCAGCAAGACAGAGCACCAGTTCATAGTGCTGCCACAATCACGGAATTCTTGAATCAACGTTTCCCCAACAGTTGGATTGGAAGATATGGACCATTTAGATGGCCTGCTAGAAGCCCAGACCTTACCCCACTCGATTTTTTTTGTGGGATCATGTATCAAGTAAAGTCTACGATAATGTTCGAGAGAAACCTGAAAACTTGGAAGAGCTAAGAGCAAGAATCACAGACGCTTGCAATTCAATTACAGTGCGACAATTGCAAAATACTCGTAAAAATTTCTACGATCTGTTAGGATATTGTGCAACTGCTGAAGGCAAACATTTTGAACAATTTCTTGAAATTATTTTGATGTTCACTAATTCAATAAATTATCTCACAGTGTGTGAAATTACATTTATTTTTGTTATTTATATCGCAACAAAAGTTAACATGGGGTAAAGCTTTTAGCACCCAAATTCCTATGTTCCTCGTATAATCGTAAATAAATTTCTTGTTAACAGATTTGGATCATTATTTATTTTTTCCATCCAAAATTGGCAAAATTCCATTCTTGGGAAAAAGTGGGTTGGTAATAAAAAAATTTCGAAAATTTACTTGTCACTAGCGAAGTGACAAGCGATGTCATCTAGCATAAAATTATTAATAGTTTACGCTACGTTGATTTTGTCACTCAATTTTATGCGAATTAATTTCAACTGAAAACGAAAAAATAATTAAAAATAACAACTTCATGTCATTAAAACAATGTACAATTGGTAGAAAAATGTTTGATTTTTTAAATGATCCACAAATTTCTTTCAAATTTGATCCGCAACAAAAGTTAACATGGGGTAGAATTTTTAGCACGCAAATTCCTATGTTCCGCGTTAAAAAAAAATGCACGGTATATTGGGTACATTACACACTTTATACATCTATCCAACAATTACTTTATATGCTCCTCAAACGAGTAATAAGCTCCCTCCAGCAAAAAGCTCCTTAACTGACCTCTAAATCGATGACCGTTCGCAGACGAGCCATTCTTCAAATCGGTCGACAAAGAATTATACGCATTAATTGCTCGATACTGGGGACCCTTTTCAAAATGTGCGGAAGTATGGAGCGGGACCGAATAGTCGTCGCAGCGCCGAGTACACATTGAGTTGTAAATGTCCCTGTTCCGAACAAACATCGATCTGTTATCCACAAGAAATACAATGAGTTCATAAGGAAGGTAAAGTTAAGATTTTAAGATCTTGAAAAAGAGGCCTACAATGTGTGCCGTAATGAACCCCACACATTGTTCGAATAGCGCGCTTCTGTAATATAAAGACATCACTAAGATGTGTCGATGCACCCCAAAGGAATAATGCATATCTGAGACGAGACTCAATATTCGCATAATAAAATGATTTCAGTGAAAATATTGCTACACATTTCCGCAATACACTTAAACCAAATATAGACGAGCTAACTTTTTGCACAAATTTTTACAGTGATCGTTCCAGCACAATCTATTGTCTAATGTTACTCCTAGAAAACTAGTTGACTGTAGTCTAGATTTACGGAAATGCAAAAAAATTGTCTTTTGTGTGTTAACCATTAGTTTGTTCAGTTGACACCAGTTATTCATATTCGAAATAATACCCCTCACTGCAGTAACTGTACACAGAATCCGACGTCACAACACATGACGTGTCATCCGCGTATTGTGACAGAACACAATTCCCCATACCTGCTCCCAGGTCATTTATATAAATCAAAAGCAAGGTGCTGGGGGAATGCGGAAACAATGCTGCTGCTGCTGCTGCTGCTGCTAGTCTATCGCGAAAGGTATTCTCTGAGAAGATATCCTAGTAGTAATGTCTTTAGACGTTTAGACAGAACAATAAGAGAAGGAGGTAACGTATCACCAACAGGTGCCTTTTATCGGCATAGAGGTCGTCCAAAAACTACAAGAATCCCTGAAGTAGAGGATGCCGTTTTAAATTTATTAGCTGACAATTCAACAATATCAACACGTGAACTCTGTAATATACTAGACATATCACACAGTTCATTTGGCCGAATTATTAAGGATGAGTGGATTCACCCTTATGACTACAGAAAAGTTCAAGCTTTATTACATGAAGATTTTCCACGTGAGAATTTTTGTAACTGGTTTTTAGAACAAATACAAAGAAATCCTCAATTTTGCAGAAATATCTTGTGGACGGACGAAGCTAATTTTTCACTAGATGGATTTTACAGTCAGCGAGATTCACATTTTTATGCTTTGGAAAATCCTCAGGTATTTACACAAACTAACCACCAGCAGCAGATACTATTGGCATGCGGCGCCGATGAGAAACAGGTTGAATGAGCAATTTGCCGAAAGGTGGATAGGAAGAGGTGGATCGTTTCGTTGGCCAGCTAGATTTCCCGATCTCACCTCTTTGGATTTTTTGTTTGTTTTGGGGTCACAATAAACAATTGGTGTACAGAACACCAGTTTTAACTGATGCAGATTTAACTAACCGTATATTTGAAGCAGCTCGTTCAATAGATGGAGAAATGCTAGAAAGAGTGCAGGGTAATATAATTAGAAGAGCGGAAATTTGCAGAGATCAGCACGGACATAATTTTGAACATTTATCATAAATTTCTTATTATAATTTCATCTCATTGATTCTTTTGACATTTATCGTATTTGTCATTGACATTAAAATGTTTAATTCATTATTCTCTCTTATTCCCATGGATACGGGCAACTCTAGTACCTTATTCATTATTAGGATAAATCAAACGTGTTGCGAAACTCACCTAGGAAAAAGGTCAATATCTTCCAGAATGAACAATGTGGAATTTTTTAAATATTTTTTCCGTGTTCCCTTATCGCTACTTCAAACCATAGTGTGGAGCTGTTCCGTGAATTTTGGGACACGTTCTTTAATGGTAAAACATTGTAATAGTACGGCTTTATTTTGCAATGAAAGTGAATAAAATTGCCCCAAAGTGGGGTGACATATGTAATAGTACGGTCTTTTATTCCTTTTGAATAAACTCAAATTTAATAGTAAAATTAATTTGCTTAATGAACACTCCACGTAATTAGCTCAGATAATAATTCGGTTTTACATAAGACTCTTAATTCCAAAGCGGTTCGGGTATTAAGACACTAAGGTTATTTTTATAGACGTACTATTACTTCTTCTTTATAATCCAGATTTTTTATGTTAAGGTAACTAAATGAGATGCAAAATGATATTTAAATATTCTGAATATATTGATTAAAACACACACAACAAAGATCAGGTTACAAAACAAACATTACAACGTGGAACACAATTAAAATGGTACGTATCAATACAAACTAAGCATAAGTTACAAAATAGGCAAATATAATAGGTCAATACAACAACTTTGCCTTACATAGATAATATACCGTGAATTTAACTAGATTTTAATTCATTATTCACAAAAATTGCATGCATGATATAGGCCTTTAAATCAATTTTACGTTGGGTACCTTTATGAAGATGCTATGACGATGGAAACGGTGTTTTCAAAGGCAGCTTCCCCAGGATAGATTGAAATGCCGCCTTCTTTGTATCGAACTAGGGCACACACTTGTTTTAATAAAACTTTTACCTCGCGTAGCACACTATTTGTTTTATTAAAAATATATCTCTTTTCTCACTAGGCTTTTCTTTTACTTTTAAATAATGCTTAGAATTACTATATTTCTATTAGCACTATTAGCCTGTGAGATCGTTCCCTGTAACTGGGGTGTGGTCCAGCCGTTATTCGACAAGAGGGACCTGTGAACCTACTTGTTCACCCGTTGGGGAACGTCTAACTGCCTACTCCTTGCTTAAGGCACGTCACACCGTATTCTTTAAGGGGATTCCTCGAGCCACTTATGTACTTTACTGTTCTTCAAAGCGTGTTCGTGGGAACACGCACTATGCAAAAGATGTAGCGTTCAAGGTTGCCCACGTGTCGATTGCACACAAACCGTTTCTTGTCTATGTCGCATAACTTCTTAGCTGGAGTTGATAAGATTGACGCCACATGTATTTCTTTCACATACATACATTTACGCACTATTTTTCTCTTTTATACACTCCGAACATATACAGAATTTATATAGAAACATTTTAAAAAGGAATATAATAATTTAATACAAATAATGAATAATATATGTTTCCCGATCTGTGTTGATTAATTATATACATTAATTTCCTGATACCATTACCTTAATATAAATATCTTTGATGTTATATTATATTTATATTTTATTCATGATATACAGGGCCTACCGTTACAACATTGAACGTCTAAGAATTTTTTACATAAAAAAACACTCTTCTAAACCTACATTATACCGGGTGTCCAGTTTAAAATGCAGTACATGGGGATATTGGAAACCGTTGGAGATACAACGTCGGTTAAATGGGAGAAAAGTTGCGTATTCATTTGTCCATGAATAATCCGACATCAGATTTTGAAATTTTTGTTTCATTGGGCAGATACAGGGTGAAAAAGAAAAAAATGCATTTTTGAAAATCTTCCATATTTTGTTTCCTAGAAGAGATAAATTTACAAAAGTTGTAAGCTAGGGATAACAAGTCATGAGGATTTTAAAAATGATTAAAAAAGAAATCTAGGTCTACTAGATTTTGCGTGACAATAATCAACTTTTGTTTTTCTTATGGCAGCCATATTGTATTATGACATTTTTAATATCTTCAAAAAAAATGCTATTCAATGATGTATAACATGTTTATGTTCAAGATAGTAAAAACATGAAAAATAGAGAAAGTTAGATTTTAACATAGTAGGCCACGGAACTGTGGATATCTTAAGTGTATACTGATAAAAAAACTAAAAATAACAAGTCTCCAAGTACTGTTAAAATATCTTTAACATTTTATTTATTAGTATTCATTAAATAAAGGTGGTTAGGTAGCTGAATCATTAATGTAATAACTGTTCAAATAAGCCACCGTTCATTCGTATGCACAATCTACATCGTGTTAGTACTGCCTCACAAGATTGTCTAACCATGTTCGGTGTCATTCCATTCACGGCTTCTTCAACTGCTTGATGTAATTCTTGCACATTTTCATAAGATCTCGAATCCACCTTGTTTTTCAGATAGCCCCATACAAAAAAATCAAGAGGTGTGAGGTCCGGGGACCTAGCAGGCCACCCTATTGGTCCTCGGTTAGCAATCCAGTTATTGTAATATTGATTATTTAAATAATTTGTAACCAACAAGGAATTGTTTGGAGGCGCTCCGTCTTGCTGAAAATACATATTTTGCAATGTGGCAAGTGGAAGTTCTTCAATTCGTTTAGCAACATGTGTGCGCAAAAGTTCTAAATACCTTTCAGAATTTAAATTCTCATTGAAAGAGAATGGACCGATAATATGGGTATCAATAACGCCGATCCAGACATTAAATCCCCATCTGACTTGCTGTCTAATGCCACGAACTAGATGTGGATTTTCATTGGACCAAAAGATAGTATTTTTACGATTAAACATTCCAGAGTTAGCAAATCGACTCTCATCAGACCATAAAATTTTCGCAAAAGAGTTTGGATTTTCATTATGTTTTTCGATGAACCAATGACAGAATTGTTCTCTCCGTATTTCGTCACTATTTTGAAGCCCTTGACTGGCTCTTTCACGATAAGGTTTAAATTTGGCACGCTTTAAAATGGCACCAGCTGTTGACCTAGCGACGCCAAGTGTATTTTCAATTACCCGTAAAGACGTACGGGGATTTTCAACAGCTGCTTGAAGATCAATATTTTCATTATTTTCATTGTTTTGCCTTTTTTTGGGTTTGACAAAACTTCCATGCATTATCAAATTATCACGCAATCGGCGAAAAACGCTTTTTTCTGGCTGCCGCCTTTCAGGGTATCTATCGAAATACATTTCTGCAGCCAATTCATCATTTCTTCCACACAAAATAAAACACTCCAGCATTTGATATTTGTCACTATTTGTAAAACGATCCATCTTAGGTTTGCACAGTACAGATACTTATAACAATACAATGAGATTAACAATAAGATTACTGACAGTTCAGAATAAACTTCACAGCTTTTAGAGTTGTTTAATACAAATGTCAGATTTATTATCACGGCCTACTATGTTAAAATCTTACTTTCTCTATTTTTCATGTTTTTACTATCTTGAACATAACCATATTATACATCATTGAATAGCATTTTTTTTGAAGATATTAAAAATGTCAAAATCCAATATGGCTGCCATAAGAAAAACAAAAGTTGATTATTGTCACGCAAAATCTAGTACACCTAGATTTTGTTTTTAATCATTTTTAAAATCCTCATGACTTGTTATGCCTAGCTTACAACTTTTGTAAATTTATCTCTTCTAGGAAACAAAATATGCAAGATTTTCAAAAATGCATTTTTTTCTTTTTCACCCTGTATCTGCCCAATGAAACAAAAATTTCAAAATCTGTTGTCGAATTATTCATGGACAAATGAATACGCAACTTTTCTCCCATTTAATCGACGTTGTATCTCCAACGGTTTCCAATATCCCCATGTACTGCATTTTAAACTGGACAGGGTGTATAGGTATAAGACAGAAAGGAAGTAATGACTTATGCTAAATAAAACAACATTTATTAACATTATCGGCCTGAAAAAAGGTGGTATCACGAAAAACTGACAGTTAAATGAGTCAGACCCATGCAGGGATGAGAGAGAGAGGGGGGGGAGAGAGAGGGGAGGGAGGTGGAGAGGGAGAGAGCGAGGGGATGGGGGGGAGGGAGAGAGAGACCTTTTGGGTATCAGCGGGCTTCAAAACGTGGACATCTGCAAATCTCGAGGTCATCGTCATCACAATACTTCCGTATGCTACGTATAAGAAAGTAAAACAGACCTTTTGAATCTTACGAATTGTTAATTACCTACTAATTTACGATGTTATTCAACAAATTGAGGTATTTAGGTGCAACCGATTTTGATGTTTTCTATTTTAGGGTCCTCGTTACTGGATCTGTCAACAATGGCAATATAGCAGATTTTAGAATCCAGATATTTTTGTTGATTTTAAAGATGGAGAAAACCTTTCAACGTCAACTTATGAAGAATTTAGTAATCTACCCGGCTGAAGAATCAAATTTAGAAAAAAATTATCGGATTACAGAAAATTAATTAATATGTCAAAATACTATAAACCAGTTTTCTCAAAAATCCTTCGGAGGAGATTTGTTTGCTTGGGTTCACGTTATAAATTGAATAGAAATATACCCGGCTGTGCACTTATTTTTCGTTCAACTATTCTTTACTTTCTTTAAAATGAATATAAAATGAATTAAAATTAGGCAACCCACGTTACAATGAATTGTTATTCTGCTATAAATATTTCCCGCATAAATGAATTTTTATTCGCTTAGATATTGAGTTATTATTTCAAATATTTATTATACCGGGCTCTTTTTTTATCATTACACATAGCATTTTCCCTATGTGTAATGATAAAAAGAAAATTGTCAATGTATTAGCGATATAGTCACTGTATAGTAGACAACCAGTTATACACTCGTATTTTGACAAACAGGAACAGTGAGCTGTCATAAGATTTTTATCAGTCAATTTTCGTTAAACTATTTATTAAAATTTTAAAATAAAAATTGAGTTTGTAGCAGAAACACTGTACGATACACGTGTTAAAATGTTATTTTATTTTGCTTATTTTAAATTGCTCCAGTTCCTAATCACCCTCGTGTCGAAAATCTTACTCGCAAAATAAAATAGCACTTTTAACAATTATATCGTAAATAACTAATTTTGTACAATTTTTCTTACAATTTTAAAATTCGAAATATATCACGTCGTCAACATCATAATTGCTACATTAAGGATTTCCCGCCATTTCCCACTGGCCGCGTAACGTTGATACAAATAAAATAATATTCTGGAGATCCGTTTCTCTTACTTCTACCATAAATTATTTGTACGGAAAAATTAAACTTTGCAGCGTACATAAAACCTTTTACATTTATTATGAAACTGTTAAAATTTAGCGCGAAAGTATTTGATTCGGCAATAATACTTGTACTGGTAACACTGGGCGATACAGAGCAAAATAAAGCTTAGAAGAATTAGGTTATGTTTTTAATAAAGAAAATGCAGAATATCACTTGGAACAAAATAATTAGTTTATTATAACAATTAAACGAACTTAAATGTGAAGTCTAATATCATAACAAGTTCTCGAAATGTCCACCTTGTTTTTCGAGGCAATAAGCAAGGCGATCTTGAAAGCAACGAAGTGTATTTCTAATAAATTCTGGCCTTATTCCATTACATGCAGTACGTATACGCTCTTTTAGTTCATTCAAGTTGCGTATTCGTACATTGTTGTAAATTTTACTTTTTAGGTAACCCCAAAGAAAATAGTCATTTGGAGATAAATCAGCTGATCTTGGAGGCCATAGTATGGGACCAAATCTACCAATCCACCGTCTTTGAAATAAGTTATTTAAAAAAATCCTGATAGCGTTAGTAGAATGTGGCGGGGCCCCATCCATTTGGAACCAGGGTTCATCAACATTTATCATCTCAATTGATGGAATGATATGGTCTCTCAACAAATTCAAATATTTCACTGCAGTGAGGTTACCGTCAATAAAAAATGGGCCAATAAGTCTATCGCTTATTATTCCAATCCAGACATTAACTTTTTGAGGGTACTGTGTTCGGGTCAGGTTTTGAGCGTGAGGATTTGTACGGGACCAGTACCTAATGGATTAATGGATAGAAAATTTAATAATTTTTCATGGATAAATGTAGGGTACAAACCGGAAGTTCTGAGAGTTGACTTCACCGTTTACGGTAAATGTAGCCTCATCAGTAAAAATTATTTTATTTAAAATTTCTTGGTTTTCATTTAACATGTTAAACATTATTTCACAAAACTCTGTTCGTTTTATCTTCTTCTTTTGTGAGAATTTAGAACACAACCATCTTCTTGAAATTTTTTAAAAAAGTTCAGAATTGTTTTTGCACAAGGTATAGGCCTGTCTGGATAATTGATGGAAAACATGTCTCTAACTTGCCTTAAACTATTATTTTTCTGGTACCACATTACTATTGCCACCTTTTCATTTCTGTTGTATTTATCCATGATTTATAAATAAATGATCTATTTTTTAATAAAATGTATTTAATTTATGACTTATGTTTGAATAAAAATTCAGAAATATTAGACATAAAAAATGTTTTTCCCGTCATGGCAACCTGATTTAAAAATTAAGGTATGCTATACGTAAATTCTTCATTGGTGTATAACTGGTTGTCTACTATACAGTGACTATATCGCTAATGCATTGACAATTTTTTTTTATCATTACACATAGGGAAAATGCTATGTGTAATGATAAAAAAAGAGCCCGGTATGTTCCGTATGTGTAAAAGTACTCGGACATCCTTGGCTTATTAAATTATGTGCTATGCAACCAATATTACATTTCCCATTCACTAGCGAGGACCCTTAAAGGAATCACCTAAATTGTATTTTGTTTTAGTACCTTTGGCTGCGAGTTCCAAGCACGCCCTGTCACAAATGTTTCGTAATTTTGGCGTTAAATCCTTAGTCTCGTTATTAAAAAATATTGTGTCACACCTTTCGATGACTTTTTCTGGCGCTCCTTTCATTACAACAATGTACTGATCAGCCTCTGGATGCACGCTCACCTAAAAAAAAAACAATATATTTTTAGGTTAGGTATATTTTAGAAACATGGAACTGAAATACCATGCAAACATTTAGCGCACTCTTCGTACTCAGATAGAAGTGTCGAGAGATTATTTTTCAAACAAAAAAATTGCTACGAACATTTACCTGACCTTGCCAGTATTCACCTCTTAATATTTATGCTACGTAGGCGATACTAGGTATAGATATGGTGGAGCTTGTTCTAACTGATATAAAGCAACTTTTGAGTAAAATATTACACGTAAAAAATGCTAAAATGCAAATGGCGCAAATTAATAACGGACACAATTGTATATGTCCTTCTTCTTTATTTGCATGTCTATGTTGAGCTAGAAAAAAATATACCTAACTGCAATAATTCCCTCTAAAAGTATCCCCCAATACTTTTGTTCGGTCTCAAGTTGAGAGTAAACACAAATATCCTTGTTTTTGCCAACTAACAGGTGATTTCATCATGTCTTTTCAATAATATATTCGCGTTCTTCAAACTATTTAACAGAAAAGTTGCTTTTAAGTTTCTGAATAACACTCCCAATCCAGCCTGTAAGTTTTATTTGTTAGTTAATGTCTATATGTGGTTAACAACTTTTGCCAGAACTGTGGCTTATCTTCTTCATCGTCTACTTTCTTTGAAGATAACAAATTACTGGCGTTCCTTCTACTCCCTTTCGAAAGCCAATGTTCTCGATTAAAGTTGTTCAGCCATTCACCAAAATCGTTGGAGTACATTTTACTTGCGTCTTGTGTTTGGGTTGTAGAAGATGTAGTAATATCATTTTTAGAAATAACGAAAATTATTAATAATTTGGTAGAAATTTCGCCCAGCCTGCTAAGTGGCAAAATTGGCACTACTCTGGAGGTGAAGTTTACTTTTCGGACAAAAATTTCATCATGAAGTGGCTACAACTGATGGAGCTAACTTTTAGAGATCTGAGATTGTACAGGGTGTTTCATCGGTTGGGGTATCGCGAATTAAAGTGCCTAAATATAAAAATATCGACTTCAAATTTTAACCACTTATAGAGCTTTTAAACCGCTACCAGCAGGTTAGGTTGTTTTTGATAATATTATTTTAATTAATGCGTAAATTAAAAAAAAACGTATTATCAAAAATTAAAAGTGCTCAAAAAATGTTCAAATTTGAATGGTGATACGTGGAAATATCACCCATATTAACTTCACAATCAGAATTTTTATAAACGAAACCGTTTGTCAAATAAAGTCAATATTAAATAATGTCGTTTTTCTTACGACAGATTTATGGTACTTAACTTTCTAATTGTGCTGTCCGCAAACAGGTAGTCCTTTTAAATTTATGACGGATAATAAATAAAAATTTATTATAAACTCAACACACAACACTGTAATAAAAAAACCATAAATCCTTCAACGTCCGCAAACAGGTAGTCCTTTTAAATTTATGACGGATAATAAATAAAAATTTATTATAAACTCAACACACAACACTGTAATAAAAAACCCATAAATTCTTCAACGTCTTGCCTTTAATTTTGAAATTATTGTAAAATATTCAATAATTGATTAAGTTTTAATTTTTTTTTCAATTGCATAGTTGATTTTATAGACATATCTTTTTAACACCTGAATTTCAATAAAATCTGAGTACTTTTGATTTTTTGAACGAAGGTTTTTTTTATTTACGCATTAAATAAAATAATATTATCAAAAACAACCTAACCTACTGGTAGCGGTTTAAAAGTTCTATAAGTGGTTAAAATTTGAAGTCGACATTTTTATATTTAGGCACTTTAATTCGCGATACCCCAACCGATGAAACACCCTGTACAGTGTGTTCCAAAGAGTTTTATACAAATAGAGAAAAAGTTTATCTTACATTTCAGAAAAAAAATATATTCTTGATAAAAAGCTCTGCATGACTTGTAGAGCCATAATCAAGTACAATTTTTTTAATACATTGGCCGGAATACAGGAAAAATCAAAATGATGATTTGGAGTGAGACTAAAATACGTTCAAACTGTAGTGGAGAGCACAATGTTCATTTTATTTGTTATGAAGTAGTACACTTGCAGATTAGTGATTTTCCCAGATAAAAATTACAAAATTTCAATAAACACGTCAGCAATTCTTGTATTAATGCACAGTACGAAACATCATAAGATCCCGTTCATAATAAGCGCCTGATTTTGTGTTGTTCATTCTTATTAAACACATTCTGGATAGAGTGCTTTCGAATATCTAATAACTGTCATCAATTGTCAAATGTTGCATCAGAGTGTGTGTGCAATAATTCGAAATGCCAGTAAAATTGAGTATTAGTGATAAAATTGAAATTGTACTCATTGTTGGAGAAAATTATAAAACATGTAGAGAAGCAGCAGAAATCTTTAATAATAGACACCCTGATAAAACAATACATTTCACAACTGTCAGATATGTAATATGTAAATTCAAGAGTTCTGGTTGATAATAAATTTAGAAAGAAACATCGGGCATGGGTAGAACTGAAGATATTGAAACTGATGTGATGCTATCTGTCGTGGAAAATCCAAAATATTCACTTCGAAAACGATTCAATTTATTAAATGTAAGTAAAACTACAGTTGCACGAATTTTAAAGTCAAATAAATTTAAGCCACACAAACCACAATTTACCCATACAGATAACAGATTTATGACACGACAAGAACTTTTCTCTGACGAAACAACGTTTACATCTAATGGTACAGTAAGTTCGCAAAATTGTCGATGGTGGAGCGATGTTCATCCCAATTTCCATGTCCAAACTAGAGATCAATATTCATTTAAAACTAATATATGGTGTGGCATTTACAAAGACATAATTGTTGAACCATTCTTTTTTCGAAATAACAACAATTTTTAAATAATCAGTTGTCTGACTTTCTTGACGAACTACCATTAAAAGAACTACGAAAAATATGGTACCAACAGGATGGTGTACCATGTCACTGTAACAGAAATATTCTGGATTTTCTCCTCCACACATTTAACGGTAAAGTGATCGGGAGAAACATGGAGTTTCTTTGGCCTCCAAGGTCTCCAGACATTACCCCTCTAGACTTCTTTTTGTGGGGCTACTTAAAAGAAAAGGTATACCTTCAGAGGCCATTTCTAGATCTTGATCATCTTGTAAGAATAATTAGAGAAACATGTGAAGCTATAACTCCAGATGTGATTAGAAATGTCAGTAAATAATTTAATCAACGAACAATCACCTGTTTAGAAAGGGACGGTAGATACGTTGAAGTTCCGTAGTATTTCAGTAATTTTACTTGTTGCCAATAAAATTTATTAGTTGCCTATTATTTTGTGTTGATAAATTGATAAGGAAGTTATCAATTTTTTATCATGTCTTATTCATTTATTCAATAAATAATCTAATTAATAATATCTTGTAATTTTTATCTGGGGAAAAAAAATGTACTTGATTATGGATCTACAATTCATGCAAACCTTTTTATCAAGAATATTTTTTTTTGTGAAATGTAAGAAATTTTTTTTCTCCATTTGTATAAAACTCTTTGGAACACACTGTATGTACAATATTTCAAATTGTGGAGTGAGGGCAAAATCGACATTTCCTTTTAATTCCGGAGAGTTGATTTGTATTCACTATAACAAAAGGCAACAATTACCAGTTAAAGTGCCTCTAATTTGGACTCTGGTTAAAGAATCGATAACGATCAATTTAGAGATTATAAGTGTCAATATTACCGTCTCTTAGATTAATTTCTCTCGTTCATATTAGAAAATAAGGTCAAGAAAATAATGTTCCAGGTGACAGAATGATTATTTCTTGTTATAATGTATAATATAGATTCTAGATGATTTATCTTTTTCACTTTATATTACCTGATACTTGGTTGTTGAATTGAAAGGAATCTCTGCTATTTTTGGGTGTTTCTTTTTATATTCCGAATTCGTACCATAACATTTCGATAACTCAACAAACTTCAATATTGCTGCTTCTGAAGCATCTCCTTCTACGACCCGTTGCATAATCGGTACACTTTTTTGACCCTTGTCAAATGAAGCTCTGTTACACAACGCGGCTGATCTCATTAATACTTTGAAACCTGGGATAAAAATTCACATTCTTAGCTTTATTTTACACGAAGTGTCTTAAAAATAAATTTTGAATGTACACTCTTGTGCAAATTAATATGGACAAGAACATTTTCGTTTAAAAATATATTTCATTCATACGAAAATTAAAATCAGTTAGAAAAGCGGAAAAAAATAATATTTAATGTGTCCATCCTTGGCTTACAGCATCATCTTAATGCGTTTAGGCATGGGTCATTCGACGTCAATTCATCCAGAAAAGAATGAAATGCTATACCAACCACTTCAGATCTTTATGTTTATTTTTTTTACAAGTTGCTCTGACCAATTTATGAGACCATACAATTTTTTTTGGCCTAATTCAAGTACTTTCCAAGACATTGAGATTCAAAGTTTATGGCAAAAGTGCGGGTTAGCCGTTCTTCGGACTCGGCCGAGGTCGTGTAGCTAGCAAGAAAAAAATTCATAACTCTGTAAATTATGAATATTTTTTATATCAATTTGTTTTTAACATATTAAAAAAAATATATCGTAGTAAGTTGCCTGTTCATCATGTCTATTATGGGTACTAATGATCCTCGACCAAAGAAAGTGTAGCAGACCCAAAACATTTGCTTGACCGGATCTTTGACTGACTGATGAACGTCAGCCGATGAAAATGGTTCCTTATCCGACCAGCGAACGTATTGGCACAGTATAGAGCTGTATAGATACAGTAGTTTCAGTCGCCGTCGGCACCTTTGATGTGTGTGTCCCAAAATGATACTGCGCATTCACGCACGCGCAACCAGAGGCGTAGTCAATTTTACGGAGGACAATTATTTCCCTTTACTGAAACTACTGTTGGTGTTGGTGACGCATGCGCAAAACAAAAAAATGGCTTTCCGCTGAAAATAATATGTTTTTCTATTCATCTTGTGTCTATGGGGAAGACAAATTGATTAATTACTAGTGAATACATTTCTCAAACGTAAAGATACAACTACAAATAAATTATTAAGGGAAAGGTACCTAAGACTACAAAATTAATTTTAATGAAGGTTATATCATAACCTAATAAAACATTGACACAAGCAAGAATTGTTGTTAAAACCACGATAGACAACACAGGTATTGTAACGGAGCGCTGGCTAGTGGGATCGAAAGTGTCGCTAGCGGTGTGCGAGTGAGACAGAAAATCGAGGCCTAAGTTCTAACGGGAATGCATTAGGAAGCGGTAAAATTATGGATATTTTACGCAAAAAAACAGCGATAATTTATTGAAAAATGTATTTATTACCTGATAAATAAAAAATTCACGCTCTACAAATATTTTAAGATAGTTTGCTATCATTTATCCACAACAAAATGACTACTAAATGTACCTACCCGTAATATATTTGAAAATTTACTTTTAGATTCTTAGGAACTTTGCAGTTTTGCTTCTTTTCGTTTTCTGGCTGACATTTTTGCATTATTTCTATCTTCCTGTTTATAAAATTGCTTAATTCTCATGGTAATATAAAATAACACGGCTTTTGACAATATTTCCTCTGCATCTAAGCTGCATGGGAAATTAATGTTTATGTATGATGTCGAAAATATTTCGTCGACGGTAATATCAAATACATCGATAGAACTAATGTGTTTCATTAAAATATATTCAATTTTTTCGAAAAACTGAAACATAGTTACGTTTGGATGATTTAAACCACCTCGAGACTTTAATATTGTCAAAGTTGCTGCCGAAACTGCAGAGTTGTCTGGCATTGTATGATACAAGTGCCCTTTACAAATTTCACAGTCTGAAATTTTAAATAATTTTTTCCAAATAAAGCCAGTCAAGTAATATATTAGACAGTCTGTTGTTTCCTGGATCGCTGAATCTACTTCAAAGTGTTCAATATATTCTTCCTCATTCGTTATTAATGAATCAATTTTAGATTTAATTTTCTCAATATGAGCGTTCCGGCGATCAGAAGGAGCATATAATATCTTAAAATTTTCGAAGTTTAATGTATCTGGAGAATTATTTTGATCAAGAACAGAACAGTTGCCGGAAGCTGGAGGTTTCAGTAATTTATATGCCGATAACATTCGATACAACTGCAGAAAGGTGTTAAAAGTAGGGTGATCATTAGCTCCTCCAGCTTGACGTATGGTGCCAAAAAATCGCTAAAATCAATATTAATTTTCTAATTTCGCTACTATACAAAAAATAAAAACCCACTTTTCTGGAACGAAAACACATTCTGTGTGATTAGCAGTAAGCACCAGTAAGGTAAACTACATCCATGCTACATCAAAAATTACTTTTAGCAATAACTCATGCAAAAATTATTTTTTTTATAGGAGTAATATGTATTTAGAAACCGTACTTACTTCTAAGGGATCTTGATTCATTTTGTTTGTTAAAATGTACTTAAATCCACATTTCGTTAATAAATACTTCGACAGCTCTATTGTTGAAAGAATTGTAACACGAAAGCCCTCTGCTGTTGACTTACTTAAGAATTGTTCTTTGTTAATTTTTCCGTCTATAACCATTTGTTCCCACTTATCAAGATATGCTAAATTATCACTTAAACTCTGAAATCAGAAGTTCATTTGTGACACAATGGTGATGGATAAGATAGATCAGTGGATATCACCAGAAAATCGCTACTGTTTTGGCGAATTCCTTCTGCAGGATATTTCCTATTTAGTGTATCAAATAAATCATTTATACGTCTAGTAAACTTAATCGTGTTGTCACAGTTAATTAAAGATGCACACTTGTCTTTATAATATGTCAGACCGTCTGCCACAGAATTACTAAATATCTAAAAATTATTAATTAACATTCAGAATTCAAATTTTAAAAAACACAAACTTGAGTAGCCAATTTGACCCGCATTTTTAACAAGTTTGATGGTTTAATATGCATTTGTGTCAATTTTGGGCATACACGTAAGTGATTTGGCAACTCATTATCTAAACTGAATAAAGTGTTGTAATATGCCCAGTATATGGGGCCTTCTGGTGTCTTTAACAAACGAAAAACAGTTAACTTGAAAATTATTGCCCCTTAACACAATTTCACTTACATGGAGAGACTTTTTTTCTAGGATCCTATTTCTTAAACATTTGATCAGGTGGGGAGCATCTGAAAAGAAGTAAAGATATCTGGAATCGTCGAAAGGATGTAGTACTTTGTTAACTGGATTTTCAATTTCCCCGGAAACGCCAAATTCAGACCACATTTTCCTATTAGAAGTTGCTCCGTCGACGACAAACTATTCCATGTATTTTGAGACCTGATTTTTCCAATTTTCTAATTACCGCTAAAACCAACTGAGCCAAACAAGATCCTTTAGTAGCTCCTTTAGCTGCATAAACAGCAACGGGTTGGCAGAAATTCTCACCCAGTGAGGAATACATAAAAACTAAGGCATGATTGGCGCGTTTGTCGGTGGTTTTAGCGGTATAGGTATTATTATCACCAAAATCCTGAACTCCTGTAAGCTTCATGTTTTTTACATTTAGATTAACCGATTCTCGGACTTGCATTTCGTCGAATATTAAAATGCCGTTTCGCATATATTCACCCTGTTTATTCATTTTTAACTTCAATGCTTCAAAAAACTGGTCATCAAGACCACATTTTAAATTGATTCTTGCCAAGTATTTCTTCACAGTCGATGGCGATGGAAGAGGCAGCACATCATGATTTCTTAAAAATTTGTAACTAGCGGGATTACGAATATGCAAAAGTAAACACAACAGTAACCAATCAGATGTATAACGTCTGCTTGTTTTGCGATTATATTTACAAATTTTAACACATTCCTTTATTAGTAATTTTTGTGATGATGGTAAATTTCCAATATCTTCGATTTTTTGAAAGATATCTTGTTCACTCATGCTTCTAATTTTCTCCCGTACATCTTTTAATTCTCGAATAATTAATTTATTTTTTAATTTAAGTCTCTTTTCTCTTCTTCGAATATTTCTCATTTGGTTCCGGAATACTTGCATTTTTGAAATTTTGGTTCCCTTTCTGCATCTGATCTTATTTCTGAAATAGTATGCTGATTTCTTAGCCTTTTTACAACAATTGCATTTATTAATTTTGTTTATATTTTTGCCGGAATCACTATTGTCATCAGTTACCAAATAATATGAGCATTTAATATGTCGCCACACATTTAAAACGTGGTCTTTGACATATGCTGGATTTGAAAAATTTATTGGTGCATTCTTCATATTCAGTCCACCATAACATAAGGGTAAATGATTTAAACTTTCTAATAGCGCTTTAAGCTCTGCAAAGGTGGATAGACTTACATTATATAAATTATTTTTTTCTTCAATTAAATGTTCAAAAATATAATTTTTTACAGAAGTTTCTGTTAACACGAGTTTTTTACTCAAGATCAACTCATCACCTTCATTATTGTCGACCATTTCAGATATAGAAATCTTATTCTGATCTCTGGATACAATGCAGTGTATAGCCCACGAAGGAGATGGAAGTATTACAGACTTAGGTGCTGCCCATACTTGTAAAAATACTCTTCTTAGTAAATTTCCCTCGTCACCTATATGCGTTAATCACATGATTAAAATTATTTTAAAATTAATGTCTGATGATGTACCTACATAAAAAGTAATAAATGCTTTTACTGCTATTGGAAAAAATAGAAATAAAAATATATCAATTATACTACCTAAAAAGTAAAGTGAGAAATATAGCAAAAACATGTACTACCTTATGTAGGTATATTAGTACGCATTTAGGTATAATATAAAATAAATGTGAGTACCTACTGTAAGTGATTTTGAAACTTACATTGATTATTATTGTCTGCAAAGGCAGACATCATGTCTTCACTATTTGTGGATATAGTGGACATGGATTTTCTATTTTTTTTAGCAGGAGTGCTGTCTGTTCTCTGCAAAATTCGCCTTTTAGTTATTGGCCGCGAAATATACTTTGGCCAATTGGGGAAAATGGTCGGAAGAGCATCATTTGTTAGTCGTGGTTTCCCCAGTGGATACTAGAAGTTTTATTTATTAGATCTACTCAATTGCCTTTATAAATGAACAAATAAATAAATATCTACTGTATTTAATATACGTACCGAATAGCAAGCAGTGGTAACTTCTCTTACAATAAATTCTTTTTGAAAATGTTTTTCGCAAATAAAATCCTTAACAGTTCACTGCCTGTCCTTTCGTGGAATTTTGCGTCTCCACTCCTCAACTTTTGACGCTGGCACACGAAAAATAGAATACTGTTCTTGATCAGAGCCATATCCACTTTGGCAGCCAGGAACAAAACATTTGTTTACCATTTTGAACCAAAAAGTAACAAATTACTCCACTTTACACTTCACTCTTATAATCGTATTCCAATGCCTAACAATTCTAATTGCGAATATTGCGATAAAAACACACGTTCCAGCCTCATCTAAACAGACTTAGCGCGGGAATAACTCGCCTCTATCATGCATCCTTCACACGTTCTCTCGCTCACACCATCGCTACACTTGCGTGCCCACATTCTCGCATGAAATTGGCCGCTGTTACGATACCTGTGTTGTCTATCGTGGTTAAAACTAATCCCCAAACTAACGACAAAATTGACAATTCAACACAGACTATATAATAGATAATTACCTAACTACCTACGTAATACCACACACTACTAGTCGGACGCTTCCTTAGCGTGGAACTAATAGACACGGCTTCCAAGAGGAGCCCGCGACACGGTACGTAACACCAATTATATTAAAGCATTCGCCACTAATAGGACAGTTCAAAACACTCTTAGCGAATGATATATGTATTCTACCATGCATGCAACAAAATTACAATAGTGCGAGCCTGTCTCAATATTCACGGATGACCCACTTATTTGACACACAGAAGGACGTAGTCAGATTGAAGAATATCAGGATAAATAACATGCGCCTCAGGAAATGCTTGCTGCCGCCGATAAACTGGAAAAATATGGCGGCTCCAGCCACGAGTTAAATCAAACATGAAATTAACACATAGGACTAGCAGCCATACAAAAAAGAGAAAAACGTAAATTAGAACAAAGAAAAGTAGGAGTAGTCCACACACAATGTTCTCGCCGAAACTTACCAAAAATCCAAACGATATTTAATTGTACAAGTACATCCTCTTCTATACGAGCAACTAATTCCAAAACTTAATTAGCACAATTAAAGATATAGTGGCAATAAATTTTCCTTGCTTCTAACAAGCCGGGAACATAAGTCGGAAAGGAAAGAAGCAAACGGCTTCGCGCACCCGATAAGCGTGACATCGGAAGAAAGAAATCTTTAGCTGGGCTACGAAATTAATGATAAGTGAAATTAAGAATTACTCGACACAAAGTACAAAATGAAAACATTAATTAAAAATTGTTCTAGCTCCAAATAATAAATACGAAACCTTTTGAAGTCGAACTTACTCCGGAAAGATTCATAGCATAAACCTTGGGCTTCTCGGTGTCTTCAGTTAATGAGTATCGATATTTCAATCAATTAAATGAGGAGAAATGAATTTTTAAAATGTAACAATGTTCAGACGTGTAAACGGATTTCTGTTGCGATATCCATTGCAGAAACATATTCAAAGTGTCACTTGTAGTTGTACTAAACAGTCAAAAAACTTCAAAACAACAATCAAAACACGCAACACTTGTAATATCACTATTATCACATTTTGAGGTTAGAGTAACATCCATATTAATTTGCACAAGGATGACAAGGAGGTACGTATATAAAAGTCGATTACTTATATAAAAAAATTATTGAGAAAACAGACTAGACAACTTTTGTATTCTAATGTAATCTTTACCTTCTTGGGATACGTATCTTTTAGCATCTTCTTGTCCTGGTGTAACATCAGCATTTATAACACTGCCATTATACCACATATGGCATACTGTCATTTTGTTCTGGGTCAGTGTACCCGTTTTATCCGAACAGATTACCGATGTTGATCCAAGTGTTTCAACGCATGGTAAGTTCTTGATCAAGCAATTTTTGGCTGCTAATCTTTTTGCAGTAACTGACAAGCTAACAGTTACTGTCGCCAATAAACCTATGATTAATCAAACGCTTTTTATTTTTTCGCCTAAACCTTCAATTCATCGGTCATTACCTTCCGGTACATTAGAAACTATTATACCGATTAAAAATAGAGCTGATTCTATCCAACTGTATCCCATGACGGCACAAAGTATACCAAATGTAATACCTATAGTACAGGCCCATATCGACACCAGGTGCATAAATTTCTTCAATTCAACAGAGATTGGTGTCTTGTTTGGTTGTAAGCGTGCTGTTAGTCCAGCAATATGTCCCATAACTGTATCGTCTCCAGTTCCTACTACGATACCTACAAGTGCCTAAACGTTTAAACCCAGATTAATAGTAATAATGTTTTAGTAGGGGAACCCGGGCACAATGGACGCCCTAGAATAACACACTCATAAAAGAAATCAAAACAAACTGATAATTTAAGACCTTTGGGGAACAAGGGGATATGCCACACATACTACTTCTGAGATATTTGAGTTTTAAATATTTATTCAAATGCTGATTTCCTGTTTTTACATCAAAAGGTACAGTACACAGACCGAGTCCTGCCCGGTGGGCGGAGTCTTATAGGTCAGTGTGAGACAGAAAAAGTATTCGGAAAAAGGAAATGATAACATTTGTTGCTTATCTTAATATTATAAGAATTCACTGCGCATCTTGTGGGAAGGGCATCTCACCGGTCAGCTCTCAATTTGTAAACTGTAAATAAAAACAGAAAAATATGAATAGTAATAGCTGCACAAATGTTTTCACAAGTGTATGGTAGTTCAGAAAATGAATTGAAATAGATTTATCACATTTTGTGGCATATCCCCGTGTTCCCCCAAGGTATTGAAGACTTTGCTGCAAGAAAGAGGCAAGTCCACTATTGGGCAAAAACGAGTTAAGTCCACTATTATACTAACTTGGCTATTCCCCATCGCTTGGTGCAAGTAGGATTCAAGTCCGAGTAATATTTGGTTGCCTAATAGCTATTTTGAACTTAATTATTGGTGGAATAATAATGTAAGTCCGGACTTGCCTCTTTCTTACGCCAATTGAAATCTCGTTTTCTAACCTCAAATAAAGTGTTGTTCACGTGTGAGTTTCGCTGTTCTGTTCAGTGTATTCTATTAATTATTTTATACAAATTTAAGCAAGTGAAATTGTTTATAACTATATAATGGATTTTGAGTACAGTGACAGTGAAAGGGAGCCTTTTAGCTCGGGTTCTTCTGATAATTATGAACCGGAAAACACTTCGAATTATTCGAGCAGTGACAAAAATCAGGAAACAGCTGCGGTTCAAAGGCGATCACAAATAATCACCCTTAAACGACAGAAAAAAAAGGCACCCAGAAATGTGGAAAAGAAATGTACGAAAAAGAAAACTCGCATCCGGAGAACAGCATATAAATTCAGTTAATAAGCAAGTTGCTCCAAGGGCAATCGGTACAGACTGCAAATGTAGGAAGAAGTGTTTTTCAAAAATTGATCTAGAAAATCGGCAAAGAATTTTGCAGAAATTCAATGAAGTGGGTGAACATTCCCTTCAGAATCACTACTTAGCAGGACTTATAACATCTATACGCTCCCTGTAAGATCGCGAACTCGCACTGGAAGCAGAATACCCAAGTCTGCTTCTAATAAATATAGGGTAAAACCAGTTCTAGGTTAATATCGTTAGAATATTATTATTAATTTATTAAATAAAATTTGGCTAAGCCTTCTACAATAACTTCATCTGGAGATATGAGAGGAAGACATTCCAATAGACCCAATGCTATTTCTGCAGAAATTGTTGAATCTATTCACAAGCACATAACATAGTTTCCAAACGAATATCACATTATAGTCGTTCTAAAAACAATGGCCAATACTACCTTTCGTCTGAACTTAATATTCTTATACTTTATACTGGTTATATCTGTCAATGTTTGAAGCAAACATGTATAAGTTAATACAAGAAAATCGAGATCGATTACCTGATTTTAAACCAACCGTTACCTACGACTTCTATTATAGGTATTTCAAAGCACATTTTTCAAACTATCACTTTGGGCATCCAAGATCCGACACCTGCCAGCTTTGTGATATTTTGGACAACAAGAAGAAGTCAGTTCGTACAGACGAAGAATTGAATAAGATAGAAACACAGCACACATTGCACCAAAGTAAGGCAAAGACAATTTTTGATGATCTCTCGCAAAAAACGTCTACTGCTCTTGAAGATCCAAGAGTAGACACTCTTTGCTTAGACTTCCAACAAAATGCTCCGCTTTCTGAAGTGCCATCTGGTGACATATTCTATCTTCGCCAACTATGGATGTACAACTTCTGTATTCATTCTGCTAAGATGAAAAAGTCTACGCGTATTACATCTATGATGAAGTGAGTGGTAGAAAAACTCCAAATGAAAACATCAGTTTTTTGGCACACTACATTGACAACGCATTAGACAACACTGTGAAGGTGCTGTACCTTTTTTTTTCTGATAACTGTGCGTCTCAAAATCAGAATCATAGTCTAATGCAATATCTATATTACTTAGTTCAACATGGCAGATTCGACAAGATTGTGCACCGCTTCCCAGAACCCGGGCACAGTTTCTTGCCATGTGACCGATCATTTGGGAGAACGGAAAAGTACACTCGAAAAGTAGAACGGATCTACACACCTGAAGAACACAGACATCAGTAAAAGAAATCTTCAAAAAGTGTTCATGTCGCGGTTACTCGGGATATGATTCTTAACTACGTCAACAACTTAGCTCTGTCTTTCAAAAAAGTTGGAATGGATAAGAACAAGCAAAAATTGACCATATCGAAACAAAGAATTTTTGAGCATGACTCTAAATCGACTGACGTTAAGTGTAGCACATCAACTGGGATGATTGATTTTCTGATTTTGATATCAGAAAGAAGAATCAGACGCTTCCGTTTTCTCTACCAACTGTTGTGGATCGAACATATGACCATTTTCTTTAAAGAAAAAAAGAAGTATGATAATGTCATGACCCTTGAACAAAAATATGTTCCCGAAAGCTGTAAGGACTACTATAGAAACCTAACATGCGATGTAGACCAACCAGGTGAGGAAACTGACCTAACAGATACAGAAGAGACGGGCGCCTTGGATGACGAATGAGTCTAAATATTTCGGAAATGTTTACTTTTATAAGTTTATGTTACAAATATTGTTACTTTTACATTATTCTAAAATAAATAAAACTATTTTTTATACTTTTTTTTAGTATAGTTTTACTGACATGTTCATTGAATACAACATTTCGGGACAAAAAAGAGGTAAGTCCACTTTATTTATTTAAAAATAAGCTGTAATTTATAAAAATCATAAACATGTAAAGTGAAAATTTGTACACATCGCCTTAGTAGATTCGAACAAGCTGAGATATTTTGGAAACAGGACAAAAAGATCCGAGGTTTCTTTTCCGATTATATCGGAAACCATAAGAGTGGACTTGCCTCTTTCTTGCAGCAAGGTCTTCAATTGTTCATTATACCAAAGTAATGGGGGTAGCCACTGGGGCAGACCGGGCAATACAAAAAACATTGTTCCAGTTGACAAAAAAGGAGCAAATATGACGACACGCATTCAGCAGACACAACAGTTGCGCTACTGTTCAAGTCGTTGATTGAAGGAATACGTAAAGATGCGCAACGCTATAGCAAAATAGCGTGTCTTTCCGTTATGTAGTCCCGCACACCCCTTGTCTAGAAACATCACCGCTGTCTCGTGCTGTTTTGAATCTCACATCCGAACGACTCATGCAGTCGCTATACATGTCTGATCCAGTTTGGGTACGCTCATTGCTATGTAGTGGCGCATCTTTATGTATTCCTTCAATTAACGGTTCAGTGATCTGATTCAGATGATGTATGCTCTGACATGTTGTGGAACGGTCGCCATTTTTGTGAGCGGAAAAATTCTACGTTCACTTAGTGAGCGTAATCTGTCCGCATGCGCCATTAACGCATTCCAACATCAAAGCAACACACAATTTTGAAGAAAGTTACTACAAAAGTTGATGAACAAACTAAAGCTATTGTGCAGAAATAAATGTATTATAATATTGGAGTTAACCGAGTATATTAACCCTTACACTAACAACTACGCCGAAATTTACTACAAAGAAAAAAAGTTATTATTATTGTTTATTCGGTTTAAACGGTATAATTCTAACATACGGCAGCAGTGAAAAGTGCCAAGTTGAAGGTAATCACTAGGGCGCGGACACGAACGGACGATGACTCATCGCCCATGGGCGCACTATTGAAATATTGTATTTTTAGAGAGGTTTTAATTTTATTTATATAATTGGATAACAAGTGTCTGGTGATCTATAAAATACAAAATACCTTATTATTTGTTCATTTTCTCTTCTGTAAGACTTGTTCTCTTTGAATTAAGTACATCCTTGTAGATAGAACATGTCTTTTCTACATCGCAACTTTAGCATACACAATTGCCGCAATGTTATTAAACCTGGGTTTCTATTAAAAACTGCGTCTAACTTTTGCCGAAGGCCACATCCGAAGTCACTTAAAATACTTTTGAAATAATTAATAGCCCACATCTAATGTGGTTAATCCATCTTTTAATTTGAGATTTCGATTTTCAAAATATGTGATTAGTTTAGGCAAATTTCTAAAGTGTTCCTGAAGGAATAAGAACTGCACTCAGAAGTACCTCGAGCATCGTCATTTAAACATGTAACGAAATTTTGCAAACTATCGAAATTCTCTGCATAAAAACTATTTTTGTGTATGTTTTACCAAAGCTAAGTGACGAACTTGCGATATTTTGGCATTCTGTAACGATATTCTACAGACTTTGTAATAAATTTCGGAATCACTGACAATTCATTTTCATATCAGAAAAAGTAACATAAACAACGTTCTAGATCTAAATAAATGATAACTAAAAGTGTACGCGTATGTTATTGAAACTAAATTATCTAGACGTAAGTGTGCACTAGATTTCGAGTGCACACTTATTACGTCTAGATAATTGGGAGAAGTCGATCCAATAAACCGGTATTAAACAGACTATTACAAAAATTACGAAGTACGTAATTGACAGTCAAAACAATGTAAAAACGAAACTAACTGAGTATGAATGAAAATTTTATTTCTCTTGCGAAATATAAGGTAAATGTAATAAATTTTAAGAACCCCTCCCGCTCCTATCTACGCCGATGAAAAAAGGATTTTACTCATAAGTTCCTTATTTTATGGGCATTTTTTGCTCTCATTCTCGGGCACTTCTCGGGCGTAAACAGACGTTGCAGTTCACCATATGAATTAGTGTGTTGTTTACATTATTTCTTTGCTCCGTTGTAACTTTGTCGTAGTTTAAACCGGTCATGTCCGCGCCCTAGTAATCACATAAAGGTGAACAATCCTGTCCAGCGAACACTCAACACTGTTGGACCGGGAACCGTTCCCGATCCGTTTGCCGAATGCGACCAATGATGCAAAATCTTCCGTTACAGTTGAAAGCGTCGACACAGGTCGATTATGTGAGTACCGCAACATTCTCAAAATCGAAGAAGTCATCTATAATAATTCAAATAAACACTTTACAACATAATTGGTCCCGAATTAATTTTACCGGTTGAATTGACAGAAAACATTTGAAATGTAAGTCAAATTGTTATTCTTGAAACAACCCATCAACTTGATTGTCAGCAATTTTTTTTTCGGTCTATTTTATTATCTTAAAATTATTAATATTAAGTATTGTAAAGTTAGTGTTGAAAGCGTTCTTTTAAAGTCTATTTCAATAAAATTGAGAAATCATTCTTTTTGGTTATATTCTACTACTACGGTACGATATTTTAAGATTAGCAGAATCAAAAATGTTACAGCCTTGATATCGCGCAGCGCTGGCCAAATCCAATTGACCGTGCTTTAACAAGAATGATCTGAAATCCTTAGGAATAACTCTGATATAAGAACAGTGTCGGAAAACTTGATGTTCATTATATTCCGGTACCCCCTTATACACCGAGCGCTTCCGAAATATATTTTCGCTAGCTAGATATATTGTTAAAGTAACATATATATAAACCTGTTGCAGTTCCTTCAACAGCATTTGTGGAAAAGAATGCTATGTTTTTCGTATCGTGGAAGTTTGAGCTGGTGAAATCTATAGTTCGTAACATGGGTTTAGATTCTCCTGTCAGTGCTGAATTATCTACCTGTAATTTAAATTAGCGATTATTATTATCATGAGCTTTAATTTTAGTACGGGCATATTTAGGCTTTTGCGGATTGGAGAAAAATAACAATTGAACTACAGATAGATAATAATAATAATAATGAACTTTATTGTCCAACAGAATTCATTTACAGAACGAAACAATAATTACATTACGGTAAAGTGTTTAAATATCAGCGTATTTCCAATAACAATATATTGGTACATAAAAGACTAAGAGCAGAATATTTAGGCAAAGTACAAATCATAACATAATATTGTAAGACACCAAACACCTTGAGTTAACTTAGATCTGTAGTGCACTGGTATAGTTACTAATAATTTTAAAGGAAACGAGTAAAGGTCTATTCATACATATCAGTCAGTAATGGTATCATATGCCCATTGAGGAAAAATACTATGGAGACGCTGTAAAGCATCTTTGCTGTACTCTCAAAACGGGAGCATTGGGCGAGGCTAAGTGTGGGACCAATATGGCTGCCTCACCTAGTCCAGACTACTCAAAATTATAATCTGTCATCCAACACCTGTCAGGCCTACACTAACCTATGAAATGTTATTCCAGACGAATTCTTCTTATCAACGCCGTCTCTGCTGTTGCAGCTACGTAGAGCACAAGAAACCATAATGTCTTTTAATATTTAACTTATTATATAACTATAATACACGATGCACTTAACAAACAGTCCACTTTTTACCGACACTACCTGTTTGACGTAAGTGTAGTATCATTATGGCGGACATGTACCCGGTTTGATCACGTGATGTCGTTTCCCTACCTATTCTTTCTCAATGCATATGCCACTATTTGAGATTTTTACATTAGCTGTATATTCAGCTATAATATCAGATGGCACATTTATGTTACAAACTATTGACGAGTGTTACTAGTAATTATTCGAGCACTATTTGAACATTTACATTAGCTGTACATTCAGTCATCATCACATCAGATGGTAAATTTATGTTACAAACTACTGACGAGTGTTTCGCCCCGCAAAAAGTCTTTTGAGGAAGCCCTTGCGTATTCAAAACCGAGTCTTCAATATACTGCTCTACACACCCATGTCGACTTCCAACCTTCAATCTGTTCTATTACCAGCATATCTTATCTGTGTATTTGCAACCTGCAACGACCTTCAGAATTTCAATTTTCGAAAAAAGGGGGCCTGCGTTTTTTTCAATATACCAGTCAATTTTGACTTTTTCTTTGAAATACTTTGGAACAATTTAGAACAAACCTAGAAAAACTTGAAACAACCATGAGATTTTCGATTTTTGTAAAAAAAAAGGATCCAACTTCACAACACCCTAATATCTCGCCACATTAAATCATTCTCACATAACATTCTCCATTAAACAAAATAATAGTGCTCGCATTCTAATTATCTAATACCTAACTCAAAACTGTTTTCATCGCCGGTCGATTACAACTACCACACAGCAGACGAGTGGAAATACCCCTACTTCAAACCATCCACTTGATGTTGAAGAACATTATTTCAGAAATTTAGGCCCAAATTCAAAAACGCCACTAACCTCCACTCAAACTCTCACTCAGTTTGGACTCAGTCAAGTGCCTCCTCCACTTATATCACAGAGTGGTATTCAAAAAGCCCGACTCGAATGAGTGTAAACTTATTAAAAATCGTCATTAATACGTCATTCTTTCGTGACATCGTGTTAGTTTTCGCGCCAAACGCTTGTTTAACGGACACTTTTTCAAGCTTACTTTTGCTGCAGTCATCGTGCTATTAGTTGCTTTTAATATAGTTCTTGTGCATAGATTGTAGTTAAATATAATATAATTATATATAAATACTATAGAAATAACATGAACGTAATATTGTTTAATAAGTAGTATTAGAGCGTTATTAACATATAGGTACATATATGAATTGTTAAGGAAAGAAAAGAAATAAAAAAAAAATCAATACAGTTTTTTATTTATACTATAACTTCTAATGTAGCTTATCAATTAAAATTTCTATTTATAAATGCAGCCCTAATTATGTTGCCTCGGACATGTTGTTGTCTTGGTGGTGGAACTGGCACATTCCTTTCCACAGCATCGTCATACTCAATATATTCATGTGCTGCAAGTGCAATATTGTGTAGGATTGCTGTTGCCGCAGTAATTCATGTTGCGGCACGAGCTTGGTAATTTAAGATCACATGTATGCAGCGAAATCTGCTTTTCCACATTCCTAATGTTCTTTCCACAACATTACGTGTTCTCACATGTGCTGCATTATAGCGAATTTCCGCCTGTGTTTGTAGGTTTTGAACAGGAGTAAACATATGTCCTGTTTGCTGATAAGCACTATCACCTAGCAAAATCCCTAGTAGCCGCCCAGACTTAAATTTAAGTTTCACTGTGCTGTTATTATATATTCGGCTGTCATGGGCAGAACCTGGCCAGTGAATAACAATGTCCAATATTTCATAATGTGGGCCAACAATCACTTGCACATTTGATAACATCCAGCCCTTTCTGTTCCTATATATTTCTCCATTATCTCCACCAGGACTTTTTAATTCTATGTGAGTGCCATCAATGCAACCACTAACACCGGGAAAACCAGCAATTGCATAAAATAAATTATTATTTAACCTAAAGTGCTCAGGGGTCCTTGGAAATTTAATATATCTATGGCAATTTCTTGCCAACTTTTCTGAAATTTCCTTAATTATTCTTGACATGCTTGACTGGCTAATGTTTTGTAAATCACCACATACTCTCTGCGAAAGTAATTCATATTCTGTTCATCGAAGTCATATACTTATAAGAATATAATTAATTACCTGATAACTTTCTGTTGAATAAAATCGTAATGCTAGACAGAGTTTTTAAATAGGTGGTACTGGACCACCTCAACGATCTTGTTCTCCTGCATAAACACTAATGGAAATATTACGTTCAATATTGTGTCTCTAGAGAATCGATAACGCATCAGTAGCTTATTATTATTATATCTTTCTAAAGGGTTATCGAAGTCACGCAGTCGGTTTCTGAAAATTGATTCTTTAAAATTGTATAAGATTAGTTCCCTCTTATAATACCTTCGTATAGCATTGTAAGGATTATCTTCTACATACTGAAAAAATTCATTAAAATACTCATTTATATATTCATCCATTTTTCAATCAACTATTTTAAACTAAATAATCTGTTTTAAACAGCAAAATAAATAAAAACAAATACTTTTCTTCCACTCAAGTGCAGGTCCGCATATACTTCACATTTACTCAGATTTGACGTTCAAGTTGAGCGTCCTCTCAGGGATTTTTCGATTTTGAATACCACTTACGTCAGTTAAGTGTGAGTCGAGTTTAGACTCCACTCAAGTGCTCTTTTTGAATTTGGGCCTTAAACACTATAGCAGTGGCGGCCCGTGATTTTTTGGGACGGGAGGGCACCGGGGGTCTGAGTGTTTAATATCAAAAATTAAGTACAGACAAAAAATAAACTCAATATGCTATTTAATTAACTTGGTTGAAAATAAAATCCATCTGCCGTTCCTTACGATCAGCAAAATGATTAATAACTCATTCATTGAAGTTTGGTGTTGATGTCAGTAATTGTTTTTCAATGGAACACATTGCTAAGGCACATAGTCTGCTTTCCCGCATGGTATTTCTAGAAAATGTTTTTATTCTCTTCAAAGTAGAAAAACACCGTTCACTTGATTTTTTCTATTTTGCACGCCCCCAGAGATTCGCAAAATAGCAGAAGATAATTTACAAAATCTTTCGCCAACATATTCTCAACATATTATCAATAACAAACTTTTATAACAGTTGTACTATTCAACCTTGGAAGTAAATTACAATAGTAGCATCAGAAAACTTATCATCCAACTCTGCTTAACAATTTATATTGTTAATTAGTAAATAAAATGTTAGCATGTGTGCTTTTTATTCTTTGTACAACTTCTATTGCACATGTTTGTTACATTAAAGGCTTACATTTTGACATTTAAATATAATTTGGTTCCATTTTTTTTTATTACCAACGTCAAAACAACAAAATTAGCGTGCGATAAAGAAATACTTTTGCAACCAAAACGGATGTCGTAAAGTGAACTTTATAGCACCGAAATAGAAAAAAGCATTTTGCACATTACACCCACACAACCAGTCTGATAAACTGTAAGAGCTTCTGTTGAATTTTCTCGTCACGGTTTTATTAGTTTTCAAATTGTGATCTTCTAGTTTAATCAATAAATCTGGTCTAAGGAGAACTAGATTTTCTAAGTCTGTCTTAATGTTACTAACGCAATTCATAGTTGCATTTGCACCGATAGAAATTACAACATACACTCACCGTTGTATATTACATACTGAACCGCCACCCGGACCCGGCACCATAGAGTAGTGCCCCGCCGCCTACATATATACGCGCGCTACCCGCGCCAGTTTCATCACTCGATTTCTAATAGAGACGGGGCAGTCGCGCGAGATGCCCCGGAGCCTACGTCAGACTGCGATTTTTAAACGCGCTGAAAAGTCGGACTGTTACTTCCGAAAATTAATTTATCTGTTAAAAGAACATTGTCGCGGGGGGGGGGGGGGGGGGCAGTGCCCCGTTGCCCTCCCTGTAGCAGCCGCCACTGCACTATAGTTGTCAAAAATTAAATAGGATAAATCGTTTAAAATAAAACTTTATGTGGTATTTAAAATAAAAAAAATTGGTAAATAGTCGCCTCCAATATAAAAACATTTTGGAAAAGTATGTTTGTAGTCCTTCCCGCCAATATACAAAATTTCACATTAAGATATTTTTCGTCACGAGAAATAGAGGATCGAATATATTTCGAATACTGCGTTTGCAAGAAATAAAATTAAATATGGCTACGATTAGTATATTTCTTCATTACTGAGGATACTTACTTTTAAACCGTTCGTAGTCACGATTCTTATATCAGCCGGTACTCTATCGCCAAATTTGATTACTACAAGATCGCCTACAACTAATTCCTTAGCTTGTACGGAGAAATGTTGTCCTTCACGGATAACGTTTGCCATTAATGGTATCATATTTGCGAAGGATTCCATTATCTAAAAATAATAATACAAGAATAGTTGACGGCATTTAATAACCTAATAACTTTGAGAAGCTTCAACCATCTCGCTAATACCTCTCAAATTATGCAGTCTAAGTAATTTAATGAAAAGTGTTCTAAATCTGCATATTTCGGAAAATTTTATTAATCTAAAGAACAAAACGATAATTTGAATACGTGTTGAGGTGTCCTGTAAGAACAGCATCACCTTCTATCTTAAAGAGACGAAAGGGAGAAATGCTTGGAGATTGAATGGTAATATTTCGCAATTTTGACCTATAGTAGAATTACCGAACAGATGCAGTAGCAACAGCGCACGAGAAATGCGTCATTTGAACGTCATACGTAAAATAACGCTTACTATTGGTTCGTATGTGGCCGTCCTTGCAAACGAACCAATAGTAAGCGTTATTTTACGTATCACGTTCAAGTGACGCATTTCTCGTACGTTGTTGCTACTGCATCTGTTCGGTAATTCTACTAAAGATCTAAGGACCACCAGCAAGGCATCAATGAACTAAATTTAATAAATCAATATTCGCAACTGACAAAAGTTGCATATTCTACGCCTCTGGATTACGGACAACTCGACCACATCGAATCAGCGCTCTATATTTAAACCATGTTAAACGAGTAATGTTGAATTCTTGAACAAATTGATATGATCGAGTGGATGCCTTTTCGCATCGACTGTTACGCAAATAACACAATCGCACCATTTTTACTATTCATTTCGCGTTATTACGTATCACCACAGTATATACCTATGTAATAGAAACAGTAGTTTCTCTCGAGGGCACAGCTCGAGGGAAATAATTGTCCTCCTACCGACGACCTTGAACCGACGCGTGCGTGAAAATTTCTGAATGCGCAGTAGTCAGCCATCAGCTGTTGAGTTGGCGGGATTATTTATGCGACTGCTGGGCATGCGATTTGTGAATGGCCGTTAATATAAGTTATGCTGTACACCAATTATACAAAATGTTTGACAAACAATTTATTATGAACACTAATTTTACAAATTAATGGCAAGTTGTACACAGATTAAACAAGGCATTTGTAAAACTAAATTATACATTCTTTTGGCATTTATAATTAACGTCAAATAAATTTATTAACACATTATTAATTTAGAATTTGTGTTTAAAATGTGTCAAAAATTTTTGTTTGATTATTGTGCATTTCCTTGAAACATTTCCATATAATTTAATGGATGCTGACGTACTTCCAACATTTTTGACAAACAAATTGTTTTTTATAATTAGTGTGCAGGCAGCATAACGTTTTATCAATAATTGTAGTGTTTCGTTTCGCGAATACTTGGAACAAAAATGCCCCATTATTGTTGTGCACCTCGGTGCAAGAATAGTTCGAACAATTCTAAATTAAGCTTTTTCAGGTTTCCGAAAGAACCAATGCGGTAAGATCCCCAGGCGCATTAAAATGTCCTCAACTGTTGCATATTGTGTATTGTAGTTGTGAATAATTACTCAAACTTCATGACAAATTCACCACCACCAACGCAAAATTTAATTTTCGAAGATTGATTACCGACAATGGGAAAATATAACTGAACAAAATGCCTTCACTTATTTTATAGGTTATTTGGGACACAAATGTTTTGAAAAGCATAGTTTTCCAACAATTATACGTTTAAAACACAAGAAATGAATGAATTCAAATTTTACACTTATTTTAAGGCATGTCCTAACTTTGTGAAACAGCTTTACTAATTTGGCAACGCCCGACCATAATTTCAGTATACCTATATATAAATACCGCATTAGGAAAAAGCCTTCTGTGAATTTTTTTCTTCATTTTCATTCGAACCAAATGTTAGCTTTAAATTAAAACAGAAGTTGGAGGAGATATCATATAAACATCCCTGCAAAAATTTTCCTACTGAATTTTTGATAAAGCTATTTATTCGTGTAAGAATTTTTTATACTTTGAAATTTTGCAATAGAAATTTCAAAGGTAGTGGCAATTCAAATAAAATAACAATTTTACAACACCATTGATTAATTGTGTCAAGAAATTTAAGTAATCTTTAGGTTAGAGGAGCCTTTTTTTGTGTTGTACGTATAATGTATTACATTTTAAATGCGTGTGTAATATGTACTTAATAAAAAGCAGTGTTTTATCATCGTTTTTTGTATTATTGATATAGCTTTTTCATAATTTTAAAAATAGATTAACATAATTATCTCATAAACGATTTGGTTCTGCGTCACTGGCTTATTCTTGAATAGAAAAATTTACTACGCCTCTGGTTGCGCGTGCGTGAATGCGCAGTACTATTTTGGGATACAAACATCAAAGGTGCCAACAACGAGAGAAACGACTGTGTCTATACAGCTCTATACTATGGTATCACCAAGCACAAACACTTTTAAAATAAATGCGTGCAGAATTTAACGAAATTATACGAACCAATTACGAACACGACATTTTGATCAATGGCAGCACGAGGTCGGATCACCTTAAGAACTATAATCGCTTGGCAGTGTACAAATTCCCCTTTCCCCACCTGCAGTTATCGTGGCTAAACATTGCAGCTTGATACTTCCTCTATTATATTCCAATCTCTTTGGAAAATACAATGAGAATTATTGCCAATCCCGAAAAAAAATTTGAGCGTTTAGAAATTTGAAAAAGTAGCTATGGCCCACTTTTTCACCAGTGGTCCACTTACCTGACGTTTACCTTAATCTTGAAATAGAAAAAAACTAAATACTATACCTTAGAACTTTTGTGTTCCTGATAGTACATGAAACATCCTGTCAGTACTATAATAATAACCAATACACAGCCAAGTGTTAAATTGTCTGTATCTATAGTTTCACGGGTGAAATACTCTATGAAGCAAGATAGAGCGCACAGCGCCGCTCCTATCCAAAGAAGTAAGGAAAATCCTCCAGTTAAAGTTCCCATAAATTTAACATATTCCGGCGTCTTCGTAGACGGCGTTAATTCATTAAAACCATATTTATCTAGTTGTTCTTTAGCTTTCTTCTTCGTCAAACCACGCGTCATATGAGTGTCAAATCTTTGACACAATTGATCTAAATTGTTAATATTTTTTTGGATTTCCTTTATGCGCTTTTAGAAAGGATTACCTACCAAAAGGGATTAGATGGACATCTGTAACGACTTCTCTTTTGAATCGTTCTAATCTGTTTCTGCTAAGTTCTCTTCTAGTTAATTTTCGTTCTCCAAGAGATCTCCTTCGCCTGCGCCGATACCTTGCCATAATTTGCAGAACCTCCGTTGCGTCAAGTTATTGTTAAAAAGCTCCAGAAACGTAAAGAACATTTAAAAATTTGAAATTTGTATTTGTCAAAGTGACAGTACGTAGCGGTTAGTATTAAAACGTCAAATAAAATAACATTAATCATCATGACGTTAAAAGTAAACACGCCAAATATATCCCGACAGATGCATTTGGGCTAAAATATTCGCGGAAAAACGTAACATTTTGCAACATTCCGCAAAGTTTATTAATGGCAATGATTAATGCAAACGTATACTAAAATTATTTTTGGCGGTTTGTTTCCTATTAGCTGATTACGACAGATGCTGTTTGGGTAAAATATTAGCGTAAGGGACGTTTTTAAAGTTTTCACCTCTCCCATAATCTAGGTTTTGTATCTGCCTCTCTTTTTAAATTACTTTTCAGCATAGATAATGGAGATTACAAATAGCCGATCTAATCATTGATCTTATAACATTTCGTTAATAGATTAATGCGTACATATTCATAATCTATTGATTTCATATAATTTTAAGATAGTTGTGGAGAAGTTGAGATTTTGATTAGTGATGGGCAAGATAGGGGAATACAAATACTTTTTAATGCGACTATACCTCATTCCAAAGAGAGAGGGAGAGGCGAAATTCTGAACAGACCCGCCAGTCCAAATTACAACCTGAAACAGGTGAAATCAATTTTAAGCGGTAAAATTAAATTTCAATAGGTATCTGTCTGAAATATGTACCAAATTAAATTGTGTATTGATTCTTCAGAGATAAAGTCAGAGCTAAGGCATAAAAATGGTAAATGTAGTAATAACAACACATGAAAGTAAATAAATTCGTCTAGAAAGCAAACAATGTCAAAGATGTCATAATATTTAACAAATGATAGCAAAAAAAGTCTTGCTGTCAACCAATAGTAAATAACTTTCACTTGGGTCTGTTCAGAATTTCGTCTCTCTCTTTTTGGAATAAGGTATCGACAGACTCGTGTGCCTAACGGTTTCTCCAACAATTTAAAATGATGTCACATTTGAGATCGCCACGAGCGCATGCGCATCTGCTCCCAACATGCTGTCCGCGCGTTTAGACGCCATTTGCAGCGGTATCGTCTTTCTGCGTGCTGAGCTCTAGAGATTTATAATGTTTAAGAAAATTGAGATGCCCACCAACTGTCAGATACGATCTGTAATTCGATTCCTGACTGCAAGAGACTTTACAGCAGCGGAATTCACCGTCAGATTGTGAAGTGCTATCAGTGACAGTAAAGTTCGAAAGTGGGTGAGAATGTTCGAGGACGGATGTGTTAATTATATGCATGACGAATCACGCCCTGGCCGACTCGAATTTCTGAAGATTTGATTCGTGATGTGGATAACAAAATTCGAGAGGACCGACGATTCACGATTTCCATGTTATCGATTGATTTTCCACAGACTGAGCCGTGCTCTATAGTTTTTGTATCGATACATTCAGGATGGAGAAGAATTTTTGGACCTTGCATAATTTGGTCTGTTAAATAATATAACCTACAAAAACCATTTCAAACCTGTCATAAATAATAATATTTATACACCTTTTGACATTTTTTGTTATAATTGTCATCCAAACTATATAAATTTGTCAACAATGCTTGCCTACTATGCAGAATGGCCAAGTGTTAAATGAAATATAGGTATAGAAAAATAATATTTAATAACTTTATTTATAATTTTCTGTGATTCTGGCCAAGTCATCAATTGGAATGGAAAAGTGTATACACTCGTTCTGGAGGGCGCTGAAATAAATCAGACATTTACCAGTTAAAAGCTAAGAAAAAAAGCTTCAAATTAAGACAGAGAAGTATTTTGAGGATCTTGATCATTATACAAACTCTAGCAATCCTAATTCAAACGCATTTATTAGTTTCAAAATTTAAAAAAGCGTTACCGTTAATTAAGTATCAAGTACTTACAACCAATGCGGGTATTTTCTGTTGACGTCACTATTATCCTAGGATAATAGTGACGTCAAGGTTCAATGTCCAAACAAAGCGGATACTTCTTTTTATCGTATGTAAAGTATATAGAGTTAAAGAAGAGACTATTTTAAAGTATTTTTTATAAAAGTTGTGTACATAGATTGACATTTTTGGTGTTAGGTATATCTGAAATGTATTCTAACGATTCATTATAGTTTAACACATAAAATACTTGTATTTTTAGATTTATAGACAATATATCTTTGTTTATTTATTTAGGCACTCTTTATTAAAATACTTAGAAATACTCTCTTATTTTCACACCATATAATTTACACGGGAGACAAATTACTGTGCGGTTTATTTTGATATGAACCTTGACCACTCTCAATAATGACGTCAGAGAATTATCACGCATATTAGCAGGGTTGCTATGAACCTTTCATTTTTTCTCGCCATGTCAGTCTTCAAAGTTCCTGATGGTCACACCGATATGTGTATGAAAACAGTTTTCATACCAAAGTTAACCTTGGGAAGCAGTGGCGGCTCTTTAATGAGAGCAAGTGAGCAATTGCACCCCCTGGAATTTTGAAACAAAACAAACCAAGCTGCGACTAACTCTGAAAGTATTTATTTATTAGGTATTCATAGTTATTGAACAGGAGCGTGGCGTGTGCGGCGCGCGTAACAACCTACATGCACCGATCGTCGTCACAGATATAATGACGACTAACAGCGCCCGGATGTAAACTTTTCGAATGTTTACCCCTTCCACCGAGAGAAACATACCCATGAGCAAAGCCCTACCGTTGCTCCGTTAAGCCATTAACATTACATTGAAGGTGGGGAGAACTGTATTTTGTTCTACTTCCATATCGTATAATACATAGCCTGTGAGCAAGATCCCCAGTCTGCTCACCGCTGTTGGTTCTGCATCTCCACATAATACGTAACGGTCCCGCTTGATTTAATATTTTTATCTATGTACAGGGGTCGATTAATATTTTAATAATGATTTGAATTAAAATACGATAATTCCAGAACGCGTATGCCCCGTTTCCGTAATGGGGAAAAGGATTGTTTTTAACATTGATGTGCCCTTATGTAATAATTTTATTTAAACGATTACGCATACATGCAGAGTGGGCGGAGCTAGCTGAAATTAATTTCTCTCTTCTGATTAAAGTAACATTCGGCACTTGGGAGCTTTTGTGGTGTCATTGATCACGTATCCAAAGTCGGAAAAAAAAAACAAAATGGCCGAAGGATTTTTTGAAAATTGACGTATAAATGTGAAATTTTAGATACGGGGGTGTCTTAGGTCGCCGATCACAAATCCAAAAAAAATGGCGGATTTTTTTTGAAAATTGACGTATGAATGTGAAATTTTAGATACGGGGGTGTCTTAGGTCACCGATCACGCATCCATAATCAAAATGTCAAAAAAAACAAAATGGCGGAAGATTTTTTGAAAATTGACGTATAATGTGAAATTTTAGATACGGGGGTGTCTTACGTCGCCGATCACGATTCCAAAGTCAAAATGTCAAAAATAGACAAAATGGCAGACGAGTTTTTTGAAAATTGACGTATGGATATGAAATTTTAGATACGGGAGTTTTGGGTGTTAAGCTTTTAAAAATTGTCATTACAATCCCAATGACAACGTTTGAAGCGGAACGCCAGTTTTCACGGCTGAAGAGAATAAAAACTTTCCTGAGAAATACAATGAAAGAAGACAGATTAAATGCCTTTACACTATGTTATCTTGTGAAAAAGAATTTATAAATGATTTCCCAAATTTTAATGAAAGTGATAAAACTGTTCTGCAAGTCAAAGACACGCAAAATGGACTTCGTTTATCGTCAGATGTAATCAAACTGTAGTGTTATATTTACTATTCCCTCAAAACAAACTGTACAATGAACAGTACCTGTCTGGAACAGTATGTCGGTGAAACTTATAAGGATTGGGTAAGCGTTCTTGTATTATACTTTTTAATTTTGAAATTATGCACTCCCTATGTGAACCACCCCGAGCCGCCACTGTTGGGAAGAAACATCATGATATTTAACACAATCAGTAAAAAACAAAACTCAATTTATAAATATGTATTTATATTTACAATATAACAATCACAATAACATTTGTAGTCTTTCTAAAAAAATTTACTCACAGTAATAAGTACAATAAAAATGTTTAATTTTGTAATGTACACAAAAAAAGTCACTACATAATATACCTTCATATAACAAAGGTATACCCTCTCACCAACTTACTATGTACAATAAAATTACATTAAAAACTTGCCGGGCAATTGATAAATCTTTTTCTTTGCTTAATTTCATATTGAGATAAAACACACCCGTACCGACCGTTGAGACATCAAACAAACCGATATCTACGGCGAACGTATAAATTAAATAAACAAAACTATATCAGTCTTATTATCACACGTCATTATAAATGAAACTATTTATTTATTGAATAAGAAGAATGGGAAGGTGCCTAATCGTATCCCGCTATAACGAAGGGATGGTGAAGTAATTCTAGCGCCGTTGCACGATCCCTGGCGTTATGCTGGAGACAGCCGTCGAGAAAATCATGCCCTTCGTCGATTAAAGTATCCGGTGCTTCCGGTCTATCGCCCATGCCCACTTTGAACATAATTTGATAGTTAGAATCAAATTCTGCCCAGGGTCTCTGTAAAAAGTAACAACACAAATATTAGTTTTCATTATACTAATAATAATAACTAGGGATCGGCCATCTGCCAAAATTGGGCACAGTAATAGTGATAATATTATAACTAGGGCGTGGACACGTACGGTTGATGACTCATCGCCCATGGGCGCACTATTGAAATGTTGTATTTTTAAAGAGGTTTTAATTTTATTTATATAATTGGATAGCAAGTGGCTGGTGATCTATAAAATACAAAATACCTTATTATTTATTTGTTCATTTTCTCTTTTGTAAGACTTGTTCTCTTTGAATTAAGTACATCCTTGTAGATAGAAAACGTCCTTTCTACATCGCAACTGGTTATAGGTGCGTACTGGAGATATTCTTTTATTTCAGCGTATTTAAAATACACAATTGCCGCAATGATATTAAATCTGGATTTCTATTAAAAACAGCGTCTAACTTTTGCCGAAGGACACATCCGAAGTCACTTGGAATACTTTTGAAATTATTAATAGCCCACGTCTAATGTGGTTAATCCATCTTTTAATTTGAGATTTCGATTTTCAAAATATGTGATTAGTTTAGGCAAATTTCTAAAGTGTTCCTGAAGGAATAACAACTGACTTTTTTAATTTGGGATTTGTGTTAGTTCCTTGCACTCAGAAATACTTCGAGCATCGTCATTTCAATATAAACGAAATTTTGTAAACTATCGAAATTCTCTACATAAAAACTATTTCTGTGTATGTTTTAGCAAAGCTAAGTGACGAACGTGCGATATTTTGGCATTCTGTAACGATATTTTACAGACTTTGTAATAAATTTCGGAATCACTGACAATTCATTTTCATTTCAGAAAAAGTAACATAAACAACGTTCTAGATCTAAATAAATGATAACTAAAAATGTACGCGTATGTTATTGAAACTAAATAACAGTAAGTATATACATATTTACATTATTTCTCTTGCAAAATATAAGGTAAATATAATAAATTTTAAAAATCCCTGACGCTCCTATCTACGCCGATGAATAAAGGATTTTACTCATAAATTCCTTATTTTATGGGCATTTTTTGCTCTCATTCTCGGGCACTTCTCGGGCGTAAGCAGATGTTGCAGTTCACCATATGAATTAATGCTATTCAGTAAGCGTGTGTTCTTTACATTATTTCCTTGCTCCGTTATAACTTCGTTGTAAAAACTGGTCATGTCCGCGCTCTAATTATAACTACAGTGCACTCGCGATAATATGAACTAATGAAAATAAGGGCAGTTCAAATTTTTGGGATTGTTCATATTTACAAATGGCACAAAATTTTAATAAAACCAAGTCATTTACTTACCACCTAAAGTTCTTTCCTGTATAAATGAAAGTTTAATTTAAATAGTTTAAATTTTTGTTTTATTTTAAAACATAAAAGGAACTTTTTCATTAAGTTTGTTTGCAGCCAACAAAAATATACTTATTTCTATACATATTCATATACATAAATGCTAGCGGGCTTATTCATAAAAATTATGCAATGTTTAATAAGCTCTTATATGACAAATGTTTCACAGAAATATGTCAAATAAGAGCTTAATAAACGTTGTATAGTTTTTTTGAATAAGCCCGTAGAAATATAAAGCTAATGTTCAAAAAAGTCGGTTATCTTCTTTTGCCGTTTCTTTTGGTCGAGAACTTTTAAAACTGCCTTCTCACGTAAGTCTCTTAAAACATTTAAAACTCGCTGTTCAACCATTTCACCTTCAGCCCAATCCAACGCCTTATTGAAAATATCGACAGCCTCCCCGGCTTTAATCGTCCTCTTTGGTTCCTCCACACAATCATCTTCATCGGATATGGCTTCTACTTCATTATATTCACATTCAATAGCATCCTCATTCCATTCTTTAACGTTCGAGGCCGTATATTCAACCTATGAAAAAATATAGAATAACACACAATTTTAAGTACATTTCAGAGAATACAAACCTCGGGTAGTAAGGCGCATAAAACATTGGCGGCGCTTTCTTCGAATTCACGTAAATTCATTTGCAAATTTTCTCTAACAACACTTAGAGGAATTTCATCTTCGGGATCATCTTGATTCACTACCATATTTAAAATGTTGTTCCAGCATTTGGATAACACAGCTGAATCCACTCTTCTCCAAGCTGATTCCAAAATAATGATAGCTTCCTTCAATGTAGTCTGCTTCATAGTTTCTATCAAACCACCCCCTTTAGCAGCAATGGAAGCCAAAAGGCTATTTCTGTAATACAGCTTTGTGATCCTTATAGCATTTTGGTCCATGGGCTGGATGAGTGGGGTCACGTTCGGTGGCATAAACATCACAAAAATAGAGCCGTTTTCAGATTTTAATTCGTCCTCAGGTGGGTGAGATGGGGCATTATAAGAGAATAGCTTTCACTGGAAGCCCTTTTTTGGTTAAAAATTGTTCCACCTGAATTATGTAAAAAATATTTTAAAATGAATAGGTATGTGTCGATTAATGTCAATATAAAAACTTTTACCTCTGGAACAAATGAGCGATGAAACCAGTCTTTAAAAATGTTACCAGTCATCCACGCTGATTTAGAATGACGATAGTGAACAGGGCAATCAAAATTCTGGAAACAACGGGGTTTTTTTGACTTTCCGACAACAAGCAGTTTGAGCTGATGAGATCCCGTAGCATTTGCACAGCACAGAAAAGTAACTCTTTGTTTTTCAGTCTTTGTACCTGGGGCTCATTTTTCCTAAGATGACACGTATGTTTTGGTTGGTAAAATTTTCCAAAATAAACCCGATTCATCGGCGTTATAAAGTTGATCATTACTTAATCCAATCTTCAATCTTCGATCTAAGTGCCACTTTAAATGGTTCAACCAACTGGGGTTGAGAAGAAAGTTTCTCTCCAGAAATTTGGAGCAATCTTACGCCGAATCTCTTTTTGAAATTCTGCAGCCATCCGTCACTCGCGTTGAAGTCAGAGTTATTTTCCTTAATATTATAATGAAGCTCCTTGGCCTTTTCTTTCAACATTAGTCCACTGATGGGGAATTTCTTATCCCTCATACGCATAAACCATTTATACAATGATTTTTCCATTTTTGGGTACTCCACGTTCGCATAGTTTTTCTTTTTCCAGGTCCGATGAATGTATTGTTGACACATTTTGAAATTGCATTTTTATTCTTTTTTATTCCAGATACTGTGGACTTTGTCACTCCATATTTCTTCGCTAAATTAGTAACACTTGCACCTTTTTGTAAATTCTCCAAAATTTCATATTTTTCCTTTATGTTTTTCTGTATGCATATTTTACAAATTATTCACTTTTAATTAACACTTAAAAACTAAACATGCGTTTGCGTCTGCATACATGTAAAAACTAACTAAAAAGTGCACTTGTTTGTTTGACCATTGACATTTGGCATTCAAATGTTAATAACTCGGGGTTTCCCCTAATTTTTATACATATTATGTAGCTGAAATCCGTTTCAAAATAAAAAAAAATAAATGTTCATATTTTAAAGCTTTTGTACAAAGTTCATATTTTGGAGTAGTCAATGGCAGAGAAAAAGTGTTCATATTTTGGGGTGTTCATTTATTAGGGTGTTAATATTATCGCGAGTGCACTGTATTACTGTTTTATTTCGAAATACATTATTCATTTAAGTCCTGTCTTACAATGTAAACCTGACCGCCAATCCCTTATTCTTTTATTCGTTTTATACTAAAATTATATGAAATAAGTGATGGTATCTATCAGCAGGGCTGCCCAGCTTTAAGTGGCCCGAGGGCCGCTGTACATAGAATTATGTTTTTGAGGGTCGCATCATAAAATACTCGTATGCAACTTTTATCAGTGGTTTGTAATAGACACGAAAAACGTGTTTGTTTGTGGATGTGGTTTTCACTAACCAATGTATTAATTTTAATATTTGTTACTGTCAAACAAAGCAACTAAGTAAGTGACTTAACAGGCAGGGAACACCTTTATTTTGACTTTTTAATTTTTGTGCTAGAAAAGCTGCTTTCGCAAAGATACATGCTGCCCGTTATAACGACTAAATAAAAAAATAAGGTGGATATTTAGAAAAGAGTACAAATACAGGTGGGTTTGCTTTATGGAGTATACTTCGTGAAGGACTTAACGCAAACTATTTATACCTTTAACCCCAACGGGAACTATGGACGACAACTGGTTTACGTCGATTCCACTGGCAAAATTGCTTCTTTGTCAACCATATAAATTAAAAATTCTAGGCAACTTGTGTTCAAATAGTAAAGAAATTCCAAAGCATATCTTGAATTCTAAAGATCGACAAGTGGGGAGACATCTATGTTTTGTTTTGACAAAGAATTAATATTGCAAAAAATGGTTCACTTGCCATCCTCTACTGAGGAAGAAGGTAGTGTTAATAGTGAAACAAATAAGCAATACTTGGTTGAGTTTTACTACCATACCAAAGGCGCCTTGGTTACTTCTGATAATGTCATGTTATGCAGCAGCAGCAACACAAAAAGACTGCCTATGTGCATATTTTATGGAATCCTGAATATGGCCTCTATCAACAATTGCCACAATATGCACAAAGATGGTAAAAACCCCTTAAATCGAAAAGATTATATGAACTAATGTAAAATTAGTGTTGCCCTGGATTGTTTGGAAACACCTATAAGAAAGATTTGTGGGTTTTGTCGATACAAAAAACATGGAATGGCTAAGTGTAACTGCGCAAATTGCAGTACGTGTTTGCGAAGTGCACAAAATCGAAGTATGCAACAATTGCTCTTCGTTTTTAAACTACTGTCTAGTTTATTTTATTTTGTTTGGAAAGAATTCTTTTTATTATCATTAATCTCGAAAAATGTTTCTTGAAAATATATTTGCAATATATACATTATTAAAATGAATTTAACTGTTTTAGAATCTCAAATTTGGATTAGTGATGCAAAAGGCATAAATTTATAATGTCAGGGCCAGTTTTTGTACTAATTTATTTTCTTAAGTTATGTGTTTTAGAAATAACCACAAAAATGCATGAATTTGATTAATGTCTACTAACTAAGGCTGGTACACAAAAGAAAAAAACGACCTCTACACGCGAGCTGCACATTTGATGTACGATATAAAGAAAAAATCAAATTTATGTAATTATTTTTAAAGATAAAAAACATTAAACAGTAAACATTGCCACACACATTTTACATGCGGTTTTTCGCGTCGTCTATCCCCACTTTACGGTATCTCTACCGGTCCTAGCGAAGACGAAATCGGAATCGGTCGGCTATTGCAGACTTAAATGCGAGTGACAGTTTAATTACAAACTGTCACTCGCATTTAAATGTCATATATACCTATAATATTCGAGTGTATAATAATATAACAGTTATGGGCAAGCGAAAATTGGTTTATTATAAAACATCAACAGTTCCGTAAGTACTCATTCTTTATATATTATGTTTCCTATCTAGTCGATTCGACTTTAACGTATAAGAAATAAGATTAGTGTTCTAGGATTAATTCAGTAGCAAGCTACGCTCTATGTTCACAGTTTGATATATTGTTGCATATTAGATACAGAAGGATATGCATAAATGAAATTGTACGGGTAAAGAGTAATAAATGGAAAGTTGTATAGAGTGTACCACATAGAAAGCAAACTAAATATTTCTAGAACTTGCACCAGGTATACGAAGTCACATGAAGGGAACTAAGTAAATATCAAAAAAATAGATTAGAAGGTGCCCCAAAGACAACTGGCTTGATGTAAGTGAAGTGAATATGTAGGATTCAAATTCAAAGAGGGGAAAGGCAACCACTAATTCAAAATTCTCTGCAAAAGTTTAAAGTTTATATTGTCTTAAGTAGCAGTTCTATTTGGTTGGACTATAACCATCAGTATAATGAAAAATAGATACAAACCTTTCCAGTTGCCATTTCGACTATCACACATCCAACAGACCAAATGTCCGCAGCTCTGCCGTGACCATCACTTTGCGTCTTCATAAACATTTCCGGAGCCATATAAGCTAAAATATCACGAGAATAGTTTAATTTAATCGAGCCAACTACAATAATTTTTCGTGCTTACCTTGAGTTCCAACGAAACCTTGCAGTTCGCCCGGCATCGTTGCGTGCGATTTAATTTTTACAGCACAGCCAAAATCGCCAATTTTCAAACAGTTGCCCTCGTCGGAAAGGAATATGTTTGCGGTTTTTATATCTCTATGAACGATTCCGTTTTTATGCAATTCCGCAACACCAGAAACCAATTGATAGGTGTAGCGACGGATTAATATCTCTGGCAGACCATTTTCAGTACCTGCGACTAAACTTTCCAACGTGCCTTCGGAACAGAATTCCATGAAAATAAGCATCTCTTCCTATAAGCACAAACATGTTTTATTAACCTTACGAATCAAGACTGACTAACTGTAAATCTGGATTACACATTGTAATATTCATAATAACTTTATATTGAAATTTCATAGGAATGCATTTTTCATAGTAGCGATAGTTTTTTAACATTTGATATTCTATTTCACAACCACAAACGTTGTATGCATGAGATATTCTTAAACGCTTCCTATATATTGTCGCGAATCAACACTCTGTTTAGTTAGACTTTATTATAACGGTAATACGAATCCTTACTAACGTCACGGTTAAAGACAAATATCGAGATTGAATGTATAAACTTATATCTAACGCGTCTGGCTTGCTTCCGTTCGACGAGTTGAACGGAATTTGATCGAACGGGCAGAATTTGCAAATGCAGCGGCGCAAGGGGGAATCTGGAGTTACTGAGGTCATAAAACGAAGGGAATCGAAAAGTAGAGTAATTAAATTATAAGTGTTCTTCCGCAACCTCCCCTTTGCCTATACTGTATAAGAAATATAGGTGTTAATAACAAAGCAAGTATTTCATTACGGTGCCCCTATCTACCCCATGACAGTGCAGCCACGCGTACCGGACATAGACAAGGTGCAAGTTACTCCAAATATTGCGGAGAATTAAACAGAGAAGGTACCTTTCCCTATTTTTATTAAAAGTACTCCCCAGGTTAAAACCCCTGTTACGGTCTTAGCGGTCGTGACTTAAGGTTGAAGGTTGCAGCCCGTGACAATAAACGTAGAGAATAAGAATTATTATTGAGTGTCGTACACAAATCTAACGAGCTTCAACAAATGCGAAACCGGTGATTGGTTTCGTATACAATGGCGTAATAGTTATTTACAAACCAAGTGCGGGAAGACTATTTTCCCGCATGAGCGCACATGTAAGCACGAGCGACCGCAGGAAGCCAGTGCTTTTAATTGCGCGAAAATTTATTTTAAAAAACAAAATATGTAGTATGTAAAATTATAGTGTGATATAAATGTTAGCGAGTTATTGAAATTTATATCGTCGTATGTTTCTTTGTGCATTTACAGACATCAGAAGTTACTTGATATTTTAGTTGTTGTCATTATGGCGTTTATTAGTTTCTTAGTAATTTATTTGCCTGTCATACTCAAGTTTATCGGTGAAAATGAATAAAACGCTCAGGCAGATGGAATGTATAGCGTCAATCATCACATACCGTAGTCGACAAATTTTAATTTCTGTTTATAGCTCATATACTAGCTATCTATCCCATGCAGAAGATGACCTTGTAATATGCAGCGATGCCTGCTTTCCAACAGTGGTGGGAGAAGCAACGCAGTAGGGGGATTTTCACATATCATAGGAAACGTTTGGCGGGTGTACTTGGCAGCCTCGCTATATGTTGGTCTTTACTTTATTTCGCCGTGCTCTTTTCCTCTTCTACTTTCGTACCGGTGTATTGAGCTATAAACAGAAATTAAAATTTGTCGACTACGGTATATTGATCATCGCATTGCATCGTATCAGTCCTGTCCAATAGCATTATTAATGGATAATTAGAGAAGATTCTTTCTGCATTCCAAATACAAACAATTTCTTCATCATTTACCTTTTTTAGTTAGACTATTTAAAATACACCTAATTCACATAAGCACCATCTGTATATAATCGGGAGTATTTTCTCAAACAACAAAACACAATAACAACAATTTAGAAATATGATAAATAATTTACCTTTTGTACTTCAAGTCCGTAATATTTAATAATATGTTTATGATTGATTCCTTCTAAAATCTTCAATTCATCACAAACTTTTTTAATCGTAAGCGCATCATTGGGTTGAATTGCAATTTCTTTGACTGCCATCATTTCGCCAGTATTATTATTAACAGCAGTGTACACTTTTCCGAATCTCCCCTGTCCAATTTTAATGCCTCTCTGCCAAGAGAATGTCACGTGCCGTCGCCTAATATGGGCTTTGGCCATAAAATCTTTAGAATAATTCACAACGTGCCCGATTAATTCAGCATCTCTCAGTCTACTGTCTATTCCGGCGTCCAGTTGCTCGACGGCTTGCTGAATCCGTTCAGATCTTCTAGCTAATTGAGATTTTGCTTTCAATAAGCCATCTTGCAGGCTTTCGTATTTTCTGTAACAAGAAGAGTTTTACATTTTAAAAGACACCTATCTAGAATGTAAAAGTAAGTTATTCTAGAATATAATAACACATTCAAGTTTGCTTTCACAATGTATAATATAACTAATTATTTTTGTATACGTTTGTAATTAAGCGACTATAAAAGAGTTGTTTTTATATGACAAATACGCTTTCAAAAAATAAATGAACAAAATATGAACATATGGAAAACAAGTAAACCTAAAACAAAAATCCATGAATCACATACACATTTAAATTAGAAAAGACATATAATTCTACAAAAACAACATCGAATTAGTGTTATAATTTCAATTAAATCAAATCATGCAAATAAATTGTGAGAAAAGGAAACAAGGTGTATTTCGAATGTTTGCTATAAATGCTTGTGGAGAGGCGGAGTTTAAAGTCACTTTTCTTTATTTACAATATGACCTTCTCCAACTCGCATTTTAAAAAAACTGTCAAATGTTCCTATATGTGCTGCCATCTATACAAAGATTTAGTACTACATAAATGTCAAAATCGACATTAAATAATTATTCGAATTGAGATATAAACAAAATTTGTTAATTTCTTGATAAAAAGTGAAAATCCCTGATAAAAAGTCTAATGTGTATATTTATCTAAATTAAATAATGAGGTGTGGCCACCACATAACTTTCTTATACGTATGAGTGTTTCAAATTATACAATTTTATGCATTTTTTACAGAAACTATTAAAAATTCAATTCTAAATACTTCTATTCTCTTAATAAATTTCTATAGAATGCATACTTTGCAAGATATTCGAAAAAAGTGCTACTCGCTAAGAGTAAAATTGTTACTTCCAGTCCGAATTTTGATATTTCATTTATACAAAAATATTGCAAATCCAGCTCCTCTTGATAAGTATATATAGAATGCATAATTTACGACATATTTGCAAAAAATCGCTATTCGATAAGAGTAAAAATGTTACTTCCGGCAGAGCTGGGCGATAAGGATTACATGTGTAATCGATTGCGGCTAGGATTACGATTACTTTAATCGTAATTCTAAAATTTTTGAAATTACGATTACTGTAATCGTTAATCGAACGAACTTGGATTACGATTACAGTAATCGTAATTTTAAAAAGCTTAAATTACGATTACTGTAATCGTAATCTAAGTTCGTTTGATTAACTATTACAGTAATCGTAATTTCAAAAATTTTTGAATTACGATTTTCTAAATAATCGTAATCCAAGTTGTTCAAAAAATGTCGGAGAGCTAAACGCGGCTCAATTACACTGGTAGGCGTTATATATGAAGGCAATAATTATCCGAATAAGAACAAGAAAAAACAAAAACAAAAGTTTTTAAAACACACCAGAAATTAAAAAAATAATGAGGTGTGGCTACCACACGACCTTTTTTTATACGTATGAGCGTATAGAAAAGTTATACAAAATCCTATTTTGAGCACTTCTATTCTCATAATAAATCATTATAGAATACATACTTTCCAAGATATTCGAAAAAAAAGTGCTACTCGCAGACCGGCTTTTGCACGTACTGGACCCTCATGACGAAGATATCTCGCGGTCGACATTATTAGTGACCGTTCAATAAAGCTCCGCATCAGTATTCCATCAACGTATTTATTCAATGCGTGAAACAGACCGGCTTTTGGACGGACTGGACCCTCATGACGAAGATATTTCGCGGTCGAAATTATTACTGCTCGTTCAATGAAGCTCCGCATCAGTATTCGTTTTTTCAAAATTTCGTGATGCGTAAAAGGACACAATTAAATTGGCTTTTGGTGATTGACTTATTGCGATTTTGTTTAGTTCTTTACTTTCTATGCAGAAATAGCGTTGCAGTTGCATTGGAGCATGTTGCTGCCCATTATATATTTCGCATATGTTAAAATAATTTGTGGACTTTGAAATTTTTTTTAAATTTTTAAAATATTTGTTTCAGTTGTGTAATAGACATTTTATATATGTGATTTAATGATAAAATAATTGTCATGTACATATATTTATTTTTCAATGTGTGATATCGCATGGCTTTTCTACGAACTGGATCTTTATGCCGCAGAAATTTCCCAGTTGACAATATTAGTGCCCGATGAATGAAGCTCCGCATCAGTATTCGTTTTTTTTTAATTTGGGGCGCGTATGACGACACAAATTGACTTTTGGTGATTTTGGTTAGTTCTTTAGTTTGTATGCAGAAATAGCGTTGCACTTGCATTGGAACATGTTGATGAATGAAGCTCCGCATCAGTATTCCGTCAACGTATTATTCAATGCGTGTAAGAGGCCGGCTTTTGGAGGGGGGTATCTCGCGGTCGACAATATTAGTGCGCGACAACAATAAAATACACTTTCTAAAGTAAATAAAAGTGTTTTTTCTAATATTTAATAACACTAATCCTTGCCAACGATTACAGTAATCCTTATATAAAAAGAACGACATTACGATTAATGTAATCGTTAATCGAACGAACTTAGATTACGATTACAGTAATCGTAATTTAAACTTTTTCAAAATTACGATTACTGTAATCGTAATCTAAGTTCGTTCGATTAACGATTACAGTAATCGTAATCGTATTTTCTTTTATATAAGGATTACTGTAATCGTAATCCTTATCGGCCAGCTCTGACTTCCGGTACGAATTTTGAATTTTTTTTATACATAAGGTATTGAAAACTTATGTTTTAAATACTTTTATATTCGTAATGTACCTGTCTAGAAATGACTTGCGAGAATAAAAACAAAAGAAATATACCTACTTTTGAAATAGTGGTGACGATTCACAACTAGTTGTAACAGGAACTTGGTCTAGACTAGCTTTGCGACTATTTGATCGCTGACTCTTGTACGTCGGTCTAGGACTTGGAGAAGCACCTCTAGACCTTGAAAAAGGTCTGACTAGATCAACGGTCAGTTTAGGCGAGGCTGTCATTAGTGCCGATTCGGGCGTTATAGGTCCACTTGATCCAATAACATGTGAAATACAGAGGTCCATGCTTGTTTTCAACTCTTCGAATTCCTCTTCTGCTAAATGCATGGTATTCTGAGGTTCACAGACGGTCAATAGAAACTCTAAACCTTGGTTTGCCCATCTAGGTCTCTTACCCCGGCCTCTTTCGCATCGTTCTTGTGTAAATTTCATCCATAAGTGGGCGAACTGTACCATATTGCGAGATAATTTTTTTCTACCTTCTACAGGTATAAATTCGACCATTTCTTTGTGAAACTGAAAGTTAACAAATAACATTTGAATAGATTGATTTTGTTAATTTATTTCAAAATGAAGAAATTTATAAGTAATTTTGTATACCTATCTAATATAAACTTTTTTGAATTGTATGATTACCTCCCTATTCAAGTTCACAAAACTCACCTCGAAACCAAAGCGAAATCCTTGTAATAAAAGTTCCCTGCACCTTGAACTTAAGGCAGATTTTTCAAAATCATCTAAATTGTCGGTACACATCATATTATCACATATATCTTGCGCTTTCTCTATTAAAGTAAGTATGAGACATCTTACTTGTAGATAGTGATCCTATAAATAAAGATTAAACTGAATATAGATATGAATCTCAAGGTGACTTTTCATACCCTAAAATCTCTCATCAGTTCAGGATTTACGTATGTTTTCATTCCCTTAACAACCACTTTAGAGAATTGTATTGTCTTGTTGATCATTTCGCGTTCATCATTAAATAATGCCTGTAAGTCTCTGCACGCGCTAAAGAGTAACGACCTGGAAGTATAAAATTAATTATTATTTTTACTCATATTTAATTTGTGTAACAATTTATTCAATTATTATACCGGGTGTTTCGGAATTACACGGCACTATTGTAGGTACTTGTTCTCCAGCATAAAATAAACAAAAAAGTCCATATAAACATATGTTTCAATTTAATTTATTACTAAGATATTGGAGCATAAAGATATTTATTTAACAGTACAACATCCAAAAGAACTGTTTAAAGTGGCCACAGTTTTGTTGAATACAGCATTCAGCACGACAAATTCATGCTTCTTTAGCACATCGTATAGCATCAGGATGATTCTTGATAGTTTCTGCGGCTTCCACGATGCGATTACTAAACTCTGATGAATCCCGATTTCCCGATCTAACGCCGTTAGATCGGTAGTTTAGTAATCACATCGTGGAAGCCTCAGCAACTATCAAGGATTATGATTATCCTGATGCTGCATTCAACCACTTTGAACAGTTCTTTTGGATGTTGTGTTGTTAAATAAATATCTTTATGCTCCAATATCTTAGTAATAAATTAATTTGAGACATATGTTTATATAGACTTTTTTGTTTATTTTATGTTGGAGAACAAGTACCTACAACAGTGCCGTGCAATTCCGAACCACCCTATATATTTCATTATCATCACATATATCATATAATATGTATATCCATAAACACTGGGTTTTGCCAAATATGTTTGTCAATGATGTATAGTCACAGCATGAAGTTCTTACACGTTATTGAATCTTCGAAAGGAAGAGAATAATTGGTCGACTGCAATAATTCCCACGCATTAGCATACTTAAGAAATAAGGAAAGACTGTATTCACTTTTTTCATGTATATATTCCCATTCCGTTCAATTTCCAAGTCAAATTTTGGTGTAAGCAGTATAAATTAGACAGAGAATCCGTTCATGATGGCCCAAAGTGTGGAAGATTTCTAGAAACACAAACTGAAGAAATCATCAAAAAAATTGAACATTTGGTGCTGACTGACAGACGAGTAAAATTTAAGTTATTCCTAGAGAAATAGGAATATTAGAAACGTGCGTTTTTAAAAATTCTACACGAAGATTTGGAAATGAGCGAAGTGTCAGCACCGATTCCCAGGTTGCTCAGTCTCGAACAAATTTGTGAGGAGAATTTGACTCTTTTATCTCAAGACACAATTAAGCAACTGAACACGGCTATACGCAAAAAGACCTCCGAATTTTGCTCAGAACGTTCTGCTTCTGCACGGCAACTGCAGCGTGCATAAGGTATGAATTGTTCAAGCAGTAATCAATGAAATGCGCTTTAAGGAATTATTATAGAATTGATAAAAAATTGTACCAAGTTTTCTGTAATAATTTAAGACTTGAAATAGAACAAGCCAAGCGGAAATCTTATGAGAAATATATCAAGAATTCCACCAATAAGGCCAGGGCAACTTGGGACGTGATCGGTCAACTTCAGGGTCGTGATAGAAGGGATCCCTTTAGGGTTAGTGATATCGGTGAGGCTGCTGATGCCAAGGATATTCTAACAGCAGTTAATAAACATTTCATTGAGTCCGGTCAAGACGGTAAGAAGAATAACACAGCTTCTCTGGGAAATGTAAAGTATGTATCCGATACCTTTTCATTGCATCTGACATACCCCGAAGAGGTTATGGAGGCTATAAATAGCTTAAAGAACTCAAAGGCTACAGGCAATGATGGCATACCTGTGTCTGTGCTGAAGTTTTGTGCTGAGGAAATTGTGACACCTTTAACCCACATCATAAACATGTCTTTCAGAGATGGGTTGTTTCCTGACGGAATGAAATATGCAATTATAAGTCCTATACATAAAAAGGGAGACAGGAGTGATCTCCACAATTACCGACCTATTGCCCTTCTATCAAATATTTCAAAGGTATTGGAGAGATTGATGTGCAGTAGAGTGGTAGGCTTCCTGAGATCACACGATGTCCTATACAGGGGTCAGAATGGATACATAAAGGGGCGATCGACCTCGAGAGCAGTTTTCCAGCTGTTGGAGGAGATCTTACATGGCTTGAACAGCAAGGATGTGGTGGCCTGCGCATTCATGGATCTGTCAAAGGCTTTCGATAGTGTACACCATCGGGTGCTTCTGGATAAGCTTGAAAGAATGGGTTTCCCGGGCTTGGCATTGGAATGGATGCGGTCCTACCTAGTCGGCAGAAAGCAGTGCGTGTCAACCAATGACGAATCGGGAATAGAGATAAGATCACCTTGGCGGGGCATTGTGTGTGGGGGGTTCCTCAGGGCTCGATACTCGGACCGATTCTGTTCCTGCTGTATGTGAATGACCTTCCTACTGCTGTGAGTGGCCTTGCAGTACTGTATGCGGATGACACCTCATGCGTACTAAGAGAGCGTACTCTGGAAGAGGTGACGCTGACTATGGAGAACAATTTTTTGAATCTGGGATTGTGGTTTGAGTGTAACAATTTGAAGCTAAATATCAAGAAAACTCGACTAATGTCTTTTGGCGTGGGTGCGGGGAATCTGATTGTCCGACATGAGGAGGAAACGCTCGTGTGTGCGGATCGGGTGCCGTTTCTTGGTGTCGAGATTGACAGTAGACTTTCCTGGGGACCTCATATTGGGCCTCTCGCGGCAAGGGTGAGCAGTTTTTGCTATGCATTGCGAGTGATTGCAAGAGATGTTGGTGTGAAGGCATCTTTAACGGTGTACTATGCGTGTGTGCAGTCGCCTCAGATACGGCCTGGTATTCTGGGGAAACGCTGCGGACAGTGGTAGAATTTTTAAATTACAGAAAGCATGCGTACGTGCTATGTTCAGTTTGAAACCTCGTGACTCCTGTAAACAGGTATTCATAGAAAACAGAATACTTACTCTGGCGTCTCTTTATATCATTGAGGCAGTAATTTTTGTGAAGGCGAACTACAATGATTTTTTTAAGAAATATGAGGTGAATCATGCACAGCATACTAGGACAAATGAACGCAATGACTTGTTGCAGCCGCGAACGCATCTGGCTAGGGTGCAGAGACAAATCCTAACGCAGTGTATGAAAATATACAATCATGTCCCGAATACTGTGAAAAGAATGACTAACAGCCAACTGAAACGAAACTTGACAAATTACACCGTAAGCAAAGCCTTTTACTCTATTCAGGAGTTTTTAACTGTACCGTATCAGGTATAAGATTGTATGGATTTACCATATTTTTTTTTATACCGGGCTCTTTTTTTATCATTACACATAGCATTTTCCCAATGTGTAATGATAAAAAAAAATTGTCAATGCATTAGGGATATAGTCACTGTATAGTAGACAACCAGTTATACACTCGTATTTTGACAAGCAGGAACAGTGAGCTGTCATAAGATTTTTATCAGTCAATTTTCGTTAAACTTTTTATTAAAATTTTAAAATAAAAATTGAGTTTGTAGCAGAAACACTGTACGATACACGTGTTAAAATGTTATTTTATTTTGCTTATTTTAAATTGCTCCAGTTCCTAATCACCCTCGCGTCGCAAATCTTCCTCGCAAAATAAAATAGCACTTTTAACAATTATATCGTAAATAACTAATTTTGTACAATTTTTCTTACAATTTTAAAATTCGAAATATATCACGTCGTCAACATCATAATTGCTACATTAAGGATTTCCCGCCATTTCCCACTGTCCGCGTAACGTTGATACAAATAAAATAATATTCTGGAGATCCGTTTCTCTTACTTCTACCATAAATTATTTGTACGGAAAAATTAAACTTTGCAGCGTACATAAAACCTTTTACATTTATTACGAAACTGTTAAAATTTAGCGCGAAAGTATTTGATTCGGCAATAATACTTGTACTGGTAACACTGGGCGATACAGAGCAAAATAAAGCTTAGAAGAATTAGGTTATGTTTTTAATAAAGAAAATGCAGAATATCACTTGGAACAAAATAATTGGTTTATTATAACAATTAAACGAACTTAAATGTGAAGTCTAATATCATAGCAAGTTCTCGAAATGTCCACCTTGTCTTCCAAGGCAATAAGCAAGGCGATCTTGAAAGCAACGAAGTGTATTTCTAATAAATTCTGGCCTTATTCCATTACATGCAGTACGTATACGCTCTTTTAGTTCATTCAAGTTGCGTATTCGTACATTGTTGTAAATTTTACTTTTTAGGCAACCCCAAAGAAAATAGTCATTTGGAGATAAATCAGCTGATCTTGGGACCAAATCTACCAATCCACCGTCTTTGAAATAAGTTATTTAAAAAATTCCTGATAGCGTTAGTAGATTGTGGCGGGGCCCCATCCATTTGGAACCAGGGTTCATCAACATTCATCATATCAATTGATGGAATGATATGGTCTCTGAACAAATGCAAATATTTCACTGCAGTGAGGTTACCGTCAATAAAAAATGGGCCAATAAGTCTATCGCTTATTACTCCAATCCAGACATTAACTTTTTGAGGGTACTGTGTTCGGGTCAGGTTTTGAGCGTGAGGATTTGTACGGGACCAGTACCTAATAGATTAATGGATAGGAAATTTAATAATTTTTCATGGATAAATGTAGGGTACAAACCGAAAGTTCTGAGGGTTGCCTTCACCGTTTATGGTAAATGTAGCCTCATCAGTAAAAATTATTTTATTTAAAATTTCTTGGTTTTCATTTAACATGTTAAACATTATTTCACAAAACTCAGTTCGTTTTATCTTATCCTCTTCGAAAAGCTCTTGATGATTTGATATTTTGTATGGCCTATATTTAAATTCTTTCAGAGTTTTGTATACCGAACTGTACGATACTCCAAAATGTTTAGCTACATCTAAAAGCGATCCTACAGACCGTTCCTCTACGTAACACAGCATATTTAATTTCATGTCTTCTGTTCGAACATGATTGGTTCTATTTCTTTTTTTGTGAGAATTTAGAACACAACCATCTTCTTGACATTTTTTAAAAAAGTTCAGAATTGTTTTTTCTGGTACCACATTACTATTGCCACCTTTTCATTTCTGTTGTATTTATCCATGATTTATAAATAAATTATCTATTTTTTAATAAAATGTATTTAATTTATGACTTATGTTTGAATCAGAAATATTAGACATAAAAAATGTTTTTCCCGTCATGGCAACCTGATTTAAAAATTAAGGTATGCTATACGTAAATTCTTCATTGGTGTATAACTGGTTGTCTACTATACAGTGACTATATCGCTAATGCATTGACAATTTTTTTTTATCATTACACATAGGGAAAATGCTATGTGTAATGATAAAAAAAGAGCCCGGTATATTTTTATGTATGTATGTCTTTTGAATTTATGTGACAGATTTTTGACGTATTCTATGTATATTTACACCACTGAATTTAATAAAGATTATTATTATTAACATCCATCTTACAGTCCCGACCTCGTCCCCTCTGACTATTACCATTTTCAAAACTCAAACAATACACTCGATAAGGCGTCGATTTTTATCGACTGAAGACGTGAAAAAAGTAGGATCGTATTCTGCGGAATTACCAAAAGAATTTTTTCTAAAAACTCTCCTCGTATTTAAACGATTTTTTTTTAATATAAAATACAAGTAACATCCTAGTTTCTATGAATGAAATAGTATAAAAATGCATTATATGAAGCTACTTGACAAATCTCATACCTTTCTTCCGACTTTTCGTATTCCGGAGAGATAAGAGACGAGTTCATTTAATACAAAACTCGTGGCGCACTATGCAATCATTCAAAACGCATCTCACGTAATTAATTAGCAGGATCAAGTGGACTAGCGGAAACATCAACTGCTCATGTCAAATTATAGCTGTTACTATATCAAAGCTAAGTAATAGATAAAAATCAATCATTTCCACACTAATATACACCGAGGTCAAACACTGTGATCACACAGAAAATTCATGGTAAAATAAAACGAAAAACCAAAAATAAGCCAAAACTTGGATAAGCAACAAATACAAAGTCAGAAGTTTTAGTTTCGTAATACACATTTTAAAATTAGACAAATGCACAACTGTATAGAAATACGAAGCTAAAAGAAAAAGGATTAACTGATTTAATGTAGGAGCTTAATAAACTAAATAAATGTAATATATGATAACATGAAAGTTAGAACACCGTCTTTTTATTGCGCAAGCGTAGTGACACAGTAAACGGTTTGAGAGGGTGTTGGAACAAACATATGGTCAATGTATAAGCCATAACAAGAGGCTTTATGTATAACGCTAATGAATGAAATTTGAGATATAGTAGGCACACTATATTTAATTTTTTTAATTCCCAGTCAAATTTCAGCGGTTCCGATTTCACTGGAAATGCGTTCAAATATTTTTAACAAAACACATATTTTTAAATTTCTTGAGTCTACATAATTATTTCAGTTCAAAACTATAAAATTATTATATTATTGCAACATTCAACTGAAATACCACTATCTGCGAAAACTGACCACATATACAGGGATAGATCCGACAAAACTGCAAAAGGCAGCATGTTAATTTCAGAATTAAATATATAGTTTAAATACTATGCCTACAATATTCTTTACATAGGCTTATGGATTAGAAAAACCTATCATGTAGAACATGCAATAAACACTACTTTTAAAGGAAATATATTCACATGATTTTAGATATTTGCTAAATTCAAGAATTATTGCGAATATTTCCAATGCAATCTTTTTAATATTTCATCTCAGCCTGAAGGATACATATTAAAAAAAAAATACTCTAATTTACTTAGGTTTTAGTATGCTATTAAATTTAAATATTATTTAGGCACATTAAAACGCAATTCCTTAATATACAGGGTTAGTTAAAAGTATGGAGACGGCGATTTATTGTCGTTAATATTCATTTTAGAGAATTATGTTCAATATAAAAGTTTGTTAGGATATTTTGATCAACATTTGAGAATATTTGATTTTTTTTTTCTTCAATTGTTTTTTAGTTACGCCTGTCCGCGCAGTTTTTTTTAAATGGGAACTAGTAAATTTTACTCTATCATTCGATAGAGAATTTTTTTCTCTTTACAATAATATTTTTGTTTTTTTTAAAATTCATTTTAATAACTTTTTTATAAGAAAAGGCCGGTTCAAGTGTTTCACAGATGTTCGGTACATCGCAGATAGACAGAAGCGATGCGATAAACAAACTTGAGCGACATAATTTTATCAGTGGTTATTGTGTACGTCAAATCTTTGACAGAAATAATTCATTTGTGCAATTTGTTGCTGTTAATATTAACAATGGCGAGTTTAAGTGAACATGAACGAATTGAAATACTTATGATGTTGGGTTATGGAGATAGACGCAGAAGTTTACAAGACGTTTGTAATTTATTTAATGATACGCATCCAAATAGAAATCCAATTTCTAAATCCGTTGTTGGTAAAACTTTAAGACGCTTTGAACAAACTGGTAGCGTTAAAGATTTGCCAAGGAGTGGTAGACCTAGAACAGCAAAAAGCGATGATAACAAAGTGGATATTTTATTGGCTGTATCTGAAGATCCTCATTTATCAACCAATCAATTAGCGGCCAATTTCAATATTTCGCAGTCATCGATCGTGTCATTTTTAAAAAGTGAAAAGTATAAACCTTATAAGGTACACTTTGTACACGAGTTAACGGAAGATGATTTTGATAGGAGATTACAATTTTCTGAAGAAATGTTAAATATTTGCAATAATAATGAAAATTTTGTCAACAATATTGTTGTCTCTGACGAAGCTACTTTTTGCCTTACCGGTGAAGTAAACAGACATAACTGCAGATACTGGTCATCGGAAAATCCCTTTTGGTTTTTGGAGCACCATACGCAGTACCCCCAAAAGGTTAATGTTTGGGTTGGCATTCTTGGCGGTCATATTATCGGTCCCTTTTTCATCAATGGCAATTTAACTTCGGGTCTGTATTTGCAGTTATTGCAAAATGAAATAATACCTGCTTGTGCTACGCTCTATCCACATGAAAACAATGAACACCTGCCCAATGACAGTATCTGGTTCCAGCAAGATGGCGCCCCACCACATTATGGTGTAAATGTTCGTCAATATCTGGACAACGTTTTTCCCCACAGATGGATTGGAAGACGAGGAACCATTGAATGGCCAGCCCGTTCGCCAGATTTAAGTCCTTTAGATTTTTTTCTTTGGGGATACGTAAAAAACAAAGTTTACGAAGATAAGCCCGATAACGTCGAAGATTTACAAATCCGAATTACCAGAACGATACAAGAAATTCCCCGAGATTTTTTACAGAACTCTGTTCGGGGTTTTGTAAATCGATTGGGTCATTGTCAAATTACTAATGGACGACAATTTGAACACTTACTTTAATTTACTTTGTTATTAATTTGTTTAATTTTTCTTGTAAAAGTTATTAAAATGAATTTAAAAAAAACAAAAATATGATAGTAAAGAGAAAAAAATTCTCTATCGAATGGCAGAGTAAAATTCACTAGTTCCCATTTAAAAAAAACTGCGCGGACAGGCGTAACTAAAAAACAATTGAAGAAAAAAAAAATCAAATATTCTCAAATGTAGATCAAAATATCCTAACAAACTTTTATATTGAACATAATTCTCTAAAATGAATATTAACGACAATAAATCGCCGTCTCCATACTTTTAACTAACCCTGTATATTAAAACGTGTTAACAATGAGCATTTAATCAATGTAAAACATATTACAATTTTGAAAACGTAGGTCACTATTCATTAGCATTGTACACCTCTGTCATTAAAATAGTTACTACGTACTTAGATATACTGCTTCCTTCTTCTTTTACTTCTTGGGCAATTTCATTAATGTGATCCATCACTCGCTGGCAGATACTCTCGAATAAGCAGCCTATGATGTATGTTAACTTTTTAATAGCAGCCGTACGCCCGCCAATGATACTCGGTACAATTTCGTAGATGAACTTCCATTCCTCTTCCAAGAGATTCTTCTGGAAATTGTCGTGCTGCAAGAGTGCCCACGTCTGCAAATATTCCAAGTAATCCTCGAAAACGCGCAACAAAGTTTTGTCGAACACATCTAAAGCCTCCACATAAAGATGTTTAGCATCTCCACCGTCTAGTAGTGCCACGTGGAAATTATCTATTATTCTTTCGCGATGTTTCGTGCATATTTTTATGCCCTCTTTGAGTTCCCTCATTAACTGCCTGACGCTTAGGGGCGATGGATTTTCCGGTTTTTGTTCGAGCCTCATGAGGAGAAATTCATGAAGCATTTTTAATGGTAGACCAGACAGGTATAAGAATACCGGCTTGTATGAGGGCAGAGTGAGTGATTGAGCTTCGGGGCTCCACGCACCATATCTTCGAAGTTGTTCTTCATCACTGCAATCTGGTTTCTTTAGAGCAAAACTGTAGTTATTGCAAAATCATTTAATAAAATACTAACCAATTTGTATTAATTCAGCGTTTGTTTTACTTGAAATAATCCATATTATTAAATAAAAAAATGAGGTGTGGCCACCACACGACTTTCTTATACGTATGAAAGTGTTACTTCCGGTCCGAATTTTGAAATTTCATTTATATAAAAAATATTCCAAATCCAACTTTAAGTACTTTTGTACTCTTCATAAATATATATAGAATGCATAATTTACGACATATTTGCAAAAAACCGATTTTCGATAAGAGTAAAAAGCCTACTTCCGGCAGGAATTTCGAAAAAAATTTTTAATAAAATTCTTCTTAAATTTAATTTTAAGTACATATGAATTCTTTATAAATTTGTCTAAACTTAGTAGTTGACGAAATATTGGCAAAATTCGAGTTTTTCACTGAAGTAAACTACTACTTCCGGTCGACCTAATTTGCTGAAAATCTAATCAGTTCCCAAGAGGGAGATTATACACGTAAATACAAAATTTGGAATTGATATCTCCAGCGGTTTGACCGCTATCGTGGTCACAGACAGACAGACAGACACACACAGAGAGAGACATTTTTTAAAAACCACTTTTTTGGTATCAGGGGACCTCAAAACGTGCACATCTGCAAAAATCTCGAGGTCGAAAATTTTCATCATCACAATACTTCCTTATACTACGTATAAGAAAGTAAAAACAGTAGTGTTCTGAATTAAAGTAATTTTTTCATAGGTTATGACAACTGTCTTACCAAGACAAATTCTTCTTCATATATATCTTTTTGATTGTATTTAATAATACAAAACAAATGTTATGTTTTTACCTACAGAGATGGACCATATTTTATCAAAATACACGAACTGTTTATCAAATTATAAGCCGGCATCTCTTCTACCAGTTTTCTTTCAAATATATGAAAAAGTATTAAAATCTAGAATTGCTGCGATAGTTTTTACAATCTCTGTAATGCCTTTTATTAAGAAAATTAGATAATTATGATTTTGTAGATATATAATAATGGAATTTATTGTTGGACGATTTGTAGGTCTAATATAAACTCAAAATTATTATTTGAGATTTTTTAATGTTAATGTTCTTTAAGTAAATAAACATACATGTTTCGGACTACTTTGAGTCCTTTTCCAATGTTTATCCCACAGCTAAAAAAATGAGGTGTGGCCACCACACGACTTTCTTATACGTATGAGCGTTTCAAATTATACAATTTTAAGAACTTTTTTTATACAAAACTTATTCAAAATCCTATTCTAAGTACTTTCATTCTCTTAATAAATCGCTATAGAATGCATACTTTGCAAGATATTCGAAAAAAAGTGCTACTCGCTAAGAGTAAAAGTGCCACTTCCGGTCCGAATTTTGAAATTTCATGTATACAAAAAATATTGCAAATTCAACTCTAAATACTTTTGTACTCTTAATAAATATATATAAAATGCATAATTTTTGACAAAAATCGCTATTTGGCAAGAATAAAAGTGGTACTTCCGGTCCGAATTTTGAAATTTTTTTTATACAAAAGATATTTAAAATTATAATTTAAATACTTTTATACTCGTAATGTACCTGTCTAGAAAGCATGACCTGCGAGATATTCGCAAAAAACTGATTTTCAATAAGAGTAAAAGACCTACTTCCGGTTGGAATTTCGAAAAACCTCTTTAAGATAATTTGTCTCAAATTTAATTTTGAGTACATTTCAATTCTTTATAAATTTGTTTAAACTTAGTAATTGACGAAATATTAGCAAAATTCGAATTTTTCACTGAAGTAAACTGCTACTTCCGGTCCACCGATTTTACTGAAAAACTAATCAGATCTCAAGAGGGAGATTATACACGTAAATACAAAATTTGGAATTGATGTCTACAGCGGTTTGACCGCTATCGTGGTCACACACAGACAGACAGACACACACACACACAGACATTTTTTTAAAAACCACTTTTTCGGTATCAGGGGACTTCAAAACGTGGACATCTGCAAAAATCTCGAGGTCGAAAATTTTCAGCATCACAATACTTCCTTATACTACGTATAAGAAAGTAAAACAATATAAAATAGCAAAATTGAGATTAACATTTTCTACTAATTACTTACGATTCTATGTGACAATGACAATAAAATTCACAAACCCGCGATGACGACACCGAATTCATCGCTTACTAAAACCTAAAGCATGTCAAGCAGGGATATCTTTAACTTTAAATATTAAATATATGTATAAATCTTTATCCCACAAATGTTTCTTTTTCTTTTTCCTCTATCTTTTTTGGTAACTTTGCTAAAAACTATGGATTGATTGTGCATAGTATATATGTGAATATAGGGTGGTGTCGTCACTGGATATTGTGCGTATTTAACATGAATGATTTAGATTAAAATTTAACATGATATTTTGTATACATTTGTCAGTGTGGATAAAAACAAGTAATAAATATAAAAAATATATACAATTAAAAATAGTATACGTCAGTATAATTTAATACATGGATAAAATGTTGTATGATGCAGATCACTGTGTCTATGTACTCAAATTGTAATATATTGTGTTTAAATTTTTGATATCACTTCTGTTATTGATGCTATTTTTATGTTGTTGAATCAAAATCATCTCTTTAATTTCTCTTTATTGTATATACATTGTATTCCGTTGCCAGAATTTTTGTATTGTTGTAATCAAACTGATGGTCTTTTTCAAATTTGTGGTTGTATAGCGCGGTTCTGTCAGTTTTACTGTATTTATGTGCTTGTAGTCTTTTATGCAAATATTGTTTCGTTTGTCCGATGTAGCAACCGTCACAGTCCTTACATGGGACCTCGTAAACAATGTGTGTGCGTTTGTCTTTTTCGATTTTCGGTTTGAGTCTGGTGATTAGATTACTGTTTGTGTTGTAAAGTTTGTGTGAGGTTTGAATACCATAAGGTTTCAGAGTGCGTTTGATATTTTCTGATAACTGTGGGATGTATGGCAGAGTTATGTATTTATTTTGTTTGTTTTGTTTATTAGGAATGTGTGAGCGGTTGTATATTGCGTGAATTGTGTTTTTTATTGTTTTATTAATATATCTTGTTGGGTATTTGTTTTCTGAAAGTACCTTTTTTATTTTGTTGATGTTGTTTTTTCGAAACCGTGGGTGGGAAAGTTTTATAACACGGTCTGTCAAATTGTTAATTACGTTTCTTTTAAACGATGTTGGTGTATTTGATTGGTAATGAGTGTATCTGTATGAAGCAGTTGGTTTACAGAACCAATTTGTGAAAATGGTTCCATGTGCATTGTATGAGATCTGTAGGTCAAGGAAATTAATGGTATTGTTATTCTCAATCTCTGTCGTGAATGTAAGTTTTTCATGTAAAGAGTTAAACACATGTTGAAAATAAATATAAATTCTGATGAGGTACGTCGCCATCTTCATTATTAGGAAAAAGCGCTGCCACTGCTAGCATCCAATCAATTCGCAAAAAAATTAAATATCAGGCAGCAGTCAGGTTTCCTTCAAAAAAGTAAGGTATGTATTAAGAAAAGCCGTTCTATCAAGCCCACCCATACATGTAATTTGTCTTGATGTTGAGTGTGATTCCTGAATCCAGTGACCAATACCTACAGTTATGGGGATGTACTGATTCCGTTGAGGGAAAAAATGGCTCCATCAGAAAAAATAATGTTTAAAAAATTGAAATTTTAATCACACCCTATCATTAATTCTTCACAAAATTGCAATCGGCGGTCTGGATCATCTTCGTTTAACTCGTGAATTAGGTGCACTTTGTAATGATTTTCTCTTTTAAATAATTCTACAATAAAACTGTGGTCCGCGATATTATCTAGGACAAGTGACCTCGTAGAAATACAACCTGGCGGAAAAAATCTTGATAGTAAAACGAATCACGGGAATTTCAACGAAAATATTAGAGATGAAAATAAAGTTTCCAAAATGATCGCAAGGGGGCGCAATTCTAAGGTGAATTAAAAATTCGATAATTTTTCATGAAATTCAAGTTTAAGATAGGTTAAAACTTTTACTGGCAACATTTTCGGACGTTTTTATACAAATTTCATTTGAAACTTTTTGATCTAACTCCCATACGTGGGGGTATGCATGCGTACAAAAGTAAGTGTAAGTGGCTTGCCTTAACGAATTTAATGTTTCTAGGATCATTAGATAGAGAATTTTACAAAGAACGGAAATTGTGTAGTAGGAAATTACGTGGTTGTCTAAAAAAATAACAGGGGGCGCTGTTCTTAATTTAGGTATATGACTTGTTTTTCTTTAAAATTGAAACGGAACGATAAATTTTAAATATCATAATATTGAAGAGAGTTACGAAAACCGTAAGTTGCTACCTTTTTTCTTGACGAAGATATAGTTTTACGAAGACAATCCATAAATATAAAATGTTTAAATATAAATTTATTTATTATGTATTGCTAGTACTAATTTAATTTTAATTTTAAGTAAATCAAGTAATATACACTTATAGATCAAGCATCTGCCATTAAACAAAGAGATCTTCAATATATAATCAAGATGAAAACTGTTACAAGAAGGCAATTGGTATTTTGAATAAATTATTTATTCTAAATTATGTAATTCTTATAAATGACTTATATTACGCCTTATACGTGACATCAGCCTATATACCGATAATAAACATACTAAAAGCCGAATCTCCTTGGTTACGAACCGAACCGTTAAAATCGACAAAAATCAGCGAAATTGTGCAAAGAACTCCTCTCAGGATACGCGAATTTGAAAGCTGTCCTTTGGGGTGGTTGTACGGACGACTTTAAGGGGTTCCTCGACGGAGAGATTTCCCTTTTTAATGGAGCGTGTACAGAGATATGGATTTTTAAAGGGGAGCGTGCAGTCGATGTTGTAACAGTAAAATGGCTTACGTTATGACGTATTCCCACGGTAATCAAAAAAATCCCGAGAAACGTCAAACTGACAGGCGATCGCATATGTATCTCATGTTTCCCTTTTAAGCTTGAAATTCCAAATTTTGAAGGTTTCGAGGACCCAACAAGACTCGGAGTCATAAGGAACCGGCTTTTTGGGACCGTTTACATACTAATTATAATAATAAAAGTATATGTATATAGCTGATGCTGAATTTTTAACAAATTGGTTAGTTTGAATGTAATTATCTAAACTTATAAAATAGTATAAAAGATTACCTTTTGAAAGAAGTTGTTATCCGCTGGTTTTTCTAATGTTAAGTGTACTTTAAACAATATATCAAGATGTAATTTATCCACGAACTTAGTAGCTTTCGCCAATCCCCTAGTTTTCAGCATGGTTTCAATATATTTTCTGTAAGGCGAATTTTTTCTCTCATACGATTCCGATAATGGTAAGAAAGCTGCAAATGTATCGATCGGTGGCGAATCTGCCATAAATTCGCTAAATGAGGAACTTGAACTGTTGCTATCAGATGGACTGCTTGTTTCCCCGGTATTGCTGTTTCCTTCCGCAGATATTAACGATTGGTACTTCATCTCGAAAAACTTAAAGAACTTCGCCATGATTGACAATTTTAACGTCAGATGTCGCGTCATATTGTACCAAAGACACATCGCTCTTACTCTACCGACAAATTCATCACTGTCGTACAGAGGATAGCTTTCCGAGAATGCTTTACTCGAGGGGAAGAGTGACTCGGCTGATTCCAGGCGGCACAGTAACTCCTCTATTTCCCTTAAGGCGTCGGACTGACTATCGCGACAAATGAAACACGCCAGCGATAAACAACCTGAACAGTCTTCACTGCCGACACCGCTGTCAATGCTGTGCGCAGAAACACGTTTCTTATGCCTTCTAAACCGATACAGCATAATTTCGTTGAGTAGATTACCAACTGCATCACGAGCTAAACACAAATAATTATCTTCATCGGTTAAACTGCGATTGGCGTGCCATGCTTGCAGTTCTAACCAAATCAGATCTTTAACTTCATTTTGCCACATGTGTTCTTCCTTGCTTAACTGAAACAACAAAAGCAAAAGTACATTAGGAGTGATTGCTATAAGTATTAAGAAAAAAAAAAGAGAATTAAATGAAGGTTTTGCACTCTAAATATATGTATATTCTTATTTCCAATTGGAAAGTGGTAGGATAAAACAAAATAAGAATAATAGATCTGAACTATAATTCTTGCATTTCGCCTTGTGTAAGTAATGTAAGAACACGTTTATAGCGTCAACACAAAAATCGGTGCGTTTGACGTTATAACCGAGTGACGCTATTACCGAGTTTCGAAAAACTGTAATTTAACAATTTTTTTAAATAATCCGATACGTAACATGCTATATTACCTATTTTACATTACAACAATCGCAAAAGTGCACAAAGATCACATTAGGCATTTCTTTGGAAGCGGTTTATTAATCGCATATTCAATCAACCTGTAAGTTACATAGTATTGTATTGTTAGATAGTTTACGAATTCTAAGAAAACGAGGTCATTGTTATTTCTTACTACCGATGTAAATACGGAAATTCCCAGTAGTTATTGTCTATATGTATATGTAATATGTATTTCAATTGACGTTAAACCCGAGGTTCACCAGAATTCGATGCCGTTATATGCAATGTTTTCTAAGTTGTCTACTATAGGTAATTCCAGGGACCAGGACGATTATAGCGCTATATCCGAGTTACCGCTATAACCGATGGCGTTATAAACAAGTTGTGCTGTATTTAGTACCGACACTAAAGTGAAGGATAACCAGTATTATAACACCTTTAATACTGCTATGAATAATGTTAAAATATGGTAATAGGTTGAGATAAAACAGAAGAAAACTATACCATCTCTCTTGATTAAAGATAAGGTTAAACTAAGCAAAGTTATTTCCCGAACACTCCACTGGCCACAAACGCTCATTTCTTACATTCTTAATAATAATAATGTTATTAGTCCAGTGCATTAACACAATATAAATCAACTACTCTTATTTATGATATAAGTATTTTACAACTATACATATACACATATATTTATACATAAAGCAGAAAAGTTATGAATCTTCATAATTCTAATTTGCGACCCGACCAATGGCGATCCCCAAAGAAGATTATTCCTCGAAAATGGCAACAGAAACGTGAAGGACGAATGATAAAGAAGAAATCCTGGGTTGAAAAAGTGCAAGCAAGATAGGAGATGTGGGAATCAATCATTCCATTACATAAATTCTATGAAAACCGCGCACCATGAATCTCTCGGCGATCTCGCAGTGGCTGCGCTTGCAGTAAGAGATTGTACTCGACGTCACGCTCAGGATAGATGAAAGATAAGCACATCAGAAATCACCGTTGCAATCTCTCAATGACTAGTTGTAAATATATGTATTGAGATGGCCAGACTTGTGCGTATATTCCAGTTTAGTGATGACAAAACTGAAATATAGAGTTTTCATGGGCAGTAACTTTTAAAAAAACTTACAACAGCGCATAACAACACCTAACGTTTTTGAAGCTGAATTGCAAATGTATTTGCCAAATTTAGGTATTAAGAAGCTAAATCAGCTTTAATGCATTTATATCATAAAATATTTGACGCACATTTCCTAATCCTTGTAGTAAATCTATTTCCAAAATTACAGCAAAAGCGATATTGTGAACGTCTTCTGACACAAATGGAGAAAAATCTGTAGCTACATTTGCTTGGCAATTCAAGTTAGTGACAAATAAATAGATCAATTTACCATTTGAGCTCCTAATATCATTAGCTTGGTGTAGACTAAATACTTCCATGAAATGTCTGATAATAACGAGTTATTACGAGATTACAATTTCAATAGAAACTATACTGAAAATTATTTTGTACAGACACTGCATACGTAATGAATTTATAAAAAAATGATAACAATCAATTTTCACATGAAACAAGTAATTGCAGTTCCTCTTAATTTGAGAAAACGAATTGTGAGAAAATACATGTATGACTTGCTGATAATAATTTTGCGTTATATCTCTGAATTTAATTTTTATTTTATAGGTATACTCGCTGACCCGGCAAACGTTGTTTTGCCATATAAATTATTTCTAGTGAATATTTTGGTAGTCTAATATGACTGAAAGAGGAATGAAGCGCTGTGAACAATGTCGGCCTATAAAAATAACAAAACACTAAACATTCATTTTTTGAATGCATTGTACTTTTATTATCTTAACTAATAAATTTCTAATTACATCTCTATCACAAATAATGACAATTAAAAAAAAACTTTATCAGTCTCTTAGTGCAATGGAGTGTACGATATTTATAGTGAGTCCATCTTTAGCCAACACAAACAAACTGGATGGTTTACCCACGCGAGAATATGCCACGTATAATTGTCCGTGTGAAAAACACGGTGTGCCCAAATCTAAGCCACAAACAGACATCGTTTGGCCTTGATGAGAATATACTTAATATGAGAGTTGCACTGATAAAGTAAAATGTTAAGTATAAGCGTCACTGCTACGATAGACGCACAATCAATAATAATGGCCGAAAACTGTTTAGGCCCTAAACTTTAGTGAGTGAGAGAAAGCTTATCGTGTGAGAAAGACTGGAGACCGGCTTCTTTCTCATCTCTACTCTGTGCTGTTTACGGGGTGAGGAGTAACACCGGTAGACGCCTGGCGGGAAAAACTGATCGAGTGGTAACTGATCAATTATCGACCGCCGAGAGTAGAAAATTATTAAAGTACTAATATCGCTATTAAAAAATAGGGGTTGGTGGTAGAAAGGTGAAAATTTTAGGGTTGTATGTATTTTTTAATGCTGAATCATAAAAAAAATAAAATACAAAATTTTGTCCAAGAAACAAAAACAAAAATTTTGGGGTGGACCACCCTTATCACTTAGGGGTATGAAAAATAGTTTACGTCCTATTCTCAGACCTGCTGAATATACACACAAAATTTCATAAGAATCGGTCAAGCCGTTTCGGAGGAGTTTTGTGACAAACACTGTGACACGAGAACTTTATATATTAGATAGACTTTACCGCTGAGCATTGACAATTTAGTGAATTTTATATTCTACAGTTTATGACTCTTGTCTTGTATTCAAATATATTCACCAAATACGATTGAACCATAGAAGTCATAATATAACTAGAAGAAAACTGTAATAGTTCCCACCTCTTCAAAATGTGTGTATGTGTGTATGTGCAATTCTAATCGGCAGTTCGATTGTAATTAGCAAGTAATTTAGAGAACAAATGTTGATATTTTTTATATATATATACTTAAATAATTATTAATTGCAGCAAACCATATGCTATGTAAGTGTAATTTACTTTTACACAATTCATAAAGAAACGTTTCAAATCTAAAGTATAACAGATACTTACACGTGGAAGTATATATCTTTATGAGACAAGTTAATTTCACAATTTATACACTGCCTACACATTTCTGAAAGGCCTTAAATAATAATATAACCCCCACTAAATGTATTATTATATTTCAAAATGTAGAAGAGTATTTTGCGACATACATTTTATGTTGAATTATTTTTATATTTCACCTGCACCTGATGTTTCTTTCAATTAGCTTCTGTATGTCTTCATAAAAAAAATGCTTTATTTTTTTATGAGAAATACGCGGTAACTGCGTCTTTTATTTCTTCATCGCTCGTAAATGTCTTCCCATGCAGCTCTTCTTTCATTTTAGGGAACAGGTAAAAATCGCTAGGAGCCAGGTCTTGACTATAGGATGGGTGATATAAAATATCGAAGCCCCCACTTTATGCAGGACAGCAGCGCAACACGACTCTTATGAACGGGAGTATCGTCTTGACCTTTCGTCAATTTTCCCATTCTTTTTTCTTTAATGATTTCTTTTAGCCGTTCCAGGATTGAAGCGTAGTAATTATCAGTTATGAAACCGTCTTTATCTTTGTCATCAATTAATAGGATTCCTTGAGTCACAAAAAACCGTACCTAGGTACAGTGAATGCACAAAATCCCATGAATATCGAAAAAACAGTCATTATCACTTTGAATCTGGATTTGCTCATTCGAGCTTTTTTAGCTCTCGGTGAAGTTGCGTCCTTCGTCACATGTTGTCACTCATTCCCAGGAATTGCGGTCATTTTCAATTGCATTGAAAATAATTAGTACAAACATTTCCGCGAGCTTCTTTTTGTTCAATCGTGGGAATTTTAGGCACCATTTTCGCACACACTTAAAATTGTTACGTAAAATTTGCCTTACGTATTCTTTGCCAATGCTTACAGATGCAGCAATCGGATAAATAGTCATATCGAATCAGATTACCGACTTTTTCAATATTTTCATCTGTTTTTGACCTAGAAGAGCGATCCAAGTGTGAATCATCTTCAACGTCTTCTCGGTCATCTGGAAACGCTTAAACCACTCAAGCACGTGATAAAGATTCATTGAAATATTATATACTTCTTTTAATAAAAGATATGCTTCAGTAGCGCTTTTTCCAAGTTTCATGTGAAATTTCACGATGATTCGATGCTCTATTATTACGTACATTTATCATTTTTTTCGGCAAAACAAAACAACAGTTCTTATACAAACGAAGGCCACGGCCAGACTTATTTGTTTGCCGCATTCGAAAGAGAAGGCTTCACGCTACACAGCTGTCGGTTGTTTGCGTTTGGCGCATGCGTGCTTCTTCTGTAGAAGCATAAAGGTGCACGCACACTGAGGCGAGGCGAGGCCGGAGACCGCACATTAGGGCGAGGCGAAGCGAGGCGGCTTGGTGCGCATGGGCGTGATACTATATCTAATTATATAAAACAGTTATTTATCATTGTGTGTGTAGAAGTGATTCGATCAACATGAGTAGTTCCTCATCTGAAGAAAATTTATTTGCTCTTGGCTTAATTGCCACTATGGAAGAAGAGGATAAACCAAACAAAAGAGTTTGGGTACATGAAATTAATCAAAAGACAGACAGTCTTGGTGAATTTCATCACTAATTCTCGGATTTACGAAAAGACAAAAAGAAATTTTTCATATATATTTTCACATGTCAGAAGAAAAATTAGTGCTTCATTATCCATCCTGATAGTAATTTCTTTCTTACACTATACTACTACTCAATTACTCTTTTCTACTTACAGTTTATTAATTATCAATTCATGCAGTTAATGTACTTTTGTTTATTTCTTTGGATCTAGGGGTGCTGACCTAGATCCAATTGACCCATATCGGTAATTCCGAATACTTTTATTTGTATTTATATTATTGTATTATTCTATATTACGGTCAATAAACGAGTATTATTATTATTATTATTATTATTACTAAACTTAAATATGCAAATAATACTAGTTTAAAAACTGTTCAAGCAAAGTACGAACCGAGTCTACCAGCTTCTCATGGGACAGCGGAAATGTCCGATAACCAACGAAAGCGCAAAAACTTGATCTTACGTGATCTTACGCGTCGCTAGGTAACGCACACTGAGGCGAGGCGAGGTGAGGCGAAGCGTAGCGCACTACTTCGCCTGCTTGCTCTGGAAACTTCTCACGCGACCACGCTTCCTTGTGCTTCGCCTCGCCTCAGTGTTCGGGCACCCATTTGATTACGTGCATTTTTATCAGGCGTAATAAATGTGCTTCGCTTCGTCTCGCCTCGCCTCAGTGTGCGGGCACCTCAAGCAGGCGAAGTAGTGCGCTGCGCTTCACCTCGCCTCGCCTCAGTGTGCGGGGACCCATTTGATTACGTGCATTTTTATCAGGCGTAATAAATGCGCCTCGCCTCGCCTCAGTGTGCGGGCACCTTCAATCTCGTTATTTTATAGCCGCACCTCGTACATTCAATATGGGAACAAATTTCCGCACCATCTACAGTTTAAATCTTTAGATATATTGCTACCTCTTTGGATTATTATAATTATGACTTACTTCAAGCAGTGGAACGTCAAATTCGCTAAAACGCCAATGCCCAAGTTAAATCAATTTAAAGAACACTTCACTTTTACATTTTTTTATGATGCGCAGTTCGATTGGAATTATTAAATTTTGCAAAGATCGCAGTAGTCATTTTAATGTGCTAATAATTTTGCTATTTCATCATAACCCAACAAATATCGTAATTTTTAAATCAGGTAAATTATAATTGGAATTAATAATTTTGTTTCTGATTCCATTTTTTTTTTTTATTGTGAGAATAAAAATTCCTCCTAATTAATACAAACAAGCTTGTTAAATCGTGTTTCTTACTTAGAGTATTATGCGTTAAAAATTGAGAGGTCATCCATCTAATTTACCGACCGTAATTAGGCTTGACCTCGTATTTACTATTATACTTTTAAATGAGTTTCCTTTTAAAGAGAAACGAAATACGAAATATTATATATATATAAGTTACATATCAATATTCATATATTAAATGATATTACACAATTATATAATTCATAATCTTAAATTAAATATGAATTCACATTTCAAACGCATATTTTCAGTATCTTTATTTTTTCAAGGGGGGAGGGGGGCGTTTCGAAGAAATGCATTTACAATGTAAGGTGGACTAATTTGAAAAGCGAATGAATAAAAATAATAATATCAAATATAGACAAGAAACAAGTATGAAGTAAAAATACCTATCTATAGAGCAAGATTACATTTATTTATATATTGCTATATGTACTTTTCAATATAATTTCAAATAAATTAAAAATATGTTCTTGAGTTATTCAGTAATATTTAAATATTACCGATTTCGATTTCCGCAGATTTCATGCATATACAACGATTGTTATTGTTGAATCAGGATAACAAGTGAATAAAGAAACGAATTCAAATTGCCAGCTTCTAGTCAGATAAAATGACTAATTCGATTTTGAAACATATTTATATACTTATTTCCCTTTTCCTGTTAAAATACAAAAATCCTGACGCAGATTATTATCACACAATAGATATGTGCATAAAAAAAATATCCCACTGAAAATATTCTGCAACAATCAACTGATAAGAATGGAATGGACATTACAAATATAAATAAACCCATTTTCTGAATGATTATTATATGTATAATAATTTGAGAAAATATTCTGTACTTGAAATTTTTTCTCTGTGTTCATATTTGTTTTAAATATAAAGCGTACGGTATGATTAAACAATATACATAGGACAACTGTCATCAAGAAAGCATTCACAGATTAATGCGAGCAGTGGCGGCTGCTGCAGGGAGGGCAACGGGGCACTGCCCCCCGTGATAAACTTCTTTTAACAGATAAATTTAAATACCTAATTTGTATGTAATTTTTCTGATTTGTTTGATAACAAATAATATCCCTAGCAGCAAAATCAGTATATGCACACTTGTCCTACATTAGTAAATATATATTTTTATCCTTCTCTAAAATTGTGATTTTGCTGCTTGGGTATTTTTTCGGAAGTAACAGTCCGTCTCTTCAGCGCGTTTAAAAATCACAGTCTGACGTAGGCTCCGGGGCATCTTGCGCCACTGCCCAGTTTGTACTAGAAATCGTGCGTATAAAAAGTGGTGCGGGGCGAGAGCGGTATATGTCACGATAGGGCACTAGACTGTGATGCCGGATGACATCCAGTATGTAATATCACAAAATAACAGAAGTGACAAAAGCGTCACTTGCATAATTCCGATATTTGTGCGCAAAATCAAACAAAATGGCGTGTTTTGTTTTTGTTGTGTATGCACTTGTATAAATATAACCTGTCTTAATTTTATAACTTATAATTTACGAAAAAATAAAGGTGCCAGGTTAAATTGTTGTTGATATAAATAATAGAAACTGTACGAAAGAAGAAATCCGGAGTACATAGATGTTGCATTTTTGCTTGTAAAAATGTTTAGCAACAAAGTATATTCTACAATTTCTTTTCGTTTCCTAAAGAAGAAAATCCGTAAGTTTCATAACAGATAGTTTGTAATAATTCATCTTTGTAGTAAACACTTTGAATGAAACTTTTTATATAGTGAAGGAACTTCCTTCGAAAATAAGAATTTTAGAGAACATCGTTATCTCTCACAGCCATAACCATAATGAAAAGAAACCTCACTGGTTAAGAAACTATCTAAAGGTAAATGTTTATTATAAAATGTTATTTTATAAGAACTAAGTATTATTTGAAATTTTAAAAGCATACTAATTTCAAAATGTATTTTAGTATGTGTGGAAACTATGAATGTTCATAGCACAAGTGAACGTGAACCCACCTATAGGTATGACAATTAATATTTACAATACAAAATTATTTTATGAGCAAAACATAAAATACGTTTAGTTGTTAACTGAAGAATTCGAAGTCATTTTCAAATGAAATCCTATCCTAAACAGGAGAATTTACAATATTTTCTAGGGCTTTGTGACAGATATTTATCAAATGAACTGGCAACTGTTGTTAAATTTAATGCAGTTAATAAAAATAAGAATATTGCAAGATACAGCATACAGTACAAACAATTTGCTTTAAATATCTATGTTTTGAGATTAAGAGTTTATAAATAATTAAGTAAAATACTTCAATTGGAAAACGTAAGAACATTACAAAGATTAACACAGAATTGGAATATAACTCCACGAGTGTTGATTTTGTGTATTCTGCAAGTGAAATAAAAACTGCTCATTTTACACCATAAGCACGTGAATGCATTCCACGCATTGATGAAATGTGACTAAAAGCTAATTTATTTTATAATATAACTAAGGACGAAATTGTAGGATTTCATAAAATAAATGGTCAAACAACATATAAACCAGCAAAATTTGCTATGGTACTCTTTGCTAAGGGCATTCATATGAATTGGAAACAGCCAGTTGGTTATGTATTAGTCAGCAGCACATGTAGTGGTAAAGCTTTAGAGGAGACTGTAGATAATACAATACTAAAGTTATTTGCAGTTGGGCTTTCTGTCGGCTCAATTTTTTGTAAATATTCAAAAGAAAAAGAAGTTACTCCAGAATCACCATACTTTTACTTAGAACATAAAATATTTTATTCTTTTGATGTACGAGTATCACATCTTGTTAAAGCAACTAGGAACACATGTTTTAAATATACAATACAATTTGACAATTTTACAGCAAACCAAAAATATCTAGATGAATTTTATAATAAAGATAAACTCATGAACACCAAACTTTAATGAATTAGTTATTAATCATTTTGCTAATCGTAAGGAACGGCGAATGGATTTTATTTTCAAACAAATTAATTATATAACATATTGAGTTTATTTTTTTGTCTGTACTTAATTTTTGAAATTAAACACTCAGACCCCACCCCCCACCCGGTGCCCTCCCGTCCCAAAAAATCACAGGCCGCCACTGAATGCGAGTACTGAAGCAGTCCTGCGATATTTTCGATAGATTTTTACGGATTTCATAAAAAAATGGAGTGGCCTTTCTCTATTGCACTACTAACTTTACAGAGATATAGCATCATACATACTCCGTATTTTTATGAAATCCGTTACAATGTATCGAAAATATCGCAGAACTGCTTCAGTACTCGTTTACTTTTTGCTGCGCATGGCTGTAACTACTCATCATCTGTTTCATAGAACTGAACACTTATCTTTGACTATAATAGTAAGTTGGCCTAATGAAAGTGTAACCAGAGGAACTGAACAACGAGAAGCGATAAAGACGTAACCCAAACAGTTTTTTGTTTCTGTTGTAAAATTCGGATAATGAATATATTTTATAAATGTAATAAAATCTTATTTAAGTGCGTCTGGCTAGATGACCGCGTGGCAATGACGACTAAAGAACCCAGCTCGCCATGCACACCAAAAAAACAGGGAGATAGTAAATTATTATTGTTTCAGATGGACTGCAATGTAAAAATTCTGGATTCCCGATCGCAGTTCTCCAGAAATAATTTCTGAGCGATTAAAACGATATATGAAACCTTACCACTCAGCCTCTTCATAAAATTACGATTGTAAAACTTCAATAATAGATTTTTTTTGTTCAATGCTAAAAGACTTTTTTATTACGTTAATTGTATGGATTGCACGGACAAACAATATTGGAGGAATGGAAAAATCGCGTTCTAAGAATTATGATAATAAAGAAAATTCTCTCAGTTTATAAAGCACTCTCCGCACCTAAAATCTACAATCGCCAACATCTCTACCATCACTTGCAGCACTGTTCCTCAAAATACATGTCGCCACCTCCTTTCACAAGTTTTAGGGCCCTCCGAATCTCTTTGAGAAGCAACATCAATAAGGGAACAAAAACAAGTAGCACGATGTGAAATCACAACTGTGGCATAAAGTTGGCATATTCTTATATTCAAAAAGCACTAGCATCAAGCGCGTTGTCGTGTTCTAGTGGATTCAATCGATCCCAACCTTCGATATAATACATCGTATTTATTTGGCATCTCTGGTGAATTATATAAAACGAACTGTAAGTTATATTTACTATACTGTTTTTTTTTAAGCAAAAGAATTTTCTGTAAATGAAATTTTATACGACACGTTGGTATGTTAATACATATGTCATCTAGAGTTTCTTCTTTACACAACACCGCTTACCAGGTGTGTGAATAAAGTAAACAGGCAGCGTACGATTTGGCAACACTATTGGTTTCGTCTTTGATGGGCCTTCAGTACGAGTTTGAACTCCTTAGAGTGACTTGGTAGGTCGTAAAATTTCTTTTTGTAAATTGGATACTTTTAGTGCCCTCTTAAAACGACGATTTCGAGCAACTAGTTTTTTTTTAGACTTAAGAACGGTGTTGGCGGATACTTTTGCAAAACTTCAACAGACCTATGGAAACAGTATCTTGTCAAGGAGGCTAGGTTATCGGGTGGTATAAGACATTTTTAGAAGGCCGAGTCTCATTTGACGATGCACCTCGCAGCGGAATGCCGCAGAATTATCGGAAAAGAGTTAATTTAGAGGACGAAGAAAATCTGCACAAAATTGGTCCCGAAAAATCTGTCGCAAGATCCGAAAAAACAGCAGGAGGAAAACATAGAATGTATTAACGACGAATTCAAAATTACCTTTACTTTTTGGATCGGGTTATCACTGTTTAAGAGTCTAGGATTATTGAAACGAAACGCCAAAGCCAAGAATGACACACTCCAAACTCACCAACGTCAAACAATCAAGAACAAGCAAATCAAAGGCCAAAAGCATGCTGATTCCCTATGACCTAGAATCAATACCCTCGTAAGTGAAAAGATCAAAAGTTTTCAGTATGAACAAAAAATCGTCCAGATGTCATAATTTAATATCTACATTTCTACAAATGCAATTTTGGCATTAACATTATGAAATAAAGCATTTCTATTGGTCGAGCATTTAAGAACTGTTGCCAAGACGTGGAACCAACATAGTAGCGGTAAAACCCTAATTTAAAAAAAAATCTGTACTTACGAGGTATTGATTCTAGGCCATCGAAATGTTAAACCAGCATTTTTAACAAGAAATTCTTGATAGATTTCGAAAAAAAGTCGTTCGTATGAGATCGAACATCAAGAACGTCTGGATACCGCATTCACGAATTTTTCCCAAGGAAAACATAAACACGCAAGAGCTACCCTTTTCCTCAAAATTAATAATTCTTCATAAAGGAAACCAATTTGACATAACGGATTCATGTGTATGGGTGTACTACTTTGGAGAGTGGGAAAACTGTCTTCAGAACTGTGACTTCCCAAGAAAACGACTTTGAGGAAGACAATATGGAATTGTAATTTTATGGGAATAAAAAATTATGAAAATTCTCTTTACTTCCAAATCTCGTACGTTATTATGAAAAGAGGCACGAGTAGGAAAAGAATTATAAAAGAACAAGTCAATAAAGAAGTAATTTCTGAGGCTATTGTGCCTTTATACACTTGCCGGATCATGCCTGCAATTAATAGATATATATATTTCGCTTTGTATGGAATAAAATAGTCTGAAATGCATTTATAGGCTACAGAAATATCTATTATGCAATAATTTTTATTTGGATTTTATTTTATATTTAGAAATTGCGACCATGTTTATTGACATATAATAACAAAATATTATGCACTATGACGTAACATTTCGCAAAAGATAAATAGTGAGGAACCATAATAAATGTATAACATATCAAAAATTAATAAAATCAGATACGAATTATTTTCTTAATTCGACGTCACTCACAAGAAAGAAATAGTAAGTGTAAAGTGCAACGATTTTACATCCAATGTTCATACTAGTATCCCATGACAAAATATTTGGAGTATTTACATATTTGAATTGCAATTATAAACTCGTTAATCTTATTATCAGAGCCCACGTAAAGTATTTATGTATGTTTGCGATTATCAGAATGAATACAAGCTCACGTTGTCAGGATAGAATGGCATTTCGTTTGTGTACATAACGCTTTTTTGTAGCTAAAATCAATTCGTAATACATCATCAAGTATTTTGATATAAGTTATATATATATTTTTATCTAATGCATATACAAAATATTATACTCTACGTACTACAAGTCTAGTACTACGTACAATGTGTTATCTCTACTTTCGTTTGAGTCGGGTATTAATAATGCGTGGCTAATTGATGTTTAGCTGTCATTTTTCAAACTTATTTTACTTTGGATATATTACATACAAAGATTGATGTTTGCGATAAACGTAATCTTTATAGTATAATGATCATGTAAAAAAAGAGTACCACAATTATCATTATTTTAACATAATTATTCACTTAAATGATCATTAAGTACATATAGGGCTAGTATTTAAAATAATAATACACAACCTATAATAGTTAAAATATAGACTTAATTTGTCATAAACTTTGTTCCTAGCAGGTTTTAAATATACAAAAATGTATTGTCCTTTTCCCCAATGAAAAGTACCTAATCAAAATAATACAGTAAATGATTAAATATTGTAATTTTGAACAGCTATACTGATGAAATAAATAGGCAATTATTCCGGTTATACATAATTTAAAGGTGATCCTACCTAGCCGTGGATGCATATATTACAGAAAATTAAGTTATTTTTTTATATTATGGTAACAATTACCACCCCATATCATCTTAAAGAGATCACAAATATTTTCGTTTAAATTTTGAAAATGATGACTGATTTGTCATATTATGGATTTTCTTTTATCGCCAGTGCTGCCTAATACAATCCGTTTGTAATAATACGATTAAAGAACAAAAACAGTAAGTAATGCGCTACTCCAGAGCTACCAGTTATTTAAAAGCGAAGTCCACGCCACTGTTATTATCAAAAAACGCCAATAAACGGAAAATTCAAACGTGTACCAGAAATTTAAAAAAAGAAGGTATATACGTTTTTTCTTAGTAATTTTCTTATGATAAAAAAATAAACAAAAAGCATAACGTTGATAGATAATAACATTATAAAAATAATGTATACACTAATATAAATAATGGGTGAGTCTTGAAAATTAGCACAGATGGCGCTACTTCAAAACCAACATTGTACTTGCATCTTTCTAAAGAACGCATCCTAATTTTCAGACTGATCTGCCAAATAGTGTTGTTGTGACAGCCATTTGAAACAGACGTCAATGTAAAAATTGAAAGAAAGTGAGATTCGTGTGCTCATTAAACACTACTTTTTTTGCGCGAAAAAACCATCACGCAAACCAAATGAAAGCATGAAAAGTAACCACACCAGATATGGTCGATAAAATCCAAGTTATTATACTGGACGATCAGCGAGTGAAGGTGCGCAAACTTGAAGAGGCTACAGACACATCACATGGATCAGTGATTTGCATAAATTTTTGGTTATAAAAAAGCTATCCGCAAGATGGGTGCCGCGTTTACTCACAATTGACAACAAAAGCAATCGTTTGGCAACTGTAAAGGAGTTTTTGGCATTGTTCAATCGCAATCTGAACGAGTTTTAGCGCAGTTTCGTAACCGTGGACGAAACATGGATTCATCACAATCACCAGAGACCACAGAAACAGTCGAGACAGTGGAATCGGCTCCAAAGAAAGCCAAGGTGAGTCTGTCGATTACCTTGGAAAGGGTAAAACGATCACAGGCGCATATTATGCAAAAACGACCGCATTTGGCGAGGAAAAAAGTTCTCTTCCATCAACACAAGGCACAGACTCACAAGTCCGTAGTCGCAATGGCAAAATTGCATAAATTGCGTTATGAATTGCTCCCTCATCCGGCATATTCTCCAGATTTAGGTCCCAACGACTATTTCCTATTTCCAAATATCAAGAAATGGCTCGGCGGTAAGAGATTTGGGTCGAATGAAGAGGTCATCGATGAAACACGCGCCAATTTTGAGGGCCTCCAGAAATCGTATTATTTGGATGGGCATCAAAAAATTGGAGAAACGTTCTTCTAAAATTAAATTTGACTTAAAAATTATAAAACTAATATCGGGTATTGCCTCCCCTTGCTCTTATAACTGCTTCCATGCGTCTAGGCATACTACGAATTAAGGTACAGATGGTGGCTTGAGTAATATCATTCAGCAACCACATCTTCGTCAAGTTCCCAAAGAGTTGTAGGAGCGTGTATGTGGCATTCCACAGATGCTCTATGGGATTTATGTCTGGGTTGTAGGTGGCCACTCCATAACCTAAATATTCACATCTCGAAGATAGTCCATTACGTCGACAGCAACGTGTGGTCGAGCGTTATCTTGCATTAACAGAAAGGTGGCGCAGATAAATAGGGCAAATGACACAGCATGCTCTTCTACAATATTCTCGATATAAAAATGTACATTCATTGATCTCCTGTGCATAGGTATAAACTCCGTGCGAGGGTCAAAACAAATTGCTTCCCGGAACATTACTGACCCACCACAAAATTGAACTCACGGAGAGATATTGCAGTCAGCAGACTTCTCATGTGGTCTTCTCCAAACACGCCACGTCCATCTGGTGACGTCAGACTGACTCATGTTTCATCCGAAAACAAAATTTGTTTCCAGTCGTCAATTGTCCATTTTGCATCAGCTCTAGCAAAACGCAATCTAGCAACTCTATGTTGCCTGGTGAGCAATGGTGCAATTGCTGGTCTTCTACTATGTAATCCTGCTTTATTAAGCCTTCTCCCGACTGTTCTTCCAGAAATCTCTACGGTCTTCTGCTAGAGCGTAACTCGAAACCGGTCGATCGTCTCGTCCTTAAGCCGTCGATCCTAAGAAATCGATCATATACTTCATTTGTAGATGTTTTACGACCATGTCCGCATGCTCTAGTAACGTCCCAAGTCCAATAAAACGTTTAACCGTCCGACTGATTGTTGATTGTTTAACGCTGAACAAATTAGCCATATAACGCTGACTACAACCATCATTAATAAGAGCTATTGCTTGGGGTACTTCATTTCACTTAAATTGCGTTGACGATTCATATTTTCAACTCTATCTATACTAGGCAGTGTATTTTTTATTTTAAACAAAATAAAATCAAACTAATGATAAACAAAATTAAACTGGCCAATTTTTGTTTAACAGCTTTTTAGGAAATCAACTTATAACCTTAAAAACATCAAATCACTGCAATTCTTTTTCAACAATAAGAGAAGACATCCTAAGCTACCTAGATACTATATTTCACGAACTAAAATTGTGAAAAATACAAGTATAGTAAAAGTAACAAGTGATGCGTTAATTTTGTCCAGGAGTTTTGGTAAGAACTTAACATATTTTATTTTATTTTATATTATTATTGTTTCTTGCTCTATATATGAATGTTTTTCTTTATTTTTATGTGTTATATTTTTGTAATGTATGTTTCATTTTTGTTAACTTTTAATTATATTGTCAGTTAATGTATTTTTTACTTACAAATATTGTGAGCATACTGATGCGGAGTAGCTTTCGAGTGTATACAGTCTCAGCGGCCGAGTTTATTGTCTGCCGGCCCGAGTACACGACTATACACTAAGGCGATGCAAGGCCTCCTATGTATATGTACGGACGGCAGTGTCTGGCATGTGCGTATATGTAGAGGGACCATATAGCTTCTCGAGCGATTCACATGTATATATGCTGTAATCTTATGTTCGATGCAAGAGCGGTCCCGAAATCTCGGCGCACACCGAAAATAAATAAATGTGTATTTGAACTGATATTGGGTTTTATCTATGGTACTTTCAAAATAGGAAGTTTCCTTAACAAGTTTATTTTCCTTTTAATACTGCTATTTCTTCGCACACCTAGAATATATTATATGTAATTATTTCTAAAGTTATTATTATTTTGCTGAAAAATTAACATACAGATTATATTTTATTCAATAAATGAAATATAACTACGTATACAGAATTGATATACTGTTTAGCTATCTTCAAGACATCGCTATATTTTTTCGAACACAGCTGTATATTTAACATAATGTTGTTAGTTACAATTTACTTCCCAAATATGTCTAATTTATCCGATTGCGGTCGACCTTCACGTGATACATTGATCTCTCTGAAGTACTCTGAACACCTGATTACGGTCATTTGCACACACACAGCTGGGGTTCGAAATACGTGCCACTGTTCAATATTTTTACAAATAACTGGACACAGTTGTTTCGTTAAAAAAATAACAGTTACGTTGTAAAGATCTTTTAAAATACAATATTTTATTGTATTTACGAAATAATTGGTTTGTCAGGAATTAATGCTGCCAATTTTTATTATATATAGAAATAGTTTTAATGAGAAAAGCAGCAATTCGGTTACGTTTTTACATCCCCGAAACGTGATGAAATTTTTCAAGTTCCTACTCGCGTAAAATTTCAAATGATTACAATAAAAATATATTTGAATGATAAAACAAACATGGTCAGTACAAGAATTGTATTCCAAGAAGACAAAATATAAAATGTCACTAGGATTACTGTTCACAAAATTACGTCTTTTTAGAAATATGTTGTTAAAGCTTTGGATTATAATTATGAAGAATATTCACAAACCTCTCTACAATAAATTTGGAATTTACTGTTTCTTATTGTTGAAAATCAATAGTGCACACGAGGAATTACAAAAATGTTGTGATATGTCCTAGCTAATAGTTACACGTTATTACAAGTTAGTGCAGGTTGAGATCTCTTCGATCTGATACTGTAGCCGATTGCTTGATCTCCCCATGTTAGTTAATGTGGAAGTATAGACAGTACGAGGGCGACCTGAAATGTTTCCGGAATCGACAAGAAAAACACGGTATTGCTGTGGTTTTTTATTTTTATTTTTTGATGTACTTTCCTCGAAGATCAATACACTTTTTCAAACGGTGCTCCAGTCTCTACAAGCCGTCGGCAAAGTAGGATGTTTCGAGGTCTGCAAAATAGCCATCTGTAGCGACATGACCTCCTCATTTGAGGCAAATTTCTTTCCAGTCAGCGATTTTTTCAGGTTTGGGAATAGGAAAAAGTCGCTGGGTCCGGTGAATATGGAAGATGAGAAACTAATTCGTGGCGCAACTCATTCAATTTGGACAAGACGATGCGGGATGAATGAGCCGGTGCATTGTCGTGGTGAAAAGCACTTTTTTCCGCTGCAAACGAGGCCGTTTCTCCTTCAATACTGCATCGATACGGGTCAATAAATCGCTGTAGTATTGTCCCGTGATCGTGTTTCCCTTTTGCAGATAGTCGATGACGATTACATCTTGGGAATCCTAAAAAATGGTCGCCATGATCTTTCCGGCCGATGGAACGGTCTTTGCTTTCTTCGGAGCTGATTCGCCCGGAAAACTCCACTGCTTCGATTGTTCCTTGGTCTCCGGTATGAAGTGGTGGATCCAAGTCTCATCCACGGTTACGAAACGCATGAAGAAATCTCTTGGATTGCGCTTAATCCTGGCCAGACACTCCTCCGAAACGGTCACCCGATATCGTTTATGCTCTGGTGTGAGCAAACGCGGTACCCAGCTTTTTCATTCCCAAAATTTTGTGTAGGATATGGCCAACGCGTTCTTCTGAGATGCCTGTTGTCTCTGCTATCTCTTTCTAACGACACGACATTATGAATCTTGTCAGCCATTTCATCGTTGGTAGCGGTTTTGGGCGTCCACTGCGTGGTTCATCACTTGCGCTTGAACGGCCACGTTTGAACTCGCTCACCCAGAAGCTGATGGTCGAAAATGACGGAGTAGATCCGCCATGAACCTCTAGTAAAATATTTCGAATTTCTGTGGCAGTTTTTCCAGCCATCCAGAAGTGTTGTATCACTGCACGAAATTCGATTTACTCTTAAATAACAACTATTGGCGGTAGACGTCTGAAATTTTGACAGTTGCTATAAAAAGGGTTGCCCTTGCCGACCAATGAATCCACTTCAACCTTCGTGCGCCATCTCTTGCCGATTCCGGAAACATTTCAGGTCGCCCTCGTATGCCATGTCACTTTAGTAAAAGTTACTATGATGTGTCCCCTAAATTAGACAACAAAATCGGGCTCTCTGAAAATTTAAAAAAAAATGGTGGCCGTCTTGCCTAATGTGAGGGAGGTTGTAAAGCGGGTGGTGTGGAAGTACAAAAGACAATCACTAGAAACTGTTACAGTGAGGTGCTCCGAGTTGAAGTACACAAAAATATTCGTTCTTGCTCGAGATCGGGCACGTGATTTTTCACCACGAAAACGCTTAAGCCTATCGCTACAATCAAAGAGGATAGAAGAGGGAGAGAAAGAGCATTTTTAACAAAAATAAAGTCAGCCTCGTAAAGTATAACACAACTTATTTACAAAAAACATTTATTAATAATTTTTCAAAGTGTGTATTCTCCTCCACAGTCAATGCATCCGTGAAAACCAATCTTGAAAACATTTTCTCCAATCTTCTGGCCATAGTTTGTTTATTTCCTGGCGGTAGTTTGTTTATTTCATTTTTAAAGGCATCAACCGCTTTTTCAGCCGATGTAAAACGTAAACCCGTATGCCGGTCTTCTACAATCATATTCCGGATAAGAGCAAAGCCCCATAAGTCCAGGCGACTTTGCATTGTGTTGTTTTCCCATGCAATCAGGAAAGAAGGAGTGTGCCCAGCTTTCAAACGAAATATGAAAAATTTAATTTGAAGTAGAAATGATTTTCAACATTTGTGAAAATCAAAGCTCTAATGCATTTTTTGTCCTTGGCATTTCATGTTAAAAATGTGTCGATAGAATCAAAACGACAAAAAATACTGGTAATCGAATAGAAAAAAAATGAGGTGTGGCCACCACACGACTTTCTTATACGTATGAGCGTTTGAAACTATACAATTTTAAGAATTTTTTTATACAAAACTTATTCAAAATCCTATCCTAAGTACTTTCATTCTCTTAATAAATCGCTATAGAATGCATACTTTGCAAGATATTCGAAAAAAAGTGCTACTCGCTAAGAATAAAAGTGCCACTTCCGGTCCGAATTTTGAAATTTCATGTATACAAAAAATATTGCAAATCCAACTCTAAATAATTTTGTACTCTTAATAAATATATATAGAATGCATAATTTACGACATATTTGTAAAAAATCGTTATTCGGTAAGAGTAGAAGTGATACTTCCGGTCCGAATTTTGAAATTTTTTTTATACAAAAGATATTGGAAATTATGTTCTAAATACTTTTATATCCGTAGCGTACCTGTCTAAAAAGCATGTCTTGCAAAATATTTGCAAAAAACTGATTTTCGATAAGAGTAAAAGACCTACTTCCGGTAGTAATTTCGAAAAACTTTTTAAATAAAATGGTTCTCAATTTTAATTTTAAGTACATATGAATTCTTTATAAATTTGTTTAACCTTAGTAGTTGACGAAATATTTGCAAAATTCAATTTTTTCACTGAAGTAAAGTAACACTTCTGGTCTACCGATTTTACTGAAAAACTAATCAGATCTCAAGAGGCAGATTATACACGTATCGTGGTCACACACAGAGAGAGAGACACACACAGAGAGAGACAGACACACACACAGACAGGCAGACATTTTTTAAAAACCACTTTTTTTGGTATCAGGGGACTTCAAAACGTGGTCATCTGCAAAAATCTCGAGGTCGAAAATTTTCGTCATCACAATACTTCCTTATACTACGTATAAGAAAGTAAAAAATGAGGTGTGGCCAACACACGACTTTCTTATACGTATGAGCGCTTCAAACTATACAATTTTAAGAATTTTTTTATACAAAACTTATTCAAGATCCTATTCTAAGTACTTTCAGTCTCTTAATAAATCGCTGTAGAATGCATACTTTGCAAGATATTCGAAAAAAAGTGCTACTCGCTAAGAGTAAAAGTGCCACTTCCGGTCCGAATTTTGAAATTTCATGTACACAAAAAATATTGCAAATTCAACTCTGAATACTTTTGTACTCTTAATAAATATATATAGAATGCATAATTTACGACATATCTGCAAAAAATTGATATTCGGTAAGAGTAAAAGTGGTACTTCCGGTCCGAATTTTGAAATTTTTTTTATACAAAAGATATTTAAAATTATAATTTAAATACTTTTATACTCGTAATGCAGCTGCCTAGAAAGCATGACTTGCGAGATATTCGCAAAAAACTGATTTTCGATAAGAGTAAAAGACCTACTTCCGGTTGGAATTTCGAAATACTTTTTTAAGATAATTTGTCTCAAATTTAATTTTGAGTACATTTCAATTCTTTATAAATTTGTTTAAACTTAGTAATTGACGAAATACTGGCAAAATTCGATTTTTTCACTGAAGTAAACTGCTACTTCCGGTCTACCGATTCCGGTCTACCGATTCAAATACAAATTCGAATACAAAATTTGGGACTGATATCTACAGCGGTTTGACCGCTATCGTGGTCACACACAGACACACACAGACACACAGAGAGAGAGAGAGAGAGAGAGAGAGAGAGAGAGAGAGAGAGAGAGAGAGACATTTTTTAAAAACCACTTTTTCGGTATCAGGGGACCTCAAAACGTGGACATCTGCAAAAATCTCGAGGTCGAAAATTTTCATCATCACAATACTTTCTTATACGTAGTATAATGGAGGGAAAGGAATGATCGAAGCTACATTAGGATTGTGGATGACATAACATTAATATTTATGATACGAGGGCGTATTTTTAAGTTATCTATCTAGTCATGAAACAAAAGAGAGACGATGTCAAACAAATAATTGAAAAATTGCTATCACTGTTAGAAGTACATGTGCTAATAATAATAAGTTGTGTTTAGTTTATGCTGTGTATAGAAATTTGAGACGGTCCATTTCTCGATAAAATGAGTGAAACTAAAGTTGAACATCGCAGCGTATTAAAGTTCCTGACAGTGGAAGACAATGGTCCAAAAGCAATTCATGAAAGAATGGTTGCTGTATATGGGGAAGATACACCATCTTATTTCCAAGTAAAATATTGGTCTAAACTCTTTCGATGGGGCCGAGAGTCAATCAATGATGACCCAAAGTCCGGACCCGTTGAAGCTCGAATAAAAACATTGTGCAAAAGTCGAAAATTTGGTACTGAAAGATCGGCGTGTAAAGAGCTCTGTCATTGCCAATGAAGTCTGTATATCCGAAACAAGTGTTCTCAAAATGTTGCATAACGATTTGTGTATGAAGAAGGTGTCTGCACGGTGGATACCCAGATTGCTTACACCTGAACAAAAACTGTGCAGAAAAGAAGTTTCTCAAGAAAATTTGGTCAAGTTGGAGAGGGACAAAACATTTTTATCGCGAATTATTACAGGGGACGAGACTTGGGTGTATTACTGGGACCCTCTTACTAAACAAGAATCCATGCAGTGGGTTCATAAGGGCTCTTCACCACCAAAAAAGGCCAAGACACAATTTTCTGGAAAAAAAACTGATGGCAACTGTTTTCTGGGATGCTGAAGGAGTTTTGCTTATTGAATATATGCCGAGAGGGTCTACCATAAATGGAGAGGCCTACGGAAACACAATTAAAAATTTAAAAACTGCTCTGGAGGAAAAAAGCCCGCTTTCTTATCCACAAAAAAACTTGTTGCTGCACGACAATTGTCGGGTTCATAAGGCAAACAAAGTTCAACAGATAATCAATGACTGTGGGTTTATAGAGTTAAGGCATCCACCTTATAGCCCCGACCTAGCTCCGTCAGACTTCTTCTTATTCAAAAATTTAAAAAAACATCTGAGGAAAGCGTTTTGCTTCTGATGAAGAACTCAAAGAAGCCGTTGAAGAATATTTTGCGGGGTTACCGAAGCAATTTTTTTCTGAGGGTATGGGGAAACTGGAAAAAAGATGGAATAAGTGTATTAGTGTTGAAGGGAGTTATGTAGAAAAATAAAAAAAATTTGTTCTCTTATGTGCTTTTTTTCATGGCTAGGTAGATAACATAAACATACTCGTAACTAGATTAACACGTCGTTCAATGTGCATGTTACGGCACTCTCATTTGGACTTGTCCCTCCACAATATGTTTATTTATATTAGAGACGTAGTTGGAGAACGTTTCCAACGAAACATGTTTAGACTGGAAAAGCGATATTAAGGGCAGTAAAATATTAAAAATCAGCTTTCTTGGATGTTCAGTCAAAAATAATTTAAGATGTAGGACATCATAATACCCCTTGCAAAACGTGTCAGTGTTTATTGGTATGAATGTAACGTGAATGCCCAGCTCGGTTAAAAAGATAAAAGGATTTTCCTACAAAATATCAAAATTCAATACCAGAATATCAATTGTTGGCCTACTTAGTTCATAGTTTCAGGAAAGTGGTATTATTCCATATTGTCAAATAATTCAAAGATGTATTAAGTTCTTAAATCATAAAAGTCTATTTGCTACCAATGGTAAGTGATGCATATACTTCTATTTGTATATAGGGCGTTGGTACTGATAAAATGGCACATACATATAATATATATGTTTAATACATATACATATTTTGATACCTAAATGGAATTCCAACAATTTCCGTTGTAATTAATTCAATATCATTTTGCATGAGGTTACAAGAGTATGTTTATGACAAGCATGACTCACCAATTCGTATATAGAGATTAATAATTAGCCCAATTTACTACTAATTATTCAATGAACATTCTATTTGTTGAATATATTTTGGGTTACTATATCATCAATAGATTTCCATAGGTTATTGAATATACAAATACTTATTTGCAATCGCAGAAATTGTCCGATAATACTTGCTTATTATGCTATGTACGTAATTTTTACTATATGAAGGACGTTTGAATTTGCCGCTTTAGTTTTTCGCGCATTTAAAAATTGAATCAATCATACTTGAATCTCAAAAACCTACTGATTATAGGTAACGATGTGGGTGTCTGATATAGTTCCTAATTTGTCCTCTACAAATATGCGATAAGTTAAACAATCGATTATTTAAAGAAAAATAACGTTGAATTAATGACTCATTGTCCGTATTCGCCTGACTTATTACCTAATGACTTCTTCCTGTTCCCTTTTGTCACAAACAAATTGCGTGGATGAGGCCGTTGAAGCATTTATAAGGCATGTTTCGGAGATACCTAACGTCAATTTGGAATAAATGTTTCGACAACTGGCTTCATCGAATGCAACAGTGCTTATAATGTAAAGCCGAATATTTTGAGAAACAATAAAATGGTTTTTTTTCGATAAAATATCTGTTTTACTTTCTTATACGTAGTATAAGGAAGTATTGTGATAATGAAAATTTTCGATCTCGAGATTTTTGCAGATGCCACGTTTTGAAGTCCCCTGATACCGAAAAAGTGGTTTTCAAAAAAATTTCTGTGTGTAACCACAATAGCGGTCAAATTGCTACAGCTATAATATCCAAATTTTGTATTTACTAGTATAATCTCCCTCTTGAGATCTGATTAGATTTTCAGTAAAATCGGCAGACCAGAAGTAGTAGTTTACGTCAGTAAAAAAATCGAATTTAGGCAATATTTCGTAAACTACTAAGTTTAAACAATTTTAAAAAGAAGTCATATGTACTCAAAATTAAATTTGAGAGAATTTTATTAAAAAGAGTTTTTCGAAATTCCTACCGAAAGTAGGTCTTTTACTCTTATCGAAAATTAGTTTTTTGCGAATATCTCGCCATTCATGCTTTCTAGACAGGTAGATTACGTATATAAAAGTATTTAAAATATAATTTTCAATACCATTTGTATAAAAAAAAATTCAAAATTCGGACCGGAAGTAACACTATTCCTCTTACCGAATAGCGACTTTTTGCAAATATGTCGTAAATTATGCATTTTGTATATATTTATCAAGAGTACAAAAGTATTTAGATTTGCAATGTTTTTTGTATAAAATAAATTTCAAAATTCGGACCGGAAGTAACACTTTTACTCCTATCGAGTAGAACTTTTTTTCGAATATCTTGCAAAGTATGCATTCTATAGAATTTATTAAGATAATAGAAGTATTTATAATAGGATTTTGAATAATTTTTGTATAAAAAAAATTCTATAATTTGAAACGCTCATACGTATAAGCAAGTCGTGGTGGTGGCCATACCTATTTTTGTTACTTTCTTGTACGTAGTATAAGGAAGTATGTATTATGATGATGAACATTTTCGACTTCGAGATTTTTGCAATTGTCCACGTTTTGAAGTCCCCTGATTCCGAAAAAGTGGTTTTTAAAACATGTCTGTCTCTGTGTGTGTCAGTGTGCGTATGTGTGATCAAGATAGCTATCAATTCTGAATTTTGTATTTACGAGTATAATCTCCCTCTTGAGATCTGATTAAATTTTCAGTAAAATCGGCCGACGGAGGTAGTAGTTTAATTCAGCGAAAAAATCAAATTTTGCCAATATTTCGTCAACTACTAAATTTAAACAAATTTATAAAGATTTCTTATGTACTAAAAATTAAATTTGAGAATTTTATTAAAATTTTTTTTTTGAAATTCCTACCGGAAGTCGGTTTTTTACTTTTATCAAAAATCAGTTTTTTGCGAATATCTCGCAAGTCATACTTTCTAGGCTGATATATTACGAGTATAAAAGTATTTAGAACTTAACTTTCAATACCCTTTGCATAAAAAAAAATTTCAAAATTCGGACACTTTTACTCTTATCGAGTAGCGATTTTTTTCAAATATGTCGTGAAAAATGTATTCTATATATTATATTTATCAAGAGTACAAAAGTATTTAGTGCTAGATTTGGAATATTATTTGTATAAATGAAATTTCAAAATTCGGACCGGAAGTAACACTTTCACTCTTAGCCAGTAGCTTTTTTTCGAATATCTCGCAAAGTATGCATTCATTTTTATATAAAATTACCCACAGGCTTATTTTTTAAGAAGATAAAACTATTTAAAACAATTTAGATCAATTTTGTATAATTTGAAACGCTCATATGTATAAATGTATAAGAAAGTCGTGTGGTGGTCACACCTCATTTTTTTTCTTTTTCCGGAAATGTTTAGGGTGCCCTAGTACAAAAGTACTCAATAGTGAATTTCCTGGAGGTATTTAGTCTTATAGAAATACATTGTTTTGCGAGTATCTCCCAATTCAATATATGTAAAAGTATTCAAAACTTGATTTAATTTATTCTATTTTACCTACAATTCTTGTGTAAAAATTGTCCAGTAGAAAGTAATTGCCTAAAGGTATTTCGTGTATTCGCTTACTCAATACTAGACTTTACATTTCAATTTAATAAATTACTATTAGTTATCAATTACATAGCAATAAAATACCCTATTAGTAGTTGCATTGCAACAAGTTTTATTTTTAATTTAACATACGCACATTGTCTGTGAAATCTGTAATCTAAGGAAGGTCACAACTTATCTACAGGTACAAATATATATCCACGATTTTATACAATTTCAGAATTATCTTTATATGTACAGTAAAACAGATACTTCACATCTTTAATACTATATTATTAGACTCTTATTAATTACACATGCGACTAAACTGTCAAATAGTAGTTGATCGTAAAAAAAAACTGTTCTTTTAGGTTTGGTATGATAAAAATAATAAGATTGTTTTGAATTTGTTGACATTCAATTCTGTTGTACTTAGAAAAATATTTGAACGTATTGAAAAAAACTATTTAACAAATATTATTAGATGAAGAATATATTTAAACTATATTTACACTACTGTCTATTATAAATGGAAAATATGTTCTAATAGTTTGGCTATGTTATATATAAATTGTTACTACAAAATAAAACGTGTTAATAAAATAATATCAAGAAAAACGTAAACCAAGTTTGTATGATTGACTTATGACTCATAGACAACATGAAATCGTTAAAATGTCTAAACATAAATTCGAACTGTGAGGTTAATGAACTTAATTAGATGATATTTAAACGACTTTATCAGATAATGCATACTTTGTTTCGTATATCAACCCGCTTGAATAAAAGAAGTTAGGAGTGGGAGGGAAAAGGGGAAAAGTAATTAAATTCAGAAAGATGGATAAAGACATTAACTAATTGGAGAAGAGATAAATCCAAGATATACATATGTGTTTTCCATTATTTTTAAAATTTAGAGCATGCGCAGTATTTTTAATTGTACCCTAATTTAAAATTAAATCGGCCCTTGCTGCTCAGTTTCTGCACTAAGACTCACAAGACAATTCAGAAGGAAGGGTATGTTCGCAATCGTAACCGAAGTGGTTGCCAAAAGACCAACAACAACAGTAAGCTTTTTGAAAAACTAATTGACGTTTCATTTCTTTTTCAAAAATCATACGTTATGTTTATATCTGGATGTTGTTTTTGGACACAGTGTATAATAGAGATCAATATTATCACTATATAAAAATTAATAGCGGCTGGCGACAAGTAGTTTTGTCTTATAAATGTTTTTCACCTCTAAAGGAGACCAATTTTTTTAACAGCTCTCTAAAAACAAAGATGAGGTTGTTTTTTATAGTATAATTGTTATTATTAATCTGACAAATCTAAGGTACAATTGATAATTGTGTTCAAGTGTTGTTTTTCTTTGTGCTCCAAAGATCAAGACATATGACTATAATTGAACCAAATAGGATTTCGACCACACGCATTAAAGATCTTTCCATTACAAATATGCACTAGAAAGTGATCCCTACATACAACTACAAGCCCTCTAACCTCAGGTTCATGTTTCAACCACTAGTTAGGCCCCCTCTTAAATATCGTAACTGCGGTTGATATAGTGCCACAGTGCGGTTACGTTTTATTTCTGTCGTCCAAATGAAGCATTTTGTGCAAATTCACGTCAATGGTTTTAGCAACTGTTTCCGCATCAACTGTATTTATAACTTTAGATGCTATTACATATGCGTTATATGGAATAGTTGGATGTAGTACACCAGCTACAACATTTACAACACAGCGTCCTAATATATCGACAGTTTCGTCGGCACTTAGTCATAGGTACAGATTTGAAAGATGTCTTCTAATGCATTCTACTGTTTTCGTGAAGCACTTCGAAACATAATATTTGCGTAAGGTGGATTCATCAGGAACATTTCGACCAGCATATTTTTGAAGAAATGTTTTGAAAGTGGGATTGTCAAGTTTCTTTAATGGGATATTAGCCGCCATTAAAGCTTCACAGAGTTCTTCGTTAAAATTGTCAGCTTCCAACGCGTCCAATTTCTGTTTTTTAGCAATGCTAAGTGACGTTGTACGTGGCCTTTTTGGGCATTCGGTAACGATATTTTACAGACTATGCAATAAATTTCGGAATCACTGACAATGGAGGACATACAATCATGTCCCTTAATCCAACATGCCATTGGTTTACGATGCCATTCTCGACGTTCTTCCATCAATATTCTAGATCTAAATTAATGATAACTAAAAATGTATGAGTATGTTATTGAAACTTAACAAAATCCAATGCACACTTACGTCGACATAATTGGAAGAAATAGATTCAATGTAACGGTATTAAACAGGAAACTATTACAAAAATTACGAAGTACGTAATTAACAGTCAAAACAATGAAAAACAAAACTAACGTAAGTATGAATAGGTATATACATATATAACTTTATTTATCATGCGAAATATAAGGTAAATATAATAAATTTTAAAAACCCCTCACGCTACTACCTACGCCGATGAAGAAACGAATTTTATGAGGAAAGTCGACTTTTTTTTGCTCGCATTCTCGTGAGTAAACAGATGTTGCAGTTCACCATATGAATTGTGCTATTCAGTAACTGCGTGTTGTTTACATTATTTCTTTGCTCCGTCGTAATTTAAACCTGGCACGTCCGCTGTCTAATAATAAATAAAGCACAGACCTTTGTGGGCTTCTCTTAACCGCAGTACAATTTATATAAGCAATAAGCGTAAACCATCTGCGGTCAATTTATTACTCAACCGTAGATAACTGGAATGGAATTAATTATAATGACAAAAGTTGTTTACAAGAAAAATATCAATTTGCCCTACAAAGGGTTTTTAAGTAAAACTTTTGAAATTTATTTTAGACTACATGAAAATTCAAGAAATCGGAAATAATGTTAAGACTTAAAAAAAAAACCAAAAATCAACCAAGAATAAACGAATAATAGAAGACTGTACGTGATCCTGAAATATAAAAGGTACGAATGTGCGCGATTTTTCTTGAGAAGTTTACTAAATAAAAGTAACGTATTAAAAAAAATAACTTACGTTTCTTCGGCAATTCCGATCCATCTGTTTATTATCGTTGGAACCCATACGAATTAACATACTGAGTGTTTTGTGAAACTCTACCCTACTAGAAGGGCACTCGCTAATTTGTTGTAGATCGGCACTGTTCAGGAAGTTACCGAAATTACCAGAAACCGAACGCACTTGTCTCCTTGTACATAAGACCCGCTTGGAACACAAACTCTTGAAATGCTTTGAACTTTCCACCTGCATGCTTGGCTGAGGTGTCATTGGCGGTGGAACATCGCTTTCTTTGACATCGTTCGCGTTAAAAGTTTGAGCCCTGGCGATGTCCAATTTCAAGTCCCTTTCGGAACCCCTCTGCAGTTTCATTGTTCGTTTGTCGGATCGTTTCCCTGCAAAAAAGAAATCAATTACCCAGTGCAGATATATCATATGGAGACATGATATTAATACTTTATGAACGGCTGCTAAAATATTGGCGTAATAACGACGAGATAACAGATGTTAAAAAAAAAGTTTAATAAAAAATCAATAATCTCTCGTTTACTGTACAGACAAGCAAAAATTGATTAGCCTAAGTTATTATTGCAATATAAAATTGTGTATATACAGTATGTATCCCGTCCAGACCGATGCCAACATTGGTCGCATTCAGCAGACACAACAGTTGCGCAACTGTTCAGTGATCGGATTCAGAAGATGTAAGCTCACTCTGAGCATGTTGTGATGCGGTCGCCATTTTTGCGAGCAGAAGAATTCTACGCTCACTTAGTGAGCGTATTCTGTCCACATGCGCTATTAACGCATTCCAACACCAACGAAATACACAATTTTGAAGAAAGTTACTAGAAAAGTAAGATAAGCACATTAAAGGCATTGTGCAGACATAAATGTATTATATTATTAAGGTTAAACGAGTATTTTAATCGGGGTTGGAAAAACGGACCCTTATACTAAAAACTACGCCGAAACTTAATGCAGAGAAACAATTTATTATTATTGTTTATTCGGTTTAATCTGTATAATTCTAACATATGACCGCAGTGAAAAGTACCAAATGGATGGTGATCACATAAAGGTGAACAGACAACTGTTGTCAAGTGAACAGCTGGAGCGGGAACCGTTCCCGATCCATCTGCTGAAAGCGACCATTGTTAGCTAACATCCTTCACACAATCGAATCTCGTAACATTATCAATAACATTTTAGCTTAAATAACACTAGCTAATAAGCGCGGTAAACCTTAAAGAAAGCGCTTGCTACTATCAGGCAGACATAAACGAATATTGTAATTCAGCTGCAAAATTTGCTAGTTGTTTAACCTTCGGATGAAAATGGGGTCCCATTATTCTCTAAAATCTTAAAGTTTTTTTGAACATGGGTCTGAATAATTTTCTAGTCGACTTTTTTGGTAGCTAAGCGAGCTTGTGTTGGCACAAATAAATTTTCTTTTCTATGGGGTCATAACTGACCCCATTATCGTCGTATGTGTGTATTATATTGGATTTAGGGATAATTGTTGGAAACAACTCATGGAGAGAGGGAGTGGTCTAGAGGCGTTGACAAGTCAGTGCCGTCAGTGTCAATGGCACGCCGATAACTGACACTACAAGAACTACAAGAAGAAGCAGATAATTTGAATTTAGATGATTTTGAGAACAAAGCCAACAATGAAAGTTAGGATAATGTATTAGTGTCACGTGATGGTACAGAATGTTATTCATCTCGCTTAGTGTTTCTTCCTTCTTGTTTCTATCTCTGCAATGCTGTTCCATCAAGTGGTTCTCGGTCTTCCCTTTTTCTCTTCCTTTCTTTGCCGTTTTCTAGTCTATTGACGTCTATACTCATCACATAACCAAACTAGTTCAATTGTTTCCTCTCTAGTTTCAATGAATTGGCCACCAACTTTGATGTAATTCTTATCTCCTCATTTTTTATTCAGTTATATACTGTATATACTCCCACTGCTTTGAGTTGTCTTTGATGTTTTATGATATGGAATGGTATGAGCAATCTTCTCAACGAAGCCGGCGTTTTTCTGTAAATATTGTAACCACTCCATTGGGTCTAACTAATCCAAGTAAAGACAATACTGCACCTACAAAAACCTTTGATGAATCTATCTCCGAACATTTTTAACATGTTGATAATAGAAACCAACCGTAAAGCTGATTCAATTTTGGATCCTGAAAATATGCAATGCCCAAAACAAACATTGACTGAAATTCGAGAACATTTAGGGCCATTACTGCTTGCCGGCTGCTGCTGTGCTAAAAGAACCCATTGTAGAAATGTGGAGCAATGATAATGCTGCACTTTCGGGCTACTATGTCCAGGGACCGATTCAATGAAATCCCTCGCTTCATCAGATCTGACAATTCCGAAACATGCTTGAGGCGACGGGAAACACACAAAATGGCAGCTTTTCAAGATGTTTTTGACCTGTTTATTGAAAACTATAAAAAATCGTGGTCGATGCCCTTTCAGAGTCTACATGAAGTTAAAACCTGACGAGTATGGTATAAAAATATGGATATTAGCAGGCGCAAACAATTTTTATGATTGGAATCTATAAGTTTACACTGACGATGAACACTACAAAAAAAGAACAAGAAAAAAGTTATTTTTGGTTTGGTAACTGGACTTGGTCATGGTTATGGGATAACAACGGATAACTTTTTTACGTCTCTTTAGTTGTCAAAAAAGTTACTTCAAACTAATAACACTATATTAGGTAGAATAAGACAAATAAGAGGAGAAGTTTCCAAAGAAATGCTGCCGAATTGGCAGAGGAGAGCATCCAAGCAAATTTTTATATTCCGAAGATTTTCATATGTCCCTAAAAAAAGAAGTGTTGTTTACTACCCAACACAAAGACCACACGCTACCTGGAGAAGAAACAGTTTATAAACCAGAAGTAATAGTAGACTATAACAAAAGCAAAGGTGCTGTAGACATTGTCGATAAGATAGTCGAAAAGAATGCATGCAAGAGAAGTACCAAGGGAAGACTAGTTATTTTGGATCTTGCGGCTCTAAATGCTCTTATTCTGTATAAGATCACACCAAAGAAGACTATTCTTGAAGAAACTTGGCTTGGAGCTCATTCGACCTCTTGTTGAGTCAAGAGTTGCTAAAAGATTTGTTGGCATAAAAAAAATGGTCAATATGCAATGTTTACGATGGTGGATATTCCCAAGCAAAATATCAACTCTGCTCCAGCTAACGAAAGAAAACAAGGAAGATGCATAAACCCCCACGTTCAGAAGACATGAAAGTGTTAGCAAAGTGTGACCTTTGTGGAAAATTCTATTATTCGAATGACTTGGTTCAAACTTCAAGAAAATTTCGTAAAAAATATCAATATTAATTTTAAAAATTACATGTAAGCCTTTTGTTAATATATAATATATAAAAATATTTTTAAGTTGAAGCCTTCATGATTGTTCCCAGTTTACAATGTATTTTATGTGGTGTGTAATACTGACTATTAATGAAAATTTATTTTAATGTAATAGACCTCAGGTTTAGTTATATGTCGGTTCATAAAGCATCATTAATTGGTAGTCATTGATCAGAAATATATTTAAAAAACTAGTCCAAAAAATTAGGGGTCAAAATTTTTTTCATATTACGTCAAATATTTACGCCATTCGAAGGTTAAGAGTATGATATTTTTTTCTGATTTTAGATTTTATTTATTTTATTGTATGGATATCATTATATTATAATATTTATAATACTTTTTTTAAAGTAAAATGTAAATGTAAAGCGTAATCAAATACCAACAAATCACAAGGCACCAAGGTCAGGTAGAAGAAACTCTGTGGAGAGGAATGCGCTATCTCGTAACACTGATCTGCAGCCAGGAAAAAAATGACAGTCAATGGCCATCATACAACCTATATACAAGAAGGGAGACAAACTTGGGGGCTCCAATTATAGACCTGTAACATTATTAAATGTTATAAGGTTCTATCAAGCATAATATACAAACCAACTGTCCCAATACATGGAAGGGCTGTTGTGACAATACGAATGCTATAAGGCAAATTCTGGAGAAGGTCTACGGGAGACAGTTTACGAAAATCATCGGCTACAATACTAGTAGATGCTGGTGCCAATATAACTGTTTTGAAAAGACGCGGGAGACAGAAGTCCGCATCAGTAGCCAAAGGTTATATAAACGCTTCCATGAAAAACAAAATGGATTCAACCAATAAAATTATTAACGCAGTTCAAGCTTCCAACAGCAGTATATTAAATACAACGGAGAATGAAAATATAACCAGCAACAATGAGTTAAACAACAATACCTACTCGTATAAATGTAAATGTCCTTTAGTATTGTTAGTTATGGTACTGTTATTAATGATGATAAAAAGACGATATAAAAGGAAATATTAGAATTATTACTTAGGTCTTTAATATGATTAGAAAAAAAGATAGTATTAAACTCGTCAGCTATGGGCCATTTTCTCTCGGATGAATTACTACTCACTCCATCGCAAATTTGATCCTCATGAAAACTGACAACTATCTCACTCGTTAAAGAATATAGTGTTATCATGACATCTTCACCTTTCTCAGTATATTGACATTTCCACAAAACACGAAACTGATTATTTTAGATACAAATACGATAATTTTTTAAAGGAGCCGACAACATATTCATTTTAGTAAATATTTGGGTAATGCATATATACACAATAAAGAGAAGTTTTAGCCTCTTTTAAATGTTAGATAACTTTGAAAATGCCTGCACTAACATGCTAATTTTTAATGGCTACTAAGTGTATATAATCCTTATGTTTCCACTATGAGTCAACAAAATAATTTCGAATATAATTATTCGAATTATTTCGTTTGATAACGGACCATAAATAATTACTTGATGATTCATAAATTCTAAAATTAAAATGTGCGCACTCGGAAGATCAATCTTTTACAAAACAAGTCCGGTCGTTACACAACATTTGCTCGCGAACACTGCTGCTTTGACTTTCGAGCAAAACGCTTCGAAAGCAAAAATTATTAAATATGTTTGAAAAGCAAAATACCTTAAAAGAATTATGTAATTTTGGATACGACTATGCAAATACAATAAAAACAATTTGCCACGGTAGTAGATTCTATACAGCACACTTACGCCATTTCTTCAAGGAGAACATAATCAAGAAGAATATGATCATGTAGATTCACTGTGGTCTTTCTTTTCAACGCAGTAAAACAACACGTCCAGTTTAATTTTTATCGCGAAACCAACTAAATTCTACATTTGAAGTAAAAAATAAATACAACAAGAATGATAGGAAAATTTTGCTCAACTGATAAATAAAAGAACGAGACTATCATCTCCGATATTATGATTAAAAAACACTTTACCTTGATCAGTCGTATCGACACTCTCAGCGTTTGCGATGAGCTCGTCGAACATGACGCTGACCGTGTTCCTCCGTGAGATGGGTTTCTTGCCTGGTCGGACCATTCTTGGCGAAGGCTTGGCGGAAACGTGATGATGGTTGGAGTGCCTTGCAACGCAAAAAAAGGTTTCGATTTTACAACGAGCACATTAAAATTCAGAGCAAGAAGTTTCGTCTCTTGCTGGCATAATTAATACACGGACCGACTACCTTATAGGAGAGCGATATAAATAATCTTATCTAATCTTAGAAAACTGAATGTTTTCGCATTACTGACTCAGTGCACGATAAATAATAAAGGTGAGAAAATAAGTTTTCAAAGTTGTGTTCGATATTTTATGTCAGGATTTAAAAGATCGGTTGATAAGATAAGATCTCCAAGAACTAGATGGCATTGTTTGCATTCCACGTGCTCCTAATTGGAATCTATGTAGTTATTTTTATAGCTCGAAAATTGGCTAAATTATCAAACCAGTAACACTTTTCTGATAACAGATAAATTGAATGTTTCCTTTTCAAACCATTAACAAAAGTGTGTTTCTGAAGGGTAAAGTAAAGTTTTAATTATTACTAAGAAATAACCCAGATATATGGATAAAATTTATTCTGTATCCTGTAAAATTTATTCTGTGATCTTCATGTACTAGGGAGGAGTGAAAACGGTCACACAATTTTTTTTCTTTGGGTATTTCTAATAGTGATAAAAAGTTACTGGGTTCCCTTGTCTTAAAAACGACTTCTACAAATTTAATATAAAAAATGAGGTGTGGCCACCACACTACTTTCTTATACGTATCAGCGTTTCAAATTATAGAATTTTCAGATTTTTTTATACAAAAATTATTCAAAATCCTATTCTACGTACTTCTATTCTCTTAACAAATTTCTATAGAATGCAAAAAATCGTTATTCGATAAGAATAAAAGTGTTACATCCGGCCCGAATTTTGAAATTTTTTTTTATACAAAAGGTATTGAAAATTAAGTTCTAAATACTTTTATACTCGAACGTACCTGTCTAAAAAGCATAACTTGCGAAATATTTGCAAAAAACTGACATTCGATAAGAGTAAAAGACCTATTTCCGGTAGGAATTTCGAAAAAGTTTTTTAATACAATTTTTCTCAAAGTTAATTTTGGGTACATTTGAATTCTTTATAAATTTGTTTAAACTTAGTAATTGACGAAATATTGGCAAAATACGAGTTTTTCACTGAAGTAAACTACTACTTCCGGTCTACCGATTTTACTGAAAAACTATTCAGATCTCAAGAGGGAGATTATACACGTAAATATAAAATTTAGAATTGATGTCTATAGCGGTTTGGCCGCTATCGTGGTCACAGACAGACAGACAGACTGAGACACACACATACAGACATTTTTTAAAAACCACTTTTTCGGTATCAGGGGACTTCAAAACGTGAATATCTGCAAAAATCTCGAGGTCGAAAATTTTCATCATCACAATACTTCCTTATACTACATATAAGAAAGTAATTGAGAACATACACACTATAATAACATTTAAAACAAGAAAAGTTATTGCATAATTCTTTCGGATTAGTATAATTAGTTTTATTAATAACCACGGCATTAGCCCAGTTTTCAATCATACTTGAATGAACATGTCATTTTTCAGTGCATCATGGATGTATGTGAGAGAAAAAGCATTACAAGAGTATTAGGAAATCTTAGATGTACTTAATACTTTCATAAATGCATATGTTTCAATTTGCCTGTTTAAAAAAATAAATAGAAATAGTTCAAATAAGGTTTAGGCTGGCTAATTAAATACAATAATAATCCCTAGATGTTGAACGCTAATCACGTTGTTATCCAAACATTACTTTAAAGTACCCATCTTCAGTAACCTTCTTAGACCTGAGGTTGGAAAATATCAGTAATGTCTTTAAAATATTAACTCGATACTTTCCAATACGTTATTTATAAAAGTTATTTAGTAGCTAAATACTTGAAAGAAGGAAGGAAGCTTAATAAAGTTACCATAAACACTGAAGAAGTAAAATACTTCAACAAGCATTAAAAAATAAAAGACAAGCTATACGAAGAAAAGGAGAGCATTTTTCTTTCTGTTCCTACCACGTCTTGTTCAACTTCATGCACAATACAATTTTACACATTGCTGATATACTTTAAGTATTAGTTCACACATTGAATCATTAGTACTCCCTCTAAGAAAATGTTGATAAAACCAAGTATTAAAGTTCAATTTATTGCAAGCATTTCCAATACTACTCATTGTTTATATTGTAACGAAAGAAGTGCACAAAGAAAGGCAGACTTCCGAGCGACAATAAAAAGAGGTTGTAAATCATCTCGACGCGACTGCTAAACATCATAAAGCAATAAATCATCCATTTGCGTTGTACTGCAAAGAGACAGAATGTCTGTCGAATGTTCTACAAACATCGAGAGGAAGATGGAGTTTACGCGAATGCTTCCAGATGTTTCGTATGTGTATATAAGGCGGCTGGGTCACCGATGGATGAATAATTCCGGAATAAGAAAGAACAGACCAAAGTAGAAATAAATATAAGGAATAAATAAATAGTTCCTTAAGTGGTAGCCGAAGAGTAAACATAAATATAAGGACAATACAAAATAAATATAGTGGTGCGTTGTTATATAAATAGAAGTGATATAAATACGGTAGTGTGATTAAATATACGGACATATTAGTAATAGAAATAAATACCTGTGTTAATTTAAATCATAGTAGTTTAAGTGTGATACATTAGTTTTATATTTTTATATTGTAATCAATTTTAAGTGTATGAATATACAGACTGTTTTAAATAAATAAATTGCACGAGTTGTTTATTGCGAACCCGAAAACGTTACAATATCCTAAATTTTACGATTACCCTCAATATTTAGTGTTGTTAAAATGCTATGCAACTAACTGACTTCAAAGAATACCTTTAATTCATTCAAATTCAATTTAAATTGATCGTAGTTTATAGCTTTATCTGCATGACTTGAAAAACTTGCAAGTAATTTACCAGAAAACCCCAGACTAAGTATACGAGAGCATACAAAAGTTAAGAAAATGGAAAAGCTACAAGTGACGATCGAATTAGCGCTGGATTATTAAAACACGGGGGTGTACACTAATCAAAAAAATACGGAAGGAAATTGAGTAATGATATCAATACCTGACAATGAGGCTGTGAGAATATGCACAATTTACATACGCACAACCTTGCCATACACAGAAAATAGACTAACTCAACACAGAGGAACAATTATAGGAGACTATCAGTTTGGATGCCGAAAAAATAAATGGATATACTTTTGACTGACTTCAACAAGCTTTCGACAACATACATAGAGCATTAATTATAGACGATTTGAAAGAAATAGAAAGGCTGAAGAAATTTATAAACTTAGAATGACAACGGATAGCACAAAACATGTAATTAGGTTAGGTGTTCATAATACTGCGACTGTGCGAGTATAGAAGTAAACAGCGATGTTCGTCACGGAGATTAATTTTACTCTACAACATTAGTGTGGCATCATAACCAAGAGCAAAAGAAACTTAAGAAAACAATTCGCATAATCCAAGAGAGTAAAGAGTAAAAGAAAACTATAAATAATATAAAAGAAAAATTGATGAAAAATGATCCTTGCGTCTCTAATATAGAAACGACGATCCCATAACTCCCTTATTTATTAAAGGATTTTAATGATATTGTTGCGTTTTCGGGTTCCAATAAACAACTCGTGCAATTATTTATTTAAAACAGTCTGTATATTTATGTACTTAAAATTATTTAACAATATAAAAATATATAACTAAAGTATCACACTTAAACTACTACAATTTAATTATCACAGGTATTTATTCATTTCCATTACTAATATGTCTGTCCGTATTTATGTAACAGTTCTATTTATATAAGACGGCACTACTATATTTATTTGGCTACCACTATTTATTTCTTCGCACTCGATCCCCCAATGAATCCCGTAATGAATGAATCCCGGTGACCCAGTCGCCTTATATACCTGCATGAAATGTTCTCGAAAAGTACCAGTAAATTCGTCAATATACTGGAGGAAATCTGGACCCTTCCTTGCTTACGTCGTACATCTGTGAGATGACTCACTGCATTTACGATATTTACCGGTCGTGCCGAGATGATTTATGGCGGTGTGTAAATAAGAGCGTTTTTATACGTTGCCCGGTCTGTCTTTTTTTTTGCGTGTGACAATTTCGTTTTTATCGCGCCGAGAGATCTGATTCTTTTATTTAATGTAAACTCATTTCGTTACAATATCTACACCAATTTAAACGGTTGCGAATATGCTACTAAATGACCTAATAAAATCACGTATAGACCAAAGGGCTTTAAGGCTAAACTGTCAATTTTTTTTTAAATTCGAACATATACTTTTCTTTAACAATTCTGATAGAGATTTTTATTCTAAAAACAACAGTGTATAACATCTATAAGCTTACAAACAAAATTAAAAAAATAAAATAGAAACGACAATCGTTTATACTCAAACTGGGCTCCATGTTGAGCTAAACATTGGCCACATCTTTGCGCAACCCATATGTTGCATTGGACAAGATTTCAACAGGAAGTATTCGACCAGCCTCGATAATTTTACCTCTTAATTGAGCTCATTTTTTGGAGGCGGCACATAAACTTGATCTTAAAGATATGTCCGAAAGAAAAAATATATTGCGTGCTGGCGAAGGTATAGGTCCCTATGTTCCAAACCAAGAATCTCAGAAACTTCCTGTTAAAAACTCCCTATTCAGAATGGCGTTATGTAGGGTAGCGCCATCCTGTTGAAATATCACTCTTCGAAACTCATTGAGCAGTATAGCTGGTCGAGAAAATTTTCCACACCTACACAGAGAATTGTGTTGTATTTGTATTGATCTAGTTTACCATCAATAAAAATTGGCCCAATTAGTCTATTATGTAAAATACCACACCAGACATTAACGAATATCTAAGCTAGAATTGCTTGCTGCCGTCCAACGTGGATTTTCCCAACACCGATGGATGTTTCGATTGAACCATCCGACCAAAAAATTCTTTGATAAAATGACAAATCTTCTTGAATTTTGCGCAAATAGAAACGACAAAATGTCGAAAGACGCTAAGTTTCTAAATTATTAGATATCTATGTAGATTCTAAATTATTAGGTATCTCTGTTCGGATAGCGTTGCTGATAAACTTGTGAAGCTTGGTAAGTATAATCACCACATTATCGTTCATTTAAGAATTTTTTGAATTTCGACTTGACAAGTTGTGCGGTTATTATTAGTCACTTACTTTCCAGCCAACATAGTTTAGTTATTACATTGTAATGCAATTCACTTTTAGTATTATTCTTTACAAAAGTGTCTTTTTTTGAATTCTTCTTATGCATACTTGTGTTGTTTTCAGAAAAAAAATCTCTATCAGAATTGTTAAAAAAAAGTATATATTCGAATTTGAAATTTAGCCTTGAAGTCCTTAAGGCTATACGTGATTTTATTAGTCCATTTAGTAGCATATTCACAACCATTTAATTTTGTGTAGAGATAATAAAATTCCTCCTGTAAATAAGAGAGTTATGGAGACAGTCAGTCTTAGAATAATGTCTACATCAAAATAATCTATAATCTATAGTGTATAGATTCCCTAGTTTACATTTGCTCCATTCCTTAGAATACTATAATTCTTCTATAATACTTGACAAAGTAGTTTATTTACATTTACCTGCAGTGATCCATATTTGCACTAAAATGTTGTCTATTCCGATAAATCAGTCGATATTTTTGACAATACACTTTTTAATTACTTAGTATAGAATACAAACTAAATAATAATAAGATATTTTTTTTAGAACAACTAGAAGCTTTCGTTTTTTGCCATATGATAAGATTTTTGATTACTTACATGTTAGTAATTATTTCGAGGACATGTTGTTTATATATTTCCACAAATTTTGAATTTACATGTAATTTGAAAAACTAATAACACACCTTAGTACTTGACAACTATCAATCGAATTAATTTTATAATTTCAAGCTAAAATTAACAAAGTGAAAATGTAGTAGTATTATTGTCTATATTTATAATACTGCGCATCCTATCTTAATTAGAAATTATATATGCACTTATAAGGAGCACCCGGTAACTTGTACTTATCTCGATTTCCGTGAATATTTTAGGTATAAATGAGTAAGTATAAGTAATTAATTAGATATTTTTTTAATAATAATAACAATAATCACTAATCAAAATTGATTGACATGATCTTATTCTTAAATTATATTTTTCGCGGGCTTGACATCAATATCTATTTCCACATTTTAATGTGAAGTTAGCGTTTTAGGAAAATCACTAATTTGCAAGGAGGATAGAAAAGAAGAGAGAGAAAGCATTTTCGAAAAAAAGTCAAGCCGAGAGGGGTATGTTTACAACCGCCGTTGGTGGGTCATTACCTGCTTATATGTCATATATTTTTTGTATTTTATTCTTTATTATCGTAAATTACAATTTCCTAATGTTAAACTATAATTTATTTATTTATTACATTAGCTTAAGAATTGAAGAGTTAAATTCTCGGCCTGATATACAAAAAAGAAACAATATAAGTATTTTTATTTTTCAATGTAATCTCTCCTAACTTCTATACATTTATTACAACGATTAATTAATAATTCGATACCCTTGTAAAAGTAATCTGAAGTTTTTCCGTTAAAATGTTCCATAACAGCTGCTTGTAACTCACTGTTCTCCTTAAAAGTACGTCCCTAAGATCTTTTTTTAAATGAGAAAACAAGCGCAATACAAGTGTGCCGTTCACACTTGTATTGCGCTCTTTAAAGTCAATTAGCAAAATGCTCTCACAATCCCAGAATATTGTGGCCATCACCGTTTTCGTTGATTGAACGACTTTCGCCTTTCTGGGACGAGGTTCATCAGGTCGTCGCCATTTCATAGACTCAACAGAACCATTGTTTCATCCCCTGTGACAATGTGCTCCAAAAACGGTTTTGGGTCAACGGTTTTGGGTCGTCTCCACACATGTTTAAAAACGACTGCGCACATTCGACTCGACGTTCACGTTGGAGAGCAGAAAGAAGTCGCGGTACCCATCTAGCACTAATTTTATTCATACCCAAATGGTCATGGAGAATTCGCCGAACACTTGTTTCGGAAATGTTTGTCATCACTGCTAATTACGTCACTTTCAAACGGCGATCTTCTAGCACTAAATGTTCAAGAATTGGAATTTGTTGAGGCGTTATCACTCCAATTGGTCGACCCGACCGATCAACATCTTCCAGGGATTCTTGTCCCAAACGGAAACATTTTGCCCACTTTTTTACAGTTGACTGCGAAGGAGATGAATCACCGTAATCGCCGTCTAAACGTTGTTTAATGTGATAAGGTGTATGCCCTTGTTTTGTTAAAAATTTACTCACCGCGTGGTACTCAATTTTCGTAACTACAGAGTACAGACATTTTCGTGTGCTAGTCACGTTGGTTGGCTGGTTACTAAAATCTACTAGGCTTCGAACCGTCATATTTATAGTATACACCTCGCGTATGTGCATGCATGACGTGACGGAGTTTGAACACGTTTGAACCCGTATAAGCCTGTCAGGCCGAGAATTTATGGCGTCTACCCCGTACACATTCTTAATTATTATATTTCAGTTTTACACAGAGTAAATATTGAGTGAATATTACAGATGAATAACATGCACACTTCTTTGCTTGCAGAAGTAGTTACAGTTCTGAAAGTCATCTTAGAAAATAACAACAATTTTTATTTCAATTATGTATTGGAAGTTTACAAGTAATTTAGGGCACTGACAAATATTTATTTTTGTTTTTCTAAAGTATAATTATTAGAGAAGTAACTTTAATTGAAAAGCAATTAAAAAAAAATAGTATACGAATTTATATAATTTAATAAATTATATTACATGTGATCACTTAACGGTACATATGTAACCCAGCAACGTTGCCAGTGAAGACTGTCCGTGATTATTTGGTTTCGGCCGAGGGTGAAGTTTCTTGGCAGTATAAACATATTTAGAATTGTTATTTAACACATTTTTAGTGTAGTGTTCAAGTGAACCAGAAGGTCATCATTAGTTACCAAAGCTCGCTTTCATGAAACGTCAAAAGGTATAGCCCTCTAGATTTACACTATTCAATTGAACATCCATTATTGTTTACATGTAAAATTAAAACATTTCGCTAAAAACAGGATGTTATGTACCTTGACCACTACTTTCTTTTTCATTTTATTCCATTCCTGGTTGGCTTGGGTTCGAAGATTGTGTAATTTCCGCTGTATTTCTTTCTCGGTTGTACTAAATTTTTCTGCGATATATTTTAAGGTTTTTTGTTTTTTGACTGCCATAATTCGAGAAAACCTTCAAACATGTTTATTAGCGCAATAGTTTTATCTCTTGACCAGACATATTTTTCGTCAATTTTTGCGTCCTAGTGCTATCCACTTGCTCATTCAACTTGCAGCAAACTCGAAATAAATTTCAACTTCCCACAGCGCTCTCCCAACCTCTTTTAGACACGCAAGCGATAAGTACTTGCCGCCACTTTTGCGACGTACTGTGAGGGCACTCTCAGACACTGTTTACACATGCAATTTATTTTAGAAGTACTCTCAGACATTAACTTGTGATAGTTTTACTTGCCCGTGTAAACCCAGGTTAAGCTAATGTGTAATTCAAATTAAACAATAACGTTTTATTGCCAAAAAGGCATACGGTCAGCAAATGAACAAGAAGAATGGAAATACTTCGCAGAAATGTTTGTTTTAGAATATCGCCGTAATCAAATTGAGCACAATATAACCTAAAACTTCATATAAACCACAGTGTTATAAAAGTGCAAATATATATATATATTAATATATGATAGAGACTCTAAAATCAAGTCAAGAGTTATTTCTCCCAACAGTGTTGTAGTGAAGTAAAAAAAAAGGTCAGGCACAATCGAACAGCTCTGGCAAGCTTAAGAATTAAAAACAAATTTTACTTGTGGACATTTCTAAGAAATAAAATTTCATGTTGGGCTACTTGCATTATTGTTTTTATAACAGTATTTTTATTTATTAAGGCTGAACGCCCGCTTCAAGCTGAGTTCGATTTGAAATAGGCGTACCACTGCTTTTCGTGCAAATGTAATAAAAGACAAATGTTTAAGGGTCCGCGTGCTCTGTCTTATGCTGAGGAAAAAGATAGAGAAAAGAACTTGTCACCTAATCTAATCTGCCTGTAATTTATGGCTGCGTTATGGTCTCAGATAATCGCCGGTTGGCCCACATGTTTGGCAGTCGGGAAGCAACCCCCCCTAAATTAGACAATCTATATTTTCTCAAACACACAAAAAAAGTGAAGCTGAATATGTAAAATCACCTGCCGGATTCAAATTTTGAATTGGAAAATAAAATCGAAATCGCAAAAAGGTCGAAAAATCGTTTTTTTGTGTAAATTTTAAAATTTTCATTTTTTTCAATTTTTAATACTTATCTCGTGAATCTCAGCAATGCAGAGAGCTAGGGATCTGTTTTCTTTTAAGGTTATACCCTAAAGTATTTGGATGATACTAGTGTTTTCGATTTTTCTTTATGGTGTGTAAATTTTATAAAAAAAAAAGTTTTAGTAGACCACCAATTTGTGTAAGTTATTTTTCAGCTATCGAGTAACTAATCTTACTTTTCAGAATTTACCCATATATATGTGAAACAAAATAAAGCCAACATTCCAAAATTATTTTTTGTGCAAGAAATAAATTTCTAGATCGTTTCAGAAGCAAATTATTGCGAGTCAAATATAATAATTATACTCCCTGCGCGCAAGTAATGTGAGTTCTAGCATGCGCTTCTAGCAGGTATACCGTTAGGGACGGAAAGAGATATTGCTTTTACTTTCTGATACGTAGCATAAGGAAGTATTGTGACGCTGACACTGTATATGTACACTATATTGTAAAGAAAATATCAACGGTTTCGATAAAATAATGTCCGAGTAACGATTACTTTCTTAACATACACCGATCTCAGAAGTATTTTACAAACTGCGTAGAAACTGCCGGAAATGGTAGGCGGAGCTACCTCTCGACACCATGTGCGAGCGTACCACATACTCTATTTGATTTCAGTGAATTTCGCCCAAATTTCAAAATTTTGTTTTCCGTTTCGTGACCTTATTTTTAAAAATTAAGAAAAAATAAAATCTATGTATTGCTGTTGAGTGTTACATAATTTTTAATAAAGGCTTGTTTTTTGAAATTTCTTTTTATTTTTGTTTAGGGCCCTTTGGACAATTTCGAAAAGATTACGATTTATCCATTGAAAGGCATTTTTTTCTTAAATTAACGTGTAAATTCGGTAAGGTTTTCATGAAAAATACGATTAGGAAATGGGAAAAACGATTTCGAGGCCGGGCGTATAGCCTTAATTATTTAGCTTTTCATATTCACAAGGATGTTGAGTAATATGTTTGTTAGTGTATCTTAGAAATACTAATAAAGATGTGCTACTTTAACTCAGCCCATCTGATCATTTGGCTTTAGGAAACATTTTGTATCAGACTGAAATATATGTGTACAAGTTTATGTTGTGTAACACAAAAATACATTATTATTGTTAATTGGCACAAAACTGGAGAATAAGCACAAGTTTCACTACAATGTTCTTAAATTAATCTTTTATTCTAATATAAAATTCAAAGCCAAATCTAATTATACATTTAGTTACATTTAATGAGTTTATAAAATAATAAACGTACAGTATAAACCAGATGATTCCCATGTTATTCACTGTATATCTGAAATAGTTCACAAAATTAGATATTTAATATTTTCACTTCAATATAAGAACTTCGTTGTCTTTGTTGTTAAATTGAAAGTGTGAAAACCCAAATCGATCTACAAATAAGATTGCGCAAGCAGTGGGCTGCTCTGAGACTACAGTTTGGACAACCTTGAATACAAATAAATTTCATCCCTATAAAATGATGAGTGTACAGCAACTTCATGACGATGATTGTGATCGGCGACTGGAATTTTGCGATTGGTTTTTGGAGAAAAAGCGGCTACAACCACATTTTCAAAATTATATTTTATTTAGCGATGAGGCTTCCTTTTATTTAAACGGTTTGGTAAACCGGTAAAATTACAGATATTGGTCTGATAATAATTCTTGTTGGGCTGAAGATAGGCGGGGATAGATCAATCCTAAAGTTAATGTTTGGTGCGGCATATTTAACAACAGAGTGATAGGTCCTGTTTTCATAGAAGGGAATTAAACGGGTGCAAGGTACTTGACATTGTTACAAAATCAATTAGAAAACATTATTGATGAGCCTCTTCTAAACGACAGAAGAATAATGTATTTTCAGCAAGATGGTGCACCACCCCATTTTAGTTTAGAAGTTAGAGCCTATCTTGATGAGCTGCTACCTGAGCGTTGGATTGGAAGAAAAGGACCAGTAGAGTGGCCGCCCAGATCTCCCGATCTCACTCCTTTAGACTTTCTCTTCTGGGGACATTTGAAGAATAAAGTTTATGTTAAAGCTCCTGTGTCAATTGATGAATTGAAACTAGCCTTACAACGGGAAATTCAAAACATAACCCCTCAAATGTTACATAATGTTAATAGAAATTTTGTTGAACGTATTTGTTGCTGCAGAACCCTAACAAGGAAATCAGTTCCAACGTTTTTTAAAAAAATAAACGTTAGGTAATTCATTTTTGTTACTAGTACTATTCTTTTAATGTTGGAAAATAAATTAAGTTTAGGCACTATTCTTAAGAAAAATGGCCTCAGAAAAAGCATATGGAAGTACAATTGTTCTGAAAAGAATTAAATTAACATAAATGTGTAAGTTCTAATAATAATAATTTTCACACAACCGTGTAAATATGTATGTGTGATTAGATTTTGCCTGATCTTCAATTCATATATACATCACATCAGAAGTCAGTAAGTCAGATCCATCGAACTTATGTAGAACCACAGAATGTAAAGATTTCATATATTCGGTAACCTAAATTTTCAAAGCATGGCAATGTTAGGTTTCTAATTTGAACCTTCATTTAAAGTTGGTGGCACATTCTAAAACTTATCGCAAAATCACGGAAGCGGCCATAACAATCAATTTTCGATGACCCGCAAGTACTGTGATGACGACAAATTTCGACCTCGAGATGTTTGCAGATATCCGCGTTTTGAAGTCCCTTCATACCGAAAAAGTGGTTTTAGAAAAATGATTGTGCATGTGTGTCTGTATTAGGGATGCAAACGATACATCGATGTTTTTGAAACATCGATGTTTCTGTCAAAAAACCGTCAAACATCGATGGGATCGAATGTGTTTTAGAGCGATGTTTTACATCGATGTTTTTGTGGCAGAGCAATGGGCAAACTATTTTTAATTCTAAGTAAATTTTAAATTGCGATACCGAATGAATTTGTTTTCTAGGTAGTTAAGAAATTTGTTAACAGATGGTAGCATGGCTTTGATCGCAATAAAGTCCCTAGATAATAAAGTACCGCAATTGGTTTGTCCCATTATAACGGCGCCAAAATGGCGGCGATTTGGTGATTTTTGCGGACTTTAGTGATTGAGTTGGTAGTATTTGTACACGCGGAGTAATCAGCTGATCGCTGTTGACATAGTGACATAAAGAGTATTACATTACGTGTGTTGAAACCATGCCCAGTTGTTGTTTGAGTGGATGTCGAAACCGTGGCGAGAACGGATTTCCGAATACTAACATCAAATAATGATGATCGGCGTAAAGCATGGATTGTATTTATCAATCGAGTTGACTTGCCTGAACAAGCTTTGTTATGTGAGGTAAGTATCCTATATTTGCTCAATTCTTGCATATTCTTGTTCACTTGCAGAATGTTACCTAATGTGAAGATGTTTTTTTTTGCAATTTTCAGGCACACTTCGAACTTGACCAATTCGAATTAAACAGGTTGGATAATCGGAAGTTGTTAAAAAAAAGTGCAATTCCAACTATTGCAATAGCTGACTTTCCACGAAATCAAGGAATCAAACGAAAACTATTAGCTAAGATGCCTTTTGTCCTGTTCCAATTGTTAATCATATCTAATTGCAAATGTTGCAGACCCGACTGCTAATGCGACAAATTCTCCAATTGTTACCAATCAGGATCAAAAACATTTAGAAACAAATTCTGCACTACACTCTGGTTAGTAGAATATTAAACATCATAATCATTAATACTATAGACACTGTTCATCTATAGTTAAATGCATCACATGCAAGTAGTTATTTAGTAATTCGTATTTTCTGCTGAAATTTATCCAGTAAAAAATGATGATAAAATTATTATACTCCTATATTATTTCAGGTACATCATCGAACAACTATATTGAGCAAAATGAAAATGATCAGTTGAAATGTCTACAAAATAAATTAAAAGCAGCTAAAGTACAAATTTTACCTATGAAAAAACAAATTAGCAACCTCGAGGAAATATAATATTTATAAGTATCTACTCTTAGTTTTAGTTCTATATTTTGTTATTTATATGTATTACCTTCTTAATATATATTTTTTGTCTTTTCTATTGTACATTTATTCTATACTTGGATTTTCTGTTGAGTAATAAATAATAAAAATCATGCACACATATACACTAGCTTGCTGCTTTTCGATTGGTCCTCTTTAGCAAACGACACGATCACAATCACAATTATATTTATCTAAATTTTAATTAGAAAACTCTCGTACTTTGTCAAGAAATCAATAAGAATACATTTTTGACATATTGTTTGACAACTATTGTATTTTTGTAAAGTTAAAAAAAAACTGACAGATTTTTAAATTTGCCGCTTCTTTGGCGCCAAAATGGAGGTGGTGGTGTTATTATAACTCTAACATCTTTAGATACCGGTAAAATGGGGTGGCTTTATGCCACTTTTTATGGTTTACAAAGAATTTCGGACAATTATAGACACCAAAAATGTTTGTAAAAATTAACGATATACTTTGAACCTTTGGTTACTAAATTGTGTAAAAAAGACTTAGAAATTTTCATTCGTTTTTCTAAAATTATTTATAACAATTGGCATAATTTCCCCCCATAGGATTGGGTGGCTTTGTGCCAGCTACTTGTTTACCGTTTTAGCACAATGCCGCCTATTTACAGGCTGAAAATGTGCCAGGCCCAGCTTCATATTATAGTGAAACTGTATGGTATGAGTGACATGGCCCAATTTCACCCCAATTAGTTTTATCTCTGTTATTTTTGTGGCACAATCTCGCCCCAAATAGAAGGTTTTTATGAAAAATTTTTTTTATTTATAAATTTTTATGTATATAACAAAAACTAGATATTCTTACAAACCAAAATAAAACAAAAGAACAGCCAATTCTCACATAGAATAGTAACTAATAAAGATAATTAAGCGTATAAACTGAATTTCAAAATAGGTAGTGGCACAAATTCCCCCCTTATATTGTCGGAATCTTATTCAAGGTGACACACCCAGGTTATTTTGCACTACTCGACCACTGCGTATTCTTTAAAAGATAACCTATATAACACCTAATTACGTGTGAACTTTGAAACGGTCATTATTAAAACACTTTAGGCAAGCCAGGAGAAAGTATGCGATAAAACGAAAATTTTGCAAAATCTCACCAACTTAATAACTTGACGGAACAGAAATGGAGGGTATTGCATACACAAACCATACATTTCATTCTATTCGCCTCTAATATCGGTATTCTTGAACAAGAGTTCGGGGCGGTAGGTGAATCGATGTGCCGATATGGTGCGAATATACACGATCAACACGTAGTGGCACAATCACGCCCCGGCTGGCACAAAGTCACCCCATTTTACGGTATAGTCATATTAAAAAAGTTAAAGAAACATCGATGTTTTCAGGGCCGATGTTTTTGACATGGATGTTTTTTTTGTTGAACATCGGTGCTTTTCTTTACGATGTTTGCAGCCCTAGTCTGTATGTAACCACGACAGCAGCCAAACGGTTAAAGTTATACATACCGAACTTTATATTTATAGTATATGAGGATAATCTCAAAAATCGGTAGACCGGAAGTAGTAGTTTACTTGAGTAAAAAATTAAAGTTTTACCAATATTTTGTCAACTAGCAAGTTTTATAAAGAATTCAAATGTAGTCTGTTCATACATATAACGATTTCACTTCTTAAATATCACTCAATCTTCACAAAAGAGTTTAACCCAACCCTTCTAATCCCTTCCGAACACCGGTGGTTCACTGTAAGGAATTGCACCTTATCGGCTCTTAGTACTCATCTTATACCGGGTGTCCCGTAAAAAACGCCAACAATAATAACTCTGTTATTTATTGTCCGATTTTATTCAAACAAAAGGAAAGTTAATTTGCATCAAAAATGCTACAAAAAAGCAGTGTTTTGTTTGTTTTCAGTTGTTTTTATTAATTTCAAACGATACTCAACTTTTTTATTTTAAATGGAAACAGATATATTTTTGGCTATATTCGGTTTGGATTTTTTTTTCTGAATTCAACAATGTATAAAATGTCTATTTTTGATAAACAATTATTGAAAAAAATATAAAACACTTAATAAATTTCATCTTTGTATTCCATTATTTATAAATTTTGGAATGTGCCATGAAAAAACAAAAATGCGATAAACGTCAACAAACGTCAGTGTGAGTGTCTATTAAGTCTTATTTATTGTTCTGCTTCAACGTTTTGCCACAAAATAAGTATATTCGTAAAAATGAATAACAATGAGTTAACAGACATGTTGCAAGTGTTTTTTGAATGTAATAAAAATCGTCTTCAAGCAGTTCGGCGTTACAGCGTTCGTTTTCCTGACAGAGAAGTTCCAGATTCGAAAATATTTCAGAGAATTGAAACGAATTTGAGGAATTATGGATCATTTAAAAAACCTAAAACACAGCGACGTAGATTCGCCGAAGATACGGGATATGATGTTCTTCTTGCACTACAAGAAAATTCACGAACTGCGACTCGCGAAATTGCACATAATATTGGGGTATCAAAAACTACAGTCCATAGTATTTTAAGAAAACACAAATTTAAACCGTACATAACTCGAAAAGTTAATGCATTAGAATATAATGATCAACGCCGAAGAATACAGCTTTGTCGACTTTTTTTAAATGCATTAGAACAAGACCGGAGTTTTTACAGAATGATAATTTGGTCTGATGAATGCACTTTTAGCAACAATGGTATTTTTAATAGAAACATACAACAATGGAGCCAAGACAATCCGAGATTTGTCATTGAAAATAATTCTCAAAGACGTTTCAGCGTAAATGTTTGGTGTGGTATTTTAGGCGATCAATTAATTGGGCCGTTTTTCAAAGATGGTTGCTTAAATCAAGAAAAGTATCATACTTTATTAAACGAAAATCTCCAAAACTTTTTAGATGAATTACCTTTGGCAAATTTAAATAGAATATTTTATCAACAAGATGGGGCCCCCGCTCACAACGCCAGAGTAAATACTGATTGGTTGAACACCCAATTTGGAAATAGGTGGATAGGAACATCCGGTCCTATCGAGTGGCTTGTGAGTTCACCCGATCTTTCGCATCTAGATTTTTGGTTGTGGGCTTATCTACAAGATCGAGTTTATTTGACACCTCCAGAAAATGTTGACATTTTAAGACAAAGAATTATTAACACTTGTCAAGAAATACATGCCGTTTGTCTTTTAAATGCGACTCGTGGAGCAATTAGGAGATGTGCGTTATGTATTGAACAAGGTGGCGGGCAATTTGAACAATTATTGTGAAGTGTTTTGTTTTGTTTTTTAGAATAATACTTATAATACTTACGTTTTCAATGTTTCATAGCACATTCGAAATGTTATACATAATTTATTAAAAACATGGTCAATTTTAATAAATGGTTTTCTTTCAATAATCGTTTATAAAAAAATAGACATGTTATACATCGATGAATTCAGAAAAGAAAATCCAATCCGAATATTGCCAAAAATATATCTGTTTCCATTAAAAATAAAAAAGTTGACTATCGTTTGACATTAATGAAAACAACTGAAAACAACTAAAACACTACTTTCTTGTAGTATTTTTGATGCTAATTAACTGACTTTTTGTTTCAATAAAATCGGACAATAAATAACGGAGTTATTATTGTTGGCGTTTTTTACGGGACACCCGGTATATAGAATGCATAATTTATAACTTAAATACTGTTTCAGTCATCAGAATCACTAATTTCATGGTCATCTACATGTATTATGAATTTCGGAATGGAGTTGCGTACTGTAAATACTCGTCTTCTATACCGAATACATGTTGTACACCATTTTTCCAAGTATCTAGTGTTATTAATAATATAGCTTCTAGGATCGTATTTATTGTTGTTTCGGTAAATGTGAGAGCAGTATTTTTGAGACGAATGTTTTGCTTTAGTGAACGCCAAATCATCTCTATAGTACTGAAGATACAGTAATATGGAGGTAGACGTTATAGTACTGTGTAACCTGTAGCAGGTGCAGTATTATCAATAAAATATTGCTTTTGAAATATTTTCGAATGCAAGACTTTCAGGAGTTGTTTCTTCGAATAATCTGCTTCGAAATAAAGGTCATGCTCCACTAAAAATTTTGGAATTTCAAATTTTGTGCTTAACCCATTAGGTATTTTAATAACTTGTGATGAGTGGTAACTGGATTCTCCATAACAATTGCGCTTTTTGTAGTTAAAGACGGTAGTAGCTTATTGACGATCCACTCTTCTAACAAGAAACTAGTCATATCTTCATGATAATCCAAGGACGACGACTTTATGTTCTTTGTAGACAGCCATGCTTTTTTTTAATGGTTGGCGACAGTGCATAATTTTAATAGTTTGGTTATGTCATGTAAATAATACTACGAGTAAAGAATAGAACAGGAGAGAGTCTCCTTAATAATAATATTTGTCCAAATTTGGTAACTAAATATGGCCGCCGCAATGCCTAGGCGTGCATAAATATTTTGTAGAGGGTATATGTACACTTCCTGTGTTCTCGATAATCATTTAGAATAGGTTGTTAGTCCAAAATAAAGAAAGATCGTGAGTGTATTATGTTTTCAATTCTATTCTTCTTTTTAATATATAAACGGGTTTTAATGAAATCTGCGTCAAAAATATGACAAATATTAAATGACTTGGATATATATGTTACGACACTGAACACATAATCAGACATGTCAGATATATGACAATTTATTTAAAATACCTCTTTTTAAATTATTATTGCCTATGTCGAATGCCAATGAAATAACTTACCTATGAAGAGAAAAATTAATATTCTTTGTTCTTGCCGTTTTAGAACGACCACAAGCCACACAATTGACCATTATAGAAACACTAAAATGTCATTTTTGACATAACCGGAAATAACTGACCTACCGAAAAGGGTAACTCCGTCTAAAAAATACCTATTTCCACACTACGTTATGCTCTCTCCTGTTCTATTCTTTACTCGTAGAAATAATAATAGGCGTTTATAACTTGAATTTGAAAAGTATGACAACTGTCAGAATTTGAAGTTTTCAAAAAATTAGCATGTACACCAACATTGAATACTTAAAAACTTCAAAAACAGCCTACTCTAATGCGGAAAGTATTTGAAGGCATCACCAACCCAGCGATCCACAGATCCCGCATGTGCAATAATTATTCCTTCCCCCTTTGAAACAGGAACATTAACGGAACACATTCCCGAACCATCATCCTAACCTTGCTTTATAGTATCATGGCTATCATCCACGTTTTGTTCAAGTAGCAAACAAAACGTTTCTCTTCTCTAAATGCCTTCACTTTCGTCAGGTATTCATCCCACAGTAGCAATCTTTGCGATTCCATAATTGTTCGCCGCTTATTAACTATACTAAATTTAAAGCAGTTTTCCTTCATAACGTGTGACAACGTAGTGATACAACACTGCATCTGTTGTTTTCTTTCGAGGAGCTGCACAAACTTCGCAATGTAGGAACTTCATTTCTTTTATAGAACCGGTACATTTCTCTTCTCAGAATATCAAAATCGCACATACAAATTTTCTTCGATTGTCCCTTGTCCTTCCTTGTTTTTCTTTTAAATAAACCATTCTGAACAACTTTTTGGACTGTCCCGTAAGACACTTTAATTTCGATGTTCTAACGACTGTCTCTGCTTTAGTCCCATAATTTTCACTCTTCAATGATTTCTTGCATTATCAACATTATCCTTTTCTATCGCATCACTACTTTCACTTAGCAAAATATTGCTACCTGCATCGTTTTTTGAATCTTCATTGGTATTCCACATGTTTTTGTTTCACAAATTTAAACGTCTTCACTTTGCAACCACTGTCTTTCAACTAGATCTTCTTATTTATTATCTTCTTATCTATGTTGATTTGTATAAATTACTTAATTGCGTTAGAGAGATGTTAATATTTAAAATACCATTATTATGTTCTTTTAAATTGTAAACGCTGGATTATATTACACGAAACATAATTCCTTCTCTACGTAAGAAAATTCGATTTCTCCAAACACGATCCATTACTTCATTTACAAGTTTTCTCGGTAACTGCGGCAAGAGATAGGGGACAGTCCCCGCTAATCCTCTTAAATCCTAAAAAGTCGAATCGTTATATGGATGGACAGACTATGCTCAAGAGTGAATTTGAGAAAAACTTTATTAAAAAGGTTTTTAGACATTCCCACCAGAAGTAGATCTTTTACTCTGATCGAAAGATAGTTTTTTGCTATTATCTCCCAAGTTATGCTTTCTAAAGAAATATTTTAAGAGTGTGAAAGTATTTAGAGCTTGATTTAAAATAATTTTTGTCTAAAAAAAATATTCAAAATTCGGACCGGAACACTTTCTCTTATCAAATAGGAGTGTTTTGCAAATTTCTCGCAAATTCTATACACATTTATTAAGACTATGAAGATTTTATATAGTATTAGAGTTGAATTTGGAGTAATTTTCTATAAAAAAAATCAAAACTCTGGCCTTACTCACAAGTTTTTAACAAAAAATTCTGAAGACACATACGTGTAACAGATTCTTACCATTCTTAAAAGAAAATATGCTTGAAATCGAAGATTTTAGTAAAATTATTCATTTCAAAATTAGTCATTTCATGTACAGTTCTGTGCAATAAATTGGCGTACACTTAATATACGCTTATGTAAATATGACTTTTGTTTGAATACCTGTCATGTATGACAAATTGAATTGACGCTATAATTCCATTTGTCAACTTAACTTAAGCCATTTTCACAATGGCAAAATAATGTCAAAATTAGCAATAAGACGTGTACGCCAATTTATTGCACAAAACTGTACCTATTTCCCTAAGAAATTGCTAAAACACTGTCAGGACATTTCATGTAGGATAGAATCATCTGTATTTGGATATATGTCTAATAAAGTCATGAAATTTTGCGGAAACGGCGATTTTTGTCAAAACCGCCATGCTGACCTGAAGAAAAATGATCTCCAGAAGAAAACTTAAGTTTCGTAAAATTTGTCCTTGTTATTTTTGAGGTGTCGATACATTAGGAACATTGTATGCAAAACATAAAAAATATTTAAAAACGTCAAGTAACTGGTTGATTTGATGTGGAATGACGCAATGAATAAAAATTATATGGTGTGTTAGTGTACACAAACATCAAAAGAGTTCTTACACTAGTACAAAATTACAAACAATTAACAGCCCTTCTCCATTAATAATCAGCGGCTTTCCTGATATTAGAAATGCATATAGAAACAATTTAAGATTATTGAAGTTTAAAACAGACAATGTTATTTTCACAATTCAAGTATCTACATACACATAGTTTCAAAAAAAGATTGTAGAATGCAAAAAAAAAAATTTTTTACTCAAACGTTTCATTATAGAAATGTAAGACTAAATGAAATGCTGGGAAAATAGAGTAATGATACATTTTTACTCTTATGTATCAAACTTGTTCATTTCAAGAATATAGAAAATAAATGATCCTAGGTGCAGGTCACTCTTTACTCCTCGGGTAACTGGTATTACACTAATTTCCCATTGCTTACAATTAGCTTGCTTGCTTGCTTATAGGAAAAATTAAAGCATTCACATATTTTTGGTCAACTAGAGAATGTAGGTAGGTATGGTAAATATAAACTATTGTATGTTTTAAAAACCAACAAATAGTAATTTAAATATCAAATGTAGAGTAACTACTATTTTTCATACAGGAGTGGATTTGATAGCACATATTTATTAAGTCACTATTACTGGAACCGTGATTTTACTATGGATAAGGTATTAATATATTATTTCCCGCTCTGCTTTCAAAGCACTGAATTTAAATTAAATATTTACTTTTTATATTTTCCAACAAAACCAGAACTTCAAATATGCTTTTATGAGAAGTTTTATAATTTTAAAATAGTGTTCTTAAAGTAATCTTATCAGCATATCTACGTGTATATAAATAACGGTTTCCTTACTCAGCAAAGCAAACATGATAAAGTATTACAATAAGTTCTATATTTTATTAATAAAATGTGTATAAAATCACCATTTTATATAAATAAAATAAAAATAAAAAATAACTTGTGTGCCAAAATTACGCAAAAATGTTTAATTAATCTGGACTATTACAACATCTACTAATAACAGATAGTGATAAGAATAAATACCCTATAGATTCGCGATGTTTTCTGTCTTTATTTTTCCTTAAAATTCTGGTTCTTGGAGGCGTTTTCCCATAACTATCATATTCCTCCAAATCATTTGAACTGAAACTAAATAAGCAGCTCAATTTTAATAAGCACCAATTCTAAAGCATACACTAAACACTTTAAAAACTTCAAAACCTTAAGCTTCTTTTCACCCAATAATAAAAACACTCACATATCGTAATCGTTGTCATAACCTCCGTATCGAGACATATTTATTTTTGAATAGTAAACGTTAGAGTTCTGCAATTACATTTCACATATTTACTTTGAACAAGTATTTACTTCGCTTGCCATCCTGTTAAATCGTTAAACAGTCCGATAATTTTCCGAAACCCGACAACTGTAAATGTACATCACCAAAATTCGCACTTCTCGGATCGGTTTTGCACGGCTGCCAACTGTCGATTGGCAAGAAATGTCTTGAAAATATAAACCGTTTCATTTTAGCTCATAAACTAAGTAGAAAATATATTTTAGGATGAAATACATATTTGTAAATTAATACATTGTTTGAATGAAACGAAATATGAACGCAAAACCGTTCTTGCCCTGTTTGATTGTTTTGAGATGCATTTATTTTGCCAATATGTACACAAATAAGAGAACTAATTATTTATCGATTTTATTGGTCGATTTGAATTTAGATGCCGGTTGCGTCTTGCAACTATACTTACCAATACAGTTAGAAAATTAATTTTAGATCTATTTATTCAGAAGTGGGAAAAGCAATAAAACAGCAAATACTTATGATATATTCATATGAATTATATTATTAAAAATAAAAAAATCCCCAGCTTAAACCAAACTACTTTTCATATGCATAAATTAACCACGGGGCAATCCAAGCTATCATTCACGAAGAATATGAATATGCAAATGATATACTGATTGACAACTACACCATTATTATGAACAACTAGTCAAAATCCATTTGGTGCTCGTTTCCTTGCTAACTTTCTTGTTCTTTTTGCAAGCATATACACAAATACAAAATTAATTATCAATTTTATTGGTCAATTTAAATGCCGGTTGCGTCTTGCAACTATACTTACCAAATAGTTAGAAAATTAATATTAGATCTATTTATTCACAAGTGAGAAGAGCAATAAAACAACAAATAGTTATAAGATATATTCATATGAATTATATTACAAACAATGAAAAAATCCCCAGCTTAAACCAAACTACTTCTCAAATGCATAAATTAACCTGGAGGCCATCCAAGCTGTCGTCCACCAAGAATATGAATATGTAAATGATATACTGATTGGCAACCATCTACACCATTATTAACAACTAGTCGAAATCCATTTGGTGCTCGTTCGCTTGCTAACTTTCTGGCAACTAACATTAGTCTACCTAGAATCTGTGTAAAATATCTTAAGCTTTAAATATTTGATTAATTTACAAAATATTTACTTCAACATCATTTTCTTGAGCTTTTTCTAACATAGGTATTCGCTTCTTGGGTATGACCAAAAAATGAACAGGTGCTTGTGGGTTAACATCATTAAAAGCCATGCAACCGTCATCTTCATAAATGATATCGGCAGGTATTTCTTTTGATATTATTTTGTCGAAAATAGTAGGTTTACTTACGTCGTGAAAGGCACGTTGTGCCTTTTCTACCTCAGAACTCATCTACAAATGTTGAAAAACTAAAGTGTACTGAAATAATTACGTTTTATATCTACCACAATACGTACCGTTCTAATCACACCCAAAGGTAATATATTCTGTAACAAACTGAAGTTTAGGACTCCTCTAATATTAGTATTTATTATTGATCGGTAGACATATGTCATTTTCTAATTCATCATGCTTTTACACAGGATAGTTACCCACAATTCTGCTAGATGGCTCCCAGTGTACAAAATTCAAATTAAAAATGGCTTCAATTAATATAACTTATAGACAAATTCTTAGGACAAATTGTGTGAATACTTAATACGTAACTCGTATCTTAATAATTCCTCTTCCTTATTTCAATAAGTAAATATCGTATTACGATTGGCAGCGATAGAACGAAAATTTTTGATAAGTTTGTTGAATTATTTGTAATTCATTGTTGTAATATTGAAGGAATGAGAGTATTGATTCTCACAGAAACAAAGTGAGGATTTAGAAATACTTTCAATATTTTATTTTCTCATGAAAACGTAGCTATTTTAATATCATGATATCATGAAACACGAAAACAATCTGTTCTAAACAGTTCCTTTTGAACAATAATTTAGTATTATTAAACATAGATGTAACCTATAATTTGCGTATTAAATGGATATGTATATAAAAAAACGTAATAAAGATAAGAATGTAACCAGTGGCGGCTGCTGCAGGGAGGGCAACGGGGCACTGCCCCCCCCCCGGTGGCAAATTTCTTTTAACAGATAAATTAATTATAAATACCTACCTAATTTGTATGTAATTTTTCTGATTTGTTTGATAACAAATAATATGTTTTCGGAAGTAACAGTCCGTCTCCTCAGTGCTGAGTTTAAAAATCGCAGTCTGACGTAGGCTCCGGGGTATCTCGCTTGACTGCACCGTTTGTATTAGGAATCGAGCGTTGAAAGTGGCGTGGGTAGAGAGCGGGTATATGTCAGCGAGAGGGCACTTCTCTGCGGTGCCGGTGACGCAAGTCCAGTATGTAATATACAGCGGTGAGTGTATGTTGTAATTTCTATCGATCCAAATACAACTATGAATTGCGTTAGTAACATAATCGAAATGATATAAAATAACACACTGAGCTATGACATTAAAAAAAAAATTTCAAAATTCGGATCGGAAGTAACACTTTTACTCTTATCGAGTACAGAAGTATTTAGAGCTGGATTTAGAATAATTATTGTCTAAAAAAAATTTCAAAATTCGGATCGGAAGTAACACTTTTACTCTTATCGAATAGCAGTGTTTTTGACAAATATCGCACAAATTTTACGTTCTAGGAAGATTTGTATAGAGTATAGAAGAACTTAGAATAGAATTTTAAATAATTTTTGTGTAAAAAGATTTCCAGAATTCGGACCTGACGTAATACATTAATTCGGAGGTTTGTTTTCTTAATTGTATAATGTAAAAGGCACATATACATATAAGAAAGTCGTGTGATGACAGTGCGGATGGAGACGTGTGAACAATTTTTGGCTCTTTGCGGAGATGAACCAGGGTTAAATTATTTATCAATAGATTTGTCATCGCAGATGAGACTTGAGTCCATCATTTTGACCCTGAGTCAAAACAAGACTCAATGCAGTGGCATGTTAAGGGTTCTAGACCTCCAGAAAATTTTAAAGTCACCAGGCCTGTAGGAAAAATAATGGCAGAGATTTTTTGGGATTGTCAAGGAATACTAATGATTGATTATCTACGTAAGGGTAGTACGGTAACAGGAAAGTATTACGCAAGATTAATACATCGCCTAAGAGATTCCATTAAAGCAGAAAGGCGCGGAAAACTGACGCAAGGTGTTCTGTTGCTTCACGATAATGCTCCAGTCCACAAATCAAGACTTGCAAAAGCTGCCGTTGCCGAATATGGCTTCATAGAAATAGATCATCTACCTTTTAATCCAGATCTCGCTCCGTGCGACTATTTTTTGTTTCCTAACCTCAAAAGAACTCTAAGGGGAACAAAATTTATGGACGATGATGAACTTACAGCGGTTGTTGAAACGTATTTTGCAGGCAAACCAAATGATTTTTTTTATAATTATAAAAAATCTTCAATTTCACTCTTGAATTGACAACTGTTCAAAGACAGGTTCTTTTGTTCAAAGATGTCGGCTATGCAGTAAAACCAAGATCTCTCTTTTGCCGCGATTTCTTATTTTTATTTAGAAGGTATTTCTATGTATTCTGAATGTAGATTCATTCTGCAATTATCTTTAGTTAATTCCTTATTTGACTAGTAAAGACCACGCTCACTTTCAATAGGGGAGCACGGGGCTAATTGTCACAGGGGTAAATTGTCACAAGGCAATTTTAAGCAAAGTTGCAATATATTTCTGCTACTGCCATCTATATATCAGTTTCTTAACAACGTCAGGCACTGTGTACAACATGTCTGTACGGTACCTACAGAATTCTGTATGATTTTAACAAAAGTTTCAGACTGGTGTTTTCAACGTACTTTTTATCTTTCACGTTGTAACTTGGTTAACAGGAATATAATCATTTGCAAGGTAAGTGAAGTATATTGCATTAAAGCTTATGAAATTCTCTTTATAATAATATGTAACAAATTGCTTACAATAATCACATATCAATGATAATCATTTATTTAATGCAACATGTGCTTTGAGGCAAGTTGTCACAATTTGTTAGGGGCAGGTTGTCACATGTGACAATTTACCCCACAAGAAACAAATGGTATCTAAGGTACCTGTATTTCTTATTTAAGATGGTGAGGAATTATAAAAAGAAGACAGACAGAACAGCACCGCCCACTGATATCCTGTTGAGAGCTGCAAAAGCAGTAAAAGATGAGAATCATCCTCTTTCTTTAAGAAAAGCTGCAGCAGACTTTGGTCTACATTACAGAACTTTACAACGATTTTGTAAAAAAGTGTCCGATGAAGAACTTGCGTCAAATCATTCCAGTGTTGTAATGGGTTACAAAAAACATAGACTGATTTTTAGCCCAGAAGAAGAATCAGAACTAGAGAAGTACCTTAAAAAAGCCAGTGATATATATTTTGGCTTAAATCCTCGAGAAGTGCGAGTGTTGGCGTATCAGTATGCACAATCTTTGAAAAAGAAGATACCGCCCACATGGGAGATAACTCATATGGCTGGTCCAGACTGGTTTACTGGTTTTCTAAAAAGACATAATGAATTATCTATAAGAACACCACAGCCTACCAGCTTATCAAGGGCCACAAGTTTTAATGAAACTAACGTCCGAACATTTTTCAGAAATTTATCAGATCTTTACGAACGGTATCATTTTGGTGCAAATGACATTTATAACATGGACGAAACTGGAATGACAACTGTTCAACGTCCAGATCGAGTAGTGGCCAGAAGAGGATTCAAGCAAATTGGATCTCTAACTTCTGCAGAAAGAGGCACATTAGTGACTCTAGCCTTAGCAGTGTCGGCTGCAGGAAACAGCATTCCTCCACTTTTTGTTTTCCCTCGCGTACATTTTAAAAACCATTTTCTTCAGAAAGGCCCACCAGGAAGCATCGGGGTAGCTAATCCTTCAGGCTGGATGAAAGAGCCTCACTTTCTCGTATTTTTAAAGCACTTAGTAACTCATACAAGATGCTCAAAAGAACAGCCAATATTGCTAATATTAGACAATCATGGATCACACCTTTCTATTGAAGGTTTAAATTATGCAAAAGAGAATGGTGTGGTCATGCTTTCATTTCCTCCACATTGTTCTCACAAGATGCAACCGTTAGATCGTACAGTGAACCGACCTTTGAAAACATTTTTTAATTCAGCCTGCTCTTCTTGGATGAAAAATAACCCAGGCAAAACTATTGCAATCTATGACATTCCAGAAATTGTGGCCCAAGCATTGCCCCTAGCGATTACTCCTAGCAATATTATGGCAGGATTTAGAAAGACAGGAATATATCCTTTTAATTGTGATATATTTACGGAAGCAGATTTTCTACCAAGTTATGTGACAGACCGTCCAGCCCCAGAGAAGACAACTGCAACTGAAGAAGCAGCAACCTTTCTTGAAATAGATCCGCCTACAACTCCACCTCTGATCACCTTAGAAACTTCTGAAGTCAACGTCTACGAAGAAGTCGAAGTTGAAACAGACAAATCCCGTTGCGAAAATGAAACCTCTTCAGGTTTGCTTTTCAGTAATGATACTCCATCAACATCAGGGTTGACCTTTGTAAAGAAACTGACAAAACCAGTTCTAACTCCAGAAGATATTCTTCCACTTCCTAAGGCCAAAGAAAGAAAAGCTACTAAACAAAATCGAAGAAAATTTAAAAGTGTTATTTTAACTGATACACCAATTAAAGATGAATTGGAAGCTTGGAAAAACTCCAAAGCAAAGCAAGTCAAACGAAAAGTTTTTTCGGAAAAAAAGAAGCAAGACAAAAATAAACGACCTGAACAGAAGAAGCAACAGAAAGAATCATCAGACGAAGAAGAAACATTGTGTTTGGTATGCGGGGAAAGCTATAGTGCACCAAAAGAAGTGTGGCTGCAATGTACCAGATGTAAAAACTGGTCTCACGAAAAATGCACGGACGGCAATTCTTATTATATTTGTCATAACTGCGATTCTGATGATGATATTTAACTTTGTTTTTACAATTTTGTGTTAAGTAGATACATATTTAAATTTTTTCTTCACATATTTTTATTATTGTTAAATGTTAAATTCTTACTTCATGTATTTATTAAGATAATAAAATCGTAAACAAAATTTTTTTAAAAATTAAAATATTTTATTCTGGTGTCTTATGTACTTAAATGTAGGTGACAACTTACCCCATACCATGGGACAACATTCCCCGTCTTGGGGTATATTGTCACATTGCACACGCTGGCAAAGAAAATTACAAAAAAATTATCAAACGTCATTACTAAAGTTTAATCTTTGTGGTATACTTTCACCACATGTACAGGTACATATGCTGATACTTGGTTATACTTGAAAGCAAATAATAACCAAAATTCTATCAAATATTCAAATTTTGTGACATTTAGCCCCGTGCTCCCCTACCTGTCACTGGTAATCGACCGATTAAACAGCCCTTCTTTATATTACTAGATTTCCCTCCTGCTTTTTACTACATGAATTCGCACTCATCGATGTCCACCGATTTTGTGAATTCTGTCCAAGATTCACATATGTCAAGTATATCGTATTTGCCGAAATATTTCACAATTAATAATAATAATCTTCACTTGCAATTATTTATTCAAAGTCCACTAATAGTAATTAATTATCCGCAGTAGGTATTTATTAATTGGCATGCATAAATTTATTATTATATTTTCCTTTAACGATAGTTTATTTCACGCGTTCGCTATTTACTTAAATAAAATCTGTATTGGTATATAAATATAACACGTAATTCATATATGTTTTCTCTCATTAGTATTTTAGTAACAACACTGGCCAAAAAAGTGTTGTTACCAAACTAGAGAGCATGACTCGCGAGATATTCGCAAAAAAAACCTTTTGCTATACGCTAAAAGACTACATACTTTCGGTAGGAATTTCGAAAAACTTGTTAAAAGAAAATCTACCAATTTCACTAAAAATCTAATCAGATCCCAAGAAGAAAATTATATTCAAATATAAAGTTTGTTATTGATAGATTTAGCCGTTTGGTTGCTATCATGGTGGCACACAAAGACAGGCACATGCAGTCATGCTTAGAAAAATCACTTTTTCGGTACCTATCAGGAGACTTCAAAACGTGGGCATCTGCAAAAATCTTCAGGTCGATAATTTTCATCAACATAATAACTATCTACTTCCTCGAATACAATCGCTCTTTATTTCTTAAACATGATAATGGGTACTTGGAGAGTTAAAATTTAGAGTGAAATGTTCAGAATAAGCATTTGTGCAAATATATTGTAACGTTTTCGGGTTCGCAATAAACAACTCGTGCAATTTATTTATTTAAAACAGTCTGTATATTCACACACGTAAAATTAATTACAATATACTAATATAAAATAAATATTTCACACTTAAAACTACTAGGATTTAAATTAACACGGGTATTTATTTCTATTACTAATATTTATGTCCGGATATTTATGTAACACTATACTGTATTTATATCACTTCTATTTATATAACACCGCACCACTATATTTATTTTGTACTACTTATATTTATGTTTACTCTTCGACTACCACTCAAGGAACTATTTATTTATGTTTATTTATCTTCGCACGAGACTATTGAACGAATCTCTTATTCCGGAATGAATCATCCATCGGTTCAACTGCCTTTATATACGCATACGAAACATCTGGAACACACCAGAAAAACGCTAGTGTTCTTCTTGTTAGACCTGGAAGCATTCGAGAGACAGTCGAGACTCTTCGTCGCCCACACATTATACACATGTGGATGATTTATTGCTTTACAACTTGTTTACCATGCGCGCCGAATACATATTTGCCTTTCTTTTTTTTTGTAGACTGGTTCTGTTACAATATGTTGTATTTTTGTTGCATTTCATAGTAAATAAAATTACTCAATAGCGAAAAATGATATTCATGTCACGTTAATTGTATTTGAAAATAACGTTAGAGAATATTCAAATATTTGAGTCATCGTGTTTGAACTAAATTCAAGAGAGATTTTAATGACACAATTCAGATATTTATATTTCAAGGCGATGGTATACCGCATGTGTAAAATCATATTGGGGATAGGATATATGTATACTAGGCATACCGGCAACAACGCCCAATCGTGGCCGTGTGGTACAAGGAAACATGGTATGCTTTTGCGCATCTCTCGATGACGCGCATTCGACCTCTAGTACTACCAGTTCAATAAAGTTGTGAATTCACAGGACACTATTTCAATAAAGTCCTTTTTAACAGAAGTACAATACAACACAGTAAGAAAATAAAAGCACAATTCTAATTAAACACGAATTCTTAGTAAATTATTATATAAATTTATTAAGAACACAATTCTAATCAAAATAAAAAATATACTCTAAACAATACTAAAAAATAAAATGTTATTACATAGGTTCAAAAATGCCTCCTTCAGCAGCAAGGCATTGACCGAGCCTTTCATAAACATTTTCTCGCACATTACGAATCACATCGACTGTTACGGATTCAAAAGCCTCTATGATTAGCCTTCTCAAAATATCTAAGTTTTCTAGCCTGCCAGCTTGTGCACTGTATATTTTATTTTTGATGTATCCCCGCAAAAAGAAATCATTTGGCGATAGATCAGGAGATCGCGGAGGCCAACGAATGTTTCCTGTTCCACTAATGAGACGATCAGGAAAAGTATTCATTAAAAAATGCTTTACTACGACCGCATTATGTGCAGAACAACCGTCCTGTTGGAACCAAATAATATCCCGATCTATTCCGGTATTATCAATAGCGGGAAGTATCTGATACTGTAGCATATCGAGGTATTTGTCCGCATTTAACGTACCATCAATAAAAAATTGACCAAGCAAATGGTCACTCAAAATACCTGCCCAGACATTCACTTTCTGGGGATATTGGGTGTGTTTAACAAAATATCTGTGCTGATTTTCCCGAGCCCAATATCGAACAACAGAAGGATTGTGCTTTCCATTTAATGGAAATGACGATTCATCTGTGAATACAATATTTGCGATGAAATTCTCATCTTCAGTTGTCTTTTTCATTACGGTTTCACAAAACTCCATTCTTCTAAAATTGTCATCGAGAAATATTTCTTGCGTTTTCGAGTATTTGAAACGTTTTAATTTATTTCGCATCCATATGTTCGCGGCGGTTTTATTACTCACACCCAATTCCTCAGCAACACTTCTGGCAGAGAGTGTTACAAATCATTATATCCCGCTCTTCTCGTTCCTCAGCTTTTAGTGGATTTACCTCTCTGGGATTACAATGCAATTATTTAAACAAAGACATTTTTCAAAGCTATTCAAAATATGTAGTATGCTTTGCTTACAGGGTACGGGTCTGTCTGCAAATATTTGCGGAAATAAATTTATACAATCCCTTGCAGAATGACTACTATAGTAGATACCATTTAATTTGCACTTTTTCTTCTGGTGTGTAGCGAGGCATTGTTACCATTGACCCCTCCTCTCTCAAACACAGAACGGCGCTGTTCGACACGCTCTCCAGATACAATTTTAGTTGTTAAAGGGAGTCTTGGAAAATACTTTCTGTCAGTTACTTCTGTCCGTGAGTTCAGTCAATGACTTCTGTCAGAGTTGTCAAGCATACCTTGTTTCCTTGTACCATGACTACGGCCACGATTGGGCGTTGTTGCCGGTGTGCCTATACTCCATTCAGTCTAAGAATAAAGTAGATGGCGCTACAATTTGAGCACAGTTTACACACGATGAACTTTGTATTTTGAAAACAAGTAAAACATATGTTTACTGTCAGATGGATAGCAGGGATATACATATCTGATATCATTATATTTTGACATTTACGTACATTTTTGTACAAGTTGGTAAGTCATTCCTCAAGAAAAAGGAATGCACATGTCGTCTAATTGTACTTTTTTGTGCTTCATCCAATTTATTGTAAGTATGACGATAATTTCTTTTTCTTGGAGGAGAAATTGGAACTCCATATAATTCCATTTCTTTAATAATGCAGTACATTGTATTCCTATTAATACCCACTTCCTCTGCTGTTTGATTGACTGCAGCTGTTTTAGACATATTGTCTTTATGCTTAATGTACACATTATAAGCCATTTGCCTTTGTCCAGATCTTATGTGTTTCCCTTTACGATTTTTTGAAGGACCTGGTAAAATGCTTCCGCCGTACTATAGAATATTAGCGATTACGAAATAACGAAATTGATAAAATACCTTAACAAATGAATATTTCACTTGCGAGTTCTAAGAAGAACTATTTTTTAAGAATATTAACAACAAATAACTATGTAAAATACGGAAATCGACAAAATCTTTGAACAAAACTGTCAGTAAACAAATTTTTGACAGAACGAGCTAAATGCGATTATTTTGCCGGTGTAAATGCACACTCGATTTCAACCAATCACAAACGTTTATTTTAAGCCCTATCTTTCCCAATGCTTTATTCTTAGACTGAATGGAGTATAGTATACATACCGGGCTCTTTTTTATCATTACACATAGCATTTTCCCTATGTGTAATGATAAAAAAAAATTGTCAATGCATTAGCGATATAGTCACTGTATAGTAGACAACCAGTTATACACCAATGAAGAATTTACGTATAGCATACCTTAATTTTTAAATCAGGTTGTCATGACGGGAAAAACATTTTTTATGTTTAATATTTCTGAATTTTTATTCAAACATGTCATAAATTAAATACATTGTATTAAAAAATAGATAATTTATTTATAAATCATGGATAAATACAACAGAAATGAAAAGGTGGCAATAGTAATGTGGTACCAGAAAAATAATAGTTTAAGGCAAGTTAGAGACATGTTTTCCGTCAATTATCCTTGTGCAAAAACAATTCTGAACTTTTTTAAAAAATTTCAAGAAGATGGTTGTGTTCTAAATTCTCACAAAAAAAGAAATAGAACCAATCATGTTCGAACAGAAGACATGAAATTTAATATGCTGTGTTACGTAGAGGAACGGTCTGTAGGATCGCTTTTAGATGTAGCTAAACATTTTGGAGTATCGTACAGTTCGGTATACAAAACTCTGAAAGAATTTAAATATAGGCCATACAAAATATCAAATCATCAAGAGCTTTTAAATAAAATAATTTTTACTGATGAGGCTACATTTACCATAAACGGTGAAGTCAACTCTCAGAACTTTCGGTTTGTACCCTACATTTATCCATGAAAAATTATTAAATTTCCTATTCATTAATCTATTAGGTACTGGTCCCGTACAAATCCTCACGCTCAAAACCTGACCCGAACACAGTACCCTCAAAAAGTTAATGTCTGGATTGAAATAATAAGCGATAGACTTATTGGCCCATTTTTTATTGACGGTAACCTCACTGCAGTGAAATATTTGCATTTGTTGAGAGACCATATCATTCCATCAATTGATATGATGAATGTTGATGAACCCTGGTTCCAAATGGATGGGGCCCCGCCACAATCTACTAACGCTATCAGGAATTTTTTAAATAACTTATTTCAAAGACGGTGGATTGGTAGATTTGGTCCCAAGATCAGCTGATTTATCTCCAAATGACAATTTTCTTTGGGGTTACCTAAAAAGTAAAATTTACAACAATGTACGAATACGCAACTTGAATGAACTAAAAGAGCGTATACGTACTGCATGTAATGGAATAAGGCCAGAATTTATTAGAAATACACTTCGTTGCTTTCAAGATCGCCTTGCTTATTGCCTTGAAAGACAAGGTGGACATTTCGCGAACTTGTTATGATATTAGACTTCACATTTAAGTTCGTTTAATTGTTATAATAAACCAATTATTTTGTTCCAAGTGATATTCTGCATTTTCTTTATTAAAAACATAACCTAATTCTTCTAAGCTTTATTTTGCTCTGTATCGCCCAGTGTTACCAGTACAAGTATTATTGCCGAATCAAATACTTTCGCGCTAAATTTTAACAGTTTCGTAATAAATGTAAAAGGTTTTATGTACGCTGCAAAGTTTAATTTTTCCGTACAAATAATTTATGGTAGAAGTAAGAGAAACGGATCTCCAGAATACTATTTTATTTGTATCAACGTTACGCGGACAGTGGGAAATGGCGGGAAATCCTTAATGTAGCAATTATGATGTTGACGACGTGATATATTTCGAATTTTAAAATTGTAAGAAAAATTGTACAAAATTAGTTATTTACGATATAATTGTTAAAAGTGCTATTTTATTTTGCGAGTAAGATTTGCGACACGAGGGTGATTAGGAACTGGAGCAATTTAAAATAAGCAAAATAAAATAACATTTTAACACGTGTATCGTACAGTGTTTCTGCTACAAACTCAATTTTTATTTTAAAATTTTAATAAAAAGTTTAACGAAAATTGACTGATAAAAATCTTATGACAGCTCACTGTTCCTGCTTGTCAAAATACGAGTGTATAACTGGTTGTCTACTATACAGTGACTATATCCCTAATGCATTGACAATTTTTTTTTTATCATTACGCATAGGGAAAATGCTATGTGTAATGATAAAAAAAGAGCCCGGTATATCCTATCCCCAATATGATTTTACACATGCGGTATGTATAACTGGAAATTTTACCACGTTCCCTAGCATTTGCTGAATACATCAACATTATATATACTAAAAGCGCACGGCCGTTTCGTGTTAATTTCTTGAGAAAAGACGGCTTAACCGAATCACCATGGTAACCGAGCGGACGGCTCAAAATGGACGAAAATTGGACGCACGGGGCGCAGTACTCGTCCCTGGATTCGCGAAATTAAAAGTTGTCCCTTTGCCTAGGCATAGGGGCATCTTTAAATTTCGGGTCGACGGAGAGATTTTCCTTTTTTTCGGTGCGCGTGCGGAGATATCCGGGGTCAAAGAGGAGCGTGCAAATATTTTGTAACATAAAAATGGCTTACGTTATTGAGATATATTGGTGAACACGAAAAAGTGACTTTTCGCTAATCTGACAGGTACACCGAGAAATTTGGCAGGTGTGACTTTAAGCGTGAAATTCCGATTTTTGAAGGTTTCAAGGACACGACAAGATTCAGAAATGCAAAATACACACATTTTTCGGCAATTTGCATTCCTATTCCGACTTCATCGACGTTCGATATCGATAGGACGAGTGATTTAAATTCCTCATGCAGACGGACACGGTAGAAAAATGGTCGCAATATGTCACAAATACATGTATACAATAAGTCGTGTGTAATGTCCATGTACACATACGTTCACGTGCAATGTCGTCGGCATCTCGAAATAATGGTCTCGCAATAGTTTGACTTTACATTTTTGCATACAGGTTGATTATTCTCTTAATGATTATAAAAGACCACGTTACAAATTTACAAATATCAAATTTTATCGTAGGTATGGAAGTCTGTTTTGATAGTGCACGTAAGGTAGTTTATTTTTAATTTTCGTGTGCAAATGATTGTGAATAAAACAAATAGTAAGTAAATAAATATTTTTAATACACAATTTTCATTTATAAATCAAATTTATTTCTTTTAAAAGGTATGCATATTAAAAAAGGAGCGAAATCAATTACAAACTACAGGTAAATACACATTTCGATTTTTAATTTCAACAGTACATTGCAATACATGAAAGACAACATTTTTTAAAAATATTTGCCGGGGAGAAATAGTTATTAGTCCAAACAAGTGTCTAGCTCACACGTACACCTTCTCTTTATGTATTTGAGGCATGTTTGTTGTCAACAGACAAAATTGAAAATGTAACCTCAAACTAACAACAAGAAGCGGACGTCTAAGAATGTTTCATGATGTTGAATTTGTGGAGAATTCTAAGGTAGGTCTACGTTAAATTAGCAGGCAAAATTCACACTCCTGTTCTTAATTTTAGTTTCAAAAACATGGAAATGTGTAATTCAGAAAGGCACAATAGAACCGTTTAACAGTTACCTGCATGTATATGCAGCTTAAGTCTGTTAAAGATAGTATCAACGAAACACTATAAAATATAGAATATCAAATACAGTGAAATATAATATGTGTTGTTGGAAGTGCCTTTTTACGACTTTATATATCTGTTATTTGATCAAAGCATGATTACATGAAACACAATTATAGATCTTACAGCAAAATGAAGACGCCTGAGAATGTTTTATACCTCGTGTTGAATTTGAGAAAATTGATTTGTTATTTTTTAAATGCTTTGACATTTCTAAGGTAGGTCTGCATTAAATCACTGGGCAAAGTTCACATACCTGTTCATAATTTTAGTTTCAAGAACGTGTACTTATAGACTGATTCTAATTATAAAAGAACGAATGAAAAATGGGCATTATCTAAGCAATATTTATTAACATAGCGATTAAAGAGTAAGAAGACATTGTTTTGTGGGAGCCACAACAGACAGTATTTAATTTGGTTGCCTGCGATTTAGTAGCTAATTCATATTTAGTTTGTATAATAACTATACATAATTTTTTGACACGTAATACAAATTTTTACAGACATGTTGCTACGTTATTAGATGAAATATTTTGAATATGACAATTTATATAATATAGCAAACAGTGGAATATTTGGTTATAAGTATGCATAGGATTATACCTATTGTTTTGTAAGTATTTTCTACAACCTGTATGTTGCTTATCGATACAGGTAACAAGGCATTGCTGTGTACAAGTCATCATTTTTCTGAATTCTAGATAGTTTAAACTTCCTATTCGCATAGGTTTCAATTCAGTTATACAGTGAGGACGCGGATTGGAATAAATTCATTTAAAACTTTTGGTTTTGTTTTATGAAAAAACGCTAGGATAGGTCGATTTTTATTTTTAGCTGCGGTTTTTCTGATGGTAAATTGATGTACAAAGGTTGGTCCAAAAATAAGTTACGACCATCAATCTTTTTTTCAAATGGACACATGTTTTTTATTTAATTTGTTAATTCTACATCGAATTCTAAGTATGTTTCATGTACCATGTCCTATACCCAAACGCAACAGTTATCGAGAAATTTACAATTGAACATATCAATAACTGCAGTTATTTATGTTTCCATTTGAAACAAAAATTTTGATGGTCGTAACTTATTTTTGGACCACCTTTGTACATCAATTTACCATCAAAAAAACCGCAGCTAAAAATAAAAATCGACCTATCCGAGCGTTTTTCCATAAAACAAAACCAAAAATTTTAAATGAATTTATTCCAACCCGCGCGTCCTCACTGTATAACTTGAAGGGGAGGGGCAAAAGTTTGCAATAGCTTATAATGAATTGTATGTTTATAGTAAATTTGCCTTCCCAAGAACCAACGAAATCTCTTTAAAATAAAGAATCTCTAGAAAGGAACATATATAAATGTCAGTGTTAAGAGAGTACAGTGCCGTTTACTCGCCCTTGCTTGAATTTTTTCACATTAACATTTTCGAATTTTCGAGCTATAATTTAGTTTTCTCCAGAGTATAATAACAAAGCTAATATATTACTTTTTCTTGAGTCAAAGAAATAACAATAATTTTATTACACAAAGCTTGACGAGCTCGCTTTAATAATAAATGACACATGCAAAAAGCATGTGCTCCCTGTTACGTTCACATTTAGAATATTGTGTTAAAAGCTTTAACTCTTTAAAAGTTATTTTTTTATTGAAGGACAGTGTAAATTCTTTTTAAATCTGAAGAATAAAACTTGAGAAATCTTCTATTTCAAACATTAAGTCTGCGAAAAGCCAATGATAAAATATTAAAAATTCAGCCAGCATATGCATATCCAGTCTAAATATACAACACCTACTTTGTATAATTAAATATTGATAGGCTGAGATTATTATTTTTAACTATAGTTTTTTCAAAAATCACCGTTTCACTATAGTATGGTGTACTGTGTTCACTGCCGAATGTTTGATGTTTTTTCTATGTATTTGGTAATAAAACGCAAATTTTACTGTAAACATTATATTATTAATATATTACAATGTGTTTTATGTATAAATACCTTAAATAAATACTTTCTTATAAAACAAGTGGGTTTGGTGACGTGCCTACAAGTCGACTTTCGGTGTATGAGGTTCCAAGTTCAAATCTCGGTCGCGTAATTCAAATATGTTTATTTCCTAATACGATGTTGTATTTTAATTTCATATATACCTATTCATCCGAGGTTTACTTTATTATCCAGTCACATCTAAACAGAGGCTGACTTCTGTACTAATGAATTATCTAATAATAACTTTTGCTTGCTGAAAATACTAAATCCGTTAGGCAATTGAACGATCATTGCGTACAGGTATCTTACGCACCTGAAATATGACCTGCACACTACTTCAGTTACAAGTAATTGCAGCTGCATTTAAGAAACTAATCAAACAATGTAGACAATTAACTCCTAACCAGCATTGCTGCCTTAACACACATAAAATGTACTTAAGTTTTAAGTATGTAATGTAATTGAAAAGTTATCAGTAGAATTATCGAACAGATGCAGTAGCAACAGCGCATTTGCCCGTTTAAACTAATAGGTTATTGCAATGTTGCTCATTACAAGTTACATTACAGGCAATGGATAAATGAAACCAAAAAAGGTGGATTTGATATATAGATAGCATAGCCTCAGCACATTTGTTTTGTATTTACATTGTCAAATAGACTTTATTATTTATAAGAGAAAATTAACTTGGTGTTTGAACAATTTCCAATAACGTTTCGGTTATATTTAATTCATGAATATTACCTCGATGGCGTTGATACCGCCATGTATGCAAGGTCTTTTTTTTTGTATTAAATATGATACCAGTACCTACTACAAGTTTTGAGCATAGATTGCAGATTAATTTTAAACGAAATAGTTACACCGTTACAAAAAAATTATCCTAAGTAGTAACAGATGGCGCTACTGAACCAGAATCCGTAAAGTGCTTTCATAGTTAGAGTGGTGACACGGATGTGATTCGTTCTGATAGGTTGACTCAAGTGGTACCTACATAATGGCGTCTTATGTCAATTTGTATTTCATCGTTATATTGCTTCCATTCAGCACACACAACAGTTGCGCAACTGTTCAGTGATCATGTCGAGTAGACGACCGCTCACTCTAATGATTGAGTGCGGTCGCCATTTTTGTGAACGGAAAAATTCTACGCTAAATTATTGAGCGCATTGATGCATTCCAAGACCAACCTATTTGTACATCATTTTGAAGAAAGTTACTAGAAAAGTAAGATACAGCAAATTAAAGGTATTGTGCAGAAATAAATGTGTTATAATATTGGAGTTTACCCAGTATTTTATTCCGCGTTGGAAAAACCAACCCTTACACTAAAAACTATGCTAAAACTTAATGCTGAAAAACAATTTATTATTATTGTTTATTCGGTTTAATTTGTATAATTTTAACGTATGGCAACAACGAAAAGTACCAGATGACAGACGATGACATAAAGGTGAGCGGTCCAACGCATGCGCCAACACCAACGTAACACATAATGAAGAAAATTAAGATAAGCAAATTAAAGGTATTGTGCAGAAATAAATGTATTATAATATTGGAGTTAACCCGGTACTTTCAATCGGGGCTAGAAAAACCGGCCCCTACACAAAAAAATACGCAGAAAAACAATTTATTATTGTTTATTCCGTTTAATCTGTACAATTCTAACATATGGCAGCAGTGCAGAGTACCAAATGGAAGGTGATCACATAAATGTAAACGATCCAGTACAGCGAACATTCAACTGCGGTCAAGTGAACAGTTGGAGCTGGAACGGTTCCCGATTCGTCTGCTGAATGCGACCATTGTTTATGTTTCTTGCACAATTCTTTTATTACGGTTGAGGTATTTGCATTTTAATTCACACAGCTTTCCTCTTTCATTATATTCACCAAATAATAACTATTTAATTACTGTAGTAAGCCAATTAAATAAAATTAAATAATAGTGACACTTATGATTGATGAGTAATTATCAGCTATAATATCCCAAGAGCATTGATAACAGTACGAAATAATTTTATCACAGTTTTTGAAAGCACGTTACTTGGTAACAGCCCGACGCCGTAGGCGGAGGGCTGTTAACCTAAAGTAACGTGCTTGAGAAGTTGTGATAAAATTATGAGTATTTATCAATGCTCGCGGGATATTCGGTAAGAAAATTTTTTGCGATTCAATGAAAGTGACATTTTGAAAAATTTTATACAATTAAATTAAATAAGCGTCAAAACCATTGCGTAGCAACCTCTTGATGACAGAAGTGAAAACTACCCTAGGGTTGTTATCAGTTAAATGATGAGTTTATTGGTTATTTTGAGACATGTGATCACAAATAGACGAATTTGATAGGATTCCATTTTAAGCAAAAAATTTTCACCTATAATATCCCAAGAGCATTGATAACAGTACGAAATAATTTTATCACAGTTTTTGAAAGCACGTTACTTGGTAACAGCCCGACGCCGTAGGCGGAGGGCTGTTAACCTAAAGTAACGTGCTTGAGAAGTTGTGATAAAATTATGAGTATTTATCAATGATCGCGGGATATTCGGTAAGAAAATTTTTTGCGATTCAATGAAAATTATTTATTAAAAACACAATTATTGAAAGAACAATTCGAAAAATTATATTTCGATGATGATGTATTCGCTTCGGTTACTGAAGATGTGTTTCCACGCATACTATTGATTATTCTATTGTGATGTTCTTGATCGATATTTAAATAAGGTTTTATAGAATTTGCATTGTTGTGGCCTGTAATTTTTAACAACTGTTGTTCGTCAATTCCATTTTTAGCAAGTGTACTAACAGCAGTTGCCCTATTGGAATGATTGGTAATTTTCCTCTCTTTGGTATCCAAACCAACTACTTCAGCAGAAGATTTTGTCCATCCGTTGATGGTATTCTTACCCAGAGGTACATTGTCGTACCACTTATCATTTTCTGTTTTCCAATGGCGATTCGGTTTTAAAAATAGTCTGTTTGTTTTGATATTTTTTCCTCTTTTCGATAATAATTTTAAAAATAATCTAACAGGGCAAACGTTGCTGTCACTATTTTGAACTAACCATTTACTAGAAGCGCAGTTCTTTGAACCTCCTTGGCAGGTCTTACTGAAAACTGGATTGTATTCGACCCTGTTAGTTGGAGAGCCATCATTGTTTTTCTCGATATGAAAATATTCAACCAAGCAAGCAACAGCCTCACCACCTCTCCATGCCAATTCCACCGCGGCGATATGATAAAATTTGCGTAGGAGACCTAGAGGGGTATTTTCATCCCAAAAGTTTATAATTTTGTTCATTTCGGTTGAACTTAATGGGACTGAACTCGTTTTACGTTTAGTGGGATCTATTTGTAAATTTTTTCGTGCTACGTCGCGTGCATTTCGGGCTTGTTTGAATGCAACACTGTTAAAGGGGTCTATCATGATATTATACTCTATCATGATGTTATACTCGTTAAGTTAATAAAATCGGACATTCTAAAAGGCGTCATGACAGTGATTGCTTTTTACAGGAAACTATGAAAAAGCTGTAAGCGGACGCGAAAAAAGCGATTCCAATTAAAAGAGATTGACAGACCCGCTGTAAGCGGAGGACCCGCTGTAAGCGGAGGACCCGTCGTAAGCGGAGGACCCGTCGTAAGCGGAGGACCCGCTGTAAGCGGACGTTAGAGCTAGTTTACTCTATAAAAGCGCACGGCCGTTTCGTGTTAATTTCTCGAGAAAAGACGGCTTAACCGAATCACCATGGTTACGGATCGGACGGCTCAAAATCGACTTGAAATTGGTGAATTTAGGCGCAGTACTCGTCCCTGGATACGCGGAATTAAAGGCCGTCTCGGCGCGTGTACGTACCGGTGACATTAAACTAACCATCGACGGAGAGATTTTCCTTTTTTTCGGTGCGCGTGCAGAGATATCCGCCGTCCGAGAGAGGAGCGTGCAAAAGTCGGCGTTCGGGCGTGGCGAACAAATTCCGACAAACGGCGCGGCGGATGGAAAATTCACGTGAAACACGTTGAAAATCGCTAGAAACGTCAAACTGACAGACAAACTGAGTGGTATCCGCATATTCACATTTAAGCGTGAAATACGAAATTTTGAAGGTCGCGAGGGTCCAACAAGACCCGCGGTTTTAACAAACGGGCTTTTCGGCATCTTCTACATGCTTATTTCGAGTCGACAGACGCACGCAACCAAGGGCATGAGCACTTTCAAATTCGTTTGCACGTGGATTTGGTAAGAAAAATGGCCGAAATACGTCACAGATTCAATGTGCATGTGATTCAATGTACTACGGTCGGGCGAAAAATATCAGATTAATGTATCCGGCCCGACGAGTTCGGCATCTCAATCTCGACATAATGCACCCGCTTGACTTAGCATTTCTATAGATATACAGGTTGATTGTTCGGTTAATGATTATATACATATTTGAATTATTAAAATGCGTTAATTCCAGAACGCGCATGCACAGTTTCCTTAATAGGGAAAAAGATTGCTTTTAACATTTATGTGCCCTTATGACATAATTCTATTTAAACGATTACGCAAACGTGCACAGTGGGCGGAGTTGGCTGAAATCAATTTCTCTCTCTTTTGATTAAAAGTAAAATTAGGCACTTGGGAGTTTTTACGGTCGCCCATCACTGATTCAAATGTCAGAAGAAAACAAAATGGCTGAAGGATTTTTTGAAAATTGACGTACGAATGTGAAATCTTGGATACGGAGGTGTCTTATGTGGCCGATCACAAATCCAAAGTCAAAAAAATAAGACGGCCGAAAAGTTTTTTGAAAATTGACGTATGCATGTGAAATATTAGATACGGGGGTGTGTGCGGACGCCGATCATAAATCCAAAGTCAAAATGTCAAAAAAAACAAAATGGCGGATGGTTTTTTGAAAATTGACGTATGAACGTGAAATTTTAGATACGGGGGTTTGTGCGGACGCCGATTACAGATCCAAAGTCAAAATGTCAAAAAAAAACAAAATGGCGGACGGTTTTTGGAAAATTGACGTATGAATGTGAAATTTTAGATACGTGGGTGTGTGCGGACGCCGATTACAAATCCATAGTCAAAATGTCAAAAAAAAACAAAATGGCGGACGGGTTTTTTGAAAATTGACGTATGAACGTGAAATTTTAGATACGGGGGTGTGTGCGGACGCCGATCATAAATCCAAAGTCAAAATGTCAAAAAAAACAAAATGGCGGACGGGTTTTTGAAAATTGACGTATGAATGTGAAATTTTAGATACGGGGGTGTGTGCGGACGCCGATCATAAATCCAAAGTCAAAATGTCAAAAAAACAAAATGGCGGACGGGTTTTTGAAAATTGACGTATGAATGTGAAATTTTAGATACGGGGGTGTCTTAGGTCACCGATCACGAATCCATAGTCAAATCTCAACAAAAAAACAAAATGACGGAAGAATTTTTTGAAAATTGACGTATAAATGTGAAATTTTACATACGGGGTGGCCTTAATAGTAAAAAAAAATTGTTAAAAAGTGATGAAAACAAATTATCTGTTAAAGGAACGACATATATATTTGTATTAAGTTCAAGAGTAAATGCTTATTGTTGGTATCATTTGGTGTGATTTTGCAGTTTATTTAAAACAATTTGACAAAACTCTAATAAATACAGTGAAATTTGATCCACACAGTTTTGAACAAAAATGCATAATCACTTTAGAACAATGCGTAAAAGATTATGTGATTTGTAAATGTATGTTTTGGACGAGACCATCACTGTAAATAAATACATATGTCTTTTAGGATAGTTGTTTTTTTAAAATATATGTATTTATAATTTCTTAACACTATTACATTTTACACTTTTACATTTATTCTAATTTAAATAATACTGTCTTTAGAACTCCACTACATAGATTACTAGAACTACAGGTGCCTATTACAAATGTTGTTAACAGTGTAACAAGAAATGATTCAAAATGTTATCAAGTCTCCAACAATTTTGAACATACATTACATGTTATATGTAATACCGATCTTTGTATTAAATTACTTTTAATAAAAAAAATTCAATTATTGAATGTATTTCCCATGTTATTAAAACAAGTAAATATCACAAAACAAAATTGTTAGAGGTCCGTACGTAATATCACAGTAATAGCTATGTAATAGAAACAGTAGTTTCAATAGAGGGAAATAATTGTCCTCCGTCAAACCGACGCGTGCGTGAGTGCGCAGTAGTCAGCCATCAGCTGTTGAGTCGTGGCGGGATTATTTTGTGTTATACGTAGAATGTATTACATTTTAAAAGCGTGTGTAATATGTACTTAATAAAAAGCAAGTTTTATCATCTCTTTTTGTATTATTGATATAGCTTTTTCATAATTTTAAAAATAGATTAACATACTTTTCTCATAAACGATTTGGGTCTGACGCTACTGGTTTATTCCTGAATAGAAGAATTGGTTGCGCGGGCGTGAGGTGCGCAATACTATTTTGGGACACAAACATCAAAGTTGCCGACAGCGATTGAAACTGCTGTGTGGTAATATTATAAATGGTCGCATTCAGCAGACGCAACAGTTGCCCAATTGTTTAGTGATCGGATCAGATTCAGATGATGTACACTTACGCTGAACAAAACTAATGTATCACATAATTTTCAAGAAAGTCACTAGAAAAGTTAAATAAGCTCATTAAATGTATTATTGTACAGAAATAAATGTGTTAAAAATATTATAATATTGGAGTTAGTCGAGGTTAAAAAAAGCAGTCCGTACACAATAAACTACGCCAATTATTATATACTTAATAGTGTTTATTCAGTGAAAATTAAACGTACAGTTGCGGCCCCTACAAATTCAGACAGTGCGACAAGTACAAAATGTTGGCTTTGTAACATGGTCTCAAAATCGTAGTTTATTAAATGTCACCCAACTGAAAGAACGTCAATTGCGTATAATATAAAAAAAATAAAAAATCGAAAAATTCAAATGCTCATGCCGTCCTTTAACGTAGTTCTAATTATTGACTTTTGCTGTTCGTTTAATTGAGGCATTTTAAAATTGTGCAAGCTTCCCACTTACAATAAAGTAACACTGACATTTCCATACTGGATAAAAGTCAAATTCACAGATAACAATTTTTGTGAATTTGGCAGAATATGTCGAAAGTCGGTGTCTGAGTTTGTAGGGGCCGCAACTGTACATATTAATCACGATTTACATCCACATTTGTTGTTTGCTTCTTACTTCAATGTAATAATAAACAAATTAGAATTTAATATAATTGTTCTGTCATTGGTTCGACTCGAAATTACAGCTAAAAAGACAAATCAAACACAGCTATATTTCATCCCAATCTTAGTATTCAATCCAGTCTTCTTAAGGAATATACTCATTTTCCTACCGTAAGCAATTTCCGATAATCTTTTTTTTATTCAGAGACAATGCTTTCATTTTGCTTCATTATGTTTACGGTTGGTACTATGGGTGTGGTGCATAGTGTGGTGTAAGTATGATAACATAACCTTCCTGTCAAGTATTCTTTTTTGGCCTGTCAAATTAAGTTAAATGCATGCACACTGAATGTCAACAAAATGTTCAAAAGAAGCCAATTTTCACGACATTAATTGGGTATACATATTTATTAACGTATTTCTGAATTACGTGAGAGCATTTGTGTCAACATTTTTTGCATACATACATACATTGCAAAAAGAACAGTAAATATTTAATCCATTTCATTTAAGTTTCTGTGATATTGTATTGAAATCATATTCTTTAAAGTTATTACGAAGATTATTTGTTATTTATTTATTATTAATAAACAAGGCATTATATATAGGGAAATTTCAACTAATCTATAGATCGTCTCAACCTTAGTATTCAGTACAGTCTATTATGGGATATATACCTCTTTTACTATCGTAAGCCATTTGTAATAAACAGTCCTTTTATTTCAAGACAATGTTGTCAGTTCGATTTGTTATGTTTCTGGTTGGTATTATCGGTGTGGTGTAAGTATCACAACATAACCTTCCTGCAAAGTGTCAAATTAATATTATAATGTAAAATAATATCCTAACCAACAAGTATTTAAAATGTCCTGTCATTATAATAAGTTACCAACCTAACCTGTCATTGTCGAATTGACAACTATGTTGTCTCTCTCTATAAGACACATACTGAATACTAAGGTTGAGACGGTCTATAGGCAAATTTTTCATGTACTTCAGAGATATTACAAACTCAAATGTTGGCAACGCCGGAAGCAAGTTAGATTGACGCTTCTTAGATCGGCAGCATTTTCACATAGTTTTTAAGTTATTTTATCCCTTTCTTTTTTAAACTATATTCTACCTAATATGCCTGGTTGTGTTGTATGCGGTTGTCGTGAATACAATCGAATAAGTAAAGATAGTCAGATTAAATTTTACGGGTTTCTCAAGGAATAGATGGTACGAAATGTATGGTTAATTGAGTGTAAAAGGCAGGATTTAATAAACTTGAAAACTGGTATTTCTAGATATCTGATTTTATCATTGTTCATAATAAAAAAAATTAACTTATTTCAGCATGTATGCGTTCCATTTATTCATACATCACCCCAACAATAATTACTGCAATGTTCCAGTAAATCATACACAGATTTCAATTCCAATTCAGTTTCCAAATTTGAAGAAAAAACAGTTTAAAGCAATAAATAATGAGTAGAAAATCTTTAAAAAGTAAGAATTAGATGCTTTCATAAACACACAGATGGCCAAAGTACTTAATATTCATAAACAAGAAACGTTTCAACACTTTACAAAAAAAGCCGTGTACCTTTCATTAATACCATAATTATAGACTAATAAATTAAGGTGAATTTCAGGTCTACAATAATGTCACCTTACAATGCTGTTTGTTTACTAATGTATGTGAGGTTACACGTAAATAGTACGATAAGGATGAACAATTTATAAAGAAGAAACGTGATAAATTAAAAAAAGGAACCTTTTCAACAATGGTTATTACTGCAACCTCAATTTCAATTAGAGGTTTGGAGGTACGAAAAAGAATTCATAGATGATGTGTGTGATCACGGTGAAGAAATAAAGAGAGTTGAAATGTAGAAATTTAATAAGAATATTTGGATAAACTTATACGAATGTTAAAAGGAAAATAATATATTTTTCAGAGATATAATCTGCAAGAGACAAGTCTATTATTAGTTTGCATTTTGGATCTTAACCAACAAATATAGAAGTCTGAAGTTGGTACATACTCTTTCAAACTTTTAAAATCAACTATTATTATGTTTGTTCTGATTATTTGCCAAAGCATATGCATATTCCACGTTAAAAGATGATTATTTCAAGGTACGTCAACTGTTATTCTCATTTTTAAAAAAATAATGTTGCAGGTGATACTTGCTTTTCAAGACTGGAAATGGTAAAGACCAGATTAAGAAGCACAAAGAAACAGAAAAAGGCATTGAAATTTGACAAAAAATGATTCTTATCTTAAATGGATGGATTTTCTTGATGTCTGTTGCAAAATGGTAGACCAAGAGGTAGACAGAGTATTTCTTTGTATTGTAACCCAGAGAGAATGCATCCAAAATGAACATATGCATATTACAAGGTCGGACGTGTTTTGCAAGGAAGAAAGTGAACAATATGTAATATTCCAAGACTGACAGATACCGAGAATAAAGTTTAGCCTGCTTTTACTTTCTTATACGTAAAAAATTTTCGACCTCGAGATTTTTGCAGATGTCCACGTTTTGAAGTCCCCTGATACCAAAAAAGTGGTTTTTAAAAAATGTCTCTCTCTCTCTCTCTCTATCTGTCTCTGTGTGTGTCCGTGTGTGTGTGAACACGATAGCGCTCAAACCGCTGTAGGTATCTATTTAAAATTTTGCATTTAGTAGTATAATTACCCTCTTGAGAACTGACATTTTTTGAAAATCGACGTATGAACGTGAAATTTTAGATACGGGGGTGTGTGCGGACGCCGATTACAAATCCATAGTCAAAATGTCAAAAAAAACAAAATGGCGGACGGATTTTTTGAAAATTGACGTATGAACGTGAAATTTTAGATACGGGGGGGGGGGGGGGGTGCGGACGCCGATTACAGATCCAAAGTCAAAATGTCAAAAAAAAACAAAATGGCGGAAAAATTCATTTAAATTGACGTACGAATGTGAAATTTTAGATACTGGGGTGTCTTAGGTCACCGATCACGAATCCAAAGCCAAGATGTCAAAAAAAACAAAATGGCGGACGAATTTTTTTAAATTGACGTGTGAATGTGAAATTTTAGATACGGGGGTGTCTTAAGTCACCGATCACGAGTCCATAGTCTAAATGTCAAGAAAACAACATGGCAAATCTAATATGGCGGAAAGGTTCTTCGAAAAGTGCTTGGATCTGAGCACATCCTTTCTTCGTAACTTTAACATGATTTATGTTTAACATTAAATTATCTTTTTCGCTCTTCAGTGTTCAATGTAACGGTTTGTGTGAAGAAGTAAAAAAAAGTTCTAAATAATATATACGATTGGCATCACTAAATTTATGTATATACAGGAGTGGTTCAAAAGTTTATAAAATCGGACTTTTTAGAAAGACAGTGATCGCGTTCTACGGGAAACGGTAATTGCAGACAAATTTTTATTGCTTGGATGACAAACTTCAAAAGGTTATTATGATTAATGTCAAAAGGTGTATTTATAAGTCTCGAAATGGCATGTGTACGTAGAATACTTGACAGGTAAAATTTTGCAATACCTCAAATTTAATGTCCTTAAATTATTGGCGCATGTTTCATTAAAGTTGACATAATATTTGAATGTAACCTTCAACATTGAAACGCCCTAACAACAACAATGGCAAATTTAAACGTGTTTTTAGTTATTTTTATTATTGGATTGTATTAAGGGCCGGCTTTCCAATTTCGATTAAAATGCCGATCAGCGTATTCATTAGATAAAATACGGGATAATACGTTTTTGCAAAAACCGGTTGGCGCTAATCATTGATTAAAATACCGGTTAGTATGTTTTTCCAACACCGGTTAGCGCTAATCATTGATTAAGAACGTTATTAAATGAAGATATTTTAACCGCTGTTTTACCAAACTTGATAAAATATTAAACAGTAATTACGATTACTTACACATGCGCATAACCTAGGAGATTTGGATTTTTATTAGTATTGACTGCGATTATGTTTTTTATGCATTTGTAATTAATAATTATTGTTATTAGTGTTTTAGTAATTGTATTGCTTCTTCTATACATGAAATTACAGTATAATTAAAAATAAAAACATAATATAGAATATGTGTAACTTTTAGCTTACTAGGGAAATATTTGTGTTTTGGAAGCTTTTTAATTCTGTTACATTTCTGGGACTTTATCTGAGTTGCTAAAAATCCTAGATATTTGTGAAAATTTATGCCTGCGCTTGCTCTCTTCTTCTTTGCAATTGCTTTTAACAGCACCTTATTAAAACTAATCATTTATATGTTTGCGAGCTATATGTTTGAAGTTCATCAGCATTCATTAGCATTCTATAAGAATGTTTGAAAGCGACGCCCATTTATCAAACAAAATTTGTTATAAACATTTCAAACACTATACAGATACATATATATTTGAGCATGTCCATTAAAATGACGAGCCCGCGATAGCGGGCGAGTAGTCTACATAATATCTTTTCTATCATTAGAGAGATAACAGTACGAATAATAATGTAATTCAGTGAAAATTTCAAATGTTCTGCAATACAAGTCCTTCATTTTTAATTGACTTGCGAACTAATTTTGAGTATGTGACAGACGAATATTTGAAATCTGCTGACCAAAATTTCATAATGAAAGCGCTGTTCCACTTCAAATAATTGGGATGAAAAATATCTCAGAGTAAAACTGATTTTTAGGTTCTTTTTTATTAATATTGTGCGTGCCTATTTTAAATTGTTTCTGAGCAATTGACATACTTTTTGTTAATATACTAAATTTTTCCACTGTTATATCAAGAGCGTATTATCCCGATTGTCTCAATGAAAATGATGCGCTTATTAAGCATTTTGTTTCTTCAGATACTTTAACATCATTCTTATATTTAATATTAAATTATCTTTCTCGCTCTTGAGTGGGTACCGCTTTGTGTAAAAAGCAATTCGAGAAGAATTTTAAATAAAATATACTATTGGCTTCACAAAATTTATGTATGTACAGGGGTACTTCAAAATTTATAAAAGTGGACATTCTAAAAAGCGTCATCCCAGTGGTCGCTTTTTACTGGAAAGGCGCTTCAATTTAAAACTTGGACTTTTTGCTTTTATTATTATTTTGTGCTCCTTTATTAACGATAGTGGATTTCAAAAAGGTTGACAGGCTTTTACACTTTCACATCAAAATAGTATTGTACACTGTCTTAATAAAAATGTTGCGCTTTTTGATCTCATTGTGTTTTTGGATACTTTAACATGACTTATGTTTAACATTAAATTACCTTTCTCGCTCTTGAGTGTGTACCGGTTTATGTCAAAAACAGTTCGAGAAGAATTTTAAATAAAATATCCTATTGGCTTAACAAAATATTTGTATATACAGGGGTGCTTCAAAAGTTTATAAAAGTAGACATTCTAAAAAGCCTCTTTTTACGGGAAACGCGCTTCAATAGCGCTTAAATTTAAAACTTGGGCTTTTTACTTTTATTATTATTTTGTGCTCCTTTATTAACGATAGTGGATTTCGAAAAGGTTGACAGGCCTTACACTTTCACATCAAAATACTATTGTAAACTATCTTAATAAAAATGTAACGTTTTTTAAACTCATTCTGTCTTTGGATACTTTAACATGACTTATGTTTAACATTAAATTACCTTTCTCGCTCTTGAGTGTGCCGGTTTATGTCAAAAACAGTTCGAGAAGAATTTTAAATAAAATATCCCATTGGCTTAACAAAATATATGTATATACAGGGGTGCTTCAAAAGTTTAAAAAAGTGGACATTCTAATAAGCCTTTTTTTACAGGAAAGGCGCTTCAATAGGGCTTACATTTAAAACTAGGGCTTTTTACTTTTATTATTATTTCGTGCTCCTTTATTAACGATAGTGGATTTTGAAAAGGTTGACAGTCTTTACACTTTCACATCAAAATAGTATTGTAAACTGTCTTAATGAACATGCTGGGCTTTTTGATCTCATTGTGCTTTTGGATACCTTAACATGACTTATGTTTAAAATTAAATTATCTTTCTGGCTCTTGAGTGTGTACCCGTTTATGTTAAAAACAGTTCGAGAAGCATTTTAAATAAAATATCCAATTGGCTTCACAAAATATATGTATATACAGGGGTGCTTCAAAGGTGTATAAAACTGGACATTCTAAAAAGCGTCATGCCAGTGATCGCTTTTTACTCGAAAGGCGCTTCAATTTAAGACTTGGGCTTTTTACTTTTATTATTATTTTGTGCTCCTTTATTAACGATAGTGGATTTCAAAAAGGTTGACAGGCTTTTACACTTTCACATCAAAATAGTATTGTACACTGTCTTAATGAAATGCTTTTTGATCTCATTGTGTCTTTGGATACTTTAACATGACTTATGTTAAATTATCTTTCTCCCTCTTGAGTGTGTACCGATTTATATCAAAAACAGTTCGAGAAGAATTTTAAATAAAATATCTTATTGGCTTAACAAAATATATGTATATACAGGGGTGCTTCAAAAGTTTATAAATGTGGACATTTTAAAAAGCGTTTTTTACAGGAAAGGCGCTTCAATGGGGCTTAAATTTAAAAATTGGGCTTCTTACTTTTATTATCATTTTGTGCTTTTTTCTTAACGACAGTTATCTTCGGGAAGGCTGACATGCTTTTCCACTATCACATCAAAATAGTATTGTAAACTGTGTCGATGAAAATGTTGTGCTCTTGAGCTCATTGTTTATTTGGATACATTAACATGACTTATGTTTAACATAAATTTACCTCTCTCGCTCTTGAGTGTGTACCGGTTTGTGTAAAAAACCGTTCGAGATGAATTTTAAAGAAAATATACTATTAACTTCACGAAATATATGTATATACAGGGGTGCGTCAAAAGTTAATAAAATCGGACATTCTAAAAGGCGTCATGACAGTGATTGCTTTTTACAGGAAACTATGAAAAAGCTGTAAGCGGACGCGAAGAAAGCGATTCCAGCTAAAAGAGGTTGACGGACCCGCTGTAAGTGGAGGACCCGCTGTAAGCGGAGGACCCGTTGTAAGCGGAGGACCCGCTGTAAGCGGACATTAGAGCTAGTTATATATACTAAAAGCGGAGTAGCCCATGGCAACCAAACGCTCGAAAAATCGTCGAAAATCGGTTGTGCGGTAGGAAGAACTCGTCTCTGGATACGCGAAATTAACGGCTGTCTTTTGGCACGTTGATAGAGGTGACTTTAAACCGCTCAACGACGGCGAGTTTTTCTTCCCAAGTGGAGCGTGTGCTGAGATATCGCCCGTTGAAGAGGAGCGTGCACTCGGGGTTTTAACAGAAAAATGGCTTGCGTCATCATGACGATTCATGTGACAAGCAAAATAAATCTCGGGAAATGTCAAACTAGCAGACAAACTGAGTTGTATCCACAGATTCAATTTTAAGCGTGAAATACGAAATTTTGAAGGTTGCGAGCGCCCAACAAGACCCGAGGTGTTATAGAACGGACATCTCTAGATATTTCACGTGCTTATTTCGAGTCGACAGACGCACGCAAACAAGGGCACGAGCTCTTTCAAATTCGTTTGCAGACAGATTTCGTAAGAAAAATGGCCGAAATACGTCACAGATTCAGTGTGCATGTGATTCAATGTACTACGGTCCCACGAAAAATATCAGATTAATTTATCCGGTTCTCCATCTCAATCTCGACATAATACACCCGCTTGACTTAACATTTTTATAGATATACAGGTTGATTGTTGTTTTAATGACTATATATTTGAATTATTAAAATACGTTAATTCCAGAACGCGTACGCCTTAATAGGGAAAAGGATTGCTTTTAACATTTATGTGCCTTTATGACAACGATTACGCATACATGCAGAGTGGGCGGAGCTAGCTGAAATTAATTTCTCTCTTCTGATTAAAGTAAAATTCGGCACTTGGGAGTCTTTGTGGTGTCATTGATCACGTATCCAAATCGAAATGTCAAAAAAAAACAAAATGGCCGAAGGATTTTTTGAAAATTGACGTATAAATGTGAAATTTTAGATACGAGGGTGTCTTAAGTCGCCGATCACAAATCCGAAATCAAAATGTCAAAAAAAAACAAAATGGCGGAAGATTTTTTGAAAATTGACGTATCAATATAAAATCTTAGATACGGGGGTTTTGGGGGTCGCCGATCACGATTCCAAAGTCAAAATGTCAAAAAAAAAACAAAATGGCGGAAGATTTTTTGAAAATTGACGTATGAATGTAAAATTTTAGATACGGGGGTTTTGGGGGTCGCCGATCACGATTCCAAAGTCAAAATGTCAAAAAAAAACAAAATGACACAAGATTTTTTTGAAAATTAACGTATCAATGTAAAATTTTAGATACGGGAGTTTTGGAGGTCGCCGATCACGATTCCAAAGTCAAAATGTCCAAAAAAAACAAAATGACGCAAGATTTTTTGAAAATTGACGTATGAATGTAAAATTTTAGATACGGGGGTTTTGGCGGTCGCCGATCACGATTCCAAAGTCGAAATGTCATAAAAAAACAAAATGGCGTAAGAATTTTTTGAAAATTGACGTATGAATGTAAAATTTTAGATACGGGGGTTTTGGGGATCGCCGATCACGATTCCAAAGTCGAAATGTCAAAAAAAACAAAATGACGCAAGATTTTTTGAAAATTGACGTATGAATGTAAAATTTTAGATACGGGGTTTTGGCGGTCGCCGATCACGATTCCAAAGTCAAAATGTCAAAGAAAACAAAATGGCGGAAGATTTTTTTGAAAATTGACGTATCAATGTAAAATTTTAGATACGGGGGTTTTGGGGGTCGCCGATCACGATTCCAAAGTCGAAATGTCAAAAAAAACAAAATGACGCAAGATTTTTTGAAAATTGACGTATGAATGTAAATTTTTAGATACGGGGGTTTTGGGGATCGCCGATCACGATTCCAAAGTCGAAATGTCAAAAAAAAAAAATGGCGGAAGATTTTTTGAAAATTGACTTATGGATGTGAAATTTTAGATACGGGGGTTTTGGGGCTCGCCGATCACGAATCCACAGTCAAAATGTCAAAAAAAAACAAAATGGTGGAAGATTTTTTGAAAATTGACGTATGGGTGTGAAATTTTAGATACGGGGGTTTTGGGGGCCGCCGATCACGACTCCAAAGTCAAAATGTCAAAAAAAACAAAATGGTGGAAGATTTTTTGAAAATTGACGTATCAATGTAAAATTTTAGATACGGTGGTTTTGATGGTCGCCGATCACGATTCCAAAGTCAAAATGTCAAAAAAAGCAAAACGGCGAAAGATTTTTTTGAAAATTGACGTATGAATGTAAAATGTTAGATACGGGGGTTTTGGGAGTCGCCGATAACGATTCCAAAGTCAAAATGTGAAAAAAAACAAAATGGCGATAGATTTTTTTAGAAAATTGACGTATTAATGTAAAATTTTAGATACGGGGGTCTTGGAGGTCGCCGATCACGATTCCAAAGTCAAAATGTCAAAAAAAACCAAATGGCGGAAGATTTTTTTGAAAATTGACGTATCAATGTAAAATTTTAGATACGGGGGTTTTGGGGGTCGCCGATCACGATTCCAAAGTCAAAATGTCAAAAAAAAACAAAATGCCGGAAGATTTTTTGAAATTTGACGTATGAATGTAAAATTTTAGATACGGGAGTTTTGGAGGTCGCCGATCACGATTCCAAAGTCAAAATGTCCAAAAAAGACAAAATGACGCAAGATTTTTTGAAAATTGACGTATGAATGTAAAATTTTAGATACGGGGGTTTTGGCGGTCGCCGATCACGATTCCAAAGTCGAAATGTCATAAAAAAACAAAATGGCGTAAGAATTTTTTGAAAATTGACGTATGAATGTAAAATTTTAGATACGGGGGTTTTGGGGATCGCCGATCACGATTCCAAAGTCGAAATGTCAAAAAAAACAAAATGACGCAAGATTATTTGAAAATTGACGTATGAATGTAAAATTTTAGATACGGGGGTTTTGGGGATCGCCGATCACGATTCCAAAGTCGAAATGTCAAAAAAAAATGGCGGAAGATTTTTTGAAAATTGACGTATGAATGTAAAATTTTAGATACGGGGGTTTTGGGGGTCGCCGATCACGATTCCAAAGTCAAAATGTCAAAAAAAACAAAATGGCGGAAGATTTTTTTGAAAATTTACGTATCAATGTAAAATTTTAGATACGGGGGTTTTGGGGGTCGCCGATCACGATTCCAAAGTCAAAATGTCAAAAAGAACAAAATGGCGAAAGATTTTTATGAAAATTGACGTATAAATGTGAAATTTTGGATACGGGGGTTTTGGGGGTTGCCGATCACGATTTAAAAGCCAAAATGTAAAAAAAAAACAAAATGGCGGAAGATTTTTTGAAAATTGACATATGAATGTAAAATTTTAGATACGGGGGTTTTGGGGTCGCCGATCACTATTCCAAAGTCAAAATGTCAAAAAAAAACAAAATGACGGAAGATTTTTTTGAAAATTAACGTATCAATGTAAAATTTTAGATACGGGGGTTTTGGAAGTCGCCGATCACGATTCCAAAGTCAAAATGTCAAAAAAAAACAAAATGGCCAAAGGATTTTTTGAAAATTGACGTATAAATGTGAAATTTTAGATACGAGGGTGTCTTAAGTCGCCGATCACAAATCCAAAATCAAAATGTCATAAAAAAACAAAATGGCGGAAGATTTTTTTTGAAAATTGACGTATGAATGTAAAATTTTAGATACGGGGGTTTTGGAGGTCGCCGATCACGATTCCATAGTCAAAATGTAAAAAAAAAATGGCGGAAGATTTTTTTGAAAATGGACTTATGAGTGTGAAATTTTAGATACGCGGGTGTCTTAGGTCGCCGATCACAAATCCAAAATTAAAATGTCATAAAAAAACAAAATGGTGGAAGATTTTTTTGAAAATTAAGGTATGAAAGTAAAATTTTAGATACGGTGGTTTTGGGGGTCGCCGATCACGATTCCAAAGTCAAAATGTCAAAAAAAAAATGGCGGAAGATTTTTTGAAAATTGATGAATGTTTGTGGAATTTTGGATACGGGGGTGTTTGTGGTCGCTTATTACGTCTTCAATTTGGCGATTCTTCGAAACGTGATTGATCAGGGCTTAAATTTAATACTCCATATTTTCTTAACGATAGTAGATTCGCAAACATCAGAATCGTATTGTACACTGTCTCAATGAAAATGTTGCGCTTATTGAGCTCATTGTTTCTTTCGATACTTTCACATGACTTATGTTTAACATTAAGTTACCTTCCCCGCTCTTGAGTGTGTACCAGTTTGTGTAAAAAACAGTTCGAGAAGAATTTTAAATAAAATATACCATTGGCTCAACAAAATACATGTAGGGGTGCTTCAAAAGTTTATAAAAGTGGCCATTCTAAAAAGCGTCATGCCAGTGATCGTTTTTACAAGAAAGGTGCTTCAATAGGGCTTCAATTTAAAACTTGGGCTTTTTACTTTTTTTATTATTTTGTGCTTTTTTCTTAACGAGAGTAGACTTCGGAAAGATTGACATGCTTTTCCACTATCACATCAAAATAGTATTGTAAACTGTCTCGATGAAAATGTTGTGCTCTTTCAGCTCATTGTTTCTTAAAATACTTTAACATGAACTATGTTTAACATTGAATTACCTTTCTCGCGCTTGAGTGTTTACAGGTTTGTGTAAAAGACAGTTCGAGAAGCATTTTAAATAAAACACACTATTGGCTTAACAAAATATATGTATATGCAGGGGTGCTTCAAACGTTAATAAAATCTTACATTCTAAAAAGTCATGACAGTGATTGCTTTTTACAGGACAGGCGCTTCAAAAGGGCTTAAATTTAAAACTTGGGCTTTTACTTTTATTATTATTTTGTGCTCCTTTATTAACGATAGTGGATTTCGAAAAGGTTGACAGGCTTTTACACTTTCACATCAAAATAGTATTGTACACTCTCTTAAGAAAAATGTTGCGCTTCTTGATCTCATTGTGTCTTTGCATACTTTAACACGACTTATGTTTAACATTAAATTACCTTTCTCGCTCTTGAGTGTGTACCGGTTTGTATAAAAAACAATTCCAGAAAAATTTTAAATAAAATAAACAATTGGCTTCACAAAATATATGTATATACCGGGATGCTTTAAAAGTTTATAAAACTGGACATTCTAAAAAGCGTTGTTTATAGAAGAGGCACTTTAATTGAGCTTAAATTTAAAACAATAAAAACACATTTACTTTGTTGTATCACTATATTAAACAAATGGTGTGACCGGGGTTTCGACCAACATGGCCATTAACGAACACAGTGGTGAATGAAACCGCGGTCACACCATTTGTTTAATATAGTGATACAACAAAGTAAATGTGTTTTTATTGTTTTAATATGGATTATCACAAAGTAACGCCTTACAGCATTAATTATTTAAATTTAAAACTTGGACTTTTTACTTTTATTATTATTTTGTGCTTTTTTCTTAACGAGAGTAGACTTCGAAAAGATTGACAGGCTCTTACACGTTCACATCAAAATAGTATTGTAAACTGTCATAATGAAAATGTTGCGCTTTTTGAGAGCTCATTGTTTCTTTGGATATTTTAACATGACTTATGTTTAACATTATATACCTTTCTCGCTCTTGAGTGTGTACCGGTTTGTGTAAAAAACAATTCGAGAAAAATTTTAAATAAAATAAAAGGCGCTTCAATTTAAAACTTGGGCTTTTTACTTTTATTTTCATTTTGTGCTCCTTTATTAATGATAGTGGATTTCAAAAAGGTCACACTTTACATCAAAATAGTATTGTACACTGTCTTAATAAAAATGTTGCGATTTTTGATATCAATGTTTCTTTGGATACTTTAACACGACTTATGTTAAAAATTAAATTACTTTTCTTGCTCTTGAGTGTGTACCGGTTTATGTCAAAAACAGTTCAAGAAGAATTTTAAATAAAATATCCTATTGGCCTAACAAAATATATATACATACAGGGGTGCTTCAAAAGTTTATAAAAGTGGACATTCTAAAAAGCGTTTTTTACAGGAAAGGCGCTTCAATAGGGCTTAAGTTTAAAACTTGGGCTTTTTACTTTTATTATTATTTCGTGCACCTTTATTAACGATAGTGGATTTTGAAAAGGTTGACAGGCTTTTACACTTTCACATCAAAATAGTATTGAAAACTGTCTTAATGAACATGTTGGGCTTTTTGAACTCATTGTGTCTTTGGATACTTTAACATGACTTATGATTAACATTAAATTACCTTTCTCGCTCTTGAGTGTGTACCGATTTGTGTCAAAAACAGATCGAGAATAATTTTAAATAAAATATACTCTGCTCTTTTATTAACGATAGTGGACTTCGAAAAGGTAGTAAGAAAGTAATATACTTTATAAATTAAATTTACTTAACCCATTCACATACATATGTTTGCGAGCTATATGTTTGAAGTTCATCAGCATTCGTTAGCATTCTATAAGAATGTTTGAAAGCGACGCCCATTTACCAAACAAAATTTGTTGTAAACATGTTAAACACTATGGGGATACTACGTATATTTGAGCATGTCAATTAAAATGACGAGCCCGCGATAGCGGGCGAGGAGTATATATGTAATTCATTGAAAATTTAAAATGTTCTTCAATACAAGCTCTTCGTTTTTAATTGACGTGCGAACTAATTTTGAGTATGTGACGACGAATATTTCAATTATGCTGACCAACATTTCATAATGAAAGCGCTGTTCCACTTCAAATAATTTGTGTGAAAATATCCCAGTGTCAACTGATTATTAGGTTCTTTTTTTATTAATATTGTGCATGCCTATCTTAAATTGTTTCTGAGCAATTGACATACCTTTTGTTAATATACTAAATTTTTCCACTGTTATTTCAATAGCGTATTATCCAGATTGTCTCAATGAAAATGATGCACTTATTGAGCATATTGTTTCTTCAGATACTGTAACATCATTCTTATGTTTAACATTAAATTATCTTTCTCGCTCTTCATTGTGTAACAGTTTGTGTAAAAAAAAATTCTAGAAGAATTCTAAATGAAATATACAATTGGTTTTACAAAATATATATATATACAGAGTGTGCCACAAGTCTATAAAATCTTACATTCTAAAAACCACCACGAGAGTGATCGCGTTTTACAGGAAACTGTAAAAAGCTATAAGCGGACGCGAAAAAGGCGAATTCAAGCTCGACAAGATTGAAGCATTAGCTCACAAACATTCAGCACAATAAATATTGCAATATATAATAATTGGCCCAATGATAATAGTGTATAGGTAAGAAATTTATAAATTCGATTCCTTATTTGTTTATAAATACTTTCTACTCATTTTTAACAATTATCATTACATGACTGGAGTCATTTTGTCCATGAATTAAGTTGTAAAAATACTTCAAAATATTATAAGATATTGTAAATAGAAAAAAGAAACTAAAATATATTCCTACCAGATTAAACAAGCACTTAATCATGTTGTTACTGTGTCAGGCAAATTGAGAAGTAATATCATACGTATTCAGAAAAGATTGTTTAATTATAATTGATGAAAATGAACTTCCCGCGACATCGTGAATTACAATAATTCAAAATAGAAATTCTATAAGGATGTTTTACAGTATTTTGGAATATAACAATAAGTAATCAATATTACCATAATACATATATTATATCTATATATTCCTTAAATTGTAGGTGTACAATGCAAAAGAAAATAATTATGTACAGTGTGAACTAGGCTTTACCAACATTATTAAGCATCATACATAACTGACAGTTGTAATACAATTTACTACAAAGAAACACTGCAAATTATAAAAGTATAGGAATGGAAATCATTATAAAAAATGCCAATGAAATAAATATTATTTGTTATAGAACAATGATTAAATGAATTATTTAAAAGTATACATTCGCGTCAACAAAACATAATTCTAATAAAGCTATCTACAAGTTTGTATAAAATAAAATGTTTTTTTTTAAATTCTAATGAATTTTCATTTAAACTAAAAAAACCAATGGAATCGACATATGTATATAGACTGAAACACTATTAACAAAAACTATCAAACCATATTTTCCAACTGATGCAAAAAACACAGATTTCGAGATTATTCTAATTTTATACCCACAAACAAAATTCAAACTATAGATAAATTAGGCAAACGTGAAATAAATCATCGGCAAGTCAAGGCACAAAAACCAATAATAGTAGAAAAATTATAAATAGAGTGAAAACTACCGTCTGTGAGGCACAGGAAAAGTATGTGAAAAATGTCAATATAACTTTAAACGATAAAATACATCTTATTTCATGGACAGCCGTTAAACATTATCAATTTAAAAACTGCTATTATCACTAAATCTATTATTAATCCTTTCATCCGATAAGCATTCTGAATAAAATATTGCATAGTTGTAAACTATATACAGGCGTGTATAAAAACAACTAAGCAATATTGAACATCTAAAACACAATTATATTTAGTTGTTCGCTACATATCTGAATTATATGGTGTTTCAAAAACTGAAACGCAACAAAGACAAAATCCGCAATAAATTTAGAAGAATAAGGGGGAGCGGTACCTCAACTGTAAGCGGAATAAGAGGCGATAGCGGGCCTTCAAGGCCTGCCGTATTAGCTAGTCAACCTTAATATAAGCTGCCGGCGGATTCATGCTAATAGCGTGGGAAAATACGGCTTATCCGAATCACCATGGTTACCGCCCGAACCGTCAAAATCGACGAAAATTGGATGCACGGGGCGCAGTAATCGTCCCTGGATACGTGAAATTAAAAGTTGGCCCTTTGCCCGAACAAAGGGACAACTTTAAATTTCCGGTCGACGGAGAGATTTTCCTCCTAAGTGGAGCCCGTGCAGAGATATCCGCCGTCAAAGAGGAGCGTGCAAATATTTTGTAACATAAAAATGGCTTACGTACTTAAAAATGCAGTAGTGGTCATCAAAAAGAGACATTTCGCTAATCTGACAGCTCCAACGAAAAATTTTGCATGTTTGACTTTTAAGCCTTATATTCCGAATTTTGAAGGTTTTGACGGCCCAACAAGGTACATAATCGTTAAGTCAGACATTTCTGTACCGATCGCATGTCTATTGCGACTTCATCGACGTACGATATCGATAGGACGAGTGATTTAAATTCCTCATGCAGACGGACATCGTAGAAAAATGGCCGAAATACGCCAGAAATACATGTACACAATAAATCAAGTGCAATGCTCATAATATGTTATGTACACCCATATACATTCATGTGCACTGCCCGTAAATATATTATATATCGGTAGCTTGACTTAACATTTTTACATACAGGCTGATATCTTTTAATTACTATAAATTTGAATTTTAAAATACGATCATTCCAGAACGGGGGGGAAAAGGATTGCTTTTAATTATTAACGTCAGATGAGATTCAAGGCAAATAAACACACATAATATAGGACAAGGACAATGCACTAAATTAATTATTTGAACGCAATTAAAACGTTTTTTTTAATATTCTTTTGAAGATTACACGTCTATTTTCTCTGAGATTTAAAAAAAAATTGCAGATTTGAACATAGAGTCAAGCCTACATATAAATATGGCAGTTGAACAAACTATTTACATTAGGTCGATAGCCCGATGGCAAGATTGACGGCTTCTTAATACAATGACTTTGCCGGGTCCGGTTCGAACCCAGGCCGGGACAAATATTTTTTTTTCGAATGCGATATTGTGTATTTATTTCGAATATTTTACGGGGAATTTATAAGAGAAGACGCCGGACTTCTCGACATAATTTTCCCGCTCGATGAACTAATGATTCATATATACAGCATGATTTTTTCTTATAATTATTATAAATTCCATTTAAAATACAATAATTCTAAAACGGGTATGCCTTTCTCTTAAGGGAAAAAATAATGCTTTTAACATTTATGTGCCCCTACGAAATAATTATTTAAATAATTACGCACTGCGGAGTGGGTGGAGCCAAATCAACTTTTTCTTCTGATTAAGGTAAAACTCCGTACTCGGGGGCTCTTGGTGTCGGTGATCTCAAGCCCAATGGCAAAATTTCAAAAAACAAATGGTGCATCTAATATGGCGGAAGAGTTTTTTGAAAATTGACGTATGAATGTGAAATTTTAGATACGGGGGTGTCTTAGGTCGCCGATCACGAATCGAAAGTCAAAATGTCAAAAAAAAACAAAATGGCCGAAGTTTTTTGAAAATTGACGATGAATGTGAAATTTAAGATACGGGGGTGTCTTAGGTCGCCGATCACGAATCCAAAGTCAAAATGTCAAAAAAAAAAAAATGGCGGAAGTTTTTTGAAAATTGACGTATGAATGCGAAATTTTAGGTACGGGGGTGTCTTAGGTCGCCGATCACAAATCGAAAGTCAAAATGTCAAAAAAACAAAATGGCGGACAAATTTTTTGAAAATTGACGTATAAATATGAAATTTTAGATACGGGAGTGTCTGCGGACGCCGATCACCAATCCATAGTCAAAATGTATAAAAGAAACAAAATGGCGGCAGAATTTTTTGAAAATTGACGTATAAATGCGAAATTTTAGATACGGGGGTATATGCGGACGCCGATCACCAATCCATAGTTAAAATGTCAAAAAAACAAAATGGCGGAAGAATTTTTTGAAAATTGACGTATGAATGTGAAATGTTTGGTACGGGGGTGTGTGCGGACGCCGATCACGAATCGAAAGTCAAAATGTCAAAAAAAAAACAAAATGGCCGAAGTTCTTTGAAAATTGACGTATGAATGTGAAATTTTAGGTGCGGGGTTGTCTTATATCGCCGATCACGAATCCAAAGTCAAAATGTCAAAAAAAAACAAAATGGCGGAAGTTTTTTGAAAATTGACGTATAAATGTGAAGGTACGGGGGTGTCTTAGGTCGCCGATCACAAATCGAAAGTCAAAATGTCAAAAAAACAAAATGGCGGAAGTTTTTTTGAAAATTGACGTATGAATGTGAAATTTTAGGTACGGGGATGTCTTAGGTCGCCGATCACAAATCGAAAGTCAAAATGTCAAAAAAAAACAAAATGGCCGAAGTTTTTTGAAAATTGACGTATGATGTGAAATTTTAGATACGGGGGTGTCTTAGGTCGCCGATCACGAATCCAAAGTCAAAATGTCAAAAAAAAAAATGGCGGAAGAATTTTTTGAAAACTGACGTATGAATGTGAAATTTTAGATGCGGGGTGTCTCAGGTCGCCGATCACGAATCCATAGTCAAAATGTCAAAAAAACAAAATGGCGGACGAATTTTTTTAAAATTGACGTATGAATGTGAGATTTTAGATACGGGAGTGTCTTAGGTCGCCGATCACGAATCCAAAGTCAATGTCAAAAAAAAAACAAAATGGCGGAAGAATTTTTTGAAAATTGACGTATGAATGTGAAATTTTAGATACGGGTGTGTCTTAGGTCGCCGATCACGAATCCATAGTGCAAATATCAAAAAAAACAAAATGGCGGAAGAGTTTTTTGAAGATTGACGTACGAACGTGAAATTTTAGATGCTGGGGGGGTTGAGGTCGCCGATCACGAATCCATAGTCAAAATGTCAAAAAAACTTGATGGCGGATCTAATATGGCAGAAATATTCTTCAAAATGTCTTTAATCTTGGTGAAATCTAGCAAATGGCTTTTTCAGGTCGCTGATTACGAATCCGAAATAAATATTTTAAAAAACAATGTTGCGGAAAGGTTCTTCGAAAAGTGCTTGGATCTGAGCACATCCTTCCTTCGTAAACTTTAACATGATTTATGTTTAATATTTAATTATTCTCCTCGCTCTTCTGTGTTCAGTGTGACGGTTTGTGTAAAAAGGAAAGGAAAGTTCTAAATAATATATACGATTGGCATAACAAAATTTATATGTGTACAGGGGTGCGTCAAAAGTCGGACATTCTCTCTCTCTCTCTCGAAATGGCTTGCCTATGTATAATATTTGACAGGTAAAATTTTGCAATATCTCAAATTTAATGCCCTTAAATTATTGGTGAATGTTTCATTAAAGTTGACATAATATTTGAATGTAACCTTCAACATTAAAATGCCCTAACAACTACAACGGCAAATTTAAACTTATTTTTAATTATTTATATTATTGTACTGTATTAGTTGATTAAGTTCAATTGCGGGCCGGTTTTCCCAATGCAGATCAGCGTACTCATTAAATCAAATACGGGATAATACGTTTTTGCAAAAACCGGTTGGCGCTAATAATTGGTTAAGAACGTTATTAAATGAAGATACTTTAACCGGTGTTTTTCCAAACCTGATAAAATATTAATATATTAGGGTTACTTACACATGCGCATAACCTAGAAGATTTGGATTTTTATTAGTATTGACTGCGATTATATTTTCTTATGCATTTGTAATTAATAATTATTTTTATTAGTGATTTAGTAATTGTGTTGCTCCTTCTATACATGAAATTAACAGTATAATTAAAAATAAAAACGTAATATTGAATATGTGCAACTTTTAGCTTACTACGGAAATACTTGTGTTTTGAAAGCTTTTTAATTCTGTTACATTTCTGGGACTTTATCTCAGTTGCTAAAAATTCTAAATATTTGTGAAAATTTATGCCTGTGCTTCCTCTTTTCTTCTTTGTAATTGCTTTTAACAGCACCTTATTAAAACTTCATTTTAGACTCACTCTGATATGTCATTAACATATTAAACCACATTTAGTTTGTTGTTTGAAGTTCATCAGCATTTATTAAAGCGACGCCCATTTATCTAACAAAATTTTTATAAACATTTTAAATACAATACAGGAACGACGTATAGTTGAGCAGGTCAATTAAAATAACGAGCCCGCGATCGAGAGCGAGTAGTATACATAATATCCATCCTATCACTAGAGAAATAACCGTACCAATAGTAATGTAATTCAGTGTAAATTTAAAATGATCTTTAATACAAGTCCTTTATTTAAATCGATGTGCGAACTAATTTCGTGTAGGTGATAGATCAATATATCAAAACTGATAACCGAAATTTTATATTAAAAAAGCTGCTCCATATTACACACAAGAGTGAAAAATATCTCTTGAAATGGTTTCTATCTTTTGATGTCAAAACAGTGTTAAATTGAATTTTAGGTTCTTATTTATTATTATTGTGTAAGCCTATCTTAAATTGTTTTTGAGTTATTTACATTCTTTCTTTCAATGACAGTAAACTTCAAAAAGATTGCCAAATACTATATTTTTTCACTGTTGTTCCAAGAGCGTATTATAAGATTGTCAATAAAATTATTCCATCTGTCATCATGACAGCAGTTTGCTGAAAAAAATATGCATCTATACAAGGTGTGATAAAAATTGAAAAAATAGTTTCTTTCGATACTTTAACATGACTTATGTTTAACACTAAATTACCTTTCTCGCTCTTGAGTGTGTACCAGTTCGCGAAGAATTTTAAATAAAATATCCTATTGGTTTAACAAAATATATTTATATACAAGGGTGCTTCAAAAGTTTATAAAAGTGGACATTCTAAAAAGCGTTTTTACAGGAAAGGCGCTTCAATAGGGCTTAAATTTAAAACTTGGGCTTTTTCCTTTTATTATTATTTCGTGCTCCTTTATTAACGATAGTTGATTTTGAAAAGGTTAACAGGCTTTTACACTTTCACATCAAAGTAGTATTGTAAACTGTCTTAATCAACATGTTGGACTTTTTGATGTCATTGTGCTTTTGGATACCTTAACATGACATGTTTAACATTAATTTACCTTTCTCGCTCTTGAGTGTGTACCGCTTTGTGTAAAAAACCATTCGAGGAGAATTTTAAATAAAATATACTATTGGCTTCACGAAATATATGTATATACAGGGGTGCGTCAAAAGTTAATAAAATCAGACATTCTAAAAGGCGTCATAACAGTGATTGCTTTTTACACGAAACTATGAAAAAGCTGTAAGCGGACGCGAAAAAGGCGATTCAAACTAAAAGAGATTGACGGACCTGCTGTAAGCGGACGGACCGCTGTAAGCGGACGATCAGCTGTAAGCGGACGGATCCGCTGTAAGCGGACGTTATAGCTAGTTATATATACTAAAAGCGGAGTAGCCCATGGCAACCAAACGCTCGAAAAATCGTCGAAAATCGGTTGTGCGGTAGGAAGAACTCGTCTCTGGATACGCAAAATTAACGGCTGTCTTTTGGCATGTTGATAGAGGTGTCTTTAAACCGCTCAACGACGGCGAGTTTTTCTTCCCGAGTGGAGCGTGTGCAGAGATACGGGCGTTTAAAGAGGAGCCTGCACTCGGGGTTTTCTAACAGCAAAATGGCTTACGTCATGGCCGTGACAAGCAATACAAATCTCGGGAAACGTCAAACTGGCAGACAAACTGCGTTGTATATCCGCAGATTCACTTTTAAGCGTGACATACGAAATTTTGAAGGTTGCGAGCGCCCAACAAGACCCGAGGTGTTATAGAACGGACTTCTCTAGATATTTCACGTGCTTATTTCGAGTCGACAGACGCACGCAAACAAGGGCACGAGCTCTTTCAAATTCGTTTGCAGACAGATTTCGTAAGAAAAATGGCCGAAATACGTCACAGATTCAGTGTGCATGTGATTCAATGTACTACGGTCCCACGAAAAATATCAGATTAATTTATCCGGTTCTCCATCTCAATCTCGACATAATACACCCGCTTGACTTAACATTTTTATAGATATACAGGTTGATTGTTGTTTTAATGACTATATATTTGAATTATTAAAATACGTTAATTCCAGAACGCGTACATCCAGTTTCCTTAATAGGGAAAAGGATTGCTTTTAACATTTATGTGCCCTTATGACAATGATTACGCATACATGCCGAGTGGGCGGAGCTATCTGAAATTAATTTCTCTCTTCTGATTAAAGTAAAATTCGGCACTTGGGAGTTTTTGTGGTATCATTGATGGCGCATCCAAAGTCGAAATGTCAAAAAAAGAACAAAATGGCCGAAGGATTTTTTGAAAATTGACGTATAAATGTGAAATTTTAGATACGAGGGTGTCTTAAGTCGCCGTTCACAAATTCAAAATCAAAATGTCATAGAAAAACAAAATGGCGCATGATTTTTTTGAAAATTGACGTATGAATATACAATTTTAGATACGGGGGTTTTGGGGGTCGCCGATCACGATTCCAAAGTCAAAATGTCAAAAAAAAACAAAATGGCGGAATATTTTTTGAAAATTGACGTATGAATGTAAAATTTTAGATACGGGGGTTTTGGTGGTCGCCGATCACGATTCCAATGTCAAAATGTCAAACAAAAAACAAAATGGCGGAAGATTTTTTGAAAATTGACGTATGAATGTAAAATTTTAGATACGGGGGTTTTGGTGGTGGCCGATCACGACTCCAAAGTCAAAATGTCAAAAAAAACAAAATGGCGGAATATTTTTTGAAAATTGACGTATGAATGTAAAATTTTAGATACGGGCGTTTTGGGGGTCGTCGATCACAATTCCAAAGTCAAAATGTCAAAAAAAAACAAAATGGTGGAAGATTTTTTTGAAAATTGACGTATCAATGTAAAATCTTAGATACGGGGGTTTTGGGGGTCGCCGATCACGACTCCAAAGTCAAAATGTCAAAAAAAACAAAATGGTGGAAGATTTTTTGAAAATTGACGTATCAATGTAAAATTTTAGATACGGGGGTTTTGATGGTCGCCGATCACGATTCCAAAGTCAAAATGTCAAAAAAAGCAAAACGGCGAAAGATTTTTTTGAAAATTGACGTATGAATGTAAAATGTTAGATACGGGGGTTTTGGGGGTCGCCGATCACGATTCCAAAGTCAAAATGTCAAAAAAAACAAAATGGCGGAAGATTTTTTGAAAATTGACGTATGAATGTAAAATTTTAGATACGGGGGTTTTGGGGGTCGCCGATCACGATTCCAAAGTCAAAATGTCAAAAAAAACAAAATGGCGGAAGATTTTTTTGAAAATTGACGTGTGTGAAATTTTAGATGCGGGGGTGTGTCAGGTCGCCGATCACAAATCCAAAATCAAAAGGTCATAATAAAACAAAATCGTGGAAGAATTTTTTGAAAATTGACATATGAGTGTAAAATTTTAGATACGGGGGTTTTGGGGGTCGCCGATCACGATTCCAAAGTCAAAATGTCAAAAAAAAACAAAATGGCAGAAGATTTTTTGAAAATTGACGTATGAATGTGAAATTTTAGATACGGGGGTTTTGGGGGTCGCCGATCACGATTCCAAAGTCAAAATGTCGAAAAACAAAATGGCGAAAGATTTTTTAGAAAATTGACGTATGAATGTGAAATTTTAGATACGGGAGTTTTGGGGGTCGCCGATCACGATTCCAAAGTCAAAATGTCAAAAAAAACAAAATGGCAAAAGATTTTTTTGAAAATTGACGTGTGTGAAATTTTAGATGCGGGGGTGTGTCAGGTCGCCGATCACAAATCCAAAATCAAAAGGTCATAAAAAAACAAAATCGTGGAAGAATTTTTTGAAAATTGACATATGAGTGTAAAATTTTAGATACGGGGGTTTTGGGGGTCGCCGATCACGATTCCAAAGTCAAAATGTCAAAAAAAAACAAAATGGCAGAAGATTTTTTGAAATTTGACGTATGAATGTAAAATTTTAGATACGGGGGTTTTGATGGTCGCCGATCACGATTCCAAAGTCGAAATGTAAAAAAAAGCAAAATGGCGGAAGATTTTTTGAAAATTGGCGTTTGAATGTAAAATTTTAGATACGGGGTTTTGGGGGTCGCCGATCACGATTCCAAAGTCAAAATGTCAAAACAAAACGAAATGGTGGAAGATTTTTTGAAAATTGACGTATGAATGTGAAATTTTAGATACGAGGGCTTTGGGGGTCGCCGATCACGATTCCAAAGTCAAAATGTCAAAAAAAGCAAAACGGCGAAAGATTTTTTTGAAAATTGACGTATGAATGTAAAGTTTTAGATACGGGGGTTTTGGGGGTCGCCGATAACGATTCCAAAGTCAAAATGTCAAAAAAAAATGGCGGAAGATTTTTTTGAAAATTGACGTATGAATGTGAAATTTTAGATACGGGGGTTTTGGGGGTCGCCGATCACGATTCCAAAGCCAAAATGTCAAAACAAAATGGCGGAAGATTTTTTGAAAATTGACGTATGAATGTAAAATTTTAGATACGGGGGTTTTGGGGGTCGCCGATCACGATTCCAAAGTCAAAATGTCAAAAAAAACAAAATGGCGAAAGATTTTTTTGAAAATTGACGTATGAATGTGAAATTTTAGATACGGGGGTTTTGGGGGTCGCCGATCACGACTCCAAATTTAAAATATCAAAAAAAGCAAAACGGCGAAAGATTTTTTTTGAAAATTGACGTATGAATGTAAAATTTTAGATACGGGGGTTTTGGGGGTCGCCGATCACGACTCCAAAGTCAAAATGTCAAAAAAAAACAAAATGGTGGAAGATTTTTTGAAAATTGACGTATCAATGTAAAATTTTAGATACGGGGGTTTTGATGGTCGCCGATCACGATTCCAAAGTCAAAATGTCAAAAAAAGCAAAACGGCGAAAGATTTGTTTGAAAATTGACGTATGAATGTAAAATGTTAGATACGGGGGTTTTGGGAGTCGCCGATCACGATTCCAAAGTCAAAATGTCAAAAAAACAAAATGGCGAAAGATTTTTTAGAAAATTGACGTATTAATGTAAAATTTTAGATACGGGGGTCTTGGAGGTCGCCGATCACGATTCCAAAGTCAAAATGTCAAAAAAAAACAAAATGGCGGAAGATTTTTGAAAATTGACCTATGAATGTGAAATTTTAGATACGGGGGTTTTGGGGGTCGCCGATCACGATTCTAAAGTCAAAATGTCAAAAAAAAACGGCGGAAGATTTTTTTGAAAATTGACGTATTACTATGAAATCTTAGATACGGGAGTTTTGGGGGTCGCCGATCACGATTCCAAAGTCAAAATGTCAAAAAAAACAAAATGGCGAAAGATTTTTTTGAAAATTGACGTATTAATGTAAAATTTTAGATACGGGGGTTTTGGGGGTCGCCGATCACGATTCCAAAGTCAAAATATCAAAAAAAACAAAAGGGTGGAAGATTTTTTTGAAAATTGACGTATGAATGTAAAATTTTAGATACGGGGGTTTTGGGGGTCGCCGATCACGATTCCAAAGTCAAAATGTCAAAAAAAACCAAATGCCCGAAGATTTTTTGAAAATTGACGTATGAATGTAAAATTTTAGATACGGGGGTTTTGATGGTCGCCGATCACGATTCCAAAGTCAAAATGTAAAAAAAAGCAAAATGGCGGAAGATTTTTTTGAAAATTGGCGTTTGAATGTAAAATTTTAGATACGGGGTTTTGGGGGTCGCCGATCACGATTCCAAAGTCAAAATGTCAAAACAAAACGAAATGGTGGAAGATTTTTTGAAAATTGACGTATGAATGTGAAATTTTAGATACGAGGGCTTTGGGGGTCGCCGATCACGATTCGAAAGTCAAAATGTCAAAAAAAGCAAAACGGCGAAAGATTTTTTTGAAAATTGACGTATGAATGTAAAGTTTTAGATACGGGGGTTTTGGGGGTCGCCGATAACGATTCCAAAGTCAAAATGTCAAAAAAAAAATGGCGGAAGATTTTTTTGAAAATTGACGTATGAATGTGAAATTTTAGATACGGGGGTTTTGGGGGTCGCCGATCACGATTCCAAAGCCAAAATGTCAAAACAAAATGGCGGAAGATTTTTTGAAAATTGACGTATGAATGTAAAATTTTAGATACGGGGGTTTTGGGGGTCGCCGATCACGCTTCCAAAGTCAAAATGTCAAAAAAAACAAAATGGCGAAAGATTTTTTAGAAAATTGACGTATGAATGTGAAATTTTAGATACGGGGGTTTTGGGGGTCGCCGATCACGATTCCAAAGTCAAAATGTCAAAAAAAACAAAATGGCGAAAGATTTTTTAGAAAATTGACGTATGAATGTGAAATTTTAGATACGGGAGTTTTGGGGGTCGCCGATCACGATTCCAAAGTCAAAATGTCAAAAAAAAATAAAATGGCGAAAGATTTTTTTGAAAATTGACGTATGAGTGTGAAATTTTAGATGCGGGGGTGTGTTAGGTCGCCGATCACAAATCCAAAATCAAAATGTCAAAAAAAACAAAATGGCGGAAGATTTTTTGAAAATTGACGTATCAATGTAAAATTTTAGATACGGGGGTTTTGGGGGTCGCCGATCACGACTCCAAAGTCAAAATGTCAAAAAAAACAAAATGGTGGAAGATTTTTTGAAAATTGACGTATCAATGTAAAATTTTAGATACGGGGGTTTTGATGGTCGCCGATCACGATTCCAAAGTAAAAATGTCAAAAAAAAGCAAAACGGCGAAAGATTTTTTGAAAATTGACGTATGACCGTAAAATTTTAGATACGGGGGTTTTGGGGGTCGCCGATCACGATTCCAAAGTCAAAATGTCAAAAAAAGCAAAATGGCGGAAGATTTTTTTGAAAATTGACGTATGAATGTAAAATTTTAGATACGGGGGTTTTGGGGGTCACCGATCACGATTCCAAAGTCAAAATGTCAAAAAAAAACAAAATGGCGGCAGATTTTTTAAAAATTGACGTATCAATGTAAAATTTTAGATACGGGGATGTTTGTGGTCGCTTATTACGTCTTCAATTTGGTGATTCTTCGAAACGTGATTGAACAGGGTTTAAATTTAATACTTAATTTTTTCGTATCAACAGTAGATTCGCAAACATCAGAATCGTATTGTACATTGTCTCAATGAAAATGTTACGCTCACTGAACTCATTGTTTCTTTCGATACTCTAACATGACATGCTTAACATTAAATTACCTTTCTCGCTCTTGAGTGTGAACCGGTTTGTGTAAAAAAACAGTTCGAGTAGAATTTCAAATAAAATATACTATTGGCTTAAAAAAATATATGTAGGGATGCTTCAAAAGTTTATAAAAGTGGACATTCTGAAAAGCGTCATGCCAGTGATCGCTTTTTACAGGAAAGGTGCTTCAATTTAAAACTTGGGCTTTTTACTTTTACTTTTATTTTATGCTCCTTTATTAACGATAGTGGATTTCAAAAAGGTCACACTTTATATCAAAATAGTATTGTACACTATCTTAATAAAAGTGTTGCGCTTTTTGATCTCATTGTGTCTTTGCATACTTTAACACGACTTATGTTTAACATTAAATTACCTTTCTCGCTCTTGAGTGTGTACCGGTTTGTGTTAAAAACAGTTCGAGAAGAATTTTAAATAAGATATCCTATTGGCTTAACAAAATATATGTATATACAGGGGTGCTTCAAAAATTTATAAAAATGGATATTCTAGAAAGCACTGTTTACAGGAAAGGCGCTTGAAAAGGGCTTAAATTTAAAACTTGGGTTTCTTACTTTTATTATTATTTTGTGCTCCTTTATTAATGATAGTGGATTTCAAAAGGGTCACACTTTACATCAAAATAGTATTGTAAACTGTTTTAATAAAAATGTTGCGCTTTTTGAGCTCATTGTGTCTTTGGATACTTTAACATGGCTTATGATTAACATTAAATTACCTTTCTCGCTCTTGAGTGTGTACCGATTTGTGTCAAAAACAGAAGGAGAATAATTTTAGATAAAATATACTCTGCTTTTTTATTAACGATAGTGGACTTCGAAAAGGTAGTAAGAAAGTAATATACTTATATATAAATTAAATTTACTTTTCCCATTCGCATACATATGTTTGCGAGCTATATGTTCGAAGTTCATCAGCATTCATTAGCATGCTATAAGAATGCTTGAAAGCGACGCCCATTTACCAAACAAAATTTTTTGTAAACATATTAAACACTATGGAGATACTACGTATATTTGAGTATGTCAATTAAAATGACGAGCCCGCGATCTTAATTCATGGACAGCCGTTAAACATTTTCAATTTAAAAACTGCTATTATCACTAAATCTATTATTAATCATTTCATCCGATAAGCATTCTGAATAAAATATTGCATAGTTGTAAACTATATACAGGGGTGTATAAAAACAACTAAACAATATTGAACATCTAAAACACAATTATATTTAGTTATTCACTATATATCGGAATTATATGGTGTTTCAAAAACTGAAACGCAATAAAGACAAAATCCGCAATAAATTTCGAAGAATAAGGGGGAGCGGTACCTCAACTGTAAGCGGAATAAGAGGCGGCAGCGGGCCTTCTAGGCCTGCCGTATTAGCTAGTTATATATAATAATAGCTGAGTAGCCCATGGCAACCAAACGACCCGAAAAATGGACGAAAATTGGGTGCACGGGGCGGGCAACTCCTCTCTGGATACGCGAAATTAAGGGCTGCCCTTTGGCATGTTGGTAGGGGCGACATTGAATTTCCGGACGTCGAAGAGATTTTGTTCCCCAGTGGAGCGTGTGCAGAGATATCGCCCGTTGAAGAGGAGCGTGCACTCGGTGTTTTAACAGAAAAATGGCTTACGTCATCATGACGATTCACGTGACAATCAAAATAAATCTCGGGAAACGTCAAACTAGCAAGTTGTAGCTACAGATTCACTTTTAAGACTGAAATACGAAATTTTGAAGGTTGCGAGCGCTCAACTAGGACCGGGGTGTTATAGAACGGCCTACTCGGGGTCTCTTACATGCTTATTTCGACTCGACAAACGCACGCAATGTAGGGCACGAGCACTTTCAAATTCGTTTGCAAAAGGATTTGGTAAGAAAAATGGCCGAAATACGTCACAGATTCATTGTGCATGTGATTCAATGTACTACGGTCGGGTATCAGATTAATTTATATCGGGTCCGGCATCTCAATCTCGACATAATACACCCGCTTGACTTAACATTTTTATAGATATACAGGTTGATTATTGTTCTTTTAATGACTATATATTTGCATTATTAAAATACTTTAATTCCAGAACGCGTACGCCTTAATGGGGAAAAGGATTGCTTTTAACATTTATGTGCCCTTATGACAACGATTACGCATACATGCTGAGTGGGCGGAGCTACCTGAAATTAATTTCTCTCTTTTGATTAAATTAAATTCGGCACTTGGGAGTTTTTGTGGTATCATTGATCGAGTATCCAAAGTCGAAATGTCAAAAAAAAAAAATGGCCGAAGGATTTTTTGAAAATTGACGTATAAATGTGAAATTTTAGACAAGAGGGTGTCTTAGGTCGCCGATCACAAATCCAAAATCAAAATGTCATAAAAAAACAAAATAGCGGAAGAATTTTTTGAAAATTGACGTATGAATATAAAATTTTAGATACGGGAATTTTGGGGGTCGCCCATCACGAATCCAAAGTCAAAATGTCAAAAAAAAAAAAATGGAAGATTTTTTGAAAATTGACGTATAAATGTAAAATTTTAGATACGGGGGTTTTGGGGGTCGCCGATCACGATTCCAAAGTCAAAATGTCAAAAAAAAACAAAAAGGCGGAAGATTTTTTGAAAATTGACGTATGAATGTAAAATTTTAGATGCGGGGGTTTTAGGGGTGGCCGATCACTATTCCAAAGTCAAAATGTCAAAAAAAAACAAAATGGCGGAAGATTTTTTGAAAATTGACGTATGAATGTAAAATTTTAGATACGGGGGTTTTGGGGGTCGCCGATCACGATTCCAAAGTCGAAATGTCAAAAAAAACAAAATGGCGGAAGATTTTTTGAAAATTGACGTATGAATGTAAAATTTTAGATACGGGGGTTTTGGGGGTCGCCGATCACAAATCCAAAATTAAAATGTCATAAAAAACAAAATGGCGGAAGATTTTTTGAAAATTGACGTATGAATGTAAAATTTTAGATACGGGGGTTTTGGGGATCGCCGATCACGATTCCAAAGTCAAAATGTCAAAAAAAAACAAAATGGTGGAAGATTTTTTGAAAATTGACGCATGAATGTAAAATTTTAGATACGGGGGTTTTGGGGGTCGCCGATCACGATTCCAAAGTCAAAATGTCAAAAAAAAACAAAATGGCGGAAGATTTTTTGAAAATTGACGTATGAATGTAAAATTTTAGATACGGGGGTTTTGGGGGTCGCCGATCACGATTCCAAAGTCGAAATGTCAAAAAAAGCAATATGGCGGAAGATTTTTTGAAAATTGACGTATGAATGTAAAATTTTAGATACGGGAGTTTTGGGGGTCGCCGATCACGATTCCAAAATCAAAATGTCATAAAAAACACAATGGCAGGTGATTTTTTTGAAAATTAACGTATGAATGTAAAATTTTATATACGGGGGTTTTGGGGTGGCCGATCACGATTCCAAAGTCAAAATGTCAAAAAAAAAAAAACTGCCGAAGGATTTTTTGAAAATTGACGTATAAATGTGAAATTTTAGATACGAGGGTGCCTTAAGTCGCCGATCACAAACCCAAAATCAAAATGTCATAAAAAACACAATGGCGGGTGAATTTTTTGAAAATTGACGTATGAATGTAAAATTTTAGATACGGGGGGTTTGGGGGTCGCCGATCACGTTTCCAAAGTCAAAATGTCAAAAGAAAACAAAACGGCGAAAGATTTTTTGAAAATTGACGTATGAATGTAAAATTTTAGATACGGGGGTTTTGGGGGTCGCCGATCACGATTCCAAAGTCGAAATGTCAAAAAAAGCAATATGCCGGAAGATTTTTTGAAAATTGACGTATGAATGTAAAATTTTAGATACGGGGGTTTTGGGGGTCGCCGATCAGGATTTCAAAGTTAAAATGTCAAAAAAACAAAATGGCGGAAGATTTTTTGAAAATTGACGTATGAATGTGAAATTTTAGATAGGGGGGTTTTGGGGGTCGCCGATCACGATTCCAAAGTCAAAATGTCAAAAGAAAACAAAATGGCAAAAGATTTTTTGGAAATTGACGTATGAATGTAAAATTTTAGATACGGGAGTTTTGGGGGTCGCCGATCACGATTCCAAAATCAAAATGTCATAAAAAACACAATGGCGGAAGATTTTTTGAAAATTGACGTATGAATGTAAAATTTTAGATACGGGGGTTATGGGGGTGGCCGATCACGACTCCAAAGTCAAAATGTCAAAAAAATGGCGGAAGATTTTTTGAAAATTGACGTATGAATGTAAAATTTTAGATACGGGGGTTTTGGGGGTCGCCGATCACGATTCCAAAGTCAAAATGTAAAAAAAAACAAAATGGTGGAAGATTTTTTGAAAATTGACGTATGAATGTAAAATTTTAGATACGGGGGTTTTGGGGGTCGCCGATCACGATTCCAAAGTCAAAATTTAAAAAAAAAACAAAATGGCGGAAGATTTTTTTGAAAATTGACGTATGAATGTAAAATTTTAGATACGGGGGTTTTGGGGGTCGCCGATCACGATTCCAAAGTCGAAATGTCAAAAAAAGCAATATGGCGGAAGATTTTTTGAAAATTGACGTATGAATGTAAAATTTTAGATACGGGGGTTTTGGGGGTCGCCGATCAGGATATCAAAGTTAAAATGTCAAAAAAAACAAAATGGCGGAAGATATTTTGAAAATTGACGTATGAATGTGAAATTTTAGATACGGGGGTTTTGGGGGTCGCCGATCACGATTCTAAAGTCAAAATGTCAAAAGAAAACAAAATGGCAAAAGATTTTTTGAAAATTGACGTATGAATGTAAAATTTTAGATATGGGAGTTTTGGGGGTCGCCGATCACGATTCCAAAATCAAAATGTCATAAAAAACACAATGGCAGGTGATTTTTTTGAAAATTAACGTATGAATGTAAAATTTTAGATACGGGGGTTTTGGGGGTCGCCGATCACGATTCCAAAGTCAAAATGTAAAAAAAAACAAAATGGTGGAAGATTTTTTGAAAATTGACGTATGAATGTAAAATTTTAGATACGGGGGTTTTGGGGGTCGCCGATCACGATTCCAAAGTCAAAATTTAAAAAAAAAACAAAATGGCGGAAGATTTTTTTGAAAATTGACGTATGAATGTAAAATTTTAGATACGGGGGTTTTGGGGGTCGCCGATCACGATTCCAAAGTCGAAATGTCAAAAAAAGCAATATGGCGGAAGATTTTTTGAAAATTGACGTATGAATGTAAAATTTTAGATACGGGGGTTTTGGGGGTCGCCGATCAGGATATCAAAGTTAAAATGTCAAAAAAAACAAAATGGCGGAAGATATTTTGAAAATTGACGTATGAATGTGAAATTTTAGATACGGGGGTTTTGGGGGTCGCCGATCACGATTCTAAAGTCAAAATGTCAAAAGAAAACAAAATGGCAAAAGATTTTTTGAAAATTGACGTATGAATGTAAAATTTTAGATATGGGAGTTTTGGGGGTCGCCGATCACGATTCCAAAATCAAAATGTCATAAAAAACACAATGGCAGGTGATTTTTTTGAAAATTAACGTATGAATGTAAAATTTTATATACGGGGGTTTTGGGGGTGGCCGATCACGATTCCAAAGTCAAAATGTCAAAAAAAACAAAACCGCCGAAGGATTTTTTGAAAATTGACGTATAAATGTGAAATTTTAGATACGAGGGTGCCTTAAGTCGCCGATCACAAATCCAAAATCAAAATGTCATAAAAAACACAATGGCGGGTGAATTTTTTGAAAATTGACGTATGAATGTAAAATTTTAGATACGGGGGGTTTGGGGGTCGCCGATCACGTTTCCAAAGTCAAAATGTCAAAAGAAAACAAAATGGCGAAAGATTTTTTGAAAATTGACGTATGAATGTAAAATTTTAGATACGGGGGTTTTGGGGGTCGCCGATCACGATTCCAAAGTCGAAATGTCAAAAAAAGCAATATGGCGGACGATTTCTTGAAAATTGACGTATGAATGTAAAATTTTAGATACGGGGGTTTTGGTGGTCGCCGATCAGGATTTCAAAGTTAAAATGTCAAAAAAAACAAAATGGCGGAAGATTTTTTGAAAATTGACGTATGAATGTGAAATTTTAGATACGGGGGTTTTGGGGGTCGCCGATCACGATTCCAAAGTCAAAATGTCAAAAGAAAACAAAACGGCAAAAGATTTTTTGGAAATTGACGTATGAATGTAAAATTTTAGATACGGGAGTTTTGGGGGTCGCCGATCACGATTCCAAAATCAAAATGTCATAAAAAACACAATGGCGGAAGATTTTTTGAAAATTGACGTATGAATGTAAAATTTTAGATACGGGGGTTATGGGGGTGGCCGATCACGACTCCAAAGTCAAAATGTCAAAAAAAACAAAATGGCGGAAGATTTTTTGAAAATTGACGTATGAATGTAAAATTTTAGATACGGGGGTTTTGGGGGTCGCCGATCACGATTCCAAAGTCAAAATGTAAAAAAAACAAAATGGTGGAAGATTTTTTGAAAATTGACGTATGAATGTAAAATTTTAGATACGGGGGTTTTGGGGGTCGCCGATCACGATTCCAAAGTCAAAATTAAAAAAAAAACAAAATGGCGGAAGATTTTTTGAAAATTGACGTATGAATGTAAAATTTTAGATACGGGGGTTTTGGGGGTCGTCGATCAGGATATCAAAGTTAAAATGTCAAAAAGAATAAAATGGCGGAAGATATTTTGAACATTGACGTATGAATGTGAAATTTTAGATACGGGGGTTTTGGGGGTCGCCGATCACGATTCCAAAGTCAAAATGTCAAAAGAAAACAAAATGGCGAAAGATTTTTTGAAAATTGACGTATGAATGTAAAATTTTAGATACGGGGGTTTTGGGGGTCGCCGATCACGATTCCAAAGTCGAAATGTCAAAAAAAGCAATATGGCGGAAGATTTTTTGAAAATTGACGTATGAATGTAAAATTTTAGATACGGGGGTTTTGGTGGTCACCGATCAGGATTTCAAAGTTAAAATGTCAAAAAAAACAAAATGGCGGAAGATTTTTTGAAAATTGACGTATGAATGTAAAATTTTAGATACGGGAGTTTTGGGGGTCGCCGATCACGATTCCAAAATCAAAATGTCATAAAAAACACAATGGCGGAAGATTTTTTGAAAATTGACGTATGAATGTAAAATTTTAGATACGGGGGTTTTGGGGGTCGCCGATCACGATTCCAAAGTCAAAATGTAAAAAAAAACAAAATGGTGGAAGATTTTTTGAAAATTGACGTATGAATGTAAAATTTTAGATACGGGGGTTTTGGGGGTCGCCGATCACGATTCCAATGTCAAAATTTAAAAAAAAACAAAATGGCGGAAGATTTTTTGAAAATTGACGTATGAATGTAAAATTTTAGATTCGGGGGTTTTGGGGGTCGCCGATCAGGATATCAAAGTTAAAATGTCAAAAAGAATAAAATGGCGGAAGATATTTCGAACATTGACGTATGAATGTGAAATTTTAGATACGGGGGTTTTGGGGGTCGCCGATCACGATTCCAAAGTCAAAATGTCAAAAGAAAACAAAATGGCAAAAGATTTTTTGAAAATTGACGTATGAATGTAATATTTTAGATACGGGAGTTTTGGGGGTCGCCGATCACGATTCCAAAATCAAAATGTCATAAAAAACACAATGGCGGAAGATTTTTTGAAAATTGACGTATGAATGTAAAATTTTAGATACGGGGGTTATGGGGGTGGCCGATCACGACTCCAAAGTCAAAATGTCAAAAAAAACAAAATGGCGGAAGATTTTTTGAAAATTGACGTATGAATGTAAAATTTTAGATACGGGGGTTTTGGGGGTCGCCGATCACGATTCCAAAGTCAAAATGTAAAAAAAACAAAATGGTGGAAGATTTTTTGAAAATTGACGTATGAATGTAAAATTTTAGATACGGGGGTTTTGGGGGTCGCCGATCACGATTCCAAAGTCAAAATTAAAAAAAAAACAAAATGGCGGAAGATTTTTTGAAAATTGACGTATGAATGTAAAATTTTAGATACGGGGGTTTTGGGGGATCGCCGATCAGGATATCAAAGTTAAAATGTCAAAAAGAACAAAATGGCGGAAGATATTTTGAACATTGACGTATGAATGTGAAATTTTAGATACGGGGGTTTTGGGGGTCGCCGATCACGATTCCAAAGTCAAAATGTCAAAAGAAAACAAAATGGCGAAAGATTTTTTGAAAATTGACGTATGAATGTAAAATTTTAGATACGGGGGTTTTGGGGGTCGCCGATCACGATTCCAAAGTCGAAATGTCAAAAAAAGCAATATGGCGGAAGATTTTTTGAAAATTGACGTATGAATGTAAAATTTTAGATACGGGGGTTTTGGTGGTCGCCGATCAGGATTTCAAAGTTAAAATGTCAAAAAAAACAAAATGGCGGAAGATTTTTTGAAAATTGACGTATGAATGTAAAATTTTAGATACGGGAGTTTTGGGGGTCGCCGATCACGATTCCAAAATCAAAATGTCATAAAAAACACAATGGCGGAAGATTTTTTGAAAATTGACGTATGAATGTAAAATTTTAGATACGGGGGTTATGGGGGTGGCCGATCACGACTCCAAAGTCAAAATGTCAAAAAAAAACAAAATGGCGGAAGATTTTTTGAAAATTGACGTATGAATGTAAAATTTTAGATACGGGGGTTTTGGGGGTCGCCGATCACGATTCCAAAGTCAAAATGTAAAAAAAAACAAAATGGTGGAAGATTTTTTGAAAATTGACGTATGAATGTAAAATTTTAGATACGGGGGTTTTGGGGGTCGCCGATCACGATTCCAATGTCAAAATTTAAAAAAAAACAAAATGGCGGAAGATTTTTTGAAAATTGACGTATGAATGTAAAATTTTAGATACGGGGGTTTTGGGGGTCGCCGATCAGGATATCAAAGTTAAAATGTCAAAAAGAACAAAATGGCGGAAGATATTTTGAACATTGACGTATGAATGTGAAATTTTAGATACGGGGGTTTTGGGGGTCGCCGATCACGATTCCAAAGTCAAAATGTCAAAAGAAAACAAAATGGCAAAAGATTTTTTGAAAATTGACGTATGAATGTAATATTTTAGATACGGGAGTTTTGGGGGTCGCCGATCACGATTCCAAAATCAAAATGTCATAAAAAACACAATGGCAGGTGATTTTTTTGAAAATTAAAGTATGAATGTAAAATTTTAGATACGGGGGTTTTGGGGGTGGCCGATCACAAACCCAAAATCAAAATGTCATAAAAAACACAATGGCGGGTGAATTTTTTGAAAATTGACGTATGAATGTAAAATTTTAGATACGGGGGGTTTGGGGGTCGCCGATCACGTTTCCAAAGTCAAAATGTCAAAAGAAAACAAAATGGCGAAAGATTTTTTGAAAATTGACGTATGAATGTAAAATTTTAGATACGGGGGTTTTGGGGGTCGCCGATCACGACTCCGAAGTCAAAATGTCAAAAAAAAAAAACGGCGGAAGATTTTTTGAAAATTGACGTATGAATGTAAAATTTTAGATGCGGGGGTTTTGGGGGTCGCCGATCACGATTCCAAAGTCAAAATGTCAAAAAAAAAACAAAATGGTGGAAGATTTTTTGAAAATTGACGTATTAATGTAAAATTTTAGATACGGGGGTTTTGGGGGTCGCCGATCACGATTCCAAAGTCAAAATGTCATAAAAAACACAATGGCGGAAGATTTTTTGAAAGTTGACGTATGAATGTAAAATTTTAGATACGGGGTTTGGGGGTCGCCGATCACGATTCCAAAGTCAAAATGTCGAAAAAAAACAAATTGGCGGAAGATTTTTTGAAAATTGACGTATGAATGTAAAATTTTAGATACGGGGGTTTTGGGGGTCGCCGATCACGATTCCAAAGTCAAAGTGTCATAAAGAACATAATGGCGGAAGATTTTTTGGAAATTGACGTATGAATGTAAAATTTTAGATACGGGGGTTTTGGGGGTGGTCAATCACGATTCCAAAGTCAAAATGTCAAAAAAAACTAAATGGCGGAAGATTTTTTGAAAATTGACGTATGAATGTAAAATTTTAGATACGGGGGTTTTGGGGGTCGCCGATCACGATTCCAAAGTCAAAATGTCATAAAAACACAATGGCGGAAGATTTTTTGAAAATTGACGTATGAATGTAAAATTTTAGATACGGGGTTTTGGGGGTCGCCGATCACGATTCAAAAGTCAAAATGTCGAAAAAAACAAATTGGCGGAAGATTTTTTGAAAATTGACGTGTCAATGTGAAATTTTAGATGCGGGGGTTTTGGGGGTCGCCGATCACGATTCCAAAGTCAAAATGTCAAAAAAAACAAAATGGCGGAAGATTTTTTGAAAATTGACGTATGAATGTAAAATTTTAGATACGGGGGTTTTGGGGGTCGCCGATCACAATTCCAAAGTCAAAATGTCGAAAAAAACAAATTGGCGGAAGATTTCTTTGAAAATTGACGTATGAATGTGAAATTTTTTGGTATGGGGGTTTTGGGGGTCGCCGATCACGATTCTAAAGTCAAAATGTCAAAAAAAGCAAAATGGCGGAAGATTTTTTTGAAAATTGACATGTCAATGTGAAATTTTAGATACGGGGGTTTTGGGGGTCGCCGATCATGATTCCAAAATCAAAATGTCAAAAAAACAAAATGGCGGAAATTTTTTTGAAAATTGATGAATGTTTGTGGATTTTTGGATACGGGGGTGTTTGTGGTCGCTTATTACGTCTTCAATTTGGCGATTCTTCGAAACGTGATTGAACAGGGCTTAAATTTAATACTTCATTTTTTCTTAATGATAGTAGATTCGCAAACATCAGAATCCTATTGTACACTGTCTCAATGAAAATGTTGCGCTCATTGAGCTCATTGTTTCTTTCGATACTTTAACATGACTTATGTTTAACATTAAATTAGCTTTCTCGCTCTTGAGTATGTACCGGTTTGTGTCAAAAACAGCTCGAGAAGATTTTTAAATAAAATATCCAATTGGCTTAACAAAATATATGTATATACAGGGGTGTTTATAAAAGTGGATATTCTAAAAAGCGTCATGCCAGTGTTCGCCTTTTATTAACTATAGTGGATTTCAAAAAGGTTGACAGGCTTTTACACTTTCACATCAAAATAGTATTGTACACTGTCTTAATAAAAATGTTGCGCTTTTTAATCTCATTGTCTCTGCATACTTTATCACGACTTATGTTTAACATTAGATTACCTTTCTCGCTCTTGAGTGTGTATCGGTTTGTGTTAAAAACAGTTCGAGAAAAATTTTAAATAAAACATCCTATTGGGTTAACAAAATATATGAATATACAGGAGTGCTTCAAAGGTGTATAAAAGTGGACATTCTAAAAAGCGTCATGCCAGTGATCGCTTTTTACAGGAAAAGGGCTTCAATTTAAAACTTGGGCTTTTTATTTTTATTATTATTGTGTGCTCCTTTATTAACGATAGTGGATTTCAATAAGGTTGACAGGCTTTCACACTTTCGCATCAAAATAGTATTGTACATTGTATTAATAAAAATGTAGCGCTTCTTGATCTCATTGTGTCTTTGCATACTTTAACACGTCTTATGTTTAACATTAAATTATCTTTCTCACTCTTGAGTGTGTACCGATTTGTGTAAAAAACAATTCGAGAAAATTTTCAAATAAAATATACTATTGGCTTCACAAAATATATGTATATACCGGGATGCTTTAAAAGTTTATAAAACCGGAGATTCTAAAAAGCGTCATGCCAGTGATCGCTTTTTACAGGAAAGGTGCTTCAATTTAAAACTTGGGCTTTTTACTTTTACTTTTATTTTGTGCTCCTTTATTAACGATAGTGGATTTCAAAAAGGTCACACTTTACATCAAAATAGTATTGTACACTGTCTTAATAAAAATGTTGCGCTTTTTGATCTCATTGTGTCTTTGCATACTTTAACACGACTTATGTTTAACATTAAATTACCTTTCTCGCTCTTGAGTGTGTACCGCTTTGTGTAAAAGACAATTCCAGAAATATTTTAAATAAAATATACAATTGGCTTCACAAAATATATGTATATACCGGGATGCTTTAAAAGTTTATAAAACTGGACATTCTAAAAAGCGTTTTTTATAGGAAAGACGCTTCAATTGGGCTTAAATCTAAAACTTGGGCTTTTTACTTTTATTATTATTTTGTGCTTTTTTCTTAACGAGAGCAGACTTCGAAAAGATTGACAGGCTCTTACACGTTCACATCAAAATAGTATTGTAAACTGTCTTAATGAAAACGTTGCTCTTTTTGAGAGCTCATTGTTTCTTTGGATATTTTAACATGACTTATGTTTAACATTAAATTACCTTTCTCGCTCTTGAGTGTGTACCGGTTTGTGTAAAAAACAATTCGAGAAAAATTTTAAATAAGATATCCTATTGGCTTAACAAAATATATCTATATACAGGGGTGCTTCAAAAATTTATAAAAATGGACATTCTAGAAAGCGCTGTTTACAGAAAAGGCGCATGAAATGGGCTTAAATTTAAAACTTGGGTTTCTTACTTTTATTATTATTTTGTGCTCCTTTATCAATGATAGTGGATTTCAAAAGGGTCACACTTTACATCAAAATAGTATTGTAAACTGTTTTAATAAAAATGTTGCGCTTTTTGAGCTCATTGTGTCTTTGGATACTTTAACATGGCTTATGATTAACATTAAATTACCTTTCTCGCTCTTGAGTGTGTACCGATTTGTGTCATAAACAGAAGGAGAATAATTTTAGATAAAATATACTCTGCTTTTTTATTAACGATAGTGGACTTCGAAAAGGTAGTAAGAAAGTAATATACTTTATAAATTAAATTTACATTATCCATTCGCATACATATGTTTGCGAGCTATATGTTCGAAGTTCATCAGCATTCATTAGCATTCTATAAGAATGTTTGAAAGTGACGCCCATTTACCAAACAAAATTTGTTGTAAACATATTAAACACTATGGAGATACTACGTATATTTGAGTATGTCAATTAAAATGACGAGCCCGCGATAGCGGGCGAGTAGTATATATATAATTCATTGAATATTTAAAATGTTCTTCAATACAAGTCCTTCATTTTTAATTGGCGTGCGAACTAATTTTGAGTATGTGACAGACGAATATTTCAATTATGCTGACCAACAGCGTATTATCCCGATTGTCTCAATAAAAATGATGCACTTATTGAGCATATTGTTTCATCGGATACTTTAACATCATTCTTATGTTTAACATTAAATTATCTTTCTCGCTCTTCATTGTGTAACAGTTGGTGTAAAAAAAAAATTCTAGAAGAATTCTGAATGAAATATACAATTGGCTTTACAAAATATATGTATATACAGAGTGTGCCACAAGTCTATAAAATCTTACATTCTAGAAACCACCACGAGAGTGACGCGTTTTACAGGAAACTGTAAAAAGCGGTAAGCGGACGCGAAAAAGGCGAATTCAAGGTCGAAAAGATTGAAGAATTAGCTCACAAACATTCAACACAATAAATATTGCAATATATAATAATTGGCCCAATGATAATAGTATATATGTAAGAAATTTATAAATTCGATTACTTATTTGTTTATAAATACTTTCTACTCATTTTTAGCAATTATCATTACATGACTGGAGTCATTTCGTCCATGAATTAAGTTGTAAAAATACTTCAAAATATTATAAGATATTGTAAATAGAAAAAAGAAACTAAAATATATTCCTACCAGATTAAACAAGCACTTAATCATGTTGTTACTGTGTCAGGCAAATTGAGAAGTAATATCATACGTATTCAAAAAAGATTGTTTAATTATCATTGATGAAAATGAACGTCCCGCGACATCGTCAATTACAATAATTCAAAATAGAAATTCTATAAGGATGTTTTACAGTATTTTCGAATATAACAATAAGTAATCAATATTACCATAATACATATATTATATCTATATATTCCTTAAATTGTAGGTGTACAATGCAAAAGAAAATAATTATGTACAGTGTGAACAAGGCTTTACCAACATTATTAAGCATCATATATAACTGACAGTTGTAATACAATTTACCACAAAGAAACACTGCAAATTATAAAAGTATAGGAATGGAAATTATTATAAAAAATGCCAATGAAATAAATATTATTTGTTATAGAACAATGATTAAATGAATTATTTAAAAGTATACATTCGCGTCAACAAAAATAATTCTAATAAAGCTATCTACAAGTTTGTATAAAATAAAACGTTTTTTTTAAATTCTAATGAATTTTCATTTAAACCAAAAAGACCAATGGAATCGACATATGTATATAGACTGAAACACTATTAACAAAAACTATCAAACCACATTTTCCAACTGATGCAAAATACACAGATTTCGAGATTATTCTAATTTTATACCCACAAACAAAATTCAAACTATAGATAAATTAGGCAAACGTGAAATAAATCATCGGCAAGTCAAGGCACAAAAGCCAATAATAGTAGAAAAATAATAAATAGAGTGAAAACTACCGTCTGTGAGGCACAGGAAAAGTATGTGAAAATTGTCAATATAACTTTAAACGATAAAATACATCTTATTTCATGGATAGCCGTTAAACATTTTCAATTTAAAAACTGCTATTATCACTAAATCTATTATTAATCATTTCATCCGATAAGCATTCTGAATAAAATATTGCATAGTTGTAAACTATATACGGGGGTGTATAAAAACAACTAAGCGATATTGAACATCTAAAACACAATTATATTTAGATATTCGCTATATATCGGAATTATATGGTGTTTCAAAAACTGAAACGCAATAAAGACAAAATCCGCAATTAATTTAGAAGAATAAGGGGGAGCGGTACCTCAACTGTAAGCGGAATAAGAGGCGGTAGCGGGCCTTCAAGGCCTGCCGTATTAGCTAGTAATCTGATAATCACAAAGCATGCTTTTAATACCATACATTTTGCCAATTAATTGCGAAGATTTTGCATACGCAAATATTACAAAAAGTTTAAGAAAGCAGATTAGTGAATTGGTCGGTACAATAATTAGCTACCTATTTTGGAAGGTAATACAAGCAAGAAAGGGAGTGATTTTATTGTAATATAACTAAATATTATAGGCTTAAACCACTGATCTAATTGACGATAATTATACATTAATGAATTGAAGCAGATGTAATAAAAGTTAAACATTTGGTTTGAAACCTAATGTTGTCAAATAAACATTAATAAACAACTTGCACCATCTCGTTTGGCCTAGATCGTCACTAGGCTCCTTTTCTTGTTTTCTTCTCTCTGTCTTTGCAGATTTTTTTTCTTCTGTTGGCGTCTTAAATGTGTTCGACTTATTTAAGTAGTTTTTGCTCGTTTTTTTTTTATTTCTGAATCGAGTCTCATAAAATCGCTTTAATCGAAGAAAAATGCATCAAATTGTTAAATGGCACATTTTCTGAAACCACTAACTGGATTTGTTTTTCCTATCTTATAAGATACTTTGCCAAAACGTTAGTAAATATGCCAGTATATAATAACAATAATAATTATAACCTTCGCTTCAAAGGCTTTATAAGTATTGTCAAAATAAAAATATATACCAGAAATACGTCACAAACAATGATACAACTATACTAGAATTTTTAGAAACTCGTCCAAACAATAGTGGGGGAACTGAGGGAGATACTACCTCAACTACTTTTTAAAATCAACAAACGACCTATCCATCTGTTTCCAAAATGTTCATGCAGATAATTTCTAACCAGCACTGTTAAGTGAGCAGTGCACCCATCTTATTGAAGAAATACACTTTCCAAGTTAGGTTCATCTCTTATTGCAAGCATCAAAAAATTTTGATGCAACTCCAAATACGTAGGTTGATTCATATTTTCATTAAAAAAATACGGACCGATGATTTTTCCATACATAACACTACACCACACATTAACCTTTTTGTAATACTGACTTCTAGTTGTAATTTTGAAATTGGGATTTTCTCTCGACCAAAATCTACAGTTTTGCTTTGCAACTATCTCATTGGTGGTAAGTGTCGATTCGTCCGAAAAAACAATGTTTTTGCAGAAATTACGATTTACAAAATGATTTTCTCCTACCCATAAGCAAAAGTCTAAACGCAATGCATCATCACCATTTCTCAATTCATGTACAAAAATCGGTTTATAAGGTTTACTTTTGTTTTCTTTAAAAATTCTTTGTAAATGTGGTTTGCCAATTAAATGATTTAACTGTGCAGACCTTTTTCGTGAGGATAATTTCGAATATGTTTCTACAGAATCTAGATCCAGTATTGTAGCAGCAACTTCATCGTGTATTTTCTTCTTTTCTTGATGTTATGTACACTACCTGTTCTTTCAAATTTTTCTACCAAATTTCGTAAGGCATTAACGCACACGTGAACATTAATAAATTTTTGTTGAGTTAGCATTACTATTAAGTAAGTCTCAAAAAAAAAATTCACAAATACGGAATGAAAATGACAGATGCCAAGTAACTTGTTTTACATATTAGGTTGTCATGGAAGATAAGATAATATGATTAAACCAAAAACATGAAACTTTATTGCTTAAATGTTTGTGTGTTATTGTTATTTTATCAGCTGTTAAAAATAATATTTAGATTATTGTTTCAGAATTGGTGGTTTTGAGACAGGCAAAATTTTTATAAAGAATGGCATTTTTGCGTAAAGGCCCAAATAAAAAAAAATCCCTGTTGTTCAGTCCATCAGACAGACTGTATATAGCTTAAAACTTTTGAAGTAAGTTGCTTTCTGAAAAATGTGTGACAAAGGTGACAAACACCTGGGCAAATGCTACAATTAATGGTGATTTCCTTTCATTTGAACTCTCCACCTGAACAGTCAACATTCATATTTAGGGCGCGGACACGAACGGTTGATGACTCATCGTCCATGGGCGCACTATTGAAATGTTGTATTTTTAAAGAGGTTTTAATTTTATTTAAATAATTGAATAACAAGTGGCTGGTGATCTATAAAATACAAAATACCTTATTATTTGTTAATTTTCTCATCTGTAAGACTTGTTCTCTTTGAATTAAGTACATCCTTGTAGATAGAAAACGTCCTTTCTACATCGCAACTGGTTATAGGTGCGTACTGGAAATATTCTTTTATTTCAGCGTATTTAGCATACACAATTGCCGCAATGTTATTAAATCTGGATTTCTATTAAAAACTGCGTCTAACTTTTGTCGAAGGCCACATCCGAAGTCACTTGGAATACTTTTGAAATTATTAATAGCCCACATCTAATGTCAAAGTGTCAAAGTGTTCCTGAGGGAAAACAACTGATTTTTTAAATTTGGGATTTGTGTTAGTTCCTTGCACTCAGAAATACTTCGAGCATCGTCATTTAAACATGTAACAAAATTTTGTAAACTATCGAAATTCTCTGAATAAAAACTATTTCTGTGTATGTTTTAGCAAATCTAAGTGACGAACGTGCGATATTTTACAGACTTTGTAATAAATTTCGGAATCACTGACAATTCATTTTCATATCAGAAAAAGTAACATAAACAACGTTCTAGATCTAAATGATAATTAAAAATGTACGCGTATGTTATTGAAAGTAAACGAAATCCAGTGCACACTTACATCTAGATAATTGGGAGAAATCGATTCAATAAATCGGTATTAAACAGACTATTACAAAAATTACGAAGTACGTAATTAAAAGCTGTATTACACTTATCAAGTTCTTGACTAAGTTATTGACCAAGAAATTGTCAGCAAGTTCTTGATCAAGTTATTGTTGACCTTGGCTGTTTCTTGACCAAGTTTTTGGGTAAATTAGCAGTACCAATAGTGCAATAGTATGAAATAAAAAAATTAATAAAATTACCGAAGACTAGTGTTTGATATTGAATGTAAAAATAACTGCACAAGAGATACAGAAATAAATAATTTACGCATACAATTCTTTCAAGAAGTATCAAATTAACATGTCATTTTTAACATTATTCTAAAATGGAATTTGTGTATACATTTTAAACAGTTGGCAAAAAACTTTATAACTTGAATATTACTAGAAATCGCTAAAAACTTGATCAAGTTGAGATGAAAAATAGAACATGTTCTAAGCCACCAAGTTCTTGGCCAAGAAATTGATCAAGTCGACTTGACAAGTGTAATACACGACTTGTCGTCAATTTTAACTTGATCAAGTTTTGGTCAATAACTTGGTCAAGAAATTAATAAGTGTAATACAGCCTTAACAATCAAAACAATGAAAAAACTAAACTAACGTAAGTATGAATGAACATTTCATTTCTCTTGCGAAATATAACGTAAATATAATAAATTTTAAAAACCCCTCACGCTTCTATTTACGTCGATGTAGAAAGGATTTTACTCATAAATTCCTTATTTTATGGGCATCTTTTGCTCTCATTCTCGGGCACTTTTCGGGCGTAAACAGATGTTGCAGTTCACCATATGAATTAGTGCTATTCAGTAAGCGTGTGTTGTTTACATTATTTCTTTGCTGCGTTGTAACTTCGTCGTAGTTTAAACCGGTCATGTCCGCGCCCTAGTCATATTTTATGGACCCTGCAATATTGCTTCTCGAGAAGATGTAAAAAAAGCAAAAAAAATCCGAGCATTTCTTTTATAAATTATTTCCAGGTATTTTTAATGTTTATTCTAATCTGATTTAGTAACATTATCATCTTGCGACTCTTAGATAATAAATTATTTGAATTTGAATGATATTCTTAATATATATGACAAAG